>CAXKWD010000003.1:105797777-110597777 GCA_964059195.1 Ectobius pallidus | reverse complement strand
AATAGGAGCGGGCAGAGAAAGAAGAGAGAAGAGAGAATAGGAACGGGCATAGGAAGCGAGAAAGAAGATAGAATTCTTTGTAAAATTTAGCTGTAAGAGGGTATATATGTGCTTGCTAACTGTAAGAGTGCCATTTATGTCTGAGTGTTGCTATTTATATGTACATGAAGGTAAGTGTGCATGGCTTTAATACCAGTGTTTATTCAGTGCAGTGAAAATTATTAGGTCAATGATAGGAATGATAACTTTACGCAGTGGTAAAACTATTACTCACGAAATGGAAGAAGTAGAATCACAGAGCGGGCAGGATTTGCTTTCAAATGACGACGTGGAACAAATAATAAATGCAGAAACTAGGGAAATAGAACAGAATAGTGGTGAAATAAGTATGGAAAATACTCAGGTTAGCAATGATTTTGAGGGGCCATCAGCTCAAGAAGCTAATGAAAATGTAGGGCCGACAGAAACCAATCAGGTAGCCGATAAAAATATAGGACCGGTAGGGAATAATCAGGAAGTGGTAGATGAGGGCTTTCGCTCGTGGCTCATGGAATTCATGAAGGAAATTAAGGAAGAAAATCAGAAAAATGCGAAGGAAAATAGGAAAATAATGGAACAGCTTGATCAAATTTCAAATGATAGGAAAGAGAATCATAGCAAATTAATGGAACAGCTTGATAAAATTTCAAGTGACGAAAGGAAATTTTATAAGGAGTTAGCTGAAGAACTTGATCAAGTTTTTGATAAAAGGAAGATCCCGCCTAAAACTAAAGTAATAGAAGGAGCGCTAGAAAACAATACTCAAAGGGAAATAGGAGAAAAAGGTATGAAGAAAGATAATGAACTAGAGGCAAAAGTTATAACTAAATTCAAAATAGTAGACGACAAAATTGAAAATAGTTCTTGTTCTTTGCAAAACAAAATGAAAGAGAGAGATAGTAACTTGGAAAGTAAATTAGTAGAAGCTTTGTCAGGTGATCTCAATGAGGTGAATAATAAATCTGAGGGAAATTTGAAAGAAAGGGAAATTAAATTAACAAAAGAAAGTACTAAAGTGGTGTTAGTACAAAATGAAATTGGAAATGAGGTAAACCAACTGGTAAATAAAACTAACGTAATTACTAGTGACACTTCTGACGGGCGAGACGATATTGATAGCAAAAATGTGTGTTCTCCACAAATTAATTGTAACAATACGGCAACTTTGCCAGCAAATGAACCTTTTAGCGGGGAGACAAAACAAATTGATATCAATAACGAGTTGAACGAAATACGGCACGACATCAGTCCAAATATCCATACTGTTTCGCCGAGAATAATTCAAATGTCTAAATATTTCTGTCAAATTCTTGTAACTGAAAATAAATATAAATTTTGTTACGGGGTCCGTAAAGAAAGTAGGCCAGAAAGTGGTGAGGAAAACGAAAGAAATGGGAAGTATTATGATGTCAGTTACTTAGACGGAAGCAACGATTATAATGGCCATGGAAGTAAGAGATATAATCAAAGCTCACGTAATATTAGTAAGGTCAACAAGTCTGATAAGCCTAGAAATCAATATTCAGGAAAAAGAGGTAATAGCGATGGAAAATATGTGAGACCGGAGCAAAATCATGAGCGAAATAATATCAATGATAGTTACGAAAGCCATCAGCAAATTAGGATGCGAGGCTCGCGTAATAATAAAATGTATGACAGAACTAGGTCAGGGGATCCCCAAGTGAAAGTCACTTACCTCGCCTTCCTGGAATGCATACAAGTAAACAGAGATCGGTATCGTAGATATGGAGAAGCTAATGATGGGAGATATTTAGGTTATGAACATAACGGAACCTTTGACAGTCAAAGCGGACTGAACGCGAGCTATTGCGTGGATCCAAATGCCAATGAATCCAGTAATAACATGAGTGACGTAATGAGTCAACAAAATAACAAAGGGCCGAGGGGATCCAAAAAAGTAATTTAAGGTGTAGTAGGTGGTAATAGGATATTTTTAGGGAAGGAAGTGCCTTCCATTTCTAGATTTTAATATGAAATTCAAGATAATAAAGTAAAAATACAGGAATTGAATGTAGCAGGATTATATTGTACTACGGCTATTAGCAAGGCGAAATATAAAAATCGATAAGCAAAATAATGGTACCTTGAGTATTGGAGAGTGGAAAACTGGAATCTATATGCTTGTTGTCAAAAACATAACCCATTCAGTAATGATAAGATTTGAACCTTTCAAGAATACTAAGGAATTTTGAATTTCAAGGAAAATTGCCTAAAAATCAATGATAATAATAAAATCATAGAAGTCCTATTTTAACCTGTAATGTACATGATCATATGAGCTGTTCCGAAGATGAACTCGCGACCGAAAATAAATGTTTTATAGTTGAAAGTCTAGCCGCTGAGCAGATTTCAATGACAGTAGTGATATGATAAGTGAAAGATTAATTAGTACAGCTGTAGGTTAACGAAACCCAGTAATTAGTACAACTGTAGGTTAACGTAACCCAGTTAATATTGTGACGGCAGCGATAGGAAATTCGCGAGCTGATTACGAAATATGTGCGGAAGTCGATGACTTTGATATCACTTATATGGAAGAGAATTAAAAGGGTTGCGAGAGAAATATGTTTGGAACAAATGTAAATGATCAAGATAATTATCAGGAGGAATAGGAGGACAAAAGTAAAGTTGATACGGGCGAATCGGAAATTCTATAAATTCTTAGAGGGAAAGTAAAAAAATCTCACGTTATTTAATGAACAAAACAAAGACAAGTTGTTTCCACCAGTATATAGAATATCAAGAGTAGGCCATTACTATTATTGATCAGAGACGAAGCTAATACAGTAATCTATAAAATGCTGCTAGATGGCATAACTGAAAATTAAAACTCAGAATACATTATTATTGTCTGCGGATAAATAAGAAAATTAAAGAAATTAATAGAGGAAGGCACGATCCTCACAGAACCGCTAAAGATGTACTAGATATGACCCAAGTAATTAAAATTAATAATAGGATAAGTTAATATTAGCCTAAATGAACTGGTAGGAGTATAGAAGTTAGAATATCATTTCAGAAATAAGGAATAAGGAAAGGTATAAACAGTATGGGAACGGAAAGATGTCGTTTCGTAAGAAAAAGGTACTGAGAATGTTGTATGATAAAACTTGTAAGTATGCAGAAAACCGACAGAAGTTAATGCGTGTGTGGTAGGCTTTGCAAGTGCAATCATTCAAGTGTAAAATATATCGGACGAGATAGCAAAATAGATCCGCTAGCGAAAAATATATTGTTGTTGAATATGTGTATAAGTTTGGGACAGTTAGCACATAAATCCAGCTAGTGTTTTATTTCTGTTAATTAATTCTAAATGGACTACCATAATACATAGATCCATGGTAATTTATCTAGTTAATAGTAAAAGGTAGTGTTAATTCATTTTTTAGTATACAGTGTTCTGGTTCTTGTTTGTTTTTATATATTAGTATTACATGATTTGAGTGATGTAACTCAAGTAATACATGAAGCATTTCAAGTAATGGTCAGGTCAGTTCAATTGTTTTGTACGGTGCTGGAGGTGTGCAGGAGAATGTTGTATGAAGAGATCTAGGCTAAGATAACAGTACCAGGTAAAAGGAGTGTCACTGACTTATCAATGGTCATCTGTTTGTATAAGGGTTCATGAATGAATGAAAGCAAATCCGAGCCACTGTTATTGTCACTGTACTGAAGGTAAAAGTCAAGGTAAATGCACTAAGATGTAAATATAAATACAGGAGCGTAAAAAGAATTACATTCAAAAAGCTATATTTACCAACAGTAACTTTTATCATGAATTCTTTTGGGCAATATGATAAGGTCACGATCCTGGTAACCAGATAAACACCAGTATCATGACGCGCTAAATCAATTTAAACATTATTCAAAGTAAATTACATTAATTAAAAACAATAGTCAGATTACAAATATCACATGTCTGAAATACTATATTAAAAGGTTACAAGTATAAAATATGTTAAAGTTAATAGTAGCTGGGAATGGAAATAAAAATCTTAAACTTTAAAATACTAAATGTCTCAGACAGAATTCCATGTATTTTGCAAGCAAAATCCACTTTCTGTATTCATTCACCACAGGGAACTGCAGACAGCTTTTGTTACTAAAAGCAGGGCCCTATTGAACTAAAAATGTATGAAAGAGGCTAATACGCACTGAATAGCTGAGTTCCACGAAAGATTACGGGAAAACTAACTTTGTATAGCTGTAAGCAGAATTGACTAGCTGTACGGAGAAGAGTAGGAAAACCGAGCTCCAAGCAGCTTCACTGCCATAGCGTTAGACGCGTGGAACTCAATATCCAATGAAAAACAATCTGACAACTGAAAATGCTGTAAAATGTAGTAACATAAGTTTTTATTCGTTGTGTATGAAAAGTGGGGAATGATGGCTGGATAGAATGATGAAGGCTTTTGTAACGACACTTCCTGGCGAGTCGTCACAGACTACGGGAGTACTTCGATATTCTGCCGGACCACACGGTTATCGTGGGGTCCTATTTTTCTGATTAATATTTATATAGGGAAGCGAAGGGCTTCTCCTATATTCTAATAAAATATCAAGTGATCTGGGATTGATCCCAGTCACTATTAGTATTTTTCCAAGTATTATCTTTGACTACGTAGGAACTTGCGGTAAGGCTGCAGTATAGCCTATACCAATTTGTAGAGTCAGTGAACACAAGTAAGTACCAGTGGTCGACGGATTTTATAGACATTCTCCAGTATTAAGCAGAGGACACGAACGTCATATAAAAACATTCTATATTGAGGCTAGATTATTCTATCCCCCCTGAAATTCACACTTCATCTCCATAATTCTGCAACGGACTTAAGTGATTTTTGAGATAAATAAATAATACTCTTACCAGTCAACTTTGGGGTCATCATTGAACAAGCATAGTATTAAGAACCCCTAAGTAATCAATTTACCCAACCAACACCTGTAGATAAGAAGAACCCCTGGTGCATACGCTGAGCAGTCGAGGCCGGTTCCTGTAAATCTTCTAGACAAGGTAGGAGCTGATATAAAAAGTGGTAACCCAAGCATAGAGGTGACCCGCTTCAACTGTAGGGGAAACATCGAACCCTCCGATTGCTGCTCCATCTGTACTAGCGCGTAGAACTTTTTTCCTGAACAACAGCAGAGACAGACATATCAGTTTTGGGTTCTATCCCAACATGAACTACATCAGCTGTGCAGAAATTGGAAACAGTCCTGGTGTTTGTGTGATCTTATCCCCGTACTTGCTATCTTCCTTTTTGCTTCACTTACCAAAACTGTGTAAAAATGTGTTATTCAAAACCTTACCTATTCAAGGAAGAAAACTCTAAGTTACAGACAACTAAAAAGTTAAACGAGTGTTTTATTCAGTATGAAAAGACACGTATAGTTTTTAAAAATTGTGACATTAATTATCTCATAGTGAACTCTAGTGCTTTTACCAACATTACGGCTAAGTATGCTCTCATGCAGAGTGAAATACTTAATTATGTCAATAAGGAAAATATTTCTACATCTTGGGAAAATCTGTCCTTGTATGACATAGTTTCTGATGAAATAAATAATCAGACCCTCTTGTTGTGATAAATGTTTGTGTACAGTGTTATTTCATTATAGAGCATGACAATCTTAAAGAGTTTATGGTCAAAGTAACATTGTGATTAGGGTTGCCACCTGTCCCGAATTATGAGGGACATCCCGCATTTTAAGGAATTTTTCAGCATCCCGAATTATGCCTAAGAGGGACGCATTATATTGCGGGACGCCAAATTATTCCGAAACAAAATATGAGACAGCAATTCTTGGTGGCGTCTTTTGTGAATTTCCTCTCATGGTCAAGATATCAATGTCGTCCATCGCTAAAATGTATCATGTTGGCAGCATTGAAATCGCCGCCCATGATGTTATTCTTTGTAATTCATTTGTATAAGTCGCGCGGGCATTCTTGGGGCATGTCCGTGATCTGTACAACCAGCGTGCGAGCCATTAACTGGTGATCCGACGGGGAAGTACCGAAAACAGATCATATGACACTCTGCACTGATTTGCCAAGTACAGTAAACAGTTCCTTCTGGAATTAAGCACAGCAAGACGTGTGTAGTGTTATCAGTTGTAATTTGAATCCATGTTATCTGTGTGTTTTATGTGTCGTTCGTTGAGTAAGAACTAATTAAATATTTCTCCTGTTATTCCTAAACTTAGTGGTAAGTCATTATCTAGTCAGAGTCTGGATTGCCAATGTTCATAATTTTTTCGAAACGTGTCTATGAGTGTACATTGTTTTTTGAAATTCTATGAGAAAGCTTTAAGTTCCTTAGAGAAAGTATTTGACTTCACAGAAAACAATCTTTATGGCACACAGAAGAACTTGAATCTTAAGGGTTCACTATCTTTCAAACATCTCAAAGACTCTGTGAAGGCACATAATGTAGAATCTGATGTTAATTTGGTTGAGTTAGGCCTAGGCTATATGAGTATTCTGCTTTAGTTCAGATGTAATAAATGCTACTAAAGTGAACTATACAGAAGGAGAGACTAAGTATGAGTATGAAATGGAAGAAAATTATTCAGGAGATTGGTAAAGAACACATTCGCAATCTCAAATGCTTTGTTCTGAGCATCCCTGGTAGCAATGCCTTTGTGGAAAGAGTGTTCTCTCTCTTGAATCTAAAATGGACAGAATCCAGAAATAGGTGCTCAGCTGACCTCATAAAGAGTGAAATCATTTCTACAAAATGTTACAGATACCTGCAAAGATTATTTAGTGAGGGTGAAACAGAACAAACAACTATTAGAAGCTGCCAAATCAAACAAGAAATACAGCTTCTAGTCATGAATTTGCCCAGTTTTTTTATATTTTTATTTATTTATTATTTTGCTAATCTTTTCTTTTCTAATGTTAGTGTTACTGTTACATAGCCTATTCAGTTTTGGCTTTTAATATATTCCGTCTTTCAGTTATTAATAAATTGTTCCGTGTACATATTTAGGTATGAAGATCGGCGATCTGCATATATTCGATAAGTGTCCCTCCTTAGCCTTACCAAAAGGTGGCAACCCTAATTGTGATGTTCGAAAAATAAACCTTACCGTTTTCCTGGAACACTTTATCATGTTGTAATAAAATGGCGCAAGATTTAAATTCGCGTTAACTAATCTACAAACTGAACAGTTTCTTTTTAGAACCTAATCAACTAATGTTAAGATTTTACGCTATTTTGAAAATACACATCCTTCCTACAAATGATAATTAAAACCTTGTATTAGTTATGACACAAAAAATAAAGCCTTACAAAAATTTCATATCTCCCTCCCAAGACTCCTTATTTCCAGAACAGGAACTACAACCATTTTGAGTCCTAACACGAATTTGACCTATACATTATACGTTTTAAAACCCCCAAAACACCCGCCATTTTGAATCTAGCTATCTCCCGCCCCTAACCTCCATTTTCAGTCGCGCCATCACGCATGATGCCATCTTGTATCTTTCTCGAATTTCCGCCAATTATGAAAAATACAAATTTCATCTCCCGCTCTAGCCGCCATCTTGAAGCTTCCGCCATTTTGAGGTTTCCGCCATTTTCAGTCTTACGCCATTTTGAGGCTTACCGCCATTTTGAGTCTTCTACCATTTTTAGGCTTCCGCCATTTTGAGGCTTACCGCTATTTTGAGTCTTCCGCCAGTTTCAGGTTTACCACCATCATCGATGACGTCATCACTTCCCCTCCATGACGTAATTGCCCCCATTTCCCCTCCATGGTGTCATTACCCCCACCCCTAGGACGTCATCACTTCCCCATGACGTCATTACCCCCACCCCTATGACGTCATCACCCCAACCCATTTCCCCTCACGGGGATAAACGACATGTATAACTACTTATGTCCATTTTTGAATTTTCAAAAACGCACATGTACAGGTTTCAGTACGATGTAATGCAGCCACTATGACACAAACCTGCAAATTTGCCATATGGATACAGATACTTTTGTTTACAACATCCATACTGACAACTTAAATAGGGACCTGTTAAGTATATTTGAACATCTAGACACTAGCAATTATAGGCAAAGTCATCCACTGTATTCTACACACAATAAAGGCATATTAGGGAAATTTAAGAATGAATTGGCAGGGGACGAAATTGATAAATGTGTACCGCTGAGAGCTAAAATCTATGCTATGCAAATATGGGATTATAGGGAAATAAAAAAGCAAAAGGGTTAAAGAAGAAAACAATACAGAAAGAAATAGTTTTTTCTGATTATGTTAATTGTTTACAATAAAACCCTGTTATATTTAGAAAATCGGTATATCAGAACAAAAAATGAGGTATATTCAATATGTATGAAAAAAAATCTCTCGATGCTGCTGATAACAAGCTCAAATATTGCGACATATTACATGATAGAACATGTTTATTTAACCATCTGCTTATAAATACCCCGGCCCTTTCTTTTTTCCGGTCAGTTCACTGTCTGAAACGGTGAGGAATAAAAGTAAAAAACAATGGAAGTCGGAAACGGTCTATATAATGATATAAATCCGCAGAGGAGTGAGAAATTGGGGAAGTATCGATTCTTATCAACTTCAAAAGTTGTCAAGGAGAGAGATGACCTTACATATATCATTGAATGTCCAGATTATATTCCTAAGGAAATTAAATTCACTCTACAAGTACACAACCCGAAAAGAAATCGTACCAATTTGAGAATTTCGAAGCTAGATGGAAAATATCAATAGCATTACATCAGAGAAAGAGGAGCTACGATCACTTGGTGATATAGGAGATTTTGTAATTATAACAGATGAAGCTGAAGAATCCGACATTCTGGGAAAGGTATATGGGGAGTGCACTATAAAATTAAATATGGAAAATGGATCCTGTGCGAATAGCTCATTGCAGCTTACTCGGACATGATGAAGTTGATGGTCCAGTTCGCACTGGTATTAAAGTCAATGGACAGTACAAGTATGATGCAACAGCCCCCTTCGGAGTGATGGGGAAATCCAGTCAAAAGTTTACAGATGCACCATACGCTCATAAGCATGTTAACACAGAGAAGACAACAGTAAAACTTTTAGTTTGCAAATGTTGTTCCAGCCCCCTTTGGAGTGATATCGACATCCGACCAAAAGTTTACAGCTGTGCCAAATGCTCCGACCTTGAAAGATACGTTAACCATGAAGGAAAACACTTACTTCCTAACACCTGTTTATCTTGATGAATATCTACACCTGCTTCTATAAATTATCCCCCACCACTTCCATACATGCTAACCTTTGTTAACCTTGAAGAAAACACTTGACTCATAAACATTACAAAATATAAGCCCAACGCCCAAACACTTGTTGATCTTGAAGAATATCCACACCTGCTTCCAACGCAACCTGCTTCCATTATCCCCAGCACTTCTATAGTTGTTAACCTTTTGCTAACATGGAAGAAAACACCTGGCCCAGAAATTATCCCCACTACTTTAAACAGGAGAGATATAAGGTCAAAGCAAAGCTCAGTAGAGCCTGTATTAGTAGAAACGTGATCAAGACTACATCATCTTCAAACAATCTTAGCTGCGACTAACTTTGGCATCTTACAACATGAACGCAGGAGCATATGGACCAATTGAAGTCGTGGACTCAAAACGTGGAAGAAGATCAACTGCCAAAACAAAAAGCCTCGGAATTTATGAAAATGAAAAGTACTCCAGAGAGAGAACACTGCAAAAAGTGTACCTGACCACAATGCAAGTGAAGATGCTTCTGCTGGGTCGAGTGTTATTCAGGAATTTAACCAACTTGGCCATGGCGGCACATATGATGATACTATGCGAAAATTGGTAGACTTCACTGACGACACTAAGTATCCAATCAAGCGGGCAAGTGCCGTGATTACAAGATATGCTCGACGTGTGGCATTGGACTTGATGGATAACACCAGTGTGCTTTTGCCTCCACGGTTTTCAACGTTCAATGACGATAACATTTTAAAGTTAAACAGAGGACGTTTTGCCGTTGTGAGCCATGGCATGCAAGATGTTGGGAACGCGCACTTCATTCAAGTAGAATTGGTCCACATCGACCAGTAAATTGTTGATATATGCGACAAGAAATCAAATATATAGTAGTCAGATATTAAAAGTGAATACTGATTATAGTAATCCAAGTTATATGGTTAAAGAGTAACCATGTATTAAATGTGAACCATTGTGTATTGTGGAAGTATTAATTTTTATCAACTTCAAAAGTAAAAAGAGTCGTTAAGGAGGGGATGTGCTTACATATACCATTGAGTGTTCAGATAATATTCCTAAGGAAATTAAATTCACTCTACAAATACACAACCCGAAAAGAAATTGTACCAATTTGAGAATTTTGAAGCTAGACAGAGATTATCAATACCATTACATCAGAGAAAGAGGAGATATGATCACTTGGTGATATGGGAGATTTTGTAATTATAACAGACGAAGCTGAAGAATCCGACATTCTGGGAAAGGCACATGGGGAGTGTAAGGCGGTCCAGGCAGCCCAGCATCATATTCAGGAGTATAGTTAGCATAATTGCCTTCCACTCCGGCGGCCCGGGTTCGATTCCCGGCCGGGTCGGGGATTTTTCAGTAGTGAAAGATCCCCTCCCCGGGTTCAGGACTGGGTGTTAGGTTAAGTCTTAGGTTAAGATAATGCACACTTGTGCGCGATTCCTAAATTTATTTATAATTGGTAATTAACCCAGATATGCCCATCGTCCTTTTAAAAGGACAGAGTAAGGTCTTTTTAACTTTAGTGTCCAATGTTGGCAGGAGTGTGATTTTTTGTTTGACAACAATGCACAGTTGCAGAGAACAGTTGGGATAATTCATATTTGTATTGTCAAACAACTGGAAGTGTTCATAGAGTGAGGTAGAGATTGTGGAAGTTGGATATCTATTTCAAGATGGAAACATCTTCACACTATAAGTATAAAAGGTAAATAAAATCCTAAGTTATGCATGTATTTTGTTAAAATTTTCAGTGTACATTAAAAATGCACTATAAATTCCTGCTGGGTCCATGGTTCTTAATGACTGTGTGCCATTTCTCATTTATAGTCACAGAAAGTCAGGTGTTCTTTTAAAAGGACAATGGGCATTTAAGGGTACATTTTACGTCTTTCTTTCTTTCAGATTTTATACTCTAGATGAAGCCCTACATATGATTAAAAATGATGAGGATAGTAATTTTGAATGCAGTGAAATAAATTTGTCATTGTTTCCACCTGAAAATGCTTGTGAGGACATTACCGACGAAGATTCTGGTGAGGAAGATCAGTGCAATATCAATAATCTTTTAGGATCACAACTTAGAGCACAAGTTGAAATGAACACCGAATTAGAAGAAAATAGTGATTGTGAACAGGAAACTACAAATACGGTGGAACCAGCAACAGAAGCAACAACTACTCTAACTACAATAGAAGCAGCTGTGACTAAAAAGCGCAGTGTAAAAAAAGAATATGTTTGGAGCAGTGGTGACTTAGACAAGGAGCCAGTCTCATGGCCACAGTTCAGTAATGTGTTAAATCAAATGTCTCCAGTTGAAGTGTTCCTGAGTCTCTTTGATGAAGAAGTAATTGAGTTGTTTGTGAATTATTACAATCGTTATGCAGCTCGAAAAAATAATCTTGGTGACATATCAGAGTCAGAAATGAGGTGTTTCATCGCCATTCTCATGCTCAGTGGCTATGTACCATTACCGAGACGACGTATGTACTGGGAGAATGAACTGGTTGCCAGTGCATTATCCAGGAATAGGTTCGAATTTATATTTTCAAATCTGCACTGTTGTGATAATGATATTCTTGACACTTCAGATCGATTTCCTAAAGTCAGGCCTTTATTCAACTTACTCAATGAGAAATTCCAGAATTTTGTACCCCATGCTGAAAACCATAGCGTAGATGAGGCCATTCCTCAGGGTAAACAAACTAGATGCAGAGTTTGTAAAAAGAAAGTATCCAGAAAATGCCAGAAATGTGATGTTGCTCTACATGTTGACTGTTTTCCACTGTCCCACCAACAGAAATAAATTTTAATAGGAGAGACTTAAAAATGCTCTAGTTGAAACAGTGAAAAAATTGAAATAATGAGAGTTTGAAATAGGCATTTGTATGATGTATAAATATACCCTTATAATCCCATCGTCCTTTTAAAAGAACAGTTGGTTTGAGGGACAAGCAAATTGATTATTTTCTTAAAACAAAATTTTAATGTTATACCTAGCTGAAATGATTAAAAATATAACAAAAAAACTAGCAAAATAAAACAATTTTTTTCTGGGCATATCTGGGTTAATATAATTTCAGTTGATTTCTTTTACATATAATACTAAGGACTGAGAATTTATATCTGGTGTTTAGTAAGGTTCGTCTTAGCATAAAAGTCACAGTAAAGGTATTCATTTTTTAAAGAATAAATTAACTTTGATTAATTTATAGCACTTTAAGAAAAGCAAGCAGTGAAAGTATGAAGCTGTAGTGAGTTGGGAATTCCAAGCCACAGGTATCATGAGCCAATGTACAAGCAGGCAGGTAGAGACCCTTGTGTCCGTGTCTATACAAAACTGGTACACTGTTCTATTCTAGGAATAAGCCTTTTGTTCTTAAGGTTCACTTCTAACAGCTTTACGGTTATAATGGCCAGCAGACAATAAGAACTAGATCTTATCAGTAGAATGCAACAAAGGACAATCATTTTGGGTAAATCCAGTAAAGTAAAGGATTTTTATGGTTAATATATTTCGCGGTTTGCAAAGCAAAATCGCGAACTTAAAGCTAGCTAAATAAGGTCAGGTGACCATCAATCTTCTCTCCGAGGCTAGATTTATTTTGTGAAAGATATTGCAAGGGAAACAGTGTCGTAGCACCGAGTTGTGCACACATCTACTTAGTGCCGCGGTGCAGAGCCGGCATCGTCTCAACTACTCATCACCTCAGCTCTTGGGCTGGGCAGAATTTATTACACTTAGAAAATTTCCGCGGCATCAATTTATTGACTTAGAAATTTTCAGCGACGTCAATTAATTCCACTTAGAATTTTTTCAGCCACGATCATTTCTCATACTTATATTTTTCTTAACAGCCAAAGTATTTAAATCCATTTATACAACCTTTGGTTTATATACCAATTATTTTACTTAAGTTTAATCATCTGGAAATTGATTTCCATATTATAACCAGTGAGCCATTATAACCATTTAGCGGATCTATCTGATTTTATCCGTCATTAAGAAATATTGTTCAATTCTCTGTATTTTGAACATTACTTCAGACATTTCAAGTATTTGTAATAAATAGCTCCTACAGCTAATTCTGCTGATATCATTTTAATAATAGGTAATATCTAAGTCATCTTCAATCTCAGCCCCTGAAAATTAGTCAACTGTTCGGACCTGATAGGCCTAGCCGGAGCGGACTTCAACTGCTTGACAAAAATATAAATTTAGCATAAACCATCCGGTTTTAGCATAAACCATCCGGTTTATGCAAGGCGCCCAACAACCGAGGAAGGAGGAACCGCAACAAGTGCACTATAAAATTAACTAAATGGAAAATGGATCCTATGCGAATAGCTCTTTGCAGCTTACTCGGACATGATGAAGTTGATGGTTTAGTTCGCACTGGTATTAAAGTCGATGGACAGTACAAGAATGATGTACCCACCCACTTCGGAGTGATGGGGAAATCCAGTCAAAACATTACAGATGCACCATACGCTCATAAGCATGTTAACACAGAGAAGACAACCGTAAATTTTTTAGTTTGCAAAGGTCGTTCCAGCTCACTTTGGAGTGATAGGGAAATCCGACCAAAAGCTTACAGATGTCTCAGCATGCTCAGATCTTGAAAGGTATGTTAACAATGAAGGAAAACACTTACTTCGTAACACCTGTTTACCTTGTTGAATATCTATCTACACCTGCTTCTATAAATTATCCCCCACCACTTCCATACATGCTAACCTTTCATAACCTTGAAGAAGCCACTTGGCTCATAAACATTACAAAACATAAGGACAACGCCCAAACGCTTGTTAATCTTGAAGAATATCCACACCTGCTTCCATAAATTATCCCCACCACTTCTCTACTTGTTTACTCTTTGCTAACATTCAAGAAAATAACTGGAACATACATTATCCCCACTACTTTAGACAGGAGAGATATAAGGTCAGAGCAAAGCTCAATAGAGCCTGTATTAGTAGCAATATGATGAAGACTACATCATCTTCAAACAATCTTAGCTTCAACTAACTATGGCATCTAACATAGGAACGCAGGAGCATATGGACCAATTGAAGTCGTGGACTCAAAACGTGGAAGGAGATCTGCCACCAAAACAAAAAGCCTCGAAAGTATTGAAAATGAAAAGTACTCAAGGGAGAACTCTGCAAACAGTGTACCTGACCACAATGCAAGTGAAGATGCTTCTGCTGGATCGAGTGTTCTTCAGGAATTTAACCAACCTGGTCGTCTCGGCACATATGATGACACTATGTGAAAATTGGAAGACTTCACTGTCAACATTAAGTATCCAATCAAGCGGGCAAGTGCGTTGAATACAAGATATGCTCAACGTGTGGTATTGGACTTGATGGATAACACCAGTGTGTTTTTGCCTGCACGGTTTTCAACATTCAATGACAATATCATTTTAAAGTTAAATACTGGACGTTTTGCTGTTGTGAGCCATGGCAAGCAAGATGTTGGGAACGCGCACTTCATTCAAGTAGAATTGGTCCACATCAACCAGTAAATTGTTGATATATGCGACAAGAAATCAAATATATAGTAGTCAGATATCAAAAGTAAATTGACATATTACTGATTATAGTATTCCAAGTTATGTGGGCAAAAATTAACCATGAATTAAATGTGAACCATTGTGTATTGTGGAAGTAACAATTCTTATCAACTTAAAAAGTAATAAGAGTTGTGCTTACATATAATATTGAGTGTTCAGATAATATTCCTAAGGAAATTAAATTCACTCTACAAGTACACAACCCGAAAAGAAATTGTACCAATTTGAGAATTTCGAAGCTAGATGGAGAATATCAATAGCATTACATCAGAGAAAGAGGAGCTACGATCACTTGGTGATATGGAAGATTTTTTAATTATAACAGACGAAGCTGAAGAATCCGACATTCTGGGAAAGGTATATGGGGAGTGCACTATAAAATTAACTAAACAGAAAATGGATCCTGTGCGAATTTGCAGCTTACTCGGACATGATGAAGTTTATGGTCCAGTTCGCACTGGTATTAATGTCAATGGAGAGTACAGTACAGTATGATGTACCAGCCAACTGTGGAGTGATGGGGAAATCGAGTCAAAAGTTTAAAGATGCACCATACGCTCATAAGCATGTTAACACAGAGAAGACAACAACAGTAAAATTTTTAGTTTACAAAGGTCGTTCCAGCCCCCTTTGGAGTGATATCGACATCCGACCAAAAGTTTACAGCTGTGCCAAATGCTCCGACCTTGAAAGATACGTTAACCATGAAGGAAAACACTTACTTCCTAACACCTGTATAACTTGATGAATATCTACACCTGCTTCTATAAATTATCCCCCACCACTTCCATACATGCTAACCTTTGTTAACCTTGAAGAAAACACTTGACTCATAAACATTACAAAATATAAGGCCAACGCCCAAACACTTGTTAATCTTGAAGAATATCCACACCTGCTTCCAACCCAACCTGCTTCCATAAATTATCCCCAGCACTTCCATAGTTGTTAACATTTTGCTAACATGGAAGAAAACACCTGGAATATAAATTATCCCCACTACATTAAACAGGAGAGATATAAGGTCAAAGAAAAGCTCTGTAGAGTCTGTATTAGTAGAAACGTGATCAAGACTACACATCATCAAACAACCTTAGCTGCGACTAACTATGGCATCTTACAAAAGGAACGAAGGAGCATATGGACCAATTGAAGTCATGGACTCAAAACGTGGAAGAAGATCTGCTGCCAAAACAAAAAGCCTCGAAAGTATTGAAAATGAAAAGTACTCAAGAGAGAACTCTGCAAAAAGTGTACCTGACCACAATGCAAGTGAAGATGGTTCTGCTGGATCGAGTGTTCTTCAGGAATTTAACCAACTTGGCCATGGCGGCACATATGATGATACTATGCGAAAATTGGAAGACTTCACTGTCGACATTAAGTATCCAATCAAGCGGGGAAGTGCCGTGAATACAAGATATGCTTGACGTGTGGTATTGGACTTGATGGATAACAGCAGCGTGTTTTTGCCTGCACGGTTTCAACGTTCAATGACAATAACATTTTAAAGTTAAACAGTAGACTTTTTGCTGTTGTGAGCCATGGCATGCAAGATGTTGGGAACGCGCACTTCATTCAAGTAGAATTGGTCCACATCAACCAGTAAATTGTTGCTATATGCGACAAGAAATCAAATATATAGTAGTCAGATATTAAAAGTAAATTGGCATATTACTGATTATAGTATTCCAAGTTATATGGGAAAGGTATATGGGGAGTGCACTATAAAATTAAATATGGAAAATGGATCCTGTGCGAATTTGCAGCTTACTCGGACTTGATGAAGTTGATGGTCCAGTTCGCACTGGTATTAAAGTCAATGGACAGTACAAGTATGATGCAACAGCCCCCTTCGGAGTGATGGGGAAATCCAGTCAAAAGTTTACAGATGCACCATACGCTCATAAGCATGTTAACACAGAGAAGACAACAGTAAAACTTTTAGTTTGCAAATGTTGTTCCAGCCCCCTTTGGAGTGATATCGACATCCGACCAAAAGTTTACAGCTGTGCCAAATGCTCCGACCTTGAAAGATACGTTAACCATGAAGGAAAACACTTACTTCCTAACACCTGTATAACTTGATGAATATCTACACCTGCTTCTATAAATTATCCCCCACCACTTCCATACATGCTAACCTTTGTTAACCTTGAAGAAAACACTTGACTCATAAACATTACAAAATATAAGGCCAACGCCCAAACACTTGTTAATCTTGAAGAATATCCACACCTGCTTCCAACCCAACCTGCTTCCATAAATTATCCCCAGCACTTCCATAGTTGTTAACATTTTGCTAACATGGAAGAAAACACCTGGAATATAAATTATCCCCACTACATTAAACAGGAGAGATATAAGGTCAGAGCAAAGCTCAGTAGAGCCTGTATTAGTAGAAACGTGATCAAGACTACATCATTTTCAAACAATCTTAGCTGCGACTAACTATGGCATCTTACAACAGGAACGCAGGAGCATATGGACCAATTGAAGTCGTAGACTCAAAACATGGAAGAAGATCTGCTGCCAAAACAAAAAGCCTCGGAAGTATTGAAAATGAAAAGTACTCAAGAGAGAACTCTGCAAAAAGTGTACCTGACCACAATGCAAGTGAAGATGCTTCTGCTGGATAGAGTGTTCTTCAGGAATTCAACCAACTTGGCCACGGCAGCACATATGATGATACTATGTGAAAATTGGAAGACTTCACTGTCGACATTAAGTATCCAATCAAGCGGGCAAGTGCCGTGAATACAAGATATGCTTGACGTGTGGTATTGGACTTGATGGATAACACCAGTGTGCTTTTGCCTGCACGGTTTTCAACGTTCAATGACGATAACATTTTAGAATTAAACTGTGGACGTTTTGCTGTTGTGAGCCATGGCATGCAAGATGTTGGGGAAGCGCACTTCATTCAAGTAGAATTGGTCCACATCGACCAGTAAATTGTTGATATATGCGACAAGAAATCAAATATCGTGTACTGTGGATGTGTGTGGGTTGTGAGAATAAAAATAATTACATATGCATTTGTCCAGTTGTTATTAACCCTAGCTATCCTATGATATTCATCTATAAGAGGGGAGGGGATCATGTGTATATAATGTGATACAATAGTGAAAGAAGGTTTTCATATAAGTCAGCAGTATCGACGTATGAACTACAATAAATGCACTGTTTCATTCGGAGACGTGCGATGGAATTCGGCAATAGAAATCCTGCAATAAGGCCATATCGTGGGGACCATGTAGTGATTGGAGGTATTGTGATAAGCAATGTAAACTTTTTAAAAATGTCAAAAACATGAAGACAAATGATAAAGGGAGCGTTACGGAGAAGAGGACTTCAAGTGATGCGTTTACTCAAACAGATAATCTGACTTTAACATATGAAAAATTGACAAATGCAAAAAAAACTTAAATATGTTAGGAGAGTGGCTACGTCAGCTTGATAAAGTGTACGAGAATTAGATTTAAAATATTTTTTATAGCATGATGAACATCACAGCTATAAATGGACAAATAATCTATTATGCTAATAATTCTGATGTTAGCACCAGATGTAGTCCATTTCTAAAACTTCTAGTAAGTAATCTTTCAGATGATCACTTGCGTCGACATTCTCAGTGTTCATCATTACCAAGAAACCTAAAACGAGATATTCAGTCTTTTTCCAGATGAAGAAGCAGTTCAACCTATAGAAGAGGTCCAAGTCACGAAGAAACAAAGGTGCTACGAATGTGGTCGTGCAAAGAACCGATACACCAGGTACAAATGTCGGAGTTGTAAGAAATTTCTGTGCTTAGAACACGCCCAGCAAGTATATGCTGATTGCTAATTGAACTGCTCACAAAATCAGATATTTCGTTTATAAACTACATTAAGAACACTTTCACATGAAGACAGTATTGTTTTTTTTTTTAAATTGTGTGATAATGGTTTAGTTTGTGTTGATTGAAAAATATGTAATACAGCAAACAGTAATTTTGCGGAATACATTTATAACTAAAACTCATGTTATAAAATATATAAATTGGTCAGATTGCATGCTTCTCTTTCATTTTACTTAGGTAGTACGATTTTGTTGATAAATTTAAACTGACTGAGCTAAATATACATTGTTAAATCCAAGAACGCTATTGGCGTCTGTGAGACTCAGCGCGACCTACAATGTAACGAAGTCCCGCACGACCATTGCAGGGTTAATATTAGAAAAAGTATCATTGGTAATTAAATCTGTGATATGCCTTATATGGCCAGAAGGGGTTAGATGATGTGCTACTTCTTGTCACTGATGCTGCTAAGTATAAGGTGAAAGCAGCAAAAATTATAAGTGAACGTTATATAAAAATAATTCACATCACACCTGTCTTGCACATGGACTTCACAGAACAGCTGAAAGAATTTGTCCAGTATTCAGTGATGTAGGCAACTTCATATCCATGATTATGAAAATATTTTTGAAAGCCTCTTAGAGAACTGTAAGATTTAGGGAAATGGTGATGCAGATAATAAATGCCTATTGAGATAAATAATTATTCTTAATACATATTTGAATTTACAATGGATTAATCTTGCCATAAGTGATTACTATTGAATTGTAATTATTTATCAATTAGATTTTAGTATGTGCAATCATATATAAACAAAACTTTTTCAGCATTTTATTTTACTTAAAGATATATTTTTCATCCAAGTAATGAGTACTGTGTGAGTACTGACTGAATATGCATGTTTGTGGAGAAAAACTAAGTTTTGGTTAGTAAGTATCACTGAAGTTTAAATCAAACTATCAAACTATCATTCTAGGAACAGTTACCAAAATTGATATGACAGATACATATGTCCTATATGTAGTGTAGTGCCTGCATTGGCCAAGATAAGGGAAACACATTCTTGCTTTAATGATTCTAAAATACTACAAAATTTTACCAGCTCTGAAGACACCCCACCAATCACCTAATTGGATTATTTATCATCATGGCTTTTCTCTAAAACTGCACATTAGGGTGGAACGAAAAACATCAACTTTTGATTTTCAATTTGGAATAGCGCGGAAAAGTTGCCTTTCGGTGTAAATAAGATAAATTTAAAATATGAAAAATATTGGATTATGTCTTGAGGTGCCGCAAGGACGTTAAAGTTTCATAAAACACACACTCTTTGCAATTTTTTCAAACACTCTTGCGAAACAATCAGCTTTTAATTTTTAATTTGTAATAGCGCGGAAAAGTTGCCTTTTGGTGTAGATAAGATAAATTTAAAATATGAAAAATATTGGAGTAGGTCTTGAGGTGCCGCAAGGAGGTTAAAGTTTCATAAAAACACACTTTTTTTGAATGTTTTCAAAGATTTTTGCGAAACAATCATCTTTTGATATATCTATAATCCAATATTTTTCATATTTTAAATTTATCTTATTGACACCAAAAGGCAACTTTTCCGCGCTATTCCAAATTGAAAATCGAAAGATTTAAGATTTTCCTGGCGAAGTTTATTCATAAAGGTTTCCCGGGTTGTCAGCCAGGTTTGTAGGTCAATAATGTCCGACGTTTCGGAGACGAACCTTGAGAATGGAGGCAGCGTTCGTCTCCGAAACGTCGGACATTATTGACCTACAAACCTGGCTGACAACCCGGGAAACCTTTATGAATGAAAATCGAAAGTTGATGTTTTTCGTTCCACCCTACTGCACATATCTACAATAAAAATAAACGTCATCGAGTTGTTCAAAGTTACTCCTTAGTAATTATTGAAACAACCCAAACAGTCCCTTGTCACCCTGAAGAAAAGGCCTCCATGTTCAACAATCGATTGGCAGCTGTGGAAGGCAGGTCTGATTGCAAATAAACCATATTTGCTGGCACCCAACTGATAAGGCATGTGAGATCTATGTACCAACCAACTAAACACCAAGAACGTAACCATAAACCTCCACAAGTGGCACCAAATGTGGGGCAAAAACCATAAACTGCCACAAGTGGTGCCCAACATGGAGCCCGAGAGGATGATGATAGAGAATAAAAATGAGATCCACAGAGAATACATCAAATACCCAGGAGATGGAAAAGGACTGACAGACCAGTCGACGAACACAACGAAGACAATGGTTGATATGCCTAAAATCTAGCAATTGCTTTTGCTTTTGCTTTTGCTTTCTAGCAAATGGTAGCAACTAGAGCAATTGCTCTAAACTGCATGCATAAAACGCTTGCTTTTGCTTAAACGCAATTGGTAGCCACGCATAGGAATTGCTTGCTGGCTACCAGGCCATTGCAAGTGATATTCACGTTGCAGGCATGTGCACATCCAGTTGCGTCATGCAGCAGACGAATTTGTGCAAACATGTGCTGTGAAGTGTGAGCTTTGTTTGGCGTAGGCTATTTATTATTAGTGCTCGTAGTAGGTATAATTGTGAGATTTGTGAAGATGTCGTCAGACGATTCGGATATAGAAGTGGACAGTGGGTTCAATATGGTGTTCGTTAATGTGATTAAAGACAAGCCGGTGTTGTGGATAAGTCACAAGTGCCGAAAATTAAACAAGCAAAGGAGGAAGCGATCGGGCAAACAATAGTAGAACTTAAACAGCTAAGTGGAAAGAAAATGACTTGTAAACAGATAACTAAGAAGATAAGCAATATGAAAACTGCTGTTAAGAGGAAAACTGACATGAAGGCAACAGGAAACAATAAAATTAAACTAAATAACTGGCAACAGCAACTGTTTTCCTTAATGCCAGCAGACAACAATCCCACGCTGAACAAGATTCCAGGCAATATTTGAAAGATACAACAAAATACACAAATTTTGCTTTTATTGCAAATTGCATATTTCTGACATTTTGATGTAAGGAAGGAAATTATGTAGTATTCTATTTTTTGCAACAAGTGTATGTGAGGGAGGTGTGACAGGGAACGAGGGCCCTCCTCAACCATTAGTGGGGGAGCAACTTAGCAGACCTGAGAGGTCTGTCAAGCTTCAGCGCTCGCTGGAATTTGAGACTGAAGAAAGTAAAGGACTGTCCACCGCTGATTTTCAGAGGCTACTTATCAGCGAACAACTGAAGCTAACCCGCATACAGATTCAATATTTTGAAAAAAAAAAATGGAACTTTTCATTAAAAATAAATAACACCTTAAATCTGCCACATAAGTTTTATTTTGTAGCATTTTTTCTTCAAATCTGATATGTGTATTTAAAGTGTGTTCTTTATTTTCTAAATTGATATGTGGATTCAAAGTCTCTAAGTGTACGTTTATTTTTCATTTTTTCTAATTTTACATGAGGTTTTAAAGTCTAAGTGGTTTTTCTTTGTTTTTATTTTCAATTGGATAACTGGTTTACAAAGTATACATAATTTCAGAACGGTCATTTCACTTCCTTATTCCTTCTGCACGTATTGCAGCTTCATCACCTCCATTTTCATTTTCAAAATCAACTCCATCGCCGTCCAAGTCATCAAAATCATCATCGTCAATCAAATACTTGGCTACATTATGTAGAATGAAACAACTACGTATTAGTGTTGGTGTGTGCACTAAATTCAGTCTAACTCCATAACGAAGAATTGTAAACCTTTTTACTTCCTCTGCCCATACCATAGCTACTATAGGTAGAGGAAGTATTGTTTTTGACCCTCAAATTCGAAGTCGAGTTTTTGACATAAATACACGTTTTGAGGCCCCCTGTGTGTGTGTGTGTCTGTGTGGAAGTTTGTGAACAGGCTAGCTCGAAAACGGAAAATCGTATGAAAACAAAATTTCGTATTTGGGTCAGGTACCTTCTAAAGATGTGAGCCAAAGACTGGTGACAAGTTTCTCTTATTTTTTAAGGGGACTTTACATGAGGAAATTTTCGTTTTTCGCGATTTTCTCGAAAACGTCTCTAACGACTTTCTTCAAATTTTGCACATGTTTAGCTTATAGTGAGAGCTAAAACTTTTATTTGAAATTTTTTTTCGAAAAAATTCTCTGAAGGTAGTTACAAGCCACCCACTGTTGACCCACTGGTACAGAAAGTTTGAGTGATGAACAACTGAATACGCGCTCTTCCACGGTCTCTTATTCTATAAAAGAATGTGAAGTGAGAAAGTTGTATTGTTGCCCATGCATAGAGTAAATATGTATCTGAGGGAAATATTCGATAAAGTTAGGAAATTATTCTTTACGCCAGAAAGTTCAATAAACGTCTGCAGTCACTTGTTTTTGTTTAGTTTGTTATCACGGGGGTGAAAGTAACATTGAAAGAATAGCAACAGCTCATAAGTTCACTGCCCGACCGGTTGGTGCACTGTGATCGCTGTTGCCATGGCGGCAGGTTTGTTTCGAAACATATGACAGCAATATACGAAAAGGCGTAATATCTGGTTTTTTCTGCAACGATATGTATGCATTAGTGTTTGGAAAAGGAGATTTAATTAACATATTATAAAGATGCCAAGTAGTGAAGGTAAGTTAAAATACATTAACTACTTAAAACAATCCTGAATTAATATTTATTCCATGTTCTACGAATTATTAAGATTAATGTTTCGTATTCTTTGTTCCAGAAACGAGTAAAATATTCGTGTAAGTCCCCTGGCTGCGGAAGTAAATACTTCCGTATGAAATCCAACGTGAACTACAAAAACAAACAT
The DNA here is from genome assembly GCA_964059195.1 of Ectobius pallidus. Classification (NCBI taxonomy): domain Eukaryota; kingdom Metazoa; phylum Arthropoda; class Insecta; order Blattodea; family Ectobiidae; genus Ectobius; species Ectobius pallidus. The sequence continues at coordinate 110,574,226 of CAXKWD010000003.1, read as the reverse complement.
TTCTACAAACGTGAACCATCTGAAACAGCGGAAACGTCAGTGCAATCTAGATGGTAATATGAATCGTGCTAATTATTTAATGTGTGAGACCACTTCCTGGAGAAAGATTTCGTTAACATTGGTTAAATCACAAAATTATCACAAAGCAGCTGGAACTAGTGATTTGCAGAGACCCAATCACTGTGAGCTCCCAATCTAATGTGGGAAGTGATCTGAAGCCTCGCCTAGTTTTTGTGAAAATAGGAAGTAGGTTCATACCGCTGTGTATGACTGAGGAAGTGACAGGAAGGTACTAATATTTACGGTAATGTAATATTTTTAAAATCAGTTTTTATACATGTAATTCAATAATGAAGGTTGTTTGTTTTTTATTTATAAAGTCACCTAAAGTAATACGTATTTCAGCAGTCACCGAGACATGTATGTTGTGAGTAACAGAAATTCTAGAAGGTATTGTACACTACGGTTTGTATAAGATCTGACGCATATTGTTTGCAAGTTATTATTTTTTTCTTATTTAAGGGGTTCATCATTTAGTGCATTCTGTGTCAATGCTTATAAAAGATAATTGTTTGTATCACTATAGCCTGTTAGTATTAGTGGGCTATGGTCATTACCGTAGCCCGCTAATACTACTAGTGGGCTATGGTTTTACAGAATTTGGAATGCATTTTCATACATGTGTTCTGGGACGTAAATTTTTCATTCTTACAGCTTAACTGCCCGACCCCTTCGAGCGCTGTAATTGCTTTTTGTTTCTGAGATTTGACATGCGCTGTTCACTTCTAATAATAATATTGGTGTTCTGTGGTTTGTTATAGCCTATTTCCTGCGTTTTAGTCGCGTCATTTTGAGAGAAGAGATTATCAGGTATTTATAGCATAATTAGCGTAAAATTGTCTTGTATTTCTGTAGAAGGATAGTATGTGAATACTGGCAACTTTACCGTTAAATCTTTTATTTTAATTTCAGGCTGGAACTCGTTAAGAGTATTTTTGACAATGGTAGGGCGGAGGAGTGTGAGTAGGAAAAACATTAATTTCAATATACATAAGAATTCATCCGAGAAACCTAATAGAATCGTTTTGGGATCAGTTAGCCAAAACAATGTTGCATTTGGTGTGCTTTAGAATACACAATGCACTAGCATGTCCATAATGGCATTGTGTTTCTCGTCAGTAGTGAATATTCAGGAGTGGAACTGTGAAGTAATAGATAGCATTTTATACTTTGGACACGATTTGCATAAAAAAATCTATTGAAAATTACAGAGGCATTTTACCTGATCTATTAGATGTTAAACTGAACACCTACTGCTCACACAAGAACTTTGTCATTGGATGGCCTGGTTCCACCCATGATAACAGAATCTTCAACAACAATAGAATCTGCATGAGAGATAAAAGGGGATTAGTACAAGGAATCCTTGTTGGTGACAGTGCCTATGCTTGTAGGCCATTCTTGATGACAACCCTCCTCAACTCCACAACACCTGCAGAGGAAGCGTACAACAGCTCCCATATCTTGGCAAGAAATGTAGCAGAGAGAACATTTGTATGCTGGAAATGGAAATTTCAGTGTTTATCAAGAAAATTCACACTAAAACTACGCAACATTCGTGCTGATATAGTGGCTACTGTTGTACCATATAATATAGCAGCAGATCGTGGTCTTTTGGAAGAGCCTGACAATAGAAATGATGAGAATGTCAATGAGTATCAGGAATTTCATCGCAAGATATTTTGAGTAGGGTCATATAACATTCAACAATACAAAAGCCAGCTAACAGCAAAGGATGCTACGCCACTAATGTTTGCTATCAGAGTTGCAGAAAACAAAAAGATTGTTTTAGTTGTGAAATCTTCCATTGCAGGAATAGATTCTATATGTCACATCACGCACCCCATGCTATTCAGTATGTTGTTGGCACTATGTCACTTGACCTAGAATTCAGAGTATGAAATTGAGTTGCTTGAGCCTGTTAGGTGCCCGCCTTACCAGTTAGCTCCACCTAAGTTAAAAATTCTTAAGGAGCAGATTGAAACCATGTTGGAACAAGGTGTGATAAGAAAGTCAAAATCTAATTATAGTAGTCCAATTTTCCTAGTCGAGAAGTCTGGAGGTAAATTTCATCCTGTTGATGATTATCGTTACTTAAATTCGAAGATTAAAATTGACTCTGTCCCAATTCCAAATATTCACTCATCTTTCATCCTTAGATTTGAACCAAGCCTATTATCAGATACCGTCGACGGAGAAGTCAAAAAGACTGACTGCCTTCGCAACAGATTGGAATTTGTATGAGTACACCCTTGTGTACTTGAAATGGGTGCTCAAGTCTTGACCAGACTCCTGGACAACATATTCTCAGATATCAAGTTTGAGTATGTTTTCCACTACCTAGATGATTGGTCATCTATTCTGAATCTTTCGAAGAACATCTAGGTCACGTACGGGTGGTGCTCGAGCACTTGAGAGCGGCTGGAGTCACAGTGAATCCGGAGAAAGTCACTATGTCTGCCAGGAAACTGTTGTTTCTGGGTCACATAGTCTCTGCCAATGGAGTGACATTGATCCGGATCGCACGAGTGTCCATATTGCTTCCCCCTTAAATGCTTTGCGTCGAAAAGTTTCAAAATTAATTCGGTCTGAGGATTGTCAGAAAGCTTTTGATAACCTTAAACTTTGTAAGTATAGTAAATCCCCCTGTACTCATGATGCCTAATTTCAACGGTAAATTCATAATTCAAAGCGATGCTTCTCATGTAGCGGTTGGCTGTGTCTTCTTACAAGATTCTCCTGGTGGTCGTAGGTCAATTACCTATGCATCAAGAACTCTAACAGCATAAAAAAGAGTGTATAGCACTTACGAACTTCAAGCTCTGGCAGTACTGTTTGCGGTGGAGAAATTCCACATGTATATAGAACATGTGGAGTGTGAACTGGAAACGGACTGCCAAGCTCTGGGTGTTGGCTAAACCAAGAACTACTGGTCGAATCGCAAGATGGGCTATTCGACTATCAGCTTTCAAGTTTTCTGCTAAACATATTAGGGGGTCCGATAACAAAATAGCTGATGTGTAGAGTTGATGATTTGTGGTGAATAAAAACCCAGGATTTCGTCAAATAAAATGCAAAATTTCTATATATATTTCGCTATATAAAAATTGGATTTCGTCATAAAAACGGTAAAAAGAGTCTTGAAAATCAGCTTTTAAATCTAACTCTATTTTTTCCGTACACTGATAATATATATATATATATATATATATATATATATCTCAAGCAACATGCAGGAGTGATATGACAAGGTCTTGAATGTCAGAACCTGTATACGAACTCGAGGATCTCAAGAACAGGCCTACTTTTGGTCAGTTTTACAGTTACGAGCTCACACCTGTAACTATTCATGTATATTTATGTATACTCTGAATATGATAATTAGGGCCCGGATTTTTATGTGCTAAAAAGCTTAAAAATATTTATTTTTTATGTGCTAAAAATGTTAAAAATATGTGCTAAAATTTTAAAAATATGTGCTAAAACTAAAAAAAATATATATATATATGAGAAAAGAAACAAAAACACCAGAATGTTCGAACTTACTAGAACAAATTATATTGAAACTCGCCAACATCAGATGTAAAATGCTGACAATGCTGACAGGAGTTGCAGTGCACAACAAATGTCATTTCCAGATTATGGATCACAAATCCTTGTCTATTATCCGAGAATAATGCCTTATATTGAGAAAAGGAAATGTTCTACATCACACGATGTTAACCTTGCATATTTGAAGAGGGGTAGATCACTAAGACACACACACAATCAATTCGATTATGTTTTGGCCTTCCAAATCTTGAGCGACTTTGCCACCATTTTTCTCAATCATACCTTTAAATTTTGTTCTTAGATCTATTTTCGAACCTGAGATAGTGTTAAGTTGCCTTTCAACGTATTGTATTTCTTTAAGTGAATTAAGCAATGTTGAGATTGGGTTTTGTTCTGTTCTTCCCTGATAATAACTCTCACCTCATTGCAAATGAAGCATTTGTGTTGAACTCTTTCGAGATACAAATTTATATTGTAAAATGTTAAAAGAGAATGAGGAAAAGTACTAAAATATTTATTTATGGAGAATATATCGAAAATATTTATTCACATAACTTTTTTGTAAAACATGTGTTTTTATGTAAAATAAAATTTGAAATTTGCGGTTGTCGGACCTTGATATGAGCATCAGGGGGAAAATATTACATAAAAAATCCGAAAAAAGTATTAAAATATGTATTTATGGAGAAAATATCGAAAATATTTATTCACATAACTTTTTTTTGTAAAATATGTTTTTATGTGAAATAAAATTTGGAATTTTCGTTTGTCGGACCTCGATTTGGATATTAAACTTTGTTTTAGGAATGTACGCATGCGGGAAAAAAACATTTTTTTACATACAAATCCGGGCCCTAATGATAATTGTATTGAAATCACTAAAGATAGAAGAGTGAATACAGATTTTTAGAAATAATGAATAATCAAATAAAACATGCATTACGTCATGTACAAACATTCGAAGGAGTTTACCCTAGCGACATGTTACCTCATGTTGTAACGCATAAACCTAAGATTTATATCATTAACTTCGATCCTCATTCTTCGCCTGGTTCTCATTGGATTGCCGTGTTTTTTTATCAAAATTTTGCCTACTACTTTGATTCTTTCGGCCTACCACCCATCATTCCTGGGATAACAAAATTTGTCAACCAAAACTCTATACAATGGCTATATAACACTCAAAGACTACAAGGACTGACAACGGCTGTATGTGGACATTATGTCTGCTTATTCGCCTACTTCATGAATAAAGGCTGGAACATGCAAGAGTTTGTAAACCGGTTTAAGACATCTCCAGATAGAGAGGTTGTCCACATCTTCCACGAGGTCCTAGGAACTCTGTGTGGAAAAAGGAAAGGAGGCCAAAGATGTTTTCCTGGGACATGTGCATTGTAAGTATTTAGCAACAGGACTTATTTTTAGATTAGAAAGTAGGTTACACGAATGTTAAAACCTTTACTTTATGTTTTCAGAATGAAAAAAAGCAGATCGTTTTCAACGGACTAGCTAAGTTTCGCTACAGTGTCTGGAACGAGAGGTCCTCTTAGATCATTCATGATGTCATCAGAGACGACTAGCAAGAGCAAATGTAAAAAGGTATGTATTGTATATTCAATTACTCTAATGTTTGTAGAAGTAATATTAGTTTTCTTACGAGTATTTTATTGTTTCAGATTTCGTCATCATGCTCTGTAAAGAAACAGAAAAGGATCAGTTCTACGACAGACGGCAAAATGGTGAAGGAAGTTGTGACGAGGGTTGCCCCTGCAGTATTAGCACGCAGAACCTATTTTCTCAACAACAGAAAGGACAGATACATCAGTTTTGGATTCTACTACAATATGAAATACGGTGGCTGTGCCGAGCTGGGAAATTCTAGTGGTGCTTACGTGATTTTATCACCATACCTTGTGTCATCGTTTTTGTTACATTTGCCTAAAATGTATGAAAATATGTGTTATTCTAAGCCATATTTGTTTAGAGAAGACTCTTTCAAATTACAGACAAGTAAAGACTTGAAAGAATGTGTGATACAATACTACAGTGCTCGCATTGTTTTACGTAATGATGACATTACTTATCTTGTGGCGAATTCTACTATTACAAATGATAAAGTCTGTCGCCGTGGGTGAGTCAGTAGCGCGCCTGCCTTCCACTCCGGCAGCCCGGGTTCGATTCCCGGCCGGGTCGGGGATTTTTCAGTAGTGAAAAATCCCTTTCCCGGGTTCAGGACTGGGTGTTTGTCAGTAGGTTAAGTCTTAGGTTAAGATAATGCACATTGTGCGCGATTCCTTAATTATTACTATCATAAATGATATTATGACTAAATATGTGCTCATGCAGAGTGAAGTGTTTAATTATATAAACAAACAAAGTGTTCCTGCTAGTTGGGAAAATCTGTCTTTATTTGACATGGTTACCGATGAAATAAATCATCCAGCTTTACTACTGTGAAGCCCATTGTTTATACACATTATTTCACGGGAGCGTGACAACCTTATGAATAATGTTGTGACGTTCTAAAGAAGACCTTTACCCGTTTCCTAAATCCTTACATATCCATTTCAAATAGATAATAGTAATACTAACACATCTCACGATGAAGAAATGATGCTGTATAGAAGAAGAAGCAGAAACGGTTATGTAAGTATAATCTTATTTATCTTTTAAAAACTATGCTTTGGTGGGTAAAATATACTCAGTTTTCGCAAATGTCATAATACAGCATAGGTAGTGTTTGATTATTCTCTGATGGCTCGCTCTTCAGTCAGGAAGAACTTTCACTATTTATTTCTATACATAGCTTGGAGGAATTGATACAAGAATATAACATAGTCGTTTTCACATTCCTATGACCTTCTTCCTGTGTAATATTAGTTCGGGGATTATTTACAAACTTCCTTCTGTGAACACTATCGCTTTATTGTGCTAATAGGTCTTTATAGCAGTAACCGTTTTCGAATTCCCACTGTCAAAAGATGTCATCATAGGAATGCTTACAGTCCTGGTCTTTAAGGCGTATCTGCATGGGAAACACTAGAAGGGATAACGCCATAAGACGTAATTACCGTGTCCTGGATAAATATATTCCATATACAGGTCTTTACGGCGTAAGTGTGGGAGGAAAACATGTTCTTTAGGTCATATCTGTACCGACTGGTTTTAAAGACCTAAGTATATTCCTAATGACCATAGATCCACCTTTAAGTGCCATGTGTTAGTCATGTTAAAGTCAGGAGGATTAATAAATTTCATTTTTCTTCTTTGAGGGATGTAACTTTTTTATGTTTTCTTTTTATCTTCATTTTATTTTATTTTAACTTACAAAACTCTATAGCGACTAAAGATGGTGCATAAATACACCGAAATGCATTTCATCATCTAAATGATAAACCGAGGAAGCAGTAAGCCTGCAATTCTGATCCACGACTCTCATATAGGACTCTCCATGAATGAGCACAGAAGTAAAAAAGAAGTTTCTGAAAATTGTATACTATATCTGTATATACTGTAATCATACTACTAGAATAATACCACTTCTACATTAATAACCTGAATTTTACCAACTGCAACGTGACTACTGCAGTTAGCAGTGAAAATAAATACTACAATCTAAAATAATTTTATATTCAATAATAACTTCTGTTTTTAACAGGTTGCATACATGTATGTCTAAATACTACTACTGTAATTGCAGCACACATCAACAAGAAAAAAGTGTATGTTTTCAATGTAAATAGATATTTTAATGAATTTGTAAAATACTTGATTCTATGACAATGTAAATGGGTATCTTTTATTGATTATGTAAATACGTGTATTTTTTATCAATTTAATTATGTCATTAGGAATTTAAAATTTTGTTTTTAAATATTTTAGATGATTAACAAATCAGAATTGGTTATACTATATTAACAATAAATATCTGAGGCTACTCCTGATCTTGGTTATCGATATCATTTTGAGGGTATAAGGCGAAATATTACCCACTAACTCCTTAATGTTAATGTTAATGTTAATGTTAATGTTAAAGGTGAAATTTCTAAAAGCTCAAACTTAAAATTTTTGGCACTGGTTTTAAATTCAATTTACAGAAGAAGTGTTAGTATATCTAGAGTGTATTTTATTTGTAACCCCCCCCCCCATTCGCATGAACTTGTAGTTTTGTTCTTTTGGTTGCTGCTTTGAAATTAATGTTTCAGGAAAACTGTAAGCTGACAGTTGGAGATGGTTACTGACATGCTCTGGATGTTAGGGTGGTGAGAAAGGAGAAGCTACCCTGTTTGCACTCTCCAGCGATTGTTGGTTTGGCGCAGACTCTGCACACGAGTAAACATCAACTAGAGGATTCTCACCTTGCGGCCTCCAACCTAAATCATAATCCCGCACTAGTGTCGCTCAAGTATGGCTGCCAGGGATGGTCTTGTGTAAGTGTTCATAGGCTGTGCTTGGAGAGACCTGACGCATCCAGTCAGCTAAAAGGTAATGGCACTTCATGTTTCAATGACCCCCACAAGTGTAGTTAAGTGACGCATCATCAAGTGTCGAACAGCTTCCTGAAGAAGACTTACCGATTATGACAAAGAAAGAAATACCAAATAGTGCAAACACAGTAGGGTAAGGAAAAAACACTCTGGAGAAGTACAACACTCACCACGGCAAGTTTGAACTAGCTCTTCAGTTCTCTTGGTATAATGCAAGTCAGTTTCCTACTTATCTCCCAACAGAAACAAAAGAATATTGAAGTAATTTTTATACGAATGCTAGTTACAGTCATGTAATATGTAAAACTGGTAGTTTTAAAAAAGGAGAGGGGTGTATTGCACCGACTTGTATGTGAGGTAGGTTCAATTAGTTCCTTCCTTTTACTTCAGAGTGCGCCTCCATCCCAAGGTAACACTCATGTCTGGCAGGCTTTGCACCGTGCTAGAGTGAGAGCGATGCAGGCTGCGGGCTGATTAGCGTGACTTGGTGGGTGTCCTGTTGCTGGGCATCCATCATGTGCTGCTGCCTGGCGGGGCCTCCGAGCGTCTCGCGGTGAAGCAAAGCTTCTCCATTCTTATGATGTCTCCAAAGGGTAGTCATGTCCTGCCGTCGCGCAACCAAACTCAGGCCTAAATGCCTGCCGGGGCATAATCAGAGTGTAGTTTGTGCATCTTGGTGTTATTAATGATGTGCACTACTGTTTGTGCTAAGTTTCAACTAAGTATAGTGGGCAAAATATGTGGTCCAATGTTGGCGTCAGTACGCCAAAAGGCGGGCTAGATCTAGCTAACTTCAGTTTTGGTATTAAAGATCCTAAGTGTTTCCCATTTGTTCTTACCGGCACAGAAGGTAATATTGTTAAACAATAGTGGATATTTTCCAGTAAGTTTCTTTTCTTATTTTGTGTTTAGATATCACTCAGCGTTGTAATTCCCCTCCCCCCATTTTCTTATAGCGTTCCTTATTCTGCTTTTCTTGTAATTCTGTTCTCCGTCTGATTTTTGTGCACATCACTTCTTGTTTCACTTAAATCTTGTTTCTACAGATTTTTAATTCTGGACACAACCTGTTTGACGCCATCGTGGGTATCCTGTATCATGGGCGTGAGGCAGTCCATGAGCAGTATTTTAGGCTAGCCTCTTAATTTGGATGTCCAACACTAGTTTATTTTTCAGCTTTTCATCAAGCATCTTTTCTTGTATATTACTTATGTAAATTTTCTTTTATCGGTTAACTTCAGGGCCCTGTTTCATAGAACTCGCTAATATTATTAGAACTCATAATATTATTTATTAGTCATCAAATTTCTGTTTCATAAGAATTTGTACACTACTCATAAAATCACTTCGCTAATATTATTAGTTATTAGTCAGTTGATCAATTTTGAGGTTAGGTTTGGTTTGCTGCTTGTGTTTGTTATTTCTTATTCTTCTTTCCTTTCCGCTAGGTTTAGAAAGTCACGGCCTATGAATACGTTTACGAAACACGTTACTCATTTGTCTGACGCCATTCCTTTTCTCGTATTGGCTGAATGAAAGGCGGCGTCATCTTGTAATTTGCATTTGCATCAATTGCATCTTTTGTGTATCATCATGGGGAAAAGAGAGGAAAACACTGCCAAAAAAGTTAGTTTCCTTCGCAAGATGTTAGAATTAAAACATCTACTGTTCGCGGCCCTCACACCGGAAATAACGAAAGAAACAAAAAAGCTGGCTTGGATAGAATTAAGAGATTTTTCTGTTGCCATTGGCCTTGTGTCCAAGGAAAAGGATTTTACTTACGTCCGAGATGCCACGTGGCCTAACTTAAGACACCGGACAGTGGTAAGTTTTTATGTTACTTATATCTTTTTTTTGTTAAATCATTTTCATATAAAAGTTTGGAGAGCTGATAGCTACGCAATGTAACTTAATACCTTTGATATAAAAATAACACACTACTAACCTATTTTGTAAGTCGTACGCTTGCTTTGTTTCTTTGATGTTTTACTATTCAAGCATTTCTATTGCATTACATCTGTTGTTACCCTAAAACTCTTGATTCCAGCCCCTTTATGTTTACCTGTGTTTTCATTTTTTTACAGTGTAAAGTTGACAATGCCGAAAAAACGGGCACCGGAGGTGGCAGTGATGCCAAACTAGATGAAATTGATCATTTTTTTTAGAAATACTGGGGAGAGACTCACCCATCTTTCAAGGGATGGGAATGAAGGATTCCCTTGGGGAAGATGGAAACGTGTTTCGAGCAGAAAAAGAAACTGCAGAAAGTGAGGCTGGGGTTAGCAACATAGTCGATACCCCACAAACAGACGAGCCCATTGATTCCCCACTACCAAAAGAGCTGCCCAAACCTAGAGATAAGATTCAAAATTCTATTCATCATATCTTGTAAATTTTCTCTTAAATTGTTCGGTGAATGGTCTCATAAGTGGGTATTCAAAGTTTGATAGAAGCACGCGTGCCTGTGTAGACACGTCTGGACATGTCTGGACCTGACCTCTGTCGGTACTAGCGCGAATCTTCTAGCGCAGTGCTTATTGCATTCAGTCTAATTGAGTGTTCCGAGTAGTACGCGTCATGGAGCAACGACACAACATTAAGTTCTGCTTTATATTGGGTAAAACAGCGACAGAAACCCATGAGATGTTGGTGCAGGTGTACGGGCAGGATGCTGTGAGTAGGAAATGTGTTTATGATTGGTTTGTATGCTTTCGCGCTGGTAAGGAATCTGTGGAGGACGAACCACGTTCAGGCCGGCCATCCACAAGCAGGACACCAGAAAACACTGAACGTGTACGAGAGATGCTAACAAAAGATTGGCGATTGACTCTGCGATTAATAGCAGAAGAATTGGGTATTAGCAAAGACACAGTAAGGACCATCGTCCATGAAGAATTGGGCAAACGCAAGATTTGCTCACGATTTGTGCCGCACATGCTAACAGATGAACAAAAAGCAAGACTTTTGAGATCTGTGGCGATTTCATCGACATGTGTGACAGGGATCCAACCTTTCTAGGTTCCATTGTTACAGGAGACGAGACTTGGTGTTACCAGTACGACCCCGAAACGAAAAGACAATCGATGGAATGCCGGTCACCTTCCCCGCGACAAAAAAAAAGCCGTGCGGTAAAATCCAAAGTTAAGACCATGTTGATCACATTTTTCGACAAAGAAGGAATCATCCATAAAGAATTCGTTCCTGCTGGCCAAACGGTGAATGCCGCATTCTACTTGGAGGTTCTCAAACGTTTGTTACAGCGCATCCGGCGAGTTAGGCCACAGATGTTCCAGACCAGAAATTGGATGTTACTCTGCACGACAATGCACCATCGCATACCAGCATCATGGTACGACAATTTTTGACTCAGCGTGGCGTGACAGTTTTGCAACATCCACCGTACTCTCCAGATCTGGCGCCTGCTGACTTTTTTTTTGTTTCCACGTCTTAAGCAGGCCTTAAAGGGATCACGGTTTGTGGACGTCGAGGAGGTTCAGAACCATGTGACGGCTATTCTGAGAACGATTCCACATCAAGACTACTCCAACAGTTTTCAAGCGTTATACGAACGTTGTCAGAAGTGTGTTGTGGCTAGTGGAGAGTATTTTGAAGGTCAATAAAGGTATTTACAATTAACATTCTGTTTTTATGTTTTTATCATACCATTCACCGAACTTTTTAGACACACCTCGTATGTTACTAGTTACTAGTTAGCCGGCTTTCAAGTGACAACAGCATGTTGCAATTGATTCAAGGGGAGGATTTTATGGAATTAAAGAGCGACCCTACCATGAAAACGACGAGATTGGTCACAAACACAGTCAAGAGCTTGGATAAGATAATAACTAAAAAAGAACAGAAGAAATTATTAACAGATAACCCTACTGCCCCTAGAATTTACGGACTTCCGAAAATTCATAAACCCGGGAATAAAATGAGACCAATTGTCAATGCATAGATGCTCCAACATACTCAGTAGCTAAATGGCTAGTTAAAAGATACCAAGAATTCCCCAATTTGAAAGCCTAGCAATTAAAAACTCATTTGAGTTAGTAGAAAGGTTAAAAACAAGAACCATGTCACCAAATGAAATGTTGGTATCTTTTGATGTAGAGTCCCTAGAGAGTTTCTAGAGAGAAGATGCTACAACATCTAAAAACTTGGCTTACAACAGTGAATATCACCCAAGAAGAAGTAGAGGAGTACGTGACTCTGACAAAATTGTGTGTGAATGAGACATGGTTCATGTTTAGAGGAAAATTCTACAGACAAAACAAAACAATGGGCAATCCGCTCTCCCCATTTCTAGCGAACTTTTACATGAGCTTTCTGGAAATACAGGTCACAACAGGCTTCCCCTACATTTTCAAAACCTGGTTCAGATATGTGGACGACATATTTGCAATAGTCAACAAGAATCAAATAGAGGATGCTAAAAAACTGCTTAATTTACAGGATGCGACAATAAAATTTACAGTTGAAATTGAAACCGAAAACAGTTTGCCATTTTTGGACTTAAAAGTTATCAGGAACCAGCAACATCTTGAATTTGGAATCCACCGAAAAGAAACTAACGTTGACAATTACATAAAACAAGATGGATTTAACCCAAGATCACACAAACATGCAATATTGAATAGCTTAACCCATAGACTGGTTTACATCCCGCTCAGTAACAAAGAATATGAAAAAGAGTACCAACAAATAATTAACACGGCAGGTAAGAATGGTTTTGGAAAATAGTTGGTGGATAAGAAAATAGATAGATACAAGAAACAGAAAAACATGAGAGCAATCACTATACTAAATCCTATAAAAGAAAAAACTCGTTTTGGAAAGATGACATTTCACCCTTGGGCAAATCACAAATTCAACAAGATCTTCAAAGAACATAATATAAAACTAGCTCCCCAGAATAAATTCAAAATCAAAACATTATTAAGATCAGAATTGAAAGACAAAATTCCGCCCAGGCATCTATAAGATAAAGTGTAATGATTGCGACAATAGGCAAAACAAAAAGGAACCTCAATACGAGATGGAAAGAGCACCACAGGAATATCAGACAAGGGGAAACTGATAAGTCCGCCAGTAGCTTCACATGTCTGGAATTCGGACTTAGCGTGATAAAAGAAGCAGCCTTATTGAAAAACCTCCATTACCCAGTAGAATTGACCATATGGGAAAAGATCTTCATTCAAAAACATAGGAATAACCTCCAAAATTTCGACATCCCTGAGGAGAACGAATTGGGGCTGATCGGAAAATTCGTGAAACCACCGCAGCGCCATCAAGTGGTACAGGATGAAAGTTCAGCAGTGGGACATAGTCTGACGATGGGTGGAATGTCCACTTGAAAGCCGGCTAACTAGTAAGTAGTCAATTTAATGAAGTAGAGAGTGCTCTTGAAGATAATGTGTTTAATATTATTTCACTTCATTGTGTCTTCCCATTCTAAGTGAATTTAATTGTAAATAGTGGTTTTAGCTACTCTTCACTCACCTCAGCTCATAATGTAAATTATTCAAACATTATTGTTTTTAAAGTGTATAAACAAAGTATACTTTATTTTAGAAATTGTAAATATTCGACGTATTTCTAGGTTAATGAAATTTGAAAGCATATAGTTTATTTAGGTTTTGAATTACTCTAGTCTTTAATTTAAATGTAAAAATCAATTTTAATTCAATCAATTTTACCCAGAAACAAATACAGTATACTGTTCAAAATATTGTTAAATTTTATGTACATTTAAAAATTGCAGTTTTACTACAAAAGAAAACAAAACATATTCGCCACTGCAAAATATATGTCAACAGAAAAGGAATTCTTATGTTGCTCTGATTTGTATTGTTGCTCCACCCAGGGAACTTATTCATCCTTTGGGCGGGCTCATTGTAAGGTCAGGTTAGCTTTCCTGCTTTCCTGCGGTGGCTACCTAAGAATTCCCTTCCACATTCTCGTAGGGGTGGGCGCAATCTGCAAATAAGAAGCAAGAAATTCGGGATTGGCTCACAGCTAAAAAAATTTCTTGGGAGCCAGATATGAATAAGATTGAACTCTGCACAATCCTTTCTACTGCTCGCAAACAATACTAGAAGAAATACAGAATTGACGAAACAGCACGCGCTGTAGGTCACGATGTAAAGGCTGCCCCCGTACCACTGTGAACTTAATCTGATTGAGTAGGTGTGGAGTGAAGTGAAACGAAATGTCGCACTAATATCCAGTTCTTTTCAGTTGGCTGATGTCTGCGATCACATGAAGAATAGTTTAAAACAAGTTACTCAGGAACACTGGCAAAATTATGTGAGCCATACTGAAACAGTTGAGAAGCGAATGTGGGAAGCAGACGGAGTTTTGGAAATTGCACATGATAGGTTAGTCATAAATCTGGATGAGGACGACAGCACTTCAGAAAGTGAAAACGAAGAAGGTATGGATCTTGGTACTGCCCCTCTGCTATGATTTGTTTTCGTAGACCTACATGTCACAGACTAAAACACCTTCATAAGGTAAGCAAATGTATTTGTTATATATAGTAGCTTCAGAGAGTAGCATTGACCTGAATAGCAACTCTGTAGCATCTTACATCTCCCAACACTATGGTCCTACCCTGAATCCAAGTATAACACAAGTAAACGATGGATTACATTAATAGCCCAGGCTATAACAAAGTTCATTTAACCGATAATATACAATTTTTCTCGTATTATGAATTATTTCACACACAAATTAATAACCAATGCCAGCTTCATTACTACTTTTCATTTGGAGGGCTCAGTGCCAAAATCTTTAAATTGTGTTTTACTTCATGAATCTCTTCCTTTAGACGTTTTCTGTTAGTGCCACAAATGCCCAACCTCAATATGCATCAGTAACGTGCTGACATCTGTTGGAAGGTTGGGCAACTAAAAAAACTATGAAGTTTTGTGTGCAACAGTTGCCTATCCCACAAACAAAGATGGCGGAAAGAGATTGTGTAAGTGAAGCAAGCTCGTATTCTCAGCCCAATAATGACTTGGATGACGAAAATTATGAGCCGGATAAAGAGGAAATCAATGATGCAGGTAACATTACAACTTTTTATTCATTAGTTTTAATATTATCACCCATTTCAGAGATTTCTTGAGCCTTTGAAAAAATATTTTAGGTTAAGCAAAAATGGCTCTCTGAAAACCTGAAAAATCATGAGAACTGCAGCTAGTTAGGCAATATTTTAGTGGTAAAAAAATGAGTCATTTTGACAAATTTTGAGGTTTTTTTTCTTCAAAATGTGTCCAACACTTTCATCATAAATCCATCAAAGATATATTTACAGAGTTTGAGGCGATTTTGTGCATTATTTTCTCGAGTACAGGCTTCCATCTCCACACTATGTGGGTTAGGCAAATGGGGCTCTCAAAATGTTGTGGCTAATCTACTTTGCCCAAGAGCAATTTTGTGTCCTAATCTTGCAAAACTTGCCGGTATATTTTGGTTTCATTACAAGCCATCATGATGTAGGCAAACAAATGAGATATTTGAAATGCCTTGATCTAATTGGATAGTTAAAATGTATTGCGTCTATGGTTTTCAACTGGCCCACGGCAGCGAATCAGGACAGTCCATTCTTTTGATAAACTCTAGCAATGACTTAACTAATGATCATTCAAGTTTTAGGATCTTTGTTTAGGTATTCGCTTTCGCTGATTTGATTTTTTTTTTTTTCCCAGAACTTTCAGACGAATCTGATTCGGAAAATGTACCTTTGATAACAATGAGACAACAGATGCAAATAACTGCAGAAAGGATGCGAACACAAATCCTGATATACCAGCGAATGGTAACAGACTACATGCTCAAACCTCTCATGGTAATAGTTCAAATAATATTTATTATATCGCTGAATGATTCAGGGAGGAGATGAGGTGAAAAAGCAAGGTGGACTTGGTTTCACAAGCGTGAAGCAAAGTCCTTGAAAGATTTTAGGAAAAATTCTCTTGCTCTTCCTCTTCTACCGAGTTGGAACAGGAATTCAAATTAATAAATCCCCTCTTGGAAAAATGCTTTGTGGCAACAGGAATTCTCTCTGTCACAACGGAATGTTCCGTTGTGGCTAAGAAAATTCCAACTGTCGCAAAGAATTTATCCAGTAAAGGAATTATTTATTGTGATTCCTGTCGTAATTGAAAACATTTGTTCTCAAAGTCGTAGTTTTCTACAGGTTTTTCAGCAGGACACTACCTCTTTTTTTCCAAAAATGATAGTTATACTAATTTGGAAAAATGTAATTAACTTGCTTCACCTTATGTATAATATATTACATGTTTTTTTTTCTTTTTTTTTTTTTCAACAGGCGTAGCGGAAAACAACTTGAACAGCCTAGAAGAAGAACCTGAAGCAGGAAACAGATCAGAAGGCTCGGAAGGAGAGGGGTTGAAGAGAAGAGGAAAAAGGATCCGGCACCCAGAAAATCACAAGAAAAATGTCCGTAAAGCAAAACGCCAGCGAGGTGAAGAGTACCTATCAGCCAGAGGTAAAATAGTTCCAGCTAAATCTTGTAATTCAGAGAGTCCTTGTCACTGCCCCTACAAATGCTCTGCATTTATATCGAACAAACGACAAAAAGAAATTTTCAATGCTTATTATAAATTAAACCAGACTGAGAAGAACGCTTACATAAGTGGCCAAATTGAGGTGAAGCATGTCGAAAGAACGTACAGCAAAAAAGCCGTCTCACGTAGGATTCAGATTCACGTCTTCGAGATTCAGTAGGAGTGGATCACATTGTTTGCAAAGTATTTTTTAAATCAACGCTTTCTATTTGTGATGGTACCATCACAAATATTTTAAAACGAAAGCAACAAGAAGGTGTACATCCGTTACCAAATTATACTAAACGTAAAGTTCACAATGCCACTTCGGCTGACGACACACAATTTGTTCGCAATTTTATTGAAAGGTTTCCTCATTATGACAGTCACTATTGCAGGAAGGATACAAAACTTAAATATTTGTTCCCGTATTTGACAAAAGCAAAAATGTATGATCTTTACAAAATGGAGTGTCAAACAAATACATAGGTTGGTTTTTTAGTTTTGGCACCATAGTTATAACTGGATTAATAACCCAAAATAGATGGTTCCAAGTTTCATAGGCCCACCGTTGCGTACAACGTGTTGCCAGCGATGCGAAAGTCGTTGGATCCCGTTGGCACTGCCCAATCTATTGATGGTGCGAAGAGAGCGCTCTGCAGCCTGCTTAACGTCTTCAATGGTACGGAAGTGCTCCCCGTGCATTGTCATCTTCATCTTCATCTTCGGGATGAGATCATAGTCGCAGGGATTGAAACAAACAGTTCGACCAACCCCCACCAATGTGAAGGTAATGTTGATTCTTGCCTATGATTGGGATGGTGTGATTATTCACCATACCGTTCCCCGAGGGCAAACCGTTAATGCGGCGTACTATTGTTCGCTTCTGCAAGACCATCTCCGAGGAGCTCTGAGAAGGAAACGGCGCCACCACATGGTTACACCGCCCATCGTTCTGCATGACAATGCTAGGGCACACACAGCAGGCGTTGTGTCGGCATTGTTGGATCGCTGGGGCTGGGAGGTCCTCTATCACCCCCCCCCTATTCTCCCGACATCAGTCCCTGCGACTATGATCTCATCCCGAAGATGAAGATGACAATGCGCGGGGAGCACTTCCGCACCATTGAAGACGTTAAGCAGGCTACCGAGCACTCTCTTCGCACCGTCAATAGATTAGGCAGTGCCAACGGGATCCAACGACTTCCGCATCGCTGGCAACACGTTGTACGCAACGGTGGGGACTACATCGAGGGCCTATGAAACTTGGAACCATCTATTTTGAGTTATTAATCCAGTTATTACTATGGTGCCAAAACTAAAAAACCAACCCATGTAATTTGACACCAGTGTCAGATTTTGTATTCCGTGATATTTTTTCAAAAGATTTCAGTCATCTTTCATTCCACAAGCCACACAAAGATACGTGTGCAACCTGTGATGAAAATAAGATAAACATTTCTTCGGCAAAGACTGCAGAGGGACGAGATCTGTTTAAATCCTTGAAAGACACTCATTTACAAATTGCTGAAACAACAATTTATGCCAATTTATGTTAAACTGAATACTGACAGTCCCTGAAGCCTATTAACAGTATTAGACTATACAGAATGAGTGCAGATATTTCCTATACTGATACTTGAATTGCAGGCTTCATTATCTTTACTATCTGTTACCGCCAGGCGACCCTTCCTCTGTTAGTGGACCATAAAGAATTGGTTGTGGGTTCGATTCACGGCGATAACATGCGGGGAGAAAGAATGTAAGGAGGAGATTGGAAACACAAACTCTACTGCATTTCCAATCATGAATAGGTAGAATAACATACAGGTTTTATGCACACATGGATGATGACGCTGCTCGAATAACATAAACGTGAGGTTTGAAATTGTAGATGCACTTCTTGAATCTTGAAGTTCTGATTGTATCCAGATACATATAAATGCACTGGCAGACTGTATCAGTTGGAGGACCAGTTGCTCTGGTATGAGAAGAATGGAACATCTATTTGGTAGTCCATTTTGAAGAGGTGAATATTGGAATATAATAAAAAACAACTGAAGGTTGAAATAATTAAAAAATCGCTAACACAAAATAATAGTTTGATCTAAACATTAAGTTAATTAATCAATACATTAAAAACACACTATACTAAATATAATAAATAAAATAAAGAAAGAATTGATAAAATGAGTAATTATTTTAAAATAAATAAATCATTTTGGTGTTGAGGTTAATTGCAACAGTTGTCAAGTTGAATTAATTAAAATTGTAAGCCTTTAAATGACAAATGAAAACCAAAGCCATCTGAACTAAATTCATGGCAAGCATAGAGAAAAGGTATTACATGACGTAACACTATCACTGCTTTTGTTTGTATTGCATCAGCTAACCGTGTAGGCCTATTGAATCAACTTGAAACAGGACTTTTTGTTGCATCATCAAAAGAACCCTCATTCACTTTAAGCATGGCTACTGAGGAGGTGTGCAAAATTGGTGTTTCTCTGGGTGATGAATGCCACAAGAGAACATACTGCAGAAAGTCTGGTTTCCTTAAAATAGGGGAGCTCGAACCTGAGGACAGAAGGATTCTGTCTTGGCGTTGTGGTGTTTCTTTCAATGAAGTGGACCAGATCTGTCTCCATCATGAAAAGGTTTATTTGACACGCTTTGATAGTCTTCAGAAATTTTGTGCTGATCCACTAAGCCGCCATAAAAAACTTATAACAAGTAAGCACTTTATCTCTATTTTTCATTAAATGTTCTTAAATTCACTAACACAGGGCAGAAGCTGTGTTCTAACTGTTGTGAACGATGTGTCAATGAGACAAGTGACCATGAGATGGAACCAATTGACACTGATTTTTATTCACCACAATTTGACAGAACATCACTTGACAAGTTGCCCACTCCCTAGACTGCTCACCACTTAAACACAGTGTTTCAAAGAGAGATGGACCATCATATGGGAAACAAAAGGTCCAACAGATCACGACTGCAGCAAAATCAAAATTTGCACGTGTATTTGACTTTCAGCCAAAGGAACTCTCGATTCAAGTTCTGAGGAGGAGCATACTTCGAAGTCTTGTAAAGATCTTGACCATTTGATGTTACTTCTAGAAGAAAAAATTAAATCCTCCACAAGGCAGGAGAAGATCAAGTTATTGACTCTTGTGCTAGAAAGTTGGACACGCAGAAAAACTGTGGAAACGTTTGATGTCACAGATTATATGGTACGTAGATCTCGGCAGCTGAAAATGGAAAAGGGTATTCTTGCTGATCCAGATGCCAAGAGAGGTGGAAGAGCCCTTTCTCAAGACCTTCAGGAACGTGTAATATGCTTCTACCAGTCGGAGGAATATTCACGTACTTGTCCAGGGAAGAAGGAATTTGTGGTGGTGAGAGAGAATGGTAAAAAGCTACACAAGCAGAAACAGCTGCTGCTTGTGAATCTGCGGGAACTTTATGTTGAGTACAAGAATAAGTATCCTACAGATAAAGTTGGATTTTCAAAATTTTGTGACTTGAGGCCCAAATGGTGTGTTTCAGTTACAGCATCTGGCATGCATTGTGGCAATATTTCAGTTAATTTGTGTTCTTTTAGCATTTTGCATTGCCACTACAGTTCATAATTTATTAATGAGGAAGAATGAATGTAAAACTATTGTCATATAGTATGAATACTCCCTAATGTTTGTTAAACAATATTCTGTATGACATTATTGCGTCACAGTTGCATGTAATTAGTGATAAAGTCTTCTGCACCTCGCAGATTGTTGAGGCTAGACAGGTCTTTTGCTGCTCTTAAGCCTGCAGCGAGACTAGTCCGGTTCGCTCTCCCGCCCGAGGCCGTGGTGGTGGGGGCTTTGTAGCTTGCCTCGCTGTTCCGGTTACTCAGTCCGGCGCAAGCGTTGTTAGGAAGCAGTCCCATAGCAGTTTGTTTTCTCATTTGTAATACGATAGAATTTTATACTGCTCGTCTTTTGTTTTAATCTGCTTTTATCCATCATACTGATTGGATATGCATTTCGGCAACATGGAAAGGAGTAGGGGTAAGCCCTATATAAACTGTGGAGCTGCTAATGCTCGTTCTCTCTGTTTTATGGAATCCGTTATGTGAAGTCGCTTAGCATGGGTTACACAAATGGCGGCATGGCCGCTTACACACAGCCTATAAGGTAAGCGTTATCTTAGATTTTCTGGTCCATCAGACTTATTTCATTTATGTAAGGGTAGTGCAGTGCTTCTAAATGAATATATAATTTGGTGGGCTGGTTCCGTTTTGGTTTCTGCGTGTGTTTTGAAATATTATGCTCTTTCAAAGTTAGTGTTGTCAAAGTTTGTTTTGTAACGTGGTGTGAGCGACACCAGAAGCTTGTGTTTTTGTCTTCGTCTTGCTGTGATCTTATAAGAACTTAATTTTGGGAATGTAGCTCTTTTTTTATTTTGTGCCAGACCAACCGGCTTTCGTGGGGATTTTTCTTGGGTTGATTTATTATATTGTACCTTGTAAGATTTATTTTGCACCATGCTTTCGCACCTCTCATGCGGATGAAGTAAACGGAGGGCCTATTCCGGGAGGAATAGTAAAATAGGGTAATGTGTGAAATATTAGCTCTCTCTTTGTTTGGACATCGGTCAGGCTGTCACGATGGGTGACAAACACATAAGATGGCTACCATTTTGGCGTGCTGTAAACAACGCATCTTTCCATCTGTTGGAGGTATGTCTCATCTGATTTTATCAAATGCATCTTGATTATTTAATTTTGTAATGAAGATAACCATATCCATTAATATGTGTGGTGACCGAAGTGCTAGTGTTGGCTTGTATATTTTATTTTGAGGTTGGGTCCTTTCTTATTATTTTGGAATCTAAGATTAAAGTAAATAATTTTTGGACCTAGTGTTACTTAATTTTCTCTTCCCGGTCACCATCTGTTTTCATTTTATTTAACTTAAAGTGATGAGTCTTGCCAGCGACATGAAAAGATGTGTTTTCTAAATTATTTTTGTAGCCATCTCATAAGCACAGCATGGAGAAAAATAATAGGAATCCTTCCACACACAGCTGTGTGGCGAATAGGTTAACAATAAGGTGAGAATTTGAAAATACTTTAAAATATTTGAAGTGTTTGACCTAGCATGTAATTGTTTGGCTGAAAGATGTAAATTCATACTGAGTACATATTCAGCCTATTTTAAGATAATTGTGTCATGTGTGCTTAAATTAATGTTATTTTATGAACATATTTGAAGGGGTCTTTAACATATTTATTATAAAATATCCTTGTTTTATTTAGGCTTAAGCCTAGAACATTGTACTAATTTCCACAGGGCAGGAGCCTGTGCTTGTATGTTATTATTTAGGCCATCAGCCTAATTATGCTGTAAATATTTTCTATGTCCACTAAAAATGATTTTAACCACTCAGTAATATTTTAACCTTCCACATAATTAATTGTTAATTGTACCAATGAAAAGATCTCAATTAATTTGATTTGTTGGCCATCAGCCTATGAATTTATTTATTTAAAATAAACTGTCCTCAATAAGTTTCTTCTTAAACTTGGTGTTTTTTCATAAACACTCTTTCGCGAAGGGTATTTAAATTCATTTTATTTCCCCTTCGTTACGAGATGTCCCTTTTCCCTCTCCTTAAAAGCCGATTTTGATAAGCTGGGAGGTCCAAGAAGGTAGCACGCTGTCCACGGAAGAGAAGAAACAAGAAGCAAGGTGAAGAAGAGGAGTTTCTGGCTTGGTGGGAGTGGGGGGGGGGCGTTTCAGCATTCTGGGTGTGCTTGTGAACAGCATCAAAATGCCAAACTGATTGCTGCTGCAATTCCTGAAAATAGGATTACAAGATCTTGCTTGAAAAAATAGTGTTTTCTGTGAGCAACCGAGAATGCATGCTTCATTTGTGTGAGCACTGTCCAGGCAAGAATCTACTGGAACATCATTTGTCAGATATATTTTCTTTGCATGACTATGATTTCGATGATTCAGTGACTTACAAACAGTGGGCTCACACGGACAGGACAACAATTTTATGTGTAACATCTTCTGTGCAGGACTTCATCCAAATGGCTTGCAGTTCATTTGATGGCCTCCGACAGCACCATTTTATAGCTAAGGCCCAGGCCTCAGTAAACTGAAAGAAAATCTTTCGGAGAACGAGGCAATTGTCATGTTAGATTTTGCTGAAAATTATAGCTTCATGGTGCAGGATGAAGTACAAGGGTTCCACTGGAACAACTCTCAAGCAACACATCATCCATTTGTGATTTATCACAAATTGGCTGGTAAACTTGAGCATTTCCCAATTTGTGTGCTATTAGATTGTCTTAAGCACAATACCACAACTGTTCATGCTTTCATCACATCTGTGGTAACATATATTAAACATGAATTTCCAGTCATCAGAAAACTTCTTTACTTCAGCGATGGAGCGGCGAGCCAATATAAAAATTATAAAAACCTTTCCAACCTTAGCAATCATCACAAAGACTATGGCCTTGATGCAGAGTGGAGCTTTTTTGCAACATCGCATGGTAAGAGTCCATGTGATGGCATTGGTGGAACCGTCAAGCGTTTAGTTGGACGAGCAAGCCTTCAGGCAACCACGGTCGGACACATTCTTACTGCTTCTCAAATGTATGACTGGTGCAGTGAAAATATTCCAGGAATTAAATTTTTCTATGTATCTGAGGTGGTTATTAACCAAAACAAGAAAAACTTCGGCTTGCCAGCACGATTTGAAAATGCAGGCAAGATAACTGGTATAAGGTCCCACCATTGCTTTATCCAGATTTCGACAATCTCTTTAAAAATGAAAAGGATATAATAATTACAATTTGAGTTGAACTTAGACACTTATGCTTCACTTACCAACTTTTTGGGAGAACATGTTTCAAGGACCCTTGTCCCCATCCTCTGCTACGTGTCCAACTGACAAATCCTGCTTTTGAAGGTCATGAAGTGTCCCTGGTGGTGGTTTTATGAACTTCTTGATGAGGTTCTCATCCTCTGGTATTTCGAAATTCATGAGATTACTATCAAATTTCTTTATATAGATCCTCTCCCAGATGTCCAGTTCTTTTGGTTTGCTTACTGATTTTAACAATTTTGGTTCTCTACAAATTCTGTGGTCATTTTCCCAAGAATGCGTTGCAACGGCAGATTTTTCCAACTGACAATTTTTAAGGTTTCTCATGTGTTCTTTAAATCTAGTCTCAACATTTCTTTTTGTTTTTCCTATATAAATCTTGCTGCAGTTAGTACAATTTATCTGATAGATCCCTGATTTCTTTCCAGTAGGTATATCATCATTCTGTTTGGATTCAATCAAATTTTTTATGCTGAATCTGTTGTGAGTGGCCAAAGTTATGTTATGATCCTTGAGTATTTTTTGAAATTTCGGTGTTGCCCAGGGGTGGTGAGTGAACCTTTTGAACTCACTCACCACCTCACCACATTGATAATGCTGAAGTCAAAGATGTAATATTTCAGCAAAACAATCTGACACTTATACAGAATCCAGAACTAAACATAAAGTTCATAAAGAATAATTTTGAAGCCTTCAGACACAAAGTAAATGCAAGTCAGCCCCAACCTAAGGAGAGCTGTTATAATGAAGAGGGGACTCAAGCATAGTGACAGGCCATGGCCATCAAATCTGTTAGTTACCGGAAAAGAAATGAGGTGTTCCATAACAAGGGGGTCTCAAATGATCAGGGCTCACGATACATGAAGACCTCATCAGAGCTCAACACATTCTTCTGAAAGACTCCATCAGCAAATACAGCTTAAAAAACGTATGGACAATAGATGGTGCTGTGATAGCAAAAGTTGGGAAAGAAAAGCTGCGAATTAATAGTTCCAGAGATTTAATTTAGATGTAAGACTAGATGTGTGTTTTGGGTAGGCTGTGCTTTGTTTTATTTTTTGGTATCATGTTATTAATTTTCTTTTCGAATTATATTTTAATTCCCCACTTAAAAAACATTTTGTAGGTTAGTTGGATAATATTTTCTCCGCAGTTCACACCTGCTTTGAGAGGTCTCTGCAATGTCACCCCTACTCACTCATACTGGTGCATTTGAAAGCTAAGAGCCTAGTTACTCAACATGATGAGATTCACACAATGTTTTCTGTTTTAGTAGTATGTGTCATCTTGATTTTGTAATCATGGCTAAAACCTACCCTACCTTCTTTCTTATTTCAAATAGGGGTATTCTCTTTTGTGAAATGATCACATCAATGGAAGAGATGGCAGTGTTGCAGCCTACGTAACGTATGATCTGAATCCAAAATAAATAGCACTGGTAATAAAATATCAAATAGCCTATGTGAACATTTTACACAAAAATTTGTCAAAACGATAATATTTCATGTTATCTTATCTTGTAAATTTCATAAAGCTCACGCTTGGTCTCACAATTGTATTTTCATATTGAGCAGTAATTTTTACTTATGCTTAGAATTTGTTTCAAATACACTCTAGCTAACTGTCCGTTGTTTACCTTGTGTCCCAAATGAGTTTTAGCTTGTACTTACTCACATTGAATACAGCCCCTCCAGTAAAGGACTGTAGGATGCTGCTTCCTGATATTCAATACAGACCCTCCAGTAAAGAACTGTAGGATGCTGCTTCTTGATATTCAATACAGCCCTTCCAGTAAAGAGCTGTACGATGCTGCTTCTTGATGAACTGTATTTTTCCACTCCAATGCTGCACCCACCTCAATTGGAAATCTCGTTTATGCTGAGTCATCCAAGATAAATCCAATTGCCCTTTTCTGCTGGTAGTACCCCCAGGTATCATCCTGAGTCAATAAACCCTGTAAACAATGATAAATTGGATATTTACCGGTACAATATATCATAAATCATATTAAATTGAAGCTCAATTAATGGTACTCACAATAAATTCTTAATGAAAATCTTGTTTAATTAGTTCAAGTCAAAGTTTAATCTTTGTTTGAGCGAGAGTGACAGATGCATTGGACGATAGGAAAGGCTACCTAATAAGCACATCCTGTGATGTACTTCTCCATATCTCCCTCCCCTCCTCCAACCCAGTTGCTATGCATTCACAATGGAGATCAAATCGCACTACTGTATTGAGTTTCCAGTTGGAAAGCACGAGGTAAGTCAATATGTATCCACACTTTTTGTTTAATCTTTTACACATCAGCTGTATCACTTTGTGCTTGCATGTTGACATGTTGTTCATTTATCTCCACTTGTGAAACTGCTCAGTATTTGCACTAGAGAAAAAAGCATGCAGTGATCCGTTTTTTGTCAACTGAACAGGAGCCTAAATCCACCGAAGATTTTCTGCACAATATGGGGGGAATGTTACCACGGCAAAGTGTGTATGAATGGATTGAAAAGTTAAAAAATGGTCAGAAAAGTGTGAAGGACGAAGAAAGAACAGGACGCCCATTCACATCCACTAGTGACGCCAACACTGAGCAAGTGGGTATCAAGATTCAGATAAATCGAAGAGTAACTGTTGAAGTGGCAACCCATATGCAAAATTGCCATGCTTCTGCATATGACATTTTCATAACAGACTTGGTTTCACAAAGTCTGTGCAAGGTGGGTCCGAAAACAGTTCACTAAACAGCACAAGTACAATTGTGTGTCGATCTGCCAATGCTTAAACTGGACCTCCATGCTAACAAAAGTGAAGCTTTTTTAAAACGAAGTCACTGGAGACAAAACTTGGATCCATCACTTTGAGCCTGAAAGCAAACGCCAAAGCATGGAATGGAAACACCCTGCATCTCCAGTCAAAAAGAAATACAAGCAGTGGCAATTTCTCCTATTGTGCTGCAGCACACAGCTTGTTTTCTGCTCGTCGTATAATGTTATTTTCAAACTCAATATAATACAGGGTGGCGCAGGGAAACGGGAAATCATGAAGTAACGTAATTTGCACAAATAAACACAGGCAAAATTATTTGTATTGACGAAAGCACATGTTAACAGTATGCCATTTATGTTTTTATTACAAACTGTCACATATTTTCATTTTACTTCTTAAAGGTGACATCGGAAAGATGTGCTCCATTTAGGGAGTTCACATTGTAATAACCAGTTATGGAAACTCTCGAATGCTCACTCTAGCTAGCGTGTCTCTGGGAATGGCAGTGAATAAGTCTTCAATGTTCTGTTTCAGTTCGTGGATAGTTGCAGGACGTGAGTGGTACACTACTTTTGAGATGTCCCACAAACACAAACACTAAGCTCTGATGATCTCGCAGGCCATGGAATGTCGCCTTCTTAATCGTATTATATTGAACTGTCATTATTTACAATTATAATGCTGCATAATTACTAAATGGCAACTCGTTCACAACGATTACGCATCGGTTCTGGAAACCTGCTGGCACTACAGTGTTGATAACATAACTTTCAAAATTTCCCATTTCCCTGCGCCACCCTGTATTTTCTTTTGCGTAGATTTTGAACTTGGTGCGTCCATGCGAGAATTTCTTAGCTGGTAACTTGGGAGTCAAGAGTCGGTAATGTGAATACTACCTATCCGCCACCATGGTGCTATTCTGTGAACAGCACCATTTTCGTAGGGCTGTGACGTCATGTTCAACCTTGACTGTATGGCGTATATGCGAGTTTTAACCTGCAGAATGTGCTGCGGCAGCGGGCCCAGAGTGAGATTCTGAGGCTTTACGAATTACTTCACGTCTCACCGGCGGGCGCGCTGTTAGTTATGTGAGAAGATCTTACACCGTCTGACGGTAGGGGGCCATGATGTTGCATGGGGGACCATCATAGTCGAGTACGCAATGCTTTTCATCTTCACTGCCAAATTCGAATACGTGTTAAATTCAGAAAAACCCGGATTCCACAACCCCGATTAAGTATTCTGTCACACTGGGAACACTAAGTAACTTCCTCTACCTCGATCATTAAAAATACTATTTTCTCGTCTCTTATTCCATTTTGGGGAACTCTCACGTGATTTTCCCTGCCCTTATTATTATTATTATTATTATTATTATTATTTTTTTTTTTTTTTTTTCTA
This sequence comes from Ectobius pallidus, assembly GCA_964059195.1. Classification (NCBI taxonomy): domain Eukaryota; kingdom Metazoa; phylum Arthropoda; class Insecta; order Blattodea; family Ectobiidae; genus Ectobius; species Ectobius pallidus. The sequence continues at coordinate 110,546,499 of CAXKWD010000003.1, read as the reverse complement.
TTTTCTCTTGTCACACAACTCACTCAACATTCGATGAGACGAGACGAGAGAAATTAGCAAAAAAAAATAATTAGGGTAGAGAAAATCGCGTGAGAGTTCCCAGAAATTGACTAAAACACAAGCAGTTTAGATAGGCCTACTAATATTTTTTTAAAAATATTTTAAGTTTGTTGTGTGAAATAGTATTTGCAGCACACCCTCGTTTTGAGCCACGAGCCGCTACTGAATACAAGAGTCAACCTTCCGCAGGAAAAGTGATGCTCACAAGGGCACAACAATAAACAGTGCACGTTACAGTGAGATGTTGCATAATAAGCTGAAGCCTCCAATTCGAACCAAGCGTCGAGGCTTATTGCTGAAAGGAGTTTTTTCTTGCATACTGCTGCCCACACTGCTCAAACTATTGCAATAAGTTATAGAGCCCGCAAATATTGTTATATGGAGGATTCATTGTATCATATAAAATTGCATCCTCGCGAACATATTATAAAATAAACAACTGTGATTGGTCGATTAGGCATTGCTAAACATTATTGGTCAATATCAAATATGCATCGTACAAATGGGATAATCTAATTAAGATAGTACAAGCCCTTGAAATTATCAAAATGATAAAACTGAACAGCATTAATAAATTTGGTCTTACACACTTACTTTTATTTATCACAATTTCCACAGCACTCCTCTTCTGGTTTGAGATGTTTTTGTTCACAGACTTTATCAGCTTTGACAACAGGAATTTTATGATTGGGTGTCCATGGTCCAAGACTTTCATTGGAATAGAAGTCCATTGGATAACTGTTGTCTTCATTTACTATCCATTCTGCCTCTTTAAGTGCAACTGCTCCTTCATATGGCGTCAACAAAGGTTTATGAAATGCCTTGCCCCAATCTATTGAGAGGCGAGGACAGGCAATTTGGATCCAGGCATCAATATCAGAAAAAACATCCAGTTTTTTTGGAAAAATTTCCGATAGTAAGACAACCACACCTTCCTTATTGAGCCTTTTCAAACATTCCTGAAATAGATACCGGTAAATAAATAAACCTAATAAACAAATTTAAGCAACATTGCTTTCTCTGAGGAGAGCTTCTTGGAAAATATTCACTAGCATACACCATAAAGCCTCCAAGATCTTAAGTATTCAGTACAAAATTAATTATTTCTTGAAGGAACTTAAATTTTCATAGCCTTTTTATTAAGAGCAAAACACGTCATTTTCATGTACAGTGAGTGAGTCCCACGCAAGAGTTGGCCAATGACACGGCGCGGGCACAGCTCCAACTCCCGAGCGATCGGATGAAATATCTACGCTAATAAAGCTGCGATCAGTGTAATGATTCAGGTTCTCATATTTACAGTTAAAATTACAATGAAAATAACCATGTACCTCATCACAAGAGATGTTGGAAATGTTCTCTTCTTGCATCCACACAATACTGGCACCTTTTTAGGAAATTTTCTTTCACGCGCGTAAGTTCAGCATCCGAGATAAAGTTAATTTCTCTTGTGATATTGTCTTTAAGTTCTTCTAATGTACGGGAAATTGACCAATACACTTTATTTTTCAAGTTTCCCCATAAATAATATTTACATACTGTTAGAAGAACTTAAAGACAATATCACAAAGGCCTATCACAAGAGAAACTAACTCTGTCTCGGAAGCTGAACTTATACGCGTGAAAGAAAATTTCCTAAAAAGGTGCCAATATTGTGTGGATGCAAGCGGAGAACATTTCCAACACCTCTTGTGATGAGGTACGTGTTTATTTTCATTGTAATTTTAACTGTAAATGTGAGAACCTGAATCATTACACCGATCGTGGCTTTATTAGTGTAGATATTTCACCCGATCACTCGGGAGATGGAGCTGTGCCTGCCGCGCCGCAGGAACCCGCGTCAATGGCCAACTCTTGCGTGGGACTCACTGTATTATTCCAATATAGGGTCATTCCACATCAAATCAACCAATAAAAATATAATTTTTAACCTTGAGGTTTTCAAAATGGCTCATATTCAGTGATTGTGTTCTGTTCATCACTATGACTAAAAGTACAAAGTTTTAAATTTTTTCGACCTTTCGTTTTGGAGTTATACGTTTTTGAAAAATTTCATAATGACAGTTTTTAGGAACGTTTTGATATATTAAAAAACATGTAACTCAAAAACGGTTGGTCCTAGAAAGCTCAAATTTGTACCATTCTTTTTTAGAATTACAAGGGCTTTAATTTGGCATGTAACTTGACTGTATCACATCACTGTATATTTCTTCCAAAAACTCAAAAAGTTTTTTTTTATCAAAAACTTAAAATCGGGATTTTTAATTTTTATGGAAAAAATATATTTTATTCTAAACCTCTTTAGTAAGTTGTGTACAAATTGTGGTTTCATACTAAAATTAATTTTTATATGAATTGAGGCATATAGAAATTCTGGTAAATTCATTCATTGTTATTCTATTAAAAATTAATCATACTGTTGTAATTAAGCTTACTCTAATACTAATTTACTTTTTTTACATTAGGGCCTATACCCTAAAAGTTTATTTGATAAAAGTTAGGTCTATATAATAGGATGATGATGGTCCATATGGTAAAATAACAACTGGAACTAACAAGAGTTACTGAATCAGTGACATGTTTCTTTCCTCCTGTTGAAACTTGCAACCCCTCAGTCAGCAGTTCTTTCTCACTACAGTCATTGTGTCATTTTTATAAATGCCTTTTAGCCTACCATATTTAATTATTTTATTATATGAAACGTTAATTATAACTGTTCAATTAAGAATAAAACTGGCAAAATAACTTTATATATGGGCCTGTAGATTTTTTTACCTAAACGTTGGTCTTGTGCAAGAATGGAATGTGAATTTGGTATTAGTAACTATATGGCATGGAAAGCAAAAGAACTTCTTGAAGAAAAGGGGATACTATCGACTCCTGACCCAAAACCTGGAAAAACTCTACCTCCCGAAACAGCTGTTTTGGTAAAGGAATTTTATAATAATGATGAAGTGAGTAGGCAAATGTCTGGGGAAAAAAGATTATGTCTCCATGGGTAAGGATATCGAAGGAAAGCCAATCCATTTAAAAAAAGATTGATTTTTGGAAATTTGCGTGAAATTTACAAACTTTTCAAATCAAATTTCCCCGATTTAAAAATTGGCTTTTCGAAGTTTGCAGAACTGAGGCCCAAGTACTGCATTATTGCTGGTGCCACTGGCACTCAATCTGTGTGTGTGTGTGTGTGTGCACTGCACACCAGAATATAAAGCTCATGTTTTCAGGAGGAAGATTAAATAAACTAACACTGCCTGGATCTGACAGTCCTCTAACGAGTTACAAGGAATGTATGGCTAATGTTATGTGCAATCCACCATTACAGGCATGCTTCCTAAATGAATGTGACTATTGTCCCACAATTGAGGACTTTAAGGAAGCTTTAACCGAGTGTTTCAAGGAGGAAATGATTGACAACATTACTTATAAACAGTGGATTACTGTAGACAGGTGTAATTTCGAAACATTTAAAAAATCCAGTTGATGAGTTCGTCCAAGAATTTTGCAGTCAATTGAGTAATCTTAAAAAACATGATTTTATTGCAAAACAACAATCATTTTTCTTCTCTGAAACAAAATCCTCATTGGAAGAAAATGAAGCTGTAGTAACTTGTGATTTTTCCGAAAATTATTCATTTGTTCTACAAGATGAGGCTCAAGGGTTTCATTGGAACAATTCTTTGGCTACTGTGCACTCTTTTGTAATATATTTCAAGGAAAGAAATCAAGAAACAGGAGCTAGTTAACTGGAGCTTTGTATTTATATCAGATTGCCTAGCACACAATACTGTTCTTGTTCATGCTTTCCAGAAAAAATTAATGCTCTATCTAAGAAATTATCTACCAAACATGAAAAAGCTGTACTATTTTTCAGACGGTTCAGCTGTGCAATACAAAAATAGTAAGAATTTTCTGAACCTCTGCTATCACAAAGAGGACTTTGATGGACTTGAAGCTGAGTGGCATTTTTATGCTACATCACATGGAAAGGGAGTTTGTGATGGAGTAGGGGGTACAGTCAAAAGGCTTACCGCCAAAGCCAGCCTCCTAAATCCATTAGAAAATCAAATTTTAACACCTTTTCAGCTTTTTCAGTGGGATGTGCAACATTTACCAACAATCACATTTTTCTACACAACCAATGAAGAGTATTCTGATGAAGAAAAAGTTCTGAAATCAAGGGTTGAAGAAGCTGTGGCAATCTCGGGGACCCAGAAATTTCATGCCTTCATTCCTCTAGACCTAAATAGGGTAAAAACCAAAGTATACTCATTTTCTGATGATTCAGAAACACATAGAGTACAGATCAGCCCTGGTGATGAAGACATTCCATTTGAAGATGTTGTGGGTTTTGTTGCTTGTGCTTATGATAAAGAGTGGTGGTTGGTGCATGTTGACTCAAAAGATGATGTTGAAAAGAAAATTCATGTTTCCTTTCTTCATCCAAAAGGACCATCACCGTCATTCACATATCCTAGGAGAAAAGATACCCTAGCAGTGCCAATGAACTATGTTTTGTGCAAACTAAATCCAACCACAGCAGCGGGTAGAACCTACCAAGTTCCAGCGGAGGAGATGGCCAAAGCGACACAAGTTTTGGCAAAGAAGAAAAACCACCTCTACTGATTTAGAGTGTAATGAAAATTGTTCCATGATTTAAAGTAAGTTTAACTGTCTTTTAATAAAATAAATAAGATATCAATTTTCAACAGGAGGAAAGAAACATGTCACTGATTCAGTAAGGCAGTTCCAGTTGTTATTTTACCATATGGACCATCATCATCCTATTATATAGACCTAACTTTTTTCAAACAAACTTTTAGGGTACAGGCCCTAATGTAAAAAAGTAAATTAGTATTAGAGTAAGTTTAATTACAACAGTATGATTAATTTTTAATAGAATAACAATGAATGAATTTACCAGAATTTCTATATGCCTCAATTCATATAAAAATTAATTTTAGTATGAAACCAGAAAAATGCCATCATGAAAATTTGTACACAACTTACTAAAGAGGTTTAGAACAAAATATATTTTTTTCATAAAAATTAAAAATCCCGATTTTAAGTTTTTGATAAAAAAAACTTTTTGAGTTTTTGGAAGAAATATACAGTGATGTGATACAGTCAAGTTACATGTCAAATTAAAGCCCTTGTAATTCTAAAAAAAGAATGGTACAAATTTGAGCTTTCTAGGACCAACCGTTTTTGAGTTATATGCTTTTTAATATATCAAAACGTTCCTAAAAACTGTCATTATGTAATTTTTCCAAAATTTTTATCTCAAAAACTATAAGTCCAAAAAAGGTAAAAATCTAAATTTTGTACCTACTCAGCTAATACTACCTCATATTAAAAAATCGTAACAATCTGATGACGTGATGTTTGGACCATTGGTTGATTTGGTGTGGAATGACCCTATATTGACACAAAATCCCATGTATGTATTCAGTTTTCAATAAAATTGAAGACAATATTCAAGAATATGTACAAAAAGTTCTCTCAGCTCCAGCAGCAGCTATTTCACAACCGTCTCCTAGTGATATTGACATTTGCAGAGCACCTAGTGGGCTGTACAGAACAGAACTTTACCGAGAATTTTTCTACAAAGTAAAAAAGTTCCTTGTTCTCGTCTCATAGTGAATTTTTAAAACCTCGACAATCATACTGAGTAGGCCTACTGCTCTTAATGAAGGCAACTTACTAGAAAGTGTTCCAAAATCTTGGGGTTTCCTTGACGTCCTAAAGTACCAAGAATCAGACCCCATCTCTTAGCTTTACTAGCTTTTATAATTTCTCCTCTTCTTATATTTCTCATCTGCTCATGGTCATAAAATTCTTCTGTAAACTTCTTATCATAAGGGTCATATCTGCAATGGAAGAATTACGCCTATTGTAGTCTTAACCAAAATTTCACATCTTAGTAATGAAACCAACATTCTAAGAAATGAAATCAACATTCTAATACAATGAATACTGAATTTAGCCTGAGAAATTGTGATCATAAAATGACAAAACATAGCATATAAGAACTTGACTTGAATTGGCTGACACAGATTCAACATCTCATTGGTTTTCCGTTATCAGCGCTGCTACTGCATTATTTGTGCAGTGATTCAAAGCACACATTTCTCCGTTATTCACCCTCAATCCTAGGTAAGTGGCAGTTAGGTTAGGAATAGTGACTTTTAATGAAATACACAGTTAGGTTTGTGGCAGTTATGTTAGAAATATTGATATGCTGGGGACACATAGAGCTAGGCTGGTGGCAGTTAGGTTAAGAACAGTGATATTAGTGTTGATTGCCATGAAGTTTACAGTCCTGTTTCTGGATCATATGACCCATGCCAGTCGTAATTCTCACCTTCCAACAGCTAATTTCTGTTCACATACTACCATTTTTAGATTGAAAAAGTTATATCTTTACTCTAATTTTCCCAGTGATTCGGACACTTTCCACAAAAATGAAATTACTATAACTTATGGTTTCTATGGTTTATGAAAAACACAAGCTAAAAATCACCAATTTTTTACTTTTTTATGTGAAAAAACATAGTGCATAAATATCAAAACCATACCCCTTCAATGCATAAACCTATTGCCAGTTCACAAGGAAAATGCATCTGAAGCTGCATCATGACGAAAGGGGCTCAGAGTATGATAGGCTATCAAGTTTTCATATACTAGTGGTATAGCAGAGATCATAAATACTGTGGCTACGTTTAGCCAAGACCACATTACTATAATAATCTCCCTCAAGTTGCTTCACCTGCATCTGTACCACAGGACCCAATGCCCCACCCAACAGTAAAGCTTCTTCCAGTGCATAGATATCATAAGTAAATAGCACCATACTTTGAGTTTGGTCTCCTTCATTACGCACTCTGTAGACTTTCGCTCTGCCCAACTTCCCATCAACTTCCCATTCTAGGTAAGTGACAGTCATATAAGAAATAGTGATATTAGTGTTAGTGACATGTAGAGCTGACTTTGTTGCAGTTAGATTAGGAATAATGACATTAGTATTAGTGACATGTAGAGCAAAGTTGGTGGCAGTTAAGTTAGGAACAGTGCTATTAGTGTTGATCGTATCAAGTTAACAATCCCTGCCTTGTTTCTGGATCATGTGACCCATGCGCAACTCACTGCCAGGCAGTATTCTCACCTTCCATCAGACATTTTTTGTTCAGAGACTGCAATCATTAATAAGTCAGAAAAGTGACATCTTCATTCTCATTTTCCCAGTGTTACGGACCCTTTCCAGAAAAACCAAATTACTATTTAGTTTCTGTGGTTTATGAAGAACACTACAAGCTAAAAATCACCAATTTTTAGGTTTTTCTGTGAAGAAACATAGTACACAATCATGGAAACCATCCCTCATATTTTTTTGTGTGTGAAATTCCAAATCACCTTACTGGTAACTTGGTAGGCTATGAACACGAACTTGTATAAAGCCATTTCCTGTTCAGAGACAGTCATTTACAGGTTCTTACGGCTGATTTTAAGTTGTGTGTTGTGCTATTTGAAAAATTAAAAGTCCTCATTCTCACAGGGGAATATATATATACCAGTACTCGGTAATGTGTTATATGGTAGATAATAGGCCTATTGATAAATTGCGAACTAATTACAGTATACATGGATGCACAACTAGAAAATGATTTACATATGGGCAATTCCACAGAAATGTCGAGAGCAGTAAATTTTAAAACTAAATAAGAGCTGCAATATTATACATAGAATTAATCAGCAAAACCTGCTCTTTCAGGTTATGCACTTTATACTGCCCCCCAAAAATTGCCCTAAAGAGACATTAAAAAAGTTCACTGATACACCGTGCAGTTTTATAAAAGTTCCCAACATGGCTCAGCTTACATTCATTTGGTATCTGGAGGGTAAATAGGTTCATTTCACATACAATATGCAATCTTTAAGATCTTACTTTTAAATTTCCAAAATTATTAATTCAAATGTATTAAAAAACTAATTTTTGAGTGCTTCAAAATAATGTCAGTCCGTTACTTAAAATTAGAAAAAAGTTTTTCTGCTTTAAACCTAACACTCTTCCGAATGATACGCATAGCATTTTTCTTCCTATACTAGGTGCCTTTCAACCCCATGAAGTAATAATTATTTGAAAAGTCATAGTTATTTTATTATTTACAAAATCAATTTAGTCAGTCCATTACCTTTTGAGTAGAGAAATGTGTCCAGGGCTATTACTTGCCTAGAATATCTACATATGAAAGTAAATTTCCATTGCAAATTATTAGGCTATATAATCTTTGTTTTTTATTATTGTTATCATCATCATCGTCGTCATCGTCCTAGTCCTCGTCGTCGTCCTCGTCATCATCGTTACTGTCAAGTGCCAAGACTTTATGAGTGTAAAGCCATGGAAAAAGTTGAGTAGGAAAGTATTTGGCAAAGTGGTTGTTTCAAATTTCCCTCCTCTGTGACTCCTGGCCATTAAGAAAGAAAATCAGCTGATTTTTAGAGGGAAACTTCCTTTTGTAATTCTGTGTCGATGAAGAAGATAAATGTGAAGTACGTTCCTGGTGTTGTAATATTAGCAGAGCAGCGTGAACTTGAACATAAGATGGGCAAAAAAAAAGTCTCTACCTAATATGCACAAAACACATTTTGTGGAGGCTCTGAGCCCAAACATAGTTCTATGCAAACATCATAACAGATAACTTACTGAAGCTGAAACTCATGGTTTCAAACCCGATAGTGTCAGCAGGGTTCAGCTATCTAAAGAAACCCAGAAGGATGAACTGAAACATGAAATTCAGCATAAACGAGTAATTAAGGAAGAACATTATTATGCCATCTACTACAGGTATGATACTACTTTCTATACTGAGAGAGTGGTGGAAGTGCATCAAAAACATGTGACTGAAAAATTTCTCGAGTCCCTTGGAGATGTATACCGGTGGACAAAAAAGGAACAAAGAGAAGAAATAAATGAGAAGTTCATAATTTTGGACCATTACAACTAGTAGGAGCTGGACTCTTTTGAATTCCCGAGTTGCATGCTGTGAGGAAGCAATACAGAGAAATTAAGAAGATGATCTGAAGTGGAAGCTTCAGAACTCTTTGATTATGCTGTAGGCCTATAGACCTATCTAAATGTCATAATTCTGAGTATATTGTGTATCTTGTAGTGGTGTCAGCAGTAAATATATGAGCCTGACTGAATTACAATCAACTCCTGAAATTACATACCGATTTACAAGATTGTAAACAAAAATTTCATAGACTGTCAGTCCGTTATTCACCATGTCAGTCTGTTACTTTGAACTTTCTAATTAATTGCTAACAAAGATTCTAAATTAGACAAATAATATAAGACACATTATCACAAAAACACTCGCTACTTCATTAAAAGAACTAACTTACTAGTTAGTCGGCTTTCAAGAGGACCTTTCCTCCCATCGTCAGACTCTGCCCACTGCCGAACTTCCATCCTGTACCACCTGATGACGCTGCTGAGGTTTCATGAATTTTCCAATCAGACCCAACTCATTCTCCCCTGGTATGTCGAAATTTTGAAGGTTATTCCTATGTTTCTGTATGAAAGTTTTTTCCCATACAGTTAATTCAGTTGGATGATATAGGTTTTTCAGTAATTCCGGTTTATTGACCATATGGTTCTCAAAATTCCAAACATGCAAAGCTACCGCGGACTTTTCGATTTCCCCTTGTCTGATATTTTGGTAATGTTCATTCCACCTTGTATTAATGTTTCTTTTAGTTTTGCCTATATATACATTTTCGCAATCATTACACTTTATCTTATAAATGCCTGATTTTTGTCCTGGTGGGATTTTGTCTTTTACTTCCGATCTTAATAATGTTTTGAGTTTGTACTTATTCTGTGGAGCTAGTTTTAAGATCGGAAGTAAAAGACAAAATCCCACCAGGACAAAAATCAGGCATTTGTAAGATAAAGTGTAATGATTGCGAAAATGTATATATAGGCAAAACTAAAAGAAACATTAATACAAGGTGGAATGAACATTACCGAAATATCAGACAAGGGGAAATCGAAAAGTCCACGGTAGCTTCGCATGTTTGGAATTTTGAGAACCATATGGTCAATAAACCGGAATTACTGAAAAACCTATATCATCCAACCGAATTAACTGTACCGGTATGGGGAAAAATTTTCATACAGAAACATAGGAATAACCTCCAAAATTTTAACATACCAGGGGAGAATGAGTTGGGTCTGACAGGAAAATTCGTGAAACCTGAGCAGCGTCATCAGGTGGTACAGGATGGAAGTTCAGCAGTGGGCGAAGTCTGACAATGGGAGGAAAGGTCCTCTTGAAAGCCGGCTAACTAGTAAGTTAGATATTTTAATGAAGTAGCAAGTGTTTTTGTGATAATGTCTCTTATATTATTACACTTCATTGTGTTTCCCAATTCCAAGTGAATTAAAATAGACAAATGATATTTATATGAGATGTTTCCAGACATTAGTCAAACAAATTAAGGTGGTAGCCAGTATTCTCATTCCCTATATTTCAGAGCATCAGTTGATTGAACTTATATTCCTGAATCTATGGTTGACAAGCTGTCAGTCCGTTACCTGAATTTCAAAGGTGAGAAATTAATTTTTATTAAGGGATATTTCAAAATAGTGGTACATCAAAATGAAGCTTAAAGTCTAGTCTTATTAAACACTTGCATTTGATGTTTAATTGAAAAAAATGTTGTGATTTGTCAGTCCGTTACCTGGTGAATTGCCCTTTCCCAGTGTTATGGACCCTTTCCAGAAAAACCAAATTACTATATAGTTTCTGTGGTTTATGAAGAACATTATAAGCTAAAAATCACCAACTTTTAGGTTTTTCTGTGAAGAAACATACCGGTAGTGTATAATCATATTTTTTTGTGTGTGAAATTCCAAACCACCTTTCTGGTAGGCTAACTTGGTAGGCTCTGAATGCAAACTTGTATAAAGCCATTTCCTGTTCAGAGACTGTCATTTACAGGTTCTTAAGCCGATCTTACGTTATTTTGTGCTATTTGAAAAACTAAAAGTCCTCACTCTCACAGGGGGATATACATACTCGGTAATGTGTTATATGGTAGATAATATGTGGTTGATAAATTTTGAATTAATTATAGTGTACATGGACGCACAACCAGAAACATGAATGATTTACACATACCAGCTAATTCATTAAAACTCTTTCAAAAGGGTGCTTATTATTCTGCAATACAGATTTACAATGAGTTTCTAAGAAACGTTAAATTATTGTGTATTAAAAGCAAATGCATATCTTTCAGAAGACATATAATGTGTACATAAAACCTATAATTACATACTGTGGCGAAGTTCTGATAACAGCAAATCTTAACACAATCCAACGTTTCCAGAATCAAAGCCTTAGACTGATCACAGGCGCTGTGAAATCTACACCAGTAGCTGCTATGGAAATACTAACAAAACAGCAACCTATCCAATTAGAACTAGAAAAATCTGCTGTTATACAATACGAAAAGTTAATCAGACTTCCCTTCAACACTTGGCAGACAAGAAATTTTTCAACCCACCTTAAAACACAGGAGAGTTTCCTCACTAAAATACACAATATCAAAAAGCAGATAACTCTACCTCTTAACAAAGAAAATTTACTCCATAGAATAAACCCATTACAAACAATAGATATAGAATACTATACAGATCTAATGGAAGAAATTAAAAAAGACAACACTCCAACAGAAGTTTTGAAATTGTTAGCATTAGAAACAATTCACTCAAGATTTCCAGAGGAACAATGGCTACACATCTTCACTGATGGCTCCCTTCTACCAAATCAATCCAGAGCAGGTGCTGGAGCCACATGCCAACTTTTCTCCTTTTACAAACCCCTGGGATTTGGCACTACAAACTTTGATGGAGAAGTTGAGGCTATTTACACATCACTGCAAAATCTATTGTATAGAATAACTAAATTTCAACAAGCAGTTATTCTCTCTGACTCAAGAGCAGCAATCCTGGCTGTAGCATCTACGTTAACACCAAAAAGCCAACAAATTTTAGAGTGCTGGAAATGCCTATATCATCTCAGCAAACTTAAGAAAAAAATAGTTTTTCAGTGGATCCCAGCACATTGTGGACTAGCTGGAAACGACTCAGCTGACTACCTGGCCAAGAAAGGCTGCAGCATTATTCAAAAACCTAACACACAATTATCCTATCATGCAACAAAAAGGCTAATTAATTCTCAATACCACAAAATTGTATTGAATTATCACTCCCAAGCCTCAAAAAAAAAAAGGTGGGAAGCAGTCTTAACTCAGAACATCCCTGGATACCCAAGAAAGAGTGCGGTTGCAATTTTCAGACTACTCACAGGTCACGACTGCCTTGCTAAACACCTCAACAAAATTGGGATACTCCCCTCACCACAATGCCACCTCCAAGAAGAAATGGACCAAGATCACCTTCCACAATGCCCAGCCCTTACCAACTCGAGATCTTTAAGTGAAAAATACTGGAGAGCTAGAGAATTAATGATTTCATTGTCAGAAATTCAGCATTAGCCAACAACAACAACATATCTTTCAGAAGATCTCGCAAGGAATTTTTAATAACTCACACCTTCTACAGTGAGTCCCATGCAAGAGTTGGCCAATGACGTGGGTTTCTGCATCACGGCTGGCACAGCTCCAACTCCCGAGCGATCGGGTGAAAAATCTACGTAAATAATGCCGCAGTTGTAATGATTCAGGTTATCACATTTACAGTTAAAATTACAATGAAAATAACCACGCACTTCATCACAAGAGATGATGGAAATGTTCTCCTCTTGCATCCAGACAATAATGGCACCTTTTTAGGAAATTTTCTTTCACGCGCATAAGTTCAGCTTCCGAGACAGAGTTACTTTCTCTTGTGATATTGTCATCAAGTTCTTCTAACAGTATGTAAATATTATTTATGGGGAAACTTGAAAAATAAAGTGTATAGGTCAATTTCCCATACACAAGAAGAACTTAAAGACAATATCACAAGAGAAATTGACTCTATCTCGGAAGCTGAACTTACGCGCGTGAAAGAAAATTCCTAAAAAAGGTGTCAGTGTTGTGCTTATGCAAGAGGAGAACATTTCCAACATATCTTGTGATGAGGTACGTGGTTATTTTCGTTGTAATTTTAACTGTAAATTGAGAACCTGAATCATTACACCAACCGCGGCATTATTTGCGTAGATATTTCACCCGATCGCTCGGGAGTTGGAGCTGTGCCAGCCGCGACGTAGAAACCCGCGTCATTGGCCAACTCTTGCGTGGGACTCACTATACAATATGAATGAATATTTCCAGCTTAAATAAGTTTGGCAGCTTACAGTTTTGTATATTGTTCTTATAACATGCATGTTTATTCTGATCTGACGTGTTCCATATCCTTGAGCCTTGCTCAATATAGATTCTAGAGAACAAGATATCTAGGACTACATCTACATCTACATAGTCTTCTGTTTGTAGTTCTACTGTCTGGTGGTAAGGTGGCATGAGGGATGACCATAGTCCAGCGAGCAATGTTTTTCATCTTTAACCCTTCGCGTTCGGAAACCCATATATGGCACGCCTGTCTGGAGCCTCAAAGGCGTTCTCTTACCGACTCATAATGTGACCGGCCCTTCTCACACACGAAATACATAAAATCTTCAAGAGATAGCAGGAGAATGTTCTCTTATCCACTCTGACATGGGAATTCCCCTATACACAAGCCCAGGATGATTTTAGTAGAGGATTATCTAGTGAACAACGTGCTCTTTTTTGTTCCGTGTTTTTCCCTTATTTTCGGTAAAATGGCAAGAAGAAAGTGTTGTAAACAGGTTCTGAAACTGAAGAATGAATTATTCAAAGTGATAGTGAAGTGTCAGAATTATCATCTAGCGATAGTAAGGGATGTTTTTCCGAGACTGCTACTGGCAGCGTTAGTGAGAGTGATGTAAGTGACACCGGTCGCAAGTGCACCCAGCTGAATGGAAGTGAGTAATTTCAATGCAGGCCCATCACATACTATTACAATCTACAATATCCAGCAAGGGCTAGTTTCTGCCTTCTGATTTTGATCATGATACCGATCTTGATACTGGTATCAAGATACCGATCTTTCCAGTTCAGTTCAGACCGTGGGACCGTGCAGACGTGTTTGTGTGATAACGGAGACTTGTGGTGGTAGAATGGGTCGGTCCAAGAAGCAGTCTCCATCCAACGAAGTGGAGTGCAAAACAAACAATGAGGTTGTTGTAAATGAGATAAGGAAAATGTTTGAGGCGTTCAAACAGACCATTCAGAAGGAGGTGGGAGAAATTAAAAAATTTATGGACTTCATCTCCAGCAAATTCGACACTTGCGGAAACCAAGGCAGATTTGAGAGCTACAAAAAATGAAGTTGAGTGCCTGACACGTGAAAACCACCAGTTGCGATCTGAGCTCAATGAACTCACGCAGAGACAAGTTGTGCTGTTTGGTATTCCCGAAACTAGAGATGAAGATGTGTACCCAGTAATAGATAAAGTTTCGGAGGTAATTAATGCTAAGGAACTTGTACAGGACATCAGCATTGCACATAGGTTACCTGCCAGACCAGGGAAATCGAAACCAATAATCATAAAATTTATGAGGAGGAGGAGCCGGGATGAATGGATGCAGAAATTTAAACAAGCAGCGGGCAAGGACTGCCGTTGAGTAAAATCAACCCACAACTAGGATCGCCTTCGGCAAGATTCTCTGGAGGGGACCATCTGACCGTCGTGACAAGGAATCTTCTCAATGAAGTTAGAGATGCCGCCAGAGCTAAGGGTTACCAGCTTGTCTGGACAAAAGATGGGAAAATTCTTGTTCGAAGGGATGAAAGAAGTGGTGTCTTAAGAATAACGTCTGTTTCAGACATTGAAAAGCTGTAAGTAGGTCTAGTCGTGATTAATCCAGTTCTAACACTTTATTATGGATATTGATATCCTAAATTACATAGATAAAATTAATAAATACACTGATGTTTATGAAGAACAAATATGTTGTAACAATTTCGTTAATAACTCGCATCCAAATTTAAAATTATTCAATTTAAACATTCCAAATGTTAGTAAAAAAAATCCAGAACTGTGCACATTATTGCAAAGATTCTCTTTCCCTTTTGACGTCACGATTTTATCTGAGACTTGGTTAAATTTTATTTTAAAAATTTATCAAAATTAATAAATACAGCAAATGTGACGGAATAATAGTCTTTTTTAAATGTGATATCAATGTCACACTACTGGATATTGATATAGCAGAATCCAATTGTTTAAATTTTACTTCTCAGTATTTTGAAATAGAGTCCACACTAATCGCTATCTACAGATCACTGAATAACTGTATAAATGAAGATTTGGAAAGATTTTTAGTCAACAATAAGAATATAAATAACCACGTGATTGCTGGGTATATTAATGTATACATTATAGAAAACCACTTGAAATTTTTAAATGCTGTTACTAGGCCTGCTTCAGACTCATGTCTTGATCACATATTCTTACCATGTAATCTATTAAAAAGCTCTTATTGTACAGATGTTATTGTTTCGCTTAAATCTGTGATTGATTCCTCCAACAATGGGTGACTTCATAAACCAATTAAGTAATAATTATAATTTTAAAAATGTAAAAACTGCTGTCTTTGATAACCTCGACTGCTGTAATAATTTCATCCGATCCAAGCAGCATGACTTTAAATTAATTCATTTAAATATACGCAGCTTAAAGCTTGTGCCGTTTCCGCATAAACATTTTCACGCTAAATAAGTTAACAAAAATTGTTTCTGGAGCAAATTAGGGGCAGAATTTGTTAAAACTCCAAGGTATAGGCCTATGTTGTTCTTATGCATGAATGCATGATATTTAAGTTACTTTCAATTGGTTTTTCATTAACTTATTTTTTCTTTAAAAATTCCTTCCACCCACAGACATAAAGGGAAAATTCTTCCTGCTGCTCTTGGAACACTCATTCAACTTTCTCTACTTCGATCATTAAGGATACCATTTTGTCTCCTCTTATTCCATCACTGGGGACTTTCTGACTTTCATTACCATAATAGAATTTTATGCTATTTTCTCACGTCTTAATCTATCTCTGGGAACAAGCAACAAAATTTTATGCTACTTTCTGGGGTATTATTCTTTCTCTTGGAAAACTCACACAACCTTCTCTACCTTAGAAATAAGGACCAAGAAAATAGCACAAAATTTTATGACTGTAAAGAAAATCGCGTGACAGTTCCCAGAGATGGATTAAGACCCGAGAAAATAGCAAAGGATTATATTATGAGAATGAAAGTCGTGTGAGAGTTCCCAGAGACTGAATAAGAGGAGAGAAAATAGTATTCTTAATGACTAGAGATAGTCGCATGAGTGTTCCAAGAGCAGCAGGAAGAATTAAAGTAGATGAAAAACATTGCTCTCTTGACTATGGTCGCCCCTCACATCACCCTACTGTCAGACAATTACCGCATTTACATGCGGGATTGAAATCTATCTGAATCCGATCCCAATTCAATAGTACCCTGTTTACATGGCGAGTTCTAGGAGTGGATTGGCTAACTTGGTTATGTATGGCTGGGTCATTCCATGCCAAATCATCACAATAAAGTGTAATTTCCAACCCGACCATCTCAGATTTACATGAAATTCGGTAAGAAGTTAAAATACATGAAGTTGTACACACATGCAAAATTTTACCCCTCAGTGATTTACAATATTCATACAGCAGGGTTGCAAACATGATAAAAATTGTAAAATTTTCCCTTGCATGCTATGCAAAAATAAATCATAACTTTACTTCTAATTGAGGTAAAACCTTCATGTTGGTCTCATTTTGAAGCTAAAGGTACATAGTTTCCATTAAAAATAGTTGCATTTCAAAATATTAATTTTTTCATTCCAAGGTCAAAAGGTGTAACCTTTGACCTTGAGTATCTAAGAAACTGTATCTTTAATTTTATTGAAGAAAAGATATGTTAGGCAGTTAAATGCATTCTATCTTTGGTACAAATTTGGTACACGTATAGCGTTTAGGCTGTAAACCACATAAAAATTCCAAAAAAGTTATTTTTTTATTTTTAGCCCTAAAAACCCCCCGAAAAAGGGCTCGGCTCGGCTCTCTGACATTAATGTTTGATCACTTCCAGATGAGCCAGAAACTTGAAATTTGATACACTTTTAGGCTTTTTAAATTTTAGGCTGTAAACCACAGGAAAATTCCAAAAAGTTAATATTTTAATTATTTTTAGCCCTAAAAACTCCCGAAAAAGGGCTCGGTTCTGCTCACTGACATTAATGTTTACCCACTTCCAGATGAGCTAGAAACTTGAAATTTGGTACACGTATAGCGTTTAGGCTGTAAACCACAGGAAAATTCCAAAAAGTTTTGTTTTAAATTTGTAGCCCTAAAAACCCCTCGAAAGGGGCTCGGGTCGGCTCACTGACATTAATGTTTGCCCACTTCCAGATGAGCTAGAAACTTGAAATTTGGTACACTTATAGCTTTTAGGCTGTAAACCACAGGAAAATTCAAAAAGTTTATTTTTTTAATTTTTAGCCCTAAAAACTCCCGAAAAAGGGCTCGGCTCACTGACATTAATGTTTGTCCACTTCCAGATAAGCTAGAAACTTGAAATTTGGTACACATATAGCTTTCAGGCTGTAAACCACAGGAAAATTCCAAAAAGTCAATGAATGGAGGAACTCAAATTATGAGTTGAGGCATATAGTCACTCGTTTCGCGGTACACGGGTTCCATCATAAAGTGTGTTCTATCAAGAAATATCATGATCCAGGGTTACAGTGTCAGTGTGAATTGTGCGGACGTCAATGCGACAGATACCATGTGATGTTCTGTGAACGACGCGGGCTCTCCCTGACCAAATTCTGTGAAGAATAAACAAATGCACATTGTGCGAATTACTTAATTTATTAATTTTTTTAATTTTCAGATATTTCACCCAATTGGTCAAGAGTTAGAGCTGTAGCCGCCGCAAGGCAGAAACCCACACAAATTTAAAAAAAAAATAAAAAAAATAAATAAAAAAAAATAAAAAAAAAATTGGAATTTTCCTGTGGTTTACAGCCTAAACGCTATACGTGTACCAAATTTCAAGTTTCTAGCTCATCTGGAAGTGGGTAAACATTAATGTCAGTGAGCAGAGCCGAGCCCTTTTTCGGGAGTTTTTAGGGCTAAAAATAATTAAAATATTAACTTTTTGGAATTTTTCTGTGGTTTACAGCCTAAAATTTAAAAAGCCTAAAAGTGTATTAAATTTCAAGTTTCTGGCTCATCTGGAAGTAATCAAACATTAATGTCAGAGAGCCGAGCCGAGCTAAAATAAAAAAATAACCTTTTTGGAACTTTTATGTGGTTTACAGCCTAAACGCTATACGTGTACCAAATTTCAAGTTTCTAGCTCATCTGAAAGTGGGCAAACATTAATGTCAGTGAGTGAGTGAGTGAGTGAGTGAGCCATGTGGCTTTATATTATAGGGAAATTTTTTTCTCCTGTTCCCAAAGCCATCCCAAAATGAAATTTGTACCAAAGATAGAATGCATTTAACTGCCTAACATAACTTTTCTTCAATAAAATTAAAGATACAGTTTCTTAGATACTCAAGGTCGAAAAAATTAATATTTTGAAATGCAACTATTTTTAATGGAAACTATGTACCTTTAGCTTCAAAATGAGACCAACATGAAGGTTTTACCTCAATTAGAAGTAAAGTTATGATTTATTTTTGCAGAGTACGCAAGGGAAAATTTTACAATTTTTATCATGTTTGCAACCCTGCTGTATGAATATCGTAAATCACTGAGGGGTAAAATTTTGCTTGTATGTACAACTTCATGTATTTTAACTTCTTACCGAATTTCATGTAAATCTGAGATGGTCGGGTTGGGAGCTGTGATGATTTGGCATGGAATGACCCGGCTACATTTGTGGCTGACCTGTTTAACAATTGCAGTGTTTATTCCGTGATTAAAAATATTAAAAAGTGTCGGGTAGAGCACTATCTCCTTGACCATTCAGTTTTCCTTCCTGGAACTGGAAACTTTATTAAATGTACTTACTTTTGTTCAAGGAATTGATTAAGGGGCAAAATTACTAGCTTTTAGAACTTGTATTTTTACCAATTTCAATCTTCATTTTTATTATGCATATAAAACACGCCAACCATATTACGGTTCTGAGTGAAGTAGGATGAGCAACTCAGCCATTCCATGGAAAGTGAGCCTGAAGTGTCCAGACCGTAACAACCTTTTAATATTAATTTAAAATACCATAGGTTATATATGCCATCACTGAAAAATTATGAAATTATTTTAGGATATATTCTTATATGCCATCACTGAAAAATTATGAAATTATTTTAGGATATATTCTTATATAAAATGTGAACCAATTTCACACCTAATTATAATCCTTGCACCTAGGGACACATTATTAACGTTGTTCCATTTAGTAAAAATTAAAACTGTACGGCTAAGGAGATTGGGCAGGACCCAAAAGTGTGTGTTCTATCAATAATTTCTAGTAACCATAAACAAATTATGACATAAAAGAGTAACAACAATATTAATATTATAGTGTTTCTTTTATTACATTTATGATCAGCTGACAGAACAAATGACGAACGTTGTGCGAGTGTATGTGCGTGCACCAGGATTGAGTTCGTTAGTGTTTACATGGAACTGAATAAGATTTGAATCCGATCAGTTCCTCCATTTGCAGAAGATTGGATAAAAAATTCAGGTCCCCATTCCACATTTACTTGACGATTCAACACAGGGATCGGACTCAGATCGATCTGAATCCTGTATGTGAACATACTTAGTGGAACTACAAACAGGAGGATACTGTAAGTTCTTATTTAAAACCTACCCTAAGATGCACTACCATTGTATTAGATCACCATAGTTTATTTTAGTACATACTTGTATGCTCTTAACTTTGGATTTGCTATCATGGCAGCTTCAAGATGAAATCGCCCATCTCCCAGGTAAATAAGGACATCAACATCTTTCATCTGTGGTGCTGTGCAACCCAGAATCTCACCAGGTGAAAGTGGTCGACTCTGTGGAATTGTTACTAGATATCCTAATTCTCTCAGTTCACCTGCAACACCATGCAGAGTAGCTACAAACTGAATGGTACTAACCATTCCTAACCTTGTATTCAAAGAGAAATTAAGTTTCACGGTTTCTAGGAAGTGTACAGAGTCTATCTTTATATCAACAAAGACATACAACATTTTTATCCCTGAAGTCTGGTTAATAGGAATTAGACAGCTATGACCATAGTGGACCAAAAGGTCTATATCCAAAGCTTTTGCGGTATAATCATCAACACAACATGCACCGTAAGTCACATCACCCATCACAACAGTATCTGCTTCTGTGAACGAATGTATTATATCACAAATTGTGATAGCAAATGTTAGTAAACCCTCCGGCATTTGAAGGCCCACACGTTTTGCTCCTGTCTGCTTTATGCGCCATACCGTTTTATGAATTTCGAAATTGTAATTGTCTGGCAAAACGCTTATCGCATTTTTAAGGTTAGGATCATCCAACAGTTCTTGCGGTATTTTACTCGAAGATTTTATGGTGGGCTTGAATACTTTACGATTAGTTTTTGCTTTCACAACTACAACTCCACTGTCAGTCGACATAATTTAAGACGTACTTATGTGACAATTTGTTATTTTACTCGGTAGAGTACCCACAGAGTACCCAAATATGATTATTTTATTAACACCAAACAACGTGCACCACACTTCGGGACTCCAATCTCCAAGATTTGTGCAATTGTGCATGCGCATTACTGTCAGCCCTCGCGTAACCAGGGTTGCCAGATCAGACACGTAGAACAGTCGTACCAGTATTCGAAAATAGTCGTATGCTAATAATTATTATTATTATTATTATTAATTGGTATTATGCACCATACAATGTCATGTAATTGTTAATAAATCATCATATTTGTAAATGATTAGGCGTGTTTCATTATCTTTCGATGTGCTAATTT
This sequence comes from Ectobius pallidus, assembly GCA_964059195.1. Lineage (NCBI taxonomy): Eukaryota > Metazoa > Arthropoda > Insecta > Blattodea > Ectobiidae > Ectobius > Ectobius pallidus. The sequence goes on along the minus strand of CAXKWD010000003.1, from coordinate 110,525,351 downwards.
TTATAAAATACAATAAAATTAAATAAACAGTAGTTGCCACAGTGCAGTGGCGGACGCAGAGGAGGGGATTGATCCCCCCCCCCCCGAAATTTGAAAAAAAGGCTATATATGCACTCTAAGTGGCCAGTTTTATAAACTAATTATATATGTAAGTTAATTATTTTTTTTGTATTCTTTCTACCTATTCAAATCCCCCTCCGAAATAAAATTCTGCGTCCGCCACTGCCACAGTGTTGTAATTATTGCAAAAGGCACAGGACTGCTTCCCAATCATATTGATTTTTGCAGCATGCTTACAACAAAAACCATGAGAAAACAAAAAGCTGGATATATAAATATCAAAATTAAAAATCATCAGTAGATTGATTAACAAAAATATAAAACGCTATGTTTAAAATAGTCGTACAAATAGGCGTACGACTCATGATTGCGTCGTACGTCGTACAAATCTATAAAATAATCGTGTGTACGACTATAGTCGTATGTATGGCAACCCTGCGCGTAACTGTACATGACATGGGAACAGGAACTGACCAATAATTGTTGGCGACATTGGCTCTGCCATCTTGAGACGGCATTTACAACTGTTCCCCTAAAAGCTGTAGATGTGTGCCATCTATAATATGAATATGCAATGAAATTTGAACGTCCCTTTCAAAAAATTTAATTTCAGTCGAAAGTATACAGATGAAGAAAAATATGGCTCTTTTTTTTTCACTCACTTGGAACGTCTGACCGGCCAAACATGACGTACATAATTATTTTCACGAATTTTCATGATCCTTAATCCTGTTAAGATATACATTCCACAGATTTTAACCCAATAAATTATTAGATGTTTAATTCATAATATATTACCATTCTAAATTAATGTGTTTTGGAATATATGTGATAAATAAGGAAAAGCAAAATTAGTATTTTATTTGAGTTACTATCATGAATGTTATGTAATCATCTAAATGCTGATGATCTTTACTACTGTACCAATATGGTAGTAGTACTAAGATAACCAAGCACTGTAGAAAACAATACAGTTTTCCCAATAACACCTTGACTGTAATAGAAACAAAGTACCTATCATTTAAATTAGCCTATACTTACCACTTACCATTAGAACTAATAGAGGCTATTACCTATTCTGATACAATAATCCAGTACTGTAATATTTTCTGTCCTTTGTAGGTTCTTTTTTCGTTTCTAAAATATACCAGTCCGGTATCAAAAGTACCTTACTTATTGCTTATAGAATGGCTAGTGATTCAACTGTGCCATTATATCTGACAGATGAATACATTAGAGACAACAAACTCTTAGTGCTGGATAAACTGATTCCTGCTATAGAGAAGTCAATGGCATCTGCATCAAAGAAGAATGAAATAATCCAGCCTCAAAGAATATTCTTGAAAATACCTTCCAGAAATGGGTGAGTTGTGTTGTAATTATGTTTATTATACCTTCAATTTTAGTTATAAAATACCGGTAACATACATAATCGATGTTGTAAAATAATTTAAATTTTTAGAATTGCTTCAGTTCTTTTTCTGAAAGAGCAAGAATATATTACACCATGCTGTGTTTAGGTGGAGAACTGAAGGTTAAAGGACCCTTAATTTAAAACCAAGATTCCCTTCATAAAACGCCTAATATGACAAGCATTTTGTTATAGATAGTTCTGTGGAGAGATGTTGTCTTCTTTTAAACAACAATCTAGCGAAAAGTAGCAAAATCATCATCATCACCATGGTTTTTGATGTACGGTATGTCTACACTTTTCGTATTCTCAATCTCCAAGCCTCTCTATCCTCGCATAGATTCTCGAGAATGTTTTTCTCCTTCATGTCTTCTTTGGTCAAAGTAGCGAGATTCCTTCCTCAAATCATGAAGAAACTCATGATTGGACATTAGAGGTGTGACATCACACTGCCAGAGCAGCTAGAATTCTGGGTCACCAGAGCCTCGGGGGAGATATAATGGCACATTTTCAAATGGGGAAAATTCATTATGCTCTACTAAACTAACTATCGACTCAGTTTATTTTGCATTCCACTACAGCTGCCGCCTCCGCTCCACTTGCTTCACTACTGTGTATAGTATTATATATTATTTTGACTATCCGTATAAAATTGATGGCAGTCTGCTGCAATGGTACTGATAAGCAATGTACAAGGACACTTGGTCATCCATGGACACGTGCATGTTGTGTAAATGGGCCTTCTACGCTTGGACTATGCCGAACTGAAATTGATCTGAATGCACTTACTATCGGTATAAAATATGATTCTTGTTTTCATTCAGTTTTCGATGTGATAATGCAACAGTGTATCCCAGAGAATCTGCAGGATGTTTTGACTGCACAGCCAAGATCTAGTGAAGCATACTAAAATAGATTTGAATATGGTAGATGTTTAAATGGAATTGAATTTGAACTCAATCCTATCCAATCCCACTTTTTTATGTGTAACTTATTAAAGCTAGGTCACGTGTTGGTATCTGGTACCCTATAATCCCCAGGTGGGGTGAAGGGGCCTCCAAGTGGAGGTTTCATTACCTATACTAATTTTGATATGCTTATTTTCCGAGAGAGGGTAGAGGGACAGGTGGTAAGCCCATCGCCTCGCAACCCCCCTCTGGAAACTAAGTATTTCTTGGACGTGAAAGGGCCGAGAAATTTTGTCCAGAGGCTCTAATTTAGGCTTGGAGTTCTTTTACGTGCCGTAAATCTACGACACGGGACCCCCAGCTTAAAGTCCCTCCCGGAGGTTGGTGTTGGTAGGCTAATCAATTTAATCATTAACGGTATGTAGTCCCACAGACTTGGCCTAATAAGGACTGAAGGGTACAGAGTTTCCGAATCGGGAATAAAGGCTTAAAGATTAAACCTGTTATGGCAAATGTCATTGGAAAATCATGATCCTTTAAAAATCCCTAGGAAGAAATCTCATCTTGTTGATTCTCCACAGCTGCATAGCCTATCCATCATTGCTGCATTGTAGCACTGATATGGTCCTGAATTCTACCATGAAGGAATCACCATCTAGTTGAAGGATGAAATCTGCACTAATTTTAAATTTTATGGACAGCTGATGGTTCATTGAATTACCGGCAATTTGTTCTCTTGTCTTCATTTGTATCTACTGATATTTCATGTTTCATTTTATGTTTCATTTTGTTAATATTATGGTTTATTTGTATATAACAAGTTCTATTTGTAATTCTTTTCATAAAGTTATACAATTACATTAAGTAACTGACTCAGCCAATGTATACTTTTTGTGCTCTTAAACATCATTAAATAAAATACAATTACAAAACTACCCTCTGCAGAACAGCCCTTCATCCAGCATATCAAGGGGAACATTTCCTGTCACAGTTTTTTCACTGAGGAAAATGGGACCATAAATCTTGGGATGTGAAATGGCACAAAAAACATTTCATTTGGCTGAATTACATTGGTGTTGCAAAATTTCATGGGTTTAGCAGTTCCTCAAATCCTCGTATAGTGTCTGTATACTCTTCCTGAAAGGTGGAAAGTTGCTTCACTATAAATCAACCTTTCAGATAACCCATGCTCTATCGACGGTGTGATACTCTGTACATAAGAGGAACGAATAATAAACAAAATGAGATCAGCTCAGAAGGATGCTAGCAAAGCAAGATTATTGTCTTTTAAGGCTTGAACAGCTTGCAAGTGTTCCAGCAATCACAGAGCTCTGTAGTCAACATTTTCACAGTTTTCTGTTTGAGATTAAGTACTTTTTCTGCCTTGTAAGTTGATTACTTGGGAGTTTGGGAAAAACATGCTCAAACTAGTTCCAATCTTTCTTCCCCAGTCGACAGATGTTTGGTCAATTTTCGTTTATAAATGCAACCTGGGTCATACATTTTGCATGCCACTTACAAACTGTTTTTCCATTAGGAGGGTTTGTTTGATATTTAGTCTTGAAATGTCACTGAATGCTAATCACAGAGATGTTAGCACACAGAAGGTTTTCCATTCTCCTTCAATTCCACTTTCCTTATATAGTATTCCTGATGGCTGAAACGGGAAGTAATGCAGTGTCAACCCTTTGAAGCCCACCTCAAAACAATATATTCTGTAGATTTCGAGCAATAAATTACTGAAATCAGGACTGTCATGTTGACTTGCCCTAAACAAACTCAATATGTTATCAGTATAGATTTTCTCCACCTAAAGAAACAATTTTTTCTGTTAACAGGGTGTTACTCACGATGCCTGGATTTAGTGAGCCAGATGATGCCCTGGCATGCAAATTGGTGACTGCTTTTCCAAAAAATTCTGCTAAAGGACTACCAACAATCATAGGAACAGTAATACTCTTCGACACAACTACTGGAAAAGTTTCTGCGGTATGTTTGCATCTCAACAGTTTATTACCTTAATAATGCATAATGAGATTTATCATAACTTTATAAAATGCAATTATTTAATCTATTCTCTGCATGGGTTATGGTTACATAGAGACTCATTACCACCCGGTTTGTGCTCAATTGGGTAGTACCGTATTAAAATTAGCATTTGTAAAAATTTTCAAGCAGTACATAAAGAAAATCATTCTGAAAAATTCTGACCATAAAAATAACTAGAAGGTATAATCTCTATTTTACAATTCTGTTCAACATATTCTCAATTCAAATACAATTTCTGATGGAGTGAAACATGTTTGTGTAAGCTTATTGGTGTTCCTAATGGAGCATACAATACTTCCTCTCCAATTTCTAAGGTCGTCCAATAGGGGCACATATGAACATAAATAAAACCCCCTTCTCCACCAGAAATTGTGGTTGAATCACATTATTGTTTTTACTTGAATCTAATGTGCACCTTTTTTGTCCATTTATAACATTCAAAATTAAGGTCCGCATTAGATTCAAGTGCAAATCCATTCCGTAGTTTCGCAGTAGATTATAGGCTGTGTGGGTTATCTTGGCTCTGTGGTCATAAAACTACCCGGCTACTATTCAGCAGGTAGCCAAAAGTTACTCACTCCACTATCCCACTGAGCAGAGTGTGGGGTAGGGTTGTATAGAAAAAATGGGGGAAAACCAGAAATTCGAGGATTAAGTAATCGCCAGATGTGTTAAGCAGTCATATTGTCGTTTAGAAAAGGAGACGTGGCGGCTTGTTACTTTAAATGGTGCTTATGTTAAGTCCTATGAAAGTGGCCAATATAGACACACAGACCACCACTGCTTCTAGCAGTTACACTGATAGTATTTCTCCCATGCCACCCTCGTCATAGTGACAGCTACAAATTCGTGGAGTGAGTAGCCTTTCACAATAGTATGTTTCTATCTCTTTCTGTTCAATAACTGACTTCTGCCAAACATCTTCTGTCTCAATTTTCTGAACCGTGCCAACGTACATCAAACAGGGTATAGAGATTAGATTAACGAAGGGTAGTGTAAGCCCTTCGGCTTCTCAACACTGCAACCTTAATAGATCTATTGTGAATACCCTATACCCTATTCTAGCAGTCACCACTTTAATTTAAGGCTTTTTAATATAGCCTTTAATTTTCCTGGGTGATGTCCAGTCCTGAACCCGGGGATTTTTCGTTATTGAAAAACCCACTACAGGCCGGGAATCGAACCCGGACCACCAGGGTGGAAGGGAAGTATACCACCTATACACCCATGGCGGCGGACAATAGTTTGGCAGTAACTTGGATCACTTATGTAACAATACACTGCTGTAATTTTCGATTTTGTAACATTTACCGTTGGCAGTGAAGGAAGTGGGAATAAAACCAGAGATGGTATGCTATCTCAAGATTTTTCCTTATCACATCTCAATTTGAAAAAAAAAAAAAACCTCCCTTACAATATAATTAGACCTATTATGTGATAGCAATGTAGGAAATTGTTCTGTACACTTTCAGTGATTTTAGTTAACTTCCTCCACGAGTAACCAAACCTGCTTTATAGATGATCGCCAAGTAGAAGCGCAAAAGTCAAGGACACCTTGTAACATTAAATACCTGTTTAAACAATATTAAATATACAATATTTTGTAAGTGAGGAATTTTTAAGAAGCATCGGATCTAGCGGTATTGTCATTAAGACCATCAAAAGTTACTGGCCACAGCCTTCTATACTGGTAACAGCAACCAGCAAAAGCATACCAGTGGGTGAATGATCATGAAAAGTAGTTATATTATGACTCAAACAGATAATAGGGCTACTCTTTGTTACAAAGCAGCATTTTTAAAAAAAAAAATTAATTGACAGCATGTTATTTGACCATTAAAAGCAGTGACAGTATGCTAATGGACCTTTGAAACCAGTGCCAGTATTCCATATCAGTGCATACTGCCTCACTTCCCTCACTGATCGTTGGCCTATTTCGGGTAGGCACAAAAGGGGGTTAAAGTTAACCTATTATTTTGACATTCAAACTTACACCAGACTTGTTCAATGCAAAAATGTCTATTGTCCTGCACCCCCTAGACTATCTCCCCCTAAACTGTTATACCGACCTTTATTCATCGGCTTTCATAAATCCATAAAATAATAAGATAAAATATCAAATAAAATATCCTACCATTAATACGCATTGCATCAGCAAACGTTTTTTTCATTATTTAAAATTTAAAAATAGGGTGTGTACCTAGATTAGCGTAAATATGGTAGGCCTATATCTCCTCTTTCTGATAACTATGTGTTTTTTGTATTGCATTTTTGTACCATATGTAACCAGTGTAGCATAACATCCCAGGATGGGACAAGGCCTACTTATAGATAGCTGCATCATTTCTCTTTTCCTTTTAACTTTACTGGAAAATTGCAGGCCTGAGAGGCATGTAGTCAGTATGCAAAATTCCCCAGATATTAATGATTATCTTCAGCATTAGCAGCTCCTCAGTGTTCAAGAGGCTAAGTGCGCCCTATTCCACTATTCCAGACTTCCAATCCCACAAAAAAAATCTGAGTAAATACAAGAATTGGAATCAAATCAGATCTGTAGTCAGAAACACCAACCCATGCAATGATGTGCATGAACTGATGAGATGAACTGATGTGTTTTCTACCTTTTCAAAAATAATATCTTTAGAAATAAATAATAATTTAATTTAGATTTCATTATATAACTAGTTAATATGGGAATAAGTTATCAGAATATACCATAATAAAAACACGTTTTCAAAGTTTAAGTATACCATTGTAACTGATTTTTACTAAATTGAAATGAAATTTTCTTCAAATGTCTGCATGTATGTTTCAACCAAATCCACTTACTCATTTTTTCTTACTGTAACTACAGTACGATAACAAAAATGTAATCATAAAGGAAGGCACCAAACTAAAACATCCAAATTTGAAATATATGTTTAAACAATTTTTTCTGAAATATGGTTGAAGATAAAAGTTTATAATTTCATTAGATAGTGCATTAATTTAGTGTTCATGGTAAGTGAAAGAGAAAATCCATAAGAAATAGCAGCACTAATTACTAGGAAAACCCTAGAGTTCAGCATACCAATAAATCCACAGGACATTTTTAAAAATAAATTTAATTCCTTTTCTTAGATAATGGACGGTACTGAAATTACAACATGGCGTACAGCAGCAGCATCCGTTGTGGCAACAAAACACTTGCACAATGGAACAAAGAGTTTGGCAGTCCTGGGTTCTGGAACGCAAGGTAGAAGTCACATCGAGGCAATGGATCACTTCTTCAAATTCAAAGAGGTATATTAATGCAAATATGAAACAGTGGCATGCCATCCATGGAAGCAAGGGAAGCAATGATTCCCATAGTTCATAGTACCAAAGAAATTTATTACAAAAAGCACATTTTAATTGTTTTACTCATTCTACGCTATATTCTTAAAGGTTTTATTTGCAAGAGCAAAGTTCTCTCTCTCTAATACTGTTTATCTGCTGTTTGCCAGCTATGGCACGGAGGACCAGAGGTGGACGAGTTACTTCATGTATTTCTGCAAAATCTCTAACAGTTCATAGATTTTGAAATTGTGGGCAGGCAGGATGCTTGCTTAGCACGTCTGAAGCATGGATGTATTAGAAAGGTGTTTGTTCCTATAAGATATTAAAAATATGTTTTGTACTTTTTGTGTGCTCTATTATGCTTAAGCTGTAAAATAATCAGATGTGTTAATGTATTTAACCAATGTACCATTATGATTTGTTGCTGTGGCTGTAGCTCAGTGCTCTCGCTATCAAGTTGGTGTGTAGAGGAGTTGGAATGAGTTGTGAGGGGAACTCCTTTGGCAGTTACAGCCTATGGAAGATCTCATAGAATGTCCATAATATCATTACTCTTTATAGAGATAAATATTGGTAGCACTGGGTAATTTATAGAGATAAATATTGGTAGCACTGGGTAATTCTATGTTTAAGTTATCGAAGAACTTATTTCCAAGGAGAGGAGAATTGATGTAAGCTTCAAATAAATTTGAGTGGTTTGGTTCCTATCACTTTTGTACTATAGGTCTGTAAAAATTTGTATACTGCTACCCTCCCCTAAAATTACACCCCATGCCACTGCTATGTAACTAGGATGAGGAGAAAATAAACTGTCATATTGCCATATTTTTACTTTATTGCAAACATTTATTTTGGTGTTGTTTACCCTCATTTGCTCTAAGGGATTGAAACATGGAGCTGTGCAGCAAAAGTTCACATGCAGAAAAGAAGTTTGTCAGAATTAATAACTTACTGTGAACTTAAACTTTTTAACTTTGTAATTGACACTAACCAATCATTACTATGTTTTGGTAATGTGAACTCTTGTTGGAGCACTTTCAACTGCATAGGCAGCCAGAGTCAACTGTCTCCCATATTGCCAATATCATGGTCAGGAAGATGTTTGTCTACAGTTTGTCTTACAGTGCATGTGATTTGAACCGTAGCTGTTCATTTTAAGATGTCTGTGTGTTTATACATTTCATATTGTTAAAGTATGTTGGACCTGCCTTTATAAACATGAACATGTTCACCATCTATTCCTTATGTACTTGTAAGGTAATATTGTAATATCCTACACAATAGTCAGGGGCGGCTGACCATATCCTAATGTGCTACAGCACACTATAAAACTGCACTAAAATTACTTCTATTCTCCTCAAATGCGAAGCATTTCATAGCGCTCTCTCCAGGATAACTAGAAACTACAGTGCCGAGTGCTAAATTAGCTTCAGCTATGACTATCTCACTCATGGCTACTGTGAAATTTCCACTGCATTCTCTGCTAGGGGTTCCTGCTTCCCAGCTCTCATTGTATACAGGGCAGGAACCACTAGGATTAAAGCATTGGTTGTAGGCTGATGTGTCCTGCGGTGGATATTGAGATGTTTTATATTTAGAAGGTTAAATCTTTTCGATATTTAATAGGCTATATAAATAATACTTATAATCTCTTCATTATGTAAGTAGGTTTGAAAAAATTTTATTTTAAAATTAGGTCATGAAATAGTATATGAAGCATACCCTTGTTTTAAATCACAAGCTGCAACAGACAATAGTAATATATACAGTCATAGTACCGGTAATGCTGATGGCTATCACAGATTCTGATTTAGCCAGGGAAATATCTGGGCTGGCTCTCACCTCTACTTAATACTCAAAAACACTTTTTTCAGCTTCTAGACATCAAGAAAAAAAATTTTCCCGGAGTTATCTCAGTTTTTATTTCTTTATCACATTCACAATACTTTCTCTATACAATGTATATGCAAGAAAGTTAAATGTATATGCTGATATTACCTTTATCATTAAACCTTTATGTTTCAGATCAGAGTATGGAATCACAGATATGAAGGAGCAGAAAAACTAGCAAATGACCTATCTGGGAAAGGAAAGAATATTAAAGCTTTTAAGAATGCTGAAGACTGTGTAAAGGATGCTGATATTATTGTTACAGCAACATTTGCAAATTCACCTATTCTTAAAGGATCATGGATTAAACCAGGAGCACACATTAATGGTACAGTATATATTATTATATTGACTGCTGGCATGGTCTTGTGGTTAGCGTTGCTGACTACAGATCCGTCGGCCTGGGTTCGATTCCCGGTACCTCTTCGGATTGTTCTGAGGTAGGGAGGTCTAGTAGGGGTGCACTCAGCCTCATGATTCACATTGAGTAGCTACTTGATGGAGAAGTAGCGGCTCCGGTCATGGAAACTACCATTAACGGCCATGGGTGTTGGCATGCTGACCACATGCCCCCAAATCCTGCCATCTGCCTATGGTAGATGACGCAGCGGTCGGGTGGTAGGCCTTGTCCCTTCAGGGATGTAGTGCCATGGAGTTAGTTATCTATTATTATATTATTTACTGGATACTAGTTATTATTTCAATTTTTTATGGTTATAACATCTTACGTGTAAACTTGATAGAAGAATGGAACTCACTCAATTTCAAACTGCCTTAAAAATATTTCTAATGACCTCCATATATATCTCGAAATAATTTCGTACAGAAAAAACTATGCATCGTTTAAATGATATAGGTTTCACATATTAAATAGTCAGTGGTCTGCAAAGCCAAAGAATATATATATTAGATCATTTCACTGAATATATTGTTCTCAAGTTGCAAGCCAGGTGAGTACCGGTAATTTGAAAGACTCTGAAGTTTCAGAGGACCATGCTTCCTCCATCTTCAGAGATTACCGATTTAAAAAATAAAAAAATAAAAAAAATAAAAAATGCTTTCAGCATTTGATGATGAGCAAAATGAAAACAATTTAAGACAAAATCTTGAATTGCAGCTGTTGGTGCTGGAGTGAACCACCATAGTGAACTAGATATGGAACTGTATCAAACCGCGAATATCTATACTGACACAATGGCATCTACAGAGTCAGAACTGAAGGGATTGATAGATGCTGGAATAACTATCATTGGTGAAATAGGAGAAATAATAAATGGAACAATAATGGCTGACAGGAAAAGTACCACAGTCTTTCAATCAAATGGTAAGTGTAAAAGAAGCAAATGCTGGAGCTGTCAATATATTACCCCCTTTAAGACTTCTCCCTCCTAGTTCACAGGTTTTTAAAGGCTAAAGGATGCTGATAGAGGCAGGGATGGTAACATTCCCTTCGTACTGCTGCCACTTGGGCCTATTTGTAAGCCCCCTTCTTATGGGATAAGATGATAAGAAGGTATACTGAGGTTTCATGCGAACATGATAACTAATATACCTTGTTACTTTAGGTAATTGTGGGGTATGCTGTAGCATAGTGGTTGAGGCGCTGCGCTACAAACGGAAGGTCGCAGGTTCGATTCCCAATGAGGTCGTTGAGATTTTTCAATTGGCTTAAACCTTCTGGTGGCATTATGGCCCTGGGGTCGACTCAGCCTCTAATCGAAATGAGTACCAGGAGCAATCCTGGGGGTTAAGGCGGCTGGTGCGTAAGGCTGACAACCTTACCACCTTCAAGTGCCGAATGTCCAAAATCTTGGAGCCTCAACCTCCTGGAACCCTTGGGCCTCCATGGCCTGTATAGGGATCGCTTTACTTTTTATTTTAGGTAATAATGGTGGGATCACATAACTTTGAGATTGTAAAAATTACTCATTAAAAAACATATCCACTTCTTATATTATAGATTAGTTTTATGAATGAAACTGTATCGCGCACAAACGTGCATTTTAGATTGTTTAACGCTTGAGTTTTGCGTAGTCACTTATTGAGTTGATTCTTTTTTTACATAATTCAATATGATATCTGTCACAAAACTGGCCACAGAGTTCACACTTGCACAGCGTTTGTGGCTCATGGAATGTCTTGTTAGATAGATTAGTTTTATCTTAACATGATAAGACAAAGTTATAAGAAAGGCTAAAAGTGAAGAAAAGTGCTGTGGCCATGTCAGAAGATGACCTTGCCCCACATAAGTTTTTTTCTACCAATTTTTTTTTTCTCTCTCTAATCTAGAATTCTGTTCTGATCATATTAATGATATTACACTAAACTCTTGCTAATCCGGCCCTCAGAAGTCCAACCTCTCAGTAATCCAGCATACATCCGGCCTCTACTCGCTAAAACAGAAATGACGTGCTGGATCAATGTTAAGTTAATTATCGCACGCAACAATGTTGTGCTTTATATTTGAAATTGTGGCTTCCTTTACAGCTACAATGTGGCTTCTAAAAGGAAAGAGATTATGCAGACCTCAAGCAGAAACTGAAAATTTTAGACAAGTTGAACCAAGGTTCTTTAAGCCATTGCTTCTGAGTACAATGTCAGACGAGCAACTATTTATGACATAAAAAAAAATATGTTATTACGCAAGCCAAATGGTGAGTGAATTAGGAAAACAGAAGGTTATGCAAAAGAGTGAGAATGAAGAACTGGACATGGCTGTTTATAGATGGATCATACAACAAACATGTCAATAATCAGACACTTCTGCCAATCCAGCACCCATATGTGCAAAGAATGAGTGGATTAACGAGAGTTTACTGTAATACCTAAATTTCTTTTCTTGTCGATGTTCTGAAGTGAAGTATGTTGTGTGGGTGAACATTACCTCTAACTCTACTGTCTGAAGTTTTCCAATACTGCTATTGGATGGCACTGAAATTGCCTTCTTTATATTGAAATCTGGAAAAGGCCCATATTTTCTGGAATTGAAAATGTTACATTAGTGGCGATTTCTGGATGTATGCATTGGTGATACTGCACAAACAATTAAGTAGTCTTGTCTCAGGGCAACTTGCAAAAAGCAAACAGTTAATTTATTGTAGGCCTATTTTGTTAAGTCTTCTTAATAATACTAAATTAAGAATGATTCAAGACAACCTACTGAAAAGGCACAGTTACATTCCTCATAAATACATGTGTAGTAAGAATTAAATCAGGTAAACTGATGTAAAAAAGTGCCAGCATGTTTCTGTTTAATCAGTTATGACTGCAATTATGATATGCAGAATATGTTTTTTTTAATTGATTTCCGAGTTAAGCTCCAGATTTATTCATTAAGCAGGGCTTACGGAAGAACAAAGGTCAATCAGATTAAAATCTTCCAGCATCATCTGAACTGTACAGATTTGTGATATCTTGACAATCGCACACTCACATAAAAATACCAAAAAAAAGTGAAATTGGCCGGTTTCGGGATTTGAACCATGGAACTCCAGAATGTGAGGCCAAGACGTTACCATCTCGGCCACCTGGGTCAGTTTAACGGTCTAGTTGGATAAGCGCATGTAAAACAATAGTGTTTTTGGTCATAGGTAACTGTATTTTAATTTCCAAAGCCTTATAATATCACAGAAAAACCATTGACTATGTTGTCAAGATAACTGATTTGCTTTTCTTTTATAAATTCTTTCGAATACGTATATTATCTTAAAATAGACACTAAATTGAGCATTACTCCGAAACAGTTCAACCGATTTCATCCAATATCAACAGACGTCTTCCCATAGACATTATAAATGTGTATACCAAGTTTCATAAAAATCCAGTAAAGCCTATTTGAGTTACCGCGTCTTTAAAATAGACACTAAATTGGGATTTACTCCAGTACCGGTCTACCGATTTGGTCCAATGTCAGTAGACGTCTTCCCATGTATATTATAAATGTGTATACAAAGTTTCAGGAAAATCCAATAAAGCATATTTGAGTTATCGCGACTTCTCATATATTAACATAAAAGGCACTAAATTGGGCATTATTCCGGTACTGGCCAACCGATTTGGTTGAATATCAATAGACGTCTTCCCAATGACATTATAAATGCGTATACGAAGTTTCATAAATATCCGATAAAGCGTATTTGAGTTATTGCGCCTTTAAAATAGACACTAAATTGGGTTTTACTCCGGTACCGGTCAACACATTAGGTTCAAATTCAATAGGGCACTTCTCATGGACGTCATAAATGCGTATACCAGGTTTAAAGAAAATCCGATACAGCGTATTTGAGTTAAAGCGTATTTCTAATAAAAAGGCGCCATAATCTATTAAAATAGGCACTAAATTGGACATTACTCCGGTACCGGTGAACCGATTTGGTTCAATATCAATAGGGTTCTTCCCATGGACATTATAAATGTGTTTTCCAAGTTTAATGAAAATCCGAAAAAGCGTATTTGAGTTATGGTGCGTACAGACACACAGTCAGACGGACAGACATTTTTTCGTCCCCCACACAATCTCATAAAGTACCATACTGGCACTTAATAAAATCAGGAAAATTAATATAACAAAGTGCCAGAATGCTTTGTTTAATTAGTGATAATTGCAATTATGATATTGTAATCTATCTCCGAGTTAAGCTCCAGATTGATTCATTAAGCAGGGCTTGTGGAAGAACAAAAGTCTAAAGTTTGATACTTAACATTAATTCATACTCGTATACACTGATATAAGAAATTCTTAAAATATGTCAACATTTCATAACATGCACTGGCAAAGAACTCCGCTTAATGTACATGGGTCTAATTATTTCACAGTATTCATGTAGTACTCATTTCAACTTGATCAACAAAATAAACAAACATCTGACTGCATTGGAGTCAAGGCCCTCAATAATTAAGCAATGCGGCATTGTAGTACCTAGGTATAGTCATGATTTCCCATTAGAAAGCATGTGACCTTTAATTAGTCGTTACTTCGGTACCGATCAACCGATTTGGTCCAAAATAAATAGGCTTCTTGCCATGGACGTTATAAATGCGTATACCAAGTTTAACAAAAATCCGATAAAGTGTATTTGAGTTATATTGCATGCAGACACATGGACGAACAGACAGACAGACGGGTGGACATTTTCCCGTCCCACACACAATCTCATAAAGTACCATACTGGCACTTAATAATTAACAAGAAATATGGAAGAAAGAGATTTTGAGGCCCCTCCTTTAGCATGAAATTTAGTGCAGAAATAAAACTCCAAAATACAAATATTTAAGATTAAATATTTATTTATTACTTTTTTATATATATTTATCCATTCTTGTTTCCATTTTCAGGAATGGCAGTGGAAGATGTAATATCAGCGAAGCTTATACATGAAGAATATAAAAAAATGTTTAAATCTTCTTAGCGAAGTATGATGTTTTCCCATTGCTTGTGTACTAATAATGGGGCAAACAACAAACTTACACTTGTAATAATCATTAGTTATAATTACTGGTAATGAGCTTGTATACATTTTCTGCAGCAAAGATCTACAATCTATGAATTGTAAACTTTTGGCTTCTATGCGCTTTGACTTAGACAATCTTCATTCCTTGAATTGCATTTTCCAGAGACTGAAAGAAAGAAAAAAATGTAGTAATATAGATTTTCTTTGAATATTAATTATTGATACATTTTTCAAAACAGAAGTTCTGAATACACGTTATTCTAATTTATTGCTATCAAAGTCAAACCAACATTGGCTCTGGAGGCCCAGGATCCTTTGTTCCTCCTCAGATTTTTCTGATGTAGGGAGGCCTGCTACAGGTTAACACTCATCTCTATGTGGCTAGCAAAGAGATTTCCCCACCTCATCCTGTCAAGTACCAATGAAGTCAAATACTATTTAGATTAAATACCGATCAAAATACTTTGTGGAACTCCAAACATATCACCTTCTTGGTAACAAAAACATTGGTTTAAGTGAATTTACTAAGGAACTGTCAATGAAGATAAAGCAGGAGTGTAAAATGTATAGAAAGAAATGTTATCCTTGGTTTTCATTCCATTAATATTACACTGTTATTTATATTAATACTAATAACTACCAACTACTAACTGATATAAAATTCTATTTTTTTTCCCATGTCACTGTCATAATTTTGTACTTGTTATATAACAACCTCGTTAGCTCATTTCCCATCTTTTAAGTTTTAGTCTTATGCTCTTATTTACTCCTATATAGTACAGTGAGTCTCAGACAGATTGGTGCTGCTTGTCGCGGCGCCGGGGAGTTCCTTTGCCGCATACCGGGGATAGGAGCGTCATCTGCGGGGAACCCAACGCGCGGCGCGGCGGCACCCATTTGCCTGAGACTCACTGTATTAGTTTAGTAGTACACAAACTCAATTTATTAAATACCTAATTGTAAGCTAACATGACTATTTTGTAATGCAATCACACCTTGTATCCTGTATTTTTTTATTGTTTCTGTATGCCGTCTATCTTTCATGTAATTATTATATTGTAAAGGTCAGCCCCTCCTTTATTTAACTAGTATTTATTTATGAGGACTCAAGAGATAATGGAACTTAATACAGTGAAGCAACAAAGTTATGTAATTAACAAAGTTGTTGACTATTAAACACTTTAGGCCTCACTTTTCCTTACATTTTTGCAGGACGTACGTTTCAAGAAGTTGAAAATGTGGGCAAAGCCCATGAAACGTACGTCCTGCAAAAATGTAAGGAAAAGTGAGGCCTAAAGTGTTTAATAGTCAACAACTTTGTTAATTCAATATAAATAAATAAATAAACATACAAAATTCTATCATTAATATGCTGTTGGTTTTTTTAATTATTATTATTTTATTTATTAATAAAAATTGTAAGGCCTTCTTATAGATTTTTCAGTGCAATTTGGAGTAGTCTAAAGTTTCTGTACAACTCTTTTGAAATGACGCTGCTGATTCAACTGCTTATCACGGTAACAATCATTCAGGCTGTCAAACTGGCCCTTATAAAGGAACAGATCACATGTTTCTTCTGTTCATTTGTGCATTTGCTTCCTTGCAAACAGTAACATCTGTCTCACACTGGTACATTACTCGTATTTACCTAAGAGTGAAATAGATGTACTTGCTTCTTGAATATCTATGAATAATAAAACCCAAATAATCCACTGATAATCTGAATTTATAAAGCTTACTTACTAATTACATCAGCTTAATTTGCCAAGTTTAAACTTCTGTCAATATACAACTGTCAATATAAGACAGTTCAATTGAGTCTATGTGTTTAAGTCTTGATAGTCTGATAATCCCATAAATCAGAGCTTAAAAATTTGAATTAACAATTAATTTAAAAATTAATAAATTGTCAGTTTTTAGTGTGCAAGTGCTTTAAATGAGGCTAGATGCTGACAAGGATATGACAGAATTAAGGAGAGAGACCATGTATCTTAAAATTACTCATTTTTAGTTGAAGTGTTCAGAAAAACAGCTATTGTCTGGTAAAGACTCACATGCAAACAATCGATTTTGGCCTTATCATAATCGATTGGAGTGTAATCTTGAACATTGCAAATAATCGAATGAAGCAATATGATTTTTTTTTCTCCTGAAAATTTGCTATTTTGAAGATAAAAGTCTCTCATCTTAATCAACAAGATGAGACATAGCAAGGGGCATGCTGCATTAGAGGTATATAGATGTGTTATGTTATGTCCAACAACAGCCCGAGATGATTTCGATGGACAAACTGCTGTTTAGAGAACGGGGTAACATTGCTGCTCGGAAAAGGTGCAATTTGTTAAAACAATAGGCATTTGACAATTTTTTGAAATGAAATGAATGAAACTAACATCTCTTTTTGTTTTCATTATTACTGAAATAGGCCCTACTTAAGTTACACAAAGACAACTGACAATTTCTTTTAGCTTAAAGCAATCAGTATGTTTGTTCTAATATTTAACATACACATGCTTTTTCTTGTAATTTCAAAGGTCCAAATTTTCTTATACTTCGAGGTACTCTAGATCCCATTCACCTCTAATGACCAAGATTCTACTGTACATTGAAAAGGTATAATAAAAATACGACATTCAAAAGTTATAAACATTCTTGATATTTACAATTAAAAAAAAGTGTGTTGGACTTACCTCTAAGTCCCATATAACAAGTTGGCCGTCCAGTCCACTGGTACTGACCCTCGATGCTGCCCCTTTGGTCCCCTTATATAGACACAAGCAGGTAATGGCATTTTGATGAATTGTCTCCAGAGTGGTGTCATTAGTTTCAATCCGTGCTTGCCTGTCTAAGCTCTGGAATTTCCTCATGGCACTAAAAAACAAAATCACACAAGTTTTTCACATGTACCATATTCAGAATTCGATCAGCCCACCAGGCAGGCGGCCTTGGATTGGACGAGGATTGCTGTGTCTACCGCCAGATTTACATGTAAACAGCCGGCAAGTGGAAGTGAAACCGCATACTATAGTACATACTTGGCTTACCCTAATCACATTCGGTAACGAAAGCATTAACAATAGTCACCTTGAATGGCTTAAGTTTTACTTTGCCACTGCAGCTGACAATTCAGAAATGCCAGTCTCTTGTGCTAAATGTTTCAGTGACTTTTGGGGTGTGTGTTCTAATCTGGCTCCTATTTCATCCAGCTTCTCTTCAGTCAATACATGGCACTGATGAACTCATTTTTGTTTAATAAAAAGATCCTGTACGCCTGACTTTATTCACAAGGTAATGAACAACTGACCTGTTAGGAATTGTAACATATAGAAACTTGCAATGGAATTTTGTTCTACACATTCTTGAAGAAGAGTATTTCATACAGAAAAAATATGCTGTTCTAAGGTACACTAGCCATAATAATGAATAACTTATCTTAAAAACAATATAATTTTACTACTAACCCCCACAACTGTTCTTCACAAGCAAAAGATAAAATTCAACTGTCAGGTAAGTGACAGGCTGCAGACACCTGAACTGTTGCCCAGTCCAAGGCTACCCACCTGGCAAAACTGATCAATCTCAAGATGCACTGTACTTTAAAAACCAACTGGTAAAAACATAATCTAATGAACATAATAACATAGCAGATAGACAACAACAAGCCACAAGAAGATGTAACTGGGAGGTATCTCAGTACTAATGTTTTAGTAAAACTTTTAAATGTTTTAATTTTTATAACTGAGGCAAGAATATACAGCAATGTAGTTTTAGTTTTTAACTATTGATGCATCCACACCAGCATAAGAAGATGCCAGAAATATGTTGAAAGGCCTAGTCAAATAATAAAATATTGTTGAGTTGCTGGTTTTAAGTCTGTTTTATTTATTTCACTGATCGAGTTCAACTGTCTACAACATGTACGAGGGTTGGTCAATAAGTAAGGTCTCCAACACTCTAGCCCAAGCTGGCAACGTCGGACGAGAGAATTGGCGCCACTTCCCTGTCCCGTTATCTCCCCTCTTTCAAACGAGCCATTGCTGCAGCCTCTGAACCTTTCAGTATCCTAACTACAGCTGTTTCAAATGGATCTCTCGATTTCCGTCCCCACCGAGTGCGGCCTCCGCAAAGTCATACGGTTTCTTACTGCAAAAAAAGTTCCGCCGATTGAAATTCACAGAACATCCTGTATGGAACGTTTAGAAATGTCAAGAAGCAATAAACAAAGTTCACGAGTAATGACGCGTCGATCTTGTCACACCAATGCATCAACTTTTGCCAGCATCTCATCTGTGACGGCTGATGTTGGTCTCCACTTCGCTCTTCATCTTGAATATTTGTCCGGCCCTGTTTAAACTCACGAACCCATTTACGCACATTTTTATGTCCATACATCCCTCTCCATAAACTTCGCCAAGCGTTCTGTGAATTTCAATCGGCGGAACGTTTTTTGCAGTAAGAAACCGTATGACTTTGCGGAGACCGCACTTGGCGGGGACGGAAATCGGGAGATCCATTTGAAACAGCTGTAGTTAGGATACTAAAAGGTTCAGAGGATGCAGCAATGGATCGTTTGAAAGAGGGGAGATAACGGGACACGGCAGTGGCGCCAATTCTCTCGTCCAACTTTGCCAGCTTGGGCTAGAGTGTTGGAGACCTTACTTATTGACCAACCCTCGTATTTTCATACATTTAGTTGCAAAATTATACCAGGATTAGACAATATTAGACAATTGCCAGTATTTGATGGATGGGGGGAAAAAAAAACTTATTTGGCACAAGATGGTACTCTACTGCTGGATTGAATGTCTGTGGATACATAAACAAGCATTTTGAAGCGAATCAATTATTTAATATACTGTTCAACTATACTAAGTTGTATCACAGTTAGGAAACAAACAAGTGTGAATGTGAGCTCAAGCTTTGTCGGTCCGTTGCATCATTGTCTCGCCTACATTGTTGTGTACGTATCTGTTTTATTGCCTAATTGTTAAGCAGTTAAAACACTGTCTTAGAATATATTCTGTATGTAATCATTTGTTTATCAGTTATGTCATGTAAATTATCATGTATATATCATATAAAAGCAGCCTTATTAAGCATACTTTTTCAATTGAAACTAGTAGCTGCCCACGACTTTATGTGCGTTTATTAATTCAACCACTGGATTTTTTATTTAAAGCATTTCTTTAAATAATTAGAACATTTTATTTACACATAAATTGCATGAATTACATAATTTTATTTTTATTTAAATTGTTAGACATAGTAAATAAATAATTAAACGAATCTTGTGCTGTCATATGGACAACAGATTCAAAATGAAACAATTAAAACGAACCAAGGATTCATGAACTTTACCCTTACATGCAAATCATGCAATAAATGACTATTTAAAATGATTGTATTGGCTATCCAGGTGGGCCACATCATATTTTTAGCGTCTAATGTTTCAGACATCATGTCTTGTCCTTCAGAGAAAGATTAATATTAAAAAGACGCGGCCCAACCCAGATAGCCAATACAATCAGTTTATATACGACACCAGCCGTGGAAGCCTACGAACTTAATTAAAACTATTGATAAACTTAAAAATACGGCTTTGAGGTGCAGTTTGCGATTAGAATGTGCCGCCTAGGAAAGAAACAACTTCAGATTAGAATTCCCTAGCTCCCCCCCCAAAAAAAAACCCGCAACTTAGTTTCGTCCATTCAATATTTTCCCATTTAGGCTTGCATTCTGTCCAACTATGTAAAAATAAAATTCAGATCTCTGCAGAGGCGTACCAAGGCTACTTGGCGCCCGAGGCTAATTAAATGATAGTCATCCCCAACACTTAAAGGTTCAAGGTTCAATGAGTTTAATGTTCACAATTATTTATTTTTAATAAGTAGTATGTTACTTTAACACATTATAAAGAGAAAAATATGAATGAGATAAAACTGTAAGTATTGTAAGGTTAGTTTCTTTGAAAAAAAATAAAGAGAAAAGAAGTTTCAGAGTCATAACAAAAATTTAAAAATGTGCCTTCCTAGCCTTGATGGATGCAAACTTATTTATAATAGAGTTGAAGTCTATAGTAGCAGCCACATCACGTTCAATTGATAAAATTTTTAAATTACACCGTAAACTTTTCAAGTGTGCTCGGCGCCCACGACCTATTTCGTATTGTCTACAAATAGCTTAAAACAAAACGTTTATTTCATTTCTAAATAATATTACTGCGGTATTTAACAAAGTAATAAAGAAAATTTGACCAATAAAACCTTATATCTTGCCTGAAAAAATTATTTTTTCTTAAACTAAAAAAATATGTTTTTCAATTTTGGCAGCCCCTTCTCTATGGCGCCCGGTGCGGCCACCCCGTTTGCACCCCCCTTGATACGCCACTGGATCTCTGTGTAATGTAATTAATTAAAAATTGAAGCGAACAACAAATTGATGTCTTATGTTGCAAAAAACTTTTTTATTTTTTTTATTTAATTTCAATCGTTCAGCATTACATTGCTATGTCAGATTGGTGATAACTAGAGCCAGGATTTCCATGCAAATGCATGTTTTTATATACTTTGGTTACACTTCTCAAACTCTGTAGTTACTCATTACATGACATATGGATTCCAAATAACCATATTTTTTCCGTGCATGTTTGCATATTTCAGCCTTTTTATGGCAAAATTCATGCATAATGCAAGTTTTGGATTTTTTTGTTTAATGTAGCATATTCAGACGTTTTTAATGCATATAAACCCTCATTATCTGGTTTTAGTGCATAATATCATGTTACCATGCATAACTGTGCATATTATGAATGTGCCTCCATAAAATCTCGGCTTTTCAAAGAAACGTAAAAATGTTGTATTGTATTACCATTGTTATATTTTGATTGACTTGGCAACAGAGTTTGCACCTGCATGAATTTGAGAGTGCAAACTACTGTTTACCCTAAATAAACAGTAATATAAAACACCAGGTTACAAAAGAAAATTCCGACTCGCCGATCCCCACCACCTTCCATTGAAAGAAAACTGCTAAACAGAATGTTCACTGCTTGAATATGTCAGTCTCTAGCCATTGTTGAAGACGTTGAATAATTAACTTTATAATCGTGTTGTGGAGAAATGGGTGTGACAGGGAAGAACTTAAGAAGGTACTTAGTTCAAATCCTGATCTTAAACTTCTGAAAACACTGAAGGACGTATTGTATTGAAAAAGTGTAAAATACATGGAATTCGATCTCACCCTCAGTCAAATTTCTTCCCTTAACTGTTCCTTAAATAAACTTCTTCCCCTGTTACTTCTTGTGAAGTAGAAAGATCCTTTTCTGCCTTCAAGAATATCCTAACTGAGTTAAAGTGAGTTAAAGTGAGGAGAATTTGGAAAAAACTCGTAGGCCTATATTGTTTTAAGAGAAATTGAAATATATTGCAGTACAGTGCGGATTTTTGATAGTGCATGTTTCGCCCTCCATTGTGCATATCTGGAGATACGATAGTGCATGAATGCATGCATATTTTTAAGTTTGATAGTGCATGAAAATCCGGGCTTTAGTGATAACCATTGGAGATTTGTAACAGTAGGCCTATTAGTATTCTCGCTATAGAGGTGAGTCAATGTTTGGCCCCTCACTCAAAATTACGCTTTAAAGTTATCTGACATAATTATGGTCACAGGCTTGAACTAAATCAAAGAACTATATCTTGAGGCAAACGAGGTTTAAGTCGCCGTGCATTGTGGGACTTTTGTCCGAGGCCATAATACTGTGCCCCTGAAACATGTTCTAGATTATTAAGAAAATGTCTAGTCAAATTAGAGATGTGTTCATGAATATACTGTACACCGAGTTCACTGTATAATTGGTTGTTTCGAATAAACCAAGGAGAGTTCACTGACATTCTTAGAACCTTGTTCTGGAATATTTGGAGACGCTGGATTTTTGTTTTTGATGCACTACACCATATTGGACATGCATATAGCAGCAGAGGCCGGAGTATGCTTTTATAAAGCAAAAGAGTATAATCCATTCTGAGAGACGATTTCCTATTCATAATTGGGTATAACTTCATCAGTCGGGCATAAGCTTCATTTAGTTTTGTGTTTATATGGGTG
The DNA here is from genome assembly GCA_964059195.1 of Ectobius pallidus. Taxonomy (NCBI): domain Eukaryota; kingdom Metazoa; phylum Arthropoda; class Insecta; order Blattodea; family Ectobiidae; genus Ectobius; species Ectobius pallidus. The sequence goes on along the minus strand of CAXKWD010000003.1, from coordinate 110,502,159 downwards.
TGCCAAGTCAGTCGTCGATCTAAATGTAGTCCCAGGTACTTGAACAGATTTGTCTGAAGAAAGCCAGGTTACTGATGAATCATACATCTTGATATCAGGGGGAACTTCAGGCCTTCTCAGTGTAAATATTTTCAGTTGACTTTTCTGGGGGTTTAACTGAATGCGCCATTTTGATAACCAGTGTAAGAATAGATCTAATGAAGACTGTAATTGTGTAGTAGCTGTAAATATATTGTGATGAGAAGTATATATCACTGCGTCATCTGCAAATAGAGCTGTATGCACAGAAGGCAAATCTGGTATATCGGCAGTATAAATACTGAAAAGAGTAGGAGACAAAATGCTTCCTTGTGGAACTCCAGCAAGAATTGGCCGCTTTGTAGATTTATGGTTTCCAATGCAGACGGAAAAAGTTCTGTTCTTCAAAAAACTGGTTATTAGGTCTTGTAAGTACATTGGAAGACCAACTTCGCGTAACTTATAAAGTAAACCTTCAGGCCATACTCTATCGAATGCTTGTGTGACATCTAAGAACGCTGCTACAGTATGTTCATGCTGTTCGAAACCGTGATATATGTGTTCTGTTAGTCGCAGCAATTGATGATTGGTGGAGTCATGTCTTTTAAATCCAAACTGGTGTGGAGGAATAATAGAAGCATCAGATGTATATTTCTGGATGCGGTTAAGAATAATTTTTTCCAATAATTTCGACAAGGTCGATAGGAGACTTATTGGCCTGTAGCTGCTTGGAGAAGATATTGATTTCTTTGGTTTATGAATGGCCACAATTTCAGCATGTTTCCATGCCGCAGGAAAGTAGCCAGTGCGAAGAACTGCATTGAATAGAGAAGCGATATATGCCAGGGATTTCCTAGTTAACTGCTTTAGCACTGTGTTTGGAATTTTATCATATCCTGGAGCTTTCTTATTTGGTAACCTTTTAATAATGTTGTTAATTTCATTGACTGTAACAAAATTAATGGGCTTTTCTACTGATGATTTTTCAGCTAGTGAAATTTCTTCAACATATGAAGTGAACAATAGATCTGAAGTAATGTTTGGTACAAATGTTGATTCGAAATAATCTGCAAGTGCTTGGCATTTTTCTATGTCACTATTGTACACCTTGTCATGGTCTCGTAGAGGTGGAATAATAGTAGGCTCACAAAGGATTTGCTTAGTAGCCCTCCACAGGGAATTGTCATAAGTTGACACATTAGATATATATTGTTGATAACTTCGATATCGATACTCATCCAATTTACTCTTTACTTGTCTAATGAGCAGATTTAGCTGTTTACGTTGCCATGGTTGACGCCAGCGTTGCCACTGGTGGCGTGCTTGATGTTTCTTTTTTATGAGTTCGAGAATATCCTTCGGTAATTTCATTTGGTGTGAAAGAGGAGACGAAGGATGTTTTTTAATTAGTGAAGCCTTGATAGATGTCTGGATTGCGTAAGTGATGTGTTCTGTAGCTTCATCAATGTCCTGTGAATGTTTTAAGGACCGACGTATTTGTAGCGTAGAGTCTAGTATTTCCTTAAATGCATTCCAATTCACTGGGCCCGTAATCAATTTGTCTGGAGTACTGTGGTACAGTGAATCATAAAAAAATGTTGTAATAACAGGACAATGATCCGAATCTAGCTCTGGTAGAGGTTGCATATATAAGGGAGCAGTAAAATTTTTAATTAATGCGATATCTAAAATATCGGGCTTTACTGTAGGATTGAAAGAATAATACGTGGGTTCCTGAGGAGCAATGACTTGAATGCCATAATCTATTGAAGCTTGAAAAAGTCTTCGCCCGTTTGGTGTAGTGGTATGACAACCCCATGATTCATGTTTACAATTTAGATCTCCCAGGAGAATCGTTGGTTTTATATCTTCAAACAATCTTTGTATTGATAATGGACTCAATCTCTTGCAAGGTTGTTTATAAGCAGATTAATTACCTTATTATTCTGTTGTAAAAGTTGTATGCATACAGCTTCCATGTCTGGTATGGGTGGAAGAAAAATCGAGTGATGATTTAAATTTCTTTTAATGAAAATTGCAACACCTCCAGAAGCAAAATGAGTGTTTCTCTCTTGTCTGTATATTCTGAAATTGGGGATCTTGAATTTCTCAGTATTCCGTAAATGTGTTTCACTGACACATGCAATATCAATCCCGTGTCTGTTTAAGAAGACAGTAAATGTAGACTTTTTCTCTCGCAATCCATTGGCATTCCAATTTAGTAATCTTAGTTGAGAAAATGGTCTACGGCTGCTGGCCATTATGAAGGAATTGACTTAAGAAAGATGTGAAGAAAGATATGATCTTGGGAATATATGGAGTGATGAGAGGACGAAATTCATTAAATATTGTTAATATAGCAGATGATAAAGAAGAAGATTCAGAGGAAGTCGTGGGAGAAGTCGTATTTAAGGAACTTGTCACATGTGAGAACAGAGGTCTATTTGAATCAGATCCATTGTTTGACTGATTATTAGATGAAACTCTAGTTAAAGGAGGGAAGTGTTGAGGACCCATAGATGGATGTGAAGGACCTTGAGGTGTTAGCCTATTATTAGACTGATTGCCTGGTCTCTTATTTTTAGATACCATGTTTTGGTAGTAGGTGCAGCCTTTATAATTTTCTGGATGATCACCTCCACAATTTACACACTTAGCAGGGACTGTACGAGGAATCTTACATTGGTCATGAGCAATGATGGTCTCCGTCGCAGCGAACACATCTTGGATTTCGTCTACAATAGTTTTTTTGTGTGCCCATAGTTTTGACATCTAGTACATTGAGGTAGGACGTTGTAGGATGCCGTTTCTCCACTTTAACGACAGAATGTAATAATCTGTTTAGATTCAGAATCTTCTGTCCCTCATCAGAATTGGTTACTTCTACAGCACATAGAGGCATAGGAGTTTTATCCTTCTTATATAGTCTGTTCACTTGTACAACGGGGTATTTGAGATTGACAAGCTCATTATAAATCTCTTCATTGGTTGGCGAATATGGAACATTCCTAATTACAGCAGATAACTTAGATGCATCAGGTGCCGAAAAGTGTGATATTGCTGATTGAATTGGTCAAGGTGTTTTGTAAGAGAACGAAAATCAGTTGCACTGGTAGTATTGATTTTTACTACCATTCCTTGTTGCTGAGTTGTGAAGTCATCAACCAGAATTGATTCTAAATCCGATACCAGCGTTTGATAATTATTTGTTCCATGTAGAAAGACTGGAGGAATGCATTCTTTGTGATTTTCTGTTGTAGAGGGAACTTCTTCCTCCATATGTTCCAAAACTTCATATCGATTGTGCACAGGAATATCCATAACATAATGATTATCAGGCAATGTATTACTTCTTTTGGTAATACTGTTTTCCTTACCTTCATGAGCTCTCTTTCTATCAATACCTGACTTATAGTGTTCCGTTATTTGTAGAACTGCAGGCTTAATTACAGGGCCACAAGAGCCAGAAGTTTGTTGATTGTGACCCTGTATCATTTTTGAGCCTTGGGGTGAAGATAGTGATTGAAAGTGAGGTTGCAAAAAGTTCAAGGAAGATGAATCCACCTCATTTTGTTTGATATTTGAATCACTTACTTTTGTGAAACGACTATATGTTTTAGTTGCCTTTAAAAGTACAGTCTCATCTGTTATTTCAGAGTCTTCATTGGTAGAAAACGAAGAGTGTTCATAATAACTACTACACTGCTCGCTATTGTCCATCGTAGCACTGTTAATTCTTCCTTTCACAGGGAGGGGTTTGAAAGTTAATTTCTGCTGATTTTCAGCCACTATATTTAAAGTCTTATTATCCACTAAGACAAAAATAGTTTATATTCCACTTAAATGAGCACAAAAACAGTTAAATAAAACGATGAACGGAATAAACGCAATAAATATTCTATTCGAATATGCCACCAATTCAACAGTCGACACAGCTTCCTTGATCGTGCAAAAAACTGATTTCAGCAATGCAATTTCTTTCCTGGTTGCTATGGCAGCAGAACAAGGCCATCTGCAATCAATATTAAAATATACTAGCGAAAACAGGTAATTTGGTAGTGCAAAAAATCATATTTCTTTGCCAATTTTCGTTGGTGGTAACTCACGAATGAAAGCAAAAATCTAGCTTTGAGTTGCACTCTGACCTCTTTCAGTTTATCTATGTTAAAAATGGCGGGGATTTGGCTGGGCATGGTAGACACACAGGTAAACACTTCCTTTTATTACAAAGACTAGCAGATGCCCATGGCTTTGCCTGCTATTATTTACTCAACTACTATATGTTTTATGTAAATTATTTATTAACAGAAACGTAATAAGAACTTTACATTACATGGTTTTTTCATTTTGTTAAAAATTATACTGTGATACGCAGTAAATAAGTAATTAAAAAGACTAAAATGAATCTTGTTCTGCCATATGGGCATACAGCTTCAAAATGAAACAATAAAAAGGAACCACAGATTTATGAACCTTACCCTTACATGCAAATTATGCATAAACAAAACTACTGAGAGTAAAAAACCTAAAAATCCAACTTTGAGGCGCATTTCATGACTAAAATGTGCTGCCTGGGAAAGAAGAAACGATCTCAGATTATAATTCACTACCCCCAAAACCCCCCATTCAAATCACTAAATGTTTTTCCATTTAGGCCTATATTCATTATCCCTCTTCCATCCACCAAAAAACAAAAATAGATTTCTGCATGTCATTACATTATAAACAAATGAATCAAACCGATAGGCTAACAAAATCAAGCAATCAACAAATTGATGCATTATGTTAAAAAAATATAGTTCGGCGGTATTGTGCTCTTCTTTCCTGGTTGTTATGGCAGCAGAGTAAGGCCATCTGCAATTCATTTTACAATTGAAATATTTTAGCGAAAACTGGTAATTCGATGAGGGAAAAAAATCATGTTTTCTGCAATGTTTTCACTCATATCTCACGAACGAAAGCTAAAATTAGAAGTCTGGCTTCGAGGTGCATTCGGACACCCTTAACACCATTTATGTTAAAGTTTACAGTTCTCTGTGTTCCCTAGATTCAGCTGGGAATTGCATTCAGAGAGACAGACAAACACACACTTCTTATTAAATACAATAATACCTTGTCTTTGAGAAGACATTTTAGAGTAGGCCTACTGTTATTCCGATAAATGTAAGGGGAGATTACTTTTCATGAGGTTAAAGTGATACGAAGTTGGTGGTGGGAGAATTTACATGAAACTGAGGGATGAGTCATCGAGCTACAATTAGACAGTACAATCAATTAGCTGCTGAGATCACTGGACCTCATACCATGTGGTTCTTCAATGTGGGGGATACTGAAGGGGAAAGTTTTTGGTACGAAACCAATAGACTTACAGCATTTAAATGATCTGACTGAATAAGAAATTGAAAATATATTTGGTAATAATAGGGAACTGAGTGACAAGTTAATATGTAAAATCTGATGTCTAAAATGTATAGATAACAATGATGACCACATTAAGCAATTTTTATAGGACATACCATATGAAGGGTACAAGGGAAGAAGGCGGAATGTCAACAAAAATCGGAAATTTAGTTATCAAGCCCATCTGGTAGCTGACTGAGCACTCTTTTAGTGTTGCTTATGAAAACAGTGAAAAAAGTGTACAATAAGGAGAAAACAGCAGTTTAAATTTCACCGTACAGGGAATGAAGGCGGAATGTCCATGCGTCACAGGGAAATAAGGCGGCGGGTCAGGAGACAATGGCACTCACTGTCCTCTAACGCTATCCTCGTCCGAGCCACTGCACCGGTGCGGTCTTTGAAATGTTGTTTCTTTAATGCAAGAAGGACATACTCGTCAATAGTTGCATGCTGAAGTATATTTACGAAACGTTACCAAATGTCAGTCGGAAACGAGAGCAAAGAAACGCTAAAATTTTGTATTTTATTACTATTGTTATTAGATTAATTTGGCAACAGGGTCTGCCATCTGCTTGGATTTGAAACAATAATATAATCCGACAGACCGCAAATGGAAATGCCAACAGGAAAATGACTTGACAGTTTGGCGCGTTAATTTCTCGGTGGTGTAATGTTACGTGTAGCCAGATTCCATTATTAAGTGTTATCTGAAAATGGTACAAAAAAAAAAAATTAAATTAAACTATTTTAATATGTTTAAATAACTAACACAGGGTTTGTAAAATCTAAAAATCAGACCCTAGTGATGATATTAAAAATTAATCATTGCCTTCGATTTTATGCGCCTAAGTGTTTCAATTTTACTAACAACACAACCCTTGTTTCTTTACATGTAGAAGTATTTTTTCGACTTTTTACTGCACAAAAAATCAGTTTCTTGGAATTTTAAGGAAAAATCTTTTCTACTCCTTTAATTTTTATAAACCTAATTATTACCTGCATTGCATTTATTTTGTTTAGATTTTATCACACTTTCAAAGGAGAAGTACGCAGATGTAAACCATTTGAAGAAATTTTGTTCCACACAGCTCAGATGTTCTATCACTCACTTCGTCATAAGGAATAATTAATGTACGGCAATTAATGTCTCATAATGTAATTAATGTTTCATTGTAATTTTTAATAACTTAAAACTTATGTAAAAATGTAGGCGATGTACACTTAAAACATAACTATTTTTTTTCACCTATCACCTCAAAATGTTTGTGCATTTAATTGCATTTAACGATTTTTTTACACGTTTCAGTCAATTTCAGAACCTGATATTCACACTACGTGTACGAAACACATTATTGTTACTACCGAATTAAAAAGTATTCATAATTGATTTCATACATCTAGGTTTAGAGTACTCAAACTTTAAAAATCGTATCCTGCAAAGCTTTGATTAATTGACATTCCGCCTTCTTCCCCTGTACCGTTGGACTTTTTATTGCATTTTAAATTTTTTTTACATGATTGAGTTAATTTCAGAACCTGATTTTCACACCACGTGTAAAAAACACACTATTGTTACTATAGAATTAAAATGTATTCATAATTTATTTCTAGATCTGAGTTTAGAGTACAGTGGTACCTCGAGATACGAGTGCCCTAACATACAAGTTATTTGAGATACGAGCTGTCGAGCGAGCGAAGTTTTGTTTTGAAATACGAGCAACATTTGAGATACGAGGAACGGCCAGCTGCGACGCTGCACACGGCCCACCAGTTTACTGCGCCTGCACCTCGTGCGTCTCGTGCATTATCCCACGTATTCCCCCAGTGTGCTTGTTTACCTCGCTGTCGAAGCATCTTTGCTAAGTTTTTCTAGAAATCATAGAAAAAAATGAGCAAGGTGTGCGAGTAGCTGACTTGGCGAGGCAGTACAGTATCGCTTTTATACAATATTTGTCATTTATAAATACATTTTTCTTATTCAAAAACACGTAACAAAAACAATTGGGGGTAGCATTTTTTGGGGCTGGAACGGATTAATGACATTTCAATTAATTTCAATGGGGAAAATTGCTTTGAGATACGAGCAAATTGACATACGAGCAAATTGACATACGAGCAAGGTTACGGAACGAATTAAACTCGTATCTCGAGGTATCACTGTATTCAAATTTTATAAATCGTTTCCTGCAAAACTTTGATTTACTGACAAGCCTTCTTCCCCTGTACCCTTCATATATGTATGCTAAACTACATCATTCACTTCAATGTAGTAGTTATTTGACTTATGTTGCACCCTCTACGGTGTGTAACAAAACGATAGGTCAAAACTTTGAGGAAATATTTCTTGTATAAAGAGGGTGAAATTATATTATATGAACATACATCTGAAAATGATTTATTTTCTTGCTAGAGCTTGCCTTACTCTACACCTGCACCACTTAGCAGAATACTCAAAAAAGAGAACTGTGTTAAACAGGAAATCATATGAAATGCTACTGAAAACAGAACTGTGCGTAACAGAATATTAAATAAAATTTTCAAAATGTCCTCCGTTAGCATGAATACATCTGTCAACCTGCCATAGCATGTATCCCTGGAGTATCTCATACTGTCTGGCAGTCTTGCAGAATATGAGCGACTCAACATTCTACATGTAGTACCAGTGTTGCACACACAAGAGTTTTTAAATGCCCCCACAAATAAAAATCTAGTGGATCAGGTCAGGTGAGCATGGAGCCCAAGAAATTGGTTCACTTCTTCCTATCCGTTTATCGTGGAACTGTCCAATCAGAAACTGACAAACAGAACGGCTGAAATGAGCAGGAGCTCCATCTTGCATGAAACATGTCTCTTCATATTCGTAATGGCACATGTTCCAAAGGACAGGTAATTGTTGGTTTTTAAGAATGCTCTGTACCTTCATCCATTGAGACGTTGTGGCAGTGCATACGGTCCCACCAGTCACCAATAATGCTGATCGTAGTTGTAAACAAAGGGCTCTAGCAAAGAAATTACTTATTTTCGGACCCATGTTCATATAACATAATTTCACCTATATGCAAGTAATGTTTCCCCCAAGTTTTGGCCTACCTTTTTGTTACATCGTGTATACATAGAAAAAACAAAATGTGATATATACCAAAAACTGATTTATTTTTAAAATAAATTAAAAACTACTTTATTTTATTTTATTTTATACTATAGAAACAGTGTTACTTATTTTTAACTCACCTCAATCCACCAGCTTCTTTTTTCTGTGAAACATCTAACTTGCAGTTGAGGTATAACTGTCCTGAATCATTCACAGAATATAACATTGGGCAGCAGCTATGACCCTGATGTAAAGAAAAGTAAACAACACTAAGTTAAATTATTAAATTATGTTAACGTTATTAAACTAAGTAAAGATATCTTAAATTATCTTGCATTTGTTATCCCTTAGATCAGTGTGGTCCAACTGTTTTCGGTAAAGGGTCAGATGACATTTTAAAAATGTATTCCCAGGTCAAAATAATATAATTAATATTAAAAAACTAATTTTTTACATCGGCAATTATTAGATAATGGGAAGAAATGTGATTCTTCAAACTAGAGTGTCTTAGATGCCTATTTTACAAACCCAAATAATACAAAGATAATAATCACAAACACTTAACGAGAAAATTGAGCTACATATTGATTTATTACATATTCAATATCTACATCCATTTGAGTAATGGCAAGTCGCAGTAAATCTTGTAGCAACTTGTTCCTCTGTTTAGTTTTTAACAGTATCATGGTAAAAAATGCACACTCACACATACATGTACGACCAAACATGGACTGTATTTTCAAAGCACAATTTCGCAAGTTTGGATACTGCTCCTTGCTAACCTAAACTAAACTAAACTAAACACCATGGTGCTACATCCCTGGAGGGACTTGGCCTACCACCCGACCGCTGCGTCATCTACCACAGGCAGATAGCAGGATTGGGGGGCATGTGGTCAGCATGCCGACACCCACGGCCGTTAATGGTGGTTCTCTATCAAGTAGCTCCTCAATTTGAATCACGAAGCTGAGTGCACCCCTTCCAGACCTCCCTACCTCAGAAAAATCCGAGGAGGTACTGGGGATCGAACCCGGGCCGATGGATCTGTAGTCAGCAATGTTAACCACAAGACCACTGCTAACCAGCCTCCAAAACTCAAGGGCTATCAATTTTTCATTAATATTTGAAAACTTTCACTCTGTAGGTAACATATCTCCATTTGCATATCTGAATCATCAGTTGGAGATGCCTCCATAGGGTGTTAAACAGAAAAAATATAGGTTGAAGTTCATCAAAATTAGAAAACCTTGACGTAAATTCCTTCTGAATCTCTGTCAAATATTCAGCAAATGGAGAGAAATCTGCATAGTTACATTCTAGCTTCATTGTCAAGCAGCATTTGAAATGATTTGTGTCATTTTTAGAAATATCTTCTTTAAAGATGATTATATTTTTCACGAACTAAGCAATGTGTCTCATAAGCTCTATGATGTTCTGATTTTCATGTTATTAAATGAAATGATTAACATTTAAACACTTTAGACTTAACGTTTTCTTACATTTTTGCAGAACATATGTTTCATGGGCTTTGCCCACATTTTCAACTGCTAGTCAACTATCAAATCCTTGCTTGGATAATACTGATGTGCCCTCTGGTGTAGTTTTTATGAACTTCATAAACTTCAGTATTCTCCAAGCAAGGATTTGACAGGTGACTAGCAGTTGAAAATGTGGCAAAGCCCATGAAATGTAAGAAAAAGTGAAGTCTAAAGTGTTTAAATATCTATCATCTCATTTCATTAATAAAGTATATCGCTTCACTGTATAAACATTCCATTATTATACTGTGTTTCTGATTTTTACCTTGAAGACTCAAATTAAGAATGTTTAGGGGGCCTGTTTATTAACACGGGCTGAATCCAGCCTGCAGGCCACAGTTGGACCACACTGCCTTGGATAACATAAAATACTGGCATGCTCCAAGTAAATATTTATATGATACAATAAAGTACAGATTTAAGCAAAAAATTTATATAATCCTGAATTAGCTTACTGAACATAATAATATCCTTGGGGGGGACCTGAAACATGAAGGAGGATAGTACCCAAATACATTAACTGCTGATAACAAAGGTGCTGATAATGAATGAGGTTCAGCAATGATTGCTTGTTCAGGTTAGAGTGCAACCTCTTGTAACTATTGCACCTGATTATAGCCTAACATAATTTCTTGTTGCATGCATTAAGCAAGTAGTAGTACAAGTATGTTTGTTGTACTACTGGTAAGCAAAGATTAAAAAAGAGTCTACCGGTTCTGATGCTGGGCACTATCCCAGTAGGGAGAATGGAATCTTAATACATAAGAACACAATTTATTTGAGGAATATTTTAGCAAAGAAACTGAATGCTGAGAAGTATAGTTTAAGTCCATTTCAGTAAATTAAGCATTACAGGCTTCTTCCCTGTTCCCTTCCCTATTTGCATTAATTTGATCCTGTCCCTTTCATCTCGAGTTCACACTCCCGGCTGTAGCTTAGCAAACTACAAAACTCTGCTTTACAGTACTTTTCACTCAACTTAGTAACATGGTTATTTCATGGCATACTTCACTTTTCTAAGTAGACAGCACTGTACACTGTGGTAAATTAAAAGCTTGTCATTTTTTTGTATTCCTTAATTCAATCCCTGCCGTTTCTCCTCCACCTTTACTCATGTGATCTTCCTGGCAACTTTGCTTTGACCACAGTCCTAAGAGAATAGTGAAACTGAAAGGCTCTGTCATTAGGTGATTGGAATTCACTTCCACTTAATTACCATACATAGCCCCTTCCCGTCCCTGGCTGTCCAGCTGATTTGTAGGCTATGTGATACCACAGGGTGATACTCTATCCCTTCCTGACATCGCGTCATGAGCATGAGCAGATATTTTTCCTTCACTGCTATCATGGTTACCTCCATATTTATTGGTTCCCTGCTCACGGCTCTAGCTGAATGTTAAAACCTCTCGTTTGTTGCTTGCCTTTCAAAAATTTGACATATCTCCTTCCTTGATCTGCTATTGTCATTTAGTACTTTTTTTGCCTTCCATTATTTTTTTTTACATCCACCCAAAGTTGTTATTTGTTGAGAATATAGGCTTTCCTCCCTGCGTGTTTTGCCTTTAGCATTAGCCGTGTAATAAGATTGCTGCAATCTAACACCTGTACAAGAAACTACTGCAAAGCTTATTAATAAACTAGGAAATCATTTTTGCTGTACTATAGAATCCCAGTGAGTCTTTAAGTACTTACAGGTCTTATGGGTCTTTAAGTACTTACAGGTTGTAAGTCGCCACTGGGTTTGTATCTCATATTGAGAACGCCTGGTGGTATACTGGGATTGTGAGTCAGTTGGAGAATTTAATGTTGTACCGGCACGTTGCCATGGTAGCTCAGTTGGTTAGAGCATCGGCACGGAGAGCCGAAGATCCTGGTTCAAATCCCGGCTATGGCATTGAATTTTTCATTCTGACTACATGTGTCCATCTTAGCCTACACACGGCCAGTGAGAAAGAATTATCATTCCACTGTGACCTACTAGAAATTTATGTTTGCTATTAGATATTATTTTTAAGCTAAGGGGAAAAAACATAATTCCAAGATCGCCTGTTGGGCTTAGGCCACCCTAAAATGGCTCTTTTCAGAGCCAACAGGGACCTAATGGGGAAGTGACGTGACTAATATAACCTCTCCTTCCCAAATCAACCTCTACCCTCACATGGCGGGTCCTGAGTAACGCTAAAGAGGCTCTGGTGATTGTATTTCAATTGCATTGAATACAATGACATTAATAGCGCAGTATAACACGCAGCACAACAGCAGCATTGAGCAGCAGCAGCCTTCAACAGCTTGCTAGATGAAAGGTTGCTGGCAGGCAGGTGGCTAGGGGAAGGTAGGGGAAGCGGCCGTGGTCATAGCAACGCACAGCTGTGAGTGGAAGGGGATCCTGAACATGGCAAGTATTTGGTTTTCACCTTGAATGCCATTAAATTAAGTTTTTTACATTAGTTCTTCTTTGATTTCTTAAAAATAGCAAAACCCCTATTTAGTGTAAAAATGTTGTACCCCCAGAAAAACGTTAAATGGGGGTTCTACTGTAGTTATGCCCAAACTTATTATTTATACAATATTTATTTTAATTTATATTTTAACTGCAATAAAATCATAAATATCAGGAATAAATGTTGATATAAGCCCTAAAATTGACCATATTTTCATATATAAAAATCCCTTTAGGCAGGCCTACAGGCGGAGGTAGATTTCGAAGTGCTTTTGGTTTAATTTATTGTCGCTGCATAGCACTCTTTTTCTTTAGCCTTGGCATGGTAAACCTGCAGTAATAAGAACTGAATTCGGTAAAGAGGAAGAGCCTACAATCATTTGTTTTGACAACAAGAATAGGATATAATATTCTGGGAGGCCGTGCGCAAGATCAGCAATGAATAAAATTAGCAAAGCCGCTAAACAAGACAAAATTATGATATTATAATAATTCTTTTAAGTGTTATTATTTTCAAACATTAAAATCTCGCGTCATATGAGAGCTATCAAGAAACTATTTATTGATTTGTAGAGTACTCATCAAGAACTTTTCAACGATACCCCACAAGACGTGGTTTCAAAAGTTTCGAATTTTCATCCCCCACCCCCATCCCCAACCTCACTCGAACCCCCGAATTGTTGGTGTCACTGTGAACTCCATAGGGAGTACTCTAATTTATTCAAACAAAGTTTCCCTCTATACTTCATAGGGGCCGAGATATAAATGTTTTAAAATTTCAACCCCCTCCCCCGACCACCCCCTTGGGCCAATTTTGCCCATTAACGAACTTGTCCGAACTATTGGGCCTAGAAATAACATAATAAAATTTGGTTCAAATATCTTCAAAATTACGGCCGCTATCGTGTAAAGATATATATATATATAAATATATATATATATAAATATATATATATATAAATATATATATATATAAATATATATATATAAATATATATATATATAAATATATATATATATATATAAATATCACAAAATTTTTTTTTGAACGGGCGGTGGTTTCGTACTTAGGGGAGCATGAAACGTAAAGATATGAAAGAATTTTTCGAAAATCATAAAGTGGTATCCATTGCAATAGGTAGATTTTTCTTCGAAAATCTACCTAAAAATAGCTACATTACTGAAACACATGGAAATTAATGATAATGAAAAACAGCCAAAAACATATCATGATTTCATCCCTTTATCAAGATTATTATAAAGGCCTTTTTTTTTTCTCACTACAAATACCAGAAAATTGTCTAGAAATGATTCATTGCATTTCAAAAGAATTTTTTATGAATGATTACAAGTTGCTGAAGGGAGAGGAGGATAGCCGACACCCAGTCACATTAGCAAAGCTATGAAGCAGCCGAACACTATAAGCATGAGGGAGCAGAGTTCCTGATTTGATTCACTATATTTTGCATGTTGTCCATCTTCTTCAAGCACAATTTCTGTCTGGAAATTTCATTACTAAGAGAATCATTTCTTTTTTATTATCATGGCATGGTGAACACCACCGCCACCCCCACCGCCGTTGCCGCCGCCGCCGCCACCACCACCACCACCACCACCACCACCACCACCATCATCATCATCACCATCATTATTCCTTAACATACAAATACCTGATTATGTTTGTACTATTCTCCTCCTGGCTTGTAGAACTGTAATCCTTTTCTTAAAAAGTGAATGATGACTGGCATTAACATTCCTTAAGGGTCATGCAATACTAACCAGACAATGTTCACCATGTGAATCTGTGTATGACAGATAAAAATCCCAGTGGCAAGACCAATATCTCAGTGGACTCAAATCAAAACCACATGGTTAGTAGTCAGAAACTATGACTGCTTGATCACAAGGTTGGTCACCTTGATTTTATTTTGAATATAAACGTACAGTGAACTGCATGTTAAAAACAATTCGGGAAAATGGAACTTTGCACCCCATGAGAGTCCCTCACTCCAACTCTCTAACTCCCTCCCCTAGCGGCGGCATTTGAACTACTAGCAGCAACAGGGGCGCCATCTCTTAAGCAACTGATGAAACAGAAAAAACAATTTATTTCTTCTTTATTCTCTTCTTCTCTTCCTTTCCCGTCTCCTTCCTCTCTACCTCTCACCTCCTCTTCACCCTACCTACCTATTTGAGACCTATTCCTAATAGTAAATTTTGGATCGACCGGGATTCGAACTCGGGACCCCTAGCATTATAGCCAGGAGTCTTAACCACTACACCACGAGTGAATGTTGAGCTCTGAAGGAAGCTTTCGTTTATTTGAGTTATGATAGGGGGTTTCATGAGTTTTAACGCAAGAATCGGCTTTTATAATTTTGAGATATTTTGTTAGTTATGAAAAGAGTAGTATTGGTGCAAGGGAATTTTCCTGCATCAATTAAGCAACATTTTACGTCTTAATACGGTTTTTTTTATAATTACGAAATATTATGTATGGTACAAGGGTATTTTTTGTATTGTGAAACAGCCTATTTTGTTGCAAGGGTCGTTTTTATAATTGTGAAATATTATGTGGAGGTGAAAGGGGTTTATATTGTGAAATATTAGGTGACATGTCAATTGCAATTATTCATTACCAGCGTTGAGGTTGAACAGCGGCCAGGCGAGCGGCGAGTGGAAAGGGGAGCAGCAAGGTGCACAAAGTTCCATTATTCCAACAATTCTTTAAACAACAAAGGAGAACTAAGACATACGATTTAAATCTAAAAATAAAATGGAAGTGACTCAATTTCAATAAATAAATACTGGTGACTACTTACTGCTGCAACCAATGAATTTGGTCCAACCCAGACACAGCTTAGGAATGGAAGGAACTCAGTACGCATCTTGCTCACAGCCATTTGTCGCGTTGCATCACCTACAGAGATTGAGGAATCATGTCCTACCCAGCAGACACGATTTCCATCTCCTGAGAATGCTACACTGTGCACCCAACCACCTGCAAGGTTACAAATAAAGATTTGTTTCTGGCCATCCACAATTAAAATAACAATAATAACGCAGCAGTGGGCAATTTTTTTGTTGCCTGTGCATAATGAGCAAAGAGGCTATATGAATTTAAACCACAAAATAAAACAAATTCTCATTAAACTGCTGAATTCATGTGGAGCTGTTTCGATTGTGCCATTCCAATTAGCTCATATATAGAATGTTGCCAACATATGACTGATAAAGTAAACACAGTTGGTTAATATTTTACAGAAGTACAACCAGCACAATGTTACAAGGAACTCGAAGATTGTTGAACCCCTATTATGAGTTTCATGTTTAGTGTTTCACTACCTTATTAGAAGATTAAATTCATACCAAGGACAATGAACCCCTATTTCATTATGTCCACTTGTATGTCAGTGAAAGTGATAAAAGTTGTGAAAAGTATTGTGCGAGAGAGTTTTGTAATTTACTAAGCTGCAGTTGGATGTGTGAAGTGAAAGGGGCAGGAACAAACAAATGCAACTGAGAAGAGAACAGAGAAGCAGTCTGTAATGTTTATATTACTGTTTACTACAACAGAACTAAAACTAAAACTTCTCAGCATTAAGTTTCCTTGGTTAACAAAAGGAACAATCTCAGAACGTAGCTATTCCTACAGCCTACAAGGCGATCAGTTTTGTTTTCCATCATGTTATTTTGCCTATGAGAGAACATGCCTACTGTTAGCTAGTATGACTCTGCACTGTTGGGGGAAAGCATAACTGATAGCACTGTAGCAGCTTATTGGGAACCATGTGAAGCAAATAAACTGTTTTCTGACATTCGGTCCCATTTCTTCTGTCTGAAACAATGGCATACATTTTTCCAACAAATGATTCCTTTTCACTGTTAATTCTATTAACAATTGAAGCGTTTACTGTTATAAGGGTCTAAGTGCCAAAATCAAGAATTTTCAGCTGATAATTTTAAATGGATCTATGTACTCAGACCAATGCAGAAGGATCCAAGGTCCAGGGAAAGCCATGTTAGTAGCAATAAATTCCAAGATATAGCACTGGGTCTTTCTCCAGCATGTCTTTCTGTGGGTCTATGTCTTGTTTTCTACACAATCATGATTGTGGCACTTAGACACTTATAAAAGTAAATGCTTCAATTATAGGTTAATTAAAATTAATAAGTCAAATAAAGTTCTGAAATTTAATAACAGCTAAAATGGTGTTTTATTAATCACTTCTTGCAGTTTATCCTTAATTATTTATCATTTCTTAAATAATATGAAAACTATATATAAAATAAGATGTATGTCAACAAAATTTAACCCCATTTTTATCACAATACTACTTTTCTGTATGTTATATTCAAATAGTTATATCTCTGCTAAATTTTAAAATATTTATGTGGTATTTGTACCAAACTATAGCACCAATGAGTCATGGAAAGCAAAAACCCAATCCAGCATTTGCCTTTGTGAATACAGTACTAATTCCTGTCGAAGTCTTACAAAATCTAATAATGATTTGATTTATTTGTTCTAAGACACTTTATACTGGCCCTTAAGTTATACACTTTTGAAAAGGAGCCGTACCTACCTTCCGGTTTCTGCCAGGTCCTTTTCCAGATAATACATGCATACATAATTACCACATGGCAGATAGTTCAACGTCATCAATCACATTAGTTTTCGTACTTAAACACTACCTTTATTGAACTGCCGATCGTATATCTTCATAGGGCACACACTATCATGGACGCTGGAGACGTGTGATGGATGTGATACTAGACACTAAATTATTATTTGATACTCAACTCCCTAATCTTACAATAATGATTTGATCTATTCTACTTTCTCCCTATACTCCTTGGCAATTCACTCTTAATGAACCTTAATCTATTTAAATTAACACTTCATCACAAGTTACTATTTAAAAACTCCCGGCTAAGTTCTATTGTTTGAAACTTAATATTCTGGTACGGCTTCTGGTGGTTATCGTTGAGTCATCAGTGGTTCCGCTTGTAGCAGCAGATGACTCGTCCTTGCTCCAAGGCCCGTGAGGAACTTGGAAACGCGTCACAGATGACGTGCTAGCTGCCTCTCTCAGCTGTTCTTCTTGGCGGTTAACTCCAGTTGATGACGTTGCTGCACGCGCTCTTAGCCTACGTTCATTAACCTGACACGCGGCACCCTCTTCGTCCGTTGCTGACGCGGTCATAGCTTTCCTGGTGCTTGCTACCGTGCTGCTACTTAGGTCTGTCTTCCTCCCATCGACATATAGTTGTAGGTTTCGTACAATAGCCTTCTTCCCCTTGCTACGTTCCAGCTTCATTCGTTCCACTAATTTCTTCCTTGTTGCTCTCTCCGTTGGAGATAGATCCCTGTTAATGTATATAAACCTAATAATATTCATGTAATCCACACAAGAGACTTGAATTATGAAATCAACGGAAGTCTTGAAAAATTTAACTTGTCTCAAAATTGTCTGATTGTCTTAAAATTCCTCCATAAGTAATCAACTCCGAAGTAGGGAATTGACATTTGGTGTCCTTTGCCCCAGAAAGGAAAGAGTGTTGTCCTCTTTAAGGAATACAGGTCATGTATAAATACTTAGTAGATCTGATGGAATGACGAGCAGTGAATGGAAAGATGCTATTAAGAAAACAAGTGTTTGTCCTGTTTAAGCTCTACCAAGCAAGTCCCAAGATGGTCACCACTGCCATCGTTGTGGACAATAACTCTATTAGTAGAATTGACATCACCGCCATTCCACCAGGTCAGCAAATTGATCCTAAATCAGGTTTGAAACAAATAGCAGCCAACCATTATACATGAAGAGCAATGCTGTCTACAAACAAAAGTATTCGCTATCCTCGATTACCACCTTTGCACTGATGATGGGAGCAAAAGCAACAATTCCAGCACTGGAATGATAATTCTTTCACACTGGCCATGTGTAGGCTAAGGTGGAATGCCAATTCCAGCACTCTTTGAGCAGTTTTGCAGAACTTTCCATCTGGACATTTTAATGAAATAGATGTATCTGACCACCCTGAAAGGTTCCCTCACCACACCCAGAAACCACCTCTTGAACCATGGCATAACAATACGTTATTTTATTTATCATATTTGTTCCATAAAATATTGTTAATTTGTAAATGTACTAACAATAATCATAAATACTCATTTACTTTCTTATTATAATAACGTTTTGTCTATGTGCAACCCTTAATTGAGGAAAGCTAAATATTATACAAATTCTTAGTAAAATAAAAAAAGTATTCTGTGGTACTACATTCCATGAAGCCTTTATTTGAGAGCTTTCAAGTTTATTTGGTAGTTAACAAGACTGATGCTCACATGGCTGTTATTAATGTTTTCTTCATCGAAGCTAGAGCTACTTCTTCCCTTGGTTGTCCTCACAGTGCTGAGTGTACTTTGCTTTAAAACTCCTAAACTGCTAACCAATGGAAAAAGGATGCTGACATGAACATAGTAATTATCTAAAACCTGCACCTAGAAAACACTTCCTTGTCCCTGCTTTTGATATAACAAAACACTTGTGCTTTAAACTTTTACCTGCCACTGTCATCACTTTACTGTAATGATGATTCACATTGAACTGAACTTTACATACCTCCACCAGAAGAATTTGGAAACTCCGCCAATAATTGACCAAGTGACATTTTCATTCCCCATGGAGATGGCTGAGGCATTTCTTCTATATCTTTAATAAATGCAGAAAACACCCGTACCTTAAATAAGCAAGAATATAATAGATGAGAAATCTGTGCCGATTTCAGTCACATGAGTAGGAAATTTAATTTTTTTATATTAAGACTAATATTACTAGGCTGACCATTGATACCATTTTGAACAGGACAGTACCATTATTTCGTATTTTTTTGTCATCCCGTCATTTTAATGAAAATGTAACTTTTGTAACTTTTTAATAAAAACTCTATTAGATATTGGTCAAGTGTAATTTATTATTTGTAACCTATAATCATACATCGTCGGCCGCGGTGGTCTAGAGGTAGCGTGCCCACCTCTAGATCTGCAGGGCGCGGGATCAAACCCGGCCGCGGTCGATGGATTTTTCAGGACGTAAAAATCCTGGGCACGGAGTCCTCCGGGAGGGACTTTAAGCTGAGGGTCCCATGTCGTAGATTTACGGCACATAAAAGAACTCCAAGCCTAAATTAGAGCCTATGGACAAAATTTCTCGGCCCTTTCACGTCCAAGGGGGTTGCGAGGCGATGGGCTTACCTCCTGTCCCTCTACCCTCTCTCGGAAAATAAGCATATCAAAATTAATATAGGTAATGAAACCTCCATTGGAGGCCCCTTCACCCCACCTGGGGATCATAGGGGACCAGATACAGATAATCATACATCAATATACTGATTATCAGTACATTTAATAACCACAGAGTTGCACTGTTTGATACTCACAAGGGAAATGTACGGGTTGTCATGCCAAAACCTACTCTCACATTTTATACATCGGTAGGTCTTCATTGCACATAGACACATACCAAAAATTAGCTGCTCATATGAACTTTTAGTGGGTGAAAAAATTGTGAATCTCATAAATTTGAAAAATTGAGTAGCCTCTTACAGCTGTCAGCAGGAACGGGTAGTGGTCGTCCCTATCTAGCATTGGCATTGGCTGTCACAGTGTTCCCAAATCATGCATGTGTAGTTTGCCTTATCTCTCCCTTTCCTTATCACTAAGGGAATGAATAATATTATACTAATGAATAATATCCTCCCCTGATACACATGTTTTCATTCCAGTAGTTGTTGTCAAGTAATTAGTACCTGCTTAAATTTTTAAGATTAGCTAAGTGAATCTCGTGTGTTGTTTACATTAGTTCATTTTTTACTTTGGCCTATAATGATGAGTTATTGCATAGTATGTTAGTCCAAGTTCTTAACACTTAAAGATATTTGTCTGGACAATAAATGTCAACATTGAGAATAAGTTGATTGAAGCACTGGTATTGTGATTTGCTGTGCATGGGAAACATCTTCAAATATCACTAAAATTGAGTGGTCACACTTCTATAACACTTACAAACACTAACCATCTTAGGCAACCCCTCAGTGTCTATACAGATTATATAGTTTCAAAATGCTGAAATGAAAAGAAAACTGATTATCAGGGTTAGGATTTTTAGGTGCAAATTTTATATGAAAAAAGGAAGGGAAAAGGTGCTAAAATAAGGTAAAAAAGGGGACAAAAAAGGTGCTATTTTACTCAAGTAATTCAAAAAAAATCTATCTTCTATTAACAGTTATTGAGTTGCGAAAAAACACATCAAATCATCACTCACCAGAAACAGTAAAATACAGGAAGCTGTTGTACTTCAAGACATTGAGCATCTCTACATTTTTAAAAATAAGCCTGTTTCTATTAGGACATAGAATGTCTTTGTACATGCTGAGCCGGCAATTATCGCCGTCTCAATTGTTTTTAGTTACAGTACGCCATTTTGTTTGTTTACGCCGTGGTGGCGCCGACTCGCGGCAATAGGTGGCAGTTTCCTTAGCTTCAACTGTTGTCATTACTTTGGCGCTATCTGGCGGTAGTTTAGTAAAGTGCCGTTCCCGGGCTTTGTGATCACGTGACTTCCGGCAACTTGCCTCTTCCAATATGGCTATCACCAGAGGTTAGTCGGGGCCATAAGCCCGTGTAAGAACAAACCAGTGTTGTTTTGTCTTTTTGCCAAGTAAGGCTTTAATTCATGTTATAATTTTGTTCTTAGGTGTTTTCACGCTGGCAGAAATGTTTGTGACTTTTGGCTTAACGTAGTTTCTTTAGAAAATGGAAATATACAAATAGCGTGGGGGACGCTTTCGCGTTGTGCTTAGTTCTTCCTTTATTTCGAGTATTAGTTATCTTCTTGTCTTTTCTTTTCTTCCATTCTGTTTTTGAGGTAGTTTTAGTAATTCTTTCTTTCTTTCTTTCTTTTTGGCTTCATGTAGATTTTCCCTGTAATAAGTTCTTTATAGTATTTCCCGCCAAGCTGTAAGCTAGCGTCTGTTTCTTGGGTCCCTTTTGCGCGCATTAGTTAGGCTTCGTCTCAAACATTCTTGCCGCGTTTTGCTACCTTTTAACTTAAAGTTTGATTGTGTTTTAATTAAGTAAAGTTTATGCTGTTTCTAAGTAATAGTTGACTACCCCTTTTGCCTATTGTGAAGAACCTATGTTTTGGGGCGAAGAGGTACTCCAAACATAGTATTTCGGCTGTTACCTCTAACTAATGAAATTTTATTTTTCAGGATTTTACATTTTGTTGTAATTAAATCAAAGTTAAGAAATTGCTTACTTAAATGAATTTATTTATATTTGAGGCCCTTCTGGCTCATGTTTTAACATTTCTAGATTATTAAACAAAATGTATCAATTAATTTAAAAAGGGAATTTATCAATTTTAATTAGTGTAAATAAAAACTTGTACCTGATATCTAGCTGTAAATTGTATTATAAATTTTTATGTATTATATTTTTATTTGAATGGAAAATAAGGAAAAGATTTAAAAAAATACATTTCCAAATTATATCAAAGAGAAACTAAAACTGGATGTTGGACTCAGTTTTTTTACTTGTTCTCCCCGGGAAACCCAATTATCCTCTGGGCGGGTCCATTATTCAAGTTAGGTTAGCTTTCCTTGGGCGGGAACCTTGCACTTCCTTCCACAATTCCCGAAGGGGGGTTCAATGTGTGGTAGCCATCGCTGTGGTTATTGATCCACAATTTTCTTTAATTTATGTTGAGCCCTTAGCTTAAGTCTTTGTTTATTTATAAAACTCCTGTCCTTTGTTTCTGAGCAGCATCAGTTTTTGTTTCTCTCTGTTTCATATGTAATTAATAAATTTTTCTTACAGCAACTTTAATTAAAATTTTTCTTTTTCAGGATATTGTGTCTTTATTAAAAAAAAATATATTGTAACTAAATCAAATTTTATTTCAGGCATTTGTATAAAATGTATGTAATTTTATCTCAAGGTTAGGTTTTTATTTGTAAGTAAAATAAGGGAAACTATTGTGTTGTAATGAATTTGTTCAGGATTTAGATTTTAAACATTGTAAAAATTTTGTTTCATGTCAAAAATGGACCGTATTCCTGTTGTTCCGGAGTACCTCAACCGTGAGGAAATCTGTTATGAGTTGATGGCTAGAAAGGTGCCGGTCGCTGCCACTGACCGTATTTCTGACTTGCGGAAGAAGCTGGAGGAAACTGCTCACTTGCCAGTGGATCTTGCGGTCCTGGGTAACGGTGAGTTAGAAACTCAACATGACCTTATTGTTGAACAAGTACGAAACATAACCATGTTAATAAATTTAACTAAACTCTCGTCTTCTCAAGAAAGAAAATTTGCTGAGAAACTTAAGTTTTTGTTCAATAAAGTCTCCGATAATCTCGGCAAAATTCAAAAGCCCGAGATTTATTGTAAATGGCTACTGATTTTGGAGGAAATTACTGGTCTTTTGGACCAGTTGGACCATGTCAGTAATTTGCCAGCTGTACCTAATGTAGTCAATGTTCCTGAGCAAGTGCCTGTCCAAACTAAAACTATGTCACCTAATCAGACTCCTAAAGTTTTTCACAACTCCCCTAAAGTTCTTCAAAACTCTCCTAAAGTTACTAGCACTCCTCTTTCACATCAGAGTCAACCCGTGTGTCCTGAATCTGTTCACCTTCCTGTTCCGCAACCTGTTCATGCTATTTCATCTTTCAATTTTGGAACCTTGCCCCATCCTTTATCACAATCTTTGGAGACAGTATATAAGTTCACAGATGGTTCGCTTGAAAGAATTTTGGATTTTGTGAAATTTATTTGTGAACTTCGCAGGCAAGCACTTGTTTTCAATTTTAACCAGTGCTCATTATTAGCAATAGTAGCTGCTAAACTTAACGGTGGGCTCAGGGAAGTAGCTAATGAGGCTGTGCTTGCTGGCTTGGATCTTGACGCTTTCCATGTAAAGCTATTACAAATATATTTTCCGGTTAGGGCTCTAAGTTCTCTAATTAATAGATATTTTTATCGTGTTCAAGAGGAAAATGAATCCTTTTCTAGATATGTCCACTTAATTAGACAGTACGCGGCTGTTTTCCGACTGGGTCTTAGTGAATCAGAAGTTGTGAATAACATTCTTGATGGTATGGCTCCTGCGACTAGATCGCAAGTAATCTTTGAGAGGAGGCCATTGTCATTTCAAGATTTGGAGGCGTTGTGTGCTCGAGTAAATTCAATCAGTTATTCTGATTCGCTTCGTCCTGTCTCGCGGCCTAGTCATGTACATAATCAATCCGGATATGGTCGTGGTCAGGGGCGGACTGCCCCTAGAAATTACTCTGATTCCGCTAGAACCAAGTGCTTTCAGTGTGGACGGTTTGGTCACATGAAGCGTGAATGCCCAGATCTCAGAAGACCGTCTGGTGGGGGAAATGATGATCGTATTGCTGAAAGACAGTGATATGATGCGCACCCCGGACGTCAGGGCGTGCATCACATCAAGTCAGGCCACGATCCGCATTTCCAACGATCCATGGCTAGTCGGACTGAGAGTGTGAATGTGTCTGTACATAGAAGTATATCTGGTTTGAGTGATTGTGTTGCTTCTGTAAATAATTGTTCAAAAGGTGGAGTTTCGGTTGGAGGTTCTAGGGACAGTTCTTTTGTAAATAATAACCCCCGTGATTTTGTACATAAACCTGAAGTGACTTGTAAAGGTAATAAGAGGCTGAAACTTGCAAATTGTGTGTCGCGCAATAGGCGGGAGTGTGTGTCTGCAGGGGTGAGGGGCCTGGTTGACTCGGCTTTGCCTCTGATTGAGGTGGAGACCTGCAATCATGTCTTTTCTGCTCTGCTAGACAGTGGCGCTTCCGTCTGTTTGCTCTCCGTGAGTGCCTACAATAGGGTGTCCTGTATGGAGAAGGTGCCTAAGTTGACCAATGACGTAGAGCCTTGTAGGACAGCTGACTCAAGGTCTCTCGTCATTGCAGGCAGAACCAAGTTGAAAATCCGTGTCCTCGACTTTACCTGGATGGTGGAGTTCGTGGTAGCGGACAACTTGGTTGTGCCCATGATACTTGGTGCCGACTTCATGCAGCGTTCTGGCCTGTTGTTGGACATACAGGAGCGGCTCGCTTTTTTCAAGTTTAGCCCTGCGGCAAAAATACCTTTTGTGGATAATTATTATTGTCGGCCGACTAAGTTAAACTTAGATGAGCCATCAAAATCTTCTTTGGGCTTAGAGTCAGAAAATTTCATAAACGCAGTGGGCATAGACTTAAGCCATTTGCCTCAGCATCTAAGTGATCAAGTTAATTCTTTACTTCAAGATTTCCCGGACGTATTGACTCCGGAGTTAGGGTTAACAAACGTACTTGAATATGAAATCGAATTAATCGATCACCAACCAGTTAGGCGTCTGCCATATCGTTTGAACCCAGTTAAGATGCGAATACTAAAAGAACATATACAGAAAATGCTAGAACAAGGCGTTATTCGAAAATCTAAGAGTAACTATAGCAGTCCTATTTTCCTTGTTGAAAAATCTGGTGGTAAGTTCCGCCCGGTGGTGGACTACCGTTATCTTAATTCCAAAATCAAGATTGACTCAGTGCCCATTCCCGATATTCATTCTTCGTTTTCTTTCTTCACCAAGGCCAAATTCTTTACCTCACTAGACTTAAATCAGGCATATTACCAGATACCGTTAACTGAACGTTCTAAGCGTCTGACAGCCTTTGCAACAGATTGGGAATTGTATGAGTATTCGCGCGTGCCTTTCGGGCTAGCCACTGGTGCGCAGGTCCTGACCAGGCTTTTGGATGACATTTTCTCAGATATAAAGTTTGTCTATGTCTTCCACTACCTAGATGACTTGGTCATATATTCAGAATCCTTTGAGGAACATCTAGGTCACGTGCGAGTTGTGCTCGAGCGCTTGAGAGCTGCTGGACTCACAGTTAACCCTGAGAAAGTCACTATGGCTGCCAGGAAGCTGTCGTTCTTGGGTGATATAGTTTCTGCTGAAGGAGTCACTATAGATCCGGAACGCACTCGTGCGATCCGAGAATTTCGACCACCCAAAGATGTAAAGGGTGTTGCTCGTTTTCTCGGCAAGGTTAATTTCTTTAATAAATTCATTCCAAATTTTGCAGACATTGCTGCCCCTTTGAATGCCTTACGCAGAAAGGGCGTTAAGTTTAGTTGGTCTGAGGCTTGTCAGAAGGCGTTTGATGAACTTAAATTACGAATAATTAATCCTCCTGTTCTCTTGATGCCAGACTTTAATCAGAAATTCATCATTCAAACCGATGCCTCACATGTTGCAGTAGGTTGTGTACTCCTACAAGATTCCCCTGATGGTCGTAGGCCTATCGCCTACGCTTCTAGAACTCTGACCGCGCAAGAACGCGTGTACAGTACTTATGAGCTTGAAGCATTGGCGGTTCTGTTTGCAGTGGAGAAATTCCGCATGTACATTGAACATGTCGAGTTTCAGCTGGAAACAGACTGTCAAGCTCTCAGCTGGGTTTTAGCCAAGCCTAGAACCACAGGCAGAATAGCTAGGTGGGCCATCAGATTATCTGCTTTCAAATTCTCTGCAAGACATATTAGAGGCACCGATAACAAAGTAGCCGATGCATTATCACGCATGTTTAGTGTACAAGAAACTCAAGAAACAGTCCCAGATAAACACATTAGCCCGGATGTTCAGCCTGAGCTAGTAGCTGGCATCCTGTCAGAATTTCCTCTTGCGTTTAAGTCTATTCAGGAATTTCAAGCCAAGGATGAAGAAATTTCACCTATTATGGAGCGTATTAAAGCTGGTGACAAGAGCACCCAGTATGTGGTTAAGTCTGGCATTTTGTATAGTGCGCCTACTAGAAGAATGCCGTCTCGCATCATACTGCCATCCGCTTTAATAGACATTGTGTTTAGCTACTTCCACGAGTCAGCGATAGGTGGACATCTCGGAATCGACAAAACCAAATGCAAAATTAAGGAATACTTCGTTTGGAAAGGCATGGATGCCGATGTCAAAGCTCGTGTAAAGGCTTGCCAGATTTGTAATTGTTCTAAGCCTGCACAAATGACAAAGGTAGGGTTCCTTGCCTCCGAAGTTCCTAAAGCACCTATGGACCGTCTTTTTATAGATTACGTTGGGAAGTTTCCCAGGTCAAAGTCTGGTAATGCTCACATTTTGGTTATAGTAGATTCTTTTACAAAATTTTGTTGGATGTTTCCGGTAAGGGAAGCTAATACTAATGTTACTATCGAATGTTTGAAAAAGGTTTTTGCTGTTGTTGGATTCCCTCGTTCTTTGGTGTCGGACAACGCCGCATACTTTGTTTCGAGGCAATTCAACAAGTTTTGTTTTGATTTGGGTATTAGACACATCACAACTTCTCCGTATCATCCACAACCGAGCCATGCGGAACGTTTTAATCGCAATCTGAAGGCTGCCCTGATTGCTTATCACTCGGAGGATCATTCCTCCTGGGATAAGAATCTTTACTGGCTTCAGTTTGCGTTTAACTCTGCGAAGCATGAATCCCATATGTACCCTCCTGTTACTCTGATGTTGGGTTTTAGACCTAATAATCCCTTGTGTAATCTCTGGTCCATAAATGACTTGCTTCCTGACCCTCGCGACAACAAGAAAGTGAAAGAGATGTGGAAGCAGGCCGCAAATAATTTAAAATTGTCTCACAACAAGGTGATGAACAAATATAATAAAGGCCGACGTCAAGTTAATTTTAAAGTAGGTGATCAAGTATTTGTAAGAAACTTTCCTCGTAGTGATGCAGCTGCGAAGTTCAGCTCTAAATTGGCTCCTCGTTTTCATGGTCCGCATGTGATTGTTGAGTTTCTATCTCCTGTCACTGTGCTGGTGCGAGATCCATCTACTGGTAAGATGTCCAGATGGCATGTTAGCCATGTCAAAAAGAACTAAGTTTTTTTTATTGTAAAAATTTAACTTCTAGGCTTGTTTATTTTATGTAAAGTTGATTAGGTATATCAAACCTTTATCAGTGAATGTAATTTTGTATTTAGAGATTTTATTTCAAAATGTTCCCTCCCCCAGTATAGTAAAATTTTTGGAATTTGGTGTTGCCGCTTTCAAATTCATGTTTCAGTTATATGTATGTGTAAATCTGGTTGGGATCCTCGCTGGCATGCTCTTCAAGATGGCGGGATGGTGAGCGACAGCAGAGAAAAGTCTACCCTAATAACCCTATAATGCCCTGTGTTACAAATCTGTAACATTGGGTATTTATGATTGTATTTCTGCTGTAAATTTGTTTTTCCACTAATGCTTGATGTGACATATTTGTAACAATGTCTGGAGCGCATTCTGTTGGCCTTTGATGTAACTACTACTTCCTACTATTAGCTACATGTGTTTCAAAGTAGCTGTTTTCCTATAGAGAAGCCATGCCGCGAAAGGTAAGTAACAATTACAATGTAATAAGCATTATGCTATTGTTAAACTATTACATGGGTAATTAATGGTAATAAGAAATGTTAGTAAACATGTTTATATGTATTTATGTTTTATATATGGCTTACAACTGCCTCTAGATGAAATATTTATTCTATGTTACAAATGTGTAACATTAGGCAAAATAGGTTATGTTCATGCATCCTGCACATATTGGGGAGTTGACGTTATTTTCTGCTTTCTTTTATATTTTCAGCTTTCTGACGAAGAAATTTTGGACATTTTTTTTCAATGTAGACAGTGACTTGTCTGAACTGTCTGAATTGGAAGACAATATATGCAAAACAAACCCACTCGTTGGGGGTTCAAAATGTGGGGTAGGGCTGGAGCATCTGGATACTTGTATGACTTCGACATTTATCAAGGAGCAGCTACATCTGGCGCTAAAAATGAAAAAAGAGAGGTTGGGAAAGGTGTGGGATATGAGATAGTTGTGAACCTTACAAATACCGTGCCAGAAGGTCACCACTTCAAAGTGTTTGCCGACAATTTTTTCACCACTGATATTCTTGTGCAGTCGCTACTACAGAGGAATATTTATTTCATAGGGGCAATCCGAGCCAACAGACTGAAGGACTGTAACTTGCCAGAAGAGAAAGAAATGAAAAAACAAGGTCGAGGGTCAATGGCATCACTAGTAGATATTACAGGACAATTTGTTGTAGTGAGGTGGTTTGACAACAAAGCAGTCACTCTGTTATCCTCCTTTGTGGGAGATCAACCAGTAGATGAAGTTCGTCGATGGGAAAAGAAGAAGAAGGAACATGTTCAAATACCAAGACCTTTCATAATTCAGACCTACAGCAAATTTATGGGAGGTATAGATCTTCACGACGTGCTTTCCTCTCTGTACAAGTATCATTTCAAATCTCGACGCTGGTATATCTACATTTTTTGGCATCTCATAACAATTACTGTTATCAACAGCTGGCTGAAATATCGAAGAGAGTGCAGAATGTTGAATGAAAACCATATGCCACTTCGAAGATTTCAAGCTGATCTTGCTGTACGACTGATCATGGCAGGTTCAGGCAAATGTAAAAGAGGTCGACCAAGTGCAAATTACATGTCAAAACGAAAGAGAAGGGCTGCGACAACCATTACTCCTGTACTGGACTGTCAAAAGGATAAAACAGAGCACTGGCCAGTTTGGAAGGAATCACGTGGACGGTGTAAAATATGCATAAAAATGAACTCTTACTTATGGTGTGAAGAGTGTGAGGTATACTTTATGTTTTAATAAGGACAGAAATTGCTTCAGGAGGTTCCACACATGAATACTTGTAAATGAGACTTAAAATGAACAGTATTTAGCATATTAGTTCAGTACAATTCAATAATTCTTCTGCCAAAAATATTCGATTTTATGTTAACTATAATGCCCACTGTTACATATATGTAACATCACATAAAAAGGGCCTAAATGCTAAGATAATTTATTTTCATGTAAAAATGTGTTCCTTCTCTTTAAATAAACATTATTTTGAATGGGTTTAATTTTTATTTACGGTGAGACCTTATCTGGGCATTATAGGGATAATTTGCACTCTACGGTGAACATGGTTGAGCGCAGGCTACTCACGTGAAAACAACATCCAGAGATGTCTCGCCTTGCTGCCGCCTAAGTTTCACCATATCAGCACTGTGTTCTCGCTCTAAGTGTGGCTACATGGGACGGTCTAGTGTAAGTGCATCCTGCTGAGCCCGGTGGGACCAGACGCAATACCGGGCAGTACAAGGTATGACACTTTCCTTTTGACCCCCGCATGAAGTAGCCAGAGTGATGATTCAAAGTGCTAGTTCCTCCCGTTGTGTTGGAAATGCCTCCGTTTTCCAATCAGGACCAGACGCCATTGTGTTGACGAGGCATCCAACAAGGCGCACCCTCTGGTGGAACATCTCCCTAAAGTGACTCCCCGGACAAGACAAGTGCAAAATTTTTGATGGTAATGATAAAACAGGGTAGCCTTGCAAAGTGTTAGTGACAACGCTAATAAGCTTCTGCAAATATAAAGAAGATTCTCAGTCAACTGTCAAAATCACCCTCAAGCATGTCCAGTTCAGAAATTCTCCCACCAGAAAGTATATAAACTTTCATTTTGTAAATTCTCTGAAAGCAGGCAACGAAAAGGTAGTTCTCTTTGCTTAAAACTGGAAGTTTTAAGAAAAGAGGGGGGTGATTTGAGCCGACAATTATCGCCGTCTCAATTGTTTTTAGTTACAGTACGCCATTTTGTTTGTTTACGCCGTGGTGGCGCCGACTCGCGGCAATAGGTGGCAGTTTCCTTAGCTTCAACTGTTGTCATTACTTTGGCGCTATCTGGCGGTAGTTTAGTAAAGTGCCGTTCCCGGGCTTTGTGATCACGTGACTTCCGGCAACTTGCCTCTTCCAATATGGCTATCACCAGAGGTTAGTCGGGGCCATAAGCCCGTGTAAGAACAAACCAGTGTTGTTTTGTCTTTTTGCCAAGTAAGGCTTTAATTCATGTTATAATTTTGTTCTTAGGTGTTTTCACGCTGGCAGAAATGTTTGTGACTTTTGGCTTAACGTAGTTTCTTTAGAAAATGGAAATATACAAATAGCGTGGGGGACGCTTTCGCGTTGTGCTTAGTTCTTCCTTTATTTCGAGTATTAGTTATCTTCTTGTCTTTTCTTTTCTTCCATTCTGTCTTTGAGGTAGTTTTAGTAATTCTTTCTTTCTTTCTTTCTTTTTGGCTTCATGTAGATTTTCCCTGTAATAAGTTCTTTATAGTATTTCCCGCCAAGCTGTAAGCTAGCGTCTGTTTCTTGGGTCCCTTTTGCGCGCATTAGTTAGGCTTCGTCTCAAACATTCTTGCCGCGTTTTGCTACCTTTTAACTTAAAGTTTGATTGTGTTTTAATTAAGTAAAGTTTATGCTGTTTCTAAGTAATAGTTGACTACCCCTTTTGCCTATTGTGAAGAACCTATGTTTTGGGGCGAAGAGGTACTCCAAACATAGTATTTCGGCTGTTACCTCTAACTAATGAAATTTTATTTTTCAGGATTTTACATTTTGTTGTAATTAAATCAAAGTTAAGAAATTGCTTACTTAAATGAATTTATTTATATTTGAGGCCCTTCTGGCTCATGTTTTAACATTTCTAGATTATTAAACAAAATGTATCAATTAATTTAAAAAGGGAATTTATCAATTTTAATTAGTGTAAATAAAAACTTGTACCTGATATCTAGCTGTAAATTGTATTATAAATTTTTATGTATTATATTTTTATTTGAATGGAAAATAAGGAAAAGATTTAAAAAAATACATTTCCAAATTATATCAAAGAGAAACTAAAACTGGATGTTGGACTCAGTTTTTTTACTTGTTCTCCCCGGGAAACCCAATTATCCTCTGGGCGGGTCCATTATTCAAGTTAGGTTAGCTTTCCTTGGGCGGGAACCTTGCACTTCCTTCCACAATTCCCGTAGGGGGGTTCAATGCTAAAGCTTCTTTTGACATCCACAGAAACCAGTGGGGCAAACTTTGTATTCACTCGGAATGGCAACTCTACACATGTGGCAAATTCCTCAACATCCGGATTTTTCTGAAGACTAGACTCAAGTTTGTCTTTAGCAAAGCCCTCTAACTGGTCCCTCACTGAAGTGAAAATATCCCATTGTTTTTCCTTTTCGAGACCTTGTTCTTCCAATTGTTTGATAGCTGCAGTCAAGTACTTGTAACCATGGACACAAAATAGTTCTGTCTCCAAATTCTGTATTTTTTCTGGTAGCAGAAGTTGTTGGGCCTTGGAAATCACACCTGCGTCTGCTGGATCCAATGAAAGCACAAAATCCTTAATCTTGTCAAAATTCTCACACAACATAACAGCACACTGAATCCATGATCCCCAGCGAGTAATGACCGGGAATTTTGGAAGGGGGAGGCCAGTGATTTCCTTGTAGGCAACAACACGACTCGGAGCTTTTTGTAGAATCTTCTTCAGGGCAGAGATGTATTCATTTGCAATGTCGTATTCATTCCTTATGGATTCACAAACCCTGTGAAGGGCATGGATTAGGCATGTCACATGCTTTAACTTAGGGAACAAAGGTTTCAATTGGTTAATTGCTGAAACCATCTATGGAGCCTGGTCTGTAACCACCAGAAGAAGTTTTTCAAATGCGATACCACTTGGCCACAGGTTTTGACAGAAGTCCATGATTGATTGCATTACTGTACTGGCGTTGGCTTTCTCCAGTTCATACATTTTAAACAACATGGGCTTAACATTCTCCCCTGATAGGGGAAAAACTAAAATGTTCAAAACATATCGTTCCATTGAGTCTGTAGTTTCATCCAATATGATTCCCACATCACAATCAGTCACTTTCTCCTTGATGGTTTTTATGGTTTCTTGGTAAACAGGCTCCATGTAGTTTCTTCTTATAGTACTCTCATCAGGCACTGACATCTTTGTGTATTTTTTCAAGGAATCCTTTGAAAGTCGGATGGTTTACCTTATTGAGTGGAATTCCCGCTTGTGTAAGAGCAGCACATAAATCAATGTTGAATTTCTTCAAATTTTGAGTTTTCGATGAACACTGTTCAATTGCATTCCGTAATAAAGGTTGTTGCGATTTATTTGCTTGAAGTGTCTTGTTCTTTTGATGCTTAGAAGTGGAAATGTGTTGTTTGATGCGGTCTCGCTGGTGTTTTTCATCTAACAAAACTCCTGAATTGCAAATGCTACACCGTATTACAGTTCCATCTGTTTCTACGGAATCTTGTTTGAATTCCTGAGACAGAGAAAATAACCAGGCTCTGGACACCTTAGGCATGGCAAAAATACACTCATTTAATCACAGATTTGCACTCACGATCAACAGACTACTGACTGGTGAAGTCAAGAAGATGGAAGTGAGAGAAAGAGGATTTGCGTATACACAATATTTTTTTTATAATAAATTATAATTTGGTGGAATGAAATACGCATTTCCATTGTAGCAAGATATTTGTTTCGGCAAAGTGAAAGAGAATTTGCGCGCACACACAATATTATTGTTGATGGAATGAAATATGCATTTCCATTGTAGGGAGCTATTTGTTTCGGCAAAGTGAGAGAAAGAGGGTTTGCACGCACACACGTATCATTTTCTGTTGTTGCAGGTGTGCTTTCAGTCCCGCTTTTACTGGAATGAAACTCACAAGTCATTCATAACGCTTTATAATGATAAAATGCACTCTAGAAGAATATTGATAAGCTACAGTATATGAAAAAGGGGAAGAAAGGGGATTATGGGCACTGTAGAGAAAAAAGGGGTAAAAGGTACCAAAAAAGGGAAAAAAGGTGCTACAAAAATGTCTCCATTCTCGACTATAGATAAAATCTCACACTGTGGTATCTTTCCGAAGAGCTTTAATTTACCCTACGAGAAAAGGTGCGCAGCTAAAAATCCTAACCCTACTGATTATATAAAAATATTTAGTGAAACACATTCCACTAGTAACAAGGCAGCTCCCTCCCCTTCCAGGAGCACATCCCGTTCCCAGGATGAAGGCTACTGAAGTGAGCTCTCATGTGCCCGGCGTTGTTTACTTATGGAACAAAACAAACACGTTTTCACCCACTTACAGTTCATATGAGCAGCTAATTTTTTGCATCTATCCATCTATAACGAAGACCTATCGATGTGCAAAATTTGAGGGTAGGATCTGCCATGACAACCTGTACGGTTCCCTGGTAAGTATCAATATCTCGTAGCAATTTATTCAGAGAAAATATCACATCTTATGGTATAGTGACTGTAGTGGCATACTTCGATAGCAAAGTTCTGTTTTGATGAGATCATAATAATTATAATCTCTACACTTTTCAATTACCAGTATTATTATTATTATTATTATTATTATTATTATTATTATTATTATTATTATTATTAAAATTAATTTGGGCAATGCTTTTAAATAATAATAATAATTAAAAATAACATTATTATTATTATTATTGGTATTACTATTACTTCTATTATTATTGTTATTGTTGATATTATTATTACTGTTATTATTATTATTTACTCATTCAGACAAAATAAAGATATATACATGTTGGCAGTCTTGTTCAGTTTGTATACAAACCAGTGGCTTTGTTATTGAACATCAATGGTTTGAATTGAACACTTTTTAAAATTTAAAGTTTTAAGTATATGCTTGCAATGTCAAAATGGCAAAAGTGAAATTTCAATTACAATCGCCAAAAATAATTCAAATTTGTTGCAGTGGACAAGCAGTGTAGTGACGAAACGAAATGGTATGCCAACATTGTAATGCCCATTTTTCCAATGACATGCTTTTACCATTTCAATGTCCTGTTTTCGACACGAGGTAATAATATTAATTACTTAAATGAATGATTCCTCAAATCTAAGTAAAGCTTCAGCAAACTGTTAAACATGAAACATGATTTAGCCAATTTGAACAGGCTGTAAAAAAACCATTCATGTAATTATTTTGGGCAATGGAACCTGAATTCTTTAATTCTTACCTTAAAATCAGCAGATCCCGCAACAAGCAAGACATTGTTTGGATGCCAGTCAATTGAAGTGATAGTTGAGCGAATAGGTTTCTTGATATGTTTCGATACCCACCAGTCATTTTCACTTTCAAAGTAGCACACTGAGATCAATCTTGCTCCAGAACCAACAGCAAACTTGTTCTCTAGATTTTAAAACATATAATAATAATAATTAATAACTATATCATGAACACATAACATAAGGCTGACCGGCCACTGAAAGCGGAGTTGAGGGAAGCTGAGTCAGCTTTCAAAACCGAATCAAAGGTTTTTAACCCATTGGCACACTACTTTTCTTATGCACAGCGCACCCATAAACACTAATATTTTCAGGCAAAAATTGATTTCTTTACATTTATTATTACTTCATGCAAATTCAATTTTATGGACTAAACTGCATACCCCTTTTTATGCTGTGATGTTTTGTTGATCCCTGGAATGTTTGTTTACAGGTATTTTGTGGTGTGATACACCCTAAAACAGTCTGGAACGCAACACACAATTTCTTCCTCGAAGCCATTTTTCGAACTGAGCGCCTCGGAATCCCATGATCACGTGATCATTATATCGATTTATAACTTAAACTTGACTTATTGTGTTGAATACAATAAGGAAGATAACTTTTGTGGGTATAATACGCTAATAAGGCATGTCATGCCATCTACTAACGGAAAGCAGGAATAACCTCATATTCACGATCGATTTATACCTTGAAGGTCGATATGAAGCATATCGTGTTGCATACCATTGCATAGAGAATTTATTCAGCTTTGAAATGGTATATGGAATGTTATGCCATCTACTCAGAGAAAGCTAGAACTAAAAGAAGTGTCGGTTGCTCAGCCCATCTGGCAGCCGCCAAAGTGCATATCGACCGCATATTCACGATCGATTTATACCTTGAAGATCGATATGAAGCATATCATATTGCATACCATTGCATAGAGAATTTATTCAGCTTTAAAATGGTATATGGAATGTTATGCCATCTACTCAGAGAAAGCTAGAACTACAAGAAAAAGTGTCGGTTGCTCAACCCGTCTGGCAGCCGGCAAAGTGCGTATCGGCTTGGATTTATCGCCCGTCCCGCAGACGGGGAA
Source organism: Ectobius pallidus (assembly GCA_964059195.1). NCBI lineage: Eukaryota > Metazoa > Arthropoda > Insecta > Blattodea > Ectobiidae > Ectobius > Ectobius pallidus. The sequence goes on along the minus strand of CAXKWD010000003.1, from coordinate 110,466,518 downwards.
GTGCGCTAATGGGTTAATGAAAGGGTGGCCACCAGATCTGGAGCGGAGCGCAGTTGAGTGGCATCGCAAGGGTCAACTCCACTCCGCTTTGACTCAACCGAGGTTCAGTTTTGAAGCTATGCTCCGCTTCACCCACCACACCTACTCACCACTGCCACATGTACCAATGCAAGGCATGTTGCTGACTGAGCTGGGGTCCACTACGCAATCGGTTGCCGACCCCCTCTGACTCCACTCCGCTCCGCTCAGCTCAGCTCAACTCCGCTTTCAGTGGCCGGTCAGCCTAACATAGCTACATTTATAAAGGCTACTTGTGTATACAATGAACTTCTGGCAGAAGAATTCTGTTTAAAAATCTGTGTAAAAGGTTAAGATGCAGTATAATTTTACATGAAGAACTCAACATTTTGCCTACCTTTCACACGTATAGCCTTTACACAATGTATTCTTCGCTGAAAATGTTACCCCTATGTTTCAAAATAACTTATGCTAGTCTAATTCATATTTATAAAATCATAAATCATATGATACAAAGTAATATTTCACTTTTTTATTGTGCCGATTTACACGAACACAACTTAAAGATGTCCATATAACATTCATATTACTTCAGTTTGAATTACATGTTTTGGCACTAAGAACGTAATATGTAGAGGTATCCAATTGTATAATCAGTTACTAGACAGAACTAAATTACATATTGGCATTCAAGTATATATACAAGAAGGAAGTAAAATAATCTCTTTGGAAAACTTTTGAAATTGAATACAGTAGCAAAAATTGAAAAATTGACAATAACTTTCTCCTGAACTTTTGCAAAATGTCAACTTGTGAAATAGATGTTTGGATGAAAGATTATATTTATGACTGCTGTATGATCAGCCCTTGTTCTGATTTAGGTGTAGGATTATAGCTAAGACGACTGTAAGATTTTTCTTTTTTTTTTCCGTATTTCTTGTTGTAGCCATTGTTCTGTTGGCTTAACCCAGGCCTTTCCAACTTGAGCATTTGGTGCTGGGTCGCACCAACACAGCAATCAGCAGCACTGGTGCTCTCCTTCTCACGTAGTGGCCAGTGCGACTGCATGTGTGCATCAGAGACAGCACAATGGGTATCTGACCTCACTTTCTTGGTGGATATAACATTTTATTTAAATGATTTAAATATTTAGTTGCAAGGGGGAAATTATTTAATTACCACCATGTGTGAAATAATTAAGGCTTTCAAATTGCAGAGTTTAAAGCCGGAAATTTTGACAATTTTCTTTATTAAAATTTGCCTATTTAAGAAAATCTTGGAGAGTATCAGACCGAATTTACATGATGAATTCAATGCCCGATTCAAAGAAATTAATGAGACTCAACTTGAAATATTTATGACGCCATATTTTGTCCTGAAAATCACCATGATGTTTCCAAACAGAGCTGATAAAAGTACAGGAACTACCACTACACCGGCGATTTACTTTCATTTTAAGAAGGTATTCATCTACAGGAATTTCCAAAACTTAAACACTTGCCTTAAAATTTACATCAGTGTTCGGTACAACTTATGCATGCAAACAGATGTTCTCAATTATGAATTTAAATAAAAGTAAAACCAGGACTTCTCTGTCTGATGTTGCCTTAGAGGCTGTACTTAGAATTTCCATTGCCAAATTGATTATACCCAATATTGGTAAATTAGTTGCGGCAAAACAATGTTAATAATAGATTTACACAAAGGCAAACACAATATATGTAGAGAATATATGTTCACAAAAATGTTATTAATAATTGTTTTGGCTGGATCTGTGGAGATGTCTCTGGTACTATATCAATGCTGCTCCTGGGGCTGCCCTGCGCCGTCTCAGCACCTCAGTTGGAAAGGCCTGCCATAACCCATTATGAGCATTATACCCAGGGTATGTATACATGGTTTAAATAAATAAATACACATATTGATTCAATATTAAATGTCATAAATGCCTGTCTCATAGTTCCCTTTCTTAACAATATGAAATCACAAATTTTCAATTTTAACACATTTTTAAATACAATAACTATCTTTCCTCTTTACAAACTTCATGAATTTTTTAAAGTTCATTTCAATCTTAAAATCAGCTGGAGTATCAGATAAGACTACTAAAATGTTTACTTGACAATAGAGTTCCTATGAGATGCAATGAAGCTTTAAAACCTATTTCTAAGGAAAAGCTGGTCAATATACTAAAATAACGGTAATGGATCCCCTCCCCTTGCTATAGCACATTCATGAATCTTACCAAGAGGAGACCATTTGACACAAGTCGCTGCACGATTGATACGAAGGAGAACCAATGTTGGTTTCCATTTTCCATCATCACCTTGAGTCCATACATAGGCATTACGATCCTGCAATAAAGATTTTGGATGTTTGAACAAGATTAAAAACTAGGGATGGGTCGATACCAGATTTTCTCGATACTCGATACCGATACATGATTTTTTCCTCGATACTCGATACCTTCAACATTTCCAGTTTCAATAAATAGGTACATTAAAAATTAAAATTTGAGAGAACTGTGTAATACAACTACATTAAAGTCTGCATATTTAACGAGACAAAATTTAATATCATCAGTAGCCTATAAGCTTAATTATTTTTAAACTCTACATTAAAAGTAAAATTAGTTTTTTAAACAGTCCACCTACAAGTTTTTGTAAAAAATACTAGCATTCTCACTTAATTGCAGAATTACAAAAGTATTGAAAAAGTATCGAGCGAGTTTTCTGAAGTATCATTCGATGCCGATACCATGCAAGTATCGAGAGTATCGAGGACCCATCCCTATTAAAAACCAAGCTTCATACAAATAGAAGTACCAATGAATCATTGCCAAGATAAGTGCTTGCATGGAATACTAGTACCTACATGAACTTTAACACCGGAATTTAAGTTCACAAATAAAGACTGGAAATTTACTTACAACAGTGAAATACCCCGATAACAAAAGTTCATAAATAAAAGACTGGAAATTTACTTATAACACTTAAAATACCAAGATTACAAAAGGTGTGCACAAAGTCCATATACCCATAGACAGAACAAAGTAAAAAGGAGGAACATACCTCTTAGGATACATATTTGACCTGCCATGGTCTCTATACTGTTTAATGTACCACCAAGTTCACTTGTTTGTGTTATTCAATATCTAGTAGGCTTCATGTATGGTACATTTGGGTTCAATATCTGCTAAACAATGGCATCTCCATGCTGTCACTTGAAGTCTTTATCATACGACCCCAAATAATGCACTCTAATTTTTCATCTAAGAGATGGTAAGAGCGAAGTATTCCAAGGAAGTGACTCCACAATATTGTTGGTCAACATGAACAAGTGAACCTTACAGTCCGCAGTGGGTCATATACAGACATTTTGGATTCCAAGAGATAGGTTCCATCTTTTCCAGATTAAGATCTACCTAGGGGTATTCCAAATTATGGACTTTGTACACACTCTATATAATACATAAAAATCATGAAAAAAGTACCGGTACGTCCACATGTTAATATCAAGATGGATTTTTTGAAGGAGAGCTGTAGGAAAAAAAATGCTGTTGAGTAGGTCTTTAAATTTCTTCAATATAAAGTTCTAGCATTACGATTATGATTCACCAGACTATTGATACACAAATTTAAGAATGCAATCAGTTGTAGATTTACTTACAACAGCACAGGTAACAATTCTATTTGTTTTAGGTGCCCAGTCTATGCCAGTAACACGTAAGTCATGTTGATTGAGAACATCTAGAATTTTCCAATCATTGTCAATACGCTGATAAATATGAACCTCATGGTTATTAGGTGACAGCGCAACCTCTGAAAAAAAAAAAAAACAATACTTAGAATATTTACAGGAAACTAAATTATACCTAGGTAGAACAGAATGTTTATCAACTCATTACTTACAAATAGGAGCTTTTGTTTGATAAAAAGCACTCATACTGTTTTCCAGTTCTAACTCCATTTGTGCTGCTATGTTTACAGAATTTATTGGAATTCTTAATATTTTCTTGCCATATCATGTTCTAGCCCTGTTCACCACTTTTCGTACTTCCACCTCACCCCATATCTCATCAGCATACATTGCTTCTACCTTTGATTTATAAATGTTTAAATTGTGAATCTTTATTTCAGCTAGTTTTCTTATTCAATTACTGATCGATTGTAATGCCACCATTCCTAGGTTTTTTACCGTGTTAATATGATCTTTCGAATGCCTTTCTATTGATCAACTCCCCTAAATACTTCAATTTCTCATCTAGTTTACAAATGCTACAGAATTTTTATATAAATATAATTTTTTAAGTCAAGTAAGAAAACCAAGGACACACAATGAATATTTTCATCTGCACACAGACCCCTGGATTTGATGTAAAATCATGTAACAGTCTAGGATAAACAACGTATGGTAGGACTAATGTTGTTGGGGCTTTGCCCCCAAGCCCCATCATAAGCCCCTGTACCTCTTTCCAAGGTTTCTTGCAGACCCCTTCATTGGGAGCTTCGAATACAAGAATTATTACAAAAAGTGGATCTACTTTGATTCTCTGCACAAAGTTGTTTGATGTGGCTGTGCTGGTTATGCGGCCTGTAAATTGCCTCCCAACACTCTGTCAGGCTGGCTATGGACATTTGCCTTATTCTGATTGCATCATACAGTACTGCCAATAGCTTTATAAGCGGGAAGAACAAGCATGACATTTATAACATTTGCAAGGTTTGTAAAATGATCAATGTTTGTGACAGGTTAGGTTAGGCTTAGGCCTAGGTCTAGGTTAGTTTAGTTTGGTGAAAGGTAGCTCTAGCGGCAACACCATAGCCACTGTCAACATCGTCAGGTTGCCTACATTTTTTCACATTGAGATCGATTCTGCGAACTGTTCCCCATGTGCATTACCATCTGCTGAATCTTGTGAGTATCCAACAGAAATTATGCTATTCTAGGTTACGGTACATATAAATGGGTAATTCTGTACTTGGCAGGTCTCATGCCACATACTCCAATGTTAGATAGTAACATTGATATTACATTACGAATAGGTCTGTTCCCAAAGCCAAGTCATCACATAGGCTGTCACTGTCAGTTCGCTGAAAAATGATATTGCAAATACATCGCACAGTGAAAATGATAATGTGCACAAACATCACAGTAGTTGATAGTACATGAAATTACTTTGGGAACAAACCTTTAAATGGTATTCTATATCCCATTTAAGAATGATCCTGTTCAAAACAAAGAGGCGTGGCTGTCATAGACCATACATGAGAATGCATGACATCACCGTGTTAGTGGTAGTTTGTTTATTCTCAGTACAACTCACCCGCAGGGTCGTTGTGAACAATGAATCCTTTGTTTTGTTTGCTACTTGATATACTATAATGATGACGGTGCCAGTGAGAGTTTGTTATTTCATGTGTAAATGTTGATATTATTGTTGCATGAACTTACGAACACTACTTCGGTACTAGCAAGCCACTCCCTGGTAATGGCGCATGCTAATGACTTTAACCGATCACGTTTTGTCACATGATGCGAATTTTCTGCAAACTCTCTGTGAGTTCTCCTCCCCTTTGTTTTGAACAGGATCAAACTAGAGTGGGACAAATTATAGTTAGCACTGCGAACATAATGTGGGACTGCTAAGTACAGGATTGCCTGTACATGCCCACTTCTTCACAATTTTTCTTTCATTTTGCATATTTTTAGGAACAACCTGCATTTATATATTAATTCTAGAGGTTCTGAAGAATGATGCAACCTCAAATATGGCCGTTGTAGTGTGTCATAGAATCCCCTAACTGTAACTACTAGCCACACTGTGGGCCACATATTCACGGAGCAGCTCTTGTAGAGAAGAAACCTACTATAACTTCAGTGAACTGTGTAATGCTATTGGACCTTCCTTCTTCATATATGTTTCCTAGAACTTTCAGGCACTAAATTCTGCTGCTCCAGGGCTGCTCATTCGCACTGGTAAATATGGGCCTGAATCCAGCTATTAATGATTTAAACACATCAAAAGGGTGTCAATCTATTAGAGCAGCGGTTCCCAACCGGTGGGTCACAGAAGGGTTACAGGTGGGTCGCAACTCGATCCTAAAACTATCAGAAACCATCGAATAAACCATCAGAAAAAATAAGAAAAATCGAAACAAATCAAATTGTGTTTTGATTGTTTTCTTGGTTCTTGATTTTTGACATCTGGGGCAGACAACAGAACCACTACATCCCTCCCAGATGACTCACACAGTCACACAGGTGGTGCACACTCTCAATCAAAACATTCCTAAAAAATCTCATTAATATTCTTACTTAAAAACAGCAATTTTGCCTGAAAAATTAAAAAGGTCTTTGTGTGCTTTTATAATTGTAGTTTTTATCTTCACCTAGGAATACTTGTTAGTGAGTATGAAACCACTTGTTGCATATATTGCAAACATAATATCTATTGTTAAATAAATAACTATTTTGCTACAAAGTGCTTATATTTAGTCAACCGTTTTCAAATCAGAACACAAATTGTTTATCAATAATCAATCTGTATCTTCAAAAAAGCATATAGGGCAGAGGCACCCCCTATGGCCACATCAAAATTAATTGCCAATATTAAGCCACTGTGAAAAAATATTCCTTAAGAATTAGATTTTAACTTTAGTATAATTCCAGCACTGTTCTTTAAATGTGTTAGGTTGGCATTTTGTATCCAAATAAAAAAATAATTGGAGGGAAAAGAGAAGAAGGTGTGAATTAGATGCAATCGTTGAAATTTTTGTTAAGGTGCAAACCGAGTTTATTCTGATGACTGTCTTAAGCAGCTTCTTTAATTTGAATGTGTAAAGTGACTAAAGGTAAGGAATTGTCTATATTTTTCTCTAGTATCATTAAAAAAACTTATATTAGATAATTATAATTTTTAATTCACGTGGCCACAAATGGGTACAGTTTTTCAACAAAACTCTACCTATGGCCACCATGTGGCCATAGGTAGGGTTAATGAGTTTCCACTTATGGCCATGCTTAGAAAAGCTTTAAGGATTTTGCCATATATATTCTAAATTGTGTTAGAATTATAAAACATAGCCTCTTTTACATAGGCGTAGCCAGGCCGATCATATGGGGGGGTTATAACCTCCAGGGCATCCTCCCCCGGAAAATTTAAAAAATTAAGATGCACAATAACGAGTTTTAAGCTTCCCACGCTTTATACTCGTATTAAGTAATTTATAAGCAGACTTAAAAAAATTGTACAATTTTCCTTTTTTTAATCAATGGGGAGGGGGGTTCAAACCCCCAACCCCCCCCCTTCGTTACGCCTCTGCTCTTTTATAGGTTTCCATATAATGGCACCTATAAATCCTGAGGCTCAAGCCAAGAGAAGATTTCAGTATTCACCATTGAAAGTAAAGGAGGCACTTGATGCAATTAATAATGGAATGCATGTTTCAACTGCCAGTAAGCAATTCAGAGTTCCTCGAACAACACTTCGGAACAAATTATACCAGTATAGGCCTACCTATGACCAGTAATGATAGCTTTCAAAGTACACCATCTACAAGTGCTTCCAGTATTCAGCAGCTTACTACTCCAATACCAGTGAGCAGTAATAATGGAATTCCAATGACTCCAACTACGAGTGCTAATATTTGCATAACACCCAAACGATCACTGAATGATATTTTTAGCGATGTCATCCCTTTGGCCTGAGCCAAAACAAACTACAAATAAAAGGAAGCGAGAATATACTCCAAGTGCTGTGACCTCAGACAAATGGGTTGAGTATTTTGAATTAAAAGAGAAAGAGAAAAAGAATAAAGAGCTATCGGCAAAAGATAAATGTAAGTCGCCCCTTATGCTCAGACCACTGCGTTGCTATGGCGACCACACGCTTGTTATCTCGGCACTTCCGACTGTTCCTTCTCTCGACACTCCCAATCGTACCAAATACCAGCTACCAACCCTTGCACCAAAATGACAACCCACTAGCTCACTCGGCACTCCCGACCGTACCACAATCCCCTCTGCATATAGTCTAAATAATGCATAACACTATCCACATGATTAAGTGCGCGAAGCGGAGGCGGCAGCCGAAGCGAAGCGCCCTTGCATTTTCGAATAATGTACGATACACTGTTTGTAGGTTTCAAAAATGTGGCATATTATATCTTCCAGAGGTTTGTCAGCCTGTTACCTTTTGTTTAGAGGTATGATGTCACACCACCAACGTCCAATCAAGAGTTTCTTCGTAATATGACAGAAGAATTCGCTAGATCGTGGTATAAAAGAAAGTGCATCGCGAGGGTGTGGTGGGCGGGAACATTCATCCGAAGGTGCGACTTAAATTTATTTTTTCCCCAAAGCTGAACAGAGAAGAAAAGAGATGGAGCTCAAGAAGACAAAGGCAGAAGAAAATAAATAAAGACAAAAATATAATCTCTGATTCTAAATCTTCTGAAGAGGAATGGGTAGCAAGTGGGGATAGTGTTGGAGTATTCACTGAATGAAGAAGAATCAGAATTGTTATTCTCAGTTGACCATTTAAAACTGCTGACTTCATACTTGCTAAGTTCCAGTCCTGCGGAAAAAGAGCATCAGCTGCAGTTAATTATAGATATGTTTGTGTAGTGTCGAAGGTTCTTCAAAATAATGAACTTGAAATAAATAGCCTCAAGAGTGTAGATGCTGACAGAAAATCTTTTAAGTACATTGAGAACAATGTTTCAGATATAAATATTTCTCATGTTTTAAGAAAACTGCCAGAACCAAAGCCCTTACAGTAAGGTCGTTTATTGCACACCGTGTTTCCTGCCTCAGTAAATGTTTTTTGAGAACAAATAGACCTAGTCATACAACAAAGTTATACAGGAAATTCATTCCTATAGCCTACTGTATGTTGTGATGTATTTTTTTTCATGAGAATTGTTTGTAAAAGTTAATGTTTATTCATTATTTAATCTATTTTCAAGGGGGGAAAGTAAGTGGCCATAGCTGGAGATTGATGTGTCCATAGGTGGGGTTCAGATGGCCATAGGTGGGGAAAAGTGACATTTTTGTATTAAAAAATTATTACCAAAAAACTATTTAATATATTTTATTTCTTACACTCTGTATTCATTCTGAAATGTAAAATTTTTAGGACTACAAATTGACCAAAATCTTGACTGGAAGACACACATAGAAATGATAAGTCCAAAACTGAGTTCAGCGTGCTTTGCTTTAAGAATTTTGAATAATATATTAAAACAGGATGCATTACTTATGGTATATTTTGCATATTTTCACTCGGTAATGAGGTACGGGATCATTTTCTGGGGCAACTCTACCCATAGGGAGAAAATATTTAGATTACAAAAGCGGGCAATAAGAATAATATGTGGAAAGAAAAAAAGGGAATCTTGTAAACCGCTATTTGAAAAATTAAAAGTCCTCACTCTTACAGGGGAGTATATATACTCTGTTATGTGTTATGTAGTGAATAATATTGATAAATTTCAAACTAATTTTAGTATACATGGACGTACTACCAGAAACATGAATGATCTACACAGACCAAATAACTCGTTAAAACTCTTTCAGAAGGGTGCGTATTATTCTGCAGTACAGATATATAACAAGCTTCCAAACAACATTAAATTATTATGTATTCAAAGAAAGAGCAAACATTTCAAAACAGCTGTCAAGGAATTTTTAATAACTCACACCTTCTACAATTTGGAGGAATATTTCCAGCTTGGATAAATTTGGCAGCTTGCAGTTTCTGTAGACCTATATTATTGTTATAACATGCATGTATTTTTTGATCTGACGTGTTCTATATCCTTGAGCCCCGCTCAACACAGGATCTACAGGACGAGATATCTACATCTACATCTACATCTTAAGGTGGCCATAGCTGGTGCCTCTGCCCTATAAGCTTATGTATATATATATATTTGAAATATTTGAAGGTAAATTATATATCCATAAGGAATGGATATGATACAAATAAGGGTTTTTACTTCACCATTGTCCGATGGACCGTGGATTTATTCCAGTAAGGAAAGGACGCCAGCTGAAAAAGGTTGGGAACCATTGTATTAGAGAACAAGCCTAGGGTAAAAACAAATACTTGTAGCACCCTACTCACTAACGGGACCCACTTGGGTAGAATGGGTATCGGTGCCATTTGAACTACTAGCAACGCCATCTAGCAGGAGAAGGTGAAAGGGGGAAAAAATTAAATAATTTATTTTTCCTTTCTTCCCATTCCTTCTCTTCACTAACTACCCATTTGGAACCTATTCCTAACCGTAAATTTTTTGCATTAACCAGTATTTGAACAATGGACAACTAGCATCATAGCTGTATTAAACCAGTTCGCAGGATTCCACGGCGGGTGTTATACATAAACTGACTGTACTGGCTATCAGTACAATCAGTACTGTACTGATAGCCAGTACAATCAGTTTATGTAGTATCATAGCTAGTAGTCTTAACCATTATGCCACGGGTGATTGCTGAGCAGTGAAGTGAAAATTCATCTACTTAAGTTTAGAGAGCTTTAATAAATGAAATGAGAAATAGGCCTACTGTAGCCGTTTTGGTGCAAACGTCATTTTGTCACTTGGCGGGTCCTGAGTAACACAAAAGAGGTTCTGGTGATTGTTGTTTTGATAATTATAGTATAAGAGTCTCTTTCTTATTGATACTGGTATTAATAGCACATAGTGCAACAGTGAAGCGCATTATTGACATTGAGCAGCATACGAGGGGAAGGCTGAAGGAGAAGCAGGGAAAATGGAACTTTACGTCCCATGCGAGTCCCTCACTTCAACTCTCTAACTCCCTCCCCTAGCGGCGGCATTTGAACTACTAGCAGCAACGGTGGCACCATCTCTTAAGCAACTGATGAAAGAGAAAAAATAATTCATTTCTTCTTTATTCTCTTCTTCTCTTCCTTTCCCGTCTCCTTCCTCTCTTCCACTCACCTCCTCTTCACCCTACCTACCTATTTAAGACCTATTCCTAATAGTAAATTTTGGATCGACCGGGATTCGAACTCGGGACCCCTAGCATTATAGCTAGGAGTCTTAACCATAACGCTACGAGTGAATGTTGAGCAGTGAAGGAAGCTTTCGTATATTTGAGTTATGATAGGGAGGATTTCATGAGTTTTAACGCAAGAATCGGATTTTATAATTTTGAGATATTTTGTTAGTCATGAAAAGGGAGAACTTAGTTGGTGCAAGGGAATTTTCCTGCATCAATTAAGCCACATTTTATGTTATAATACAGCGTTTTTTATAATTATGAAATATTATGTATGGTGCAAGGGCAATGCTTGTATTGTGAAATAGCCTATTTTGTTGCAAGGGTCTTTTTATAATTGTGAAATATTATGTGGAGGTACAAGGGGCTTTCTTTATTGTGAAATATTAGGTGACATGTCAATTGCAATTATGCATTACCGGTGGCTACAGGCATGGTGGCATGCGCTGCGGGGAAGGGGGGCAAGCGCCATGCAGGAAGCAGCCAGGCAGGGAAGCGGCCAGGCGAGTGGCGAGTGGAAAGGGGAGCAGAGTGGGGCGCAAAGTTCCATTATGCCGAGAAGCAGGCCATCGCCACGGCAATGCACATTGGAGAGTGGAGTGAGAGCCAAGGTGCCACAAGTATTTGTCTTGCGCCCAAGCCTTATTCTGCACTACTACACTAGTCTGTAGGTTATAGACGATCATTCATAGTTTCATGAATACAACTTACGAGTTCTGTCCTTATTCCATGCGTGACAAGTGATTGGATTAACGCCAAAGATATGTCTCTCTGCCATTGTGTTAATCTGCAAAATAAAATGCGAAAATTGATTTAAAGGAAACGCCCAGGTGAATCAGAACTGACAGCACATTTCAACTTATTACGCTGAATAGATAAATTAGTGACATTTAAGAGAATCTTACCGTCTTCTTTGTGGAAAATCGTGGACTCTGGTCCGTCTACACGAATTTCCCTTCAAGCCTGCTAAAGAACACTTCTTCAAAATTATTTATTCCTAAAAACTTTTGGACATATATACACCTTGACCGGGAACTTGCGAAGTGGACTGGTGGTGAGTCGTCTGATGAGTCTACTTACCCTTCCGCGGAGCAGGGAATCATCGCTTCACGCAGGCGCAGCAGTGTTCATCCCCACTCCCTAAGTCCCCGAAGCTGGTTCAATGTTGTAACACATGACAGGCAATGTTCTTCACAGAAGAAATTGTCTTTCATAGCGTAAGGCACATGGTGATTGATACACATTAAATAAATGACCTTCTAGACACATCTCTATGCCTCACTTTTGTGCTAATAGAATCGCACGTATATACATAAGTTCTTTTTGTTTCGGTTAATGATATTTAATTTTTTGAAGAAGAATCCAAGCTCGTAATGAAATGATTTGATTTGATTTTTGTTAAGTTTTTGAACCACATCAAAATGTGGCTATCAACATACATGAATTAAGAGAGAGAATGAAAATGGACAACAGAAATTATGTCGAATAGCAGTATAGTGTATAAATTTAGAAAAAAAAACATCAATATTAGCTTCAAAAAACTCACTAATAGAATAAAATGGATTATTCGCAAGCCAGTCTCTCAGAACAGTCCTATAAAAAATTATTATTTCAAAATCTGCTTTCTTATAACAAAGATATTGCAATTGTCTGCGCTTCTGTTAGGTCAGGCTTTGTAATAGAAGTGCTGAGGCTAGTCTTTTTTTTTTTTTTTTTTTGAAAAGAGCCTTCTTCAGGGGTGCCCACCCCCCCCCCAAACTTCATGACTCACCCCCCCAAACTTCATTGCTCACCCCCCCCCCCGCAACCTGATTGGCTGTCGACAAGGGCGCCCATATGATATTTTCTAGAGGGGGGAAATTTTTTTAATTTATTTATTTTTTGTCGCTTTAACTTCTTGGGCCACTTTGTAACATTATATTAATAATATAATAATAATAATAATAATAATAATAATAATAATATAATAAGTGCAACAATGATGTAGCCAGAAAATATTCCAAACCCCCAAAAAAGGGGGTCGGGGGTCCATCCCCCCCAAAAAATTTAAAAATTGAACTAATGAAAATAACATTTTACGCTATTTTAGCGCAGAAAAACTAGTTAGGAAATTTGTTTACCATACTCTAAGACATGCCAAGAAGTCATTACCTAAGCGGGGGGTCCACCCCCGGAAAATTTTTAAATATTGAACTAATGAAAATAACATTTTACGCTAAATTAGCACTCAAAAACTAGTTAGCAAATTTGATTACCATACTCTAAGACATGCCACTGTAAACAAGAAATTGTTACCTAAGTTGGGTGTCCACCCCCGGGAAATTTTTGAATATTGAACTAATGAAAATCATATTTTACTCTATTTTAGCACTGAGAAACTAGTTAGGAAATTTGTTTACAAAACTCTAAGACATGCCATTGTAAATAATAAATCATTACCTTAGTGGGGGGTCCACCCCCAGAAAATTTTTAAGTATTGTACTAATGAAAATCACATTTTACGCTATTTTAGCACAGAAAAACTAATTAGGAAATTTGTTTACCACACTCTAAGACATGCCAATGTAAATAAGTAATCATTACTTAAGCGGGGGGTCCACCCCCGGAAAATGTTTAAGTATTGAACTCATGAAAATCACATTTTACGCTATTTTAGCACAGAAAAACTAGTTAGCAAATTTGTTTACTATACTCTAAGACATGGCAACTTAAAAGAAATTGTTACCTAAGTTATCATACTTATTACTATTTATAAGAAAAGTTTAATAACACATGGAACAGTGGACATAATAGGCCTACTCATTATGTTATGAGAAGAAAATAACTGCTATAGACCTATCATATTTGACACGCCAACAAATCTTGTTTAATTAAATATTTAAAAAAAATACAAATATAGAATTTTAAGTTTTGACTTTTGGGGGTCAAAACCCCCTGAACCCCCCCTTTCCTAATCCACTGTGGATTCTGCTTCCATGTTGTCGATTTGGTAAAACTTCAGCAAACTGTTTATGTCTCTACTGACTTCAAATAATTGTCTCAAAATAAAAACACCTGACTAATAATTATTAATATACATTTTTTTCCCTTGCGCCCCCCCCCCACCCCCGGGTATGGGCACAAATTTATTGACTATTCACATCTAAATAATTAGAAGAGACCTTTTAAAGTTATAAAACTTGACCGTTTTTATTTTAACACATAAAACTCTAATTTTTCAACAATTTTCAACCCCCCCCCCAGAAAATTCATAAAATGATAATATTTTGCCCCCCCCCCCAGAAATTTCAATGACGCAGTCTGCGTCTTAAACCACCCCCCCCCGTGGGCACCCCTGCCTTCTTTGTTGTAAGATTTTTCGTTTTTTTGTCATTTCTTTTGTTGTCATGTCCAGGCCTGATTGTTGCTTTTGAATAGCAGCTAATGTCGCTTTTAATGATGCTTTATGTTGTTTTAGAATTTGAATTAGAAAGAAGTGGCCGCGCCGAGCGGTAGGGGAACTTGTAGTGCTTACTACAAACCTGCTTGTGTGTACAGGTGACAAATTCAAAGTGATAACAAAGAATCACGAGATATAAGAGCTGAATTGACTAAAGATTATCGTCTCCTAAATTCCATTACATTGTGATAAAGGTGAAATATCATAACAGAGGCGTTTTGTAAAGAGATGACCTAAAACAAGATTTGCATAGGCGTCCAAGTTTTACAAACAAGATTAATCCACGGTATTGTAAAATTTTCTAAACTGTGGTGCATTTAGATCTCTGCGTGTACGGCTGTAAAATGTATACAGAACATTGTTTTAAATGTTAAAATGCAACATTTTATAAAATTAAGCGTATTATTGTTGTTATTGGTCCAGGAGACTAAAATGAAAACTGATTTGCATATTGAAGAGTAGCCCATGCAATTATGTTGTTAATTTTATTTTAAATTACATTGTCTATTTGATTTTAAATTACATTGTCTATTTGATTTTAAATTATTTTAATCTTACAAACTTGGTTTTCTGAGCTAGATGGTAGCGTCTTGGGCTCGCAGAAGGGAGGTCCAATGTTTAAGTCCTGTCGCCGATTTATTTTTTAATTTTTTATTTGTGGTTTCTCCAGTCAAATGGGCCGTTTGGACATTTACTTGCCGTGACTCGTCGTTCTATTTCATCTGATACAGAATATTATTGAATTCAGGAGAATTCAAAACAGGTATTCCATTTCGAATCTTTATTACCTATGGTAGGGGTACAAGTGAAAATGGCGTTTTCTTATTTTAAAATAAATGTCACGGCAGCACTGATGAATGAACTTGAAAGAACCCGCCAAACACCGTCATTCACAATCGTATCCGTTCGGCTTTGTTCGGCAACCAGCCGCCATCTTGAAGCGATGATTCCCTGCTCCGCCGAAGGTTAAGTACGAGACTGATCGCCTCCCACTATTTTCCTCTTCCTTTCCCCCCGGTAGGTATTTTTCAATTGTTTTATTGGCTAACCTGACCAAAACATTAAAACGTTACCAACATTATAAAAGTACACACTTTTGTGCAGTAAACAAAGCACTGCGTTCTGTCGGTGGAGTCAATTGGTGTCAATACTCCCAAGGTGTTTTCGTAGGGGTTATTCATCTCAACTGTTTACTCCTTACGTACTTCTACTATGACGACGTTGGAAGATAAATTACTAGGAGAAAAAGCTCACGTATATTGTAGCAGTAGTGAAAGTGAAGACGAATTCAAGTCAGAAGATGAAGATAGTGGAGAAGAAAAGAAAACTGCCACAGTTAGGGAGGCCGAAGCCGTACCTCCTCCTGATCCTTACAAATGGGAAGGTTCATCGACGAATACAGGTCCGAAAGGTGTAATGAAAGATTGGCAAAGATTTAAGCAATTGGAAACAGAAAAAAGGGCTGAACAGGAAAAAGAAAGGCAGACTCTCATTCAGAAACTTCAGCTTACATGCAAATCAGCATTGGAAGAAGAAAGAGAGAAAAATGCAGAATTAGATCCTGAGATGGCAGAATTACTCTCGGATGAATTTTTACTGCAGTATCAGAAGCAGAGGATGGAGGAAATGATGTCAAAATTAGCAACACTCCCAACTTTCGGAAAAGTTATCAGTCTGAGGGATGGGCAAGAATTTTTGGATGCAATCGACAAAGAAGATAAAGCTGTCACAATAATTGTTCATATCTATGAAGAAAATGTGCCAGGTTGTGAAGCAATGAATGGTAGCTTGATTTCTTTGAGTGCAGAATATCCCCAGGTAAAATTCTGCAAGATGATTGGATCGGTCGCAGGAATGAGTAAACGTTTCAAGATAGGTGGAGTTCCAGCACTTCTGGTGTACAAAGGAGGCCAGTTAGTTGGAAACTTTGTACGGGTCAGTGAAGAGTTGGGAAATGACTTTTTCTCAGAAGATGTAGAAAGTTTTCTTTTGGAACATGGTATGCTCCCGGACAAATCATGTATACCACCAATAATAAGATCTTCACAAGTTAATGATGATGACAGTGACTTAAGCCCCGAATGAAACATAATTTGATATTACTTCATAAAAAAATGCAATACACTTTATATATACTGATACAGTAGACCATATAGTCTTTCATATTTTTGGGTGTGTCTCTTGCAATGTCATCTACAACTGCCTTCTTGTTGATATATTTTCACTGTTAAGACGCCTTTGACAGTGTGTGTGCAAAGACGTTTGAAGTGTGTAAGCTGCTGTGTCCTGCTGTAATGTTTTGTGCGAATCTGCAGACAGCACTGTCATCATTAGGAAGGATCACAAGACATTCAGGTATTTTATGTTTATTTCAGTGCATGGATAGTGTGTTGGATACTATGATGTCTCTAGCCCATCTATTGATCTATTTCACTACAGTAAATGGTAGCTGTATGGTGTTTCAGTAAATACTTGTTGATTTCATTCTAAGTTATTTCACACAGTCCATTTATACCCAAATGTTGAGGTTATCTACACCAGTAACAGGATAGACATTGGCTTTCTGTACCCAAGTTCATGGATCAATCCCAGCCCAGGTTAACAGCAACCTATTTGTGTGTGCATAAATGTGATAGTCCCGTGTCCTAGATTTACAGAAGTTAATGGTTACAGAGCTGGCACACCTGTAATGGTTACAGAGCTAAATCTACAACTATTGGCATCGTTACAACAAACAAAAACAAACTATGTTACCAGTAGGCCTACTTTTAAAATCCAACCATTACAGTACCTGGATTATATTAAAAACAAAATATCACACCTAAGTACCTGCTATAATATAGTCCCCCTTATGTTGTCCCATAGCCTAATATCATAATGATTAGGTGTCCTAATGTGAGAATGCCAAACTTTCCAAAGAACATTAGTCTACATTTTCTCATTTAAAAAAAGAAAAAGAAAGAAAAAAAAAGTCTAAACAAGCTATCCCTGTTTCTATTCATGTTACCATTTTCAGGATTTAGGCTATGTACTGTGCACACTTTCTTAACTATGTTCTTTAAAGGACTGTCATTCGCTGCCATAGAGTTGGTAGCAAGCCTGCCTTCCATGCTGATAGCTTGGGTTCGTTTCCTGGCATGATTATGCACTATGTTTATTCACAGAAAAAAGTTCCAAATCTCTGATTTTTTGCTTGTTTTGTTCTTCATAAACCATAGATCAAAATAACTTAGTAATTAGTTTTTCTGGAAAGTGTCTGAAACACTGGGAAAATGAGAATGAAGACTTGTCACTTTTCTGACTTAAAAGGCGGTCTCTAAACAGAAAAATGGTTGTTGGAAGGTGAAAATTATGACTGGCAGTGAGTTGCACATGGATCACGGAATCCAGAAACAATGCTGGAATTGTAAACTTATTGACGATCAGCACTAATATCTCTGTTCCTAACTCTACATGTCACTAACACTATTCCTAACCTATCTGCAGCTTACCTAGAATTGAACTGAAGGGAAATTGCGCCCAATGGGCAGTGTAGACTGTTAGTCCTCGCTACAGAAGGATGTCAGAGATTCATTTCTAAGCACACAGTACATCACATGGTATCTCTCACACTGCCTTTCTCATCGTTCGCATATACACTTTGTGTCTGGCTGATGAAACTTCTTGACTCTGCACTACTACCGGTACGTGTTAATATGACAAACTGTATTCTCCTATCTGATTCTGACAACTACAAAAGAACAAAAACGTACGATTATGATTGGCGCCATCAAAGGGCATGGCATAAGGCGCAATCATAATATTATTCAAAACTTTCCTTCTTTCGAGTTCCTTTTAATGTAAATATTTGTCTTTTGCCTTACCTTCATTTGCTGTCCCCTTCATTTAAGTAAATGCTATTACAGCAAAACTTCCAGAAACTTTCTAATTTAACGTCACATAAAACATTCACATTGCCACAGATCATTGAATTGAAGGGAATTTGCACCCAATGGGCATTACCTAGAATTGGAAGTTGGTATGCAGTGGGGCAAAAGTGTGTTGAGTGGGTAACAAAGAAAGCTAAACCCAAAATTTCCTTCCTGGGTTCAGGACTGGGTGTTTGTGCTGTTCCTTCATCCCCAATCCATGAGCAGCGGTGGCAGATCTCTGCAGTATCACCCTTGCCTGAAAGATCCTTGAATAAGTTGTATTCATGCCATGGCTTCATTTCAGGTATGGACTAGCGTCATACGGACTCATTATCATCATCATCAGCAGCAGACTATAATTAAAAAGAAAAAACCATGATAGTTCAAGTAGTAAACTTTGTAAAGTGGAATCTGGAATTGTGCCACCATTTATATTGATGTTAATATTAACTTTATTAGTCCACAAATGTCAAACCTCATGTAATAGGCTACAAAGTACATCGGATATGGGACATGTCAAATCACTAATACCGGTACTTTTCATTAAACTAAAGTTATAACATAATTGTACAAATACAAACTATAATGATGACAATGATAATAGTAATGAATCTAAGAGGACGAAGGACACATACGGTTAATAACAATAATGATGATTCCTGATGGTGATTACTTTAAAACTTAGGATGTGAGAGAATTTATGCATTTGATTACATCAGAATACCGGTACATTTTTCTGTTGAGTAAAAGCAGAGATAGAGATATTGTTGCAGTGAAATGTGTTTTTGCTGCAGCACCTTGCTTTGAATAGTAAAGAATGAACAGGTAGTCATCTTTCCCCCCCCCCCCCAAGTTCTCTTTTGAGACTGTGGAATTTTTACAATAATGAAATTAATCATGAATGTGCAAGAAAAATTATGTAATTAGCCTAACAATAATATACAGTTATTGATACAGCAAAGGCATTAACATAAGTTAGTTATTTTATTTTACTTTACTTACTTTATATGCTATATTATGGTACCCACATTTCTTGGGCATTTTTCTTTTGCCAGTACTTTTGTTATAGAGTAAATTAAATCTTATCTTGGATTTCAGCTTCACTGTAAAGAACTTAAAAAAATAAAAAAAATAATTAAAAAAAAGAACATTTCTTACGTACCTATTCACATTCAGGCAATTTTTCATGTTATATAAAACTGTATGGCATATTCTCTTGCATGTAATAAGTTAAGGGATTTTAAGGCAGATACTACTTTTTTACGAAGCGAAGCAGAAAAATAATTTTAAAAGCTATGTCTAAAATTTATTTTGGCCTCTTTGTCTAAAATTCTACAATTTTTTTTATCATATTATTAATGCTTGAGCAGATGAATGCAACTTGCCACCATTTACTGTTACTTCCCCTCTCTTCTGATTAGGAGTCCGCTGACCCAGTCTACGTGACTCATTTCAATTTATTTCAATTAAAACTTATTAACAGAATATTTTTGAAAATGATGTCACTTGCTCCTGTGTAGGCCTGCAGCATTAAGTGGATACATTGTACTGTATCATGCCTTATAAAACTAAGTAGTTGATTGAACCTGGTTCTGGTTTAATAAATCCATGATACCTCATTCAAGTAATGTCTCAGGTAACGGTGTACAGGGTGTTTTTGTGATGATTTTACAAACTTTCAGGAATGATAGAGAAAGCAAAAGTATCAGTTTGATATAAAACTCCAGTCTGGCTTCAGTCGAAAGTAATAGACTAAGCCAAAACTGTTGTTTATAGATTGCAGGAGGCATGACATTAGTAGATGGGTGGGTAACCCTTGACATGTAGGTGTACACATCAAGTTGCCATATGCCATGGATTTCATGAAAATTCCATGATTTGGAATTAAGATCGAAAAGACTAAAGAGTGTGAATATGTTTTGATGTTACATATTTTTAAAATGTTGGCCACCTTAAATTACTGTCAGATAACAATGCTCTTGCTATAAACATAATTGTAATGTTTAGGCTACTGTCTGTATATTTGTGGATGATGCAGTAGAAATTAAAATTTAAGCTCAGATGCTATTAATTAGTATATTTTAAATACTTGCTATTCTGGTCCAGTATTTTGATTTTAAAGATGAAGTTGAAATGAAACTTAAATCTAATGAATGTAACAGTGAAAATTCAGAATGTGTTTTTAAGTTAAGTTATTTCACAATATGGTATTAATTAGGGATGGGTCCTCGATACTTTCGATACCTCGATACTCTCGATACTTGCATGGTATCGGCATCGAGCGATACTTCAGAAAACTAGCTCGATACTTTTTCGATACTTTGGTAACTCTGCAATTCTGCAATTAAGTGAGAATGCTAGTATTTTTTAACAAAAACTTGTAAGTGGACTGTTTAAAAAACTAATTTTAGTTTTAATGTAGAGTTTAAAAATATTTATAGGCTACAAAATATTAAATTTTGTCTCATTAAATATGCACACTTAATTAATTTAGTTGGTATTACACAGTTCTCTGAACTTTTAATTTTAAATGTACCTATTTATTGAACTGGAAATGTTGACGGTATCGAGTATCGAAGTATCGAGTATCGAGGAAAAAATCATGTATCGGTAACGAGTATCGAGTATCGAGAAAATCTGGTATCGACCCATCCCTAGTATTAATATAGACATTTGATGAATGACTTTCCTGGTTTTTTAAGTAAGCAAAATAATTGTCAGTTTATTTAAAGACACAGTAAAAGTATACGTAAACATATTACATTAAATTTTAGTTTTTATGGAAAATGCTTGATAAAAACATTGATTTAAATAATGTAGCCTTAATCTAATTAATTGAACTTCACATACTTTAGCAATACTGTGATGTATTGGTTATCAGTAGAGCCCAGAAGTTCTGGCATTTATTTTGGTTAAAATATGCAGGTAAAAGGCACTTAGAATACAAAAAATAAGCAGCAATATAATTAGAATAGGCATTAATTAAAAGTCAAAACAGAATAATCCCACTCTCTACCATGAAAATAGCTATCTAAGATGCTTAATACAGTTTATTTATCACATTCAGAACTGACTGTTACTTTTCTTGATTACAAGGAACAAGAAGATATTTTTTCAAGATGTCAACTGTCATAGTTAGATAACATTTTTCATAATTTATAAGGAACAAAATCCTCAATAAACATTCTTGTGATGTGAAAGTGTAATTTCATAACTTGTGCAACATTTTTCACTTTCATACATTGAAAAATTCCTTGAGCTTTTTAAAATGTGTAAATAATCACTGAAAAAAGCCCTAACAAATCAAAATAGACAAAATATAATCTGGTCTTACCATACCTAAATGTATGGAAAAACGTTCATATCTCTAATTTAACTCTTTAGGATCCACCTAAGCAGAAAAGACATTTTGCCTAACTTCCAGACCCTATTTATTAAAAGTAGGCTCCTTTTTGTCTTACTTGTTAAGTTGATTAAAAGATAGTTTCTTTGTTTACAGGACTCAGCAGTCGCAGTCACTGATAAAGACACATCAAATACATTTTGAATCTATTTTGACCCAATGATGATTCCAGGAGCATCATTGTCCTTAAGAAATTAACACTTGACTACATTACAGTCTGATTTAATCAAACTGCAACTTGTGACAGTTGCTGGAGGGGTATGTTTCCAAGGCTTTTCTGATAATATGCATGATGTTTGCAATTTGGAGTTTGCTGAAGCTCTAATACAAGTAATATAGCGTAATACAGCATAGTTCTAATGATTTTCCAGTTTGAGTGAACTGTCACAAGCCGCAAGTTGTTTAAATCAGACTGTATGTTTAACTT
Source organism: Ectobius pallidus (assembly GCA_964059195.1). NCBI lineage: Eukaryota > Metazoa > Arthropoda > Insecta > Blattodea > Ectobiidae > Ectobius > Ectobius pallidus. The sequence goes on along the minus strand of CAXKWD010000003.1, from coordinate 110,444,289 downwards.
TGCTTTTTGAAAGCAAATGCAAAGCTGCTGCAGGTTCGCTTTACAGCCACTATAGCAGTGGTGGAGTAGTCTCAGATCTCGCTTTACGGGTTTTGCTCTATGAACTGTTATGCCCATTTTTTTAACCTTAGTTTAGTGCAGCAAAGATGAAGTGCTTTGCAGGGTTGCTTTAGAAATGAACACACAGTAATAAGAACAAATATTTTACTATTGGGAGTTCTTAATTAGTTATCTTATTTAGATAATATGAGTTTTCTTAAACATAAGTAGTATTAGTTATTCTTCATTAAGAATAATACTGAATATTCTAGTATTAAGAATTTTATTCATTGGTTAAAGTTATGAGGATTGTTAAAATGTATTTCAGTTCATAACCTTATACCCTATACAAGTATTATCTTATATACTGGTAAGTAATTTGTTCAAATAGTGTTACTTTACCTCATTTGCTACATTTACATTATTATACAGTGAGTCTCAGTCAGATTGGATCCGCCGCGCCGTGCGTTGGGTTCCCCCCAGATGACGCTCCTATCCCCGGTATGCGGCAAAGGAACTGCCCGGCAGTTGACTGACTTGTCCGTGCGTGACAATGAAAATAAATGAAATAAGTTTGAAAATAACGAATATAGGCACCTATCTTATTACAGGAGATGCTGGAAGTGTCCTCCTCCTACATCCACACATTTTTGGCATCGTGATAGGAAATTCCGATTAATACGCATTAATTGTTCTTCCGTTACTGAGTTTATCTCTATCCTAATGTTTTCTTTTAGTTGTGACAAACTACAGAATAACACTTTCAAGTCTGTACAACACAAGAACAATGCTCAACTGCAGGCTATGCAGGAATTGTTGACTTATCTGCGGGGACACAGCTGGCAGCGACGCGGGAAGTGTTGAGTCATCACAAGAGAAGCACGGCGCGCGGCAAGCGGGCGCAATCTGTCTGAGACTCACTGTACATAGTATACAATCAGTGGTTAAAAATTATGTACTTAGGATACAAAAAGAATATAATACAAGCTAAAATTAAGTTAAGGCATAAAAAATAGTACAGTAAAAGGTTTCAGATTACAACCCTGATCCTTCTTCTTTGTAGGTGTATTTACTTAGGGGGATGCATAACTTAATGTTGATATGCATCCCCAGAAATAAATAGGCCTAGAAAGTAGAAGGATTAGAGTTTTTGAAATTTCCAAACTTTCACTATACTAAGTTTTTTTTAACGCCATAATATAACTTAATTTTAGCTTTTATTATATCATCGTTGTTCTGGAGAAATCAAACTCCAAAAATGGCCATTTTGAGTTAAATGATGAAAGGATGATTTTTAGGCAGGTGTGATGGTTTTCCTAGCAGGTCGTGATCAACCCTTGGAGATCCCTTAAGGGGATATTCAGGGCGGATTTGTTTCCGGGGTGCACCAAGTCTCCTACTTAACTAGGGACAACACAAACACCCAGTCTTGAACCCAGGAAAAGGATTTTCACTTCTGAAAATTCCCCAACCCAGCCAGGAATCTAACCCAGGCCGCCTGAGTGGAAGGCAGGCATGCTACCGACTCACCCACAGCAGCAGACTTTAGGCAGGTAGAACTCACAATAATTAATATCCCGACCCATTTCCAAATAATTCATACTTCTATTTTCACCAAGTCGATATATGCATTGGCGTATTCAAACTTAACAGCTGAATCTCAAAACTAACGTTTTGGACTCTGCCAGAACTACGTTTTGGACTTCTGCCAGAACTACGACGATACTGATTCTCTAACCTAAATATATAATTTTTATCTATTGACTATACACTATGTGTAATGTGTAAATGTAGCATGTAAGATAAGGTAAGACTTTTTTTTAAATATCTTATTTATACAAGATTATGCTAGTAGAGGGTATGAGGTTTTAAAGATGTTTTAATATTACCAACCCTCTATGGCTATGAAATGCATTAATTATGAGAACTGTGTTTTATGTTTATATTTGCATATTCTTAGGTACATTCCTAGGCATTTTAGGGTGATGTGTATTTCTCAGGAAATTATAGCAGAAAATCTCTCCTGTTCCGGTATTATGACAGCCAGATAAACCTCTTGTTAAATTTATCAAGCAGATTGGACATTTATACAGAAATCACATTTTGGCATATACTAGGACTTCTCTTTAAATACAGTCTGAAAACAAAAAAATAGTTGTGGATCAGTTAGCAGATAGAGTAACAGTTAAATTGCTAACTAATGTGTGCTGTCCTCGTTAAAACAAAATGACAGGACCATGGCAGCTTATTGGCCACCCGAATTATAACTTGGGTATTTGTTTAACTCACATAATAATAAAGTATTCAGCTCATATTTGAATGTTATAGATTAATTCAAAATGATTAATGTATTTGAAATGATGTATTCTAATGTAAATTTGTGTCACAAAAAGAATTTCAATAATACTTTGGTCTTGCTTATGACGGTAGCTATATGACTAGAAACCAAGTGAAGAAACTGACCTTGCAAGAAAGTATATGTATATTTCCACCACTGTACTAGTAATTTTGACAGACAGGTGAAGACGTTGTGTTGCTGAATACGAAAAAATCTTTGAATTATAATACTTCACCTGTCTTTCAAAATTACTAGTACAGTGGTGGAAATATACGTATACTTTCTTAATAAGCATGAACTACTTGAAAAATACTAATACACTTCACAATGAAGTTTATCAATGACCTTGCAACTTCTGAAAGGCAGCAGATTTTGCAAAAGTCATTATCAGTGTTACAAAGTGTTAAGTTAATTAGTATCCAGTGGTGGTATAAGAGGAAATATTTGAAGAGAGTAAATGTCAGACGTTCAAAGTGGAATTTTTTTTAAACATAATTTATTCTACTGTCACATCCTATATGTCCAGGTGCAAATGAAGAGCTTCTTTCTTCATCCTTCTCAGAACAAAGTTTGGGATGTGCACCTGGGCACATACGATGTGGCAATAGAAAACTAACTTAAGCATTTACAATGTTTGACATTTTCACTCTTTATTTATCTTCCAGACAGGGTACCAGTAACAGCAAGATATGTTTCTGGAAGTTGACCTAACGACTGTAGTACAGGCCCTTTCTACAGTACCTTTCTAACCACAAAATGTCTTCACTTTGATTTATTCAGAGCCCTGTTACTGTGATTCATGATGGTAGAGGATTTTATAAAAGTACTTTTATGAATTTGAAGGGAGGTTATATCCTACATTCTGCTAATAAAAATGTAACTTCACCATATGAACCAGGTATTTTCATCACAATGATTTGTCATACAGCCCCTAGGGATATGTTGCAGAATTTTAGAAGCTGAAAACACGTTTAGAGAAAAATGATTTTTAGAAACAATTAGTCAATAGACAATCAATGAATGTTTCTACAGAGTGTTACATGTCATTGTCCTGAAGTGTATGTGGCCGGCAAAAGCCGACGTGTGTCTACCCTCCAAATCGGCTCCTGCTACTCTCGGTTTAGAGAAGATTCTTCAGTTTGGTTTGCTATTTTACTGTACATCATAGCAAAAAATCTTTATAGGACAGACCAGACATATTTCATAAAAAAAAGTGATTGCGTAAAAGAGCGCAGAAATGTTTAAAATAGTATCCCTGTATTCCAATCCTGGACAGAAGCACTGTAAGTAAGTCTTGTAGAGAGTATAATCCAAAGGATATTTGTTCTTAGTCAAGGATTACTAAAAAGGTATCAATCTGTCCAAAAGAATATTATCGATAGAAAAAGAGACAGTTAAGGAAATAGTTTCTGTGTTAAATATATAGCCAAGGACCATCTGCTTGTGCTTACTGAGATTACTTATGAAATAGGAGATATATTAGAACACATCAGAATCAAATTACGATACAGGGAAGAAGAATTTGTGCATTTAGACCTAAATGGAAATTTTATAAGATGTCATGAATGTGCAGGAATGGATGACAACATTTCTAGCACCTCTTATAATTAGAGTTAGCCAATAATAATACTCTTTTCATAGGTAACACCAATATTTTCTAGATTACGAAATCCCACTCCTTTCCACTATAGAGCACCTAAGCCCAGGGTTAATAGCATGGAACACTCTGTATATTTCTTACTGTACAATAGTTTGAATTCTTTATGTTCTGGAATTATGATAATCTTGAGATCAATGTAATGTAATGGGTTGCCTCTGTTGACTATTGTAAGAAATGCTTAGTTTTACAGAATATTTTTAATATGCTTAGATTATATTAGTGAATGGAATTTGCATGCAGTGTTGTTATAAGCATTAAAGTGACTGTTTAAAATACAGTATAAAGAACCAATGAACAGTGTATTCATGTATTTGCTTTATTTACAGTCTTTCATATTTTGAGCAATATATTGAATATAAAAATGAAAGATAAGACATAATGAAACTGGTATGCCTCTTCATAAACATAGATATGTGTACAATCTCATTGGACTGATTGTTCAGTTTCTTGATTTTTAAGAGGGGAAGAGGTGTGGCTTACTGAATTATCTGAACAGCATAATAAGAGAGTTTACTCTTTAGGACTAGCCCACCTAGGGAGTCAAACTAGAGGGCTTTTCCCTGCAACAGCAGGAGGCCATGGCCCTTAAGGGATTCTGAAGGCTAAAATTCAAATTCATTCATTCATTCAATAAGAGAGTTAAGTCCACCATCTTCAAAAATTGATATATTTCCATAGAGTTATAGATAAAAATGTTCTCAACATTTGTGTTAATTCCAGTAAGTCATGTTCAAAAATTTACGGTAGTTATGGATGTGTGCCTCATGGGTTTATCCATCTCTAAAGCGATGTTGGGCGGGTAAAGTGTGTTAAGTCGCTCTAATTCTTAGTAACAAGAAAGTGGACTTAACTCTCTTTGCCCGCGCACCCGCGAAATATAAAAACAAAAAGATAATGAACATTTTATATTAATGTTAATGTTATAAAATGTATTAAATAATGGCCTACATTAGGGAAAAAAATTAAGTATGGCGCTTTCCTCATATTGAGGAAACAATGAAAGTCAGCTGTACTGTTATGTTAGAACTTGCTTGAACTTTGTTACTTAAACCATACAGCTGATCAAGTCCTTAGTTTGTGCTTTCATTTTTCAAAACATAAAGAAAAGTATTCACATGGTGAAATTGTAAATGTCATTGTGCATTGATGTTAAAACACTTAATATATCTCAGGACCTGTAAACGTTGGGTTAGTACATAAATGAAAATAGAAGAGGAAACATTGGCCTTTGCCTCTGTTTAGTCAATTTTGTTTCAAACTACAGTACATACTTTGCATGTGGTTACAGAATCATTAAATTTAACGCTTATGTCTTATCTAAAACTTTAAGTATTAGATATGTAAAAATGAAATAATTCAATAAATATACGCTTTTCTAAATTTCGGTAGCTAAATGCTAACTATCGAATGTTTAATTTTGGTATATATTGGGCAAAAAAATTAATTATGGAATGAGTGTGTAATTTTAGCCATTGCTTTCTGGTTGTCTGTTAATTGTAAGATGTTCGTTTGTGTCCTCTTTCATGTTTAGTATGTTTTTTACAAAGCACTAGGCATTTTTAGCCTGGTCTAGAACCCTCAGGGATTATTGTGTATTTGAAACATTCATTTTGTAATACTAACATTAAATAAAGAACTAAAAAATTCTTGGCAAAAAAGGGAGCACAGTACGGTTCCATCTAAAGATAAAATGGGTTAATATGTTTACTCTGCTGTACATGGTACTTGGCTTGATATAATTATGTGTATGTATTTTCTATTTATTATCAGCATATGGCAGTAAAATCATTGTCTTGTCCTAAGATATTTGTGCCACTTTTCACTGCAGTGTTAAGAAATCTTGGTGCTTAACATTTTATTTTGTAAGCAACAGTTGCTTTTCTTAATGGCTTAAAGTTTCCAGATATTAAGCAAGGGAATTTCCATTCATCTGGCCAGAAATTCCTTTACGTAAATACTTTTTATATACATGGATATTTACAATTATATAATGATATTGAGCAGTGGATAGTATTATACAGAGAAATTTTTGGGATCTGCTGCTGGAGCGCCTTCACCGGCAGACGACTTGCTTCCAGGCCACGGGACTGTGCATTCTTGGCACATCACAAAAAATAATCTCTGTAGTAATTGGGTGTTGTTTCAAATTCCTCAAGGTTTGAATGTTGGCAGAATTTATAACACAAAATTACACACAATATGCCTTTAGTAGTATGAATATATATATGTCATTTTTTACATAGTGAGATCCTTCAGATTATTAAACTACTGATGACATGTAGTTTTCCATAAAGACATATTCACATATACTTGAAGCCGAATAATAGCTTCCCTTGTAACTTATTAGCAGACATGGTTCTGATTTCTGAATTATAATTTTAGCATGTAAATGGAAAAGACTAAGTGCAAAAACTGGAAACTGTTATTCAGGGACGGCAGACGATTGTGTTATATGTAGAAGGTCAAAATTGTTTAAGCCTTTTAACTTTAATGGGTTATATCAACGATACTTATACCCTCCTCATTATGTAAGTAGGCTTAAAAAATATTTTCTATTTTAAATGTAGGCCTGTGAAATGTTATATGCAGCACTCCCTCGTTTTAAACCATGAGCCACAACTGCTAAGTTGTCAGTGATTTGACAATAGTAACAAACACCAATAATTCTAACCTATTCAGTTTGTAGAACCCCCACTATGTTACGCATAGGCCTACACTGTACTTAACTTAGAAAAAGCTGAAAGGTCTTAGTCATTATATATCCACTAGTTACCATCTGATTTTTTTTTTTTTTTTTCACCAGGTCTTTATAGGATCTTTCAAAGGTTTCAAGGTTAATTTCAGAAATTAACAGAAAAATAAAACAAATATATTTTTGATTAGTCCTGATTTGAAGGTAATGCGCTTAATTCTCACATGCTTTAGATCACATAAATATTTACAAAATTCTAAAGAAAGCATTATAGTCGGCATGAAAATGTTTTAGACAGTGGCATTGGTAGGTAATGCCTGCTCTAGAACCGGCCCTAAAGTAAACAAGTAAATCTGTCTATCTCTAGCACATTACTCGTGAATTAACCACCCTACCTCAGAAAAATCTCAGAAGGTATCGGGGATTGAATCAAGAGCTGTGGATCCATAATCAGCAATGCTAATCATTAGACCACCCAGATGATCTCACTAATCAGAACAAATGTTCAGTCACTGTAAAGAACGACAAACACCCCTAATACAATCGAATATTGAGGTAGTAAGGTTCTCAACTATAGACAGATTCTTTAATATAACTAGTCATTACTTTGATTCCAGTTATCTGGCCTCTTATCATAAATCAAAATAGTAAGCCTAGTGTTAATATTAATATAGGTGTGGATTCCATAATCCACAAGTATTTTTAATTCGTCCTACATTAATGTCACAAAACAGATATATTATTGATAATTTTTTATTAGCAAATTCTTAATTCTCATTTTTAAACTACCAGGTCAGGAACACTGCTGTGTTAATTTTCGTGATAAAAAAGTCTTTACAAAGTCGCAAACAGTAAGAGCTCGGTCGTATAGCAAGCTTCCAATAATCACTATTTTTACTCTATTTCCAGAAATAAATAAAGAAATGTCCTGCAGTTTTCAACAAAATCATCTTTTTGTTGTTACTTATTTCTTTCTTTATCTGTACTTAACTTAATATTGAACTTAGTTGTATTTGTTACTTTGTGGAACAGTAGTAAATATATTTTTGTACTTACATAATAAGAATTCTGAATTTTTATATACAGGTATATTTCTTCAAGAAACGGAACGATGCAGTTCACACAAGCCAGAACATCAATCCAGTTTGTTTGTGCCAGTCCAATTCAAATCATGCCCTTTAAACATGAATAAGCAAACATTCCACATCATAGGTTATGTATTGTTTCCATTTATTGCTGAAACTTGATCAACAGAAGTTTTCACGATGGTATTAATTGAGCAAGATATAATAGAAATTTTTATTACAGTATTAATTAAGCGAGCTATAAAATATCCTCAGGTGAATGGGAGAATATGTCTTTATTGATGCACATCAGTCTCTACAGTGTCAAAGCAATCTTGTGGTAGAAGATGAGGTCAGTTGGTGTTCAATTTTCACTGTAGAAAGACCATTAGTGGGTTTTTTGGATATATCTCACATGGCAGTGATGCCTGATTTCTACATTTTAACTTTATATGTAGTGAAATGATAGGCCAGAGGCCTATATTAATTAAGTGTAAGAAGAATAAAAATTATGTAACAGTTATTTATATTTATATAATTATATGATAAAAGAAGCAATAGATGAGATATGTAAGCTATATGATGCAATGAATGTTTATAAAAATATGTAATAATAAAAAATATGAAAATGTACAGATGAGATTTTCCCTATGTACCCTACTGGAAATACCATACTCTCTTCCTGTTCCTGGTTACAAGTTACCCTTTGAAATTATAAAACTTGACTATACCTACCATATACAACTTGTACCATGCATTCCCACCCTAGCGATTTTCTTCCTCAGAAGAGTATAGACAGAAAGTTGTGTGTAAAGAATTGAAAGTATTAGGCCTATAGTAACAGATTGGAGAAAATGTAAAACAGTATCATACTCTTTAAACAAATTTGTCTTAGAGAGGAATCAAAGCCATTCTTTCAGGTTCAAATGCTGTCCCTCCAGACCCTTACAAATTTGCATGGTTCGCTAAGAGAGTGAACTATCCCACCGTGAAGTGAAATGGAGAAAAATAGGCTTTTATTAGAATCCTCTGATTTAACATTTGCCGTATTATCATAGACCTTTTTATATTTAAGATCTTTACACTCCACTTACATCTATGAAAATGTCAATGAGCATTAAAGAAGTATTACAGTAGTTATTGATTTGTTCAATTTTAAATTTAAATATATTAGAACACACAATATTAAAGTACTCCAAACAATAATAATTTTTTTTTTTTTAATTTAAACAACTCTTCAGGGGGGTGAAAAGTGGATGTAAATGTTTTGTATTGGAAAACAATATTTTTTTGGTTGGATTTTCTTGAAACTTAACATACTCTACAATATAAATAACTAGCTTAAAAGGCCCGGTGTCAATCGGGTTTTGTATTTTGACATTAAAAATTAACTTATAAAGGACTTTCGATTTTCAAACTCTAGGTTCTTAAATAGGTATGTACAATTTGAAATGAGGAAGAACAACTTGTCACTCTCAAACTTTTCCTTCAGAAAACGCTTGATATAGCTTTTTATGGCTCATAGAGAATGCAGAATTTTGCACCCCATTGCTTCTGCACACCATCCCTGGGAGGGGTTCAAATAAGAAGAAACAGAATTTCCGGTAACATAAAGTTGTACCACAGTATACGTATTAATACAGTAAAGAAACTCAGGCCGTTTTTCTGCCATACGGACATGCGCGCGCAGATTCCATGCGATCCTACCGGCCATTGAGTAATACTACAATCACTACTGCGGGAAGAATGGAAATAAATAGGAGTCTTGAATTTTTATAGCAATGCGTGTTTGGAAAGGATGTTATTGTTCTGCTATAAATTGCAGTAACAATAAAGGAAGAAATCCTGATTTGCATTTCTTCACTTTCCCAAAAGATCCAGAAAGGTAAGAAGAAAAATACGTAATATTTATTGTATGCCTGCTGGCTTACTCTTGACACATGTTCTGGTGTGATTATGTTTACATTTACTTTAATGTAATATTTTTATCTTTAATTATGTTGTAATTTCTAACAATAGATACTAATGAAATGAAAATGTCAGCAGTCTATATCACGGTTAAAGATAACAATATTTAGGATGTCGTATTGTGATCGCTTAAGATAACACAATATTTGCTGCGGTGCAGCTTATTTCCTATGTGCATTGTAATGTATATGTCAGGGCCGGTTATGTATACAAACATGTGTGCCGTGTTGGCAGTCAAGAATGGCTATGTGAGCTCTAATGCACATGGCCATTTTGCAGCATGAGCCGATTTTTTTTCTTTGCTTGCACAAACCTGACAATCAAAGATCCACATGCCCGGTTGTAAGGATCAATGCTAAGGAATATCAGTGCACATAACTCAATTTCGTAAAAAAAGTGCACATAGCCGATTTTACAGGCGGTACGATATTTATTTTCTCGAACACGATGTAGGCGTAAAGATGACGAAAACATAATCTTACATCATAAATTCTCGGATACATGTGCCATTAAGGTGTTTGCGACAATAAACTAACATGACATCATTATCCAAACCTAGGCAAGCAATAGGCTTACCTAAAATAGGCTACTGTTAAGAAGCGTATCTAGTCCAAGGTTTTTCCCACCTTTAAAATCAACGTTTAAGTTATAAATTATATTAAAGAGTGACCTTTGAATATAGGTTTGTCACACTGCTCGTCCTCAACTTCATTGTTGAGATTGTATTTTGTTTCTGTATCTTACGGCTTCGATCTACCTTCAATTGTTGTAATGATTTCAGGTGTAAAAAATGGGTCATCAATAGTCGGCGAGAAGACCTACTAACAAAAACTGTAAAATATTTAAATGTAAATTGCCGCCTATATTTGGAACACTTCGAAAACAGCCAGTTTATGAATTCCAATAAGAACTCTTTAATTAAAACTGCTGTACCGACTGTATACTAAAAGCAGTTTTGGAGTATTAGAAATTGAGAAATATTGATAGAAACCTATATTTTTATTTGAATTTTGTATTGTATCTTATGTAATATTGTATTATTTTTGTAAAATGATGACATTTCTATTCTAATGTAATATTAGGCTACTTTTAAAAATAAAAATGAGTTATAATTGGTTTTCCAAGAATCATCTTGAAGTTATTAAAACTTGTAATAAGAATAGCCCTAGGAACTGCGCAGTGCAAGTTACAGGTAAGTGGCATTTAAAAATTGTGCCTGATCTTAACTAAAATATAATACATGCTTCATTGTTTCTTAAATTTAAAATTCAGTTGTGAAAGAAGATTTTTTCTCTTATTATAACATATTTTGTTATGTGTTTATGCATTTTCCCAAGTTATTTTATATGGTGAGAATGCAGTTTTACTCAACCGCCGCATGGAGCGCTAGTGTCGCCCAGCTAACAAGTTGTCATAGGACTTTTAACACACAGTTTCCTTACTGTATTAATACTTATACTGTGGTTGTACTGTCTTTACAGAATATTTTATTTCTTATTCTCATGTTACCATACAGCAGATTTGGGGCTGAAATAACAAAAAACAAAAACAAAATTCAATGCCATAACTTTCCTCCCCAAAACCTGGGACATAATAATAAAATACTGTGCATATAGGACTAAAATTGTTCCATCCTATTTTATCTCCTTTTTACGTGCTTAGGGCCTATGATACACATCCGTATTTCTCAACTAAAAATGCAAAACCTACATATATGAATAATGTATCAGACTTGTGATATGACATAACTTACCTGTTGATACACACACAGACTGAGACAGTTGGATTAAGCTGTCCTCGCCATACAACCTATTATTTTACATCAAAATGTGAAGTCAGAAAATGAGAAAGTTATGTGACTGCATAACACTGTGCATTATTTTCGTGGATTTCATTCATCAATATTTATTTACACCAATGAAGTCTATTGATAGCTAGAGGTGTACACATTCTGATTTTAGCTTGCTTGCTCCTTTGAAATTCTGCAACCAGCCACAGCTTTTAACTTGCTTGACTAGAAAGCAAGCCAGATTACAACGATGATAAGAAATACTGTCGCTATGAGTTTCAAGCTCTTCATAACTTGGTGGGTTTCACAGGACCTAAGGAAACTGCAAGGCCTGGCGGAAAGAATATGAAACTGGGTATATCAGTGCACTGGTAAGTCGTGCAGTTACGTAGTTGAGGAACTTCAGATGTGTTTAGAGAATTTTACCGTGAAGGAAGCCGAGGAGAAACTAAAATGTGGAGAGTTAGAATTATCAATGAACAAAGGTACTAGTCCGGCATGGGAAATATTTTCAAACATTTTCGAGAAAACATCATAAAATCATTAAAAACAATAACAAAAATCCCTTTAGGCAAGCCTACAGGCTGAGGTAGATTTCGAAGTGCTTTTGTTTTAATTTACTGTCGCTGCGTAGCACTCTTCTCCTTTAGCCTTGGCATGACAAACCCGCAATAATAACTGCAAAAAAGAGGAAAGAAAACTTTTTCAAACATTCAAATCTCGCCTTATATGAGAACTATCAAGAAACTAGTTATTGATTTGTAGAGTACTCATCAAGAGCTTTTCAATGATACCCCACAAGACGTAGTTTCGAAAATTTCGAATTTCCATCCCCATACCCCCACCCCCACTCGTACTCCCAAAACCCCCGAATCGTTGGTGTCACTGTGAACTCCATAAGGAGTACTCTAATTTATTCAATCAAAGTTTCCCTCTATACTTCATAGGGGCCGAGATATAAATGTTTTAAAATTTCAACCCCCTCCCCCGACCACCCTCTTGAGCCAATTTTGCTCATTAACGAACTTGTCTGAACTGTTGGGCCTAGAAATAACATAATAAAATTTGATTCAAATATCTTCAAAATTACGGCCGCTAGCATGTAAAGATATATATATATATATATATATATACATATACATATACTGCATATAAATATTAATATCACAATTTTTTTTAACAGGCGGTGGTTTCGTACTTAGGGAGGCATGAAACGTAAAGATATGAACAAATTTTTTGAAAGTCATTAGGTAGATTTTCCTTCGAAATCTATCTAATAATAAAAATAATAATTGTGTGAAGATGCTAAAATGATTTTTAATACTTTATCCACCTTTTATTTATCTGCATGGTGAATTTCTTCTACCAGCATGTAGAAAACCAAGAAAGTATTACCTACACTTAGCAACTACAGTTGTTTAGCTGATAGGAATGTCGCAAGCTTATTCTGGCTTGCGTAAGTTAGGTTTTACCTGACCCATCAAGCTTAAAGAAACCTGCCTGCTTGCTAGCTATGACAATGGCAACTTGCTTGCCTGGCGTTCAAGTGGGTATGGGCAAGCTAAAATCGAGATTTGTACACCTCTATTGATAGCTTCTCTAATTTGTCAAAGTCATGCATCATTTACCGTATTTTACGGACTATAAGACGCTCCGGACCATAAGACGCACTTGGTTTTAGGATGGAAATTTAATGTGACTGTAAACGAAAACTTTCAAACGAGAATAATATACTTCATTGCATGAACAAATTGTAACCTTGTACAATGGAATCAGTGTAAATCACTTCTAACTTAAAACCTGTGCTGTACGAAAATCTCTTCTGTACAGGTGGCATCGCGTAAATTTTAACTGAACTGATTTCTCATAAAATATTGAAAATACATTTACATCCTGTAACCCTCAATTCAGCATACGGTAAGTGTAAAGGGGCAAAGACTGTTTAGAGGTCATTGCCTTCATTTAAACCACCTGGCAGAGACAATTCCTTTTTTTTGTGCCAAAATTGGTAACTATGGAATTCCGGCAATATTTGCCATGATTTAATTTCTTTATTGTACTTCAGGCCATTAGATGCACCCAACATTCAAGGCTTTGCTTTGAAGGTAAAAAAGTGCGTCTTATGGTCCGTAAAATACAGTATTTCCAAAGCTACTTGTTATCATGAGAACTGTACATGGAATTTGATTTGGATTTGATAAATCTGTCTAAAAAGGTATTTACTTTGGCATTTAAAATCAAAATTTTTCAAAACCCTTTCTTAGTTTGCACTTCCATTATGAAAAGAAGGTACTGTCAAAATTCCAAGTCTCTGCCCATTATAGTTTAGGCTCTACGTTGATTCTCTGTCAGTCAGTCATTCATTCATTCATTAAGTCAGTCAGGACAAAGCCTCTAACATGTATAAAGATTAAACATGCATTTCAGAGGTGTATAAACATTGAAACATTCATGGAATCGATGACGATTAGGGGTGGGTCTGAAATACATTTAACAAAGTAATTTTGATGAAACTTAATAGGCCTATATACAGTTGGTTTCTCATTGGCCAATTAAAAATAATATTGGGTATACCAACGCTAACCCTAACCCAGGGAAGGGTATTAAGCTCTTTAGTATTTAAATGGGGGCAATAGGATTGGAAATATGTAAGTCCTTGAGAATATTATAGGAGAAAAATTCCTCCGACACTGGGACTTGAACCCAGGACCTTTGGCTAGCATTGGCGCGAATAGCCAAAGGTCCTGGGACAGACAGACATAACTTGTCTGTCTGTGAGGTAGACCATTAGGGCAATCAGTCATAGGAGAGAGGTTCCTTCCGGCGCTGTGAATTGAACTCCGGCTTAGCTCAGTTGGTAGAGCATTGGCGCGAATAGCCAAAGGTCCTGGGTTCAAGTCCCAGTGTCGGAGGAATTTTTCTCCTATAATATTCTCATGTAATGTCCAACAGAGACAATAATCTGTGGTTCATGAAAGCTTACATATCTATCTTGAATGTCAACTGTACAATAACAGTGGGAGCCCGGTCACAAAAATCACTAATTAGTGTGCCTCACAGTACTGCATATGACATAACTTGTCTGTCTGTGAGGTAGACCATTAGGGCAATCAGTCATAGGAGAGAGGTTCCTTCCGGCGCTGTGAATTGAACTCCGGCTTAGCTCAGTTGGTAGAGCATTGGCGCGAATAGCCAAAGGTCCTGGGTTCAAGTCCCAGTGTCGGAGGAATTTTTCTCCTATAATATTCTCATGTAATGTCCAACAGAGACAATAATCTGTGGTTCATGAAAGCTTACATATCTATGTAAGTCCTTGACGCTAAGTTACAGGACTTCCTACAATGTGAACATGATTGGAAACTCATGCTAAGTTATGTGATCATCATACTGAGTTCTCTGTTTCTTTTTATTTCAACCCCTATGCAGGCATACAAGGCAGTATAACCTGAGTGTGATACATTTCCCCCTCATGACTACTGGAATTTAATTAACAAAGAGTTTAAAATCAAAAGTTCTTCATAAAATCTAAGATCTAATTATTTTGGAAATAGAAGCAAACTGAAAAATAGGGTAATGCTGGGTTTGCTAGTTAAATAAAGAGGTTTAATAAGAAAATTACAGTAAATTATAAATTACATATTATTGTAAATATAGTACTACCAGTACCGTGAATTTTCCAAAATTACATTGCTACCTTTCTTTTCATTTTCAATATCCCATCGCTCATAGGATCATAACTTTCCTCCCCATCAACGAGGCAGACAGAGCACCCACATTATATTGTGAAATCTAAAATCGGATATTTTCTGTAAGGATTTTTTAAACTCCAATGTTTCAATGAGGCTTACATTACTACCGTCTGCATTTCCCTATCACTATTCCCCTTCCACCACCAATATAAAAATTCATATCATACCACTGGGGCACTGAGCTTCAAACCAGAAGGCTGTGAGTTTGACCTTGATTATGATTGGCATAATCCTTGTAGCAGAATACCCTGGAGTCAACTTAACCTGTAAAGCGACAAAAAACAGAAAATGATACAATGTGAATTTTTTTCAAATATGGGACCACAATGGCCTGCCTCTATCCGGTGATCTATTCTGAAACAGGACATTTTCTATAGGAATTTGTTAACTCCAATATTTCGAAGTGGTCTTACACTTCTGTCTTATTTTTAATGACAGTAAATTACCATCCATAGCACCAAATAATGTAGTTTTATACAATTAATGGCAATAGTAAATCAGGGGTGCCCACCCCCTTACCTTCATGACTCCCCCAAACTTCATAAAGGTAACCCCTCCATCATCGTATCACACTGGCCTAAAAGTAACCCCCTTACAAGTAGTGGAATAAAAGTAGGCCTGCTCTAAAACTTCTTCCCAAGGAAAACTGCAACGACATTAAGTTCATACGTCTTTCTTTCGATTTGTAATAAAAAGTGTCAATTGAAAGAGTATGTTTAATGAGGCAAATGATATAATATATAAGTGATAACAAAATGGTTACAGAATATAGGCCTACTGTAAGACAAAGGCACAGACTTGAATTTTTTTTTGGGTGAAGGGGGCAAGAATTGGATTTCTAGTAATTATACATAGGCCTTGTATGATAAAAGCTCAAATGTTGGGGGGGGGGCAGAAAGTACCTTGCCCCATGTTATGTTCTAAGAAAAAATGAATGTTTTAATTGTTTGAAGTCATAAAACTTGACAGTTTTTATTCTTAACATATAAAATTCTAATTTTGCTACATAAAAAAAAAAAAAATAACTTCATGTACACACTCTGCATCTTAACTCCCCTTTATGGGCACCCTTGAGTAAATGAGTTACTAATGAATATAAATTCACTATGAACTAAAGTGACGGAATTTCAGACAAAAAGTAGAACCCTATTGTGAAAGTGGTTGGTGACAAACTCGAGTTCACTTTGTCTTCTGCCTTACTTTCCATAGTAAAATGTAAAGTCATAGTAGTAACCAATTAAATACTAGAAAAACAATAATCCACCAGTTATTGGATGGAACTTAGGAAGGAAATAGTCATAATTTGCATTTCATTAAAAACTATATTACTGTAGTCTTACTCTGCTTAGTTTATTACTAAGTTTAATACTTAGTTATTACTAAGTTTAATACTTAGTTTAATACTAAGCATTTGCCAGCTTTGCCATTATAAGCATTCCCTTTCGTTCTGGTTAGGCCTGCTTATTACAAACTTTGAAAGAAATTTAGCTTATATGTGACATTAAATTCATTTGCAGGATATTCTTAAAAACAGATTAACATTTTTGAGCCTATGGCCTCATGTTAAGGTAAGAAAAAGGATTCTGCCAAAACTATAAACTACTAGCAGGTGTCTGTGGCTTCGCCTGCAATAATTAATTCAAAAAGTAAAAAATTAAGAGCAAAATAATTAGAACATTGTATTTATTAACACTTTCATGCGAATCATTCATAAACTAAATGATTAATAATTATAATGAAACAGCTAAAAACCCGGCTTTGGAGTGCATTCCATGATTAGAAGTGCCGCCAAGGGAAAAATAACCTTAGATTTGAGTTCCCTAGCCCAGAAAACCCCTGCATAGTGAGTTCTGTTGAAATTGATCAATGTTTGCCCATTTAGGCCTACATTCATTATCCCTCTTCCATCTATGTTGAAAATTTCAGAGTTCTGAGTGCCTTGACAATATAAACAAATGAATTGACCAGGGTGGGCTTACAAAATCAAAGCAATCGATAATTCCATGTGATATGTTGAAAAAAATTCGCAAAGCTCTTATTTTCAATTTATGACAACAAAAAAGCAATGCCACCTGCAATTGATTTGACAATTGAAATGTACCGTAATAGCAAAAACTGATGCTTCAATAGCATAAAGAATTAACATTTTCTGCCAGTTTTTCACTCATAACTTGCAAACGAAAGTAAAAATTAAAAATCCAGCTTCTAGGTGCATTCGGTCACCCTTCAGTCCATCTACGTTTAAAATTTCAGATCTTTGCATGACATAAATTTGGCTGGGCATCGCACACAGACAAACAAAAACTTCCTCTTATTACATAGATTATTAAGCAGAGACATACAAACATTAGTAAAATAGATACATGTATACAGTGCACACCACTTATTGTGATCCCTTCAGGACGCAGCTAATCTGATAATATTAACCAATTGATAACAGTAGACAAAGGAATTAAATGAAGGTTATTTATTCATATAGGCTATAATACAGTACAAAACAGAAATAAAATATTTTTTCAAAAAATAATAAGTAACTGTGAATCATTGAAATACTCATAGGCTAGAGTCTGTTCCATTTCAGTTGAAACATGACCTAGAAATCTCGCGCAGAATAGGGAGGGATGCTTTACTTGCTATCTGCTGTCCTTGTCACACCTCAGCACTCTACACCAATAGAAGCACTGGAAAAGCACGTGGTTTAGAAAAATCAATATTCCCTCCCCCAACAGTGGAGAATTTTTCTCCACTGCGCATCCAAACCCGTGTTTCAAGAACGATGGAACGGCTTCTAATAAGTAATAGACTGCAAGCAACTATTTTTTCAACCAGTATCAAAGTTTTTAATTGTTCTTTTTTTCTTTACGAGTCTATTAACCAATACTCCATACTCAGTTACGAGTTACGAGTATTTTTGGAAGTCTACTCAATACTGATCTGTGGTGAACGCTGCGTAGCAAAACAATTAACGACTATCTGTTCAAGTCTTATCATTTTACACTAGCCATCACTGCATGTCAACACTGTTATCTTCATAAATCAAATGCTGCAGCTTAACTGAGGGGTGAAACATGTTTTATTGCTTAAAAGAGGAAGTTAGGTGTGCCACCCCCTTGAACTGATCATCCTGTGAGCTGGGAACGAAATTGCTACCTCCAGTACAACACAATACAGTTGAGTTAGGAACGAAACCCTTAAAAATGAAATTTCGAATGACTTACAGTATTTGGAAATAAAGCTGCAAAAAGGAAAATGTGATAACATAAACCGAATCTTTGATCACAATAAATAGAATTTTTTCAATGTATCAGTATTAATCTGTACGGGACTTCATAAAAGTGATAACATTTCCCGATTGAAAACATCATCCATGATTACATTAAGCAGCGTTCACTGTACAATCAATCAGTCTATTTTGGCATGCTCAATAGTTAGTACTTCTACTATCTTCTGCTATTTTCAAATCTTTTGTAACTACACTGACCGGCAAAAAAAACCGTTCACTTAAAGAAATTTTTAAAAATTAAGTTTGAATAAAAATTATGTAGTAGGCCTAGTGCTTGAAATAAAATTACTGCAATTATATACGTTTTTAAGATTAAAATGTAATGACACATTTCACACTTAATTCCCCATTTTTCCTCTTGCACTGTGGTGAATTGTGAGCCTAAGGTTGCAGGGGCATAATGGAGGCTGCATCCATCATCAATTAGAGCAATAGCTTTGGCAACGTCTTCGAGACTGAGAGGCATAATTTCAACTAAACTTACTGACAGAATCACTTTGAAGCGAAGGGAGACAGTTTCCGTTCAGTTTGGAAGGAAATGACGCAATACAACAATGAAACACCTAGCAATATGTACGACAAGCTAGTGCTTATAATCATATTGGAATCACCCTATTGTGATGTTTTTTTGGTGATAAAGTGAAGATATGAAGAATGCAGATATGCTGAATCTATAGCTAATGATCCATTAAAAATAATAATTCATCCTCACCAACAAAAATGTATAAACATCCAATCAAAATTATGTTTAATCTTAAAAGTACAACAAATTTTACAGTGAACGGTTTTTTTTGCCGGTCAGTGTATTACCATTATTGATAATTAAAATATCCTTGGACTAAGTTGTTGTTTCTTGTGCACTGATTGGGTATTAAGAATACTGTATTTACAAAAATATTAACATTTTTTAATTATTCTTTTTTAAAAATATTCCTGTCTTATAACAAAACTACAGTCCGACCACGTTAACAATTATTGTGGAAAATACGTGAACTAACAAACGCGACGAGAGGGAGGGTAAGAGGATACCCCGCTTACGTTTAGTTCATGCTCTCTTTATATCCTGTGTAGATGTACAGTCTGAGCAAGGAGTGTAGTGCGCTATTGAAGTGACTGTGTAACGATAACGATTGTATAATGTCTTCGAAAGTGAAACCAACTATACACAGCGAGGGCCATGAGATCATCAGACGTGTGATAGAGTGTTGTGATGCAGAAAAGTCTTCCGGAACACTGAAACATCCCATCACAAATGCAACTAAACGTGCTGCAGCTCTTACTGGGAGTCTGAATCCACAATAAGTAAAATCAGAAAAGAATCGAAATTAGCAGATATTGCTGGTCACAAACTACAATCCCCGGGTAAGAAACGAAAATGCAGTTCAAAGAAAATCGACATCGATGCCTTTGATTTGTGTGGTATTCGAGAAACAATTCACAATTATTATGCGATAAAGAAGGAGGTTCCAACTTTAAAAAAAAGTCTTAGCCACTCTAAAAAGTGAACGTAACTTCCCAGGAGAACGAGAGTTTTTGCGCACATTGCTTCGCAATATTGGATTTAAATTTAAGAAATGCAAGAATAGAAGATTATTTTTAATGGAAAGGAATGATATTGTTGAATGGAGGGAAAAATACCTCAGAAGAATAAAGAACAATGACAACACTGGTGAGAACAAGAAAACGGTGATATTTCTGGATGAGACGTGGATTCACCCTACTTACACCGTGAATAAATGTTGGCAAGACAATACAACGGATGGTGTGTTAAAGAATGACAGTGTCGGACAATGGTGGATAATTGTTCATGCTGGCAGTGAAGAAGGGTTTGTTCCTGGAGCATTTTTAATCTTCAAGTCGAAGACTAAGAGTGGCGATTATCACGATGAAATGAATTTTGAGAATTTTTCAAAGTAGATCTGAGAAATGCTCATCCCCAGTCTCCCACCAAACTGTCTCATTGTCTTGGATAATGCTCCATATCACTCCGTACAGTATGATAAACCTCCAACAATGGCGTCAAAAAAGGCAGAAATTCAATCTTGGCTGGACAGACACAACGTTGCTTACGAAGCCGACATGACGAAAGTAGAATTAATGGAACTTCTGCGGGTTCGACATCCACCACCGAAGTACCGCGTAGACTCTATTTTCGAAATGTACGGGCATGAAACTATAAGATTACCTCCATACCATTGCGACCTAAATGCCATCGAGTGCATTTGGAGCATCATAAAACGGAGAATTGCGGATCGTAATGTGGATCAGAATGCAGGTGAAATAAGAAATCACACAATACAAGCAGTGTCAAGTATAACAGTAGAAGAGTGGAAAAACGCTGTAACTCATATAAAACGACTGGGAAGTGCTTATTGGGAACGTGATCACTTGATGGATGACGAAATTGAGCAACTTGTCATTTATCTTGGAGGACCGGATTCCGAGAGTGACTCCGATTCAGATAGCAAATCATCCTCTTCCAGCCTTAATTTACAATGGGCTTAATAAAGTATGAAATGGTGATTAAATTTTTATTATTATTATTATTATTATTATTATTATTATAGACATACACAGCATTATTCATCGCCTATCACCAGCAGGCAACGTTGAAGCTAAGTAACAGTATTGGTAGTCTACATGTTTTGCATTATTCTATAGTATTGTTAACGTGACTGTACTCACCTATCTCCTTCATTCCTTGCTAGTCCAGATTACCTCCCCTCCAGCGATTGAATGTTAATGTGGCCGCACTGTACCTACAACCATTCACACATCTACAGCTCAAATTTTAATTTATTTTTAAAAAATAAATTATAAATGTCTAGGTAGTACTGTTCACAAGTGAGGCAAAATTTTACTGCAGCATTTTAAAAACTTGATGCGAAACTAGCATTAAACATTATTATGTAATGTGGAGTGCTGGTGTTCATGTGAATACTCATTGATGGCTATAACTCTGAAAATAATGCAATATCAAGTAATTTCTTTGAATTATTTAAGATTAATGTTCGATCTTCATTTTAAAAATAAAATGAAAAACTATTTCTTTTCACTCTCAAACCAGCGGTTTATCTTAGGTTTAGTTTCATATTTTTTATACAAGTATCTTAATTACCATTATAGGCAAGTTGCATAAGATTGCTTTTGTCTAACTTTGGGGTTTTAGAATACCACGTAATTGATGAAGCAAAGACACTCATCCATCAGCTGATAGGCCTAGTAGTTCTTGTCTTTTCTGACAGATGGCAGGCTATGATGCATGCAGACCACAGGGCTTCTCTTGATGTTTTAATGCCAACGCTTATTTAAACACATGAAATGAACTCAGTTTAGTATAATATTAAAATTAACATGAACAGAACTGATTTTAAAATGGAGGTTGTTTATTATGCAGTTTCATTTGTTGCTCTTGAAAGCAACTTGTTCAAAGATTGTTCCATGTTTGATATTAATCGATACCACATCAATGCTTTACTGGAAATATGTATTTTATGGATATCATTAAGATATTGTTACATCATTACCGTGACTCCAAACTTCACCTTTTTTGTCACCGGACATGGTAAATTCAGGAAGTACTCTCACAGATTCAAAATACTGGAGAGGCAGTGCCCATGCAGGAAAGGGGAATAAACAGTTGACCATCTTTTGTATGAATGCAGCATCTTGAAAAAAGAAAGACTTACACTTAGAAACTTTATTTCGAACAAAGGAAAAAATGGCCAGTGCAAAAATCGGATCTAGCTACTACCTACATCAAATAATTTATACATTATGTAAACAAATAGACTTTGATGAACACCAATAGAAATTATTGTATAAATAACAAAATAGTGATAGCTTCAAATGAAACTAAATGCCATCAAATAATAATATAAATATCAACTTTTTACTTTTAAGATATTGTAAATGAATGGTACGTACATCATAGCATGTAGCATTATGGACGTAATGGAACATGCTGTAAATAAAGTCACTATAAAAAAAATCAAATATAAGAAGAGAATTATATTATGGTTGAACAAAAAATAAGTTTGCTTACAAACAAAAGTAGTCATATTTAAGATACTGGTATGATTTAATTTCACAGCCCATCAGTTAAAAAAGTTATTTTTTCCAGGCTACTGGAAACAAGTCGCCAGCTTGTAAAGGCTCATACACATAATCCCTCAATTCAAGTGCACAGATTTCTGAATTAGGCCTACAGTTAGAATAATCACCTACCTTTGTCATAGAAGATGTTGAAATGATCTCCATCTACTGCCACACATTTCTGACATCTTTTAAGAAAGTTTGCATTCACACGCATTAATTCTTCTTGTCAAATTGCTGAAATTTCTCTTCTTATGTTATAAATTTACTTACAAGATTACATACAATATCTCTGTGAGGTGCAGGAATATTGGGAAATTTTCTTAAAAAATGCAGTCTTGCTCTTCTGCAAGATCTTGCTTTGTGGAATTATAACAATACAAACGTACTTAAAAAAACTTTAAACAGGTCTCTTAACACTATGTTTCATGATTAGTAATGTTTGTAAGCCACAGCCGGCTCTCACATTGTGACTTTACCTGGGAAACTGAAGGTAAAATTACCGCTTATTGCCACACGTTCGCGCCACGACAGCTGGCATGCTCCAGCAACACATCACAAAAATAATGTCTCTGTAGAATGAAGAAAAATTTGATAAATGAAAAATTCATGCCAACTGAAAACCTGCAGTAGCACACTATTTCTGAACACACAACCATCATATAATAAAATACATTAAATCATTTAAAAACGTGAAGAAACCATCAGACCTCAACATCTGGGAAAAGAAATTTATAATAAAGAATGAAAGCAGTGTTATGAATTTTGAAATCCTGCCTTATCAGAATCACCACTAGAAATGTGGAGGGCAGCACTGAGCAGACTACAAGAACTACAAGAACTCCCAGAACTCGACCACTAGCTGAGGATGGGGGAAACTCCCTTGAAACTAGTTCTTTCACGTAAGTGGAGCAAAAAATATTTTACTATACGCTGTTATATGTTTAACTTTCTTTTTTGAAGCTGTTTTAACATTTTCATATGAATCTGACATTTTATCACTTGATTTTGACAATTACTAATTATAACACATATTACTCAGGTCTGAAAAGGACAACCAATACACACGCTGGGCCATTTCTTTGTTTCAGTTTGCATTCTGACTTCCAACTATGAAATTGGGTGAAACCAGAAATGACGGAAATGTGATATTTCAAGACAAGAGTCTTTGTTTTATCTGCTAACCACTGGTGCTAGCATCTGTAACTAACTACCGATCATAGAGAATAAAAATTGAAATTTATACTTCAATCAGAGGGTATATGAATGCTTAGCTCAGATGACAGATGTACTAGGATGAACTAAGTCAATCTTCTGACTTCAAATAGGGTTAAAAAAAAAAAGACAACTGTCAGTACGTTAAGAGCTACAATACATGTTACGGGGTGCATAACTTTAACCTGGAATATGGGATGTCCCATACAAAATGGGACAGGTGGCAGCCGTAAAAACCTTATTAACACTAGAAACTAAATACAAACTACGAGTGTCGAAGAACAAAATCCTTCAGAAAATATTTGGTATGAAAAGAGATTAAATCATGGGAGAGAGGATAAAAATTACGTAATATAGAATTGCATATCGACCGCCGGCGTGGTCTTGTGGTTAGCGTCACTGACTACAGATCTGTCGGCCCTGTTTCGATCCCCAGTACCTCCTCGGATTTTTCTGAGGTAGGGAGGTCTGGCAGGGGTGCACCCAGCCTCGTGATTCTAATTGAGGAGCTACTTGATAGAGAAGTAGCAGCTCCAGTCATGAAAACCCCCATTAACGGCCGTGGGTGTCGGCATGCTGACCACATGCCCCCCAATCCTGCCATCTGCCTGTGGTAGATGACGCAGTGGTCAGGTGGTAGGCCAAGTCCCTCCAGGGATGTAGCATCATGGAGATTTTAGAATTGCATATTACAGAGGACATGATTTTCTTCTAAATACATTTTAAGACTAAATGGTTTAACAAGTAGCTTGGAAGACCATGGAGAGACATGTTTATAGGAATTTCAGGTAGGCAGGCCTGATAGATAGGAAAATACTGGGACCATTATCAATCTAGGAGAAGATGGAGGGTTGAGGAAAAATTGGTCTGAAGTAGCATAGGACAGGGTCATGGGATGAACTTTTGTTACAATGACAATGAACCTCCAGGTTCCCTGAGGCCACTGAGTTAGTCGGAAGTGTGAAGGGACAGAAGGAACGATATGTAAAGCAAGTCAGTTTTGAAATAGAAAACCAAATATCTGTTATTGAATCCATCTTATTGCTGTGACAATTAGTGATGGCTGGACTCCCAATGCATTTTACATACACTATAAAACTCTATTTGTAAGTTGACCAAAATAAAATCATTTACGTAAGTAAGCACTACTCATTTGCACTTTTCAAAGTAGTTGGCATTGTATTACTAATTAATATAATTATAATAATGGTGAATAATTATTTACATTACATTATCATTATTGGTAACCCTTTCCATACCTAAACCAAAAAAAGTCCCCAACAAACCCTCATTTACAATACTTGAGCTGCATGGTAACTTCCGATGTATCGATTTTCGTTATTTTATCTCAAGATAATTAGGACAATATCAAGTCCTGATAACCATACATTATTACACACAAACAACAAAAACTACACACATACATGCATAAGAGAAAACACAGAGCTGGCTTGCTCAGTCATTTTGAGATTGATCAACTTTGTTTTTACATCCACTTCCAAAATAATTTACTTAAGTGTATGAAACTTCTCAATTCCAACTACAGCACAAAAGCAATCTAATTAGAAAATGTGGGCAAGGTTGCAACTTAATATGTCTGTGAAGCAACGTGCTATGAATTATATTTAATCTCATAACATATTGTCACAATTTTTGATTGACATATTAACACTGACATTTAAGAAATAAACAGTAACATACTAAATTAACAAGGTATAACAAACAAGTAGTTAACACTACTTGTTTAACACGTTATTTCGAATGACAGTTTTTCTTCCAGCATGAATTTTATGTGAAAATATAATTATACAATATTTTCTTAAATGTTTTTAATTTGTATAGAATACACCAGATTTTATTCATTGTTTTGCAAATCATCAATTAACCGCTTCATGTTAAAATACTGGAACAATTTAAGATCACCTACAGAAAATCTTGATTCTATCCAACCGTTAACTTTCTTCTGCCTGAACAACAGAAACAAATGATAAACAGCAGAGAAGAATAAAAATTTGACTTAACCAGGTTTTTTGCAGAAGCTGATTCTTCAATACGCTGTAAGAAAAACACTTTTAAAAATATTGTATCGTCAAGAATAACTAAATATATGGTAACCAGGATATACCCGAACTTGTGTTCTGCACATCTATAATCTATATTTATTGACAAGAGCTATCTTCAGAAATAAAAATATATACAGCCTTACTAATAAAAGTTGCTTATACCGACAATGAACAGTTGTTTGGTTGATCACCATGCAGGTTCTACATAAACCATGACTAAATTGTACACTAATAATCCCTGTTAGCAGTTGTTAGTTACATCAGCTTTGCATGTGCCACATCATCAACCATCTCATATTCAGGAAGCCTTTTCTTGCCTGTGACAGTAAAAGAAGACACATGACTGGATTCTGCCAGTTGCAATCTATTCTAGCTGTGAACAAACAGCAGTATGTCGCAAAAATCTAATTTTCAGTATTTCATTAAAGTGACTTAAGAAAGGTGTATTCACAAGTAAAATTAAGAAAAGAAGACCTGCCTAAAAACAAGGAGCAGTTGTGTGAACAGTACCGTGAAAGCATCTAATGAGATTTCTTAACAAGTTGCCTTAAAATGGATGCATAAACTCAAAATTCAATCACGAACACCTGTTAACTAATCAGCTGTTACAGATATCGACAATCTTTATTATTTTTATAATAAAGTTTAAACAAGAGTATCAGGCCATGCGAAGTATGTACAACTTATGAATATTGTGTTGCACACATTCAGTCATTTCCCCAGGGATTATTAGTAACATTTTTATCGTTGGCTGTGCATATTCCTGGTATAAATGTTACACCTGGATTATTAGTAAGACTGGTACCATATACTAAAACTAAGAAGCGTAAAATTAATATGTAAGTAAGTCTGTGATTTAAAGGATTGAAAAAAAAATTAAGAGCATAATATTTCAATTTCTAATATATACATATACAGTAGGACCCCATTAGTCTGGACTTCACTTAATCCAGACAGCCGTTTAATAATAATAATAATAATAATAATAATAATAATAATAATAATAATAATAATAATAATAATAATAAATGCAATTACAGTGTAAAGCTGAGTTACGAGAAATTAATGTCAAAGAAAGACAACAAAACAGTAGCAGTTTCTTCAAACCAGTAAGCGTGTCAAGTGTGGTCAATGAAGGTGTGCCTTGATTGCCATATTCTAATTCATTATTAGTAATTCTGTATTTTATAGAGCCTAATACTGTATTGCATTATATCTTATATATTAAATAACCTTTGTATTTCTTAAATTTAAAATACACGTTCTTTTTACTGAACAGTGTGTTTAAATATGTACCTTGGCTCATTTCATAGGTCATTTTGTTTAATCCAGACTTTCATTAATTCGGACAACCTAGAAACCCAATTAATCCAGATTAATGAGGTTCTACTTTATATTGAAACTGCAATTTTAAGTAGATTTAAGCAATCGAGTCTAATTAGAATTTTTCAACCAGATGTAATTTTAAATATTATCAATAATTTCAAAAAGTTTGCATAAAAGAAGTAATAATCATTCAATATTTGGAACAGAGAGCAATAACTGGTAGGAAAGGAAATACTTAACCTGTGGTAACTTAATAACAAGTAGCAAAATGTTAAGGTTTTCTCCACACAAAGTTTTCACATTAGTTAATAAATACACATAAAAAGTACTTATTATTCCAAATAGTTTACTGTCTGAGTAAAATTGTTATTTTGCTTCACAGTGAAATTAATAAACCTGGATAGTCTTATTAATTATATTATTTCACTGAAGTGTTAGTAGAATTATTCAATCATGAACAAAATGTATTGTGCAGTTCACCAAAATATTATTTTCCTGATAGATGAACATTTTATTCACAACACAGGCAATTCAAGTTGAAGATTCACACACAATATCTCACTCTCCTAAGAATCTAACGACTCGATTCAATATAAATTGGCAAGCAGTTTTCTTTGTAAGGTTATAGCAAGCACCAGTTAAGTTAAACCCCCTTAATAATTGTAGCTTAAAATTAATACAATCTGCAACACATAATAAAATGTCTGCTATAAATTATGGTAGATTTAAAAAATAAAAAAGTTTTTCTTAGCAATAAGATGTTAAAGTAACACAAAATCAAAAACACTCATATGGGTATATGAAAGTGTGAGTAAACAAACAAAAGCAATGAGCTTACGAAACATCAGATCTAATATTCCTTGCATAACTCTGATGTATGGCAAGATATAAAACATATCACATAAAAAATAACAAAAAACCATAAGAGGGATATGAATCGTTATTTACAAGTTCTTTCAAAGATCAGACTGATATGTAAAGTAATTGTGTTTGTGCTTATTTGACAAACATACAGTGAGATTCTTTTCACTAACATGATTTCCAGTCAGAATCAATGTGACCAAAATGGTCAAAAGATGCCATTACATAACACTAAGTAAGTTTTTGATCATTGTACAATTTTACAGTGATTATTTGTTATACCCTGGACAAACATAATGCAATGGCAAGGTTTCACTTATATGTGAACAAGGCAGAAATTGTTATAAGAATAATATAACTGTAACACCAATAAGCAATATGGACAGAAAGAATACAAGGCGGAAAGATGAGAAATAGAACAGAACCTTTCTTTGAAGATCAAACCAATTCTCTATGAATAGATTTTATACTGAAGAAAATTTTCACCTACGACGACATGACACCCTACAAGTAATGACCCATCCTACTGCTACATTTTTCTTAAATGCTTTGAAGCTCATGGGGTTGCTATAAGCTACAAGAGAAGAATAATAATAAGATGTTAATTTATTTTATAAGGTGGGTTGTTGTATTTAATAGTATACACTTTGCTCTGCGACTCCATCTTGTACTGTAAGTATACGGTAACGTCCAGTGGTGAATACTCATCAATAGTTTATGGACACCACATTTCAATGTGTTCTGAAATTTGCAAAGATTTCTTGATGCAAGCCTATTTGCATAACAATGAACTTGCAAAATGTGTAATTTATATTTGTTTTTATGTTCGCCTAAAGAACTAGGAAGGGAAACTCTTTTTCGTCTCCTTCTTTAGACTAAGTAAAACTATATTATACCAATTGTAGTAAAAAGAGACAGGATCAACTAAAGTTCTTTTTTTTGTCTTTCTTCAGTTTAGGACCACCCGTTAATCATTTGTGCCTGGAATACTTACAACTACAGAAATGTCTACTTCACTCTTGTTTTCTAATTTGGCATTCTGTCATCAAATATGGGAGTGGGTGTTCTGATGTTTTTTTTTATTTATTTAAATTTTTGGGAAGATCTAATGCTTTGAAATTCAGTCCTTATTACTAATTCAAAATGATTGTTTATCACAATATTTTGTGGTGCCTTGCAGACTGTCAAAGCTGTTGTGAGAATACTTTGCTAGTGAAGAATGAAGAGAGCTGGATTACAGTGTTTCTAAGCGGTGGCATGCCTATTACATGCCAAATTTAACATTTTATAGTACCATACACACTTGTAAGAGTTTTGAGAGATTGGCCAACAAGTCAGCTATGCGGTTACTTTTACGTGTTTGTGGAGTAGACATTTAAAATTTGAATAACATTTTGCAGGATTAACAAATTTCATGAGATGTGTTTTGAACCCTTCCAAATTTACTACACTGCCAATAGGCTATACCCAATATAAGCCTTTTTTTTTTAATACTGGTATCAGAGTTTAAACAATTATAAGCTGTATCCATTGTATTTGTTATGTTATGTATGAAAATGACCACTGAAGTACACACTGAGAAAATGTAGATTTTCTATAGTGACCATTACAAATAAGTCCCCTTGCTTAGTTCCAGCAAGCCTCTGGTTGCTTCATCAATGCAGAAAACATACACCGCTATCTGTTTACCCAATGCAGAGATCTACTCATTATATACAGTTGTATGTGTGCTATCACTATTCTCCCCCTACCCCCGCCTACTGAAATAAGTTTGGCAAACCTCTGTAATATTAACTGAACTAGTTAAATATTATATTAACACTTAATGCTTCACTTACGTCGCTGTTTATGAGCAGGACATGTTTCGGGATTCTTATCCCATCTTCGGCTGCTGGTCAACTGGCAATTGGCGATCATGGTTAGTGGTCTTTATGGTTTGTCCAGTGCTGCCCTCTCTACTCTTGGCTGTAAGCTTGATGACGTCATCCACCGGCGGTATTTCAAAATTCATAACATTGCTGCTGGACAAACCATAAAGACCACTAACCATGATCGCCAATTGCCAGTTGACCAGCAGCCGAAGATGGGATAAGAATCCCGAAACATGTCCTGCTCATAAACAGCGACGTAAGTGAAGCATTAAGTGTTAATATAATATTTAACTAGTTCAGTTATTCATGTGCTCCACTGTGTATATTACTTCGTTTTAATTATTACTCTGTAATATTTTTTTCTAGTAGCCATGTTAAAGGATATTATGCGTTTACACAATTTGCAGTTGATATTTCCTCAGTTTGGCAAACACCACATTTGCCAAGAAAAATAATTGCTAATTTCCATAATGTTTTCTTGGAACCAGAGCCACTTCTGTCCATAGGCTATAGTAAGTTACAGCCTAGAGTGGCAAATTTTAAAGGGTGGCAGTTTTACATTTCCATGATCATGGGGTCATCTGGCATACAATGATTTGAACGAATATAAACCTGTCAATACTTGACTAAAGAACTTCTCTTCCCTACAGTGCACTTTCAGCTTTTTACGATTTCATATTACTTCAGATAGTGGTTATAATTGTGTCAGGAATCCTTACTAACTGTAAAACATGTTTTGTTCAATTGTCCTATGTTCGAAACGGAAAGACTCCAGCTAAATTTGCTTTTTGAAGATTGTGACGAAATTTCCATGTGTCAAAAAATTTTCACGAAGCAATGTTATTATTTTATGCAGTATCTAACATATATTCACAACCATACGTACAGTCCATTCACTGCCTTTTTAGCTACAAGTAGGGGGAAGAACAAGGTGCAAAAGGCGTGGAAGGGGGTTCTGTACTAGGAGTTTAGTTCTACTGCATACCAACAACAACTGTGGTAAACAGAGAAGGCAGCGCGGCGTTGCCACTAGTAGTCTTCTGTTAGTAACTTCGTATTCATTGAAGGAAGTGGAAGTGTTTTCAACATGTGACGTCCATAGGAAGGTCCTTCAAGTGAAATAGTTGTAAATAATAGTAGTGAGTGTCAATTAAAACAATCTCCCATTGGTAGGGGAAAGCCTGTTCAGAAACAAGCTTCGAACATTATTTTAAATGAGAATATTATAGGAGAAAAATTCCTCCGACACTGGGACTTGAACCCAGGACCTTAGGCTATTCGCGCCAATGCTCTACCAACTGAGCTAAGCCGGAGCTCAATTCACTGCGCCGGATGGTACCTCTCTCCTATGACTGATTGCCCTAATGATCTACCTCACAGACAGACAAGTTATGTCATATGCAGTACTGTGAGGCACACTAATTAGTGATTTTTGTGACCGGGCTCCCACTGTTATTGTACAGTTGACATTCAAGATAGATATATAAGCTTTCATGAACCACAGATTATTGTCTCTGTTGGACATTACATGAGAATATTATAGGAGAAAAATTCCTCCGACACTGGTCCTGGTCCTGGGTTCAAGTCCCAGTGTCGGAGGAATTTTTCTCCTATAATATTCTCATGTAATGTCCAACAGAGACAATAATCTGTGGTTCATGAAAGCTTATATATCTATCTTGAATGTCAACTGTACAATAACAGTGGGAGCCCGGTCACAAAAATCACTAATTAGTGTGCCTCACAGTACTGCATATGACATAACTTGTCTGTTTGTGAGGTAGATCATTAGGGCAATCAGTCATAGGAGAGAGGTTCCATCCGGCGCTGTGAATTGAGCTCCGGCTTAGCTCAGTTGGTAGAGCATTGGCGCGAATAGCCAAAGGTCCTGGGTTCAAGTCCCAGTGTCGGAGGAATTTTTCTCCTATAATATTCTCATGTAATGTCCAACAGAGACAATAATCTGTGGTTCATGAAAGCTTATATATCTATTATTTTAAATGTTTTTGAATATTTTACAAATGCTGGACACCAATCACCACTAATAAAGACAGTTAAAGCAACACCAGTACCACTATTGACAGTGAAAAAAATAATTTCACTTGACTTGTCAGGCTAAGAAACCCCAACAAAGAAATACCAGGTGTGTAAACAACTGTCCAAAATAGATAATTTCCATCGGGATGTGATCCGGACAACCGTGTACCAACTTTATGAACAACACACAGCACCTACAGTTGATAAGATTCTTTCTGTGGTCAGAATGAAAACAAAGGACACGGGAAATGAATTTCCCTATGGCAGGACAATGCTACATAAAATTCTACACTCTATGGGTTCCAAATTTAAAGCACAGAACAGACGAACACCTGCATTGGAATCCCGAAAAATACAAATATGGCATACCGAGCATCTAATTAAAATGGAGTATTATAGACAGAAAGGATATCAAGACCTGTACTTAGATGAGACATGGTACGATACGCATACTGGTATATTCCGTAGATGGACTGATGGTACTGATTCGTGTGACGCAAAGTTTTCTACCGGTAAGGGGGAAAGACTTTTAATTTTGCACATTGGAGGAAGAAATGGTTTTGTGCCTAATGCAATGCTCGTTACGCACAAAAGTCTACTTGAGGCCCCAGCCGACTATCATGACACAATGAATTCTACAATTTTTGAGCAATGGTTTGAAAATATGATGAAAACTCTAGAAGAACCATCAGTAATTGTAATGGACAACGCCCCGTTCCATTCACGTGTGCTTCGACCAATGCCCAACACAAAAGCGGATTTGTTGAAATTCATTGAAGACTTCAAAATCCCACTTCCTACTCCACAGCCCACTACTGTCCTGCAGTTACAGAAATTGGTCAGATATACATACAACAAGCATATAGTACTGGCTGTAGATGAATTAGCTGCTCAACATGGTCATATAGTAGCGCGACTTCCCCCATATCACTGTTGCTTAAACCCGATAGAGGAAGTGTGGTCTGAGCTTAAAAGAAAAACAACTTCTCAGAACGCCTTGGGAAAGAAAAATGTTTCTGAAATTAAGGAGTTGATTGAAAATATAATAAACGACATTGACCAAACTATATAAAGCATGCTGAACAGAAAGAACATGAATTCCGTGCAGCAGATATTATCATGGACAGTTTACCATCATTTACAATTAACCTTCATGATGATGATGATGATACGTCGTCAGAGGATTCTGATTAATGTAAGTTCTGATTTATTTGTATTGTACTTGGCAATTGCATGTCCTGTAGGCATAATGTATATTATATTTGTCTTGTGTTACATTTTTGGCATAAATTTATGGTATTTCGGGGGCAAATTAGAATACATCTGGCAACACTGCAAACTCTCTTCTTTACAGGCCGGCACGCGCGTTACACCTGCTGGAGTATATGAAGCAAGAGGAAAGAGAAGTGCAAAGTCCCTCCCCTCTTTCTGTACCAGCAAAAAAGGTAGTGAATGGACTGTAAATAATATTCTATATTTTACTGTATATATTGCTGTATAAGCTATAACCCTAATATGCCTTTTCTGGCAAAATACGGTTCATGAAGATTTAGAGATACAATAAATAAATAAACAAATAAATAAATAAACCTGTCAATAGAAAGCTCCCTTCTTTTTCACACTGATGTTGCATTAATGATGCGACCACGCCCATTGGCTGACTCCTAAAGCCATAAATAGAAACAAAACAATAAAATTTCCCTCTTCCTTATGCTGACACTGCATTATTTCATGATGAAGCAACACTGAATGTCACCAATCTCCAATCGCGAATTGGTACTGCACATCTAACAGTAAGAACTTAGCATGCCACGCTAGGCAAAATCAGTTTTAAACTTACAGTCTGATACATCTGACCATTAATTAAAAGTGCTGTCTTATGTAAACTTTGAATTGAAAAGAAATAATATTGGTGAAGGTATATTGTAAGCAATGAGCAGTCAATATTAAACATCGTGTTGATACGTTATGTGTTTTATTTTCTTATTTGAGCCATGAGTGATGGCAGGAAATGTCTTAGTGGAGCGAAATACAAACAATTAGCAAAGGAAAACATGAAAAACGAACTAAACTTTTGGCTAACAATAGAAAATTGGAAACATACTTTGCAGCTCAGAGGCCAAGGAGAGTTAAAGTTTAACTCTACAACCTAAGAAAAAGAGGCCATATTCATCTAGTGTGTAAGTTAGTAATATTTACTATTATAAAATTGTTTAGAGAGGCGGCAGATACACAAGAGCTTATGGGCAGGAAATTTCCAAAAAAAAGCACTGCTTGGAATGAACTTCTAACTCCAACAGCCGAAAGGAAGAGATGATAAACTGGCTTTCTTCCATGGCATATCATTTACTGAAGATAAGTATACCACAACTATATAAATTAATTCAAATTCACAAAAGTGCATTGTTGACCACATTCTCTCATTACACATCTGAACCGATTGGAGATGATTTGGTGCAAGAAAACAGTAAGTTGCTACAAAGAATATCACCTTCAAGCTTTAAGCATGTAAAATTATTGTGTGAACAAAATTTAGTGCTATGGGGGAATAAAAGTGGAGCCTTAAGTGGACAGATTAAGTGTAATTTTAGGAGATACTGCCCATTATTCCTAAAATTTTTCTCATTCTGAAGGAGACTATATCTAATGTTCAGCTATTCAGAATTGAAGATCTCACATAAAACGAAATTTAAAGGTACAGTTGAAATACTTTATTTCATTTAATGCCAATGGCCAATAGAGTAGTCAATGTTTTTAGTTTAGCATAAACAAGCATTAACTCTAAATAATAGAGGAGTTTAAATTTCACATGTGGTGTCAGGCAGACGCTTTCTTAATTGTATCCTCTTTTATAATCTGCACTATTTTGAAAATAAATCAAATCCATATTTAACTAGAGCATACTAAATCCGTATAAAATCAGTTTGGTTTCTGGGACTCTCATGTTAAATTGCTGGGCTTCAAAGCATTAAGGAACTACTGGTTAATACACATAAATCACACAGTTCATTAGAAGAAATGAACTAGGAGGTAATTATCTGATAAAAAATTCTATTCACACTAAACACATCTTTCAAACTGAATTTGTTAAATCTATATAAAAGTGAAGGAAACCATAGGAAAAGCATTTTTCTTCAATCAACAGTCCTTATTAATTTAATGGCAATAGACAATTCCTCCGTAAGCTAAAGGAACTCGAAGGAATTCGAAGGTTCATTGCCGCGCTTACCTGAGCCTGCCATTCAACCCTATTTTGTGGTAACTCCATCCAACCAGCCCTCGCAAATCCTACTTCCCTTAAATCTATCCTAATATTGTCCTCCCACCTACGTCTAGGTCTTCCAAGTGGTCTTCTCCTTTCGGGTCTCCCAAATGTCCTTACTCCAATAAATGTATGTTTGATTGTTGATTAATACAACCAAGCATAGCCTTGCAATCTTAAAAAAAGAGATATTTGAATCTAAAATAGTGTCCATAGTTTTAAATCCAGGGCTCCCAAAATAAATTAATGTTAAGAATTAGAACATGTGAGCACGACACAGTACTTTGGAGTTAGTCAACTTTCATCACAGATGCTAAATAGGGATGGAATGCATGTTAAGAAATAATCTTGTTTTTATTTAATACACCTAACAATGGCAAGCATCGCTGCACAACCAACAACAACATGAAGACTTATTTACAACCTACTGATATGTTTTCTTCTATCTGTGATATCAAAATATAGAAATACTTCCTTCTGTTTCATTGAGCTAGTGAGTTGTGTACTGTACATCTTTTCAAAGTAGGCCTACCATGTCTATTAAGATATGTCTTTGAAAGACCTGTAAATCAATTCATTTCTCTGCTTACACAAATAAAATAATTGGAGTAACACCAGCAATAGACTTCTAAGACATTCAAACCTCCCAAATCTTTGTTAGAGGGCCTCTGAAAATGTTATAACTTATCAATAGCAATTACAAACTTTATATATCATAAATACCAGATCAAAGGTAAAACAGCCTTTTCAATGAAGTCTTCGTACCAATATGGTACGAAAACACAGAAAAAAACATGGATGCTGAGTTCTGGGATGACATATTGTTAGTTAGCCATATTTAGACCAACAACCAGTTGCGATTACAGAATATATTATAAAGCTACTGAATTTGTATATCTTTCCAAAATGAACTATTTGGTTGGTCATCATACAACTTTCTTATATGTGTCATTGTCTGAATAAATAATCTATTAATTTAGATCAAACTTTCATTGAATGTTATAATTTACTGTCCTCAACACAAGTGTTTGAATTATAAAATTTAATAGTGTAATTTTCCTAAAGAATTACACGTAACCATTTCTCCTTTTGAATTTTCTTTTTAGAAATATTGATTACATATGATTTTCATTAGATGTGGTTCTATATAGACTGCTGGCATGGTCTTGTGGTTAGCGTCGCTGACTACAGATC
Source organism: Ectobius pallidus (assembly GCA_964059195.1). Taxonomy (NCBI): domain Eukaryota; kingdom Metazoa; phylum Arthropoda; class Insecta; order Blattodea; family Ectobiidae; genus Ectobius; species Ectobius pallidus. The sequence goes on along the minus strand of CAXKWD010000003.1, from coordinate 110,407,783 downwards.
CATCGACCCGGGTTCAATCCCCAGTACCTCATCTGCCTATGGTAGATGACACAGCGGTCGGGTGGTAGGCCTTGTCCCTTCAGGGATGTAGCACCACGGAGTTTACTTTTTTTTTAGTGGTTCTAAAATTTGGAAAAACATTAAAATATAAACCTGGCCAAGAACATCATTAATGGCCATAAGAGCAGAATGCTGATCATAGGCCTAACACAAGACATCTACCAATGAATCAAAATACGGAGGGGCAATGTCAATAGTAGGCCCTAACTTCATGGACTGTTGGGCTTGGAGTTATGTTATGTAAATACAGAATTTTACGAAATTAAATACGCCTACACTTTTATATTCTACAGATTATTTTGAAACTCATGTTTTTACAATATCAGGCACTCAGAAAACGTTGTGTTAAATGAAGGTTTAATATTGCCATCATGTGAGTTGTTTTCAGAGCACTACAATAAGTCAATGCTTCGACAACTGGCTGTACATGGCAGTACTTTAATCTTTAAAATATATAGAGTCTGTAAGTATCTGGACGGAATACAGTAAAGATATTTCAATTTTTGTTGCATGATTTTATGAAAGTTTACATAACTCCTAAACCATTAAAATATGTAAATTGGTAAAAAGAAAATAGGAAACATGTAAATTAATTATTGTAGATGTAAGTTCTGAATTCACAAGCCAATTAAAATTTGTTTAAAAATATAAATCCAAAGTTAGTAAACTAAGAATAAAAACATATTACAATCAAACCTGCCTAAAGCAGTCACCAGTTGTTCTTCCAAAAAATGACCAGCGGTACAGATGACAACTAAATTAAGGTTATGAAATTTTTTAAGTAGATGAAGGGGTCTGGTTCATCAAAGGATTAGTAGCCTCGCTACTCTAGTCCCCAGTATTGCAGTCTTTGAAGTGTTTCTTCAATGCAAGAAGGCTACACTTGTCAATAGTTGCGAGTTGAAGTGTATTTTACGTTGTCATTTATCAGTTGGAAACGAGAAACAAAGAAAAACTGAAACTTTGTATTATTATTACTATTTTTATTGGATTTGATAGTGCAAACTGCAAACTACTGTTTGCCCCTAATAAACAATAACATAATCCAGCAGATTGCAAAAGGAAATGCCGATTTTTGACTTGCCGAGTGGGGACATTAATGGATTTTTTACTTCTGAAAATCACTGGCAAGCCTGTGTGATGGTTTCAAGGGCGAACAAAGTATTCATAGTGATATGACTGGCCGTTTAATCCAGGTCACTTTTAGACATTTGTGTGGCTGCTGACCGTGGTGTGAGGTAGCCATTAAAGGGAGGGGACAGTAACATAGGCTTTAAGGGAAAATTAATCAGTTTCACAGAAAAATGGTCAATGATAGATCTGACCGCTAAATGAAGGTGGCCGTTTAGGCAGGTATGACTGTATATTGTATTTACTCAATGTTGTTATACACACTGAAAAGGTTGATGAAACAGTTGCTGTTGTAGACAACTTTGTTCTCGAATTATATTCCCAAAAACAGGGCATAAAACACTCTAGATCTCCAGTGCAACATATAAACGTTTATTTGGATAAGTGGGATAACAAAGTGAAGTAGTGAAGTTTGGGAATGCCAGCATCACTTTCAGTATGATGTAAGATGCATTTGACCTTAACTGAAAGTTAATAGCTGCATAAGTCACCAGAGGCTCCTCTACTGACCACCCATGAGTGAAAATGTTAAGTATCACACGTTTTTATGAAAAGTACAGGTTGGGGCACTTTTAAGAGACACTTGGATTTAAAAGGTTAAATGACTTCTGAATCAACTGACCTCGTTTGAGGTATATCTACAGTACACTAAATTGGATTTTATGCGTACTTCATTCCTGAATAATATTGGTGAAGGTGATTAGGCACATAAACTATGGGATTGAGCAAATAAAGATTAATAAGAGTAAACATGTTAAATTCAATGATGACTGTATTCCTCATAACTAGAGCCCGGATTTCCATGCAAATGCATGTTTTTATATACTTTGGTTACACTTCTCAAACTTTGTAGTTACACATTACATGACTTATGGATTCCAAATAAACATATTTTTTCCATGCATGTTCGCATATTTCGGCCATTTTATGGCAAAATTCATGCATAATGCATGTTTTGGATTTTTTGGGCTTAATGTAGCATATTCAGATGTTTTTAATGCATATAAACCCTCATTTTCTGGTTTTAGTGCATAATATCAAGTTACCATGCATAACTATGCATATTATATATAAAATCTTGGTTTTTCAAAGAAACGTAAAAATGTTGCATTGCATTACCATTGTTATATTTTGATTGACTTGGCAACAGAGTCTGCCACCTGCATGAATTGAGAGTGCAAGCTACTGTTTAACGTACCCTAAATAAACAGTAATATAATACACAAGGCTACAAAAGAAAATGCCGACTCGCCGACCCCCACCACCTTCCATTGAAAGAAAACTGCTAAACAGAATGTTCACGGCTTGAATTTGTCAGTCACTAGCCATTGTTGAAGTCTTTGAATACTTTAGAATCGTGTTGTGGAGAAACGGGTGTGACAGTCAGAGAAAAACTTAAGAAGGTACTTAGTTCAAACCCTGATCTTAAACTCTGAAAATGTGAAAGACATGGAATTCGATCTCACCCTCAGTCAAATTTCTTCCCTTAAGTAGGCCTATGCACCTGTTACTTCTTGTGAAGTAGATAAATGCTTTTCTGCGTTCAAGAATGTCCTAACTGATAAACACATGAGTTTAAGTGAGGAAAATTTGGAAAAACTCGTTGTTGTATATTGTTTTAAGATAAATTGAAATATATTGCAGTACAGTGCGGATTTTTGATAGTGCATGTTTTGCCCTTCATTGAGCATATTTGGAGATACGATAGCGCATGAATGCATGCATATTTTTAAGTTTGATAGTGCATGAAAATCCGGGCTTTACTCATAACCCTTGTTTCTAACCTTGAAACTAAAATGTCATATCTTATTGTGGACAATTTTGATTTTTAATCATAAAGATATTCTTTATAATCTTGCTGTAAGTTGTTCATTCTATTTTAATAGAGTCAATGAAACTGTTACATGTGATGCTCAAAACACAATCACAAGAGTTGTTTGGTCTAAATGTGGCTTGTTATTGAAATTAACAGTTTAATTCACTGGCATAATGGAAATTACTATAGCACTATGTTAAATCTCTAAGGTGAAAATATATGCCTATAATAACCTGTAAATGTGATCAACCTCATAAGATAAAGAAAGCCCATGAGACACAAACTTCTGTTTTAACACTTGCCACATGCAATATGGACATATGCAATCCTCAGCAACACCAAACTTCCATCCAATCGTGTCTGATTCTGATATGTAGGCCTACCGTACTTCTTCTTTGATTCATTCCAAGTTTGCACTAATGTCAAATGCCCCTTGACTTCAGTCTTTCAGGTGAAAAACAACACCACACAATTAACTAAATAATAAAGATGTTGCATTTTTCCTTCACCCAAAACAAAATGTGCATTACTTCTAATCTAGTTATTAAGACGATTAGTGTGCGATTGGCTTATGCCATCCTTAAAGTAGATGCAAGTAGCAGCAGAATATTTAAGTTTGGGCGAGTACAATGTGTACCTTTGTTTTATCATGTAAAAAAAAAAGCAGGAAGCAAATAATGAATGTTATCGTATATCTCAACGATATTCCTGGAAAAGTACAAAACGACATTTTTTCAAACGTATAAAATACAACACGGCAAAGGCACAAAAATCCCACATATACGTTTTGTTTTCTTGTTTAGTTATCAAAATTTTTGTTATAGCACAGAGAGATAGAAATCAAAGGTTTTGTTTATAATAGTCACAGGGTTCTTTGAATCAGCCAAGGGAAGCAATGGTAAAACTTATACTAACATCATCTACATGTACAGGAGCAATGGCTGGTTAGATTGTTTGTGTAAACACTCTTACACACACTGCATTTTATACAAGTTGGCATCAACACTGTATCAACTAAGGTTTCTTAGGTGTATTACACTTCTTGCATTTTGGGAGCTACAGTATGCAACTGAATTCTATCGTTTTTATCTCCCTCAGTCTGGGATTTATTTTATTCATACACAAACTCAACGCAGGTGCCCAAGTGGGGTCTGAGAATTGTTCATATTATCAAAAAACAAAAGAAAACAAGAGCATGTTTGTGAATAATAACAATAAGGTACGATAAGAATATAATAAACTACAATACTGATATTGATAATAAAAGTTATACATAACGACCTATTTGGTTTGAAAAATTGTGAATTTTCTTTTGTGGTCTTTTGCACAACTCTTCACTATACGTTCATTTATATTCCTCATGTGGAGGGAAAATTCATTAAGTTCAACACTTTACTTTGTCCATATTACATTTCAAGCAAACAATAAAATTTCTTTTCTTATAAAAGTCTTCCATAAGTAAGTATTGTGTATATTTATTTCTCATAAGTTTCATAAATATAGACCATATTGTTAACATTAGCCAGCACATGGGTCTTTCATAAATAACAGATCACTTGAAAACTTATGAAATTATGAACTGTTATGATTTTTGGATGTGCTATACATCCAGGAAAATAAAAACCCCATTCTGGTGCCTTACAGTCAAAATCTGGGAGTGTCTTTTTGTAGATTGGTTCTCTATCCAGCTACTGGACCCTACAGAACAATTGAGAGGTATGGCAATAGGGTTGTATAATTCTTTACAGAAAGGTGCTGACCATAATGTCTTCCACAGTTAAGTAATTTATTAACGTTAAATTAATTGCATCTACAGTATCTACAGTGAAATGAAAACAAAAAGCCTGTTCCACGAACCTATGATGTTGATATTCAAATATGATTATCTATGTAGTTTGCAAATGGCATGAGGTGCAATGGTCATTTGACTGGTTCAAAAATAAGACAAATGAGCTTCACAATATACAACCTTTGGCAAGAATTGTATTTTGTACATGCAATTCATAGTATAAAGAAGATTACACACGGAAAGGAAACTAAACGAAAATACCGGTATGAAGTGTAGGTAAAAATAAACTTAGAATGGGAACATATGTCAATTTTAGGTTAAAAAATATACATATATACATAAAAGAAGCTAATATTTTGAGCTATTCTGCTTTGCTAATCTGATAGGTCATGGCTGTCAAGCAACAAACAACAAATAACAGAATTTTATGCATTTAGTGAAATTCTGGGACTTAATTATTTTAGAATTGTACACTATACCACAGCAAATGCTGGTTTTAAGAAGTCTTATTACTATTTTAGAGGCTTATTTTCACAACTAACAATAATTAGCTATTGATTTGAGGATTTAATAGATTCAGAGAACATACAAATTTAATCCATCCTCTAGTAATATAAAGAATCCTTTCACTGCTAACATATCATTATTCATTGTGCAAACTGGTGGTGCTGAATTAATTTGCACACTTATTTTGTAATCATAAATGGACAAAAAATTGCAAATAATCTATCAGTTTCATCCGAAACAAGCGCACAGAATGTATTTCTTGAGGTTTAGACTGATTTACGCAACCCTGGAGTTGCCTGCAAGTCATCACAACACCACATCAGCATTATAATGAGTTTCAATGGATGGTGCAAGACATCGTCAGAAACATTTAGTGACAGATGGCAGTTCGAGTCAAAGAACAAGGAACTGATGGTGTCAGGATGTAGACAACAGATGACACTAAACACTTACACACTTTGCTCTCACAGAGAATTTCTTTTGTCTATAGACATGCAAAGTGGTGTGTGTGCTGATGCACATAGCTGTAGCAGTGAAAGGGTTAATTAATGTGTTGTGTCTTGTACCTACAGATTGTTTTATGCAAGTAGGTCTATGGTAAATGATTTAATACAGAAATTTCTGAGGATAAAGAACATTTTTACTCCCAGTTCTAAAAAAAAAAATAAAACTAATCTACATTTTGCTTGTAATCTTACCACATTGGAGTTATGGTACCGGAAACTGAAGCCTCTATAAGCAAATACACAGATAAGAGCCTTTAGAACAACAAGATAAGTTTCCACATGTAACAGCAATTAACAATAAGATGGCAGTTCGTTAATTATTTTGATCTTGAGTTAGAAGGCACCAATCAACAACTACACCACCTAAACCTCATAACAAATTTTAATCAAGTTATGATTAAAATATTAATAACAATCACAAAACAATTTAACAGTCTACCAGATCTAACACAGAATGCAAGTACTGATGCAACTACAATGTTACTTGCCAATGGCAATGATAAAAAAATTAAATTCACATGTTAATATCCACTACCAAAAACAAGGCTTGGTTTATTTTTTAAGTAAAAGACTTGATTAGAAAAAATAAATTTTCTTCTCTCCAAACAACTGCTACTGTTTTTCTGAAATCTGTAAACCAAACTATGTGGAAGTACCATATATTATTAAGGCTATATTTCGCACTTTAACTTCAAGTGTGAAATATAGCCTTAATAATATATATAATGACTTCACTGTGTTCTTCCCAATATTAGTTTATATATGGAAGTACCATATTTACTTGATCTAATGCACACCTTTTTTTGTCCATTTGTAGCATTCGAAATCGGGGTGCACATTAGATTCGATGGCACATTAAATTCGAGTGCAAATCTGTTCCGTAGTTCGACAGTAACTTTGAACACCTACGCAACAATGCACTGCCATAATATTCTCGACTTTGTTACATTTTTATCGTTTGCATATTACCGGTAGGCATAAACGCAGATTAAAATCAATGTAGTATTTTAACACATACCAAGTGTGTTAAAATGCAGCAGCTTTCAATATGGAGATATCTATTGTCCTGCATCCCCTACATTATCCCCCTAAACTTTATACAAACTTTTATTCATCGGCACTAACAATCAATATTGTTGTTTACAAGAAAATACCAAGATAAAATACCAAATAAAATATCCTACCATTGATGCACATTACTTTTGCCCAGCAAACTTTTTTATTGATTTGAAGTTTTAGAATTGGGGTGTGCATTACATTCGGCGGTGCATTAGATTCGAGTAAATACAGTAAATAAAGCAAAAAAGCAGAGACACCTGTGAAACTAGTGATTTTACTTTCCTAAGTTGGTGTCAAATTTAAACTTCAGCTATAATATCACTCACATGTTGCTTGAATTATGGATTTTTTCCTTATATGTAAGAAACTGCAGTTTTCCATTTGAGATAAAACTAATGTTTATTAAATATAGGCTACTTTAAATTAATCTAATTCATGGAATGATGCAAAATCAGATGATGGCACATATTTCCAACATTTATCAATTTTATGTGGAAAATAGTGTAAAATCATGATGTTTACTTGTTCGTCCTCCAGTTTTAAACTTTTTATCACCAGTTTCAATTTGAAGAAATAACTTTCGGCTCACACTGCCCCAAGATGAGTATATTATTGATTCCATACACAATTTTGTTTTACGTTAAACTCTTTTAAAAATCTGTAGCAAGATTGAGATCGGAAATATACACACAAAACTTCACTAAAAAGGTATATTTACCCAGAATGATCATTTCAACGGGTCTTCCCGCCATCATCAGCTGATTCCGACTGGCCCTCTGGCGGCGGATGAATGAACTTGTCAATCAAGGTTCCATGTATGCCAACTGAAGTGTCAAAGTTTAAAAGATTTTCTCGGTTCTTTTTAATGAATATTTTTTCCCATACCATAAGATCTATTGGTTTTTCAACTTGTTTTAATAATTCAATTTCATTTTCAATTTCATGGCCTACTTCCCAAAAATGCATTGCCAAAGCGGATTTTTCAATTTGTTTATTCATAATGTTCCTAAAATGTTCTTTTCTCCTTGTGTCTAAATTCCTTTTTGTTTGGCCAACATAAAATCTTCCACAATCTTTGCAATTAATTTTGTAAATTCCAGCTTTTTTGTAATGAGGGACCTTATCTTTCTGGTTGGTTTTTATTACATTTTTCAAACTGAATTTATTCTGTGGTGCCAATTTGATGTTTACAATGTTGAAAATCTTCTGAAATCTGTTGTTTGCCCATGGGTGATAGGTGAATCTTTTGTGATTTTTGTTTTCTTTTTCATTTAATAGTGTAGTTGTCTCTTAAACCTTCTTCTATTTTTTGAATTTCTTTACTTTTTTGTCAATGGGTAAATATACCTTTTTAGTGAAGTTTTGTGTGTATATTTCCGATCTCAATCTTGCTACAGATTTGAACACTTCACTTTAAATTTCCATCTAATATTTATATTGGCCTTTTAAAAATGTTTAAACATGCCAAAATCTCTTAAATTTTTTACAACAGCACAGAACAATTAAAAAAATCATGGGCATCCTTTAAAAACATGAAATCCTTAAAAATATAGTGTAAAATCCTTAAAAAGTAACACAGATTTTCCCAAAAAAATAAAACGTTAAGTGTAGGTCCCTAGCTTTGTATGGTCAGAATACCACAGCCCTTTATTACAATTTATACAAGAAATAATCACTCTTTTTAGTTAAGTGTTTCATACATCATCTGATAATATATTTCAGCTTTATTGCAAATCTGGTTAATTAAATAAGACAATTAATATATTATTTAGTACTGCATCCATAATTAAAAAACATGCAATTTTAACTATTGTAAAAAGTGATCTGTTTAATTGGACTTCTATTCAAATAAAAATTAAGCTTTATGATGAAAGAAAGATGAGATTTGAACTTCTCTGTTTACTGAACACCTTTTTCAAATTGTTTCAGAATGCATCTGCCCTTTGCTTTATAATACCAGGTACCCCACTATCAGATTGTCACTTCCAAATATCATTTGTAGCAACGGGTTTTCAGTCCATGAAGAGGTTCAAGTTTTGGCAATTAACGGCAGTTCTCAAAGGATCGATATGAATGTCATCAAACCTGGAGAACGAAAAGGTTGCATATCAGATCCAACTGTAAGATTCGAGACTCATGAAAGTCAACCACTGGTTGAAGAGAAGAAACACATTTATACTCCAACTTCCCTTTTACATAGATAAGCTTAATCTTTAAGATGTCAAAGTGAGAGGACTTTTGATAGGATTCAGAGGCACCATACCACTGAAAACTGTAGGATCTGTGAAAGAAGTTAGTGTTTCTTTTAAAGGTTCCCTTGCTTGATTAAAAAACCATTTATATAGCAAAGTTAGCAGCTACCCATGATGGCAAGATTTAAACTTATGATAAGTAATTAATATTATCGTAGTAGTAATTTGTATATTGCACCTCTGTTCATGTATTAGTAACTAAAGATCTTAATATGTTAATCTTTGTCAGTTTGGCAGCTTGTATCGTCAAGAAGAGAATAAAATAAAATAAACATTTCTCAGGCTGTCATATTAAAAATGCAGGCTTATATAATGTCAGTTTTGATTTGTGTTATGATAATTTCTTTTCATTTGTTCTCATTCATTACATTTTCACTGGTAACGTAGAATATTAAAATAAATTTATTTATAACTATTCTAATATCCCTTGTTAAAAATCTGTTAGATGTTAAAATGGTACGAAGTTGATGTAATTACACCATGAAGAAAGTGTTGATGCCAAACAGCAGCATGTGTGTAAGAATCTATACTCACTGCAAGGACCACTGCACAACTCTGTTGTGCACCTTCAATCTTCTAAACTGGAAGCTGGTAACATTATGCAAACAGACCCAAGCGATGGATCTTTGCAGACAGGAAATTATGCAGGATAAATACCAGTGGTTTGGGGCAGCTTTCCAAATCCAGTTCCTGTAAATAATTAATCTACATGTCAATGGAAACTCACAACCAACCAACCAACCATCATACAAAGATATTTAAGTGAAATGACTGTGTGTTTACATACAGGAAGATATATTAAAATATGCTCACTGCATACAAAAAATAAGACAATATAAAACAGAATACATAAACTTTGTAAATAAATTCTTGATCTTCCAAAAATTAATTATTTACTGAAACAAAGAATTTTTAAAAGTAAGCTATACTTAAAAACTGAAAAAATATCCAGTGACATAGTTACATACAGGATGTTAATGAATAACACCGAAATATTTTACCTGTGTAAAATATACAAGAAACTTTTATTAGGAGATTTTTGCTCTACGGATTCAATTTTTCCTGTTAAAGCATAAAATCTCCCAGGGCATGGCCACCACTGACTTCTAACATTTGAAAAAATGTAGAACAAAGGAACTTCGTTATTAACATTGGAGCTATCAATAAAGAAACTAATACAGTGGTGCCCAGTCATGCGATTAGTCTGTAAATTTTGCGGTGGAAACATTAAAAAGGCATGAAATCAATTTAATGAAAATTTTAACCCTATTTTGCTTCATTATTGACTTATGAGCACCAAATTGTAATGACTTTAATGTCCTGTAGCATACACATTTTACGTCATAGAGCAAAAATCTCCTAATACAGTTGCTTGTCTATGTCCTCTCTATACATAGGTTAAATATTTCAATGTTATTCGTTAACACTCAGTATAACTAGGACAATAAACTGAAATCTAATTATCATTACAGTGCAATAAGCAATTATCTGCTAAACAGCTTATTACGTAATAATTATTTTCTTAAAATATTTACAAACAGTTTGAAATCATGAGGCTAAAGACCTAACTATGACAACATTTATCTGGGTAGCGTAGTGAATATGTTGCCGCCTGTGATTGTCTGACAGTAGACGTCAGAGTAGATTGCTGAACTCATTTCATGAAGTCCACCTTGCTTGTCCTGAAAAAACAGTTACTATTATGAGCTTGTCGGTTTCATAGTGGAGTTGGTGTGACTCCATGCCATTTCTGTCATTTTGTTTCAACATTCTCATACATTTCCAAGAAAAAAGCTCAATGCAACTGTTTTTAGGACATATTTTAGGTACACTAATGGTGGACTTCATGGAACAAGGCACAGGAGTGTATTCTGACATGTACTGTTGGACAATAACAGGTGGCAAAGTTCTATGCAGAGGGGATTTCAAAGCTTGTGAGGCAGCACGACAAACGTATGAATGGAAATGGAAATTATGTCTAAAAATAATGTAAAGGTTTTATTTTCACTTGTGTGTGTTCAAAAAATAAAGTAGCATTCCTTAAAAAATTTAAAGGAATTTACTGTCCGAATCACACTTTTAAGTAAAAACAATCCAAACACTCAGCACAATACTCATTGAAATTAAGATATATTTTTTTTTCAATTGAAAGTGTAGAAAAATGATATTTCTCAATTTTATTCAAGAATTCAGTTTATTCACTCAAAAATATAATTAGGGTGAGTGACAAAAAAGTATCACTTAAAAAGTATCACTTAACACAAAACTTCTGATGTTGCCAGCAGACTTTTTTCCAAGGATGTTTTTTAATTATCCTCTGGACCAGTGGTTTAGTTGGACCAGAATACACCAAAACACCATTCCATTAAATATTTTCATAATTAGAATTTTATATTAATATTTCTACATGTTTGAACATTCAGTAACAAAACTGTCAAGCGATGAAGAGCATTTTGGGAAAACTGAGATGTTACGATGCTTATATTTTTTGTGTTGCTGTCAACCACAGTGTCAACACATTGTCATCTAACAAGTACCAACTCCAGTCAGAAGAAAGATAACAGAACGACAAAAATGATTTACAATTCAAAGGTACTGTTCAAAAATAATTTTCCTTCCTCTCCTAACTAAAATATATCTGCTATGGCAATGAGTGTGTTTGTAGACTAAAAACTTCGACCTTCATCACTAACAAACCTGTTTTATTTATAATGAAGAAAAACAAAAAATAAATACCGGTATAAAAACCTGTTCACCTGCTGCCCTTCAAATTTGTCAATGCATTGTCCAGCCTATATAAAACTTACCATCTCTCCTTCTTCACCTCCAAAATCCAGCCAGAGTAATCGAGCTCCATCATCAGCAGACATGCGCAATCGTTCAAATGGAAATTTCCACAGTGTTCTTGGTTCCCGTCTTGTCAAAGTGTTGAGAATCTCCATCAGTGTGAATCCATTTTCGTAGTGCAGTATCAGCTGTGCAGGCTGCCCTTGCCAGAGACAACCTAAATACACAGGGAATGTGTTGAAGAAAGAAAATATTAATGTATGTATGATAAACAAAACTAGTTAGTGTTAGAGGAAAATCTGTTTTTGACAGGAATCAAATTCAGGCTTAAAGCTTAGTTCACTGATGCTGAAACCATTTAGCTATCCAGGAACTTACCTAAAGCTATTTCCTCTTGAACCTTACAGATTTCACTGTTTGGGGTCTTACATGTATAAGAACAAAATATTTTGTTATTAGGTACATATAAATATATTCACTGCATAAATACCTCAGCACAGTCTCAAGGCTGTCTAACAAGGAAACATGGATTTTGTACTAACAGACCTCAAAGCATCTTTTTATTTTTTAAATTAAAACAGTTTCCATTCAATTCAACTCTTTACACCAATTACAGAAACAAATATATTTTGCACTGATACCCTAATACCGTGTAGATGTTAACATATCTAAAATAGGGGAGAATAGGGTTGCCAACTCTTGAAAGTGGAAATAACAGAAGTGAAAATAAGGGATAAATGCCAAAATAAGGGCCCCAAAGTTTACTACTAATACATCGTAACTAATGGTTACTCACAGTACTGTATTAATATTCTCTCAGAAAAGTTATATATCACTCTACATCAACAATACAAACAACAAGTCACACTAATGAGGGGAGACGAAAACTGAAGAAGTGACAAAGAGCATCCAACCAATTACAACTATCAATCATCTTTCATATGACCATTATGAAAATATCATACCAAAACAAATTTAAAAAAACAGATGGCAGGAATTCTGGAAATATGGGATATATCTTGAAAAATATCTCACTTGGGATGTTTGTACACATTAACTGAAACTATAGAATTTCCGAGGAAATACTGGATAGTTTGCAACCCTAGGGGAGAATGCAAGAGGTACATACCTTGCTGCACTGTAAATATATAATATAATAAGATCTGCAGGGATATTTAGTAAGAGTATTGAAAGATTGTTGGACAGCTGAGAGGTCCCAGAATCAGGGAATAAACTGAAAGCTAGATACCCTGAACAAATTTCTCTCTAAAGCAGCATTAATGGCTTGCTGTTTCCCTTATACAACTCTCAAAAATATTAAAATAATGTTGTGCTTCTTCCTTTTGCAGAAATATATCTGTGTGAAACAGGATTTCTGTATTATGCTTCAATGAGAACAAAGTACAGAAACAGACTTAATGCTGCATCTTACATGAGGCTCCAATTGTCATCTACTACTACTAACTTCAAGAAAATCTGTGATAGTAAACATTAGAAACATCAATCATATTGAACTTCCAGGTTCCAATTTTACTGTTTTACCATTAGCATGACTTTGAGATTTACTTGGTAATTGCTTTTTGAAAATTTAATTGAATTATTTTTATATATATAAAACTTTAGGCTAGGAGGTCATAGCAAAACAATTTTCATAAAACAAACAATTTAAGTGTGTTTTTAAAATTGTAACATTTATTTTAAGTTACCGTATCAGAAAGAAAGTTATGATTTTTTACTGTGAGTATGAGTGTTCCATATATATATATATTCCTTTAAATGAAAAGTGTTCCATGAGCAAAAACGTTTGGGAAATATTGTTCTAAAGGATGTAATGTAAATCTGTTCAACGAAACGTAAATGAAAATTTCTTTATGACTTTATGATTCTGAGAATTTTAAATAGGCTTCTTCTATTAAATTAAAGTGTATAAAACCTTTAAATCCCTTAAATAGGTCAAAATCTTGACTCACTTCATAACACGAAGTAATGTCCAGTTTTCCTAGCAAATTAATGGATTTAAATTGAATGAACTCAAGACACTAAATCGAGAAGAGCACAAATAGTGTGCAGAGGATTCGAACATGCGAGTACGTGAATAAACATGATACTAACGACAAACAAGTTCTCGTTGGGTTTGGGCACAATTGTGGCTGCCCTGAACCAATGCTCGAGCCCAGTTTGCAAGATCTCGATGTGTCTCTGCTCGAAGGTGATGGGTCACTACTCCTTCAGGTGTTCCACAGCGCACACTAAATGTTATCATGTCTGTCTGTCGACTGGAGCTCACCAACCTAACAAACAGATGAAACAGCTGTGTAACACACCCCTAGGAGATAAAAGCATTGTGATACTATTCCTTAGTTACTCATATTACAAACTTTCAGTTTATGAGTTCTTTTCTGAGGATTAACATGAAAAGTAACAAGAGAACTAGGATTTAGTTTTGTTTTACAATTGTTATAAAGGCACTAGACCACAGATCAGATATAGTTTGTAGTTTCAGATGTAGTATAAAAATGTTAATTCTTTTTTACTATTGCATCTCAGTCCTGGCTATACAAAATCAAGCTTTAGATCAGTAACAAGGGTTATTTGCTACTACTTAATTTATTTATTAAGCTTAGGGATACAATAACCATGGCTTCATCATCAAACTAATTACAAAATACAAAACACACAACACACATTTTATACATCAAAAAAGAAGAAAACAAAAACACTGAGCAAGGTGACTGAGATGGCAAAGTCTTGGACTCACATTCAGGAGGTCTCAGGTTGAAATCACGTGGCTGGTCAATTTGACATGGGTTTTTTTATGGTTTCAAGATTTCCCCAGTCATAAAGGCAAATGCCAAATTAGATAATAACTCACCATGACTCATCTTGTATCAAATATTATAAAAATATATTTGACATAATTTTCTAGGCATGAATTACAATAATTCTTTGATTCTACTAATACTTACAATGAATACTGGTTTTATTTTGGATAGGCTGTCTGTATGATGTTATTCCATTTAGGTACTTTTCTAATTTCTGAATACAGCAGGCCTACTTTGAAGTGAAACATTCTGTATACATCAACGAATCAGAAGCACTAAAATGGTATCCTTGCTACAGACCTACAGTATTCAAGACTGACCCAAATCATGAGGCCTGGAGAGATGACAAAAATCGTTAAAGGTATATACACAACAAAATTTTGATACAGAGCTGATTTCACAATTGGCATAATTTTTAATGATCAATTTTAATATATATTTATTAAGAGGAAGATATCGCTCCCAAATTGTTCATAGTTCTAATGGAAGAAGTATTCTGCAGAATGAAAGAAGATTATGGAATTGATATCAATGGAAAGAAATTCATCAATCTCCAATTCACAGACAGTATTGTACTTGTCACACAATCACAGCCATACATGGTAACAAATTTATTCAAATATAACAATGGTATCTGTATTAATGTCAAGAAAACCAAAATTATGAAAATTTACAAAGAAGGAACAAATCAAAATAAATGACATAATAGAATATGTAAAATAATATCTCCCAGAGGGAATACGGATGTAACTGTAACACTTCAATTTGAATTTCCTGCACTTTGTCACATTTTCCATGAATTCTTTTTTTAAAGTAAACCAGTGCTTCAGTTTTGCTGCAGAAAAATAAAGTGGGGGGGGGGGGGGAAAGACAGCCATGACAGCCCATTCCGCAAAACCCATAAGTATGATCTGATTTTGCTTCACCACTACTACAGCGACCACAGAGCTCTGCTGCAGAGCTTTAAGTTTGCTTTAAAAAAGAATGCAAGGTGTACAGGTAGGAAAAAAAAAAGCGGACCGACTAAAATATCTAAGTTCCCGCTAAGAGCCACTGCACATGTCTAGCGGCATTCACAGGATAGCAGGGAATGTATTGAAATTTGTTCTAGTGTCAACTGTTGACTTATCTCATTTTGAAACTCATTAGAGGTAATGTAAGAGGGTCGTAACTTGAGCTATAGCATCACAATTATCTATAAATATTCCCATATTTAGGGAAATCCTTCCCCAATCAGCTACAAGAGTCGGTTCGCTTTTTTTTTTCCTCTACCTGTACATGGAGAATGTTCCATGGCTTCCAGAAAAGCACAATATGTAGACAAAAAGTGCAGGAAATTAAAAATTAAGTGTGGGAAATTTAAAATCTCGCACTTGATTATATCTGTATTCTGCTTGCAAAGGGGTTATTGTTAATGAAAACTCTTGAGTTTAACAAGCATTATGACAAAATTAGTAGCATTTAAAACCTATTAAAATCACTTTTGATTATATCGTCACCTATTTGCCAGAAGAATACATGTGCAAAAGTTAAAAA
Source organism: Ectobius pallidus (assembly GCA_964059195.1). Taxonomy (NCBI): domain Eukaryota; kingdom Metazoa; phylum Arthropoda; class Insecta; order Blattodea; family Ectobiidae; genus Ectobius; species Ectobius pallidus. Next base: position 110,391,518 of record CAXKWD010000003.1, on the reverse strand, counting down.
ATCACGAATGTGTCACATTTGTTACTGAAGCATAACAAATAAAGCAGAACATGTAAATGGAACTAGCTATTATTCACCAAAAAAAGATAAAATGTTCGTGGTTCTTGAAGAACAAAGATTAATGTAAATAGATACCAGCAATGTATTTAAGTCAAAAACTTAATTTTGTATATTTGTGGTTTTGGCATATAGGTGATATGTGTAGCCTAACAAAATATTACCTTAGCTAAAATAATAATCATTCTAACATTTGAACTATCCAATTTTTTTTATTATTTGTGCATGTCATGGTCCAATTAACACAGATTATCGGGAGTTTTCTGAAATAGCAGTTAAATTAGAAATGAGTTGGGAATTTTCTGAAATAGCAGTGAAATCAGAAATGAGTCACACATCCTGATCATATCAGGAGTCCCTTTCCTGCCTGAATGATTATGAGCTAATGTTAAACTGTTAAAAGAACAAAATCTAGAGAAACTAACCTTGTTGATAGGAGGGGACATGTATCTACAGGAGAGCCCCAGGCCTCTGGACTCCAGGGTGCTGATTCATAGAGTCGCAGTTCACGATCTGTGACTGCAGCAAATACAGACTGCCAGTGCTCTGGATCATCACTGCTTTCTGAACTCACTCGTCCATTCTACAACAGAACAAAGAGGTAAATCAGTTAAAGAAATATAACAAAGATAAATAACAACTGTATTTTGTATAATTATTATACTGCTCAAAATAATAGGTTGTAATTAAATGAAACTAATTTCGTAGAAATATTATCCTGTGGTATATAAACAAAACATATGCCTTGAAAACTAAATTTGTAAATAATATGGAGAAAAACAATAGCATGGGTCTGCTAGAACCAGCAAGACTTAAGGCTACCACATACTTCAAGCTATGCTATGCAAAATCGCTTCAATGCAGCTTATGAATGATGAATGAATGAATGATATAGGACGGCATATACAGACAGCTAGGCTAAGCTGAGCTATGCTATGCAAGAAAAGCTAAACTACATTTCACAGATCGCCGAAGAGGAAATTTTCTTAGCCATATCAATCAATTAGTGGCAAATACTGTTACAAATGTCCCAAAGGGAAATAAAAAAAATCAATGATAAGGGAATCCTTTGAAGGCATTAGTACTTTATAAGTCACTTAACAAATAATAATAATAATAATAGCTATAATAATAAATATTAATATTAATAATAATAGCTATAATAATAAATATTAATATTAATAATAATAACAATAACAATAATAATAATAATAAATTTATTACTACAAATTATGATATAACATGTTTACAAATATGAATTCGAACAACACCTGAAAAAGCAAAGCTTGTACTCGGGGGCGTTTCAGTTCCCAGTTCACAGTTCACTAAAATAATTAGCCTATTTGCAGTAGGCCCAATTAAAAAAAGTTATTTACAAACATAGAAAAGTATGAATTAATAACATTTACAGTAAGGACAGGTCCTATTATAATTACAACAGTGGAAATGTATGTGTTAATAATACCATAATAATGTATAACATTTTAAGATAAATTAATTTTAAGGTAAAGTAATTCACATTTAAAAATTTAATTTTGAGAATATTATAATACAGAAAATAATATAATAATTACAAAAGTAAGGAAATAATACAAGTAAATATAAATTTTCCAAATTTTGACTTAAACTGTTTAATTGCTTAATCCAGTTAAATCATTATTAATGAATTTCATCTTCAGACAGGGTTAAAATAGTTATAAAATTGAAAGAGTGTCCACCTTAGAACCCTTGTCGTAGCACTTATCTGGGGCCACTTATATAATATAAAATAAAAATAATACAGAAGGCACAAGCACACATTAAAAACAATGTTGTCAAAATATTAAAATCTTCTTCTTGGTCCCAGATGCGTCCATTATTTGAATATGCATTTCGATGCAAGTTGCATCATCTTCAGTTCAGATTTGGAGAAACAGCAGTCATTATCATTAGACAGAGTGACTGCTGTATCTCCAAATCTGAACTGAAGATGATGCAACTTGCATCGAAATGCATATTCAAATAATGGACGCATCTGGGACCAAGAAGAAGATTTTAATATTATGACAACATTGTTTTTAATGTGTGCTTGTGCCTTCTGTATTATATTTATTTTATATTACAATAAGTGGCCCCAGATAAGTGCTACGACAAGGGTTCTAAGGTGGACACTCTTTCAATTTTATAACCAGTTAAATCAGTATTATTGCTAATAAATGAATTGAATAGTCTTGGGTCGAAACTTGAATAATGCTTAACTCCAGCAGTTGTAAAATTGTTTTGGCTCAGTTAATAAATTAAACTGATTCCATTGCGTGTTCAGTTCATCACCTTCTGACCTATATTTGTCACGATTTTTATGAAAATATTCGAACAGAACGTACTTGTAAATTTGGTCTATGTTGAATACGATAAATTCAGAAAATAATAATTTGGAAGAATAGTGAAGAGGCTTTGACTAATTTGACCAATTTTTATGATGCGCTTTTGAAGACAAATCAAAGTCCAATGTCCGTTTTTGAAACTCCTCCCTACCCCAGTATGACACATTGAAAAATATAGTGAATGGTACGTAAAACATAAGCTGGTGAACATGAACGGAGAATAACAAATTTATACATTATTTTACGTAAGCTATTGCATAAATATACGATGTACTTATTCCATCTTAAGTGATTATAAATTATTATGCCTAGATATTGAACTTTATTTGATTCGCGTAAGGAGGGGCAAGTGCATCTATTAAAACAGCAACCTGAATCATGTATTTGTACGCTTAAACGGTGTAATTTTAAGGTGCAAACCGTAATCACATACACAATATATTAATTTATTAATGATAAATAGTCTATACTATGACCCCTGTAAACTTCGTAACGTCAAAACGGTCTTGGCATATACGCGTCACGGGTTCCTACGCCATTGTTGTTCTGAATCTCAGCTAGCGGGTTTGATGTCGCACATATCGTTCCATTTGCTCACACCTCAGAAGGAGATAATATTAAGTTATCCTTTTACGAGAACTTTACTTCAAATATGAGAAATCTCTTGTGGAACACTTGCTTTTACTCCCTAGACATATATAATGCAATTTTCTAGCTTCACATTCCAAAACAGAGTAAGTTAATGTTCGCGAGACGAGGCTAGTCAATCTATTGTGAGAAAGTTAGAATTAAACTTTTAGCACCGGTACAAGTGGACGCGGCTAGCGCAACACAATTTAAACTTTTTAACCCAAATATAAATTTCGTTTTTATGTGATTTTTCGTTTTTGGGCTGTGCTGTTCACTGAGACACACGCAGACGAACTTAGTGACAGGCAGTTCAACAAGCAGCCATGCAGATAGTCAGACAGATAGAGAAAAACTTGTCGAACTTGTTAGGCATATATATTAATATGCAAATAGTTAGTAGTGCAAACTTATATTGGCCCAAGCCCATCCAATTAACTTGCCGGTATTATTATTAGTGCCCGGAAATTAATGGAAAAAAAAATCGACTATTTCATTTTGCATATTGTTGCATATTTCGTTAGTTATGCCGATAATGAGTGATATTTGCTTGATACTAAAATATTTGCGCATACTTTATTAATTTATAATTTTAATTTAACGGTTTGTTTCTGACGAATTTTAAATACTGTGCACATCTCTCCATTAATTCGAACATTTACAGCATATTTGGCTAAATTAATGTTTTCAGAACCGTCCGAGCAATAATTCACAGTACACAGTCTAATGTTTTCTGAACTGACTGTACAATATTAAAGCCATGTTTCAGTTCATTACATTTCAATTCACAAAATTTTGTTGCATTGACCTAGTTTTTTTTTAAAGTTTTATAATGCAATTTATACAACTTCTATAATTATCATCATAGGCAATGTCACGTGAGATCCTGATTTTATCGTTACATTCACGAGCAACGAAGTAGCTTTCTCACTAGTGAAGCACAATTTAAACAAAATCGTTAGAGCTCCTTTCGAGAAAAACGCGAACAAATTACGTAGGCAACGCAGTGGAAAAAGTAAGAGAAAGTCGTCCGAATGCTTCTCACATCTTCGGACTCTACTTAATCCAAATATCCAGTTTCCACAGATCTATTTTTTGCTTTGAAAAGACTAAAACAACTTTTGCGTTCAATATCATCCTTAAAAATATCTAATATCAATGATGTTGTAAGTACTTATAAGATAGGGTTGAAAAACTCAATTCAGAAAATGCTTGTGGTAAATTTATAGGAAGAAGTACAGTCAGGAGAAACCCATTTGTAACATACATAATAATGAGACAATGTTTTATTTTATTTTAATTCAATTTACTCTATTTTAATAGATCTAACATCCAAAACAAAAAGTTTAAATGAATATGAACTTTAAATAATAATTATGCTACACAGACATTTCCTGACGACTGAATTACTTTGTAAAATAATTATTACAAACACAGAAGTCGTTACTTCTACTATTCTATATTTATGTGTAGTAATAATATTGTTCAATATTATATAACTTCCTGACATGAACCAATTAGTAAGGACGGATGTATGATTTTTTTTTTAGTATTTGAGCCCACCCGTTTCTTTCAAAAGTTGGCGATCCTACAGATGGATACATAGATAATATCTCGATCGTTTTGAATCAATAACGAAAAGTGATTCAACTCTCCAACAATATGCACATGAATCGCTTATTTAAGAAATGACTTAAGTCCACTTTTCATAAAATTGAGTTAAGACCAGATTCATAAACCTTGAGGATACACATCTGTGAGCACAGAAAAGACCCTCATTCCAGTACTCCCAATGTGTAAAATGCCACCTTCTGCTTTTCTGCAACCAAAAGCTGGCAACCAAGGATAAGATTCTCAGACGTTCTTGCTGCAATCATCAAATAAACCTATCCAACTATCTGCACAGCTAGCTTATACTAATAATTGCATAACCATTAACTCCAAGAAAATGTCTGATATTTTAAGAAAGTCAGCCTGTCATGTTCCAGAAGATGAAGCCCAAAGTTTATGTTGCATTATCTTTCAGTGGCCAATATTGGAATAAACAAGCCAGTGCTGTTTTCAGTGCCAGTAAATCATGCTTGTTTGTTAATATATTTCCTGTTTGGAAGGTATAAGATAAAGGATATACTAATGGACTACTAATGTTGAAATTACTTTAATTCTTTTTGTTGACAATAAATTAATGTGTTCATTTTGTTTAAATTAAAACAGGGTATTCCTTTTGGGTTATAAACAGTGTATTCATTTTATTTGAATTAAAAAGCAAAGTTTTGTTTGAGATAATAGTGGCTATTAATTTTGAAGAAGACACTTGCATTCAGTGTGCTGCACACAAAAGTTTACTTTACATGTTCAAGAACAAACGTGCTCTCATTTTATGGGGAATAAAAGAGGCAATTACTGTTACAAAGCATACTTGCGTTAACATTCCCCCTCATGTTTCATGTATTCCTCCTTAAATAATTCACAATTAAAACAGTCAAATACTGTTGAAATCTTCTGACTGCAGAAAGGACCTTAGTCCAGCAGCTTTAATCTTTAATCTATCTATATTAATAAAAGGAAGTGTCTGTCCTCCGTCTGTCTGTCTTCCGTCTGTCCTCCGTCTGTCCGCGATGCCCAGCGAAATCTGCTGAACGCAGAGATCTGAAATTTTATACATAGGCGGACTAAAGGGTCGGAATGTGCACCTCGAAGCCGGATTTTTAATTTTAGCTTTCGTTCGCGAGTTATGAGTGAAAAACTGGCAGAAAACGTGATTTTAGCGCTGTCGAAGCATCAGATTTCAGTACAGTAATACATTTCAATGTCAAATCAATTGCATTTGGCTTTGGCTATTTTTGTCATACCGTGGAAATAAAAGCATCGCGATCGCTTGAATGTTGTAAGCCCACGCTGGTGCATTTGTTTAGAATGTCAAGGCCCGTAGACATACGAAATCTTCAAGCTACACGGAAGAGGGATAATCAACATAGGCCTAAATATGATTAAACATTGTTCGATTTGGACGAAACTCACTATACATGGATTTTCTGGGTCAAGGAACTCGAATCTGAGATCGCTTTTGCCAGGCGACGCTATCTAATCGTGGTAAGTAGTCCACGTGGTTTAGGTGTTAATAAATATAATGTTTTAACTATTATGCTCTTAATTTTTTATTTTTGAAATAATTATCGCGGGCGAAGCCGCGGGCACATGCTAGTAACAAATAAGACAAACTCTAAGCGGAATTTAGTTCTATTACAGTTAAATCAGTGAGCATTCATAATGACAAATTATTATGCTATGAAAGAATAAACAATTTTTGGTACCCGCTCTCTAAAACAGCTGCTTGTCGGACTGGTAACACGCCGAAAAATTGCATTTTAGCGACCAAGGCCGCTAAAATTGCATAAAACTGCATTCACTGACCAGTCACACCCAACTTAAGCATGGATTTAAGCATATAAGTATTTAATTGGAATATATTCCTTCTCATAGTCGCTTGCTGGCACCAGCTTCAATTGAATTCAATTCAATGTTTCTGGCTTGGATTGAAATTTCCTTGGGATTATCACTCATATTTTCACAAGCTTTTCATAAATACTAGTTCGTATGCATTATTGTTTTCAAAAAGCGACTCACATATAATGCATCTACACAGCATTTCGTATTGGTATGTACGGTTCATTATTATCCCGCAATTCAGGTGGCTGTGAGAATATGACGTTAAAAAATGGCTGACTACCTTTCATTATAATTAATTATACGGTACTTTTGTTTCATTTCATATAATTTCGAGAGATTTTACTAATAAATACTGTATGCATCACGTACGCAAAAAACTTTATCGGACTTACCCAGTATTTCAGCCTCGGCTTACGTCTCGGCCGCTATACTAGATTCGTCCGTTAAAGCGTTATTTTGCGTACTTGATACATAAATAGGTATTTTTAACTTTTCTCAAAATCTGGTATTATAGATTCAGCACTAAATGATTCACACATAGTTTTCCTCACTACGAAAATTACTGCTAGCCTACGTAAAGAACGGGCACATATGGCAATAAAGTTATTACACATATAATACAATTTTTCGAAGTTATAGTAGAAAATATATCTATGCGCATGCACTTGAATCAATTACAACAAATTTCCCCGACATTAAAAGAGAATACCCATCTCTAGAGAGCCATTAGTTTCAACTGCACCCCTCCTACTTGCTCGCCATCACAGCCCTCCCTCGCTTCTAGGTATGGTCCCAGACAGGAGGGAAATCTCATACATACCAGGAAGGGGTTGGTCCATTGCCATTATAGGGGGGTCTACAACCACCTCCTATTATTCCAAATTTATGATTGAGGAATTTTAATAGCCCAATGAACAGAACGGGGAACCAGAATTCTCAGTTCTTTCTTCCCTTTCCGGCAATTGTCACACGTGGGTTCCATTTCGTTCCTTCAGAGCAGTGTTAGTTTTTATAGTAGGGGATTCAACACGAATATGATGTTGGTAGGCTTGGAAAAAAAAGAAGCATAGTGAACATTTAAGGCAACATTTATCTTGGGAGAAAGCTCATTTTATTCAAGTACAGTTCCTTACAGAAGAGAGAAATGGGCAGTTTTATGTGGCAGAGATAAAACATATTACTTTACGACTAACGTTTCACTTCTGTAGGAATGAAAGTATACCATATAGTGGGCGAAACTGTATTAAGTTTTTCTTGAGATCCACAAGTTATAGCAATAACACTACATAATTTTCTAGCGCATCATTAAATTATTATAAAACAGGTTCTGTATCCCGAGTAAAGAAAATACATCATAAAGAAGTATCTTTATACCTTTTGCCATACTTTCGTAACGTAATATTCTCTAGTAAAGTAAAGTAAAGTGTTCCCTATTACAGGCCATGGAGGCCGAGAGGGTTCCAGGAGGTTAAGGCTCCCAGATTTTTAGACATCGGCACATGAAGGTGGTAAGGTTGTCAGCCTTACGCACCGGCCGCCTTTACCCCCAGGATTGCTCCTGGTACTGCTTTTGTTAGAGGCTGAGTCGACCCCAGGGCCATAGTGCCACCAGAAGGATTAGGCCAATTGAAAAATTCCAACGACCTCATCGGGGATCGAACCCGCGACCTTCCGGTTTGTAGCGCAGCGCCTCAACCACTACGCTACGGCGTACCCCAATATTCTCTAGTGTAGCGTTTCTCAGCCTTTTTGAACCCGAGGACCTCTAAAATGTCTAAAAAAATGTAGGGACCCCAAATTTTACATCCCATTTTTAAAAGAAGGCCTATATTCTTAATATTTATTAATTATAGGTCATTATAAAGAAATATGTGAAAAAATTTTATTTCTTTACTTTCCACTTGCTTTATGATATTTTTTAATTATGTCTGCGGACCATCTGCACCATCTTCGCCTGGTGGTCCGCGGACCATAGGTTGAGAAACGCTGCTCTAGTGTATGCAGACCAGTATTCACGAGGTAATAATAAGAATGATAGTAATAACAACAACAATAACACTAAATCCACCACATATAATTTCCAGAAAAATGCCTATATGTGTAACTGTCTCAGCACAGCTCAAGAACAAAACACTGTAGAAAACAAAATTTTATATTTTAACAGCCTTACTAATAAAAGCTGCTTATATCTGCGTTGAACGGTCGTTTGGTTGTTCTCGGCGCAAGTTCTATATAAGCCGTATTACCAATAAACGCAGTGTAACTGCCGAGGGTTACACCGGGTTTGTGCGTGCAACGTCATCAAACACGTCACGCTTTTCATGACGTTACTAGCCCCTGGCTATGAAAGACTGCTGAAAGCCATCTGTCGGAGCAGCGGGCAAACAGCGATGCGTCGTCTGCCAAGAGTAATTCTAGTTTCATTATTTCGTTATATTGTTTTCAGAAAGCTGTAATCATGGGTACAAGTATGGAAATATGTTCCGCAAACAAGGAACAATGTTTATAATTCCGCAAAAGCAGCTCAGAATATGCATAGCCTCAAAATTCAATCTCAGATATCTACGAAACGACCGGCTGTTACGGATATCGGCCATCTTGAAAATTAACGTCAAGTTTATACAAGGGGGCCAAGCTGTGTAAAGCGTTGCACACATTCAGCCTTATACAAGGATTATTAGTACACTTTTTCTCCTCAGCTGTGTATATTCCTGGTATAAATGTTACAACTGGATTATTAGTAAGACTGTAGCTAGATAACTCCTGGGGATGTGACAAGAAGACTGAAGATTGGCGACGACTTTCTTTTTCTTTTACTTTTACTACACTTTACATGAAGGAAATGCCATTTTACGCGATTTTCTAGAAAAATGCTCTAATTTGTTTGTATTTTATATATGAAATGCTTACACCCAATGGCTTAAACATTTTTTTCGTAAGAATGCCTGAAAGGTAATCTGCACAAACTCAGATTTATGTTTTGCCTGCTAAATAATAATAATAAGTTGCGTTCTGCATGTTTAGGGTAGAGAAAGTTATGTGAGCGAACCATTTTTTTTAATCCTGCCGTATTAGCAATATATCAGTACCAAAATTCATCCTACCAAAAATATAACCGAGAAAAAATAATCGAGCTTCTCATATCAACAGTATTGTCACTGTTACCTGGTTTCAATGATTAATTAGATGCAACTGAATACAATAAATATCTACTTATGATTGCTGAGATGTTATCAGTTAATTGAAAATTTAAGTGAAATTAGCTATCCCATTGCTGAGAAACTATTAATTTTAAAATAACGTTTCTTGCAATTCTTTAGGTTTCACTGTAACACATAAATGTTTCTAAGCAAAGAAACTGCATAATATTGATTCCATAGGCAAAGTATGGATTATATTTATTTCAATGGTTTTAAAAACGAAAAATAATATGAAATATTATCACAATATGTACTTACGTCCAAAATATGAAGAAGAAACAAAAAACACAAAAAAACATCATTCAATTCTTCACATAGGCCTACTGAATCACGAAAATAACGCAAAATATAAGTGATTTTAGCTTCTAAATAGTTATATATTTACAATGGCATTTATAGCAGAATCATTTCATAAAAGTGAACAGACTTACTTCAGTGGTTGCAGGTTTTCTCGCAAGCCAACCTATGTGCTGCAGTTCTCCTAGAATGGCTCCTAGAGCTCTATTGGCTTCTTGTAGGGCTTGCAGTGTGAGGACATTGAGTGCAGAATGGAGTGTGTTGAACCAAGCTGCGGCTTCGTTAAGATCTGACGCTCGAAGAACACAACTATGAACCCCATCAGGTGAATGCAGCTCTAATGTTCGGTTCTCTGTTTCAAAATAAAAAAAACAATAACTGTAATTCAAGAACAGACAATCAAAGTCTTACAAGAACAATAATTTACAAGTTTGTTCTGTCATGTACCACGACGCATGTGCACGCTATCAGTTTCGCTGCGCGCCGTATGCGCAAAATGGCATTTTTCAGCGTACCCACAATGTGCGCAGGAATCGTGGTACATGGCGGTACATGACTTAGCTATAGGATATGAATCTAGTCCATCATTACCCTGGGAAAATACACCTATATGCGGTTTCTGTAACATCGGAAAAGAAGAGAATAATCAATTAATGAAAAATAACAGCATGTGCGTGAAGTACTGTGCTACAAACCGTGAAGGTCTTAGATACCAAAGTAATTCTGGGCGTAAAAACGATGTTGCGTAAGGCATACACCCTAACCATCATCATGCTTCAATACGGCTGTATCAACTTCCAGAAAATCTATACATTCTAAAGAGCAATTTACTTAATACTTAACCAATTTTTAAAAAAATTAAATATATAGCTTTTAAGAGTAAAATCGCAGCGCGCATTGTGGTTTCTATTGATAAGCATATTAGGTTTCAATTAACTTATCATTCTATGAGATAATAATAAACATTACTTGCAGTGCTCTCTACTACTTTTCTCTTTTTAGAAATGGTTAACACGCAATGGAAGCCATTAAGACACCACTTATCTTTGTGATTTACCGGGAATTTGAACCCTCGTTTGTTTCCCGTTCACTTCCACAAGGTTCTTCTTTGAGAGATGATGTAAACGTAGGCCCATCAGAGGTCTCACCGCCAGAGAAATCATTCAAAATTTCTCTTTAACTGTTGAGGGAAGATTTTGCCAGATGTGTTTTTGCTCAACCAGCAGCGGAAAGGCGAAGAGTGTAAAATATCAACTGAATCGAAGAAAATTCTATAATTTATGGACTGATAGAACTTTTATATTACACTTTTGAGAGGTACAAGTTGTGTCTATTTTTTTAGGCCTATCTCGACACATGTATCTGGGATTTATGGTTGCAACAATTCCTTTGTGCATAATGTATTTTCCAAAGGGAAAGTTCTTTAAAAACGATTTTGGAATAAACTAGGTACCCTGCCAACTCATCTTTTTCAGGCACTACAAATACAACATTTTTTCAAAACAATAATTTTGTGAATTTAAGAAACAACCTCAAAACCTAATGAAAAAGCATTGCTCTTTAGTCAACCTATTCACACTGCATTCACATTGTATTATGAATTCGAAGCGGCAGGAGAAAGAGAACTGCAATCCAACCGCATGGATTATCGGAACAATAAGGATGCCAGAACATTTATGTCTGCAACTTACGGATACAAATTATACTATTCATAATTCGACCGTATTATAGGTAATCAGAAAGTGAAACCACCTCAACCAGTAGAACACATGTGCCATAAGCTGCCTACAAATTGGGCGTAAAAATTACTATTCAGAGGGTCGAAATAAAGAATGTAAACATAACTGAGTCCATCATTATTGACCTCCTCCCCCAGTGTTGTTAGTCGGATGGTTCACAATAATTACGAGTGAGCTAGTGGAAATTTCAATTTAGTCCCCGTCAACCTCCCGGCCGGCAATAATGGCGGAAAACCAGTGAACATGTGTATACATCCACTGTCTCAACTCCTCGAATAGATTTTAATTTCCTCGAGTAGTCGACAAGTTTTGTAAAACGGGAAGTAATATCCAAAATATCTATCCGATTTAATATTTGATACCCTGTATCTTAGGTTACAATAGTAATAATAACAATAAAATATGCATAATGTTATACATATACATACATAATCGTAGTTCATTATTTCCTGGTTATGTGTATCTCTGATTCTGCACAAATATTTTTCCGAATTTTACAATTTTGAAGGGGATGTTATTTATAAGTAGACCTATATATGTTCTTTTAGCTTACAGACACTGTCATCCACATCATGAAATTTATCAAGCTTAGCTACTATGAGCTTTCCTTGCCTTTTCACAGCCAATATTTGCTCAGTTAAGTAGTAAAATATAGAGGCGTTATTTGAGTATGAAAATGTACAATAGGCTATATCCGAGATTTAAAATCTAAATTCTACAATTAAAACCTTAGGATTTGTTTGTAAAATTGTCATGTGTTCTTTAGAACTGCCAATGTTATGAAAAATATGAACTTTAGTACAGCAGGTGTTCAGCAGAGAGATTTGTTGAAATTCGAATAGTCTTTCCTCTTTCTCTTTCTCGCTCTCTCTCTCTCTCTTTCTCTCTCTAGCCTGCATCACTCTGGTTTTAATCCAGAAGGGTTCAGACCTGCGATAAAATACGTGGTGCAACGGGTAGCGGATATTGTTAACGTGTTATTGTTCTAAAAAAAAATGTACGTAATCGGATGTGTAAGCTCTAGCAGCTGGAGTGACATTGGCGCTAAGCTGGTGGTTAGGGGATCAATGTTGGATTACAAGCGCCACCCGATAACAATATCCTGATAAAAATAACAGAGCGAAAGATGCCTGAAAGGTCACCACACATCATCAAAACCCCATACACAAAGACGCCAACACTGATTGATACTAAAAGAACACACATTAAGCTTACCCATCCGCACTGGATAAGAGAGATACCGGATGATGTGGAAAATTAAATCTAAAAGAAAAACAATAGAGGAAAATAATGTATTCTTTCTGATGTTCACAAAGGATACAGAAACAATTTTTTTTTCCGAAGTGTAATAGGCTATCCAATTCAAGTAGTTGTTAAACTTCTCAGTTTAGGGTGGCCACTTCCAACCTAGAGAATAATATGTGTCGATGTCTTACTTTAAAAACTTTTAAGTTTTGACTTCTCTTAATACCGTGCATTTTTTGTTGTTTGTGAAACATCTAAGGCCCACTTCAAAAGTCTTCAGAATTCTTATACGAAGAACTTACGAATGTGAATGTTTATTTTTTTTTTATTTGTATCTTTTCCTAAAAGTGTTCGAGTAAGGCCAAGTATTCTCGTGGTAATTTGTTGCAAATTTGGAGCTTTGTTTTAAGCAAATCCACCAGTGGACGGTTTATATATTTCATCCATACTGTGAAAATAATGAAAATGAAATTATTGTACAGTTATATTTATGGTTTAATGTAAATAAGGAGAACAAATCGGTGTCCGGTATGAGTTAGTGCCGGACGGTGAACAATTGCCTGAAAATCCGGACAATACGGGAGTATTTAGGAATATATCATCGATACGAAATCAATTAATTGAAATATTAGTATTTATGTGTACACGTATAAGGCTAAACATATACATGTCGGCTAAATATGGATCTTAAAAATTATTATTTTGCACGTGAGCTTTGAAATTGAGGTAGAAAAGCGTCATCTTCTGAACAAATAGGCTACTCATACCGAGGAAGATAGTAATTTTAGACTTACTTTTGCTTGCTTTCATGAACACTATCATCTCTCAGAATACTGAATGCTCTTTATTTACAATGAATTGATGACAATTAGCTATCTATGACGATGAACAAGAGTTCATACCAGGAAAAATATTAATTTTAAGATCTACGTTTATGGGACGATTTTCTTGTCTGATAAACACTAACATCTCTCAAAATACTGGAAGCTCTTTATTACTATGAATTAATTATTCAGTAAATCTATGATATAGATGAAAAAATGCACATAACGACTTGTTTTTTGGACCTGTTTACTACCACCTCTCAAAATAATGAATGTTTCATTTTACTTCCCCGTATTGCACAATTAAGTTTACCTTTGTTTATATGTAATGCACTTACGGCTTATCTTTATTATAACTTCTAGGTATGGAATAGCATCCACTTTATAGGCATAAAAACGTACAATAGAATATAGGCCTACATTCCTCTCTCTACTTGGTTTGCGTAAGTGAAACATAACTTTGAACAGGGTTTCGTAATGGCCAATCTTACTGCCCTCGTTGCGGTAAAGTAAAAACTAATATAGGCCTACTTGAGTAGTGTCCAAATGAATCTCTAACATGTATATTTGTTCGACCATACTATAATATGCTTGTTAGCTTAGTAGCGGAATCATAATGATTAATGATATTCATTTCGAAACTGATTTTCATTATGACATTGTTGGTATCTATTATAATCGAACACGGAACGATCTTGAATCCTTGAGAGTAGCAATTGAATACTGCCCAATAAACAACCTGTATTTAAAATAAAATCAATTCTGTTCATGTTAATTTTAATATGTTAAAATGAATTCATTTCATGTTGTCCAAATCCGTTGGTTTCTATAAAACCAACAAGGAGAAGCTTCGATTTGACGGACACCATGAGCTGTCATCTGTCACAGAAGGAAAAAACTACAACAGCTGAACCTGAAGAACAGCGTGCCAATTTGAGTGAATCTAAAATCTTAAAACTTAAACATTTAGACTAATTAGTAGTTATGGTCAAACAAAAATAGTCATATGCAACTTGCCTATAATGGTAATTAAGATACTCGAAAAAAATTTATGAAACTCACTTTACTCGTTTCATACACATACCTTATATTAATAAATGCCAATAAAAGGTCGTTTGCATAATGCACCATTATCGACTAGACTACTAGAGAACCAGTGTTTATAGCCGGCCATAAAAATAGATATAAAAATAGATATAAAAATTATTTTTACCAAGTAGATAACGAAAGTTCCACGATATTTATCGTAACATCATATTACTTCAATCCTCGATGGGTTACGTGTCATAAAGTAATATGATATACTATTACGATAATGATATCGTAAAAAAAGTGTGCGTGGAACGCCACGCGACAGAAGTGAAACTTGTTTTAATTTATGGATTTTTTCAATTTTGGATTATTGGATTTTTTTAATGTTGGATTGTTGGACTTTTTAATATTGGGTTTTTGGACTTTTTAATATTGGGTTTTTGGATATTTTAAATTTTTGATCTCTTATTTTTTACATTTTGGATTTTTGAATTTTTTATTTTTAAATGCTGGATATTTAGATTTTTTAATTTTTAATTTTTTTTTTTTTATTTTGGATTTTTGAACTTTTTAATTTTAAATCTTTAAATTTTTTAATTTTTGAAATTTTTATTTTTTAATAATCGATTTTTTAAATTTTGGATTTTGGATTTTTTAATTTTGGAATTTTAGATTTTTAGAAATTTTGGGTTTTCGATTTTTTAATTTTTAATTTTTGGATTTTTTAAATTTTGGATAAGCCTAATCATTGAGTTGATTGTTTTCTGTCCAGTCCTTTCCGTCACACCTCACTAATTTTGTGACGATTTTGAGCGTAACACTAATTTCGTGACGATTTTGAGCGTTACGCAGGCTCTCGATTTACCCCTAACACGGCTTAAGAAGTTTCACTTAAAAAATATTATACCTACTCTAGTTACACCGTAGTGAAAGTAACAATGTGTGTAACATTCATTAGAACACGCGGCGTAAAAGCTACCACAGATCCGGGATATCTACCGGTCCCCTGCAGTAAAAGCGCATATGTATTTGTATACGAAAGTGGTAGTGGAAGCAGTGGTAGAGAATTGAAATGTTAAAGAGAGCGGTGTAGAAAGGGTGACACGCAGAGGTTCCCGTGCACTCGAAAACGTCGCGATGCCTTGAAAAAGAATTCTGCAGAGTTATCCCTCTTATGCTTCCATCAGTATTCCGTACGCTACTGCTACTTTAGAATAGTCTGCAATGCTTCACCCTTTCTATAGCACACATCTTAACGCAAATTCTTGCATGGAATTTTCAAGTACCAACTATTGGAATAACTTGCTGCGAACAGTTTTTTTAGCCCAAAATGCGAGAGAAAGACGGCAGAATGAAAATAAGAATTGGGAATAGAGGCAGAGATTTATGTCCTGTTTAAAGGTACACGTTGATATACTAGGCTCGAGGAATTACAAACGAATTGCAATACGCCTACGAACAATACTATGTTAGTCAGTTCTGCTCAGTTTGAAAATGAAGACGTTCAAGGAATAGAATGAGAAAGATAAAATGAAGCAGAAGCGGTGGTGATATCTTTATTAGTGGTTACTGCAGTAGAATGAAAACGAAGAAGACGAAGAAAAGCTGGAGGAAATTAAACTAAAAAAAGATCGATTACGAAATTAAATTACTAGAATACAATTATAGTCATCAGTGTTCTGTAACAATGTATTATGTTCTGAATAATGTAAACCATACCTATGTAGGGAATTGGAAAGTTGAACTAAACTAAACTCCGTGGCGCTACATCTCTGGAGGGCCAAGGGCCTGTCAACGGACCGCTGCGTCATCCACCAAAGGCAGATGATAAGATTGGGGGCATGTGGTCAGCATGCCGACACCCACGGCCGTTAACGATGGTTTCTGTGACTGGAGCCGCTATTTCTCAATCAAGTAGCTCCTCAGTTTGCATCACGATGCTTAGTGCACCCCGTTCCAGACCTCCCTACCTCAGAAAAATCCCAGGAGATACCGTAGACCGAACCCGGGCATGCGGTTCCGTAGACAGCGACGCTAACCACAAGACCACGCATGCGGTCATTTGGAAAGTTATGGAATAAATAATAATAATAATAATAATAATAATAATAATAATAATAATAATAATAATAATAATAATAATAATAATCTTCACAGTTTAGCCACATACTTAGACACGAGGGACTCATACATGATGTCATCGAAGGGAAGATCAAAGGAACTGCTGGAAGAGGAAGGAGAAGAATACAACATCTGGATGACATGAAAGATGGGAGGAGATACAGCAGATTGAAGGACGAAGCTGGAGATAGGGAACAATGGCGTCAGAAATTCTCCGTACGAAGACATGGACCTGCCACTAGGCAGAATACTAAATAATAATAATAATAATAATAATAATAATAATAATAATAATAATAATAATAACAGTTTAGCGAGAAACTAAGTTGTAGGTCGGTTTTCTCCTAAAATTATAAAATCCAAAATTCGAGTGTAGCAATAACTTACTAGCAATAACTAGCAATAGTGTGTAGCAATAACTAGGTATAAACATTTCGCTGCTATTTTAAGAATTCCACGTATTTAACTGAATCGTGAGATATCTATAGGTTCCATGTGTAAACTGGCAATAAAAAAAATCATTATTGCATAATGAGTTTTATGTGGCCATGACGATAGTAACGTAGGCTATATTAAGAACTAGCATGTGCCCGCGGCTTCGCCCGCGATAATTATTTCAAAAATTAAAAATTAAGAGCATAATAGTTAAATCATTATATTTATTAACACCTAAATCACGTGGACTACATACCACGATTAGATAGCGTCGCCTGGTAAAAGCGACCTCAGATTCGAGTTCCTTGGCCCAGAAAACCCCTGTACTGTGAGTTTCGTCCAAATCGAACAATGTTTGACCATATTTAGGCCTATATTGATTATGCCTCTTCCGTGTAGGTTGAAAATTTCATATGTCTTCGGGCCTTGATATTCTAAACAAATGAATCGTCCAGGATGGACTTACAAAATCAAGCGATCGCCCGCGATAATTATTTCAAGAATTAAAAATTAAGAGCATAATAGTTAAATCATTATTTTATTAACACCTAAATCACGTGAATTACATACCACGATTAGATATCGTTGCCTGGTAAAAGCTATCTCAGATTCGAGTTCCTTGGCCCAGAAAATCCCTGTATAGTGAGTTTCGTCCAAATCGAACGATGTTTAACCATATTTAGGTCTATGTTGATTATCCCTCTTCCGTGTAGGTTGAAAATTTCATATGTCTACGGGCCTTGACATTCTAAACAAAGGAATCGACCAGCGTGGGCTTACAACATTCAAGCGATCGCGATGCTTTTATTTCCACGGTATGACAAAAATAGCCAAAGCCAACTGCAATTTATTTGACATTGAAATGTATTACTGAAATCTGATGCTTCGACTGCGCTAAAATCACGTTTTATGCCAGTTTTTTACTCATAACTCGCGAACGAAAGCTAAAATTAAAAATTCGGCTTCGAGGTTCATTCGCCCACCTTTCAGTCCATCTATCTTTAAATTTTCAGATCTTTGCGTTCAGTAGATTTCGATGGGCATCGTGGACAGACAGACAAACAGCATGTGCCCGCATGTGCCCGCGGCTTCCCCCGCGATAATTATTTCAAATTATAATTATTAACACCTAAATCACGTGGAGTGCATTCCACGATTAGGTAGCGTCCCCTGGTAAAAGCGACCTCAGATTCGAGTTCCTTGGCCCAGAAAACCCCTGTATAGTGAGTTTCGTTCAAATCGAACAATGTTTGACCATATTTAGGGTTGATTATCCTTCTTCCGTGTAGGTTGAAAATGTCATATGTCTGTGGGCCTTGACACTCTAAACAAATGAATCGTCTAGGATGGACTTACAAAATCAAGCGATCGCGTTGCTTTTATTTTCAAGGTAGGCTATGAGGTATGTTGACAAAAATAGCCAAAGCCATCTGTAAGTTATTTGATATTGAAATTTATTACTGAAACTGATGCTTCTAAAACGCAAAAAAAATGCACGTTTTCTGCCAGTTTTTCACTCATAACTCACGAACGGAGGCGAAAATTAAAATTCCGGCTTCGAGGTGCACATTCCGACCCTTTAGTCCGCCTACTTATAAAATTTCAGATCTCTGCGTTGAGTAGATTTCGCTGGGCATCGCGGACAGACGGACGGAAGACAGACGGAAGACAGACGGAAGACAGACAGACGGAGGACAGACACTTCCTTTTATTAATATAGAAGATAGAAGATGTGGCATTGTTTTTCGGTGATATCCTCAATGCCATATTTGGAAGAAAAACATATCTTTGTTATTAATGAATGGAATCAAACACAATTTGTACAAAGTTACTTTAGAGTCCCGCTAAACCGGACTAAACCGCATCAAACCCTGTCTGGATCACTGAAAGTCCAGATTCAACGGAATTTGCCTTACAATACACTTATGCCTACTATACTGAAGGCTAATATGGGTTTCAGATGAGTAAAACTATAAAAATTGATTTTTTTCATGAATATCACTTTTCCTACAACTTAATTTAATTTTAATACTACTGTGTACGTAGATTGAAGTTTTTAACCTCCGAACAGATGTAGGATTAACGAAACGAAACATCTTGTGATTAAAATTCACAAAAATCCCGTCCGGATTAACCAGATGTCCAGTTGAGCGGGATTTGTATTTGCGTGACTCTTACTGTATTCTGTACGTGAAGTCATAGGCATTCATCCTTTATATGGTGTGATACATGCAAAATTATGTAAAAATCACTAAATAGTCAGCCTACCTCGAGTCAGCAGGCATGTCCAAAGAAAGATTTTACGATCAATGGCCTAAAAAAGACTTCACTAGATCTTGCATGTGTTTGATAAATATTTCAGGCTTCCCAAACCTAATAATGATACCCCAATATACCTGCACAAATATATGTGTATATGTAATTTTTTCTTTGCCAGCAACAAGTTGCTCTGCAGGTAGAAGAAGTACGAGTAGGTTAAAAATGGTCAAAAATTGGCTGAAAAGTAGCATGGGAGATGCTTTTCTAATATGCTCGTACTGTCTTCTGAAAATTACATTTTAAAGTAAATCCCGAACATTGAAGTTAGTGATACATTTTCTTTAACAAGTGTGGAAAGAGGAAAATGCTCCTCTTCAAAGGCCACGGAGAGTAGACACTGAACACCACTAATAGGCCTACTTTTACTTTTAATTTATCTTTGAATTTTTAAAATTGTTATACAGCTGCTGTCATAGTAATGTATGGTAGGCCTATGTTGAAATACGCAATTACACTGTTATAACAACACTCTGAACGTAATCTAAACACATTTATTAGGCCTACAATTTTTAATTGAGAAGTACCATCATTTTTAACTCAGTTTGTATCTTTAAGTTAATGTGTTGGATCATAAAAATTAATTTGAAATAAAATTCAAACTTTCCTGTAGAATGTGGCCTATCAAATGATAATTTTCTGGGACGTAAAAAAAGGGGGAAACAAATAGGCATTGCATTATGTAAATGCTCATAATGTATAGCGAGTTAGTTACTACACCTATTTTATGAATGTACTTAGACAGCTATAATAGGAAACAATGAATTACAAAATATTAAAATATAAATTACCACTTTCCAATTATTTTATTATACGAGTATTTTTTAAGTACATATATACTTATTTTTTAAATCAATTTTCTAATTGCTTTTCAAAATGCCTTTGTGTACTGGTATCACAACTACTGAGTATTAGTTTTGTAATGCTTTCCAGCTGCATTAAAAATAGTTGAAATTAGCCTCTCAGTACAAATTGGGCTAAGGGCGATGGGCTTTTGGGGGGAATGCGCCATAGCCTTTGGGGGGATGGGCACCCCTGAGTCTACCGATGGGAAGTAAACAGCATATACCTGAAAATTAAAGAAACGAACTCCGTGAAGAGACGACAAAAATCCAGAACACAGCTTTAGTTCAACGACTGAAACCGCGAAGAAAGAGAAGAATAAGTGGAAGACTACTCTCGAAAGAAAGAAAAATTACCAAAATTTAAGCAATATTTGTAAACGCTTATGAAGAAAACACCCTGAAGTCCTACGAGAAAAGTTGTTCCTGTATTGATTTAACGACTACGTTTACAGAAGAAGATTGGTGTGGGATGTAAGTTATGGCGGTGTACAAAAGAAAGATTGGAGTTCGTCAGTCTTGAGTAGGAGGAATGGCGTGATTTGTTGGCGCCCCGGAGGTGACTGGGGAAGTAGGGTGAGGTTGCGGCATTATTATCATGAAGCATGCCTTGCGGCTTCACAATCAGAGTAATGATGCGATGAACGAGATGGTGTCTGTGTTCACAGATATGGATTTCGGCTTTCTAGTTCAAAATGCCGGCGTCAACTTCACCATGAGCTTTTGTACTTTTCGTTTCCTCAGTTGTTTGCTCAACGAAATGATTCCGTCTACAAAATATAGACAAGAGTGTTTTCTTGGGAAAGGTTTTACTTTATACTAGTGATAAGGGAAAAACTTTATATAAAAAATAAAAAAAACTTCGTCGCAGACTTTCACTGAGTACCACGAAGGAAAATATGCAAATGCAGTAATTATATTTCTTAAATAAAAACAGCAACAGTACCGTTCTTCGTTTATTATAATAGCGACATCTAACGTTTGGAAATTTAGCGTAAATTGTCAAATATAATTAATTTAAGTACATCGTTGTATTACATCTCAGCAGAAATATTATGCTAACATTTTTATATCGGTAGAAAATAGTATTCTTTAATATGTTTAACTTCTTGGTTTCTATACCCCTCTAGACTAGGCTCTGTAAGACAATTTTAGACTAAAGCCTTCATAGGAGTGCACAAAATGGAATATGAATTCAAATTTACATCTAGTCCTTCTGGCACCGTTATTTCGACAGACAAATAGACCTACTGACAAGAAAAAAAAATACTATAGATGAGAGCAATTCCCTCTGAAATGATTAGTTAGGGCAATTTAATAATTTTAATAATTCAAGGATCTTTGCTCCTTTATTTAGGTAGACATTTTATTATAACATATTATTACTGAACATGAATTACATACGAATGGGAAAACGTTATATGCAATATAATAAAATAGACTAATTTCTATTTACCACAGTTCTGCTCCACTGTCAAATTAGGCAGTTACCAATTTAATTCCGTAGCAGTGTCACATAAAAACAGTTAGGGGAGTACTACAGTATAATAATCGGGGTGGTACAATTTTTAACTGAATACAGTATCCCAATATCTAGCAATTGCAGAAGTAATTGTTATTAAGTGCCAGTATGGTGCTTTATGAGATTGTATGGTGGATGGGAAATATCTGTCCGTGTGTCTGTACACGCGATAACTCGAATACGCGTTATCGGATTTTCATGAAACTTGGTATAGGCATTTATAACGTCTATGGGAAGAAGCCTATGGATTTTGGACCAAATCGGTTGACCGGTACCGGAGTAGGGACTTAATTAAAGTTCAAATGCTTTTAAATGACTACACCTCAGTCATGACTATACTACAAAGCCGCGTTGCTAATCTCTGAGGGCCTCGACTACAATACAGTCAGATGTTTGTAAATCTCGATATATATATATATATATATATATATATATATATATATATATATATATATATATATAAGGCTTTGTCCTGACTGACTGACAGGAATCAACGTAGAGCCTAAACCATAACAGGTAGAGACTTGGAATTTTGACAGTACCTTCGTTTCATAATGTAGGTGCTCACTAAGAAAGGATTTTGAAAAATTCTGATTTTAAATGCCAAAAATCAAATGTTTTTGAGAATACTTAATCCCTTCTTACACAGAATTATCGAATCTGAATCACATTTGACCTTAAAACATATTGTTGCCAGTGGGTTTCAGATGGGTTTGGAATTAAATTAAATGGAAGTTTGACAATTACAGTTGGCTTTGTCTATTTTTGTCATACCTTGAAATAAAACTTTCGCGATCGCTTGAATGTTGTAAGCCCTAATATGGTCAAACATTGTTTTATTTGGACGAAACTCACTATACAGGGGTTCTCTGGACCAAGGAACTCGAATCTGAGGTTGCTTTTACCAGGTGACGCTATCTAATCGTGGTATGTAGTCCACGTGATTTAGGTGTTAATAAATATAATGATTTAACTATTATGCTCTTAATTTTTAATTTTTGAAATAATTATCGCGGGCGAAGCCGCGGGCACATGCTAGTTTATTATATCACGCCTTACTTTAGATGTGAGGAATTTGTTGTAATTTCGTTCCGTTGTTATCCCACTTATTTAGTCACATATGCTTATCAAAATAAATAAATAAATAAATAAATCCAAATAAAAGATTTAAAACTCATCTAGCCATTGAATAATGAAACGCAGCTGCTGTTGATATAATAGTGTGAATCTATCGAATGTACGGCTACCGATATTTACATTATATGTTACCGTGAGTATTTTTCAGTTTAAAACGCTCCTGTGCAAGCAATAGTTAATGTAATATGCTTATCAAGCTTTAGACCTTTGTTCTTCCCTAAGCCCTGGTTAATGAATCGATCTGGAGCTTAACTCGGAAATCGATTACAAAAATAACTTATTTTCTGCATGGGCCTATCATGATTGCAATTATCACTGATTAAACAACAGTATTCTGGCACCTTGTTACATCAGTTTACCTTATTTTATTCTATTTCGGAACCTGAACTCTTACTGGCGTTTTAGACCAAGCAGTTGGTCTGGAAATCAACATTACCAGAACAAAAAATACAAATACCAATACTTTTTTAATACTGTAATTTTAAATAGTACATGCATTGAGAAGGTTTCCAGTTTTAAGTACTTGGACTCAATAGTAAAATGATATCATGGCTGAATTTAAGAATAATACTGCAGCTGGTAACTGGTGTTTTAAAGCCTTAGACCAAATCATGAAAGCCGAGTGAAAATAAGAATTTACACGACTATCATCAAGCCAACCGTACTTTTCGGAAGTGAAACCTGGACATTACCAAAGCGAGCTATCCTTATTGTAAATACCTGGGAAAGGAACATTTTATGGCAAACCTACGAACCTATTTATGATAAAGGGGTATGGAGAATTAGAACGAACCCAGAATTACAACAATTTTTAAAGAAAATAATGTTCGAACGCTGGATTGACTAGGCCAAATATAATCAGCAAAACGTTAAATTTAAAAAAGTCGATAAAATTGCTATTAAAGGCCTTTTAATACTTTATTTGCTATAATGAATTTCATTTCCAGTAAGGTGTATTAGAAATTAAAACACGATAAAATATATACAACACAATTTTATACCCTTACTAAAAACTTATCTGGGTCCAAATCACAGTAATTTACAATTCATAAAATATACATACAAAACACATTAAAACAATGACTGTCACAATCTTTAAAATTGTCCATCATTCACCTATTCAGGCCTTCCTCTTCCTCTTCAGATGTGTCATGTGTTGAAAGATGCCTTTCAAACATCTCGTGTGAGGGTATAAGGTTGTGTGTAATTTTTTCATCAAGTTGTATTTGCGAAGTTACAAATGGATATTTATTTAGCTGTAAAGCTCAGTCGAAAATCCTCAGGGGGAGGCCTAAGAAACGCACTCTTCATTCACCGAACTGGATAGAGAAGGTGGTAAGACTGAATAGAGAAGGTGGAAGGTGGTGGTTCCAAAGTTCGTGTGTCGATTCCGATCCAGCTCGATGACATTATGTGCGTATTTGCTATAGATGTAGATCTACACACACCGGCACACCAGCATGCCTAAGTAGTGGCACACAAACAAAGAAAAAACAGAAGCTGAGGCTTCCAGAATTTAAACACTCAACATACAAAGGTGATAAAGGCTATGGGCATTAAACGCTGGTCGAACTTAACCCCCCCCCTCCAGGATTGTTCTTGTTATTCGTTTCTGCTAGAAGCTGTATAGATCCACGAGATCATATTAGGCTAATTGCAAAATTCCCCTGACCTTCATTCGAGGAACAAACCGGCGAAATTCCAGCTTGTAGCGTACTGCCTGAACCAGCTGCAACCACGGCGTACCCCAATCAATAAACAGATTAGCACTAAAATATTAAAAACTGTTCCCCAGTAGATGATATTCATAACGCCAAACTGATTTACATAGCTCATCGTAATAAAAGTAATAAAGAATGACAAAAGTAACTCATATAAACATAACGTTATTAAAAATATAAATGACAACGTTCACAGTTTCTATAAACGTTGGCACTATATCGTGTTGTCGTGAGATCGTAAAAGCGGATCAATGATGAAAGAGAAGAGCAAATAATCGCTTTTATCTGTTGTTCTCGACTCTTGCAGAGAACAGATGTTGGCCGCATTAAGAAAAGCACTTGAAAAGGATACAAGATGGGTAGCTTTCCGAGATCTCCTACACATTCCTTGCTTTCTGTTCATCACTTTGGCTTTCTTCATTCAATTAGAGAACTGTGAAACACTCCATCAATTTGACTGTATATTAGCTCTGGGAGTAAAAAAAAAAAAAATCCGCTGGATGAATTCTCTCGGTGATTCACATAATACAACATTTGTTCACAGCAGCATTCTAAAAAGAAGATTAATTACTGTCCGGACTGCCATTAAAAGATGAGCGACATGGACATCATGCAATTTTCTTTACTTGTTAGTTCAAAATTTAAACCATGCTGTATTACTTAGTGACGCGACATTACTTTACAACGATTGTCTATTAGATGGTCTTGAGTTTATAAAATTAGAAATTTATTATGGTATATTTAATTACAAGCTGCATTCTGAAAAACTATTCGCTAGTCTTTCACAAAAAAGGTTAACTTAATATTATGTTTATAAAATAGTTCACAAGTCTATTGTGATGTATGCATACACTATTAAATTACATCGTAAATATATATATATATATATATATATATATACATAGGCTATTCTTAAAACCCCATTATAAAAAGCTAGTTATAATCAGGTTGAAACTATTCCACACACCAGTAAGAGAAACAACGGCTAGATACGTAAGTATATATTACAGTCAGTGGCGGACGCATGGGGGGGATAGGGGCGATATATCCCCCCCAAAAATTTGAAAAAAAAATCTGATGTGAAAGTCACATAACTTCCCCTGCCCAAATAAAAGTTAGCAGTATTCACATATCCTTTTACAGAATCGCAAGACACAATTTTACGCTAATTATCCTATAAATATCTCTTCTTTCAATGATGCGACTAAAAGCGCAAGGCTATATAACAAACTTAAAAAAAAGAACAAGTGACTGCAGACTTTCCGCCGTAAAGAATAATTTCCGAAATTTATCGAATATTTCCCTCAGATACTTCTTTACTCTATGCATGGCCAACAATACATCTTTCTCACTTCACATTGTTATATAGAATAAGAGGCCGTGAAAGAGCGCTATTCAGTTGTTCATCACACAAGACAAAATTTCTACAAATAGTGGGTGAACAGTGGGTGGCTTGTAACTACCCTCAGAGAATTTTTTCGAAAAAAAGTTTCAAATAAAAGTTTTAGCTCTCAGTAAAAGGAACACATGTGCAAATTTTAAAGAAAATCGTTAGAGCCGTTTTCGAGAAAATCGCGAAAAACGAAAATTTCTTCATGTAAAGTCCCCTTAAAAATAAGATAAATTTGTCGCCAATCTTCGAATCACATCTTCAGAAGGTACCTGACCCAAATACGAAATTTTGTTTTCATACGATTCTCCGTTTCGGAGCTAGCCAGTTCACAAACTTCCACACAGACACACACAGAGACACACAGACATGTTTCCAAAAATACTATTTTTGGATTCAGGGGGCCTTGAAACGTGTATATATGCTAAAAACTCAACTTCGAATTTTAGGGTCGAAAACAATACTTCCTCTACCTATAGTACCTATGGTACGGGCAGAGGAAGTAAAAATGCTATATATGCACTATGAGAGGCCAGTTTTATAAGCTAATTATAAACGTAAGTTAATTAATTTTTTTTAGTATTCTTTCTACCTATTCAAATCCCCCCGAAAAAAAAATTCTGCGTCTGTCACTGATTACAGTGTATGTTGTTGAAGCTTATTTTTAATTAGTGGGGAGAACATTTGATTCTTCATTCGCCACATAATAACTACCAGTAATGAGAAATAGGTTATTCAGAGTTTAATGAACGTGAAATATTTACCATAATAATTGCTCTTTTACAGAATAGAGGCGCCGCCGATTATTTTTATAATATTACAGATATGGGGCGTAAAATTTACAAATTAAATTGAGGAACTGAAAACAAGTCCGAACTGACCGACATGGTTTATAAGTACTCGATTGATCAGGTTTGAATAGCAAATAATAGCAGGATGTTAGTTCCCTTAATAATATGTTTTATGTCCGATCTATGCCCTCGTTTTGGACTAATCTGAGCGCACTAAATCTCGAAGTTTCACGCAAGATAGTAGAATAAGAAGATGGGTTTTGTGTAGAGATTAGAGTGTCCATATAATGTTTATATAAAAATGGGGCATTTGCAATTCTGGGGGAAAATCTTGGGGCAACTAAGGAAAAAGACAAAGATTTCATCCACAAAATTTAGTGAACATTTAAAATTTTTTCTTTGTCCAGTTGCACACAAATTATCCCAAATGATATGACTTCTTAAATTTCTTCTCCATGCTGGTGAAGTTAAACTATTCCGCAGAAATGGATGCCTCCTCATTGTCACTGTAGTTTTGACAATGTACGTAGTTTTAACCATTATGTATTTTATTAAGAAGTGCATTTTCTTGTAATAATTTTCCATAATAATCAGCTCACGATATCCCATTAAAGTTTGTTTTGACTTCTGTCGTGGATTCTATTGAAAGTAAAGAGATGCTGCACTGGAAGTTTCTGCAGCATAGATATGCGCGGCCTTCTATGTCATGGACTTTGTGTAAAGTATACAGATGCCGGACTAGGAGTTTCTGCAGCATAGATATGCACCTCATGGATCTTGTGTAGGAATCAGGAATGCTGCACTAGGAGTTTCTACAGCATAGGTGTGCACCTCATGGATCTTGTGTAGGAATCCGAGTTGCTGCACTAGGAGTTTCTGCAGCATAGGTGTGCGCCTAATGGATATTGTGTAGGAATCAGAGATGCTACACCAGGAGTTTCTGCAGCATAGGTGTGCGCCTCATGGATCTTGTGTAGGAATCAGAGATGCTACACTAGGAGTTTCTGCAGCACTGGTGTTCGCCTCATGGATCTTGTGTAGGAATCAGTGATGCTGCACAAGGAGTTTCTGCAGCATAGGTCTGCGGCTCATGGATCTTGTGTAGGAATCAGAGATGCTGCACTAGGAGTTTCTGCAGCACAGGTGTGCGCCTCATGGATCTTGTGTAGGAATCAGAGATGCTGCACTAGGAGTTTCGGCAGCATAGGTGTGCGCCTCATGGATCTTGTGTAGGAATCAGAGATGCTGCACTAGGAGTTTCTACAGCATAGGTGTGTGCGTCTTCCCTCTGTCATGGCCCGCTGCCTGCTGTTGCCTTCTAGTGGAAGGAAAGGCTCTATTGATCTCGGACGACACCCGAAACGTGGCAATACATTATCTCAAGCTCAACCCCACATACGGAGCCTGTTCTTATGTGGAGCACACCCATACATTACCCCTACTCTAAGCCACTCTTCATCAAAACAAATCTTCCATATATAACTTTATGGCCATCCGGGGGAAGGGTTCCTTCCCCTCCATGGATAATTATGATTATTTGCTCTTCCTTAACTTTCTATTTTTGGCTAGTAATACCTGTACTACATTCTCATTTTCAAGTCATGTTTTGTGCGTGGGGTTACGAGGCAAGGATGTTCTTCCTAGAAGCTTCCCTTTCTCATAGAGTGTAACAGAACAGCAGGAAATTCAAGTATAAGCTGAGAAAATATTTCATTTCTGAAAGCCTTTTATTAGCATGAATCTCAGCGTGGGGATTTTTCACAAAAACTGAAAACGCAGCATTATTTTAATCTCTACAAGAAGTAGAACGTGACATTTAGAACTATTGATTGCTAAATAATTTTAAGCCCCAACCACCATTATTAGGAACTGAATCGAATCCTTGCGAGTTCCTGTGGTTAGACCCAGAGTGTTCTATCTGACTTTTTAAAAATAAATTTATCAGGAAAGCGATTTAAAGTTTAGAACTATAGGCCTAAATAGATTAATGTAGGCAGAGCAAAACTGTCCTGCGAAATACTAAGAGATTATAAACATTATTTAAAAAAAAAACATGAACGTTAGGTTATAGAAATGACTTAAGAATTATTTAATTAAAAAAAGGAACAGAAACAAAGAAAATGTAGATAATCTGGTTCTAACCTCATGAGGCATCGAATATGAATTTATTTACGCTTATTTTCCACGATGGTTAGAGGCTCCAATTTAGGCTCGGGATTCTTTAACGTGGCGTGAATCTACGAAATGAGACCCACAGCTTACAGTCCCTCCCGAAGGACGTGCTCAAGATTTTTACTTCCTAAAAATCCACCGATTTTTCAAGGATCTGAATACGCATTATCTGTACAATACCAGGAGCGACCATTATGTAGAATGGTACTCTCAATATAGAATAAAGGATGATGGCATTAAAAGTATGAGAAAGTCATCTTCAATTTTCGTGTCACATCCCCAGAAGGTACCTAACGCGAATATAAAATTTTGTTTTTTATATGTGGCCGGCATAGTATCAAATAGTAATGCAAACTATTTGTTGTTATAAATACAATATGCATATAGTTTATAAGTAGGGACCGTACTTTTTTGTAACATCGATAAGCGCGAAATTTTATTAAAAAAAGTTTTCTTAAGGTATATTTAGATTTGTGCATGCTTAAAATACCATTATTAAGCAAAATGAGTCCAAGAAATATAGCGAAATTTGTTCGATTGTGCGAAATGTCTACATAAGGGCGAAACACGCTCACGCAGTAGGTAAATGTACAAAAATTTTATTCAAAATCTTAATATTTTGTTTTAGTGTGTTTTTTCCTTCATTTCTTATAGTATGCTTCCTTTTCTGCTATCGCCGTAATTTATTCAGTGAATAGGATTCACTCCTTTCCTGCTATCTCTGTGCCGAGTTTGGGTTGCGGCAAAGAATATAGATTAATTATTTAGGTAATGTAAATGTTCGCTTCTTCACGATTTTTCTTTTATTTCGCATATTCTTTTTAGAAACAAACTGAGTTTATATGTAGATTCTACAGGTTTTAAAGGACATTTTTCGAGGTTCTAGAAAAGACCACAGCGTGCAGAATGCTGTAACATCCCAATAAGGATACCTGAATAAAACAGACCTATTTTATTTCGCGAAATACCCACGAAATAGAGGGGAGTTAACACAGAAATCAGCCATTTTATTTTACTAAAAATTACGCCTTTATTTAAACATAATTTAAGATTTTTATAACAAGTAAATCCAGCACAGTAAATAAAGGGAATATTAGAAGTTTCTGCGAAATGTTCATAATTTATATTTCAGTTCATATTCCGATGAGACATTGTAATCCATAAATCTATCAGCATTATCAACCGCCTGATTCGTTATTAAAAGCTTTCAACACGTCTGGCGGGCATCTCAGTAGATTAAAGCCGGGCGAACGACAGATATGACATAGAACACTTGGGAATTATAGACCGAGCGTACGTATATCACTGCTCGATAAGATGGGACTTGGGCACTTGCCAGCGGGTTCACACCGTGATATATAGAACAAAACACCACTCCGATATTAAAAACAAAGCGAAGCGTTCCTTACATTTCGGCCATTATCGTTTACACATGTACAAGAACATAATCATACCTTCTTACCTACTATAATGCATTTAATTTCATTCCTTGCTCCAACTACAAGCATTTGCAAACACACAGATTGAAAATAACTCCTGTGTCATACATACGCTTTTCACATATAACACAGATTTAGCCTACTTCACCTTGCCATCTTTTTTTTTTTCCAGTAGTAATTTGCCATGAAACTGCTTATTTTACTTAACTTTTGAAATAATTTAAAAGTACCGGTTTGAATACTATAATGTTTTAATTTAACAGTAAAGCTTTGAAGGGTGCACCCCTTTTGAGTCCATGCAGATTTCAATTTTATGGCTGGCAACATGATACAGATTTTAATGTTGGCACTGTGATAGTCGATTGTTCGTTGTTTAGCTAGTGAGATTCAGTGAGCAAGGCTTTCACTTACACCAAAAATTGCCAACAAATTTAGAAGAATTGAATCAGTCTTTTGAATACATTAAAATAGGAATAAAACAGATAATTTTTTACTTAATGACAAGGAGAAACATATAGTTGTTTATTCTTGCAAGTCAAATTTATAATTTATACAATGTGTTTGCGACTGAATGTGTTTTACATAAATTATAACCTTCAATATTTTATATACAATTTTGTTCACTCCTAGAATTAAGCGTTTACAAGAATAGCAAAGGGGAGCCAACTGGGCCACAGCTTAAGATATTTGGGAGCCAATTCGGGTGAGGATTTTAATCTGGGAGCCAATTTGGAAACACCGGCATTGGCACGTTTCCAGTTTTTAACACAAATATCTAGAAGACATTACACATTTTATTTAATTCTTTCTACACCTAAAAAATAAGTACCACTTTAAAACAACAAAGTCTTTTGGGAACACAATAAATAATGTTTTAAATGCTCTGAATAATATGACGATATAAGGCAGCCTATATCTCAAGATGATTTTTCTTAATAGCAACTTAATACGACGTACATACTATGCGGACACCAGGCTTGATCGTATTTATATTTTCAAACAAACTTCAAACAGTCTTAAATAGTATTTAATTTGCGTTACGTTTAAAAATATAATTTTGAACAATTCTTTTTCAAATTAAACTAAAAATTAGTTCGGGTTTCCATTAGTTAAGGAGAAAAGCCTCTTCATAAAGCAAAATGGTTTTTCAGCAGGTTGATGGGGAAGAAAACTAAGACTTGCTAAATTCTAGAATTAAATTTGTTTACTGTAAATGATTTTTCAAATTTATGCGATATAAAGCTGTAGTGTAAATGCTTCAGTTAATATATTTTTAATGAGGGCCTCTAGAACATGTATATTTTTATTGTTCCAGAGAGAGGAATAAAAATATTAGCTCAACATAAAGTTAGGAGTAAATTTATTCTACTAAAACTGGGTATCTCAAAGTTTATTGCTGACAATAGTTATTAAAAGCAGAAAATGTAAAATTCCAGTACTTCTGATGAAGGAATGTTTTCAAACCAAACAATTTATATGCAAGAAAATCCTACAAAGACTGCCAACGGATATCGAACTTGACAAGGTAAAATCTCATGATAAAAAAGTGCTTAAGTACATAAAGCAACAATTAGATAATAATAATAATAATAATAATAATAATAATAATAACAACAATAATAATAATAATAATAATAATAATAATAATAATAATAATAATAATAACGTATACAGCAATATGAAACCGAATTTCCAGTCACATTGTTTATATACAAACTGCATTCAGGGAAATGTCACTAACATACTAATGCAAGTTGAATATATATTTCGGAACCGGTTAGAAAATTATAGCTTTTTTTTCCCTACAGGAAGCCTTCGATCTTGACAGACGTAATAGGGTACATTTATCTTTATATTATAAAAGTTATAATGCTAGTAACATTTAAACAATAATTATAGTAAAGATTAAGATGACAATTATTACCATCATCGTCGTCTGAACAAAGGAGGAGATGAACAGCGGTCGCTCTGAATGGGAATACTACAATAACCAAATGCATGTTCCATTAGGCATATCTGATTCTGAAATGGAGTGCTATTTAATACATATTCCTTGCGATATAACTAAAATGCAGCAGTAAACAAAAGAAGTAAATCTCTCTTAAACTAACTTATATGAAAAAAAAGTCCGAGAAAACAATTTTAAAGGAAGGTGAAGTAATAATTGTAAGTAATGTTTTCCGAACAGATTCTAGGATATAAGAATTCAGTTCCTTTGAGAGATCCATCATTCCATTACATTTTCAAGTTTTTGGGGTGGATATTAATAAAATTAAGAATTGGTGCACACCTTACTCCATTCCTAGATGTTTGGAGGATTTTTTATTTTTTTTTATTAACACCACGGTTTTATAGCTACCTGCTCCATTACATAATGTAACACTACATGCTTATGAGAACAATCACAATACTTAGATTTCATATTTTCAGTTTTTTGTACATCGCTTAATTAGTATTTTGTAAAATTTCAAAAACAGTCACAATACTTAGATTTCACATTTTCAGTTTTTTTTATTACATCACTTAATTAGTATTTTGTCAAGTTTCAAAATCTTTTCAGTTTTTTGTACATCGCTTAATTAGTATTTTGTAAAGTTTCAAAAACAGTCACAATACTTAGATTTCATATTTTCAGTTTTTTTTTTTTTAAATCACTTAATTAGTATTTTGTATAGTTTCAAAATCTATCTAGGCATATACATGTAAGAACGACCTTATACTTTCATCTAGAAAACTCATCTCGTAAGGACAGTTTTGTGAAAAATCCTTCTGACACCGCGATTCAGACTTAATTTATCAAGTGAAATCCAGGCCACTTGATGAATTCATTGCATCATTTTCTAAAATTGACAAAATATCGAATCCAGGACGGGCAACCTGAAGTTTTCGAAGTTTCCCCTACTCGGAAAGGAATCGACCCTATGAAGAGTTGGTCCCTCATCACCTATCCAGTGGTAATCCAGAACTTCGTCATTCCCTTTCAAGCATTGTTTATAAGCACTTCGAATGGGGAGGCCTAAAACAGGTGACGAGAAGAACGGAATTAACTGCCTATGATTAGCCTACCCACTAATAGGCAAATTTCCTTTTTCTTATCAGAATGAACCTACACGGTGGGACAAAAGTCACTACCCAATTTCATTAAAAAATTACACACAATGGAATTAACACATTACAGAATATTATTATTAATATGCTTTTCATTTACAGTGTAAATAGTAGCATCGGTTGTCTTGAATATCAACGCACTCTGCTGTTTACGTAAGAAACTATCAGGTACAATCAAAAGACAATGGGAAAATTACAACCAAATTTATGAACTTCTGTTAATGGGTACTTTTGGCCCACCCTGTATATCTAAATGATTTATATGTTAGTGATGTAAACGCATATAGAGGTCAAGAAATGCTGACTAAACGACATTCGCCTGGAAACAGGCGCGTTATGAAATAGCCTATATATGTCACGGGTAAAGCTAGAAAACCGGATAAATCTAGGTCTACCCGAGTAATGTGCGCTTTATCCGATCAGTTTGGGTAAAGAAAGAAATGTAAACAAAATTTCCTTCACTTCAAGCTTTACCCGGGTAAAGCGCGACCTACCCTCATGCCTTTGGGTAAAGCCGGCTTCCTGTTCAAACAAGTAGCTATAATAAATAGCATTTGAAGTGATTATAATTCCATTAGAGCAATAGAATAAAGGACATAGAAAGTGCTGCTTGTTTGAAATTCGTCTATACCCAATAGAGGCTGGGTAAACCTAAGATTACCCGGGTAGAGCTAGAAATGCATATTTTATTCCAATTTTACCCAGTGCTTCTGGATAATGTGCACTTTAGCCGGGTAAAGCTAGGTTTAACCAAATTCCAGCTTTACCCGTAACATACCGTATACTCGTACACTATTCCAACCAAAAGAGCCTGAATTCCATTACATGCGAAGTTACTAAATAGTTTTTTGATTACTATCCTAACCGCAAACGAACTGAAATATCTTCCATTTAAAATGTACGATGCAAAACAACATAAAACGCCGTAAGATGTTTGACCGTTATAATAACTTAACAGGCTTATACGAGTAACAAAACTCGCACGCGCTTGGTTTATAAACTTCATGTTTGCCAGTTAAGTTCAATAAAGCGGCCTTACATCGTAAATATCTGTTACAAACCCACATACACATCGCAAGACTTTTCTGATACATAGGTTGTCTATATCAGAAGCAAGACTATCCATACAAAAACTAAAACTTTCAATATTTATGCATAGTAATTTTATTCCTACTCCCGATTCATGTTTTGATAATTAGTAAGGCAACGTATTCCCTATACAGGCCATGGAGGCCCAAAGGGATCCAGGAAGTTGAGGCTCCCAGATTTTAGACATTCGGTAGTAAGGTTGTCAGCCTTAAGCACCGGCCGCCTTTACCCCCAGGACTGCTCCTGGTACTCATTTGTTAGAAGCTGAGTCGACCCCAGGGCCATGGTGCCACCAGAACCAGAAGGAGTAGGTCCATTGGAAAACTCCAACGACCTCATCGGGGCTCGAACCCGCGACCTTCCGGTTTGTAGCGCAGCGCCTCAACCACTACTCCACGGATTACCCCCGCTTTGATAATTCCTTCTTGATTATTTTTGGTTCCTTTAGAAGATGAATTAGGGGGAAATTGGCAGTTCGCAGTCATTGTTAAATAATAATTATTTAATTCAGTTTAACGTTTGAGCTGGTGTTTCCGTGTAGATCAAACGCCACCAATTAACAAGACCGTATCCAATATTGTGAAATTAATTGAAGGTGGCCTTGCTCGGTTGCCATGGCAACCGGGAAAAAAGAGCATAGGTGAAATCCATTTTTTTGCAATATAATTATCTTCAATTTATTTGTCGATCGCTTCGATGTTGTTAACCCGCTCTATTTGATTCATTTGTTTATAACATTACGAAACGCAAATAACTGATTTTTTTACATAAATGGACAGAAGGGGATGAATGCACTCCTAAATGAGAAAAGATCGAGGTCTTTTTTTCCGGGCGACGCACTTTATTCGTAAAATGCACATCGAAGCCGATTTTTAGCTTTATAGTTATCAATCTTTTTAATTGTTTATAAATTATTTGGAAAAGATTCATGAATCTATATGGTTCATTTTAATCGTTTCATTTCTAATCTGTATGCCCACATGGCAGCATAAGACTCGTTTTATTCTTTTAATTGTTTATATTTACCACGTAAAACAACATAATTATAATGTCATTCATGCAACTTATGTAAAACCGATGTCAGGGTTAATAAATACGTTTTATTTTTTGGTTAAATAAATGATTTAAATAAAACATCCAGCAGTTGAGTAAATAATCGTGGGCGAAAACGCGGACACCTGCTACTAGCAAGTAAACAAGTAAAAATTTATATAACATGTGTATCTGTCCATTCATATTTTATTTTATTTTATGAATTCTCTGTACGAAATAGGCTTGGGGAATTACCGTTAAGTCATACATTAACTACTCATAACTGCCGGGTCTTCGTATGTCCCAAGTTCAAAGTTTTTTCCCCCCCAGTAGAGAAGACTGAAGGAAAGTAGTTAACTCAGATTGCTTGTTAAATATGTATTTTTATTATCCCTCGGATCTGATTGTGTTTAACTTGAATATTAAAGGATTCTGCTTGGAATAACGAACACTGTCAAATAACTAAATTACTAAATTTTATAAAACGCATGTACCCCACAAGTTAATTAACGGCTTAGGCTATTTCCCTTTTCCCAGTGTGTGTATCGTGTCTTTTAGGATGGTAAGAAGCCTAAGAGAAACAAGAACTTTATAAATATATAAATAGTAGGAACAAAATATGCTTATTAGTAAAAGTTTATAAACAGCCTAAAGGCAGAGAGGTGCTGTAATATCTTATCCGTGGAATGGAGGCTTCACTTTTTCTGCTGTTCTACCTCTGAACGATTGATTCGCCTGGAGAGAAACAACTCGGCATCCCGCACTACTCGGAAAACAGAGATGATGCCGCATCAGAACGGCGTTTTCATTACCGAGGACTGTAGCTTATTATCACATTTTTATTGCCGAAATAGTTAATGAAATCTTTCATGTAACACAGATATTCTTACACTCCATTCAGACTTTTCTGTACACATCTGTACCAAAATCAATTCAGCATGGAAAACATAATGGTCTCAACGACAAGGAACAAAGCTTCACTCGGTAAGAGTATCCTCCAATGCTGCTTGCTGCTTTAAAGGCCTAAACCGTAGACACCAAGTCCTTATAACCCGTCTGAGAATTGGACACACTAAAATGACCCACTCCTACCTAATTACAAGAGACAATGAACCACAATGTACAACTTGTAATTCTCCACTGCCAGTGTCCCATATGCTCACAGAATGCCGCCGTTTTGATCACATCAGGAAAAATTACAAGATACCAGACAACTTATAAGTTCTTAACAATGTAAAAATGTACAAAAACGTTATATTATTTCTGAAAGATATCCATGTTTATATAAAAATCAAAAAGTTATATCATCTTTCGTAAAACTGTGTCATTAACACTGTTCTAATATTTATAACTGGTCATTATATGTAATGTACAGTCGCGATTAGACTCCCTCGAGTCAAAGTGACAAAAAATAAATCATATTAAAAAAATAATAGTAGTAGGAATAATATTATTTGTAGTGGTTAAAATAAATGAAATGGATAATTATAAATTTGTATGAAAGGGAAGAGAACGACAGTGACATCTGATTATATACTCTATAATCTCTATAACGTGCTAGCACTTTAATTTTTACCATAACGGGATCAACTTTTAAAATGAATCTTGACACAGACGGCGAGAGTTTTGTTAAACAACTAGGAGGTGCCCGTGGCTTTGCCACGATAATTCTTTTAAAATTAAAAATTAAGAGTATAATAATTATTAAAGCATTATATTTATTAACACTTGCACGCGAATCATTCATAAACTAAGCCATTAATAATTAATGAAACAGCTAAAATTCCTGCTTTAGAGTACATTCCACGACATGAAAGCGCCCCCTGGGAAAACTATATCAGAATCGATTATGCAGTTCCAAAGAACCTGTGAACACATAATACGTATTGTTTCTCAGCTGTTTATTGACATGAATATGATGTGAATTTTATTTTATCAATTCAGTGTAATTTTCAGAAATTATATAATGTTTCAAGGGAAGGAATGGTTTGTTTGGATTATTATTATCAGCGATATTTCAAGAGATAAAAGCATCAATATTTTACAACTGTTGACCCCGGCTTTGCCCGCCATTATTCATTGACTCCAGGATTTTTAAGAAAATTACACTGGTAGATTTTTAAAAATGTTTGTGGTTCAGAGCTATGAAAATTGTAAGTAAAAATAAAATTAGAATAATTGTTCATTGTGTTCATTTCACTTAGGCCTTATATAATAAAGAAACGGTTTTCCTTCCTAATTTTGTAGTCGTCATGAAAGTTTAGACTGCGAGAGACGAACATCGCCGAGTATACCCGATGTCTCACGAAGCGGGCGAGCGAGCAAGCACGCTATTTAGGGCCGTTGAATTGTATAAGAGTAGATGTTTACGATTAAAGATAACATTATATATAATGTTTTATATCTCGTATAATCGTTTCGTTTCTTCCGTTTTAATTTTGTTTCTCAGGCATTTCGTTTAATACGATTAGTTTTGTATCATGCGATTCGGGTGGTTCTATGTTACAATGTTGCAGGGGGTCAAATGTAAATACGAGTGTCACGTGCTTGTAAAGCATAAAAACTCTCTCCACTCTCCCTCCTTCACATAATGGCACGTGCTGCCAGATAACATTGTAATACAGCACTTAAATGGGCAATGCTCCTTTTCATACGCTCCATAAATAACACTACGTGTAAGAAATCCGTTATTAACGCTTAATAACGAAATTAGCATACGTATGTGTTCTGAATTTTCATTGAATTGGTCGGTTGACTGCACACATAAGAAAGCGATTTCAAGTGAATCGGTGATATGAGAGAAAAATATTTACGAATTCACTTACGTATACATGACAACTCAAATTAATTACTATTTTTGAAGTGAAACTTCTTTAGCCGAGATAGGGGTAAATCGAGAGCTTGTGTAACGCTCAAAATCGTCGCGAAATTAGTGTTACGCACAAAATCGTCACGAAATTAGTGAGGTGTGAAGGAACGGACTGCACAGAAAACAATCAACTCAATGATTAGGCTTACCCAATATTTTAAAAATCCAAAAAATAAAAAATTTAACAATCCAAAATTAAAAAATCCAAAATCCAAAATTAAAAAATCAAATTCAAAGATCCGAAACTTAAAAAATAAAACATTTAATAAAACTCAAATTCCAAAGTTAAAAAGTCTAAAAATTAAAAATCCAAATATCCAAAAATTAAAAAAATTAAAAATCCAAAATTTTAAAATAAAAATCGACAATTAAAAATCCAAAGATTTAAAATTTAAGAAGTCCAAAATTTAAGAATTAAAAGATCAAAAATTTTAAAAATAAAAAAATAATAAAAGTCCAAAACCCAATATCAAAAAGTCCAACAATCCAAAACTGAAAAAATCCAAAAATCCAAAATTGAAAAAATCCAAAAATTAAAACAGGTTTCACTTCTGTCGCGTGGCGTTCCACGCACACTCTTCTTTTTTTTAAATATTGTGAACGGAATGAAATTATAAAGATAATGATACAATACTATATGCTCAATTCAGATTATTAAGTGCCAGAATGGTATTTGGTGAACGGGAAAAATGTCCATTTGTATGTACGCGCCATAACTCTAACTTAGTACCTATACACGCTTATAATGTCCACAGGAAGAACCCTATTGATATTTTCCCTCATATGTTGAAAGATACCAGAGTAAGGACCAATTAAGGTCGTATGCCTATAAATAGCAAATCATCATTGCACTATAA
This sequence comes from Ectobius pallidus, assembly GCA_964059195.1. Taxonomy (NCBI): domain Eukaryota; kingdom Metazoa; phylum Arthropoda; class Insecta; order Blattodea; family Ectobiidae; genus Ectobius; species Ectobius pallidus. Next base: position 110,351,843 of record CAXKWD010000003.1, on the reverse strand, counting down.
AGCCGCATGGCTAACTCACTCACTGACATAATTGTTTTCCCACTTCCAAATGAGCCAGGAACTTGAAATTTCGCATACATATAGCTTTTAGCCTGCAGCCGACCGAAATATTCCGAAAGTTCAAATTGTTAATTTTTTACACCCGGAAAATCATTCAAAACGAAGGACGGAACTTTAAGGTTTGTGCAGATCGGCTTTGAAGGCTAATACTAGCTAGTATCAAAAAACAGATTCCACCTGCTGTTACGGATTTTGAGAGTTTTACAAGTTTGGTCCTATGACATTTTGTCGGATCTTCATGGTTATACTTTAGGCAGAATTAAAATTTTTTAATTTTAAATAAATGTATGTTATCCTCACATTATGTAATTTTTGGCACACTTATAGGACAACTGCCATAAGCGTGAAAAATTTGTCAAACTTACAAGTCTTTATTCTATAACCGATGGTAAAATTCTAAACAGTAAAAAAAATTACTCTTTAAAAAACTTTGAATGGTTTTCCCTCACTCATTGACATTAATGAGTACCCACTTCGAGATGATCCAGAGAAATTAAATTTGGCTAACTGGCTCTTGCCCTGTGGGTACTTGTTCCAAATTGATAGACGTAAGGAGTGGAAAAGTTAAGCCGTAGTAAGAAGTTGTACTGCTTCATGTTGTTCCATCATGTGTGATTAATAGGCTATTATTTCCATCTGGCACTTTGTATTATCAGTTTGCCTGATTTATTGATGTTATTGTTATTCTTATGATCATCATTATAATTATAATTATTATTATTATTATTATTATTATTATAATTATTATTATTATTATTACACAGACTTCCATCAGCAATATACGGTTATACGTTTTATGGAATATAAGTTTAAAACAAAACCAATCAATAACACAGAAGTTACATTTAAACAAAGCAATTAAAAACAAAAAAAGTTTTATTTCTTGATGCATAATATGTACTTATTTGTAATTTGTCCTTTTTAGTCCTTTTTTAATAATTTACAAATATATAGCAAATAATAATGGATTCACCTATGCTCTTTTATGGCTTTTAACCCTCTACCTTTGCTTCCCGTCTTTTGTTACAATAAACAAGATTTTTCATATGCTCTTAGAAATACCTATTTATAACAACATATTTTTTGTATGCTATTAATTTACTCAGATTTTAATATTTTTCCGTCTACTAAAGCTTCTCTCCAGTAATTTCTTTCTCTACAGTCTAATGCAATGAGCAAGGCATCCTCTTTATTATTGCATAATGGGCTAATTCCTTTACTCATTTTACCTCTTCTTTCTTTTCATTCTATTCAAAAGTTACAGTAACATATATCAATAGTAACATTCCTCCAAACTAGTCTGTGTTAAATGGTAAAATAGAATGACAACTAAAACACTATAAATCCATATCTGTTATTGGATTAAAATTCATGGCGGCACAGTACAGTTGCCTGTAAAGTTGCCACTTGAACGATTTCCTATAGCATCTTACAACTTCGCAATTGTTTAATAGCAGGATCCGTGAGAGATCTTATTTCCATGAATACATAATGGTTGCTTAGTTACCCTACGGAAATCAATGAATGTTTTTGGAAACGTGTCTTACCGTCAGCGTTACCATATTTTCCATTTTTTAAATTCAATTATTCATTTGGAGAGTCGCAATGTACACTACAATCGTTTTGAAGAACAACTCATGTTAGGACGACAAAGAGTACAAATCAGCCTCATGTTATTCGGGTTCGATTCCAGATGGAAGCAGGAAATCTCTTCCTCCCGTTATTCCCTTGTTGGCTGTAAAAATTGCCCATCGAAAATTTTAACCTCCAACAGAAAATAATAAAACTCCATTAAAGGTACATATTCAGATTGTTATCTATTTTACTTTGCCTTGAAAATAACACCATTCAATTGTTAGTTTACGGGAAATGAAGGCTCGTTCCGTATGAGAACGAATCTACCTGCACCACACAGCAATGTCTCTTTAAATTGAGAAACTTAGTAAAAGCTCTGCAACATGTTACAAGTGCTACAGTAACTTCCCTCATTAGGAACAGTGTTCAACCACACACACAATCGACACAGCCTGACAAGTGCGCATTACAGAGATGCAGAACCTCCCGCCACATAATCCTCATTAATGTAATTTCGATCAAAAGATGAAACCACCCAACAGATTATTTGAAAATAAAATACATCAAAGAAACACGGTTTATAACCTATTAGTAGCAGTGGTGGATGCCGGGAGACCGCACCCCCTTTTGGTTCTACTATTGCATTGATTTGACTTTTTATTTGCCCAAAATAATTACCTAATAAAATAACATTCAGATTTATTAAATATAAAACAAAATAACAGGCTAAACATTTCTCAGAAAATTTTATTTTAACAGGCCATGGAAAGGAAAGTTTGGTAGTTATTTTATAAGATTCAATGTTATAACAGATAGAAACCACGTCTGCAGATGTCAGCTGTCCCCAGACACTGTGAAACACGTCTTATCTGACTGTCCATTATTCGAAAGAAGGAGGTTTAATCTTAAATTGCATGCTTCTCAGTGTGAGAAAACATTTTCCCACTCATGTCTCCATGTATTCTTCAAAGTCTGCTGTTTTAGAGAATTTATCTTAATTACTTATTTAATGTTTGAATTTATATAATTATTAAGATTAGTCTGTAAACTACAACCCTAACGTGCCTCTGTGGCGAAATAGGGTTCCCATCCCTGGAGATTAAATAATAATAATAATAATAATAATAATAAAACAAAATAACAAAAATTATGTACTCGCTTTATTTCAACCTGAAGATTGTAAAATGCAAGCTGAATACTATTTACAGCTAGACGTCTTGTCTCAACCCACAACACAGCAGTTGTTCGAGTTCCTTATCTTTTATTTTTATTATTATAATTATTTATTATTATTATTATTTATACTATTATTACTATTGTTATTAATTATTGACTGATTTCTTGGGAACTACTGCAGACTAGCACTTACTTAAAGTTAAACGTAAAAAGTTTGATATTTCATTAATGATTTTAATTTCTAAGTAATATGCCAAACCAATCAATTTCTCAACAGAACTAAAGCTCTGGGCAAGAAGAGTTTGTCTGCTAGCGCTCTTTTTGTTAATTTCCTGCTTACCTGTATAGTTCTATATAACGTTCTTACATCGTAAATAACTATTACTTTCTCAAAATGAATTATTTTTCTTCGTGTAAAATTAACAAGCCGGATACCACTTGCGTTGAGTATTACTTTGGTAATTTGAGCTTAGCGAACGTTTCTTGACATGGTAATTATTTCGAGACCATGTTAAACCTGTGAACCAAATATGATACAATGCAACGAGAGACTACCTTAAAGGTATGTACAAATCTCTCTTGTATTAATTATATATTCTTTGCTTTGAAAGAGTCTCAAACTGGACTTTTTTTTCGCGTGGAACTATCACTTTAGTTTTACTTGTATATTTTAATTTCGCTTTTGAATTCATGTTTCTTACCATGAAATAATTATCATGACAAGAAACATTCGATAAGCTAAATTAAATTGCCACTAAAACTATTAACTGTCTTGGAATTACCGTAGAAAATCGCCAACAATAATTTTATGCGATAATACATTTTGTTTGATGAACCAATACAAATTCCATCAACATAATTAGATCTTAATAATCCAATTATACACATATTGCTACAGATGGGCCATTGGCTGACCTGTCTTGCTTGTATTTTTTTTTATGCGAGTGTGGGATTGTTAAGATATCACAAATCTGTATAGCATTGTTGTTGTTGGACGATTTTAATCTGATTAAAAACAAGAATTCAATTCAATAAGTATGAAATAAGGCTCAAATCTTAACAAGGCCCACCACTTCTCATAATAAAAGTGTACGCCATATGATGTAGATGTGAGATACTAAGAAGATAGTGGTATTTCGGGTAACCTCTTCTAGTAAGTGACGTACGTCAGATGACTGAACATTGGGGACAAGGCGTAACACCCTAGTCAGAAGTCCACGGCAGCGTGTGTGAGTCTTCACACTTCATTATCTCTCAAACCATTAATTACAGGGAACTCGTTCCAACGTAGCCTACATGGATTTCGTATTTTATGCACTAACAGAATACAAAAGAAAACAGGTAAGTTCCACTTTTAAAACTCTGTGCGTCGTAACTCTTAACTTAGGCCTATGAGGAAAATATTTTATTCAACTCCGCAAGTATATTTTGATAGCCTGGCTATAACCCTATATAACCAACTTCCCCCCCCCCCTCAATAAGTGATCATAGGCTTCCGCGGCTCGAGTTGATAATAAAATCTTTCTTTCTTCCAGGTAGACTATCTGTCGCATCATATTTAAGATATCTGCCGTCGTTTCGAACATCTTGCAGAGGCCTATAGTTTGCAACTCACTTACAGACCTGACCTGAGGTCGAAGCGTTGCCCACAATGCGACTACCTCGACTCCGTTCCTTACCTGCATACGAATTGCATTACTGGAAATGAAAACTGGTTCCTATTCTATAATTTAAATGTTCTTATGCTAAAGGTGTTTCGCATAGGGTTCGAACCTATGCAGGCGAAGCATAATGGAATTATGGGTCGGGCCGCGTCCCTATGATGTCTAGTTCCAGTATTCACCTTACAACCAAGAAAAACCTTGCAACTCACTTTGAATGATCTCCTGTAAATACAGGGATGGTGTGTTTCCCTCGTCAGCCAATCGAATATATAAAAAAGATGATAATGTGTGAGATACCCTGTATTTTAGTTTATTGATAATCCAGTTAAGGCAGGCGAATTCCTTACAGTTTTTTTGTTTGATTTTTCCACATATTTTACCATATATTATACATTTACAAAACTATTTTTCCTTACTTGGAAAGAGTATAATTATTTTTAGGAAACTTTTGGTAAGGGAGTTGTGATGAAGAGAATACAGAAATACTGAATGCCTCCAGCAGGGCGTCATATTCCACAGAACGAGAGGAAATTTAAACAAGGATTTGTCACAGGTAATCCCACGAGAGATTACGAGTTTATCGATATATTTGCGAAAACGAAGTTCGAGCAAATTGATCTGACGAAACTCGTAATCTCGAGTAAGATTTATTAAGTCTATTTCGTGAATAAAATGTAATGGATTTTGAAAATAATTATCAATATTCTGCACGCTGTGATATCACGACAAATTAAATGAACGAACAGACCATGCATCGATTCGATGAATCGATTCGTGTTACCAATAGTGGGTACCACAAGATGGAGAGCGTCAGAACGCTATGAAATCACATGAACTGGTGTGAACGAATTGAAATTGTGTTTTTAATCAATGGACATTTATATTATTTCAATTTTCAAACAAGTTATGTTATATAAAATAATGTTCATGGCAGCATGTGACGTATTAATCTATCCACGTTCATGCCTTAGGCTAAGTGTCCAGTAACGAGCAGATGTTTAATCAGAAAATTGCATCCTTGCGACCCTAGTAAGCATATAGTAAGATAAACAATCGTGATTGGTCGATATCCGAGGCACTGATAAACGTTAATCGAAACCGGCAGTGGTTATTGGTCAACATCGAATACACGGAGTTTGAATAGAATAGTCAGAATAAATACAATACAATACAAATAATAACAAAAAAGCTAATAATAACGATAAACATATTAATTTGAATTAACTACAAAATGGTAATTTCATACTCAATATCCCTTTAATCTTATTTCGTGTGATCGATGGTTCCTACAGGTTAAGAGAGCCCTAACTATGGAGGTCAACTCGACTGGTCGATTTAACAGGAAAGTTATGTTCAGAGTTAACGGAACGAAGCCTGTGAGTAGATTGGAAGCAGTATAACCACTAGTCCACAGGAGATCGCAACACTGTAATAATATTAACACTTCTGTTCACATCATCTCTTGAGGTAGACAGCAATGTAAAGCAAAGGACACCGTTTAATATAAGTAAAAGTACTTTCAACATCTAAAGGAAGTGGAAGTCAACGAATATTGATGTTAAAAACCAACTTGAAACTTAGGTGTTTTAAGAGTACATAGTAATCTTAAGATATTTCCACCACAGTTCCCTTGCAAGAAGGAGAATTAGTGTCTGCTTCATAATACAATGGGTACATAACAAAAATCTTCTAAAAAAATACAAAAATGTCATGTTGTTGTATGACGGAGAGGGAGGGGTAGAAGCATTCACTACAGACTGATGAGAATGTAGCCACAACATACACAAATACAAAAACACGCCGTGATCCTTTATTCGGCGTACACCAGCTATGAAATGTTACACAAGCAAAGCGCCATGCTATACAAGCTTCATAATAAGGGAAACACGAATGAGAATAACCAAGATGCTAAAAGCAGAAACATGCTATTCGCAGTATTAACAGGAACGGGCATAAAACGTTTTGGAATCATGTCGCGGTACTAGCAAACTGCATCTCCGCACCCTATAATAGGCTAAACAAAATCAAACAGGAAGCAACCTTATATTGAAAATAATAGATCAGTGTTCGCCAACTGCTGATAGAATGACATCGAGGGCACGAGTTGTGTATGCGGGCAGAATATTTAGGGCAAACAGTAAGCGGCAAGTCGCGCTGGAGGGGAAATGCATATTCAAAACTGCCTTCATTTCTCCCATCCGCGCCTACGCACAGTGGCCTAATCCAACTGGTTCTTATTCACCGGGCAAGACAATCTTGAGTGACTTCACATGGCATTCTGTTGGAGAACACTGTAATAGAATATTAAACAGGAATCGTTAGAACTATATAGATATTTTTTCATTAAACTACAGAAATTGCAGTGAAGCTGCACTTCGTATTAAATAATCCATAATTTTTTTGTAATGTATCTCATTTATGACCGGTTTCTATAAACTCGCGAATTAGCTATGGGTAAATTACCCAATGGACAGAATTTACACAAGAATAACACCACACAAACACAAATAATTTAAAGATAGCAATCACATACACTTGTGACGAGTTTCTAGATAAATGTCCTCTGAGTAAATATGAAAATGACAGAAGAAATGTTCATACAAACTCAGGCTAGATCTTTCCAAGGATAAATCGTCGGGTTAATTTATCCTTTCATGGATGGCTGGATAAAATTTAACCTCTTTGTAGGATCAGTAACAATGAGAATCAAAGCCTTCTGAATTAAATTAACTGAACAACTCCAAGGCCTTGCTCATTATATCATTGTGGTTGAAATGGGACTAATTTATCCATGGATAATTTACCCATAGGTAATTCACAAGTTTGTAGAAACCGGGCATAATCGGATAAATTGTACAGTTCTTACAGGTACTGCTATTTCGAGAGACATTTCTCCTTGACTTAGAGAATCTTAGAAGTTGCAGCATTCACTGATTGTCTGCCTGGGTGGATAAGTCAGTAATGCACTTTAATTCTATTCCAAATATCATATACCACGCATTTTAACATTCTATTCCCAAATATAGGCCTACGGTTTCAATTCTAGCCCAGGGTGAAGTCGTTTATGTGTTTCCTTTCTGTAAGCATGTAAAACAACCCCTGCGAGACAAAATTCAGGAAAACCGACGACGGTTATAAGCCTAGTAGGCTTACACAACTCTCACTTAAATTACCACAGCAAATAATCACACTTTTACAGATTCGCATATTTTTTCACGTGCATCATCCGGATAATTTTAAATTCACTACTTGAATTAATTATGTAAATCGGCAGTGGAGTTCTTTATTGACCAATTCCTTATTCACGGTTCCGTTGACAACGATTAGAAGATGATCATTATCTGACCATAATTATCGCAACGTAATGCTTTTCGCTGATTATTCCATAATACTGTAATTGTACACCTTATCCCGAAATTTCGTTTCCACATACCTTGTTTTCGGTGTCCTTCATAACCAGGCAACATTTTGTAGACAATAATTAGGGCTCCAACAACAGCAAAAAATGAGGTAGTGACATTTTGCGGTAGTGTTTTAAATTGTTCATCAAGTATTTAGTAATGTGGTACATGTCCATGGGCCTCTCTTTTATGTATTATTGTGCAGATATTTCAATATTTTATTTATAAGCAATTCAATCACTGCATTAGTAAGTCGTTTAAAAGTGATGGCGTTTTGAGTGATCAGTACTTACTGGAACTTGTCCCATTCAACCAAAAAGAAATCTGCGCAAAATTGGTTTGCTTTCACGAGTTAATTAAAGGATTTTGAGTACTTTGCTAACTAATACAGGATTTATACAGTGCGATCAGTTATGCATTCCACCGGTGGTGGAAACCGGTAAACTACACGCAAACCGTAATGAACATTGGATGAATTACACGTAAATTCGTGTTAATTATTCTACTGACACATCTATGAGTTTGGGCAGACCACTTTAAGGGAGGACAGAAGTGTTGATTTTGCTATTTTGGTCAAAAAATGCGATTTGTTTATTTTAGTGTAAAAAATCAAGCATACTCTAAAGTATATCTGTGCAAAATGTTATGCCATTTGGGCGCATGGAACAGGTGTTTCTGACGCCATTTTTAGAGTACTGCACGTAATCCTCGTGCTATCCTTTGTTACCTAGTCGTATTTTTTATAGTATATTTAGGTGTAAAATATATAATATAAGTGTTGTTTAGGGCTCCATTCAAATTTAGTGATAGTACAGTGTAATTATAAAGTTAGTAATTATAAAGGCTTATTTATAGGTACAGGAGATGCTTATTTTTTACTCTGAGTGCGTGTAGACTTTAATAGCTTGTTTTCTCAGTTTCAATTTTCAGGTTAATTTGCCACATTCAAAATCTATCTTCTCCCACATAAATATAGATACAGCTATGACATTTTTTCACAGTGTACTTTGTGATGTGTGTAATAAAATGTCTAATCAGATTTTTGGTATAGGTCTTAGTTTTTTTTAATTAATTGTTTTACATAAAAATATATCAATTTTTTATCGATTTTTTATTTCTATGGGTAAAATATTTTTTAAACAAAAAGTATAAATAATATCAAAAATCTGAATCATTAAATCTGTTAAGCAAGCATCACAGATCTCACATAAACAATTCAGATCCATTTTTTTAATATCTGCCGGAGGAGATAGATTTCAATTTTGATTTTTAAAAATCAATTAATTTAATTATATCTCAAAAACAAATTGAGATATCAAAATGAAATTTGAAACTTCAACTTCTGTTTATGTTTAAATTATGTGTGCAAAATTTCAAGTTTCTACTCCAAATAGTTTAGAAAATCACCCTCAATACTTCGGTCCTCCCTTAACCTGAATAATTATAATCTCTCCAATACCTTAGGGAGTCAGGTGAAGTAGAGACTAGAAAGGAAGGGTTGAGCACAGTGCCTTAAATCTCTCCGAGGGCAATCGGTTTATTTCCCCCAAGCTCGACTACGCCGGCCATTTCATAAAGCGGCACCTACTATTTCCTCTTAAGGATAATACTGGACTTGGCTATGACTTTAATTTTTTAAATTATTCACTGAAGATTGCAATAAGTTTCACGAAATATATTTGATTTATAACTTTTTTTCAACTTTTAAAATAGACAAATCGGAGTTACCGCAGTTTAAATTCTTCTTATATTTTTAAAAGAACGCGGTTTCACAAATCTCTGCAGTTATTTTCTCATATCTAGAACAATTTTTCTTCTCTCCGGTAAGTTAAATCGGCCCTTAAAACTAATAACCTTCGCCATTATGAATTATGAATAGCCCATTAAAGCTTTGTAAAGAGCAAGGGCCTCATCACAACAAAGGGTGGTTAAGTGTAACGGACAAGATTTATTCAGTCTGGGAAAATTTCGGTATGATTTCTTTCGTGCTCCTTCCATTTATTTTCTTAAAATCCCTCTTTTACCTTGGCGAGATGGAGATTTTCTTTACTTCACCGAACGTCGTATAACTTAGCTTAAAGCTTCTGCTGTAGACCTACTCAATTCTATAATAAGAAGACACTCTCTAAATTTCTATCTAGGCTGCACGTCCTCCATGCCGAACAATGTTAACAGCGCATGCATCAATGATTTCCATGGCACTGCAGCCCTTGGAAAGTCAGGGCCTACCACAGGACCGTGACGTCATGTACTTCTGTCTTCCGATTTCATTAGCAAATAGTAGGACGGTGGAAATTTAATCAGTATGGAGTTTTCTATGCCAGTTATTGATGTTTCTTTTCAGTTATTTTGAATCTTAAACATAACAGATAGTAGGATACATTACATTTATCTTGTTTTCATATAAGGGGCGGTACAAATTAATCGAAGTAGATATATGTTGACATTATTTTAATTTCCCTATCCGTACAATATGTATTGTGAGCATAGGCTGCGAATTTATTTCATATTATCAATATTACACAGGATTTGAAGTCCCTTCAATGCTAAGGAAAGGTTTTATGAAAACAGAACACGTGTCTGTCTGTAGACACGGTTGTCTGTAGGCCTATGTATATCTTGCGAAAATAAATAACTAGGAAACGAATGATCAACAAGGCTAAATTTGTTTGTGAATTATCTTCCGGAAATGTGCGATGAAGCAGTAGTAGTAGTAGTAGTAGTCGTAGAAGTCGCAGCGATTTTATTGTCGTTAGGCAACTGACAACGATAAAATTACCAGTAGTTGTTACGTTGTGAAATTACATACATATTTCGTGGATTTAAAACTTAATAAAGTCAGGAAACAGAATAAAATTGATGTTTCATTAATCAAGTGTGAACTCTAATTCTAAACATTCTTCAGTTCGTATCTTTTATATTATCGGCCAGTTTTTATAAAATTTTGATCCAAAATACTGATAACGGTTTTGACTTTTAGTCTAAAAATGGCAAATGAAGATTGCTTTAGATCTTGTGTTATGGTCATGTATATCACTGCTTTCTTGAAATTCATGAGATATGTGCGCTAAAACTAGCAGATTCAAAACAAAAAGGTTAGGATACTGTTAAGATGTTCATATTTACAAACGTCTGTCTGGGGTCGTGTAGCAAAATTTTACTGTTTTCTTTTGTAACAGGAGAATGTTTTTAACCCTGCTGTTTACTCCCAAGAGCAACAACTCATGTCTCATAACTAGACCTGGGATTTTAGGCTCTAAAAAACTTAGTTTTAGGCACCTAAAATAGGCTTTTAAAACAAGTAAATAGGTTTTTAAAAGAGAAAATAGGCACTTAAAATAAGCTTTAAAAACGTGTAAATAGACAGAAAATAAACTTTAAAATACTACAATATGCTTTTCAACTGAAACTTTTATATTTTTTTACTGTAAAAAACGTGTTATACGTACTCTTAACAGGAATAATTGCAAAATTAAGACAGAATTAAAAGTACTTCTATCAAAAACAGTTTTGGATTATATAAAAAATTGACACAGTATACTATATACTATATACCTGCTACTTGTTGTTTTGAGCGAATCCTCCCGTCAGTGCGCATTCCTTTGGAGATAATTTTTGTGGAAATCAAGTTTCGGTGAAAAACCCACCCTCTGCTGCTCTGCCCTTCATTCAGGGATGTCCATTAAATGATTGTAAAAGCTACAGAAGTTGAATTTTATTTTAAATGTACAAAATAGGCATTTTAGGCACTAAAATAGTAAAAATAGGCTCCAAAGGTTCAAATAGGCTCCAAAGGTCCAAATAGGCATTTTAGGGCACTATAAAACTCTATAAATATAAGTGATATATCATGAAATGTCAACATATTTAAAAAATTTCATGTTCTTTCATAAGGAACAAAATAGGCATTTGCCTTAAAATCCCAGGTAGGCCTATACTCATAACAGAAACGAAGAATGCAAGATATACTCATAGCTGCTAGGAATACTATCTCTAAGATTTTGAAATAAGAATATTATTCTTGACAGACTACGCATCAAATGTTCAATATGCGTAACCACTGCAGTTGATCGCCGATAAGCACATCTAAGAATTTTGTGAAGAACTGTGAAGCATGTCTACGACTTTCGTTTACTCTTACTACCACTTTATAGGAATATAATTTTGAATAAGTATCATACACTAACTTCTTCTAAAGTTCTAAAATGTTAAACATTGCTTTTGTATAAGTCTTCCAAATGCTGCATGCAAGTCGCACCTCACGAGGACAATGACGTTGCTTGAGGCTGAGGTAACTGATTGCATCCACTCGCAATGCAGCCACTATGATAAGGAAGAAAATAACGAGGTCTATGGTTAGAATAGGGAAAAAGTCATGTTAGTGTTCCGCATCAGATTAAAAGGAAATGTTTTATATGTGTAACGTAAGAATTTAAACCTAAGACTTTTGACTTTAAACTTAAAATTTACAGCTGATAAAACGAGAACATAATGTCAGCATTGCTAACCGATCGTAGGTCGTGAAAAGGATTCAGAACATAAAAAATGCTTGAGATAATTCCTTGTCCTATAACTAGATCTGGGATTTTAGGCTCTAAAAAGTTAGTTTTAGGCACCTAAAATAGGCTTTTAAAACAAGTAAATAGGCGTTTAAAAGACAAAATAGGCGCCTAAAATAGGTCTATGCTTTAAAACTGTGTAAATAGATAGAAAATAGACTTTAAAATATTACAATATAAACTGTAACATGGTCTTTTTTTATTGCAAGAAACGTGGTATACCTGTTCTTAACATAATTAACTGCAAAATTAGACTCACGAACTATATTCACTTAAACAGACGTTCTTTCACTAGTGACTTGACACAGTAGTCCTTCCCCCTTAATCCTCCCCCTCCCCAGTTAGTCATCATTCCTTTAGCGACAATTGTTTGGAATAATCAAGTTTCTGTGAAAACCCCACCTCTGCTGGTCTGCTTTTCATTGAGGGATGTCCATTATAAGATTGTAAACATTACAGTAGTTGAATTTTATTTTAAACGTACAAATTAGACATTTAAGGCACTAAAATAGTAAAATAGGCTCTAAAGGTCCAAATAGGCATTTTAGGGCACTATAAAACTCTATAATAGTAAGTGATTTGTCATGAAACGTCCACATATTTAAAAATGTTAATGTTGTTTCATAAGGAATAAAATAGGGATTTGCCTTAAAATCCCAGGTCTACCTATAACAATCTTTTACACTGCTCGAAGATTCTCTTGAGTATTTTCTTTACCTGTAGCGCGGATATGTTGTCTTATTCTGGAGAAAACTAGTTAATATGATCAAAGGATCATCGCATGTATTTATGAAAATGTGCTTCCTTTAAAATCCTTTTTAAAATTTGTATCAAGCTTGTGCAAGTGTAGTCAACTAATTTTAGGAATAAAGCTTCAAGCAGACTTCCCTGGTGTGAAAAGAGCTTCACAAAGTAATTTTCTTTCCCTTGAAGGATCTACACGGCATTAGATAATGCTGCAACGAATTTACCTTATCTTCAGTTATACCATAATGAATAGAATGAGAAAGTGTGATGACTTCGCCGCTAATACAATGGTAGGTATAGGGAGAGCGGCGGTCCACCGAAACACTGGCAGCACCTTCGTTTGCGTTTCAACTTCTCAATGCTGCGTCATGATAGTTTGGCATCTTATGATTAAACTCGCAATCTTTAATTAACCCTTGGTCCTATTTCTGTGAAATTTGTGCAGAAATAATCTGCACAACACAGTCCTTCTGATGGTTAAAACAGAGACTTAAAAAATGCGGACATAAATGTTTTTATTTCATTATATAAGCATCACCAATTACACAAAATTCATGGAGGGTGAAACGGAATTTGACTATGCGACAATTTTTTTCATTTTTGTGTCCCGTAAAAACTTCAAGCGAGAAAGTTTTAGGGAAATATTTCAACTTTATTTTAAATTCAGTACCACCTTTATATCTTGAATGGTTTACGAGTAATTGAGTGGTAATTATTCCGGGCGCTCAGCTCTCTGAATGATGTGAGACGATCGTGAAATGTTGAGGATGAAGCAAATTTGACTATGCGACATTTATTATTTTATTTTTGTGTCCAGAAAGAGATTAAGGGTGTAAGGTTTAGTGAAATATTTGGATCTTATTATAAATTGAGTACCACCTATATATCTATAATGGTTAACGAGTAATAGTAATTACTCTAAAGCTAAAGCTATCAGAATGGTATTGAGGTATTAGCAGGCATCTTTTCCATAAAATACCAGCAATAACGTAAAAAAATTTACATAATTTATTCGTGGTCTCAATAATAATACTATATTAACTGACTACTTGTACCCATACTGCAAGATTGACCCGCTGAGGAAAAGGAATGAATGAAGCTTTTTTCTAACTTAGTAAGTCTGCACTACTTTTATTTATGCTTTTATTGGATTATTTATTTATCATATTTTCTGTTCACTTATGTTAGTAATTTTTATGTATAATTATCATAGCAAATGTCTTATTAGTTTAATATCTTGTTCCTTTTTTTAATAATATAATTTAACAACATAGGCCTAAGACGTACATCAGTTACAGCGAACGTGAATGGTCGAGGGTTTGAGCAAATAGCGGGCTGTAGTTAAGGCAAGAAGATTTAATTTTTTTATGAAAAAATCAGGGAAAATGCTTTGAAATATTGTGTGATGTATGTAGAATGCGTTGCATCACAATTTTTGCGTATGTGCGTCTTTATCGGATGTTGAAATGCCAATTTTAAAGATCACGCGCCCTATTTTTGTAGTGCTGCTTATGAAATTTTCCGTGCCCTGCAATTCACAAATCATCCCTTAGTTTATATTATCTCTGTTCACATAATTTGTACACATATCTACACTTTTGACCGTGTTTCACCTACATAACTTACCCCATACAGTCAGGAGAAAATTAATATTATTATAAATAATATTACTATTAATACAATAATAATACAAATTAATACTCAGTAATATTCTATACAATCTAATATTAATATTAATTTATAAAATATCCCTTAGCTGTTTTCTACCCTAATTATACGTTGTTATTTCTATACAAATGTACATTCTTTAACAAATTCTCATCAAATTATACTAACATACCATCTACCCTATTTTCTAGGCAACAAAATATTAGATCAAATCATCCCTTAGCTGTTTAATACCTATATTATATAATTGTTCATTGCTTGTGAACATCTTCAATTTTTTTTAAAGATGTGGAACGAAATGTTACGGTCAAGCTTCTTGGAATCAGAGAAATTACTGTTACACACGGTCACGTTTATTTATGGAGATGAGATCTTCCAAGACGTGTAAAGCAGCCCGAAAATTGTCAGAAGTATCTAACAATCCAATTTAGATAAGGTGAGTCATTTTGAAATAGATTAATGTATTATTTTGTTTAATAATGTTTGCAATTTTTCCTATACCGCCCGTAGTAATCTTGCTCCCGCGAATCTCAAGCAGAGTAACTGCTACCTAGCGGCGGAACCAGTGAACTACCTCAGTCATCACACTTTCTCCTCTATTCATTATGGTTATACTGTGAAGGCTATAATAAGCTTAATAAGTCTGCTGGCATGCTTAAATTAATTTTACTATAAGGCTGGTATCCTTTCAACTTGAACATCTTGAACAACTATTAGCGATTAATTACATTTCAGATAAGGTCCCTTTTTATTAATTATTATTCACTGTCGTACCGAATCGAACAAGCTGTTCCGATTACCGGTATAATTCAAGATGGACAATATATATTATGAATAATATTCATAACAGATTTTTGGCGCTCCGCATTACGGATTCCTATTGATCTACCTCAATTATTGTGAGTCTGTCTGCAACCGAAGGCTCATATGTGAGAAGTAAAAAACCTCATAAAACATCTCTTTTTGTAATCACATGCTAGTCTGTAATAATAAAAGGAAGTGTTTGTCTTTCTGTCTGTCCGCGATGCCCAGCGAAATCTACTGAACGCAGAGATGTGAAATTTTAAGCATAGGTGGACTGAAGGGTGGGAAAATGCACCTCGAAGCCGGAATTTTTATTTTAGCTTTCGTTCGCGAGTTATAAGTAAAAAAAACTGGTAGAAAATGTGCATTATTTCGCTATCCAAGGGTCAATTTTCTGTAATACATTTCATTTGTCAAATCAATTTAGGTGGCTTTCCCTATTTTTGTCATGATTTGGAAATAAAAGAATCGCTTCATTTTATAAACCCACCCTGGTCGATTCTTACTTTATAATGTCAAGGCCCGCAGATCAACTAAAATTTTCAACAAAGTCGGAAGAGACATAACCCTAATGAATATGGGCTTAAATGTACAAACATTGATCAATTTGGACGGAACTCACTCTGCAGGAGTTTTCTGGGCCAGGGAACTCGAATCTGACGTCGTTTCTCCCTGGCGGCGATTTCTAATCGTGGAATGCACTCTGAAGTCGAATTTTTAGCTGTTCCTTAATAATTATTAATAGTTTAGTTTATGAATGATTCATAATACATTTAGGCGTAAACGGACAAACAATGATCGATTTGGACATTTCTCACTATGCATGGATTTTCTGGGCCAGAGAACTCGAATCTGAGGTCATTTTTCCCAGGCGACGTTTTCTAATCGTGGAATTCACTTCAAAACCGGATTTTTAGCTGTTTCATTAACTATATTATTCGTTTAGTATATGAATGTTTCGCGTGCAGGTGTTAGTAAATATCTTATATATTTTGCTCTTAATTTTTAACTTCCAATTAATTATCGTGGGCGAAGCCATGGGGATCTGCTAGTAACAAAATTAATTTAGCATACCAGTAACTGAACTGTTAAACCACTGAGTAACTTAAAATTGTATAGCATGGTGTGGTATGTATTTTTTATTGTTATCTGAAAAATTATGATGACATTGCGTACATCCATTTTAGTGTGATTCTGATCACGTAATCAAAAACACACTGTAATTTTTCCTACCTAACCGGATTAAAAGTATAGAATGAAAATTGTACAAACTGAGAAAGGATGCGTTTTACGTTCCGTTTATCTAGCACTTTTCTAGTCATTATCCAATATGGCATTCTCGCCTGGGGAGGATTAGCGAAAACTACCCTTAAGCCCCTCTGCCTTTTACAAAAAATAATAATAAAAATATGTCTGAGAAAACACATTCATTACCCAACTAGCCTAATCTTTTCGGAATTTAATGTTTTCAGTTTGGACCAAATCTACAAATTTTCTACATTAAAATATTTTCACAAACATCGTATAAAATACTCTTCTGGTGATCATGTCTACAAAACTAGACGAAATACTAATTTACTCCTAATAGAACCCAAATTTCTCACATCGGCAGGATTAAAGCATAGCATTAATTTTGGACCACGCTTCTATAACTCATTAATCAGAAAATATCCTGATCTCTCACCATACTCCTCTGTTAAATTTAATAGATATGTAAAGAATTTTTTGTAATTTTTTAGCTTTTAAGTAATTTTTGTTTCACTCGTTTTATGTATTTAGGTTTAATATTTTTTTACTTTCTTTTTTAGTTAATCACATTATACACTCATATTTCTTTGTCTCTCTTCATTTTGATATTTTTGAAACTGCACCCGAGCACGAGCAGTCTTGCTCATTCGAGTGTATTACTAAATGTTAATACTTCTTGTGAAGATACTCTTTTTAAATAGTAGTTGTAATTACTTTTGAAATTTGAAAATTGTTTTATTTCATTGTTTTTATGTATTTGTATTTGTATAAATATGATAAAATAATAAATAAAATAAATACTATATGTTCATACTAAACATATATTAGTAGCAAATGTAAACTTATGCGATTCATTAAACAATATTTCTCAGAGTACGACTTTTTGGAGCCTTTCTTGTTTGTTTGTTGTTTTTTCCTCTCGTTTTAGTTTGCCGGCTGTTATATTGAAGCGTGGGATCCAACTATTGATCTATTTCCACCTTTATGTTAAGGTTTAGAGATGTCAAGAAAATGAAATTTTCGAGCTTCGGAATCCTTTTGAAGACGTTCCACAACTGTTTGTAATGGAATTCTCCTCCTGGACGGAATCAAACGATAACGTGGCAGCGGAATGCAGTCTCCATGCTCGCTGAGCCGTTCCCTTGTCTTCCTGTTTGTTGTCAAGGCTCAAGCCAACTTTTACCTTCTGACACAAATTACTATATACAGGATATATCGTAGGCTTCGAATGTTGTGGAATACACGTGCGAAACGGTTTATTGTTCTTGCTTGATCTGCCAGATATACGAGTATATACAGATATTATTTTTGCGATGTACCGCTGGAGCGCGCCAGCTCTCGCGGCACGAACGTGAACCGATAAGCGGTAATCTGACCTTCAGTTTCCCGGGTCAAGACGCATTTTGAGAGCCGTCTGTGGCTTACAAACATTACAATTCGTGAAACGCAATGTTACAAGACCTGTTTTAAGTGTTTTTAAGTGCATTTGTGTTCTTGTAACGCCACAAATAGGTACATTTTAGAACAGAGAATTTTTATTTATGATTCGTATGTGAAAACAAAATCTTGCGGAAGATTGAGACTGCTTTTTTAAGGAAATTTCCCGGTGTTCCTGTACCTCACAGAAATACTGTGTGTAATCTCGTAATAAATTTAGGGAAACTGAATCGATTCTCGATAAGAAACGAAATGTATATCGTCGCGTTCTTACCTAGAAACTTGAAATTAGTGAAAGGTTAGGACTAAGTCCAAATAAATATCTGACGAAGTCGTGTGAATGTTTTAAGGTTTAATTTTAAATTATTTTAATAATGTTTGTTCAGAAAACACCCCATAATTCCACCTATGCACACGCACACACTCATATATATATATAAGTTATATATATATATATATATATATATATATATATATATATGGAGGGACAGGACATAAGTCAAGGAAACTGAGTTTTCTTTCGAAAATATGGGACCATTTTAAAATTTTGAAATATACGAATGAAAGGTCAGAGTATGGAATGTATGTATAATGCAAATTATGGGTACTAGGTATAGGTTAGTGTAGGAAACAGACACCCATAAACATCCATACATTATTGCATCACGCCACTGTATTGCGGTATTTGGAAGCATGGAAACAACCACACTCCATGATCCCAAAGTTAGATATGGATGGGTATTATTCTCCAAAGTTTCCATCAGCTTCTTTGGCTCACTCATATGTTCGAAAAGAACAGTTGGCAGACAGACAAAACGAAATCACTGCGTGAATCAGCGCATTAAAACGAGAAGACTTTCGGTTCACAGAGGTTTCTATTCATTTCTAGATTCAAAAAGGAATCTATTCATTTCTGTAACTAAGTTAGTAAAGCGATTCTTCATTAAGAATGACTCGTTCATGATTCGTCCCCCTCTAATCAGGGGCATATTTAGCTACTTAGGCAGAGAAAAATATTTTCGTCCCCTTATTTCCACATGGATGTACCAAGTAACCTACAATAAGCATTATGAAATAGTAGGCTAATAATAATAATAATAATAATAATAATAATAATAATAATAACAATAATATATAATAATAATAAATAAATAAGTAAATAAATAAACAGGTGCGTATTGTTATCAATATTATTCATTTCTATTTCATTGTGCGTTACATTGGTACTATTTTGAAGAGTTATGAATAAAATGTTTAATATATTTTTTTAAAAAGCAGTAACAGCTTAAAAACCGCCCCTTCAAATCTGCCGCCCTAGGCAGCTGCCTAGTCTGCCTAGGCTTTAATACACTGCCTCTACACTGCCTCTAGTGTAAAGACTGTTGTAAATGTAAGAAGTGACTTCTATTCTGTAATTATGAAGAGAAGTTAAATAAATAATTACGTTGCAAGACAATCGACCGTTTTGTAGTGAAACCGGGTAAGAATGCCAGCTTTTAAAAAAAGGCTAAGGAATAAGTCGGCATTTATTCCCCCCCCCCAGACTTTACTCATTAGGTTTTATATTGCCACACCCTACTGTGTAGTGGTTCCTGTAAGTCTTTCTGTTGCACTTTAAGGCAATAAGTACATAACTGATGGAGGTCAAGTTTTCTGTAAACATAGTTTTATATCCAGAAAGATAGTAGATCTATAGGTGTTTCTGAAATTTTCATCGTTTAAAGATAATGGTCTTTTTAAAGATTGACGGTTCAACCGGTATCTTCCTTGCCGATATTTAATTATGCTAGGATACGGCCAAACCGCAGTAAAATTGCTTATTCTTGTTTTTCCACAAATAAAACAAAATTATTTATTATGATATGTATTACTATCAATGTTACAATAACATTTTAAGGAGCAAATTATGATTTACTTTGATGCATAATTTGTTTGGAGGTAATCTATGTTTAATATTGGAGTACTAAGGAAGACTAAGATTAGGGGGGGGGGCTTACACAGTAGGTTCCATAAATGCTGGAGACTACTTAGAACCTGATTAATTTTTAATACTACATTGTAAGGGATGTAGAGGTTAATAAGTGACCCGTAATAAGGTTTGAGTGGAGCGAAGCTTGCAGAATATGAGAGCTGAGAGGTGGTATCAGGAGCTGGCAGTGCAGGAACGTGTGCTATCGCATACTGGTAACCGTGGTGCTTCACGCACCCCCATCCCAACCCACACATACGATAGCGGTTCCAACAGTGCCTCACTCTGCTTCGGCTTTTCAAAATGCATTCCAAAGTATTTTTTTTTTACAAAACTTCATTCCATGAAACCGTGGAAAATCATCGGTAACATGTCATTGCATTACCGGTTTACTAATGCTACCCAATGGCATACTGCCATCATACCGAGTGTTCCTATTCACAGTTCACTTTTTTATGTTTCCATTCACAATTGGACGACATTCTGCAGAAAGGAACCAACCCTAAAATTTAAAAAAAAAACCGGAATGGATACTAAATTTTTGCTACTGAACTATATATTTACGTTGTGCAAACTAACCAACCCTCTTCATCCATTTATCTGCCTTCTATTAAGCAAACAAAAACACACTGAAAAGATCCACATGGCATTTATTTAACTTTAAATGCCTGTTTTTTAGCTTAAAAATCATGTGGGTTGGTTCCTTTCTGCAGAATACCGTCCAATTCACCTCTTGAAGTTATATGTCGTAAATACGTGCGTCCCCGTATTGTTGGTTGCATATTATTGGAGTCTCAGGTATGACTAAAATCAATTTTTGAACTAAACATGCCCGAGTAAAATAATAATAATAACCTTGACTGTCCGGGTGGCACCGTGTCATCCAAAACCGACGTTTCGGCCCTCATGTTGTGGCCCTCATGAGGTCCGAAACGTCGGTTTTAGACATGATGACACGGCGCCACCCGGACAGTCAAGGTTATTATTATTATTGTTCATTTAGCCGTGGAAGCCTACGAGAACAAGTGAGTAAACTTCAAATGAAGTTTGTATCGCAGAAAAAAAGTTAGTTTCCAGGCCTGTGTATGCCTGGCTTGTATCTATGATATTCTACACATAAATAATGTTCACTAATTTGTTATCGCCATCGTGAGTGTACAAAAGGTGCACTCGAGACGCTCTCTGTTTATGCTGCGAAAGTGACTGTCCGTACACAGTGACGTCACACTAGTTACATGCCATACTAAACCTGGGTCTTCAATCCCTGTACGAACATTGCAAGCCTATTTCACTACAAGTACTCAGGGAATGGAAAGCTAAAGAGATGTTTAATCCGCAATTCCAATAGAAGCAACAGAAAGGGTTTGCTTATGCTCAACATTTGTATGCCTCTTAAACTGTTCAATTTACACGCTAATGCGGTGGCTTTAAATAACTCTGAACACAAAACCCACAGGATTTCCACAATCAATTCTTGCCATGCAATTAAAATGCGCCATTTTGCTGCTGCGGACAATTCGGCTCTGTTCAAGCGTAAATATGTCACTAATTAACCAAGCCCGTGACATGTCTATGATAAATAACCATAATTAATTATCTTCCATCATGACCATCAAAATTGTGGAGCTGAGCGTAGAATATATGAAATGCAAAAAAGTGCGTTTTCAGTATCGCTAGTTATGCAGCACTAGAATACATGCTTTCTCTGCCTTCATTATTGGTGCCAAGGTCGTATGGTAACTACATTAGCCACGCTTTCATTAAAGTCTGTTACAAGATTAACTCATGTCAGTAGCAGGGGGAAATGTGTAACAAACTCTGTATTAGATAGCGGCAGCTTTTCAGAACTCTATAATGGATGCATTATTTAAAACAAAAACCTCCAGCACAATGTTTTTAACCATGTCTGGGAAAGTCTGCTTTACTGGGACTGAGTAACTTTTAGATCAAAATATAGGCTACTCAGATTTGGTGGCTGTGCTTTGTATGTATATTTAAACAAATTTAAATAAAATCGTAGTAATTAAGACATTAATTTATTGTTGTATAACTAACAATAAAATATGTATGTGGCAGCTTTTCAGAACTTCGTAATAGATGCGTTATTTAAAACAAAAACCTCCCGCAGTGTTTTAGTCAAGCCTGGAAAAATCGCCTTAGGTCACAGGTATTGAATGAGTTTTACACCAAAATATTTCAAATATTCCAAATGGTGGCTGCTCTGTATGCCCATTTAAACAATCTTAATTTAAAAATTTCTATTAGTTATTTAAATATGAATTTCTTGTTTTATTACATTAAAACACGTATACTTTCAAAACAACCTGGCAGTTTAACATCTCTTATTATGTTGTAACATTAATACAGTGAAGGATTTAGATCTTGTAGCTACGAAAACCTGCCAGTCCCTTAAGCCATAACTAAAAAAATCCCTTTAGGCAGGCCTACAGGCGGAGGTAGATTTCGAAGTGCTTTTGGTTTAATTTATTGTCGCTACATAGCACTCTTCTTCTTTAGCCTTGGCATGGCAAGCCTGCAGTAATAAGAACTGAATTCGGTAAAGAGGAAGAGCCTACAATCATTTGTTTTGACAACAAGAATAGGATATAATATTCTGGGAGGCCGTGCGCAAGATTAGCAATGAATAAAATTAGCAAAGCCGCTAAACAAGACAAAATTATATTATAATAATTCTTCTAAGTGTTATTATTTTCAAACATTAAAATCTCGCGTCATATGAGAGCTATCAAGAAACTATTTATTGATTTGTAGAGTACTCATCAAGAGGTTTTCAACGATACCCCACAAGACGTGGTTTCAAAAGTTTCGAATTTTCATCCCCCACCCCCACCCTCACTCGAACCCCCGAATCGTTGGTGTCACTGTGAACTCCATAGGGAGTACTCTAATTTATTCAAACAAAGTTTCCCTCTATACTCCATAGGGGCCGAGATAAAAATGTTTTAAAATTTCAACCCCCTCCCCCGACCACCCCCTTGGGCCAATTTTGCTCATTAACGAACTTGTCCGAACTATTGGGCCTAGAAATAACATATTAAAATTTGGTTCAAATATCTTCAAAATTACGGCCGCTAGCGTGTAAAGATATAAATATAAATAAATAGATATATATATATATATATATATATATATATATATATATATATATATATATATATATAAATATAAATATATTATATATATATATAACTATCACAATTTTTTTTTTTTTTTTGAACAGGCGGTGGTTTCGTACTCAGGGGAGCATGAAACTTAAAGATATGAAAGAATTTTTCGGAAATCATGACATGGTATCCATTGCAATAGGTAGATTTTTCTTCGAAATCTACCTAACATGTTGCCTTGGAGCCGTGTTACAGAAGACTGCGGGTTTGAGACCCGCCTCGGGCATTGGTATTTGTTGCGTTAATAAGAGAAACTGACAAGATAAACAGAACAACAGCAGGAAAAGAAACTTTGCGTGCATATTTAAATATAAGCAGATTTATTGGTTGTACAAACAATCCAAAACAAAAACTTATACCATAATTTTCTCTTCGTATTTTTCAACAGGCTAGTTTTGAAAAGTAAAAAAAAAAAAAAAAAAAAAAAAAAAAAAACACATCATACAAAGTTTTCTTTATATTAGAGCCGTGCTTTGTATTAGTGCAAAGTTTTATATAAATCAAAGCTGATGGAAGCATAGAAATATATTTACAGTATAATTCACGAAGGTTTGAGAAAACTCAAGTTATTAACAATTAAAGTTTCTGGGCTAGGGGCTTTGGTCACCGGAACCCCTGCCACGTGCTTCGTCCCCCGGATCACCACACCCCACCGGCCTGAGCGCAGATTCCGGGCTTTAAAAATGGAGAGCCGGGAATGAATGTTAGAACAAACTTTTTGAGAACTTGAAACACAATTATTCATGTGAAGAAAAAAAGAACATATTTTTGCCGTTTTGGCCAAAAGTCAGTCGGCTTCGAAAGCCTAGAGAGTATGGCTTTCTGTGCTCAATATGGCGGATACATTCCCGATGTACATAAATGTGACAGGCTTATGTCTATAATTTTACAGGCATGTAAAAGAACACCTGCAGGGCAAAATTCCGGCACACCGGCGATGACCACAGGACTAAGTTGCAGCATATTCCCGTCTTCAGTACTCGTGTTCCCAGCTGGGACAGACTTCAACACACGATACTGTAATTAGCTGTTATTATTACCAAAACCGGCTGCAGAGCATAGTGGAGGAAAAATTGTGCAATAAGTGTGTTTGGCGGGCTTCTTTTAGAATTACTGTATCAGAATATCAGGTATATTTTGTTGTCCAAGTTTTGCTACTTACAGAAATAGTAAAAAAGTAACTTTATGTAGTCTAATTTTTTATTTTTACAATTTAATTAAAACATCTTATTCACAATGCAGAATAGAACTGCAAGTTGATCTGATACGTTTATGTCACAAGCACACACTTTCAGATTACTATCAAAGTACTTAATCCTAGATGCACCCGTGCGAGAAACTAGTAAGATAAATACTCCAGTTCCTACTGTTTAAGCCTTCTACTCTATCTTAAATAGCGCAGTGCAACAACTAACTGCATTACGGTTTACCCCAATTTTTTACGTAGGGAGAAGAGGAATTAGTTATTCGTAAATAAACATAGAAATACTGATAAGGAATAGAAGGTTAATAATATAAACGAAGAAACTGGTAAATGGAGAAGATTGCATAACAGTTTATGGATCTCAACTATCCTATAGTTTATGATCTCTTACTGAAGCAGCAGCAGCAGCAGCAGTAGTGACATTTTTGTTCCAAAAAGTAATGTTAACAAATTAAGTTTAAATCAGGTCCTGTATTTTCCAATTCATCCCCTAAAATATCAGAATTAAATCTAGAGGGCAGATGGTAGGGTCATCTAGAAAGAATAAGAGGTAGAAAGAAGGTCTACAGTCCCATTCCAGGTAAATCTAACGGTAGGCTAACAATCCTACAGGTCCTATAGTCCTAAGCTGGGATAGTAACGTGAGGGAGGGATTTGAGAATGAAAAGGATGGTGTTGACTGAATTGAGCAGGTGTTGTTATTTCACCTGGGGGAATGCCAGAAAAGTTTTAATTAATCATATCCGTCAGGACTTGTTTTGGATAATTTCTAAAAGCGTTATAGAAATACACACTAGGAAACATTAAAACATACCGTTTAGATATGACAGGTACAATTTCTAATTAAAATTAATTCCCAACTGGCATGTAACACGCCATTAAGTTAATATTTACATATTTCGTCTCGTAAGGATAAGGATAGGGCTATTTAGCATTATTTTCCCCTCTATCAAGATTTTTTCGTTATTGGTCTTACAGACCAGACCAATGCTTGTAGGGGAGGATGAGACCTCTCTGAATCTCATCTAGTTTGTTAGTGGAAAGTTTCCCTGACGAATGACAACTATGTGCAGGGGCCGCTTCCATGACTACATAGAGAGAATCACCGGGAGAAAATGGGGGAGGAAACGGGCAGCCACGACCCTAACTACCCCGGAATCTGCATCAAAGAAACCGAGAAAAAACTGGAAACCCCAGTAAGAAATTACCAGCCTTTTCGTTCCTCGAACCACGATTATCTTGAATGAGAGCCCCAGACATTAGCGCCTGAACATTTCGCTCGATCTGTTGCCTACATTTGTCTCTAAGTACAAGTACTGAAAGTTATATTAGACTAGCTTAAAAGGCCCTGCGTCGCTCTATTTTGTATTTTGCATGTAATTCAAAATAAAATCATGGAGCACTTTTGATTTCCGAGCTAAAAGTCCTTATATACAGGGATCTAGAGTTTAAAGCGAAGAAGAATGACTTACCACACTCAAATTATTCCCTGAGAAACGCTAGATATGGCTTTTGTCGCTCATATAGGACTTAGAATTTTGTAACCCATTGCTTTTACACACCATGCCTGGTAGGAGAAACAGAAATTCTGGCACATAACATGTTACTGTCTTTATGGGATATTTTATTTCTCACTTTTATGTTGCCATACAACAGCATCGGGGCTAAAATCGATAGAAAATCAGTATCACTTTCACACGTTCTCGCCCAAAAGAATTTACTGCGTACATAGGATTAGAAATGTTCCATCCTATGTCTTTTTTAAATGCTTGGGCTTACAATAAACATCCCTATATCTCAACTAATACAATGCCTACAGCGATGAATAACGTATCAGTGGATATAACTTTTTTACAGACTTCTGATATAAGAATTACCCGCTACCCATCGTTGGTAAAAACTCAGGCTGAGACAACCGAAAGTGCTGTCCCCGCAATACGACCTCTTATTTTACATCAAAATGTGAAGTAAGAAAATGATATTATCTATGCCTAGGGTAGAGAACGTTATGTGATGCATCACACCAGATATTTATTTAGGTGAATTCCATTCTGCATTATTGATTTACAGATATAATTACTTGTCAAAGTCCAGTAAAATGCAACTGCCAAAGTCACATGTGAGCACTGCAAACAAATTGCCATAAGAACTGAATTGCATTTGATTACTTCAGTGTAATATTTTCAAAAAAATTAAGCCCTTAACCATCTTACTACTACTCACATCGAGAATTTCGATAGCATTAGCCCTTCTTCGGACAACGCCAATCATTCCCCCCCCCCCAAAAAAAAAATGCGAGGAGTATAACATCGGCACTGAAAACTGGTACCACGATACAATATATGCCTTGACAGCAATGGCGATTACGTTGAGAAATAGAGTAAGGAAGTGTTTCTTTGTAAATAAAGTTTTGTGTTGATATCTTTCGTTACTATTTAGTTATGTCAAATCGTTCTTTACTGCATGGACGACCCTTGTATATAGACATTATAAACCTATAATTAATCACGAAATCAGCCAACAAATAAATAGCAAAACACTACATCATACCACTTTAATCTGAATTCTAGTTCTTTTTCGTGCAATATAAGATCTAAGAACCAAGACTTGATAAATAATTTATAATGCATTCCAAGCTATTTACTGACCGATTAAAAGATTTATACGTAATAGAAAAAATACAATATTTAGCATGTACAACTTACAGTGAATTTAGTAATCCTCGAAGCGAAGAATTAAAACCCACCTTTTATTTCGTTAATTCAAAAAGCAATATAGGCCTACTGTACAAACCCGTAGGTGTAATTTTCATGCGTGTTCTCCTTTCATCATTCCAGTTCAACGACGTTAATGTGGTAAAATATTCAACTGTGAAGAGACTTTACTCATCCCACTAATTCGCAACACAGTTAGGCCTACTCGGGTATAAAACTTCACAAGGGACGCCGGCTGCTGAAGACACCCTCTCCATGCTTTATTGCTGATCTAAAACAACTCCACATGCACAGCTGTTCCATAAAAAAAGGAAGAAACATTCTCTTAAAAAACAGGGGAGAAGGAAATAACATACAACGATTATTGTTTCAATGTTTTCGAGGGGGAGACAGAAATAACCAATAACAGTTTTCCGCGAAGAACTTCACAATCTGTGGAAGAGTGGAAGTTTGTATGGAAACTTTATTCATTTTCCGTAAAAAGCTATCACTGGTTTGTACGCCTGGACGTCTGGAAAAAGTTACAGCTTAATTTCGCTTTTTCTATACAAATGAAGCGCAACGTAGGAAGGGGGGTTGGAAACCGAAAGAATATGAAAGGAACAAACGCGGACGAAATTAATTATAATATTTGTAGAATAAGTAATCACCCTGACTTTAAGTCTTTATGAAACGCACAGAGATCCTACCATTTCTCAGCTCTGGGAGAATAAAGAACACCGTATTAAGGAAAAGGAAAAGAAAAAAGTGGCACAAGGAAAAGCTTTTATAACTGCTCTTCCCCAGTTTATAACTACGCGCCTTCTGCCTAGTTTCTTTGAAGCATTGTTATGTTTGTAATTGCAATTAGCCTATGTGATATAATTACTTAGCATTACAGAGTTGTACACAGAATATTCTTCTGCAAGCATGCAGTATGAAAGAAACAATTACTAAAGCATCATTTATAACGGTTCTTTTTTTACGGCGAAAAAAGCGTTAAATTTCGACAGAAAAAAAATGCAGATTCGGTGTTATGAAGCACTTAAACCAAATACACTTATGGCTCACGTTGTGTGTACACTTATTGAATATTTCTGCACACACACACACACACACACATTGAGGGGAATTTAAGCTTTCATTTTGTAGATTTTAACGATTCTTACCGTTTGATTACTAAGGCTTATCTGCAGTGTAGATAGAATGGTGCATAACTACGCATCGATGCAGCATCGTAGATAAATTGAAACAAAGATATAAAGTACGGTATATATGTTACGGGTAAAGCTAGATAAACCTAAGTCTACCCGGATAATGTGTGTTTGGGTAAAGCAAGAACTATAAACAAAATTTATTTCACTTCTGGCTTTACCCGGGTAAACATTATAAATTGAATTATTATACTGAGATCATTAATTCGACATACCCTCATGCCATTGGGTAAAACTGGCTTCTTATTTGTTAGGGGCTGGATATGCGCAATATGGTTAGGTACGGTATACGATTAGGTGAGTAGTTAGGTTATGTTAATTCCAAGTGTTATTCAATAGCATCCTGTTCAAACAAGTATCCTTACTAAATAGCAATTGATCTTATTATAATTCCATTAATAGTAACAAATCACATTGAATGTGTTGTTTGAAAGTCATCTTTACCGAGTAGAGGTTGGGTAAACTTAAGATTACCCGGGTAAAGCTAGAAATATATAATTTATTTCAACTTTACCCAGTGCTTTCGGAAAATGTGCCCTTTATCCGGTTAAGCTAGGTTTACCCAGTTCCCAGTTTTAACCGTAACATATACACCAGTAACGGAGCTTAGACCCGAATTCAAATGCTCTATTATTATTATTATTTTAATTTCAATTGAATTAAGTATTATTTTAGTCCCTTATTCTTATATCTAGGGACCGGATTTTTAGGTTTTAAAAAACACTGTTTTAGGTTTTCCATTAGGTGAAATAGTTTTTTTTAGGTTTTTTGTCCAAAATATCGTTTTCGAGTAGAATAACTGATTTAATGAATTTGAATGTGCTACATAGGATTGAGTACATAATACTTGTAAAGTTTAACTTAACAAAATCGACTTAAATTTGTGTAAACTGCTTTAAGACATTATACAATTGAAGAAAGAAAGCATAAACAATCAAAAGAAGCAGGGAAAATAAGGTTGCCTCACATTTCCTGGTTACAGTATACCACTAAATATCTTTCAAGATTCTCAACTGTGAAGTTCTTCCTGTTATTCTCTTAGTTAATAGTTAATACTGTATCTAGACTGTAGGGCCTATCTGTAAAATACTTTATGGATAATGTGAAACTGTGAAACTGATCATTTTCCTTTTTTCAGTTGTTACGCATGCTAACCACACAACAGATCAACTAGGGACGAAAACTTCCCCCTTTTCTAGAAAGGTAAATAATACGTGTTTCTGGCAGGCTTGACAAAATATTACTTTTCCATCTGTAGTCGCCAAACCACTGCCGTAATAAACTCGATTTCGTTTGTTTCGACATAATTAACACGCCTTCTTAAAACGCACAGTGTGACCACTCAGCATGAATAACAGAGCAGTACTAAAGGCAAAAAAAAAAAAAAAAAAAAAAAAAAAAAAAAAAAAAAGTCTCTCCCCGCAAAATATCGATTTCTCAACTGACAAACAAAAAAGACAAAAAAGGAGCCTAAATTAGATATTTTAGGTTTTATATCCCGTTTAGGTATATTTAGGTTTATATACCCCATTTAGGTATGTTTAGGTGCCACAGAATTAATGTGGGTGAATCCTCTGGACATGATTCGAAAAAGTGTATGAGCGCTTTTTGTTTTGGAAGTAAGGAAAAAAATAGGTAAAAACCTAAGAATCCGGTCCCTACTTATATCACTGGTATACCTGCCAATAAAACACGAACTTGGAATATTTATTGCGTTTATATATACATATATTTATATGACTTTCAATAAACGTATAATTAAGTCCTTTTTATTAAATTAGAGATTGCCCTAAAAATAAAGTTTCTTAGAAAAAATTTCACTAAGATCGAAAATTTCGTGAAATCACAAATTTGGGTATTTTCAGAAAGTAAAGTGTTCGAACCAAAATATTTCCACTTAATGGGAAAACCCACAATTCGGGAATCCGTTACTCATAAGAACCAAGCATCTCGAACAATTATTTACGACCTGGGATATTCTGGCTAATGCATTGCATCAGAGAGGCTTTACGTTATAAGAACATATCCATTGTTTATCGGATGTCGCTACCAATAGGCTACTGTAGAAGAAAACGTATTTCATTTAAAGCAAAGATCTCCACTGCAGAAATTATAGCTCCAACTGCAAGGTTCTGAAAATCCAACATTCATCGATCTAATGTGGACAAGGAAAAGAATGTACGTACGAATCAATAGTAATACCCGCTTCCTGGAAAACTAAAAATTACTAAAAATTACAGTTACTAGCCATCTTTGTGGTGCACTAGGCTGGTTGGTTGGTTGGTTGGTATATGGTTATTTAACGATGGGGATGTAATGCAACTTAGACCTGTGTGCCGGAATTTTGTCCCGCAGGAGTTCTTTTACATACCAGTAAATGTACTGACATGAGCCTGTCACATTTATGCACACACAAATGCCATCGACTTGGGCCGGGATCGAACCCGCAACCTTGGGCACAGAAAGCCAGCGCGTACTAACTGCGCCACCCAGGTCAACTTAATTCGTAGATTCTTTTTATGACTTGCAGAGGAAAATGTAACTGGACAAAGCAATCAAGATACTGTAGTTTATTAATACAATACCTGATAGCAACATTAAGAAATAATTTGCACAATTTAAAACTGTCGCGGCGATCGGACGCCAAATTCCCGGTGAATCCACGCGCTAAGCTACGTAGAAGCCCGGAGGCTCCATGTTTGATTCTGCCTGTATTTTACGATATGATTTTTTCAAACAAATCCTTAACTTACACCTTATCGGTCAAAATGAAAGAATGACGAATGAGTGAAAAAATATTTTTAAATGCGATATTTTTATACCAACTTAATTAGAATGCAGAGAAGTATCGCAGAGTGCAAAATACGGTAGAAGAGTTTTCGTTCTTAAGTCCGTAATGCAGTATTCTACACGAGTGACTCCGTATAAATGATTTACATCGAATCTAGGTGGTGTATGACGAAGCCGCGGAAGTAATGTGGTTTACAATGCAGTGTACTACAGTAATTCATACAAATTTATCAAAACCAAAGTGGCGCATAATTTACGCCGACTCGAGCTTACGAAACCAACGCATATTCACATGTTACACAATAATATCATCGCCACATTTTCCCGTTGATATACAGCAGGGAGCTTCCGTAACAAGGTTAACAGCGTTTGTTTCCCCTTCACCCCCTCAGAGCATCCGTAACCACATTTCTTGCTTTCCTGGCAAGGATACACATCTAATTTATGTAGGCCAACTCAACATTTCCTAAAGTAATGTATGAAACTCGTGAAACACCCTATAACAACACTACTCCTTTAATAGTTAGAGGTTGCATTTGGAATACACTATCAATATAATATAATTATAATATAATATAATATAGTCCTATATAATACAATATTATGTAATATATATTATATATAATGTTATAATTACTGAAGTTTGTTTCTCAGATGGCACTCAGTGTTTATTGACAGAAAAGCTAAAAACAACCTTTTTGTTTTGAGTTCTTCAGAATCCTTAAAAAAAACTGTCACATAAACTCTAAAAATCTTATAAACATCTAAACACGGCATTAAATACAATCACTCATGATAAATAGCTGCTGGAACACAAGAATAAATTACGAGTCATGACGTGAAATCAACGAAACTGCCTCTAGGTAAACTAATATTACTGTTAACTTAATTGGCATTAACCGAGGGTTATGACTAACTAAACCATGCCGCATGCGGTTCAAGAGATCTTCTTCTGGCTCTCAAAGTCAGTTGGAAAAAGTATTACTTTATTAGCCTACACGTTTCATTAATGTATTATGCTAATAAGTATACAGTTTTATTGAAATAAATTTTAACCATTTCACTGCTACTGACGTATAAATTCGTCACCCCAAAAATGGTATAAAGTCAGATATATAAGATTAATAGAGAAATGCTTTACATAAAATACGAGGATTTTTATCTTTATCTTCTTGTTATGATTGCCGTTCTTAGGTACAAGTTCTTCTACTGAAATTTCCCTTGCTGATTCAAAATTTAGATCACACTGATGGTTTCACTTGACTGCTTACATTTATATAAAAATTGAGCTTTATCTTCTTGTTATGATTGCCGTTCTTAGGTACAAGTTCTTCTACTGAAATTTCCCTTGCTGATTCAAAATTTAGATCACACTGATGGTTTCACTTGACTGCTTACATTTATATAAAAGAGCTCTAAATTGATACAGTCCAATATTGCCTGACCACTATACAATATGGCCGTAAGAGGTATAGCCTATCAGTAAGAGGTGGAGGGTAACAGTAAGGCCCATTTCAAACTTGGACTGCCTTCATAACCATTTTCGTACGAGTGAAAATAATACTTCACTATGAAACATTTTTCCTCCGTCGTGAGACGTATTTTCAACTCAAACCTCATACCACAACGTTGTTTGGACAATACTAGGAACACATAATGCTGATTCAACAATATGGCTACGAACGGACATGCGCACGAGAGCTGCGCAATATCCAGTACTGTATATTTTGGCGCATACCGTATTTTAACTGCTTAATTTTAGAAATTCGGGTCTTAAAGTAAGTAAAGTAATTTTTAAATGATATACTGTTACAAGATATAAAAAATGCAATATAATATACAAATATTCAAGTCTTATTGAATGCACAAAAATATAAATGTACATGACAATTTCAGCAAAATTAGAGCTATGTCAAGACTTCGTATACAAAATGGTCCTAAAAGAAGAAAATAAAATAAAATTTACTTTATTATCAGCTCGTTACTTACAATTTGTCTAATCTTACCCCCAAAATTGTAAGGCCCGCCAATCAACTCCGGGACATAACACTGGCCCTCGAACAAATTTAAATTGGAAATCCTAAACTTAACCAACAGAGCTATCATTGACGTTAACCTCTCTCCTACTGGTCACTGATCTATCGTAATTTACCCATAACTTCGTTTACAAAGAAGCATAAGGCCTCTATAATCTACTGTATAGGCAAGAAGAAAAAACGAATGAACAACATTAAGCATTAAATAAATAATTCTGTGACCACGGCATATCTTAAAATACACCTTTGTTTCAGCCTATGCAAAGAAAGTGCGGACTATAGGCCTAATCATTATTGAATTCCTCAGCTGTACTCCGGTCAGGGTAGAAATGAGAACCTTGTTACTGCACAAAAGAAACATCTTGCTGCTATAAAATGATTAACTTTGCATCGTGATACCGGGTACAAGAATTCAAGTTAGACATTCCATAATGAGCACCGACACAAAAAGCCAAAACCCATTGGATTAGATGGCAAGCCCTGCGAAGCAGGAACGAAATGAACAACAGATAACGTACAACCCTAATACTCATAGCGATATATTTCAAATAGGAAGTCGTTGAAAAAGTTAAGACTAGAAAATTAGGTAGTCTGTGATTGCAAAAGAAAACGCTTAAAATATAAATTGTTGTTAAAGAAATATCTAGGCTACCAATAATACGGTAGGGCAGAAATGCTTATGAACTATTCTGAAATGGACTATCGGCCTACGGAAGTAACTACTCAATAAATACTCATTGCTTCAAATGAGAATATGTTTATTGTAAAATGTTGAATAGGTTACCGGAACCATATGGATCTATGCTTCTACGTAACCTAAATTCAATTCAAAGTAAGATGTTTAACGGCATCCTATGAAGACTGAGAATTAATTACCCGGAAGTAAGGAATAAAGGCACTAAAGTTTCAAATGCAAAGAAAGCGTACATCACCAAGGGACCTGAAGTATACGGCCATCTGAGTACAGGGACCTGCTCCATCAACTCACACCAGAACAGGCATTCTTGCGATCTGTAGGCTTCCTTCTACGTATGCGATCCTTCCAACCCCAGATCACAGACACAACTGGCAATGTGATATAGTCGACGCGCAAATGTTTTAGCCAAGGCCTCTCGAACAGTACTCCAAGACGCGCATTCATTCCCCTGCTACCCCTTCCTTCGTGACCACTAAAGCACAACTGAACCAATCACTACGCTTTGGAGGTCACGGAGGAAAAGTAGGAGAATGACTTCACACCTTCGGAGTACTGTTCGACAGGCCTGTTTTATACAGTGGAATGGGTAGATACTGTCCGCTCTACAATCGGTCCTTTAGTAAACAAGCATGTCTGTCTCACTCTAACCGTATAACACATTACTCATATCTACGTAAGAGTGAGAGATAATTGCTTACTTAGGGCGGACAACACCTACCCATTCCACTGTCTAAAACATTTGCTCGCTAACTATACTTGATACATGCACTATAAGTTCTCTTGATGTAAGGATTCTTTTTGTCTTCCTCCCTCCCCCCCCCCCCCCGCTATGTCATGTACTGTCCAGTACAACGACGCATGCGTACAGTCAGTTTCGCTGCGCGACATATACACACAATGACATTTTTCAGCGAACTGGTAATGTGTGCATGAGTCGTGGTACTTGATAGTGCATGACATAGCTGTGGGAACAGATCTTATAGCTCAATCCTGGGTTTCTACGCGAGGTGTTTTAAGCGGTTACGCGGGTCCTTGCTTGCACACAATACACTACGACGAACTTTTTCTCATTGGTCCTTTACGCATAAGTTGGCCAGACTTCTTTATTCACGCGCATATCGGCGCAGCGCAAACGTGTGCATGCGATCGGACTTTGGCTATCTGAACATTTAACTCCCGTGAGTTGCACCGGTCAGAAAGATGGGCGAGGAAGTGGTATGCTGATGCAGGTCTTCTACAATAGAGAGATGGTGTGCCGGCATGCCACTGTCCTGACTTCCATATGTAGGTTTTTATATTTATATGGTGCAGAGGAATCATACACACACTATATTCACGGATTCTACGTTAGTGGCAGTTAGGTTAGGAGTTGTGATATTAGTGTTAGTGACACGAAGAGCTAGACTGGTGACAGTAAGGTTAATAATAGTGATATTATTGTTAGACTCGTGTAGAGCTAGGCTGGTGGCAGGTATGTTAGGACCATTAGTGTTGACACCAAGGAACGTCATTAGATTTACATTCCTGGTTTCTACATTACATGACCCAAAGATTCCCTCCCGCGCAGCTGAACTGACGATTCTCGAGAATACGCATCACACTTCAGAACGCCATTTTAGGTTAATTTTGTGCGAACTTCTTAGTGATTTTACTTACTGTATTCTTTTGAAGAGCAGAATGCAACGTGTGAATATGTGGTACGGGGAGCAGATCTTTTGCACGGAAAAACTATTAGGCCTAGAACCGGCCCGGGAAGGAAGGCACTGGAAATGCGAAGTGTTATAGTCCTACATTCGTTGTAGTAGGGACGAGATGGAGGGTTAACTTTGAACTTCCAGTGCCGTCCTTCCCAGGCCTGGCTCAGAAAACAAAACGGATATGTGAAATATATTTTCATGTAACGAATATAATAACATAACCCTCAATACCTTGTGAGTACTGGTAATGATA
Organism: Ectobius pallidus; assembly: GCA_964059195.1. Classification (NCBI taxonomy): domain Eukaryota; kingdom Metazoa; phylum Arthropoda; class Insecta; order Blattodea; family Ectobiidae; genus Ectobius; species Ectobius pallidus. The sequence goes on along the minus strand of CAXKWD010000003.1, from coordinate 110,315,766 downwards.
ACAGTAATAGTAACAGATCAAATAAAGGAATTTGTTCTATATATTAATAGGTTTTATGTTGATGATTGTGGAAATGAAATTAACTGCGTAGGCTTATAAAATGGATGAAACTCCGGCGAGATGTTTTTCCTGGGACAGTCCTAGAATGTCCTACTGTCCCGACTTTTTCTAAAATGCCCCACCCTTTTTTTTGTTTTGTTTTGTTTTGTTTTGTTTGTTTGTTTGTTTGTTTGTTTGTTTGTTTGTTTGTTTTGTTTGTTTGTTTGTTTGTTTTTGTTTTTGTTTTTTTTATAAGTAGGGCATGTCCTTCCTAAAAGAAGTGCATTGAGCTTATGGAATTTATTCCAGTATAGATATGCAGCAAACCAGGTGGCGAATTCGTGAAACCTTGATGAAGTATTTTAAGAGAAGTAAGCGATAGGCCTATTAGTTTTTTTCTCCATGCTTTAACCAGGCATATTTTGAAGTTTTGCCTTTCCAATCGTTGTAAGTGCAATTGCGATTTATACTATAATACAGGTAAGTGCATGGTGAATTTAGTTCTATTTTTCTTATTTCTATTGCGTCTTGCTTTCTTTACAAGATGTCCCAGTTTGTTGAAGTGAATTAGTCACATGTCCCGTTTTTATCAAAAAATACATTACGGGAACCCTAGTTTAGGCTAAATTATAAGAAACGTGTATATGAGTGACTCATTCCACCCAATAGCATTGTCTTGTATTCACTGATTACTTCCATTCTGTATAAATTAAAGTTCGCAAGTGCCGTTAAAATGGTCACTAAATGGGGGAGGGGGAAGTTTAATTCTGGGAGAAACTGAGGCGTAATCTATTCATTATTTTTATCCGTAGTAAGCTATAACAAAGTATTTACGCTTCTCTTTCTACACGAGATTCGTTACTTTTAGGACCGCGAGTAAAAGGTGTCTGTGTTTTCATGGGAAGCGTTAGCCAGGGCATTTCGGGGGAACCGCCTCCCGCTTTGCTTTATGAATGAATTGTCGTTTGTAACCCAGCGGGTGCGAATTTTCTCAGTTCCTTTGTTCTTGTGCTCCGCGTTTATGAGGTAAGCAAGCATTTGCTCCTGTGTTTAGACAGAGCTAAATCCTGGGATGCACATTACCAACTTTCCTACCCCCAATCACACGAGAACAGTGGTTTCACGCTTACAAGGAAAATGCCTTTTTCAGGCATGCAAAAGCGGCATATCACAGCCGAAAACAAGACTTAATGTAAACAAGGTCATAAGTGGGTTCTGTATGCAGAAATGTACTACTGTAGGATTTGATCTGAATTTGCAAATAAACCCTTAGAATACCTTAATAGTACTACCTTAGTTTTTTATTAGATGACCGTTGAAGTGATGGATTTACCATCAGGCTACTGTATTATAAATAACACGAAAAGTACTTTTTTATGATTTGGTATAGTATGGCATTATTAAAAAAACTATGGGTAAATTGGCAGTTCATTGTCTCTTGTGATATTGTCTTTAAGTTCTTCTAACAGTATGAGGCTATTATTTATGGGGAAACTTGAAAAATAAAGTGTATAAGTCAGATTGAAATAATAGAAATGTACATTGATTAAGAACACAATTTCGATTCGGTGCAAGCCAGTAAACTACCTGAATGAAGTAAACTATGTATTATATGCACCATTGGCAGCATTGGTCACAACATGGTTACTCGAATAGATTCATGGATGGTTGATTCATAGTATGCCGTGATCTCGCAGCTGTTAGTTTTGTTTTTATACAACAAAACACGAAAGTAATTATTATTTGCATAATCCGTTACATTTTTATTCATGGAATGGTCTTAGTAAATCCAACTCGAGTTGACGAGTTTCATCAGATAAATTAGCTCCTGCTGCGCAGTCGCGAATCTATCGATAAGCTCGTCAACTTTCGTAGGATTACCTAGGAAAATTCAGTTCTGAATCGTACTACAGGACATGAGATTATCATAGGTGGATGATTCTTCAAATACGGGAAAATTTGCGTTCCGGAGTGATATTTCCCTTCAAATTCAACTTTAAAAAAAAAATTAAAATAAAAGTTTGTTTCTACTACTTCCATACTACAACTATCAGTTTGAAATGTCACTAACTTTAAATTCTGATATTCCAAAATAGAATTTAATTCAATGAAATGTCATCCACATGCCCTGTCCCAAACCTCGGTTTTGTATATTCTAATGCATTTTTCCACAAAACAGAATGTTATTTCCTTTTCAACTTTTTTCCTGTCAATGAGTATGAATGGGTGAAGAATATTAACCCCTAAAAAATAAAATGAAATAAAATTGTCACCCCACCTAATGAACATAAAGAATGTCCCAAGGGTTTTTGGTCATCCACATGGCTGAAAAGAATGGAATTTTTTCTGCAGAAATGAGAAATTTGTAAAACTGGCAACAGTGTTAGAAAGCCAACAGGGCAGCTTGTGGTTGAATTGTAAGGTTGAATTTTGCTTGATTACAAACAGTTTGGGATTAACAAAGGACTTTGTATCATTTTCAAGGAAAACGTTTTTATTCCCCGTCATTAACATGGCTTCTAGAAAGTAGGCAGAAAGTGAATATTAATTAATTTTGATTATGCACTATGATAAACCTTCCAATTCAAAGTACCTGACTGAAGTTGAGCCTACAGAGGTTTAGAAATGGCTTGCTGAGACCACTTAAACTCCTTTTTTGTCATCCACATGCCTGATTTTTGTGTCATCCACATGTCTCATAAAGGGGTATGTGGATGACTCTCAAGTCATGTAGATGATAATAGTAGGATACTATTGTGTTTGCGGTGTCTGTGACCTGTACTTAAGATCTTAAAACTGATTAAATGAATTTCTGCTTGATTCCCCCCTCCCCCAAAACCATAAAAACACAGTCTCGTTAAAATTACATTAATTCCGAAGTATGCACACAAATTTGCAAATTTGATGCAAAATCAACTGAAGTATGCTGAGAAAAATATGAAATCACATAAAGAAAAGCAGATTGTTGCCCAAGTTAGTCATTAATGTGGCCTTCTGCCATCCACATGTACACGGATGTCATCCACATGACTTTAAAAAAATAAAGAAATTAAAATAAATAAAAATATAAACATTTAAGCTCTGCTGGTGTCATATTATAATCTAGTGACCCCTGAAGTATTTTTGTGATTTTTTTGAGATTTTTTAAACAAAGTAAAAATTTGGATTTTACACACTCCAAATTTTCCCGTATTTGAAGAATCACCCAGGTAATTCCACGAGCAGTTACCGTAGCCTAAACATTTTGAAGAAAGTGTTATTTTTTTCCCGGAAAATCCCGAAACGATTTTTTCTTAATGTTGAAAATTATTTCTATTTTAATGTAGTAAGAATGGAGCATCGCATTTTATCCTTGGCTAAAGATATAAGATTTAACGTATTCATTGTAAAATACCGAAATAGTCTACTGTGACGAACTTCAAAAGGTTTAATAATAAAATTTGATTTAGAATGAAACGGCAGCAGACGATTACAATCTGTAATAATGTGTACAACTGCCATAAACATGTCATTTACACCAAGATCATTAGCAGTTTAGGTTTACGCCTCACTGCATACGTCGAATTGACGTTTAACTACAAAGCCCTCTAAAATGTATGTTACATAACAATTTAAATCCATACAAATTGTAGCTTGTGCAATTAGAATACGTGTACTAATGTTGGACACAATTCACCTCTTTCATTGGAATCACAATGCACGTTACTATACACAGCCAAACAAAAATTATCGACTCATTATGAGAATTCTATTGTGAGGATATTCATTGAACTCGGTTAAACCAAATTTACATCAAACAAAATCCTGTATCCTGTACACTACTTGCAGATTAAAAATGTAGGCTACTTATAAATTTACATATTTTCACAGTAAGAAGACATGACGTCAGTAAATAGCGAAGCGCTGCAATTATTATTATTATTATTATTATTATTATTATTGTTATTATTATTGTTATTGTTATTATTATTATTATTATTATTATTATTATTATTATTATTACTACTACTACAGTAAATTAAATTTGTCGGGCTCGTTTTGAACCAGCGTTTTAACATGCAGAATGTTATTCAAAATTATTTTTCATATAGCTCTGTTACGTAGGTTGAGAAAAATTTTACAGGAACATTGTCCTAAAAATATACAGGGTGTTAATAAATAACACCGAAATATTTTACCTGTATATAGAGGGGACTTAGACAAGAAACTTTTATTAGGAGATTTTTGCTCTATGCTACAGGGCATTCAAGTCATTATAATTTGGTGCGCATAAATCAATAATTACGCGAAATAGGGTTAAAATGTTCATTAAATTGACTACATGCCTTCCTAGTGATCGATAAAAACCTGACTCTTAATCAATCGTCAACATCTATATCATAATTTAGCGTTTCCATAATCTGCAAAATTTACAGACTAATCACATGACTGGTCGCCACTGCATTAGTCTTGGTTTATTAATAACTACTGACTACACTACAGTGTTAACAACGAAGTTCCTTTGTTTTGCATTTTTTCTAATGTTAGAAGTCAGTGGCGGTCATACCCTTGGGAGATTTTATGCTGTAACTGGAAAAATTGAATCCATAGAGCAGAAATCTCCTAATAAAAGTTGCTTGTCTACGTGGGACTCTGGGTCAAATAAAAAAAAAATAAATAAAAAATAAAAAATAATAAATAAATAAATAAAAAATAAATAAAATAAAAGTCCCATCTATACATACGTAGAATATTTCGGTGTTATTAATTAACATCCTGTATATTATGCTTTAAAATAACCTAACTTTTACCTCATCTAGCATAATACAGTATTAACCAATATGGGGATATATTTTTGGCTAGCCTATATTATTAAATCTATACAAACATTACAGAATAGAGCATTAAGAGCCTTGCATAGCTTTCATCCACTTTCACCATCATTATAATTATATCGATATTTAGGATTGCTTTCAATTATAACGGGTCTTCCAATAGGGACTTCCGAACTTTGACAGTTGGTAGCGGTAATACTGTTGAAGCTACATCTGTCGAATTTGCTGTCATTTATTCAGTCTGTTTCGCCAAATCACCATGGACGGATATAGTGTTCAACAACACGTGCAAATGATAAAATTGTTTTATCAAAATGAATGTTCTGTTCGGGCAACGTTCCGCGCGTTTCGGCCATTTTACGGCCGCCATAATAGGCCCATTTCTGGATGAATGGGTACGTCAACAAACAAAACTGCCGAATTTGGGACGATACCAGTCCACATGAGATCCAAGAGCGTCCAATGCATCCCGAAAAAGTCACTGTTTGGTGTGGATTTTGGGCTGGCTGCCTCATCGGTCCATATTTATTTCAGGCCAGGCCATCACCATCAACGGCGAGCGCTATAGGTCGATGATTACCAACTTCTTTTGGCCTAAATTGGATGATATGGACACCAACGAGATGTGGTTTCAACAGGACGGCGCTACGTGCCACACAGCTCATGCCACATTGGACATTCTGCACGAGCGATTTGAGGGTATGGTCATGTCACGTGGAGGTGATGTGAATTGGCCACCGAGATCGTGCGATTTGACCCCGTTAGACTTTTTCTTCTGGGGTTTTCTTAAGTCGCAGGTCTATGCGAATAAGCCACAAACCACAGCAGTCCTCAAAGACAACATAACCCATGCCATCGGTCAAATCCAGCCTGATTTATGCGCCAGAGTCACGAAAAATTTGACATTTTGGATGCGCGCCACCCAGCGAAGCCGCGGCGGACATTTGCAGGATGTTATATTCCATACACAATGGCATCGATAGGTCTTTCAAACGAATAAAAAATTTCGATGATATCTCACACTTACTTTGATTTATTTAATTTTAAAGATAGGAAGCGCTTAATGAAAGACCCTTTAGAACTTATCAAATCCTAGTCATGTATTGTTGTTTTGAAGTAAATAAATGTAAATGATCTAAAATGTACATGTATAAAGGAAAAGGCAATAGTAATTACAAACTTGCAGTTAAAACAATTAATCCACACATTAACTTCAATATTTGATTATTTTGTGACAGTTATTGACAAGTCACATTTGTCCACTTTAATAGCTAAAATTGCATTCTTCCAAGTTTCTGCCTTTTACATGACCCACAACTAAGTTTATAAATCACTCTTTAATCTGGAATACTTTTTTTTTTTAATGTAAGAAGATATCGTTTGCATGTAGATTCAAATAAAAGTCAAATAAAACTTTCATTTTTATAGTGAAAATGAAAACAGGAAACAATTTGGATCATTTTAAAAAATACGTAAATATTTAGAATATTTAAAAAAATTATAGGCTAATAGATCAAGTTAGGCCTATGTAAAGTAAAATTATTTCTTTCTTTATCTTAGTTTTACCTCTCCCTTTTAGGATTTAAGCCGCGACCTGTCGTGAGAGGGATTATCTTTGGATCACATACATACTTTTTTGACCAGAGAAGGACATGGAAGGCCTCCCCAGAGGCCAGGTTCAGCCCAATGCCGGGGTCACCTCCGAGACAACACGAACACATAGGACGAGACACACTATTCACACACACACTCACTCCAAACAAGGCGAGGATGGGATGAAGATAATAATGACGGGCAGATGATATCTGGGAACCACAAGGGCCTGAAGTTACCCAACATTTGTCTCACAGGTGAGGAAAAATCCCAGAAAAACCCCCACCTAGGTAACTTGTCCCGACCAGGAATCGAACCCGGGCTTCTGCGTGAGAGGAGCGAGCGCATCCCCTACGCCACATCGATGGAAGTAAAGTAAAATAATACGTATAATGATATCTTCAGTGTAATGAGTGATGAAACCCCAAACATGGGAGCAGCTGGTGTTTTCATGATGATTATGATTATGATGATGTTGATAATGATTATAACAATAATAATATATAATAATAATAATAATAATAATAATAATAATAATAATAATAATAATAATAATAATAATAATATATTATATGTCCTGCGCAAGTTTTAGAAAATGTTAAAGGGACGGAATGAAAATGTACAATAGCCTACATCGTGATAGTCGGGGAGCGAATGTTTTAGACTGGGATGGATAGGTAGTATCCGCTCTGTCCTGAAGTAAACAAGTATGTGTGTCTCACTCTAGCGCATTATTCGTATCTACTTAAGAATGACACAGACATACCCATCCCACTGTTCAAAACATTTGTCCACCGACTATAGTATCGGTAACGTATTTGATTCTTTATACTTATTCAGAAACGGTACTATAACCATAGAATTTCACTATGCCTATCACTTTTCTAGTAACTTACAAGTTGCGAAAGCGTTTACGAAACTGTTTTATGCTTTTAAGCTCCTATCAAATGACCACCGAATCTGTTCTGTTGTTCTATTGCAGTCGCTTATAATAAATTATATTTATCTTGCAATCGTTCCAATTAATATTATTTCAATTTCATCCTGTCATCGGATCTGATTTATATTTCTAGCAATTTTGTTGTTCCCGCATAACTTTCAGCAACACATTGCTTTCTTTTTTTTGTTAAACAGATCTGTATCAATAGTTAATTGTTTGATGTAGTGATATTAAAACCTCAGTTTCAACACAACAAAACGCTGGCTGAAATAATAATTGCTTTGCAAAATGCTGACTTTGTTTTGTGTGGACAAATAAAGTGGAAGCATTTAATTAAATGTGTTCAGTTAACAAAATGCTGTAATAAGCTAATTTTACGCAATGTTAAAAACTGTAGTCTGTATGCATGTAAAGATAAGCTCTGTTATACAACTAATATCGTGCATATCTCACAAAACAGTACTTGTATTAAAACTAATGATACGATTGGATTTTAAACTGAAGTAAGACCGCATGATAAATAATATTTTTGTTCGACCATGCTATAATATGCTTATTACATGTTTCGTAACGGTAACATAATTAAACCATTTCGAAACAGATTTTCATTATAACATAGGTGTGGTATCTATTATTATTGAACATCGGATGATAGGCATATTGAAATCTTGAAAGCATAAAATCAAACTGCGTAATAAACAGCCTGCATTTGAAATAAAATCAATACTGTTCGTATTAATTTTTATTATTATACTAAATTTAGTCAATTTCGTCTTGAAAAAAATCTTTGAAACGTCGGAAAGAATTATTGACTTCCACACCTGGCTCACCCCCGAGAAACTTTCAATTATTATATCATTATTATATCATCATCCCATAACAGATTACGTACGAATTTACCTTATGAAACCCGTAATCTCGAGTGGGATTTATTAAGATAATTCTATGAATAAAGTGTAATGGATTATAAAAATAATAAATACTTTCTTACTTTTTTGTTTAAAATCAATCAATATTCCGTCAGCTGTGAGATCAAGGGATACTAAATGAACAATCGACGAATCAAATGAGCTCCAGATCCTAACACATTCTACCAATAATGCATATGAGAAATAGTTAGCTGATTCAGATAAGCCAACGTCAGAACAGAATAAAAACACGCGAATTGGCTTGCACCGAATCGAAACTGTGTTTTTAATTAATGAGCATTTATATTACAGTAGAACCCCGATAATTCGAGCTAATTGGGGCTGAGGCTACCTCGAATTACAAAAAAAACTCGGATTATACGGAAATATCACTAAATCAATGGGTAAATCATAAATAAATGTTTAATGGGCACAATAATTAACAATAAAGTATTATTTTCTGAAAGGATGATATGCCCTGTACAATTTATTGACACGAGGTCCCGACAAAGAAAGATCGAACCTAACGGTTTCTCTCAATCTGTAATAGAAATACATTAGCAGTCTGAAGCCAAGGTTATTTCTGTGTATTATGAACGAAAACCCTAAGTGGGACAGTTTTACTGCATTTTTTACATGGAAAAATTGAAAGAAAACTCAAAATGTAACACATTCGGAAGTGCGTAAAACTTACATGCGGACACCGTATAAAAACGGGATTTTACTCTAGTTTTATGGAAAATTTTAATTTTCTTAAGACCAGCTCGAATTACACGGAACCTCGAAATACCGGGGCTCGAATTACCGAGGCTCTACTGTACATCAATTTCCACACACATGATGTTGTATAAAATAATGTGATTTTATTCTTTTACTGGCAGTATGACATACATCACTGCATGCTGACGTTTTATCAGCTAAAATCGCATCCTTGTGTTTCTAGCAAGCGTATTATAAGATAATCGACCGTAACTGATGGAAATAGGAGGCACCGCTAAATGTTACTGGTAAATATTAAATATGAGTCGAATGAAAGAAATAGTATCTCTACTCTCTATCAAAACAAACTCTTTATACTCCTTTATAATAAAACTAAGAATTTTAGATATTGTCTTTTGTCTCGTATTAAATCTCGCTAGAGGCCTGCCTGAAAACTGCGTCCAGCTGCAACTCTTGAAGCAAATTATACTATTTATCTGTTTCTTTTGCATTATTCAATAGTATAGCTAACTACTAAACAATTAGTTCCAATGATACCATTCATGTCCACCGCTGTGGCTCAGGGGATGCATTCAATCCTCTCACGCAGCGGGCCCGGGTTAGATTCCTGGTCGGGACAAGTTACCTAGGTGAGGTTTTTTCCGGGGTTTTCCCTCACCTGTGAGACAAATGTCAGGCCCTTGTGGTCCCCGGATATCATCTGGCCGTCATTATCATCTTCATCCCCATCCTCGCCTTGTTTGGAGTGAGTGTGTGTATCGTCCTGTGTGTTCGTGTTGTCTCGGAGGTGGCCCCGCGTTGGGCTGATCACTCATCCGGGGAGGCCCTCCATGTCCTTGTCTGGTCAAAAAAGTATGTATGTGATCCAAAGATAATCCCTCTCCCGACAGGTCGAGGCCCAGTAAGGCCCGGGCGGCTTGGGTCGCTTAAATCCTAAAAGGGAGAGGTGAAACTACGATAAAGAAAGAAAGAAAGAAAGAAAGATACCATTCATTTTGCTATTTTGTCACTCTCACAAATTAATATTAAACCGAGCGAGGTGGCCGAGATGATAGCGTCTTATACTCTCATTCGGAAGGTCCCTAGTTCAAATCCCGTGGCCCGACCAGCTTGAATTGAGTTTTTCATGGTTTCTCCAGTCGTAAAGGAAAATACCGAATTCGGTATTTCCTTATCATGATTTGTCGCCGCTATTTCATCGCATACGATAGTCATGATCATTAAACATCAGTTGAAATTAACATAAACCATAACACATCAACAACAGAAAGCAGACGCACATAAATATTGGTGTGGTCTCCTGGTATACCTTCTGAGTCAAACATGTAACAATACAGTTGATATCTTTTCTTTTTGCGTAGAATTGACAATTAAGAACATTTATCAAATCATACACCAAACATTCCTTAGGCTTTGAAAAACTTATTTACAATTAAATAATCGAGAGGATTTTTTCCAGACTAAGGTAGATTTATGTAAGAAAATTTACTTATTTTATGTTTACAAAATGGGTTGAAAAATATTAAATTGTGGAAGACGTTATGGAAAAACTGAGAGAATAATATTATTTTTGTATGGACCCTATTTTTGAAACATGCATTTGTAAGAACGTAGGTTTATTTCATCTTCATTACAATCAGGGACTTATGGTTACATTTCTGCTTCATCAATCAAATCCTTGAATTACCAAAATATACATCTTATAACCAGTTCTACAATATTACTTGAATACAACAAACATGCAAAAACATCCATTTAGTGAACAGGCTTATACTTGTTAAATGTTGAAACCACTTCCGATCTACTCTCAGTCCTGATTACGAATTGTCGGCTTGAGTCCTTCGAATGTGTGCTAACGAGGGTTTACTGCCTTCCAAACATTCTTTCGCCACATCGCGCTGCTGCCGACCCGGCAAAAGCTCTTCTTTCAATTCATCTTAATCCTGTTCGATCGCGCCAGCTTCCCTAGAGCTTCTGTCTGCACAGATAAACACTTTCGTTTTGCACGCTCTTTAACTTACCACAAAAGTTGTGCCCTACAATATTATTTTTTCTGTGAAACATTCATAGAATAAACAGTTTTCGCAACAGCTTCTATATACGATATGACACAAATATAAGAAAAGAAAATTGATTTCCCTCTTGCTTGTTTATTAGTTATTCTTATGCGGTCACACCACCTGTTGCTTGCTTGTCTCAACAATTAAGATGTGTAATCACTAGAGCCCGGATTTCCATGCAAATGCATGTTTTTATATACTTTGGTTACACTTCTCAAACTTTGTAGTTACACATTACATGACTTATGGATTCCAAATAAACATATTTTTTCCGTGCATGTTTGCATATTTCGGCCTTTTTATGGGAAAATTCATGCATAATGCATGTTTTGGATTTTTTGGGCTTAATGTAGCATATTCATACTTTTTAATGCATATAAACCCTCGTTTTCTGGTTTTAGTGCATAATATCAAGTTCCCATGCATAACTGTGCATATTATGAATATGCCTCCCTAAAATCTTGGCTTTTCAAAGAAATGTAGTAATGTTGTATTGCATTACCGTTGTTATATTTTGATTGACTTGGCAACAGAGTCTGTCACCTGCCTGAATTTGAGAGTGCAAGCTACTGTTTACCCTAAATAAACAGTAATATAATACACAAGGCTACAAAAGAAAATGCCGACTCGCCGACCCCCACCACCTTCCATTGAAAGAAAACTGCTAAACAGAATGTTCACTGCTTGAATTTGTCAGTCACTAGCCATTGTTGAAGACTTTGAATACTTTAGAATCGTGTTGTGGAGTAACGGGTGTGACAGTCAGGGAAAAACTTAAGAAGGTACTTAGTTCAAACCCTGACCTTAAACTTCTGAAAACGTGAAAGACATATTATGTGGAGAAAATGTAAAAGACATGGAATTCGATCTCACCCTCAGTCAAATTTCTTCCCTTAAGTAGGCCTATGCACCTGTTACTTCTTGTGAAGTAGATCGATCCTTTTCTGCGTTAAAGAATGCCCTAAACTGATAAGCCCACGAGTTTAAGTGAGGAGAATTTGGAAAAACTCGAATATTTTTTTAAGAGAAATTGAAATATATTGCAGTACAGTGCGGATTTTTGATACTGCATGTTTCGCCCTTCATTCTGCATATTTGGAGATAGGATAGTGCATGAATGCATGCATATTTTTAAGTTTGATAGTGCATGAAAATCCGGGCTTTACTGATCATCATATGTATTATTATCAAGGTTGCGAGTTCGATCTTTACGGCATTTATGTGTGCATAATTGTGAAAGTCCCATGTTTGTAGATGTACAGATATGTAGAAGATTGTGGGACAGAATTCCGGCTCACTGTCGGCGGTCATAGGCCTCACTAGCAGTACAACCCCGATAACAAATAAACCAATAATAATAATAATAATAAAGCGAAAGATTCGTACTGCATTTTTCGTGGTGACTTAATACCAAGAGAGAGATATGAAAATGCCTAAAGTTTTAAAGCAAGGACTTGGAGAGAGAGACAGGTAGATTCACTCAGCTTCTCTTTTATTTAGGAACTTGACCGCAAATAGAAATACTTTCCATGTGGCTGACAATACTAACGTCCCTTACCGAGAATATTTGTCCACTGCAGCAATGACAGCACGCTGCTGACTAGCTTGTGACGAAAAACGATTGACAGCTAACAAAGAAAGTTGCTATCCATTAAAAGAGTATTTTGTTGAGGGGAACCCCTATCTGCCCTAACCCAAACAGGAGGCCAGGTATTTATGCCAAGTTAAATCTCATATCTTGTAGTTAAATACTTCGGTGACCCACATACCACGGGCAGTATTGACTTACCGTTGGTTCGTTAGAGGTGATAAGAACATTGACATGTTTCAAAGTTTAAAAAAATAGTAGACTAACATGTTGTTTTTCATGTTCTTTCTACGCATAATTACCAAAAACAAGCTAAAAACTCTTTTTCCATAATTCTCTTGTAAGGCTAATCATGAAATTCGATCGCTATGAACTGCTCGTTTAGTATCAGTCTTTTCAAAAGTCTTGTTACAATTGTCAGTAAAATTAATAAGGAAAATGATTGATAGTTATTGTTAAAAGTAACAAATATCTAGTCAGTTACAAATTTTAATGTATGGAAATGATGTTTAGTGATTATTTAATTACTTACTCAATTGCAATAGACAATTCCTGAGCAAGCTAAAGGAATATTATCTATTTTATGGAACCCGAAGGTTCATTGCCGCACTTACCTGAGTCCGCCATTCAACCCTATTCTGTGCTAACTCCAACCATCCCTCGCATATCCTACTTCCCTTAAGGGCCTGTACGACGACCACCTGATATATTTAGGCTATCTGCCAGATAGACAACCTATCTGGAAGTTGGCCAAGAATTGCGTACTATGATAGGCCTACTATGATGTCCTGATAAAAATCTGTCTGGGAAGTCAACTCCCAGCTAATCAAGCAGAAGGTTGGAGTGACTGACAAACTACTAACTGCTAGTTAGGGAAGCTTGGTTGATACAAGATGGCAGCACTCCGAAGCTTCCTGGCTACCTGAATTTCAGAATTGATGCTAGGAAGATTTAATTTACACAAAAATGTCATTTTAGGCTCACATATGAATGAAATAGAATTGCACGAATCTATTAATGCACTTAAAACGATATGTTCTTATGTAATTTAATTTTACAAATACAAATCCGAGCTGCCGCACCTAGCGGAGACCTACCGAACTACAACAAACACACACCTTTGCTCAACGAGCTGTGGATCATTTTACAAAATTTTACTGTGCTCTTGCCGATAGCAGTTCAGCGGTGGTATTACAAGACATCTTCCAGTTAAGCTATCTGGAAGTCATGTATCGGGAGGAATTGTCGACAGGTAGTACAGGCCCTTGATCTATTCTAATATTATCCCACCTACGTCTATATATTATATGTGTACAAGTATTTATACCAGTATAGCCTACATAGATATATCCGAAGCATAGCTGTTTAGCGATTACTAAAGCCCGGATTTTCATGCACTATCAAACTTAAAAATAGGCACTATCGTATCTCCAAATATGCAGAATGAAGGGCGAAACATGCACTATCAAAAATCCGCACTGTACTGCAATATATTTCAATTTCTCTTAAAAAAAAAATATTCGAGTTTTTCCAAATTCTCCTCACTTAAACTCGTGTGTTTATCAGTTAGGACATTCTTGAACGCAGAAAAGCATCTATCTACTTCACAAGAAGTAACAGGTGCATAGGCCTACTTAAGGGAAGAAATTTGACTGAGGGTGAGATCGAATTCCATGTCTTTTACATTTTCTCCACATAATATGTCTTTCACGTTTCCAGAAGTTTAAGATCAGGGTTTGAACTAAGTACCTTCTTAAGTTTTTCCCTGACTGTCACACCCGTTACTCCACAACACGATTCTAAAGTATTCAAAGTCTTCAACAATGGCTAGTGACTGACAAATTCAAGCAGTGAAATTCTGTTTAGCAGTTTTCTTTCAATGGAAGGTGGTGGGGGTCGGCGAGTCGGGATTTTCTTTTGTAGCCTTGTGTATTATATTACTGTTTATTTAGGGTAAACAGTAGCTTGTACTCTCAAATTCATGCAGGTGACAGACTCTGTTGCCAAGTCAATCAAAATATAACAACGGTAATGCAATACAACATTACTACGTTTCTTTGAAAAGCCAAGATTTTAGGGAGGCATATTCATAATATGCACAGTTATGCATGGTAACTTGATATTATGCACTAAAACCAGAAAACGAGGGTTTATATGCATTAAAAACGTCTGAATATGCTACATTAAGCCTAAAAAATCCAAAACATGCATTATGCATGAATTTTGCCATAAAAAGGCCGAAATATGCAAACATGCACGGAAAAAATATGTTTATTTGGAATCCATAAGTCATGTAATGTGTAACTACAAAGTTTGAGAAGTGTACCGGTAACCAAAGTATATAAAAACATGCATTTGCATGGAAATCCGGGCTCTAATGATCAGTATGAAGCTCTCTCGTGATTACGGCTGAACCTATTCACTGCTAGAGAAATTCTCATGGATTTTTACTCTCAACCTATATCTTATTTTCTACTCGGTTATTCGTATTCGTGACTGTGTTATGTACTTTTCTCAAATCTCCGTAGGCAATTAAGCCGAAGGATTGTACCAATTTTGCACAACATAATTTTAATTTATTATTCGAAGGGACCATTTTTTTCATAAATAATATTTCACACTTGGCAATGGTGAAATAACGAACACGACGAGCAACATTTGTCGAATTCACTTAAATTATGAAAAGATAATATATACGTATACCTATTTGATATTAATGCTGTCCATCGCTGTGGTGTAGAGTATGCTTTGGCTCATTTTTCGATTTCTGGTCGGGACAAGTTTCCTAGGTTGGGTCTTACGGATTTTTTTTTAATCACTGTGGGACATAAACGAGAAACTTTAGGCTCTTACGGTCCCGGACATCATCTGGCCGCCATTATCATCTAATCCCATCTGCACCTTGTTCGGCACGGGTATGTGTGTGCGACTGGCGTATCTCGTCCATGTTTTCGTGTTGTTTCGGAGGTGGCCTCGGCATTGGACTGATCACCCATCCGGGGAGATCCTCCATGCTATTGTCTGGTCAAAAAATATGTATGGGATCCAAAGGCAATCCCTCTCCTGTCAAAACGCGGTTCTGTAAGGGCCGGTGGCGTGGACCGCGTAAAGAGTCCCTACAACGAGAGATGTTAAATAAAAAGAAGAGAGATAAATATTATTGTTGAAACAAATTCATGTAATGAACCGCAAATTAATAATGAAAACATTCTTAATGACAAATCAGGCAGACTGTGCACATGCACGTCCTTGCATTGTTCTACTAGAACAGGGGTGCTCAAACTTGAACTGCTGGCGATCTACCTCAATATTTTTAGACTACTTACGATCGACTCTGAGAGACTGCAAGTGTGTGTGATGCAGGGTTGTCGTACATACACGATACACCCTACCTACCTCTCAATAATAGTTTTTCCTTTACCTTGAAGCTCCAAGTTAACGGTGTTTAAGTGCATTGTGATGTCAGTCAAAAATGCCAAATCATTTAGCCATTTTTCGTTTTTCAAAATCTGAGTGTCATCACCTCTTTCGTCTAGAAAAGCTGTTATTTCGGGCAATAATTCTTGAAACCTTTCTAGGAATTTTCCGCGACTCAACCACCTGACGTCCGTGTGAAGAACTAAATCAGTGTGTTCAGCTGACTCCCTATCTTCCAACTGCAACTGAAAGAGCCGCCGTTGCAAGCTACGTGCACGGATGGAATTCACAATTTTTGTCGCAATGCCCATAATTTCCTCCGTGTTTAAAACTTTTGAACACAAAACTTGTTGATGTATAATGCAATGGAATGAAAAAAATGAAGGGAATTCTTCATTAGCTCGACACAATGCCACAAAACCGTTTTTGTTTCCAGTCATTGCTGGTGCTCCATCGGTTGTAATGCACACTAATTTATATATTGGTAGCTCGTAGTTTTTTACAAAATTGAAGAAAACGTCAAATATATCTTCGCCACGGGTCTTCCCCTTCAGAGGTATGATTGTCAAAAATTCTTCCTTAGCCAACATGTCATTGAATACCATCCGAATAAAAATACACAGCTGGGCAGTGTCTGTCATATCGGTGGATTCGTCGAACTGTAAAGAAAAGTATGTACATTCCATGATATCATGTTTTAGTTTATCTGCGATGTCCTGGCTCATGACTTCAATACGCCTTGTGACAGTCGGACGAGATAACTGAAGTTCTCTAATAGCAGACATGATTTCTGTTTTATTTTTAAAATCTCCAAATAAAGTCTCACCCGCTTCAATAAATGCTTCCTTCACCACCGATCCATCTTCGAATGGTTTCTTGTGTTTCGCCAATATATGAGATATTTTAAATGACGCGATCGTAGCAGCTTTTGATTGTTTGACTGGTCTTGTGAACATGGATTGTTCTTTTTTCAAACAAGATATCAAATCACGTACCTTTAGTTTTCTTAATTCACTCTGTGGCGGAAAATCCTTTTCATAGTTTTTATGAACCGTTTTATGATGCCTCTCTAAGTTACCACGCTTAGGTATTGCAACTGACGCACGACAAATAACACAAATGCACTTATCCTTCACCATACAAAAGAAAAATTCTTCCTCCCCCCAATCCTTATTAAAATGATACGTTTTAGATTTCTTCACTGCACTCATTTTCCACTATTTAATAATAAACTTTGTACTTATCGACGTAGTATCGCCATCAAGTTACAATTCAGAATGACTCCAATTCCTGCAGGCGCAACATTTATATCGGCGTGAACGAAAGTCTCGAATGTTCCCGTCAAACGCGCCGCCCGAAACTAGACTGTACTGTCTCTCGTTGTTTCTAGACTAGACTCCACTGTCTAGTCTAGAAACAACGCGGCTTTTCTTTGACAAGTGCCGCGCGTTCCTTTGATAAAGCCACCTTTTGCCGCAAGCAGTGTTATTTTATTAGTTACCTACCTACTTATTAAAATTTTTTTTCTTCTCGAGATCTACTCAAAAAGCACTCGCGATCGACTTGTCGATCGCGATCGACCGTTTGAGCACCCCTGTACTAGAAAGAGAGGAAAATACAGTTGAGTATTAGGCCCACAGGGACTACCACACTAATATGCTAACTTCTCCTTACAACTCAGAAGATTGGTAATATATGGGACTCACCTTAACAGCCCTGAAAGGAATGCGGGTTGGGTTTGTCTGAAGAGTGACGGAAGGAGAACAGTTAAGGGAACGACCTAACATGCATTATAAAAACATTGACTAACCTACTGCATGCAGCATTACAGTCTGCGCTCTAAATGAGAGAAATGTGTTTGGAACGAACATGAGTGAAGAATGTATTAACCCCAGAAGCACCGCTGGCCTTCCCCCAACCACCAACACGTCTCCCTACTTTCCTCACATTTCAGAGTTGTTAAGATGAGTCCCATACAATACACAGTTCAGGGGGATGGTGTCAATCGTAACGATCCGTTAATCTATCTGAATTCATAAAGCAATCGAGGGGATAATAACTCTTTAGCTTTCAGTCTATATATAATGCCATTGTTCTGGAAGTCTTGTCAGAATTCATATACGAGATAAGAGCTCTACATGAAGCACGTAATACTGGGATAGGAAGTTACGAAAAGCTGAAATTAGAATGATTACGAGAAGGTCCCAATGCACACAATTCATGTAAGTTTCTGTACACCATATTTTCATTTATTCTTAGGTTACAATAAAATATAGTTTAATAAAATAATAATATACTATAACAATAATGTCGTGGTCTCAATCCCTTGATCAAGGTCAGGTATTCACATCCCAAGCGCGTTTTGAGGCCACCAAATACCATTTTCACATCTTTATAGTAACTTTCGATGCAGAGGAAATTTAATCGCGCACTAAAATTAGATTAACGATATATCTTTTTCGAGCAGAAACTATTGTATTATAGTCGAATTTTAATAATTCGAAGCTAAAGGGTTCAGCCAAAAAAATATATAATATATATATATATAATAAAAATAAAATAAAATAAATAAATAAAATACAAATAAAAATAAATAAAAACGAATTAATAACAATTTCGAATTAGAAAAGTTTATTGCTTTGTATAGGGACGTCAAGAGACCATGCTAAAAGTTCGAATTATTCACGATTTCGAATTATCCAGTTTCAACTGTATTAGCTTTTAATTTGCATGCTTACTACAATATATACATTTAATTTTTAGTCCAAATTTCACACCACTCGCATGAAAAAGAAGGCCTACCTTTCTACAATTTTTATTTCTATCATGTAAAGATGCTTTCTTCATCTTCTATTGAAAGAGACGTGAAATATGTTACGACTACTTGAAATAAATTACCGGTATATGTCGAATAGTTGAAGGGAAACAGAACAGTTTTAATTCCTCGTTTCCTGAATAGACCATGGAGTAAAGAAAGGTACAAAACCTGATAAAGCTTCAGGACAGAAAAAGAAATACAGATTGTGAGGTAGAAGCAGCCTCTCATATACATCAGAATTGAATTCCAGACTGTTTAAAATGAAGCCACTCGGAACCAATCAATGCATTAATAATTCGGGCCACGATGGAGGCAGCTGTCGGCAACAGTTGCAAACTCTGGTGAGGTATTTATCCCACCATGCCACAGCGTTAGTTGGGTTGCAGCAAAGCTAGGGGCAAGCTGTCGAGCCACACGCTGGCAGGGGCCGAAGCAAGCGAAGCGTGAGCTGCCTGCATTATAACCTTACCTTCTCTCCCTTCTCCGCCGACATTGGAGCACACTTAAATCCCAATAGATCCACCTATGCCAACCTGCTTTCGCTTACTCAACAGGTCATGACATCGAAAATACATTTTATACGATTTAAAAATGAAAGCATCAGCTATCATTACATATCAAGTACAGTAAACATGCGTAACTTCGCAGTACCCCTATCTATTATCTTTCTTTTTCTTCCTTTCTTTCTTTATCGTAGTTTTACCTCTACCTTTTAGGATTTAAGCGACCCAAGCCGCCCGGGCCTTACAGGGCCGCGACCTGTCGGGAGAGGGATTATCTTTTGGATCACCAAACTAATAGACTTTCAAAGCAAACCAAAAACAGCACAGACAATAGCTGATTACATACAGTCTTCTCTGCAAAATATTGGACTCCTAGCAAAAACAGTAGCATTTTCTGGTGATAATTGTAACACAATGTTTGGTGGGGTGGCTAGAACAAGCACCAATAATGCATTTGCCAAATTGAAAAACAACACAAATGCCAACTTAATTGGTGTAGGTTGTCCTGCTCACATCCTAAATAACTGTTTGCAACATGGCATGATTGCTCTAGATTTTGATATACAGTCAGTAATTTTAAAGATATACAACTATTTTTCTGTCAATACTGTTAGAACGGAATCACTCAAAGAATTTTGCGAGTTCGTATATGTAGAATACAAGCAGTTAATGTATCACTGTGTTACAAGGCGGTTATCAATTTTTCCTGCTGTGGGGAGGGGGGGTTGATAGAAATGTTTGAAGCTGTGAAATCTTTCTTCCTCTCTCAGTCCAAACCTCTTGTCATAATCAGGATTTTTTTTTGAAATGATTTCAGTGAAATATATTTGCTATTTCTTCACTCTTTTATGCACATGTTTCAAATCAATTTTGATGCATTACAAAGTAGTAGAAATGCTATCTATAGTCAAAGTAAAAACATCAATCTAAGATAGATTAGGTTCCAAGTTTACACCACTGAAAGTAAAAGCTATGCTTTCATGATTGGAGGAATCAGCAAATTGAAGAACTGCAATCTTCATGTTTAGGTTATTTAAATATGTGGATTCAACAGTTTCAAGAATTTTCGCCACTTAATTGTATGTGTTTAAATTCCACATTAACCTGGGACAAATTTCAGTTTGTCATTCAGTATGTGATCTCAAAGGGATTACATGTAGATGATGGTAAATGCTTTGATGATTTTTGTCCCCCTAAACGATTTGTTGCTGAAAATGAAAATAATGAAGGATTTTATTCACTACTAGCTCATGCAAAATAGGCAGGCTATTTCAGCAGTTACAGTAATACTAAAAACATCCAGAACTATTGAAAGTGGCGCAATTTTGCTTTGCCATTCCTGCTCACAATGGCAATGTTAAGAGACTGTTTTCTCTTATGCAGATCTAAAAGAAACAGAATGAAAGCAGAGTCTGTTAGGAATATTCTAATTGTGCAGTACAATTTTAAAAGTATGTCTTGTGAGAAATTCCATTCCTTCATAAAGGAATTCCAGAAGTGTTATGTAAAATTGTTTCAACTGAGAAATCTGAATGGTTTAAAAATCAGTGATGACTGATTTGTGACTGCAAAAAAAGGCTAATAAATGTGTTGCACATCAGTTGTGTCCTCTTTTTTTACTGAAAGAAACATGGTAACAAATATGAAGATGCATCAATGATCAATAATATCTTGAGTATTTCATTCAAGGTATATAAAGCTACGGTATTTCATTCTCATTCTTATTGCACATAAATGTAATTCTTTAGTTCATAAAGTAAAGAATACAAAACTTCATCTAGGAGTTATAAATATAAAATACAACTTTTCAGATTTATTTGATAAAGGTAGGAGAAAAATTCGTTATTTGTGGACAAGAAATATTAATTATAGTGAATTCGTGTAGCGATGCAATTTTCTTTTCCTTATTTAATCATTAACATCGGAAATCTTAAGCGCCGAGGTGTGTGTGCTACGTACCTAACTCTATTTTCCAACGGGAAGTAGGGCCTAAGTAATCGAGGCATCAGATATAAGGTGTGTAAATGTGCTGCATTGTAAGAGATACATGAGAACGCGAATTATCCGAACTCCAACTATCCGGATCGGTTTGTGGCTGTATTCAAGTTGTTTTTGCACCCTCTTTTAGGGCCGAGTAATTATTTACGAAAAAGCAAAACTTAGTGGACTAAATCGACAGTTTATAGCAAAACAGCTGATTCTGACCGATTTGTTCAAGACGTGACACTTACAGTACTGAACACTTTAGTTCCCCCCCCCCCCAAAATCAACCACTTTTATCCTTAATTAAATTATCCGCACCGGGTCCAATCCCAATTAATCCAGATAACTGAATTTCTACTGTGGGGTTAGTGTGTTTTTTCCCTTGTTATATCACGCCTTGTTTAGATGTGAGGAATTTGTTGTAAATTCGTTCTATTAATATTCATGTTACCCCACAAATTTCTTCACATATGCTTTTCAAACATTCTCAAGAAACCATAGTCTAAAACTTAATAGTTTCTGAAACACGACCTAATAACTCCATCTAACACTTTGTTATACACGACGTAATCTTTACAAACTAAGCAAGAAAACAGACGCACATCTTCTGAAATAAACAGAGAATGCTCAGCCATGTAATGCTCCACCAGTCAACATACTTTAGCGAAAAATGCTTATGTAGAAACATTCGTAAATTGAGTTAAATGATGTTATTTTAGGACATTTATGATTATGAAAAAGAGAAACGTGGATATAAACGGCACACTTATACATAGAGTACAGTTATTCATTGCATACATAGGCATATTTTGTTAGGAGGAGAAATTTTCAGCTAACTGAACCCGCACTATCACCGCACTATCAGATAGTTACCTCAGCCAATCAAAATATAAGAATGTTTGTGACCAGCTACCCGTCTACTCCATGCAGAGTCAAAAGCAGGTTTACAAGATCTAGTTACAGTAAACAATAACTCGTCAGCCATTCTTTTCATAACGTATGTGACATGTACACGAGGTAACTGCTAATTTAAAAAAAAAAAATGTACCTAGGTAAATACATTTTTAGAATGTCCCATACTTGCCTACTTACTTTGTGGTCCCCTTTGCAATCACGTGAATTTTTATTATTATTGCTCTGAAAAATGACAGTAACTCATCCGGGGAGGCCCTCCATGTCCTTGTCTGGTCAAAAAAGTATGTATGTGATCCAAAGGTAATCCCTCTCCCGACAGGTCGCGGCCCTGTAAGGCCCGGGCGGCTTGGGTCGCTTAAATCCTAAAAGGGAGAGGTAAAACTACGAAAAAGAAAGAAAGAAAGACGAAAAATGACAGTAAATAACTAATTACATTGCGTAACGTATGTGACAAAAATGACACCTGCCTCTACACTTAATTCTACATTGGCTTCAGAATCTGTTAAAGTATTTGAATAAATGTAATTTTAAAATGCTACAGTGAAATAAAGGCTAATGTTAGCTGCCCAAGTAGGTAATCATCATAATTTTTATATCAATTTTTAGAAAATATATGTTTTGCAGTGTAACGGATGCGAAATAAATTTGTAACGGATGTGACAGGTATGCATAAAAACCAAGCTTCTTCTTTATTTAACATGAAATATTAGTTCCATTCAAAACATTCAATTACTCCACTACTACATAAGAAGTTACAACATTATCAGAATACTCAATCTGATGCAATTGAAACTTTCCATGTTTCTTGTAACGGATGTGACCCATTATACTCTATTTTAAAATCCTAGAAAAAATATATTTTTACTTATCATAGCTGATTGAAAATATGTGGAGATAACAATTGTGTAAGTTTTGTTCCTTTATACACAAAGACCACAATGACTTACAATCTTCAATTTAATTGTTAATCTAAAACAGCTCATTTTGTCTTAAATCCTCAACTTTTCTGAACTTCTGTCATAACACTGTAAAATAGTATAATTTTGAACAAAATTATACCAAAGAAGCGCCCGTTCCTGTACATTCAGACATTTTACTTTGTAGTAGGCTTACATGATCTTAACACTAGAATCAGCAGTTTTATTATTATTAGTTTTTTTTTCTATGCGGTGTATGTTACAAAAGAATGGCTGTCGTGTGAATTGATTAGATCGAGGGGAAAACTGAGGTCAGTGATAACAGTGAGAGACTATTGCAACGTTGCTTTTATTTTGGAAAGTGGAAACCAAAACCGACTTGGTCAGATCAATTAACATGAAGAAACATCGAACTTAATGGTTTATTCCTTTGAAGCCGCTTGGGTTTGCAATGAAAAACTCTACTAAACATATACATAAACGTTCTGTAGGAGATGACGTGAAAAACTTTGTTGTTAATAACTACCAGTAGGCTTTCATGTTAGCAGAAGCAGCTACCATTAATCAAATGTAGCAATATATTATATAAAGCGATGTGTATTCAAGTCCACGTAAATTATCTCAAATGGATTGTAAATAAACATCTGACAAATAGCATCATTTAGTCAATTATATGACTCACATCTGCTTTCACAACACACTTTACAGGCAATAGCAAACAATACACAAGACGACCAACCACTATTATGAAATATCCTTCACCAGGTTCTAGAGCGGGAGATATTCCATTTTCCACATCTCATTAATTCTGGCCAGCTCAGTGGTAGAGGATTAGCACGATAAGTTCAACGTCCCGGTAATAGATAAAATATCTTCTTAGTCATATTAATGCAATCATACAGGGTGTTTCAAAAATACTTTTACGAACTTCGGGCATGGGTACGTTACACCAAAAGAAAGAAAAAAAAGTTCATATGAACATATGTCCCATAATCCTTGTTTTCTCGTTAGGAACTTTTCAACACATTGGTACACTCATAACACGTCAACACACAAAACTCATAACAAACACTCGAAATGTCCTTCTCTTGCTTCTAGACATGGATGCACTCGTCGAATCATGGGCTTTCGCACCCTTTCAAATACTCCGGGATGGTGTCGAATGGTTTCGCAGGCTTCCATGACACGTCGATTAAAAGTGATTATGGGACATATTTTCATATGAACTTTTTTTCCTTCTTTTGGTGTAAGGAACCCATGCGTGAAGTTTGTAAAAGTATTTTTGAAACACTCTGTATATGCGTTAAACACACTTTTCTTCTCATAAGTAACGTCAAAAAGTGCTATTCCACGTTGACTCCTCCGTACATTCTATGCGCAATGGATGGGAATCATTTTGGAATATTTCCCTATTTTGTGCATATGAAGACCGTGTTTATGGAGTAAATTCTTCTATACTGATTTACATTATTACTAAAGAATCGAAAGTTATCACAAAAGTTCACTGAACATGTGTTGTATTTTGAACATTGGATTTTCTATAACCCTGGTTATAGTTGTTCAGACGAAGATTACGATTTCATCATGCGATATCTATACGCCAAGTCTAGAATCACGCGTCAGGTGTCCGGGCTATCACGATTGGAATATCAACTTCAAATAAAATATCTAGGACTAACATTAGATAGAAAATTAAACTGGAAAAAAACATGTACAGATAACGAAAGGAAAAGCAATTGGAAGGACAGTCCAACTATTCCCTCTGTTAAAATCTCCGGCAATAAATGTGAAAAGAAAAATAATGATTTATAGTACCATGATACTTCCTATCATTACTTATGCAACACCAGTATTTGCCTATATCAAAGAAAATCATCTCAAGACTTCAAGTTGCCCAAAACAAGACCTTGAGAATCATTCATGGATCTGACAGGTTTACAAAAACATCACAGATTCATGAAGATTTAGAAGTTGACTATTTGCATGTTCTTTTAAAAGAAATCACAAGAAAATTTTACTACCGCCTTAATCTCATTGTTCCCATTGTTCGTCAGATTGGTGAATACGATGTAAATCTGTATAATAAACACAGGACTCCAAAAATGGCTCTACAGGCAGTCAAGCATAAACTTCTTGTGATGCTACATGTACATTCTTGAGTGATGAGTGTGTTTTATATTTTCCACTGTTTTATTTATGTACATACATGTGTTAACTCCTTGAGATTCTACGTGAACATTCATGAGTGATGAGATATTTTATATTTTCCACTGTTTGATTATATTCCTCTAATTTGTTAGAGGAATAAATTCACATTTATGTGTCATGGTTTAGTTTTTATATAGTGAGGGATTTATAGATATCCGACACTATATCAATAAAGGATGAATATTATCTATATATATAAAGGTTATCACGTGCAAGTGCACCAAGGCAAGTGAAGGTTTGCACAATCGTAATTAGAATGTAATTTATCTATCTATATATATATATATATATATATATATAAAAGAGGCTTTGTCCTGACTGACTGACTTAATGACAGAACCTTCGTTTCATAATGTAAGTGCTACTAAGAAAGGATTTTGCAAAATTTTGATTTTAAATGCCAAAAATTAAATGTTTTTGAGAATACTTAATCCCTTTTTACACAGAATTATCAAATCTAAATCACAGTTCACGTGACAACATATTGTTGCCAGTGGTCTAGGATGGGTTTGGAAATAAATGAAATGAGAGTTTAACAAATTATTATAGAGAAGTTATCAATATAATTCATCTTATAAATAAATATTAAAGAATGAAATTCACGAAAATAATGCAGTCACATAACTTTCTCTACCCTGGACATAGAGAAAACAATACGAGGTATGGTATGGTGTATATTATTATATCGCAGGTTTTTGGAGAGAGTATGAAAGCGATATTGCATTTCTGTTTAATTTCATCCCCAAAACGGTTTTATGGTAACATGAGAGTGAGAAATAAAATATTCCGCAAAGACAATACAATTTTATGTTACCGGAATTTCTGTTTCGTCTTATTTGAACCCCTACCAGGCTTGCTGTGTACAAGCGATGGGATGCAAAATTCTACATCCTCTATGAGCCATAAAAAGCTATACCAAGCGTTTTCTGAGGGAATAGTTTGAGTGCGATAAGTCGTTCTTCCTGTTTCAAATTCTAAATACCTATATAATGACCTATAATTTAAAATCGAAAGTCCTTCATAAGATAATTTCCAATTACAAAATAAAAAACCCGGGCGACGCCGGGCCTTTTATGCTAGTATTGTATAAACGGCTATCCACCACCATAAACATAAAAAGTATATGCAGTCTTGTAAACAAAGCTTTGGTTGATCTTGACCAAGTGTGCTATAGAGTACAATAATACGTCCTTCAATGAAAAACAAAACCCAGTTGACCTGGGTAGCGTAGTCAGAACTACATGTTTAGCTGAAAGATAATTTGGGGAAATTAACCTCAAGGACACATGGGTTCAGTGTTCATAACTTCTGTCACCTTGTTATCTAATTTGGTAATCGAGAGAATATAAACTAAGTTTTCACACACTTGCGCAAACACTTGCTTGTGTGTGTATCATATATAAATAGTATTTAAACTTTTATCATACAGAACTTTATGTGTAGTTATTGACATGTTCGAAGCTAATTGACGGAATTTACAAGAAAAACCCCCCAGAGAAAAGACCAGGTAAAACAGCAATTTCTTTAATAGTGATTTATATCGAGAAAATAAGACGGCATATACCGAGCGAGGTGGCAGAGATGGTAACGTCTTGGACTCTCATTCGAGAGGCCTAGGTTCAAATCCCGGGGCATTTCAATTTGACATGGGTTTTTTCATGGTTTCCCCAGTCGTCATATGCCGGGTTGGATATCTGCATGCCATGAATCATTCTCACCATTTCATCCTGTATCATGTCCATTTGAATTGATATTAGTTGAAATTTACTCCATTACAATGCACCGACAATAGAAGCAATTGACAAGCAATAGTTCCATGGCCTGCCCTACTGTACCGACAGAGATCCCGAACTCCTGATATAGCCTCGAAGCTGAGAGGTATAAGCAAAGCTGAAATAATAATAATAATAAAAAGACCGGCATAATAGCATTATTGTTCTTCTTCTTGTTGTTGTTAATAATAATAATAATAATATAATAATAATAATAATAATAATAATAATAATAATAATAATAATAATTATTATTATTATTATTATTTATATCCTGTATCAACATACTTATCTCGCGCAGTGTGAGCTTCAGAGGAATCGTTACACCTTTATACCACAGAAAAACTCCCTTTCGACAACAAGGATTGTTCATATCTAAACATATCAAGCAGATTGAGTTGAATTTGTTCTCTCACAGAAATGATATCTCCCGTAAAAGGATAATATGGAAATGGTAAATTGAACTGAATGTAAAAAGTATGGACAACTCATCTGCGTCATGCGACGTTGATGTGCAAGCAGTAGAAGTACGTAGAACAAACGACACATCAGTTCACAATACTCGTTAATATACAATTCCCCCCCCCCTATTTATGAAAGTGCCAACGTGGTCTTGACACCCCCATATTTCATATGAAGGGAAGATGCATGCTCATGATCAGTACTCTGCCATGTTACACATACACCATTATTCTTTGCACGAGGCATATCCACATGCTACACTCGGTAGTGTGAAAAGTATTCCCATGCAAAAGAAAGAAACGCATACTGTGATAATTAGAATTATATATTCAGCCTTAAGCACTACCCAGTAGAATGTGATTTTATTAGACCCTAACAGGATATTGAAGCTGAAGACTTAGAATAATTACAGTTTATATACTTTATTGTTGGTAACGTACATTGATACAGTTTTTATTACATAGACTATATACTAGGTAGGCTTATTTCATACCACATTTACCCTTTAGTTTAACTAATAAACAGGATAGCCATATATAAAATTGTATCATAAAATTAATTAAATATATGACTATCCTGTTTATTAGTTAAACTAAAGGGTAAATATGGTATGAAATAAGCTTACATAATATACATATATATGTAATTAAAACTGTATCAATATACGTTACCAACAATAAATTATATAAACTGTAATTATTCTACGTCTTCAGCCTCAATATCCTAGAGTCTAATAAAATCAAATTCTAGTGCTTAAGGCAGAATATATAATTCTAATTATCATATAATCCAGCACTAAAGGAATGAAATTCATTAAAGCCGCGTTCACACCTGTGCAACGTTGCATGCGCACAAGAGGCATGCGCCTGTCACGTGGAGATGCAAGCCGGGGCATGCAACCACAGTATAAGTATTAATACAGTAAGGAAACTGTGTGTTAAAAGTCCTATGACAACTTGTTAGCTGGGCGACACTAGCGCTCCATGCGGCGGTTGAGTAAAACTGCATTCTCACCATATAAAATAACTTGGGAAAATGCATAAACACATAACAAAATATGTTATAATAAGAGAAAAAAATCTTCTTTCAAAACTGAATTTTAAATTTAAGAAACAATGAAGCATGTATTATATTTTAGTTAAGATCAGGCACAATTTTTAAATGCCACTTACCTGTAACTTGCACTGCAGTTCCTAGGGCTATTCTTATTACAAGTTTTAATAACTTCAAGATGATTCTTGGAAAACCAGTTATAACTCATTTTTATTTTTAAAAGTAGCCTAATATTAAATTAGAATAGAAATGTCATCATTTTACAAAAATAATACAATATTACATAAGATACAATACAAAATTCAAATGAAAATATAGGTTTCTATCAATATTTCTCAATTTCTAATACTCCAAAACTGCTTTTAGTATACAGTCGGTACAGCAGTTTTAATTGAAGAGTTCTTATTGGAATTCATAAACTGGCTGTTTTCGAAGTGTTCCAAACATAGGCGGCAATTTACATTTAAATATTTTACAGTTTTTGTTAGTAGGTCTTCTCGCCGACTATTGATGACCCATTTTTTACACCTGAAATCATTACAACAATTGAAGGTAGATCGAAGCCGTAAGATACAGAAACAAAATACAATCTCAACAATGAAGTTGAGGACGAGCAGTGTGACAAACCTATATTCAAAGGTCACTCTTTAATATAATTTATAACTTAAACGTTGATTTTAAAGGTGGGAAAAACCTTGGACTAGATACGCTTCTTAACAGTAGCCTATTTTAGGTAAGCCTATTGCTTGCCTAGGTTTGGATAATGATGTCATGTTAGTTTACTGTCGCAAACACCTTAATGGCACATGTATCCGAGAATTTATGATGTAAGATTATGTTTTCGTCATCTTTACGCCTACATCGTGTTCGAGAAAATAAATATCGTACCGCCTGTAAAATCGGCTATGTGCACTTTTTTACGAAATTGAGTTATGTGCACTGATATTCCTTAGCATTGATCCTTACAACCGGGCATGTGGATCTTTGATTGTCAGGTTTGTGCAAGCAAAGAAAAAAAATCGGCTACATGCTGCAAAATGGCCATGTGCATTAGAGCTCACATAGCCATTCTTGACTGCCAACACGGCACACATGTTTGTATACATAACCGGCCCTGACATATACATTACAATGCACATAGGAAATAAGCTGCACCGCAGCAAATATTGTGTTATCTTAAGCGATCACAATACGACATCCTAAATATTGTTATCTTTAACCGTGATATAGACTGCTGACATTTTCATTTCATTAGTATCTATTGTTAGAAATTACAACATAATTAAAGATAAAAATATTACATTAAAGTAAATGTAAACATAACCACACCAGAACATGTGTCAAGAGTAAGCCAGCAGGCATACAATAAATATTACGTATTTTTCTTCTTACCTTTCTGGATCTTTTGGGAAAGTGAAGAAATGCAATTCAGGATTTCTTCCTTTATTGTTACTGCAATTTATAGCAGAACAATAACATCCTTTCCAAACACGCATTGCTATAAAAATTCAAGACTCCTATTTATTTCCATTCTTCCCGCAGTAGTGATTGTAGTATTACTCAATGGCCGGTAGGATCGCATGGAATCTGCGCGCGCATGTCCGTATGGCAGAAAAACGGACTGAGTTTCCTTACTGTATTAATACGTATACTGTGATGCAACGGTGCAGGGTGAGGCATGCGTGGAATCTGTGCGCACGGACCACCTTGCGCCGGTGCACGTAGGCGCAAGTAGCTCCCCATTTGAAACGGGGAGCTACGTGCAACAGTCGTGCGTCTTCCAAGGTTCTGTTCTGATTTTTAGGTAGATTTCGAAGAAAAATCTACCTATTGCAATGGATACCCTGTCATGATTTTCGAAAAATTCTTTCATATCTTTACGTTTCATGCTCCCCTAACAACCACCGCCCGAACAAAAAAAAAATGTGATATATATATATATCTTTACACGATAGCGGCCGTAATTTTGAAGATATTTGAACCAAATTTTATTATGTTATTTCTAGGCCCAATAGTTCGGACAAGTTCGTTAATGGGCAAAATTGGCCCAAGGGGGTGGTCGGGGGAGGGGGTTGAAATTTTAAAACATTTATATCTCGGCCCCTATGAAGTATAGAGGGAAACTTTGTTTGAATAAATTAGAGTACTCCCTATGGAGTTCACAGTGACACCAACGATTCAGGGGTTCGAGTGAGGGTGCGGGTGCGGGTGGGGTGGGGGATGAATATTCGAAACTTTTGAAACCACGTCTTGTGGGGTATCGTTGAAAAGCTCTTGATGAGTACTCTACAAATCAATAAATAGTTTCTTGATAGCTCTGATATGACGCGAGATTTTAATGTTTGAAAACAATAACACTTAAAAGAATTATTATAATATCATAATTTTGTCTTGTTTAGCGGCTTTGCTAATTTTATTCATTGCTAATCTTGCGCACGGCCTCCCAGAATATTATATCCTATTCTTGTTGTCAAAACAAATGATTGTAGGCTCTTCCTCTTTACCGAATTCAGTTCTTATTACTGGAGGTTTGCCATGCCAAGGCTAAAGAAGAAGAGTGCTATGCAGCGACAATAAATTAAACCAAAAGCACTTCGAAATCTACCTCCGCCTGTAGGCCTGCCTAAAGGGATTTTTCATTATGGGGGAGTGGTCTAATGAAAGGAATATTGAGTTCGTGGAGGATTATCGCTGTTGTCCATAATTGTGGATGGCTAGCTCCCCGGACTACAAGGACAGGACAAAAAGGAGCGATTCCTTGCAGTTTTTAAGAGACAAATATGCTTTGGGAACAATGAAAGCGGTATTAAATAAAATAAAAAGCCTCCGATCATACTTTCGTAGAATGAACATCTCTCAAAGAGGAAGAGTGGGTGCGGAACGGATAATTTTATATTATATTAATACATATTTATTGTTATTAACATTAATTTTAAAGAGAGGTAATCAATGAAAACAATCAAACCCACATTGTCAGTCATTATTAACAGTTAACATTAGGGTAAGGTGGTACATTTTCGAACATGGTACAATTCTGAACGAACTAAGATTTTTATCCACTTCTGGGTTGCTAACGTAAATAATTATAAATTAAATTGTAAAATAGTATTATAAATAATTAAATTATAAATTAATATAAATTAGGGTATTATAAAATATAAATTATTATAAAATATAAATTATTATAAATATTATTACTATTATATAAATAATATAAATAAATCATTTATATTATTTTTTTAATAAGCTTAATAAATTATTTAAAACAAATTCTTTTATAGAATAAATTATTATATAAATTATTAATTATTAATAATTATTAATATAAATTGACGATAAATTATTATTTTCCAATCGAAGGTAAGAACTCCATGCTTGAAAAATGGCACGTTATAAAATTGCTTATAATTCCACCTTGTCTTACTGGAATATATTTTTGAGGAACAATTTTTAACTCATACCAAGAAATAGTGTAGTCTTTAATACGTAAGTCATTGGCACAACATGTGACATTCGTGAGCGGAATTTGTAACTACTGTATGTGGTAATTTACAAAAACTACCCCAAAGTACAAATAGGCTACGAAAACATTTTAGGTACAAATTCGAACAGTACAGTACTTTAACCCGCGATTGCTCGCTTACGTCTTAAATGGAAAAGCTGTTATGCCATCACAGCATTCTGGATGTTTATTATTATTAACTGTGCTAGTCAAATATAAAAGGTTGACATTCATACGTCTTTCAGCAGTAGTATTATTTCAACGAATAGGCCTTTTTAGGCTTTTAAAACAAACGAGTTTAGCCGTCTTAGTAAAACATAATAATGGATACTAATATAACAGCGAAAATTGTATTATAATTTTGACTGAGATATTCAAGTTTTTTTTTTTTTACAAAATAAACAAGTAACTATTCCATATATTCGCACTCCAAAAAATAGCATAAACAATTGAGATATTTGCCATTTTAGGTAGATTTCGAAGGAAAATCTACCTATTGCAATTGATACCATGTCATGACTTTCGAAAAATTATTTCATAACTTTACGTTTCATGCCTCCCTAAGTACGAAACCACCGCCCGTTCAAAAAAGAAAAAATTGTGATATTTATATATATATATAACTTATATATATATCTTTACACGCTAGCGGCCGTAATTTTGAAGATATTTGAGCCAAATTTTATTATGTTATTTCTAGGCCCAATAGTTCGGACAAGTTCGTTAATGAGCAAAACTGGCCCAAAAGGGTGGTCGGGGGAAGGGGTTTAAATTTTAAAACATTTATATCTCGGCCCCTATGAATTATAGAGGGAAACTTTGTTTGAATAAATTAGAGTACTCCCTATGAAGTTTACAGTGACACCAACGATTCGGGGGTTTTGGGGGTACGAGTGGGGGGGGGATGGAAATTCGACATTTTAGAAACTGCGTCTTGTGGGGTATCGTTGAAAAGCTCTTGATGAGTACTCTACGAATCAATAACTAGTTTCTCGATAGTTCTCATATAAGGCGAGATTTAAATGTTTGAAAAAGTGCTCTTTCCTCTTTTTTGCAGTTATTATTGCGGGTTTGTCATGCCAAGGCTAAAGAAGAAGAAATAAATTAAACCAAAAGCTCTTCGAAATCTACCTCAGCCTGTAGGCTTGCCTAAAGGGATTTTTTTTGATGATACAATTATTCAATACCCACTCAATTCACTTCCTATCTACAAAAATAAGTTGACTGATATTGTTCCTTTAATATACTTCTTTGTCGTTGGTCGGCAAATTGTTATTTTAAAGTTGAGACGACAATGGATTATTTGCACATTTCACGCTTCTTACGGTTTCGTCTTTGTCGCAAAATAAACAACAGCTGCAGTAGCACCTAAATTCAAAGCATACATTTCATCTGCGCACTTCTACCAGGTGTGAACAGAAAGAGGCATGCGCCTACATTAATGGAGCCGCAAGAGACTAGGTGCATGCGTGAGCTTGCACCTTTGCATGCGCAGATGCACTGGAGAAGCACGGCAACTAGGCGCAAGACGCACAGGTCTAAACGCGGCTTACTAACGCATACTGTATTTCTGGTTACGCAAAGGTTAAGAAACACAAGTAACCCCAAACACAGGGAATCTGATAAAGGATACCGGGCAGTTCTGAACTATATCGATCATTATTGATCATTAATTGACCATCAGCACGAGAAAAACTATCACTTATTACGGAGAAAATGCAATCAGTGCATGCCACTTTTCTAATGCGCAACAAATTTGCCTCGCATTGTTTCCACACAAGGTTCAACCTCACAGTTTCTTTGTTGTGCTACACGAACACTGAAATGTTGCAATGTTGCAATGAGTGTTTAAACCAAGCTTTCTTTGTATTCATGTGCAGCTTCATCCTGATTAGTACCGTCTGGAAGTTAATGAATAACCATATCTTAAATAATTCACTCTATTACACGTTAGTGTTAACTCCAATTAAAAAAAATCCCTTTAGGCAGACCTACAGGATGAGGTAGATTTCGAAGTGCTTTTGCTATAATTTATTGTCGCTGCGCAGCACTCCTCTTCTTTAGCCCTGGCATGACAAACCCGCAATAATAATTGCAAAAAAAAAAAAAAAAAAAAAAAAAAAAAAAAAAAAAAAAGAGCACTTTTTCAAACATTCAAATCTTGCCTTATATAAGAACTATCACGAAACTAGTTATTGATTTGTAGAGTACTCATCAAGAGCTTTTCAACGATACCCCACAAGACGTGGTTTCAAAAATTTCGAATTTCCATCTCCCCACCCCCACTCATACCCCCAAAACCCCCGAATCGTTGGTGTCACTGTGAACTCCATATGGAGTACTCTAATTTATTCAAACAAAGTTTCCCTCTATACTTCATAGGGTCCGAGATATAAATTTTTCAAAATTTAAACCCCTTCCCCTTCCCCCGACCCACCCCCCCTTTGGGCCAATTTTTCTCATTAACGAACTTGTCCGAACTATTGGGCCTAGAAATAACATAATAAAATTTTGTTCAAATATCTTCAAAATTACGGCCGCTAGCGTGTAAAGATATATATATCACACAAAAAATTTTTGAACGGGCGGTGGTTTCGTACTTAGGGAGACATGAAACGTAAAGATATGAAATAATTTTTCGAAAGTCATGACATGGTACCGATTGCAATAGGTAGATTTTTCTTCGAAATCTACCTAAAAAAAATAGCTTCACTGCTTCTGACAGATCATTAATTTATGGGCTTACTGATTAGGTTCAACGACGAAGAACAAGACGTAAATACGGCGAAAACGAACTACTGAGTGACAGATTTTATTTTTTGGCGTGAGAACTATGAAGTGTCACAGATTTGCTACACGATTCTACGTGGGAGACCAGAATTATTAAATGGTGGCTTGGTTCTAAAAAGGCCAATGTCGTAAAACTTACTTTTGAGATAACTGACTTTAAAGCCTTGCTGAAAACTTATGACATTGGCTCCTAAGGTGTCTGCATGATGTATATTAATAGCAACATTCATTGATACTTTTAGTTTACGAAAGATAAAGACTAGCAGAGCTCAATAATGCATAAATCTCATTTAAAAAAAAAACATTGGCCCTTTTAGAACCAAGACACAGTTATAAGAAAGTGTTATAGATGACAAATTATTGTGATATACTGAGAAGAATAGAATCGTTGATACCTTTCAAAAGAAGACGTAAGAGAAAATCTACAAAATGTTGGGCAAAAACTACGAGTATACAGAATTTAATAAAGTATATTTCGAATGTATAATGCATTTTATAATAAATTTATAATGCATCTTGTTTCTTTTAATAATGAATAGAAACAGAAAATAATATTGATTCCGTACTTTATGTAGTGTATGTATACAATCTCGAACACCTTATAGGCTTATACGAATATAGCAATGTTGATTTCGTATTTGAAGTAGTGTACTCGCTCGATTATTATACCAATATTCTAAAGCTGATTTTACATTATGCCCACACTAAACAACAATGCTATGATGCAAGTTGGGCTACAAAACTGTTATTGTTTACATCACTTTCAGATGACGCAACAATGGTCTGCACTGTTTGCATCATTGCCCGCTTGTATGCTCGAGCTGTGGTTTGTACAAGCACTTTTGAAATTTTACACAACTTAGAACTTGCAATGTCCCTAAATATTACCAGTGCCACTTCTGCAAAGGAAAGACTGACATTTTGGTATTAATCAGGACTGGTTTAAGGAATTTCGGGACTGCCTGTAGGATTCGCAGTTGGGGCCCCCCCTCATGTTTATCGCTGATTTATCAAGCCTAACCTATTTAGTATGTGATGTAGATATAATGTAAACTTCTACTGAGTTTATTTTGACATACTACATTAGAGTTACTAATGAAATGACATTTCTTTTTTATAAATTGATATTTACTGTACTGGCGTACCTTTCAAAACAAAACGGAAAAATATATTTTAAAAATCTTAATTTGTTTTATAGGATTTATAGTATATTATTTTTACAAAACAAACTCAAAAGTCTAGCCTAAGCTCACTAAAAGAAAGTTACAAAACAATTTCAGCATGCAGAATTTTAAGACTGAATAAGTAAGAGTCTAAGTCCCATTTAGTATATTAATTTTAATGTATCCTGTTCTTTATTTTTCAATATTGTGTTGTTAGTTCTGAAATAACTTACAAAGTATAGTCTGATTTTAACTATTTTACAAAAGTTGACTCTCACAAACTGAAATAACTGTAGCTTTCCTTTTCTAACTTCTTCGGAGAAAATGTTCACTTAAATTTTCAGGGAATCAGTCATTTTAACTTGTTTTGTTTATCGATTTTTTTTGCTAGAGAGCGACGGAGGGAAAAACTGGAAAAAGGCATTGCAAACTTACATGAATCAAATACATGTTTACTAAGGTAATTATTTTCTAAGTAGTGTACAGAATTTCTTTTTTTACCCTCCTACATAAATGTTTTATCTCTTGCTGAACTTTCCCGAACTTGAGCTTGCTGCATTTATAATCAATTATATTTTTATTTACTACAATTATTTCAGTTTTGTATTTTTCCTGCTCATAATATTATTATATTATTATTATTATTATTAAACAAGTCACTACATTTAAATTATTTCGGTAATGCATATTCAATCTAAGTTTAATTCGATTAATCATTATCACAATCGATAATAGCACTGCCATTTCTGCAATCTATTGTACATTTAATTTTTTTGTTTACGAATATAAAAAGTACTTTATTGGAAACTGTCCATTATTCAATTCGAAGGTTTATTTATTTGTTTCATTTATACATTGGAAAAAAATCTCTCTCGCCAGTGAAGCATTTAACTGAATAAAGTTCAAACGTTCTAACCCAAAACGGTGAATTCGTTAATCGGCTTAAACGATATTCTATTCAGTACCAGGCTACGAAGAGATTACAGAAAACTGCGACAATGTTTCCAGATTATCTGACTTCTCGTTCAGAAGACAAGCGAGGAAACAATACTACACTGTTCCACAGCCAAATCAAGACCACACTTAGAACAATGTACCACATATACTTATAAATTATTTTAATCCCATTTCGTGGTTGGGTGGTATATGGTTATTGAACGACGGGGATGTACTGCTACTTAGGCCCGTGACCGTCGCCGGTGTGCCGGAAGTTTGTGAGATAGGGGTTTTAAAATGTGTAGGTCCATTAAATATCACTTTCGAAACATATATGATTACCATTAACTTGCCTGATATATTTTTTATGGTTACCGGTACCGGTACTTAAGGACGATTGTGTACTGCTACTTAGGCTTGAAACTGTCGCCGATGTGCTGGAAGTTTGTCTCTCACGAGTTCATTTGCATGTAAATTAATCTGACATGAGACTTGTCACACTTACGCACACAGTCATCGAACCCGCGAAATTTGAAAGGGAATGCCAGTGTCATGACCAGGCTTTAAAACTTAGTGCCCGATCGAATATGTTAACAGCAACCGTACTGTACAGACTTTGCTCGGCGTATGCCCTAGCTACCATATGCTAGTTCACGTGATAGTAAACAAACCGCAATACAGATATAGGAAGACCACAAAATAACTTCTCATTATCTAAACTCACATTTAGTCCAGTCATTTGGTAGTTTTACCTGGAAAGTTTTCCGGGAGTTTTGAAAATTTGTGATTTTAAAGATTTCGACCTGCTCTTTTCGAATTTTCACTTTGCTACCTCGTATCTTTGCCGCTCGCGCCGCCATATTGGAAAAATGGCGCCCAAAAACAGTTTTTTCACAATATCTCCTTTCCGACTCATTTTACGATGAAAATAGTTATGTAATAAATTAAACTAGAGAAAATTTCCTATAATTTATGTAGTAACGATTTTTTAGTAAAATGAATAGTTTCAGCGGACGAGCGCCACAAAGTCTACTCCGACACGCGTTTTGGCGAAAGCCACGGAAGA
This sequence comes from Ectobius pallidus, assembly GCA_964059195.1. Taxonomy (NCBI): domain Eukaryota; kingdom Metazoa; phylum Arthropoda; class Insecta; order Blattodea; family Ectobiidae; genus Ectobius; species Ectobius pallidus. The sequence goes on along the minus strand of CAXKWD010000003.1, from coordinate 110,277,599 downwards.
TGCGGATACGCCACTACCTGCATCATTTTGCGGTAAAGCATTTAATGAGCGATTTTAACTAAATAAGGTCTCCTGATTTCAAAAATGTCATTATTTTTGTTGTTTCACATCTAGTTTTCGTGTTTGCTGTTATGGCGGACGCAATTTTAAGGTCTGTGTAGACTTTTTTGGGGGATTATAGTAGCTAAACGGTAAGTCGTATAAAAAAACCTGTTGCAGAAGCAGTAACCGATTTTTAGGGATCTACAAGTTTGGTCTTATGACTTTTTGACATATCTTCATCGGTTATCCCTTAGATTGAGTTAGATTTTTTATTTTAAATAAATTCTGTATTTTTTTCTCACATTATGTAATATTGGCACACATGGTATGAAAGATAGAATCATACAATTTGGTAGGAATTTGGGCACATACAACAGTCATAAGCGTGCTAAATTTGGCGTTTCTAGCTGCCCCATAAGTATAGAAAAACTTGCTGGATAGCCGTGACATCATTCACATCTACGACAGTCTAATCTTCCACTTATTAACATTGATGTTTATTCACTTCCAGATGAGCTAGAAACTTGAAATTTGGCAAACTTATAGATTTTAGATTTATTAAAATACATGTTCAAAACCGTTCAGCACGATCAATGTAATAAGATAAATAAGATACCATTTGCTCAACTAAAATATATTTTATAGATTTTAGCTTATAACCAATGTAAAAATTCCCAAAAGTTCAAATCTTTAATATTTCCCCCTCCAAACAAACTTAGATTTTTTTATCACTGAGCATTTGTACGGCATCAGATGATTTGGAAAAAATAAATTTATTTGGCCTACACTCACAAAAAATACTGGAATACATAGGCTACGTCTTGGACTGTTTGAAAATATTATTTGATTTTTCCCCGAAAAGTATTATCAAAATTATCCTCGTTTTTAAGTACTTTTTATCCTGTAAGCTAGTCTAAGCAATAACTTATATCGCTCGTTGTGAAGTACCTATTGCAAGAAAACATGGCGTGTTACGTAGAAACGGTCAACGGATTCATGTTCAGTGACCCAAAATTGGTTACGATCACACCACTTACCACAAAGGAAAAAGTTTCAAAATCCAGCATCAAAGCTGCATACAGTTATTTTATTACACAAAATGTAAAATAATATTGTTTACAACTGTCAATTAACAAGATGTGATAGAGAAAACGAAATGTATTTTCGAATTTAGCACAGCGAATTTAATCGTTTTTACCGCAGAAATTTTCGTCTTTTTTCTAGGCTGATATAATCAATACGGCAATCAGCATTTCATCTACATTTGATTCCGTAATAGTTGTCGGCGAAGATGTAGGTCTTCTTATTATTTTGACGGCTCTATCTACGCGTTCAAACATAGCCTATGTAATCTCAAACCAGGAATAGGAAACATTTCGCAACGAATATATTCAACACCAAACCACTGCTGAACCTGGTGATAGGTTTGGAACGAATGTTTTCGTGCTACTGCTTCCGTCGGTGGCAGCGATGCAATAATAAATTTATTTTCATATGCTGATTTTGTGAAGCATGTAACTAATATCTATAGTTGTTTAACGACACACTTTTCACGGCACTGTAACCATACAATGCAAGGAGGAAGCTTCAGCAATGATCTTTGGATCTGCATTTTGGTTTTTGAATACCTGGACAAGCTCGTTTAATTCTGTTTTTTTTTAATACATTAGCACATTTTATTTTTCTTTGTTTAAAGAGTGTTGATGTTGTATCACAGCCACTGAAGGCGTGCAGAAATAATATTATGTTATCTGCGGCTGTTTTATCTACGATACTTTTTGTTGAATATATTCGTTGCGAAATTTTCCCTTTTCCTGGTTTGAGAATATAAATATATATATATATATATATATATATATATATATATATATATATATGTCTCTGAACGTGTAGATAGAGCCGTCCAAAGAATAAGAAGATCTACATCTTTACCGAGAGCTATTACGGAATCAAATGTAGATGAAGTGTTGATTGCCGTATTGATTATTCTTAGCGTATCAGCATCTTCCGTGGCTTTGGCCAAAACGCGTGTCGGAGTAGACTTTGCGGCGCTCGTACGCTGAAACTATCCATTTTACGAAAAAAATCGTTACGAGATAAATTATAGGAAATTTTCTCTAGTTTAATTTATTACATAACTTTTTTCATCGTAAAATGAGTCGTAAAGGAGATATTATGAAAAAACTGTTTTTGCGCGCCATTTTTCCAATATGGCGGCGCGAGCGGCAAAGATACGAGGTAGCAAAGTGAAAATTCGAAAAGAGCACGTCGAAATCTATATAATCACAAATTTTCAAAACTCCCGGAAAACTTTCCAGGTAACCCCCTTTTTGAGCACCAAATGACTGGACTAATTACAAGCATGCAAAACGACACTTTCTCCTATTTGTGTATAATAGTCCCTCCCAAATGTTTCAATATATGTTTGCGTTTTAGAACACTTTACTTTCGGCATGCCGAACACGTATTATAAATTTAAACACGCACAATGACAAGGTACTCTGTTGACCAATTTGAGAGGCGCCGTACTACGAGAGCATTCACTTCTCGGTATTACTATCAATGACTGTCTTATCAGCCTACGCAATCACCTTCCACCCCCAATACTCAGGTTGTTGGTAACCGGAATCAACTCCCTCTGTGGGTTCGGGCACTAAGTTTTAAAGCCTGGTCATGACTGTCGAGTTGAGTGGAACAGCTGGAAAACTTTGACTATTATAAACCATAAGCCCGGATAATTAATTATTATTAGGCCTATCCATAAACGAACAACACATAACAAAACACTATTAAAATCAATCAAAAACATTAATAATAAGCTAAAAAATAACAATATACAACATACGAAAGCAGATAAAGGTAACACCGTTGTTCTTATCAATAAGAATGAATATGACGAAAAGACAATACAGTTCATAGAAAACAATGACATAATTAAAACCAACTCTGACCCCACTGATAGATTACAACAAAACATAAGGTGGTACTAAAAATATATATTATCCAACATAATATAAAATATATAGTAAACACTGGTCAATAATTCAATAATTTATTTATGTGACATATTGTAATCTGTCCCCAGTTTTATTCACGAACATTTTAGTTAACTCTAAATTTCGTTTGAGAATTGAATTTATTCAAATCAAATTATAGAGAAATTAATTATCTTCTTGAAAATTATTATCCAACATAATACAAAATATATAGTAAACACTGGTCAATAATTCAATAATTTATTTATATTTGTGACATATAGTAATCAGTCCCCAGTTTTATTCATGGATACTTTAGTTAACTCTAAATTTCGTTTGAGAATCGAATTATTCAAATCAAAATATAGAGAAATTAATTAACTTCTTGAAAATTCTATAATAATATAAACTCGTAATCAGCTAATCGCAAATAAGTTATATATAATAACTAAAATCATAATTTTAATTAAGTTTCTCTTCGAATTTAACAGTTGTCAAATTGCAACGACATAAAATAAATCAAGTGTAACTCAATACATGATATAACATATATGTATTATTGCACAAAAGAAAATAATAGTTGTTTTAAAATGTTAGAAAACTTACAATTTTGTCACACATTTGCAAGTAAATTGTAAAACATTTTACGAAACAGAAATGTGAAAAATAGTCATGACAATTTACCATTCTGACATGTAGACTGGTGCATGAAGTAGAAATATGTCGCATTGTAGGATTGCCGAACATTTAATTATCTATTATAAAATGACACGTTTATGAAACGGGGCCCTACTTGGTTTCGGACTTGCCACTATTCTACAAAAGAATTCTGTTTTCACTTCTATATAATAGGGCTAGTTCATTATGCGGAAGACCTTAATGTAAATTGCATGCAAAGCCAATCTACGGTATCTTATATTACAGAAAGATGGTTCTCTCGCAATCTATTTATAAAAATTTCGTCTCTGCGAAAGCCGATATCCTGAAAAGCACCCACATTAGGAGAGGCTGCGGAATAATAACTTTTATGACATCCATTATTGGAAAACTCGCAAGCACGCCCAACACATCTTGAAAGCTTTAATAGTACTTAGCAGTTCCTTAGAGATAAAAACTTGCCGGAGCAGACAAGTTTTCTCAACACAAACATAACTAACTCAGCTGGGGAACACATCCATTATGCTTACTGGCGCATGCACTTCATTACCAGTCCTAATGTTAACTTAAGGACTTTTACTTTGAGCTGATTTTGACGGTACAAGAGAAGTAGTAGTCTGAATTGCTTGTCAGAAGTTTGTTTTGCAAGAGAAGGTCTTCAAATAACATTTAAAAGATATCAGTCAGCGGATAATTATTTCCTTCGCTGAGGTTCAAATTCCATTCAAATTCATACAGCTGAATTATTAAGGGCTAAGAAAATCTTATTTTATCAGTATTAACTTGAAGTATTTGCTTTTCACATATCATTTAAGCAGGCCATATTTAGTAATGGGCTGGGTCCAGGGTATGTTTAGGGGGAGAGGGAATTAGTGTAAGTCTACAAAAGAAAAAAAAAAGATAAATTTGATTCGAAACACAATTTCCTTTGCCCAAATAAAAGTTTTGGCTCTTAGTGTATTACGTTATGTAACATTCTCTTCATGTACATCGGTTATAAAATTGAAGAGAATGTCATTACATCAAATCGCACCCACGATGGATACACATCCCAAATAAAATCTTATTAATGCACTCAGAACCGTTTTGGAAGAAATCGCGAAAAACGAAATTTTCTTCATGTAAAAATGGCAGTAATAATAAGAGAAAGTCGTCGACAATTCCCGTGTCAAATTCCCAAAAAATACCTAACCCAAATACAGTTTTTATTTTCATACTATTTCTGGAGTTAAGGTTGTTCACAAACGTATATTTATGGTAAAACACTCATCTTAAGATTCTCACAAAATTGTTCATTACAATTTATACCTTGTTGATTAACGGGCATGGATGCAGGCCAATTGTAATAAATACACACAATAATTTTTAAAAAATCAGACCTTTGTGGTCAATTACGGATAATAAAACCTGATACCTGTACACTCTCTTTCCAAAAAGATTAATAAATTCAGGACATGTAAAAATTTTATTATAAACTCGTTATTGTCCTTACGTCCAATTAAACAATATTTACAAGAAAAAAATGAAGACTCAAAGGTGTTGAAGTATGCAATTACAACACTGCAGAAACGGATGACATTTAAACTTATGAATCCGTCTAGTGCATTCATTCTTTCCATTCTTTTCTTTAATTACGAAGTTTTCGTGAAATTGTCGTGCAGCTCTCTGTGTGTGCTGTGTTTAATGTGCTTGGTTGTGTGTGCATGTGAATGAGAATTTTATAATTAAACCAGTCAGCTTGAAAAAGAAGTTTCATTAATAAATTAAAGTACGTTTGTTTGCATACTTCTTTTATCTACACTCTTCAAAGAAACTTTATCGCTCCATTCTGCACACATCTGGTTTTTCTCTACAGAATCAACTACGTAGTTTTAGCTGAAAATATATCATACGGAATCTACGAAAAAGCGCCTATTTTTTTTTAAATGATTAGGACAATCGTTTAAGCTGTGTGATATTACAATATTCTATGTATATATAAGTGTTTATGTATTTAATAAATTTTATAACTTCTTGCGACTGCTAGGTCATTCGGGCCTTTTCTTTTAACTTTAAAACTTAATACATCACAGTACAATTTGTCTTAGGCATTGGAAAGAATTTGAAGAATAATTTCGTTTGAAAACACTTAAAATGTATATAAAGCCGAGGTCTAGCTGTTCACTGTTCACAAGTTCATACAGAATATCACTCGAAAGCCTAACATCTATACTAAGTTGAATAACGATTTTTCAGGTAACATTGCTTACCAAAAATATATTATGTGAAACATAACTTCCTCTGCCCAAATAAAAGTTTTGTCTATTAGTATAATATATTAAGTGTGACATTGTCATAATTTATATTGGTTGTAAAAAATGTCGTTACAACATCGCATCCCCGAAGGATACACAACCTAAATAAAATCTTATTAATTAACTCGCATAAGTTTCGTTGCCCTAACCATGAGTAATACGCCTTTCTCGCGTAACTTTCTTGCCCTAAGCATGAGTAATACGCCTTTCTCACTTCTCATTAGATAAAGAATAGGTGGCTATAGGCCTATTGCAAAGAGTGCGTATTCAGTTATTTATACCTTATGCAAAGTTTTATTGTTCACCATGCAAGAATGAGTTTCTACAAACAGTGGGTGGCTTATAACTACCCCTCAGAGAATTTTTGCGAAAAAATGTTATGAATAAAAGTTCTAGCTTTTAGTATAAGCACCTCATTTACAAAATTGAAACATAATGGTTAGAACAGTTTTCCACAAAATCGCGAGAAAATATTTTTTTCCTTGTAAAGTGGTATTAAGAGGAACAGAAAGTAGTTGCCAATCTTCGAATCACATCGCTAAAAAAAGAAAAGTTTTCATATTACTTTTCTTTCTGGAAATAGTATTTTTTGGATTCAGGGTAGGCCTACCTCAAAACGTGGATTTATGTTAAAAACTCAACTTCGAATTTCGGGGTCCAACACAATACTTCCTCTCCCTATAGTTTCTATGGTAGCCTACGGGGAAAAGGAAGTTAATAAAGGAAACAGAATAGACATTAATTGCAGTTGTCGGGAGGTTTGCAGAGCGTATAACTGTTTTGTTTTAATCTCTACGCCATTCTTTACAACGTCCATGGTGATATTTCACTTATTGCAATAATTTCCTGCACCATATTCCATTGCACAGCAAAATTAAAATATAGGACTGCAATAGTCAAGTTCTTAAGTACACTGCAGTAATAATAATGGTTCTTCATTTACGAAAAAAGAAGAATGTTTTCCATTATGCTTTAATTAAACGTGGTGTAGGGGATTCGATCACTCTCTCACCCGTGAGACAAATGTCTTGTAACTTGAGGCTTTTGTGGTGTCACCTTCATCCCACCCGAACCTTTTTCCGAACGAGTGTGTGTTCTGGTGAATGGTGAGTCTCGTTCTATGTGTTCCTGTTGTTTCGGAGGTGGCTCCGGCTTGGGCTGATCACCCATCCGGGGAGGCCCTTCATGTCCTTATCTTGTCAAAAAAATTATGTGATTCAAATAATAATAATAATAATAATAATAATAATAATAATAATAATAATAATAATAATAATAATAACAATAATAATAATAACAATAATAATAATAATAATAATAATAATAATAATAATAATAATAATAATAAATAGAATCGACATTAGAGACTTCCTTGTACTATTAATTCTAGTATAAGGTCTTAGAACTCTGGAGTTCCAGAGGAAGTTTGATAGGATTCCTGGTTATAAAAAAGGTAAAGTGATCTCTGTACGGGAGTCCGGAAGGTTAAGTCTTCCAGATTGAGACATCGGCACAGGAAGGTGGTAAGGTTGTCAGCTAAACGCACCGGCCGCTTTTTACCCCCAGGAATACTCCTGGTACTCATTTCTGTTAGACGCTTAGTCGACCCCAGGGCCACAGGCAACCAAAAGGGTTAGGCCAATGGAAAAATCCCACCGACCTCATCAGTTATCAGACCCGTGAACTTCTGGTTTGATTCCTGGGTATAGCCTGGAGGTAAAAAGTCTGAACGGTACGCCGAGTACCGGTTTCAATTCCCAGATACGCAGATCAATTGATACAATGTATTAACAGTAAATCAAGCATTTCTTCATTTCATTACACTCCCTTAACACATCCTAAAGTTGTCTGTACAATCCCTGATATAAGACAGAGCTCGTGGCAAGTGAGGGTTAAATCCATTTTACAGAGTGGTTAATGTCAGAATGAGCTACAATGACCCTACTCGTGCTGCTTTACGCCTCTGCGTGGTTTACAATTCCCAAAGCTCCTGCCCCCACAACTCCTACTACACCGCCTCCGTGTACGCCACACCCACCCACTATCATACAAAGCAAACGATTACAATTTATTACTTTACAATGCACAATAGAAGCTTCATGTTGAATCCTATCCGCCCCATTGAGAATCGGTTCAAGTGGTAAACTGTATGACGTTTATACCCAAGCTCTAACACACACTGTTACGATAAGGGATAGGCCCTGATCCTAATATTGTAATACAGTGAACGCCTCTTAATGTAATCGCGGATAATGTTATCAGTCAGGCAATGTTATCACTTTTATGAAGTCCCGTACGGATTAATACTGATACATTGAAAAAATGCTGTTTATTGTGATCAAAGATTCGGTTTATGTGATCCCATCTTCCTTTTTGCGGCTTTTATTTCCAAGTACGTCATTCAAAATTTAGTTTTTAAGTATTTCGTTTATAACTAAACTGTATTGTGTTGTACTGGCAATATTGTTCCCAGCTCACAGGATAGCCAATTCGAGGGGGTGGCATTACCTATATTTCTATTTTAAGCAATAAACATGTTTCGCCCCACAGTTAAGCTGCGGCTTTTGATGTATGAAGATATGTTGACATTCAATAATGGCTAATGTAAAATGAAAAGACTTAGGCAGGCGTTAGATGTTTTGCTACGCGGTGTTCACCGCTGATCAGTATAGATTTCCAAAAACACTCGTAACTGATAACTTAGTATGGAGTATTGGTTAATGGACTCCAAAAGGAAAGTAAAAACAATTTAAAACTTTGATACTGGTTGATAAAATAGATGTTTGTAGTCTATCACTGTATTAGCCTGTGAGTGGTCCAATGATTCACAGTTACATATTATTTTATGAGCGCTGCGCTACAAACCGGAAGGTCGCGGGTTCGATTCCCGATGAGGTCGTTGGAGTTTTTCAATTGGCCTAATCCTTCTGGTGGCACTATGGCCCTGGGGTCGACTCAGCCTCTAACAGAAATGAGTACCAGGAGCAATCCTGGGAGTAAAGGCGGCCGGTGCGTAAGGCTGACAACCCTACCACCTTCATGTGCCGAATGTCTAAAAATCTGGGAGCCTTAACCTCCTGGAACCCTCTGGGCCTCCATGGCCTGTAATAGGGAACACTTTACTTTACTTTACTTTATATTATTTTATGAATAAATATTTTAAATTCTGTTTTGTAGTGTATTATCTTATACTGTATATTGTTATCAATCGGTTAATATTACCAGATTAGCTGCGTCCCGAAGTGATCACAATAAGCGGCGTGGACTGAAGTACATTACGCAACAAGCCTATAATGACATTTATTAAGATACGGGCATGTTTATGAAACAAGCAACGCAAGTTTCGTAATTTTCATACAAGTATCTTAATTACCATTACAGACAAGTTGCATACGACTAACTTTGTTCCATCATAAATAATTAGTCTGAATGTTAAAATTTTGAGATTTTAGATTAACTCAAACGGCAAGGAGCCCACCATGACCTTCGCATCAGTAGTTCTTGTTCTCTACGAGAGATGGCAGCTCATGTCGTCAGTCAAATCGCAGCTTCCTTTTGGTAATTTTCTTGAAACCAACGGATTTTGACAACACGAAATGAATTCATACTATGATATTAAAATTAACTCAACAGAATTGATTTTATTTTAAATGCAGTTTATTTATTATAGATTTCAGCTGCTATCCTCAAGGTCTCAAGATCGTTCCGTGTTAGATAATAATCGATACCACACGGATGTCATAATGTAGATCAGTTTCAAAATGAGTATCATTATGATAACGTTAAGTCATAAGTAGGGGGCGGATTTCTATTACCTAAAAAGTAGGATATATGACCTAAAGAAACATTAAAATATGACCAATAAAATTTAAAATATGACTTTACCACTTACACATTATGTATCTTTTTTAAGTTTCATTACAATTCATTTTATTAAAATATAATGTTAATTATTTAAAATATCTGTAAATTCTCAAAAAGTATCATTATAATGCAAAATTTACAAAATATGATATGAAACTTCAAAATTTCTTTAATATGCACACAAATATGCCAAAAAATATGACCTAAATATGCATATTCATACTAAATATGCTACAATAGTTGAAAATTCCCCAAATATGCCGTTATATGCACAATAAAAGCAGTTCCATTTTCACCAGGATGCTTGGAATCGGGTTTTATAGTCGGAGACCTGAAATAATGCAAAGGGGAAAAATATGACATGTCATAGAAATCCGCCCCCTGGTCATAAGCAATAAGCGTATTACAGTATGGTAAAACAAAATTTTTTTAATGCAATCGCTTTACAAGGTTTTGTACTAGGTAAGTTCTTACAGTCCCGGCCCTGTAAGGCCCGGGCGGCTTGGGTCGCATAAATCCTAAAAGGAAGAGGTAAAACTAAGATAAAGAAAGAAAGAAAGTTCTTACAACGGCTTATAGCCGGTAATAACAAAAGCAACAAGCATACATGAACACAATTGTTTAATTTTTTAAAGCTAAAATGCGTAGCCTACAATTTGCAATGGATGTATTTTCTTTTAGGAATACAAAATTAACGGAATACCTTAACGCCCCTAACATTTCATCCATCACTACACCTAAACCACCAATCGTATTGCTTTCATATATGGCCATTATTAAAAAATCCACACACTAGAACGTGAAAAAATCTGACATCCACTGGTAAGACCTTTTAAATTTTGTGTAGCCTAAATGCTTACTTGTACCTGCATACATATGCATAGAGTAACAATGTTCTCCTTCATCCGTGAAACTTCTCTAATAAGGCTAACAGCATTTGGATTGTGCAAATGAGAAGTTCAAATGGCGAGTTAATTACAGATAATTAAAACTGTTATTACAGCTGCAGGGAGCTGTGTCAGAAATGTCCACTGCCAGGAAATCAATGCTGGGGATTCCCGTGACATCTGAAGTCATGCTGCGGTTTCCTCTGGAATGTGTAAATATGAATTCCAGATGCTAATGAGCTAATCCTATCTTAGAGCTGCAGGTCTGTGTTTGATTAACCAACATGTCTATAGCCAACTATTAGTTTACCATGCCTATTCCATTATACATGTTTCATACCGAAGGCACTGACTTTGTTCTACCACCCAAATGAATTTAAGATATTATATCCTGGTATTCTAATTGCTTAACGTTCGTAAACTTTAAATGCTAAAGAATGCAATTTACAGTTTGGCAAATCATAACGATTAAGATAGCTAAAATAAATCTTATCAACAAGTAAATTATTTCCATCGGTTATTGTTTTTAAAGCTTTTGTGAAAGCCTCACTCACTTTCTTCACCTTAAGCAAGGATTATTATATTTTCTCGCTCAAATTCGACATAAAGTGACCATATTTGAGAAAGTTATCATTCAGTTTATCAGCCTCTTCCAAAAAGTACTGTTCATAATGTAAGATGAACTATGGCTGTGGAAGAAATGGATAACTTCCTATGTATTCCTATGAAAATTATTTCACATAAAAGTTTGGGTCTCAGTACGATCAGTTGGTGAATAAATTTTCAACAAAATCGTTAGATTTGAGAAAATACCGAAAAACACTACTTCTGTCAGTAGTAAGAATAAGAGAAATTCATCCAGATGTTGCGTGTCACATTCCAAAAACTGGATACAGAAACAAATATAAAATTCAGTCATTATACTATTTATCTTTTTCGGACTGAGCTCTGTGCAAACAAAGATAAGCATAGGCATGTTTCTGAATACAGTATTTTTGGACTGAAGAGATTCCAAAACATCTATTAACGTAGAAAACTTTAAAGAAAAATTCAGGGTAGAATACAATACCTCCTCAAGCCTAGATACCTACGAGAGAGAAAAGAAAACTTCCAATATGATAAACAGATGAATAAATTAAAATATCTTAACACTATAACGATGCTGTTCTCTTCAGAGACAATTTTTTCAGACTACTACTGATCGTTCTATAATAAATTAAATATTTATACATAAGAAATAACAAGATAGCAATATTATTTCGGCCAACTCCACGGTAGAGTAGTTAGACCGCTCATCTTCCACCGTTGGTGCCTGGGAAAGAATCCCGTACGATCGTTGTGGGTAATGTGGAAGTGAAAATGGAATAGGGACAGAAACAGGTTCTTCTATTTTATCTCTCACTAGCTTAAAAGGCTCGGCGTCGCCCGGGTTTTGTATTTTGTAATATGAAATTAACTTATGGAGGACTTTCGATGTTGAAACTCTAGGTCCTTATATAATATGTAGAACTGAACTTATATATATGTAGAAATGAGGAAGAACGACATAGGCACTCAGACTATTCCCTCAGAAAACGCTAGATATATCATTTTATGGCTCATAGAGGCTGTCGAATGTTGCATTGCATTGCTTCTACACACCATGCCTGGGAGGAGTGCAAATAAGAAGAAAAAGAAATTCCGGTTTCTTAAGATTGTATTGTCTTGACAGAAAATTGTATTTCTCACTCTCATATTGCCATACAACCGTTTCGGGGCTGAAGCAAAAAAGAAATTCAATATCACTTTCATACTTTCCTTCCCAAAAACCTGGGACATATTATACTGCGCGCGTAGGACTGAAAATGTTCCATCCCATTTTGTTTTCTTTTAGATGCTTAGGGCCTCTGATAAACATCCCTAGGACTATTTCTCAACTAATACAAAGCCTACAGCTATGAGTGACGTATCAGTGGATAGGATTTGTTACAGACTTCCGATATAGCATACTTAAGTTGTCCCTGCAATACGACCGCTTATTCTACATCAAAATGTGAAGTGAGAAAATGATATTTTCCATGTCGAGGGTAGAGAAAGTTATGTGACTGCTTTATTTTCGTGGATTTTATTCTTCAAGAATTATTTTCACAAAGTTATTAATTATATCGATAGTATCAGAATTTGTTAAAGCCCGTTATGTAAACAATTGACAGCAGAACTTTGTAACTCTGCCTCATTTCACATTTCCGACTTTTCCCGTGGATTTTCAAAAAGATTTCTTTCATACAAACCTTGTCCTGACAATTACGAACACAACAAAAAAGAAATCAGTCAAATCGGTCGAGCCGTTCTCAAGTGATGCGGCAACAACCCTTTTGTAAATTCATTTTTATTAATATAGAAGATAGAAGATGTATGATTCGAGCATAACGCTAAACTTCGTTACATAACCATTACCTGTAAGGCTTTCCGTTTTTGATATTGAATAAAAAATAATAACCAAACCAAAAATAGGAGTTTTGTCTAACATCCGGTCTTAGTAAAATATGTGTTCACAGAAACATTAGAAATAAATAAGCTTAAATATACCGGAGTTTCCTTTTAAACATTTGAATACAAGTGATTTATATACAAAAGTTATAAAAGTCCTACTTTTAAAACAACGGTTCTGCTGTGAATATTTCCCTCCCCTTTTAATGAGACTTTTAGCAATACGGATTTACGTTCCATTTATGGTGAGTTTGTATGTGAACCTACATTGTGGAAAAGACAAAGAGAGAGAGCACTGAACACAATGCCTGGCTTCCCATCAAAGAGGTCACTCAAGTAAGAGCGTATTCGACTGATTCGAGAACCTTCCATTTATTGTCAATGTGGCTTATACGTCCGTCCAAGAACATCTCAGCAAATACAAAGAAACTTTCTGATAACATATTTGTCAATGTGCTGAGTTAGGTCTCGTTATAAAAGAGAGAAGGCCTTGGAAACGTAATAATGCGGTTACTTTTAAAAACCTGAAGAGCTATAGAGGTTTGACCTCAATAACTGCAGCTAAATGATCTTGTATCTTCAATGAAATAAATAATATTAATAATAATAATATTATTATAATAACAGTATAATATAATTATTATAACAGTATAGTAATAATAATTTATTGCATATACTCGGTTATAAGCATACAGAATGAAATTTGAGAAAGGCCTACCAGGGAATAGCCAGACATTTTTCGAAGGTATTTTTTTTCCCATCAAGTTGTAATCTGAAGTTGATGACCTAACAATGCCTGAAAATGATCTATAAATTTAAATTTATGAGAATGTTAAGAAAAATTGAAGAAAAAGACTTGATATTTATAAATACGTATTTAAAACGGGAAATAAAGTGGTATAATAATAGTAATAAAGGACAAGATTTAAGTAATTTATATTATCGATAGTACTTTTATTACGTTTTCTATTATTATTATTATTATTATTATTATTATTATTATTAATATTGTGACGTTTACTACATTTATTAATGAATGCCTCCTAGCTAGGAATTATGAGATCGCTTTGTCTGTAACGGAAAAATCCAGTCTGAAGACGAACAGGGAAAAATGCAACGAAAGAATGAAAGTTCCTTTTCAAATGACCAGTGGAGAATAAAATGGCGAAATATGAAAAAAAAAAGTGTTATTCTTGTTCGTTTTGAGGCGAGACGAATTTATACAACATCCTGCAATGTCAGTTATATTTCAGAAAAAAAGAAATTTCATCAACTTCCAAGCAATACTTATGGTGCACAAAATTTTACGACGATCGACAAAATATGTTGTTAAATGTACGATTTTAAAACTTAGGAAAGGAATTAGGGCAAAGAGAGGGACGGGACAGTCCATACCACTGTAGCCTTCTGACTGGTCTGAGAAAAACCCGAAAAAAAACTGTAGCCTCACCGAGGCTGTTTCTCGTAAATCTGTGCGCTGGCATGCCTAATCTTCATGCCCAATAAAGGGGGTTTTACATATCTACCAACTAGGATTAAAACGCTAAATGAAGAGCGAAGGTATTTGTATAGTAAAACAGTTACCCAACAAAAATGCCGTTTGACTTTGTCCACTAATGCTCTTATGTGCTACTAGCAAATACTGCCTTATACCAAATTATAAAATTACTTTTCATGTTCCATGACCCGGGAATGCGTAAGCCTATTGTATTTCGTATGGCTTTGTCCCGAGGCGAGCCATTCGGGGTCACGTCCTCTCTGAAAAGTTATCCTTTCCAGATATCCGGTTGGAGACTTATGAAGAACAAACTTGAAATAAAAAATGGTATCTAGCATTATCTATTTGCAATTTTAAAAGTCCTTAACTTTATTAAAGACTTTATCAAAAAGTCAAAGTTCATAATGGATCCATGAATAAATAAAACTTCATCTTATCATACAGTTCTTTTAATTACTTTATTACATTTGATTAATATAGATGTAGACTATATTTACTTAATGGATTAAATGTTTTCATTTAACGAAAGACGTGCTATTAACATACTTCCTTAAGCTGTGTGGTTTCCTGTCTTTTTCTCGACTGAAAACAAGTGTGAAAGAACGGGCTGTGGATATCTTGAAGTGAAGGAGGTCATCTTTATTTTATCTTATCCGCTGTACTCATCCATGAATACAGGTACCGGTACTTGATGTAACTGATTGCACATTGTTGGTTAATTATTATTTGATTTCTTTTTTAGTTTAACTTTTAATTAATTTTACTGCAAGTGTTCTCAGGCATGTTGTTTTAATAACTCAAGCCCAGTTTTAAGATCTGAAAGTTGGGTTATTTGAAAAATACACACCCTCCACACATACTGAGACCTTCGTAGGGCCACATAATCGTAAAATTGTCAATATTTGTTTTGAAAGTCTCGAGATTAGGTTAAAAGACGGTGCCAATTTTCAAGCCTTTTATCTCTCTTTGCCCGTCATATAGAAGTTTTTGGTGTCTAACATGCGGTCCCCAGCCATCAGGATGCTAACAAAAAAAAAGTAGTCTCTGTAAGTATCCACGTTTCTTGTAATTGGACTGATGGAAATTTGCTACTTAAAAAGCGCATGACCGTTATTTGGTCGTTACTCTGGTGACGGCCAACCGATTTGGATCAAAATCACTAGGGTTCTTCCAATGGACTCCATAAGTGTGTATACAAAGTGTCATGAAAATCTGAACATGCGTAATTGAATTATCGCGTGTACAGTCACACGGACGGGCGGACGGAAGGACATATGGACATAACTAAAATCTTTCCCATTTTTCCCATTCTTAGAAAGTACCTTTCTGTGACATAATAATAACAATGATGATGATAATAATAACAACAACAATTATTATTATTATTATTATTATTATTATTATTAATAATAGCCTATCAAATCCATGGATGCCAACCAACCGTTAAATCATACAAGAAAGCTAAAGGTAAACTGCGTAATTAGCTGACCTGAAGATTGTGACTCTTAGAAATGTTTGAACGTTGCTTCTTAGATTCAAGAGTTCTATTATGAAGAGTTAAAACAGGAAACTCTTGCCCATCCCATACGATCTTAAACTGACTGAAGGCGCTATCGCGCTACACTACTTATTTTTACGAAAAGAAAGGAAAAAAAGTATAAACGGCTGAAAAACAGCCAGGGAGTTCGCTATTTAACCTCAAATAAATCTGGTTGAGATGTAAACAGTAATCTTTGAAGAAGAAAAAAGTGTAAAACAAATATTCCGATTTCCTTAAAGTAAAACCTGAATCTTATATAGTTCCCCAAAATAAATATCAAAACATAATCATAGTCTTCTGCATTTTAATTAAATAAATTCATTAAGAACTTTTTCCGCATTATTATTACAGCAGCTGATTGACTACATTCTGGAATTGCTGATTGGGTACAAGAGTTAATATAGACATTTCCTGCAGTTTGAACATGGTGGGTACTTTTCGGGTTTAATAGTAGGCCTACAGGTTTATTTTATACTTATATGCTGCAAATTTGAATTGCAAGACCGATGTACCGCACGACCAACTTCAATTTTAAGGCGTCCCTTTAAAATATCTAAGAATTTTAAACTAACAATGTTGTTCTACTTCCCCACCTATATAATAAGAAGTGTCTACCCTGCCTTTCTGTCTGGTTGTTTGTCATATGCGATTAATACCGAAGTCCCCGACAAGCAGAGATCTGAAATTTTAAACATAGATGGACTGAAGGGGGTCAAGTGAACTTCGAAGCCGGATTTCCCCCCCCCCCATTTTTGCATTCGTTCGCGAGTTATGAGCGAAAAACTGACAGAAAACATTATTATTATTATTATTATTATTATTATTATTATTATTATTATATATTATATATATTTTTTTTTGCTTAACCAACGTTGTCCCCCCCCCCCAAGCTGTGTTTATACTACTTTTAGCTTCGAGTTCGGGATCTGTGTCTGTAGCCTACAGTAGGGTAGGCCATGGAACTATTGCTTGACAATTGTTTCTATTGTCGGTGTATTTAATGGAGTAAATTTAAATGGATATGATACATGATGAAATGGTGAGGATGGTTCATGGTATGTAAATATCCAATTCGGCATCTGCCTTCAAGACTGGGGAAACCATGAAAAAACCCATGTCAAATTGGCCGGCCCCGGGATTTGAACCTGGGACCTCACGAACGTGAGTCCAAGACGTTACCATCTCGGCCACTTCGCTTTAACCAAAGTCGTTTGCTAATATATTTCAATGTAAAATTAATAGCAGATGGTCTTGTTCTGCTATCATAGCAACTGGGTAAGAGAAAGCACCGCTAAAATCGATTTTTGCAACATAACAGATCATTTTCCTTTGATTTTTGTTAATAACACTACGATACGCAGAGATCTGAATTAAGGCCTAAATGGAAAATCGAATGATTTGGACAAAACTCACTATACAGGTATTTTTTCTTTCTTGAGATAGGGAACTCGAATATGAGGTCTTCCCCCCCCCCTCCGGGCGGCGCACTTTAATTGCGAAATGAACCTCGAAGCCGGATTTTTAGCTTTTTTAATTTCAATCGTTTTAATTGTTTATGCATTACTGTATTTGCATGTAAGTGTAAGGTGCATGAATCTGTGGTTAGTTTTAATCGTTTCATTTCAAATCTGAATTCCCATATAATAGCACACGGTTCGTTTTAGTCGTTTTAATTATTCACTACGTCTAGCAATATAATTAAAAATAAAATCACGTAATTCATGAAATTTATGTAAAACTGTCAGTGCTGATGAATATAATGATCTAACTATTTTTTGTTAAATAAATGATTTTAATAAAACATCTAGTCCATCGCTGTGGTTCAGGGGATGTGTTCGCTCCTCTCACAAGTTACAAGTCGGGACAAGTTACATAGGTGAGGTTTCTTCCGGGGTTTTCCCTCACCTGTGAGACAAATGTCATGTAACTTTAGGCCTTTTGGTCCCCGGATATCATCTGGCCGTCATTATAATCTTCATCCCATCCTCGCCATGTTCGGAGTGTGTGTGTGCGTGTGAATGGTGTGTCTCGTCCTATGTGTTCGTGTTGCCTCGGAGGTGGCCCCGGCATTGGGCTGATCACTCATCAGGGGAGGCCCTCCATGTCCTTGTCTGGTCAAAAAAGTATGTATGTGATCCTAAGATAATCCCTCTCCCGACAGGTTGCGGTCCTGTAAGGCCCGGGCGGCTTGGGTCGCTTAAATCCTAAAAGGGAGAGGTGAAACTAAGATAAAGAGAGAGAGAATAAAACATCTAGAGCAAAGCCGCGGGTACCTGCTATTAATGAGTAGCCTAAGTACAATTATTTACACTAAAAACTGTTTTAGTGTCTTGTAAATAGTTTAATAAAAGGTACATTATTTCAATCTTATATTAACAGTAAAGCATTTCTATTGCCTGGCTGCAATGTGAACAACTGAATAACATCACACACACACACACAGTGGAAACTCCGTCCTTGTGCAAATATTAAACATTTTTTAGCTTTTTTCTACCTTGCTACTTTCCCTTTGCATTTGAGGCTTCAAGGGGAGGTATAATGTTTAACTGGTTGAAGCAGTACACGGCAAAGGCAAGGTCTAAATAAACATAGCCGTTTGAAGCAGAAAGTGGGTTGAATTCATTCTCCTGGATCAAACAAGTGTCAGGTCACCATCCGATGTAATTATTCATTTTCTTTTTCAGTTCGCAAGCAGATAATTCCTACATTTTACAGTTATTTCTCCTTTTTTTATGATGATTCAGAAGTAGACCTATTTACGAATTTATGAGGTTACATTGAAACCAGAGAATAATATCATCGAAAATAAACCACAGTCGCATGGAACATTAAATAGACTATCTGATTCAGACTAACAAGTAATATAGTAAAGTGATCCCTATACAGGCCATGGAGGCCCAGAGGATTCCAGGAGGTTGAGGCTCCCAGATTTTGGACTTCGGCACGTGAAGGTGGTAAGGTTGTCAGCCTTACGCACCGGCCGCCTTTACCCCAGGATTGCTCCTGGTACTCATTTCTGTTAGAGGCTGAGTCGACCCCAGGGCCATAGTGCCACCAGAAGGATTAGGCCAATTGAAAAACTCCAACGACCTATTCGGGAATCGAACCCGCGACCTTCCGGTCTGTAGCGCAGCGCCTCGACCACTACGCTACGGCGTACCCCCTAACAAGTAATATACTACGCATAATTTTCCACAAATGATTACTGTTTATGTATTAACCATTTTTTGATGAAATATGCAGATTATATTTATGGTAGATGACGCAGTGGTCGGGTGGTCGGCCTTGTCTCTTCAGGGATGTAGCGCTACGGAGTTTAGTTTAGTTTTAATATTATGGAGATTGTTAATGTCACATTGCTCTGGAATATGTAACTCTTATTAGGTTTCAAAGTGAGTTAGAACTCTATGAAAATGCAAGGTAGGTACGGAGTTTTGAACCCGCGATTCCCAGAATGACAGTCCTCGATACTATCAGCTCAAGTCTGTGGAGAAACTGACCAGACTTCTGTATTTTCTATATATTTGAGAATTGTGCAGGAATACTCCAACTGTGTAAATTACTGATTTTGATACTAATAGTTTTCCTACATGTGTTATGCTTTAACAATTTCAAGACGCAGGGTTTGTATGAATTTAGTGTATGTAAACCGCAACCTGATTACAGGATTTGAAGTTCTTGCTATCATAATGAATGAACAAGCAACAATTAACAGTCTGGAATGAAAGAAAAAATAGATTGAAAGTTATAACTTCAAAATAACGTACGAACTGAAACGCAAATGCAAATGAATAAAATGACTTTTGTATGAATTTCGTGTACGTCAACAGAAACATGATTTCAAGAACATTATTATATTTAATGGATAAGCATCATTCCAACAGTCTGGAATGCAAAAATATTAGAATAAACGTTGTATCAAAATGGTATACAAAATTAAATACATAGGCACATTAAGTAAAATGCTTACACAAATATTACTGCTAAATTATTTTACGGGATATAACTCTTACCATACATCTAGGATAAAAATGATATCAATCAAAATGTCGTGTTCACATAAAAATAATAGTTCAGCTGTTCAAGCAAGACAAGGAACAATGCAATTTGAGTTTCAAAGTGTTCCTAAAGCTCGGCACTTAAATTGCTTTCTCTTGAGTTTGAATGTGCAGCTGAATCTTTCATATCCTTTAGATCATATATGGGCAACGCCCGGCCCGCGGGCTGAATGTGGCCCGCGATAACTTTTGATCCGGCCCGCGGAACATTTTAAAAACCGCGCTCGAAAAAGTAAATATTTTCGGTTCTCGCCAACAAGAGAGTGAGAGGGGGGAAACAAAAGCCTGAACTACGAGGGTGTTCCTTCCGGTCAGCGCTAAAAAAAATGCTGTAATAGGCCTAAATCAAAGTATCGAACCAGACTTATAGATGAAAATTTGGAAAACACTCTGCGCTTGTGTATTAGTGGGATTGATGCCAACATTGATTATCTTGTTTCTCAAGTCCAAGCTCAAGCTTCTCATTAATTTCTGCTGATTGTAAGTAAATACCTAATCAGTTCGATATTGTTCTCATTCATGTAACTTTAGCATTATAGGCTACTTTATAAATATAAAAAACCATATCACGATTATTTTTTCACAACTACCTATTATCTACGGCCCGCGACTTCATAAATATCGTAAGGTTTAGCCCGCATCTTTCCAAAGGTTGCCCATACCTGCTTTAGATCAATGAAATTGATTGGAAATTAGCTAACTGATGGACTGTCTTTTCTTCAGGTAATAGCCAATAGGTTATTTTGTTTCGTCATGAATCTTAGCAAATGCACAATACTTTCGGAAAGGAATATTTACTGTATCATCCAAAGACCTTAGGTATTTTGCATTTTACACACATAAAGCCCGAAATGAAAAAGGATTTCAGTAAATTCCTTCCTTGATGCAAATCTGATTGACAGCTACATCGACTGGGGGGGGGGGGGCACCAGATTACACGGTTTTCGACGTTTCCGCAATATATAGGCCTAGGCCTACATATCCCATACTTTGAAATATTTTAAAATTACACACATTCTCGAGTCAAAATGTTGAAAGAAAATAACGTGCTTGAAACAATGTAAGTATATTACACAAGAATCACCCCGCTGACATAAATGAAAATAATATCATCCCACTTATGCTAGAACCACGAATGGGTCAAGACTGCCATTCTGAGGTACGTTCATGGCTAGAAGCTATTCAGTAGTTTTGCAACAACTGCGAATACCTTAACTTTATTCCTTTGTAGGTTATAGCCGGTTCCTTTTCTATGAAACAGCAATAAATATTTTACTTGTTACGCTAAAACAATGAATATGGGAAATTCTTTTATTTCACTTTACTTTATTTAATTTTTAATTATTAATTTGTTGTATGCAGAATGACGAATATGTAAAATATGTGACAAAGATATTTTGGTCCGGAAGACTTTAACATCCCAGAAAAATTACATTATTGAACACTAGGCTAATACTAAAGTAACACATAGGATTAAAAAAAACACGAACTGCAAATATTAAATTTTAAATTAATTTTGAAGTTTTAAATACCTTTTTCTAAAAAAAAGTTGGAAATGCTCGTACGTGTTTCTGGCATAAGGAAGACGACATACGGCACAGATTCTTTTTAAGAGAGTAAAAACCACTAAGAGATAAATAAAAAATGTTACAATGGAAACTAAGTATTTTGCATGAAGAATTTTTTCTACACCTATAAAAATATGAGGTAAAATAAACAGAAAGGGTCCGATACATAATTTTCGAAGCTCACTGCGCCTTTATATTTTACAATCAGAGAATTTAAACACCACGATAGTCTTATCCTTTAGCATAACGTTAACACTGTATTTTTAAGCACCTCCTGGCAGTGCTGTTACAGCTCTTTATTCAAATCTAAATTACAACACGTCCCTGATTTATTTTTTGTTCCTCTTCTCTCTAGCCTCTAATCTCAGAGCTGCTGGATGACTTTAAGGTAAGAAAAAACTCTGTTATTTTTAATTGAGAGAATTAACAAGCTCTCAGCAAGTACAACTGCAGCCAAAGCTAAAAGGTATATAAAAAAACACGTAAGGCTCTATACATTACCTAGCATAGCCCATAAAAATACTGCTATGGGTGCATTCTTCACTTTTATTTCAGCAGCTGAATTACACACATTACTGGTGCGTGGGTAAATGATTAACAGCTAAAATTTCCACTACAAGGTATCCGTTACACAAATGTACGTTTTAAAACTGCCAATCAAGCGACCTTGTCCGTGTGAATTAAATGCTCGTAAAAAGTAGGTCCTACCAAAAGAAAATTCATTACTTGAATGCATATAATACGTATAAAAATAACTAAAACAGTTATAAATATTTATAGTAATAAATATTATTATACGAACAAGTTGAATATTTGACTCACCCAGAAGTTCACTTCGCATTTAGAAGAATATATATATGTTGGATACTGCCTAATATGGTTTTTTTCTTATATTACTAATATCCTCTCTCAACTTGTTCACTGTGCATCCGGTTGATTCTGAATAGGCCTCATAATATATTTTATGACACTAAAATCTTTATGCTTTCTTATCTACAGTTACTTAGTTAATAATAAATTGTGTGTTCTTAATTGACTCAAAATCGTCAATAGGCCAGGGAATTTTTTATATAAAAATACGGAAAAGGGACTTCTGATGCATTCTTCGTTCAATGGAATCCATGAATGGTTATTTAAAATTCCATACGTACATTCAAAATCATTATAATACACCATGTCCCAAAAGTCCTGTAACACTACTTAATTTATTTCACAAAAACTACAAATGATACAGCTTTCATATATATGATATTATAGAGGAACTCAAATGGTTCTATTTGCATTTTACGCCTATACTGTGGGATAACTGTCACAAAGAATATTGTACTGGTTTGATATTTCAAAAATGTGCAGTGATCGCATGTTCCCTCAAAAGAGAAATTTAAGACCCACTAACTACTCAAGATTTAAACTGTATTTCTTTTTCTAAGTTTAACCTCTCCCGTTGGGAGACGTTGAGGTTATGTAGCCACGCCGCTCAGGCCTTATAGGTCTGCAACCTGTCGGGAGAGGGATTACATTCGGATCAGATACATAATTTCTGACCAGACAAGGAATATTTGTTGCCCAGTTTTCCACCCCCGGTTCAATACCGATTTCGCATTTGTTCAAGCATCGTCGGGTCACCTTCTCTTGATTACAGAACACAGTGAAGGACATGGAGGGCCTCCCCGGATGAGTGATCAGCCCAATGCTGGACAACATCGGAGACAACAAGAACACACAGCATGAGACACACTAGTCGCATACACACTTATTCCGAACAAGGCACAGATAGGATGAACATGATAATGTCGGTCAGATGATATCCGGGGACAAGGGCTTAAAGTTACACGACAAGTTACAGGACCGCAACCTGTCGGGGGAGGGATTATCTTTGGATCACATACATACTTTTTTGACCAGACAAGGACATGGAGGGCCTCCCCGGATGATTGATCAGCCCGGATGAGTGATCAGCCCAATGCCGGGGCCACCTCCGAGACAACACGAACACATAGGACGAGACACACCATTCACACACACACTCACTCCAAACAAGGCGAGGATGGGATGAAGATGATAATGACGGCCAGATGATATCTGGGGACCGCAAGGGCCTAAAGTTACCCGACATTTGTCTCAAAGGTGAGGAAAAACCCCAGAAAAAACCCACCTGGGTAACTTGTCCCGACCAGGAATCGAACACGGGCCCGCTGCGTGAGAGGATTGAACGCATCCCCTGAGTCACAGCGGTGGACATAAAAGAGTTTAAACTTCTTTAATGAAAGAGCTGACTGCAAACGTATCGTCATAGCCTATTAGATTGTTTAATCCTTAATAGGACATTACTGTACACAAATCAGCTGTTTTGCTCAAAGCGATGAGTGAAAAATTGAATTGATGAGAGTAAACCTGTTTCCGTCATCTGGATCACGCATGTATCATGCAAGGATGCAGCCGGCGGAAATTCTGCCCTGCTGGTGATCAAAGCCCACATCTGGTGACAGGCACACACCAGGGATTAATATGACGGAATCATGATATGCAACCCGCGACTCGCGAAACCTGGAAACGTCCATCTCTATTTTCTATAGCAAAAAAATGATAGGATCTATCTCCATATCATGAAGATTGTGGTCACTGATAACTGCGTCAGGTTGAGCAGACATAGGCCTAAAGGAACCATCAATAAGGCGACTCGACAAAGTGCTTACTTCTCTAATGGTAAATCATTGAACATTAACCTACACACGACCAGTGTGAAAGCATTATCATTCCACTGTGACCTACTAGTTATTTACTATGAATTCCGGGCCTTAAAATATTTACAGGTTGTAAAACGCCATAAGGTTGCATAAGGTTGAAACAACTGAATAAGTATTCCTTGTGAATTGACCTCGTATTCTATATCAGATTGTGAAATGAGAAAGCTATATTGCCTAGGCTTAGTGGGGTTGCACACCAAAGCCGGGCCGGGCCGAGCCGAGCCGGGCGAAAATCGCTTGACCACTATTTATGCAGTATTTCAATGGGAGCTTTCAAATAAGACGCCGGGCCGGGCGAAGCGAAGCAGAGCGATTTTGAGCAGTCCTGCTTCCCGCTACTTCAAGCGGTTTCTGCCTGCGTTTTTGTTCAGTCTAGCTCGGTGTCCCGGCCTGGACAAATGGATTCCAGAATATAATCGAATGTATGAGTACTCATTCTAAAATATCCCCAAAAACGTTCTTCATCTTCTCGGAGTTTTTCGTATAGAGTTGCGAACTGTCCGTTTTTCTCGTGATCTTTATTGAGACTGTGAGTCCAGTAACGCCTTCTTTGTCTCACCACATATTCATCATCAAGTGAGGAACTATCCAATAACATCATCATCAAGTTTGATGACGATGTTATTGGATAGGGTACGTCTCATTTTAAGTAGGTCTCTAGATTGGTGTGTCTAGCCATCGACTATTTCTTGTTGTTTCTGAATATCTCTCACTTGTGTGGTGTAGGCTAATTTTTAAATATTTCATGTACTTGTTTTGCTGTCCAGAGCGTGAGTTCTGGCGCCATCTTTCTCCGGTTTGTGTTACTTTTTGTATAAGATTCCGGCGTGCTTCTCTGTATCGCCGGCACGCATATAACGCGTGTATGGTATATAGTGTCCCGTTCGCAGTATTCACAGTAGCAGAGGAAGTCCTCTGCTAATTTGAACCTATATAGGTTAGCTGTGAAGTAACCATGTCCAGAGTAAAATTGTGTTGAGTAGTTTATCCACAAGTGTTTCTGTGTACTTCTAACTCAAACGCTGGGAAAGTAATCTTTTGTTATTAATCCTCTTTGTGTGTCTTTCCAACGTCTTTCCCACACTGTAAGCGTATGTTCTCTAAAGTGGCATTTACAATAGGGCGACACCCGCGACACTCGGCGTGATTTGCAGTATCACGTCGCATCGCGGACTGTGTTCACAATACGTCGCGACATGAACTAATCAAACATATTAAATAATACTGACTTGATATTCATGCAATTCAAGAATACTTTTAGCCCTATATAAGAAGGAAAATGATAAATCATGTCAGGGAGCGTCAATTATTTATTGCTTGGGAATTATGGTTCCCTGATTCCGAAATGTTTACGGCTACCGAGATACAGATTCCTATTAACAAAATAATATATGAATAACACCTTGTTGCAAATCACAGGTCCTCATATAGTATAAATACATTATTTTCAACGCGAGAAGCAGTATTTCCAGCAGAGCCTATATTGCAGTAACTTTGAATTTGAGGTTAGTTTGAGCTTAGTTTTATACCGTGGAACACATAACATCCTTTTCAAGGAAAGGGCAGTAAATAAATTTTATAGGCTGAGAAAATTAATTTTAATTTCTTGAACCCGTCTTGAAATGATTAGAAACCATATATAAATCTAATTAAATGTAGTATCGTTCCCCATATAAATTGCTGTGGCTGTCATCGCCATTGGAAAAACAAAATACATTCGACTTCCGCTCATCTCAGCTGATGTCGCGCGGTAAAAGTTAACTCCAACTCAACTTCCGTCGCGCCGCCATCGTGACGTTTTGCCGCAGAAATGCGTGCTTGCCATTGGTCAGTAAATGTCGCGGGTGTCGCTCCATTGTAAATTAAGCATAAGCTGGGAGTTAGCTCCTTTTTGTTTTTTTGTGTTTGTTGAATCAAGTGTGAATGGGGGGAAAAAACTGTACAAAATAATTTTCACAC
The DNA here is from genome assembly GCA_964059195.1 of Ectobius pallidus. NCBI lineage: Eukaryota > Metazoa > Arthropoda > Insecta > Blattodea > Ectobiidae > Ectobius > Ectobius pallidus. The sequence goes on along the minus strand of CAXKWD010000003.1, from coordinate 110,251,041 downwards.
ATTAATCCTCAGTGGCATTAGACTTGACACTCGCCATACATTAACTGGGGTCCGTGAATACTCTAAGAAATTTCCCTGTGATCATGTAAGTTTAAGAGTTTATATAAACATTTTCGATTTTGCTCAAAATAATTAGAAGACATTATTTAAAAATGTTAATAGACTTTTGCTCTGGGTTATTTATTTTTGTTCCACAATCCTGATAATAACATTATTTCATCTGTCATTGCATGCGAGTCGATTATGAGCATATGAAAACTGATAAATTATTCGGAATGACTCTTGTAAACCATAAGCCCGGAATTATGAGTAATGAAAAGCTATTGAATATGTCCATTGATAAACATATCAATGAAACAGTGTTTTTGGTTTAACAATTTATTAATATGTGTGGTTTGTTGTAATTTGTTCCTATATTACTCAATGCACTATACCCCATGGACATTTTGTTATTTGGACATTTCATTTGAAAATAGAATCCTTCAAATTCAAAGAGAAATAATGAAGCTATTATACAACGGGAATAGATGAATATCAGTATTTACAATGCAAAGTCCTAACACACTATATGACTTATGCAGTTAACGAGTGTACGTGGAAAGCTGATATAAAAAATGCGCCATGAGTAAAGGTAACCAAATTAAAAATCAGTCTGACAAATATGTAACACCTAAATAAAGACGGTCTGCTTAGTTGTTTCATAGTCGAAAAATGTCAGAAACCATTACACTCCACTTTTCACTTACTCCTCAATTCAAATGTAAATTTTGAGAAAGAAAAAATCACAAACTATCATGACAATTTACTTCATTGTCAATATTTTTCTGTGAGATACAATATTTTATGGAACAGAAATATAATCCTATAGCATTGTAGGTCTTTAAAACATTTCATGGTTGTATATCAATAATAGAATAATAACGGTTATGATTATAGTAAAGGTATGTAAACTCTAGGATGCCTAAAACATTAATTATTTAATATTACCAGTAGAACGAATTAAATTAGATAATAGTACTTATATAATAAAAATCCATTCAGGCTTTAAGTCCATTGTGGTAATATTGATTTTTTTTCGCCCTGTTATGTATTCTGAAGCATTCACCTATAAGCACTTAGGTAATACGAGATTATACTATGAGCTGCTCTGCAGCAATGAACATATCTTCAGGCTATAAAATGCTACATCTACGCTATTAAGTTCATGAGATCATCGAGGTACAGTTCCGCGAAAGGGGAAGAAGTAGAAAGAGCAAAAGCAAGTAAACATCGCCATCTATCTCGTAATATCAGATAAACAGGACAAAAATGGAGTTCTAGGAAATTCTGATTACACTGAAGCTTGTTCATCTCCGTTACAAAACCCACTCCCTGTTGACTTTTATGAAAGGCGAGATTAAAGTGCACAGGAAAAAATAACTTTCAGTTCATTCGACGGACTGATGATAAAAACTGTTGTGCCAGACTTCACTAGATGATGTGATTCTTCTAACAAAGTAGTAATTCCAAACTATTATTATTATTACTATTATTATTATTATTATCATTATTATTATTATTATTGTTATTATTATTATTATTATTGTTATTATTATTATTATTATTATTATTATTATTATTATTATTATTATTATTAGGGCTCTGAAGTTAATGTTCTATCAAATGACAAATTATGCATGTAAATAAGCCATGAAACTGTTAAAATATGCAGTACAAATTTCTGAAATATGGTATAAAAATTTCCACATTAGTATTGGAATTAATAACAATGTTTTCTGTCTAAAACCAGAATTACGTGTTACGTTACATGAAATTTTGTTGCTATTATATCATTTAACAATTATAACTACGGTACTAACTTATCTGCAAAATAATGCTTTTATTTTTTATTTTTAAGAAAGTTGTAGAAAATGTAGCCATGACCTTAGAAAAAATCAATATAAAACAAATTAACTGACTCGGATTTTGTAGCAATACCAATACAATTAGAAGAATTACGTAAGAAAGGTTGCATTGGCGCCGCCTTGGTTAGGTGTAGCATGGAAAGTGGAAAAAAACCATTTTACGATATCTTCAAACAAATCAAATTAACATAATTGTTTATTTGACAAAAAATACATTCACGAAAAAATTGTGAGAATATATCCATCACTTTAAAAACATATTAAAAAATATTATGTAAAGAATATTTCTAAAATGTGCATTTATGCTGCATCAAACCCCCATGTTTAGACTCTCCAAGTCATAATTAATGCACATATTCCAACGGCATAGATTCTAATCAACCATAAAAAAATATGATTTTACATCAACTTCCGGGTCATTCTTCTTCTTCTTCTTCTTCTTCTTCTTCTTCTTATTATTATTATTATTATTATGATTATTATTATTACTACTACTATCACAGAGCCTACAAAATAATCCCAACGAGCTCTAAGGACTGGAAATTACAAATGCAACTGAAGAAGACTATAAATTAAAAACCCCACGACCGAACTGCTTATGCCGCAGGCTACCTAAGACTAAACGTAATAATAACAGTAGCAATAATAACATAATTATAATAATAATCACAGAACCCCAGTGGCACCATATCACATAGCGGAAACGGTCTAACTTCTATGTCATTTATCACCGCATTTTGACGACGATCGCAGACGGACGTTGTCAACATGACGACTTCCATGACCATTATTGGTGGTAATCCTTTCATTCTATAAAGCTTAAATTCGATAAAAATATAATTCACATCTTTCATAAACATAACATAAAGAAAGACAAATAAGACAGTACAGAATTACACATACACACAAAAAAAAATAAACTTCTTAAAATTTCCGCAAACTGGTTCGAACCACGTTTGATGAGGTTTGTCTATGACTCCACCAACTATAGTAAACACAAATCAACTCTGAACATACGATAAGCCAATAGAATGATACGCAACTTGCACTGTTGCAAGTTCACGACTCGCGACTCTGCAAACGTTCTCTGTCTAACAAAGAGTGAGAGAGAGAACAGGCGTGCTTACTCACTGCTGCTCTGCGTCAAACATTCACACATTATTTTAAAGTATTTCGTCTTTGAAAAATCGCGAACAAAAGTAGCTTGAAATGTTGAAACCTATTACACGTAAGATATAACATGAATTATCTTAAAAGAAAGTGAAGAAAGGCTTACCTTATTGAGCTTTAGAAATAGGCCTACAAAGGGATAAATAAAACTTCTTCGTCTTCGTCCTCTTCACTTCCTTCACCACTCGTGTCACTATCTGTTTCACTGTCCCTAAGATTTATAATTATATTTTCAGCAGTGTCATCCCTGTGTATTACTTCGTGGCCCATTTCTATCGCTATCTGATCCATTTCATATTTTTTTCGCGAGTTTTATAAGGGGCAACACGGGCTAGCAATTCTGATATAGTTTCTGTGGGACTGTATGTTATGTTGTGTTCTTGAAGCCATTGCTGAATATCTCTCTCTCTCTCTCTCTCTCTCTCTCTCTCTCTCTCTCTCTCTCTCTCTCTCTCTCTCTCTCTCTCTCTCTCTCTCTCTCTCTCTGGGTAACTTATTTAATAGCCTAGAATGATAGCTGGCGTTATCCATAATTATTATCCAACTCGCGTCCAGATAAAAAAAAGAAATATGTTCGTGAACCAATCTTTAAACCTGTCCGAAGTCATTTCTGTATGATAATCGGTGTTTTTACTTTTAGGATTGGAACGAAATACCCATTTACTTTCTGGTATAAACCCTAGCCCACACAGCACACTACGTATAATATACGTATATTATACGTATATTATACGTAGTGTGCTGTGTGGGCTGTTTTAGCTGAGCCTGCATGGCATATTATAAGCCTGCTACCTTTTCCTATTGGTACTTTAAGGCCGCCTCTTCCAGTCGGATCTTGCCATATGTCCCTCCTGGAGTGATTCTGGTTGACCCATGTTTCATCAAGATAAAATATGGGCCTCGTATCTCCCATCCCCCTAAGATTGTGAATTGTACGCAGAAATTTTTGTCTGGCTGCAACAATGTCGTCCCTTTCCAGTAGAAATTTCCGGCCATCATTGGTTCTCCTGTAGCCTACTTAAATTCTAGGGATTTCAAAGTCATATACATGGAGGAGACAGAACCTTTATATTTTATTTTCTTTCGCATTAAAGAAACTAATTTTTTACCTTTGGGTAATCCCCCCGTATCGTACAATTCAAATATTGTCCGGCGTAAAATACACTTTTGCAAACCGTCAAGATTTGCTTTGCGCTTTTTAACTGTGCGATGGTTTCCAGGAGATCTAAAACTGAGCCCACCCCCTACTTCAGTTGACTGTTTTCCCTCCTTAATAATATTAGTCACAGATTGTTCACTAATTTGGCAAGCTTTAGCAGTTAATCCCGGTCATGAAAACCACCATTAACGGCCGTGAGTGTCGGCATGCTGACCACATGCCCCCAATCCTGCCATCTACCTGTGGTAGATGACGCAGCGGTCGGGTGGGAGGCCAAGTCTCTTCAGGGATGTAGCGCCACGGAGTTTAGTTTTTTTAGCAGTCAATTCCTTACAAAATTCGTATTATTATGCACTTCGTCGTCCGAAATAGTCTTAAAAACTATAAACACTGAAAGCCATAGCCCTCGCCTGCTTACGCAAAACTTTGTTGGTATAAATTGTTTCACCACTCGTACTAGGCTTGCTAAGGTGACATTACGGACACTGAATTCTCACAATAGAACACACACGAAACGCTCTTGATATAAACTGAAACTGCGTCTGTGTTTTATCTGTGGCTGGGTGGAAGTATATTATTGTGGAAGTGAGAGGGGTATTGTTGTTGTTTATGTTAACAGATAGACAGAAACTTAATGTAATCCATCGATGGTGTTATTATTTTAGGGTAGAAATAAGAAAGGATCTCTTTGTTTGTATTAACATTTGCAGGATAAGAACTATCTTCCGAACGGATCGTCCTACAGACATGATGTTTGGACAGTCGGCTTCCAAAAAAATACAGCTTTCTAATGGTGATAGCAGAAAATACCTATATGTAATAGATTTTGAGCGCGCAAAGAAATAAGTGAAGTACATCTCTTTAGCGAGGCAGCACGTTTCGTTAACTGTACAACATCGCAGCAACCTAATTCGCTTGTCACTTCGTCACGTGACTCTGCCTGCCCCGCCTCAGGTTCAGAGTTGTTCTGTGTTTACTCTAGCTTGAATTATTCACGTTGTCATATATGCGGTTGGTGAAATTTTAGGTGCTGAATTTTCAACAATTAAAGTCCATTCCACAGGACTTTATCGTGCGGGATTCTGCGTCGCGGCGGCCACAGCTTTATTTCCCGAGCGATCGGGTGAAATATCTACGCAAATAAAGCCGGTAACGGTGTAATGATTCAGGTTCTCACAGTTACAGTGAAAATAGCCACGTACCTCATCACAAGAGATGTTGGAAATTTTCTCCTCCTGCATTCACACAACATTGGCACCTTTTTAGGGAATTCTCTTTCACGCGCATAAGTTCAGCTTCCGAATACCGAGACAGAGTTCATTTCTCTTGTGAAACTATCTTTAAGTTCTTCTAATGTGTGGGGAATTGACCTCTATACTTTAATTTTCAAGTCCCTCCATAAGTAATAGTCATAGAGGCTACTGTTAGAAGAACTTAAATACAGCATCACAAGATAAATTAACTCTAGGCCTATCTCGAAAGCTGAACTTATGCGCGTGAAAGAAAATTTCCTAAAAAGGTGCCAGTGTTGAGTGGATGCAAGAGGACATTTCCAACATAGCTTGTGATGAGGTACGTGGTTATTTTCGGGGAGGAAAATCATTGCCAATTTCTTTATTATTGTTGTATTTCGTTTACATTTAATAATAAATTTTAAACAAAACGTACACATTATGTACATTAGGTTGTAGTATGACATGTTGTAATAAGTAATACAACATTCAATTAGTCGTAATTATAATAATAAGATATTCTGTACTCTATATAGTCAGGGTTTGCTTAATCTGAAAGAAACACAGTTTTGATTAAAATAGAAGGTTTATAAATTATACTTTAAAACAATGATATCACGGCTAGGAATAACACAGCAGACTTATCTATTTCACTTACACGGAGGACGGGAAAAAATTCTCTATGCATGAGAGGTAGCGGGCTAATACAGAAGGTCGTGTCAACAGCTTTGTCATATCAATATTACATAAACACTGAGGAAAACTGGCACCTCTTGAGGAAAAATAAGCTGTTATTGGGTTTATACTTTAGCGATACAAACTTTGTTATTGGAAGGCACAGACTATGGAAGAAAGTTTGGTGTCAGTGAGAAACATCGGCAGCGAAGAAGAAAAAAAGGAATGCTCTCTATAGGGGAACTCCTGGCCTGTACACACTGATATAGCGATAAACATCACCTCTCTTTCACAACTTAAATGAAATACTCATTAATTCATCAGTTTGAAAGGAAATAATTTATGTGGCTTAGGTTCTATATCCCTCCTTATATTACACGAAAAGAAATATCGCCTGCCTTTCTTTTGAAAGATCATCTGTCTTCTGAAAAACCTAACTTGTTCCATTTTCATCTTGTAACATAATTTAAAAGATGAGAGAGATGACTGGGGACTGGAGAAAACTGCACAATGACCAGCTTCATAACCTTTACTCTTCGCCGAATATAGTAAGGGTAATTAAATAACGGTGGGTGAAATGGGCTGGACATGTTGCGCGCATAGGGGAGGAAAGACGTATCTCAAAAATATTGACTGAGAGGCCCGAAGGGAAAAGATCACGTGGAAGACCTAGACGTAGGTAGGAGTACAATATTAGAATAGATTTAAGGGAAGTAGTATTCGCGATGGTTAACTGGATGAAGTTAGCACAAACGGAGTTGAATGCCGAGCTCATGTAGGCACGAGAGTTAACCGCTGGGTCTCATAAAATAGACAATATCCCTTTAGCTTGCTTAGGAATTGTCTATTGCCAATGAGCAAGTAAGTAACATAATTTGAATTCTTATTTTTTACACATCCTACCGCACTTCGTTCTTTGAATGCAGTGAAAAAATTAGAAGATTTTGGCAATTATCGTAGGCTTCCTTAATCAACAATGTTTTAATTTACATATACGCCAGTAAAATTCTGATTTGGTGGCTAAGCAAAATATATTCGAGGTCTTTAAAAATGCGGTTTGTTTTTAAAACAGAGAATGAACAATATTTTGTATTTTGTTGTAGGTCCTATCTCATTCCATAAATTACACAAAAAGAAAGGTTTGTCTTTTGAAAAGCTTGACTTGTTCCATTTTTATTTTGTAACATAATTTAAAATGTTATTTTTTACTCATCATACCGCACTTCGTTATCTGAGTCGAAATAAAAAGTCGAAGATTTTGGCAATTATCGTAGGTTACTTTCTCATGCGCTAACCAATCGCATTTTAAAATTATGTTTGTTACTGTTCTTCCCAACCCTAATTAAAAGCTACTAATTCTCTTATTAAAAGCCATATGAGCGTAACATGACTCTCCCTTCCAAACTAATAATTTCTTATAAAATCTCTAATTGTGTAAATCATATAAATCGATTGTTTAAATTCTCTAAACAAATTCTTTGTAGATAATTCTTCATAAAGCCTACTTCTAACATTGCTTCTTTCGATTCGTTTGCGATAGAATCACAAGATCCAAAGATCAGGGAGCCGCCTTAAACTGCGGGAATGGCGTTCTTTCTTCAAATATAGACTTCAGTCTATCAGATTTATGAACTTTCTCTAACGCCCCTCCATATACGCTAACACCATCTTTGGATCTGATTGAGATATCATACATATACCTTTACTTCCCTATTCTAAACTGCCACAATATCCACTCTAAGGACATCCTCACCTGAGATTTTGAAGGATTGCTCCTTAAAAACCTCAGCATCAGGGTTCGCGATAGGTCTTCCGAAGGCCTGTAAAATTAGTTGGTCATGGTTTCTCAAGCGAGGTGGTTTATTCGCCACGCATTAACCAGTTATACTCGTATGTCCCAGGGTCTACGTTAAGGTTTTATGCCGGTTGTCGACCAAGAGCTAAGCTAACTTAGCTTAGCTTATCTCACATACAGTGAGGGATTTCATATAGGCTATACAGTAGTTCTGCCGGATTTCATATGTCGTTTTTGTATGAAATTCCGCACTGTATGTGAGCTAAGCTAAACTAACTTAGCTTAGCTCTTGGTCGACAACCGGCATTAAAGTTCTCAGAAACAAGGTCGTTTTCAACTCAACACATTACATATTGATGTATTGGTACGTATTTTGATAGCCTCTATTTAACAGCGTTTTACTACATCTACGCCAAATAAATTATTCCGAGGTGGTGGAGAATCAAAATATAATCGAGGCATTTTTAAAAAGTGACGATTTAAAAAAGGGAATAAACATTATTTTCTATTTTGAAGAAAAAGTTATAATTAAAAATAAAACATAGCTTATCGCGACGAAAGCTGGATGAGATGTAATGAAGTGTATGTTCATAATGGAAGAGAACTATAGAGCTGTTAGAGTTGTGTAGTTTAACTTAGAAGACTCTCTGTGAACTAACGTTAATTGTGGAACACGGCACTACGCATATAATAGAACACAGTTCTGGATTGAAGTAATTGAAATGTTTTGACTCAGTCAGACTTCGTCAGACTTCGGTAATCACGAATTATAAAAAAAAATTCTGACTCAGTGACTAAACAACTGTCATAACACCGAACAAACAATGAATGCACTCTGCTCCAATCTCGACATCATAGTTTATTCTAATTGTTCGGGATAATTCGAAGGACAATGTGGTAATATCTACAACAGGAATGATAAATGTGAGTGTACCTTCGCCACTACAGTAGGCCTATATGAATTGGTTAAGAAACAAGTAGGCAGTCTTGTGGCTTGAATAATGCAAAATAATTCAGAAACATTCAGCGAAACATTAATTTTAGATGTCATGTAAGTTAGTGTTGACGGTAAATATATATATATATATATATATATATATATATATATATATATATATATATATATATATATATATATATGTATATGTATATATATATATATATTTCGTTTGTTTTCTATTCTATCCTTTTAATTAGGACAAATAATGCCTAAATATTTCTAACACTTTTAGAGTTACGACTTTAATCGTGAATATATGTCCATTCAATTAAAACTTTTAAATTCTTTTTGACGCCTCTTATTCGGTAATTTAACGCTCAATTTCGTACCTTACATTTTTAAAGAAAATTTAATTTATCATAATTTGAACAGTTCTCTAGGTGAATGTATTTCTGCAGGAAACTAGGTCTATTTTTATATGAAAGAACGAATGTGACAATTGGACTATCACTGGTTTATTATTTCAATGTAATATTTTATCGTTTATATGAAAAACAAATTGAAAAATATAGAGCTATAGATGAAAATTCTGAAAAATCTCTATTTAAGTTAAAGTAATACTCATAACATGACTGCTATGCATAAAATAAAACAAAAATTATTTTAAAATATTGAAAATGGTGTGAACTATGAACAAACCAGTTTACATCTATATAGGATTTCACCCGCCATTATTACAGCATACACTGTATATACACCATTAATGATAAAAGTATTTCATATTTAAAAACATTAATAATGATGAAGAAGTATTGAGTAGCACAACAGATTAGAGGGTATTCGAAGGAGTTAAATTTGTACTTTTACACTATTTGTGCTATTGAAGCCGCATTGTTTCATTATCACGAAAATTTTACAGCATATTTAGTGATTAGAACCTTCCTCAAAGTGTATTTTACAGTATTCTCATAAGACTGCATGGAAGACAATTTACTGGAGAGTTGGCTGTCAGCTCTTAAAATCCCCCCCCCCCCAAAAAAGAAATTTCTCGATCGTACAAAGGAAATTATCTTCGTTCAGAATCACTCAAAACAGTAACAATTTTTACAGAAAATATGTACATTTGAAACAACCTAAGCTGTTAACGCATGCCTAAGTTATTACGAAGTAGAAAACTTAACATTATTTGAACATTCAAATCTGGCGAATCTGTAAAACTTTCCTTAACATTTGTAACTTGTAAGAACTCTTAACTCATCGGTGCACATGCCTAAGCCGCATAAGTGATGATCCCAGAGCAATGACAGCAGTGATTGAACCATAATCACATTTTCTACTGTTTCTACTGTTAGGCCTCTTATTAACCATCATTGTTCTACATCCACTACTTTTTGTCATAATAGGCTTAGTATTTTGGTCACAAAATCTGATAACTAAGGAGTTTGCCTATTAATGTTCCTTGGGAGGAGGGATTCAATTCCATGCGCTGTTTTCTGAGCACCACCGGTATGACCGATGTACCCATAGTTGGTACAAGAAGAATGCCAAACTTAACCTCCTTCACACTAAGGTGGTTGAATATGTCCAATGGAAATGAAAAATGAAAAATGAAATGTTCACTTACGTACGTTTAACAAACGTAACCTTATTTCAAAATGGGTAAAGCTAAATTACATAGGCTACTTTGTAAATGCAACCTGCTTGTCCCTGTAGATTCAGGCAACACTAACCACTCTGCAATCTAAGTATGACCAAAACGCTAGCCCAATTATAAGTATCTGGGCTGCAGGGACTCGGAAATTTTGCAACAATGTAAGATTATTTAATAGGTTGATTAACAAGTTAAGTCATTGGAGATTACGTATACTTCGTCAAAATATTTATATTTTGGATGGGCATAATTTTCACATCTATAAATAAAAATAATATCGGCCCAAGGAATGGGGAATGACATCCGTTACAAAATTATGAAATCGCATGATGTAAAAGTAAATTTATATTTTTAAGGGCAAATAATAAATATACACATTATGAAAATTCAATTTAAATGTTACATGAAAAAAAAGCCATGATATTTAAAAACTATTCAGATGAAAATTTTCCCTCCTGAATTGCTCGGCTTAGACTAGAGAGTACAAATAGAAAAGACTGGTACTTACCAGGGTCAGGATGGCGGTAATTTCTAACGAGGTAGCAGAGCTGTAGAGGAAGGTAACGGGTGTCGGCGCGCTGAGGCGAATGAGGGCTAGGGGGCGCCCCAGACAAGAACCCCCTTTGCAGCTCCCAGCCTACTTCTGAGATGATGCTCGCCTTTCTGAAGTATGGCGTCACTTCGCGAAGGTACTTGACTGTAACATAGAACGAGGTCACCACTGGACCGCCCGAGCAAGCGTCGCCAGCGAGATGGTAGTAGATTGTTTGAGTAGTAGTAGTAGTAGTGGTCAGTAGGCAGCCATTCACAACGGTGACATACACAGAGAAAAAGAGAAGAAAAACGTGCATGCAGAAGCAAAATAATAACTAAAAGTAAATAAGAACACAAACATTCCAATAGCAAAATAAGTAATAATTACATACGTAAAGCATTTAGACAACTTACAATTACAGCAATGCACTATAATATTAGCGTAATACACTAAAATTACATTAATCCAATAGAATATTTAAGATTCACTACTCAAGAAACATTAGAACCTAAAACATAGCTATTCAATTTACATTAGGCGTACACTGGTAAAACATGTAACACACAGCTGTAAAGCAACTTGAATCAAAACTAGGCTGAAAATACGAAAAATGAATTCTAGGCTAAATTTGGAATGTATTAATTTTATTTTACAAGTTTCGGGACGTATTTGAACAGAAAACAATTTCAGATAGAGCCATGGAATAAAATGCTAAATATAACGTTCTGATTCATAACTTCAATATGACCCTTTTCAAAGTTTCAATAAGTCTTATCTACATTCAATACTAGTCTATTAACACAACCTGATTTAAATAGCATACGTATTACGACCATGAACAATTCACAGTTGTTACATTTTAGAAAATATTTTAACAAAACAATTATATTGAACTATAAATCATTTTTAAAAAATGACGTTAATCAAAGTAACATGCTAACTTACGAGGGTTATTCATAAAGTAACTTCCGTTTATTACAGAATTACAGAATTTGTTTTGCAATACTTTGAAACTATACCCACTAATTTATTTCTCCACATTGTATCCAGCCACATTGAGACACTTGCCATAGCGACAGCTTTGAGATTCCGCAGTCATAGGATTCAGCCACCTGCGACTGAAGTCAACCTCGACGGAGGTTTTCAACTCTTCGTCATCGATAAAGCGCTTCCGATAGCCCAAATCTTCGGTAGTCACTTTGTACAGAAGAGTGTGACAAATCTGTGGAAAATTATCAGAAAGATCCAAGATGGTGAATCCGTGATTTCCTGTAAGCCTTTGGTTAATCCATCATTTTACACAGATTTATCGTACTTTTCTGTACACAGCGATTACCGAAGATTTGGACTACCGGAAGTGTTTGACGATAACTAAGAGGTGAAAACCAGTGTCACGGGTTGGCTTCAGTCGCATGTGGCCAAATTCTACGACTGAGGAATTTCAAAGCTCGTCAAATGCTATGACAAGTGACCTTATTGTGGCTGGAAGCTATACGGAAAAATAAAATAGAGTGTGTAGTTTCAAAGTTTTGTAAAACAAATTCTGTAACTTCATTCACATTAAAAAATAAAATAAACGGAAGTTAATTTATGAAGAACCCTCGTATTATAAAGTGTGTACTCAAGTTCTAGTGTCTTGTATTTTTTCTCGTGCGATATGAATATTAAACAAATTTTTCCAGCTGGCAGCAGTTAGGGATACATTTGGTATAGATGCTTCAAGAAAAAGCACCTCATAATTCAATTGCCCCATATCAGAGGAATGAAGCCCTCTGCAGTTATTTATGAGACGTGGGATTATTTGTGTCTTAGATGCGGAGACATGTGATCGTAGTTTAAAGGAGGCCACTCATTGTGTTAGAACGAATCGAAGTACGAACTATGATCGTGCGAAGGGATCCGAACCATTCGTGCAAATACACCAAATGATTATGGGGGACCATCGGTTGACCGTGGAAAAGATCTGCATTTTGTCTACATCGCACTCAACGAAAACGTGAAAATGCAGAAAGGTTTCTTCGCTTGTATTTCTTATACGAGTTCGAGAATCCTACCAAGAGGATTTCCATGATAGAACATTTTTTATTTCCTTGACGTCATCATCACATGCCTCAATCAGATGTAGGCAAACATGGACATCGACAGATTTCTTGCTCTTAGAAGTGGAGAATGGAATGATTAGGCTACATGCAAATCTTCAAGAATTAAATTCGCCATTTTTAAGTACGGTAGAGTGCACGGAAACTTTCCGATATAGTATGCAGTGGTTCATGTTGGTAAGGGAATTCTAAACCGTCTCCACCACGCCCACTTCCCATCCCTAAGCCTCCCCCTTTTCGCGATGGCGGATACGGCTAAGAGCCTTTAGATTCGTTGAGAGAACAATCAACCTTGTTCGATAAGGGAAATAACTTTCGGTTTGTTGAAAATGTCCTCTGTTTACTTCAAATGGCAGTATAAATAATAGAAAAGAGATTATTTACAAGACGATTACATCCAACAAAACTAAAGTGAATAGAAAATAAACTCAAAATAGGTTATAGTGACAAACAATCTATTAGCATAGAATCTAAGTAGAATCATACAAATACACCTAAACCCACATACCTAGCTCAAATGTGGGTCAGGAACTTGAGCAAACCCTCCTTCTGGGGGAGGCCTTTTGCCCTTTAAGGGATTGTCATAGGCTATTCTTATACATCCAACCCTCCATTAGTGTCTTATTCCCCCCCGATCCTTCGATACTGAACCTAAAACAGACCTGTGCTCATAGGTTAACGTTTGAGTGCCATACTATTGACATCAACCCAATACGAGTCGGACTCATTAGGAGCTCTCTCAGACATTCGCCTTCTAGCCACTCAAATTAAATGGTTCTACACTCCACCCCTTTCACCGCTCACCTACTCCTGAGCGTTGTTCATATGCTAATGCATGCGGTCGGACTTGAACTCAAACCAATAAGAGATTGATTCAACCAAGGCTGGTGTGGAACACAAATGATAATGAGATTCAATACCAACCTTAAATCGAGAAAAATACTAGAAAATACCAGAAGCATCGGAAAGTTTCTGTGCACTTTACTGCATCAAAATCATTATGCAATTCCGAAGGCTTTTGCGTGCAAGACGAAGCTGCCACATTTTTCGGTTATTTCCAGTGTTCGCCAAGCATTTTAAATTAGTTCCATGTTTTACAGTTTCCATTCCAAAGATAAAAAATCAAGACACCTCAGAACTTAGCAACACTTCTTAATTGCCGGTATATATTAAACCAGGCAATAAATGGCACCCAAATTGATAATCATCAATCTATTGTAACAGATTCCGGTTACCTGTGACTAAAAGATTTTGTTCATTATGTTTTACATCTTTTGTATATTTAAAATAAATCAGACGTCATCAATAAGAGTATCTTTCTACCACACATGTTTTGTGATTATCCTATTAAAATTTATTTAATTTGCCTACTTTATACTAAAAAAATAAAAATGGAACCCAGATTTGATTAGACATCTTGTAAACTTAAAGGTAGACAAGTTTAGGTAAGTATCTTACTCAATAACTAGAAAACAGTTCTTTGCAAGGGTTGCTACATAGAATAGTTCTCCAGAAGAAAGAAACCACAACCTTCAACTCCATGGGATATTATTAATTTAAGGCACTGATATGAGGAAGGTGTTTGCAGTGCTTCCTCTCATCCCGGATATGTAAACTGTCGCCGTAATACGTGACTGCAAGTCAAGTTTCTCGCCCTAATTTCCCCTTGTTAAACTGTCTCGTAGACAGCATTAATTCCCTCCACAAAACATAATTTCGTAGCTCTCCGGAATAATTTCAGCACACACATACTGTAATCCATCCGATTATTATTTTTTTTTTATTTACGAGGAGCATACTGAAAGTCGTGAGGAATATTTTTTCACAACCTTAATCTTTATTTGTAAGTGAAACAAAGTATATCATCTCAATCTACAGACCTTTCTTTCACTTTTCCACATAGACTCCGTTTTTTTTCCCCCACACGTTCCCCATCATTCTGCTAGTTTGAAAATACCCTTGCGATAGAACTCCGTTCCAGCTGCCCGTAGATACTCACGCACTGCTTGCCGAATATCCTCCAGTGTCTCCTGGAAAGAAGATCATCCATGCGCGTCCGCATAGCGCATACTGCACGTGCCACTATGGAGCAGATCAGGGGATTTGGGTGGGAAACACTTCCACATCCTCCCTACAGCACAGACATGGCACCCTCCGACTACCATCTTTTCGGTTTTGTGAAGGAACGGATGCGAGGCCAACGCTACAAGACACTGGAAGATATTCGGCAAGCAGTGCGTCAGTGTCTACGGGCAGCTGGAACGGAATTCTATAGCAAGGGTATTTTCAAACTTGCAGAACGATGGGAAACATGTGTGGAAAAGTGAAAGAAAGGTCTGTAGACAGAGATGGTTTACTTTGATTCACTTACAAATAAAGATTAAGGTTGTGAAAAAAATGTTCCTCACGACTTTCAGTATGCCTCTCGTATTTAAACACTGAGTGAAGTGAAGTTGTTCGGTTTTATTTCCAAGAAATACGATCAATGCATCATCCACACATTTTACGCACCTCGCATGCGGTGCAGTTAATTTATCAGCAAAATTAGGAGTGTGTAGTGTACAGTCTTTCAAAGGACCATTTCTTTCTGATTAGTGAATAAACCCTTTTCCACGGCTTACCACGAGGAGCAAGGTGTGACTCTGACAAGGCGAATATAATATAAAAACATGAACAGAGACCAAATTCACATCAGGACTTTTTAGAAATCACATTCTTAAGACTGTAAATAAAAATATATTTATATAGTTCTAACCGAGAAACGAAGAAGAGAAATTCGGAAACTCTGAAGAACCCCATCTCACAACACTCACTTTATTTCATTTAAAAAAATTTTAAACTACGGTTCGTTCAGAATGTGAATTGAGCCCGGCTGGTATACAAGCCTCAGGGTCGATTCATGAAACACAATCGCGTTATGCTAGTTCTCATAGTCATAGTTTTGATAGTTAATAGGTTAAGTTATGAATTACAAAATACACTGCTTGTGAGACTTTAAAATTCATGCATTTTTAAAACGTTACTATGGAAATATTTTTTTAATGTGTCAGTATGCATTCCGCTATCCTTCTTGCAAAATCACTTGTGGAAGTACTGCAAAATAAAAACGTACTGAAAGTGTGAAAACGAGATGCAAAATGTTAGAAATCATTCAGGATTTAGTTGGGATTCAGTATTATTATCTGCTTAAGACAAACTTTTTTAACACATTAGAATGGTGTTAAAGGATAAAGTTATTTTTTAACACACACACATTAGACAGAGTGTCAAGATGCACGATGCTAGGGCACTTTGTAAAACTGTTTAGTTAATCTTTTTTTTATTTTTAAGTTCTGTCGAGTTAGGTAGTCACAATTTCAAATAAAAGAGTAACATTTAGTTTTGTCAGTTTCTCAAAGAAACAAGATACAGTTAAAAAAAGGAACATTAAAATTATTACTACTAACATTTAACTATTAAATTTTACGGATTTTACTGATAAATAATACTTTCAAAGTCTTTAACAAAACACAGTGGATAAGTCGTAAAAATAGAATCTCGTTACGACTTGAGAATTCTGTACTTATCAGCTTGTGTCTTATGTTGCTATTAGTTTCTGCGGCATTTTAGTTTATATCTTATCTCATGATTAATTAGATAATAGAAAGCTAGAAGACGGCGAGTTATATTCAAGGTCCAGTCACCAGAGAAATACCCTAAATATGCCTCAACGGTTAACAGAAAAACCTTAGAAGAAACCTCAGCCAAATTATTTTGTTCTATGTGAGATTTCAATCCATACCCCAATCTATACGACAGTGAGACTGAATAATGCTTGGGCCATTAGCTTGCCTTTCTGTCTAGGATCTTACTCGTTTCATCTCGATGAAAAGGCAGAAGAATTCAATATACAACTTCACGTAAGGCATCTAATTCAGTTAAACACGATGTACTTCAAGCACAAAAAAAATTAAAGAATACAGATTTCTAGCAAATAAGTAAAATATACTGATTATCAAGCTCGGAAATTGATTGCCTAAAAATGCATGAAAATTACCTATAAAATGATCTTAAATTTATGAAATATGGCATGAAACATTGAAAAAATGACGAAGGCAATAGAGCACTATTATACAGTATATTATAAATATTTAAATATTTTGTGTTACTACTTTTAATATTATATAATACTATGTTATGTTTACTATATTTATTAATGAATGCCTCATAGTTAAATAATTATGATATCGCTTTGTCTTTAATGTTGGAAAAGTTCATTCTGAAGAAAAAAGGGAAAAGCGCAACGAAAGAATTACAAATTCCTAAAATAATATACTACCAGAGAATAAAATAAAATAAAATAAAATAAAATATATTTCATCAACTTCAGAGGCCTACTGGTAACATATTGAAGTATATAAAATTACAAAAGAAATCATAGATTCCATAATTTCTCGTAAGTATATTGTAACTGATCCCATAAAATATAACGTACAAGGGGATGTGTATCAGTATTATAATTGTTTTTACTCACATTGTTTCATTTAATCAACAAGTGTGAATAAAGTCAAGAATTAAGGGAGATAGTGTAAATCCAGAAGGGAGAAATATGCCTGGAAACGGTATAAGTGATTATTGTAATAGCCTGTATACGAAAGCACGAATGATACGGTAAAATAATGATGTTCTACTTGCCATGAATATTGACCTGCAGGCTAAATCCAGGCTCCGACACTAGGGTAAAGGAGAGACATGGGTAACTTCCATAAACCTGATTAAATTCTATTGAAACATCTCAGTGGAGGAGACAGAATGTTATAAGCAAAGCTGTCACATTCCCAAGACGACACAGCCAACTTTTTTGTCTTCCACGACGTTCACCTAGACAAGTGATCCATGTTATATTAAAACTTTAATTTGGGCTGTCTGTCATTTTCACCAACATATCTTTTACGGCTCTCACCAATCTTATCTCATATACCAAGACATCAGTTATGATGTAATAAAAAATACTGGGTTACCTTGAAACTTCATAGATGTTTTTAATATTCATCGACACTACTATGCATACAGAAATACAAAATTCAGCTTTGTAAATTAGTAAAAAGGGTTTCATTAGCAAACCTCGCATTTTAGGAAGCCTGATGAATTTGGAGGCCCTCAAAACACTTAAAACAGTAAAGGATTAAATTACCAGGTGTCATTTTTAGTACTACTTTATTATTACAATTTTCGACGGTCAATTTTTGTTGTAGGCTACGAGAAAAACAGGAGAATAGTTTTCGTTCCTATGCTGAATAACAAGCGATCTTCCGCCAAGAAATAACTTCTAGATGTTCCTGGTGCATCTGTTTATAATATTGGACAAAAGTCATTGAACAGATCAAGACTGAAAAGAAAACTTCCCCAAGATGTACTAAGTGAACTAGAAGAAAGTGATAATCCTGTGTAAATAAGCCTACTATCTTAACTGTTAAATATCAGAAAACAGTATGTGCACTAACGCAACTATTGTTATCAATTTGTGTTTTAGCTAGAGGAGCTGACTAAGGCGTACCTCAACAGGTTATTATTATGTGATGCTATAGAGTTTAACAATGACCTGTATAGTGTTTACTGATCGGTCAAAATATATATTTAAAAAAATACGATGTTTATTGCATCGATAAATCTGGGACTGACTTAATATTTACGTAACAAAGGGGAATATAACTATCTCCTAGAAAAGCTAGAACAGCGAGGGAAGTCTGATGTAATTTTTCGTTAAAAAATAAAAGTGACTGCGTTAATTTTTCATTTAATTACTTCAGTATCAGAAGTGATGGAAGGGTAGGCTATACATGGAAACTGTAACTAGATTAATTGGTGCTTTCAGTGATTAAATTAAAATTGTGCAACCACGAGCCTTCATATTTCCTAACATTTCCGAAAGCTGAAATATCTAAAGATTTCATTCCCTACAAAGTCCATAGTAACATGGATTCTTGGAATGTGCAAGATAAATTCTGCAGTGTTTATTATCCCTGCTTTCTACACTTGATATGACAATTTGGCTGCAATAAATGTATCATCACTAGGGAGCGGATTTTTATGTAAGTAGTTTCAAAACTTACATCTCTATTCTTAATTCAAGAAAAAGTAATAGGTGAATATCAATTTATATCCCAGAATTTTGCGCAAGCATGAAAAGTTACAGATTCATTTTCCTAGCCACACTCTCTAACTGTGGTAGATTAATTTTAGGAACCATAACTTAGTATTTACGAATTCCTTATCTTTAATTGCTTATTTCTGATCCAGCGGATCAAGTTTTAGTAGCTTTAATCAACAAATGATTACGGTTGATTGAGGTGTATACAGATATCTTTTCCAGAAACGTCAACCTCAAGTCTGATAACTTCTCTGGAGACTGTACCTCGAATTTATCTCGGAGTCATCTCATAACCTATATCAAATCGCTATATGCGAAGGGAAACCATCATGAATATTCATTAAATATTCCCCACTCTCAGCACAGAATATACGGTAGTAAGTGGCCCTATGTGGCAATGTCTACTGTTGTGAGAAAAATTAATAATGAAATACCGTTCAAGAAATTAACCATAGCTGTGCAGCTATTAGTCGTGAAAAAGTGCAGAATAGTATTTAAAAAAATAAGATAAGAATAGGATGCTTCTTCAAGAAGTGTAAAAAAAAGACTGAAACAGATAATACGTTCAAAACATAATTGGCTTATATAGAAATGTACCTACTATATTACAATACCAATGAAGATAAACGAAATACTATTTGAAATATGAAATAGTGCTGAATTAATGAAATAATAAATTTAACTTTCATACCACAGAACATAAAGTAGATATTTCTCTATAAAATACCAGTGCCTTAATTATTTACTGCAAACGGGCATTCATTAAAAAAAATACAATGAATATCTACTACATTACAATACCATTCAAGAAACATACACAGAAACAAACAACAATACCATTTTTGAACCCTTCTAAAATAATCTAATCTGTGCCAAACTAATACACAAGCAACTAACTACAACTACTAGTAACCAGACTACATAAAGGAATATAAATGCACTACTTTAAGTTATGTAACATTCCGACAACTAAAAGCTGTTGTAGTCAACTTACATAACATAAAACGGACTGACCACTCATTAAGGACTCCGTCACAGTTTAATACAATGGGCTTGCAATAAGTAGTAGTGATGTACAGGTCGCTCGTTTTGTTCTTGACGAATGAAAATATTATATGAGAGGTTATTTGCGAGTCACTTACTTGTCTTTTGCGGAAGCACTGGCACAGAGAGGCTGATGCTGTGTCCTACAGTCAGCGAAATGGATAGCTGGAAATTGTCAACGAAACGAAACCGGTCAGACGCTTTAACATCCCCCTACAAGTACTGTCTGACTGTGAGCTGAAGGGCGAGCTGGTGGCATAGTGGGGGAAAGACATAGACAGTAAATGCAAGCGCATGGTAAGGTAGTGGGGGAACGCTAGCTCGGCCTTCAGCTTGCAGTCAGACAGTACATGATCGGTTACCTCACCACCTCTGTAAGCTGGAAAACGTAAACAGCTGCGCTCAGGTACTTCCTCGTGGCGGAATGGCTCCAATTATTTCGGAAATAAATAGAGGTCGCATTGTGGGTATGTGGCAAGCTAATATGGCTAATATGTTGCAATTTCTTGAGGTGCCATATTAGCCTGCCACATACCCACAATGCGACCTCTATTTATTTGCAAAATAATTGGAGCCATTCCGCCACGAGGAAGTACCTGAGCGCAACTGTTTACGTTTTCCAGCTTACAGAGGTATGTGGGGTATCCGATCATGTACTTGTAGGGGGATGTTAAAGCGTTTGACCGGTTTCGTTTTGTTGACAATTTCCAGCTATCCATTTCGCTGACTGTACGTTATTCGGGTTTCTGTGCTGAAGTAACTACAAAGCAAATTGCCACACTTCTAGTAATGTCAGACGCATGTATAATCTTGCGACTTTGACTATATAGAGTTTCTCCTTTTAATTTTGACACTATAGGAGGCATTGTCACGTTACTAACTAAATAGTACTTGCATGTTTAATACCCGTGCCACATAAAACTCTGCAGTCAATTGTCCTCTGAAAACGGAACAGAGGGAAGAGCTCTGTTTATTATCGTAACATAAACTACTTTGCTGAGGTGTTATTGAGAGTAATCTACCTCACTGCTCCTACGCTGAAGGCCATTAGTCAAGAACAAATGTAACATTTGTACAGTCAGTAGTGTACAACTGAAGTCACAAGCATTTGCTTACTCTTCGACCGCAAAACAGTCAGTCCTGCATTTCCCTTAAATTGGTTATATGTTTATAGTCATGTTCGGTTAGTACGGATGCCAGTAACCTAACAGAAGTTTCAGTCCGTTTTATATATTCAAGAAGGATTACGTGACGTCCAGGAAATACAGATAATAAAACCAATTTAAGCTATAATTATTCAACTTTACAGATAATAAGTTAACAGAAATTTAAGCTCGCCGAATTCTTTGCAGACACAGGATGTTCTGTGTTAGTCAAATTATGTATGACAAATTTTAATCAGAAGATGCTTCTTTAGTCAAGAAAATAATGTAAAGTAGTTCCGATAGACGATTTGGATATCTTTACATTGAAGCGAAAGCTAATAAATAAAAATTGCATAGGCCTATAATACAATTATTTACGAAGATGTAAGAGGTAAAGTAAAAAATATTTAACTAAAGAGGTCTCTGTATGTACAGACTTCTATATTTACAAATGGTGACATCATCATTATATTGATCAACTAGAATCTTTTTTACGCCTTATACCCTCTAAATTCTAGTTGATCAATGTGAATTCCCTCAAAGAAAAAAGATGAAATTTATCAATCTTCATTATAATATGGAAAACATTTCTATTAATTCAGACGAACCATAAACAATAGATAGGCCTATTAAAAAAAAAAAAAAAAAAAACTTGTCTATATTTTGATACATTTTGTTCTGTTGATTTGTAGTTTGAGGAACTTAAAAATCTTTGACCAAGTAGTAAAGTAGTGGAACTAATTTTAGTTAGAACCAACAAAAAAATATATTAGCTGTATAGATTGTACTTTATGAGGGAAACCTACCTAAATTTATGGCATATTTAGCATTATTTTCAGTTCTTTAAATAAAAGCTAGATTGAAAGAAATTCCTCAGATTCACTGGTTTTGTTGTGCCAACAAATTTATAAACATACCTTCACTATATGTAACTTATGATGTTTACAATTGGTATACACATTAAAAGGTACGGTATAGGCAACACGTACTTACTGAAATGGGTTGTAAACTTTAAAATTCGCATTGGGCCAAATCTTTATTTTAAAAAAATTGAAGTCTCGTATATGCCATTATAAGCTTATCAGAATACACTGGGAATAAGAAGTGTTTTATGAACAGCTGAAATAGAAACCCCCAAGATGGTTGAGAAGTTTGTCTTTTGCCGTATTCCTAACAAACAAATCACGGAGAATAATGTCACCAATATTATTGAAATGAAAAAACAGAGACAACCACAACTATTTACAAGAACGTACACTCTTAACTATTTCGATGTATTTCCCTTAGTCAGAGAATCCAACTTGTGCAAGCTGTGGGTTAGATAACTACTCATTCCAAAGAAACAGGACGTCAGGGCTATATGAAGCAATATTGAAACTACACTACAAGACAAATTAGCTATAGAGAGAGTCAAAGAGTATGTCCGTCACAAACGCGTCCATAAAGAGAAAGGCTAGTAAAGCATGGTAATTTCAATGGCGTATGCATTAAAATGAAAAACAAATTGCCGGCCCCATGTAATGGGAGGAGGGGGTTTCTTTCAAATGAACATGTACCGACACTACACTATGGCTCAAAACAACCAGCTACCATTGCTGATTTCATTTCCAATTACCTGCTATAATACCACTGTAATATCAGTTGTACGCAACAACATTATTACATCGTATCATATAATATTACTTATACTACACTTAATGTAACACAGCATGTTAAACACACAAGGCAAGTTTAAAAGTGTTGGAAAACTAACCCGAAAGCGTAACAGAAATCACTCGGCAAGATAAATACAACAACAAAGTCCAGTTTTGTAGGCCAAATTTTCTTCATATTTTTTGTTTCGGTGAAATATTTAAAAATATATAACATTCATTTTGATATCAATTACAAAATGAAAGTAATTATCTTTTAATAACAAAACTTGGCTGAATTCAAGAATATTACTTTAAATATGCAGTTTCCTTCCTTTAAAGCACAACTTCTACAATGTTTCTAACGATATCTATCTACAAATATATAAACATTGGAAAATTAAAAATATTCTTTAATGGAAAATTAAGTAAATCAATATGCATTTTACTAACGGTGAAGCTTTACATATTTTACAAAATGTTTTCTTTAGATGAGTGTGCTTGCATGTTTTCAGAACCTTTCTGCTCTTTCACAGCTTTAATGAAATTTTCAAAAATCAAAAAGAGGGATTCAAATTACATATACATTGAGGATTCAATGTTTAAAAATCAGGAAGTCGGCCTATAATCACGGCTCAACAATTCGCCTTTAAAAGGCAGCTTTATTTATCCACGTGTACACTTTACTGACGTCAAGCTCCTGTGGTGCAAAAAAAAAAAAAAATTACTTGCAATGTGCAAAACTATATTCAAGAAAATTCTTCTATTTGTTTAGTAATTGACGTCCCCAGAATTAAAGAAAGTAATTTGATCTTTATCATTTTGTCGTTACAGTATACCCCTTAAAATTTCCACACGTATCCAAGACTACTGGAGTTTGAGAACCAGAACTAGAGACAGTGATTTTGCTCTGGGAAGGAATCTCACAACGCGCTTACAAGTTTATAAGCTTCTTAGTAATAAAAATAATAAAAGCTTATTCCTGGGTCGACACAAAGCTGTATTAAGCTAGTTATCCAACACTCTGTTTAAGAATGTCTGAATGCAAATTTTACAAATTACACTTGGGTCACAAGTTAGGGCAAAGAACATGAAGATTACCTTCTTAAACAATCCTATTCAAATTGCAATCTAATAGGCTATCAACATTAAACAAATGGAAGTTCTGTTATACGATTAATTCTACATGGAAATCATTTCTTAAAACTGCTTATCATAAGCAATAATATCCAAAGGACATAATATAAACGATGGCTGTTGTATCACTTTAAGATATCATGGGACACAGCATTCGTTGTATAATTTATTATTACTTGAATTTCGAGGTTAGGTACAGTATTAAAGGATGTTATACACTAAAATACGTTATTACTAATAAATATAAACACAATAATACATTTGTAGAAACAAGAAACTCCGGATAGACTTCTTAGGTCCCCATATAAAAAATAATTACGATAAAATGACTTAAATGTCAGAATAGGGTCACATAACTAACTTGAAATACATTTTCAAGCATGTCTCCGTGTATACAGATAGGGTCCCATAAGAAAGAAGTTTACTAGAATAAACTCTTATTCGGATGACTGATCTACTGTAGGCCTAAGTGTAGGTGTAGGCGCGTCTACTATAGTTCTCTTATACCTGTACTTTAAGAAACAAATAATTTAATTTTGTAATTATAACTGTTTATAATAACTAATGCCGTACTTGGTCTACTTGTCCTACTTGAAAGGAAAGTTTAAATTATGAACATAGTAAAATAAATTATCTACTTTATGTAAACATTTACAATTAAATCCTTACGACAAATTGTCCAATTCATTCTTCATTGGCCAGGTATTTACCTATTTACTGTAAGTTTGTTAAGAAATAATAAATAGATGATTATATTAATCTTAATACCCTAAGAATAAAACTAACAGCAATCATATTGTTTGAGTGAGCATTTTGAATTTTACATTTCAAGATAAACATAAAAACATAACAGGAGCCTAAAATTATATTGTTTATTTGTTTGCCAAAACTCTGTGGAGATATCAAGATGAAACTTATTCGGTATTAAGGCAAACTCTGAGTTTTATCAGCAGGATTAAAAAAGTATAGGCTATGTTTTCGGCCTGGTTGACTCTGTACCCTAGGTCGGGCTCCATCCCACCCCACGTCTACGGTATTTGGGTGTGCATACATGTGACAGGCATCTAAAAGAACTCCTGCGGGACAAAATCCCGACACACAGGCGATGATCACAGCTATAGTACACCCCCGTCGTTAAATTACCACAAAACCCACCAATCAACCTTCATTAGTTAGTCTAGATAGTTTTGACGACGGTAGTGTACTGGTACTTGGGCCTTAACCACAGTCGAGGTACCGGAATTCTGTCCCAGTTCTTTTACATACCTATAAATCTATAGGGCTGGGACTATTGCATTTACCACAAGTAAATCTCATCTTCCCGCGTACTTTGGAACAGAAATACAGTGTCAGTTTCACCCTGGCCGTAGTGGTTATTTTTATGTGTTTACTTACTTTTTGTTGGACAGTTCTATTTGTTTATTTACGGGTTTTGTTGGTGTGCCGGCTGGTTTTGTTAGCGTGTTTGAAAGTTTTGTTTGTGAGTTTGTCAGTTTTAATAGTATGAATTTTTACTGCAATGTAATATGTGCACTTAATAGCACTTCCAGAAATTTTAGCTATGTTTAAAAATGTCTAACTAAAAAACAAATAAAGTCTCAGTGAGGAAATTTTAACCACTTATTACAAAGTAATGAAATAATGTTTTCTGAAAATTTAGAAGTTTTAAAGCGTGTCCCTTCTGAAATATTTCAGATTGCAAATACCTGATTTTAAAAAATGCAATATTTTAGAACCCATTAAAAAAATAATTAACTCTCAGGTCTGAAACTGTTTAGGGAAATAGTATAGGCCTACTATAAACACTATATCCAGAAAAAGTTGAAGGTGAGCCTTAGTTTTATCTTTAAAATTTTTAATTTTAAAAGGGGTTTTTAATTTGAAAACGTTAACATTTACCTATTTCTTTCGTTTATTAACAATTAAGTAGGCCTATACATACCGGACAGAAAATATTGTACATTTTATGCTTTTTAACATGGATTTTTGTTTGAACCAAATATCTTAATAAACAAAGAAGCTACAGAGTTTAACGCAAACCTCTGTAAAATACAAAATAGGCTGACGTACAATACCGCTCAAAAAGGAACTAAACATCTAAAAAATTAATAAATACCTGTTTTCAACTCTCTGAATATAGTACAAAAATAGATTTAAAAATTATAAATTTTCTCAGCAACCATAATTGGTTGATTCGATATGGATTGACCCTTATGCATTGTGCAATGAATAGTGATTGAAGATATTTTACTTTCATTGTACCATTAAATGCACTTCATACCTTCATTAACTCATACATTCGCGTTTAGTGTGGTAAAAATAGAAATGTTGCATCCACTTTTTCAGACTATTTACCTCCCGTTTTTTCTTTAATGTGCTGCATGTGTTTTTATTACTTCCTCTGCCCGTACCATAGGTACTATAGGTAGAGGAAGTATTGTTTTCGACCCTAAAATTCGAAGTTGAGTTTTTAGCATATATACACGTTTCAAGGCCCCCTGAATCCAAAAATACTATTTTTGGAAACATGATTGTGTGTGTGTCTGTGTGGAACTTTGTGAACAGGCTAGCTCCGAAACGAAGAATCGTATGAAAACAAAATTTCATATTTGGGTCAGGTACCTTCTGAAGATGTGATTCGAAGATTGGCGACAAATTTCTCTTATTTTTAAGGGGACTTTACATGAAGAAATTTTCGTTTTTCGCGATTTTCTCGAAAACGGCTCTAACGATTTTCTTTAAATTGTGTACATGGGTTGCTTATACTAAGAGCTAAAACTTTTATTTGAAACATTTTTTCGAGAAAATTCTCTGAGGGTAGTTGCAAGCCACCCACTGTTCACCCACTGTTTGTAGAAAGTTTGTCTTGCGTGATGAACAACTGAATTCGCGCTCTTTCACGGCCTCTTATTCTATATAAGAATGTGAAGTGAGAAAGATGTATCGTTGGCCATGCATAGAGTAAAGAAGTATCTGAGGGAAATATTCGATAAATTTCGGAAATTATATTTTACGGCGGAAAGTTCAGTAAACGTCTGCAGTCATTTTTTTTTTTTTTAAGTTTGTTATATAGCCTGCGCTTTTAGTCGCATCATTGAAAGAAGAGGTATTTATAGGATAATTAGCGTAAAATTGTGTCTTGCGATTCTGTACAAGGATATGTGAATACTGCTAACTTTTATTTGGGCAGAGGAAGTTATGTGACTTTCACATCAGATTTTTTTTCAATATGAAACCATGCAAGGATACATGCTGCCTCTTGATTTAAGTCGGAAAAAATCAGACATTTATAGCCTTTTAGTAGTGTAGGCGCTTACGGATAGACCACTGAACGAGAGCAATAGGATTCCGAAGCAACATAGTATATCTCAAGAACCAGTGTAAGAATTGTGAATCACTGAGATTTTAAGTTTCATTACTGAAGTGTTGAATACAATATGTGTAATAAAGAGTAATTATAGGATATCAAAGTTACTTAATGACACAGTGACCATTAGACGGGAATGAATAAATAGCTACATTTAACAATGTTTTACTGGATAACTAGCTGTTTATATATTTATATATGCTATAGTTTACATACGGATACAGCGTGCAGATAATTCATGAACGAGGATTAAAACTAGGAAGAGTGGCGTTTTAAAACTTGCATTATTAACTGCATTATAAATAAATTACCCTGCTTTCCTAAAAAAGAATACAATTTAGTGTTATTACATGCGGAGGCATTCTTTCTCAGTGTAACTTCATGTAATAGGAGTAATGGGTAACTAAAATGCTCTGCTGCAGTTAACATTAGTCTTATTATTAGTATGGAATGTTTTCTACATAAAAATATAATATTCAGTCATGATATTAATTATAACAGTGGCAGTTATTATACACTGAAATAGGCAACAAATCCTATAAACCTATAAAAGAATTCGAAGAACAAATTACTGTAACGTGTTATTGTTTATTACCCGTGTGTTTTTCAAACTTAAACTCAAAATAAAATAATCGTAGGGCTAAAGTGATTAACACAGTAATGTTCTGACCATAAGTTACACTGCGTATACCCAACGATAATCTATTTCTAATGTAATAAATAAACGAAAGCAGAATTTATAAAATATCTCACTGGAATCCGAAAATATGGCAATAAAGGAAATACTGTAATCAAGTAGGCCTACTTTTTAAAAGAAATATTTCGTCTACCATGGAATATATAGCTAAAAACCTGAGATTATCACAATAGTTCAAGATATGATAAAAAGTTACATTTTCAGCCCATATATTTTGCTTTCATTGCCTACAACGTCTAGTAACATTTTGCTATCAGGTTAGAGTAAAGTTGTTCTCTTGTGTTCTCTGAAATAGTATCACACAAATACTCGCGTGCTACAACATCGTATGCCAATAAAGATATGGGAGGCTGTACAAACAAAATAAATTGTAAACTTAGAATCTCTTAGAATTTGGCAAAATGTTTTCTCTGTTTTGTTTAATAGAGAAAAACAGGAAAACTGTAACAAGTTCGTTTTAAAAAATCCCTTTAGGCAGGCCTACAGGCTGAGGTAGATTTCAAAGTGATTTTGGTTTAATTTATTATCGCTGCGCAAACCCGCAGTAATAAGAACTGAATTCGGTAAAGAGGAAGAGCCTACAATCATTTTTTTTGACAACAAGAATAGGATATACTATTCTGGGAGGCCGTGCGCAAGATCAGCAATGAATAAAATTAGCAAAGCCGCTAAACAAGACAAAGTTATGATATTATAATAATTCTTTTAAGTGTTATTCTTTTCAAACATTAAAATCTCGCGTCATATGAGAGCTATCAAGAAACTAGTTATTGATTTGTAGAGTACTCATCAAGAGCTTTTCAACGATACCCCACAAGACGTAGTTTCAAAAATTTCGAATTTCCATCCCCTCACCCCCACCCCCACCCCCACTCGTACCCCCCAAAACCCCCGAATTGTTGGTGTCACTGTGAACTCCATAGGGAGTATTCTAATTTATTCAAACAAAGTTTCCCTCTATACTTCATAGGGGCCGAGATATAAATGTTTTAAAATTTCAACCCCCTCCCCGACCACCCCCTTGGGCAATTTTGCCCATTAACGAACTTGTCCGAACTATTGGGCCTAGAAATAACATAATAAAATTTGGTTCAAATATCTTCAAAATTACGGCCGCTATCGTGTAAAGATATATATAAATATATATATATATATAAATATTTATATATATATATATAAATATTTATATATATATATAAATATATATATATATATATATATATAAATATTTATATATATAAATATCACAAAATTTTTTGTTGAACGGGCGGTGGTTTCGTACTCAGGGGAGCATGAAACGTAAAGGTATGAAAGAATTTTTCGAAAATCATGAAGTGGTATCCATTGCAATAGATTTTTCTTCGAAATCTACCTAAAATATTGCATTAATAACCATGTTTTCCTCATCTTTACAATTCAAAACAAAAGGAAACAAATTATATGAGAATCATCGGATGACAAGATTAACAAATATATTTGAATTAAAAAAACTTAAATGCAGTAAGTGAAACAAACGAACGTGTTCTACTTTATACGGTAACTATATCAATTAGAGGTAGGATTCAAATGTAGTGATCTCTTTAAATCGACTCAGTTATTGTCAACAGCGCGTAGGCTAAAGCAGTAGTAATAGTACTCAGTTGTACTGATGATAACGCTACTGGCCTATCCAATATAAGTTCCCATATACAGACCTATGACTTCAATGCAACAGCCTAGTCCGGGGAACACTTTCACTATCGTAGATGTAAATAAAGTCCTAAATTCAAATATACTTTTTTTTGTAAACCTTGCAGCGTACTGTGAATTTAGGAGATATGGTGTAATTAAAATTATCTAATGGCCTGCATATTATTGTATTATTAAAGGTAATGCCAGTGGTAATTACACCACCACTAATACCACCACTATTATTATCACTTTTACAGCTAATAATTGCCTTAAGTTATGCGGTGAAGGCGACCTTTAATACTGTACCTCAACCATAGCCATGTAATAAGGCATATAAAAACATGAATATGTGACAAAATAAAATATATTTAAGCCTTTTTTTCTTTACTCACTGGATTTAAAAAAAACAGAACCATTGTATCCGAATTTATTATTTTGATAATTAAGTGTCCTTTCTCAAGCTTTACTGAACTCTGTATTTTCTACATTCTGAACCCTCTTGTGCACAGACTGTGAACACAAGAAACTGTTAATGCGTAATGCACCTAAGCTAACTACAAGGCCTATGTAATTGAAACATTTCATCACGAGTACAAAAAATATGAAAATGTTCCTTTCGTATTATTATTCTTATTATTATTTTCATCTTCACTTTAATACTTAACATATTTATTCTTCATAAAAGGTATTAGGAATCCTATCACCTTTCGAATTATGCTTAAATATGTCTCATACTAAACTTCTATGAAAGGAAAGTAGCCTATATGAATAATAGTTATTTGTACAAACAATGTGCTCACTGAAATATCTTGAGTCATGATTAAGCAAGTTATACCTTTTTAACAAATTTGTACATTATCATTAAATTGATTAAATCAATTCTTGGTTAGACAATCAAGACATGCATTATATAATACAATTAAATAATTAACATGTTGAAATAATTTGTTGCCAGCATCATTTGCACAACAGTGTTCCCTGGCTCACTTCTAGACTCTGAACAACTATCTCTTTCGTGTAAGCACTGTAGGCAATAATATAGTTGTCTTTCGAGTGAATGTCTAAAGGACATATTAATAATATATTAAGGTACTTATAAGTGTCGCATATGTACCACCCATAAAAAAAATTGACAATGAATACGCTGTTTCACCTGTTGATTCCTCCTGAAAGAGGCAATAACACGATGATACGATTGGATGGATAGTGAAATAAGTGTCTTTGCCCACGCCTGTGATGCGAGGGGATCTTGTCAGTGGGTGACAGTACGAGATGAGCAATGCGGGTGCTGCTCATCCACCATAAGCTATTACATCACAACTCTGACTTCACAAGTTTTAAACTTCCGCAGGGGTTCAAATTAAATGTCCTAGTGGCTGCAGAAGAAGAATGAGCATAAATATAACATGAGGGTTTATTAGTCTGAGGCAACAAAATGGAAAACTGCTCCTGCCTTAATGCTTATATATGCGAACCAACTTACAGCAAGTGAAAAGTTATGACTAGGGGGCGGATTTCTATGACCTAAAAAATAGGGTTTATATGCATGCATTTATGACCTAAAAAAAAATTAAAATATGACCAATAAAATTTAAAATATGACTTTACCACTCACACATTATGTATATTTTTTTTAAGTTTCATTACAATTCATTTTATTAAAATATAAAGTTAATTATTTTAAATATCTGTAAATTCCCAAAAAGTATCAGTATAGTGCAAAATTTACAAAATATGATATGAAACTTTAAAATTTCTTTAATATGCACACAAATATGCCCTAAATATGTATATTCATACTAAATATGCTTCAAAGTTGAAAATTTCTTAAATATGCAGTTATATGCACAATAAAAGCCGTTCCATTTTCACCAGGATGCTTGGAGTCGGGTTTAAATTAGTCGGAAACCTGAAATAATGCAAAGTGGAAAAATATGATATGTCATAGAAATCCGCCCCCTAATTATGACCTTCGCAATCAGCACGCTTTACTCAACATAAAAAATGGCCAACTATATATGGGTAGTAAATAGGGATTTAAACATTCACGAATCACATCCTACCTTTTATGTTCTGCACACTCAGTACGGTACTTAAAAAAGAAGGAAAAAATAAACCTTCACCGAAACACAGATTGCAATACATGACATGAAAGTAACGAACCAAAGTTATTTGAAGCTATTTAAGTTGACGTTGCCTTTGTTCTTAAAGAGTATATCAGAAAGTATCCAAAAGAAGGAGATACTTCTTATCAGAACAAAGCAGACAGTTGAGTTAACTGCTTTATTGGTTACTTATAAAAATTTACAAAAACCGAGAGTCATCTATATTGCGAATAAAAAGTATAAAATTATATCTGGATTCTAAAGATTTTGGAAGCTGGACTTTGCTCCATTTTAAAGGAGTGAAGGGTAGAAGCATTTAGATTTACATAGGAAAGTAAAGGAGAAAAAAAGTATGGAGTTAAGTCACCTAATAAGGAGGCCGGAAAAGAACGAAGACAAAAGAATCTATTAAAACGGATAAAGTAAGAACCAATGAAACGACAAAAAATAGAGTATAACTTGAAAATGGAGTCATAGTCAGACTCCTCTCGTCAGAAATTAATTACCTTCCAACTTGCCAGAATGTCGAGACAACCTTCTACATCAATAAAGCCAAGAAAATTGCATGAAAATTATTAAAATATTAATTCACTGAAATTCTTCCTTTTTTGGCAATGAAGGAAATTATTAGATCCGGTAGCTAACAGTTTAAATGCAATATCGGTAGGCGTATATAGGTGTTAATATTTTTAAGTTTATTATTTGGAATGTGGTATCCTGGTATTTAAAAAAAAAAGTTATGCGTTTAGTGCGAGGTTCAGCTGGCGATTGATATACATTCTTACGGCATACGTTTCAATTAAATATATATGCTGGTGGGTGGGCTGAATAATTATTGCGCTCTATAAATAATGAAGTTCACAAGAATCTTAGAAAATTGCCACAGGACCTACGTTTAAAATAGTACTGCTATGAGTTATTTTAACTATCGACTCAGCAAACAAACTGTCAATTTTGTGCATCATAAATCAACTGTCCATTATACAAACTTCCACCTATGTCCGCACCTGAGGTTCTCGTGTAGGTATTTGTTATATCGGCGTGAAGAAGGCATCAACACTATTTATCATGTCGCCCTTCCACACTTTCAGACACGGTTATCGAAATTTCTATAATGAAAACATTGTGTAGCCTACGTGATATTCTATGTGGGGAAAATGTTTAATCAAACTTAATTTAAATTCCTCTTCAGAGCTGTACATTAATCAAGCTCACATGTCCTTTCAATCCGTTAAATTAAGTATGGCTGCAATCTTGTCACAAAAATGCTACTCAATCTTCCAACAAACCAAAGTGACTTAATTCGTTGTTTGTAGGTAAGTAAACAGCAAACAGAGCGTGACAAACAGATCTCTCTAGGGACGTAATACACGTAGGCTAACTCTGTAGGCCTAAAGGTTATCGTCACTCTTATGCCAAAACCACGAATGTGCAAAAATTCAGATTTTGACTTCAGTGCTTTCCTGGCATCTGTTAATGTTAATCTTTGAACTGTAGTGACCGCGAACGTTGTATTTTCTTTCCCTTGTGAGTAATAGTTCCATTTCCATGAAAGTACAAGTTCTGCTTTATTAAGTGCCAGTATGGTACTTTATGAGATTGTGTGTGGGGGACGAAAAATGTCTGTCCGTGTGTCTGTAACTCATAACGCCATAACTCAAGTACGCTTTATCGGATTTTCATGAAACTTGGTATACGCATTTATAATGTCCATGGGAAGAACCTTACTGTTATTGAACCAAATCGGTCCAGCGGTACCGGCGTCAAACCCAATTTAGTGTTTTTATTTAAAAGCGCCATAACTCAAATACGCTTTATCGGATTTTCATGAAACTTGGTATACACATTTATAATGTCCATGGGAAGATGTCTGTTGATATTGGACCAAATCGGTTGGCCGGTACCGAAATAATGCCCAATTTAGTACATTTTAAGGTATTATATAACAAAAGGCCCCATAACTCAAATATGCTTTATCTGATTTTCATGAAACTTGGTATAAGCATTTATAACGTCCATGCCAAGAAGCCTATTAATTTTGGACCTAATCGGTTGACCGGTATCAGTGTAACAACTAATTATAGGTCACATATTTTTAAAATTTTTGTCTACCGGTATAATTTGACAGTTAACACTATTCCTTCACATACGCTTATCAAACAACACCGTCAAACTGACTGAGTTGGCCAAATGGTAACGTCTTGGACTCGTACTCCCCGGATCAAATCCCGGAGCCCGCCGATTTCACATGGATTTTTTTTATTTTATTTTTTTATTTTTATGTGAGTGCGCGATTGTCAAGGTATCACAAATCTTTAGTTCTGCTGACGCTGGTCGATTTTAATCTGATTACAAAAACTTATTTTCTGCATATCATAATTGCAA
Source organism: Ectobius pallidus (assembly GCA_964059195.1). Lineage (NCBI taxonomy): Eukaryota > Metazoa > Arthropoda > Insecta > Blattodea > Ectobiidae > Ectobius > Ectobius pallidus. The sequence goes on along the minus strand of CAXKWD010000003.1, from coordinate 110,216,569 downwards.
TTATAATTGATTCAACAAAAACATACTGGCACTTTGTTATATCAGTTTACCTGATTTTATTATTTTTTGCTACGATAACAAATGTGACCCATTTGTGATTTTTTTTATTTTTGTACATTCGTGGTTCTGGCATAACAGTGACATTATGTATTCACAAAAATATCTGTGTTGTGAATGTATTGTGCAATTATAGGGCTACATGAAGTTTCGTCTAATTTTAAATCCAAGCCGTTTTGTTCGCTCCATTTTAGACTACTAACAGTTCCTTCATTGCCAGTAAGTTCGATTTCCTTACCACATTCTTGCCCAGACAAATTTACCTGCAACTTTCGGCCAGAAACGGATAATTCGTTTACCATCTTTCCCCAATTATCTCCCTTCTGTTGTAATAAAATAGTCTATGATCGGTAATATAATTTACATGGAAATTGAGTACAGCCAAACTAGCGCAACACTTAAATCAACAATGGTTTTGAGGAATATAAAAGAAAGTGGAAAAACTCCTAGCAGTTCCATCATATTTAATTCCACTGCTACAATGACTAGTACAAAAAATACTTAATGTGGAAAGAATATAATAGTTCCTCGTGACTAGGTATATCCATGCTACTCTGATAGAAATAATGGTGCTAGAACAGGCCTATATGGGAACCTTTTGCGTGCAGTTAAAAATTTGTCCACCAGAGCGCAGCAGGGTCTGAGGAGGTCCTGCCATCTCGTTCTGCCATATACTTATGCGTATCAATAGATGTGAATAATGTTGGCTTTCCTATAAAAACTGGCGATTAATAACGTTTAAGTTATATTCCAGAAATCAGATACCTATATTCTGCCTAGGAGAGTGTGAGATCGCCAGAAAAAGTATTGATTTGTTAAAAGAATTAAATAATTAATGTCTGTCTGAAGTAATAATTGGTTGTAATTATTAAGTCGAAAAGAACCCGTGGGGTGTGTCAGCAAAAACAGGAACAATAATTATTTTGCAGTGGCAGAGACATGTGTAGCTTAGTGACAAATAATTCAAAATATTAAAATTATTCCTGTATATCGCGATGACATTTGTATTCGTTAAATGGTGAAGAAATATTTCAAATTTTATGAAACATTTAAAACTTGTTGTACAGTACTTCACAAAGAAAACCTCACATCTTCTTTACATTTATAACCACAGTCGTAAATATGTTTAAAAAATTCTTTATACTGTAAGTCATTTTTAAAAAGTAATTTAGGTTCATGGTTGTTTGCTTTCACAATATTCTGTATATATTTCAGCTTTCGGTTATGGATTTACTGTGTGGTAAACAGATGCTAATATTTGATTAATATAACACAGTAGTTATAGAAAGTAAAGAACTTGGATACAAATGTGTAAATATTTCATTCCTATTATCATTAATATTTTATAAATAAATTTAGGTTACGTTTGCTTGCTTCTAAATAATATCCTTTAAAGGCTTACGAATAAGACATGCTCCAGAATTATAGCTGTCATTAAGTTTTTGTGTGGAAAACAAATAAAAATAAAAGTATTTGAATAGTGTATCATATTAGTAATAGAATGTTCTTTTCATGAAGTCAACGTAATTTGAAAGAAGCTGGAATGTCAAAATAAGGTAATAAGGAAATGATTTTCTTGTGATTATTACTATAGGCCTAAATGCGTAATATTTTTAACGTCAACGCCCATCCATAATATAGGTTCATACTTTTTGTTTTAGAATTATATTGCATAAGTTTCAGAATTATGGCTCGCAGGGAATTGTTATTCATTGTACTGGGTTCTCATATGCTAATAATTCAAAATACTATGTTCTCTTCGATTCGAGTTAAAATATCTACGTGCATCGGTAATTCCAGTTCTAATATAGTGTTTTAATATCATTAATGTGCATTATAAAAGTGAGTTGTATATAATAACAGTGTAGTTGATTTATTTATCTTTTTATTTTTTATTTTTTGTATTTAGAGGGAAAAAATAGCCAGTGCCAATTGCTAGTATAGAAAGGAAAAATATGCTTTGACGTCTTCTTTAAAATATATATATTTTTTTTAATCTTCAATTTACAAGAACAACCAATGTCTGTAAGAATAATTCAGTTTTGAAATTGTTTCAATTTTACGATTTGTTTTAATGTTTGCAATGAAAAAACTTACGAATTTAATCAAAATATTAATAATTTTATTATACAAATTATAAAAAATGTGAAACAGAAATATGTGAATTTTTGTTATGAAGTTGATAAATTAAGTAAGTTGTATTTATCAAATACTGTCCATAGAAGTAATTTTGTATCATAGTTTGAAAGAGAATAAATGGTTGAGTTTCCTGCTGGGCGAACTTTCTGTTTAAAGCAACAGAACATAAGTGAATCTTGTCCATTTGATGAAGATATTTGAAACATGGCCTTCTGTTGTAGATAATGAGAATACTACTTCTTGTTAAGTTTTATTCTTTGTAAAAATGATTAAGATAGTGAGTCAATTCTGAGGATTTGAAAGTGTTGAGCGAGGAGATTTGAAGGAAATCATAGACTATTAATTATTAGCATCCGTTTAATCTTCCTTATATTTTATAACCATATATTTCGTAAAGCATATGTGTACACCTCTGTTTTACACAGATGATCGCCACAACATGTTTTCTGGCATTCTGATTGATGTTTAAATAGTCTGGTCCATTATGTTCAATGGACAGCAGACGACATGCTTGGACCTCTTTTGACCCTGCTGCCACCTATCGGGAGTCGCTGACAGAAAGGTTCCCATTAGATGTGTGAACACCATCAAGTTTATATTGGCCTGTGAATTCTAATCTGGAAATTCATAATATCCAGATGTTTAAACAGGGATTCACAGGCATGATACATAAATTACCTTAATTATTTTAGAATGCTGTACTATTATCTTTCTAATTTAAAGTAATCCGCTGAACAATTAGGTTAGTTGTACTTCATTTTTACAACACTCGAATAAATTTGCCGTTTAAATATATATAGTATATATATTAGTTTATTAATTTAATTGACTCGTTACTAGTATGCTAATAATTCACAGAATAGATTGTACGTGGACAAATATATATCAATGAATGAAAAAGGGTGGACGTTGTCACAAAGTAATAATAATAATAATAAATAAATTTGTTCCCTAAACATAATACATATTATGTAATAGAACTCGTCAGTATATAAAAGTATGAACATGATTCATTGAAGATTAATTTAAATATCTTCTCGTTGAGATTCTACAAATTCTTGAATTGAATAAAAAGGATTTAGCAATAACCACTTATGAAGTCTAGTTTTAAAAATCCTTAAGGGAAGACTAGTCAAGGCCATTGGCAGCAGATTGTATAAAAATGTAAAGGATGAATAGGAAATCAACGAATTAGCCTATCTGTGCATGAAACTTCTGGGGATCGGCCTCTTTGGAAGTTAGTTCATTGATTATAAGAACACCACAAAAGAACTAACAGAATTACAATTAAAGACAATGGATTTATTAAAATCAGATACGTACTAACGGAACTACGATCAATTTACGATAGTTAAAGATAACATAAATGAAGAATAAAATAGAAAAATCCAGGCATCAATATTTATATGTCAACCCACTGACAAGATTTCCTCATATTTACAAACTACGCTTTATTATCATCATCATTATTATTATAAATTAACCTATTGAGTACAGGTAATCAATGAATGCTTGAAGGTGTATACTTGGAAGGTGTTGACTTCACAGTTATCCCTTCGTAACGGGTATTACTCTAATAGCCCTTAAATTGGAGGCTGAAACAAAATGTATAGTTGGCACCTTCAGTTACCTTCAAGCAGCATTGCAACCCATGAGTCTATTCCTTAAATTATTTTTGTCTTATATTTGGAAATGTTGCTTACAGACTCCTAAGAAGTTTCTGCTGATCATCTGGTTCACATTCAAAGAATCAGATAGCAGCAGCTGTTTTATGATTTCCATGTAAAATCAGTTTGCTAATCTCCGGTAAGTGTAATCTGAGAGCAACTTTGCCAAATAAAATGTTAAAAGTAACCTAATATTATAAATTTCATACATGCACCTGGAATTAGAATATTTTCTAAGCTTTGCCCGACATAGTAATATATTATATTACTCCAACAACGTATTCTGGGAAATGCCAAATAACGTAAATTTTGCCAGTACAGGAGTAATGCAATTCCACAGCCCTAGTTATTTTAGCTCATAAATAAATGTTTGTCACTATCAGGAAAACAATTATAGTAATTTCCGTAAGACTTAACATTTAGAAATTCCTCATACATGTATAAATATCGAAGACTTACAAAATATGTTGTATCCAGGTACTGATAAAGATTGTATAGAATTTGAAAACTTACACCATGGCAGCACACAACATTTTCTTTACTATTAAGATTCACAAATTGTTTCATATAATATTCGAAACATTATAATAAATTATAAATGGGAATGCTTGCTTAAGAATTTAACAAACTTCCCTCAGGGGCAAATCAATAATGCTTAGTCGAATTAAAAAGATAATGAGACATTGGCCTACCACGAATACAAATGTATCGCATGGAACATTATAGTAGGCCTACCTAAAATAATTATAATATATTTTGTTATTAATAAATATTTTATATCGAATTGGTATATCCCTTTCGCCTATACAACCTTTTTCCACTATTAATATAATAGCAAAATGGCAAATTGAGTCTACTATACGTAATACAATCACGTGCATCTAACAAAACTGTCTCTTAATATAATTTACAGACCCCCAGAATATTAAGTGTAGCCTATAAATTACTGTAGCCTATTCAGGTTATTAAATAAGATTCTAAAATATCTAAGCCAGGATGGAAAGCTTCTACAGTATCTACATGAATTATGACAATATTACTTTATATAAATAGTAGTGAGATTTATTATGTTCAGCACGCATTTATAATACTACACTTGGGTTTGAAACTACCGAACTATGCTTTATTTGCATATAAAAGTTTTAAAAGTTATGTAGTTTTTATTATAAATTATCTGTGTGTTTGAGGAACGAATGGTAGAAAAGTAGAAAGTGAAAGTGAAAGTGAAAGACAAAGAGAAAGAGAAAAAGAGAGCAAGCAGAAGGGGAGGATTAAGTTCAAGAAGTTTACTTAGAAAATAATAAAACTGAATTCTATTTAATACTCAAAATGTCTGAAGATACTAAGGTATGAAATATCAATTAGCGGAAAATGAATTTCTAATGTTTCAGTTTTCCGGATTATAGCAGAAAATGAATTTTACTGCTACGCTTCTGCTTTGAAAGAGCCGGTCTCCTTAGCCCTGTAGCTAAGGATTGGTTGGAGCCTTGAGTAAGGAGGCTGTGGGTTCGAGTCCCGCCTCGGGCATGGGTGTTTTGTGTAATAAGAAGAAAAAAAAGGAAAAACAATGCTATTTAAAAAAAATATAAATTCGTTTCATGTCTGTAGATTTTAAATTAATCAGCAGAATCAAAATAGAGCGTTGGGTTTTTTTTAACTACTTAGAGGGTATAGTCTTTAGTATAAATACTTAATTTGGTCTTAAGTTAAAGCTGCATACCAATCAAACAATCTGTATTTTAATAAAATTGCATCCCTTGATTCTGTGCTTTCAAGGTCACCCTCAGTAGAGGGCAGATGATTTATTAAATTAACATATCTTTAACCGGGCTTTTATATTGTTTTACTATAATTTGTACTAACACCATCCCGGTTCGCTAAACACTAAACGTAACAATATAATTAAAATAAAATTACGTAATTCATTCAATTTATGTAAAAATATGTCAGTTTTAATTACTTTGCTGCTAAATAAGTTATTTTTAAAAGGCTAGCGATTGAATTAATAAACGCTAGGTAGCACCTACTAGTATAATGTACAATTTACCAATGTGATTAGTCATTACAAATTGTTTCTAGTGAAACTTTTTTTTTTGAAACCTTTAACTGCCTCAAATCGTTCACTTTTAAGTAAACTTCGCATAAATGGCAAAAACAAGAACACTGGCACTATTACTGGAGAATGTTTAAAAACATAACAAGAAAATAGACAACAGTATAACGAAAGGATTCAATTCAGCTTTCAAAAGGATAAATTATAGACCATTCGACTTTGGTTTCAGCGAAATGAAAAGAGAATATGGGTGCTTTTAAAATTGATGACCATGCACTAGTCTAGTGGAATGGGTCACCATTATGGAGATAGAACACGCTTAATAACAAGTCGCTCTGCCAGAACATGAAAAATGTAACGCGCAGCTTGATTACTCCGAGTTCGAATCCCGAAGCAGCTTTTGATTTTCGGATCTCGTAGCTTCAGGCTTAGGGAAATTAACTTACATGAATCCATCGAAATGGTCTACTCAAATCAACCATGCATTCATGCAACTTTTAGCTAACAATACCGTACACTTCAGCGAAAGCTGGTTAGATAAATAAAATTTACGAATAACTTATGTGAAGAGATTAATAAATCGTTATGTTTACATGACATTAGTAATCAGATGCATTAGAACTAACATCCTCAAACTTTAAACCTTAAATGAGCGAGACTCACACAATTTATAAACAAAATTAATAAATTTACAAATGAAATGAAAAAAATAAAAATCTTTACAAATACGTCATTTTTAATTGCTTCAAGGAATATCTATGCCTAATTGTAAGAAAAACGAACAACGCGTTCGGTCGTAATTGCTTAGGACACAAATTTACACAAAGATGAAATACCGAATGGTAGAGTTAAAACAGGTTCCTGTTTGGCCCGGTAATTCTTCGTTTAAGTGGCCAAGAATTATCAATTTAACTAATTTTTCAATAGCACGAAATAAATAGGTAATTATTTCCACAGGATATACTTACAGATATAATAAATATCATTCAAAAGTTATGAAATCTTGTGTAAGTTAAAGTACTCAATTGTAAAGAATATTTCATGTGCTCCATAATTTGATTGTGTGAAACACAGAGTACCTTATAATGTACGGTACTAAATTATATACCATTCATCTTCCGAATTACACAGACTTAGGACTACAATTAAAATAGCTAAACCTAAGTGAGGCTACTTTAGTGATACATAGGCCAACTTGACCTCAAGAATAACAATTAAGTCAATAAGCACTTACAGTTAGGATACGAGAATTTCACAGGATCAAATCTAAATCCAATGCCATACCTGGAAAAGAGAAACACAGAATTATATAATGATTCTGTACAAAAGGATAAAATACGAATTTTATATACACTATCTAAAGTTGGTCAGCGAATGAAAATGTGACTAAGCCTTCAGGAAATTCAGTCAATTGCTACTTTGTAGCAAACGATACATGTAATGCAAAAACATTGTTTACAGAAACTTGTTACTAGTCATATGTAAACTCGGAGAAACTGTTTAATTTCTAAAGAATCGCAGATTAGCAGGTTATTTCACCTAATCGAAGTGTCACGACAAAGAAATGTGATTAAAATATTTCAAGAGCTGCAAATGACTTAGTACCCTTTGCTATAATGATAATGGACACCGGTCTATACATCTACAACTGCCGAAATTACATTAGGACAGTGATGCACAATATTTTGAGGGAGGGGGACTTAACTTCTTGAAAATTGTTTAAGTTCGTGATGGAGAAATAAATAGAGTATAGCGATCGTAAAACCCCGTAAACCTTAAGTACACGTGAAATTAAAGTTAAAAGGAATGCTGACAATAGTGTTTTATTGGAACGGTAGCATTATAATAAAACAATGTTTGAATTAAATTTCTTGCACTTGGCTAACTTAAAGAAAGCTTTTAAAGAACTGATCCTTGTGGCTCTCTAATCATAAGCCATATTTTAAAAAATGTGTACTTTGAAATTTAAACATTGTTTTATTTTAATAATTTCCAATAGAATACCTGTAATTTTATCAGTAGATAAGTATTTTTAAATTGAAATGTAATCATATCATTACTGAATAAACAGCAGTTTACAGCACTACTAAGACAAAACAAAATAAAAGGGAATTACACAGTATAATGCGGTATTTGTATCCTTTACAAATTATTTGGGGATATAAATTTCACAAAGTAATCCATTTCTCGAAACATTTGGCACGCCAGTCAAGGTGGCATGTGAAGTTGCTAGTTTCTGTAACAGACAAAATTGCAACTTCGTATGCCATCGCATTAAGAGAGATGATGGATGGAATTCTTGCTTTTACAATTTTCTTACCCAGATCGTTCTTTTTGGTAGAACATTGCATTACTTTCATTCCAATAATTTGAGTTATGTAATTTTGTTTTTGAAATTGATGTATATTGTCAAAATCTCAGATTTCATTTGTCTGTTATTTTGCCACACTAAAAATCTATCTTCTCCCACACACAAAAAGAGAGACAGCGCAACGAAAATGTTTCACAATGTGCTTTACAATATGTGTAATAAAATTACTAATACAATTTTCTGTGTAGATTTTAGTTTTTTTCATTGTTCTGGGTATTTTTTAACAAAAACAATAAATAATATAAAAAACCAATCAATTTTATAAAGTAATCATCAAAGAATCTCACATTAAATTCTAGGTTCATATTTTAATTACTTTCTGAAATTAATGAACATAGTTTGTTATTAAACACAAATTGAGATATTAAACTAAAAATTTAAATTGCAATTTCGGTTTTATATTTTAAACTCGCTTCGCTCATTGGGGGCTCCACTTCCAAACCCCCGCTGAGGTTCTCGGGAAAGGTTTTTGGAATTTTCCTGTGGTTTACAGCCTAAAAGCGATATCTGTATCTGGTACCCTATGATCCCCAGGTGGGGCGAAGGGGCCTCCAAGCGGAGGTTTCATTACCTATATCAATTTTCCGAGAGAGGGTAGAGTGACAGGTGGTTAGCCCATCGCCTCGCAACCCCCCTCTGGAAACTAAGTATTTCTTGGACGTGAAAGGGCCGAGAAATTTTGTCAAGAGGCTCAAATTTAGGCTTGGAGTTCTTTTACGTGCCGTAAATCTACGACACGGGACTCCCAGCTTAAAGTCCCTCCCGGAGGACTCCGTGCCCAGGATTTTTACGTCCTGAAAAATCCATCGACCGCGGCCGGGTTTGATCCCGCGCCCTGCGGATCTAGAGGCGGGCACGGTACCTCTAGACCACCGCGGCCGACTAAAAGCGATATGTGTACCAAATTTCATGTTTTAGTTCATCTGGAAGTGGGCAAACATTAATGTTGAGTGAGTCCTTTTTCGGGGGTTTTTAGGACTAAAAATTAAAAAAAAAAAATTATTTTCCTGTGGTTTACAGCCTAAAAGCTATATGTGTACCAAACTTCAAGTTTGTAGCTCATCTGGATGTGAGCAAACATTAATGTCAGTGAGTGAGTGAATGAGTGAGTGAGTCAGCCGTGTGGCTTTATATTATAGGGATAAAGTGCGAAAACTATCAAGTCTCTAAGAAAAGTAGTTTAGAAAATCGCTCTCAACACTTCGGACATCCCAAATGATGTGCGCTTTAATTGATTTAAGCTGTCTATTCCAAAGCATTGTATATTTCTTCACATGCGTTATTTACTTAGGTATGAAGCAATTACCCCGAATGATAGCCGAGAGAAATGTAGACACGATGTTAATTTGAGTTTTATGACAAAACCACTTACTCGACAAGCACAGTGACACACAACGCATATTTTGTGGGTTACATTTACAATTTGTTGACCTTCAGGGGGAGTAAATAACAATACACCGCGGCTATCAATCAATGTGTTGAGCTATTCACAAAGGCAGAGTATAGCTATATGGGCCTACGGTTACCTGGTTAAACACAATTTAATGCTTTAACTATATTGCTCTTGTACAGTACATGTTCAGATCCCCCTCAGAGCGATTTATAATACACTCTATTTTTATATCGCGCCAAATGGTCTGTAATTGTATTTTCCAGCGTTTCGTACGACAAGTTCACCAAGTTTATATATATATATATATATATATATAATAGCTACCCTCTTTGTCATTATTCTTATGCACGAAGAAAGATGTGGGATCACATTAAGACTAGGTGGAACAATCAGAGGCTATCTAGTGTTAAAGGAACAATTACAAAAGAATTCTTTTTTCCGAATATTGAAACCCGACTTCAAAGCAAAATAGAACCTGAATTTGTATTAACTCAATTCTTGTCAGGTCATGGAATTTTTGGCTCTTACTTTGAAATGTTTAAAATTATAAGGGAGAATGGTTTTTTATGTATTTGTAAAGAAACTCAGACCGTAGAACAACTACTTTTTGATTGCCCACTCTTTGAAAGGAAAAGATTTTCGTTAACACTTAAACTATTGTGGTGTTAAATATGATAAACCACTCTTAAAATTTTTTAGCAAGGATTGTTGTAGTAGAGAATTCCACTATTTCATATGTTCTATATTTAAAAGATTACAATAATTTTATTTAAAATTTAGCGAAACAGTATACAAGAAAAGAGGTACATTATGAATTGTAACTGACATAAAAGAAATTGTATATTAAATAAATAAATAAATATATAAGTAAAGAGAAGGACAAAGATACTATTTCAAAGTCATTCTTTCTTCCACTGGGGAAAATTACGATATCCTACTCAGACTAGCCGCCATGGAATTTGAACCCTTAACTCCCGAAAATGTGTCCGCGATATAACTTGACAACATTATGCCCAATACAGAAGGCCTGCGGACTACAGAAATTACAAGAAGGTTAGAGAACAAGACCCCAGTTTCCTCTTGGACTAGGAATTAAAACACACGGTGGCTTTTTCACAATTTAATGTCGCATTTGCGCCGGGCAGAGAGAGAAAGAGAGGTTGTTACACTCTAATCATTATGTTCCACCAGACTGCTCCTGTGGACTGATACACGACTCTAGTTCTGCAGATTACACCCATTATTCACTAAATATTAATATAATGAAGATGGATTTTTCCCATTTTGATAACCTACTGCAGCGTCAGCCTGCTTGGCGCAGACTGCTGCCACCTCTTCACTGCTGTAACAATTCCACTAAAAACCTAGCAATATAGAGTGATTAGTCAAAGGGCATTTTTTTATGTTAAACGGTCAAATATTTTCTCTTTGCGCAGAGTGTATCAAACATATTACGCAAACCGAGAGGGCTCTGTTGTCCCAAGTCTGCTTTAACACTTATAAGCCTAATCGGAAAATGTCATCGGAGCTGTAAAGACCAACGAAACTTTGCCGAGTTGCAGGTCTTACAATACAATGACATTCACAAATACAATTCTGTTGCAAAGAGTGGGCTGGTTGAATGTGTTGACACCAACATCTTCAACAAGCTGGTCGAAGGAGACGTCTGTTAACTTTGTTACATAACGTCCATCTCCTGATGAAGTTCTGCCGAAATCTTTGGAAGATTCCAGGATTGTCTATGATTCGAACATTGTCAAAGCCAAGAAGAAACACCATGTTTCGTTTTTCAGAAACAACATGCAGGGCTAATATTGGGCAATTACGTGGTCTAAATCATGGTTTGAAATTTTATAATATTTCTATTGCAGAAAAATCCTGATTTTATAAAACACACTGTCAACCAATTTAAGGTAGAGAAATAAAGTTTTTAAATATGAAAAACCGACTCTTATAACTTTGCTTCTCATTCGTTTCATATTAATTTCTTCCACCTATTTCTATTTGCAAATGAATACATTAATATAAAACTATTTTAAAAATAGAGTTCTTTTTGTTGTTGCAATTATGAACTAAAATAAATTTATTTCTTTTGTAAAAAATAGTTTGACTTTTTAGTTTATATAATTATAATTTCTGTTATAAGTTATATTCGATTGGAGTTTCACAAACCTGACCTTTCATAAAATCCCAAATGTTTAAGTCGAGCGGTGTGAGGCCTGGGGGTCGAGGAAGCCGATCTTCTGGACCACCATTTCCTATCGGTCTATAATGTTACTGAGTTTTGTGACTTCACTGCATGATTAGGCTACTTATTACTTGCCTACCCTATGCATACGACACTTGTGCTTGGCAATTAATATATATCTAGTTGTTGCCGAAGGTGTTATTCAGATGGGTGTGAAAAACACCAGTAGCATATTTAGGCACAGGCCACAATAGGCCCGGGCCTAAGGCGGCAAATTTGTTGAGGTGGCACAAATTTTGACTATACTCAACTTTATAATTAGAATTGATTTATTTTACACGTGGAATTAATTTTGTAACATACTTTTTTTTTTAACAATATCGCTTGGACTCACCATTCATAAGCTATTTTTTGTATTGTAAGTATGGATATTAATAATTAAGGAATCGCGCACAATGTGCATTATCTTAACCTAAGACTTAACCTACCCAGTCCTGAACCCGGGGAGGGGATCTTTCACTACTGAAAAATCCCCCACCCGGCCGGGAAACGAACCAACACATGGCATGTGAACTTATCCGTCTCCACTCCCAGTAACGACACGTGAACAAATTGTCGTGTTACTTCTGTCGGTAACTTGGTACATAGTAAACACCACGGCTAAGACTTAAAATAATAATAACTGTCGGTATTTAGGCCTATCCCCATTTACTTAAGTGACTGCAGACGGTAGGCCTATACATCGGCGCACAAAGAAACGGACTTCATGCTTTTATACTAGGCCTATTCGTAACTTGTCATTCATTATTTTAAATTTAATCCGTATTGCTGATTTGTGATCTTCTTCATCACTGTCCGTAGTAATAATAGCAGTTCTTCAGTTTCTGAAGTCGTGCTAAATCGGATGTATCACTAGTGCTGTTTTCAAATATTGTCATAAGGTCGTTGTAATACTTACATATCGTTTCTAATGGCGAAGCCTTAATCATTCCTGTTTCCTAGTTATTTACATTTTAAAAGAAGAAAGCTAAGAAAGAAGCTAAATGACAGTGAGTAAAAGAAGAGAAAAAGAAACAAAAAAGCTATCATAGAAAAGTGTAGTTTGCAAACCTCTCTAAAGAATTCCGTTTCCTCACAACAATGCATCTGGTTTTCGAAAAAAAATGTCATAAAGGGGCTAAAAGAACCCTTCCCGACTGATATTGAACCTGAACTTATTAATTACTGTCTGCGTTTTCGAGCACACCTGAAATCAAGTGGTCTGGATATTACTTCATTCATACAAATTTCGCAACAACTAAAAAATTCGACAAGATGTCCTTTAATGTGTTATAATCCTAATTTTGACACTGCCGTTACAATTTTCTGTGTAAGATGGCAACAAAATGTTCAGCTGAACGATCATTTTCTGCTCTTAAAATGTTGAAGGACTACCATAGAACAACGATGACGGAAGAAAGACTTAGCACCTTAGCAGTTCTATAAAGACACCATTTTCCACTTAAACACGTTTTTATAGACTATAAACATACATTTAGGCATTTTGAACACGAATTCAATACATTTCAACATGATGACCCATCAAATCTAAGTACAAGTCCTATCGTTCCTCTGTAGTCCGAAACACCCTTGCTAACATATCTGACGTTATCTGTTCCGCAGCGGCATAAATGCGGGTTTTCAATTGTTCAAGATCAGTGATTTCACCTGATACACCTTGGACTATAAAGCCCCAGGGGGAAAAGTTCATTGGGGTCAAATCGGGCGAGCGGGGAGCTCAAAGTCTTGGCCCGATTTGACCCCCGACGGACTTTTTCGCCTGGGGCTTTATAAGACCAAGGTCTTGAACAATTGAAAAAAGGCATTTATGTCGCTGCGGAACAGATAACGCCAGATATGTTAGCAAGGGTGTTTCGGGCTACAGAGGAACGATGGGACTTACGTTTAGATTTGCAAGGTCACCATGTTGAAATGTATTGAATTTGTGTTCAAAATGTCTAATGTATGTTCATGTTGTTTATAGTCTATAAAAACGTGCTCAAGTGGTGACTTTATGAACACCCTATATACAGAGTGATGTCACAAGGGTTTGGACTACGCGAATGTGAAAAATACCTTCGTCGAGCGAGGAGCAAGGAGCAGAACATTCTAGAATATATTGCGTGAGTCATAAAGCAAGTATTACCGACTTATGAAATATAATAATTATAATATAGGCTACCAGTATATCTGGGCTACTTCTTCAGCCAACAGTTGTAACTTAATATGCATGCTCTTTATTTTGAAGGACGGCATTTACTGACGCCCTAGGGCCGGGAAATTTCAAGATACACCTTTGAACAACACACTGAAATGTGCCGGAGCCCATACTGCTTGTACCATGCATGGCGACGTATTACCAGCGGAACGTCTAGTAAGTACTCCCAAAAATCATAGTTTTCTGTACTTAAAAACGTCAGTTACGTACATGAATGAAGTAGCAAGAAATAAACTATCAATGCATTCAATTGCGATGACTCCAATAGGAGCAAAAAACAAACAAACAAACAAACAATTTAGGCACGCAATTCCACCACGCAACAAAAAGGACTTTACAACTTCAGAAAATTATAGAAATGTTACCATGTAGGCTATCTTATGGAAATGGTTAAGGTGATATTTTAAAGCAAAACACGTCAAGTTTTGACTCACACAGTATCGTAGTACCAAATTCAGACACCAATAGTGCTACGGCCATGCAATAGAAAATGACTACTTTCATTAGTGCGGAAAATGCATGCCGTGTGTTTTAATCGACATGGATCCATTCATTTTTCAGCATAATGTGGCACTACCTCATCACCGTGAGGTTCGCAAGCTATTTGAACAGGGATTCCCAGGTCGGATTGGTCTTGCGGGGCCAAATGTATGGCCAAGGCCACCTCGCTCACCAGATTTTATCCTCTCATTTTTTTCTACAGGAGTTCATCAAGGATGTTCCTTCTTTATCTGCCAATCTTACTGAATTTTGAGCTCGAATTTCTGCCGAAAATTGAAATGATTTACTGGCTTGTGTGTGGCAAGAGATTGACTCTAGATCTGATATGAGCCATATCACAACGGATGCTAACAACCCAAAATAACAGCATGATAGGCACCTTAACAATTCCTTTAAGATATGTGCATGCATTTCTATAAGCTTCTAAAGTTGTAAAATTCTTTTTGATACACCGTTAATTGACCAACTCAAAGAAAATAATTTTAAAATGATCCATATAATGGGTACAATAATTAGTCTTCTTCTTCTTCTTCGTAGTTTTTACCTCTCCCTTTTAGGATTTTAAGCGACCCAAGCCTCCCGGGCCTTACAGGGCCGCGACCTGTCGGGAGAGGGATTACCTTTGGATCACATACATACTTTTTTGACCAGACAAGGACATGGAGGGCCTCCCCGGATGAGTGATCAGCCCAATGCCGGGGCCACCTCCGAGACAACACGAACACATAGGACGATACACACCATTCACACACACACTCACTCAGAACAAGGCGAGGATGAGGATGAAGATGATAATGACGGCCAGATGATATCCGGGGACCACAAGGACCTAAAGTTACCTGACATTTGTCTCATAGGTGAGGGAAAACCCCGGAAAAAAACCTCACCTAGGTAACTTGTCCCGACCAGGAATCGAACCCGGGCCCGCTGCGTGAGAGGATTGGACGCATCCCCTGAGCCACAGCGGTGGACACAATAATTAGTCTCTGGTAAATATTAAAGTAATGAGCACAGCTTTATTAGTGCCACAAAGGATAATATAGAATGACTCCCTCGAACGGGAAATATTTGCTGAACCACTTGCTTGGAGTAATCCTCTAAAACGTTTTCAGTGTTTTGCATAAGCAAAACTCCAATTGCTCCGACTGAAAGAAGCAGTTGTATATTGCACTCTTTCGAACGTAATCAAGCTCAGTGTGGATAAAGAATTCCTACATTTAAATAAAGCGTTAATTTCATTGACAAAAACATCCACGTTAATGAATGGAAATCTATACAAACTACGAGTCTCTTCTAACGGAATTTTAATTATGAGATTGAACTTTTTTCCTCCATCCAACGTTATTTGTTGATCGCAGCCAAGTGGCTTAATGAATTGCAATTTCGAGGTTTCGGTTCTGTTCCATCAACTTAATTACTGAGCGATATTTGATTTGGTCTTCCCGGTTACTATTACATTAATAACGACAAAAGCATAGAGCGTATCTCGAATACAAGGCAAAAATAAAACACACCGCATTTCCGCTGTATATTTACATCCAATTTATTCCATCGCGTTTGTCCCACAATACAACAAAAACAATAAGAGATGAACTATGAATGATATTTTAATTTACCTCACGGTACTCTATAAGATAAATTCTGTACAGCACATACAATCTACGACAGGCAAATTCAGAATTAATACTTTTACTAAGACGATTAGTCTGTGTATGTATGTGAGACTGAATATGTATTGTACAGTACATTACTGCTAATTACGAACCATGTTTGTATACAGTCAAATTGTTGAGTGTCATTTTGCAAAAAGAATGCAAGTTTGATTTAGTTAGGCCAAGAAAGATTATAGTCTCCTGTTAATTATTTTCCCAATATTTTAACGTTAAGTTAACGACTTGAAAGACAAAAGTTTAAACTCTGAAGAGTTAACAAAATATGATTCTAAATGTAAACGTTTCTAGCCGTCACCCTTCATACGGTTAGATTGGAAATGGCTATTCATAATTAAATTTTATATGCAGGTGTAGGAATAAAATAAGATAGCTATCTCTATATTGCGTAATTTATACTGAAAACCCATACATATGGAACATATCTTCTCTGTTGGGTGAGCACGATTTTATCAATGTGCATAGAATTTTGTTGTCAAAGTAACACTGTACAACAAATCTGAACTTTATTTCTGTCCTTTAAACGAAACTATGTGATTCTGTATAAACAAAAGGTTCTTGATTCATATATCAAAACTAAACGTACCGTTTTGGTAGGAACCACACTTCTCATATTCACATAAAAAACAAAATTGTGGATTTTTTTGGAAATGGTGCGTGGTAAACAAAAAATATTACAGCTTCGTTATTTTCAGCCACAAATATACAAGAAACAGATATTTTAATCTAACGGATATTTTTCATGTTGTACAGTGTAATACGTACAGGGGTACGCCGTAGCCTAGTGGTTGAGGCGCTGCGCTACAAACCGGAAGGTCGCGGGTTCGATCCCCGATGTCACTATGGCCCTGGGGTCGACTCAGCCTCCAACAGAAATGAGTACCGTGAGCAATCCTGGGGGTAAAGGCGGTCGGTGCGTAAGGCTGACGACCTTACTACCTTCCTGTGCCGATTGTTTAAAAGTCCGGGAGCCTCACTCAACCTCCTGGAACCCTCTGGGCCTCCATGGCCTGTAAAAGGGAACACTTCACCTATACTTTTACAGTGTAATACAACGAGGGGTCCGGATTTTATCGGCTATTCCATTCATACGTCTTTCATAATGACCAATAACGTTTAACAATTCCTCGGATATAGACAAATATAGACTTCCTAGGAGAGCAAGGAAGCAATTTTTACCTGATAAAACGTCAGCTCGTTACTGGACACGTTAAGGTATCAAGCGTACAGTGATTAATAAGTCACATACTGTCAGTGAACAGAATTAAAATACGTTAATTTATACAACATAACTTGTTTAGAAATGGAAATAATGTAAATGTGCATTGATTAAAACACAATTTATTTTCGGTGCAAGCCAGTTCGTGTGCTCTTATTGCGTTCTGATGTTAGCAATCTCCGACGACGAACTTTATCCCTTGGTACGCACTATTGGTAGCACTGACAACTCGAATCGATTCAGGCCATGGAACTGGTCCTTCTCTGCCTATCCCTCTGTCATGGTAGATACCAGTCAGTGCATCTCGAACAATGAGACTAAAATGTGCTGGAGCCCCATCATGCACGTTCTCCCAACCTCAATCCTTTGGATTTTGATCTCTGGGGCACCTTAAACTATTGGTTTATGGAGCAGACATCCCGGATGAAGAAACTTTTCATCGACGTGTCATGGAAGCCTGCGAAACCATTCGATACCATCCCGGAGTATTTGAAAGGGTGCGACAGTCCATGATTCAACGAGTGCATGCATGTTTAGAAGAGGAGGACATTTCGAGCATTTGTTATGAGTTTTGTGTTGACGTGTTATGAGTGTACCAATGTGTTGAACAGTTCCTAACGAGAAAACAAAGGATTATGGGACCTATGTTCATGTGAACTTTTTTCGGCATAGTCCCAGTTCAACTCCCTCCATTGTCGCGATATGGCTTCTTCACACGTCCGGCACAATGTATTTGTTTTCAACCGAGCCAGGGTGACCGACCAACTAATACAACGGGTGCACAGTCACTTATGTGCTTGTCTGCATTGGTGACAGGATGTTAGGTTAGGAACAGTGATATTAGGGTTAGTGTTAGGATGTTAGGTTAGGAACAGTGATATTAGTGTTAGTGTTAGGATGTTAGGTTAGGAACAGTGATATTAGTGTTAGTGTTAGGATGTTATGTTAGGAACAGTGTTATTAGTGTTAGTGATATGTAGGGCTTGATTAGTAGTAGTTGTGCGCATTTCTTTTGTTATGTTGGTCACAGTTCATCGCTAAACAACGTCACACAGGCAACGTCGAATCATGCGATCTGTACAATAAATATGGCGGAAATATAGCTACTTCTTGTCATTTCGTACTATAAAAGAAAATGTACTCTTTAGGGCGGGCTGGTTGGACTAAATCACTCGTGAAGACAATATCTCCTCTCCCGAGATTGATGTGTGTTGAAATCCGTGTGTTTTAAACTGTTTTATGGAGATAATCTTGTGTTAAAATATGGGGGGAGTTGATATAGGATTTTACCCTTTTTTCATTTCTTTGTGTAAGGAACCCAAGCCCGAAGTTTGTAAAAGTATTTTCGAAACAGCCTGTATGTATATTACTTGATTGTTATTCCAAGTCTTGGTCTAATGGCTTCCAAGGGACGGGGTGCTTATTGACAGGTCAATAGCACAAGGCAACCATTCACAGACCGTAAGAACTTCAGTGTATGTTCGTCGCCGATTCTGATCGTTAGTTTTAGGAACTTACATGGCACAATCCTTCAAAATGATAATTTTGCCATGTCTATTTTTAATAACACGAATCTGACATGAGAAGTCTTCAAGAAACGAGGGATGTTGAGCATGTGGTAAAAATTTACAGGCGTCTAGGACAGGGGTCGGCAACCTTTTGAATCGGAAGAGCCAAAAATTACAATTTAAAGTTTTGAAAGAGCCACAAATTTTTTTCTTGCCAACAATAAATAGTACTCGTATAAATAAAGTTTTTTGATAAAGAAAACTAATCTATTTATTCATATATAAGTAGTGTTTTTCACAACAAATTAGATAATATATATATATATATATATATTTTTTGTTTGTTTTCATGTTACTATGGGCAACAAAATGTCGTTAATATTTTAATTACAATTACAATTACAATTTATTACTCCAAAGTACACGAACAATATATACAAAAGTTGATACACCCCCCGAAGAAGCAGAGCTTGTGTTCGGGGGTGGTATATGGCATTATTAGATAATTACTTATTATTTAAGTAAAAAATTAAAACAATTAAACATTTACTTACAACACTAACTTGTACTTCAATAACATGCATTTGAGCAAACAAATTCAATGGGAGCGTTGTCTTTGCATGGTTTTAGAAAGTTTGGATAAATTTGGCTCATAACTTGTTGTTTTAAGTTTCAAACACGACTCTAAATTTTCATTTATTAGTTGGCTTCTTACTTTACGTTTCATTACATTCATGCAAGAGAACGCTTGCTCGCACGAATATGTCGATCCGAAGATAGTCAGCACTCCAAATGCCAACTTCTTCACCTCACTGTAGCAATCTGGGAGACTATTCCATGCGTCGAATATAAGTGCCTCAAACTCGCGGCATTTCTTTTAAAGCTGTCCATTTTAGTTGCGTTACGTACATACATTTCTGGACCTCCAACTCTTCCAACTTGCTTTTGAACTCTGTAAATTTTCCACTCCACAAAGCTTTACTTTTTAAATCGATCAATTGCATTTCTAGAGATCCAAATGGCCCAATGTGGATTTCGTTACTATTTGTGTTGAGAGGATTTACTATGAATGCTAGAGTGGTTGTGTTGGTTTTGAATTGCTCAAATCTGTCAGCAAATTCATCTTTAATTTTTTTATAACTGTGCTGAAGTAATTCGTGTCAACAGTTGCACTGGATTTTTCGCGATATTGCTTTAGAAATTGAAAATGAAGTAATTTACCGCTCTGAATATCTTCTGCAAAAAGAATTAATTTTTCTTCAAAACAAACCAATTCTTCTACCAAAACATAGGCTGGGTTTCCCTTTCCTTGCAGTTTTAGATTCAACTCATTTAATTTCGCTGTGATATCCACCATAAAGTAAAATTTTTGCAACCATTTGTCGTTCTCTAATTCAGGGTGATTAATGCCTTTTTCATTTAGGAATGTATTTATTTCATTCAAGCACAAAGCAAAACGTTTCAACGCCTTACCTTTGGAAAGCCATCACACTTTATTGTGAAGAAGGAGGTCGGAATACTGAGTCTCCATTTCGTTTAAGAATTCTTTAAACTGACGATGGTAGAGTGCTTTTGGCAAGATGCTGTTAACAATCTTGATTACCAAATTCATGACCTCAACTATTTTGGCCGGAAATGTTTAGGCACAAAGCACTTCTTGGTGTACGTATTATGCAGTGAAACGTAAGAATTTCGTGGTTTATTTTGCTCTGAAGAATCGTTGTTTCCCCTTTATTTTTTCCTGTCATACTTCTGGCTCCATCAGTTGCTATTGAAACGATTTTATTTAAATCGATCTTGTTGTCTTCAAGGCATTTTTGCACGGCATTCGCTATAACAAACTATACGTCACAGCCAAAGCACTGGTGAAGACGCCAAATTGTCTTGTGTCGAAAGCGAATTAAAACCTACATAGAAACATCCGACGACGGCGTCATTCGAGAGCTTCCGACGGACTGACGACAGTGACGACGTGTGTCACGGGGAAGGGGTGCGGTGAAAAGCGAGTACAAGTGGCTGAGAGATAGAATCGGTGCCTAATCCTCGTTAATCGATTCAGAACGATTTTTAAATGTTTTTTTATATAAAATAAATAATATTTGCGTATGGAACTAAAGAGCCGCAGCTTCACATCCAAAGAGCCGCATGTGGCTCGCGAGCCGCCGGTTGCCGACCCCTGGTCTAGGAGAATGATGTCACTGCCGCTTTGAGATCTTCATCGGTTGGGAACTCTTTTTCACCCGAGGAGTCCTTTAGTTTCAGAAACAACTGAAAATCGCTGGAAGCCAGGTCAGGGCTGTAAGGATGATGTACAAAAATTTCCCATTGAAAACGTTGTAGTTGTACCTATGTTTGAGCAGCCGAATGAGGCCGAGCGTTGCCGTGAATCAAAAACACTTTCACAATTTTCCACGTTTCATGTTTTGGATTGCGCATCGTAATCGTTGAAGAGTTGCACAATAGGCTTCTGCGTTTATTCTTCGTCTTCTTGACGGAAATTCCAGGCTCACGTCTTTGGCGGTAGAAGAGTATAACATCAACACTGAAAAACTGGTACTATACGACAATAAATGCCTTGACAACAATAGCGATTACGTTGAAAATTAGAGTAAGGTACTGTATCTTTGTAAATAAAGTGTTGTGTTGATATCTTTAGTCATTATTTAGTTATGCCAAATCGTTCTTTACTTTCTGGTCGACCCTCGTAATACTGTACAATGCGTGCAGTACGGCATTTTTTTTTACAAATGCTTAAACATACCCACAAGACAAGTGAAGAAGATAGACTTAAATTTTAGCACAACAAGTTAAATGAATTGAGATCGCATTACTTCAGCTACCAATGTAATAGTGAAAAAATTTTAAATCGGAGATGAATAAAGATACATTGTTTTTTCCTAGTTTATGGATGATGACAATCACTTCGATTGAAATTATTGGTTATGTGCAGAAAGAAAATTCGTGAAAAGTGAGAAGTTCGTAAGATATTTATACTGGTTTCTAAACAAATAAATAACAGCTCAATTAACTTTTAGCTACAGGAATGATTGGGTCATATTACTTTGAGGATGGTCAACAATCAATAAAGGGTGTCACAGACGATCTCATCTCGTCGGATTGACAGTAGTCTTGAGGAAATAAAATATTCCGACAGAAGTCCTCATCCGCTTGCTGTACAGAACGAATGAAACATTCTTCTTACTTGATGAAAGAGCCAAAAGGGTGAGACTGTGATAGGAGCATATCTACATTAAATCAAGGAAAATAAAAATGTGGTAAAAATGGCTAATGGAACGAGAAAGATTCAGTCATATGTCATAGTTACTACGAGAAACGATGTAATGATTGTCGTAATTATTTGGGAATGGACCACGAATCTCTCGGTGGATACTGAATTAAAGATAACCAAGTGATGTATTTGTTATAGTCATCAGTTTTGAAACTGGTTTTACCCAATTCTGTAGTTCTTCCTATCTTGGGATAGTCACTTCACGCCCACCTACTTGTTCCGAGTAACATCATCAATAGATTGTTTCATGTATACTAATCGTAGTCTTCCTTTACAGTTTTCACCCCTCTATTGTTCCTTCTAATATTGTATTAACTAAGCCTGGATGCCTCAGAATATGCCACACTACTTTGCCTCTTTTTTTGATAAGTCTTCTTCCCTCTATGCTTGTTAAACTTCTTCAATGGGTATTTTGTCAGTCCACGTAATCTTCAACCGCCATCTATAGCATCACATCTCAAAAGCTTCAATTGTTCTATTCTTCAATTGATATAAAAACAGATTACTGCCATAACAGAATCAGTTTATCTTGAAAAGCGACTGGTAGCCAGTTTACGATACTTACAATTTCACCTCAGCCGATACCAGAAATAAAACGAGGAATAAGTGAAGCAATTAATGAAATTCTGAAAAAAATACATGGAAATACTTGTAATAAATAGCAAGGGCACTTTAACGATTGATGAACAAAACTACCCGACAATGCTGTAAGAGGCGACCTCATTTGTCAGGCGGTCAGATGAATCGGCCACCTAACAACACCAGACAAGAATTTGTCGTAAGAAAAATCTAAACATAATCTGACCAAATCTGCTGATCGCCTGACCAAATCAGTTCGTCTGTAACGCCCTAGTGACTACCCGAGTTACATTTTCAAGAAGTAGTGTTTATTAGGAAATTTGAACATTCCACACTATATTCCCTCCTTTTACGTAATTAGGTAAAGTGATCCCTGTATGGGCCATGGAGACCCCTAAGGTTTCCGGGAGGTTGATGCTCCCAGACTGAGACATCGGCACAGTAAGATGGTAAGGTTGTCAGCCATACGCACCGGCCGTTTTTTTACCCTCAGTTAATACTCCTGGTGCTCATTTCTGTTAGAGGCTGAGTCGACTCCAGGGCCATAGTGCCACCAGTAGGATTAGGCCAATGGAAAAATCCCACCGACCTCATCGGGAATCGAACCCACGACCTTCCTGTTTGTAACGCAGTGCCTTAACCACTACCCCTTTACATAATTAGAATTGAAGGGGCTAGTTCCATAAGGGCGTAAGGCACATCTTGAATTTTGAGTTTTTAACATTTATGCCTTCTCCTCATATCTCTTAAATACTCAGTGAACAATTTATACTTGTGCCTTAAACCTCTGCTCAGTCATAAGAAAAGACCTGTGCTTGTGAGTGGTAACATTGTTTAAAAACATTAAGATTTCTCAAAACTATGCTCTTGTGCCTTACGCCCTTATGGAACTAGCCCCTTCAATTAGTTTAATGAAGCTTAACATTCTTTGTCCATGACAATAATTAAATCAATTCTTCTGAAAACACACATAGAAAGGGAAAATACCGCTGAGTAGCGAATGGAAATTATTCATAACAAAAGAAGACGTGTAGAGTAGAAACTCAGAGCTGAGAGTAAAGAACTTTAGACATAAACTATCCTTGGCACTTTAACGAGCATATAAATAAAAGTAACCGCAGGAGGTCGGGTTGCACGTCACTTATTTAATTACGAAAGAACTCTTGAATTTCATAAAGCAAGACAAAACAGGCGCATGCCCGAGACACCTGGAGTAGGCACTGTACCTTATGAAACTTAATAAGCGCTATTAACAAAGTACGACGGCATCACTCTCTAGGTGGCACTGAACGTATGCAACAGATTGCTATCATTTATAATCGCACAACTAGCAAAGTGACAACATATTTCCTGCAGCTCAGTTGCCTAAAGAATACCCATTCAAGAAAGAGTCGGTGCGTAATTTGAACAATGAAAATTTATGCTCCTGAAATTACAGTCCCCTAACCGGGGATGCAATAAGCGAAGCACGAATAGGGAAGGGGAAAAGAGAGTTTACATAGTATATTACAATAATTTATGTAACAACCTTATTCCTGCCCTGTTCTTTCATTTGTTCTTTCCTAACTTCAATCGCATTTGTGTTCTTCCTTCCCCTCCCCTTCCCATTTTCCAGTTTCTTGTTTCATATTTCGAGGAGTAATATATTTTATTATATACTGGTGCAATATTTCTTTCCATGCTTAACTTGCTACTATAAAAAACATTTAAAGAAAATTTTACTGTAAAATTAAGCACAAAAAATGGAAACTTGCCCATAATCTGATGGTGGAATAGTTGGAATGGTTCTTGTACTGTAGGAAAATAATCTAATCAAATAACTGAGAATCCGGAAGAGACTCTCTCTTTTAAGTCGTGATTCTATTTTCCTTAACAAGGGTCTATTAACAAGTTATCTATTTGAAGTAGGGTATGTTAACGGTCTTACTTCAAAATTTAAACCTTAAATACGAAAATCTTGAATGGTTTACAAATGGATGGTTTAATGGTTTATACACCCAATGCTTGCTATAAATAAGATAGTAAGAGTTAATACTTTTAAAAAAAGTTACACATTCTCGCGTAACATTGTCATAATTACACAAAATCATATAGTGTTATAAATAATCTTAGAGGCCATTTAACTGCTAGGTAATTCTGCCCTGTCCTCAACCATACATCTATTCCAAAGATAAGGGTATGTTCTATCCAATCCGGCATCGCCTATGCGAGTGATAAACCCCACTCAGGTCGGGCGGCAGTGGAATTTGAACTCGCAACCTCCTGAATACAAGCCGCGACGCTACCGCTTTGGCCACCTTCCTTGGTATTATTACACAAAAGATGGTGCAGTAAGCCCACATTAATATGGATAAATTGAGACTAGTCTGTATTAACAAAAATCTATATTAAAATAATTAAAAGAAAACAAGGCCAATTCGTATTTAAGAGCATCCACAGTACCGTAAGAACGTAAAATACAGTTCTTCCGTGATTCCCATAGTTGTTTTTAAAACCTTCCTCTTGTCTAATGTTTTTCGCACGGTTACTTCGTTACAAGTTCACACAGATCCCTCAAATGGCGGTTGCATTAATTTAATAGTTTCACGAAATTATTTAAAAAAAAAGTGAATAATTAATCAATTATTTAGGTTTGTCAGTGGAAATTCTTTACAGTAAATTGATATCAGATCTTTATTTAAACCAATGCTAGAACTGAGAATAGAACTACGCGTAATGTAATGATTGTGTGCTTATTTATTCTCTTTTCAATAAATATTTATTTATTTGATCCAGTGTCCTAATGAGGGTGTCCACAGAAATTTCAAAATACATTTCTTCTGGTTTTTCCCTGAGTTTCTATGACACCACAAGAATCAATGTTTTCAAAGTTCTTTGTAAAAAAAAATTAAAAAACCAGCCTCTTTTTTCCCCATATCAAAAATGAGAAATGATTAGCTCAAGTACTAAAAAGAAAATTGCTGGGCAACAGCAGACTGGAGCAAAGCACATGCCCCGCACTGGAGTTATTTTCCCCGACTATTCTGTGTTTTTTGTTGTTACAAATTTCCCTGACTTATTTCTTTGTTCTACAAAATTCCATGACTTTCCCTGAACGATTTCAATTTCCCTGACTTTCCAGAAGGTGGAAACCCCTGTCTAATAGATTGTGGTCAACAAGAAGTATGCACTTCAGATCCGAAATATATTAGTATAATACATGTTTTATGTTTCTTCGAATCAATGTTTTGTACAGCCGTCTCAAACACCATGAGCTTCACATGAGCACACACTGCAGAACGCCTGGTTTTCACTAACACGTGAAGTAAATAAACCTGGCCACTCCGTGTAACATTTTGGATATTTTTACTACACTGCTGTGTCGTTGCTAGTGGTTGCAATTTAAGAACTAACACGCTTCATTTTATAAAACCCCAAACCAATCAAAGAAATTACAATGATCCAAACCACAGTCACTGTGAAGTTGGAACACAAGAAAGATAATGGCAATTAATGGAAACGAAAATTCGACACCAGACATAGAGAAAGCAAAGACCATACACGTAAAGGAGAAAGACATAGAGAAGGAAGAAGGAAGCCAACGATAATCCAAAAACTACCAGCTGACTAAGAAGTTGAAAGTTTTGCCACCAGAATCTCTGCTGTTATCGTAACACCACTCTCGAAAAGATGGAGTGATGATTTCGGTCGCTTAGATGATAAACATAGAAAAGCGTTGATATTTTTATTTAATCATTTACTTTTTTCGCAATAATTTTAGTTTTCTGTAGCAATTTTTCCAATGCACGTAATTCCGTCTTAATGAAAGGAATACCATTATAATTACGGACAATCCGTAATAGTCGGCAACCTCTGCGAATTATTGGCATTCGCCTTTGAGTGTGCGAGAATTCGAACATGAGTTTAGAACGTTACTGTCTTGGTCTCCTTATTCAGTATCAGTGATTATGCAAATGGAAAAAGTTAGAAACCAATAATAACAGGTATCCCGCAAAACATTGGCAAGAAATCGGCCAATTTCTAAAATGCCAGCTATATACAATTTGACTCTGCTTGAAACCATAATAATAAAATGTTATGATTATGTGCACTATTATGATACTTCTAAATGGTGTATTATTATTATTGTTATTATTATTAAAGGTTTAATGAACAATATATCGCAATTATCCCCATCATAACCTATTATACCGTATTGTTACTTCCTCTGCCCGTACCATAGGCACTATAGGTAGAGGAAGTACTGTTTTCGACCTCCAAATTGAAAGTTTTAAACATTTATACAAAACAAACATTAGTATACATCAATGCCCTGAACCCAAAAATACTATTTTCGGAAACATGACTCTGTGTGTGTGTGTGTGTGTCTGTATGACTGAACGACCTAACTCTAGAACGGAAAATCGTATGAAAATTAAATTTTGTATTTGGGTTAGGTATCTTCTGGGGTTGAGACACAAAGATTGGTGACGACTTTATTTTTTAGGAGACTTTCGTTTTTTGCGATTTTCTCAAAAAAAGCTCTTACAATTTTGTTTAAACTTTACACATGAGGTGCTTACACTAAGAGCTAAAACTTTCATTTGAAACATGTTTTCGGAAAAAAAAAAAAAAAAAAAAAAAAAAAATACGTGAAAGATAGTTAAAGCCACCCACTCAGAATATGTGCTCTATGCAGTATGGTAGAAGTAAATGTGAAGTAAAAAAAAGTATTGGTCATGCTTAAAGTAAACAAGTTACGAGAGTACATTAATCAGATTTTATTTGGGTTATGTATCCCTCGGGGATGCGATGTGATGTGGCAACGACATTCTCTTAATTTAAAACCGATTTCATGAAGAGAATGTCACACACAATAGTTTGAATATACTAAGAGGCTAATTTTTATTTGGGCAGAGGGAGTTTTGTGAATTTCACATCACATTTTTTAAGGGGACTTTACAAGAATTTTTTTTCCGATTTCCTTGAAAATTGCTCTAACGATTTTCTTTAAATTTTGTACGTTCTAAAACTTTTACTTGGGGACTTTTTTCGAAAAAATCTCTGAAGGGTAGTTATAAGCCACCCACTCTGAATACGCACTTTTTGAAATATGTTCTTTTGTTCTATATCAGAATGAGAAGTGAAAATTTATTGACCATGCTTAAAGTAAAGAAAGTTACGAGAGTGCATTAATCAGACTTTATTTGGGTTATGTATCCTTCGGGGATGCGATGTGATGTAACGAGATTCTCTTCATTTTTACAATTAATTTACATGATACTCTACTAAGATGCTAACTTTTTATTTGGGCAGAGAAAGTTATGATAGTTTCACATCAGATTTTTTAAACATTACTTACAAGAATTAAAAATAAGTTACAACGAGTTTTTAATACACATTGTTGATATGTAAAATTATTATTGTTGGAAAATGTTAAAGCTGAAATCTGATTCAAGTAGTTTAAACTGAACTATCAACGAATTTCATTGCCTAAAAGAGCTATAAATTCCATGGATAGCACTTTGCGGTAATTAAATGTTGTTTAAATGCATGAATGCACGACAGATTAATAGTATCAACTTAACAAAATGCAATATCTGCAACTCCTGTCGCGTAAACACGATTTCACAGCTTGATAAATAGTCTTATCTGAGTAGGATATCATTGGGTATTTTACATTAGAACATTATATTCAGTAAAAGCTGGTATTAAAATGGAGGTTTAAATGAAGGTTTAGATTTTAACATGAGTTTTTTTCTTGTTACTCTGTATTATATACCTTATTAATTAATCTACGGTTTAACTTCAGTCAAAATTCATTACAGCTGAATCGATCATCCATAGAATGGATAGTGTAGCCATGAGGTCTAGGATGATCGATTCAGCTATCATAGTAGTTGAAAAATGTGTTACTTAATGTTATATTGTGTAAATTATTACCCTGTGTTTGGATAATTGTATTATTTTTCAATTTTTAAAATTACAAATTAGCTGTAGAATATAATGCCTCTACAACTCATGAATGGGATTCAGGGAAATAATGTACAAATTACATTGACATAATACTATTGCCAAATGCAATGATATTCAAGATTCTTTCTTGCATAGGCCTACCACAGTATAGTGGCCTACCATACGCAATACAGAGAAATGGAACTGATCGTTGAACAAATTGTGCTTAAATCAGGGTTGCCATAATTAAGACTATAGTCGTACATATACGACTATTTCATAGATTTGTGCGACGTACGACACAATCATGAGTCGTACGCCTATTTGTACTACTATTTTTAACATAGCGTTAATCAATCTACTGACGAATTTTAAATTTGATATGTATCCAGCTTTTTGTTTTCTCGTGGTTTTTGTTGTAAGCATGTTGCTAAAATCAATAATTACAATAATTACAATAATTACATCACTGTGGCAACTACTGTTTTTTAATTTTATTGTATTTAATCGAATTTAGCACATCGGGAGATAATGAAACACGCCTAATCATTTACCAATAAGATGATTTATTAACAATTACATGACATGTGTAAGGTGCATAATACCGATTATTTATTATTATTATTATTCTTATTATTATTAATAACGCAATACGTTCTTTATACTGAAAAATCACAAGGTATACGACAGTTTTAACTAGCATACGACTTTTTCGGATATTGGTACGACATTTCTGATCTGGCAACCCTGGCTTAAATTCTCTAACCTATAATCCCGATGACGTGGTAAGTTCTAACGTAGAATGTATAGGAGCCATAAAACTAAAACAAGCTGGTTAGCTAAACAGAAAGACAGCTACAACACAGGAAGGGAGCACGGTCACTGAAAGCACTCTCCGATAGTTTGAAGTTGCAGGGAAACTGTGACTTCTTTACGTGCAGAGAGAAAATGCCCAGAGCATGCCCGCTTCCCACTCTTTGTGCCACTGTAAGTTGCAATCTACATACATCTCGAACACTTCTAAAGAAAACCTAAGGACTTACGTCTTTCTTTAACAAACGGGACCATGAAAAGACATTTTACTTCGCTTATACAAAATCAAGAGTTCTTACGCCGAGCGTTACGATCGTTATACGACGACCCGTAATTCTCAGAGTCCTAGAAGATATAACAACAATACTATCTCTAGTAGAGCAGAAGATAGTGTGTCCCAATAGCAGTGCCAAGAAAAAGACAATTTACGCTTATGATTTTTACTTCTTGAACGCAACGGATGACCTTAAACCCGATTTTCATAATTCTGAGCCCGTAATTCAAGATACCGAAATGCAAACGATAATAATTGTGAGAAATTACTTGCACGGGTAGCCCGAACTGAAAACCGCTTTCCAGTCAGGAAAACAACACTGTTTGATATTCATTGTTTCAGGTTGGTTGAGTAAGTAAACACACTTTCCCTATTATCAGAGTTCGTCGTCCCAGCATATGTTAGAACTATCGTACATTCGTAGCCTACATTTGTACCATGTGTAAGTTACATTAAAACTCGTCCTTCGTACACAATTTTACACAATTACACAATCGTACTCATTCGTCTTAATACAAAACTATTGTTTGAAACACATTACTGTAGTTTCATCAGATACAGAAAACGGAAGTTGTTTGTGGATTCCTTAATTTTTTATATATTTACATTAGCAAGTGCTCGCGGCTCGCCTGCGATTATATACTCAATTGCTAGATGGTTTACTTAAATAATTTATTTAAAATTACAATAATTAAAATATTACGTTTTTTAACATTGACATCATTTTTACATAAATTGAAGGAATTACATAATTTTATTCTTAATTATATTGATTTACGGAATATTTACTTACACAATGGCAATAGATTCCTCAGCAAGCTAAAGGAATATTATCCATTTTATAAAACCCGAAGATTCATTGCCGCGCTTACCTGAGCCCACCATTCAACCCTATTCTGGGCTAACTCTATACAATCATCCTCTCAAATCCTTTTTCCCCTAAATATATCCTAATATTGTCCTCCCACCTAAATCTAGGTCTTCCAGGTGGTCTTTCCCCTTGGGTCTCCCCGTCAATACGTTTTAAATATGTCTTTCCTCCCCCATGCGCGCAACATGTACAGCCCATTTCACCCCCCATGATTACCTTTACTATATCTGGTGAAGAATACAGGTCTTGAAGCTCGTCGTTATGTAGTTTTCTCCAAACCCCATTTTCATCTCTCTTAGGCCAAAATATTTTCCTAAGCACCCTGTTTTCGAACACTCTTAGATTATGTTCTTCCCGAAGAGTAAGGGACCATGTCTCGCATCCATATAATACAAACGGCAGGATAATAGCCATATAAATCTTTATTTTTAGATTTCTGGACAGAAGACGAAAAGATAAGAGTTTCTGAACTGCATAAAAACAAACGTTTCCTGATTTGTTTACACTTAACTTCTACCGGAATATTATTTGTGCCTGTAATTACTGCCCCCAGATATTTGAATATTCCCACTTGTTCGAACGATTTACCGGCTATTCTAATATGTTGTGATGCATTATTTTGACATTCCATTACCATATAATTAGTTTTTTTCTGAATTAATTTCCAGACATTTTTGCAGATATCGAAAAGACTTTCTGCATTTCTCTCGATTGTGTTTATCTCATCACCCAACAAGCAAAGCTAGGCCTACCTTGTTTTCCTGAACCTTCCTAGTAACATATTTTAAAGCGAAATTAAAAAGTAAAGGTGATAGTGCATCTATTTGCTTCAATCCGCTTCTAATGGCAAACCTATTTTATATCAATTTCCCAGCCCTGACTCTGCTATAGGTTTCATTATACCTAACTAATTCTTTGGTATCCCGAACTCAATGAGGATATTGTACAATTTGTCTCGCCTAAGTGAATCATATGCTTTTTCCAAATCTATGTATAGCTGGTGAACAGACTTATTATATTCCCACTTTTTCTCCAAAATTTGGCGAATACAAAATATATGATCAATTGTTGATCTATTTCGCCTAAATCCAAATTGGTGATCTCCAATGATTTCGTCCACATATGGGGTTTAATTTTGACAGTAGTATATTAGATAGAATTTTGTATGATGTTGATAAGAGAGAAATTCCTCGATAGTTATTATATTCGGCCCTAGCTCCCCTTTTATGGATCGGTATAATGATTTATTTTTTCCATTCCTTTGGCAATTCCTCCTTGTCTAAATCATAAGAATGAGTTTATGGATCTCTGAGTTAAATCTATCTCCACCTGCCTTAATAAATTCTGCTGTAATTTGGTCAACGCCTGGAGATTTGTGTGTTTTTAGTTTATCTACAGCTGTTTCTATTTCTATTAGAGTTGGTTCAGCACCCAATGGCTCTGCTGTGAATATTTCACTTTCTATACTTTGGACATCTCCATGTACATTTAGTAATTGATTAAATAAATTTTTCCACTTATTCAAAATATTGTTCGAAGCCGCAAGTATAGTGGCACCGTTGTCTTTAATGTTCATTCTAGGTTGAAAACCTTTCTTGAACTCGTTTATTCCCTTGTAGAGAGCCGTAACATTTTTGTCTTTTCTATTTTCCTCTAATTCATTTACTTTGTCTTTGAGATTGTTTCTTTTCTTTGTTCTAATGGTTCTAGATGTTTCTCGTTTAGTATTGTTGAGATTTTTTACCGTAGTGTCATTCGGATTCTACAACCACTGTAGTTTTGCCTGTTTTCTTGCATTTACTAATTTCACGCAGTCATCATCGAACCATGGTTTATGTGGTTTCAGTTCAAGCGGATCTAATTTTTTTTCCGGCTACTTTAATATTGTGTTTAATGTATTTCCAGATTTTTATCGATATTCACATCATACCTAATTAGAATATTCGGCAGTGTTTTCCAGGACTGCAAATCTATTTGAAATCTCGATTTGGTAAGCATTCCAACTTTCGTCTTCACCTAGCCTTTTGAGATTGAATCTCTCTACGTCGAACTTTTGCCTCGTTCCTTTGTTTAATGAAAGTTTCTCCCTAACAGCCGCAACTACCAGACAGTGATCCGAATCGCAGTCAGCACCCCTAAAATTTCGAACGTCGATTACACTAGACTGCTTCCTTGCGTCTGTTAGCACAGGGTCGATTTGATTATTAGTATTTTCATCTGGCGAGGTCCATGTGTATTATGAATGTCACGATGTGGGAATTTTGTACTCCTTACAATTAAATTTTTAGTGGTGGCAAAATTCACTATTCTAACCCCATTGCCATTGCTCTGCAAGTGGAGACTTTCCTTCCCAATCGTGGTCTTGAAAATATCCTCCCTTCCTACTTTCGCATTGAAATCTCCTAACATACTTTTCATGTGATATGCCGGAAACTGATCAAATGTTCGTTCTATTTCCTCATAAAACTGTCCTAGTCATCATTTTGTTTATCCTCTGTTGGTGCATGGACATTCATGATGTCACACCACCGTCCTATCATTAATAAACTCTAATTTCTTAATGGCTGAATTAAATGTCCTATGTATGAAGAATATGTTGCGTTCATGGGTGAGGAAAGACATATCTCAAAAGTATTGACTGGGAGACCCAAATGGAAAAGACCATCTGGAAGGCCTAGACGTAGGTGGGAGGACAATATTAGGATAGATTTAGGGGAACCAGGATTTGCGAGGGATGACTGGATGGAGTTAGCACAGAATAAGGTTCAATGGCAGGCTCAGGTAAGCGCGGCAATGAACCTCCGGGTTCCATAAAATAGATAATATTCCTTTAGCTTGCTGAGAAATTAAATTGATGGTTATCATTCCCTTTCCCGTAGAAAAAGGTTTACGTGTCTGTCTGCATTGAACCTTCACCCTCCCATCTAACTTCCTGTACTGCTACTACATCTAACATGTATTCTTCTAATTCTCTAGTTACCGACTGAAGCTCCACAGACCTAAAAAAGCTCCTAACGTTTCACGTTCCTACGATTTTTAGAGTATAGTCCCTACCCGGGGATCCGAACGAGGGACTAATTTACCTCCGGAAAATTTACACTGATAGGATCCATAAATCAAGCAGCGTTACTTAACAATATTTTTTACTGGGAGAGGTTGTTAACCTCACACCAAACGCCTCCCAAGCTGGAGGACCACCTCAAGTTGTTTTACGTAATAAATATAAATGACTAAACGAACAAAACGAATCTTATGCTGGCTGCCATATGGCCATACAGATTCGAAAAGAAACTATTTAAATAAACCACAGATTCACGAAGGCCATATTTCAGAAACTGTAGTTTTATGCCACGGTAATTTTTTTAGAAACTTTGATAAGCATGTGAAAGAATAAGTGAGATAACTAGAATATTAACAGTCGAAATTACACACACCTGAAGAAAACCTGATGTAATAAATTAATAAACATGTGACTGGATTGTAGTCAAGACCCTCAGTATTCAATATCAAAGACGGATTAAGGCTACTGCAGCCGTGGTTTCTACATCCACTTGTCTTCACTTGGCGCGACGGTAACGATCTGTTATTTTTAAACCTTTCATTGGTCGTTACTCCAATAGCGGTCAACCGATTTAGTCCAAAATTAATAGCCTTCGTCCTATGGACATTATAAGTGCGTATACTAAATTTCATCAAAATGTGGTAAAGCGTATTCGAGTTATCGCGCGTATACACACGGACGGACGGACAGACAGACAGACATTTTTCCCGACCACCATACAATCTTAGAAAGTACCATTCTGGCACTTAATAACGTTTTGAATACAATTACAATTGAATAGTTTGATTTTCCTGAAACAACGATTAAGACTTATTATTACTTTTTAAAAAGTGTCTGCGCACACTATATATTCCA
Source organism: Ectobius pallidus (assembly GCA_964059195.1). Classification (NCBI taxonomy): domain Eukaryota; kingdom Metazoa; phylum Arthropoda; class Insecta; order Blattodea; family Ectobiidae; genus Ectobius; species Ectobius pallidus. Next base: position 110,181,870 of record CAXKWD010000003.1, on the reverse strand, counting down.
TTATAATTTCCCCCAATACCATTCAGGCCCAATACTTCCGTTATAGGACAGTTGGGAAGAAAAGTAAGATTTCAAACGCAATTTTTCTTCTTTAAGTTCTACCCGTTCTTTGGATGTTACAAATGAGAATGATGTGTGCCCTGTTGAATGTATTACAGATCTAACTACGAACCACATCGCACAAAATCTCAATTCAAATCACAAGAGTACCCACTGTTTTAAATGTCACTGACCTAGGAATTTTAGGCAAATGCCTATTTAGTTCCTTTAGGAAAATGTGCAAAATACAGTAATTGCAGATGTTTGCAATTTACGGAAAAATTATACTCATTGGGAGCAGTTTTATAGTGCCTAAAATGGCCTAAAATGGGGGTCAGTGCCTATTTCTTCCTTTTTGTGCCTAAACCTGCCTCAACAAGTATAATTTTAATACTTTTTTTTAAAAGAACTTTTAACATTCAACATTATAGTTTACTTAAATCTTATCTATTTTAAAATTTGTCTGACACAAGGAATGACACCACTGAAGTTTAATTACTTTCAATTCTAAATAATAGCGAAATTCAACAGCGAAAAGCTTCCTATTTACGGCTGGACGCCAACAATATTTAATATGTTTCGGCCACAAATTAGCTAAGTCTGTTCTTAAGAAATGTAAAATGTAAAAACCTTTTCTTCTTATGGACTATACAAATTATTTTACTAGGCATATTATTATTATAATTGTTATTATTGTATTATTACTGTTATTAATCTTATTGTTAATATTATTTTAGGAGTATAAAATTGTTTTGTGGTCCATTTTAGATAGGCTACTAGAACTAAAAAATGTCTTGCCTAAAATTAAAGAATAGTGCCTAATTATGTCGTTTTGTAACCTATTTACAGGTGTAAATCGCAATTAAATTAGGATCGGAATTAGACTATAGATTTGAATAATAGACACAATAACATTCTTCCTATAAACGTATAGATACAGATGCATTTTTACTTTAACGAATATTAGAAATTACATCTCGTATTCTGAAATAGTAATACTAAATTTTACCTACATTTTAAGCAATCAAACATAACCTACTCTAATATTTATCTCAAAACAATGGCGATTATTTACTCACTGTCATTTGTTCACGGATATCAAATGCATACGGTTTAGGCCTATGCTTTACGTTTTGTAATATTAAGGGCCTTGAATATTGGAACAATTGTTTTTTCTTCAAAATGAAATGCAGACAGTGCTTTCCCACGAGCTTAGAAGGCTAAGTAGGCAAAATTTCATCGAGATCTGAATGAAAATATAGATTTGTATAAAAGACAAACTGACAACTCTAGTGTGTGTGTGTGATAGATTATGCTAACTACAATGTCGAATGAGTTACAGATAGGCGACGGCATCTCTGACTTTGACTATGTCATGATACCTATCTGTAAAGCATCACGTATCGACAGTGTACCCTGTACCACGAGTCTCTAGAGAGAAAATTTATTGGAACTTGGACATAATTCCATAAAGTTTCTGGTGGATATATGTGGTTTCTATCTTGAACATGTCAAGCCGCTGCCTCATTTCCGGGCACCTCGTGGCGGCATCCCGCATCGCAATGTGATGGATGTGACCTGCCCTGCCCTGCCTACATCTTCACTTCGTACACATGTCAGTCGTCTCTCCCTCGATAACGATGTGACCAAAACTGAATTATATAGATATGATCATGTCATTAGTGTTGTCACTTGCAATCCTCCTGCTTGGTATTGACTTTTCAATCCAACGACTTCACACAACTTATCACAAACGTCGCTACAATACATACTTCAGCTGCTACTAAAGACTCATTAAAGAGTTCCATAGAATTCATCCATAATTTACGTCTCGACAATTTTAGAGTGATAGGGAAAAAGCGAGTAAGTCAGAAAACCAAAGTTTCAAGGGAGAAAAAAAATTATTTCCACCCCATTGTTACAATATTTAGTTCAGCCCACCCAGATAGACATATGTAAAAATATCTGGGTGGGTTGATCTAAATATTGTAATAATGCTGTGGAAATGACCATAAAATAGTGACAAAATGCAAAATAAAAAAGGCATTTTGACCTAAAAATAGTGAAAAAGAGAAAAAAAGACATGAAATTAAAAAAAAAACAGTAAATTTGCCATTATCACTTATAATAATTTTTTTAAGTAATGAATTGCTATAAGCAATTTAATGGATTACAGTGCGTTATATATAGATTTACATTATAACACACACTTATTTTGTTACTAAAGAAGTAAGTAAATTTATACTACCTGAACACCCTTAGCGAAAAAATGTGCCATTTAAAAAGAAAAAAAAAATCTTTATTGCTACAAGACAAAATAAACCTGAATTAATATGAACTATGAAAACTTGGCGGAGATTCTCAAATATAAACAATCGTCTGTTGTCTGAAAGTAACGATTTGTACATGGAAAAGCTCCTCTCTACCTCCACTGAAACATGACCTAAAAATGCCAAAAATGACCTAAAACTGCCAAAAAATGACCTCTCTCTTGAAAATGACGAAAATTGCAAAATAAAGCAAAAAATGCAAAAACAAATTGCCCTCATTTAATCAATTATTTCATGATACACATTTATAAATATTCGACCTATCTTTTAATATTCATGTAAAAAAGACGCAAAATCATCAAATGCCTTGCCCTAATGATTATAAATCCACTCATTGCCAATCTTTTCCATCTCCTGAAACTTTTTCGCTCGCTCAGAAGATGCTAAGGTGAGAAAAGAGAAGCAAAAAAGCGACTAGTCTGGGAGTAAGAGAAATAAGGTAAAAACAAATAAGCGAAGGATGGGCTGAGACAGAATTTACACAGAAGAAAGAACAGACATTCCAACGCATCTTTAGTTGGTTAAAAATACTGAGAAGTCGTTGCTTCCTAGAGCGTAATGCATTGACTACAGATTAGGAAACAACAGGCCAAGGAAATAAACACTGTATTAAAGCGGAAAGAACTAGAAATCTCGACGAGTATATATCGCCATGCAGCAGCAGGCAGGTGGGTCTGCCATCCTTGCGAATTGCAAAAGCATTAAAACATCAAATATACAATTATACAGAAACCTGTTCCTGTTACACCAATTCCTTTAGTAGAAATAAATTTGTAATCCACCGTTGATCTTTCTTTACGAGCTTGAGGAAATGCATTTTCAATTAATTAAGTGGCCGGGTAATTTTCGAAACTTCATTCCTCAAGGCATCCGAAACTACTCCGTTTACTAAGACTATTCAGTTCAAACATATCGCACCTATGCTCACTTGTTTTTATGTAAATTCAAAAGAACTCAACACTGAAATATCTTCATAGTTTCTTTGACCACAACAATTAATCATTAGACATAAAGATTGGGTGCAAAAGCTGCACATGAGCAAGAGCAGGTATGAAAATATTAAATCTAGTTTATGTGTGGTGAAGCATTGTAAATCACATATCGCTATATATATAAAAGGCTTTGTCCTGACTGACTGACTGAATGACTGACAGGAATCAACGTACAGCCTAAACTATAACAGGTAGAGACTTGGAATTTTGATAGTACCTTCGTTTCATAATGTAGATGCTCACTAAGAAAGGATTTTGAAAAATTCTGATTCTAAATGCCAAAAATTAAATGTTTTTGAAAATACTTAATCCCTTTTGACATAGAATTATCAATTCCAAATCACAGAATATATTGTTGCCAAATGGTATCAGATGGGCTTGGAAAAAACAAATGAAATGCACTTTTGACAAATAAGAGAAGTTATCAAAATAATTCATGTTATAAATAAATATTACAGAATTAAATCCACTAAAATAATGGAATCACATAACTTTCTCTACCCTGGACATAGAGAAAACAAAACGAGGTATGGTAATGTGTATATTATTATATTATATCACAGATTTTTGGAGAGAAAAGTATGAAAGTGATAATGCTTTCTGTTTAATTTCATCCCCAAAACGGTTTTATGGTAACATGAGAGTGGGAAATTTCCCGCCTCGATATTACAATTTTATGTTGCAGGAATTTCTGTTTCTTCTTATTTAAACCTCTACCAGGCTTGCTGTGCACTGTACAAGCGATGGGATGCAAAATTCTAGATCCTCTATGAGCCATAAAAAAACTATATCAAGCGTTTTCTGAGGGAATAGTTTGAGTGTAAGGACCTAGAATTTAAAATTGAAAATCCTTCAAAAGTTAATTTCCAATTACAAAATACAAAATCCGGGCTAGTAATAAATACAAGAAGAACTTAAAAAGAAAATTATCGCTTGTTTACGATATAAGTAAGACAAATTAATAGGTAATAAGGAACAGACATAAGGAGTGCATATTTTGTTTGCAGTTGATCATTTAAATTCTTGTTCGTTGCATTATCTTCAACATTCGAGTTTTTGGCTTGCGCATGTAGAAAGGATGACAATCTCCAGGTCGATGCTAAACTAGGAAGTTGAGGGCAACAGGAAACTGAGTAAACCTAGATAAAAGTAGTTTAGGAAGGGGAACACTCTAAGAAAAGTAGACCATACTAGAGTATGGTTACAAGAGGTTTAAATGAGAAAGAAAGTTTATGGACTTATGAATTGATGGAAAACAACTATAGGTCTACTGTAGAAAATTCCTAAATAAAAATAATAATAAAATGTGGGAAATGAGCCAAAAATGTACTTAAAAAGGTGAAAAACGCTGCTATGCAAATAAATAGGTGCAACCAAAACACACTTAGGATGCACATTTCATTTATTTTTCATGCAAGACAAGTTAATCTGGCCATTTCAATAGCAAACAAAAATTGATGTGCTGCATCTAACATTTTTAGTTCTATGTATAACCTAGCTAAAGTGTTGCATACCTGTTGCAAGAAAAGTGTGAAAATGAAATAGTTTACAGACATGCGAGAAGATACATTATGTCAACTGGGAATACATACTCATTCTTTGAAAGGGTGTAGGGTTTTTCCTAAGTAGAAACAACTTGAGTTCTCTTAAATATTTATTTTCATGCTTTAACCTCTTAGGTGGTTTCCAATAGGGACACAAAAACCTTTCCTTCTGCAAGGCATAGTAAAATCCATGGAAATTCAAAACAAAAGTTAAGCGATACGGTTAATGGACCTAATTCAGAATAAACAATAGAGGGATTGATTTTCTAGTTCCGCAGAAAAATGGCTTTATGGCCATGCCTCTGTAGCCGGCATACATACATATATATTTTAATTTTCTGCATTATTGCTACTTTTGATTCTCTAAATATTCAAAAGTCGTGTTTTCAATAATTGGAGAAAGATGTTTAAGACAATGCTATTACGTGGAATAAATGCCGTTTAATATCGAACGTTACATATAAACAGCATTTGAACCAAAGACTTCCTTCAGTACACCCCAAGAGAAGGATGTACAAAAACACAAATTTTACATAACGACAAAGTCTTATAAGCAGACAAAAGATCGGACGAACAAGGATAAATACAACTATTTCATGAAATGGAATTAGTTCTCTAATAATTTCTATAAATAAAATTTAGTTATTTTATTTCGGTCACCTATAGTGAAGAAGGGCGGAAGTTTGATAAAAAAATGAAGACTGTCAGAAATTGGACGTACTAAAAGAAAGTACCAGTAATAAAAATGGAAGAAACGATTATGAAGATTATATTTTAAACGTATGCTATGCATTTTAACATAGGAGAAAAACATTTATATTTCCTCTAGATTTTAACTGACTCTTAAAGCTGCAAAAATGTTGCCCTTCATAGGTTTATGCTAAGACGTTACGTAGTAACGATAATGTTGATGATGATGGCATTAACAATACTTTTTTTATTTTTATTTACAAACGCACACATAACACTAGAGAAAAGCTATATGAAGACTATGATATAAAATGTCTAACATAGAGAACAATCTCAAACCAAAAATAAAACTAAAACTCACTTAAAAAAAGGTCCTGTTGGTAGGAAGACACAAAAGTAGACCTACTACAAGACTACTGGACATAAAATTGCATGGCGTGAAAATTGTAAGCCCACAGTTTTTACAAACAGGAGTTCTCAACGCTGGAAGCTGATAAGTAAGTCCCACTGGGATTTGTATTCTGCATATCGCCAAGCATGTTCTACACTATGCAGGAACGTTACTCGTATATACATTTCCATAGAGTATTCGATAAACGCTGTTGAATTATACCCATTGTATATTCCATATTTTCTTACAAAGACGGCCTTGCTTCACCACAGATTAATCAGCTTCATGCCTTCAGGGAAAAGAGATAGTAATAAATGGAAATGGCCGGAAGTACTATTTCCCAGCCAAGAAGTAAATTGTTCTGCAAGTAAACAGTTTTGAAAGTTATTCTATAGGTTTATCGAGAGTTGTCTTAATGTAATAGTTTTTCATTCCGGACAACACGGGTTTCCATAATAATTTCATGTTGGGCGTGATTCCCTAATAATGAGGTAATTTCGCTGATATGATTCCTGAATATTTAGAGTCATTCATAAACATACTTTACAATGCTATGGACAGAGTCAGTACAATAGATGATGGCATATATGAATATTTCTCATGGTAAGGCAGAGCAGCAATTTTTCGCTCCAAAACGAATAACTCACTGAGAAAGCCAAACAGGAAGTAATTTAAGGTTAACCTACGAAGCAGCGCACACAAAGTGCATTCTGGCACTATCATAGTTTATGCAACAAATTCTAAGCTCTTTGTCATTAGCAATCTTTTCTTAAGATAATAAAAATATATAGAGGTCTATATACTCATTTTTGTTGTTGAAAAAATAACACCGCCTAATTAATAACACCACCGAGAAATTCAAATTTTAAGACGAATTTTCCCTACTAAAAATAAAACCACTCTATTCATAAGTCAAATAATGCTGAAGTAAGACGCAGATAAATGAAATCTCTTTCTCTTGTTTCCCATATCCCCCTAATTTTGGGGTGTAGGGCCTCCAAGTGGAGGTTGCTGTTACTTATGGGAATTTTGTTACGCTTATTTTCCGAGGGGAAAGAGGAACAGGTGGTAAGCCATCGCCTCTCAATCCCCCTGGAAACTAAGGTACTACTTGGACGTGAAAGGGCCGATAAATTTTGTCCAGAGGCTCTAATTTAAGCTTTGAGTTCTTCTACGTGCCGTAAATCTACGACACGGGCCCTCCAGCTTAAAGTCTCTCCCGCAGGACCCCGTGCCCAGGATTTTTACTTCCTGAAAAATCCTTCGAGCTCGGCCGGGTTTGGAGATAAATGAAACACTACCACTGTTTAAACGTTTTAGATACATGATCTCTTTGGCTTCATGCACTTTAAGTCGTCGCCAACACACTCTTTTGCCACCTCCAAGGACCTAGATGATATCCTGATGTCAAACCTAAAATATCTACCGGGAAATGTTGAAATCCTGTGCAAAGTGGGGATTTATTACTATGCACGTGATATAGACGTCCGTTCAACATGAAGCATGAACAAGAAAACTGCAATGAAAAAAAGCATGGTAACTTCTGGATGCTTCTCGTAATAAAGGTCAAGTACATAAAACATTTCTATTCTTTTACATAGGGAACGCATGCATTCAGCGCAAGAGGATTCTCTTCGGACCTACCCTTACACAATAAAGCACTAGCTTTAAAAGTTTATAAAAGAAACTAATTTTATGGACAAGTGTAACCTTTGTTTCAATGTTGCAGTAAAGGAGAAAGATAATGGGTTGTTGGCAGACAGAGAGGGCGAGCATCGGCGTGCCCTGGGATCTTGAGAGGGTGGGGTGGGAAGAGAGGCGGACGTCGCGACGCCCGAACACGTTGATCGAGTATTGTTGTCACACGTTCATCTCTACCGTCGTCCTTCACAATCAATCCCATTCCACATATATATATATATATCTAAGAACCCGAACAAGGGTTGTGAATTAGAGCACTCTGCTAACACATTACATAGAATAGGTCAAGCGCAGTTTCACTTCATCAAGCAGCGTTAATATTAAACGTTACATCTATCCTGCTTTTATTCAGTATACATCCAACTCAACTGGAATGAGTTTATTGCAAAAGTCGACTCCGTAGCCTGCATGACCGTCTGATGGTATTTCAAGAATTCCAACAAAACTAATACACCAATAACTAGGACCCGGATTCTTAGGCTTTAAACTACTTTGTTCCTGGTTAGCTACCAAGGATATTTTAAAATAAAATCAGGTAAACTGATGTAAAAAAGTGCCAGTATGTTTTTGTTTAATCAGTTATGACTGCAATTATGATATGCAGAATATTTTTTTTTTTTAATTGATTTCCAAGTTAAGCTCCAGATTTATTCATTAAGCAGGGCTTACGGAAGAAGAAAGGTCTACCATCTCGGCCACCTGGGTCATTTTAACGGTCTAGTTGGATAAGCGCATGTAAAACAATAGTGTTTTTTGTCATAGCTACCTGTATTTTAATTTCCAAGGCCTTATAAGATCACAGTAAAACAATAGGCTATGTTGTCAAGATAACTGATTTTCACTTTTTTTATAAATTCTTTCGAATGCGTATATTGCCATAAAATAGGCACTAAATTGAGCATTACTCCGAAACAGATCAACCGATTTTATCCATTATGAATAGACGTCTTCCCATGGACATTGTAAATGTGTATACCAAGTTTCATAAAAATTCGGTAAAGCGTATTTGAGTTACCGCGTCTTTAAAATATACACTAAATTGGGTTTTACTCCGGTACCGGTCAACAGATTAGGTTCAAATTCAATAGGGCACTTCTCATGGACGTCATAAATGGGTATACCAAGTTTCATGAAAATCCGTTACAGCGTATTTGAGTGATGGCGCCTTTCTATGAGAAAGGCGCCATAATCTATTAAAATAGGCACTAAATTGGGCATTACTCCGGTATCGGTGAACCGATTTGGTTCAATATCAATAGGGTTCTTCCCATCGACATTATGAATGTTCATACCAAGTTTCATGAAAATCCGAAAAAGCGTACTTGAGTTATGGTGCGTACAGACGCACGGACAGACAGACAGACAGACAGACGGACAGACATTTTTTCGTCCCCCACACAATCTCATAAAGTACCATACTGGCACTTAATAATCATCGGTTTTAATATTACGGCAATCACACAGTCCAATCTTATAAAAACTATAAATGTCTAAAACTTTTTAAATTGAATTAGGCCAACGGTAAAATAGCCTACTTAAAGTAATAATGTGTAATTAATATACTTATTATTGTCCTAGTAAAAACATAACTTTTTAAATACCCGCCTCAATTTTGCCTTGCTCTCTGTTACTTAGTAGCCTACATTTATAAGAAAAATTATAATATTGTATTTTGTAATTTTCTCATTTTGTACCCCATTGCCCCGGCAAAGGAAATCGTTAGTAAACCGAAATACCCTGTTTCTTTACAAGCAAAGTAAATGCATTCTTAAGAAGCTTAAACTTGCAGTTTATAGTGTTTGCACTAGCAAGATGGCGAAAGTGAGATATTCTAAAAATGGACTGATATTCTAAAATTAATTCTGTTCTATAAACTGTTGAAAATTAAGCAAAAGGTGTTCCCATAGTTTTGTGGTTTAGAGCCATGGGATCAATTATATTCTGTCAATGTGTTTAATGTATTTATTAAAGTGAAATTTAAAACACTTGTCTTGAAATGATAAAAACCTAAAATAAAAGTATTTTATAAAAAATGTAGGCTTTCACGGTCGGTGTCCACTTGGTTAATATTTTCCGGGCTTTGGGGCCGTGGTCTATCGGTTAAGATAACGGACGCTTCGCCTGCGTCTACGGCAAGCATCATCAGCGGCGTGGTCTCAAGCCTCGGAGAGGTCTCGTTGACTTCACTTGAGACCACGCCGCTGATGATGCTTGCCGTAAAAGCAGGCGAAACGTCCGGTATCTTAACCGATAGACCACGGCCCCAAAGCCAGGAATATATTAACAAAAAGAAAAAATATTTTAGTAAGTATAAAAATCTATTGCGGGGTTTATAAAAACCTAAAAATCCGGGCCCTATTAATAATATATTACCCTAGTATACCTACAGACTCGTATTATCCTGTATTTTAAGTCTTAATCATAGTTATTTTATTGGTTACCGCAAAAAAGAAAAACTAAGATCTATAGCGATATTTATAAGCATCTCATTTTTCTGTAAGTCTGTTTGCTAATCTTTCATGCAAAAAATTTGTAAAAAGATTACCTGACGGGTCTGAGATTTTCTACGAACACACTCTTTATATGGAAAGATTGAATTTAGATATTACCTGCAATGTTTAAAATTAGATTTTCTGCAATAAAGTCTCTTGGCGATTTTTGGTACCTCTTATACTTTTTTGCACTCCTTAGCTAGTAAGTGTTACTTACGAAAGTTGTTTACATGGATCGTAAGTTGACATTCCCACACAGTCTTGTTGCTATGGCCGTTGCGATGAGGTTAAATTACTTACGGTCCAAGCGCCACGTCATAATTCATTACGATACACTTCATAATACAAGCCTTTATGGACATGGCCCCCAGGGCAAATATTCGGTTCCCATAACAACAAACAAATGCGAATCACTTTCTGAAATAAACATCTATTTTCAAGAATGTATTTACATAATATTTTCAGGTAATATCACAATTAATATAATTAAATTGATATAAGTAACCGTCGTGCAAAAAATAGCATGCAACACACGGGCCGTAAAGGCATTTACGGGTCTCGAAAACTTAAAAACCCTCGGCTGCGCTTCGGGTTTTCAATCTGTTTCCTCGACCCGTAAACGTGCCTTACGGCACTTGTATCGCAATATACTATTAATGACTTCCTCTGAACAATACACTTTCCTAGCCAATACTGTAATTATTTGATTTTCAACAAAATCTCCAAGAAGAAGTTAAATTTCTTACAAAGTCTTCAAAACCAGAGCAATCGTCTGTGCGACAATATTTGTCGATCAAACCCAGTGATACATTCGTACAACACTCTACGAGCATGGACAATATCATTTTCTCACTTCATGTATCTATATACAATAAGAGACCGTATTGCGGGGAGTGCGCATTCAGTTGTCTCAACCTCGCGCATAGGCAGAACTTAAGCCTGTGTTTGTTCAAACAATGGGTAGCCTACTGTGTATGCTAAGTCAGAAGTGGGGGGAAAATCGTATCCATTGATACCTTATTCATCATTGTAGGCTTTGCACTAGTTGAGAAAATATTTAATTATTCTTTAGAGGGAGAGGGAAGTTTGAATGTGCCAAATATTCTCACCTGTTTACTAGTTACACTATATTTTGTTGGCATGCGTTGTCGTTTGTCTGGCTATGGTTTTATAGACAGAGAAAAATGCTCCACATTGCAGGATGCCACTGATATGTATTTATACAGAGGAATTGTGCTGATTATTCAATTCATACGCCGCGTATTTGAAAATGACCAATAACGGTTAGCAATTCCTCGGGTCGCTTCCTCGGATATCAAGGATGCAATTTTATCAATAAAATGTCAGCTCGTTACTGGACACGTAAGGCGTTAAGGTGCGGTGATTAATACCTCACATTCTACCAGTGAACTAAAAGAAAACACATTATTTTATACAACATAACTTGTTTGGAAATTGAAATAAAATGTCCACTGATTGAAAATACAATTTCGATTAGCTTCAAGACAGTTCTCGTTTTGTAGCGTTTTGATGTAAGGAACTACGACGACACTCTCCTTGTTATGGTACGCATTACTGGTAGCATTGGGAACTCTGATCGATTCATGGAGTATTCATTTTTCATAACTGGAGAAAACTGCATAACGACGAGCATCATAGCCTGTACTCGTCACCGGATATAGGCCTAGTAAGGGTAATTAAATCACGGAGGATGAACTGGGCTGGACATGCTCCGCGCGTGGGAGAGGAAAGACGTATCTCAAAAATATTGACTGGGGGACCCGAAGAGAAAAAAAACCACTTGGAAGACCTAGACGTAGGTGGGAGGGCAATATTATGATAGACTGAAGAGAAGTAGGATTTGAGAGGGATGGTTGGATGGACTTGTATGGCGGGCGCAGGTAAGCGCGGTAATGAACCTTCGGATTCCATAAAGTATATAATATTCCTTTAGCTTGCTTAGGAATTGTCTATTGCCATTGAGTAAGTAAGTAAGTAAGTAAGTAAGTAGGTAAGTAAGTAAGTAAGTAAGTAAGTAAGTAAGTAAGTAAGTAAGTAAGTAAGCAAGTAAGTAAGTAAGTAAGTAAGTAAGTATACCAAATATATAATAATATGTAAAAAAAAAATTACGGAAGTATTGCTACTAGTCTATCTCGTCAACACTTACTTTCAATACTTTCACTTTCGTGAATAAACGTGAAACATCAAAATAATCACAAATATTCGTTCCCTATTTATCATTAATTACAATCAGCAGGTTATATAATTTTATATGTGCCATTGCCAGTACACATTACAATATAGAATACTAGGGCCTATATAGTATACTGAGATACTGGTACGAGAGGGGCATGTGCGTAATTGAAGAATCGAGAAATAGTTTGAAAAGACGAGCCGAATTTTAAATGACGCATTTAACTCATTTGCATTACATACTATTTTTTCTACGAAAGGGAAAATGCAAAAAATATTAGACTGGTAGACTGAAATAAATTGAAAACTTCAACTAGCAAATGCGATTATATTCCATGTTTGCAATAAAAGATGTAGGCTATCATAGACTTTGATACAAAAACGAATATGTGCTGTACGAAATAAAAGCAGCTACGTTAGGTTACCAGCACTGTCTGTTGGACGTTCGAGTTTCCACCATCCTGTCACTCTGCGTACAGAGTACAGGGGTCTTCAAGGGGAGATTTCGTAAAAGAAGACGAATTATTTAAGCTTGTTTTCCCATACAGAGCAGAGACAGGTGGTAAGCCCATCGCCTCGACGACCATCTAAAGAAAACGAATCGATGGAAAGGACAGGGTAATTTGGTCCAGATACCAAATCTAATTTAGGCCTGGAGTTCTAAGACACGAGACTCCCTCCCTGAGAACTTCATGCCCAGAATTTTCGTGTCCTGAAAATTCATCAACCTAGGCTAGATTTGAACTGCGACCTAGGATCTAAAAGTGGGCACGCATCCTCTACACCACCAAGGCCAACGACGGCTGTAATATGGCTAAAAGATTAAAACTACCTAAATACGTTAATGATAATAATTCCGCAATTCTGTAGTGTCAGCCCCTATCAACAAAATGTTTTATCCTAACCTAACAGAGATGGTAGAGACTGAGTCAGTGAGGGTAAGCAAGGCAGAATAACGTCCAGTTTACAATATGGCATAACAACATTAACATTAATTATAATGTTCATAAAAGAACGGAATTAAATATTACGGATAAAGAACTGACGTAAAGCGTTGCGAAACGACTATGTTCACAGATACGCTGTTCACAGACGTACGTAACTTACCTTACATACAGATACGTTTATGAAAGTAGCATTTTTGGATTTAGGAGACCTCAAAACGTACATTTATGCGGAAAACTAGACTTCAAATATCAGGATCGTCGTGACCTATAGTACCGAGTAGCGAAAGTAAGAAAATAAATAAAATAACTAATTTATAGCGAAATATAACCACAAATCACGGCCTTGAAAATGCAGCTCTAAAATTCAATATGTGGATTATTTAACGGTCATGTATTACAAGCTGTTTTATTCTTAGAAACAGAAAAAACGGCCAGATCTGAAGTAATGTTCTTCAGAATCTACGAAACACGCAAAGACAATGGAACTCTACAAATATGCTAAATATAAGATAAATCGTGAAGTAGATATTTATATAACCAAAATGCAGTTATTTTACACTACAGACTAACAAGAAATGCATTATTAAACGTTTCGGCAGTCGTAGTATGACATCACAGCATCTTTGAAATGCCTGTCACAGAATGGCCAACAAGGAACAATGTGCGATCCAGTATGGTCCAGGCATTGGCCCTCACATAGGGTTATCAGATCACTACTAAGTTGTCCACCTCGTTAGCATAGTGAGAATAACGCTTGGTTTCAGTACTACAAAAAAAAATTGTCCTTCTCCTGCTTAGATACGCAGTCCAATCAGAGACGGCGATACGGAGAGGAGACTCTTACTGCTAGCGACACTTCGTTAGCTCTTATACGTGATTGGCGGTGAAGGAATTGGCTTCTCATTTTAAAAATACTTGTAGGTTACAGGTTCGATCTCGGGCACGTCGATGTGTGCATAAATGTGATAGGCTCTGTATATTTACAAATTCCGGCACACTGGCGGCGTCTCACAGGCCAAGTTACAGTACATCCCCGTCGTTAAATAACCCAAAAACCAACCAACAACTAAGAAAATATCACTGTAGCTAATCTAACTGCAACTGACCTAGAACCAAGATGTTCTGGTGATGCCGGTCGCTGTTCCATTAACTGGATTTTAATAATCGGTTTCTCTTTTGCTTAAGACAAATTTTCTTACAAATACTACGTTGTGAATATACTACGCAGTAGGCTATATTTAATTATACAGACATTCAAATTATCACTCCGCATCGAACATATTACGCAAAATGAGTCTTATAGTGCCTTTATCACGTGTGATTTCTGTGATATCAAGATGGCCGTCTACAAAATTTTCAGAAAACTTTCTACTGAAAAGAATTTTGAATCTACTCAAGGCTGCAGGTTTGATCTCGGCCATGTCGATGGCATGTGTGCATAAATGTGATATTATACCCAAAGATAGATAGATACCAATTACCAATTACGTAAGTATTTAATAGACATACTACGAACTTTAAAATTGTACTATCTCGATACGTCATGTTAATGAACACAGCCCCACATTTTAACACGCATGTTTTATGTAACTGCACTAGAATATCGCCATCTGTCTCGTGGTGGCAAATCAGTTAACCGTAAGCAGTAATCAACTCCTGAGTTGAACTACAGTAGCGTCTGCAAATAAAAACGAAGAAACCAATGAGAGTCTTTAGGAGACTGTGGATAGCGTAACAACAGCCAGCGAATTGAGAAGAGAGGGTGCAGCGAACAATGGTAAATGATAATAATAGAATTCTTTTGTCCACCCGCTCTACCAACAAAATGGTTTATCCTAACCTAACATAGATGGAAGAGATGCAGTCAGTGAGGGTAACCATGGTAGAATAAATCTGAGTTCACAATATGGCATTACATTTAACTAATTGTTCAGTGTTCACCTCACTGCAGGTCAAGAAAAGAATGGAATTGTATTTGTGGATAACAAGCTGATGCAATGCACTTTTAAATTAATAAATAAAATATTATAATAGATGCCATAATGAGCTTTAAGCGACATAAACCGCAGAGAAAATAATACCCTAAAATTAAAGTTAGATTTAAAAGGAAACAGAACTATTCAAAGACTGCAGAAGCTAATTCACACAATATGTTTACCATGTAAGTAACGTCCACGGATTTGAAATTAAGGTAAAATCGCATTGTAGGGGGGCCCACTTTGGAAACCAACTTTCTCCTCATAAAACACTTAATATCACACGTATTTTGTTATAGGTAGTTCTCTGGAGAGGATATGTTGCCTTGATGAATGATTTGGTCCGACCTACCCGCCCTAAACGATACACTTTCTTATACAACACGATCTAGCTAAAGTAGCGTGAATTCCGCCATATTTTATATGAAGAAACTTGCGATTGGACGTTAGAGGTGTGACGTCACACCAGCTGAACACGTTTAATTCTGGGAAACAGGTTCACCAATTACAACAAACCTCGCCTTCTGCAGAATTTAGAATGCCCTACTAAATTAATATCACCGTTCACAACCTAACAGAACCTGTCACTAATTAGTAACACCATTCCTAACCTAACTGCCACTAAACTAGAATTTAAGGAGAATTCAGAATGCCCTACTAAATTAATATCACTGTTCATAAGCAATGTACAAGAAGAGTCATGTTGGTCAACCTCCATGCTGAGAAACAAAACAAAAAAATCACCCGTCCGTGGAAACCTATGCACATCGCGAAATAAGCCCCCCTACATTGCGACTTTGCCGAAATGAATTATAAAAAATATCACTCACGTTAATCCATCATGTGACCCTTTGTCTCACCTACACGCCAAAACTCAACCTCTGCCTCCGATCTTAACCTTCTAACTTTTATCTCCAATATATTGCCATTTCGCAAGGCCAACTCCTGACTACTTCCACTGAATACCACTGACTGATTGACTAACTTGCTTACTTGAACAGATGGCTTTGTCTCAAGACACAGCAAGCAATTAAAAATGAAGCTTCAATTGATACTACAAGCCAAGGCATGGGATATTAGTTGAATGAAAATATTTTGGTAAAAGTGTCCGGCTGAAAAAAAAAAATATTAAGATAGAAAAAGCTGTCAGTATATCGGGCAATGTTAGAAGTTAATTAATGCATACAAGCTACATTTACTCAATTCCTAATCTCTAAAACCCAAAATCACAACAATTGCGTTTACGTGTAGAGGCCAAGACAGAAAAATTAAAAACTGCGGGGCAGTTCTCTGGAGATATCAGACAAGTGGAATAATATATGTAAATCGAAACTTCACACACAACCAAGAAGATCTGAACGTCATTTTATGGGAAAAATATATGTATATAAACAAAAAATTAATCAAGTAAAATAATAATCACTTGAGAAAATTAAATGTAAATGAATATATTTTACATTAAAACGAACAAAAAATGTCCGTGCATAGCTACAGACTGCAAGATTACAAGCGTTAATAAAACTGTTACAATTATGGAATAATTGAGTCATTTACATACCTCAATTGAGTTTATGCAGTGCAGCTTTAGTTGTAAAAACCATTAGAAAAATGAATAACAATATGCAGGAGAATTGAACTGAAGAACACCACTCACCTAAAAATAAACAGAAAGGAACAATAATTAGACAATCTGAATTTGATACAATGCAATGACGAAAGCCATCGTGGACAATATATTGATAATAATATAGGAAACAAACAGAATTACGGGTTTTTAGTGATGTATAAATTTATATGATTTATTCTTAGCTTAATTGCTATGAACATGTCAATAAATTAGTCATTATAGAACTCTCAGTAACATTTGCTTGGTTTATTTATTCGTCACTCATTTATTTCGCGAAAAGTCAACGACATAAGCAACAACATAAGCATAACAGACTTGAAACTTTCCTGGTGTTGGCTAGAAATCAAGGTTTTTCGGGATACCATCCGAGTGAAAACGTTAAAGCTGTCCGAGCTTTCGGCTGCTTGCTCTGCAGTCATCTTCTGGGAAGAAGTGAGCAAATCTCACGGCCTTTATATTCTGTAATTATAGGTGGAATGCTATTGTGCTATTGGTAGGTGAGGGTGCAATCAGGAGTGAAGAAAACGGAAGATGAAGAGTGAGGGTGCGTTTTAGTCCAGTCACCAGGTACTTTTACCTGGAAAAAGGTCAGAAGTACTTGATCTCTTAATATGTTGTATGTGGCTATTTTGTGGTGTAGAATCCAAGTTTTCCAATTCGAGAACCCTGTGCGAACTTCAGGGCTATTCCAAACTTCTAAAGCCGTATGTGAATACTGTAAAACAATATACTGTCATGATAGCTAATTTGCATTTGATATATTCTTTCTAATTTATTACCATAAAATAGACACTAAATTGGGCATTACTCCGATACCGGTCAACCGATTTGGTCCAATATCAATAGGCTTCTTCCCATGGACGTCATAAATGCGTATACCAGATTTCATGGAAATCCGATAAAGCGTATCTGAGTTATCGCGCGTACACACACACGGACAGACGGACAGACATTTCCTAGTCCCCCACACAATCTTATACTAGCACTTAATACATATCTTATTTGAATTTCTCAAAATGAGAATCAGACATGATGTCCCAGAAAGTTATTCGAGAAAGTATTTTCAATGTTTTTTTTATAACAATATCGGTATATATCTTGAAAATGTCAATATATATTCTCGCACCTTTTGATCAGAGTACGCTTATTTGTAATTTAGCATTTTTACATTTATTTAAATTTTAACATAAGTATATTGTATTTTGCACATAAAATATAGTAAATCAGAACTTGATGTAGGGATGTTCAAGTGTGCACACCTGGGGATGAAGTGATGACATAGCTGTAAGTGCGCCAGATGCACCTACTACAGCCTTTCTCTGCTATCAAACATGATCTTACCATGCCACTGTGTGCGGGCCCACATTTGCATCCCATTACAACCACAATTAACACCTACCCTCTAATCACATATTGGCTGGCGATAGGGTTGCAGGCAAATCCGTATCAGCATTGTACGATACAGCGTGGAGATGAATTGGGTAAGCTGGTTTTCACAATGAAAGGGATTTATTGTTTTTGATGAGTTGATAACAAAAACAAAGAACAGGTGTTCAAATGGAACTATTAGCGGAATTTAATATAACATATATATATATATGTTACACTAAAAAATATACGACAGGCTGAACATAATCATCCGGCAATGCAACATAAACCCAGATTAAACGATGCAACATGGTTGCAAATTTTGGGTCCTTAAAATAGAGATAAAAAAAACGAGATTTTAAACAATCTGCTGGGGCTCCAATCATTGCATGTATTAAACATAATGACAGTCAATCAGAAGTATCCCTGTGTTAAACACTTATCTTTATTATTAAATAGGCCCATATGTAATAGGACTCTATGGCTAACTATACAGGATCACAAGAAGAAAAAAATAATAATTGAAATCGAACATTATGGTAGATTCCATTAAGGGATCCCACTTGATCAGGATGGATATTAGCAAATCTGTAGACCCCTGTTGGTCGTCATTAGAAGTCGAAGAGGGAAGAACCAGGACCATCTGCCCATCTGCAGTTTCAGGTTGTGAGTAATGAGTAAACTTCGGACTTCTAGGTCGCTAAAAATGCTGTTTTAGGTACCTAAAATAGGCTCTAGAAATTGAAAAATAGGTTCTAAAATTCGTAAAATAGTCTCTTATAAAATCGTTAGGTTGCCAATTTTCTACAATATCTCAATTGAAATGCAGAATATTATATTTATGGAAGTCACCATTAATCAATAATCATGATAAAACACAGATATAGGCCTATGGTACGCAGAATTATATAGACCTATTATTAGGGCCTGTATTACTACCATAACAGTGAAAACCTACTCCCTGCGCCCAGAAGCTACGCACGCTAGCATATTCAACCCCTTGTATCCCTCAGTGATTCAGAGAACTAAGTTTTTTTTTTTTTTTTAACTGGATGTGGGAGTCGGGAGAAAAACACTAAATTTCCTTGGGAATTCCAAGGAATTTTTCTACTGAAGACGAAACATTCCTTACTATTTAACCACGTCATAAATGTGTCATGTACTACACATTCCGAGCTAAAAATTTAGTACGAACTTAAAATAAATGCTAGAATTTACAACAAAAAATAACTTATTTTGAACTTTATAGGAAAAACAAGCAAAAAGGCAATATTTGGCTCTAACGTAAAAGTAGGCTGTTTTAGGACCTATAAAAGTATCAGTTTTATGGCGAGTTCCACCGACCTTCGTTACGGCTAAAACGCGTCGTTTTCTCCTGCTTGTACCATGTTTAGGTTCCACCGAGCCTGATTAGTCCATCACGCCCGTTAATACTTGCGTTAACTTAAAGACAGAAATTCCTTGCGTTAAATCTCGCGTTTGCTTGGAAACAAGATGGCCGAATGTGGTTGCATGCTACAATATGCAATATTATCCACATTAAACAATAAACCCAGTACATTAATGCATTAATTATAGTTTCTGAATAACATGAATACAAGGGAGTGATTCATTTATTTTCTTTGCTAGGGTAGAGCAGTCAGGTAGCCTAGCAGATGTGACCCTCAGCATGAACACAAAAGCAGGATCTGGGGTTTTCTCACATTCCACAAGACAAACTAGTCACTCAGACGAGAGGATCAGTTTACACTGTAACACTGAAGCAGGCGAGTGGTTACAAAATAAAATGTTTTTCGCAGTTGCACGACATACAACAGTATTCCGAAGTATTTCGCTCATAGTTACGCCTAGGCTACATGCCATCGAAAGTGCCGCTGTGTATTTGTCATTTTCTAGCTTGTATTATTACTAGTAGGTTTACGAAATGTGAAATTGATTAATATATCTCTATTGGATTACTTCTCAATAAATTAAGAGTGCACGGTGTTTATTGTTATTGAAGAAAAATTAGGCCTAAGTCAAATCGTTTTTTGTGTGTTATTCCCGTGTTTATCCAGGAAAATGCCATTTTCTATCTCCTATGACTACAAAATTAAGGTAAGAGCTAAGCTGTGCACTTATCACATTGTAATAGTTTGCAATAATTTTATGATATGGTATAATAAATTGTAATAATATTACACCAGCAGTAGGCGTATAGCCTAGGCCCAATTCACATTTTATGTTTGATACATTTTTGATACCAATAGCATCGAAAGAATTACAGGTTAGCTTAAAAAAGTATGATAAAGTTATGATAGGTTAATAGTGCGAGTGCAACATCATAAATTGTATAATATACTGCATTAATAAAATAAATAACATTAATAATTGCGTTCTACTACTAATGTTTATTTTCTGCTGTACTGTGAACCATAGCAGCCAACGTTGCCAATGGAAAAATGACTTTGAATGGCGAAGGAATCGGGCATGGAAACAATATAACATTCAATTTTTGCAACTCGATATATAAAAAAAACAATACTCACTCAACATATTTATAATTTTGAATGATGTAATATGAAAATTACTAGTCGTGTGTTCTCAGGTTTAACATTGTATGTTGGCAGTAGCGACAGTGAATGTATGAGAAGCTTGTGTACCAAGATTGCCTGCCTTCTAACGCGCGTTTGGAAACGGGTGTTTATTTTAACGACAAAAGTGTTGGTGGAACAGTGTCCACTTAACGCAGACGTTTTACAGTAATAGCGCGTTACTAAAGTCTTCGTTTGGGTATATTTAAAGACTGTAGGTGGCCATTTTAGACATAGTCACTTATGAAACATGCATATACAAGTTTTCGTCCATATATCACTTAAAATAGGTTTTTACCTAAAATCCGAAGTCTAGTAATGAGTCTATCCTAGAAATTGTTATTTTGTAAAATAACGTGATCTTTATTGATACATACCTCCTCCCACATTTAAACAGCTTTTGTGCTAACCTCCTCTTTTTCAATTCTTTGTCTACTAAGGAATATTATACATATGAACGGAAAATTTTAAATAAAAGAAGAACAAATGTCCCATGCACCGATAACGTCATCAAAAGTATTATTGGACCCTATATGAGTATTAACCTGATTTTTTGGTGAAATAAAATGCCCGATTTTAATGTTAGGCCAATTTCCTTCTATTTCGGAGGGCATTTCGCAAAATAAGACATTGTACGAACTACTACATTTGAAATTTGTCACTAATACTAAAATATATCGGTCAGAAATGCAATCAAAATTATTATAAAACAATACTTGGCAATGAAAATAAATATTACTTTCAGCGATGAAAGAAACAACTAATTGCACTACTACTTATGTCATGATTTTTTTTTAAAATCATTTTATTGATTGATATTTACGATATTAAACTATTAATTTTAACTTAAGTTCTATTGTGTATCTAACTTGATCCGCGTGGCAGCCCTAAGGTAAGTTTTATTAGTAAATAATAGCCATTTTTCAACGTTCACCTTGAGGGTGTGTATTTCGTGCTTATTTTACACACTTCGTGAAAAAGAACGAATTTCGCGACAATTCGTGGATATAATTTGCTTAATAGTGATATTTTACGCATGTGCAAATTAAATTTAGCTAAGGAAAGTTGTTTTGTAAAACTTCGCACTTATCGTTATCAGAAATTGCTACTTTTTGTAAGTAAAAACTGATTAAATACGTGTTTATAAGTTTGAAATCAAATATCAATGAAAAAATTGACTTAAGAAACTGAGTATGCACCATTCAGAATTGATGTATAACTGCCAGATTAAATAGGTTTAAAGCTGCGTCTCCATTGATATACATTTAACACCAACATGTCAATATTAACAAGTTGATATTGACATGTATATTGCAATTTCGCGTTCCAATTGACTTGACATGCAAACCCAGCGTGTTGCACTTAACATTTTCAGATGTTAATTTGTTTTCCGGAGAAAATGGACAACATGTCAAGTCAATTGACTGTCCGGTCAATATCGGCTTTGTTTCGGGAATTTCCGGGAAACGAAAAGCGATCGCCAGCTTAATCGGCTTTGGTTCGGGAATTTCCGGGTAAACAACAAGCAGTCGACAGCTTCCTCAGTATTCACGGCATCCATTTTGTATTATGTGAGTATTTGGTATATCAGTGTTCTCAATAGTATTGCATCTACTTTTAAAATGATTTTTTTTTGGCTTACTCCATTGTTGAAAAATGTGATAGTTATTTTGAAAAGATCAAGACATCTGTACAAAATTAGTATTTAAGAAAGTCATAGACAGTTAAAAAGAAGATAATAACGAGTATATAAAACTACTCTCATTTTGTAATGTTGGCTGCTCTCTTCAGAGGCGTTTTCTTTTTAATGTTATTCATTTAACCGCGCCAACACATGTTAACCTATAACATTGTAGTGGAGACAGTTGTTAATTGGCAAACCACTTGACTTGTATGCATCAACAAGTTGATGATAAACATTTAACATATGTTAACTGCAACATGTTGGTGTTAAATGTATATCAATGGAGACGCAGCTTTAGGGTCTTGCCGAATTTTTCATACATTTTCTTGCAGCATCGCACAACATGTTAAATGAATAAATAATTTCTTCGCCTATTCAATATATTTAATTTCCTTGGAATAGTAAATATATCTTAAAAGAGAATGCAAATTAAACAAAACCAATATATTATGACTTAGATCCACTTTAATTATTGCTATTTTTATGTAGTATAATATCTGAATACTTATTCATTTGTTCAAAATTCAGGCTTGTTCATGTATCGCCTACTGTAAGGGAGATAGCTTAGAAGAATAGAAATTGGATAAGCTACGAGTAAAGTACCCCCAAGTCATTTTTACAGAAAAACGGATATATCTATTTTGTTAAGTCACAGATAGAATTTTACATTTTTTTATTAAAATCGTTTGTGCCATTTTTTCAATAATCAAATTTTTAAAAGCACTTTGCCTGAAAAGTCCCCTAATATTTCAGTTATAAAGAAAAAGTTCTGGGCAGTTCGATAAAATTTCAAACAAAAGTCCTTCATTTAAAAAAAAAAAACCGCAAGAACCGTTTATCCGCTGTGCTTGTCCACAGACTGATGGACGGACAGACAGAAAGATATCTTTCCAAAAACACCTTTTTTTTCGGTTTTTAGACATCGGGAAACACGTTTTCCTGGTGTTACTTCGATTTCGATCTTTTCTCAAGATCACAAGACTTTCTCTATACTACGTATATGCGAGAAAGTAAAAGGAATGTATATTAAAATATTAAGATGACATAGATTGCTAAGAAACACATAACAATACTTTTTAATGTATGCTATAGTGGTTAACAATGTTTATTTCTAGGATACAGGAAAATAATAACTTGTTTGTGGGATTTCGACGAAAATAAAGTGAAATGTGTAGCTGCACTGGAATTTGTTTAGAAGGAAATAGGTGCGATTATTTCCCGAAATCACTTTCATGAAAATAGTTACGAACCAACTCTCATCACGTAAACTACCTTTAAGCTAAATTTTACAAATTTTAAATGCGGTTTCGATGTTGTACGAAACTTTAGAGGATTAGGCTATAGCAAATTTCAGACTACGCTGGCACGGTAAGCACTCGCCATAATAACTGTAGGCCTACTCTTTCAATAAATGCATTTGAACGTTATTAATATACAAGATTTTGTTAACTTATCTGATGTCCAAGGACAAAACTATAAAAAATCTCGGATTTTAAGTGTACTCTGTCTTGTGACTGCGAGGTCTGAAAGGTTAGAAACCAATATTCTCATCATGAAAGTGTTTTTATGAGGCCATAGGAATCAATTTAACGCTGCGTGAAAGGAAACGACAGAGAGAGTATTAGCACAAGGCAACGCTGGGGCTCAATTTGAGTGTACAAAACCGTTCAATGATTCACATTAGCCTACGCTAATGTTAACAACTCGTGGTGACCGAATAGCAGTCCAAGATAATAATTACTGAAAAAAAAATCAGTATTTTCTTTTATTTCTACATAGGGAATTAGGAGAAGTCCTAAAACAATTCAGAAGTCGGGGTGTAGAGTAAAGTCATTTAATCCATAGAAATGTTGGAAATATTGTCATAATTATTCCTCTTAAGAATTCACATTTATACCTTCTTAGCCTACAAATAACCACTTAAGTCCACTGATCACTTATCTAAGGAGGCTCTCCATGTCCTTATCTGGACACAAAATTATGTATGTGAACCATTCAAACTCCCTTCTCTGACAAGTCGCAGTCCTGTAACGCCCGGGCGGCGTGGGCCACATAAACGTCCCTATAAGGGGAGGTGTAAAACTCAAACTTAGACATTTAAATATCATAGAACAAAAACAGTCGTATGCAACTTGCCTATGCTCATTTCATAGATATACTCGCGTCTTAATAAATGCCACTATAGGCTCGTTGCATAATGTACTATTAAATTTGTATGACTGATCACATGGTGGTCTAAAAGCAAAGCTTCTCTAGAATGTCTAAGATAGTTGGGGTTGGGCAGCATACAGAAAAGGATCCAAGAATACCTGCCCTGAGTAATTCAAGTAATTAGCTGACTGTAACCCGTTCCTAAATTATTCTTTACTATAAACGTGCACTGTACAGAGCGAAAAGGGCATTCAAGGGGACAGTAGATCACATTAAAATAACATAATGCCTATTTGGCGAGTTGTGATCAAGTGCATGGTTTAAGAGATAATTACATTACTAGTCCCGCAGAATTTCAACAGCGCACTGCCAGATTGTCGGTGCGGACATAGGCGTACCGAGGGGGGGGGTTTGGGGGTTTGAACCCCCCCCATTGATTAAAAAAAGGAAAATTGTATAATTTTTTTAAGTCTGCCCACAAATTACTTAATACAAGTATAAAGCGTGGGAAGCTTAAAACTCGTTATTTTGCGTCTTAATTTTTAAAATTTTCCGGGGGAGGGCCCCCGGAAGCTTAAAACTCGTTATTTTGCGTCTTAATTTTAAAAATTTTCCGGGGAGCAACCCCCGGAAGCTTAAAACTCGTTATTTTGCATCTTAATTTTTAAAATTTTCCGGGGGAGGACCCCCGGACCCCCTCTCCCTGGGGGGTATGGAATACCCCACGGATGTTATAACCCCCCCCATATGGTCGGCCTGGTTACGCCTATGGGTGCGGAGGCACTGACCTTGTCTGTCAGTCGTACAAAACATACACAAACACAAACGGAAGAAACTTGCGTAGCCGTTACCAAACTGCGCTGATGTGTGGTCCACGTAATTTTTTTTTTATGTGCATGAAAACTAACAACTTCATTGAAAACCCGCAAAGGGAAATTTATTCCCTTTTCCCTCCTTTACTGATGTGAAAAACAAATTTAGAACGTATAAATAATACTCATCGAGTGAAGCTCGGTTAATATATTTAATGTTTTTTTTTTTTTTTTTTTTTTTTTTTTGCTGAGAAAAGTAATCGCTTGGGATTGGATTTTTTGTCATTTCTATCAAAGGAAAAAGCTTTTAAAATCCGCACAGTTACACCTCTTCCATTCTGTATGGTGCTCCATGGGCTTTCTGGTGTCTTCTAACCGTGCAGAATCATTTCACAATGTCACTGATTTCAAATAGCATTTTTTAAAAAGATTTTAATGTATTTATTATACAGTATTATTATTATTATTATTATTATTATTATTATTATTATTAATTTGGAGTAAACAGAGCTAATAGTGCCATACACAAACACAGATATAAGATAGGAATATAGTAAAAAATTCAGTTTGTAAAGCAACATAAAGTTATACTTACTGCGTCGCACATAAAAAAAATCGTTTAAAACATAAAAAAGCTTTATGGTGTAGCAAGTTTTTTATTATCTTTATAAAATTTAAAAAAAAATTGTTAGTAATCTGTTCTAGACACTTAAAGCCGTAATTTCTTAATTTAGGTACGTTTACAAGATTTTGTTGCCTGGCTTCGTAATTATGTAGGCCTATATAATTTCTCCTTGAGAATTAAGAAAGAATACCTGTTTTAATAATTTACACAGACCTATAAACTAGCTAGAATAATGATTCTTTCATATACGAATAAAGGCCTACAAAAGAAGTAAAACTATAATTGTTAATATTCTAACAGTTTTTTTCTGTAGAAGAAATACGTTGATTGAATTACAGTTCCCTCATACAATAAAACCATATTTTATAACTGAGTGAAAACATTATATAACTTTCTATTGTTTATATGAGGCTCCCAAGATAATCCTGAATCTTAAAACATACGAAGCATTTTAAACGATTTGTCTACACCTTCATTAGGACTTAGACATAAAGATATATGTTTCCATTTTTAACTGTTTAAATAAAAAAAACACTGGCAGAGTACCAAGTTTTGGCTTGAGATAAAAAAAGTTTTAACATTAGGCTACATATCAAATTCTCGAAGTTATCATTCCTATTAACCAGGAATGTGTCATCAGAGTACAGAGTACAGAGTAAGTATCCACATTGCACATTAAATCATCCACAATAAGAAGAAGAATACAACATAATGGGCCTAATACTGAACCTTGAGGAACTCAAGAATTAATTTGTAATATTTCAGATTTATTGCGATAAAGCTCAACACACTGTTTACGATTTGTTAAACGTAATTTTAGAATCTTTAGACCACAATCATCTATATAATAAAAAATACAGTATATGCAACAATATCTAATATGATACGCAATCGAATGCTTTGCTGAGATCGCATTAAATATATATTATGACGTCTTAATTAAAAAGCATCAACCATATAGAAAGATTCTCTGACGATGAAAGACCCAGGCCAAAAAATACAGTTGAGCAAAACAAGCATTTCATTTAAATCGTGTTGATCAAGCTCACTGTATAGAACAATATGAGAATATGTCGTTTAACAAACTGGATAAGATCAGCAGTTGCATTCAATCGAGTCAGTAGAACAGATTTTGTGTTAGTGCAAATGTTCAATAAGCACGGTTGTCGGGGACAGAAGCTGAGGATTTGCCGATGTCTCTCGCTTGGTTGGTTGTTACCGTCTGCTGATAATGAGAGTATTGTGTGCTTCAGCATCTGTGCATTAAGCCCACAACTACACACAAGTGCTAGTGCCAACACAACTTTCTAGCTGGAATCAGCACATACACGAGCATCTGTAACATACGTACACGTAATTCAAATCCCGTATTCCCTTCAAGTAACATGCAGCGTTTCATAATATGCAAAAAAGTTTAATCAAACACGATGTTCACATGCCAAAATGAAACTGAGGACCTAAATGGAAACTCATTTCCTAATTACATCCGTAAATAAAGCTAACCTTACATGCCCACATGTACTAATTTAATAAGTTAAATGGGACTGAAAAAAGTGCAGTTTTATTCCTCGTTAATGAACTCCCAGTAAAGTCTTCTGAGCACTAACTAGCAAGTCCCGGCAATAAAGAATCTTGAAAACATATTCCGAATCACTGAAAATGAAGAGATTTATCTCCTGCTATTCATTAATGATCAGGCTTAGTGCTTACCGGGTCAACTGTCTTCTTTCTTTTTCCTGACCCTATAACCTAGGGTGATTTCTGGCCTTCTCAACAATTTTGCACCATTTAAATCTGCCCTCAGTTAGTCTTCCACATCCTCTTATTCCTATTATTCTTAAATCATTCTCCACCATATCCGTTCATCGAATTCGTGGTCTATTTTTCACATTCTCCCTTCTGTTTCCAATTCATGATTCTCTTGAGTGTGCTGTCATCGTTCACTCTTACTACGTGTCCCAACCATGAAGTTCTCCTGCTTTTCGCTATCGGCTACTTTAATAATTTTGTTGATTTCCATATGCATTAGGATCCCCCAGGATCCATCAACATTTTCGACAGGTACGTGTATTTTCTTTAGAGTGTTTTTCGTTCAGATGTTCTAAGCCTTTGTTCTTCTTTAACCGTCCTAGTTCAGGTTTCACTTCCATTTATAACAACGGGTCTTATGACCGTTTTATACACTTTAATGAAACAACTATACTGGGTAAAATACAGCTGTCCCGGTGGAATCCGAGCATATTTTACTCATATTCGCTGGAAAAGCTTGTCTTTGCCTGTACCATTTGCTATTACAGGTAAAGAAAGCACTGTGTTCGATCCTGGAATGCAATTTAGAGTTCTCAGCATCAATGACATTATGAGGTCACCTGAAACAAAAAAATCTTACGTTGTACATTCACATAATTTTCCCTAACTTAAGCATGGCAATACAACAATCTCAGTTCACAACCTGTTAAAGAAGATGAGGCCCTAATTGCAGAAGTGCGTATTCAGTTGTTTCATCCTCATGCAAAGGAATGTTGTTCGCCAAGCCAGATGAAATATTCCACAGAATATTGTACAAACGATGGTTTGGCTTTTAAATACCCTTCACAGATCTTTTTTAAAGAAAATGAGTTTTAAATACTAATTTTAGCTCTTTGTAGAAACACACTGTGTACTAGGTTTAAAGAAAATCGTTAAGAGATTTCGAGAAAATCGCGAAGAATGACATTTCTTCATGTAAACTGACGAGAAACACTAGGATGGCTTTGTTGCACGGCAACCATTTCAAACTCAGCCACTTAAAAATTATAAGATACTAGCTTAAAAGGCCCGGCGTCGCCCGGGTTTTGTATTTTGTAATATGAAATTAACTTAAGTTATGGAGAACTTTCGATGTTGAAACTCTAGGTCCTTATATAATATGTATGTAGAATTCGAAACGAGGAAGAACGACATATGACACTCAGACTATTCCCTCAGAAAACGCTAGACAGCTTTTTATGGCTCATAGAATGTTGCATTCCATTGCTTCTACACACCATGCCTGGGAGGAATGCCAATAAGAAGAAAAAGAAATTCCGGTTACATAAGATTGCATTGTCTTGACAGAAAATTGTATTTCTCACTCTCATCATATTACCATACAACCGTTTCCGGGCTGAAGTAAAAAAGAAATTCAGTATCACTTTCATACTTCCCTTCCCAAAAACCTGGGACATAATGTACTGCGCGCGTAGGACTGAAAATGTTCCATCCCATTTTGTCTTCTTTTAGATACTTAGGGCCTCTGATAAACATCCCTAGGCCTATTTCTCAACTAATACAAAGCCTACAGCTATGAGTGACGTATCAGAGGATAGGATTTGTTACCGACTTCCGATATAGCATACTCACTGACACACACTTAAGTTGTCCCTGCAATACGATCGCTTATTCTACATCAAAATGTGAAGTGAGAAAATGATATTTTCCATGTCGAGGGCAGAGAAAGTTATGTGACTGCTTTATTTTCGTGGATTTTATTCTTCAAGAATTACTTTCACGAATGTATTACTTACCTGTACATCGATAGTATCAGAATTTGTTAAGCCCAGTATTATAATGCAGTTCCCAAAGCGCTATGTGAACACCGTAAACAATTCTTTCATTATGTAAACAATTGACAGCTGAACTCTCTAACTGTGCCTCATTTTTCACATTTCCAACTTTTTCCGTGGATTTTCCAAAAATTTCTTTCATACAAACTTTGTCCTGACAATTACGAACACAACGAAAAAAGGATTAGGCAAATAGGTCGAGCCCTTCTCAAGTGATGCGGCAACATACATTTTGGAAATTCATTTTTATTACTATAGATGAATAAGCACCAGTTCTTGGCTAATGCAACTCATTTTAGATTAGGTGCATTTGGAATTCTGTAATGTGACTTTAAAAGTCGTGCTAATTATTACAGTGGCATTTTAACAGAGCGAGGTGGCCGAGATGGTAACGTCTTGCACTCGCATTCGGGAGGTCCCAGGTTCAAATCCCGAGGCCGACCAATTTGACATGGATTTTTTCATGGTTTCCCCAGTCGTAAAGGCAAATGCCGAATTGGATATTTACATACCATGAGTCATCATCACCATTTCATCCTGTATCATATCCATTTAAATTAATAGCAGTCGAAATTTACTCCATAAACAATTGACAATCAATAATTCCATGGCCTACTCTACTGTATATACACAGATCCCGAACTCCTGATGTGGCCTCGTAGCTAAAAGGAGTATAAACACAGCCGAATTAACTTCATTTTCTGAGAAATGCTGGAAAAGAATTATTTATTGTGTCTCAAATTACAGTTGATTTTTCTCCATATCCCCCCCCCCCCCATAAATGTTTCAAATAAAAGTTTTAGCTCTTAGTATAAGCAACCCATGTGCAAAATTTAAAGAAAATCGTTTGAGCCGTTTTCGATAAAATCGCTAAAAACTAATATTTTTTCATGTAAAATCTCCTTAAAAATTATAGAAACTTGTCGCCAATCTCCGTGTTACATCCCCAAAAGGTACCTCACCCAAATGCAAAATTTTGTTTTTGTACGATTTTCCGTTACAAGAGGCCATATTGCGAAGAGAGTACGTTCAGAGAGGGTGGCTTATAACTACCGTTCAGAGAATTGTTTCGAAAAAATGTTTCAAATAAAAGTTTTAGCTCTTAGTTTAAGTAACCCATGTGCAAAATTTAAAGAAAATTGTTTGAGCCGTTTTCGAGAAATCGCGGAAAACCAAAAATTTATTAATGTAGGGTGAAGTAAGGTAATTTGATGATAATTCTTCTAAGTCGTGCCATCAGATAAGATACATATTTTATGACATGGCTCGCAGTGCACATATTACCTCATTCATTCGCATACCTCTCTGTTAATTGAAACTGCTAAATATCTTGTTCCTGTAACAAATATCAGTAAACATTAGAAAAATATAGGAGCAAGTAGGCACTTCTTTGCACGTGCGTTTTCATTTCGTTTAAGAACTGCAAATGTTCGTTAGATCTCATTGTTACCACGTGCCATCTGTTCTTTATAATCAATATTATTTTTTAAATTGTGATTCGGCTTAATAACATTTTCACTTTTTAGTACATACCTTATAGTGTTCCAGTTAATTTTTAGCGATTTTCTTATTTTGCAACTTATTTAAATTTTAAAACTTCCAACAGGCGTATAGTAGCCTCGTTCTAAACCATAATCCTTCCACATCAGGGACCTCTAACGCTTCCACATCTAATTTAGTTATATATTATGAGTTATAGAAGTATTTAAAATTTAAAAAAAACAAAACGGGTGTTTGGTAGCACGGTACCGCCCCGTCCTAAACCAAAGTCTTCGCCGTTTCAAGGATCCGTCCCAACTTGACTGTTACTTATCCGTGACTTGACTTGACTTGACTTGACTAGGATTTGTTACCGACTTCCGATATAGCATACTCACTGGCACACACTTAAGTTGTCCCTGCAATACGATCGCTTATTCTACATCAAAATGTGAAGTGAGAAAATGATATTTTCCATGTCGAGGGAAGAGAAAGTTATGTAATTGCTTTATTTTCGTGGATTTTATTCTTCAAGAATTACTTTCACGAATGTATTACTTACCTGTACATCGATAGTATCAGAATTTGTTAAGCCCAGTATTATAATGCAGTTTCCAAAGCGCTATGTGAACACCGTAAACAATTCTTTCATTACGTAAACAATTGACAGCTGAACTCTCTAACTGTGCCTCATTTTTCACATTTCCAACTTTTTCCGTGGATTTTCCAAAAATTTCTTTCATACAAACTTTGTCCTGACAATTACGAACACAACAAAAAAAGGATTAGGCAAATAGGTCGAGCCCTTCTCAAGTGATGCGGCAACATACATTTTGGAAATTCATTTTTATTACTATAGATGAATAAACACCAGTTCTTGGCTAATGCAACTCATTTTAGATTAGGTGCATTTGGAATTCTGTAATGTGACTTTAAAAGTCGTGCTAATTATTACAGTGGCATTTTAACAGAGCGAGGTGGCCGAGATGGTAACGTCTTGCACTCGCATTCGGGAGGTCCCAGGTTCAAATCCCGAGGCCGACCAATTTGACATGGATTTTTTCATGGTTTCCCCAGTCGTAAAGGCAAATGCCGAATTGGATATTTACATACCATGAGTCATCATCACCATTTCATCCTGTATCATATCCATTTAAATTAATAGCAGTCGAAATTTACTCCATAAACAATTGACAATCAATAATTCCATGGCCTACTCTACTGTATATACACAGATCCCGAACTCCTGATGTGGCCTCGTAGCTAAAAGGAGTATAAACACAGCCGAATTAACTTCATTTTCTGAGAAATGCTGGAAAAGAATTATTTATTGTGTCTCAAATTACAGTTGATTTTTCTCAATATCCCCCCCCCCCATAAATGTTTCAAATAAAAGTTTTAGCTCTTAGTATAAGCAACCCATGTGCAAAATTTAAAGAAAATCGTTTGAGCCGTTTTCGATAAAATCGCTAAAAACTAATATTTTTTCATGTAAAATCTCCTTAAAAATTATAGAAACTTGTCGCCAATCTCCGTGTTACATCCCCAAAAGGTACCTCACCCAAATGCAAAATTTTGTTTTTTTTACGATTTTCCGTTACAAGAGGCCATATTGCGAAGAGAGTACGTTCAGAGAGGGTGGCTTATAACTA
The DNA here is from genome assembly GCA_964059195.1 of Ectobius pallidus. NCBI lineage: Eukaryota > Metazoa > Arthropoda > Insecta > Blattodea > Ectobiidae > Ectobius > Ectobius pallidus. The sequence continues at coordinate 110,149,020 of CAXKWD010000003.1, read as the reverse complement.
CCTTTCAGAGAATTGTTTCGAAAAAATGTTTCAAATAAAAGTTTTAGCTCTTAGTTTAAGTAACCCATGTGCAAAATTTAAAGAAAATTGTTTGAGCCGTTTTCGAGAAAACGCGGAAAAACAAAAATTTATTCATGTAGGCTAAACTTACCTTTTATAAAGGGTGCGGCAGAGGAAACGGACGTTTTTCAAATAACCATAACTCAGATGATTTTCAAGTTAAACAAAATTTAATTGCACAGAAATGTAGCTTGTATAATGCAGTTTCTATTGACTATTTCAGAATTACCTCCGAAAAATAACGTCCGTCAGGTGACGACCTTCTTTCTGTATACACTCTTGTAACCTTACTTCGAAATTCTGCATTGCTCTTCCCAACATTTCTTCCTCGACATTAGTGATTTCTACACGAATGAACTCTTTTAGTTCTTGGATGTTGCGGGGTTTCTTTAAGTAAACGTTTGATTTGAGGTAACCCCACAAATAATAGTCACATATGGACAAGTCAATGTCGCCAAAACGGGAGATCACATGTTGAGGAAACATGTCGCGAACCACTTGCATTGATGCTCTCGCAGTATGCGCTGTGGCACCATCTTATTGGAACCAAATTTGCTGCATGATTACTCTTCGTCTGCGTAGTTCCGGAAGCAGGAACCTGTTGAGCATTTCAATGTAGCGTGCTGAAGTCACTGTCACTGTGGTATTGTCCTCTTCAAAAAAATAAGGACCGATGATTCCAAATTTAGCAACACCACACCACACCACACTGTTACTGGGTATACCCAGAAGAAGGCTACAACATGAGGGCCGAAACGTCGGTTTTAGACATGATGACACGGCGCCACCCGGACATTCAAGGTTATTATTAATGAGATTGCATGTTAGAAAATTTCATTGTTGCGTCTCTTGACGGCATTTATTTTTCGGAGGTAAATTGAAATATTCAACAGAAACTGCATTATACAAGCTTCATTTCTGTGTAATTAAATTTTGTTTAACTTGAAAATCGTCTGAGTTATACTCATTTGAAGAACGTCCGTTTCCTCTGCCGCACCTTAAGAGAAGGTTGTCGCCAATCTTCGTGTCACATCCTCAGAAGGTACCTGACCCAAGTACAAAATTTTGTTTTCATGCGATTTTTCGTTCTGGAGCTAGGCTGTTCACAAACATCCACACAGGCACACACACACAGATATGTTTCCAAAAATAGTATTTATGCTAAAAACTCAACTTCGAATTTGGGGTAGAAAAATATAATACTTCCTCTACCTATAGTACCTATGGTACAGGCAGAGGAAGTGAAATTAAATTAAACGCTATATAGGATGAATCGATCTAGAGCTTAACTCGTAGATCGATTACCAAAATTGACTTTCAATATTCAGTATTCATCATAAATGTGCCCGCTTGAACGGAATCATGCCAGGATACGAAAACACCGTGGGATTTCATCTCCGGGTTATAAACATTATAATAAATTTGAAAATTTATTTGATAAAGTAGAGAAAATATTGTACTACCAATAGACTGAAGATATTAATCGAATTTAATTCCATAGATCGTTTGTCCACCTTTTAGAATAATTAACAGTAAAAACGCCGAATATGTTTCCCATGGAGGACAGTTTTATAATATGATGATGCATAGCACGTGGGAATTGTATGCAATAGGCCTACTGGGAAATGGCTGGCTTGCGTAACTACTTTCCCCGACGCAATAAAAACCGTCTCATTTTCTGGCATTCAGCTACCGGCATTTGTTTTTGTGTCTGATACTCATATCATTATCAGGCTGGTTACCCGTCCTTCGTACGGGTGAAAAAGTATTTTGCACGGTTTTTACCCTCACCAGAGAAAGATCACAAGGAACTTATCTTTTTTAGGGTGCCTGGCGTTCTTCCGGAGTTTGAGAACGCGAAGTAGTTGACTTTTTTTTTCTGCGCAGTATTATTTCAATATTTGACCTCTGCATATTATTAAATTTCTGGTCAAAAGAAAAGGGTTTCTTGAAGTTTCCGCCTTATAGACCACTAGCTACAACTTAAGTAGGCTATACACAATTTTCCAAAATAATATTAATAATAAATTTTATAACTAACACATTCTACATTAGGACTATTCACCTTTGCAGATAAAGGGGATTCATTTAGGGCCGATTGTATAAACAGTTTGATTTCGGGTCAGAGACTAAACTGAACTTTCGATTTTCAAATTCTAGGCCCTTATGTAAATATTTATTTACAGCAATGAATTATATCGATAGCTTATCGTCCCGTATCATTTATTTCCAAACCTACCTGTGACCACTGCCAACAATACGTTGTTGTAAAGGAATGTGATTTGGATTTGATAATTCTGTGTAAAAAGGGATTAAGTATTCTCAAAAACATTTAATTTTTGGCATTTAAAATCAAAATTTGGCAAACTCCTTTCTTAGTGAGCACTTACATTATGAAACGAAAGTACTGTCAAAATTCCAAGTCCCCTACCTATTATAGTTTAGGCTCTGCGTTGATTCTCTGTCAGTCAGTCAGTCAGTCAGTCAGTCATTCATTCAGTCAGTCAGTCAGGACAAAGCCTCTTATATATATACTAGCATGTGCCCGCGGCTTCGCCCGCGATAATAATTTCAAAAATTAAAAATTAAGAGCATAATAGTTAAATCATTATAGGCCTATTTACTAACACCTAAATCACGTGAACTACATACCACGATTAGATAGCGTCGCCTGGTAAAAGCGACCTCAGATTCGAGTTCCTTGGTCCAGAAATCCCCTGTATAGTGAGTTTCGTCCAAATAAAACAATGTTTGACCATATTAGGGCTTACAACATTCAAGCGATCGCGAAAGTTTCTTTCCAAGGTATGACAAAAATAGACAAAGCCAACTGTAATTGTCAAACTTCCATTTAATTTAATTCCAAACCCATCTGAAACCCACTAGCAACAATATGTTTTAATGTCAAATGTGATTCGGATTCGATAATTCTGTGTAAAAAGGGATTAAGTATTCTCAAAAACATTTGATTTTTGGCATTTAAAATCATTTGAAACGAAGGTACTGTCAAAATTCCAAGTCTCTACCTGTTATAGTTTAGGCTCTACGTTGATTCCTGTCAGTCAGTCAGTCAGTCAGTCAGGACAAAGCCTTTTATATATATAGAGATAATGATGAATGACGATTTAGATCATACCGAAAAATTGAAAGCCCTATTCTAATAATAATTCATAACTATACATATTCAAATATAATTATATACTAATACATTCTTTTTGTCACATTCCCAGAATTTAACATCGCATAAAATTGTTTTTATACATTTCTCGTTTTCGTCACAGCCATACACAAGCACACACAGAGAGAGAGAATTTCTGAAAATTACATTTTTTAATTCAAAGGATCTCAAAGGTGTACTGGAAACTCGACAATCAATTTCAGGGTCGAACAAAATATTTCTTCTCTTATATAATACCTACTAGCTTAAAAGACCCGGCGTCGCCCGGGTTTTGTATTTTGTAATTGGAAATTAGCTTATGAAGGATTTTCAATTTTAAATTCTAGGTCCTTATATAGGCATTTATAATTTGAAATAGGAAGAACGACTTATTACACTCAAACTATTCCCTCAGAAAACGCTTGATATAGTTTTTTATGGCTCACAGAGGATCTAGAATGTTGCATCCCATCGCTTGTACAGTGCACAGCAAGCCTGGTAGAGGTTTAAATAAGAAGAAACAGAAATTCCTGTAACATAAAATTGTAATATCGAGGCGGGAAATTTCCCACTCTTATGTTACCATAAAGCATTATCACTTTCATACTTTTCTCTCCAAAAACCTGCGATATAATATAATAATATACACATTACCATACCTCGTTTTGTTTTCTCTATGTCCAGGGTAGAGAAAGTTATGTGATTCCATTATTTTAGTGGATTTCATTCTGTAATATTTATTTATAACATGAATTATTTTGATAACTTCTCTTATTTGTCAAAAGTGCATTTCAATTGTTTTTTCCAAGCCCACCTGATACCATTTGGCAACAATATATTCTGTGATTTGGAATTGATAATTCCAAATTAAGGGATTAAGTATTTTCAAAAACATTTAATTTTTGGCATTTAGAATCAGAATTTTTCAAAATCCTTTCTTAGTGAGCACCTACATTATGAAACGAAAGTACTGTCAACATTCCAAGTCTCTACCTGTTATAGTTTAGGCTGTACGTTGATTCCTGTCATTCAGTCAATCAGTCAGTCAGTCATTCATTCAGTCAGTCATTCATTCAGTCAGTCAGGACAAAGCCTTTTATATATATAGAGATGACAAGGATAGAGAAAATAAAATGCAATTTCCAGAATCATAATATCTGTGTGCGGGTCTGTGAACAACATAGTTTGAAAACGAAAAGTCTTATAACAAATAATGTTGTATTTGGGTGAAGTATCTTCCCGAATAAGACATGTAGTGTGGCGGCGAGTTTTATATTGATTTTTTATTCAATTGGATTTGTAAAAATATAAAATGAACGTGAGAACACGAGGTATCATCCAAACGAAGGAAGAACAAAATGGAAAGGAGCAAAAACAGATTAAGTAAAGGAAGGAAATAGAGTTAATTGCATGAAGATACGCCACCCTGCAACATTGCCCACAATAAAACCAAATTAAAATGCCCAAGAGAAAGGACTGGCTTAATTCCTGCGCATGTATTTTAATTAAGATCCTGCGAGGCTTCGCTCCGTCGCGTCGTAAAATCAACGTCCTGTTCACGAAGACTAGGCTACGAATTCTCACGTAACGAGATTACAGACAGAGATCGTTAACATTTACAAACTATCTTATCCAATAGTTGAATCTTGTTATTGAATAAATAGCCTGTAAGGCGGTTCTGTATTTCTTTACTGATAATTCAATAATAATAATAATAATAATAATAATAATAATAATAATAAGAATAAGAATAATAACAACAATAATAATAATTGCAATAAAAAGACATCTTATTGGTTCAACATAAATAAATTTAATGGAAAAAAAATTGATTTGCTACTGTACAAACTTATAATAATCGCACATGGTGCAGCTAATAGATTGCGGCCTCTTTCTTTTTTGCTTGTTTGCGTAAGCCCACAATGTGTCTACAACAAGTATCTTAGGGAAGATGGGAAATGGAAAAGCGAAATCAAGAAGTCAGCGGAGACGAATCGTAACTTGAATACTGAATATATAATTAAGAAAGAGTAATTAATATCCAAATCAAAGTATTCAATATTTCAATATGTTACCGGTTGTTTATTATTTTTTTTTACAATGTAAAAATTGTTTCTGCAAGGTGTAAGGGTTTCGCCTGAGGTTTAAAATATGATCGGCTTAAATAAGAGTATTCCATTAGGTTAGTACACAAATCAATAAATCCTGTCCAACCCTAGTATGCAATATATCAGTACGTTACGGCATATATTCATTCTTGGCAATGATATTAAAAAAAAAAAGATACTTATAATATTACGCAGTTGAAGGCCTAAAACTAAACAAGAGTAGGCATATTTAAACAATATCAAAATCAATGAAGCGTACTAATTCAGAGTATGGAACATTTCGGTGGGTGATATATATGACGAACCTAACAAAGATTTCAATTAAAAAAAAAAACACATATTTTTATATACATGACGAACCTAACAAAGATTTAAATTTAAAAAAGGGGATAAAACATATATGCCTACCATAATATGAACTAACAGAACTTTTAAGGCTGTTTTTAAGTTTGGTAAATAATAATTTGTGTATTTTTATAGATCCATTAACAACAGTGTTTTTTAAACTTTTAAACTCTCTTAAAGCTTTATACTTAGCTATAAAAACATAACAAACAACATAGGCCTATTAGCAAAAAGTAATAACATATATTGTAAATTGTAAACTGTATCTCTGTAAAAAGAAAATACAACCTGTAATATTGGCAGCTACTAGTTTTTTCTTTAAGAGTATCAAAGTAAAAGATTATTTTGAGGCTATAAGGAGGTTTTTTATCTAGTAAAAATACATTAAACTTCCCTCAACGGTATAATATGAAGTTTGTGAAAACAGATGTGTGTTGATGAGGAAGAAATGCACTTTAGTTATTTGTAACCTTAGAAAATGCTTTTTTATAGAAATATTTCGCAATCCTACACTCCACAAAGAAAATGGAGATTACTGCATACTAGATCATAGCAAGTGAGATTAATATATCTTCATATCTCAAACGTCCAGAAGGATCTTCAAGGTATGATTAAACACTGGGAAGTCAAGCGGAGAAAGCGGATTCTGTAGAAAAATTATTCTTTTTGTGTGTCTAGAAGGACAGAAGCTTCCAGGGTAGAAGCAACCACACGTCCAGTAGTACAATCTCAATGGCAGCTTTCTGCAGGCTATGATTAATGGTGACATGAAGTCCAGCAAGAACTAAAGTAATGAAGCTGCATATCCGTCCCATCCTGATAATGGAAAATCCTGCTCTACTTTTTTTTCATCAGTTGAAACTCCTTCACACTGCACAAAATTTTAAACACCTCTTTAAATATACCGAACTTTCAATATCATTATAAACGGGATTTTTTTCGGTAAGTTTCAAGAATAAAAATAAACATTCTTCTAGCCAAAGCGAAACAGATTACATACCGGTAACTACATGTCACTACAGTAGTAGCCAGTTAGGAATAAAAATAACTAAAACATCTATTAATGCTTGTGTATGCAAGAAATTGTCTAGAGTAGTATACCTTATTGCAACATTAAGAAATCATGTCTCAGCCGATTATTTGCGTATTGCTTACTTTGCCTTTTTCAAAGCACATTGAGAAACGGTTTAGTTCTATGGGGAAATGGGGTGGGTACTGATGATGTTCTAATAAAAAAAAAAGTCATTAGGATCCTATAAAGAAGAACGAACATTGTAAACCTCTATTTATATCCTGCAAATTACTTACAATTATAAATTTATTCATATTCATGATGTTTTGACAAATATGAAGGTTAGTGAACAAAACCTACCTTATAGGTATGATGTTCATAATCATCAGACACGTAATATGGGCAAACTTGAGGTACCCTACTACAGACTGAATAACACTTCAAAATATTATAAAATTCTAGGTATAAGATTATACAACAAACTACCAAGCCACATAAGAAACCTCCGTTTAAATACATTTAAAGATAGACTTCATAGATGGTTATTAATTAATCCAATGTAGTGTATCTGAATTTGAAGAATCTGTGCTTGATGATATTTAAAGTGTTAGTTTGAAGATTTATGTAAGTGTTTTAATGATGTAAGTGTTTTGTTCTTTGATTTTTTTGTATTATATTATGACGAGATCTAAATTGCATTATTGTAATTGCTCAATGATCAATAAATATATTATTATAGGAAATAAAATTTGCATATTATTTTTTAAAGTTCGAAAGTTCACTTATCTGCTTTAAGTTTAACATTTCTTTTTACAGAGGAGTGGGGAAAAAAAGTAAATTGTGTTAGTTGGCTCGATATATGGTTATTTAACAACAGGGATGTACTGCAGCTTAGGAGGGCTTGGCGGAATTTGGTCCCGCTGGAATTCAATCACATACCTGTAAATCTGTAGACATGACCGCTTGCGTAGTCTAGTGGTTAGGTTACCTGATTGCAAATGCGCAGGTCTGGGTTCGATTCCCAGTATCTATCAGGATTATTCTTATTATTATTTTTTTAAATAAATATATATATATATATATATATAGGAATAGTCTGAAACGAGGTGCACGCAGCTTAGTTACCGGTACATCAACTGAGAACCTACTTGATAGACAAGTGAAGGCTCCGGTCACGGAAGGCATCGGCTTGCAGACCACATGGCTTCTCTGATCCTGCCATCTGTCTACGGCAGTTGACGCAGTGATCGGATGGCAGGCCTAGCCCTCAGGGATGTGGTGCTACAGAGTATTTAGTTTTTAAATGTACAAACATGTCTTGTCATATCTATGCGCAAATAAATGCCATCGACCGGGGCTCACTTCCTATTAATCCACTGTGTTCATATTTATTCCTGAGCTACTGTGCCTCCCGTAGAGGTTGAGGCGCTGCGCTACAAACCGGAAGGTCGCGTGTTCGATCCCCGATGAGGTCGTTGGAGTTTTTCAATTGGCCTAATCCTTCTGGTGGCACTATGGCCCTGGGGTCGACTCAGCCTCTAACAGAAATGAGTACCAGGAGCAATCCTGGGGGTAAAGGCGGCCGGTGCGTAAAGTTGACAACCTTACCACCTTCATGTGCCGAATGTCTAAAAATCTGGGAGCCTCAACCTCCTGGAACCCTGTGGGCCTCCATGGCCTGTGATAGGGAACACTTTACTTTACTGTGCCTCCGACAAACGTTAATATCTATGTCCTTATACTCATTAAATCTTCAATAGAATCAACAGTTGGGTCATTCCATGCCAAATCATCACAGCTCCCACCCCGACCATCTCAGATTTACATGAAATTCGGTAAGAAGTTAAAATACATGAAGTTGTACACACACGCAAAATTTTACCCCTCAGTGATTTACGATATTCATACAGCAGGGTTGCAAACATGATAAAAATTGTAAAATTTTCCCTTGCATGCTCTGCAAAAATAAATCATAACTTTACTTCTAATTGGGGTAAAACCTTCATGTTGGTCTCATTTTGAAGCTAAAGGTACATAGTTTCCATTAAAAATAGTTGCATTTCAAAATATTAATTTTTTCATTCCAAGCTCAAAATGTGTAACCTTTGACCTTGAGTATCTAAGAAACTGTATCTTTAATTTTATTGAAGAAAAGATATGTTAGGCAGTTAAATGCATTCTACGTCGTATCTTTGGTACAAATTTCATTTTGGGATGGCTTTAGGAACAGGAGAAAAAATTTCCCTATAATATAAAGCCACATGGCTGACTCACTCACTCACTCACTAACTCACTCACTCACTCACTCACTCACTCACTCACTCACTCACTCACTGACATTAATGTTTGCCCACTTTCAGATGAGCTAGAAACTTGAAATTTGGTACACGTATAGCGTTTAGGCTGTAAACCACATAATAATTCCAAAAAAGATTATTTTTTTATTTTTAGCCCTGAAAACCCCCCGAAAAAGGGCTCGGCTCGGCTCACTGACATTAATGTTTGATCACTTCCAGATGAGCCAGAAACTTGAAATTTGATACACTTTTAGGCTTTTTAAATTTTAGGCTGTAAACTACAGGAAAATTCCAAAAAGTTAATATTTTAATTATTTTTAGCCCTAAAAACTCCCGAAAAAGGGCTCGGCTCTGCTCACTGACATTAATGTTTACCCACTTCCAGATGAGCTAGAAACTTGAAATTTGGTACACGTATAGCGTTTAGGCTGTAAACCACAGGAAAATTCCAAAAATTTTTTTTTTTTTTTTTTTTTTTTTTTTTTTTTTTTTTTTTTTTTTTTTTTTAAATTTGTGTGGGTTTCTGCCTCGCGGCGGCTGCAGCTCTAACTCTTGACCGATTGGGTGAAATATCTAGAAATTAAAAAAATAAGTTTTTGGAATTTTCCTGTGGTTTACAGCCTGAAAGCTATATGTGTACCAAATTTCAAGTTTCTAGCTTATCTGGAAGTGGACAAACATTAATGTCAGTGAGCCGAGCCGAGCCCTTTTTCGGGAGGTTTTTAGGGTTAAAAATAAAAAAATAGATTTTTTGGAATTTTTATGTGGTTTACAGCCTAAACGCTATACGTGTACCAAATTTCAAGTTTCTAGCTCATCTGAAAGTGGGCAAACATTAATGTCAGTGAGTGAGTGTGTGAGTCAGCTATGTGGCTTTATATTATAGGGAAATTTTTTCTCCTGTTCCTAAAGCCATCCCAAAATGAAATTTGTACCAAAGATACGACGTAGAATGCATTTAACTGCCTAACATATCTTTTCTTCAATAAAATTAAAGATACAGTTTCTTAGATACTCAAGGTCAAAGGTTACACCTTTTGACCTTGGAATGAAAAAAATAATATTTTGAACTGCAACTATTTTTAATGGAAACTATGTACCTTTAGCTTCAAAATGAGACCAACATAAAGGTTTTACCTCAATTAGAAGTAAAGTTATGATTTATTTTTGCAGAGCATGCGAGGGAAAATTTTACAATTTTTATCATGTTTGCAACCCTGCTGTATGAATGTCGTAAATCACTGAGGGGTAAAATTTTGCGTGTGTGGACAACTTCATGTATTTTAACTTCTTACCGAATTTCATGTAAATCTGAGATGGTCGGGTTGAAATTACACTTTATTGTGATGATTTGGCATGGAATGACCCAGTTAAGCTTATTAATTCATATTGTTCAATGAGAACTGTAAAATCAGAACCGTTTCTCCTAGAATTGTATTGCCTCATACTTTAAAATACATTATAAATTATTTCTCAACAGAATCGACTAGACAACAATGTATCTAAACTAATCGAAGGAAAATAGCCTACTGAATATTAATAGAGAATTAAAATATAGGATCTAACTCTTGTTGAAAGGTTTCTTTTTTAAATGACAGTACCAATATGGATGTATTATAGAATATAACTATGAACTCCACTTAAGTCATTTTATTATGATTTTCAGGAGGAACAAACAACGGATAAAACTATTATTGTATTTTAAATGTAATTTATTTTAACTGTATCCATTAGGGTTTTTTTGTATAACAACATACCAAAGTATGAAAAATTAGGCCTATGTTCTAATGTTGAGGTCAAAATACTATCAAAACAGCATCTCCAGTCTACTTATTTCTTCCACAAACCACTTAGGTCAACAAAATTAAGGGGAAAAAGCATAGTAATGGGCAATAATAATAAACTATTTCATGCTAATTACACTTGACTTGTACAATGTACATTCTCAGTATGATAATTAACTAATACATTAAGTTCGTTAATTTAAACACTGAAAAAAAAGTTATTTTTTGAGACAGTTCACAGACTAGTTTTAGGAATGGTTCCTCTTGACTCTTGGAGTGTTGAGTACCAATCACAATTACACTAGATCCTATGAAGTAACGGAATAATAATTACACATGTGATTTAAGAGGGATTTGGAATTTAATTTTTTCACGACTAGGGTGGGTTCTGGAAGAAAATAGGATTTTCTCCATTTAATTCCAATGTTATTTAAGGGAGTTTTACAAGATAATATAGTGAAGTACATGTTTCCCATCCTAATAAAATATAATAACACAAAATAGAAAACTATAAAAATGACGTAAGTGGAGTTTGGAAGCAAGCTATTCATATATTTTAGACACAGAATATACTATAACTTAATGATAATCACTTCATCCTTGATACTAAATGCAGTCACAATAGCAGCCAATAATTCATTAACTAAAGGCAGAGAACATATTTTTCTGTATGAGGATTTTTGTTTTTTAAGGCCTCTCCATGAACATGACTAAAACCAAAGTGATGACTAATGGCCCCCAAACTCCGATCACAATCGAGGGAACGCAAATACCATATGTAAATGAATACATATACCTAGGCCAAATAATATCCTTTGATAACGGCATGGACAGGGAAGTACACAGACGAATCACACAGGCATGGAGAGCGTTCTGGTCCCTCAAATTTGTGCTTATGGATAAAAAAACTCAGCAGGACACTAAGAATAGAAGCTCTACAATCCTGCATCTACCCGGTGATACTCTATGGCTGTCAAACATGGGCGCTGACATCGACACAGAAAAAGTTACTACAGGTATGCCAGAGGAAAATGTTAAGAAAAGTCCTAGGCATCACATTGAGGGACAGAATCCCCAATACTACACTAATCCAGTCAGCAAAAACGACAGATATAGCTCACCTAGCAGAAAGCACTAAATGGAGATGGGGTGGCCATGTTTCAAGGTTGGTGGACGACAAGGCTTGTAAACTACAGAGGTAGCGTATTCCGGCGAATTTATAGGACAGGGGGTTGCGGCGAGCAGGCAAGTGTGTGACGTCACAAGATTCCAGATCTCGCAATTTTCAGTTTTTACTCAGTCTAGAAAATCTTACACCGCGTGATTAAACTCGTAACCTATAATTAACCCGTGGTCGGATTCCTGTGAAATTTATACAGAAATAATCTACACACATCAGCCCTACTGATGGTTAAAACAGAGCCTTAAAAAAGCGGACACAAATGTTTTTATTTCATTTTATAAACATCACCCGTTACACAAAATTCATGGAGGGAGAAGCAAATTTCACTATGCGACAATTTTTTGTATTTTTGTGTCCCGAAAAAACTTCAAGCGAGAAAGTTTTAGTGAAATAATTGAATTTTAATACAAATGAAGTTCCAGCCCCATATCTCGAATGGTTTACGAGTAATTGAGTGGTAATTATTCCGGGCGCTTCAAGGTGTCAGAATGATTTGGCGCTTCAAGCACGACAGTAGAGAGCATGGTGTCGCTGACAAAGCTTCTTCCTACTGATCTCGGCCGCTTGACCGCAGTCTTTTAGGACAGATATTACCAGTACATACTGTTTTTAATAATACAAATGGAAGGTGCTTTAGAAAGTGCAATTAACTGAACCATTATGCCGGGCCAGATATGTGCTGTGGCAGTGTGTAACAGTAATTTTGTAGATTGTAGAAAACAGCTAAGATGTGAACTGTTCTGTTATTCAAGTTACTTAAAATGTTCTTCTGATTCTACAGCATTTGTCTTTAAAATCTTGTAAAAATCTCCCAAAGGATCTAGATTTGAACAGAAATTATATAATACAGGTAGGCCTAACAGCTAAAAGGGTGATTTGTTCTAATATTTTGTTGCCTAGAAAATATTCCTCATTCTAGAGGTTATGTTAGTATAATTTGATGAAAATTTGTTAAAGAATGTATCCTATATTTGTATAGAAATTGTACCTTATAATAAGGGTAGAAAACAACTACGGGAATTTTTATGTATCAATATTAACATGTACAGTACTAATGTTATTATTACATTGCGTAGACTATTGTAGAGTATTAATTTGTGTTAATATTGTTATCAAAGCAATACATTTATATTAATAATAATTTTCTCCGGGTTATATGGGGTAAGTTATGTAGGTAATGATTGGTGAAACACGGCCAAAAGTGTACATCTGTATACAAATTATGTGATGACAGAGATAATATAGACCTAATAAACTAAGGGATGGTTTGTGAATTGCAGGGCAGGGAAACTTTCATGAGCAGCACAACGAAAAGAGGCGCAGGATCTTTAAAATCGACGTCTCAACATAACAAAAAGGACACAAATTGCTTCGCAATGCATTCTACATAAATCACACAATATTTCAAAGGATTTTTCCATGAATTTTTCATAAAAAAGTATCATCGTCTTGCCCTAACTATAACCCGATAGCATGCTCTTAAAGCCTCGGCAATTCAATTTTAACTGTAATACGTTTTCATGTTGATAAATCATATTAAAATATGAAAAGGGCGTAACAAGATATTAAACTAATAAGGCATTTGATAAGGTAATTAGAAATAAAAGTTACTAGCACAAAGGATCAAAAAATAAAATAAATAATTCAGCAAATATCTAAATAACAGTAGTGCAGATTTACGAGATTAGGAAAAAGTTTAATTCATTCTTTTTCCCCAGCGGGTCAATCTTTCAGTATGGGTACAAGTAGCCAGTTAATATCCTTTATTATTGAGTCCACGATTAAAATATTTAAGGATTTTTACGTAATTGCTAGTAGGCCTATTTTATAGAATAAAAAAGACCTCTGTACCGTTCCGATAGCTTTATCGCCTTGAGTAATTACCACTCTATTACTCGTAAACCATTCAAAATATAAACGTGGTACTTGATGTATAATAAAATTCAAATATTTCCCTAAAGCTCACATGCTTGAATCATTTTCTGGTCACAGAAATAAAAAAATTGTCGCATAGTCAAATATGCTTCTTCCTGAACATTTCACGGTCGTCACAAATCACTCCGACACTGAAGCGCATGGAATAATTACCACTTAATTACTCGTAAACCATTCGAGATATGAGACTGGAACTTCATTTGTATTAAAATTCAATTATTTCACTAAAACTTTCTCGCTTGAAGTTTTTTCGGGACACAAAAATACAAAAAATTGTCGCATAGTGAAATTTGCTTCTCCCTCCATGAATTTTGTGTAACGGGTGATGTTTATAAAATGAAATAAAAACATTTGTATCCGCTTTTTTAAGGCTCTGTTTTAACCATCAGTAGGGCTGATGTGTGTAGATTATTTCTGTATAAATTTCACAGGAATCCGACCACGGGTTAATTAAAGGTTACGAGTTTAATCACGCGGTGTAAGATTTTCTAGACTGAGTAAAATCTGAAAATTGCGAGATCTGGAATCTTGTGACGTCACACACTCAAGTGCTGCGATTGGTCTATCCCGGAATACGCAACCTGTATAGTTTACTGATCTTGGGTGGACGATAGATGGTCATATAGGAGTACCATATGGGACCCCAGACAAGGAAGAAGGCTGCGCGGAAGACCAAAAAGGAGATGGGAGGACCTTTTCAAGGATAAAGTGGGCCAACAATGGACCAGGGTAGCCAAAAGAAGAAACGAATGGAAAGAACTGGGGAAAACCCTGAACAATACGCAAGACTAAGTGCTCAAGACCAAGTGTTAAAGTTCAAGTGTACATGACGCTCAAAAACACGAACAACTTCACTAGCGCGGAGTAGCTCGCCGTGCTAGATAAGAGGAGCTAAACCCTTCTTAGGAGGCCTTTGCCCTACATGGGACACGATAGGCTTATTTTATTATTATTATTAAGGCAAACATCGATTTTATGAAATATATTTAGTGACAACACTGACAACGGTATTTTCAAAACAGTCAAATGAAGATATGAAAAAAAATAATTATATACAGCCAATGGCATCCAATCATTCACTAGAAATCCTCCAAACAAAAACGCTCTCAGATTCAATACCACCCTAGGGCCAGCTATAAATTACAGTTTTGTCTAGTGGCAGGGACACAACAAGGTATTCAAGAGTATCATCAAATTATTTTTTTTTCAAGAGTATCATCGCAATAGTTTTTGTCGTGCTCACTGATAGGATATACGATTCCGTGTATAAGCCTGAACCATAAAAGTAGTCCTTCCAGAAATTCAAGGGAGCTTTTGGATGATGAAACAGCCCATTTACCAGGCTAGTGGAAGTAGACAGGCTACACAAAAATCAAAATAACCTAACTCTTACCTACACACCGAGGAAATCTTTGATGATTCTCTGATATCAATGCACAGTCAACTGTTAAATTAAACAAGCTTTCGGGTTTAAGGGAATAGAAGCTCTAAGTAAAAAAGTTCTTATGTGAAATACATGACTACGCTTCATATTCAAACACAGAGTAAACGGCTGAACTGCAGAAATGCTCTTCAGCTGTCTAAACATAATTAAAAATCGTATTATTCGCGAGGTAAGATTTAAAACTTTCTTGGTGGATGAATAATTAATTAATTAATACCCTTCACCGAGTTTACTGGAAATAGTAAATAGCAAAGAATTATATTTTCTTCACATCAAGTGGTGGTAAAAGTAAAGGTAAACATGCTTTTTGTCACATTTCTGGAAGATGCTTAGCTGAAATAATTCTAGAGTGATAGGGAAAAAGCGAATAAGTCAGACAACCAAAGTTTCAAGAGAGGCAAAAAACAAGTTATCTCCACAGCATTATTACAATATTTAGTTCAGTCCACCCAGATATTTTTACATAGTATAAGATTGTAGGTAAAATTATTATTATTATTATTATTATTATTATTATTATTATTATTACAGAGGTGTCTACATAGTATAAAATTGTATGTAACATTATCTGGGAAATAAATAGTTTTTTCTCTCTCTTGAAACTTTGGTTTTCTGACTCATTCACTTTTCCCTATCACTCTAGAATTAGTTTTATGATTTTTCGTATTCGCTTTCACGGAAAAAGGCGTACTTACATGTTTCCGCAGAAACGCCGTGTATCTTAAGCAGAAGAATATAATTGCTAGTCCCACAATATTTAGTAAAATATTCCCATTCAGGAATGAGAACTATGACAAGATACCCGTTCGAGTCTTGTTACCCGATGCGGCAGCCACACCTCCAAATTACTCCCTAGGTACCTGTGGCTAGACAAATAACCCGAGTTCAATCATTCTCTCAGATTCGTTGATAGTGTCGACCAGATATACTCTATCGACTTAGCAGATCCGGCACCCAGTTCTTCTATAATAATAAAAGGCAATATATCACCCAATGCATTTATGCGTCTACCAATGAAAAGAAAATCGGATCAATCCCCTAAATTCCCCCCATGATTCCCACAACTTTTCAAGTGCCACGAGAGATTAAGAATCATCTCATGGCTCTACCAATGTACATATCCATTAATGATTAGACTATTAAGCCTGGTCACCTTTCATAAATAGATTACGCTTCCAATACATCTGCAATATATGACGCCCACCGTTCTTCCGATTCATCGCCAATAGGCCTACTTTGTTTTGTACTCTTACTGAAATATGAATCAGAATACAAGTCACCAAATTAGCTCGCTGGTGATAAAAATAAAATGTCAACAAGCCAAAAGATAGATGGTGTGGAAAAAATTGCCTATAAATCTACAAGTCAATAATTTAGGGTAGTCTTCAAGGAAATCTGACTGCTAATAACAACGAAGATAGGCCAAATAATTACATCTACAAGTTACTTCAAATAATATATATATATTTTTAAGTTAAGCCAATTTTATTAAAAATATTTTTCATAGGCCGTAAGAAAACCAGGGTTTTTTTGTACAAATTATGTGTCTACATATTAAAAAAAAGTGTGCGTGGAACGCCACGCGACAGAAGTGAAACTTGTTTTAATTTTTCGATTTTTTAATTTTGGATAATTGGATTTTTTGAATTTTGGATTGTTGGACTTTTGAATATTAGGTTATTGGAGTTTCTTAATTTTGGATTTTTTTTTCGGTTTCGATTTTTGAATTTTGGATTTTTTATTATTAAATTTTTTATTTTTTATTTTGGATTTATATTTTTTAAATTTTAAATTTTTAAATTTTTAAATTTTAAATATTTGGATTTTTTAAATTTTGGATTTTTGGACTTTTGAATTTTGAAACTTCGAATTTTTTAATTTTGGAATTTTGGATCTTTGAATTTTGGATTTTTTAAATTTTGGATCTTTTAATTTTTAATTTTTTAATTTTCGATTTTCGATTTTTTAATCTTGGATTTTTTAAATTTTTGATTTTTTAAACTTTGGATAAGCCTAATCACTGAGTTGATTATTTTCTGTGCAGTCCGTTCCGTCACACCTCACTAATTTCGTGACGATTTTGAGCGTTACGTTAATTTCGATTTTTGAGCGTTACACAAGCTCTCGATTTACCCCTACCGCGGCTAAAGAAGTTTCACTTCAAAAATACTTGTTTTCACTGTGTAGCCCTGCTCTCAAGTTGACTGGGCCACTATCACAACAAGAGTGAGAGTGAAGAAGTAATTCAAAGACGGAATCTCATCATCACAGTGTGTTTTTATAGAGCCTGGGAGCTGTTCTGGTCTCTGCAGATGATTTAATGGGATACAAAAACAGTTGGGACTACAACACCAATTGTATCCATGATATAAAACTGGCATAATCAAGTGCATCTTCTCTCTCTCCGACTGCTTATGACTCGCATTATTAATGCCAAGTGTTCTCCATGGTAAGTTGCCAGAGGGGTCAGGGGTGGACAAGGGTATGCAAAGCTGAACCAAACAACGAAGGAACGAGTTCGGTAAACTTCTGCATTTCTACTGCAGATTTACACCAGAGAATTCAATGATACCTACATACAATATCCATAATAAAGAACATTTCAAGCACTGTACCTAATTTCAGGCAAATAATATTATCTCCACGGAAACGTTCTTAACGACATAATATATATCCTATTCGGACAAGTCGGGATTGGTTAAACAGTCCGTAAGGTATTGTTTCCGTTTCCAAGATTCTACCTATTATAGTTTAGGCTCTACGTCGATTCTCTGTCAGCTCTACGTCGATTCTCTGTCAGTCATTAAGTCAGGACAAAGCCTCTTATATAAGCTTATATAGAGATGTACCCAGAACATGCGCACATTGTCTGTTCGCTGAAAAATTACATTGTGCACATAATGTCGCGCAACGAAACTGACAATGTGCGCATGCGACAGGGTGCCTAATTTAAGTATAAAGGATGTATATATTAACCTATAGTAAGTCTGTTCCCTAAATCAAGTCATGTACTATAAAGTACCCTGTGCAGCGAACAATGTCGGTTCGCTGTGCACATAATGTCGCCCAGCGCAACTGACAATGTACGCATGCGCCGAGGTATATGACAGTACGTGAATGTACTTCAAACCTATTATAGTCTGTCCATACAAGCTGCCTACACTGGTAGCAACTTTCATAAAATACAAAAGCATAAATTGTAACATATTTCCTTAAAATAATACAACATGTAGGCCCTAACATATTTCCTTTAAATAATACCGCAAATAAACCGGTACTAAAACAGAGCGTACCACTTGCTGCTGCCATGGCATAGATAATTTTATTTTGCCATTATGACATTGTAATATGTAAGTTCGTAATAATCTCACTAAAATAGGTAATCTTTTGAAATTTTTGTTACGATTATGCGAATCTAGTCAACCTACCTTCAAAAACTGGAACAAGAAAGAAATTAACAAGTATTATAAATATTATAACCCAATAAAAACGTAGTTTGAAATTATTTAACAGTTCTTAAGCGAGTGAGATATAAATTTATTCACTCCACTCAGTGATTACTGACAGTGAGTGTGTGTGTGTGTATCATTGTGTAAAATGGCAACTTGCGAGTTATTTCGAAATATGTATACGTTGAACGCTGTGCACATTTTCACGAGGGGTTACTTGAAACTACGGAGGAGAATACGAGCACATAAAATTATGAGGTAATAAAACACGAATGCTACAAAAGATAGGTTCTATGCAACTATCTTTCAGTGCACTGAACCATTATCCCTGATCCTGCTGCACCAGACAGGATCTAGCTATGAAAGGTGTCGTAGCACAACACTTACAAGACTGTCTGGGATAAGTTATACGACCACATAAAAAAGCGGTTTCCGAGTCTCAAGATCCTCTGGAAAGAAAGCTGAGTACGTATAAGTATGGAGCCCACTAGCATGCTCATCACGAACTTACAGAAAACAACCACCGCCATTTACGCTCTGGCTCATACTGCCACCCAACTCGACACGGAAATGCTAACAGCTTTAACGCTACTCCAACATAATTATTTAAAACTTTAATTGAGTATTACTTAACTCTTAATGGGTTGAGACTTACATTAAAACTTCGTTATAACGGCACTCATTTAGCCTATCCACTTTTTCGTCCCCTCTTTTCTAAATACGTTCGTTAGTTAAAACATTATACAATTACGAGTATGTCCAGAATGACCAGACTGTAAAAGAATTACACTTTACCGAACAATAAGATATTAGAACTTGTTATTCCACAATTTTATTTATTTACAATGAATTCAAAATGTTGCAATTAGAATAATAATAGCTTGGAGATCAAATAAGTACCGGTACATTATTTACTCAAAGTAAGGTCATTTACTTTTACTTTTCTTTTCAGAACTCCTAACTTCATTTAAGAGCTCCTGATTTTTCTTTTCTTGGTTTCTCTTATATAAAAGAAAAATGTCTTCAGTGAAAAAAATTATCTTTGCATCTTCATTTAAGAGCTCCTGATTTTTCTTTTCTTGGTTTCTCTTATATAAAAGAAAAATGTCTTCAGTGAAAAAAATTATCTTTGCATCTTCGCAGTGAATTGAAAACAATCAAACAAAACTCCGTGCAAACCTTAATCAATTAATATGCAATAACAGGCAAAAAGTAAAAATGACCAGCAATGCACAACTCAGCGTTAGGAAGTAATGGCATCAAACGACTAAAACTATAAATTTTCAACCAGATGCCAATTTAATCCACGGCAGTAACAAACTCTCATCAGAATATCTAAACCTGCTATCGAGTATCTCTAGCAGATAATAACTTGGCACTCTTGTAGAAGCAGTGTAACTATTTGCGGAATAAAAATACAAAAGATCGTGAGAAATAATAACATTTCCGCAAAGCCCGGACAATTAGGTGTCTCGAAAAACTTTCTCGGGTCGCTGGGACAGTATGTTCAAAACTGGGGACATCTGGTCACCCTGAGTATGTTTGCAATTTACTTCCTAGAATTTACACGTTTTATTAAAATCAAATAGTACATAAATTTATTTAGGCTATTTTACTTATACGTGATTTAACTTCATGAAGTCATAAAACATCTCTGGAGACGGAGATTCTAAGATCTGTGTAAATTGAAAGGAACATGCAGAAAATTACCAAATAATGATCTCAATTATTTTACGTTATACCAGATTTGTAGACACTTTCCACTTCCCTATCGAAATAGCATGGATGTGTTCACAAGAGGAAGGTTGGTCAGAAGAAATCTAGAGTGATAGGGAAAAAGCGAATAAGACAAATGGCCAAAGTTTTAGGAGAGACAAATAACGATTTATTTTTACAACATTGTTACAATATTTAGTTCAGTCCACCCAGATATTTTTACATAGTATAAGATACTGTGTAAATACACTGACCGGCAAACAAAAACCGATCACTGTAAAATTTGTTGTACTTTTAAGATTAAACATAATTTTGATTGGATGTTTATACATTGTTGTTGCTGAGGATGAATTATTATTTTTAATGGATCATTAGCTATAGATACAGCATATCTGCTTTCTTCATATCTTCACTTTATCACCAAACAAAACAAGAAAAAACATCGCAATACGATTATAAGCACTAGCTTGTCGTACACATTGCAAGGTGTTTCATTGTTGTATTGCGTCATTTCCTTCCAAACTGAACGGAAACTGTCTCCCTTCGCATCGCAGTGATTCTGTCAGTAAGTTTAGTTGAATAACACAGGTCTGCAACTAAAAAACTGCATAGGATGTCTCTTAATTTTTGTATAGAATTTTACTTCCTAATACCTAAAAAAAATACCAAAAAACTTCTATCACGTCCATTTTTACTTTCTCGCTTATACGTAGTATAGAGAAAGTATTGTGATCGTGACAAAAAATCGAAATCGAGTTAACACCGGGAAAGCATGTTTCACGATGCCTAGAAACCGAAAAACGTGTTTTTGGTTTGACGTCTGTCCGTCTGTCTGTCTGTCTGTCCGTCTGTGGACAAGCACAGCGGGTAAACGGTTCATTGTATTTAGCCTACTTAATTTTTTTAATTAAGGACTTTTTCGAAATTTTGTCGAGCCGCCCAGAAATTTAGTTTTACAACTGAAATATTAAGGGGACTTTTCATGAAAACTTTTTTAAAAATTTTGATTTTTGAAAAAATGGCTCTAACGATTTTAATAAAAAATTAAAATTGGAAACTCTTATTTATGACTAATAAAATGGCTATATCTGTATTTATGCAAAAATGACTTAAGGGGTACTTTACTCGTATCCATTTTCAATTTTTCTAGATTATATCCTTTACAGTAGGCGACACACCAAAACCTACCACAGTAAAGTTGTAGAGAAAATTAAAATGAACATTTTTTGTTTAACACATTTCTTTATACGTTTAATAGATATCAAGATAAAAACGAAATAAGTACGGGTTAAATGCGAATTTCAGAACATACATGTCAATTAAAATATGAATGACATTTTGTTGCCCCTAGTAACAAGAAAACTATAGGCCTAATGTACACTTATTGTTGTGAAATGCAACTAGTTTAGCTCAGTCGCAATGAACACACCAAAACCAATTACAGCGAGGTGATATGGGCTAACAGGGAAGAGGTCCTGAGTTCAAATCAAACCTTGTGGCCGCCCAAATTGACTTGGGTTTTTCATAGTTTCCTCATGCGCAAAGGCAAACGCCGGGTTTGTAGGACATGCTTACTTTCCATAACTCATCGCCGCTACGTCACTGGATATTATAATAGTTTAAACTGAATATCACAAGAGAAGACATCACTAAACAATAGAATCAGATGACACGAATGAGTTGCTACTATAGACTAATGGTTTACGCAACCATACTAAACACGTGATATAACCTACATGCAGTTGCGTGCAATATAACCTAAGTATTAGTAGTAGTTGTGGCGAAATTCAATTATAAGTGGCCCCTTAAGTTCCGCCCATTCGATATTCACATTTGCATGGACTGTGTGATGTATTTTATTTCTGAGCGAAGCAGAGTGACCAACTGTCCTTATTTATTGCTGCAAGTGCCTTGCACCCACTATCCTTATATATTGTCGCAAGTGCCTTGTATTCACCTCTACATATAGCTAAATAATGCATAACACTAACCACATAGTTAAGTGCGCGAAGTGGAGGCGGCAGCCGTAGCGAAGCGCCCTTGCATTTTCGAATAATGTACGATACACTGTTTGTAGGTTTCGAAAATGTGGCATATTATATCTCCCGCGAAGTTTGTCAGCCTGTCACCTCTCGTCTAGTGGTATGACGTCACACCTCCAACGTCCAATCACGAGTTTCTTCATAATACGAGGAGAGACGAATTCGCTAGATCGTGGTATAAAAGAAACTGCATTGGTGGGTGGGTTGGGTGGGGCCGATTTATCCCAAGGTGCGACTTATATTTGAATTTTCCCGTAGTAGTACTAGTAGTACTAATAATATGCAGTTTTACTGTCATTCATTATTATTATTATTTCACGGTAAAAGCATTAAACATGAAGATCGACTCTGATGGTTTCCGTTCTAGATACTTCTTAGTTTTATGAAAATGTAATAAATAAAATTTAATTGTCCCTATAATTTACTTTTTTCTGTGCTAGCCTTTAACACGTATTTGCGAGAAAGTTTGTGCAACATATTTTTGCACCATTTATTTGTGTAAGTGAAGTGGTTATATTTATTTTTCATAAAATTTATGGTTTATTGAAAATCCGGTATTTTATCTGACAAATTCTCATAAACAATTGATTTTTACATTAATTTATTCAATTATAGGTTAACTATACAAAATATAATATTAACTGTTAGGGGTGAGTGGTGGAGGGGGGCGACACAAGTCAAAGAAGTTCAGTACGGTATCGCACATGAAAGTAGAGCCGCCGTCAGTAGACACATCGCTTTCAAACTGAACAGTGCTGTTGTTTCTATTTCGTAATCATGGCTCCAAGAGGTTGTGTTATGTCTCCTGATAGCTTTTGTTTTATTTGTGGTGAATACACTGTGAAACATCAACAGAGAACATTAATGATTTTGTGAAGAAGGTTTACTTTGCTTAATTCAAATTAAAACTTGGGGATCAAGACAAACCATGGGCCCCTCACAAGGTGTGTAGAAGATGTGAGGATGATCTTCGTTTGTGGTTTAAGGGTAAGAAAAACTCATTTCGTTTTGGAATTCCTATGATATGGCGTGAGCAGAAAAATCATACAACCGATTGCTATTTCTGTTCAGTATATGTAAAGGGATTTAATACAACAAATAAAAAGAACATATCTTATCCTAACCTTGACTCAGCTATTCGTCCAGTGCCCCATAGCTCTGAAATACCAATCCCTCAGCCACCTTCCAGTTTAGATGAATACCTGAGTGAGTCAGAGGACGAAGACACATTACCTCCCCAGGACGAATCTAGCTCAGATTTTTCTGTTGACGAGGGGCCTGAACTATTTTCTCAGAGTGAGCTCAATGACCTAGTAAGAGATTTAGGTCTTTCAAAAGATGCAGCCGAATTACTAGGTTCGAGACTAAAAACAAAAACCTTCTGTCATCTGGTACCTCATTTTCGTGGTATAGGCACCGAGAGAATGAATTTACTCAGTTTTTTCTCCAAAGAGGGACATCTAGTTTTTTTGTAATTATGTACAAGGGCTCATGAAGTGCTTTGATGTAGAATATGATTCATCTGAATTGTGCCTATTCATTGATTCGTCCAAAGCTAGTCTTAAAGCAGTCTTTCTGCACAATGGAAATACTTTTGCATCCCTCCCTATGGGACACTCGGTGCATATGAAAGAAAACTATAACGATTTGGTCATTATTCTAGAAAAAATCAAATATCAAGACCATCAATGGATGGTTTGTGGTGACTTCAAAATACTAACCATGCTTTTGGGTCAGCAGTCAGGTTATACAAAGTAGGCCTACCCATGTTTTCTATGCTTGTGGGATAGTAGAGCCAGAGAGCAGCATTGGACCAAAAGTGACTGGTCACTGCGAGAAACCCTAAAACCCGGCGAGAAAAACGTCATGAATACGACTCTGGTTCCACCAGAAAAGGTTTTATTGCCCCCTCTTCACATTAAATTGGGGCTTATGAAACAGTTTGTAAAATCACTGCAAAAGGATGGGAATTGTTTTAGATATCTGTGTTCTAAATTCCTGAAGCTGTCTGAAGCCAAGTTGAAAGAGGGAGTTTTCACTGGTCCCGACATAAGAAAACTTTTATCCGACTCCCTCTTTGTGGAAAGTATGAATGAGAAGGAAAAAGAAGCTTGGGAATCGTTCAAGGGTGTAGGGTTAAGATTTTTGGGAAATACTAAGGATCCTGAGTACAAAACCATTGTGCATCGTATGATGGCAGCGTACAAAGCTCAAGGATGCAAGATGAGCTTAAAGGTTCATTTTTTACACTCCCATATAGACTATTTTCCTGAAAACTTGGGAGCTTACGGTGAAGAAATGGGTGAACGGTTTCACCAGGATGTCCGTGATATCGAGAGACGGTACCAAGGAAGATGGAATGTCAATATGCTTGCGGACTACTGTTGGATGCTGAAGCGGGAAACCGAAGATGGAAATCGGAAACGAGTCCGGCGAAGCATCAAAGAGAAGAGGAAAAGGTTTCACAAAAAAGATGAATAAACATAAAATTGTGAGTAAATGTCACAAAATTATGTTTCATTTGTTGTAAAAATTAATATGTTTGATTAATCTTAATACATGAGTGCTTTTTACCAATACTGTGTATCTTTTAGTTTTGCAAAAAAACCTTACGTGATAGGGGAAAATGGATGCCATTTTTGGAATCAGTGGATTTTAAAACATATAATTTAGTAAAAATATCTCATGCAGCTGATTTTTTTTTTTTTTTTTTTTGCAGACCTGTGTAATGCCTTTCAGTCCTGAAGACTTTGCCAAAGCTGTTGCTCTAATTGATGATGGATGCAGCCTCCGTTATGCCCCTGCAACCTTAGGCTCACCATTCACCACGGTGCAAGAGGAACAATGGGGAATTAAGTGTGAAATGTGTCATTACATTTTAATCTTAAAAGCGTATACAATTGCAGTAATTGTATTTCAAGCACTAGGCCTACTACATAATTTTTATTTTAACTTAATTTTTAAAAATTTCTTTAAGTAATCGGTTTTCTTTGCCGGTCAGTGTATATCTGGTGGACTGAACTAAACTGTGTAACAATGCTGTGGAAATGAATTGTTTTTTGTCATTCCTGAAACTTTGGAATTTTCACTTATTCGCTTTTCCCTATCACTCTAGAAATTATGTCCGGCCAAAAAATTTCCGCGATTTTCCTGATAGATCGTTAATAGGGTGTTCTTACTTTTATATACAAACATAATAACTTAACCTCAGTTTTTAATTTTGTCAATATTTCACCAGTACTCAATTATAACACAATAATTACACGAACTATTCTAAAACTATCAAACAAATTATTTTAAAACCATCATGGTATAAAATCCTTGAAAACAAATTCTAATATACATTACTTGTCTCAAATATTAATTAAGTGTATTCACGATAAGAGTCATAATACAACAATTAAAATTTATTTCAATTATTAAAATCCAACATAAATTACTTGCCTAAACTAATATTAACGATGTCCGCCGGCGTGGTCTTGTGGTTAGCGTTGCTGACTACAGATCCGTCGGCCCGGGTTCGATTCCCGGTACCTCCTCGGATTTTTCTGAGGTAGGGAGGTCTGGTAGGGGTGCACTCAGCCTCGTGATTCAAAATTGAGGAGCTACTTGATAGAGAAGTAGCGGCTCCGGTCAAGAAAACCACCATTAACGGCCGTGGGTGTCGGTATGCTGACCACATGCCCCCCAATCCTGCCATCTGCCTACGGGTGATGACGCAGCGGTCGGGTGGTCGGCCAAGTCCCTCCAGGGATGTAGCGCCACGGAGTTTAGTTTAGTTTAATATTAACGATTAGTAGTCCAAATAGTAACAATTAAAGTGTCTTTAAAATATTATTTATAACTGTAATTATTGTATTATAATTGAACACTGGTATAATAATGACAAAATCAAAAACACAGACAATGCTAATTGGAAAATGAAAATAATTGAAATAACCTAACCTGAGCTGTCACGTGTAGAAAATAAAAATGCATGGCAGTTCACTGGATACCTGTACCGAAATTGGAAAAAGGGCATTAACATTTTTATGATGTCCTTACGTAACTTAATACAACCTATTCTGTCAGAAAAAAAATGAAAATTTATGGCAGCTTACATTTCTGTAATTTTTTAAATATAATTTTAGTCGGCCTGAGGCCATTTATCTGAACACGTTTTCTCTTGTTCTGTTTTATTTTTCTCATACTCAAACTCCCCTGCTCGAGGCTACGGTGGCTAAGGGGACCGGTTTCTCGTAACGATATAAGGGTTTTCCGAAATTATATTTTAATCCACTGACTTATCAGTAAGAAAACTTATTGACAGTATCTTCTAACTTATAATATCAAATTGTATTTTTTTTTCTGCAAGGCAGTCTACTCACAACTTAATTCCTCTGTGCTTATAAAAGTGCCATAAAATTATGTGTCCAGAGACGTTCTTACATCAGAATAGCTTTTTATTAGAGCGAAAATGCCAGAGAATGCATAGGGAACAGGTGGAAGCTTTGGGAATAAGGACCTTTCCTACCAAATTTCAAGGGTTCTATACGTTGGACTAATCGTGCTTTCATGCGTCGTTATATTACTATTGCAATACGGTAGACTGACACGATGCCACTGTGTATGCATGTTTATGGGTGTCTGCTCCCTTACTCTAACCTACAACTAGTGCCCATAATCTCCACCATACATACATTCTATATCCTGTCCTTTCATTTGTATATTTCTAAATTACAAAATAATTCCAAACTAATATATATATATATATATATATATATATATATACATATACATACACACACATACTAGAAAGCTGCCATGACTTATAAAATAAATAAATGCTATAATTTGTGGAATAGATAGTATCCTGATCTATACAATAAACTAAATTCCATGGCCATGAATTTCCATGAATGGACAAGGACTAACATTAGACCAGTGGGGCGTATACCTCCATTTTTTTACTTCATTAGTGAACGGCAGAATTACAGACTCCCAAGTCCGTCGTTGATAATTTCATAGGCCCGAGCATCTACTTCCTTATTAGGTAACTCCTTATTTGTCCTCAAAAGACTGAGTGTAACCTGTTCCTGACCTCTAAAAATCCTACACTCTAATCAGGGCCTCCACGTATCTACCCAGCAAGGCTTTAGTAGGGTAATGAGTCCACCAATGTGCATACCGACGGATTCATAGAAGGCGTATCCGTGTTTACGATCTAGTACGATATGAGACCACTGTTTTTTTTTTCGATTGTAAAAATCCTGCTACTGTTGACATTTCCTAGGCAATATACTGAAAGTTCAAAATTCTTCAAGCTGCCAATAATATGCGAGATAATGCGTTAATATGCGACATAAAAATTGCGCATATATATTACAACATTTCGATGTTCAAAGAAGAGAAATTAATTCTTTATTATTTTTACATAAGTAATATGTATTGAAATAGATTACATAAACATGAGCAAATAAACATTACATTATGTTCGACATATTTCTGGTATCTCATATTTTCTTTATTTCGCAGAACAAAAATTATCTTCCCTTTAGAATTTTCCAGCTTTGAAATAAAATTCACAGTAAGCAAGACAGATAGGCTACATTTCATAGGAACGATTCACAGTTCAAAATCTCGTGTTACAACAGATTTCAAACAATCTAAGTTGTATCGATTTATAATTAATTCAACTTACAGTATAAGTTATTATGTTTCAACTAATTTTCTTTTATATTTGCGTTACACAGTACCCGTAGACCTATTTGTATTTTTATTAAATTGTCTCCTTTATTACATTGTTTACGTGAACATTACAATCAGGTAATCATGCAAACTTCATACTTTGAATAAATAATAAATAACATACTTTCCCTTAAATATGGAAGGAGTGTTTATCAAGTTAAAAATATGAGTTTAATGTAGATATGGTTTATGTAGTCGTACATGAGATTTAGAAAATGTATAGACTACGACTACGAGTCGCCAACATTTAACATTTCTTTCAATTGTTATGAATAGTATCCCCTATTGGACGATACATTAAAATTGAGATTCGAAACGAAATAGCCCCTTTGACTTTTAACGATAAAAGTTTAGTTTAATTTTTTTAGCCAAAATGTTTACTAAAACACAACCGTACGTAAATTCGCCAAAAAAGGCCGGAAAATCTTTGGATTGATACCCCGTTCATACGTACTAATGACTCAGTATAAGGGTAAATGGATATCTGCAGGCTCGTGGCCAAAATTCAAGATCAGAGTGGGCAAAACGTTTCTGAGGATGGGCCAGGTTTGTGTTACGGAACAATATTTAATTTGGGTCTAATAGGGAATAAAAATGAACATCAAAATATTATGCAAAAATTAATGTTAAATTATGGTTTTGTATCCTGTAGCACCCATGTAGGTAGTGGAGAATACTTCAGTTAAAAGCACAAAAAATGTCCTTAAGCTTCACTTTAAGATAATAGTCAAATATATAGGATAGCGAAGCTTTCCCTCCTTCAAATGGCGAATTTTCCAAACCTTTTCAAATTTTGTTCTTTTCTCTGCTCTTCTGATATGCTAAATACATTAAATTAGCCACTCTCAGATGAATCACGGAAAGCCTTTGAAGTCTGTTAATTCTTGTTGGGAGAAACGAGATTTACAAACTGCTGTACTAAATGCAAAAGTTTTTATTGCCACATTACAACAATACTCAAAGGCATTCCTATTCTCGTTTATTAAACCTCTTCAAAGTCAAAATATTTGTCAATACTTTACTCCTATCAGAAGTTCTTTGCAACTTTCATACGTCAGAATTCTTTTGCACCTTTCAGGCCATCCTAGACCCCTCCTGGCAACGGCCTGGATATCTGTCCAGTGATCAGTGTATTTAGTACTTAAGTTTTCCTTTAGGCTACTCGTGTAAAATTAATAACTACATGGCCAACAATCCTTATATACCCAGCAAGAAACTTGCCAGTAAAACATTTTAAATGCATATTAAATTATTTTTTTGCACGACTTAACTAATTAGTGGTACTTACGAATGTTGTTGCCGTGGATCGTAAGTTGACATTCCCACACGCAATCTTGTTGCTATGTGCGGTAAGTGTTTCCGTGCGGTTACGAATTTCCTTACGGCACATCATAATACAAGCCTTTATGGACAAGGCCCCCCCCAGGACAAATATTCGGTTCGCATAACAACAAACACTTGCGAATCACTTTCTGAAATAAATATCTATCTTCAAGAATATATATACATAACATTTTCAGGTAATATCACAATTAATATAATTAAATTGATAAAAATAATCATCGTGCAAAAAATAGCATGCAATACTCGTGCCGTAAGCGCATAACGGATCTCGGAAATTTAAAAAACGAGGCGCAAGCGCCTCGTTTTTTCAAACTCTTTCCTCGATCCGTATGCATCGCTTACGGCACTTGTATCGCAATATACTATTTTACTCTTGTGTATAGTTGTATTAGTTTGACTGTGAGTCACTATTGCCTTTGTCAAATAGCATTGGCGCAGTAAGAAAAGGGGGGATATATAACAAATATAAACTTAGCCAGCGTTCAGAGAGCCAATCTGAAGAGACTCGCTTCTAGGAGATCCAATATACCTTAGAGACTGCCCGCTTACCTGAAACAATGAGAAAAAGCTTTGTAAGAGATTAAGAAGTAATCTAGATATTTTTATTCGGGGTTATTAAGGTAGAAACAGGATGAGATTACAAGGAAGCAATATAAAGTTACAGCGACGTGCCTCCCACAGGCCTTTCAATTTTCTTCAGATTATGAAGGTAATTTACTGTAAGAAATTCTGAAGTCAAGCACTTATAAAAAGCTATCTAATGCATCTCTAGATCTAGTACTAGACATACCATTTATACAGATGTCTAAGCACGCTTGCATTACACAACGCCAAACAATAAAATTTATTTATTTATTGAATCTCAAAATCTCTAAAAACATTATTTTGCCAGAAAAAGCATGTTACGGTTATAGCTTACATACTAATATGTACAATGAATTTTAAAAGTTAAAATTACATGCGATTATGAATGTAAGTTACAAATTGCATAAAATGCTTTTATAACACGTTTATAATAACATTGACATGTGGATGTATAATCAGAATCCGCAAAAGATCAATTTAGGTGGAGTCTTTTCCTTTCGAATGTAGGACAATCAAACAAAACGTGCTTTACAGTTAGTATAGATTCTTGACACAATAATAACTAATGTCTGTAATAATATGAAATCTCAAGAAAATAACTCCCAAATTTTCTATGGCTCAATAAATACATTCGTTAATTGAATTTGTACCATTAATATACCGTACATATTAGAAAATCCTTGAATAAAATCTTGAAAATCTTTTAAAAAAATAAAATAAATAAATAAATAAAAAAAAATAAAAAATAAAAAGGTATTGCACATAAAACAAAAACCTTTTAAAATGTTATTATACTATAGCATTTTATGAAGTCTAACTAATAATCTCACATTTTAATTGGAATAAATTGTAATGAAATTCCAAAGAAATTCTTAATTAAAAAAAAGAATTAAATACAATAACCCGTTTATCCGTTGTCCTTGTTCACAGACAGAGGACAGACAGGCAGACATCATTCCAAAATCACTTTTTTCGGTTTCTAGGCATCGTGAAACGTTTTCCCGGTGTTAACTCTATTCCGAATTTTTGTTACGGTCACAATGGTCTACTATGTATATCGGAGAAAATAATGAATATGTTGTTAATGAAATGAATTCATTTTAATATTATATTTTGTGGTGGATGAGAGAAATAAATATGAAAACAATTAGGAGCTAATATTGACAAATCCGATAAGGAATTGCGGATTTCGAATTAATGGGGAGAAATGAAGATCGTACACCTTCTGTACGCCGTGCAGTGAGCTCTAATACTAACTGAAGCCGTGCATCCGAAATGAAAAGCTAATTTGCATACTCGTACATATATTTTCGTGTCTTTTTTTGTAGTTAGCTTATATTTGTTACCAATTACTATCCAGAAGGCCGTTAAATAAACACGATAGTGAAAATTAATTATAGTGTTTTAATTCTTATCATTTATCAATATATTTACTGGTTATTTACTTACTCAATCGCAATAGACAATTCCTAAGCAAGCTAAAGGAATATTATCTACTCAATGGAACCCGAAGGTTCACTGCCACGCTTACATGAGCCAGCAATTCAACCATATTCTATGCTAACTCCAACCATCCCTCGCAAATCCTACTTCCCTTAAATCTATTCAAATATTATCCTCCCACCTACGTCTAGGCCTTCCAAGTGGTCTCTTCCCTTTGGGTTTCCCAGTCAATATTTTTTAGATATATCTATCCTCCCCCATGCGCGCAACATGTTCAGCCCATTTCATTCTCGGTGAGTTAATTACCCTTATTATATTCGGTGAAGGGTTATGAAGCTCGTCATTATGCAATTTCCTAAATTCAACATTTTCATCTCTCTTAGGTCCGAATATTTTCCTAAGCACCCTGTTCTCGAATACTCTCAGATGTTCTTCCCAAAGAGTAAGGGACCATATCTCACATCCATATACTATATTTGCTAGTAATCCTATTAAATAAACCGCGAGCTTCGCGGTCACATGTAAGGGATAGGGTTACAGTTCTTAAAAATACTGATCATGATGATGATAATGATAATAATCTTCATATAAAAATAACCCCGAAATTAAAATAAAGCAGGAACTAGACTGATTAGATGTAATTCAAGTATTTACATGAGCTACAGTCCTTATTTATTCAGTGTTATGTAGTCTCCATTAATCCTCACGCTGTTAACAAAAAAGTGTTGTAGGGATTCATCAACTTTATGCACACAGATTTAATAGACTTAAAATCCGTGAGCTGTGATATTTCAGTTGTTGCAGAGGGGGGAAAAAAGCGAAATATGTAGTTGGAATTCGCAACATACAGAAACAGGCAGTTTCGAAGTAAAACACTCCAGATTTTAAAGCTGATGAACTTATAGGATAGCAAGTCGCTGATTTTTTTGCAATCAAATTACAGTATACATTATATGGTATTAGTACAGAATAATAATAGCAATAATAATGTCTTATAATAATACAGTAATAACATTAGTATAATAATAATATTAATAATTATAATAATAGATCTTAGTTAATCAGTAGGCCTACGAGTTATCTTTTGACCGCCTATTATATCATGTGACGTCTTTGTGGTTCCAGTGACTACGGATATTGATCCGACGCAACTCCTCGAATTTTCTGATATATGGAACGGAGTGCACTCACCCTCGTGAGTGTTGGAAATTCCATTTTCACCATGTTAGCAGGAACTAAAAATGTACTTAAAAAAACGATATTAGAAAACATAATTAAGAACCCATACATATATTTTGTAAAACGAAAATACATACATAGTCTACATACATAAAAACCAAACGGGAACTGTTTTAATCTGCTGATAGTTAAACAACGCATCGACAAGCTATCCTCGATAACTGAAAAGACTACAGACTTATAGTAAGAATACACAAACTGTGTTACCAATATTATACAGAATTTAAATAAATATGCTACTTGGTAATAGCATAAATCAAGATTACATTTACTCTAATTATCGCAGATTTATTCCAGCTTTATTTCTAAACGCGCTAACTGCAGAGGTCATAATTATAGAGAGTTTGGATACGTGGATGTACTATTGACGTTATCTGCTACTACTGTCGTTGTGTAAAGGCTTCTTTATTTTGACTGATATTTAATTTTAATGATTATGGTAATGGGTTTAATATCGGCGATAAAATCATGGTAAGTAAATACTCTATCAGGCATTTGCCTCTGCGACTTAGGGAAACCATGAAAAAATCCAAGGCAATTGGCCGGCCACGGAGTTTGGATCTGAAACTTCGAGATATGCGAGTGACGATGATGATGATGATAATTATAATTATAATAATAATAATAACTAAAAACTAACTAAACCCCATGGCGTGACATCCCAGAAGGGACAGGGCCTACCACCCGACCGCTGCTCATCTACCCAGTGGCGTACCAAGGCTACATGGCGCCCAGGGCTAATTAGATGGTAGTCGCCCCCTAACACTAAAGGGTTCAAGGATCAATGAGTTTAATTTAAACACAGTTTAGTGTTCACAAGTATTTATTTTTAACAAGTAGAATGCTACTTTAACACATTATAAAGAGAAAAATATGAATGAAATAAAACTGTAAGTATTATAAGGTTAGTTAGTTTGAATAAATAAATAAATAAATAATAAAAAGAAAAGAAGTTTCAGAGTCATAACAAACATTTAAAAATGTGCCTTCCTAGCCTTGATGGATGCAAACTTATTTATAATACAGTTGAAGTCTATAGTAGCAGCCACATCACGTTCAATTGATACAATTGCTAAATTACACCGTAAACTTTTCCTGTGTGCTCGGCGCTCACGACCTATTTGGTATTTTCTATAAATTTTAAAACGAAATGTTTATTTCATTTCTAAATAATATTACTGCAGTATTTAACAAAGTAATAAAGTAAATTTGACCAATAAAACCTTATATTTTGCCTGAAAAAATGATTTTTTCTTCAACTAAAAAAAATATGTTTTTCAATTTTGGCACCCCCCTCTTTACGGCGCCCGGTGCGGCTGCCCCGTTCGCACCCCCCTTGGTACGCCACTGCATCTACCTATAGGCAGATGGCAGGATTGGGGGGCATGTGGTCAGCATGCCGACACCCGCGGCCGTTAATGATGGTTTCCATGACCGGTGCCGCTACTTCTCTATCAAGTAGCTCCTCAATTTGAATCACGAGGCTGAGTGCACCCCTACCAGATCTCCCTACTTCAGAAAAATCCGAGGAGGTACTGGGGATCAAACCCGGGCCGACGGATCCGTAGGCAGCGACGCTAATCACAAGACCACGCCGGCGGTCAATAATAATAATAACAACAGGTCTAATAACAAGCGTCTGTGTGAGCTGATATATCTCAAAGGAGAAACACCTGCACCCTACGAATTCTGCTGACTTCAGATTAAACATGCATATTCACAGTCCTAATTATTGTCAGATTCGTAGTTCGAAAGTTCTTCGAAATGTTCCCTTGCAACGTTGTGCACAGGTTGAAAGACTCGAGTTGGTGTTCAGCTTGTTAGTATAGTGCGAATAATCATGGCAAGCGAAACAGGAACTGAGGAAGTTGCGCAGACCCCGAAGGGAGAAGTGTTGAATTATTAATTACCGGGATAAGAAGAGATGGCGAGAGTCGTCATTGTAGGAGTTGAACAATTTTTTTTTAGACAGTCAAAGGTAAAAGAAGAACTTTTAACGGCAGACGATATTAACTAAAAAGGGAAAGTTATGCCACTGTGTGATATAAAATTATGACACTCCAGGGTGACCAACTTTGATTGCTTCGCATGGAAAATAATTTTATGAAAAATAATTGCATATCATTATTAAATAGACTCAGTATGATATAAATTGAAAATGTCAAAACTCATTACGCCTTTTTAAACGCTAAATTTTTCACGGTGGTCGAAAAAATGTAATACTTATTGGCTGAAAAGCGTTGTCCATTCCACCATGGCCGTTCAGAAGGGGGGGCAGGGTAGGGCCACTGCCCCTCCCTGGAAATTTTGTTTACACATAAACCTCTAAATGAAATGACTATAAGCAACTAATGTAAAGCAAGGTTTAAGTCTCCAAATACTATTGTATGTTCGCGTTGTTTGGATGAAAACAAGCTGTAACAGCTGACTAGATACGAGCTTGTAGGAATAATTACTTCCCCTAAACTTGACACTATTTATACCCAAACATTTTATTATTATTATGAAGATAAGGCAAGAAATGTCGCATTTTATATTTTATATGAATTGTACCTGTGAAAATGTAAGGTGTAGAAAAAGTCATGTGAGTGTATATATATCAGATTTTTTTCTTTGTATCCATAGTCATAGGTCCAGCTACAGTAAATAATGTTGATTATATAATAATAATAATAATAATAATAATAATAATAATAATAATAATAATAATAATAGCAGCAATAATGTGAATAGTAATAATAATAGCAATAATAGTATGATTGATGGTGATAATAATAATAATAATAATAATAATAACAATAATAAAGTGGTTGCAGTAGGATAGTGATGGTG
This sequence comes from Ectobius pallidus, assembly GCA_964059195.1. Classification (NCBI taxonomy): domain Eukaryota; kingdom Metazoa; phylum Arthropoda; class Insecta; order Blattodea; family Ectobiidae; genus Ectobius; species Ectobius pallidus. The sequence goes on along the minus strand of CAXKWD010000003.1, from coordinate 110,113,318 downwards.
ATGGCAGTAATTTGTTCACTGGCCCCCCCCTTGACAAAATTTCTGCGGACGCCCATGCATTCCACCTCTTACATTGGCAGCCATGTACGAGAAATCCATAACCTCTGTCTGCGCAAGTGCATATTAGGTGGCAGGAGAGTTCACGAACAGCTGTAAAGGTCCCAAAATGGCTGCAGATTACGTATTAAAAGTTATTATTTCACAAATATTAACGCCTGTCTAAAAACAGCGTATGAAACACGTGGTAAAATAAGTTTATTTTTTTAAAATAAATTGTTTTTTATATAGGCCTACCTACTCGCAAAATAAAATTATTCTTTTAGCCCTTGTATCATAAATAACTATTTCATACGTTACAGGTATCCGATCTTAGCAAAACACAATAAAAAGGATAATACGAGATAGCCTATACGATAATGCCAATCCGAAAGAAAGATTTGGAACTCAAAACGAAACAAATTAATTTAAAAAAAAAGAAAGAAAGAAAGAAAGAAAAAAATCCATAGGCCTAGTATTACCTCTCCAGGATTTTAATTGCGAAGCTTTTGAATGTAAGAAACTTTTAAGTACAGACCGCATCTATAACCTTGTTGACTAAATATCTGGAGGCCTAGGTCCGAACCCTAATATTTTCTCGTATTTTCAAGACAGAGTTTCTACAAACAGTGGGTAACTTACAACCACACTTCAGAGAATTAAAAAAAAAAAAAAAAAAAAAAAAAAAAAAAAAAAAAAAAAAAAAAAAAAAGCTCTTGGTATAAGCACTCTATGTACAAAATTTAAAAGGAAAATGTTAGAGCCGTTTTTTAGAAAATTGCAAAAAAAAAATATAAAATAATGATAATAAAAAATTCTTCATATAAAGTCCCCTTAAATATAAGAGAAGGTTGTCGCCAATCTTCGTGTCACAGCTTCAGAAGGTAGGCCAACCTAACCCAAATACAAAATTTTGTTTTCGTACGATTTTCCGTTACAAGAGGACGTATTACAAAGAGCGCGTATTCACAGTGGGTGGCTTATAACTACCCTTCAGAGAATTTGTTCGAAAAATTGTTTCAAATGAAAGTTTTAACTCTTAGTATAAGCAACCCATGTGCAAAATTTAAAGAAAATCGTTAGAGCCGTTTTCGAGAAAATAGCGAAAAAAGAAAATTTCTTCATGTAAAGTCCCCTTAAAAATAAGAGAAACTTGTCGCCAATCTTCGGTTCACATCTTCAGAAGGTATCTGACCCAAATACGAAATTTTGTTTTCATACGATTTTTCGTTTTGGAGCTAGCCTGTTCACAGACATCCACACAGACATACACACAGACATATTACCAAAAATAGTATTTTTTGATTCAGGGGGCCTTGAAACGTATATTTATGATAAAAACTCAACTTCGAATTTGGGGGTCGAAAACAATACTTCCTCTACATAATATAGTAGCCCACCTACGGTACGGGCAGAGGAAATAAAAATAATAATCAACACTAAAAACTCGATGTAATAAGATAATGCCTTTGAGGATTAATTTATGATAATCACAGTTTTATAATAATTCTGAGGATATTGAATACCGACCAAAAGTCCTGAGTAACTAGATTAATATTCCTTCTACTGAATGTCATTCTTTAAGTGTCACATCAATCAAAATACAGAACTTCAAAACAAAAATAAATTAAATGTCACACTGAAAACATAAAACAAAATTCAACTCTTGAAGCACGTTAATAAAGGAAATTCCACTGTCAGTATTCTAGTACATGGCAATGTCACTCTTCTGGGCGAAGTCGACAGCGTCAATTTTAGGTGACGAAATCATTCTTACGCTATGCAAATTTTGAAAGAAAAACAAGGGAAAAAAAAACCAAGTATACACCTAATGCAACCAGATCTTAGCGCCTTCGTTTGAGAATTTGAATTCTGACATGATGTGGAGTCTGAGGTACACAGTCGTTGTGTCGCTGTCTTTAAAATCAATACTGGAAAATTATAAACTTATCTAAAACGGTTTACAATATAGGCTACACATGGGCCTATAATATAATCTTACAACATGATATAAATCTTTAATTCTGATCACAGATTAATAACAATAATGATGATGATGATAATAATAATAATAATAATAATAATAATAATAAAGAAACTACCCACGCAGCACGATATGTATAATATACGTATATTTTAGAGCTACATATATATATCTTACGATTGGTCAAAGTCAAAACGTAAATTATACGTATATTTTATGTCCAATATATACATGTATAAAAACTGTTGTAATTTAATCCTGCTTTATATTTATAATATATCAAAATTAAAGTTACTGTTACATAAGTAAGATTAAATATAAAACAAAATCGATTTGATTGTTCATTTGTAACATCAAATTTACGTACCAACTATACGTAAATTTTACGTCTAGAATTGGACATTGTAAACACCGGTTTATTGTGTTTTACTCTAGTAAATCGATTTGGTTAAATTAAGGGAACGCAATAAAATTTACTCACGCTAATCAGAAATTAATTTTAAAAATTGTTTAAAATGATTACATCTGTACATTCAGTAGGACTATTTTTTATGACTGGCGGCCATCTTGTCTGTGACGTCAGCAATGTAGATCTCCTGGTTCATGGCTACATGGTTGACTGTTGGGTGCTTGTGTGGCGTATAAGTTTCTCTTTTATAGTGTTTTATTAACAAGAAATTGTGTGTGGAGAGAATTGCACAGCTCTGTTGCAACTACTCCCTATGTACATAACATAGAAACGAAGAATAAATGTACATGTGTGTGTATTTAAAGATGACGAAATATTATGCAATGTGCAGTGAATACCCTAGAATACGTTTCCTAATGTAGGCCTACCTGAATGTTTGTGAAGATCTGGTCCTTCATGTAGAAGATTAAATGAGGCAGAAGAAAAACATTTACACAGAAAACAGTACTGGTAAGTCCCTGTGCAAGATTTGTTTCACACACATAAATAGGCCTATCATAACCTCAACGACTTGCAAACTGATTTATAATAGCCTACAGATGCTGTGGTAATTAGCTCTGATCATAATAATTTACGATAACGCTGCTAAAGTATTTCTTAATTGTTTCAGGAATTCACAATGCCTAGGTGCTGTAGTGTTGCTGGCTGTAAAAGTAACTACAAGTCACAACATGAAAGTGTTAGTACATTTTCTTTACCAAAAGACCAAGAACTTAACTTAAGAAGACATGGCATAGAAAGATTCCTACAGACTTTACAGGGGTAAGCAAACCTGTTATTTGTGTGAAGTATTTTCCTGAAGAGAGTGTGATAAGAACAGAGACATTTGTAGTTAACGGTGAAATAAAAACATTTCCTAGAACTTGCCCTAAACTGAAACTTGGTGCAGTACCATCAATATTTCCTAATCTGCCTGAGTACTTGTCAAGACCAGGTCCATCATGCAGAAGATTAATTGATGCAGAAGAAGAAAATTTAAACCAAGCAGTTGCAGAAAGCTTAAAAGAACTTAAAAGTTATGCTGAATGACAAGCTCTGCATTGTTTGGAAGATGTGATGCAGTACCGTACTTCCTAAGTGTAACAGAAGGACTTACAGGGCAGTGGATTAGCATAATGGCAGTAGAAAGGCTAGTGCTGTTGGGTGAGTCGGTAGCGCGCCTGCCTTCCACTCCGGCGGCCCGGGTTCGATTCCCGGCCGGGTAGGGGATTTTTCAGTAGTGAAAAATTCCTTTCCCGGGTTCAGGACTGGGTAGGTTAAGTCTTAGGTTAAGATAATGCACATTGTGCGCGATTCCTTTAAAAAAAAAAAAAAAAAAAAAAAAAAAAAAAAAGGCTAGTGCTGTGCTTAATGGATGTTAATGATGATGTTCCGAAGATTCTTGGTTCAGTGTGTATTATGAGCGATCTCAGTGTTTTGCTTACAATAAATAATTGCAAAATACCTCAGCAAGAAGTCCCAAAAAACTGCAAGATAGTAAGCACAAAAAGTGTTCTTGATGACATTTTTAGTTATTGATATCTCATGTATTGATAGTATTATGTAAAATGTATGTGAGCAGTGTACATTTATGAACCAAAGGCCCTATATAGGCTACATAAATTATATATAAAATATACGTTTGATAGATCATCTTGACATATTTTTTACGTATAGATATTGTACATCAATAGTATGTATGCGATTGTTCGTATAATTGATATATATTATATGTCTGTATTGACATGAATAGACGTACGATATACATCAAAAAGTGGGACATTTGAGCGTATATTATACGTAGATTTTATTTAACCAATATGTGTGATATACATTAACTAGATCTAGGGATAACGCAATTTTTACATATATTTTACGTATGTGTGCTGAGTGGGTATGGTCATTTATGGCTTTTGGATCATTACGAACTTCAGAAACGTGATGCCGACTTTCCTATGATTACAGCGGCACTCTCCCTCAACTCTAAGAGTTATTTAAATAAAATCTCGATTGGCCCATGTAGCCTAGCGTTTTTCGTTTCAGGCACATAACATGCCAAGCACACAATTTCTGGGTATCGAAACTTGGACTTGCGAACCTGAAGTCAGATGTGCTATCTGCAGCCGAACACAACCATGTTATGTGTAGGGGGCGGATTTCTATGACATGTCATATTTTTTCCTCTTTGCATTATTTCATGTTTTCGACTAATTTAAACCCGATTCCAAGCATCCTGGTGAAAATGGAACGGCTTTTATTGTGCATATAACTGCATATTTAGGAAATTTTCAACTATTGTAGCATATTTAGGTCATATTTTTTGGCATATTAAAGACATTTTGAAGCTTCATGTCATTTTTTGTAAATTTTGCATTATAATGATACTTTTTGAGAATTTACAGATATTTTAAATAATTAACATTATATTTTAATCAAATGAATTGTAATGAAACTTAAAAAAATATACACAATGTGTAAGTGGTAAATTCATATTTAAATTTTATTGGTCATATTTTAATGTTTTTAGGTCATAAATGCATGCATATATCCTATTTTTTAGTTATGTGAAATGTGGGCCATCGTTCATGATTAATTGTTTCGGAAGATTCGCTTTTGCACAGAATTTTCTTTGAAAGAGAATGTGTGTCTGTTTTTACAATTTATACGAAATGCCCGAAGTCTCTTTTCTCCACTTGCTGGCACCATATTACAACTTTGATGCTACAGGGGAAAGAGTAAAAAAGGAAGGGAAGGTAAAAGTGGAAGAGAAATCTATTACGAAGACAATGAAACTAATTTCAAGTTGTATTATTTGAAAACCGTGTTTTCAGGGTCGCGAAGTGTTCTCAGAAAGAAAACTTTCTTGGCCTACTTAATTTTATACGCATCATTTGACAGGCATTTGTTAAAAAAAAATCCTTTCTTCTGGAGAAAACTCTCCTGCAGTGAATATAAAAACGACTCTGTTAACAAGGCTATGCGGATCGTAATATCCTCCCTCCACAACCCACTGCTACGCACTCACAGCGACCTTCTCTTTTTATTTTTTAAAAAAGCTTTGTAGATAACGTTATCAATAAAGGACGAGGTAAAACTAATTTCACCGTTCGTCAGGTTTCCACGATGAGCCATCGACTCTTATATTTTACCCATAATACATGGCACACTCAAAGTCCTTATTCATAACTTGATTTCATGTTAGTTTTTTTACAACAGTGATATCGGTTTCTCTATTCCGTTATGTAATTTTCATCTCTTCTTTTCAACGGGATTTCTATACAGGTGCTTCAGTATCTGCATGAACACTATCAGAACGTCGAGATGAGTATTCATGAATCATAGAATACTGTCTCTGTTGAACAATACATGAGAATATTATAGGAGAAAAACTCCTCTGACACTGGGATTCGAACCCATGATCTTCGGCTTTTCCTGCCGCTGCTCTACCAACTGAACTAGCCAGAGTTAGATTCATAGCGCAGATGGAAGTTCTCTCCTATGACTGATTAATCTTTAATGATCGACCTCACTTAAAGACATTCACGTCGTAAATAACAATATTGTGAGGCACACTAATTAGTGATTTTGTGACCGGGTTCCACTGTTATTGTAGAGTAACATATAAGATGGAGATGCGTATTCACGAACCACAGAATATTGTCTCTGTTCAACAATAAATGAGAATATTATAATATAAAAATTCCTCTGGCCCTGGGATTCGAACCTTCGGCTTTCCGTGTCGCTACTCTACCAACTGAGCTAGCCAGAGGAATTTTTCTCCTAGGCCAAAATAATATTCTCACGTATCACAACATCAAACAATATTAATGAATTTTATGGTTGCCTATGAGGGTCTATGGGGTACAAGTCGAAAGTTCATACATGTATCAATCAAGCAATATTACATGGGCCTGAATACTGTTTTTATATCTTGGTACAGTACGTACAATCAGAGGTGAGCACTGTAAACATGATGCGCAGTAGATCGGGCCAGGTTCATTATGTGGGAGAACGATCTGAGGGGTGTACAGTTCTGTCTCATACGGTGCAGATTTTCCTCATGCAGACGGACAATAGCTTACAATTGTGAATTCCTAGACCACGTGGCTGGGCGTTGGAATGTGCATGAGAAGCTATCCCCACTTATTTCTCCTCCCTTCCCCTGCGACGCATGTAGTGCTCAGCTCTGATTGTATAAACTGTATGTATCTAAGAGAGTGATGTGGATAAGGTGGTAAATTTGGAACTCAAATTTTGGAGGTTGTGGATTTAAATCCGGAGACAGCAAGTAAGAGTAGGGGTTTCCTTGGAATTTCCCTTATTCGGAATGGTAAATTCCGGACTGGAACTCATTAAAACCCTACCCGGAACATCCCCTGTCCGTTGTTTATGCATGTGTGTGCGCGTGTGTGTGTCTTGTTTTATGACCTTAACTCTGCCAGTTAAAATAAAACTATTATTATTATTGTTATTATTATTACTAGGGTTTGGGTGATTATGACCTAAAGAAGTAGAAAATATGAGTGGAAATATGACCCTAAAACTCCTAAATATGACCCAAAAATCCTAAATATGACCTCATAAAGGAACGTATTTTCTAAAAATAAATGTTCCTATTTTAAACGTTTAATGACATTAAATTGTTACATCAAATCAATTAATTTTACAAATGAATTACAGTTTTACTTGTAAAGAAGTTCTAATCAGTTAATGTTTCCAGATCCTACTGCAAATGTGAACTGAAAATATTTTTAAAACATGTCTATTGGAAGTTGTAACAAGGACGTAGAGGTAATTGTGCATTTACTTGTTATTGTCCCTTCACATTTCAGTTACAGTATAACCAAAATATCCGTGACTGTTTTTCGGGAAAAAAATTAAGTTGACAATTTAGGGCACATGCTGCATAATTGAGCTCTTTTACCGAAATTATAACTGAAATATGACGTTAACTTACAAATATGACCAAGAGTATGAAAATGACCAAATACGGCTTTATATGCAAGATAAAACGGTTCGATTATGATAACAGATGTGTAATTCAAGTTTAATTTGTGTTGCGCCGAGAATGGAGGTCAGGATAAAAATATGGCATGTCATAAACATCCGAACCCTAATTATTACTATTACTATTGTGTAAATCTTTTGCTCTGCAGTTACTTAGAAAATAATTAACTGAGTTACCATATTAAGATAATCATCAGATGACTGAACGCGAGTAAATAGTCTTTTTGACCCAATCAATAGTACATCAACATAATACATCTGTTGAAAAGAATTAGTTACATAAATAACAGTAGATTGTCAAGCTAAGATCATGTATTCACATAATGTTCTGTCTCACAAATTAAACCCCTACACTCCATGCATACTTTTTACTTTTAGATATAATTAACATTATATTGTAAACTGTTAAACTTGTTTACTTTTTTGCTATACATCATGTACAGTGTGATCAGTTAGCTTTCCCAGCGGTCCAGGGTTTGAACTGCCTAACTGGCTAACGAGCGGCGCGCTCGCCCATAGCCAAAGCACTAATCCGACTTCCATCACGAATCAGGGCAGATCATACAGCACAAGACCAAATATAATGGGTGCCGCTTTTTAAAGAACTTTTTTCCAAGAACTTCCTCTACCTGCTGCCACTCTAATCCCCTTCGACCTGTTAATCAGTGAATAGAAAGGTAATTAGGCGTATTCACACTTGTCTGCAGTCCAGTACAATGTTGCCAAATACGTACCACAGCAAGGCTACTTCACTTAAAAAGTGAATGACAGCGGCAACACTGGGGAAATCCACGCGACTATAAGAGCACCTGTTCTTTATCGGTATCGGTGTTGGTACAGATTTTCGGATTAGGGAACAATGCTATTAATTCTTTTGTAGATAGACGATGGTTTGGGACAAGGTCTTCTTAAAATGGCACGAACAATACCATACCAAGGCAGTAGACAGATTCACAATCCAGAAAGTGAACGTACAGCGGGTTGTTTTATGACCTGATTTATGGCAATTCTCACAACACTCGTTATTAACCCCACAATTTACCGCAGGTAGTTTTTTGGCAATTCTAATATCCCAATTTTATTAACACCTTTAACTGCTGGAATTTTATGGAAATTCACCGCTTCGAAAAAATCTACAGATTAGAATTATGATATTTCAGTGTAAGACACTGCACAACGATTATGATAAGCAAGAATTTGTCCCCAGATCTGATAACTGAAGACCTTGGTGCAAGAAGGGGATACCAGTCTCTCTATGAGCTTCAGAATAGTTCGATGGAAGAAAGAGATATCCCTATTTTGCAACGAACATAGTTTCATTAACTTCCGCAAGAAGGCAACACTCATATGTTGATGTAAAGCTGCGTATACATTTGCGCTCCTCTCGCGTTCCGCTCTGTCCGCGTACAGTACGCGAACAGTACGTTGAAATTATCCATAGGAAAGCGACGAACATATTGCGAACCACCAGCATCATTATTATTATTGTGTTATTTATATTTGTATTTGTAATAATTTGTATTTTTGTGATTTGTAATAACTAGAACATTTTGTAATAATAATAATAATAATAATAATAATAATAATAATAATAATAATAATAATTATTATTATTATTATTATTATTTGTATTATTATTATTGTGATAAAAATCATATCACAGCCCAATAACCCTAATATAGGGCCCACAACATCTTTATATTAAAACTAGCTTCGCTGGGGGGCGGAGCCCCCAAACCTCCACTGAGGTTCTCGGGAGAGGTTTTTTAAAAGATCTATGGGAGATAGAGTGCGTGTATTTAATCTGTCAGAGCCCTACGTGAACACAGTTTGATAAAACCGTTCCCATGGAAACCAAGCCCTTTTTCGGGAGTTTTAGGGCTAAAAATAAAAAAAAACTTTTTTGGAATTTTCCTGTGGTTTACAGCCTAAAAGCTATATGTGTACCAAATTTCAAGTTTCTAGCTCATCTGGAAGTGGGAAAACATTAATGTCGGTGAGTGAGCCCTTTTTCGGGGGTTTTTAGGGCTAAAAATAAAAAAAATAAACTTTTTGGAATTTTTCTGCAGTTTACAGCCTAAAAGCTATATGTATACCAAATTTCAAGTTTCTAGCTCATCTGGAAGTGGGCAAACATTAATGTCAGTGAGTGAGTGAATGAGTGAGTCAGCCAGCCATGTGGTTTTATATTATAGGGATTTAACTTAATAATAATAATGAAATTAATAACAATAATAATAATGATTAGGGCTCGGATTTGTATGTAATAAAAGTTTTTTTTTTTTCCTGATGCGTACATTCCTAAAACAAAGTTCAATATCCAAATCGAGGTCCGACAAACGCAAATTACAAATTTTATTTCGCATAAAAACACATATTTTACAAAAAAAGTTATGTGAATAAATATTTTCGATATTTTCTCCATAAATATATATTTTAGTAGCCTACTTTTTCGGATTTTTATGTAATTTTTTTTTTCTGATGCTCTTGTCAAGGTCCGACAACCGCAAATTCCTATTTTATTTTACATAAAAACACACGATTTACAAAAAAAAAGTTATGTGAATAAATATTTTCGCTATATTCTCCACAAATAAATATTTTAGTACTTTACCTCAATCTCTTTTAACATTTTACAACACAAATATCTATCTCGAAAGAATTCAACAGAAATTGCAATGAGGTGAAAGTGATTCACTTGCACTTGCTTGTCGGGGAAGAACAGAACTCAATCTCAACATTGCGTAATTCAGTTAAAGAAATACAATATGTTGAAAGGCAACTTAACACTATCTCAGGTTTGAAAATAAAAGTTCTAAGAACAAAATTTAAAGGTATGTTTGAGAAAAATGGTGGCTACCAAACCCTCTGCAAAGTCGCTCAAGTTTTGGAAGGTCAAATCATAAGTGAACTTGATCGTGTGTGTGTGTTAGTGATATACAGTACACCTCTTGAAATATACAAGGTTAACATCGTGTGATGTAGAACGTTCCTTTTCTCAAAGGCATTATTCTTGTATAATAGGCAAGGATTTGTGATCCATAATCTGGAGATGACATTTGTTGTGCACTGCAACTCCAGTCAGCATTTTACATATGATATTTAGCTGCAATTGGTGATTTTCAGTATAATTTGTTCTAGTATGTTACGAACATTCTGGTGTTTTTATTCCTTTTTCAGAAAAAAAATATATAGTTTTAGCACATATTTTTAAAATTTTACCATATATTTGTAACATTTTTAGCACATAAAAAATAAATATTTGTAAGTTTTTAAGCACATAAAAATCCGTGCACTATTGATATTAATATTGAACTTTGTATAAACATTGTGTGCACAGCTGCCGGATGTTATTGTTGCTGGTGTTCAAAATCAAAACAACATGCTTGAGCAGAGAGAGAGCAAGGAGGAAAATGACACGCGGACGGAGCGCAACTACCAAAAACACGTCCCAATATTATGAAATCAGAAATCCTTTGTGTTCGTCGAAAAAACCGACAGGAGACGGATCGCGGCGTACTGTCTGCGCTCTGTACGCGTGTCGTCACACGAACACCTCAAATGCCGTCCCAATCTGCGCTCTGTACGCGTACAGTACGCGTACAGAGCGCAAATGTATACGCACCTTGAATCCACTTGTTGTCATCAGTTGATAGTACTTATGAGTAAAGGAGCTGAAACTTGAGAGTGATTGAGAATGTGTTTTCATATCCCTTTTTATTAGTTATATTTACATATTATGATTGATAAAAGTGTGTTAATATCATTTTCAAAAGATTTAATATTAATTATAAGCGTGCATTTTTAATAAAATATGCCTTACAGTGTGTGTATGTAACACTTTTCGATTGACAGCTCCATTAAAGTGGTTATTTTTTCATACTTCGCTGCAAAAATGGCGTACGTACATTTTAAAATTTGCTCATTACTTGAAAATCAATGTATTCAATTTGTTGCTTTTGAGCCTACAAATTAACCTTTAGACTCTTAATCAACCTGTATAAACAACAGAATGAAATACCATATCTAAATTTGTTAAAATTATTTTTGTGCCTCCTGACAACATTGAAAAATGTGAGTTATCTCCTTCTTGCACCAAGGTCTTAAATTGTTAATTTTGCAGACCTTACACGAGTAAATGTCATTTTTAATCCTTTCGTGTTTAGACCCTAATCTATTTTTATTATTATTATCGTACACGCCTATGAATCTACAGGCATGAAATTATCGGATGTATATGCATACAAATGCTATCGACATGGGCTAGGATCGACTGCTCCGCTTCGGCCGATATGCACGGGTCAGTTTCAGTTTTATTTTCCAGATAATTAAACAACTGAAAACAATTTGCGACTGAAAGTTAGAGTAAGTCAGTTAAAGGACCCTTGATTTTAGTATTTAGATATTAGAATAAGTGAATAACCATTAGCTCTAATTAAGCTTATTAATTACTATAAAACAAATGTCATGCTATATAAGGTTGAGTTTTAACTATCGTACACAAAATGTTGTTTACAAATGTTTAAGAACGATAATTAATTTATTAAGTGCATACTTTCATTATTCTTATGAATAATTCACTAAGTACTGATTACACTGGTCTACAAAAAATATTAAAATATTTATTACATTAACAGAGAGCCTAAAATAAGTTATTTAGAATATTCTTACATTGCAGTGCTATGAAGAACGTAAATTAGCTAATATTACTTATCTTTTTATGGAATCACATACTAGCACTCACTTTTAGTGGAAATAGGCTAAATAATAATGGAGGAAAAATTATACCCCTTGTAAGTGGACGCTGAAATGTTACTACAATGTTTTTGCACGACGTAACTAATTAGTGGTACTTACGAATATTGTTGCCGTGGATCGTAGGTTGACATTCCCGCACGCAATCTTGTTGCTATGGAAATAAAACAAATTTCCGTGCGATAAAAATTACAAAAAGCACAAGTGCCGTAAGTAAAACCATCATAATACAAGCCTTTATGGAAAACCGGAACCAAGGCCCCCTAGTTTGTGGCGATTTAACAGGATAAATATTCGGTTCCCATAACAACCAACACATACGAATCACTTTCCGAAATATAATATCCATCTTCAATAGTGTATATACCGGTACATAATATTTTCAGCTAATATCTCAATTAATATAAATAAATTGATAATAAATAATCATCGTGCAAAAAATTGCATGCAATTTTCGTTCCGTAAGCGCATAATGGATCTCGGAAATTGAAAAAACTCGGCGCAAGCGCCTCGTTTTTTCAAACTCTTTCCTCGATCCGTATGCACCGCTTACGGCACTTGTATCGCAATATACTATAAAACATTTTAATAATGAAATCAGGTAGGCCATGACCTCAACATAAATGATCTCATGTATTTAGAGACGCAATAATTTATTAAGTGCATACTTTCATTATTTTTATGAATAATTTACTAATGGCCGGTTTCTGAAACGACTTTTATCTGCTTTCGCAAAGTTACCTGTGGTATAAGACGCTGGTATGTGCAAACGCGGTTTCTGAAACCACATTTATCGTTACAGTTACAGTTACCAGTGCTCGAGCTGATAACTGCGCCAACACGCGTGGTTACCTGGCTGTTAGCTATGATTCACATGAATGTCACCTGTGGCGCTAGTATATGTTCACATGCAGTATTAGTATTTTTCAGTAATTTTCAGTAGTTTAGCGTGCTTTTTTGTTCTCCGTTCGTGCAGTGCCCAGTGTCCAAGATAAGCCCAAGGATTGGCGAGATCCGTGTGGTATAAAGTACCGATATGGAGCTTATGTACATCTTCATCATCATCATCGTCTTCGTCATCCATAACCTCATCAGGTTCAGATTCTTGGTCTTCCGATGAAGAAGATTTGGATTTTTAGGGCTGTAGCTAGGCCTAAGGTGTTCAGAGCTACGAAACATCCTTTTGAGGCTTATGACGACCGAGAATTTTTATGTGATTGTACTATTTTATGTAATTATTGTAATTACTGTAATTTTTACCCCATTGACTTCGTCTGTTTCAGTTGTGTAACTGTCTTATGGAAATAAAATTAATTGAATTGAACTGACACTGCATTAAACTCAACCACATTGAATACCTGTTTATTGGTAGGCCTACATGAGTGTGCGAAATACAATCAATTTCCTTTTTATTACCAAGAAATGGGGAAAAGGGTATTTTATGCCGCTCACGAGTCCCCCACTCCCACTCCTATAATTGTGAAATATGATTTTTGGTGTAAGGGTCTTTTTTTGTTATGAAAGATTATTTTGTCGTTTATAGTTGTGACATATTATGTTTGGTGCAAGGGTCTTTTATTATTCAGTGGAAGGAAAACCTATGCTCGGCATAATTACCGTTTCGCCCAAGAAATTTTTTAAATTGAAAGTTCACCATTGACCCCTTTACGTTAAAAGTACAGTGCAGATTCCTACGGGTAAGATCATTTTTTGCACAAACTGAAATAATTGAAAAAATTACTAAACAAAAAGAGTAAATATATAAATAAATAATGTTACCAAGAAGAGTTAATTGCCTGCTTTTCGATAAAACAAAAATGCATTGTTAGCGACATATGTTTATACAGCTAGGATCCAGCCAACAGTCAGCTGTTTTGTTTAGTGAGAAACCTTTGCAAGCAAAATAAACTAAAAAAATAACTAGAAAGTCTACAGTAGTGACATCTGTGAACGTTGTGAAGAAGAAAGGCAGAGGTAAATCACGCTGTTAGTAAAAAGCACTGATAACTGGGCGATTTAGGTTTCAGAAACTCGTGAAAGTTATCTGTGCTGTTAAAATTGAAAGTCCGTGTAGCTAACTCTATGATAACTGCGATGTACCAGAAACAGAGTATAAGTACTGATTACACTGGTCTACAAAAAATATTAAAATATTTATTACAATTAGATCCGTTAAGAGACAACTTAGAATATTCTTTCATTGCAGTGCTATGAAGAACGTAAAGTAGCTAATATTACTTCTTTGTTATGGAATCAGATACTAGCACTCACTTTTAGTGGAAATAAATAATAATGGAGGAAAAATTATACCCATTGTAAGTGGATGGATTTAAATGTATTAAAAATGTAAAAATAAAAAATGTCATTATTTTAAAATTGTAACGTGCTAGGAAAAAAGAGGACTTCTGACCTGTATTCACCACACTGGAATTAGGCCTACACTTGTTTTTGTTCAGTAGCAAAATCACTGTAGACCGATGTTATTAATATTTTCAAGAGAAATCAATGAATAAAAGAAGAATCACAAACAGAAGGACACATTGACTAGGCAAGGTTCGCAAATGAATTTATGGGTATCCTTTGAAACAAGAAAGAATAATGCAATTATTACGAAACGGCAAAATTTATAGAGAAAAACTAATATTGCAGGGGACCATATATAACACATTTATTCCCTTTATAAAATATGCGCTATCGTTTATCGTTTATAAGAGAAAGAACGAGGTCCACTATATCATCACAACTGTAACAGGAATAAAAAAAAAGTTTTCAACATTGAATAATTCAGCTACCAGAGGCCATGAAGAGGCACATTTATTTCACTCAGAGAAAATAAAAAGTGAAATACAATGCACACAACTGTGGCTTTATGTACTCGCAAAATCTTCTGGCTACAATATCAAAAGCAAAGAATACCAAAAATACACAATAAACCCGTTCTTTCATGACTATACTTCCAGTGAACCAGACTCTTAACCGTTCACTTGAAAATACTATGCGGTTTTAAATTTGAACACCCTTATTGCTCACTTATTCTTTATGAAACGCCAGTCTACCAACAATCTCCCACCTGCTTTCTGCTCAGTCTACTCTTCACTCCATCTCCTTTCTTTTCTCATTGACTTCAAATGACTCCCGCTTTAGAACTAAAACAGTTTCCTTTCTCTCTTTGGCCTTCTGGTAGTGGTTTAGAGATTACTTCACTATTAGTAACCCGGCTCAACTTACATTTCCTACATATAAGCTTATAAATATATATATATATATATATATATATATATATATATATATGCACACACACATATAAAGATCTCGCACGATATCTGTGCCGATGAGACAGTTACTCGCTAGAGAGAGACATGCTATTGTGCGAGAGAGAGAGGTAGCTTGGCCTTCACAAATAAAAAGGAAGGTACTGTTGTGCCAGAGAGATAGGTAGCAGGCCAATCGACGCTACAGTCCCCACAAAAACATAATGCAAAGACATAGGCAATCGGCACAGATTTCGTGCGGGAACTTTACATACATGACCGTGGTCATGTGGTTACCATCGCTGACTACAGATCCGTCGGCCCGGGTTCAATCCCGGTACCTCCTCGGATTTTTCTGAGGTAGAGAGGTCTGGCAGGGGTGCACTCAGCCTCGTGATTCAAATTGAGGACCTACTTGATAGAGAAGTAGCGGCTCCGGTCATGAAAACCACCATTAACGGCCGTGGGTGTCGGAATGCTGACCACATGCCCCCAATCCTGCCATTTGCCTGTAGTAGATGACGCAGCGGTCGGGTGGTAGGCCAAATCCCTCCAGGGATGTAGCGCCACGGAGTTTAGTTGTATATACATATCTCTCAAGTAGTGCAAAGTAAATTCCATACTCTGCCCTCACGTATGAAGCGATAAAGGTCTAGGTGGATGAAGGAATGTTTGAGAATTTGAGGAAGTGAAAGATTAAGTGAACGAGTGAAAGAAAGAAAGAAAGAAAGAAAGAAAGAAAGAAAGAAAGAAAGAGAGAGAGAGAGAGAGGAGTAAAAAATATGGAGAGGGAAAACGATGAATGAAAACTAAGAGGTAAGCGTCCGATAGCTATGGAAGCTTGCTAAGTTCTCACCGACATTCATCGGGACAAGAAATTCACCCTATAATGAGGCCAAAACAGTAGCTATTGTGGGCTGACGTTTTGCAATACAGCCTAATCAATGTCGATGGAGGAACGGGCGTAACAGTGTACAGTACAGTGTAACAATGTAACGTCAAAACCCAATAGCTTAACAAGCCACATTCAGTAAGTTATTATGGAAGAGAACATCGACACAAATCAAGCTGTCTACTATACAGCAAGATCTCGACGGAACAATCGACATAATACTAGACACTAGAGGAACCTTGTACGTACGTACTACATCTCCCCACCGCTCTCTCTCTCTCTCTCTCTCTCTCTCTCTCTCTCTCTCTCTCTCTCTCTCTCTTCGACTTCATGGTGAGTAGTAACACACACACACATATAGGCCCTATAGATATTACATAGATCTCACACACACATCTAATTATATATATAACTAAATGTATTTCTTCTTATTTCAACACCTCCGTAGCATGGAGTGAAAAATTTTAAGTCCTCTATGAGCCATAAAAAGCTATATAAAACGTTTTCTGGGGGAATATTTTGAGTGTCATAAGTCGTTCTTCCTCGTTTCAAATTCTACATACCTATACAAGGACCTAGAGTATGAAAATCGGAAGTCCTTTATAAGTTAATTTCAAATTATAAAATACAAAACCCGGGCGACGCCGGGCCTTTTAGGCTAGTAATAAATATAATTACACACGAAGAAAATTTGGTGTAAAGAAAAAATGTAGATTTCATAATGTTAATTCAATTTGTAACTGGTAATTTGTTTATAAAATTCAAGACACAGATGAAAATTTTATGAAGTATAAAGGAACGTAAATATTTGAGACCATAATGTTTCACAAGTTACAAAAATCAAGCAATTGCATACGACCGTAATAATTAACCTATATGGACACGATAAAACCGCTCTCTAAAGGCTCGTGTCCACATGAGAGCTGACAGTGCGAGAAACTCTCGAGAGTACTCTCAGGCGGTGTGTCCACTAGAGAGCGCTAGTCCAATCCTGAGAGTAGCTGAGAGTAAAACTCGCGACATTACTCTCAGAACCGTGTCCACTTGAAACAAAATCGCGCGAGTTTTCGTCTCGCATTTACGGACAAGATGGACGCACAACAATGTATTATTCGTCGTTAATATTAATGTAAGCATTTTATGAACGCTTGCTGATTGCTTTTAAGTGAGTACATTCATTTAATTACTAAGCGTTTAGAAGAATTTGACAATCTAATATTGTCAGAATATCACCAGAACATCATGAAGTATTAGTGAATTCTATAGGCCCACAAATTAACTAACAAGACATTGAAATGTGATATGAGATTCTTGTTAAATATAAACTAATTGTGACTTTGTGCTTTTCCGGCATCAAGCATGTGATTTTTAATTTATAGCATGTCAAGCCGAGTGGAGTGATCCTATCAAACTGTGAATCTACATGAACGGATAGGTTTACTATTTATCCTCTGCGTCCACGAAGACCAAGAGCCAACAAATGTTCCTTGTTGATTGGTCCTTTAGCGTCGCTGTTACATTCTACTTTCATACGCAATAGACTCATGTACGTCATCTTGGTCCCCTCAAAAGAATACAAAGACAACCACCAAGACTGATTACGCTATAAGCGCCGTGTTTCTAAACTCCGATTTGCAGAATATTTGGAATCGTATGTAGTCTACACTAATATTGTGTTCGTTTATATGATTACTTAACGATTGCAACTTAGGCCTATGACGGTCACCGCTGTTCCGGAATTTTGTCCCGCAGGAGATCCCTATATACCTCTAATCTACAGACATGAGGGTTACTGCACCCGTTACAGCCTTCTTCGCCTCAAAATATTCTGTAGAAGAATCTATGATCGCCATAGTGAACCATAGAGATTATCAGTGTTTCATAAATGAATGTAATGTAAAAATTTTATTATTGTTCAGTTATTCCCTTATAAACTTACATTTTTTCATGATGAACATATGAACATTAAACGATACCGTATTATAATCTATTATCAGTGAGTATTATTGGGTTTAGATTTCGTTTTTAGAAAATATAAATAAATATTGAAGGCAAATTAAATAATTTTATCATATGGCTTATTGCCATAATCTAGGCCTACACATTATCCACTCTCAGAGAACTCTCAGCTATACGAAACAGATTGGTATAGTGCGAGCTGCTCTCGGAGATTGATTGCAAAGTCGTGTCCACCTGCGAGTTGACTCTCTGAATGCCACTCTCCCTTACCTCTCAGACAGTGCTCTCAGACGTGTGTCCACATACCGAAATGCAACTCTCGAGAGTTTCTCGCATTCTCAGGTCTCATGTGGACACGAGCCTTAAGTTAAACGAATGTAGCTGCTCAATTATTAATAGTAGAAGTTTCTGAACTTAAAGTTTTACCAAAGTTGTGAGAAGTATATTTTAAAATTCAAACTTTCGAAAAAGAAAGGTCATTTTAGTAAAAACCTAATGGTGACAGAAAAGTTAAAGACGATTCGTAATCCCAATCGCAACTTTTTGTCTTGTTTATCGTTTGTTTATCTCGTTTTACCGTTTACTTGTTTTCCGTATCACACACAACTCAGGCCCGAAGCGGAATTCGAACCCACAGTCTCTTTCACCGCGGCTCCTCCAAAGCAGCATACCTTAGCTGCCATGGCTAAGGAGACCGGCAAAACAAATACATTCATCGAATGTTTACCCGGAAGAGCCCTGCACAGACATAGAGAAAGAACGTCATTCCAAAATATTTTTTGTGTTTTATATGACGCATCATCAAACATGTTTTTGGGCCTATGTTTTTCTAAGAATCAATATTTTTCTCTATAATATGTATATTCGATATTGTAGTATTAGTAATGCTCGTTAGAATAATACAACTCAAAGTAAGTGGCCTACATACATGAATACAAATACAATACAAAAGTAGAAAAGATCTATAATTCAACAAGTCTACAAACAAAACTTATTTTCTTTTGGATTTTATAGGTCACTATTTTCACTATACTAGCAATATATAGTATTCCAATATAATATTAGACTTCTAATATCAGACTAAAGAGACTGCACCAGCAAATAATAATAATAATAATAATAATAATAATAATAATAATAATAATAATAATAATAATAATAATAATGATAATAATAATAATAATAATAATAATAAAGACTGTAACGAAAATGAATATGACTATCCAAGTTTTCTACAAAACATCCATGTACGGTGCAGAATAGATAGCCTATTCCATAACGTACACATTAGTTTAATAGCCACTCATAAACAAAAAGTAATGAATGCCACTCACAAGCAGAAAGATGTGTATGCTCTTAATATGCGCTCGACACAAGAAGTTTTACACTTAAGAACAACGTGGAGAGATCACTACGAAAACTTGTAAGCAATATTATTATTAATAATATAATTAACGAGAGATTTAATTAGCTGCGCTCTTTTGGTTTTGCTGCAGCTCTGCCACTCAAACGAGTTATGGCGTCTAGACTTTATATGATGGTTTAAAAAAATAATGGCACAAATAGCCATAACTTAACAAGTTCATTTATAATTAAAGCACCGAGAACTTTCTACACACAGAAAAGAACAGGAAAATTAAGTATCGTGCAGAAGAAAGAAGTGTTTCCTAGAAGGCTACGCTCCCTATTTTATTTATTGAAGACACCATATTTGGTTGGTGTTAGTCATAGAAACTACACTACCTCAACAGGCCAAATCGAAAGAATACAGTACAATGAAGCCAATGGCGCATACTCCGCAACGCACTTAAACTCATAAGGGTTCGGATGTTTATGAAATGTCATATTTTTATCCTGACCTCCATTCTCGCCGAAAACACAAATTAAACACGAATTGCATGCTTGTTATAGTAATCGGACAGTTTTTATTTTGCATAAAAAGTCATATTTTGGTCGTTTTTATGGCCTTGGTCATATTCGTAATTTAACGTCATATTTCAGCTATAAATTCGGTGAAAGAGCACAATGATGCAGTATGTGCATTAAATTGTCGACTTAATTTTTTTTTCCGGAAAAAGAGTCAGGAATATTTTGGTTATACTTTAACTGAAATCTTAAGTAATAGCACAATTACCTTATCCTCCTTGCTGTTAACAACTTCCAATAGACATGTTTTTAAAAGATTCTCAGTTCACAGTTACAGTGGTTTCTGGAAACATTAACAGTTTAGAAATTCTTTATAAATAACCTGTAAAATTATTAAAGTGATTATCTGATGGAATTAATGTGATGTAATAATTTAGTGTCATAAAAGTTTTAAATTTGAACATTTGTTTTAAGATAATACGGAATATTTTATGAAGGGATATTTAGGATTTTTTAATATGTAAGGTTACACATTACATCCTAAATATGTAAGGTCATATTTACAGTCATATTTTCCACTTTTTTAGTCATAAATCCAAACCCTCCTCCTAACACTGATCTGCTACGAGGGATGGGGCATAAGTCATGAAAATGTGGTACCATTTTAAAATTTTTGAAATATACAAATGAAAGGGCACGATATGGAATGTAGGCCTATGTATAATGTCGAACTTAATAGGCAAGCATGAAACTAACAAAACGAGTGCCAGCGAGTTTTGTTATTCGTGTGAGACTATTAAGTTCTTATAATGATCGGACATCGTACTGCGTTTTATGTTATTTTAAATAATAAGTTTTAAAAGGAAAACAATTTCAGTTCCCTTAGAATAATAATAAAAGACTTCTGAGTAATTTCATATGTATCGGAATTCAGGCTCTTTGGTTGGCAACAATTTGTTTTAAAACAAATCACTATTTGAAGCAGCTGAACATACCAGAGAAACAGAAACACCTGGGTGTATTGAGTTGTGATATATTTACAAAGAAATGTACATATCTCTTGAAGTTAAAAATACGAAAGACAAATAATAAACTAATAAAAGTCCTTCGCTATGACAAGGAGATGCAGACTTTCAATGGATGGAGAGAAATGTAGTTCGTAAGTACTGTTTTGAGCGAAACTAAATACTGAGTTGGCTTACGTTTGTGCTATGTCAGAAATATAACTGCCGGTTATGAACCAAATTTTAAATGCCGAAATAATTGTTAATGTTATTTTGAATATTGCAAATGATTAATAGGTACACGATAATAGTAGTAGTAGGAATAATACTATTTTAGTGGTTAAAATGAAGGAAATGACTGTGCCGTCTTGTGATTTTCAGCTCATCCCGTAAAATGAAACTTTATATAGAAGGAGAGAGTTGTGTTAAACAATGTTTACAATTCATAATAACATAAAATTAATTTACAGGTTCCTGTTACGTCTGTACTTTCTGAATTATGAGTTTTGACCATAAATATTCGATGTTTGTCCCTTGTTTTCCGAAACTTTCAGTTTAACAAATCACATTTCGTCTCATAACTCGAGATATATTCAAGATATTATAAAGAAATTTCCATACTTATATAGTTTAGCTACCTCAACCTATTGCAGCAAAAGTTTTCATAGCCCATAGGCCTATAGCTTATTAGAAAAAAGAAAAAAGTCATAAAATTTGCATTATCTTCTGTAAAAAAAAATCATAATTTTATTATATTGTTTATTATACAATTCAAATAAGATTTCTAGCACGCAGAAGTTGTCAGACTGCACTATTTGCACTCAACTTTATATGATACTAGCTGAAAAGGCCCGGCGTCGCTCGGGCTTTGTATTTTTTAATTTGAAATTAGCTTATGGAGGTCTTTCGATTTTGAAACTCTAGGTCCTTATCTAATATGTATGTAAAACTTGAAATGAAGAAAAAAGATTTATCAAACTATTCCATCAGAAAACGCTAGATATAGCTTTTTATGACTCAAAGAGGATGTCGAATGCTGCATTTTGTTGCTTCTACACATCATGCCTGTGAGGGGTTGAAATAAGAAGAAACATAAGATTGTATTGACTTGACGGAAAATTTTATTTATCATTATCATGTTACAACCGTTCCGGGGCTGAAATAAAATAGAAATACAGTATCACTTTCATACTTTCCTCCCCTAAAACCCGGGACATAATATACTGCGAGCATAGGACTCAAAATGTTCCATCCCATGCTTAGGGCCGATGATAAATCTCAACTAATACAAAGCCTATGGATAACGTATCAGCGGAAAGGATTACTTACAGACTTCTGATATAGCATACTCACACACTTAAGTTATCCCTGCAATACGACTTATTCTACATCAAAATGTGAAGTGAGAAAATATTTCTTATGTCGAGGGTAGAGAAAGTTATGTGACTACATCACACTGTGCTTTATTTTCGTGGATTTCATTTTCAGTAATTATTTTCGCCAATGTATTACATCAATGGAATCATAATTCGTTAAAGTATAGCATTATATAGTCTCCAAGGCCCTATGTCATCACAGTAAACAATTCACTGTTGTCATGTGAACTAAACAGCATTTCTTTTTTTTCAGTATAAAATTCTCAGAAATTATATAATTTTAAAGGGAAGGAGTATTTTGTTTGAATTTTAATGTTGACCGCTATACTTCCCGGGCTTAACTGGGTATGTGTGCAAAATTCCGTGTAAATTGGTAAAGAAATGTAGATTTGTATAAGGAACAAACATACATACCCACAAACACACATTCGACTTTATATATTAGATTAAAATAATTCCTATGTGGTTTAAAGGTATAAAAATACCTAATAATGTGTGAACAATGCAGATCAGTCATGCCAAATTTCATATATATTTATCTGTAGCCTAAGGTCCTAAAATTGTAATTTTACGCTAGTCAAAGATGTATTCCCCCCCCCCCATAAAGCAAATTTAAAACATTTTCACAGTTCCCATTCTTATTTGCACAGTGCACCATAATAGCCTATACAAATTTCGTCTATTTGTTACGCAGTCATGATCAAACGCCTTTTCCGATTTTCTTTAAATTTGACTTATTGTTCTTTGAAGTCATTAATTTTTTAACTCTGTAGCCGTCACTGTGACGCGGAAGATAATTTTTAAATCACTAATGAAATTTAAATAAAAACAGTTCTAGGCTATATTTTTTAAATCATTAAGAAATTTTAAATAAAATAGCTATGTTATAGGCTACAAGTGATGTTTGTAAAACATTTTAAAATTGTCAACTCTATGTGGGAACATTTAAGCAAATTTTCCACAGCAGTTAAAAGGGCTAAACACAACGCACGTGTAATGATTTATATTTTTAAATTATGTTTCAAAACGAAGAGAGGATTTTAGATTTTTTCGTGGTCTACTGTTCACACAATTATTAATTATTATTATGTATCTTACTTTAAAGTAGAATAATAATTACCAATTCCAGTGTCGTGAGAGTTTTAAAATTATGATGGGTTAAGAGCACGATTTAAAATGTTGTGTTGTATTTGACTTTTTAACCCATACTGTCCTCTCTTTTATCCGCTTGCATCTTGTCACAGTACTAATATTATACCTTACCATACGCTTAGAAAAAACTTGAATTTATGAAATGATAAAGCTGTAAGCTTCGCTTTCCTTTGTCTTTCTTTCTGTACTTGGAAATTGAATCTTGATTATTTTGATACTCTGCGTCTTGAGTGGATTGGTTTTGCCCGCTTTAAGAATATGCTATAGCAGGTGGAGAGAATGCCTGTGATAGCTTCAGGGATTCGCTAGCGCTAACAGAATTCACTGCTCTTCCTGCCGTCTTAGTATTTTCTGTAATATGTAAAACAGGTGTACTCCACTCGCGTACAGAGACGCTACAGGCGGGTCAGGCTTATTTTAGCTACGAAAACGAAGTTTCTGGTTTAGCGGCTTTATAAAATATGAAAGGAAATCTCTGCAAAGAAAGCAAGCCAACTGAAGGACGAGAAGAGAGAACTACAGCTAACAAATGTGCCATCGCTATGCTACACTTACATTGCATTAGTATCTACCTGTGTTCCTTGTATATCTTTCTTATTGTATGCCTTTTCTCTCATCTATTTTTCATTTATCTTTTCCTTCTTTCATCACTTCTTGTATAGTAGAGTTTTTCATTGCATACGCAGGCGGCTTCAAAGGAATAAACCATTAAGTCGGTGTTTCTTTATGTTAATTTATCCAAATCGATCTTGGTTTCCGCTTTCCAGAACGAAAGCAACGTTGCAATGTGCTCTCATTGCTATCACTGACCTCAGTCCTTCCCTCGCTTTAATCAATTCACATGGGTTATTGTTTACTGTAACTAGATCTTGCAACCCCGCGTTTCACTCCACGCGAAGTAGACATCACAGCCGTCACAGGACATGACTGCATAACAAGCAGATGTACAGACACTGCACAATGTTTTAGAAACTCGAGAGTGGACGTAGTCTTCAATTTTCTATAGAATGAACCGTCAGGCTAGAATCGCTGAAAGAAGCTGAACATTAATCTACATGAAACAGCGTTAAAACGGCCACCATCTTGAAGTAAAATAAAAAATAAAAATCATTTCACATTCGCCGTTTTTAATTATTTTAAGGAACATTCATGCCAAATTGGACGGAAATAGTACAATGAGTTAACGGTCTTAACATCGTAAATAACTATTTTCACAAAATTAGAGGGAAGTATATGTTATAAAATTACGTGTTTGTTACCATCAAACGTGTACCTCCTCCGTTAAGTTATGTGCGCCAAAATACAGCTCAACACACATGGGAATAAGATTACAAGGAAGATCTCAACTAAATTATCCTTTGGCTAATCACGTTATAAACATTCATATGGGAAGGATAAAAACACTAAATTCATCGAGAATGAAGGCACACGAAAGGCAGCAATTCCTAGCATACAGTTTCAGTTTGTGTTACTATTCTGATCATTTACCTCTTTCTCATCATGAACGCAGAAGTATGTAATACGTTTGATTTATCTCCACTCTTCGAATAGGATCACAGGGGTTCGGTTAAATCGAGATTCCTGCTCTAAATCTCTGCGGGAATCCAAAATCATACAAACTTGCAAACCCAATGAGTGAGGGGAAAGAGGAGTGGAGAGAGGGAGACTGGAAATGAGGGGCAGCCACACAGAGAACTGCACATCGTGCAATGAAGATAATGTTGCAGATGCATGACCTATTTAACAATGGTATATTATGCATGCATGAACTTATAAAGGCAATTATTAAGATGCAAGTATGTTTACGAAACGAGCGCAGCACGTTTCATAATAGTCATTCGGAAAACTAAATTACCATTATAGGCAAGTTGAATATGACGATTTTTCTTCGACCATAACTAAATATCTCAGTTTTGAGTTTTTAAAATGCCTCGTAATTGACAGAATCAAACTATTCTCTCTATCTCGTCGATCAGCTGTTCATAAGTTCTCGTCTTTTGGGATAAACGGCAGGTGATAAGGCGTGCAGAGAACAGGGCTTCTCTTGGCATTTTAAATTCAAAGCAGCAAACATTAAAATCAATTAATACAACATTAGAATTAACATGAACTGAACTGATTTTATTTTAAACTAGCTGAAAAGGCCCGGCGTCGCCCGGGCTTTGTATTTTTTAATTTGAAATTAACTTATGAAGGACTTTATGTATGTAGAACTTGAAATGAAGAAAAAGATTTATCACACTCAAACTATTCCATCAGAAAACGCTGGATATAGCTTTTTATGGCTCATAGAGGATGTGGAATGCTGCATTCCGTTGCTTCTACACATCATGCTTGGGAGGGGTTGAAATAAGAAGAAACACAAATTACATAAGATTGTACTGACTTGACGGAAAATTTTATTTCTCATTCTCATGTTACTATACAATCGTTTCGGAGCTGAAATAAAAGAGAAATGCAGTATCACTTTCATATTTTCCTCCCCTAGAACCCGGGACATAATATACTGCGAGCATAGGACTCAAAATGTTCCATCCCATGCTTAGGGCCTATGATAAACATCCCTATTTCTCAACTAATACAAAGCCTACAGGTATGGATAACTTATCAGCGGAAAGGATTATTTACATACTTTTGATATAGCATACTCACACACTTAAGTTGTCCCTCTTATTCTACATCAAAATGTGAAGTGAGTAAATATTTCTTATGTCGAGGGTAGAGAAAGTTACGTGACTACATCACACAGTGCTTTATTTTCGTGGATTTCATTTTCAGTAATTATTTTCGCCAATATATTACATCGATGGAATCATAATTCGTTAAAGTCCAGCATTAGGCTATATACTTGCCAAGGCCCTATGTAATCATAGTAAACAATTCACTGTTGCCATGTGAACTAAACAGCAATTCATTTTTTCAGTATAAAATTCTCAGAAATTATATAATTTTCAAGGGAAGGAGTATTTTGTTTGAATTTTAATGTTGACCGCTATACTTCCCGGGCTTAACTGGGTATGTGTGCAAAATTCCGTGTAAATTGGTAAAGAAATGTAGATTTGTATAAGGAACAAACATACATACCCACAAACACACATTCGACTTTATATATTAGATACGGGTTGTCATTGTGCTGTATGAATTGCTGCTTTCAATATTCGAAGATTGTACCGGGTACGACATTAATAGATAGTTGGATAACAGTGTTATAATGAAAATCTGAACTATAATGGACATTATTATGATACTGTTACGTTATATTATATCTAATAAGCGTATTACAGCATGATCCAACAAAAAGATCATTATTAGACCGAAGGAAGTGAACTAAAGACATAACGGTTAAAAGGGAAATTAATACTATGACTACTGCATGTTTACTTGCATAAGTAATCAGATAAAGTTGCTATCTACAGAAAATTTAACTCAATTCACGCCAGGTATACCGGTCGAAACTGATATGCTCATGACATAAGTTATCAGTTACAATAATATAATAGTTCAATATAATACATTTCCCCAACAAGCTTCCAGGGTGAACAACCTAACTTCCTAGAGCATTATGCCCTAAAATAAACTATGCCTCGCAGGAAATGAAACCTTTGAATCTTGTATTAACTTACCAGTTCAATGAATGGACACGAAAAGCTTAGATCAATAACAGTAATCACGAAATTCTATTTTTTAATTCAGTTGTGTTTATGCTCCTTTTAGCTGCGAGGCCATATCAGGGGTTCAGGATGTGTGTCTTTACAGTAGGAAAGGCCATGGAACTATTGTTGTCAATTGTTTCTATTATTGGTTATTTTTATGGAGTAAATTTCAACTGATATTAATTTAAATGTGAATGATACAAGATAAAATGTTGAGGATGACTCATGGTATGTAAATATCCAATTCGGCATTCGCCTTTACGACTGGGGAAACCATGAAAAAAACCCATGTCAAATTGGCCCGCAAAGGGATTTGAAGCTGGGACCTCCCGAGTGCGAGCCCAAGACGTTATAATCTCGGTCACTCGGTCGGTTGTATTGATTTTACTACAACTAAGACAATGAAATTTGTACAGCGAGTAGGCTTATATAGCCTAAAACAACAGTTATCTTATGTTGAATAATTTATCATTATAAACTAACTCCGTGGCGCGGACAATCCAGAAGGGACAAGGCCAACCACTTGACCGCTGCATCACCTGCCATAGGCAGACGGCAGGATTAGGGGGCATGTGGTCAGCAATGGCCGTTAATGGTTTCCATGACAGAATTTATCATTATATACTGGTCAAAAAGATTCAGGGCAATTTACAGAATGGCGGCATGCACCCATTCTTAGATCAACAGGTGTGAAACAGTAGCGAAAATGTGAAAACAATTAACTACACCTCCGGAATAAATATCATAATAGCTTGATTCCGTCCCAGCTTGATAGCTTTTATTTGTGCATGACATGTGATAGTCCACTGTAGATTTACAGGCAAGTAAAAGAACTCATGATAGCCAAACTTTCGGCACATTAGCGACGGTCACATGCCTAAGTAACAGTACACCCATGTTACAGAAGTATCATAAAACGTAATAGTCCAAATCTGTAGATTTATGGGTATGTAAAATAACTCATGCGAGACAAAAAGTCGGCACATTGGTATAGGTCACAAGCTTAAGCAATAAAAACCAATCTATTTCATATATAATATATTTTTAATTTTTACCCCCTGCGAAATATGAGTGAACAGTCGACGGGTTAACAAGAAAGAAAAGCATTAAAATTACCTATCCCCTCTCGAAATGACGCATTCTATCCCTCAGTGGCAGGATTTCACTAGCAATGGGGACCGATGGTTTCTGTTTTTCAGTCTTGCATAACCTACAAAGCATACGTGAATATGCTGACACTAAGCTATCGCGACTGCCTGCATAAATAACACCCACACTATCCAGAATTAGTTTTTGTATTCGTAGAATATATTGAAGAAACATGTCTTGAAGTTGAAAATCTTTTGTTTCAAACAGTTTTATTTGGCTTGAAAAAAATCTTGTTTTTGCTAAATGTTTGTTGCGAAATTTATATTTTTTAACGAAATTTCATTTTTTCTAGGAAACCTCGAGTTCTAGAAATATATCTTTTATAAAGGACCTAACTTATATGTTTACCGAAATTCGATATGTGCTTATTAATAAAAATTAATATTTAAAAAACAATTTAAATGTTAATTAGCAAGCAAGCCAATGTTATAAGTGTAAGGAACTAAACAAAATACCTATTTAAGTTTAAAATTAAATTATCTTATGTGGAGAGACAATCATGGAAATTGATTGTTGCTATAGCATTATATTAATTTAGCACTAAAACCCATGAGAAAATTCAAGAACATAAACTGTAAATTAGCCTATGTCGCCGAAAATGACAGTAATATTAACCCTACTTTTGTACCGGTATTTAATATTTTTAATTATCGTAAAGTAGGGATATTTTTCATATCTTGACAACTTCAAAATTAGAAAAGAAATTACAAAAATAATTATACTGTAGTAATTTTTTAAAAGTGTGGAAAGCTTCACGATTAACAACTCATCCTTGCGCAGGGACAATGACATTCTTCTCTGTATCGTTTCCAATTTACATGCGTACCCCAATATGAGTGCACATAGAAAAACATATCGCCAATTGTACGATATATATAGTTACCAAAGAAGGACGATATGTGTTTATGTATTCCTGTTAATTTGGTGTTGAATAGTTTTAAAAATACGAAGAGATTTTAGTGCTATCATTACCTGAGGAAAAATACGGACATTTTCAACAAAATTGCTTAATTTTAAGGAGAAATTTTCTAGAGCTGTTCAAATTTCGAGGTAAAACGACATTCTGAATCTGTCATCAGGTGCTACAAGCCACAAATATCCCTATCCACACATTCTAAGGCTATGCTAACCGTTTTTTTATTTTACTTATTTTTAATAATGGACCCAGCAATCATGACTGTAATAAACTACATGGTTATGATTCATTACATTTTGATGGAATTCATACATATTACATTAAACACATATTGGTTGCTTCTTTAAATAAATACATTACGTTAAATGATGATAATTATTATGTTATGTATGCAGAATTGAAGCATGTTTCAAAATATTAAAAGATAAATCAACTGCAAAATATATGTCCTAAAACTCGCTGTCGGAATGTCAAGAAATAATATATAAATAGAAATATACATATTATTGCTGGATTTAAATATTTGTCGAATAAGATACCAAGGTCACGTTGTCGGAATATCACGAAATAATGTATAAGTTCAACAGATATATTGCTGGACTTCAATATTTGCCGAAATTGTAATAGGACCAAAAATATTAATAAAGATGAGTCTTAGTGCAGATGATAGATGCACTAAGCACAGATTCAGATATTCAGTGATTTTAAGAATCAATTAAGAATGCTCTTCGAGATGGTAATTTGTCAAACATACAACGATAACGTTAAAGAAATCTTATGTGATACCAAAGTATAGTATAACAGTAGCGAAGCTCCATACAGTTTTTTTTTCAACCGGCGCGACTGCAGCGCTCGCAGCGGTGAGCAAGAGGCAACACAATCTGTTACATGCGTTTCTTATGAAAAATGTCGACAATATTTTATGGAAATGCCTGTGGTGCTATAAACTGCACCAACAGCCAAAGGAATTCTCCCGATTTATCTTTCTTCAGATTCTGAGAGTGCAAAAACAGTTATTTGTGAAATTAAATTGCAAACGTGATTATCATGCTTGCATCCGTACTAGTGTATTTATTCCTATTTCTTTTACTTTCAGGAGCAGAAAATTTTAGAAGAAGCGACCTTTTAAAAAGAGATGTAAATTATTTATATAACAATGTAATATAATTTTTATACATAAGATGTACATGTAGAAAATAAAATCCAATTCTATTTTTTTAGGTATATTTCGAGAAAAATCTACGTATTGCAATCGATACCATGTCATGAGAAAAGGTACAATGTATTTAACACTGTATAGAAAGGCTTTTCCGTTGTTCCTATTAATATGAAATTTTTACTATGTGATATAGCACCCGAAGTCTATTAACTCCTTTACTGCTACTGACATATAAATTCGTCACGTCAAAACATTGCATAAAAACAGAGATATAGGATTAATAGTTTTAGACTCATGTAAAATGTGAGGATTTTTATTCTCGTGTAGGAACCAGGTGGTCCACAGACATTTTCCTCATCCATCTCGAACCCAGAGCCCATTGATGGTTTTCACTGGCTCACTGCTTATGTTAATATAAAAATTAAGTTCTGAAAGTTCTTTTAGAGTCTAAATTAAGCACCGGAATTGTGAACAAAAGACATGCTAAGTAGAATAAACTTGCATTATCAATTCACTCGCGCCTGAGAACCTCATCTAGGCTACACGCAGTACACGTATGTCCGAGAAGTTGTCGGGGAGGCGCTATCGTAAAGGGAGAACAGAAGTGTTGATTTTGCTATTTTGGTGAAAAAAAAAATGGGATTTTTTGATTTTAGTGTAAAAAATCAAGCATACTCCAAAGTATATCTGTGCAAAATTTCATGACATTTGGGCGCATGGAAGAGGTGTTTCTGACGCCATTTTTAAAGTACTGCATGTAATCCTCGTGCTATCCTTTGTTCTCTAGTCGTATTTATTATAGTGTATTTAGGTGTAAAATATATAATATAAGTGATGTGTAGGGCTCCATTCATATTTAGTGATAGTTCAGTGTAATTATTATAAAGCTTGTAATTTTAAAGGTTTATTTATAGGTACAGAAAATGCTTATTTTTTACTCTGAGTGAATGTAAACTTTAATCGCTTGTTTTCTCAGTTTCAATTTTTATATTAATTTGCCACATTAAAAATCTATCTTCTCACATAAAAAATATAGATTCAGCTATGAAATTTTTTCACAGTCTACTTTGTGATGTGTGTAATAAAATGTCTAATCAGATTTTTGGTATGGGTCTAAGTTTTTTTAAATTAATATTTTACATAAAAATATAATAATTTTTTGGGTAAAATATTTTTTAAATAAAAAGTATAAATAATATAAAAAATCTGAATCATTGGATCTATTAAGCAAGCATCATATAATCTCACATAAAAAATTCAGATATATTTTTTAATATCTGTCGGAGATAGATTTCAATTTTGATTAAAAAATCAATTAATTTAATTATATCTCAAAAACAAATTGAGATATCAAAATGAAATTTGAAAATTCAACATCTGTTAATGTTTAAATTAAGTGTATAAAATTGCAAGTTTCTAGTCCAAATAGTTTAGAAAATCATTCTCAACACTTCGGAGTAGAATAAACTTGAATTATCAGTTCACAAGCGCCTGAGAACCTCATCTAGGCTACACGCAGTACACGTATGTCCGAGAAGTTGCCGGGAAATGGCGATCTAGGCGCTGTCGTTAAGAAATTTTCCTTCGTATCTGTTATCTCAATTATTTTAAACTAAACTATACCCACGGCGCTACATCTCCTGTAGGACAGGGCCTACCATCCGAAAACTTACATTATTAGGTAGGGATGGGGTTTTTATTACCTAAAAATCTCCTGAATTGGCAGGAATAAATATGCATTATTGACCTAAAAACTAGATTGTGCTCTATAAGAAATAAGTAAAATGTAATGAGTTACAAGACATGTAAATTAGAAGACACTCTTCAATTTACAATATTCAAGATCAATGATCAGTGGTTTTCAGAGGCCTTGTCATAGGACAAAGCATTTAAGGTCTAAACTTCTAAACACTTTTCCGTCGTATTACCACAGTATAGTATAAAAGTAAAGAAGCTCCATACAGTTTTTGAAGTGAAACTTCTTTAGCCGCGGTAAAAGGGTAAATCGAGAGCTTGTGTAACGCTGAAAATCGTCAAGAAAATAGTGTAACGCTCAAAATCGTCACGAAAATAGTGAGGTGTGACGGAACGGACTGCACAGAAAACAATCAACTAATTGAATAGGCTTATCTAAAATTTAAAAAATAAATTTTAAAAATCTAAAAATCCAAAATTAAAAAATCCAACAAATTAAAAAAATCAAAGATCTAATATTAAAAAAATTAAAAGATCTAAAAATCCAAAATAAAAAATCAAAGGTCTAAAATTTAAAAGTCCAAAAATCCAAAATTTAAAAAATTAATATCCAAAATTTAAAACTCCAAATATTCAAAATTTAAGAAATAAAAAATAAAAAATTCAAAAAATTCAAAAATCCAAAACTTAAAAATAAAAAATCCAAAAATGAAAAAAAAACAAAAAATTTCTAAATTAAAAATCGAAAATCAAAAATAAAAAAATAACAAATTCAAAAAACTAAAATTTAAAAAATCCAAAATTCCTAAATTATAAAAATTAAAAGATCAAAAATTTAAAAATATAAAATACAAAATTAAAAAGTTCAAAAACCCAATATTAAAAAGTTCAACAATCCAAAATTGAAAAAATCCGAAAATTGAAACAAGTTTCACTTCTGTCGCGTGGCGTTCCACGCACACTTTTTTTTCAACCGGCTCGACTGCAGCGCTCGCAGCAGTGAGCAAGAGGCAACACAATCTGTTACACGTGTTTCTTATGAAAAATGTCGACAATATTTTATGGAAATGCTTGTGGTGCTATAAACTGCACCAACAGCCAAAGGAATTCTCCCGATTTATCTTTCTTCAGGTGTTCTAAAGATCCTGAGATGTAAGCAAAAACAGTTATTTGTGAAATTAAATTGCATACGTGATTATCATGCTTGCATCCATACTAGTGTATTTATTCCTATTTCTTTTACTTTCAGGAGCAGAAAATGACTTGTAAATGTTAGAAGAAGCGACCTTTTAAAAAAAATCTGATCTGAAAGTCACATAACTTCCTCTGCCCAAATAAAAGTTAGCAGTATTCACATATCCTTGTACAGAATCGCAAGACACAATTTTACGCTAATTATGCTGTAAATACCTTATAGCCCCTCATTGTTGCGACTAAAAACTACTGCCTTGTAGACTTTATTACTCGTGTATACACTGCCTGTCCTATACGGCTAATTTTGCGTACGCGGCGACATTACAGATGGCAGCACCTACCATACCCAGCTGCAATACCCTTTACATTACCGTATGCTCTGTGTTGCCCTCTGAAGTATAAACTCGAAAACTGAAATATGCTGGAATTTCATGTTATCTGGGTGTGAACTGTGTCGCCTCTACTGGAGAAATTAGGCAATTTAACAATACTCTGAACTCCATGTTAAAATTAAGCATGGACAGGCAGTGTAATTCTCGAGACGGCGGTGCTAAAAACACAGGCTATGGACAAACTAAAAAAAAAAAAAAAACAAGAAAAAACAAGTGACTGCAAACGTTTATTGAACTTTCCGCCATTCAGAATCATTTCCGAAATTTATCGAATATTCCCCTCAGATATTTCTTTACTGCAAGCATGGCCAACAATGCATCTTTCTCACTTCACGTACTTATATAGAATAAGAGGCCATGAATGTCCGCGTATTGAGTTGTTCACCAGGCAAGGCAGAGCACTGCCTTCTAGACTTTATTACTCGTGTGTACACTGCCTGTCCTATACGGCTAATTTTGAGTACGCGGCGACATTACAGATGGCAGCACCTACCACACCCAGCTGCAATACCCTTTACATTACCGTATGCTCTGTGTTTCCCTCTGAAGTATAAACTCGAAAACTGAAGTATGCTGGAATTTCATGTTATCTGGGTGTGAACTGTGTCGCCTCTACTGGAAAAATTAGGCAATATAATAATACTCTGAACTCCATGTTAAAATTAAGCATAGGACAGGCAGTGTAATTCTCGAGACGGCGGTGGACAGAGTATCTACAAACAATGGGTACTTTACAACCACCCTTCAGAGATTTTTTTTTTTAAAAAGTTTCAAATAAAAGTTTTAGCTCTTGGTATAAGCACTCCATGTACAAAATTTAAATGAAATCGTTAGAGTCGTTTTTGATAAAATCGTGACAAACGAAAATTTATTCGTGTAAAGTCCCCTTAAAAGTAAAGGAAAGTTGTCGCCACTCTTCGTATCACAGCCTCAGAAGTACCTAACCCAAATACAAAATTTTGTTTTCGTATGACTTTCCGTTACATGAGGCCGTATTGCAAAGAGCGTGTATTCACAGTGAGTGGCTTGTAACTACCCTTCAGAGAATTTGTTCGAAAAAATGTTTCAAATAAAAGTTTTAGCTCTTAGTTATAAGCAACCCAAGTGCAAAATTTAAAGAAAATCGTTAGAGCCGTTTTCGAGAAAATCGCTAAAAACGAAACATTCATGTAAAGTCCCCTTAAAAATAAGAGAAACTTGTCGCCAATCTTCATCTCACATCTTCAGAAAGTACCTGACCCAAATACGAAATTTTGTTTACATACGATTTTCCGTTTTCGAGCTAGCCCGTTCACAGATATTCCACACAGACACACAGACATGTTCTATTTTTTGATCCAGGGGGCCTTGAAACGTGTATATATGCTAAAAACTCAATTTCGAATTTTGGGGTCGAAAACAATACTTCCTCTACCTATAGTACCTATGGTACGGGCAGAGGAAGTAAAAAGATGTAAATTATTTGTATAATAATATAATATAATTTTTACTTCCTCTGCCCGTACCATAGGTACTATAGGTAGAGGAAGTATTGTTTTCGACCCCGAAATTCGAAGTTAGCATATATATACACGTTTCAAGGCCCCCTGAATCCAAAAATACTATTTTTGGGAACATGTCTGTGTGTCTATCTGTCTGTGAACACTCTAGCTCCAAAACGGAAAATCGTATGAAAACGAAATTTCGTATTTGGGTCAGGTTCCTTCTGAAGATGTGAGGATAAGATTGGCGACTATTTTCTCTTATTTTTAAGGAGACTTTACATGAAGAAATTTTCGTTTTTCGCGATTTTCTCGAAAACGGCTCAAACGATTTTCTTTAAAATTTGCACATGTGTTCCTTTTACTGAGAGCTAAAATTTTTATTTGAAACTTTTTTTCGAAAAAATTCTCTGAGGGTAGTTACAAGCCACCCACTGTTCACCCACTGTTTGTAGGAAGTTTGTCTTGCGTGATGAACAACTGAATACGCGCTCTTTCACGACCTCTCATTCTGTATATAAGAATGTGAAGTGAGAAAGATGTATTGTTGGCCATGCATAGAGTAAAGAAGTATCTGAGGGAAATATTCGATACATTTCGGAAATTATATTTTACGGCGGAAAGTAGTTTTTTATTTTCATTTTTTAAGTTTGTTATATAGCCTGCGCTTTTAGTCGCATCATTGAAAGAAGAGGTATTTATAGGATAATTAGCGTAAAATTGTGTCTTGCGATTCTGTACAAGGATATGTGAATACTGCTTACTTTTATTTGGGCAGAGGAAGTTATGTGATTTTCACATCAGATTTTTGTACATAAGATGTACATGTAGAAAATAAAATCCAATTCTATTTTTTTTAAATATTGGAGGGGGTCCGGAAATGTCAAAATTAGCCCCTCATCAGTGTTTTCGTAAAAAACGATATAGCTCAGTCAATCCTATAATACGGTATTTAAGGTTTTTTTTTCATTTTGTTAAAAAAAAATTCTACTAAATATTGGCTTGGTTGGAATGTTCGTTTACCCTCTGGATACCCCATAAAGTGAGTTAGAACTTAATTAAGCCATTTTTTATTAATATTCTTTATATGAAATTAATTATCAGAAATAAAAATCCTAACGAAGCAAAAAGTTTCTAAATATATAGGCCTAGGCCTATTTACAAATACCCCACCTGACCCTACTAATTTTGAAAATATTTTAACACTAGGTAATGTTAGGCCTATATAATTGAATTTAACAAAATTAAACTGTCCAGAATAAAGACATCGTGTATAATTCCTTGCTTTTCAATAATTTATCGTGTTTAATAAAATGAAGAAAAAGACCAATCTGCTTTGTTATTGCATCTGATATTGACCATATAGGGGCTTCAAGCCTAGAACTTTACTTTCCCCCCTAATTTCTGAATAACTACTATTAGATACTTATTGAAATTATTAAGTTTTCACATTTGTTAGAATTTTCAGTGCAAATAACTTATGTGTTAGTAGGTCAATTAAATTCTTGAAGATTTGTCGTAGGGATGTAGCTTATATGGAGAACGGAAACCGGTCTGATACTTCATAAGATATACAATGTCATCGATCTTGAAACTACAACTTCTTTATATTCCCATAAAGTCAATGACTTGATGAGTTCACCAGTATGCCTTTCCGTTAACAATCTCGTTCTAGTAATTTTAAAAATAAAAATAAATACAGCCACTTTCTCTACCTCAAAGCATGGATAATACAACTTTCTTACATCAAATAATTATGATACAATAAGAAGCCTTATTGCAGGTAGCGTATTCATAAGTTTTAGCTTAATGCAAAGAGATACTGTTCGCCTCCTGAAATTTGGCTTCGCTTATAACTACCCTTCTGAAAATTTGTAAGAAAAAAAAAATTCAATTAATAGTTTTAGCTTTTAGTACAAGGACCTCACGTACAACATTTTAACACAACATAAGAGCCATTTTGGAAAAAATTCGCGAAGAATGCAATTTTCTTATTGCAAAATGGTAGTAAACGTAAGAGAAAGTCTACGGCGCATCGTGTTAAACTTATTATGCGAAATAACACCGAAACTAACCCAGCTTTTGTAACGAAATTTAAAATGTTTATTCACCATAAAATACGATCCCAAATTATCGCATATTAGATAAACGATGGCTGATAACTAAAATTTAAAATAGGCAACTACAGGTTGTCATAAAAATGCGCACAATAAACTGAACAGAAAAATGGCTAGTTAAAGCTGCAAAGATGCACAAATGCGATATAGAATGTTTTACTCATCAAAAATATTCAGTATAGTAGCCTATAGTAAATAATATTTGGAACAATGGTAGGAGGAAACAAAAATGGTTAAGTGCATTTTTTAGTCCAGTTTCCAATCTGACTCCTGGACATGAACATTTATGACGATACTTTCTTATTTATAAATGGCAACAGACGATTCCTAAGCATGCTAAAGGAATATTATCTATTTTACGGAACAACGAGGTTCATTGCCGCGGTTACCTGATCCCCATTCAACCCTATTTTGTGCTAACTCCATCCAACCATCCCTTGCAAATGCTACTTCCCTTACATCTATTGTAATAGTATCCTCACACCTACGTCTAGGTGGTCTTACCCCTTCGGATCTCCTAGTCAATTTTGAGCCATGTCTTTCCTCCCCCATGCGAGCAACACGTCCAGTCTATTTCATCCTCCGTGATATAATTACCTTTATTAATTCGGTGAAGAGTACAGGTTATGAAGCTCGTCATTGTGCAGTTTTCTCCAGTCTCTGTTTTCATTTCCCTTAGGTCCGAATATTTTTCTAAGCGCCCTGTTTTCGATCACTCTCAGATTATGTCCTTCCCGAAGAATAAGGGGACTGTGAATGTTTTACTCATCGAAAATATTTTATAGTAACAATTAGATGGAACAATGGAAAAAGGGTGTAAATTTGGGAATAAGATACGTGTATTTCTTTTAGCCCAGTTTCCTAGCCTACTCCTAGGCATAAACAATAACGATAACGATGCATATTTAAATTAATTGTAATTAACTTACTTATTCTGGTGTTTGTGTAATGTAATTTGAAGCAGTGTTAACTGTGGGGGGGGGGGGTCTTTGGTGAGTTTAGACTAAACCTTGGTCTTCAACGATAGGAAGATGTTTTCTGAAGCAAAACTTTTGTCAAGAATATTTTCATTCCAATAAAAATTAGTTTAATAAGACATCTATATTATCATCTGAATAACTGAAGCAAAAAATGAAATTGATTTCGTCCGCTTCGCGTTCATTTCACAACCCTACAATCTTCTTACTTCATCAGTACGGTTCGTTTAAATGAAAATATCATCTTCACAGCAGGAGAAGTAATGCATCTGATGTAAAGATGGTTTGTACGAATGATTTCTATGGTAGGAACTCTTACATAATAAAAAATACCAGTAATTACATGGAAAAGAAGCATATGCATATGTTCAGATTGCTGATAAGTGATAATAGTTCATTTATCTTCGTTATAAATGAAATGAATTTCCTAATCGAGTTATTTAAATGAACGTTTTCGATAGCCAAACAGAAGCACGTTTGACACCAACTTTCGACTTATTAAAGTCTTAGATAGTCTACAAAGCTGGCATAGGCAATTGCTCTTTGATGTAAAATTTCAATGTATTATTCTGAAATGATTGTTGATTGTCCAATTGCAACGTGCACGTATCGTAATATATTTCGATGACTAACATTCTTGAAATTTAAATTTCGAAGCTCTTTTAAAGGATTACAGAAAGTTCACAGCAGTTTGGCCGGATGGCGAACTACACAATAATAAAAGCTGAAGAAGTTATTGATTGCTCTCAGCGGACGCTACTGTCAGGCTATTCCAGCCACTTGACTCTGAATGCCTAATTTAAGAATTACGGTAAAATCTCTGTATAACGAACATCGATATAGGCCTAACGATTAATCCGCATATAGCAATATTTTTTGTTTGGTCCCGGCGAATTTCGTATGTTAATATGTTCAAATAATATAACTCACTATAACGATGAAGCTATTTTAGAAATACCCTTTTATAACTATATTTGGAGGTTGAATGAATACTGGCATTGGGCTGATCACTCATCCGGGGAGGCCCTCCATGTCCTTGTCTGGTCAAAAAAGTATGTATGTGATCAAAGATAATCCCTCTCCCGACAGGTCGCGGCCCTGTAAGGCCCGGGCGGCTTGGGTCGCTTAAATCCTAAAAGGGAGAGGTGAAACTACGGTAAAGAAAGAAAAAGAAATGAATACTGCAAATTGGTAGCTCAGGCCTATGGCTGGTAGCTAGTATCAGATCAATATCCTTCCCAGCCACCAATGTTTTTGTCTGGGTGCCTGATATCTGTTACATTTCTTAGGAATTTAAAAAAAAAATAAGTTCATGAGAGGTGGAAAATAGGGTCAACGAGGCTAAAATCATCCCTTATGTGTGCAAGAACATACTTTGAGTTAGGTTTTTACTTCCACATGTACATAATGAGCAATTAAAACACCTTAAGGAGCAACAGTTTTAGTTTTGCCTTAGCTATGTGTTGAATTTACTTGTCTTTCTCTTCTCACTTCCCCAATTACGAATTGAAATTTCTAACGCATGGCTAGGCTCAAAGCGTGCCATGAAT
Source organism: Ectobius pallidus (assembly GCA_964059195.1). Classification (NCBI taxonomy): domain Eukaryota; kingdom Metazoa; phylum Arthropoda; class Insecta; order Blattodea; family Ectobiidae; genus Ectobius; species Ectobius pallidus. The sequence goes on along the minus strand of CAXKWD010000003.1, from coordinate 110,073,305 downwards.
CATGAGTCCGAATATAGTGAACTCTCGATAAACCGGACTTAAGTGGGCGGGGGGGTCTGTCCGAGTTATGAAATGTCCGGCTTATGGAGAGTAAATTAGGAAATGGTATTTAAGTAATGAAATTTCGTGTTTAAGCTGCAATAACAAAACATATGAGGCAGAACATAATAGGCTATTAACACTTACAATTGGAACAAAAAAGAATAACACTTCAGTTCTATATTGAAATTTCTAGTCAGAGTCTGAAATACACACTGTTACATTGTTAGTACAAGATTATGATTGATGTGGCACTATGAGCATATTTTTTTTAGAAGACTTAGGCCGAAAGAAACTACTTCTTCAACCAGCAGCAAAGTTTTCATTGTTTTTGTTTTCCTTTAGGAGTTCATTAACCAATAATAAACTGTAAATGTCTTTCTGAGTACACATTTTTTCTATAGCTTTTGAATAATTACTTCTCTTACAGTTCTGAAGTGGTCGTAGAATGGCTGTAGATCTGGGTCTGGATGGAAAAGAATCTGTCCGAGTTATCCGAAGTCCGGCATACTGAGGTCCGATTTATCGAGAGTTCACTATAGGAATTTTTTTAGTGTGCTGATGTAAAGTAGCTATGGTTACAATTCAACGGAAGTCAGTAAGTTAAGTAACAAAATTAGAGTTCTACATCTTCGCATTTCCGATCCATTAATTATCCTGTAGGCCTAGATTACACAGTTTTCTGCATTCAGTCTTTCTAATATGAGGTAAGTTACAACCCCTCAATATAACAATAACCCTCTTAAAACAATACAATCTGCTAGGGAGTTATACTGTATAAGACGGGGAACTTTATGAATAGAGGAAAGAGACTTTCATTTTTAATAGGCTATATTAATTTCATTCTGTGATGCACCCTTGGTATAACTTTCCAAGTGATTGTATTTTGGTAAATTTTAAATGAAATTATTTTCACAGGTAGAACGCTTCAGAGAGAGAACGTCTGCTTGTCAAATCTCCTTACAGGGACAACGTTGAGAGCCACCAAAACGACATTGGACAATAGACTGAAGATATTACAGTGGTCTTCAAGAGGTCCACCTTCATTGAAGAAGACAGAATTGACCTCAATATTTACATACTTAGGCTACTTACTCACTCAATGGCAAAGATAATTCCTAAACAAGCTAGAGGAATATTATTTATTTTATGGAACCCGAAGGTTCATTATCGCGCCTGCACGAGCCCACCATTCACAACCATATTCTATGCTAACTCCATCCAACCAGCCCTCTCAAATCCTATTTCCCTTAAATCTATTATAATATAGTCCTCCCACCTACGTTTAGATCTTCCATGTAGCCTTTTCCCTTAGTATCTCCTGGTCAATATGTTTATTTTTAATTAATTAATTAATTTTTTTCTTTCATTTTTTTAAGATGTCTTTTCTCCCCATGTGCACATTACCTGTCCAGCCCGTTTCATCCTCCGTGGTTTAATTACCCTTACTATATTCAGTGAAGAGTACAGGTTATGAAGCTCGTCATTATGAAGTTTCCTCCAGTCCCCGTTTTAATCTCTTAGGTCTGAATATTTTCTTAAGCACCCTGTTTTCGACCACACTCAGATTATATTCTTCCCGAAGAGTAATGGACCATGTCTCTCATCCATGTAATACAACCGGCAGGAAGTCTTATACATTTTTATTTTTAGATTTCTGGACAGAAGACGAGGAGATAAAAGTTTCCAAATGGATTTTGTTTAAATTTTCTAGGCCTATACGAGCCGCATGCTATCCAAAATATAATTAAAGTAGGTCCCGCTATTCCGAAATAATTGGGCCTGAACACCGTTCGGTTTAGCGGGAATTCGGAATAGGCTAATTTCATGAATAATTTCAATGTATTGACTTGTTAAGGCGAAAATTAAGTGCCAGCTTTCATTAAAATTTGGTTTCAGGCGTTTTCATCAAGTTTAGGCTCTTTGTATGTCTCTATTTAACTTCTTTGTGTAACAATAAATGTACGTTTTTTCACGAACGTCTTTTTAATTTCTCCTGTTTTTAATTTTTTTAAATCGGTATTTTTTTCTGAACTCTGTTCGGAATAGGCGGATTTCATGAATAATTTCAATGTATTGACTTGATAAGGCGTAAATTAAGTGCCAGCTTTCATTCCAATTTGGTTTCAGGCGTTTCCACCAAGCTTAGGCTCTTTGTATGTCTCTATTTAACTTCTTTGTGTAACAATAATTGTACGCTTTTTCACGAACGTCTTTATAATCTCTCCTGTTTTTAATTTTAAAAAAATAGGTATTTTTTTTTTCTGAACTCTGTTCGGAATAGGCGGATTTTCGGAATAGCGGGACTGTACTGTATAACTATATGGTATATTATATATTACGATATATTAGAATAATCCTGAGAGCTTTATTATTATTAGAATGATTGTTCTCGATAAATTCTCTGAAGGGCAGTTATAAGCCGGTCATTTGATGCACGAACTTAAGTTTGAGGTCCTTCATCGCGAATATTACGATTTTGAAGGAGGCTGAGACAAGCGAGTGCGCATTATTGAAATATAGCCGTGAATTCTATGCTGGAATATAATAAGGGTAAAGGAAGATATGTGTTTCACATCCAGATTTTTCGAATTGGCGGTAGTGTTGTTTCACATACTATATTGTGTCATCAGAAAGATTGAGGTAAATTTTATCATAATTAATTTGAAAAACTTCTTCGATATTATGTTAAATGTAATTGAACCCCTAGCAGAAGATTTCCGGTGACCGACTTATAATAGGCTATATGTAAAAGGCTACGTTAGATTCAACATTTACACGGCAACAGAAAAAAAAAATATCGAAAAATGTCACAACACTGCTTCAGATTAGTCAAGGCTGCAGAAACCCTTACCGTTCCAGGAGGATGAGGCACCCGAATTTGTCATTCGAATTATTAAGATGGTAAGGTTGTCAGCCTTAAGCATAGGCTGCTTTACTCCTTCCCCATTGCTCCTCATATTTCTTTCACTCAGAGGCTGAGTCAATAGTGCCATCAGAAGGCTAACTGAAAAATCCCGGTGGCATCGAGAATCGAACCCCCTACTTCCGTTGGGTAGCATGTGCTTCAACCAACTGCACTATGATGTACCCCTTTCCACCAACTGACCATTTACCCTGCTTTAAAAAAATCGAGAGATCGTTGAAACAATATAAATGTAAGTAAAGACCACATCTTCTGATTTCTATATTAGTAAAAATTAAGTTCTTCCGGTATGTGTATTAGGCCTAACATTTTTAAATCAGTGTTACGATTATGCAATTTAAAATTTATTTAATTAATGGGTACTTACGCACGAACCCGTGTATCTCGTAATGTTTTCTAATCGTGAAAACCCAATAATGAAAAACGTAAAAATATTTATTCAACTGGCATTATAAACAGGAAATAGTAAAAAATTAATACAAACATTATTGTGTTACGTCTGAGGGAGGACACTGACTTTTGCATTTCTGCAAAAGCCTATACGCAGTGTAACCAACTTACAGAAAGTTTAATAATCGTGACAAAATTCGAAATTGAGATTACGCTAGGGAAACATGTTTCATGGGATGCGTAGAACCGACAATAAAAAAAATCGCGATTTTGTCTGTCTGTCCCGTTTCTGTGCTAGCCAATAGTTGGTAAATGCTCTGTTGTATTTAAATATATTTTTGGATTATGGACTTTATTGCTACCCCAAAAATTTTATGCAATTATTAGCATAATAAGGGAAGTTTCCGTGAAAACTGTTTTACGTATTTTTCCCCCAAAATGGCTCTAATGATATCTATAAAAATTTTAATTTCCAAGCCTCTATATATGAGAAATAACTACACTAGTGTTTTTTTTCTGAAAAATGACGAATAGATTATTAGTGTACAGGTGGGGGGGGGGGGGGGGGGAGCGGACCGACTAAAATATCTAAGGTGCCGATATGACCCACTGCTCATGCCTAGCGGCATTCACAGGATAGCAGGGAATGTATTGAAATATGTTCTACAGCCGATAAATTGCTTGAATTGAGAAATAATTTCACGTAATTTGCATTGCTTGTGAAAACAAACGTTCCCGTTACATCTCTTACATTTATTTACGTATCACAAGGCTCTGAAATCAGCTATAAGAGTCGGTCCGCTTTTTTTTCCCCCCTACCTGTAGATTTTCGATTTTTTTTTGGCTCTTTTACCTATAGTAGATGATGCATGAAAAGTTTGCACAGGAGTTGTAGAAATAGTTAAACTGAAAATGTATTATCCAGAACATGTCTTTATAAAATTAACAGTTATCGAGACAGAATTGAAAAATGTTATATTCAATGCACAATAGGCGACCAGAAAGCATAATTTGAACAGTATGTTTCTTTTCTAATTTATAAACTCTATGAAAGCTACGATTAATTGTTGCAAGATGTAGGTATACACATGTCGCAAGTACATGTGAGGATGTGCAACCTATATTGCAACATATATTTTATAACAAGCGTATCTCACTTGCTTTTAACAGCAGATTAAACTCTCTTCCTACTAAGAAGGTAAAGATGATTTTCAGTTCGTGTGCCGAACATAGATCACGGAGATTAATAGTCAATCTTGATGAAAGCTTATCATAAGCCTCTGAATCAGCCTGTGTTAATCTAATTACATTACGTTGCTATACAAGCGTGACACCGATAAGTGTAGCCCGGGCGGGAGTAAATAACTTTTAACAGGATTCCATTCCTTGCCATTGGAATTAACTTGCACATGCATTTAGGGCATCTTAAATACGCAAGATATTTGTCTTAGTAAGCATAAAATCACAAAATAGCTGGTGTACCACTGAGCTGTTTCTGTGTAGATTTATTTATTACACTACATTATGATTTACGGCTTATGATTTATTACACACTATATGATTTTTTAATTATATATACTTTTTTAATTCACTTTGTTTTCTCTGAATATTATTGGACGCATTTTTGTCTTATGTTTTAATACAGGCAGATCAATATTACATTACTATTCTATTGCTAGCATTTTGTATTATTATGTATGATATCTATTGTATTTGTTTTATGGCCCTATGGCCTTAACTCTGCCAGGCAAAATAAAACATTATTATTATTATTATTATTACATTTTCTATTATCGCCTCCGTGGTCCAGTGGATGGCATCTCTGACAACGGGACTGATGATCGAGGAGCTATTTGAACTTAAAAGTAGTAGCTCCGGTCAATAGAACTATTACTATCGGCCGAGAAAGACACCATGGTTACCACATTCCCCTAATATTATTTTTTAATACACACTCTCTAAAACAGCTCCTTGTCGGACTAGTAAAATGTCGAAAATTGCATTTTAGCCCCCTAGGCCGCTAAGATTGCATATAATTGCATTTAAAACGCAATTTTTTCGACCTAGGCCGCTAAAGTCGTCATGGCAATCTATAAACAAAATCCAGATGGCACTGACCAGTCACGCCAACTTTAACACGGATTTAAGATTATATTTGGTCATAAAACAACAAATTCAAGGCAACATATTTCTTTACGATAATCAGAAAATTTACCTGTTTTTTTTTTTGCAAAACACGGTAGCCTACTTCATTATATAACAAAAAATATAAGCCAACAACTTTTCACATCACCGTTCACAAGAGAAACATATAAAATTAAAAAGACTAAAAATGGTTTACATTATGGAATCCATTTTCTAAAATAAAGGATATTACATATCCTTAAAAGAAATAATGTTTTTTTTGTGATTTAATGTGAGATAGGGAGTGAGTTAAATATATTAGAACAGAAGTAGTAGGGAGGCGACAAAAAAAAAAAAAGAGTGCTTAGACAAAGTAATGCTGTCTTTCTTTCGCATGTTGTAATAATGATAGATTTAGTTTTGGAAAGGTGTCTAAGAAAATAAGCCCCCCCCCCAAAAAAAAAGAGCGCCTTAAAAAAAGCATGGGAATCTGAGGATTCTATGAGTTTTAAATAAGTGTTTGTAGGAATGAAGAGAGTTGATGTTATAAATGATATTTACTGTGCGTTTCTGTAGGGCAAAGAATCTACTTAGGGCCTATGAGGAATTGATCCGTTGCTGTAATCGAATTTTTTAGTGGCGTTCTTCTCAAGCTGTCGGCCATCTTTCCAAATAAAGAAATAAAGCCAAAGCGAACGCAATGAAAGTCAATTACATACTACTGTTTGGCTTACTCGTTCCTAAGCGGAATCGTAAAGGCTGAGGTAGCATCATGAAAGTAGCGAAGACATTTAAAAAGTTAGTTTCTTTATCTTACTTTTTATTGTGGATTTACCAACTCCCCCCTTCCTGGAAAGAATTTGTTTTTGCTCAGCGAGGGTTGGTTTATATTCTAGTTAAAGAGCTATTTACGGCAACTGATGTCTTCCAGTTGAATGTACAATGTAGGCGCTTCACTGCTTTTATAAGACAACTAAATTTTTCCTGGATGAAGATTTTTGGTAATTATTTTACAAAATATTTTTGCAAAGAATCCTGATTTTGGTACAGATATTACTCTAACAAAATATTGCAGAGTTAAAAATATAATTTTTATACCCTGTCCTTTTGAGAAATGAGAACTTAGAGAAACTGATATTATAAATTGAAATTTGCTACTTATTTTTCGAAATCTAACTCCTTCCCTCAAACTGAATTTACAGAATATGGAACTCCTACTATAAAAACTGTCGGCCGCGGTGGTCTAGAGGTAGCGTGCCCGCCTCTAGATCCGCAGGGCGCGGGATTCAACCCGGCCGCGGTCGATGGATTTTTTCAGGACGTAAAAATCCTGGGCACGGAGTCCTCCGGGAGGGACTTTAAGCTGGGGGTCCCGTGTCGTAGATTTACGGCACGTAAAAGAACTCCAAGCCTAAATTAGAGCCTCTGGACAAAATTTCTCGGCCCTTTCACGTCCAAGAAATACTTAGTTTCCAGAGGGGGGTTGCGAGGCGATGGGCTTACCACCTGTCCCTCTACCCTCTATCGGAAAATAAGCATATCAAAATTAGTATAGGTAATGAAACCTCCATTGGAGGCCCCTTCGCCCCACCTGGGGATCATTAGGGTACCAGATACAGAGAGATACAGTATAAAAACTATAGAAACCTTAGGTTTTTGTTTAAACTAACAGGACGGTTTCATGATTGGTTAAACAAGATTTTATTCTTAATTGCTGGTTTAACAATATAATCGATTTATTGAGTATGGTAATTTTAGATGGTTCAATTTTAAGTTGCAAATTAGGGTAGATAAAATCTAATAATGTTAAAAGTTATGTTTTCAAAGCTTAAAGTGAAGATTTTACTTATTTATAAGATGAGTTTCATTTCCTTAGTGGTACGCTAGAATGTTTTTTGGTTAAATGTTTTCCGCCTAATCACCACTAAATGTTTATAAATACAATTCCAAATAAGACATGTCGAAGAATTTGCCATTTATATATTGAGTGGTATTTATTACCTGAGTTGTTGAAAAAACACAATATTATAAAAAAACATATGTACACATTAATTACAGTATTAACATAATAAGTTAGTTTAATTAATATCTTATGATGTTTCGTTATTCAATTAAACAATATGTGAATGATTACAGAAAGTTATTCTTAAACATGAAATATTATTGAAATCACATACCATTATAATAGAAATTTGTCAGGTTCTATAAAATTAATATATTGTAGGCCTATAATGTTCTATAATATAAAATTACCTACAAATTATATTCACATCTGGTATTATGTCATATACAACAACTGGTTAAAGACAAGTTGAAAAACAGACTAGATGTGGTCTAGGCAGTTGAAGGTTATAATATATCAATGTTATTAAAATGTAAGAACACATAAAAATGTACAACACGTATATGATAGTGTTAGGTCATAAAAATATTTAAGTACCGTATATCAGTTTCAATACTGATATCAAAATTTAAAAGTAGATGTTCTGTTATAGAATTGGTAACAATGTTGAGATATCAAAATCTTGACGTTACAATCAGTCAGTATCCTTATTATAGCTGGTGTACTGCCAAATTATTGTTTGAGGCCTTATTGGAATTGTAGGTATTCATGCATACATATATGCGCATTTCAGTATTAATATACCATCATCAGTCCTTAAAAATTTCAGTATTGAAACTGATATACTTAAATATTTTTACGACCTAACACAATCATATACGTGTTGTATATTTTTATTATTATGATATGTGTGTGTGTGTGTAAAGTATATAATTTTGGACACTAGTATAGGCCTCAAGCTAAAAAGACCAAGCAGTATTTCTGAAAAGACAATGAAATTCGACACGAATGCTATTGATGTTAACTTTCGTACAAGAATAAAAGAAAAAATCCAAACTCTCCCAAATAATGTTGACTTCAATGCCGAAGAATGGTGGAGTGCCATGAAATCCACCATTATATGCACAGCACAAGAAAAGCTACCCTTGAAGGAAAAAATAAAGCACAACAGTTGGCTATCCATAGAGGCAATAGCAAAAGCAGAAGAACGCAGGAAAGCTAAGATTAATGACGATCTAGCACAGATGCGTATATTAAATGCAGAGTTTCAAAGATTAGCAAGAAAGGACAAAGAGAATTACATCAAATCTCAATGTAAGGAAATTGAAGCAAACAAGATGTCAAACAGAACACGTGATATGTTTAATATGATACGAAAAATATCTCGAGAATTTGTACCTAGATCAGGAGCAGTTAAAAGCAAAGACGGAGATATTCTAACTAATAAAAATGATATTTTGGCTAGATGGAAGGAGTATGTAGAAGAATTATATATGAAAACACTTCCAGAAACAAGCGGTGCGGAATCAGTATCATATACACCAGAACCACTGATCTTGGACGAGGAAATTAGATGGGCCATTAAGCACATTCCTAACAACAAAGCAGTTGGTAGTGACTATATACCAATAGAAATGATCCAAGGAGCTACTGAAGAACTAATTCCTATATTAAGGAATCTCTGCAATACAATTTGGACTACAGAAGTCTGGCCAGAAGAATGGAAGAAATCAGTTTTCATAGTACTTCCTAAAAAGGGCGACACAAGACAGTGTACCAACAATAGAACAATTGCTCTAATATCACACTGCAGTAAGATCATGCTAAAAATCTTACAGAAAAGAATGGAGCCTTACATTGAACAAGCTATGATGATAGATCAAGCAGGATTTAGAAGGAATAGAGGCACACGTGATCATATAGCCAATTTGAGATGGATCATAGAGTCTGCACATGAATTCCAGAAGAAAGTATTTTTGTGTTTTATTGACTATACAAAAGCTTTCGACTGCGTAGATCATAACAGGATGCTAGAAGCAATGCGTCACATTGGTATTCCTGAACATCTGGTATCAATTGTTAAAAACTTATACACGAACCAAACAGCAAAAGTAAAGATCGAGCAAGGAGAAACAGACTGGATTAAAATTTGCAAAGGAGTTAGACAGGGGTGTATAATTTCTCCAGCTCTGTTCAATGTTTACAGTGAACTCATTATATCGCAAGCTAATCTGGACCAGCTATCAGCAGGTATAAGAATTGGCGGACGGAAAGTAAACATACTTAGATACGCGGATGACACCACCCTCCTAGCGGATAACGCAGAAGAACTACAAGACATGATCACAAGCATTATGAATATTAGTGAGAGATATGGCCTTCACCTAAATCTATCCAAAACTAAAGTCATGTGCATTGGTGATGATATCGATATCAGAGTGAACGGTCAGACCATCCGCGAAGTTACAGAATTTAATTTCCTTGGCTCACTGATCAATAAAGATGGTTATATCAAGCACGAAATTAAAAGAAGAATAGGTCTGAGTAAAGTGGCAATGGTCAAATTAACTAAAGTAATGAAAGGCTCTGACATATCAAGGAATACGAAAATGTCCATTGTAAAGACCATGGTATTTCCAGTCGTGCTCTACGGTAGTGAAAGTTGGACTCTTCATAAAGAGGACAAAAAGAGACTAGACCGATTCGAGCTATGGACGTGGAGGAAAATGCTGCGTGTATCCTGGAAAGACAAAAGAACGAATGCATCAATTTTGGAAGAAATCAATCCTGGGAATTCCCTAACTGCAATTGCTATTAAAAACAAACTAACATATTTCGGTCATCTGCTCAGAAGAAATGATTCGTTGGAAAAAGACCTAATGATAGGCATCACACAAGGCAGCAGGAAACAAGGCAGACGTAGAATTAGATGGACAGACGGGATTAAGGACACCCTTAAGATGGAATGGGCACAGATCATTAGGCTTGCAGAATCTAGATCTGAATGGAGAGATGCTGTTCAACAGGTTACGAAACGCATAACAAGAGACAATGTTAGGCTGGCACCCTAAACTGCTGTGCATATCCTATAAAAGGGGATCTCCAGAGATCGTTCGCGATCTACGGACCTACTACTACTATAGGCCTATATACATAAAGACATTCTCTCTGCCTCTGATGATTAATGCAAGCATCAAGCCCAGCATATCCTTACATATAGGCCTAAGGATACTGCAGCAGCTTCTAGAAACAGCCAATTGTTACATAACTTACGATTGAATCATTTGCTGGTGGTTGATGCGTTGATCTCGTAACTCACCTGAAAGAAAGAAACATGAATCAGAATCTGATACAATTTAACATTTAAAAGTATTAGGCCTAACATGCTCTTTAAAAAGGAGAATTTATAAATAACGGTTCACTCTATATTTCTTTATTTTTACAGAATGCCTTAGGTCGAACTTAAATATATATTATTCAAATATCAAAGAAATAGTAAAAAGAAATCCAGTAGAAAAATTATAATCCTTAGTTTCCTGATATTCTTCTTCTTCAGCGATCATGAAACGAACCTGAAGTAGCGTCACGTTCGCTTTTAAAAAAGAACGCAGAGTTTCCTGTTGTGTCCAGAAGACATGGGATCGGTTCATTTTTCTTCACAGAGAAGACTGTGACGGGGCATATGAACCGTAACTTGGGGATGAAGAGGATTGGGGTTCATTCTCCAACAAGATGGGGCCGCTATACTGACACACATACGTCCCAGGAGCACCTAAATGAACACCTGCGAAGTCGATTGACTGGTAGTGCTGAGGCTATAGACATGTTCTGCCCATGGCCACCCCGATCACCGGACCTTGCCGTGTGCGATATTCTCACATAGGGGTCATAAAGGACAGTGTTTACGTCTTTCCACTTTTACAAATACTACCAGAATTGCGAAGGTGCATGAACATTGCCATCGAAGGTGTCACATAAAACATATTGAAAGGTTTTTTTTTTAATACCGAGAGCCTGAATAACGCCAGGCCGTCTACCGTGTCACACTTGGCTCACATCGGATGTTTGCAAGCTCAGTACGACGTATTCCTCTACGTAATAGGGGAATTTTCAAATATTTCTTACCAGTATTGTTGAAAATATAATCTTAAACATCGTCCAATAATATAATATGTGCTCATTTTGTTCATGGTACTCGTCAGCCAACCATGATTAATAATTCAGTCAGATCAATTTTCAATTTTGCTTTTGCTCGTGTATGTTACCTGCTGTAATACCACCATGGCTTATATATTACATTAATTTATTACGACTGTGTTATTCATATTTAATATATTTAGGCTACGAGATATATATAAAGGTTTCTCGTACAGTTCACATTATCAGTCTAAAAGACGGCACCCTCGGGCGTATGTCCGTCAATAATCCTCTACGGTTTTCATTACTTCGTTACTTAAGAAAATTTCCTCCATAATATTATTTGTACATGAAGTGCGATAGAGTGCAGAGCTTTATGAACACTTCTGTACAGCTCTTGATCACGACCTCACAGCAATTTTAACTGACCTTTGTTGAGGAGACACTTGAAGATGCTAATTTTGGCATGCCCCACTAATTTTAAATGACTGATACGTGAAGGACACACCGTAGGCGCACATACTTAATATAATAGGCCTATGGCTTATACTGGGTTTCTGTTCGATATCTCCTGATGTTCTGTAGAATATTCAATAGGTGATTTCTATGTACTGGTAAGGACAACATAGAAAATATAATGCGCATAATAAACATTTAGAGGAAATTTCTGTGTCCTGAGTTGTATTCGAAACACAGATTCAACTACAAGTTCATAAATGTACGTAACATTATAGTATCAGCATAATGAATAGAATGAGAAAGTGTGATGACTTCGCCGCTAATACAATGGTAGGTATAGGGAGAGCGGCGGTCCACCGAAACACTGGCAGCACCTTCGTTTGCGTTTCAACTTCTCAATGCTGCGTCATGATAGTTTGGCATCTTATGATTAAACTCGCAATCTTTAATTAACCCTTGGTCCTATTTCTGTGAAATTTGTGCAGAAATAATCTGCACAACACAGTCCTTCTGATGGTTAAAGCAGAAACTTAAAAAATGCGGACATAAATGTTTTTATTTCATTATATAAACATCACCAATTAAAAAAATTCATGGAGGGTGAAACGGAATTTGACTATGTGACAATTTTTTTCATTTTTGTGTCCCGTAAAAACTTCAAGCGAGAGAGTTTTAGGGAAATATTTCAACTTTATTTTAAATTCAGTACCACCTTTATATCTTGAATGGTTTACGAGTAATTGAGTGGTAATTATTCCGGGCGCTCAGCTCTCTGAATGATGTGGGACGATCGTGAAATGTTGAGGGTGAAGCAAATTTGACTATGCGACATAATAAATTTTATTATTTTATTTTTGTGTCCAGAAAGAGATTAAGGGTGTAAGGTTTAGTGAAATATTTGGATCTTATTATAAATTGAGTACCACCTATATATCTATAATGGTTAACGAGTAATAGTAAATACTCTAAAGCTAAAGCTATCAGAATGGTATTGAGGTATTAGCAGGCATCTTTTCCATAAAATACCAGCAATAACGTAAAAAAATTTACATAATTTATTCGTGGTCTCAATAATAATACCATATTAACTAACTACTTGTACCCATACTGCAAGATTGACCCGCTGAGGAAGGGAGTGAATGAAGCTTTTTTCTAACTTAGTAAGTCTGCACTACTTTTATTTATGCATTTATTGGATTATTTATTTATCATATTTTCTGTTCACTTATGTTAGTAATTTTTATGTATAATTATCATAACAAATGTCTTATTAGTTTAATATCTTGTTCCTTTTTTTAATAATATAATTTAACAACATAAGATGCACATAATTTACAGCGAACGGCGAATGGTCGAGGGTTTGAGCAAATAGCGGGCTGTAGTTAAGGCAAGAGGATTTAATTTGTTTATGAAAAAATCAGGGAAAATGCTTTGAAATATTGTGTGATATATGTAGAATGCGTTGCAAAACAATTTTTGCGTATGTGCGTCTTTATCGGATGTTGAAACGCCAATTTTAAAGATCACGCGCCCTATTTTTGTAGTGCTGCTTATGAAATTTTCCGTGCCCTGCAATTCACAAACCACCCCTTAGTTTATATTATCTCTGTTCACATAATTTGTACACATATCTACACTTTTGACCGTGTTTCACCTACATAACTTACCCCATACGGCCAGGAGAAAATTAATATTATTATAAATAATATTTCTATTAATACAATATTAATACAAATTAATACTCAGTAATATTCTATACAATGTAATATTAATATTAATTTATAAAATATCCCTTAGCTGTTTTCTACCCTAATTATACGTTGTTATTTCTATACAAATGTACATTCTTTAACAAATTCTCATCAAATTATACTAACATACCATCTACCCTATTTTCTAGGCAATAAAATATTAGATCAAATCATCCCTTAGCTGTTTCATACCTATATTATATAATTGTTCATTGCTTGTGAACATCTTCGATTTTTTTAAAGATGTGGAACGAAATGTTACGGTCAAGCTTCTTGGAATCTGAGAAATTACTGTTACACACGGCCATGTTTATTTTTGGAGATGAGATCTTCCAAGACGTGTAAAGCAGCCCGAAAATTGTCAGAAGTATCTAACAATTCAATATAGATAAGGCGAGTCATTTTGAAATAGATTAATGTATTATTTTGTTTAATAATGTTTGCAATTTTTCCTATACCGCCCGTAGTAATCTTGCTCCCGCGACTCACAAGCAGAGTAACTGCTACCTAGCGGCGGAACCAGTGAACTACCTCAGTCATCACACTTTCTCCTCTATTCATTATGGTATCAGTTAAAACGAAAGGATATTAATAAGTAGGCCTATATAATACAAAATAGTAATAGTAACAATCTGACAATTTGTTTCAGATTTGTGTAAAAAATTCATTTAAAATGAATTATTCAGATAACATGACGGTAGATGGTAAGAAAAAGCTGTAATTTTAAAGATAAATTAGTAATAGCAGATTCTCAGCACATAAAATATTGAGTAATACGGGATCCCAACATAATAATAAATAACTTATTCTAAAACTTGTTTCCCTGTAACAAGTCATAGGGCTCTTGGAAAATATATCATTTAAACATTTTTTAAATATATTTCTTTACTCATCAGCCGAGAATGGCTCCACCAAAAATTAAATGTAATCCCTAGTGAACAGATGATTTATTTTGAACTCATGTGCCGAAAAGCTATACACCGAAAATGTTCCAATCCATAAACAGAATCAATAATCGCCCTACAAAGGAAGAAGTAGCTTGACTGTAGTTACCTTTAAATCGAAGAGTTCGAAAACTATAGGTATAATCTGCTTTTACATAGTGAGGTTTTAAATGAAGAAAATAAAAGAGATAGTTTATTTGAAAAACATTGTCTTTCAGTTTATAACTTAATCTCAGGAAAATACATCTTCAAAATAAAATAATAATTAAAAAAAAACATTAAGTCTTATGGAAATGCTGTTGACGTAGTGTATTTTGCTTGTAACCCCACGAGATACTCTCTAACAAAACGTACAAATGAACTGTTTTAGAACGAAAATGCTATTTGCATATGATGTCTCAGCAATAGCCTATAGCCCTACGTGATCTCAAACTTCAAGCATTAGTATGCCTTTTCAAATCTTTAAATTCTCAATCCTCAGCACTTTGTCAGTCAAATTTAATCAACTAATGTATAAAGCTCAGTCGAATACTATGAATGTGAAGTTAACTAGAATGAACGATCAAGTGAATGGATAATAGGGACAAATAAGAGAATTGGACAAAGTAACTGAATCTCATGGGAGTGCTTTTAACAAATCTGTTAACCTTTGTAATTGCATAAGACTGAAGTACTTCTCAACAGCGTTTATGGGAGGCAAAGTAAAAAAGAATATGGTAGTATTGCAGAAGAGTTACAACAGTAAAGAGAAAGTTGAGACATCTGAATGTGACAGTCGCGCTTTGCAACAACTAAAAACTGTGTTTTTAAATTCTCTGTAGTGGCCATAGTCTGTTTAAGCACATCGTTTCTTATTACCATTATTTTCCTCACATCTCCTTTCTCCCCAGCATATCATTACTACGGTAGGTTTGATAAAATATTCATCTCTAACTCGCGCACATGATTCAACTCCGTACTTTCAACAGCCCTGTGAAATGCATAAGTTTAGATTACACTCATAACTTCTTATTTTCTTGTACAGTATTTCATTATAATATCGTAAGTACTTTTTTAACAATAAGACTTATTTAATTTCGCGGTACAAGATCGGTGTGCATCAGAGATTGTGTCTTGATTGAGAACAGTCTCGATTGCGGACATAAAATATTTTGGAAGAGTTATTAATATTTCAGTGTCAGGATTGCTTACAGCATTTCCTGCAGATAATCCTTCATGTTTCCACGAAAGAGCACTATGGTTTGGTTGATTAAGAAATCAAAGACTTAACAGTTATAAAGAAATAATCACTAGAATGAATGGCCTTAAAGTAACTTAATTTAAAAACTCGTTCTTCAATGTTAGTTGAGAGCCTAGACTGGAATCAATGGAACTAAATTTTACCTCATGGGCAAGGGCAAAATTTATACAAACTAAAATAATTATTACGGATGGAAATACAAAACTTTTTTTTTGCAACCAAAATTAAGAAAAAATGGTAAATTCCTACTATCAATTTATTATTACGAAAAACAGAAGAATTAAAGCAACGTACCTGATCAAAAGAATTAATTTATACTGAGTTTATTATGCAATAAGTCTTCAAAATAAACCAAATCAAATTGCCTTACAATGTAATGAAAGCAGTATTTAACTGGAATAACATTAAATTACCCCATGAAAACTTTTAACTTCAAAGCGACTGAAGAAAAACCAACAACAAGCTAACTCTCAAATTCAATGATTCTCATTGTTCCCAATGAGTTATTTATCAATATACACTTGGGGTAAAACCTAGTGAAAAATAATTAATCACATCTCAGAACCTAATACTTTTATTGTTCCGCGGTTTTCGCACTCATAAACTCAAAAAGGTTTTCTTTACTCTCAATTCAATCTCAACATGAGCGCCATTTATGGAAGGGTTATATCCAGACAAATCTATGATGTTGGATTGAAAACGGACGTCACTGGACCTTTTTTCTTCAGCGAGCCTCCAGTTCATGATACCATCTATTTGGACACGCTGAAGCAGTATGCCTTTCCGCAGTTACCGCCAGAAACTATTTTACAATAGGACGGAGCCCCTCCTCTCTACTTCAACATCGTAAGCACCTCTCTTGAAGAAAGGATTCTTCATTTCTGCATAGGCCGCGGCGGACCTACACCATGGCCACCAAGATCGCCGGACTTTACCTCGCTACACTTCTTCTTTCTGGCAGACTTGGCAGAGTTACGACGCCAAACTATTGAAGTGATATCACTTGTGACTCCAGAGATGCTCTCTTGCGTGAGGCAGGAGGCTGAGTTTCCTCTGGATGTAACCCGCGCCACAAAGGGAGTTCATATTGAGCAAGAATAGAGTAAACAAAACTTTTTGAATTTCTCTTTCTGAACTTGCAAACTGCGAAGTAAATGCATTAGTTTCTGTGATTGAATTAAATATTTTTCACTAGGTTTTCCTCGGACACGGTGTATATTAGAAACACCATAAACTCAATTAACAACCAATTAACTTTCATATAGTAACTAGATGCATTTAAATTCTTAAGTTTAACGTATCAAATTGTCATGTTCGTACTGAGTTTGTCTGTTATCTTCGAGGAAATCATCAGTATTATTATTCTAGACCCGAAACCATATAGTTGATCATTTTTAATTATTTCTTTTAGAGCTGTCATTTAATACCATGATTATACTGTTATGTAAATTATTCATAAAAGTTATAATAGTGAAGTATTCACTACATGTACGAACATATTTTGACGTGATATATTAATCTTAAGATTTGATTAACCCTACCAAGTCATGACTCTAAGAGAGTAATTAATAATTAAGTAATACAAATAATAAAATCTTATAAATGTTTGTCTTCCATTTGTTTCTTTTTAATTTCTTCCAGCTATTTATATTTCTAAATATAAACATTTAAAAAAATAGATACTGTTTTTATGTTCTTTTGAATTTCTTACTTTAAATTTCTTTTATAAAAATTGTTTAATTGTTTTTAGTTTAGGCATACAATTTGTATTTATATTTTCACATTTCTCTAGTCTCTCTTATTTAATAGATATGATAACTGCCCCCCTAAACACGACCTTTGCTCGCCTGGGGTCTTTCAAAGAAAGTGATTATGTAAGGTTTTGTAAGATACAGTATGATAATTTTGTTTATCGGCTTGTTTGTTTTTTTATAAATAAAAATAAATAAATAATTGATTTGAACTGAGCTTATGGTCGTTTTAACACATAATGAAAACTCCCACATGTTTGCAACACAAATGTTATTGCATTAAAATAATGATACACTTCAATAATGATACACCTATTAAAAAACTACTGAAACACGTAAAAATATGAGTGTTATCTAAAATATGTACAAAAGTAGGCCAACTTGTAAATAAGTAATTTTGCAAAAGGAATTAAAAAAATTGTGTGTATAAAACCATTGACAGTACCGTTGATCATAAAGATCTCACAAAATGGTGAAAGCTGAAAAAAAGAAACAAACAAATGCCATTTACACATGAAAACGAGCCCTGCTTAATGCATTAGCTGGTATCTCCTACAGGATAGATTTCCCCATGAATAATTGGTACACGAAGCGCTAAAGCATGAAAACTTGTTCAACGTAATTACAAACAATTAGGTGCTATATAATTCCTCCGGGAAGACGAACCCTGTGGGCGGGAAAATGGTTGCAAAACCATGGCAAGAGCATTTCACTTTGATAAATTACACCTAGGATGATCTGTTGCACTGAAAGAATCACATGGAAATGTATGCACGACACAACACGGTGGACAGGGTATGTTTACACACACCTACACCACCTTCATCAGTGTTGTAGTCCACACAAATCAGATGTTACTGACAAACAATTTAATTTTCTCCCACAACACGGAATTAAGCTCTTTACGTAGGATAATCAACCAAACTTCTCCCTGTGGTTTCTGGCGCTATTTGGATTTAAACCTAAAGAGAAACAATGTTATAACTGTTAGTACTCGTCAGGGCCGAAGGTAGACATAAAGGAAAGTTTGCAAATACTGGAGAGTATAGAATGCCCCCCCCCAAAAAAAGAGGGGTCCAGGGTACTCCCCTGGATTAAAAAAATAAAATAAAAGGATGAGCTGCAAAATTATGAGTTTTTACTTCTTCTGAGTGATATAATTCAGATTTCTCAGTTGACTAAAACTCTTTTTGCCCAGAGTTTTAATCCTGTTGAAAATTTTGACGATTTTACACATTACATAAAAATTAAATCATCAAATGCCATAATTTCTATCTTTAGCTTTATGTAAGTACTGGTCTGAAATAGTACACAAGAAATCTATCAACCATTTATTATAATAATAATAATTAAAGATAAGAAACTCGGAACAACTGTTGTCTAGTGGGCTGTCATGACTAGACATAAGGGATCTGAACATAAATAACTTGCCATTCAACTTCCATTTTACAATCCTAGGGTTTAAATAGGGCGAGTAGGCCTACATAAATATTTTTATTACTTCCTCTGCCCGTACCATAGGCCTAGTATAGGTAGAGGCAGTATTGTTTTCTACCCTCAAATTCAAAGTTGATTTTTTAACAAAAATACACGTTTTGAGATCCCCTGAGTTAAAAAATACTGTATCTGTGAACAGCCTAGCTCCAGAACGGAAGATCGTATGAAAACAAACTTTGTATTTGGGTTAGGTATCTCCTGACGATGTGACACGAAGATTGGCGACAAGTTTCTCTTATTTGTAAGGGACTTTACATTAAGAAATTTTCGTTTTTCGCGATTTTCTCGAAAACGGCTCAAACGATTTTCTTTAAATTTTGCACATGGGTTGCTTACACCAAGAACTAAAAATTTATTTGAAACACGTTTTGAAAAAAAAAAATATCTGAAGGGTAGTTAAAAGCCACCTACTCCGAATAAGCGTTATTTGCAATACTGCCTCTTGAAACGGCAAATAGTACAAAAACAAAATTTTGTATTTGGGTTAGGTACTTACTGGGGATGTGACATGAAGATTGGCGACGACTTTCTCTTATTTTTAAGAGGACTTTATACGAAAAAAAAAACCTTTTGTAGCGATTTTCTCGAAAACAGCTCTTACTCACCTCTGTAATCGATGGCCGCCACAACCATGGTTATAAAAAAAACTGGCCTACCTATCATTTCATGAATATTGTTTAACAAAAAGTGTAGAATAATTTTCTAACGGAATTTAATGTGTTTTATTATTTTTGTATGGTGGTTATGACTCTCGATTGAGTGACAAGATAGTTTTTTTTATATAAAATCTGTGATACGTAGGGATAACTTAAAAAGTGTCAAGTATAGGTCAAAATCAATCAGTAGGCCTATTGGGAATGCTATCCCAAAGATGAATTACTTTTATTTATTATTATATTTTTTATATTACGTTATACAAATGGTTATACACAATTTGGAGAGAATCTTTTAATAGATCCAAGGAATATCTTGTAGAACTGCAATAGACAGTTTGAATCGTTTAAAGATGTTCAGTGTAAAGGATGTAACTGAACCACGTACACCACTAACTGATTTGCTGTTACGAGTAGGCTATTCTTTTATATTGTTATTCTTAACTTTTCTCTCTATTTGGTTGTCAGAAAAAAAGGGTTTACTGTGCATTTTTAAGTTTGGAAGACTTAAAATAAAATAAAATAAAGATACTGATCTAAAATCTTTCAGGACTTTTCTTCGTTTCGAATATAAGCAGAGTTTAGGCAGTTTCCCTCGACCCAATTATTATTATCAATGGTGATTTTATATTTTTCCAAAGTATAAGATTAATTGTTATTTATCGTTTATTTACACGGCTAACTAAAAACATACTGAATTGTGTAAATTTATAACTTAGATTAGCGTAGTTGAAGTAAGAGAATGCGGAAAGGTGTAAAAAGAAACTAGGAACGAAGTTCTCCACAACCATGGTGTAAATGAAACATTTAGAAAACTTATATAGGAATAAGAGCAAAGATCTTAACGTAAGCCTCACCATTATTGATAATACAACATCGACATTTAAATCTATGTAGGAATAAAGACAAACAAATGTATTATTGGGCCACTCAAACATTACAAAATATTTTTACAGTACTGCTTAGGGATTTGGAAAAAACCCTTAATGAGGTTTAAAACCTATTATTAGTCCAGTCAATGAATGCTCAAAAAGAGGTGTAGAGGGAAATGGAAGGAACACAATTTTTGACTTTGGGACTTTGTTTGGACTAGTTAGGAGGTAAACATACCAAAAGTCCCCACTCCTAGGGGGTGAGCGGGGGGCAGGGGGGTCCTTAGAAGGTCCCTTTTTTCGGTTTTTCTCTTACATCTCAGAAACTATGCGTCCTAGCGATAAGATTTTTCTATACCAAATTAAAGATGACAAAATGCTCCACAAGGTTGATCCCATTCATTTTTTCGCTATCTTTCCTAGTTTCCGAGATATCTGCGCTCAAAATTAGCTAATTTTGAAAAAAAATAAAATTGCCTCGCGTTTTTTGCCTTATTTTGTTAGCTAACTCTTCGTCCCTTCGTTCTACGAAAAACTCATGAGGAAGGAAGTTGTAGAGCATTAAATTTCCTTCAAGAATATATGTTAGTTTACTTTTTTATCTTCAACCGTTCAAACGTTAGAGCAATATTAACTTTATGTGTAAATTCCGGGATTTTGCAGAAAAACTTAACTTTCGTATTTTCCATTATTTCACTGCTCTAACTCTGTATAAAAGCCAATATTACGTATTTATATGTATAAATAGTATGTATTAGTTGTACATAAATAAATCAATATATATATATATATTGTAATATATTTTCAAGAAATATATATGCTTATGTATAGTCCAGTCAATGATTGAATGAATAGAGGGAAATGGAAGGAACACGGTTTTTGACTTTGGGACTTTGTTTGGACTAGTTAGAAGTTAAACGTACTAAAAGTCCCCACTCTTAGGAGGTGAGCAGGGGGCAGGGAGGCCCGTAGAAGGTCTCTTTTTTTCGGTTTTTCGCTTATATCTATGGGTCCTAGCGTTAATACCACTCTATACAAAATTAAACCTGATAAAATGTTCCATCAAGACTGATTCCGTTTACTTTTTCGCTATCTCGCATAGTTTATTTTAAACTTGTATGTGATCGGAAATTAATTTTCAAGAATAACAACTATTTTTTTTTCTCTAGAGTTTGAAAATAAGTATCAAACTGTCTCGGAAAGATCGAGCACTCCCCTTTGACTGTAAGCTCGTCAATCAAGATTAACGATGAAAGGGTGTCTATGGATCCTTTTTTTTCTTTGCTATTCCAGTGTAAATTCACAAGTAAGAAAATCGACGAAGATTTGAAAACCTATTTGCAATATGAATTAGCCCCTTTCCCTTTGGCCTTCTTCATTGAGGGTGGGATGAGGAAACCTACGAATTCAGTTCTCTAGAAAGAGCTCAATCCAAATATCAAATTGTACGTGTGACACACTTTGACATTGTTATGGACGGAGGACTTCTCCTGCACAAAGTTATTTGGCAAAGAGGTTCCACGATATCTGCCATTGGTGATGGATATGTCAATTTTATGAACAGTCACTATCGTGGAAGGAGTTGCACTGTAGTGTTTGATGGGTACACGAGCTCATCCGCAAGTACAAAGGTCGCTGAGCAGCAAAGGCGGTACTGTCTCAGCAAGTCAGCCGACATACATTTCAGTCAGTAGATAGTAATAACTGTGAAGCAGGAAGACTTCCTGTCAAATGTCTACAACAAAGGCCTGCTGATTAACATGCTGAAAGTCATACTACAGTCACATGGAGTCAGAACCCTGCAAGCACGGAATGATGCGGATGTCCTCATTGTAGACGTGGCTATGGAGTTGTCACATACCACCGCTCTTGCAGTTATTGGTGAGGATGTCGACCTAATAGTCCTGTTGATGGCCAAAACACCTAGTTACCAGAACATAATTTTCGTCAAGCCTGGGCGTGGAAACATAAAACCTACATTGTTTTCTACATGCCTTCACTGGGTGCGATACCACCTCAGCAGCCTTCTGAAACAGTAAGCTGGGATTTATCAAACTGTATTTGAAGTCTCCAGATGTCCAGGGAACTGCTGCAGTTTTCTCAGACCCACCCTCAACCAAGGATGATGTAGAGGAAGCTGGGGAAAAGTGTATTTTGAGGTGATTCGGGGTCCCACCTAAAGAGAAATCTCTAAACGCTTACCGTTACCAATCCTATGTAAAATCGGTAGCCAATATCAAACCGGACCTCGTGCCTCCCACCAACTGAGGGGGCAGCGAAACAACATTCTGAGGACATATCACCAAGTCGAGATGTGATTGGGACATGAGCTGCCTCCTCAGATGTATGGGTTGGAGTTAACCAACAAATTTCTACCTCCGTTGCACAGTAAGCACCAGGCTGCACCGGATGAAATATTAAGGTTTTTTTTTGGTCTGTGCACAAAGGATTGTGCCACCACCAAAATGCGGATGCAGAAAGGCATCTCTCAAGTGTTCCCTCGTGCCAAAACTGTCAGGTGAACTGTCTTAATGGGGGGGCCCCCTCTTGGAAAATGAGGATGAAGAACTCGACATCGATCCTCTGCCTTTCTCAATGGATGAAGAAGAAAACTAAGCAGAACAATACCCAGGACCAAGTTACCATGACGTGGAAGGACCCTCCGGCTCCAAGAGAGTCAGGAATTTGTAATAATTATTGCTGTTCAATTGTACTATAAGGTGTAAATATATTATTAAAGTAAATGTAACACAGTTTCAAAAAAACATTTATGAGTTAATGTGTTAATAAAAAAAAGTTACGTAGAAATTGTTGTTGACTCTGGAATAATCCTACCCGAATGTCTTTGCGGAGCGAATGTATAGTTAATATAGGCTTATATATTGTATTAACTGTACATTATATGTACATTGAATACAAGTATTATTGCCTATGTAAAGGGTAATTATGGCTCCTAAATAACAATATAGATTCGTCGATCCTCTATAAATTGTCAATTTTGAGTATTATCAAAAATTTCCATCATATATTATAGTAATTGTATTTCTGTAGGGTAAATGATGGAGCTCTCAAAGTGGTTCCACTGGGTTTGGGGTTCGAAATTAGTATTAAATGACACCGAACAATATTACTTTTCAAGAACTCCATATATACTTGAAAATATATTATAAATACATAGCCTATATATGCACATAATTTCTTTATGTGCCATTTATATATAATACATACTGTTTATACATATAAATATATATAATACGCATATATTGGATTTTATATAGAGTTTCAGCAGTGGAAGAATGGAAAACACGAAAGTTAAGTTTTTTTGCAAAATCCCGGAATTTACACATAAAGTTAAAATTGCTCTAACTTTTGAACGTTGAAGGTAAAAAGTAAACTAACATATATTCTTGAAGGAAATTTAATGCTCTAAAACGTTCTTCCTTATAACTTTTTTGTAGGACGAAGGGTCGAAGAATTAGCTAACAAAATAAGGCAAAAAACGCGAGGAAATTTTATTTTTTTCAAAATTAGCTAAATTTGAGCACGGATATCTCGGGAACTAGGCAAGATAGCGAAAAAATGAATTAAATTAATCTTGTGGAGCATTTTGTCAGCTTTTATTTTGTACAGAAGGGTCTTATCGCTCGGACCCATAGTTTCCGAGATATAAGCGAAAAACCGAAAAAAGGTACCTTTTAAGGGCCCCCCCTGCCCCCCGCTCACCTCCTAGGAGTGGGGACTTTTAGTATGTTTACCTCCTTACTAGTCCAAACAAAGTCCCAAAGTCAAAAATTGTGTTCCTTCCATTTCCCTCTACAACTTTTCATTGACTGGACTATATATAGGAATTACAATGTTCGCTTCCTGGTAATTTAACCCCATAATCTAATAGGAGTTTTTAAAAATATTTTCTTCAGACGAATGGCGGGAATAAAGGAGAAAGAAAGTACATACAATTAATACTAGGGCATTTAAGGATAAAATAACCTCTGTTTTTTCATTTACCTACCATTAAAACAGCTAGAAAAAATAATATTTATTAGCATGTAGTGACTGTTTTCCGAAAATTCAAACTGTATAGTTGACGAATTATAATGTTTAACATCTCAAAGTTGCACAGTTATTTCCATGAATCGATATTCAATAGCGTCGAGATATTTCACCTCTAAGGCTGAAAAACTAAAAAAAATAATAATAGTAGTAGTAATAATAATAATAATAATAATAATAATAATAATAATAATAATAATAATAATAATAATAATAATGAGAACTAGAGAAATAATTTTCAGCAGTGAGTTCACTTTCTATTTACACCGCTATTTTAAATTGGCCGCTTATCAGCTATTGAGCGTTATATTACAATGCGGTTTAAAAAAATTAAATTTACATCGTTTAAATTATAAAATTTTCCTACGAATAATTCAATATTCGTTTGATGTTGCACATGTGGACATTTGTTTAGAAAGAACTGAAGTTTACAACACTGGTGTTACCACAGTTCAATCAAAGTTAGAAGTTTGGGCGTTGCTTTTCCTTACTTTGGAAATGGGTAACGCTATCAGCTGCTTGATTTATTCATAAACTGCCTTCACTTATGTTGTGACGTTGGACTTCCAAGGCGCCTGCTACACCGAAACTTTGATCTTGGACAGCTTTACCAACTTCAAACACCCAAAGGGAGCCTTAATATCATACAGTTTTGAAGGGTTCTCGACATCAAGAACATAGATTTGCTTTCAAATAAATTCTATGAAAATGTTCACTCTCATAAAGAATCGAGCCATTTGTATCGATTAGTCGCTATACACGGACTGGTGTAAAGAACACAGAATTTGTGGGATGTAGAGACTTGTTCATAGCTGGGGTGTAATATAATTCTACCAGCTCTATCTTCGAAAGAATACTGAATATTGCAGTGTACATAAAGCAATAAAACAGAAAGAAAAATTAGGTCTCCAAGAAGGTCTACACAGACCTTAAAGTTGCATCCGCCATTTTGAATGCTTTTCAGGGGTAAGAAATATAAAATCGGATCGTTTTGGAATATTTCCGTCGGTTACAAGCTATAAGCAATAAAGATGCTAAATTTCACATTTCTGGCTCATCTGGAAGTTGGCAAACGATAATAATAATAATAATAATAATAATAATAATAATAATAATAATAATAATAATAATAATGTTTTATTTTGTCTGGCAGAGTTAAGGCCAGGATAAATACAATAGTATATTGCGATACAAGTGCCGTAAGCGATGCATACGGATCGAGGAAAGAGTTTGAAAAAACGAGGCGCTTGCGCCGAGTTTTTTTTCAATTTCCGAGATCCGTTATGCGCTTACGGCACGAGTATTGCATGCTATTTTTTGCACGATGATTATTTATATCAATTTAATTATATTAATTGTGATATTACCTGAAAATATTATGTACACACATTCTTGAAGATAGATGTTTATTTCAGAAAGTGATTGGCATGTGTTTGTTCTTATGGGAACCGAATATTTGTCCTGGGGGGCCTTATCCATATAGGCTTGTATTATGATGTGCCGTAAGTAAATTCATAACCGCACGGAAACACTTACCGCACATAGCAACAAGATTGCGTGTGGGAATGTCAACTTACGATCCACGGCAACAACATTCGTAAGTACCACTAATTAGTTAAGTCGTGCAAAAAATACATTAAAAGAAATCTACAAAAAACAAACACAATGGATATCATACAAAATAATACAAAATGCTAAAAATAGAATAAAAAACAATATTGATATGCCTATATTAAAACATAAGACAAAAGTGCGTCCAATAATATGCAGATAAAACAAAATGAATTAAAGAATTATAATATAATTGGACGTGTATATAGTTATAATATTATACTATAATATGCACTAAAATTGAAACTTAAAACTAAGAAATTAACAAACTGAAGCAAAATAGGCTGTGTTATGAAAATACAGTACAATATAAATTGTACTCTCGTACTGACACTGGTGTACTAAATTGGTACACTAAATTGACATTTTTGGTGTACTAATTGGGCAACCGATTTGGTCCAATATCGATAGACTTCTTCCCATGGTGTACTAAATTGTGTAAGTTACTGACATCCAATCGAATGTCAGCTGCTTTCTAGTTAAACCGTTCACTGGACGCTATTCCGGCACCAGTCAACCGATTTGGTCCAAAATTAATAGTATTCGTCCTATGGACGTTATAACTGCGTATACTAAATTTCATGAAAATATGATAAAGCCTACTCGAGTTATCGCGCGAACAAACACACACACACAGACAAGCGTTAACTTATACACGGACAGACATTTTTCGCGTTCACCATTCTTATCAGTCTTATCCGTCATTTAATAACTTTAACGTAGCATAATAATAAAAACGGACATAATTCATAATGATAATAATAATAATAATAATAATAATAATAATAATAATAATAATAATAATAATAATAATAATAATAATAATAATAATAATAATAATGGAGTTTTTCAATTGGCATAATCCTTCTGGCGGCACTGTTGTCCTGGGGTCGATTCAGCCTCTAACAAAAGTGAGTACCAGGAGCAATCCTGGGGGTAAAGGCGGCCGGTGCGTAAGGGTGACAATCTTACCATCTTCACGTGCAAATGTCCAAAATATGGGAGCCTCAACCTCCTTGAACCCTCTAGGCCTCCATGGCCTGTATAGGGATCACTTTACTTTACATAATAAAAACATAGATATATACGACATAAACGTAGATGTAATAAAAACGGAGACATGTATGACAAAAATTGTGCAGATTACTGACCCATTTTCAATGAAAACGTTATGCAGATTAATTGCTATATTGAGTTATAGAATTTAATATTTCACATCTACTACAGGAATGTGAACAGTTTACACATAATAAGCAGCTTACTACATTTCCAGAGAAAAATTTTGCAGAAAATATTTTTTTTATTAGAACAAACTGATTCAATATAAATACATAATGGATGTTTCTGGGAAGTTGGTTAATGCTGCTATAATCAAGTGGCAAATATTCAAACTGTCCAACTTCATATCTCATATAGGCTATATATATATATATACATTTCAGCGTAACATATAAAACAATCAGAATTGTTGCTCGCCCGAAATTGGTAGATGCATATGCTCTACGATTTCAATACGAATGACAAAACATTATTTAACGTTTACCTTTAAGCTTGCGTTATGTTTTCAATGTAAACGGGCCGTACGAAAACTGATTACACTACTTATTTTTACATTAGGAAACACTACCATTCTCTCTAAAAAATGAATGGTGCATAACAGCTTTAAAATGAAATAAAATTTTTTGTAGGTCGAATAAGAATATTTACATGAAATAGGTGAAAATCTCTACAACTGTAAATTTCAATTATGAGAAGTTATCAAAATCCATTTTTACACTCTCTGCATAAAATTAGTCTTTAAAGAGACTATAATTAAGTATCCACGGAATCTGACCAAAATCACACTTATTACGATTTCGTGAGAATTCAAATCGCTCTGAATACACTCACTGTCTGAATATGGTCCCCGTTTTCATGCAGTATTCGATACGGTAATGTAACGAAGTTTCTGAGATAATCCAAAAGAATGCTTTGGCTGTGCATGCGTATAACTGATCAGACAAATGTCCTTACCGTTTTGAGATCGATCTGAATACGGCGTTTTCATAAACATAATTAAGACTTTTTTTTTGCCTTTTCTTTGCATTGACCTTGACACTCAAATCTACCTGAATCCCGTTTTCATGCATATTTACAACGATCTGAATTCTGCATGAAACGGATAATTGACCTTTTAAACGATGTCATCTCTAAATAGTCGCCTACGAAAATTGCCAGAAATTACGTATCGCCTTCTCAGTTTAACCACAGTATACGTATTAATACAGTAAAGAAACTCAGCCCGTTTTTCTGCCATACGGACATGCGCGCGCAGATTACCTAGCGATCCTACCGGCCATTGAGTAATACTACAATCACTACTGCGGGAAGAATGGAAATAAATAGGAGTCTTGAATTTTTATAGCAATGCGTGTTTCGAAAGGATGTTATTGTTCTGCTATAAATTGCAGTAACAATAAAGGAAGAAATCCTGAATTGCAATTTCTTCACTTTCCCAAAAGATCCAGAAAGGTAAAAAGAAAAATACCGGTACGTAATATTTATTGTATGCCTGCTGGCTTACTCTTGACACATGTTCTGGTGTGGTTATGTTTACATTTACTTTAATGTAATATTTTTATTTTTAATTATGTTGTAATTTCTAACAATAGATACTAATGAAATGAAAATGTCAGCAGTCTATATATTTAGGATGTCGTATTGTGATCGCTTAAGATAACACAATATTTGCTGCGGTGCAGCTAATTTCCTACGTGCATTGTAATGTATATGTCAGGGCCGGTTATGTATACAAACATGTGTGCCGTGTTGGCAGTCAAGAATGGCTATGTGAGCTCTAATGCACATGGCCATTTTGCAGCATGTAGCCGATTTTTTTTCTTTGCTTGCACAAACCTGACAATCAAAGATCCACATGCCCGGTTGTAAGGATCAATGCTAAGGAATATCAGTGCACATAACTCAATTTCGTAAAAAAGTGCACATAGCCGATTTTACAGGCGGTACGATATTTATTTTCTCGAACACGATGTAGGCGTAAAGATGACGAAAACATAATCTTACATAATAAATTCTCGGATACATGTGCCATTAAGGTGTTTGCGACAGTAAACTAACATGACATCATTATCCAAACCATGGCAAGCAATAGGCTTACCTAAAATAGGCTACTGTTAAGAAGCGTATCTAGTCCAAGGTTTTTCCCACCTTTAAAATCAACGTTTAAGTTATAAATTTTTTGAAGAGTGACCTTTGAATATAGGTTTGTCACACTGCTCGTCCTCAACTTCATTGTTGAGATTGTATTTTGTTTCTGTATCTTACGGCTTCGTTCTACCTTCAATTGTTGTAATGATTTCAGGTGTAAAAAATGGGTCATCAATAGTCGGCGAGAAGACCTACTAACAAAAACTGTAAAATATTTAAATGTAAATTGCCGCCTATGTTTGGAACACTTCGAAAACAGTCAGTTTATGAATTCCAATAAGAACTCTTTAATTAAAACTGCTGTACCGACTGTATACTAAAAGCAATGTAATATTGTATTATTTTTGTAAAATGATGACATTTCTATTCTAATGTAATATTAGGCTACTTTTAAAAATAAAAATGAGTTATAATTGGTTTTCCAAGAATCATCTTGAAGTTATTAAAACTTGTAATAAGAATAGCCCTAGGAACTGCAGTGCAAGTTAACTATCCGTCACAGGTAAGTGGCATTTAAAAATTGTGCCTGATCTTAACTAAAATATAATACATGCTTCATTGTTTCTTAAATTTAAAATTCAGTTTTGAAAGAAGATTTTTTTCTCTTATTATAACATATTTTGTTATGTGTTTATGCATTTTCCCAAGTTATTTTGTATGGTGAGAATGCAGTTTTACTCAACCGCCGCATGGAGCGCTAGTGTCGCCCAGCTAACAAGTTGTCATAGGACTTTTAACACACAGTTTCCTTACTGCATTAATACTTATACTGTGGTTTAACGTTTTATTTTCTGTAGCTTAAAAATAAAAGAACTTGTTTTGCATTTTTTCAAGTTCCTGACACTGCCCACTGTAGTAGAGAGACATTGTTATTGTTAAGTGTATTCAGTTTGTCATTGTTTCTTCCCAAAGAGTGCTTCTTTATGAATAGCCTGGTAAGAACAAATTAAACAAATTAAACAAAAGTTATTCTTATTGTGAACTACTGCCATCGATTGTACTAATTTTGTGTACGGTAGTTGAAATACTAGTGAAATACTAGCATATCAGGTGAAGTAACATATGGAATGAATGAGGCGTACGCTAAATGAAAGTTTTCCAATCTGTGACAACCACTCTCCAGCTGAAATTCAGGAAGCTGAAGCAAAAATAAATAAGTAAATAAATAAATACAGGAACCATTGAAATTAGCATGAATAATGTTGGATAGATGCAAAATGAAAGGTAAGATAATTACCAAGCTGGAGTATTTCTTATGCTATCAATAGATAAAAATTATAATAGAAAACTTCAGAGCACGAGCAGTCTGCTCATTCGGGTGTATTTCTAAATAAATATTTGGTTCTTTTCTTTCTTTTTCTTCTCTGTACTTTAATTTTGAAATTTGTAAATGTTTTTTGTTTATTTGTGTATTTTTGTATTTGTATTTATATTTGTACATAAGTTTGTAAATGTAATTTAAATAAATAAATAAATAAATTTTTCTTTTAACTCATACATAGGCCAATAACGAACTTCATATATCAGCAATACTACTCTAAATACCTAAATAAAATGCTCAAGCTTCCTGCAGATTAAATATTATTTTCCAAGAATACATTAACCACTAGATTAAAAACATAAACATTTATTTTAAAAAATACAATTTCCTCGGCAATATTTACGTGAAAAAAATTATAAGCCAACAGCCGAATTTCACAATTTAAAATGTATGAACTGACTATTAGTTAATCACAGCTTAAGGATATTTTTGGGGGGAGGAGTGAAGGTCACCTGTTCGAATTTCTTTCAATTCGATAGTTTAAAGGAGGATGTACGCAAAGATTTATTAACTGGGGAAAAGCAATGCCTATTTCAGGACGAGTGTGGAGTTTAATGAAGCATGCTCTAGATATGCCGGTCGACAGCACAGGAAAAAAGTGCAATACTGTGTTCCCACCACTATCTGCTATTATTCCAATAACCCCCGTTATTGATGGGCCCATTCCTCCTCCTCCCGCTTTTTATTTCCACATACTACGAATAGGGAGTACGATGTACACCGTACTCTACGTACAATAAATTGACAAGGAGAAATGATTACTTCAATATAGAACCTGCCGTTCGGATTTACACCAATAATGTGAAATTAACAGGAAGTATTGCGGTGCAGAGTATGCAATCAATTAAATGTTTTAAATGCACACATAAATATTTGTCTTAGTACATTTCCACCAAATTAATCCAGCAGGGAATCGAATATCACTGCAAAGATGTTAGATAATTATCTGAAATGGTTTTTTTATCGCCAGCATGATCCAGACGTAGACTGACCATACCTACCGTTTTGTACGGGGCCTAACGTTATTTTCGTACTAACTTATTTGACCGTCCTGACGTTTTATTAAAAATTTCAATTCTATACCATGTTAATAAAAACTATTATACTTTAATATTGGCCAAGCTTTTAAATTATTACTATTATTATTATTATTATTAGGCCTATTATAACTAATGTTATTAGTATTTATTAAAAGAAAATAAAGAAATTCATGTTTGTAACACTTGCGTTTTCATCGTGAACAAGGAGGCGTTCGTGTGTTGATCCTAGAGAAGAAGCGCCAGTCTTTTGTTTATTGTGTAGGCCTATACAGACTGGTAGATCTGTTATTGAAAGTCGATGTTTTTAATTTCACAGCTTTTAAAGTTTAAAGTTTTATTGTTAAAGCTTTAAGGATATACTTGAAGTCTCAAAAAAGCGAAAGTGCAGTTTTAATGACAATCTCTAAAAATAATACAAATTTATTATTTGTGGGCAAGCAGTGTAGTGAAGGAACGAAAATGGTATGGCTACATTGTAAAACATTTTATAAAGGAATGAAGAATTTGGTTATCTGATAGCGAATAAATTAATAGAGAAATGCCCAAAAACAAGTAAATTAAAGGTCATGGCTGTTAGAACTCGATAAGTTCGGAAATAGACGTACTGATATATAATAGCTATTATCGAGCAAATAAATAAATAAATAAATAGACATAAACCAGCAATATTCTGCACGTGTTACAGACAGGAAGTACAAATTGGCCGATACTAACATTTGGATTTCTAAAAACAATCATGATCTGCAATTTAATGAACTGCTGTGCTATTGTACTTAAGGCACATAATGGTAAGAGGACACACACAGACGGTTAAATAGGGTATTTCAAAATAGCTATTAAAGCCGAATAGTCTGTTTCAGAATACGGGAGGGCTTATACAATTAAATTGTTACAAGTGTTTAGGGAATAAAGATTACCCAACTTACCTTATTTGTAAGGCATTTGGGCGTAAAGTAAATTCATGATCAAAACTTATGAAATATTGTATCATACATGTAATAACCATGGACGTCCGCAGAAATTTTGCCAAGGGGGCATATGAACAAATTACTGTCACCACCACTATCACTGTGCCATGACTATAACCACTTTGTTGTTATTATTATTATTATTATTATTATTATTATTATTATTATTGTCTGTAGCTTCTCTAAATAAATAATTGAAATTGAAATTGAAAAAATTGAAATTATTATTATTATTATTATTATCATCATCCACACACTTGATTTACTGTAGTGGGACATATGATACACAGTAGAACTTAAATGTAGTACACTCACACGACTTTTCCTACCCCTCACAGTTTCACAGATAGGCCTTCTATTCATATAAACTGGGATTAACTACATCCATTGCTTACCTTCATTACAATAAAATGCTTGGCTGGAAATGATTTCAAGTTTAGTGGAATTAATTATTCCTACATGCTCATATCTAAAGTAGTCAGCTGTTACAAACAACTCATATTAACTTATAGTATGTGGAAACCTAAGAATCACTTCATATTAGTTGCTTATAGTAATTTAGTTAACAGATTTAAGTGAAAACAAAAATTTCCAGAGGGAGCAGCGGCCCTACCCTGCCCCCCTTCCGGACGGCCATGATAATAACTATCTTAGTGGGTTGATATCCTGGTGTCTTGTATGGGTATGAAAGAATGGAGGGTAAAACGCCCACCGTGGCATTTTACTGCGTTGAAGAGGGAGCAATGGACGTATGTTGCGTTTCTGGCATGCAAAGAAGATGAGGAAAGGGATGGGAAATTTCTAATGAAGGCGAGACAGCTCAGGTTTGAAAAAGTAGTGAATTGGGTAATAGGGGTGGGGACGAGTAATAGAAATAAGCCATTGGAGTAGAGGGTGTATGAGTATGTAATATCTGTTCTGTACTGTAAGGGATAGGCTTAGTGAGTTTGTGTTGTTTCCTTGTTATTTTCTAGTGTACTATGAAAGCATCTACGGTCCAAGCGAACCCGTGCGAATTTTTAAAATGAGTACTGTTTGTATACAGTAATAGTCTACTAAATCACCTACGCTACATTTTATAATCATGGCCATGCTACAAGAAAGCTTATAAGAAACAGTGATTGTTAATTATTATAATTTAATATATATACTTTATTTTGTGCCCTCTTTTTGAGCGCGAGTTTAATACTGAAACAGGCGTAAGGCATCGGTCTGACTTTGGCCCGAGATTGTTATAATAACAGTATTAAACAACATCCAAAATTATTCATAAATAATAAATTATTTAAAAGAAAGCATATAAAATTACAACAAATCCATTACATAAGCTTGTCAAAGGGGAAAAAATTGTAATAGGATACATATTATTAACATTTGATTTCTTCCTGTAATCACTACAGGCTGCCTTAAGACAAACAGTACCAAACATCGAAAAATAATAGAAAAGAAACAAATATAAACTTAAGAATAATGAATCAGAATAGGCTACATATATCAGAACTGAACTTACACACATAAGCAACACAAACATAAAAATTAAGAGAATGTCCAACAGAGACAATAATCTGTGGTTCATGAATGCTTACATATCTATAAAAATTAAGTTACACTAATATTTTTAATAAAAAGTACATCACTGTTTCTTTTTACTAATTCCCCTTCCGGCCAGAAGAAGCAGCTTAAATGGAAGTCTTAGAATGTAATAGTGAGTCTATTATTTTATATACGAAGTGCAATGTTTTGTATGGCTTGCTAATTAAAATTCCTATATGTGTATTCCAGTTCAATTCCTTTTTAAGAGTTATTCCTAAATAATTGAACGATTCTACTCTCGTTATAATTTCATTTTCCATTTCGTAATTATAGCAAAATGTTACTCTTTTGTTGGTGAAAGATATTGCTTTACTTTTGCGTTCGTTTATTCTCATCTTATTCTCAGAAACCCATTTTTCTGTGCGAACTAAGTCCTTTTGCAGTAACTTAGCATCTAATTCATTACAAATTTCCCTATATAAAAAGCAGTCATCCGCAAACAATCTGACAGAAGATTGGATCGATTTTGGTAAGTCATTGTACTACATACCTAGACATAGGCTAAATGTAAGTCAAGTACTTTACTGCATTCTTCTAATAATAATTTTAGTCTCAGGACATAATCTTGGAGAGGGATTTGAAAAGGTTATGTGACATTTTATTGAAATCTGCTGGTGTTTATTGCGTTCTTTAAACAATTTAGCCTCAGTCCTGTACAACAGAGTTGGGGGTTTGGAATTCTTGTGTGACAATGCAAGGTTTAATAAATCGTTAGGTATTTTCTGGATACACTCAGGGTATTGTAAGTTCAGGAAAAAAGTGTGTGTAAAGTGTTCCCTATTACAGGCGATGGAGGCCCAGAGGGTTCCAGGAGATTGAGGCTCCCATAATTTTAGACAATCGGCACGCGATGATAAGGTTGTCAGCCTTACAAACCGGAAGATCAGGAAAACCAAATTCTTAACAGAGGTAACATTTATAAAATGTAGTATCATTCGATTTAATATAAAATATGCACTCATACCAGAAGAATGGGCGTAATAATGCAAGAAAAACGTCAATATATGCCCAAGAACATGCACGTTTCATTACAACAGACTCCAATAATATCAGTGTTCAAATATTGTTGAATAGCGATTGGTAATTTTCTATAATCTTTGTTTATTTGTTCATATTTCGTCAACATTGCAGCTGTAGCCACAATAAAGAGAATTGTCGGCTGCTTAAACGGATCGTCCGTTTATTACAATCTACCACACGACTTCAAATTACAAGTTACCAATCACACACCAACAAGTTTCTTCCGGAATAACTACCCTAGCAGACTCAACCATCCCTCATTGAAGAGGGAGGGAGAGGTGATCAATTTGCGTAGTACACCACCTTTGTGTGCTGTAGATTCCGAGTGTATTGACCTGTGAGAAGAGAATTGGCCATGTCCACAATGTCGTTACTCAATGCATCTCACATTTTCCACCGGAACACGTGTACCTGTGGTCTATGCCATGCAATGCGGTCAAATGTATCCCATAAACACATTCAATCAATGTTGAATGTCTGATCTCGCTCACTATGAGAACTACGTTGTGTCACTGAAATACAGTACAGCTCAAAGGAAACATATCACCAGGGTTAAAATATTTAGCTGTGCACATTTCTTCTACAGCAAATCAGAGCCCCTTTAAAAAAAAAGTGAGTAATAGGTTGTTTCTAATTGTTAATGGAGGTGGTTTTCCAGCATCCTTTCCCACTTTCATCAATCATCATAGCCGATAGTAGATTTTCAACAGACGTATTTTTCTTATTCGAACTAAAAGTTTGACTTATAATGTAATTAATCACTGTGATTGGCCTCGTAGAAAATAATCTTGCATTACTATTAATATTCAACTCTTTGGCATTGCCCAATAATGCAAAGCGGTCAATAGCTACGTTGTCGCCTGTCTTCTACACACAGCGACTTCAGCGCCACTATTGAAATAAGACAGTTGGCTGTATAGGCCTACACATAAACATGTATATAACATGCGTATGCATTCATAACGTATTTTCCTATGCAGGGTCATCTCACAGTCATGGACTTTTCTGTTTATTACAAAACCAAGTATACAATAATAATAATAATAATAATAATAATAAAATTATGATAATAAAACATTGTTTTATTTTACCTGGTAGAGTTAATGCCGTAATATTACACAAAAAGAATTAAAAGAAATTTTAAGATACATTAATAAATTAACTACAGAAATAAAAATCTTAGTATTAAATTGAAAGCTATGTTTCCTTCCAATGTAATTACAAGGATGTAAAGATATAAAAATTACACCACTATTTTAAAGTAAAGTAAAATAATTTTAAAAAAAATAATTAAATTAAATTAAAATAAAGCTAAGAATTTCAGGATTATGCAAATAATTTTGTAATTTAGATGCGAATGATAACTCCTACAGGCTCTGATATCGTGTGGGATGCCGTTCCACTGTCGAGAGGTGGTGAAGGATAACGACTGAGGGTTGTTTTGTGTTGTCGAATATGTGATGCTTTAATGATTTATGATAGCGGGAAGCAAGATATACTAAACATAATGACCGTAATATTTGGAACAAGAGACAAAGAGAATGCAGTTTTCTGCGATCGTTAAGCCGAATGCAAGATAATTTTGTGAGATAGGGCGAGATATGATCAGCTTTCTTAATGTCACAAATATATCGAATATACATATTATGAACACTCTGTAGTTCTTGAGAGAGGTTGACTTTGAGATCGCTTAATAATGTATCACAGTAATCATCACGAGAGTCTGTAACAGGATTTTCTTCAGCGAAAAAGGAAGAACATTTTTAAGGCGTTTTAATGAATGAATAATCGAAAATATTTTTCTGCATAGTTGAGATTTTTGTCAAAGAAAACTCCTAGGTTTTTAACAGATAAACTGAAAGGAAGTAGGGATTTATTACTTCCTTTTCGTCTCGAGGTCAGCAATAGGAACACACACAAATAAACAAACATACTCTACAGATCCCACTCCACTACAAATTGTAGTTGAAGTTGAATACCCGGTGGTGTAATCGAGAGTATATGCAGCTATACGCTGTATATCTATTGCTTAACCTTAATCTTTTATGTATGGCTTCTACTTCATTGCGTATAACTTCTGTTCTGGTTAGATTCTAGTAATTTAGTTGTTTAATTATTCATTTGTTTGTTTGGACAATCCCTTTGTTCGATATAAATTCAAATGCTCCAACAGCTGATTAGTTTAAGCTTAGAAATATTTGAAGACAAAAGATTCTGGTGGCACTTTGGAGTGTCTTTAATTAGGCAGCTAAAAAGGCTCCAGAAGAATATTTTATTGAATCAAAACAGTGCTGTCTTAAAAATAATAGTTTTTTATAGTCATCATCAGGGCTAGGATTTATATGTACTAAAAAATGTAAAAATATGTACCTATAAATGTACTTAAAAATGTCAAAATATGTACATATATATGTACTAAAAATGTCAAAATATGTACATATATATATGCAAATATATTTTGTAAAATATGGACATCAAAACAAATTTAACCACTAGACAGTACATTTTGTTACTTTAGAACCTATAAAAATGCATTACAAATACTGGATTCATAAATTAAATTATTCATTTTTTTTCAGATAACTTACTTTATTTGTATTCATTCATTGATTATTTCTGCTACCATAACAGTATGCCACAAAATGTTGTTTTAAATTTTCAAAAGTGATTTGTATTGGCTGAAGCTTCGTTCTACTGCACATGAAGTGATTGGCACGTGTTTAAAATTCACCGATTCTAGTTTTACATTTCACGAGCTACTTAAGATTGCACTGATTTTACACATTTCTTCAAAGTCTGGATTTCTTGAAAAAACATTGTCCAATTTACATTTGATAAGATCGGCTAAATGTCCACATATACATTTGAGTTCATGAATCATGTTTTTCACAATGTCAATATTTCGAGATAATGTCAAATTTCTAGTTTCTGAATTATTTTTGTTATATTACAAAAATTTGGTTCAATGTAACACAAATCATTTTTCACACATATATTTATGTACATAACTGTAAACTTATCCTGTGCTGCCATATTTTCTGTGACCGAAAACGACAATTTTATATAGTTTTACTCTTAAGATTGAAATATGTACGAATATTGCATTAATATCACTAAATATGGACAAATATTTATTTTACATATAAATATGTACTAATGTCAGAAATATGGAAAATTATGTAAAATAAATTTGTTTAATTTGAATAGAGGACAACGTAATAGGCCAACATGGAGATAAGTGAAAAAAATGTGTCTATATGTGAAATTAAGAAATATGTAATTACATATAAATCCTAGCCCTGGTCATCATATTAAGTGTGATATATAAAATATACTTGATATTTTTATATTAAAAGTTTTTTTCTATACTGGTGCGTCTCCTTTATACCAAACTAGCATGTGCCCGCGATAATTATTTCAAAACTTAAAAGTTAAGAGCATAATAGTTAAATCATTATATTTATTAACACTTAAATCACGTGTATTACATACCACTATTAGATAGCGTCGTCTGGTAAAAGCGACCTCAGATTAGAGGTCCTTGGCTCAGAAAACCCCTGTATAGTGAGTTTCGTTCAAATCGAACAACGTTTGACCACATTTAGGCCTATATTGATTATCCCTCTTATAATAATAATGATATCGCATGGTCCACAGTGCCTGAACATAACGTATTTTAATGAATTATATCGATACCTGTGATCACAACAAAATTTCTCAAGCGTGGAAATTATCCTATACCGAATTTTGTATCCTATCGCTTGTACACAGCAAGCCGGGTAGGGGTTCAAATAAGAAGAAACATAAATTCCGGTAACATAAAATTGTATTGTCTTTGCGGAATATTTTATTTCTCACTCTCATGTTACCATAAAACCGTTTTGGGGATGAAATTAAACAGAAATGTAATATCCCTTTCATACTCCTCTCTCCAAAAACCTGCGATATACTAATATATATAATGGGTGATTCTTCAAATACGGGAAAATTTGCGTTCCGGAGTGATATTTCCCTTCAAATTCAACTTAAAAAAAAAAAAAAAAAGTTTGTTTCTACTACTTCCATACTACAACTATCAGTTTGAAATGTCACTAACTTTAAATTCTGATATTCCAAAATCGAATTTAATTCAATGAAATGTCATCCACATGCCCTGTACCAAACCTCGGTTTTGTATATTCTAATGCATTTTTCCACAAAACAAAATGTTATTTCCTTTTCAACTTTTTTCCTGTCAATGAGTATGAATGGGTGAAGAATATTAACCCCTAAAAAATAAAATGAAATAAAATTGTCACCCCACCTAATGAACATAAAGAATGGCCCAAGGGTTTTTGGTCATCCACATGGCTGAAAAGAATGGAATTTTTCTGCAGAAATGAGAAATTTGTAAAACTGGCAACAGTGTTAGAAAGCCAAAAGCTTGTGGTTGAATTGTAAGGTTGAATTTTGCTTGCTTACAAACAGTTTGGGATTAACAAAGGACTTTGTATCATTTTCAAGGAAAACGTTTTTATTCCCCGTCATTAACATGGCTTCTAGAAAGTAGGCAGAAAGTTAATATTAATTAATTTTGATTGTGCACTATGATAAACCTTCCAATTCAAAGTACCTGACTGAAGTTGAGCCTACAGAGGTTTAGAAATGGCTTGCTGAGACCACTTAAACTCCTTTTTTGTCATCCACATGCCTGATTTTTGTGTCATCCACATGTCTCATGAAGGTGTATGTGGATGACTCTCAAGTCATGTAGATGATAAATGTAGGATACTATTGTGTTTGCGGTGTCTGTGACCTGTACGTAAGATCTTAAAACTGATTAAATGAATTTCTGCTTGATTCCCCCTTCCCCCAAAACCATAAACAGTCTCATTAAAATTACATTAATTCCGGAGTATGCACACAAATTTGCAAATTTGATGCAAAATCAACTGAAGTATGCTGAGAAAAATATGAAATCACATAAAGAAAAGCAGATTGTTGCCAAAGTTAGTAATTAATGTGGCCTTCTGCTATCCACATGTACACGGATGTCATCCACATGGCTTTAAAAAAATAAAGAAATTAAAATAAATAAAAATATAAACATTTAAGCTCTGCTGGTGTCATATTATAATCAAGTAACCCCTGAAGTATTTTTGTGATTTTTTTAAACAAAGTAAAAAATTTGGATTTTACACACTCCAAATTTTCCCGTATTTGAAGAATCACCCATATATATATAT
Source organism: Ectobius pallidus (assembly GCA_964059195.1). Lineage (NCBI taxonomy): Eukaryota > Metazoa > Arthropoda > Insecta > Blattodea > Ectobiidae > Ectobius > Ectobius pallidus. The sequence goes on along the minus strand of CAXKWD010000003.1, from coordinate 110,032,644 downwards.
ATATGGGTGATTCTTTTATATATATATTACCATACCTCGTATTGTTTTCTCTATGTCCAGGGTAAAGAAAGTTATGTGACTGCATTATTTTCGTGGATATTGATAGTTCTCTAATTTGTCAAATTCGAGTTTCATTTTTTTTCCAAGCCCATCTGAGACCCACTGGCAACAATATGTTTTAATGTCAAATGTGATTTGGATTGGATAATTCTGTGTAAAAAGGGATTAAGTATTCTCAAAAACATTTGGTTCTTGGCATTTAAAATCGAAATTTTTCAAAATCCTTTCTTATGAAACGAAGGTACTGCCAAAATTCCAAGTCTCTACCTATTATAGTTTAGGCTGTACGTTGATTCTCTGTCAGTCAGTCAGTCAGTCAGTCATTCAGTCAGGACAAAGCCTCTTATATATAGAGATGATAAGTTTCATACTTAGGTCTCCCCTGGAAGTCAGCGAAACATGTTGACTTTTTCTCAGAAATTAATAATCGAAAATGACTCGTATTAAAAGAACCGTGGAGTAAAAAAATAATGAAAGCAAGATCCCGAAACTTGAAGAATAAACCCTGTGAACATTTTGGGACTACAGCACTGGTTATACCTCTATTCGATATAAGTTAGTATAATGTAACGGCTGTGCAATCTGGTCTTGCAAGGTTTCAGAGGGAATTTTGGTTCGCTTACTCAGAGGTTAAAGTTTGCTTCCGGTACAGTCTAGTACTGGTATACAACTTCTCATAGTGATAAAGCATGGCTTCCGACATCGCATGATGTTTTAGAACTCGCATCGTCTAATATTTCATGAGATGAAACTGTAAGCCTATTTTATTACTATTATTATTAATATTGTTATTATTATCATTATCATTATTATTATTATTATTATTTTACTCTCGTCCAATTTCAAAGAGTTGCGAAAGAGTAGGTGAAACTTCCAAAATCTACCATTTGTATTCAATTTTGTGCAAGTTTGAACAACACTGTTAACTTGCAACATAACAGTAGCGTATGTGGCTTTATGTCAATTAGTTATTACCAGACCGCAGATCTTTGGATATTAAAAACCTTCCTTCACCTTGATTTACCCTATTTCTGAATAAAACTGCATATATATCAAGAAGAGTTTGCTATAAAACCGTCCGATTCAATTTGTAGATACATTGTTATGCAATTTCCTTTACCTCTGTCAAAAAAAAATTATAGTTTTTAATAATATTGTTTATGTTACCTATATATTAATTTTCTGTTTTGTACATATATTAGAACCTAATTTTTTTTATTTACAGCGCCTAAATGAGGTAATGAAAGCGCTTATTTTAGGCACCTGAAACATATTTTTTAAGAACTAAAAATTCGCGGTCTAGTTATTAAAGTGGTTCAAATTTTATACTATAGACCTATTGCATAGTGACATAAAACTTGCTCCAAATTATAATATTTATGGTATACTACAACTAATTATTACTTCCTCTGCCCGTACCATAGGTACTATAGGTAGAGGAAGTATTGTTTTCGACCCTAAAATTCGAAGTTGAGTTTTTAGCATATATACACGTTTCAAGGCCCCCTGAATCCAAAAATACTATTTTTGGAAACATGTCTGTGTGTATGTCTGTGTGTGTGTCTGTGTGTGTGTGTGTCTGTCTGTCTGTGTGGAAGTTTGTGAACAGGCTAGCTCCGAAACGGTGAATCGTATGAAAACAAAATTTCGTATTTGGGTCAGGTACCTTCTGAAGATGTGATTCGAAGATTGGCGACAAATTTCTCTTATTTTTAAGGGGACTTTACATGAAGAAATTTTCGTTTTTCGCGATTTTCTCGAAAACGGCTCTAACGATTTTCTTTAAAATTTGCACATGTGTTCCTTTTACTGAGAGCTAAAACTTTTATTTGAAACTTTTTTTCGAAAAAATTCTCTGAGGGTAGTTACAGGCCACCCACTGTTCACCCACTGTTTGTAGAAAGTTTATCTTGCGTGATGAACAACTGAATTACGCTCTTCCACGGCCTCTTATTCTATATAAGAATGTGAAGTGAGAAAGATGTATTGTTGGCCCGGTATAGAGTAAAGAAGTATGAACAACTGAATTACGCTCTTCCACGGCCTCTTATTCTATATAAGAATGTGAAGTGAGAAAGATGTATTGTTGGCTCGGTATAGAGTAAAGAAGTATCTGAGGGAAATATTCGATAATTTCGGAAATTATTCTTTACGGCGGAAAGTTCAATAAACGTCTGCAGTCACTTGTTCTTTTTTTAAAGTTTGTTATATAGGCTAGCCTGCGCTTTTAGTCGCATCATTGAAAGAAGAGGTATTTATAGGATAATAATAGGGTAAAATTGTGTCTTGATATGTGAATACTGCTAACTTTTTTTTTGGGCAGAGGAAGTTATGTGACTTTCACATCAGATTTTTTTTTTATTATAAGAAATATCATTTCTACAAAGTGACAAATAGTCTTAGTGTCTAAATGATTACGACGATAAATACGAATTTTTAAATTTCACACTTGATTTTGTGTCTCAATTCAAAATTTCATAATTCCAAAAATTATAGCTTATGTCTTATTAATTAGTGGTAATTTGTCTTCGATCTTCTTCTCTTTCAAGGATTCGATTTAAAGAGAATGTTCTGGTTTTGACATTGTTTCTTATCCACCGTTTAGCCGGGCGCCCGATGTTTCTCTCCTTTGGGTTTGTATTCTAGACCCAGTTTTGATAATCTACTCTCCTCCATTCTTTGCATAATATGTATTATCCAGCTCTGTTGCTATTCCTGTATTTATTTTTTAGGTTAAATATTTGAAATCCTTCCCTTTATGGCTTTAAAAAATTATAAATTCTTCTATAGGAAGGGCTTTTTATATAAGTTAAGTTGAAATGATGAAAAAGGAGAAATTAAGTCAGGTGTGGAATATTACAAGCTGGCGAAAAATTCATAGCGCCTAGGAACCAGCGCCTAGCGTCTGTCGTCTAGAACCCAGAGACGTTTCGTCTTTACAGGATTCCAATCACTGTAGGTTATATTTTGTCGGCTGATGGACAACAATAGTTGACTTTAATACACAATTAGTCACTGCAATATTATTCATCGTCTGAAATAGTCGATACAAGTTTCGGTGCGGCTCGGGAGTAATTCCATGTGAAGTTATTGTACAGGCATACGAAATGATTAATAGTTATGTATGAAACAAGTGGTAAAGGCGAGATTTTATTTTGAGAGTAGTTATATATGTAAGAAGAAAATAAAATCTTTTACCATGTATATCATAACCTATTTTTAAATAGCCGTCATTATATGTGAAATAATTTTATTGCGTACCGTGCAGCCATTTTGTGAGTCTGTCCTGCCACCTAGTATGCACTTGTACAGACAGAGGCTATTAATTTTCTGGTGCATGACTGCCAGCATATGGTATGAAGAGGTGAACGCTTTTCAGGCATCAAGCGACTATGTTTGCTACTATCGTGATAAATTTAACATTTAAAAATGCGTAATGAATTTTAATATTCTAAATTTGAGTCTATTTAATAATCATACTTAACAATTTTTAATTAAAAGAGTATTTTACATGTGACTGAAGCCATGGTTGGTTGTTGTTGAATCTACAAATATAATCAACCCTATTTCACCTTTCGGTATGCTAGTGTTTTAGTTACAGTACAATTAATGCAATTTACATTCATTTACAGTTTGCTTAATTTCTATACTTACATGTTAACAATATAGCAGTTATGAATAAAATTAATTAACATTCAAATACTAATACTAGATCAAAGTTTCTTAAAAATAAAATTTAAATATTCACATAACTTCATTTCTTATGAAAAAAATTGTCCAAGGCTGTTCAAATCTATTTTGTCAATAATCTAATTGAGTAATCATTTTTTTGTCTTTGAACTTCCAAAGCAGAGCATTCAAATATAAGATACTATACAGCCTGATTTGTGTCTTTGCAAATACGGATATTATTTCCTATTTTGAATCGTTCCAGATACTGCCCAAATTTTCCGTGACCGGTTATAAATTGTGTTAGTATAAAATTTGGTTCTATGTATTTGCACTTTAACCGGACAAACACTGAAGGAAAAAATAATGTTCTTGTCAGGGAGCCATTGCTACTATTTAGCCACTCAGTGTTCCAACTCAGTATTAGTTCTTTCCTTAACTGTTCTCTTATGTATGATAGTGGACAGAGGGAGTAGAAATTATCCATTTTTGACACTCTGGAGCGTTGTAATTTTATACCACGCAGTAGCAGAATTTGCTCCTTTTAATTAATATCTACCGTTAAAAGTGCTTTACCTTCGACTGTCTAAAAAGACTATATAACTATTCGTTTGTACAGAAACACATACAACTCACAAGACATAATATATTTTCACAACTACTAATGTAGAATAATTATGCGAATCACTACAAACAGAAAAGGAAAACCATAACTAAAGAAAAACTTTGAAAATGTTCCTACAATATTTCAAGACGGATGGCTGGTAAATAATTAAGCGCTTAAGAACATGTGGTTAGTATAAATGACACCAATATTATTGTTAACTATTTTATTCATTCTTCATTTTTTATGATTTGAGCCAAAACGTGAATGCATGATAGTTAATAAAATTCTAAACGATGGCATTAATGTTATGAAAGCTAAGTGAACTCGATGGATAGTTAAAATTTTACTAATTCTAGTTTAATCCACTATTAAGGATATTTCTAAACACAATTTGATACTTCAGAGGATTTGTTATTATAGGCCTACTGGTCATAATACAACTGAAATGCTGCATGCAAATTAATCCAGAAACGTTATTTCCAAATGAAAGACATAAATAGAGACTTTCGAGATGGATCCATAAAGAAATTCTATAAACATTATTGGTACAGTACCTCAAAGAGCTGAGTAAGGCTGAAAAAAAGCGAGCCTTATTCAAGACTGCTCATAATAAAGGCCAGAAGGTATCGTAATATCTTACTCAGATTTCATCTGGTGTTTCCAGCTCGTCTCTAATATTACTCTACACGTTAGGGAATATAACACATTTCACCATTTCTAGAGTTTCATATCCTTTTTCCTGCGGGACATCCTGCAGTCTCTATACTTATACTTTTAAGAAAATTTCAGTATTGGAAAGCTTCTCTAAAAATGCGCTCTGATATTCCATTCCTTTTCGCAAGTAATATTTCATTTTAAGGGAAGTCTCCTCAGAGAATATACTGACAGACATCGCATCGTGGTCCAGCACTTGAAAGACAGGAAATTAGTTGACGTACAGTGACATCTGTGAAGGAGATTTCTAAGTTGAAGTTTGTTAACACTTCTAAGTTGAAATCATTCGGGAGTTTTTAACGACTCGATCTACTGCCCTAGTTCCAAATTATTCATTGCAGCGGTTCGAAATGAATTCAGATTATTCAGTTCAATTAGCTTGAAATAGTTTCATAAAATCGAGTAGCGTGTGCTATCCTCAGAATCGACATTTTCTATTATTAACAGCATTCTTTGCCAATCTACAAATATTTTTTTTTGGTGATTTGTATATTGTTTACCGAATGTCAAATGACATACTAATATCAAAGTGAAACATAAAATAAGAAGATCTTGCTAAAATGGCAGCACGTTTTCACGTTTGTATTAGTAATTATTAGGGCTCAGACTTTTAGGTAAATACATATAGTTTTTTTGCTATTACTTATGATTTCAGGACTTTGTCAAAGTTCCGGTTGGGACCTTTGGATTCAAAATACTGAGTTGCATATCACATAAAAAAATATTTTCGATATTTATTTGAATAAATATTTTTGGTAATTTAATTTTTTTTCTTACATATTTTACCACATATCATGTTTAGAAATGAATATTTTGACTGTTTTTGTAAAATTGCGCCATATTGTCAATGCGTTGCGTTGTTATGTTGAGTCAGACAATAAATCAGGGCTGATTTGGCCGATTAGTGCAAATTTCTGTTCCCTCTCACACTGCATTACTATGTTGGAAACAACAAAAAATTGTTGATAGAATCAATAAAAGAAATCAAACACATCGAAAACAAACTTAACAAAATCAGTGGTTCAAAAGCAAACAAAATTAAAGAAAAATTCCTGTTATGCCTAAATAAGAATGGTTACAGCTTTAAGATGCACAACTTTAAGATCTACTTTTGTCGTTCACTGCAACAGTTCTACACTTGCTGACTAGAATGACTAGATGAGTACTTCTGTAAATATCGGTTAAATAAGTTAATCAAAATATTTTCATATTTTTTAAACATGTTTTCGACTTTTTAACCACATAAAAAATAAATATTTTCGTTTTTATAAGCACCTAAAAGTCCGAGCCCTAGTAATTATTATTGAAATACTACGTCTAACAATATAATAAAAACAAAATTATGTAATTCATGCAATTTATGTAGAGATTGCCCCGTTGCCGGTCAGGCCTCGTTACCGGCCAACAAGTAGTTTACACATTAAGACAGTGTTCCTGCCTACCACTTCATAACTGTTTTCAGCTGCTATCTAGCGTTTTAATGTGTAAACTACTTGTTGACCGGTAACGTGGCCTGACCGGCAACGGGGCAATCTCTCCTGAAAACCATGTCAGTGTGTGTGTGTTTAATTGTTTTGCTGTTAAGTAAATGATTTAAATAAAACATCTAGCGGTTGAATTAATAAACACGGGCGAAACCGCGGTACCTGCTAGTAATTAATAGAAATTTCCTTATACCATATTAAACTATCTTTCTAGAACTAAGAATCATAATACTGTATTATAATAATAATATCACAATATATTTTAGACTGGTTTACGCAGGAAGATTTGACGAGACACGAGCGGTCTGAGTTGTTACGACTGTCCCGAAAGTATTCTTATTCGACTACGTCTCATTCACGGCACACCGGTTGAAAAATGCTGCCCTTAGGAGTAATTCCTTCTATGCTAGAAACCTGGTTCAAACACACTGTAAATGACCAAGTATTTTCCTTGATAGGGTGCTTGATACTACGTGAAGTATCTTCGTATTATTTCTCTCTCTTCGTGAGTCGTGACCTTGTTTAGGCCTAAGGAGAAACTTGAATCAATTAATCTGGGGAGTTTTAAGACTTGCGCAAAAAAAAAATGAATGCCTTAAACCTTGCAGCAGGATTGAGGTTTGAATTTTTTTTAAAGAACACTAGTACACGAATTACTGTAACTTAACCTCTGCTTCTATAACCACCAGAGTTGAAAACATATAGTTTCATGATTACCAGGGCCCGGATTCTAATGACATGTCATCTTTTTATTGATGCTGCATAGACATTGCCAATTTGTAGATAAATCCTAATAATGGCCTCTAGATTATAGAAATACATTTTTATTAGGTCATTTTTTGTCATTTTATGCACTTTTAAATTTTTAGGGCGTTTATTTCAATTTTAGGTCATTATTTTGTCATTTTTATGTCATTTGCTTCCTTATTTAGTCATTTTCATGTATTTACAGCGATGCTTTCTTTGAAGTGTTTTTTGTTTATTGCAAGAAGGAAAAATCCGGCGTTAAAGTGTTGTCATGTCTCAGTCGGAAATGAGAATCAAAGAAACGCCAAAATGTTGTATTATATTACTTTTGTTATTAGATTGACTTGGAACCAGAGTCTGCCACCTGCTTGGATTTAAAAGTGCAAACTACTGTTTACCCTCAATAAACAACAATATAATCCGGCAGACCACAAAAGGAAATGCCGAATTTTGACTCGCCAGTGCCTCAGTGCCAGTATAAATTTCCGTGAGAAAAGAACATTCACAACATTACAGTTATTTACAGTTTTTACAATTATGTACAAACTAGTCTATAACTTTGTGTGTACAATAATAATTTTTTATAAATAAAATATCAGTTTGTAGGTCATTTTTTAATTATTAAGTAATTTTCTTTAAAATTCAGGGTCATTTTATAGGTCATTTTTCAAACAATTTTAGGTCATCAGAATCCGGGCCCTGATGATTACCTAGAGCCAAACTCAAACCAGGAGCCCTCACAAGGTTAGAATAGATCCAAGCAAAATAGGAAACCCTTCGCATTTTTTTACCCAGTTCATAAACTACAAATTGCTCTCCCTTCAAACGGTAGCCATATAGCCTACACTTAACGAATGACAAAAAAGGAATATCACATAAGCGCAAATCAAAGCGCTCTGATAATCACGGCATACAAATGCTAAAAAGTTTACAATTACAATGAAATCCATTCAAATGGTCAGCACTGTCATACGAGTGTACAAGAGCAAAGCAAGACGGTTAATAACGCTGCGTTAGTATGTCAAAACGTGCTTAAATAATATTTCATGTGGCCCGGAAATAAAATTAGCGGAATATATGGCTCAGGGGCTGGAAAGAGTATCCATTTACATTTCTATGGGTGATACACCTTTCACAACTCGGCCGTAGGCTCGCTTCAGTTGACGTTAACACAACATCTGCATACATATTGCTACTGTTCCATCCCTACTCCTTCATACATTTAACTGGTATCACTCTACAGGGAGTTGGCACAAGAGGAATTTTTATTCAAATAAAAAACGCAGTCAACATGTCCAATTACACTACCATCTGACACGTGCTCTGTCTGTTTTTATTCCTCTTGAAAAGTAAAATAAAAATATTCACACTGTGAAAATTTCTAAACCAAAGCAAGTATCCAGAAAGCGTAGCAAGATGGCAGCAGATGAACTACTAAACTAAACTGGATTAACTTTTTAATTGGCCAACTTACGATTGTTTAACATAATGCTCTCCATGTATTCGTACACCGGTTCTATCAAACGGTCTCTCTATCTAGAGTTCCACAACCTTTGATCGCAGTGATGGGAAGTAATTGAGTAAAAGTAATCGGAAATTCCTTTTTTGGGCCCACTTACTTGTAATCAATACTTTTTTTAAATGTAATTTTTACTTGTAATTTACTTCTGGAAATAAAATTGTAATTGTTACAATTTAGTAGTCGTTAGTATTAGTATAATTCTCGCTTACTATATCGTCATCACTACTGTTTTTGCAACTAATATCCAAATTAGGGTTAATATTAACAAAAAGTTACTCAATGTTTCCGAAAATGTTCTCACTGATGCTTTTTTGTTGTTGTTTGTTTGTTCATTAATAATTTGGGCTTGTGCCCAAAACAAACCAAATCAAGGAATTTTTACGAACTGACATTTTGTAAAGTAATTGTAAATGTAATTGTAATTGTAATTTTACTGATTACTTTTTGAAAAAGTAATTTGTAATTGTAATTAAGTAAAATGTCTCTCAGGTAATTGTAATTCAGCCCACTTACTTTCTTTTTGTACTTTTCCCATCACTACTGCTTCAACCCTACCTCGGCCGCTGGAGTATCCAGCGAAAAAAAAAATGTATTTTTAGCATGTTGACATTACTGACCAGTCCCTCACTACATCTTCCTTCTAGAATTCGAGAGTCGACATCCTGCTGAATGTCTGGGTTACCGTAATTATGTATGGATGTGTACGTAGAATCTTACTGGGGTACTACAATACCCCATGATGGTGTTTGTGCTAATGCTCCATGTTCTCTAATTTTTAGGGTAGGCATGGTGAGATTATATCTAAACCAGGCCTGTCCAACAGGCCGCTCGCGGCCCTTGGAAGATGTTATTTCAGCCCGCGGATCGAAAAATAAAACTATAAATATAGTATTATAGTATCAAGTTCAAACAGTGAACGTTACCGTAGGCATAAGTTGCAAATCTGTTAAGGTCAAAATTTAGAAAAATAATAATTAATTATTAAAGTCAGTTAGTCACAGTTATATTTAGAGGTCAAGGCGTATAATTTAGCCAGCAGCTCAAACGAGTGCTGCTAGACTACGAGTAAAACAAAGCTGACAGTTGAACGGTGTTACTCCTGGCTGAATTTCATTAAGATGCAGGATGCAGCGAATATGACAGTGACTGTTTTCCATTGTAGTAAACTTGGCACTTGGCCACTCATAGGCTATCAAGAGGAAATCATTACGCGCGTCTTCATTCCAATTGAGTTCCCCTTGTTTAGTTTTTCAGACGTGCGGTGCCATGAACAGCAATGCCAGTAGAAGAAATGCAAGATGTTACTTCAAGACTCTCGAAAATATTCTAGCTACCATTTCATGTTCCTCCATATTAGAAATTACTTGCCTTAATTGCACATAATTTATCCACTGGTAACCCATGAAAATTACGCGTTCGAAACCTGTTCAAAACAAATTTTCCTTAATGATTACGCAAATAATGTAAATCCCATCAATGAGATAAACGAAAAGTGAGAAGTTCGTTAGCCTATTAAAGATAATAAGTTGCTTAGCAGTTTGGGCTGATTAAGATGTAATTCTTCATTTAAAATCACCTGAATTAATCGTTACAGGCTCGCCTTCATACACTTCGAAAGATTTTAAATATAGGCTACCCATTACTCTTAGCCTACTTTTTGCTCCAGTTCTTCTGTTTAAGCAATTCATGGTTCATACGGGTAGCATAAATAAAATAATAGCCTATAACACTCTCATATATGGTTGCGGCACAGTATATTACGATACTCGTATTATAGCACAATGGGCCATGAATAACTAGGGGATGTAAAGCGGATATTTCTCCGGATAAATTATTTTCCAGAACCATTTTCTGAAGCAAATACTGGAGGAAGTCCCCTTTCGGAGAAGTCCCAGATATTCCTCACTTACCAGAAATAATAAAAACATTTTAAAAGAAGTAAAAACAACTGTTCTTTAGAGTGTAGGAAAGAGAAAATGTTTACAGTAAATCACATATTTAGGGTCCTAAACTGCTTGACCATGAATTACTGAAATCTGCAATTCCTGAGATATAAAACCTTTATTTCTTAAAACTAATTCTTTAAAATTATATTTTGGGGGCCTGGAACCCGGTACCCAATTAAATACGTCCTTGTTTACAGTATAATTAGAAATAATATGTCATTTCCCCATCTGAACCAATCCCAAATTACGTGGAAGAGCAATTTAATAACTAATATCCAAACTAGTAGAGCATTTGTTGGTGCTTGTCAACATTCGTAGCGGTAGCTTAAGAATGCACCAGTAACCACTCTACGGTACCGGTAGTTACCTAGAGGCCGGCCAACATGGTATACTGATTAAGGCAATAATAGTATCTACTGAGTAAGTACAGAGCAGCATTCTCCAGGTTTAGGTTAGTAATGTCATCCGGTGTGTCGAAGCAAAATTCGTGTGCATTGGTAACGCGGGCGGTTTGTTTTTGGTGGGAGTTTGCGTTACCTGGCCCAACGTGTAGAGGCACTATAAGATTTATTAATGGCTCTATTTGCTGAAACTCTCACTTACTTAGATAAAATCTAAAATCAAAATCTCTAAAGTAGTTCAGACCAGTTTCGGTTTACGCAGCGGAGAAAATTACATCTATAAAAACAAAGATTGCCGTAGTTTAATTGACAACATTTTAAAGTACAATCACTTTAAATTTCATGTAACCTATGTAGCACTGGAATTGTATCCTATCAACTTTCGGTTAATATCCTGAAAAATGTGGAAGGTTAGGAAATTACTTAATTAGTTACGTGCATGCGGACTGAAATACTGCAGCAATTAAATGGCGTCGATGTCACGTCCAATATGATTATAGTAAAACTTTAAAATTTTGTCAATGTGGTCACTACACGGGACTAGCTTATTTAATAAAAGTAAAATAAAACGATAAAATTAATTTTACCCCAAATAATTAATGTTCTACTTATATTCCACTTAAAACCAAGCATAATGTTTAGATTTTGAAATCCATATTCCTCACATACAGTACAGCCGCATGTCTTCTCAGCGTTATTCTGAACTGCGGAAGAACGTCAGGGGCACTCAGAAATCAAGTACCAGTACTGGCAGTCACTTCTTCGTGGTGTTTCTCGGGTAATGCTAAAACACGATGTAAAACACTGTTTTACCATACGAAGGAGTATACAGAACCTCTTATTACGTTTTCTTAGGGGTTTAACATAATCTTATAAAAAAAACGGAATGAGAGTTTGTCCATTACGTAAGGGGGAAGAATCATGGTTTCATATTTTGGCGAATTATGAAGGTTTGGAAAATTGGAGGGAAAATATTTACCATTATCTTTTATGGAATCAAATAGGGAGCAACGGAAATGTTTGGAGTTACTGACGCGAAAAAGCGTTGAGGAAGGCATTGGGAAGTTTTTAATGAAGGCGAGACAGCTCAGGTTTGAAAAAGCGATAAATTGGAGAGCGGGTGTGGAGGGTGAGGAATAGATATAGTTTGTTTGTGTTATTTTGTATTTATATTACTTGTTCTTTTTTGTGTGAGTGTGTGTTTTTGCGTAAGCATGTACGGTCCATGCGGACTCGCAGATTGCATTGGAATTTGTACAAAGTTAATTACTGTAATAAACACTTACATTACGTTACATTATAAAAAAAAAAAACTCAACTGAACTCAGGACAATTTTATTTCGAGATTAGATTGCTAAATAAAGCAATCGGAACAAATATGCCATATAGCATTACAATATTCTCCATCCAATACAATTATTAAGCTCAATGTTGAGAGAAAAGCGCCTGGTTTTTATTGTGAATTTAACGTTCAGTTCGAAACAATATATAGGCTATATCCTAACAAGAGGGAAGAGAAAAAGTTTCAACAACAAATCCTCATCTTGTTTGTACGCGAATTGCTATTTTCTGTACAGAAAGTGCGGTACATAAAATATATAACTGACACGAGAAAAACAAAGTGCTAGATGAACTTGGAGTTTTGTGAAGTGCAGGAGGGACCAACACTGTGAAGTGAGCTGCTCTTCACATCAATCTCCATAATTCGAGCGGGATGCCGAGCAACTGAACAAATGCCATGGGTTAATACAGAACAGTAGCACCCACTGATACTGAAATACAGCTAAACTAGCTACCCGTTTAACTCTTTTACTGTCCTATTTCAACATCCTCCGTAAGAAAGACAAAATGGGAGTGAGAACTAATTTCTCTCGTGCCAGTAAAACACACATTAACACAACATATGTCACTGGCGAGGAGTAAGTCTTGAAAGAGGTTAAGCTCCATGGCTGTACATTTGATGACCATGAATAAATTTCAAATAACCTAGAGGAGTTTGAACTTGGGTAATTTCGACCAAATAGCTCAGTTTTTATACTTCAATTAATTTTTAAAAAATCTTATTTTCTTTCAGAAATTGTGTCACTTTACTTGAAGTAATCTGGCTATTTTAAAAAGAAGCGCAACATATTTTAAGGTAGTGATCATCCTTCAATCATACCTTTCTCGTTAGCAGTTTCTCTACAATTAGTCATAAAAATAATCGTGGCGGTACTTTCTGTCTGATTTATTTGACATTTCCAGGACAAAACCAAATCAATATTAATCGTAATACTCTGAAGAAATTTTAAGTTTAATGCTTTTGATTGTTCACTTCTTAAACCCCTACTTCAGAGAAATCCGAAGAAATACCAGATCTGCGGCCCCAAGGTCAGCAAAGCTAACCAATAGACCACGCAAGCGGTCGAGCACTGAAGATTGTAGTCAGGGAGGAGGTTGAATCTAAAATTTAGAGTGAATGCAAACATGTTCATGATTCATTTTAAAAGCTACGATAGTGACATTAATGAATTTCATTTTTTATTTCTTTGAGGGATGTAATAGTTAAGAAACTAGTGGACAGTTTTTCGCCTTATACCCTGAAAAATGAGATCGATAACCCAAGGAAATTTTTATCTGCAGTAGCCTCTAATTATTAATAATATAGCAGAAAACTTTTTCAGTCGTGATTCATCTAAAATTCAATATTCTTAACATTCTAATGACATAGATACATTAATAAAAAAACACACATATTTACAGAATCGTTAAAATAACTTACCTATTTACATTGTCTTTAGAGTAAAATATTTACATAATCGTTAAAATGTCTATTTACATTGTCTTTAGAGCAAAATTTCTAAATGTATACAGCTTTTCTTGTTGGTGTATACTATAATTACTAATAGTAGTATTAGTTAGAACATATATATATATATATATATATATATATATATATATATATATATATATATATATATATATATATGTAACCTGTTAAAACAGAAGTCCTTATCGAGTGTAAAATTATTTTAGTGTTGCAGTACTTATTTTCACTGCTAACCGCAGTGGTCACATTGAAAGAATTCAAGTTTATTAATGTAAAAGTTTTTTTAGAATCTTCCTTTTTCTTCTTGTAGGTGCTCATTCACAGACACTCCCATATAAGAATCGTGGATAAGATAGTGACCTTTAGATTACGTCTACGCATAATGGAAAACAGTATAATAAGGCCTATAAACATAATAAAAACGCAAGAAAAAATTGTTTATTATTATTTTTTACTGTCCTATTTTTGATAGCTACATAGCTCCTTTCAATTTTCACACACTATAAAGAAGAACTTTCGTGTTCTAGAAACATATTTTCATATCCCAAAATACGAAAATGTATTTATGAATTATAACGGTACCACATTCCGCTACATTACATTAGGTCCATCAACATATTCTAATTGGATACCCGTAATATCTAATCTTAAGTGTCACGGAAAGGCTGGTCCGAGGCACTTTTTTTTGTAAGCCACCCTGTAACAGGAGACCCTAGCCCGCATTGGGACGTTATTGGGCTAATAATAATAATATATAATCTTATGAACTTTACTACTGATATTTTTTGTTACTGCTCTCGTGAGAAGTATCATTGAGGGGTCTGTTTGAGGTTGTACATACGAAAGGACAAACCCAAAATAAAGAGACAATAACGACGTTCTGGAAGATACCATTTAGCACCTTTCTTTGCGATCCGGTCATCTTAAAAGATCATAGGATAGATATACAAATTGGAGTACAAATTACAATCTATTAAAACAAATTAAGGTAAGTTACTGATTGGAACTCATGATCGGCACTATTTCCCATTTTTTTTATTTCCGTAGAGAGTTTGATCTTCAAGATAGTTTTATGAGGAAAATTGCAATCGCAGCAGTAAAGATCTACAAAAAAATTATCAAAATCATTTGTATTTAGCCTATGGTATACACATTAATGACTATAGTCCGTGATTATTTATTTATTTATTTAAAGCATTTAAAATGTTATATATAATAATAATAATAATAATAATAATAATAATAATAATAATAATAATAGTTTATTTAACCTGGAGAAAGTTAAGACCGTAAGGTCTTCCACCACTTCCAAGCTTTGTCTTTGAGTAACCGTCAAGCTGTCTTTTGCAAATTTAACACTTGCAATATTGCGATGAATAGTTGAAGACTCCATTTATATAGCAGCGAGAATATTATTTTTTTTTTATCCGTGTTTTATATCTGGTACATATGACATTGTTTTATTTATTGTCTTACGTTTCTCGTTTCTCTCAAGAGGTATATAGACAAATTTCTCGTTCTAGGAGTGCGATCACGTATTATGCCGGGAACTATAATACATGTCTTGTTTTATTAGACAGCTAAAGTGTTCCACTCAGAAGACTGATTCGGTGGAAGGGAACAAATTTCCCAAGTAATTCGACCATTTGTACCACACGAATAATCCCAAGTATATTGTTCAGTAGGTAATAATTCTCGGCACTGGCCTACTGAAAAAATGGCGTACACAAAATAGTCTAGCATTACTAACTCTTTGATACAGTGTTATTGAAATTTGTACATATTTGTACGCGTATATATTCTGAAGATCGCATTGTTTATCACTGATTTAGAACGCTATTTTTAGAACGTACATTAACAGGAAGGTTTTAATAGTTAAAAGAAAACTCCTCCAATTCCTTCTCTTTAACAATTATTACCGGCGCAACAGTTAAAATTATGCCATAATTTTCTTCTTTCTTTATCTTTGTTTTACCTCTCCCTTTTAGGATTTAAGCGACTCAAGTCGCCCGGGCCTTACAGGGCCGCGACCTGTCGTGAGAGGGATTACCTTTGGATCACATTCATACTTTTTTGGCCAGACAAGGACATGGAGGGCCTGGATGAGTGATCAGCCCAATGCCGGGGCCACCTCCGAGACAACACGAACACATAGGACGAGACACACCATTCACACACACACTCACTCACTCCAAACAAGGCGAGGATAGGGCCAGATGATATCTGGGGACCACAACGGCCTAAAGTTACCCGACATTTGTCTCACAAGTGAGGGAAAACCCCAGAAAAAACCTACCTAGGTAACTTGTCCCGACCAGGAATAGAACCCGGGCCCGCTCCTCTCACGCATCCCCTGAGCCAATGCGGTGGACTATGCCATAATTCAAGCATAAAAATACATGGTTCAGATTGCTGTATTAATAGCTGCACTTGTCCCTCCTTAAGTGAATCAAATCAAGTTAAATATCTAGGCATCATCATTGATCGACATTTTAAGATGGGACATGTACATCGTGCATTTATACAACAGGTTACGTAAAATTATTTATAAATTTGTTATTCTCCGTTCATGTTTACCAGCTCATGTATTACGTACAGTTTATTTAGCCCTAATCCATTCTATTACTCGGTATGGTAAAATTGGGTAGGAGGAGTTACAAAAATAAATCCTCACCCCTTTGCTTTGTCTTCTAAAATGCATCAGAAAAATTGACTATCCTTCCTAATTATTATTTTCTAAATTTAACGTAGTCAGCATATACCAAATTTACAAGTACGTCCTATTGGGTTATTTTCATAAAAATCGTGATAATTTTAGGTCAGAAGGACATGAATATAACACACAAAGGAGTCACTTTCAATTTATTAACTGTGTCAAAATTGTTTACAAGTGCTGGAGTTAAGCACTGTTCAAGTTTCGGCCCAAGACTATTCAATTCAATTATTAGAACCATCCTGAATTAACTAGCTTAAACAATAAACAATTTAAGTCTAAAGTCAGACAATTTATATAATTACGTTTATTTCCTTACTTGTGTCATTATTACAACATTTTCAAAATTAAATTATAAAATATAGATATAATTGCTTTGTTTTATCTTAAAATCTGTTTAACAAAAAATGTTAACTTACATATAATTATTGTATTAACTCGTACATTTCCACTGTTGTAAATATAACATGTATACTCATACTGTAGATGGTATTAACTCATCCTTTTCTATGTTTTGTAAATCAATTTTTGTATTACTGTAAATTACTATTTTAGTGAAGTTATTTTATTGTATTGAACTGATCCGCCTCGAGCACAAGCTCTACTGAATGGGACAAAAGTAAAATTAAAAAAAAAAATCATGATCTTGAAACAAATCAGGTACGTACGGTATTATTAATGACCTGAAATCAAAAAGTGTCCAAGTTTATTATAGGGCTATCACCCATCATCTTCTTTGAATACAATCACCCAGGTTACACGTCGCAAGGCATCTGTTTTTCCCTCTTCAGCAGTGGTTTAGTCGAGGGTATACGCAGGTATCCGCCGTATACCCTCAGCATAGCATTACTCGTTATCGTATATCTTCTGCGTTGGTTACGTTTTATTGACTTGTTTATTTGTTTGCGCATTTGACAATAATTCTGCCATTGACTCGAGGTACCAATGCGAGTGTAGCCTTTGTACAAAGTGACCCTTGAAAAGAGTTTCTGTGGAGTGCTTTTGATAACATAGCCGGAACCAAATCATGAAGATTTTATCTTCTAAACAAAATAGCGTGGTTTTCAAACAACAGTACTTTTATTATGACCCTTGCATAGAAATGTGATCAATAAAATATATTTCATCTACTGAAATCTCAAAACTCCACATCATCTATCCTGATATGCCTATTTTATGCAAAATTATGGGTGTAAGTGCGTCGCTAATGCCTCATTTTGAAATTAGTGACTATTTAGCATGTTTTGTAATAAATTAAATTATTCTATTAATAATGTCTCGTCTTAATTGCTTCTAAAACTAAACTCCGTGGCGCTACATCCCTGGAGGGACTTGGCCTACCACCCGACCGCTGCGTCATCTCCCGTAGGCAGATGGCAGGATTGGGGGGCATGTGGTCAGCATGCCGACACCCACGACCGTTAATGGTGGTTTTCTTGACCGGAGCCGCTACTTCTCTAACAAGTAGCTCCTCAATTTTGAATCACGAGGCTGAGTGCACCCCTACCAGACCTCCCTACCTCAGAAAAATCCGAGGAGGTACCGGGAATCGAACCCGGGCCGACGGATCTGTAGTTAGCGACGCCAACCACAAGACCACGCCGGCGGACCTTAATTGCTTCTATCCAGTTCAATAATTCAGTTAAAATACAAATTACGTTTACTAAACGTCCCTGGGAACATTTAGGGACTACAGCATAGCTCTTTAGGGTACGTTTCGACAAATTGACCCGGGTAATACCGGAAAACCTCTCATTAGTAACACCAGTCAATAAGTTTCAAATCTTATATTTGTTTTCAAGAATGCTACGAAATAACATAAATGAAGACTGAGATAATTAGAAGGGACAGTGTGATTATCAAAACTATTCCGAGTTCTCTCTTTCAGTCGAGTTCATGAATTCGAGGGAGACCAGTACAGTTACACCACATTTTGTTGGCGATGTTGTCTGTGTCATATTCTACATAAAGCAAAACAATCTCGGTGAAGATGACACGTAGAGGAGCATTGTCCCGACACTTGGTGCCTCCCTCGTCTTGCTTAACTATCCTAATTAATTTACAAGTTGGGAGAGGCTGGTGGTCCTAATTACCAAGTGCCTGGCGAACGTTTAGAACTTGTTAGCTCTTTGTATGGCACGCTTCCTCCTTGTCAGGTGGGACGCATTCCTTCCGCTCCTGCTACACATCACAATTACCATTCACATGGTTTGAATCAGGAACTCCATGATAACGCTCCCAACATCTAACGCCTAAGTGTAGGCCTATAATGAGTAAAGACATATTGCTGTGTTCCGTTGATCTCAATAAAATTTAATAGTTAATTTTTTAATATTTAGCAACACATTTGTAGAATATCAATGAAACAGAAAGTCAATACTATTTTCACCAGATACTGGTTGTAAAGGGTGTCCCAAAAGAAACGCAAGATTTGAATTTGCAATTCTTGTGGAAAATTTCGACAAAAGAGTATGTGCCAGCAAAGCCGTGGATGCCATTTGCCCGATGTGTTATTCCATAAATAACCCTATCCCATGAACTTTATGATTCAATAAAAAAAATAATCTAAAGACTAAAACTGTGTTTTCTATTTAATTCAAATCTTGCGTTAATTTTGAGACACCCTTTATATCTAGCTCAGGGAAAAACGCATTTTCTCTATCATCACATAATTATGCCTAATAAGAACTAAATAAGCAGACTCTACCTTTTTATTTTTTACTCGTGGTTTTATCTCTCCCTTGTTAGGAATCACGCGACCAACGGTCAAGGCCGCAACCTGTCGGATGAGGGATTATTTACTGACATACTATTATGACCAGACAAGAACAAAGTGAGGAATCAGCTCTATGCCGGGGCCACCTCCGAGAAAACACGAACACATAGGACGAGACACAACATTCTTACACAGATTCACTCTCAACAAGACGAGGATGGGATGAAGACGATAATGATGGCCCGATGATATACGGGGACCAGAAGAGCCTAAAGTTACTTGACATTTCGCTCACAGGTGAGGAAAAACCCCGAAAAACACATCTAGGTAAGTTGTCCCTACCAGGATTCGAACCCGGAGCTGCGCGAGAGTGAACGCGTCCCCTGCACCACATCCAGACTCGACCTAGCGGTCTAAAATGATATTTAAACTTTTCTAAAGCAATGAATCATGCAAATTCAAATTTGTAGATAAAGAGGTCTAAAATGGTCTTCGAAAAATTTCATTATTTCCGATTGAGCTTGATTATATATATTTATATAAATATATGTTATGTATAAAGGAGCTAATTGTATAAAAGATCCACTAATCTAATATTATATAGGCCTATGGGAGATTGCCCTGGTACCGGTCAGGCCTCGTTACCGGTCAACAAGGTTTTCTCTAAAATGGCGAGAGATAGCAGCAGAAAACTGTTATGAAGTGGCAGGCAGGAACAAAAGGAATTTTATTCCTCGCATAGAGTACGTGAATCATTATATAATTCAGTAATTTACAATATTGCTGTATGATGCATTGCACTTACTATCTTTTTGTAGAATCTCAATGTTCTTATATTATTTTATATACTGATTCTAGCAACTTAAATTTATTAAGAAATTTCATTTTCCGCTGGTGCTTATTGTTTTTACGTATATGAGTAATTTTTTCCACCTTGTGCACTAGTAATAGGAGTGAGGGAATTAGATAAATGTTGAAAAGGAACCAATTAAACTTAAATTTGTACAAAGTGTGAAGTAATAACATTTCAGGGCATTGTAGAAAAATAGTTTATTTAAAAAACTCTCCGTTCAAAAAATTGTGAGCTCTGACCAGGGAAAATACTGATCACTCTGGTAAACTTGTTAAACGCACATAAGTTACTCCATGGATCAAAATTGATGCACCTGATAGGAACTGAGCACAGAGCATTTTGGTCTGCTTTCAGGTGAAATGGTGTAATTTCCCAAGAGAATTCCTAGAATTTAATAAAAACTCCAGACAGAAATAACAAGACAGCACGGATGGAATCTTCAGTCTTCGGAGTATAAGACAGAATGACTAATCGCTGAA
Organism: Ectobius pallidus; assembly: GCA_964059195.1. Taxonomy (NCBI): domain Eukaryota; kingdom Metazoa; phylum Arthropoda; class Insecta; order Blattodea; family Ectobiidae; genus Ectobius; species Ectobius pallidus. Next base: position 110,011,924 of record CAXKWD010000003.1, on the reverse strand, counting down.
CTGTCTGCTACCATTGTATTGTGTATATGAGATCTTAAGGATGGGGAGATGTGTGACGACGTAATTTATCGAAGAAGGAAACAGAAAAAACACACTCCACTGAGAAGAACAGACCTTTCAAAGGCTGGTCTTCTTCATAAAAAGAACCTTCACAGGAAAACAGCTCAAACTTTGAACTACAGCTTTTTGTTGCCCTTTTTAAAAACCCAAAGAGGATATGGATCAATCTAACTTTTGTTTCGGTAAATTACTTTATAACAAAGCTAGATTTAATTTTGCCAACATGAACACAACTAACCTCTACAGCAAACAATATCGGTTTTAATAAAAGAGCATGCCCAATAGTTCGCCTGCAGATAACAGTGTCCAAGTAATTAATATCAGTGAACCGTTCCTTCGCAACGTGCTGAGTGATCTCTTCGGGACAAAATAACGCAGAATCCACTTTCTAAACACATATTACATCATTTTTTAGTATATTTATTTACCGGCATAATTTATCGTGTATTTATTTATATAGATATCCGGTCTAGAAACAGCTGATTGCTTAAAAATAACAGTAACCAGGCTAATTCATAATTCATTAGACCATAATAATTATCATCCCATTTCCCTTATTCCGATAGAGTCAAAGATAGCTTAAATTTGTTTGCACAATCATATTCCTTTTTTGAAACTAACAACCTAATCAATAATGCACAGTATGGATTTAGGTCCAAATTATCAACAGTAAAAGCATCAAAAACCATTGTTTCCTAAACCTATTATGGTTTTGAAAATACGTTATATAGTTGCGCAACTCTTTTCGATTTTATCTCACGTGTAATGTTAATAAAAATTAGAATATTACGGGATTGAAAGGAAGACATTAATTTAATAACATCTACCTAAGTAACAGAATACAAATGGTAAAAGTTAGTAATGGAAGCCTCAGATTTCCTGCCAATTAAAAAAGGCGTGCCTCAAGGTTCTGCACTAGGACCTTTTCTATTCACTGTTTACATTAAAAATCTACCTGTATATTTGTCCTGCAGGACAATGTTATACGCAGATGACACTACTCTTCTTAATACTGACAGATCCTTGGATTACATAAAACAAACAAACAAAAATTCTTCTATGCTAGAAAAATCTACTATTTGGTTAGAAGCAAATATGTTAAAATTGAATTCAAATAAAACAGAAGAATTTATTTTTAACCTTAATATTTTAAATATGGAAAATAAATACCAGCACGTGGTGTAATGTAGAGGGCGTTGAGCTTGCTTTCGTAATAAATTGCGTATCGTAGAACATTCTAGCCCGCTCATGCGCAGTAGTTTTCTTCCCCTTCTCTTTTCTTCTGCGCTGCTCTAGCTCAGAGAATTCAGTGTGTTGGCGGCCTTTCTTCACTATGTAACAAATTAAGTTCTGTCTGCTTTAGGCAGACATGGAAATGCTGGGTAAGTTACATGTATCTCCATAATTAAAATTAAAGCTAACTAGGATGATTTTATAGGTTTTGAAAGGCTTCACCTTCGTTATTTATTATTTTTTATCTCTATTTCTGGCGCGGCAATTCATACAAGAGATCGCGGTTTAATATTACATCCTTGGCTCACTTCATTATACTTAATGTTCTTTAAAAGATGATTATTATGTAAATGTTTCATACTCTGTTTCCAAAAAGTAATGGTAGTCTGTTATTGAGAATGCATAAAGAAATGTTATTAAAATTATAGCGCTTTTCGTACTTTCATATATTACTCAGATGTATTATAGTTTCAGTCTGGATTATGTTACCGTAAGTCCCAGTTACCTACATAATGTAATTTTATGCATAAAGTCATGTTTATAGTATTTCAAGTTCAGGTTGACTAATTCTGTAGTCATGCGTATAGGCTAGCTTAGTTGCTTCATATTATCTCTCGTGACATTAAGCTTGCGTGTATAGTACAGTCTGTGCAGCAAGTTTCTGAGTACGTTCGTTATGCCTTTTCTTATTTGAAGGAATTCTACGGATATTATCGGCGTAGCGCTGATTTCTTTGATTAAGGTAATCTAGAGGTTATCTACGCTTTGGGTATCTGTGTATTCTGAATTTTAAGTTCGGGCTGGGTTGCGTATTCATGATCTTGTTTTTCCGCCGGTTTCTATTCTAATTAAATATTCTGTGCTGTCATGTTTGAGTATCTAAAATTTCTTATAGTCCTGTATTGCGAGACTGTACTTTTCTCTAGAAATTATAGTTTGAATATTAGAAGGATTTTACATAACCTTTCGTATTAATGCCGCTTTGGATTTTCTCCTGGTTTTAAGTTTTTTGGTTTGATATTTTTATCTTGAAATAGATTTTTTGTATTGCGCTTTTGTATCACCTTCAGCCATCTGAATATTGTTGGAATTATCGTGGTATATTATTTCAGTCAGTTTAGGCCTAAATTATAGTTATGTGAAATATTAGCTGGGGTCCGAATTTTGGAATAAATCATTGTCCTTTCCAGTTCAGTAAAATATATTGTGCTATAGTTTCATCCCTTTGGGAATATTAAAATTAATTAAATTAACGATTTTTGGATGTCTGTATAGTAATTTTGTTTTGGAGACAGTCCAGTTCAGATATTTAATTCAGTGCATTTTTTGAATGTACTAATATTTTGTGAAATTTGAGGTATTATGGTATCAGAGTAATAAATAACGTAGTGGTATGTCATTTATAGTTTCAAGATATTTCATATAATGTGATGGTTGTTGTTATCCAATTTTCTGGTCATTGCTTAGATGAATTATGGAATTTGTTTTTGAAAATATGAAAATCAGATACTTCCATAGTAATTTATTCTGAGTTATACGTAATAGGTTTTCATATTCTTGCTAGTGTCCTTCTTGGAAACAGATCATGAAACCATTTATCTTTCTCCTGTAAAAATATTAATATAAAACATATCACTTTGAGTAATGATTCTTTGAAATCATACAGCTGTTCAATATTTTCAATGTACTGTTAGTTTAGTCTTCTCATCTGAAATTTAAATAAATGTCTTGTTCTAGTTATCCGATATTGCTATATTTTGTTTGCTGGTTGTTTATCCTCCCTCCTTTGTCCTCCTGTTTGAGGGGATGTTTCGATCTGCGTTCTCCCCTGGTAGTGGACCATAGGCAGTTTCCAGTTAGTTTTTCTAATGACAATTATTTCAGATTCATTGTAGCAGTATGTAATTTACTATCCAGTAACTTCTTAAACTTTAGGTTTTGGGACTGAGCATTTTTGAGTATTTTAGTGTGTGACGGTTGTTTCTATTGCGGTAAATTCCACATGATATCCCCCATATTTATTTAATTTGTACCCCAGTAGCATCCACCCGTTACAGTTGGTATCATTGCCTCTCTTTCAGGCGGTCCAGGGAGGGATGCTCAGTCCTTCGCATCGTTAGGTTAAAATTCTCAGTATACCTTGCTTTTCTGGATTTCGTCTGTGTAGTCTCAGTTACCCAGTGTTCATATCGTATATTTTTGTGGTTTGATTAATGTGGTCTGGTCATTCCTGAAATTTGAGAGGACTTTTGGACGTATAATGTCCATAGTCATCTAGGTTTTTACCTAGTACTATTTTATGGCTGGAATGCCATGAGTACTTTTGGGCCCAGAATTGCCCATAGTCAGTTAGGTTATTACCTAAGGGAGAATTTTGGTATCCGTAATGAGTCGAAAATTGTGGGATACTGAAAAAAGTGAATAGTAGAGTTGGCAGTGAGGCGGTTAGCCCGGGGACCGCGCTGCGAGTTGTGTGCCCGTATTTGAGTATTTGGTTGTAACATTTCATGGTTAGTTTCGCTGTTCAGTCTGCGTTTTGGGTGGTATGGGACACCTGTTGGCTGGGCAGTTAGGGTAGTGTTTGCCAGCCTACATTTCAGACGGAATGGGACGTCTGTAGGCTGTGCCCTGTTCAAACTCTTCCTAGATTTTGCAATCTACATTAAGACGGTATGGGACGTCTGTAAACTGTTTCTGTTGCATTCTAGTAGTTATTGTCAGTCTACGGGGACGCCTGTAGTTGCTGACGTTTTTCTGTGTAATATGGTGTGGAGTGTAGGACCCTCCAGGAATTCTGTGGGCACGAGATAGTTTTTTGTATATTGAGTTTCAGGGTTAAATAGTGATTGTTAGTGACCAGACCAGTCATTCTAGTGAGAAATTTTGTAGTGACAATTTTGTAAACCAGAGTTCGTTCTTTTTTTTATTTAGATTAAAGCTGTGTATTACAAAAATTTTGTAAGCCAATTAAAGTTAGCTTTGTAATTAATGCAGTGAGATTAGATAGACTTTTGTAAATCAGTGAATCAGTAAATATAGTTAGTATAGTGGTATTCCAGTACTAGTCAATTTCTAAATAGTTTTCTAAGATTACTAAAAGTCCTGGTTGTAGTGTCTTCTGGGTAACTGTTACTATGTGTTGCAAATATTTTTTACATCGGTTTAAGTAAGTTGGTGTTAATGTCCTTTCTTTTTTCATCGTGTCGTGTGGTGGTCGTGGCGTTTGGCCACTGGTTGTTTGCTGGGCTGTATTTCTAAAGGACTTGATTGCAGCTAATCCGGCCCCTTTTCTAAATTTGTGCTGTCCTTTGGTGTATATAAACGCCTAGGAATTATAGTGACTGCGACGTATACTATTTGTCGACAGCGTGTTTTTGGCTATTTATTTTTGGTGTAGGGTCGACCAGTTGTCATTTGCCCTGTCATTTCCTATACTATACGGTAGTGATCAGTTTGGATGGAGAAAGATATTGTGAATAATAATAGAATTTCTTTCAGATTTAGACTTAGAATGAACTACAGAGTAAGTAAAAAAAAAAAAGATAATAATATACTGTATTGTGATTTTTCCCTCTGTTGTGTGAATTGCCCCGTGAGGTCAGTTTTAATTACAGTAAATTCCTTGCTAATTTAAAATTTTATTTCATGAAGATACATGTAACTAGCTCTTCCCATGCCTAGCATTTAACCGTTAAATGAAACATTTTTTGGGAGCCAACACGGCCCTGTTCTATGCTAGGATTAGAGTAACAAAAGAGATTGTAATAGTACTTCAGAAGCTGAAAATGTAACTAAGAGGGACTGAAATGATGGTTAGGAAATTTGAAAATGTAATAGTTAAACTGCAGTGAGATTTTTGAGACATTTTGATACGGTAACAGAAAGGTCTAAAGTGATTTTGAGAAATTTTGCGTACGTAATGAAGTTAATAACTGTGATAGAATTTGTGGAGAGGAGATAAAGTAATAATGTAAAGATTTAGAATTGTGTAAATGTAATAATAGATACTAAAATAGGATTTTGAGAAGTTTTGATAAAACAATAAAGAGAAATTAAAGTAATTTTGATGAGATCTGCACACGATATAAAGAAATTTGATATAATATTTGAAAATTTGAGTAGAGACTAGGAGAAAACATTGTAATGTAATCCAGGCGTGTGGCTGATTTGTTACATGTTGAAAAGATGTAATTAAGACAATTAGGGTGGCGTGCACCATCCAGGAGTAAATCTTACTAAAGTAGTAAATTTAAGACGGAGACCTGGAGTATACAAGAACCAGTACATCTGTCTCACTCTTAAGTCATACTAATGTATGTGCTAGAGTGAGACAGACAAACCGGTTTTTGTTACGTAAGGTTCCCTTCCTAAATTTACTACTTTAGTGCTACTCTTTTAGTAACTTACTCTTTTAGTTGGTGTTGGAGAGCTCAATTGATAGTTACTTCTTTAGTTGTTACTAAAGTAGTAAGCGATTTTTACTAAAGAAGTAGTCGAATTCTGCGCAGAACAGAGCAGAAACGTTAGTGCAGCGCAGCAGAACACGTGCATTTCAATTGCCAGTATTATTCAAGTGCCAGATAATGAAAAGGAAAGGTTCGCTGAAACAATGAATATGAATTTGGGTTGTTCCAAATATTACTAATGACAATCTTCATGTTTTAAAATAGGTCTAATAGTAATGTTTTATTCATTACTAATTTTAATTCCTTCAATTGAGTATTTTCAGTTTAGTAGCCTACGTATGGGTACGTATTTTTGTGCAAACTATTTCTGTATTATAATGCAAACAATTGGAATTTCCAGTTGATTTTCATAATTGATTCACTGTCAATATTATAATTATTTCTCTCATAATAATAATAATAAAGTTCTAAAATATATTAAAATATTTATACTTCCTAAAGTTACATATTCTTCCCCAAAAACGATAAATCAATTATTCTATAGTTGTTTATCATAAATCTCACTATAATGAATTATTAATACTTATTGACTGTTTAACAATATTAATAAGAAGTATTACACAAAATCATGAAAAAGGGGGGATAAAAAGGATAACAAAACTAATAAGGGGCATTATGTTTCTGTCCTTTTTCAAATGCACAGAACATTTACTTAAAAAATATTACCTTATAAAAATAATAATATTACAACTGAGAAATGTAATATTTAAACAAAAAATGGCGGTACAATATTTCGGAAGCTATGAATTCCAATAATAATTATGTTGATGGTTGTGTGTTTAAAAATAATTTCAGTGACTACTTCTCTAGATCCTGTGCAGCTTCAACCTCCGGGCCCCTCCTTAAAATTTTCTTTCGGCACTCATGTTGGCATTTTTTTTCTATATAGTTTATAATGCTTCTCACTTTCCTGTCCACAGGGTTAATTAAATAGTTAGCAGCATACTATAGACCTGCAGCATCTGTTATAGTTTATTCCCAAACATGCAAGTCTCGTCTCACTCCACCATTCGAGACTTGGGGAGTCTTTAAGGAATGGTTTTACAATGTGTCCCCTTCTCAATGTACGCTAATCCCAGAGTCAGTCAAATTTTCTTCCGATGTGGCCTGTTTGGACATTTTTACACCTGGGTTAGAAAAAAGGACATATTATTCATTAACACTGCGGGTGCAACTATTGAACTTTTAGCTCTTATAATTATTATTATAATCTGGCATTCGCAATGTTGTGCTTTAAGTTAAGCTATAGAAGTGTAATGTAATAAAATTAATTTACAATAATTACATTAAATCGTTTAACAATGAGAATCACCTATTGTTCAGTAATTCTATGGTTATGTAGCAGGGGAAGTGTTTTCTGGGTAGCTCCAAGAACGGAGGCTTTCATTTTTTGGAATGTACTATACCTCGCTGATATCTGTATCCATGTGATTAGCTTGAAATACATCGTCGTTTTCTGACCCAAAGTTAGGGAGAACTGCAACATCTAAAGGCCGATCCAGCTAGGAAGATATTTGAGAGCACATGCGCTGCTTGTACCGTGCAATGCAAACGTCCCTTCCACTCACTCTCCCCCTCACCTTTGGTGGACGTCTTCCTAGTTGGACCGATCTCCGCAATGATATTTCCACATTTGACTGGCTGAAATCACATGGATGTAGTGAGAATCTGACATCGTTTCTTCCAAACGCCAAAATTTCATGTAAGGATTTATGAGCTTAATTATTTACGTTATTAAATGCCCTACTAGGTATGGTTTGCTTAATATTTATTAAATCACCTGCCACAACTCTCATTTTTGGTATACAACCTTCTTCATCTCAATAACTTATCCTCAGTTTGAACTATGTAATCCATTTAATGTGATATGTAACTCATAACTCACGCAAATGCCACAGAACACATTTACTCCACAACTTACTCCACCCCCTGAGTAGGAGTAAATATTGGCCTTATTTACTCCACAACTTACTACGTTAGTAACGTACTCCGTGTTGGTGCTCTCCACCACTTGTGGAGTAAGTTCATTTACTCTGGGAGTAAATAAAATTTTTACTTCTTTAGTACATTCCTCTATGTTGAAAGCCGCCGAGTTTAGTTTACTCCTGGTTAGTGCACGCCGTCCTTACTAAAAGAGTACGGTTACTAAAAGAGTAGCTTACTAAAGTAGTTAGAACTAAAGAAGTAAGGCTTACTAAAAGAGTAAATGGCATGAGTTTGGTGCACGCCACCCTTAGTGTACTTAATCTCGAATGAAATTAGTATGGAAAGAAACTGAGCAAAAAAAATTCTAATAGTAAAGAAGTAAAAAGATATGTGATGTACTATAAAGAAGGCATTTAAAAAGGACTTAGAGAAATTCATACAAAGTGACTGGTGCGGAAGAGCAATTCACACACCGCCCCTCCCTTTTGTATAGAAACATAGATACTGTGCGCTGTGCTGGGTGTGTTGCAGCTAATTTATGTATGTGCTGAACTTGGTGCTGTTTGCTGGTTGGCATTATCCTGGAGATGCCTTCTGGAGTTATGTTGTTGGGACTGGATCACTGGTTAGCTACCAGATTTGATTTTGCCATGTTGTTGTGGCCGGATCTGTCCTGTCTTCGCCTGCCCGAAAATGTCTACTATATGGGCGCTCCTGCTCAGCTATTCAAGATATCATGATGCTGCATTTTATAGATCTAGTTTACCATTTGAAGACATCGGCCAGATCACTCAAGACATCTACGCAATTGCATCGTTTGCAGTATGGACTTCTGCAATATGTATGGTTTATGTGTAAGCTTCTTATAAGGGTGAGAACACCTTGGTATGTACAAGAAATTTGTTTTGGAAGACATAGACTCTTTCAGTTAGTGACCTGTTCGCTTCTCGAACAGTATTTTGAAGGTTTTTTGGTATGCAATGTAAATTTTTCTAGCAGAGACGCTTTAACAGTGCACTTTGAATTTAAAGATAATCAAAAGACTTTGACTTCATAACACAATTCATGACGATAATTAAGCTTGGGCACTGTTACCTGTGCCTTGAAGGTCATTTTCACCATTATGTAGTCATCACATTTATGTTACATGTTCTGATGCTCAGCTTCTTTAACAAAAAGCACTTTAATGCAGATCTAACAAATTAGATTACAGAACTATCATAAAGGAACGTTAAAGAATTTTTATAACAATATTTTCATATTCACATTTGGTAATTTTAGTTTAAGCAGTTTTTCACACTTAATCTCCACACTCCATAGTTCTCGAGCATTTTTCATTCAATTTTTCAGGGCTAGTTCTATTAATAATTTGTAACATAAAAAAAAAAATAATCTAGAACATTTATAAAAAAAAAATGAATTTTAAAACATGACATGGTTTATGCATGTATTTTTAACACTGTTTTATTGGTATAATTTGAGATTTAAAGAACATTGAGTATTTAATTTTTTTTTTTTTTGAGCCAGAAGGAGGAGGATTTGTAATGTAGAGGGCGTTGAGCTTGCTTTCGTAATCAATTGTGTATCGTAGAACATTCTAGCCCGCTCATGCGCAGTAGTTTTCTTCCCCTTCTCTTTTCTTCTGCGCTGCTCTAGCTCAGAGAATTCAGTGTGTTGGCGGCCTTTCTTCACTATGTAACAAATTAAGTTCTGTCTGCTTTAGGCAGACATGGAAATGCTGGGTAAGTTACATGTATCTCCATAATTAAAATTAAAGCTAACTAGGATGATTTTATAGGTTTTGAAAGGCTTCACCTTCGTTATTTATTATTTTTTATCTCTATTTCTGGCGCGGCAATTCATACAAGAGATCGCGGTTTAATATTACATCCTTGGCTCACTTCATTATACTTAATGTTCTTTAAAAGATGATTATTATGTAAATGTTTCATACTCTGTTTCCAAAAAGTAATGGTAGTCTGTTATTGAGAATGCATAAAGAAATGTTATTAAAATTATAGCGCTTTTCGTACTTTCATATATTACTCAGATGTATTATAGTTTCAGTCTGGATTATGTTACCGTAAGTCCCAGTTACCTACATAATGTAATTTTATGCATAAAGTCATGTTTATAGTATTTCAAGTTCAGGTTGACTAATTCTGTAGTCATGCGTATAGGCTAGCTTAGTTGCTTCATATTATCTCTCGTGACATTAAGCTTGCGTGTATAGTACAGTCTGTGCAGCAAGTTTCTGAGTACGTTCGTTATGCCTTTTTCTTATTTGAAGGAATTCTACGGATATTATCGGCGTAGCGCTGATTTCTTTGATTAAGGTAATCTAGAGGTTATCTACGCTTTGGGTATCTGTGTATTCTGAATTTTAAGTTCGGGCTGGGTTGCGTATTCATGATCTTGTTTTTCCGCCGGTTTCTATTCTAATTAAATATTCTGTGCTGTCATGTTTGAGTATCTAAAATTTCTTATAGTCCTGTATTGCGAGACTGTACTTTTCTCTAGAAATTATAGTTTGAATATTAGAAGGATTTTACATAACCTTTCGTATTAATGCCGCTTTGGATTTTCTCCTGGTTTTAAGTTTTTTGGTTTGATATTTTTATCTTGAAATAGATTTTTTGTATTGCGCTTTTGTATCACCTTCAGCCATCTGAATATTGTTGGAATTATCGTGGTATATTATTTCAGTCAGTTTAGGCCTAAATTATAGTTATGTGAAATATTAGCTGGGGTCCGAATTTTGGAATAAATCATTGTCCTTTCCAGTTCAGTAAAATATATTGTGCTATAGTTTCATCCCTTTGGGATTATTAAAATTAATTAAATTAACGATTTTTGGATGTCTGTATAGTAATTTTGTTTTGGAGACAGTCCAGTTCAGATATTTAATTCAGTGCATTTTTTGAATGTACTAATATTTTGTGAAATTTGAGGTATTATGGTATCAGAGTAATAAATAACGTAGTGGTATGTCATTTATAGTTTCAAGATATTTCATATAATGTGATGGTTGTTGTTATCCAATTTTCTGGTCATTGCTTAGATGAATTATGGAATTTGTTTTTGAAAATATGAAAACCAGATACTTCCATAGTAATTTATTCTGAGTTATACGTAATAGGTTTTCATATTCTTGCTAGTGTCCTTCTTGGAAACAGATCATGAAACCATTTATCTTTCTCCTGTAAAAATATTAATATAAAACATATCACTTTGAGTAATGATTCTTTGAAATCATACAGCTGTTCATTATTTTCAATGTACTGTTAGTTTAGTCTTCTCATCTGAAATTTAAATAAATGTCTTGTTCTAGTTATCCGATATTGCTATATTTTGTTTGCTGGTTGTTTATCCTCCCTCCTTTGTCCTCCTGTTTGAGGGGATGTTTCGATCTGCGTTCTCCCCTGGTAGTGGACCATAGGCCGTTTCCAGTTAGTTTTTCTAATGACAATTATTTCAGATTCATTGTAGCAGTATGTAATTTATTATCCAGTAACTTCTTAAACTTTAGGTTTTGGGACTGAGCATTTTTGATTATTTTAGTGTGTGACGGTTGTTTCTATTGCGGTAAATTCCACATGATATCCCCCATATTTATTTAATATGACCCCCAGTAGCCTAACAGCCGTTACAGTGGAACTACCTGGAATGAACATAGTTCAAACCTAAGTTGGGCTAATCATATAGAAATTCTGCGTAAAAGGCTAGCTCGAGTTACTTTTTTACTCTATAGATTAAGATACAATGTAAATGAAAACTTAATGTTATTTTCATACTTTGCTTTCTTTCATTCCCACTTGATAAATGATATTCTGCTGTGGGGAAATGCAACTAAATCTGCACTAGTTTGAGCCTTGAAACTCCCTAAAAGCTTACACTTAGTGACACTGAAAAACTTTAAAAGTGTTTTAGAACATTTGATTAAGGGTAAAGTGTTTTATTCAGTTGAAAAGTTTAAGAGTTGTAATATGAAGAAAATTATTTTGACAGGTATTATTGCATTATTATCTAATGGGACAGACTAAGGACTAAGCATTATACTGTATCAATAGTGGAACCAAATACCTATACAGATATTAATAACATAAGACTGTTCTTATAATATATTATAATATTAATTATATTTACGCACTTTTTGGTTATGCCATTACTGTATTAATTACTATGCCGCCATGATATTAATTAATATAAATATTAATATTCATAATTTTGCTGTTAATGAGGAATTCTTTTAAATGTGTTTGCCTTCTCTTATGACAATTAAAGTAATTATATTATAAAATACGTTAAAAGATAAAGGAATTTGCTCATAGGACATGAGCTAACGAATTTCCAAGGGAATTCACCGGCAGAGACGGTTTGATTTATACGAGTATTAACAGAATTATTTGAATGAAGAGAGCCGTGCATCCAATATGTCACAGAACTTCTGCAAGACTTGCTGAGAGGTGTTTAAAAATCCACCCTACAGCCCGGATCTCGCTCCCATTGATTTCCATCTTTTCCTACACCTCAAGATATGCCAGAGAATGACAATGAGGCGGACATGGTTGCCACACAATGGTTCAAATCCCAGACGGCACAGGCATTTAAAAGTTCATCCCACGGTATGAAAAATGTCTCAATTTCGATAGCGAATATTTTGAAAAATAACTGAACACTTGCAGTGTCTGTTGCAATAAACATAAACATGATATTGTGTTTTGTTTCTGCATAGGGCCCCAGGGAAACTTACTTTATGGATGGCCCTCGTATTTAATCGCTGAAGAGTCACTACAAGTGACTGATTACAAAATACCTACATCAAAAGAATCATAATGTCACAAAGCCATGATTCGCCCAGAAATTGCCAGAATTCGACCGACGTCTAGAAAAGGGGGCGGCTCTCTTATTGCTGATTGCAGCGATAGGTGCGGCCTACTCCAGACACGTCACAATGAGTGGACTGTGCGCACTCGTGGGAGAGGCCACGCGCTATGGGGTGTGACCGCGCGCCGCAACAGAGGCATTCCAGATCATACGCGGACAGACTTCGAGACATCGGCTCCAGAACATTCATCGGGACTATATAAGCTCGTCAGCGGACAGCGAGAGTCAGTCAGTAACAGCGAGAGAGAGTCAGCGTCAGAGTGTGAACTGGACGGAGAGGACTGATCAGCGCGACCTCAAGTTAGTGTGACTTGAGGAGCTGAGGACCTGGACGGAGTGAACCGATCAGCGCGGCCTCAAGTAACTGTGACTTGAGGAGCTGAGGAGCCAGTGACCGGAGGGACTAGTCAACGGAGGAACTAGCGAACGGAAGACCTAGTCAACGGGGAACTAGTGACCGGAGGGACTAGTGAACGGAGGAACTAGTGAACGGAAGAGCTGGTGAGCTGATCTGGACTGGGCTGGGACAGTGCTGTGACGTGGAAGTGAGCACCGAACAGAAGGGTGAACTGGAGAACCTTCATCCTTCAATTAGAAACTAAGTGTTATGATTACGAACCCCGACGAGCCCTTGTTACAATATAATAATGGCTATGATATACAAGTAGGGCGTTTATAACATTTTTATATAGACATTTCAAACAGAAAATCCGTGGTGTGACCTCAAAATATATTTCTATTGTGTTGCATCCAATCCGCATACCTACTCCCACGTGCTAATATAAAAAGTAAAGTAAATTCGCAGATCTTACCAGGATAATCAGTCTTTGTAGTATAATATTTATTGAGAAAGTAGGGAATTTTCCCCCACAACCTAAGATACATCTTTTGCTCACGACTGACCTGAGTCAGACTTCATACTCAAAGGAAGACAACTTGAGGATTGGTGCCTAAATCTACACACAAGTAAGTAAATCCCTGAGAAAATAGTTAACATTATCCTCAAAGTTTTAATTAGTCTCCTTGTCCACCCGCACGGTATCAATTATATAAGAAATTTATAAAATAGTTTTAAGTAACTTATAATTATATGTATAAAACAATGATGAAAATTCAATGGCAAATAAATTATTCTAATTCTTGAACTCTTGTGGACAAAATAAATTAGTATTTTAAAAATAAATTACGGTAGAAAATATTTGCTACAACCTATTTTTCAGGGAAAAATCTCAAACTCCATAGGCCTACACTAAAATCCATACACTACATAGCTTGATTTACAAGTAGGTAGCAATTGCCCTAATCATAGTCTTCTTTAATAACTTCGAAGAAAGGCAGGTTTGGATTTCTGGTCATTTACATATACGTAATATTAGGTTTCAATTTTAACTATTGGAACGTCAAAGCAGTTCCATGTACAATAGTATTTACATTTGTTTAATGACTTAGTTTTAAATTCGAATGGTAGACATTCTTTCCTGGTAGATATTCTTACATTATAATAGTTGTGAGAGAAATAAGCACAAACTTTAGTGTTTTCTTTTTAAATCATCCAATTAAGTTTCATACAACTTAAACGAGTACCTTGTAAACAAATAACACCCCATAATAATTATGAAAATATACATACGTATCTTTATAGGCCTAAATCAGAAATAGGCCAGGGTTTTGATTAGAGAGGAGCCACCGGGGGTACACCCCCGATTTTTTTAAATGAAGCTTTAAAATTTCATTTCAACGTCTTCTTTCAGTTACAATCAAAATTGCTTTGCAAAACACATACCACATTCTTTACTGTTAGAAAATAATAACGCTTTGAAAAAAAGGCACTAAAATTAAATTAGAAGGCTTAGTTTTACAAAAGTACTGCTAATCTCTCTCTATATATAAGAGGCTTTATCCTGACTGACTTAATGACAGAGAATCAACGCAGAGCCTGAACTATAATAGGTAGGGACCTGGAATTAATACAGTACCTTCGTTTCATAATGTAAGTGCTCACTAAGAAAGGATTTTGCAAAATTTTGATTTTAAATGCCAAAAATGAAATGTTTTTGAGAATACTTAAACTCTTTTTACATGGAATTATCAAATCCAAATCACAGTTCACATGACAACATATTGTTGCCAGTGGTCTCAGATAGGTTTGGAAATATATGAAATGGGAGTTGAACAAATTAGAGAAGCTATCAATATAATTCATGTTATAAATAAATTTTAAAGTATGAAATCCACGAAAATAATGCAGTCACATAACTTTCTCTACCCTGGACATAGAGAAAACAATACAAGGTATGGTAATGTGTATATTATTATATCGCATGTTTTTGGAGAGAGAAGTATGAAAGTGACCGTCGGCGTGGTCTTGTGGTTAGCGTCGCTGACTACGGATCCGTCGGCCCGGGTTCGGATTTTTCTGAGATAGGGAGGTCTGGTAGGGGTACACTCAGCCTCGTGATTCAAATTGAGGAGCTACTTGATAGGGAAGTAGCGGCTCCGGTCATGGAAACCACCATTAACGGCCGTGGGTGTCGGCATGATAACCACATGCCCCCAATCCTGTCATCTGCCTATAGGTAGATGACGCAGCGGTCGGGTGGTAGGCCTTGTCCCTTCGGGGATGTCACGCCACGGAGTTTTAGTTTAGAAGTATGAAAGTGATATTACATTTCTGCTTAATTCCATCCCCAAAACGGTTTTATGGTAACATGAGAGAGAGAAATAAAATATTCCGCAAAGACAATACAATTTTATGTTGCCGGAATTTCTGTTTCTTCTTATTTGAACCTACCAGGCTTGCTGTGTACAAGCGATGGGATGCAAAATTCTACATCCTCTATGAGCCATAAAAAGCTATACCAAGCGTTTTCTGAGGGAATAGTTTGAGTGTGATAAGTCGTTCTTCCTATTTCAAATTCTAAATATCTATATAATGACCTATAATTTAAAAATCGAAAGTCCTTCATAAGAAGATTTCCAATTACAAAATAAAATAAAAAACCCGGTCGACGCCGGGCCCTTTAAGCTAGTCTAATGTAAAATGCCATAAATTCAATAAAACATTTTATTTAGGAATAGGCCTACTAGATAAGAAGTACATTTTAATTTAGGGAAATTTTAACGAGCTATTCTAAGAACCCGGGTGAGAGGAATTTTTTACTCATGTTAGTTGAAAGATTCGTTAAAAACACAACAGTGTGTTGAGCTGATTTGCTAACAGTATCTAGGCTGCAAGCAGGAGCCAGAAGTCAAGGATGAGTGCTACAGGTATCGTACAGCCTAAGTAACGTCTGGAGATACTGAAAATGAAAAACCTAATAATACGAAAAATCCCAAATTTGTCCAACATGGATACTGCTATACTTTCCAATCATGAAACATACCCAGTATTTTCATATGATGTGCAAAATAAATCCGTTAGACACAGTGGCCAGGGAGGGAGCTCCGCCCGTAGGGGCCGCGGCTCCCTCGGTTTTCTTGTACGTTGATTTGACTTTTTTATTCGTCGAAAATAATTCAATTCAATAATATCCTAATTTAATTAAATACAAAACAAAAATAAAAGTACTTATGTACTCGCCCTATTTCAACCTGAGGATTGTAAAATGCAGGTTGAATAGCATTTATATTCTAGACGTCTTCTGTCAAATGTGTAGACTAGCCGAGATAACCTTCCAGATAGCAGAAAAACCTATTTCAAAGTTAGTTGAGAGCTTCAAACATGGATTTAAAGGCCACGGAAATAATTCCTCTAAAGTCTAAAACATTTCTCTGAGGAGAGTTCCAATTCTGGGTGAAACATTGGATTAAAGCAGTTGAATAAAAAGGAGAATTACCATCTACTGAAATCTCCGCTCTTCATAATTTTGATCCTCATGTGTTCCCTACGATAAATATTTTGTTGTTTTCTTTCGTTGTTTCTTTCTTTCGTATTTTTACGTTTGAACGTTCTTTATCGTCACTAAGTCGTTTAAAAACATTCGTGAGATCGGTAATAGCTGAAATTCGAATAGTGAGATTAACAATTACAGCTATGCACAGAGCAAATGCTGGATGGCTTGATGCAAATGATTTAAAGATTTGCAATAACAAAAATACCGAAAACTTCCCTTTGATATACAAATGATTAAATTCATTTCTTGTGAACTATTTCAGACCAGCATTATCTAAAAGTTAAAAGGTGAAAAAGAAAATATAATATGCAAAGCACACAAATTTCTCAACAGAACTAAAACTCTGAGCAAGAAGAGTTTTAGTCTGCTGAGAAATTTGGAGGAACTGCTGTTAAAACTTAAAAATTCACCATTTTAAACTTCATTAAAAAAAAAACACTACGGAGGAAAGCCCCCGGGACCCACCTACATTTTTGGGAAATATTCCATACCCCCAGTAATTGAAAACTTTTTTTATGTCGCCCCCTTTCTATAAGTTCTGAATCCTACTCTGGTTACATGAACTACACGCTTAAAACAAATTATTGTGAAATATTTTCTTTAACCATAACCTGAGGCGAGAGAGGATTAATTTCTGACGCAGCTGATGAATGCTAATGAAGAAATAACCAGCGCAGAGAGAGCTGGATAGATGACTTGGGTACACCAGCAAACATGTTAACTTTGAACTTGTCGATGAAATATTAAACGCGATCACTTTATTCGTGAATATCGATTCGGAATAGGATAATAACTGGGTTTTAGTTGCAATGCGTGGCACGAGACACGTTCTGCCTGGGCTGTCGGCTTGACTAGTGTATAATTGCATCACCGGAATAATTTATCTAACTCTACTCTATTCCTTTCTCTCTAGAGAGAATTTCAGTATGTGTGATACTACAGCTGCTTGTCTGCTAGTATTCTCCTGTTTGTTGATTTAACATCCTGTTGTGCACTGCTCCAACTAATAGGATTTGACCTTTGTTTACGTGGAATTGCTAACCACACGTGAAATGATATGCTTGAAATTAGTTAGTGAAATGTAAGCACATATTAATGTGCAAATTAACATCTTACATAAATTGACACTGATATAATATCTTTATTCATTGCTTAGGATACACTGTTTTATTAAGAAAGAGTAAAACTACAAAAAAAACTGTACGCATATGCACTTGCAGTATGAAATGCGTGAAGCCACGTTAAATCACACAAGCACATGATACATGGTAGCTTTACCTCTCCCTACGCGCCGCCCGGGCCTTACCGGGCCGCGACCTGTCGGGACAGGAATGAACTATGGATCACAACACAGACAAACATACTTTCTGACCAGACCTTGACATGGAGGGCCTACCCGGATGAGTGATCAGCCCAATGCCGGGGCCACCTCCGAGACAACACGAACACACAGGACGAGACACACCATTCACACACACACTCACTCCGAACAGGGCGAGGATGGCCAGATCATATCCGGGGATCACAAAGGCCTAAAGTTACCTGACATTTGTCTCATAGGCATAGGCGCAGACTTAGGGGGGGGCAAGAAACTTTCTGCCCCCCCCCCCAAGACTTAAGATTTTATCATGTAAGGCCTATGTATAGCTACTGAAAATCCAGTTCTTGCCCCCCCAGAAATATTTCCAAGTCAGCGCCTCTGCTCACAGGTGAGGGAAAACCCCGAATAAAACCTCGCCTAGGTAACTTGTCCCGACCAGGAATCGAACCCGGGCCGCTGCGTGAGAGGAGCAAACGAATCCCATGAGCCACAGTGGTGGACCACTATAAATATACTGTATTTTATTATCTATATCATTCAGTAATATCACTGTGAAAGAAAGAAAGAAACAAACAAACAAACAAACAAACAAACAAACAAACAAACAAACAAACTGCAATATACAGAAATCAGAATACCATGCAAATGACCAAAGTAGGTCCTGTTAATAAAAGCCAAAGGTGTTCGTGCGCGTCTGTGCGTACGTGTAAGTTATAGCAAAAAACTTAGTATCCTACATTTCCAACAAACCTGTGATTATACCTTTTTTAACCTTGTTAATTCTAAAAAGTGAACTAATTACAGTAACCTGTATTAAATTAGTCAAAATCTGTGAACAAAAAAAATATAGTGTTCGACTCGGTCCTGCATAGGCCATATTGAATTTTTATTTAAGTCCATGTAAACAGTACCGAACTTAACCTCGGTGTGCATGCTTACAATCTTACTATATATAGATCGACATTTCTTGCGTCAGCCCATTCATTCAAAATAAGTATACAGGTTCGAAATGATATAATCGTGAAGATTCAAAGAACAATAGATAACATTAAAAAATAAAAATAAAAATAATAACTTAATAATAATAATAATAATAATAATAATACCTATTTGGCTTTTCGTGATAAAGTCCATGGTTTAAGAAATAATTAGATTAGCCACAGAGAACTGCAACAGCGCACTGCCAGATCACCAAATGCGGAGGCAACATTTATAAAGCCGTGGTACCATTGTTAATTTTTATTTAGCCTGTGATTATTCATTCCAAATTGTAATGCTTCTATATGCGTTAATTATACCCTCGTATACAGCATTTGCAAATGCTACTATTTCCCTGTGGGATAATCGATATGAAATATCATATAAATGCTCTTGACTGGATCCAACCTAGCTTTCATGATATGTCTGAAGAGGATTTCACGGTAATGCCAGATCTTCTGAAGGAGTTCATTACGGTGAAACTTCGACGTATAAAAGAATATCTCATTGTATATTCAAGACGTTCGATCCACCTCTCAATCTCAAGTCGTCTGCACTCCACATATGAAGAGCTCCCAGACATACACAATTCTATGAGTACTAATGAATCAATGCTGCAAGCCAAAGCTCGCTACCGCAGGGAGTCTTGACAATTCTGTTTTGCTTACGAAACAATATCGTCTAACGGTTCCTTTCAATCCATCTAGAAAACATGTATATTTTATACTGTCCTTGTCACGATGCGCACAGGGAAAAAAATATATCTGCAACAAACTGAATCGCACTGATTCATAATAAGAGAGTTATTGCATGCTCTACAAATCATGCATCCACGCGAATTGCATTTGAAGAATAGCTGTTGTAGGTGTGAAGAGTTTTTTTTACTAAGCAAATCCATAGAAAAAGTCTTACAAAAGTAGAAGAGACAGTGGTCGAATATGCATATATCCTTCAACAATACTTGTGTTTGCCTACGTGTCAGATTGAGAGCAAAAAAGAGAAAGGATAAGAAAGACAGTAAGAAAAATATAAATAAAAATACAAAGTAACAAATGAATAAAACAGAAAGAAAAAGAGACATGGAGACGAGGAAAGATAAAATAAAAGGGCAAGAAAATAAAAGATAAGAAAAGAATGAGATAGACACAGGGTAGTAAAAGAAAACAAGAAATGAAAGAGAAAGAAAGAAAGTGGCAGCGAGCGAAATAGAGGGGAAGAAGTAAATAAACATAAGGCTAGTAAGCCTATACATCGACTAAAGTAAATATTTTTAATCCTTGAATTAATCTATTCGTTGACTGGCTCAACAGAAAATATTTCGCAATAGGCCTGGTTTAATCATTAATTCCAAGGTCCCAATATAAAATACTTATTAGGTCTCTGTTTCATACGTCTTCACTAGCCGTGGAGTAGAATGTATAGTCCCCAAGTTCATTACTTCCCCAGCCGGATTTAAAGCATCTCTGAAAAACAAATATGTCCGACCCCTTAAATTAAAAAGGTGACTGTCATTTTTCTTCCTTCTTCGCGGATGGGCTTCGGAACAAATATGACTAATTGAAGGAACTGTTGCAGATTGGTGACAATTTTCTCAGCTGGTTATGGAAAATTATAAGAAAAATCTGAACTACTGTATTGTAGCATTAAATAATAATCTGTCGTGAGAACGATATTTCCTGAAGTTGACGATAAGTTGGACACGACGTTGTGGCGCCCGAAAATAGATAACGATCTAAAATTCATCATATGGATATGAAAAGAGTTTTAAAAAGTCTGATGTGAAACATAACTTTCTCTGCCCAAGTAAAAGTTTTGCTTCTTAGTATAATTTACTATTATGTGTGACATTCCTTTATGTGAATTGGTTGTAAAGAGGAAGAGAATGTTGTTACCACATCGCATCGCATTCCCGAAGGATACATAACCCAAATGAAACTTGATTAATGCACTCGCGTAACTTTCTTTGCCCTAAGTATGGGCAATACATCTTTCTCACTGCACAGTCTGATGTGGAATAAGATATCCTATTTCAATGAGGGCCTAGTCAGTTGTTTGAACCTGATGCAAATCTTAATTGTTCACCAGGCAAGGCTGACAGTGTGAACCATACATAGCTTATAACTACCCTTCAGAAAATGTTTACGAAAAAGTTGGTGTGCCGCCAACCTGGGGGCTCTTTTTCCCAAGAGGTACCAAGGCAGTGGCACACGTGGCATGATAAAGGAATCTGCTTGGATGTAGGGGAATTCCATGGGGACTCGCGGTGGGTTCTGATGACAGGGGGGGGGGGGCGTTGGGCTTGCACATCATTCCATTACTGGAGATTTGGGCCACCTCCCCTTTCAGGTGCTAATCCTATGCTACCCGATTACTTCCTCTGTCGTACCACAGGTACCATAGAGAAAGTACCGGTTCTATGATCGACCCAGAAATTCGAAGTTGAGTTTTGAACATAAATACAAGTCTCTGGAATCGAAAAATACTTATTTTCAAAAACATATCTGTGTGCGTGTCTCTCTGAAAAGCCTGTGAACGAAAAATCATAAGAAAACAAAATTTTGTATTTCGGTTGGAGACTGGCGACGACTTTATCTTACTCTTAATGCAACATCATGCCTACACGAAAAAAAAAAAAACTTTTGTTTCTCGCGATTTTCTCGAAAACAGATCTAACAATTTTGTGTAGATCTTAATTTTGTACAAGAGGTGTTTATACTAAGAGTTTAAACTTTTATTTGAAACATTTTCTTTTCGAAAAAATTATCTGAAGGGTAGTTATTAGCCTCCTATTGTTTATAGAAACTCAGTTTTGCCTGGTGAACAATAAAGCTTTGCATCAGTTTGAAACAACTAAATACGCGCTCTCTGCAATACGGCCTCTTTTTCTATATCAGGATGTGAAGTGAGAAAGGTGCAATTCCTGTGCTAAAAATAGTTACGTGAATGCATTAATCAGAATTCATTTGGGGTGTGTGTCCTTCAGGGATGCGATATGATGCAATGTGGTAACGACATTCTCTTCATATTTACAATCAACTTATATGAAGAGAATATCAAACATAGGCTAATATATTATACTAAGAGTAAAAACTTTCATTAGGGCTGAGGTTAGTTATGTGTTTTACATCAGATTAAAAAAAACGATTTTCATGTTTATTTGATGAATTTTAGGTCGATTTCCATGTTTTTTGGTCACCACAACGGCGTGTCCTACTCATAGTTACTTTAGGAATATGCCTTTCTCAAGTCAGATTATTATTTAATGCTACAATACAATACAGTAGTTCCCCCACAATATGCCGATGTTGATGAAAGGAAGAAAGGAAATATGATAGAGCGTAATAACAAAGGGGAAGTTTATTTACTTTTCAAAGCGTACCCTGCAATGTTTTCAGGCAATTTAGAAATTATAATGCTCATATTGCGACTGGAAAAATGATAATTGTGGTCTCAGCCACTACCTACCGCATAGGCCTATGCTTCTTTTTAAGATCAAAGAACTCACTGAAGAATGGAATCGAACTTGATAATATGAAAAATCACACGTTCACTGCCATAGAAATTAAATTAGTGAATCGTATTTCAGATTTTTTCACTTCTCATGTAATGCAAAGTCATGTGGGTAGGTACTCGTATTTCACTGTAGTGATATACAAATACACACGGCGGTGTGCAATATTGTGCAGCGTGAATGTAGTTCAGTAGTTTCTTGAGAATATTCTGTATACATATATATATATATATATATATATATATATATATTAGCTTGGAAATCGTTCAGAATTAATAACGGTACGCTTATTTATGTATTTATTTTGATATTAGTTATTGTTCTGGAGATATTCAAAACAGCTTAGGAAGATTTCGGTCGATATGAAATGTCAGTAGAGAGAATTGGTGATGAAAGAATTCCGATTAATATTTCCAAAATTGTGTTTTCTTCAAACGAAACCTCTTTATAAATTAATTGTCACTGAAGAATTTAAATGGATTCATCATTTTCGCAAATAACGTTTTGGAGCGCGATTTTCTTATAATTCCTTGCCCAGATCCTCAAAATAACTGTCCATGGTTCTGGCTTAGACTGAAGTAAGTCGGGAGAATCTAGATAATGTTTAACTTCTTTTGACAGATAAGTCTTAATTTAGTGACCATGAATAGGCCTACCGTAACAATAAGTTAGACTTGCAAATCTCGCTTTATACAGTAACTACGTCATAAGTAAGGCTTGTTTGTGACAGAAATTCAATTTAAGACAAGATTTAAGTTGGACTTGGATAAGTACGACTTATTGCGACTATGAATACCGGCCTGACTGAGAAAACATGAGTTTTTCATGCAGAAAGCTTCACTGCATGACTTTATCATCTCCATTTCTTATCGACGCTACATTAATATGCCTAAAAAGCACTATTTACAGAGAACGCAATTTCAAGGCCTAGGCCAAAGACACTGAGAAATCAATTTTGCGTAACGCCTATAAAAGAACTTAAGCTTCTGAAGAGTAAGGACTCACATTCAGACCACCTAACCTAATCAGAACCGTTCTCAATTATGACTGGAATACTAATATGCAAAAAAGGCATGTTAATCATTAAGACTATAATATATATATATATATATATAATAGGTTATCTAGAATGGAGGAAGTTACTTAGAAATCCTACTTGTTTCAAGGCGTCTTGATATCCATCTATAAAAGATGGATATTGTAACGAATGGGAGTAAACTATTTTGGGAAGGAAAATTTTGTGCGCTTTACATGCTTCCTGCGGTGCGCTTTAGATGTATTTTCAGTAGGGATAGGTTCTCGATGCTTTCGATACCTCGATACTCTCGATACTTGCATGGTATCGGCATCGAGCGATACTTCAGAAAACTCGCTCGATACTTTTTCGATACTTTGGTAATTCTGCAATTTTACGAAATGCGGTATCTCTTTCTGCTTTTAGTAGTCTACTAAATATAGTAAATACTTCTATTTCTCCTTCAAATGGAGAAAACCACTCTGTGATTTTTGTCTAGTTATAAATAAAGACTTTCCGACTTTTAAAATCCGAACACAAGAGATTCTTAATTATTTCGTTTCCTGTCAAACGTTCCAATAACAACCAACAAGCAAGCTGACTGTCCAAACCCCATTGTAATTTTTTAACAAAAACTTGTGAGTGGACTGTTTCAAAAACTAATTTTAGTTTTAATGTAGAGTTTAAAAATAATTATAGGCTACTGGTGATATTAAATTTTGTCTCATTAAATATGCAGAATTAATTAATTTAGTTGGTATTACACAGTTCTCTCAACTTTCTAAATTTTTAATGTATCTATTTATTGGAACTGGAAATGTTGACGGTATCGAGTATCGAAGTATCGAGGAAAACATTTAACGGTATCGAGAAAATCTGGTATCGACCCATCCCTAATTTTCAGTATTATTTTTGTGCGCTTTCGACAGAAAAAGTACAATAGTTGATGTGTGGCCCTCTGTAGATCATCTTGAACGCAAAAGAAAATGCAGAATTCGACTACTTCTTTAGTAAAAATCGTTTACTACTTTAGTTACAACTAAAGAAGTAACTATCAATTGAGCTCTCCAACACCAACTAAAAGAGTAAGTTACTAAAAGAGAAGCACTAAAGTAGTAAATCTAAGACGGGAACCTGACGCAACAAAAACCGGTTTGTCTGTCTCACTCTAGCACATTACTCGTATGACTTAAAGAGTGAGACAGATGTACTGGTTCTTGTATACTTCAGGTCTCCGTCTTAAATTTACTACTTTAGTTTGGTTTACTCCTGGATGGTGCACGCCACCCTAAGTATATGCAAAAATAAACAGAAAGAATTTTGAAAATGAAAAATCATATCATAAAAAAAAGAAACTAAGCAAAATAAAGCTGATGTTAATTTTATACTTTATATTTACAGAAAGAAAACTAAACAGCAGGTATGCAGAAACAAAAAAAAACAAACAAAACGAAGAGATGCAGCCAAACAAAACTAAACTAAGGGACAACAACAGCGCAGAGCCACACTACGAAGGGAAAACCGGCGCTAGCAGAAGAATATGAAAAGAAAATATGTATAATAATGAGAATGGTGTAACCAACTTTTCGAAATAAACGTAGCTATAGACATATATATAGGCCTATTTGTCCTAAAAGAAAAACAATGAAAGACTATATATGTATACATCCCTAATGGTGAAACCTATATCCAAGACAAGGCAAAAATTTTAAATGGTAACGAGCTGATGACTCTCAACAACAAACACCAAACATGAATACGCGAATGCAAAAATTCTAAGAATATAATAATAACAATATCTATATATTTATTTATTTTATAAATGAACGCCCTCAAAACGGGACACAAAAAAAAATTTAATCAAAATTCGCTTATTCATGTTTTAGTGGAAACAGAGGGTCTAGATAGGAGGAAGAGAGAAAGATAAGGGAAAGAAGAAATACAACAGAGAAGAAAGAAGAGAAAAAACCCCTACCAGATACAAAAAATCTAAATATATAGTTTTTTTTTTAACCCAGAAAATTTTCTACCACTTGAAAAATGCCAAAAACCCCTTTTTTAAAAAAAAAAATATACATACCCAAATGTAGAACAAAACAAATTTAGACTCAACGCAAAATATGAGATAGAAAAGTAGACAGAGGACAGAGTAGAAAAGAAAAGACAACAGAAGAAACCCCAAAGAAGGAAAACCATAAGAAAGAAGATAAAAATCCCCGCCTAACTTGACTCGGGCAGCTTGGGAATGTCAGCTCCCATATCTTCACGCCCTTACATAAAGATCCCTGAGAGCTTAGTAACCCTAAACGAAAAGAAGTTAGCTTAGAAGAGGCCTATTGGAAGAGAATCCGGAAAAACTCTAACCTACCAGCCTAATAACCTAACTCAGAAAACGTGAGATAAGTGAAGTGGTACCTATGGCTAATATACAAAAATTTCGAAATCAAACAGCTAAACGGGCTAGACAGAAAATATCCCCAAAGAAAACAGGCAGCAAAAGCAATGAAAAGTATGAAAACTGAGCACAAACCACACGCACCGCCCCCGGAAAACAGGCCTCGAAAAGACTGGCCACTTAAACACCAGGCAACGCTGATGAACACAGTCTTACGGGCACACAACATCACTGGGAAACAGCACGGAAACGGCTAAAAAAACTTACTACCCTGCCTCAAGCTAACAAAACCAGGCAGCAAAAGCAATGAAAAGTATGAAAACTGAGCACAAACCACACGCACCGCCCCCGGAAAACAGGCCTCGAAAAGACTGGCCACTTAAACACCAGGCAATGCTGATGAACACAGTCTTACGGGCACACAATATCACTGGGAAACAGCACGGAAACGGCTCAAAAAACTTACTACCCTGCCTCAAGCTAACAAAACCAGGCAGCAAAAAAAAAACCCACAGAGACTTGCTCTAGTGAGACTGCCGGAACGAAAGCAATTACCCTACGTATCTGGTGAAAAATTCCACCAGATCGCAGAGAGCAGAAATAGAAGAAAAATATGATAAATACGAATGAAAACGGCATGGTCCAAATACTGAATATTAAAGCATAACGCTCACAGTAAGACCGCCGTAGCTATACAGCCTAGAAAAATAACGAGACTACTAACTTGCCAGGGAAAAAATTTCAACTACTAACCTAACCCGAAAACTGGATCATAAAAAAAACTTAAAAAATTGAAAAATCTTGAAAAACTGAGGCAAAAGGGAGGCCAAAATACTGAAAAACAGAGATCGACTATGAAACGTGCTTCACGGGCTGAACACCCGAGGCCGTACTAAATGCAAATAATTTTGATAATGGAAGCATACAGTAAATAGGAAAACAGGATTTTCACAGCGAAAATACATGTAATAACAATGTAATAACAATTTATTGTAAATTTACAGAGATGCAATTAAAGAAGGTGGCTCTTTGAACAGCTTACTTATGGAAATAGAATTTAATATCATACACATCCTGTGAAGCAGGCTTTATCTGAAGTCATAGAATGTTTGGCAGTCTTCCCTTCGCAAAAAATATGAAAGCAACCGAAACAAAACATAAAAAAACTGGTGGGTAAAAACAAAACGCGAGCTAAATGAAATAAACTAAAACCCACCAGCAACAAAACAAACTAAAATAACATACCTGCTGAAAATAAACTGAATAGCAGTCAAACCAGATTACATGGTGAAGATAAAGGACTGCGACGGAGACTACCCAACCCGTAGCCCAAGCATGGCTGCTCCTCGGTGGACAGGAGCCGGGCGGCGGAGGCGGAGATCGGAGACTACTTCATCGGACCAAGATCCAAATCCTTACTTCCTCACAGATCGGAGCCAACAGAACAACTGTTCCACGCTCGGAACACGAAACCCCCCCCCCCGGAAACGCCCTCTCAGATAGTACCCGCTACAGCAAAAAGAGAGCGCTTCCGCGGGCAAAGAGAACAGAAAACCAAAGCTAAACACAGGCCAGAAGGGCAAAATAGAGAAACGCGCTCAGAAAAACAAATGAAGGGAGAACTGCACAAACAAAACAAGCAAAAATGTGTACGTGACAGAAGTGACAAGAAATAAACAGTAACCTAACTTTAGCAGAAAAAGAACCTAACGTAAGTAAAACCATATAAATATACTAGAAAAAACACAGTGCCGGCAATAGACGGCACAAAAGTTAGGCTAATTCTAAATCCCACAGAACTAGCTCATGTGTGGGGTTATTCTAGAGCTATCCTCCAATGTGAGAGGCCATTGCCCGTATGGAATTTCTTCATAACTATTATTATTATTATTATTATTATTATTTATATTACGGATTTTGAAATTTACGTAACCAATTTTAACATTAAAGAAAATCTCGTTTATCCGGTACTATTTACTAACTAGAAAACTGCTTTAATGGTGCCATTATTAACATTAATAGTAACGTTAATGTTTAATCTGTTAAATCACTTAAAGCATTCCAGGAGTTCGCCCTGCCCACACACCAATTCCACGGACCATGCATTATATCTAGCGATAGTGTTTGCATGATTTCTCTACCACCCAGTACTTATCACCGCGCTATATAAATTACAGGAGAACACCTTAGGGGCATGTTGCACGCCACGCCATGCCACACAGTACAGGAAAATGAAAACTTACCTTCTGTTCTATCCTTTGCACCGTTGGCCCACCCTATAAAATTCTTTTTATTTCCAAACAAAGAGCGAAGGAGGTATACCCACATTCATCATATATGACATACTGAACAAACATAAAAATCTATACTTAGGAGCTTTTACCTTCTCGCATAGAAACGACACATTCCCTTCACAAGACTTCATACTTCCCCAAGAAGTCATTATATTCAGACATTTTCTATTCACATGATACTCGAAGTTAGTTTAATCTATAATAATAAGAGGATGTTAACCCTCAAAGGTAAATATGAAATTCATCAATTTATAAGAGGAAGTGTTTGTCTATTTGTCTGTGCGCGATGCCCAGCGAAATCTACTGCACGCAGAGATCTGAAATTTTAAACACAGATGGACTGAAGGGTGGCCGAATGCACCTCGAAGTTGGCTTTTGCGCTATCGACGCATCAGTAGGGCCTATTCGGTAATACATTTCAATTGTCAATTCAATTGCAGGTGGCTTTGCATTTTTTTTCATAACTCGGAAGTAAAAGGATCGCTATTTTTTCAATATATCGCATGGAATTATCGATCTTTTCGATTCTGTGAGCTCTGTGGTCGATTCGTTTGTTTATAATGTCAAATACAATAAAGGCGCTTTGTAATCGTGGAATGCACTCCAAAGCCGGATTTTCAGCTGTCTCATATTATAAGTTTAGTTTATGAATGATTCGCGTGTAAGTGTTAATAAATATAATGTTTTAATTGTTTTGTTCTGTTTTGTTCAAATTAGGCCTAATTACCGTGGGCGAAGCCGTGGGTACCTGCTTAGTATAACTATATTTCCAACAGCACATCAGCAACTTTTAAGGGTAGCCTATACATTTAAACTGATAAACTTATCGCAATAAACATGTTTGTAAAACTTATTTTTTGACACGATCTTGTGAAGTAGTACTGTAATTAAGCAGAAATCATCTATATGACACTTGATTAATATTGATCTAACGTTTCAATTTTTTATGTCAACCGTTTTATAGTCTCTATCTAATGCATGCTTGCTTTAAATAAATAAAATAAAATGCGCATTCTGCTTAGTCGGATTAATTTTTTTTTATGAGATTTTAAAATAGAAGTAGGTATTCTAATGCACCATGCTTTCGCAGTGGTTTCTCGATTCTTTTAATTTCTATCAGGAACACTAACTTTTTATATACTGTGTATGTGTGCGAGAAAGTAAAAGTGGAATATCTTTCTTTAAATGTCATTCTCTGCAATAACTGCTTAGGATTAATTTCATAGTAAAATAACAGAAATTAATAATATAATATGGAACTGTGAAGTTTATGTAACATAGATGACTGACATTCACGTTAGATGTAAATTATGAATTACATAAACGAAGTAAGCATAACACATAAATACAATTAAAAAAAGAATGGAAGCAATGCTCTTCCAGTAAACTTGCTACCTGTTTTTACTACCTGGCCAACTCACTAGTAGCCTATCCTATTCCAACTACGGTACAATATTGTTCAAAGGTACCGGTATCACTACTTAAATTATTTTATTTTATTTTATTTTACAATTTTACAAATTATTTCTGAAATACTGCCCAGAAAAAACAGTAGATACCCAGCAAAATGGGTTGTATTAAATTATCCTAAACTTTATCTAAAAATGACACCAGACCGGTGTTAATATGTGTGGAAAAACACGAGTAAAGTTAAAATATTACTAGTGGTGACATTTAGGATGTTCAAGGGCTTCTTTTAGGGGCAGTGTGCAGAATTTACGAATTTAGCATAGGCGACACTACTATTAGGCCTACTACTACTACCACTACTACTACCACTACTACCACTACCACCACTCCTATTACTACTACTACTATTATTATTATTAGCCTTAATAGTTGACCTCAGTAATCGACAATCACATCAAATTATTATGGGGCATCTTTTAAAACCATATTATTATTGTTTTCTGTAATGTTTCTGAGCGACGCTCGAATCCAAGGCTATCTATATGAATTACGAATACGGTAGGTTTAACATTTTTTGCTCCAGGTAATGAAGATGGGTAACTCGATCAGCTACATGCTAATCAGAGGGGAACTGATCGGAACCTGATGGCATTAAATCTGCGTGCTAAAATATCGAGGGCAGAAGTAATCTACACGATTGTAGTGACGATCAGTTCACAAGAAGGTCTTCGTATCCCGAAAGAATCCATGTAAGAGTTCGCTAGAACGCTAACTCGATCTGCAACTCTAAGCTAAAGGTGCAAAGATATGATGGGGTTATGTTTAATATATTTACGCGAATAATTTTCTTAAATGACACTTTCAGGCCTAATAAAATCCGGTAAACTGATATGACAAAATGCCGACGAGTTAATAGGCCATATTTCATTTGCTTCTGACATACATGGCACAGATTTGGTACTATTAATATTGTTATATAGGCCTATATAAAACATTAATGTTTATTACTAATAGAGTACCCTATTTAAATATTATAACAATACGTTTAGTAATTCATTCAATAGCAGTAATGTAAATAAACAAACTATATATCACAATTATTACTACCACCCTATGGGTTTGACCAAATACTGACAAATCTTTATCATTAACATGTGTTTACTTACCATGAGTTATCTGAAGGTATAACATTTTCTCTGTGAATTGCGGATGTCCATTTAAGCCGTCTGGATCAATTTTTGGGAAATTTAAACACTTGGACAGACTCTTCCTTAGCATTAGCCTATTATTGTTATAGTACAGTCAGGAACACAACACTTATTACATTAGACATTTTCTATATTTTTGTATAAAAAGACAATTTTTATCCATAATGTAATGGCAGACTCATTCTTTCGGCATACTATGAATAAAGTGTGCATGACGTCTTAACTGAAATGGAAGGCCGTGGTTATGGCTAGTAACGCGGCTTTATTGGAGTATAGTAATGTTTTGCTATTTAAAAAGCATGTGACCGTTAATTAGTCCTTACTCCGGTACCAGTCAACCGATTAGGTCCAAAATCAATAGGCTTCTTCTCATGGAAGTTATAAATCCATATACCAAGTTCATGAAAATCCGAAAATCATGAAAAGCGTATACGAGTTATCGCGCGTACAAACACACGGAAGGACGGACAGATATTTTCCCGTCCACCATACAATATCATAAAGTACCGTTTTGTCACTTAACAAATAGAGAGGTCTTTTGTGTTTATTGTTTTTTTTAAATAATAATAAAATGATTACCATGGAAAATACATAAAAAAAGGAGAGCGAACTGTCATCAATGTCATCTGTAGTAGGGCCTAACATTAGATTGACTAGAACAAAACCAAGCCACTGCCACGAGTTTGATATTACAGTTGGTAAGATATAGGCCTACTCAGTGTTAAAATTCCCGGTTTGCGTATTCCACTGCCTTCTAGACTCTATTACTCGTGTATTATACTCTGCCTGTCCTATGAGGCTAGTTTTGCGTACGGGCGACGGTACAGATTGCAGCGCCTACCGCACTTGTGGCAATACCTTACACATTACCGTAAATCGTTTCTCAAGCAGTCATGGATTTGCTTTGGGAACAAACCTTATATCAACAATGTTATTAGCGAAGCAATCTAGGTGCGGACGGTGTCGCCTCTACTGGAGAAATTCGACAAACCGAGCAATACGCTGAACTCAATGTTAAAACATAGTATAGGACAGGCAGTGTATTCTCTCTTATTCCATGAAACTTAACAATAAACTCCTGGTACCAACAAACATAATTTTGTTTCTGCGTCAACGTAACACTAAGAAATATCGATTAGGCCTACTTTCTATGTTGCCAGTTGTAAACTAGAGACATGGATTTCCATCCAAACATCTTCGTTTTAGAAATCGCACAGAGATTTGGATCTCGGCCACAGATTAAAAACCTGTTTTAGCAATCCACCCTAGGAGTTCTATATTATTAAGACGCTGGTAACAGAGACAGATCTGTAGGATCTCATCAATCTCCTAATTACTGTGCGTAGTTCTCCAGAGTAACAGCTTGTTATCATTTCATCTCTATTAAAGCAATGTTGGTGTAGACTTATCGATTTCGCTAAAATGACTCGTTTATTCAGCGTTTAGCACAGAACAGAACTCTCATAGACGATAGCGTGTAATTTAAACTGGGTGACATGAATACATCTAGGCCGTTGTAATATTGATGATACGATAATGAAGCAGTTCGCTTATACTATCTAGGCTTGATAGACCGGCTGCTTGTCCAACGCAGCCTGTCATGTTAACGTGTATAGAATACACATCCTCTAATAACGATAGCATTTAACTTCCTCCGTTTAAATAAACCGTTTGAGAACAGAATAGGCCTATCTCGAACACACACTAAAATGTATTGGGTACAATAATCTATGTAATTAATTTGATATAGATCTATTTCAATCCAGAACAGTCTTTTATAGGACTATTTGCAAATTTTAGAACATGCAATCATAAAGTCACAAAGCAAAGTAATTACTGTTCTTTTATTTGTTAACCTTTTCATTTGTAATTATTGTAATTGAGTGTGTGTTGTTTAATTGATTTGATTTTAGTGTCACTTTGTAAATGTTCTTAATGTTGTTGTTTATTTGATTGTCAAAAAGTCTACTGTGTAATTTTTTTTTTAGTTTAGTGGACTTAAAAAAAATAAATAAATAAAAAGAATACTCTTACTATAATAACTGAACACATCACCTGTACCGGATACTGAACCTTCTATTACCATAGGCTAAGGCTATAGCTAATTTTATAATGAACAATAACGATTTTTAAATAAAACAATACATTTTAATTTCTCAACATTTCAACGCAATTTAATGTAAATGAATTTAACGTACGAAGGATTGTATTGAATACCTATGATTTTGTTGGTTAGGTCTACATTGGATGAAAATAATAGTCATGGGCAATACGTTTTATATGAATGGAAAAAATATTATTTGGAGCTTAAAGGTAAGTGAATATTTACTCCACTATGATAAACTTTAATGCTGCGTGTGGCTACTTCCGCTTTGAGCAGACGAACAGTTTCTTGCCAAACACGAAACATTCGACATCACTTTCTGTGATGTACTTAACTCCAGTAATTTATGTTTCAGCTCAATGTCCTGCAATGATCGCGCAAGTAATTCGAGTTCTCCCGTTTATTTGAACTTCGTAGCACCTTTAGTGTTTACTTATTAGTAGACCTGGGATTTTAGGCTCTAAAAATATTAGTTTTAAGGACCTAAAATAGGCTTTTAAAACAAGTAAATAGGCTTTAAAAAAGAAAATAGGCACTTAAAATGTTTTTTTAAAATGTGTAAATAGATAGAAAATAGAATTTAAAATATTACAATATATCGGTACCGTACAATTAAACTGTAACATGGTCTTTTCTACTGCAAGAAATGTGGTATACCTATTCTTAACAGAATTATCTGCAAAATTAGGCATCACGAACTATATTCACTTAAACAGATGTTCTTTCACTGGTGACTTGACACAGTAGTTCTTCCCCCTTAATCTTCCCCCTCTCTCGTCAGTTAGCATTCCTTTAGCGACAATTGTTTGGAATAATCAAGTTTCTGTGAAAACCCCACCTCTGCTGTTCTGCTTTTCATTGAGGGATGTCCATTATAAGACTGTAAAAATTACAGAAGTTGAATTTTATTTTAAATGCACAAAATAGGAATTTTAGGCATTAAAATAGTAAAATAGGCTCTAAAGGTCCAAATAGGTATTTTAGGGCACTGTAAAACTCTATAAATATAAGTGATTTATCATGAAACATCCACATATTTTTTAAAAAATTAATATTATTTCATAAGGAACAAAATAGGCATTTGCCTTAAAATCCCAGGTCTACTTATTAGCCTAAATAATAGGAAACACTTTATATGGAGCATATTAGGAAATGCCAACAAAAATAATCGCAGCAAGGAACTGCAGCCTCAATCAAGTGTCGTGCGCAGAGAAAGCACGAAAGGTACAATCCGATTTCATTTTTATGGCACCTCCTACATATTGTTTAACACATATCACACACTAAAAAAAAAAAAAAAAAAAAAAAAAAAAAAAGTGATCCAGTTTATTAATTCTATTATTTTGTCGTTAAACAATTAACAATTCGTTTTTATTCCTCTTCTTCAGAACATTACTTTTATCTGACGCAGACGGCAATATTATTGTTCAGTGTAAATGGAATAGTTAACTGTGGTAGAATGTGTTATGAATTACACGCACTAACTGCCTGGTATTTTGATTTACTAGGGCGTGAAAAATGTAAGTCTATAGAAGGGAGGAAGCTTAGTCCTCTGTTTTTAGGGACTGGTCTCATACATAGCACAATCCGGGGAATGCTGAACACATTAATTACAAAAAATCCCTTTAGGCAGGCCTACAGGCGGAGGTAGATTTCGAAGTGCTTTTGGTTTAATTTATTGTCGCTGCATAGCACTCTTCTTCTTTAGCCTTGGCATGGCAAACCTGCAGTAATAAGAACTGAATTCGGTAAAGAGGAAGAGCCTACAATCATTTGTTTTGACAACAAGAATAGGATATAATATTCTGGGAGGCCGTGCGCAAGATTAGCAATGAATAAAAATAGCAAAGCCGCTAAACAAGACAAAATTATGATATTATAATAATTCTTTTAAGTGTTATTATTTTCAAACATTAAAATCTCGCGTAATATGAGAGCTATCAAGAAACTATTTATTGATTTGTAGAGTACTCATCAAGAGCTTTTCAACGATACCCCACAAGACGTGGTTTCAAAAGTTTCGAATTTTCATCCCCCACCCCCACCTCCACCCCCACCCTCACTCGAACCCCCGAATCGTTGGTGTCACTGTGAACTCCATAGGGAGTACTCTAATTTATTCAAACAAAGTTTCCCTCTATACCTCATAGGGGCCGAGATATACATTTTTAAAAATTTCAACCCCCTCCCCCGACCACCCCCTTGGGCCAATTTTGCCCATTAACGAACTTGTCCGAACTATTGGGCCTAGAAATAACATAATAAAATTTGGTTCAAATATCTTCAAAATTACGGCCGCTATCGTGTAAAGATATATATATATATAAATATATATATATATATAAATATATATATATATATAAATATATATATATATAAATATCACAAAAAAATTTTTTGAACGGGCGGTGGTTTCGTACTTAGGGGAGCATGAAACGTAAAGATATGAAAGAATTTTTCGAAAATCATAAAGTGGTATCCATTGCAATAGGTAGATTTTTCTTCGAAAATCTACCTAAAAATACTTGAGAAACATTGATGCAACTCCATGCATCCGTAAAATCAGATATTTGTACACCGCTGATTAAACTTGCAAGAAAAATATTACTCCAAAAGTAAAACAAAAAAATTACATAAACTTGTCTATAATTCCATTATTTTAACAAACTTGGGCCAACTTGGAATTGTGGAATGTGAAAATTATCTTGTACATATTAAAATAGTTTAATGCTGATATCAAACTATTAAATTTTTCATCCCAATTTCTAAAATCCATTAAATTGGATCGTGTGAAGTGGACGTAGAAAGTCTCGAATAACAATAGCCTTCATGTTGTAATTCATGGCAAAAAAAATACTGTATTTCCATTATTCACTGACAAGATTTCCGATCTGCTTCAATGCCTATATATATATATATATATATATATATATATGCTTCGCTGGAATAGAAGGCATTGATAGCTATATACTGTATATATATATATATATATATATATATATATATCAATGCCTTATATTCCAGCGAAGCATGTACAAGCCTATGGGTCATACAAAGCTTTTTTTTTAAATATCCACGTTAAGAGGTGAAATTAATTAGTGGTTACGTAGCACTGAAATCTAATACGATACTCTATATTAATATCATCAAGAATGTCAGGTTAAAAAAATATATATACAAAACTCAAGCATTTGAAACGTAGGGTTAATTACATATATGCATTATAAATCTGGCAAGTGTGACTCGCGAAATCCCAGTTTTTTAGTCATATTATCTCAGTTTGAAAAAAAAAAATTAAACATGAACTGCTTGTCCTTTTAAAGTAATACCAGATGAAAGTTAAATTTCAGTTGTATTCATGCATTGTACCTTCGTTCAATTCCACAGCTTTAAAAACACTAAATAAGATACAACTTTGAAAGTCTTGTCCAGAGGAACAAACTTTTAGGAAAGGAGCTTTTCATAATGCCAGAAGATTGAAGAAGTGTTGACCACCTTAGGGTGAAATGTGAACCAGCCACGAATAACTAAATTACTATGTAAATAAATTCTACTTCCATTCTGTGAAGGATAAATATAATCCCAAGAAAACATCGATTACACATCGAACAGTAGATGAGAGGCTGGTCCCTTTAGCCGCGATAGCTAAGGTCTTGTAGCCGTGGCGAAGGGGCTGCGGGTTCGAGTTCCACCTCGGGTATAGATGATAGTCTATGATATAAAAGGAGAAAAAAATTAGATAACTAGAAAAAAAGACGCATTTAAAAAAAATAGCCGCTGCATTGCACTCTTATGCTAATTTCTAACAAATAGGTTACCATGTGACGACTGCCACGTTTCTATTAGTGGTGTAAATTGCAAATTACACATCCAGGGATTCAAACATGGGATTCCCGAACACGAGTCCCAGACGTTGATGACAAAAGTCATCTTACTCAATTCAAGTGTCTTTGTCTTCATGTCTCAAATACCAGCTGGAATATCTATTATGCGGGACTAAGTTCACGAAGAGCTGGGGGGGGGGGGTTGAATATATAATTATCCGGGCCCTTAAAAATAAATATTTATCATTATTTACTATGATCACCATGGTGGCCAGGAAAATCAAACTCTCCTTAGTCATGAATAACTGTCGGCAGCTCTGACCATTAGACTAGAAGGCCGGTCTCAAAGACGAATATCGTAGGTTTTTCTGGACACATTATCGGTATGTAAAGTTCAGAGTTCAGTGAATGCGAAATAATCGGCCAGCTATGTGAATATGAATAGGTGTAAATCAAGTACTTCCATTAGAAATCTAAAGACATTTAAACATTGTTAATATTACATCTAAACTTTCAGTACATTTTCAGAATGTCTTTTCCCACCGAAATATTACAAATGTTGCTTGTGTCTATTAAAGTTGAATTGTTACTACGTTAATTTATCCCAAAGCCCTAAAAGGTAATTATTCACCGAAATTGCCACTAATAACCCTAAAATAACTTTCGTGCAAAGTGGATTCAACCGTTTACACGTTAACTCAGAGAATTTACTAAAACAATCAGCATAGGCAGCAGATAGCCAAATAATATTATAGCTTCAAATCCGCTAAAATGTAAAATGTAAAATGAAAAACCTCTCAACCCTTGCTTGCAGAGTTAAATTTATATATTAATATAAGCAATTATCAAGTAAAATGATCAGTAGTCTCTAAATTTGAAACCGATTAGGGAAACTTAGGTGGAATAGCTGGTTTCCATGAATGACAATCGTAATTAGAGGATAAAAAATCCCTACAATTTGCAAAGTGCAAAAATCCTATTAATTTTTGTAAACAAATTTTAGGTGATGAATCCACGTCACTAGGAGTGAAAACCGAAAAGATTTATGTTTACCGTCCTCTCGTCTGTCATACAATATTAAACGCTATATAACAAATGAAGTATTCCATCTGCTTTCTTTATATAATGATATCTTGCAAATAACATGAACAATTCAAGAATAATATTTGTGACTATGAAAAAAGTCATGAATATCCAAGAATAGATTCAACACATAGCGAAAGAAACGTGAAGTCAGGATGAAACATTTATTGTTTCCTGATTAAGGACAATCAAATTAAGGCTGTAAACCTTTTAAGTGTACAAAACAAGTGCACAACGCAACTCTTTCCCTAGAATATATCTCAGTATCTCATAACGAAGGCAAGGAAGTTAAAGCTTTATCTGAAGATGAAATACCTACAACAATGTTCTAAAATTTTTAAAATTTGCTCCGGGATCAATGGAGTATGCTCCCATTTGCGTAACTGCAATATTTACGTTCTCTTGTTAACGGAATTACATTATAAAAAGGAAAAATTAGTGGATGTTGAATAAATTATATTAAGATTTTTTTTTTTTAAAAAAAAAAGGCCATTGTAACAAATTTCAGTAGAATGAAAAATGAAGTGAAACGTCGCTTTTAAGATATACAATCAATTCCGAAAACACTAGGCTATGTATTCTCAATTATTGGAAATCTCTTCTCAAAACATTCACTTAGCCAAATATGCTGTTAATGTAATTAACAGAGATATGCATATTTAAAATGTCAGAATTATGCCGTTAAAATGCGACAAATTAACAAAATATGCACAAACATTTTAATATCAAGCAAATATGATGCATTATTGCTAAACTATCGAAATATGCAACAATATGCAAAATGAAACATAAATTTTCTGTTATTTCTTTCAGGTCTTGTACACATTTTAATACTAGCATGTATAGGTGCATTATTAAAAATACGATTTTTCAATAAATTTCGGGCCCTGCTTATAACATGTTCATTTCTGGAGAATTCACTTGTCCAAATATCGTAAGTTAAGTGTAACTTTTTTCGAAAATCGCTTCGAAAGAACTGTAATTCAAATTGAACTTAAGTTTAATATAAACCTTTTAATGTTTAAAAGGTATATACAATATTTACGAATACACTTGGAGAAGAATGAACCGGGAGAAATGATACTGTAGCATAAGTCAGAGTAGGCTCACCGTTATAATAACTGTCGGTCTTAACAGTAACAATTCGAGTGATGTGAAATTTAATACTGTGCAGAAACCAAAACTGCAATTTGGATAGGCTACAAAATATGCCACGTTTTTCCAGGATTTGTCAAATCTAATAATTTTAGGATTACTAATTGCAAATCCGTAATAAATTAACAAAAAGTTGCGTATTTCTTTCTGTTATATGTTACTATACAACACGGGTTAATACTGAAAATAAATGTGAACTTGGTGAGGGTAAAATGAATGTCCACACCAATTAAAGACACTCATGAGAGGAAAATTGTGCAACATAAGCTGCAATCCTCAGCAAAACTCCTTTGTACCAGACAGGCAGCATTAATCGCCATTTCATTTCGCTCAACCAATTCGACGTTCTTATAGGGCCGGTCCTTTCCACAGTTTGTTGGAAGCATACTGTAGATCCATTATTGTTTATTGTTGGGCAGACCGAATACAAACACCATGCATTGTGAAGATTATACAACTTGAACACAATACGCAAATCAACCCTCTTTTTAGCACTTACATTCTAGATCATAATTCAACAAACTGAAACAGGATTTACAGCATCCTGTATTAGTACCCGATTATTGCTTTGATCTCCTAATTGTTAAACTCAAGACAGTATAATACTGTATTTCTTAAAATCAGCAAGATAGTAATAATATAAAGGAAATTATACACACACGTAAATAATTACGGTGCGAATCAAAGATGAAGCCATCGAACTTCTAAGTGCATAGCGCGCGGCCGTCACCGGGCATAGGATGCACGTTCGCCGAGACAGTTTTTAGCTCTCGCTGACAGTAGGCTATTTAGTGTTCCAAATCCTTGAATTCTGTGGGTGTACGCTACGTATCGCCTCGCTCAATTAGTTGACAGTTAACATCAAAGAAGTCGCCGCCGCTTGGAGTAGTTGCCACACTGCACAGTGTTAGGCCGGGCGCAAGTTGAGACGCAGTTTGGTGACGTGAGGTGACGCAGAGTGACTTCTAACCTAACTTATTACTTTTCAATTCGTCAAATAACAATACTGCAAGAAAAGAAGTCAAATTTTAATTAAGGTGTCATTATTATTATTATACAAAGAATTATCAAATATTACCAACTGACAAACAAAAAGAGATACAATGTTCAATAAATGTTCATGTGTATAATAAATAAAATCAACTTAGTATTTGACAGTTGTATATAGACATACTTTAATAAAATGAATGTATATAATCCAAAATTTTTATTCACAATCGGATTCGAAACAATATATGGTGTTTATTAAGACTACTAGTATACAGGTTGAATTTCTTACCAAAACTTGAATTATCTTATACTAGTTGAATTCATACACTAAGCTGCATAATGAAGTTTATCAATAATAATGAGAAAATTATTGATCTTTTCGCGGAAATTAAAACAAGAATAATCGATTTAATTTTTAAACGAATAGATCAAGCTTGAGCTGTAACAATTTAAATTACAGTAAGTAAAAAAGTTTGATTTTGTTCTTTTAGGGTCTTTTCAAGTTTCTGAATCAATTTTCTTTTTAAATATGTATATTTCCTTTTGCACAATATTCAAAACGAAGGCTAAACATTTTATGAAGCAGCAATCGCACTAATTTTAGCTACGAGTCGACACTGGGAAGAATGTATTAATTTCCTACAAATTTAATTTTTTTTAATGTAATGTTGCGAATACTTACATTCAGCGATCATATATACATATAATTAATAATTATGATACGAAAATTCATCATTAAGACATAATAAATATAATACCCTTTAATTTCTTATTTTTAATGTCACTATAACACTCAATCATTCAATTCAATTTAAATTAAGGTTACTTTTCAAATTCCGGTGAGATACTAAGTTTAACTCTGAACGGGAAAACATTATAAAGCGAAACGGAACTAATTGGTAAAATCATTTTGAGAAAATGTTTCATTTCAGAAACGTTTGTTAAGGAACATGGAGCAATTTTACTGTACATAATTATAAAACATTTATGAAAGTAAGTTGAAAATAAATTTCAAGATGACTCCTTCATTTTATTTTTAATTACAAATCTGAAACTTCCCAACTAATTAATTCTTATGGTTTATACTAGTTATGATATACATCTGTATAGAAAATATACACTTTTATCCCTGCTTATGCAACTTTTTCTTTTCGTCGAAAATCTACTGCGTATAAAATGTTATCTAAAACAAATGAAGGGTACAGCGGAAAACGAAAAAGGATAACAAATTGAACACATTGTATAGAAATTAATTCAAGAAACGCTTTTGATTGAAAAGAGCATAGCAACAAACTGATAAACAATAAATATGAAGAGTTGAAGAGGGTTTGTTTACTTTCAGAGCGGACATCAATCTTTCAAACTGCATGGAGTACGATCCTTTTTCCCCTATAATATTACCGCTTTCTGCCTAAACTAATTCCAAAATTCCAAATTCACTATTAGAAAGCATTATTATCTCAAAGTCCATAAAAACGGACACTACTATAGCTTTTCCCTTGTTCCCTTCAAATAAATCCATCTTATTTAAGTATAAAAACATTATAAACAACTTTATCACATTTCTTTCCAATGCCCTTCGCAATTTCTTCCCAAATCTGAAATTTTAATTTGACGTGTCGTACAATTTTTTCTCCCTCGACCTGCCATAATTAATTTATCCTCAATTAATTTCTTCTCAATGTCCATGGTGGACAAACAACTTCTCACGCGCAGTGAAAAGTCACTAGTGAGAAACTGTGGCACGATCACAAACGTCCGCAGCTCGTGACTCGTTGAATCTGCTTCACTTCACCCTGCGTGCGAACCTTCGTTGTTGTATTTAATTCTATGTTAAACTTACGGTGAGTCACCTCTACCTCACGTCACCAAACTGCGTCTCAACTTGCGCCCGGCCTTAGTAAACAGAGCGGGAAGATGTAGATGCAGCAAAACACTTACGTGGCAATGCCATTGAGCAATGAGAGAATTGGCAACACGAATTCAGTCAGCGGTTTCTTTTGAGAAAATCTTTTACAGTAACAACAAGCATTGTAATATGAGAACAAAGCGAGCCGCCCGTCAACGTTATGACTCAAATGGCTGCTCTCTGTACATTATGTTTGATGACTGCTGACTGCGGACTATGGCCTTCAGGTTTGACATTGTGATTTTTATCTGTCGAAATCTTAAAATGACAATAATAATCTATTAGGCCTACCATTATTATTCTTCTTCCTAGTTTATCCACGCCGCCAGGACCGCGACCTGACGGGAGAGGGATTACCGCTGGATCACACAGGCCTACATACTTTCTTTTTAATCAGACAGGGACATAAAGGGCCTCCCCGGATGAGTGATCAGCCCAACGCCGAGCCCACCTCCGGGACAACACGAACACATAGGACAAGACACGCCAATTGCACACACATTCCGAGCAAGGCGACGATGGGATGAAGATGATAACGATGGCCAGATGATGTCTGGAACCACAAGGGCATAGAGTTACCCAACTTTCGTCTGACAGGTGAGGAAAAACCCCCACCTAGGTAATTTTTCCCGACCAGGAATCGAACCCTAGCCCGCTGTGTGAGGGACCGAAAAGTCCTCGAAATATCCTACTTAGAGCTTCAAACAGTATTCTAGAGTTTTGTACATAATAAACTTAACAATAAGCCGCCCGCCGATGAAATACTTTTTTCAACTAAGTATTAGTGGAGAAATCTTTTAGAATGTACAGTCGGTCAAATGAAAAACGTCGGGCGTTATTTTATAAAGTATCACGAACGAGCATATGCGCATGTACAGGAAGACTTAAGGTTTGGTTCACACACGCCTCTTGTCTATCCATGTATTTTCTTGATTATTTAGTCAGTTTTGTTCCAAAATAAACATGTATAGAAGGCTGTGGCTATATGCCTCAAATCCGCCATATTATTGGTTGCAAATTTTTATAATATTAATAATTAATAGATTCGCGAGGAATAGCCTATGTTTATTCAAGGAGCATTTTTTAAAGATTTTATTTTATAATACCGGTACTTGTAGTGCAAAATCAATAACTTACAACTTCTGCAATCAATCTAGCATCGAAATACGCGGCCGGCCAGATCCACGTTTCCTATGAAAACTTCCGGTCGCATTATAGTGAAGTTCCCACCTCTGAGCTGCTCTTTCATAAATATGGAACCTTCTCGCTGCTTCAGAGGCCGAAAAATGCAGGTCAATTACAGCCCTAACTACACTTTCTCTCACTTTAGCATTTGTATGTGGCGATGACACAAAGCAAAATGAATTATGACAATACATTAAGTTGAATATCGTGTGTTGCGCTTTCCGCGTTGTTCATTTTTTCCCTCCTGTCGCATGGCCTCAAATGTTCCGAAAATGACCTGTATTTTATGTTTTTTATAGGAAACTTGTGAACTAATGCGTTTAAACTTTAATTTTAACTGCATACGAGTCCCAACGTTTTTTTTTTTATTTGACCGACTGTATGTGGAATATGAACGACTAAAATAATCTGTTTCTCAATAATTTTAAAAAAATCTATATATATATTTTTAAGCAAAATATAATTTTAAAACCACCTTACACCCTCATTAATTATGTAAAATGATACTAGAAGAAAAATAATTTTGTGTTTAACTTTAATTGTTGACGTAATAGTTAATTTAGAAACAAATTTTCATATAATTGTTGTATAAAAACAATAATAGTCCATAAAATATAAAGAATTATTAATTATAATTGTAAAAATTAATTATACGTCCTAAAACTTATTTTATACAATAAATTGTTAAAAACACAGGTACTCGAAGTAGGCCTTCTTTTCACACATTAAAAATTAAAACACACAGAATACATGTAGATTATTAGAATATTTAGTTAATTAATGTATCATCTGTTATTAATACAGGAAATTCTTAAGACTAATGTTCAATATGCTTCTTCAAGTAGTAGCTAAACTTACTTAAAACACAATATTGAAACTTCACTTCAATTGTCTAAATTATTACAGTAATGGCTACTAACGACTGAAGTCAAGTTTTAATACTTTGTTTTAAGTAAGTCTAAAGACTTTCCTGTGAGAATAACAGGTGAACTATTTCCGTGTATGGACACGTCTTTATGTGTAGACCTAAATTAATTAACAAAACATTCTAATAATCTACATATATTTTATGTTTTTTTAATTTTTAATGTGTGAAAAGAAAGCTATTTCGACCAGCTGTGCTTTTAACAATTTATTGTATAAAATAAGTTTTAGGAAGTATAATTAATTTTTACAATTATAATTAACTAGCATGTGCCCGCGGCTTCGCCCGCGATAATTATTTCAAAAATTAAAAATTAAGAGC
Organism: Ectobius pallidus; assembly: GCA_964059195.1. NCBI lineage: Eukaryota > Metazoa > Arthropoda > Insecta > Blattodea > Ectobiidae > Ectobius > Ectobius pallidus. The sequence continues at coordinate 109,967,831 of CAXKWD010000003.1, read as the reverse complement.
ATAATAGTTAAATCATTATATTTATTAACACCTAAATCGCGTGGACTACATGTCACGATTAGATAGCGTCGCTTGGTAAAAGCGATCTCAGATTCGAGTTCCTTGGCCCAGAAAATCCCTGTATAGTGAGTTTCGTCCAAATCGAACGATGTTTAACCATATTTAGGTCTATGTTGATTATCCCTCTTCCGTGTAGGTTGAAAATTTCATATGGGCTTACAACATTCTAGCGATCGCGATGCTTTTATTACCACGGTATGACAAAAATAGCCAAAGCCAACTGCAATTGATTTGACACTGAAATGTATTCCTGAAATCTGATGCTTCGACAGCGCTAAAATCACGTTTTTTGCCAGTTTTTCACTCATAACTCGCGAACGAAAGCTAAAATTAAAAATCCGGCTTCGATGCTCATTCGCCCACCTTTCACCCCACCTATGTTTAAAATTTCAGATCTCTGCGTTTTGTAGATTTCGCTGGGCATCGTGGACAGACGGACAAACACGTCCTTTTATTATTTTAAGATAGCATGTGATATTATTTCAAAAATTAAAAATTAAGAGCATAATAGTTAAATCATTATATTAACACCTAAATCATGTGGACTACATATCACGATTAGATAGCGTCACCTGGTAAAAGCGACCTCAGATTCGAGTTCCTTGGCCCAGAAAACCCCTGTATAGTGAGTTTCGTCCAAATCGAACAACGTTTGACCATATTTAGGCTAATATTGATTATCCCTATAATAATAATAATAATAATAATAATAATAATAATAATAATAATAATAATAATAATAATAATCCTCTTCGGTGTAGGTTGAAAATTTCATATTATGTTTGCGTGCCTTGACATTAAAAACAAATGAATCGACCAGCGTGAGCTACAACATTCAAGAGATCGCGATGCTTTTGTGTCGAAGGTATGACAAAAATAGCCAAAGCCTAGTGTAATTGATTTGTATTACTGAAAACTCATGCTTCGAAAACGCAAAAAATACACGTTTTTTGCCCGTTTTTCACTCATAACTCTCGAAGGAAAGCGAAAATTAAAATTCCGGCTTCGAGGTGCATTTTCCGACCCTTCAGTCCGCCTATGTATAAAATTTCAGATCTCTGCGTTGAGTAGATTTCCCTGGGCATCGCGGACAGACAGACGGAGGACAGACACTTCCTTTTATTAATATAGATAGACTAGCATGTGCCCGCGGCTTCGCCCGCGATAATTATTTCAAAAATTAAAAATTAAATCATTATATTTATTAACACCTAAATCACGTGGACTACATACCACGATTAGATAGCGTCGCCTGGTAAAAGCGACCTCAGATTCGAGTTCCTTGGCCCAGAATACCCCTGTACAGTGAGTTTCGTCCAAATCGAACAATGTTTGACCATATTTAGGCCTATATTGATTATCCCTCTTCCGTGTAGGTTGAAAATTTCATATGTCTTCGGGCCTTGATATTCTAAACAAATGAATCGTCCAGGATGGACTTACAAAATCAAGCGATCGCCCACGATAATTATTTCAAGAATTAAAAATTAAGAGCATAATAGTTAAATCATTATATTTATTAACACCTAAATCACGTGAATTACATACCACGATTAGATAGCTTCGCCTGGTAAAAGCGATCTCAGATTCGAGTTCCTTGGCCAAGAAAATCCCTGTATAGTGAGTTTCGTCCAAATCGAACGATGTTTAACCATATTTATATAGGTCTATGTTGATTATCCCTCTTCCGTGTAGGTTGAAAATTTCATATGTCTACGGGCCTTGACATTCTAAACAAATGAATCGACCAGCGTGGGCTTACAACATTCAAGCGATCGCGATGCTTTTATTTCCACGGTATGACAAAAATAGCCAAAGCCAACTGCAATTGATTTGACATTGAAATGTATTATTGAAATCTGATGCTTCGACAGCGCTAAAATCACGTTTTCTGCTAGTTTTTCACTCATAACTCGCGAACGAAAGCTAAAATTAAAAATTCGGCTTCGAGGTGCATTCGCCCACCTTTCAGTCCATCTACTTTAAAATTTCAGATCTTTGCGTTCAGTAGATTTCGATGGGCATCGTGGACAGACAAACAGCATGTGCCCGCATGTGCCCGCATGTGCCCGCGGCTTCCCCCGCGATAATTATTAACACCTAAATCACGTGGAGTGCATTCCACGATTAGGTAGCGTCCCCTGGTAAAAGCGACCTCAGATTCGAGTTCCTTGGCCCAGAAAACCCCTGTATAGTGAGTTTCGTTCAAATCGAACAATGTTTGACCATATTTAGGGCTGATTATCCTTCTTCCGTCCTAGGTTGAAAATGTCATATGTCTGTGGGCCTTGACACTCTAAACAAATGAATCATCTAGGATGGACTAACAAAATCAAGCGATCGCGTTGCTTTTATTTCCAAGGTATGAGGTATGATGACAAAAATAGCCAAAGCCATCTGTAAATGATTTGATATTGAAATTTATTACTGAAACTGATGCTTCTAAAACGCAAAAGAATGCACGTTTTCTGCTAGTTTTTCACTCATAACTCACGAACGAAAGCGAAAATTAAAATTCCGGCTTCGAGGTGCACATTCCGACCCTTTAGTCCGCCTATGTATAAAATTTCAGATCTCTGCGTTGAGTAGATTTCGCTGGGCATCGCGGACAGACAGACGGAGGACAGACACTTCCTTTTATTAATAGATAGATTCTTTATATTTTATGGACTATTGTTTTTTATAGAACAATTATATGAAAATTTGTTTTTAAATTAACTATTACGTCAACAATTAAAGTTAAACACAAAATTCTTCTTCTTCTAGTATTATTTTACAAAATTAATGATAGAAGGTGGTTTTTAAATTATATTTTGCCATATTCTACCCTCATTGGAGGTTCGTCTGCAAACAGATACACACCCTACTAATGATAATGAAGTAAGATCATCTGGATAAATTTCCCTAACCTTTCACGTCCTAAGTGATACGAGTTTTCCCCCTAAAGGCATAACTAAATTCCGAAAGAAGCGTGATAAATTCGCTATTGGGCAATGAAATTTGCGACGGAGGCACCGATATTTCGGGCCTGAGTATGGGTGGCTGATCGAATAATTATGAACAGTTCACGGGATAATTATGACCAAAACTATTGAAATCTTAGTTGCGTGGAGATGAAGTAATAATGATTAAGCGGACTATGATTACGGCAGTGAAAATGATAACAGTCATAAACACAATATTGTGTTAAGGATGCTGACAAGGAATTAAGACATTCTTCTCCCCATACATATTATCTTGACACAGAATGATCGTTTAAGAAGTGGAAACTGCCGGTTTAATGTGACACTAAAGTAATTTAATGTCTTTAGCGCGAAAGTGCTTATGCCAAAATATACTGCACTTATTCTTTCATATGTTTGAGTGGGAAGCCAAAAAAGGGTGTGGAAATAGTGGAGTATACTAGCTGCAGTGCAGACTGTATCAGAGACGCATTATGTGTGCCTATGTGTGAGATCGTGAGGCTACATATTTAGCAGCGTCGTAAGTTTCCAAGTCTGGATGTATGCCAGCATGCATTGTCACTCAGCAAAGCCCGTAACGTATACATTCTCCTCTGCTATATCCTAAAGGAACTCCACAAACCCGGAAATAGGCTTTTGCATAGAAGTTTTTTTCCTCTCTTTTTCACAATATGAAGCGTTCATACAGTCACAAGCCTCTTCGCTGTTAGTAGGGTTTAAGTCGACTTACTGCCGACGATATCTAAAATTGTTTTCATATGCAACCTTATATCCTCGTATTTAAAATTTATCACAGGTAATCCCACGAGAGTTGACTAGTTTATCGATAGATTCGCGACTGCGAAGCAGTAGCGAATTTATCTGAGGCAACTCGTCAACTCGAGTTGGATTTATTAAGACTATTCCATGAATAAAATGTAACGGATTATATAAATAATCATTACTTTCGTCCTTTGTTGTATAAAAACAAAACTAACAGTTGTGAGATCACGGCATACTGTGAATCAACCATCCATGAATCGATTCGAGCTCCCGTGGTATAATACAGTGGTACGAATTGTGTATATAGATATAGTTAACTTCATTCAAGTAAGTAAACGTTATTGGTCAATATCAAACAAGCGGCGTATGAGTGGGATAGTCATAGGTAATCCCACGAGAGCTGACGAGTTTATCGATAGATTCGCGACTGCGAAGCAGGAGCGAATTTATCTGATGTAACTCGTCAACTCGAGTTGGATTTATTAAGACTATTCCATGAATAAAATGTAACGGATTATATAAATAATAATTACTTTCGTGTTTTGTTGTATAAAAACAAGACTAACAGTTGTGAGATCACGGCATACTGTGAATCAACCATCCATGAATCGATTCGAAATACCCTGGTATAATCAGTACTACCAACGGCGCATATAAGACATAGTTAACTTCATTCAGGTAAGCTAAGCAGAACAGAATAAAAGCACACGAACTGGCTTGCACCGAATCGAAATTGTGTTCTTAATCAATGTACATTTCTATTATTTCAATTTCCAAACAAGTTATGTTGTATACAATAATCTGTTTTCGTGCCGCTTAGTGGCAGCAATCACTGCACACTGATACTTACACGCCCAGTAACGAGGACACGATTTTATCCCGATAAAACAGTCTCCTCGCGATTCCTACGAGAATATTGTAAGATAAACGGCCGTGATTGGTCTATATCCGAGGAATTGCTAAACGTTATTGTTCAATATCAAACACCCGGCATATGAGTGGGATAGTCTTAATAAAACTCACAGTCTACCTTTACATTACATAAAATGCATTACTACAGCTTGAAAAGCATAACATGGCTTTAGGCATGTGGTTGACTGGTTGCTATACACAACGTGATTTTGGGGGTCCAAAGGTCTGGATAAAATAAGTTTTAAAGTCACAATAAAGCATAATTATATTTAAAACAAGCATAAAAGCACAATATATAATACAAAGCATAATAACTTAAAAATTAACTGCCTGTTTAAAATCTAACAATTCAATGCAGAAATTAACAATATTTCCAGCAACATTGAATACTTGTACGTCAAGTTTACCAGTTTTATGGTCAGTGCAAAATCTAAATAAGGGCAGTTTACATCTATTGAACACCAGCATGCCAAAAATGTCTGTAAATGCAATTCAAAGGGTTCATGATTTTTCCATAGACTATTTTGAGGCTAAAAAGAGAAAAGTTTTATGTATCTTATGAGCAGAGTGCATTAATTAAAAAAGTCCACTGTGCAAAAACATGTGGAAAGTTTTAAACATAGATCTCGCGGATACTGATCAGCAGCATACGAACCAGTACTATACCTCAGGGTATGGAAGGTTCAAAGGATAACATAACAGAAATGGTCAAAGCATTTAATTCTATTATGTTGTCACTAGTCAAAATTAGTTTGATAACTTTATTGAATACGAGGAACAAAACTGGTTCACTAGAATCCAGTGCTGAAATTGGCATAAACGCTGAAAAGAACAAAAGTACGTATGAAATCGGCGTATATTTTGGCAAGAATTTTAAAATAAAGAACCATTTGAGGGTCACGATCTCCTGTTCTTGTCGCGAGAGATGCCTTACCTGCGCGGTTGCCGTAGATTGATGCGTACGTGGTGATGAGCGCTCTAAAACAACGCTGCTCTGCTAGCTAATGTGTATAGCACGTGTAAATTTATGGTTTCCCCCTATAAAAGATTTCCAACTTCAGCACTGCTACAATTAGTATCCGTAAAATGTAGGGGGGTCGCGGCCCTCTAAGGCCCGGGCGGCTTGGGTCGCTTAAATCCTAAAAGGGAGAGGTAAAACTAAGATAAAGAAAGAAAGAAAAATGTAAGGGGCATTAGTAACATTCAGTGGTAATCACTTAAGTCACGTTATATTAGAGAGTATTTTCACTTGAGTGAAGGTTTCTTTTACAGAATTAATTATAAGTATTATTAATATTAGACATCACGGTGGCTCATGCTTAGAGCGTGGGCCTGGCATGCTAGCGGTCCCGGGTTCAACCACCGGGCCTGGCGGACGTGTCATTCGTGGTGGACGAAGCCGTGACCTTTGGGGGTTTTTCTCGGGGATCCTCCCGTTTCCCCCTCTCATTCCACCAACACTCTCCATTTCATCTTCAAACTCCCCCTCATAATCATCCCGTTTCCTTTCCCGGTTTCCGGTATACCCTCGCCCCAGCACCCGCTGTGGGCCTCTCCCGTCCTCCCCGTGGCTTCTGGTCCTGAGGTTTCTGGCTGGTGTGCTGCCAACCTGGGGGCTCTATATAAGAGGTACCGAGGCAGCGGCACACGTGGCATGGTAAAGGTATCTGTTGGATGTAGGGGAGTTCCGTGGGGGCTCGCGGTGGGGTCTGTTGTCGAGGGACCGTTGGCACAATGGGCCGCAAGGCTGAAGTGCTTAGGGTAGTCTCAACCCGCCTTCCCCCTTAAGGGGCCAAATACATACATACATTCAATATGTAAAACACATACAATGTGTAAAACACATAAACAGTTATGCATAAATCATGTGTACATTATGTGACGTTGCAACAGAAGGTACAAAAATGCTCTCTCTAAAACTGCCTTTCACAAAAACTGTTCTGCAAAATTGAAGTTTTTTTAAAACTTAGGCCTAAGTCTTTTTCCCCTTCCTTCAATTAGTACATAATAAAATGGATAGGCATTACGTAACATAATTTCAACGTGAAGGATAAAAGATTTTATAGGTACTGTGCTATGAAAGAAATCATTCGAGCGGCCTTGATGTGGACAATGGAATTGGCATCCTGTGTGCAACAACAACCAGAGCGACGTAATATTCACAGCTACATCAAGTTAAAACTGGTCTTTAGATATCCGTTTCCCGCAGGAAGGGAAAAAATGGAGTCGTGAACTAAATCGTGCGGAAGGAAAATCCCTGATACAAAAGGGTCTATTTATCGTCATATATTCCAAAAATACAGAAAACCAATTAAACCATATCTTTCGCATCTCCCCTCGTAACTCTGTGGCACCCTAAAATACTCGAATAAAATTCCTACTCGACGTTCAATACACCACGAAGATAATAAAGGTCACCTAAACATTTTCCGATTTTCAATTTACAAAGTTAGCATTCTAGCTTCCGTTCTGTTAGTATCTTTTTCGATATCTTGGCAACCACAGCGATTAAATGCGAGAAATAACAAAAAATAACTATAGGAAAAATATTATCACCTTCTCTAATGACATTCTCAATATGCAGAATGTTTTATAGAAGTACTTTCCTGGCCCTGAAATCAATGAATTGTACATTCTTACCAGCTTATACATTTCTAGAGTAGCACTGTTTCCACATGCTTAGGCAAAGAAAGCAAAACTCTTGTATTGTATTGTATTGAATTAGAATGCCCTGGGACAGATTAAAAGCAACATGCGGAGCAAAACGAAAGGACTTAGGATACACCAGAGCTGCAGATTACTTGTTAAAATTTAGAGACTATATAATTAATTAGAGCCTGGTCTTCTAAGAAAAATGCATGTTTATTTTCAGATTCCTAAACATAAGCACAAGTGTTATATTTCGTAAGACCTTCATTGTCGAGCAATTTTAACTATAGACTTATTTCATAGAGCTTATTTTGCTTATTCTGATGGCAAAACGTTTTTTCTTGATTATTTTTTAGTTCTGAATTAAGACCCCATTTTTTTTCTCGAAAATGTCACATTAAAAGGGCTTATTTCACTCCTAAAAGTCATTATGACCGGCTAATAGAACTGTCGAGAAATACGGGTTATAAAAACACTTCTTTCTACCCTCCATCGCTCCCGGAGCCCTCGAAATATAGTCCACACTCCAGTCCCAACAACTTTTCAGCACTTGTGTTCTATTGCTCTATTTTTTCGCTCTTGTGCACTCTTGTGGATATTGTGTTTTGAGCTAGGTGTTTGATTCAGCACTAGCTGAACCGTGTAACTCTGCGTTTTTTCATCTGCCTGAAGGGGGTCGTCTCTTCGATTCTGTATTCAGCTAGAGAGTGAGGGAAAACCCCGAAAACTCCCACTAGGATCGGCTGCTGAGAGAGGTTCCAGCAGTAGCCCGGGCACTTGGGCTATTGCCCAAATGTATTGTATTGTATTGTATTGTATGGAACCCCACGTAGGGGGGAGAGGCGGGTTGGGAACGACCCTAAGCACGTAAGCCACATATGCGGGCTCTTTGTGCCAATCCCTGGTAATGGGATGATTGGCATGCCCAAAGACCCCCCAGAAGCAGACTCCACCGCGAGTCCCCACGGAACGCCCCAACATCCAGCTATAACCAGATACTATACCACGTGCACCACGCCCCCAGGGTCCCTCAGACACCAGAGAGCGCACCTCGGGATTTGAACCCGGGACCGCTCGCATGCCAGGCCCACGCGCTAAGCATAAGCCACCGTGACGGCTATTACCCATATGTAGTGGTCGGTTTAATCCCAGGAGTCTGAGCTTTCTCACGATTAGGTTGTCTCGAATCTGGTAAGTTTAGATATCGTCAATCTCCTGTTGTTTTCTAATTCTTATTAAGTACGTTGAAGTCTTTGAATACTCTGCTTACTGCTTTAGTTCTCAAGAACTTGAGTTCTGGCCGTCAAATTTCTAAAAAGCTTTCCGGTGAAGAAATAGATATTGAAGAGGAATCCATCGAAGAACTGTATGTTTTTCACATGCGCCTGTGACGTCCTGCGACATTCACTTGACAAATCTTTCTTCACTGACAGACGCAAGAGCTTTTACACAAGAAAATCTGCCGAGTCCCTTCCTTACATACTGTAACAGCCGTGATTACGATAAGATTTCTACGAAATTATTAGTGTATTTTCGTTTAAATCGTTATTGCTTATTTTGGTGCTTCATTCTTACACTTTTTGTGCTTATTTTACAGTTTTATTTTCCTTATAAATCTGGGCTCTACTAATAATGTTTCAAAGCCTTAGCCTATACTAAGAGTGATATTATTTTTAACGTTTAATTCATACGACGTCTTCCACTCTCGACCAATGAAGTGTTACTGTTACTTAATTCCTTGTTAATTGCATTTAATAATAGATATCAGTTCGGATATAGAATAAAATCCCTTCTCTCTCTCTCTCTCTCTCTCTCTCTCTCTCTCTCTCTCTCTCTTTCTTTATTTCCCTACCTCCCTCTTGTGTTTTATATTTTTGGAATATTAAAATATCTGGCAGGATGCATATTAAGGAAACGTCCGAACGCGAATACTATAGCGTTGTGTTTTTATCAAATACCGTATGGCGTTGAGTACAGATTTTTTCAACGCACATAGCTGTACTAAACTTAGTGCAACTACTAATCCAAGCTAACGTTTTATATTTAGGTTCTGTGTTACCGTTTATTATATTTTATAGGAAAATGTAACCTAATGTTGAAGAAATGCCTATCGTTATTACAAATTTCAGAAAATTCTTAACATATGAACTGAAATAAATATCCCCAATTTCCACTTCATATCTTTTTTGGCTTTTGGGTCTCAATTTTTTCGTTTCTATTTGCAGGTATTATAGAGAAAATACAGACAGAACGAAGCAAAAATTAAAAAAAAAAAAAATTATGCCTACAGTCTAGAAAGATATTCCCGAAATGATGCCTGCCTGTATGTCCGTCTGTAAAGATTTGTTATACAATACTAATTTTCCTTCCCATTCAGCATATAAACGATGATTTGGCATGAGACGAAATTATCGAACACGGTATTGACACTTAAAATTACTTAATGCAACAAACGTGAAACTCAATGTCGATGGGTAGCAGTTTTAGGGGAAATTCACTAAAAAGGCGAAGTACGTTCGGGCATCCAATCGTAGCCCAAATTCTAAATATCATTTTTATTATTACCTTATTATAGCATAATGGGATAAAAACTACTTCCTAACAAATAAAAGCATACATAATATCCCATTATTCACTTCTATGAAAATATTTTTCTGACAGAACTTTAGGAGAGAAGGAAATCAATAAGACGTATGAGGCATGAAAATGTTTTTTTCCCTTATCAAGTTGGGAACGTTCCACTGCTGGTTTAACAGAGCGTCTGTCTGACAGTTTCAGCACAATTCGTCCATAACAAAGGACACAATCAATTCCGTAGAACAATCCCACTTGCATTTACTCGATGGTTAAAGTTCGAGCCATTCATTTTTGCAACCCAACCAAAACGATGTCAATCCATGAAGTGATATGCTTTGTTGGACACAGGATAACAAACCCCATGGAGTCATTTTCGTCACAAAACTTCTGCCAGAAAATAATCGCTTTAATAAGATAGACCTAGGCTAATTAAAACACGGAAATGTATGGTTTACTTTTTATATTGGGTTAGCTCTTGTAGAATGACCAAATACATAAGAACGTACCTGCTGGCACAATGATAAAAATTATTTTCTTTCGCAAAATTAAACTCCGTGGAGCTACTCGTACATCCCTTTAGGCCGACTAGGCCAACGATCCGACCGCTGCGTCATCTACCATGGGCAGATGACAGGACTGGAGAGATGTGGCGAGCATGCAAACTCCCGCGCCTGTTATAGATGACTTTCGTGACAGGACCGCGACTTTTTATCCTCTCGCATTAGTCCACGTAGTAGGCCTATAGAGGTATTGACAAAAAATCAAAATCTATATAACATCGGGAAAACATGTTTCGCAATGCCTAAAAACTGAAAAAAAGGTTTTTGTGGAATTACGTCTGTCTGTCTCTCTCTCTATCAGTCTGTGTACATCCATAGCGGGTAAACGGTCCATTGTATTCACTTTTGGGGGGATTATGAACTTTTTTGGAATTTTATCGGCACCCTAGAATTTGGCTCTTATAACTGAAATAGGCCTATTAAAGAAGCAGCAAATAACTCCGCTAATTAGGCTATTTCACAGCAATATACCTTCTGTATATAACAGTATTAATGTAGTATTCAATTTAAACTTGATCAACGAAATAAACAAACATCTGAGTGCATTGGAGTCAAAGCCCGCATGATTAGAAATGCTGCATTGTAGTATAGACATGATTTAAAAAAAAAAAAACATGTGAACTTTAATTAGTCGTTGCTCTGGTACAGGTCAACCAATTTGGTCCAATATAAACAGGCTTCTTGCCATGGACATAAATGTTTATACCAAGTTTCATGAAAATCCGATAAAGTGTATTTGAGTTATCGCGCCTTTCTGATATATTACCATAAAAAGGCACTAAATTGGGCATTATTCCGTTACCAGCAAACCGATTTGGTCCAATATCAATAGACGTCTTCCCATGGACATTATAAATGCGTAGACCTATACCAAGTTTCATAAAAATCCGATAAAGCGTATTTGAGTTTTAGCGCCTAACATAGACACTAAAAGGGTTTTACTCCGGCACCGGTCAACCGATTTAGTCCAATATCAATAGGCTTTTTCCCATTAACATTATAAATGCGTAGGCTATACCAAGTTTCATTAAAATCCGATAAAGCGTATGTAAAGACACACGGACAGACGGACAGACATTTTCCCGTCCCCCTCACAATCTCATACGGGTAGACGGACAGACATTTTCCCGTCACCCTCACAATCTCATAAAATACCATACTGGCACTTAATAACTATGACTTCAATTAATAACATCAGAACACGTCTTAAATAAAATATGAATGATGCTGTTATTTTGTTTCCATGGTAACAAGAAAATTATAATTTACTGTTGTAAAAGGCAGGAACCCTATGCTATAATGCACACACTAAAACAAATTCAAGCGAGATGGAAAAGGTAAGACGACCTGGGTTAAAATCTGAAGCCTCGCGGGAGGCTAATTTGAATTGTTTTTTTCATGATTTCCTCAAATGTTGGATCTGTAGGCCTAGTTTAGTTTCCATATCATCGCTGTTATGTTAAACTGAATAGGCCTATCAGTCAAGAAGACTAACATCAAACAGTATAAACAGATGCACATGAATGACTTATTACACGAACCTACTTGTAAATCCAAACATCCTAAACACGTGATATGACGTGAAACATCCTAAAATAACATAATAATAATAATAATAATAATAATAATAATAATAATAATAATAATAATAATATTAATAGCACTAAGAATATTAATATTAAAGAAAATAAGCTTAAATATAGATTATTTTATTTCCTTGAACAAATCTGAATTAAAAAACTGAACAGTACTCAGATAATTTACAACGTAGGTTTATAAAAATCTCCCCACTTAAAATTATAATAATTAAAGTGAAAATTTTATTTGTACGGTACTCTCTTATATTTTTCCTTGACCTACGAAACCTCCTACATCTACTAGCAGTTGGAGCAACTAATCATTCAGTTAATACCTGTGATGCTATAATTATCTTATTTCTTTCGTAATAAATTCGGATACCAAGAAATCTATAGTAGTCTAGTGCATGGATAAAAAAAAGTGTCTCTGCTAAATATTAAAATTATTAACAAAACGTCAATATAGGCTTAGTCAATTACTATTTGTTATACTGTCTTTAGGCACAAATACACGCACTTGTTTGCAAATACAATACAAACATAAATTACAACATACTTATAATTATTTTTAAGTTTAAAAATTCATCAACAGAAAGAAATAATCTATTAGTTATTAATCATTTGTAGAATGTATTTGAATATCTCTGTTTCTTGTAGTTATTATTATTATTGTTTTCTACTTCATCAGGTAACGTGAGTTATGACTGATTGGACCTAAATGTAGGCCTAAACATAAATTTACTGTTTTGTTGTGCCAAATTCTGATTGTTAACGCAAAAAAGAAATTATATCCACTAATACGTTATTCATCGCTGTACGCTTTGTCTTTGTTGTGAAATAGTGATGTTTATTGTATGCCCTAAACATGTAAAAAAGATACAAAATTAAGATGGAACATTTTAATTCTTTGTGCATAGTCATTTAGTATGTTTCAAATTTCTGGGGAATATGTCAAAGTTATATTGATTTTCTTTTGATTTTAGCCCTGAAATGGTTGTATTGCAACACGAAAGTGCGAAATGCAATATCCCGTATAGACAGTAAAATATTTTGTGCAGAATTAATGAGTTGCAAAATTTCAAGTCCTATATGAGCAACATATATAGCTATGAGGGAATAGCCCTATTTTGAGTGTGATAGGTTGTTCATTTTCTCTTCAAATTCTATATTCCTATAAAAGTACATACATTTTGAAAATAGAAAGTCCTCCGTAAATTAATTTCGAATTACGAATTACAAAACCCGGGCTTCGCTGGGCCTTTTATGCTAGTACTATATAAAATTGAGGTTATATCCATCAGGACGCATTAATCGATTATTGGGAAACATTTAATCATGCTCCTGGTACAATTATCACATAAAAGTGAGACGGAGTTTAAAATTATTTGCGAATAAGCCAGGTAGCCGGGCGAGTTGACATGTCTGGGAATGCAATAACAGAAACTACCAGCAGCAAAGCAGAAACCATGCCAGCAGCACTTGACGCGTCTACTGATGTTCCTGTCACATGCCCTTGTTAAATTGTTTAAACAGTTTAAAACCAATTAAAGCAGACAGTCTGCGGTTGGTGAGCATTATAGTTAGGCATTCCGTGGATTTCTAATCAGCAATGTTGCTGTCGATAAGTGCAGACGTTAAGAACTTTTCTCACTGGATCCAATTAACTGAAAACTTCAGGATATTTCAGTATTAATTTTTCACAAAAGACTAATACGCTAAAATATTGTGGTAGATATTCTCCAGAAATATTCGAACTGTAAAAAGGAAGGAACAAAGGGTAGACTAATTTGGATACCGTTTTGAACATATATCTACTTATATGTATAGAATAATGTGTGTATTATATATATATACACACACACATTACAGCAAATACAGGAATAAACACTATAAAATGGCTTCATATTGGAAATTTTTAAAAATAAATATATCTACTTATATGTATAGAATAATGTGTGTATTATATATATATACACACACACATTACAGCAAATACAGGAATAAACACTATAAAATGGCTTCATATTGGAAATTTTTAAAAATAAATACGGAATGAAATGGCAAAGATAGTTATAATATATTTTTTTAATCCACAATAATAATTGTTCAAAACTTCATCTCTGTAAACGTCCACATTTTAAGAAATCAATCCACCTAAATCCAATTTAGATATTATTATTATTATTATTATTATTATTAATATTACCGGATTGAAAAGTAAAACAAATTTATGAATACAACTAACACAAAAATTATTTTTAAAAATCCCTTTAGGCAGGCCTACAGACTGAGGTAGATTTCGAAATGCTTTTGGTTTAATTTATTGTCGCTGCGCAGCACTCTTCTTCTTTAGCCTTGGCATGACAAACCCCCAATAATAACTACAAAAAAGAGGAAAGAGCATTTTTTCAAACATTCAAATCTCGCCTTATATGAGAGCTATCGAGAAACTAGTTATTAATTTGTAGAGTACTCATCAAGAGCTTTTCAGCGATACCCCACAAAAATTTAGAATTTCCATCCCCCACTCCCACTCGTACCCCCAAGACCCCCGAATCGTTGGTGTCACTGTGAACTCCATAGGGAGTACTCTAATTTATTCAAACAAAGTTTAACTCTATACTTCATAGGGGCCGAGATATAAAGTTTTCAAAATTTCAACCCCCTCCCCCGAACCCCCTTGGGCCAATGTTGCTCATTAACGAACTTGTCCGAACTACTGGGCTTAGAAATAACATAATAAAATTTGGTTCAAATATCTTCAAAATTACGGCCGCTAGCGTGTAAAGATATATATATATATATATATATATATATATATCCTAGACAAATGTCACTTTATTATTATTATTATTATTATTATAATTATTATTATTATTATTATTATTATTATTTTGTATTTAACGGGCGGTGGCTTCGTACTTAGGGAAGCATGAAACGTAAAGGTATGAAAGAATTTTTCGGAAATCATGACATGGTATCGATTGCAATAGGTAGATTTACCTAAAATAAACTACGCGAGATTTCCTGTCCACTTGTTTAACTTAAGCGTAATACTGAAACAGGTCTAAGGCATAGCTCTAATTCTGACCCAAGATTTAATAATATCTCCATTAAACAAAATCCAAAACTATCACCAATAAAACATTAGTTATTATAAGAGACACATAAAAAGTTTAAAAACCCATAACACTCCATTAACTTGTGAAGCAAAATGTAAGAAATAGAATATAGTACATAATTTAAAAATTGTAATTTATAAATATCCTCTACAGAATGTAATAATAATATTTTTGAGTGAGATAACAGTGAACATCTGGCAGCAGTTTTCGTGAACTTAAATTCTACAATACACTAGGAACAGAGTTAGTGCATTCCATTTCGAATGGAACTGGGTACATTTTTGGGGAGCCGAGTGTCTAGGGAAGGCCTACGAAAACTAAAATCGGGTATCGACACCTAGCCAGGACAAATTTTCTTTGCAAGATTACAATATTAAATATTATAACCCAGTTTATGGATCAATTAATAACTAGGAGTGCATATCATTTAACAAACGATCGTCGATATTTCAACCTAATGGTAAGAAACCTCATAATAAAAAATTGAGATTGGGCGGTGGACAATCCAGGATAAGTAAACATGCAAGTCTGTATATAACAAACTTTACTTATTCAGTCAAACTTCTTGGTTAAAATAAGTTTATGCCTATCGTTTAAGTTAGAACAGTTTAGATTCACAGCCTATTAAAATTTTATATTTCGACTCTGCCACCATGGAATAATCTCGAGTATGATTAACATTACGTTAAAAAGAAAAAAAGAAGACATTAAAAAAGGCATTTACGTCCCAATATATAGATAACTTCTAGAGTCAAAAGTATGGAAGATGTTTCCTTATAGGTTACTGCCAATAATTTTCAGGCTTGTGCTAAATTATAGCAATGATGGTACCGATGCTTATTTAACAATAATATGAATGCCTTTTGAACTCTTGCTGGGTGTGATAACAAATTTCAAAGTTTACTATGTTTGTGTGTGTGTGTATATGCTATATATAATGCTGTAGTCTCAAAATTTGGACATTATCATTATAATTATTTAATTTACACAAAAAATGCAAAATATTTCACTGATTTCAAAATTAGGCAGCCGCAAAGACCTTACACCCGTAATCAAATTGGCCTATCAGGATAGAAACGAGGTTTTGAGATTTCAAAAGAGAAATACATTTCATCGATCACGTTGCTTCACAAGGGCTATAACAACAGTTTAAAACCACACTATTATGATTTTAAATAAAATCTTCATGATTTCGTTCCGGCTATGTAATCAAAAACACTCCACATAAACTATTTTGATGAGTCACCAGAATCTTTCGTACATAGGCTACTTTCGCAGCGGTCTCTCAATTGAATGGCTTAATTGAAAATATGCAAATAAAAAAATAACCATAGCAGAATATATACCCGACAAAACAGAATATATAGGCTAACCAGTAATATGCTGGGGTCATATAGCTACACCTCGACTACACTCTATATTACGAAATTATGCATGCCCTGCTGAAAAACCGGCAAATGAAATCAACAGCAAATCATGAAGCACAGTAAAATTAAAAGATTTATTATTAAAACTTTATTGCATAAATTAATAGACTGTACCAATTCTTCACTGTGTATTTTACCAGAATCCATCGTACAGCCTATTCTCATATTAAATACGCTATTTAAAACAACCCTTCACCTTCTACTCAGACTATAATCAGCAGTGCTTAACCTAGAAAACATTAAAAGGGTGGCGAGTTGCATCTGATACAGCACAGGATAGAGGGAAGGCACGCAACATCCTATCAACTGCCAAGGGATTCGCGATCGCAAACAGATTAAAGATCACAATTTATTATTTTCACTTAGCATTTACGAGAACAGCTAGTCAGCTAAGTGAATTCATTTTGCTTGCCACCATAATCACCTACTAATGAAATGCTACTACTTTCACATTAGGACTTCATAGTTTTAACCATAATATTCACTCCTGAACTTTGGATATACCGTGTACGTGTGCTTGCTTGGTGTAACTTATGTTCAGTTGCAAAACGGAACCTTCAATAACTTGTAAATATTTTACAATTTAGTTTTGTACGTATTTAAACTTTACATCTTGAAGCCTATGTTCATATACATAACTAGGATTTTTTAACAGTTGTAAATTTTGTAAATTATAATTTGTTTATACCGGTACATTGTGAATTTTAACATTTGACGACATAGCAGAAGATATTTTCATGCATTTCAAGAATGATCCTTTCAAAATAAACAACGGTTTAAAAAATAAATAGCCATACAGTTTCTAAAATAACTTCTTTAAAAAAATATGTTCAGATACATGGTAGTATACAGAAAGTATAAGAGGCTAATTGTGACAAAATCAAAATCGAGATAATACCGAAAAAGCATGTTTCACTATATGTAAGTATTCATGGACCACAGATTATTGTCTCTGTTGGACATTACATGAGAATATTCTCATATTTCACTATGCCTAGAAGCGGAAAAAAATATTTTCGAAACGATGTCGACTGTTCTTTTTTATATAAAATTAGCCGGCCATGGGCCAATTTTCATGAATTACAGCGTGCGGCATGTAAAACCGGCCCGTAAAGAAAACGCATAAAATGAACATAAAATGAAATGTAATGTATTGAATATGACCTCGGCTCGACTCGCCATCTTGGTAGGAAAGAAGATAATCTAAGTGTTGCCAAGAAAGCAATACACGAATGTAAACAAATAACTGTAAAAAACGTAATATACCATAATATCACGACGGGCCGGTTTCACGTGCCGTACTTATCTTGTTTTCCTTATCACACACAAATACCCACGCCCGAGGCGGGACTCGAACCCACAGCCTCCACAGCTCCAAGACAGCATCGCCTTAGCTACCGCGGCTTAGGAGACCGGGGTCTGATCAGACACGCACTTACTCCTATTCCTGGATTATGGACCTTGTTGGATTCTTATTGTATTCCCTGGAATTTGAATTCTCTAACTAAAACTTAATTAGGTAAATTATCACATTACTGAACAGGAGAAAGTAGACTTGTTTCCTCTAACAGCTTCGAGTGAAATAGAAGAAGTACAATAAAACATCGATTCTCCGGACTAACTGGGGCCGGAGGTAATTCAAACTAACGAAGCCCCAGGTTATAGAAAAATAATGGAAAACTACCATTGTACAATATATTTTTGAACCTTACCATATCCAACCGTTTAAGATCGCCTTACTATACATAATCAATATTGTAAACAGATATAATGTAGTAGGTCTATACAAAATAATGTCATAGTACTATATTTGAACTTATTAATCATTTTAACATGACATTTAAACACGATATTTCTTAACAATTTTGATAAATTTGATCCAGGCTATCAAGGAATCCGAACTAAAGGGGGTCTAACAAACTAAGTTCCACTGTACATGTTATTTTGTTGGAAATAATAAAGGTGAGCTGTTGTTTTCATATTGATGTCAGACCACAAGGGATTGCACATAGTACATAGACCTACTTCATCTTCATCTTAAGGATACAACATTTTCAGTTGTTTCCATACTGAATTGCGGTATCGAATTCTACGATGTGAACCTTATAACTTTCATTCATTCATTCATTCATAGCTACAAGCAGTGGTTCCCCAAGGCTTGTAAACTACAGAGGTAGCGTATTCCGGCGAGTTTATAGGACAGGGGGTTGCGGCGAGCAGGCGAGTGTGTGAAGTCACCAGATTCCAAATCTCGCAATTCCCAGTTTTTATTCAGTCTAGAAAATCTTACACCGCGTGATTAAACTCGTAGCCTTTAATTAACCCTTTGTCAGATTCCTGTGAAATTTATACAGAAATAATCTACATACATCAGCCCTACTGATGGTTAAAACAGAGCCTTAAAAAAGCGGACACAAATGTTTTTATTTAATTTTATAAACATCACCCGTCACACAAAATTCATGGAGGGAGAAGCAAATTTCACTATGCGACAATTTTTTGTATTTTTGTGTCCCGAAAAAACTTCAAGCGAGAAAGTTTTAGTGAAATAATTGAATTTTTAATACAAATGAAGTTCCAGCCCCATATCTCGAATGGTTTACGAGTAATTGAGTGGTAATTATTCCGGGCGTTTCAGCTGTCTGAATGATTTGGCACTTCGAGCAGGACAGTAGAGAGCATGGTGCCGCTGACAAGGCTTTTGTACCTACTGATCTCGGCCGCTTGACCGTAGTCTTTTAGGATAGAGGTTACCAATACATATTGTTTTTAATAGTACAATTAAAAAGTGCTTTAGAATGTGCAAATAACTGAACCATTATGCCGGGCCAGAGATGTGCTGTGGCAGTGTGTAACAGTAATTTCCAGTGCGTAACAGTAATTTCTCAGATTGCAAGAAGCTTGACTGTAACATTTCGTTCCACGTCTTTCCCAAAATCAAAGATGTTCGCAAGCAATGGATTGTTGCTTGCCGAAGAAATGATTCTTGGAATCCTGATACAAGTAGAGTTTGTTCCTTGCACTTTTTTTTTTTATTTTATTTGTTTAGTTACATTACAACCCGTGTTTCACCAACTGGTATATCACGGGACATTTACAGAATTATACATAATTACTATCACGGAGCAAGATTACGAAAGGGATTTCAAAGCTGAACTGCTGAATTTACCAAGGGAAAAAAAACTAAGAGAAAAAGGTAAATAATATATATTACTATTATTATTAGTATTATTATTGTAATTGTTATTAATCATATTTACATGGGCTTTTAGGACTAAAGAACTTTGTTTGGCTTTATATGCGCAGCTATGTCGGGATGACTAAATAAAAAGGTACCTCCAAAGAATATCATTATTGAACATTAATTCTTTAATTGCACTGGAAAGTGTATTTTTATTGAGGAATTGAAATTAGTCTGCAGCAAGGCAATATTTGGCGTTTCTTTTGAACGAAATTATTGAAGATTAATATTCACAGCTCTCGGTAGATCACGGAGTAAAGGGCCCATGGATTTAACCAGGCTAAATATATTTTATTAATTTTTTTGCGACTATTAGTCACTTATATTGTTATAGGTATTCATGTCGGCACTCTTTTTTATAATTTATTGATTTATTAAAAATAATTAATTATAAGTATTTAGGCTTTCACGGCCGGCGTCTGTTGAAGTCTTCCAAATTAATTTAGTTTCAAAGGGTCAATCTTTCAGTATGGGTACAAGTAGCCAGTTAATATCCATTATTATTTTGTCCACGACTAAAATATTTAAGGATTTTTACGTAATTGCTACTAGGTCTATTTTATAGAACAAAAAGACCTCTGTACCGTTCCCATAGCTTTAGCGCCTGGAGTGATTACCACTCTATTATTCGTAAACCATTTAAGATATAAACGTGGTACTTGATGTATAATAAAATTCAAATATTCCCCTAAAGCTTACATGCTTGAATCATTTTCTGGTCACAGAAATAAACAAAATTGACGCATAGTCAAATATGCTTCTTCCTGAACATTTCACGGTCGTCACATCATTCCGACAACTGAAGCGCCCGGAATAATTACCACCCAATTACTCGTAAACCATTCGAGATATGGGGCTGGAACTTCATTTGTATTAAAATTCAATTATTTCACTAAAACTTTCTCGCTTGAAGTTTTTTCGGGACACAAAAATATAAAAAATTGTCGCATAGTGAAATTTGCTTCTCCCTCCATGAATTTTGTGTAACGGGTGATGTTTATAAAATGAAATAAAAGCATTTGTGTCCGCTTTTTTAAGGCTCCGTTTTAACCATCAGTAGGTCTGATGTGTGTAGATTATTTCTGTACAAATTTCACAGGAATCCAACCACGGGTTAGTTAAAGGTTACGAGTTTAATCACGCGGTGTAAGATTTTCTAGACTGAGTAAAAACTGGGAATTGCGAGATCTGGAATCTGGTGACGTCACGCACTCAAGTGCTGCGATTGGTCTATCCCGGAATACGCAACCTGTATAGTTTACTGATCTTGGTGGTTCCCAACCTTTTTCAGCTGACGCCCGCCTTCGAATATCATGAAATCCTCACGCCCCCTTTGATAGTGATGGGGAGAAGTCCTAAAAACGTGATTGTCAGTACTTTTGTACTTTAAAAGATCCCTATAATACTTGTAAAAATAAAATAAATATTTATCACCTCTTTTATTATTCTTGTTTATAGGCCTACTGTGATGCTTTTGCTGTCACACAGACACACACACATATAAAACACGAAAATGCATATCTAATTATTGTGATTGTTATTTGAGTCTCAGTACAGTTCATAAAGAAAGTTAAATGTAGGAACACAAATGTCCAATGTAGTGAGATATTGGCACTGTTTTGCTTTCACCAGCTCTGAGACATTTGGTTTTATGTTTGACAGAGCACAACGCAGATCACTTGTATCTCGTATTTGGATTTCCAAATCATTATAAATTTGTTCAGGACAAGGTATGACTATTTAATACGACAGGGAAAATATAGTTACAATTTATAAGAATATAAAATGTAAATTCACACTGTTCTGTTATTCTAGTTAAATACGTTATGTATCAGTGTATTTTTTTGGTTAAAGTTAACCAATTAAAAATTCTTGTCGACCGACAAAGCAACAACACTAAATAAAAAATAAGAATATCCAATTGTTGCCCGCCCCCCTAAGAAGAGTCTCACGCCCCCCTGGTTGTGAACCCCTGCTATAAAGGATCTTATAATACTCTTATAATATTCAGCTGTAGTCGAATTCTAGCAGCATGAAGGTCATATAGTCCAGTAAACTTACATCAAATACCGTACATAAATTTTTGTTAGGCCTATGTTTTTAACAGGCAATTTATTTTCATTATACCGCTTCACAGAGCAAAGCAAAAAATACTACGATTCCCACCCCATGAAACAATGACGTGGTCATACGTTTGTTTATTGCACGCCATTATATTTTAACACGTAGTGATAAATCTGTATGGTATGTATCAGCTGTAATACTACAGTATATCCATGTGAATGATATGTTCACACTTGAATTCTGACACATGTTACATATCGTAACACCAGTCGTTGTGTCAGTGCCAAAGGCTTGTAAAACCCATTAGGGCTATCATCTATTTCATTTCAAATTTTATTCTCGTCTTGTGGCGACGTAATTTGGCAACCTATTCAATTATATTAGGCACTATATTTCAAATAACAGAACAAATACCTCATGTGGATAATGGTTTACCTAAGATGTCGCTTTGAAATTACTGACTTCAATAAGTATTTGCATGTGAATTTGGAGAGAGCTCAATTCGGTCATTTTGTAAAAGAACTATATAGTTTACTGTATAATAAATGTTTATGGTATATTATTTTCTTTACACATAATATGATCATGCTTTTTATTGCAAGTTAGAGTCATCTAATACATTTGAATTACCCTCACTTTCATCAACGTCTTCTCAAATTTCCAGAATGAGGTATATCAGTGTATTTATACAATAATAATAACAATAAAAATAAAATTAATAATATACAAATATTATTACAGGTCATAAGGCCGTTAGGGACTCTGCAGTTTTGAGGATCCAGAATGTTTAAACAGTCGGTTGTCTGACTTGAGCACTAGCCTTCTTTATCCCTAATATGTCTTCTGGTAGTCATCTCTGTCAGTGACTGAGCGACCTCGGAATTATAATGCCACCAGGGAAAATATATCAAAATAAAAGATCTCAATGGCCTCATCGGGGATCAAACCCGCGACCTACTGGATTGAGGTTCAGAACAGCAACCATTGTACCGAATGTAACGCCATTAATAGTTACAATAATAATAAATATGACTTAGTAAAGGTCATTACAGAGGAGAAAAAGATAAGCCAGGAAGAAACAAATGACTTGGTTTTAAACTCCAAGGGATGTTTTTTTTTCTTTCTCTATTTTTTCTTCTTTTCTTCTTAGTATGGGAAGAAAATTATTCCAGGCCAACAAGAGGTTTTGTTTTATGAGATAAAGCTAGTAACTCTTTTCTGTGCTTGCTTTCTAGACTTGAATATTATTAACTCGCCCTTTCTTACATAATAATGAAATCGAACATCATTTCTCAGTAAAGAAAGGTGATATACAATGCGTTTTAAATTAAACAACTTGAACAGAAAAATAAGCTTAAGATAAGCTCAAGCAAAGAAAAATTCAGTTATCGTTTTCAATTAGTTGTACAAACTTATTATTCAACAGCGCTGTAACACATTCACTTTAGGTTACGTTCAGATACTTTTAGTACCATGATAAAGAGGATCCCAAGTAGAGAGGAACAAGTAATTTATTGGACCATTTAACGCAGAGCAAGGGGAGGCGCCGCTTGGGAAGCCTAATTCAAGACCAAATTAAAAATAGTGTTCACGTGGAAGGAAACTCGGAATAATTCGTATCAACAAAAATTGCTCGACCTTAGTGGAGTTATTGCACTACATTATCTTCCCATGGAATCGAAATCCAGCATGTTTCACGATGCCTAGAAACAGAAAAAAAAGTATTTTTGGAATGAAAACTTTAGCTTTTGAAAAAATGGCTCTAACGATTTTAATAAAAATATAATACTCAATACTTCTATCTATGACTAGTAAAACGGTTATATCCGTTTTTATATAAAATGACATGGGGGCATTTTACTCTATCCATTTTCAATTTTTCTGGATTACCTCCCTTACAGTACATGAAAACCTAACACAGTAAAGTTGTAGAGAAAATTAAAATGAACATATTTTGTAAAACACTTATCTTTATAAAATTAATAGGTATCAAAATAAAAAAGAAATAAAATCAGGCAAACTGATAAAACAAAGTGCCAGTATGTTTTTGTTGAATCAATTATAATTGCAATTATGAAATGCAGAAAATAAGTTTTTCTGATCAGATTAAAATCGACCAGTGTCAGCAGAACTACAGATTTGTGATACCTTGACAATCGCGCACTCACATAAAAATAAAAAATAAAATAAAAAAAATCCATGTCAAATCGGCCGGCTCCGGGATTTGATCCGGGGACCTCCAGAATAAGAGTCCAAGGCGTTACCATTTGGCCAACTCAGTCAGTTTGAGTATGTCGTTTGATAAGCATAAGTGGAGGAATAGTGTTAACTGTCAAATTATACCGACAGACAAAAATAAAAAAAAACATGTGACCTTTAATTAGTCGTTACTCTGGTACCGGTCAACCGATTAGGTCCAAAATTAATAGGCTTCTTACCATGGACGTTATAAATGCGTATACCAAGTTTCATGAAAATCCTATAAAGCATATTTGAGTTATGGGGCCTTTTGTTATATAATACCATAAAAATGCACTAAATTGGGCATTATTCCGGTACCGGCCAACCGATTTGGTCCAATATCAACAGACGTCTTCCCATGGACATTATAAATGTGTGTACCAAGTTTCATGAAAATCCGATAAAGCGTATTTGAGTTATGGCGCTTTTAAATAAAAACACTAAATTGGGTTTGACGCCGGCACCGGTGAACCGATTTGGTTTAATAACAATAGGGTTCTTCCCATGGACATTATAAATGCGTATACCAAGTTTCATGAAAATCCGATAAAGCGTACTTGAGTTATGGCGCGTACAGACACACGGACAGACAGACAGACGGACGGACGGACGGACATACATTTTTCGTCCCCCACACACAATCTCATAAAGTACCATACTGGCACTTAATAAATGTGACTTAAATGCAACAGTCAGAACAAAGATTAATTAAAATATGAATATATTATTTTGTTGCCCATACTAACAAGAATAATATAATCTACTTATTGTTGTGAAAGGCAGTCATTTAACAGCAGTCGTAATGAATACACCAAAACCAATCAGAGCGAGGTGGCTAACAGGCAAGCGATCCTAGTTCAAATCGAACCTCGTGGCCGCCCAAATTGACTTGGGTTTTTCATGGTTTCCTCATTCGCAAAGGCAAATGTATTTTAGTTCAGGCAACGAAGGAAAAATAGTAAACAATCGTGTAATTTTGAAATTTGGCAGAGTTGTCAGTGAGATTGCCCTGAATAACATATTAAAAGTCCCGTAGGGTGGGGGTGAGCGGGACCCCGAAGTCAATGATTAACAAAATCACACAATTCTTTAAGTTTATCAAGAATCGGAGAGTATCTCTGAATTTTCACTCTCTTCTTGATAAATTAGTCCAGTGCAACCTACTTCTTTCATGGTGTTTCCCATCCATCGTGTCTGTGACTGGGGGCAAGCACTACTTTTTATAAGTTCTCCACAGATTTTGACAAAAGTGTTCCATTAGTAGTTTCTATTATTTCCGTAATAATCACTCTATAACAAATCAGGGAGGAAAGCACTAAGCTGCGTGTGCGTATATGGGACGAAAACTCCCTTGTAATAAAATACAAGTACGCAGGTGAGATGTATGCATTTATGAATACATGATTCATGAGAAAAAGATTTACTCACATATTACTCGATATCACTGTGAGAAGATTGCTTACCTGAAAAAAAACAATAGATTTATTAATATCAAAACAAAATAAGTGAAGGTCGAAATTCATGGAGAAATTCAGGAATACACTCAAGATTTGTGGTTAACATATTCTAGCTACATCCCTAGCCTACCATCCGACCTCTGCGCCATCTATATAGGAAGATGGCAGAATTCAGTGTCAGATGCCGTAAGTGCAATTTTCTGGTAGGCTACTTTTAATAAGGTATTACTATTAAAGGTATAAAGTGCCATTTGCGTCAGTAACTTTAACAAGGTACCGCAATTAAAGGTATCGGTATAAAAAGTTTAAGATGGGAATGTTATATGACTGTAATACTTTGAGCTTCTGTAACTTAAAAGCATTATGAAAAAATCTAAAACAATTTCCTGTCAGCGTTTTCTTGTGACTATATAATAGGCTGTGTTGAGGTTGTGAAAGCTATCAAACTTCCAATTCCATATCCCCCCTCTTCCTGTAGCTGTTTGACACGGCCAATTAAAACTGTGGACAGCAACAGTGTCGTGAACGATGATCGCCGGTAAAAGAAACCACCTCTATGACCATGATCGCTGAAGTCCCCATTCGCCAGCGGTGTTCGTCTGCTATGATCGCGGTAGACAAACCATAGCTTAAAAACATCAATTTAACAAATATAAACTTAAAAAAACCTGGTTATGAAACCATTAATTCAATTTACAATATGCTAAGTGGGAATGGCTGTGAACTTCCCGAGGTGATTAAAGTCGCAAGGATAGCACTATTTAAGTGTGTTCGTCACATCAGTGACGGCTGAGAGATCTTTTCCAGCATACAAACTCATTCTGTCCAATAAACGTGACAGGAGTCTGTCCGTTAATCTTGAAAAGTTGCTTATGGTTTATTGCAATTCAAATTATGAACGTGTCAACGCACATGAGTATGCCCTAAGTGTAAATGAAAGACTTCTGTGTAAAGGTAAACTATTTATCCTGTTTTCCAGTGTGTGTGTGTGTTTTTTTTTGTGATGTTACAACAATACTGTGTGTTTATATCGGTGATCTTGAATACTGATTATCGATTAATAAACAGTTATAACTTAATTTTTCTAATGCAGTTGTGTTATGAGCTATTTTGCATCTACGACTTTTTTCTCACTATAATTTCAGTGCATTTTTGTCCTACTTTCCTTTTTATAATAAATTTTTGACCGCCGACGTGGTCTTGTGGTTAGGGTCGCTGACTACAAATCCGTCGGCCCGGGTTCGATCCCCGGTACCTCCTCGGATTTTTCTGAGGTAGGGAGATCTGGTAGGGGTGCACTCAGCCTCATGATTCAAATTGAGGAGATACTTGATAGAGAAGTAGCGGCTCCGGTCATGGGAACCACCATTAACGGCCGTGAGTGTCGACATGCTGACCACATGCCCCCCCCCCAATCCTGCCATCTGCCTATGGTAGATGACGCAGCGGTCGGGTGGTAGGCATTGTTCCTTCAGGGATGTTGCGCCAAGGAGTGTAGTTATAGGGCTCTTTTTTAGGCTAAAACACTATTTTAATGCCTTAACTTTCGAAGCGTACATATTATACATGCGTATGTAAGCTCTTGTAACATAAAAACAAACAGCAGAACAAAAATCTCCAAATTCTTTGCAAAGACAACCGTTTAGAGTAGTTGGGTTAGCGGCCGCAGAGCAGGCTTGTGGAGTGGTGCAAGGAATTACACAGTGTATTAAACGTGTTGAATGCGAATCATGCGCTCCAATAAATTCCCACAACATTGCTGCATAACAATTCCAATACATCACATGCAGTTGTGTTGGAAACAACATCTTAAGTCTTGGCAAACTAAATTAATATACAAACCCAGTTCCGTGTATTGTTATTCAGAGTGTGAGCCCCGACTACACAGCACAGTTCCTTACAAGACCGCCTGGGTCATCCTCAAAATTACTAAAACTCGATTGTGACAGGACCAGTTTCAAGCTACTGATCTAATTTACTCAAGCAGAACAGCGTTTCTAGTTTAGTGACAATACTTTAGGCCTGCAGGCTTAAGTCACATCTCGGTATCAACCCCAACAATTTTAGTTTTTTTTTATTTCTGTGGCCTAATTATACCGGTACGATATCTACTATGTATTGAATTCACTAAAACTAAACTAAACTCCCTGGCGCTTCATCCCTGGAGGGACTTGGCCTACCACCCGACCGCTGCGTCATCTCTACCACAGGCAGATGGCAGGATTGGGGGGCATGTGGTCAGCATGCCGATACCCACGGCCGTTAATGGTGGTTTTCATGACCGGAGCCGCTACTTCTCTATCAAGTAGCTCCTCAGTTGGAATCACGAGGATGAGTGCACCCCTGCCAGACCTCCCTACCTCAGAAAAATCCGAGAAGATACCGGGGATCGAACCTGGGCCTACGGATCTGTAGTCTGCGACACTAACCACAAGACCACGCCGGCGGTCGTTGAGTTCACTCAAAGTCTACACATTTTTCTTGTGTCATTATCTTTCGTAGAAATTCTCTTGTTGGGTATATTTTAATTGCGCCCTTAGCTAAATTATCATTTGACTTTATTTTTAAATACGAGTAATATCCTAACTACACCTAAGAACCTTTACATTGGATGTGTTCAATATATTTTGTAATGGGTTTACATTTGAGCGTGTCTCGAAAAATGTACACACAATATGTAAACTCTAAAAGAGGATAATAAGAATTATTCTTAACGTGCCTTATAACAGTTCATGCAGATCGTTATTTGAAATACTAAATTTATTACCAATACCAACTCTGGACATGCTAGAAACTATATGTTTTGTTCATAGAAATATAAATTAATTTAAAAAAAAAAACAAAAAAACTTAGAATATCACTCTCATGAAATTATGAGGGTGAGTCCGAAAATAAAGTTTCCCCTGGCGACTGTGTGCAGAGGTGTGGATGAAGACAAAAAATATAATGAGACATTAAAGATAAGACGTACCTATATTTTTCCACATAATTACCACGTACATTGAGACATTTGTCATACCACTTTATAAGCTTCAAAAAGCCCTCCAGGAAAAAATCAGGGCTCTGCACTCCCAACCAAGAGTTGCAATATGGTTTTGCGTTGCCGTCGCCGAGTGTGGTCTGGCATTGTCATCCAACAACAGAATGCCAGATTGGAGAAGGCCTCCTCTTCCGAATCGCCTCCTTCAATTTCGACAGGGTGTGACAGTATCGAGTAGCTGTGATGGTTCCATCCTCCAAAAAGTCCAGCAACAAAACTCCTTGGGCGTCCCAGAACACTGTGAGTAGTACTTTACCTGCAGAGGGCGTTGTTTTGAACTTCTTTCGGACAGGTGATGACGGATGTTTCCTCTCCCACGTTCCATCCCCCGCTACAATCCGAAATAGAAAGTCATTGCCATCACCATGGTGTATGGGTGTCTTTCGCGTTCAACCGATGTCTTGTCTCCCCCATTGCTGTTCGATTTCTTGGGGGGAAATAGGAAACTTATTTTCGGACTCCCCCTCGTAGATCATGCAATTCTATTAATATAAATTCACAAAGAATAGTTAAAAACCTTAGAAACATTCTGCATTAAGGTGTAATAATGTGCAATCAATTACCCAAAGACATTGTTCATTTCAAGTACAACAGATTTATAAAAGAAGTTACTAATACTTTATTGCAACACAAATTCTACTCCTTAGCTGAAGCACTGAGTCTGTAATTTTGAAATAGATTAGACATTTATTTTTAATGTAGATTAATATGTTCTTTTTGACGAAACCAAAAAATGCACAATTTATATGGTGAATAAAGTCATTATTCTTATGTAAATCAAAGGTTTTCCTGGCGAAGGAGCTGGGTGAACTTTTCTCGGGTGGTCAGCCAGGTGTGAAAGTCGATTGTTTCCAACGTTTCGAAGACCCACGCTGCTTCCATCTTCAAGGGCACTGAAGTGTCCTAAGGGATTAAAAAGAATCAAGATCGCGCAAACTCCTTAAATGCAAATGAACGCGGAACATGCCACTATTTGTCTAACTAAATAATTTCAGGCAAACTGATGTAACAAAGGGTCAGAATGCGTTTGCTTAATCAGTTTAATTTCAATTATGGATGCAGAAAATTAAGTGTTTTTTTAATCGATTTCCGAGTTAAGCTCCACCAGATTGATTCATTAAGCAGGTCTTACGCAAGTACAAAGGTCTAGTTTAAAAATAAAATCATATTAACATCGTCCAGCATCAGCAGAACTATATAGATTTGTAATATCTTGACAATCGCTCACTCAAATAAAAATAAAAAATTGTCTAATTGGCAGGCTACGTGACTTGATCCCGAGACCTCCAGAATGCGAGCCCAAGACGTTACCATCTCGGCCACATCGCTTAATATAATGGTCTAGTTTGATAAGCATATGTGAAGGAATATTGTTATTTGTCATAGCTAACTGTATTGCAATTTCCAAAGTCATAGCTGTATTGATTTGCATTTGTTAAATTCTTTCTGATATATTACCATAAAATTGGCACTATATTGGGCTTTACTCCGGTACCGGTCCATCGATTTGGTCCAATATCAACAGGCTTCTTCCCATGGATGTTATAAATGCGTATAATAAGTTTCATGAAAATCCGATAAAGCGTATATGAGTTATCGCGCCTACAGACACATGGACGGTCGGACAGACATACTTTTTCCCGTCCCCCACAAGACTTATAAAACATCATTCTGGCACTTAATCAAATTAAGCTGTTTTAAATACCCTCCTCGTGAGCTTCATTAAAGCATGTATTCAACCAGGGGATAATACGAGGGTTGATCCAGAAATAAGGTTCCCATCAATTTTACAAATATACAACATTGTTTATTCTCATAGTAATGTACATCGTTGGAAAGAAGACACTTTGCTCTATTTTTCGACATATTCGCCATCTTTTTCTAGGCATTTTTGTAGACGGTGCTCCAATTTTTGTAACCAATGTCGTAGAATTCCGTCGCCAAGCCGTTGAGGAAGCGTTTCACCCCGTCTTTGACTTCATCGTCGCTTCGGAGGCGTTGGCCACCCACGTGTTCCTTTAACTTCGGGATCAAGTGATAATCGCTAGGCGCGAGGTCCGGACTGTACGGTGGGTGACAGTCCACCCAAAGTTTGTCAAAAGGTCCGGGGTTTGACGGGAGACGTGAGGTCGGGCGTTGTCGTGAAGCAGCGTTACACCGGCTGTAAGTCGTCCTCGCCGGCGGTTCTGGATAGCTGGCCTGAGTTTCCTTAGTGTTGCACAATAACTATCTGAGTTGATTGTTGTCCCAGGTTCCATGAAATCGATCAGCAGTATCGCCTTACGATCCCAAAAAACACTGGCCATGACTTTGGCAACAGAAGGAGTTTGTTTGAACTTCTTTGCGACTGGTGGCCCGGAGTGACGCCATTGTTTGGACTTTTCTTTCATTTCGGGAGTGAAATGAAACACCCACGTTTCGTCTCCCGTAACAATGGAGTCCAACAGTCCTTACGGAACGAATCTCGCACTTGGCGGGAGCAACAATGAACACCTTCATCTCGAACGGCTGCTGAGCCAAGGCTGAGCGGCGCAGCAAAGCGCGGCTAGGCGGAATCGAAAGTGGGAGAACAGCCGCGCACAGCGGTGTTGCCGGATTTCGCCTCGCTCCTTCCCGTGCGGCTGGAGCTCTTTGGGAACCTTATTTCTGGATCAACCCTCGTATGATTCTTTTAAATGGAGCTTTTCTAGTTAATCCTGACTTATAACGGAAATTATTATTCAAGAGAAAACTCGATTTACTCAAAACTGGTTAACAAAAATATCACTTCAATGAGCCCCAATGTAATGTGTGGTTAAAGGAGAAAAGGCACTAGATGAAAAAAATGCTGTTTATTT
This sequence comes from Ectobius pallidus, assembly GCA_964059195.1. Taxonomy (NCBI): domain Eukaryota; kingdom Metazoa; phylum Arthropoda; class Insecta; order Blattodea; family Ectobiidae; genus Ectobius; species Ectobius pallidus. The sequence continues at coordinate 109,936,342 of CAXKWD010000003.1, read as the reverse complement.
TGCACATTTAGGCAAACCGGGCAAAAAAGGGTTTTCAGAAACAGACTTTGAAAAATCTATTAATGGTTTTTTTTTTTTTAAATTGTATGGGATTTTTTTTTTTAATTCTAGAGAAGTACCGAGTTTGCGAGGTTTTTAATCCCTTATCGCCTATCGAATTAATAGCAAGGATATTTTTAAATACTATACGAGTAGAGGTTTATAGAATAATAAGCAGCATTTTTATCATAGGTAATCCTATGAGAGATACCAAATGGGCACATTTAGGCAAATCAGGCAAAAAATGGTTTATTTAGTCTATTTAGACTATGGGATTATTAATGGGATTTTTTTTTAAATCCTACAGAAGTACCAAGTTTGCGAGTTTATGTAAAGTACCAGCTGGAAATGAAAGCATGATCTTTAATAAGTAATTTCACCTATTATTTCTACTTACAGAAACTGATACATCTGAAATTTTCTTGTTTGCCTTAGTTACGAGAGCTCGGCCGCGAGTCAATCAAAATGCTTCGGACCTTTGGAGAGCGAAGATTATATTACAATAGATGTGACCGTTAATTAGTCGTTATTCCGGTACCGTCAACCGATTTGGTAAAAAAAATAGGCTTCTTCTCTTGACGTTATAAATGCGTATACCAAATTTCATGAAAATCCGATGAAGCGTACTTGAGTTATCGCGCGTACAGATAGACAGACGGACAGACATTTTCCCGTCCACCACACGATCGCAAAAAGTACCGTTCTTCCACTTACTAACGTCACTAAATTACTTTTAAAATTACATTTTTGCAGGATTTCTTTGGATTGCACTTAAAAAGTATTAATATCGTCAACAAAGACGATGTTGTAACTGTGAAAGACCTAGGCAAAAATGAAAGAAAAAAGTTTAGTAAAATAGGTGTTTTTTTTTTTTTTTTTTTTTTTTTTTAAGTAATTGTTTAGTATAAGTATTTCTAATATATAACTGAACCACCCCCGAACACAAGCTCTGCTTCTTCGGGGGGTGTATCAACTTTTGTATATATTTTTCGTGTACTTTGGAGTAATAAATTGTAATTGTAATTGTAATCTAATGTTTTCGATTTATCTCCACGGTATTAACTGGTTACCATCCCATGATATTAACTGGTTACCATCCCCTGGTATTTTCCACGTTCTTAGCGTTACCCAAGGAAAGTCGCGAGGAAATTACTGTACTTCATTCCTAATTTCTTAAATAATAATAATAATAATAATAATAATAATAATAATAATGCTAATTTATTTCGTCTTGTTGGTGTAAAAACAAAGAACAACTGACTGTCATCGGTTTGGACGCGGAAACACCCAGGAAGGAAAATACAGACTGCAGAATTACCAAAATCATTAAAACGGTTACCATCATGAAACGGTGAAACATTTCGGAACGGCTTTAATCCTATATTTTTTGTGAGTACGAAAACTATGTTCATGCAAAATATAAGCTCTATCAATTTTTAGTTTTGCATGAAAGAGCAACGGACCCACAGGAACCAATAGAGTTATAATACTTACTCAACAGCAATAGCCAATTACCAGGCAAGCTGAAGAAATATTATCTACTCTATAAAACCCGGAGGGTCATTGCCGAACTTGTGAGTCCGCCATTTAATACTATTCTGTGCTAACTCCATCCAACCATTCCTCGCAAATCCTACTTCCCTTTAATTTATTCTAATATTGTCCTCCCACCTATATCTAGGTCTTCCAAGTGAGAGTCTTAATTCACAGAGATCTTGTCAGAGATTCGTTAATCAGCAGTAAAGCAAAGGCCTATACTGGCTCTATATTCTCCAGCTCTAGAAACAACAGCACGAAAAGTTCTGGGTTTGCTTATAGGTCAGCAAAGTTTTAATTACGGTGTAGATAGTAGATTTCAGTGTAACGAGCTCCAGCTATGTATACTCTTTGTTGTATAAGATTTAGATCTTTACACAAGTTTCTCACCTGGCTAATTTAAGTCAAAGTTTGAGGGGAAGTTTGTGTTTAGCGAGGATGTGACCACAGTGGAAGCGATTCATCCTCATTAGGCCTACGCTCGCTGACGCACTGTGCTCTGTCAGCGTTCCTCCTCCCACCAGGTGCTTTACTCTCATTTTTCCAGCTACTTCTTCGAAATTTTTTTCCTTTTCTACCTTCTCTTCCACGGGGTTTTGTATCAGTATTCTCTACAAGATAGCAAACTTATATAAGGCCTTTTAAGTTGGTTCCTTTGAATCTCTTTCGTGTGAATAACATTCCGTTGGCCGTCCTAATTAAATCACCTAAAGGCCAACATGCAGATTGTTTGTAAACTATTCGATAAACATACAAGATAAGTTCAATGTAAGTTACAACATATCTGCTTGATAATACTTTTTAAATTCTCATACTGCGATAGGAAAATAATACGTCTTTGTTAAGGTATTGTTTTTGTGTTTCTAGGCAATTCTTAATGGCAGAACGATTTTGATACGGTACTCTTAAAAGTTACTGACTGTAGAAACATATTTTATATAGTCGTTCTTTAAGCATTTATGAAAACCATACTTATCTCTACAGAGAACATAAAACCTTTTATTTCCGCGTATAAGTTATATATTATACTAAGATGCAATACATTTCATACAGATTCTTAATATTACTTGATAAATTTTTACCACCCAATCAGGCCAATTTACGTTCCCTTCTAGATAACCTTTCAGAGTTGGATTCATATTAATAAGAGCATTCACCAAGTGATGTCAGCGGGTTTATAAGTTTGAAATCAATTTAGAAAATTTTAATGGAGTAGGTGGTTTTCATGAATGGCAATACTAATGCGTGGATAAAATTTCTCATATTGTAACATAAAGCATTACTCTATTTCTTTTATAACTCTGCTTTTATGCAATTTTTTCGGTGACGGATATATAGGCCTACGTCAGTAGCAGGGAAAGCAGTGTGATTCAGAATGTGGTCTGTCAAACGAGTGCCAAGATTAAATACGAGGGTGTATCAATAAATAACCGGACTGATTTAATTGTATTTAAATAAATCGCCCTGGAACGAGCCGCGGAAAGGTGAATCCTTCGTCTAGCAGTGCTGTGAATCCCAGTTATCCAGAACGATTCAGTTAGGAGTTACACCCGGATATCGTAGGGGGTGTTTACTGTACCCAACATGGAACTGAAACTGCAGCAATGCGCATCGATGTTCAACGCCTTATAACTTTGAAAATGGCGACCACATGGCTCCTTTTTCACTTTAGGGAAGAGGATAAAATTGCAAGGTGCGAGATCCGGAGAATGCAGTGGATGAGGCATGATCTCAATGTCCAATTCTTCGACGACATCTTGAGTTGCACGCGCTCGATGAGCCGGCGCATTGTCTTGGTGCAAGATCCATCCTGTCCTGATAAGATCTGGTTCCTAAAGACAAATTCATTATATCTGCAACCTTCGCAATTGTTATGCGACGATCTTCTTGCACAGTTGCGTCAATTGTGTTGATGTTAACTTTCGTTTTTGCTGTTAAGGGTAGTGATGGGAACCATTCGAATGAATTCATTCGAAATATTCGATTGTTAAAATCATTCGAAATGTTCGAGATGTTAAAAAAATCATTCGAATGATTTTGCTCTGCTCCAGACTAGGGTTAGAGCGCTTCGCTTACTGAACTGAAGTGTGAAAGCGAATGAATTCATTCGAATGCTTCTTCAACCTCTCGGAATCTGGCTTTTCGGCTCGTTCTCTCGTTCATTCGATTGTTTTCGTGTTCCATCGTGTCCCAGTTAGCAAAGCGTTCGGTAACTTCCATCTCTCCCATTCCAAGTGGGGATGGCATGACGCAGAGCTAGTTTCAACCCCAGGCTACAAAATATATTTTGACAATAAAATAGCCGTTCTCTCGAATATTAAAAAGTTCAATTTTTCACAGATTATTCCTATTTTACATCCATCATTAGCTTCTACATGAAACATATGCATTTTCAAATGGATTATTTATTTGATTAATTACCGAATGTTATGAATTATGATATTAAATAAAGCCATTTAATTTTTATATTTGATGCATTTATAAGATTTTTAAGCAGTACCAACAGCTATTTACATAAATGCATATCTTCAACAACCTAAGCTCTTAGTATTTACAATCTTACAAATTTAATTATATCAGTCAAAAGTAATATTCTAAGTTATACTTTAATGTATTGACTCGAGATCAGATTACTTAATCAGGAGGCAACATTGCAACATGTTGTTTAGAGTCCATTTAGATATCAATCATAATTAATAATTCTATACCACATTGAACTGTTGAATTAGTTAACTGAGACATGTTCCAATTACCTTCATATTTTATAAATTATCTAAGTAAGAGCATATTTTCCGCGACAAACTATAATATGGGTATACTAATTTAACCTTTTCACTTCTGTTGTTTCTACTATTTTTGTCTAAAGATCTGCAGTGTTCCAACATGTCAGAGAACTGGCAACATCTAATTTATTTTAATGGTAATGCCACCAAAGTGGGAATGCTTGCATTTTTTCCCTTTTAAAATTAAAAAAAATCATCCACCCCTAAAGGGTTGTGTTCAGAAGGTGAATGGACTTGCAGTCTTTTCAATTTCCACATCCTAATAAAGGGGGAAAAAATTAGGAAGAAAGGAAGGAAAAAAACCAGACCCCATCGCCAACCTACATGTGCTCAATCACGGCTCAGTTTACTCAGGCGGAAATACTCTTCGGCCAGGCTTTGCAGAGACCTTGAATTGCTTTTGTCGGTTCCTAATTATACAAGAAAATTATATATAAAACAACAAACATACTTCTTTATAAAATCAATAATTATTGAGATACAGATGAAAGAGCCACGACCTATAGTACATGAAAATAGCATTGTACTAAACTTTATTCTACTGTTTATTAACTGAAATGTTCGTGTTATTTCTTGTCTTGTTTTGATTCGTTGTCTTTGAACAGTTATGTCTGCATTTATGCAAAAATACTGCAATATGACGTAACACTACCTTCAGTATGCTATTATAACACAGTAATAAAATAAATAGTACTAAATTTGTTTCACATATGCTCTCACATACGTGTTATTGAATTTCTTAGTTAAACGAACGATGTTACCCTATTAAATAATAATTTGAAATCTTCAGATTTAAATAGATTTGGAGATCTTATCGAATTATAGATATAATTACTTTACAGCATCGCATATAACTGACAATATAGTTATTCGGATTTCCGAACGTAATAAAATAAACTGAAGAATACACTGTACATAATCAATTTAATAACTTATTTACCTTAATTACTATTTATTAAACTTGAAAATTTGAATGGACCTAATACTAAAATTAGATACATTTCATTTCGTTGTATTCAAATTTGGTCGTGAAAATATATTTATCTATTTTAGGCCTACTATTGTCTTTTTGTGTATTATATTTATCCTTCCATGCTTTAACTTCATATTACATATTACATCGCTTAATTAGGAGCTTAGGGTATACCAATAAGCCGTGTAATAATAATAATAATAATAATAATAATAATAATAATAATAATAATATAATCTGTTTCTGTTGTCGTTATGTTCTCTATTCATTGGGATTGATAGGCCTATACAGTTATGATTATGATAATATTATTAGGTGAATAGTAACGATAAGTCGTGATAAGTAAATATTCAATCCTTTGTGAATGGGATATTAAAATTAACCTACGGCAAATGATTTTTTATAGTCAAAGATAATGATGCAAACTTATTTTTGTTATTAGGAAAGTCATATGAGCTTTTATTGCAAGAAAAAAGGATTGACTGGTATTTTATTTAAAATTGTAAGTCCAAAGAGAAAACTAATATGAACAGATTTTTTGTTATTTATGATTGATTTAAAGCTTTAAGAACGTGTCTTGAAATTACATAATTTTTACTTTTTCGTAAATTGAAAAGTTATATTATTTTGTACTTGATTGTATTATGCTTGTTATTATTAAACACCACAGATATGCAAATGCAAATAATAACTACGAAGTTGCCTGGTTATTGCTGCATTAAGCAAATTATATTTGTAGGACTTCAAGAAATTTCATGTTAGGCCTAATTTACTGTAGGCCTATTTACTACAGCACTTGTTCGAGACTACATGACTAAAATAATAAACATCTCTGGAGGCCGTGTTTGTTGTAAGCTGGCCGCATTGTTCTCTGCCGGAAATGTGCGCACTAAATTTAAATCTACCCGCTTTCGAATGCCAATGAAGTGAAGTGAGAACGGAAGATTTCATTCGAAAAATATTGAAGCTAGCGAATGAACATCTCGTAGGTTGCATGTAACTATCCCTCTATGAATAAAACATTTCGAATGAATTCATTCGAAATATTCATTCGAAATGTTTAGTTCTGCATTCGAATGATCATTCGATTGTTAAAATCATTCGATTTTTCCCATCACTAGTTAAGGGTCTTCCAGGGCCCGGAGAATCTTAACACTCTTTGAAACGTTTGTGCCACTCAAAGACTTGAGTTCTGTCTAAAGCATGGTTTTATATGCTTGCTGCACCATTTCTAAGGTTTCTGTAGGAGTTTTGTCTAGAATAACACAAAACTTTATCGATACGCATTGCTGCAATTTCAATTCCATGTTGGGTACAGTAAACACCACCTGCGATATCCGGGTGTAACTCCTAACTGAATCGTTCTGGATAACTGGGATTCACAGCACTGTTAGACGAAGGATTCACCTTTCCGCGGCTAGCAGCGGTTTCGTTCCAGGGCGGTTTATTTAAATACAATTAAATCAGTCCGGTTATTTATTGATGCACCCTCGTAATCCCTTTTGGCTCGGCCTACAGATAGATTCCGAGGTTCATACACCAGTACGTTCGGTGGGGAGGAGCTGAAGTGTCAAAATTCATTTTAACCTTGCATGGGCTACCATTTTTCATCCATAAGTTAAGCATTAAAGAAATTTATTCGCCCCTTGCGCTACCTTATAAGAAAATATATTGGTAACATTAAATTTAGAAGGACATTTACAACAATATTATGAACGGGTTCGATAATGTATCTACTAAGGGAGTAATGAAGTTTTTGTTCTTCTACCTTATTTTGGTCACCCATTGTAATAAGGATTGATCGTATCAAAATTTGTTTCAGATAATATTCAGAAAGTTTACAATAACTTAGGATCGATTTGGTACTGTCTACTTAGAAACAAGTAGCGCAGCCAGGATTTTAATCTGGGGTGGGGGTGCTAAAACTTAAAAACTTATAAAATACATACAAATAAAATTTAAAAAATCATTTATTATAAGATGGTTGCAATTAACTTTTCAATTTTCTTTACAACTTATTCAATCCTATTGCGAATATCACTAACATTATTGTCATTATCATCATCATCATCACATCGTATATCATCATCAAACATTTCCATCTAACCTATTGTTTATAAAAAAGTTTAATATTCCATTTTAACACATCACAGTACAAAGCATTTCATTCAAATTTTTGAATTCACAGTTATCGCACCAGTAGTCCTAATCAGAAATGAATCTGCCCGCCGATAGTATTGGGTTCCGCGAGTTTTGAAAGCGATCGTGTGAAGCGCTGCAACAAACGAGAGTTAAACAATATACGATTGAATGACTGATTGACGGAGAAATTAACAATGGTTGTTGTTACTACAGTAATATACGGAACTAAACATAATAAATTGTTTGGACTTCCGTGATGACTTGAAATTGCTGCTATTACAGAAGATTTTATCATATTCTGCCTTTATGAATCCTGCAGCAAACTTTGTACAGTGGGATTTGGATTCGATTCGGCGAATGTAAAGCGACGCTGCACACTAATGAATTTGAAATCGTTACAGAATTTCTGTTATGTACGGCGAAAACTACTTATTAATCCAATCAACAACTTCAAACATTGTATGTGAAATCTTGCATTGTTATGCGATATGTGAGCTAGACACCCCTGGCGTAAATAAGCATAAAATCAACCGACCTTTTTAAAACTCTCAGTCAATCAATTCTTATACACGCAGCCCCGTCATGGACCTCTGCTATACAATCCATTCAGAAGTACTTTAGGTTGCACAGAACAAGGTCTTCAAACTTCCTTCATGGAGGAGATTGGTACACGTCGCGGCGAGTGTACATTCATGACGATTCTGAAATGCAATACCTAAATGAAATTGTCTAAGAAAATTCTCCAAATTTGATAATAACTTGGAATTATATGAAGTTGGCAAAACCCCTGATAACTAACAACGAGTGATCAGGATAATTTGATCTGATACTATAACAGTAACACTTAAATAAACTCATCCTATTGACTTTACTGAGAATGTTCAAAATACCAACGATGTAGACAGATATCCTTATCCTTAGAGTAAAATTTACATCTAAGCTTTTATCCTAACGAATTTACTCCAGATTTTCACAATATCAACGATTTAGACAGACCTCATAGACAGATGTGCTTATTTCATAGGGTCACTCAGATTTACTGACAAATCTTATCTGAATATGATACACAAGACCATCGCAGACTGGAAAAGAAAGGTGTATCTGAACGAATGGGGACATGCCCTCTATTTCTGTGACTTTTATCCCAGTCACGTCTCATCCCTCCAGCATTTCCCCGCTCCCGCGACTTTGCCTTCTTTGCAATCGCCAGGCAAGGAAGAATAGGGAAAGAAGAAAACTGCTTAGCAGTCTGGTCCCCTCCGCCTGCCTACATCAGGGCTGTAACCCGCTAAACCAGCATACTAACGGACTTCGTTTTTCCTAACTGCCAACAACTAGACGGGCTAATGATGAAATTAAACCTTTATAGACCACCTCCGCCGTCTCCGATAGCATGACCGATAAATGGGGTAAAACAGGCTACACTAACTTTTTCGCAAGTACGTGATAAGATCTGTATCATTAATATTGTTTTAGGTAGAAGTAAAAACTGATAGACCTACCAAAAATTCAGGCTTAAATAGATTTAGTCTTACCAAATTATAGATTTAATATTAATTAATTCACCTTTCAACATCACATACATATTGACTGAATAAATAATAATGATGATTTATTTTGCCTAACAGGGTTAACGCCCGGCATTTTCTTCTACTCAACCAGGTTAAATACAAAATATATCACATGTACACCCTCAACAATACAATAACGATAATAAAATGTAGTAATAAAATAATACAGTTGGTAGAGCCCAAATTAAAACCTAAGACCCCAAATTAAAACCTAAGACAAAATGTGTATCCAGTCATCAATAAAATAAAATTAGGAGAGAATATAGAAACGAAAGCAAAGTGGATTAAACATTACACATAATTGTATCGTATGTGTGTATTTGTGTGTGGGTGAGTTCAATGGATATATAATTACTGTAAGTGAAAAAAAAGCTATTATTAATCAGGCTATCCTACTATCGGCCAAGCACGAGTAAACCTCTGTAAGCGGAGTGCGGTGAGAGGGGTTGGTTCACAAGCAGGTGGATACTAGCGTTCTGATTGGGCAGAGAAAAGACGAGCCTCTCTGTTGTAAGCGAGTTGTAAACATTAGCCTCCAGTGTGCAGTGTGTTCCAAGCTGCAAGGTGACAGTGCTTTCTTAGTGAATAGTAGCATGGTATGACGTCACGTACCGCTCCTCGTTCTGCTCAGAGTTTTTCTCGTGCTTGGCCGATAGTAATATGATCTCCGAAACTTTCGAGAAATCAGACTGGTACTGTTTGCGAATTCCCATACCATTATTAGTCCAATATGACACTTTGCCTAAAGTAAGTTCGTCCAACTCAATCTTAATTTTATACATTAAATCACACAAAATCGTGAAACAACTTCCTCAACGGCATTCTTCAACCAAACTTGCCGGTTCTGTTCTGCCATCTCTTAAATTGTCTCCACACACTACTCCCCGGTAGCTACGTAATACTTCATCTTGTTTACCTTCTTATAATGCTATAAGCCGTATGTGTGAGGGTGACCACGAATATTTTCTTGTCCCCTTTTCTTAAGGCAATTTCTTGCTTTTTAACTTCCTCCTCCATGCCGGATGTATGTTGGTGATCGTCATTGTCAACGTTGTGTATCTGATGTTATCTACACTGGCTGCAGTAATGCACCTAGCGCTGCAAATGTCACGGAGTTCATATCGTCAATACCATCTTAACTTGTTTTCGTTAAGCTGTGTCCCCACACCAACATGTTGCAGTTAACATACGTTAAATGTTTATCATCAACTTGTTGAAGTACACAAAGTCAAGTGGTTCGCCAATTAACAACTGTCTCCACTACAGTGTTATAGACTTAACATGGGTTGGCGCGGTTACGAACAGAAATTAAATAAGGAATAACATTCAAAAAGAAAACGCCTCTGAAGAGGGCAGCCAACACTGCAAAATGAGAGTAATTTTTTACACTCCTTATTATCTTCTTGTTAACTGTCTATGTCTTTCTTAAATAGTAATATTAAATACTAATTTTGTACAGATGTCTTGATCTTTGCATTAGAAGTTCCAGAGTTTTTTCTTTGACCATTCCATCGCGAATCAGCAAAAAATATAACAAAATGGATGCCGGCAATGTTGAGGAAGCTGTCGATTGCTTTTTGTTTAGACGGAAATTCCCTAATCAATGCCGATTAAGCTGTCGATTGCCTTTTGTTTGTCGGAAATTCCCAAAACAAAACCGATAACGACCGACTAGTCAATTTCTCCGGAAAACAAATTAACATCTGAAAATGTTAAGTTCAACACGCTGGGTTTGCATGTCAAGTCAACTGGAACGCGAAATTGCAATATACATGTCAATATCAACTTGTTAATCTTGACATGTTGGTGTTAAATGTTAAGCAGTGGAGACCCAGCTTTAAGTTCGTGAAAATTAAAACAATAATTCTGAAGATAAAGTACTGGTTACTCTCTACCGCTCATTGTAATTTCTGCCACACTCAGCACTGAAAATTTCAACGATTACTGTGGAAGCGGAATGATGTATAATAATGTGTATTAATACTACACTAAAGCAGTTACCTGGGAACGCATAATATCTTAATGTACATGCAAATGTGAAATTCATTTTATTTTATTTAGTCTGTCGGAACATGGAACAGGGAGGCAGAAATGGTTAAAACGGCCCTATCAGTATTCAACAAGAAGCACAGAGCCTAGTGTTGGCACAACATTGCGCGATCAAAATACACAGTATCTATGAATCTAAAGGATATAGATGGTCAAGCTTCGCTCTTACACACTACAATAATTCAAGAAATCTCAGAAGGTAAGAGAAAGATAGATAGCAGACGGAAGGTTGGGATGAAGGCGTTTTCCTATACGTGCCTAATCGCGGAATTCCTTGACATAGAGAAATACCGTTTTAAAGTAGCTGTACTAATAGCCTGCCAACACCGCCACCCTTATCATGCCTACACAATTCATCTCCCCTACACTCAGGACTTTTTGTCGTCAAGCTTTCCCACACCTTCCATTCAAAGGATTCTGCAAATATCACGTCTAGCATCACTCATACATGATGCCTGAACGTGCCTGGCATCTCTCTACGAAGTGCCGAGTGATATAGAGATTCACAGCAAGTGAAGCGCTAAAAGGGCAGTTACTTCCATTTACAAACAACATTACTTACTCAGCAAGTACACGATGTACATTATATAACGATCTTCCCACGTTGATTTAGCTGGGCTGCTGATTGAGTTGATTCCACCCTAAAATCGAGCCAAGTATTAAGGGGACAATATACCGAAAATTCTGATTTTTTAAACAAAAATTTGATTTTCTTCCATTTTACCATTGAAAAAGCTTAATGCTTATTCGACCAAAAAATATTAGATTTCCTTTCGCCCTCAAGGCCCTGGGTGAATTTTTAAATTTAAATATCAGCTTGTGGATGTATAAACCTGCCCGTAATGGTGGTTTTTAACCAGGTTCGAATCCTGGTCGGGACAAGTTTTACGGTGTTTTTCCTCACCTGTGAGACAAATGTCGGGTAACTTTAGGCCCATGTAGTCCCCGGATATCATCCGGAATTCATTATCATCTTCATCCCATCCTCGGCTTGTTCAGAGTGAATGTGTGTGTGAATGTTGTGCCTCGTCGGGTTTGTGTTGTCTCGGAAGTAGCCCCGGCATTGGGCTGATCACTCATCCAATCCTTGTATGGTCAAAAAAGTATAGATAATCCCTCTCCCGACAGGTCGCGGCTCTGTAAGGCCCGAGCGGCAGGGGTCGCTTAAATGTCCCTAAAAGGGGGAGGTAAAAACTAAGGTAAAGAAAGAAAGAAAAACTATCACATGAAAGATAGGTTGATTGGAATTCGTAGTGAAACAGATAAACATATAAAAGCAAATGAATTACTTATAATGCATTAAATGTCAGTTTTCTCCTGATCGAATCTTTGTAGCCTACTTTAAAGTCTCCTACATAACAACTCTTAATATAGTACCTAATAAGGGTTGTGTTTATCCTTGCGAAGTACGAAAAATGTATTTCCCCAAAAAATGTGAACAAATATTGGACACACGGCTTTCTTTCTACACAAAAGCGATATAAGTAATTATTCATAAAATTAACTGTTTCAAAGCTGAACTTATATATTTACATAAGTAATCAAGTGAAATCGTCAGTTAGTTCTAATTTTAAAATCAAAGAGGAAAATTTCAATAAAATTTAAGTTTCTATGAATGACAACTGTAATACGCGGATGAAAGTCCTTACATTTGATATACCACATTATTCTTATATCTCTTAGGTCACGCATTTATATATCAGTAGCAGGGAAAATGTTAAAGCCAATAATTAATATAGAAGTTTTACATATTTTTACTATTAATGGGGTATGACCGTGTTAAAAATCTGATGAGTCTAGATTAAAAACATGGGAATAACTTCAGTATATAATCTTTCCATACACAAAAGCGGCAAATGGATGACCTTCTAAGAAAAGAAAGGGCCCAAGACCTAATTTAAGAGTAAAATGTGTTAAATTTGTTTATTTATTTACTTATTATTATTAATTAACATCTGGCTACTTAATACCTTACAAATAATAGCCTACAGAAACGATTTCAAAATCATTATCAATATATCATTGAAAAGATTAAGAAAGGATACTGGTCCGCAATGCCAAACACACTTTAGGAAATTAAAAATAAAAATACAAATACAAATTTGAGCATATGGATTGTTCTCATTACAGCCAAGGAATAGATGTGCTGAAGCGGAAATCAAATTTGCAAAAATGTTATTAATACGTGTTCGTGTGGAAATCTAGATAGACTATATATGACTTTGTTTGGTTTATCATACTACGTCGTTATTAACCAAGAACAAGCCTTAAATGAACTTTTAAGGACAGAATTAAAAAGTAAAAAAATCTATGCTATCATAGATTAGTTCCGGATTATGGTTCTGAAGCGGGAATACGACATTTTATGAAGTTCTTTATACACACAAAAAAAAAATAATAATAACGAATAATTGTGGTAGCAGGCTACTGGACTTCAGAAACTCAATGTTGGCGACTTCGACACAATAAGAACATTCATATCTTAATTAAGGAACACTAAATTATAATGTCTATTATTACTACTACTATTGTTTAAAAAACTGCCGGGAATTAAAATGAGACAAAATACCATAGGCATATATAAAACTCCTCTTAGTTTTGAAGCCAGAAAATTCATTGTAATAGGATGATCTAGATCTGGAGAGAAATAAAAACGTAAGTTCCTGCTGGGTTACCAAATAATACCACGAAGATAGACTATAGGTATTTTAAATTACGGTGTTAATAGTATGAGTATGTGTTTAACATGGCTTATAAAATGCTGGCACGTACAGCATTCACGAACTCGTGTCAGATCTAGTAGCATGAAATTGTAATTTATATGCACTAAAGTCGTGTAAAGAGCATAGTGAACACGCCATTTGAGATTCTGTGCATACCACTCGTTCTGAGCGCAGCTACTGCATCAGCGTTTCATTATAATCTTAACCATATGCGTGATTATTATCCATGATTCGACTGGAATCCAGGACTCAAGATTCTGTGAGGAATACGCCCAACATTTCTGTGAATTTAATGAATATTAAATATTATCTTTTCAGTAACGTGGATCACTGTTAAAACCAAAACCAAAGTAGCGGCCAATGTACCCGTTTAAATTAGACCAACAAATGGCCAGTTTCTCTAACAGTGGATAAATAAATATCTGTCATCAGGATAGCTATGGAAATTCAGTATTATTATTATTATTATTATTATTATTATTATTATTATTATTATTATTATTATTATTATTGAATTTCCAAAAGTATAGAACCCTATTTTATCAACTGGCACATTAGGGGTATACAGTAAACATATATATATATATATGTATAATATACAATACACTACATATACATATTACAATTTTGCAAATTAATAAAACTGAAAATAAATAAATTCACTACAATTCATTTTTATTACAGACTCACTTTGTCTCACACGGGTCCATGAAACGAGTTATCAATTTCTCTAAAAAGAAGAGTATCGGCGAAATAATATGTTCCTTTATTCTTGAAACCAATCAAAATAAATCTAAAATTATTTTTGCATAACATTTCTATTAAATTTCACTAAGAATTCATCGACTACAAAAATTTCACATGAAATAATCGAATCATGTGAAATAAAGACTAATGAATTTATAGGCCTAACTAATCCTATCTAATTTTGTCCAATATTTCATTTACGTAGTATTGCAAATATCATAATAAACAGCCATACTACTAATAAGCCCTTCTTACGAATACTAGTAGTAGTCTACTTAAGAAAACTGCATGGCGCCTAACCAGAATAATAATAATAATAACAATAATAATAATAATAATAATAATAATACATATGCATACATACACAGACCTAAAATCGTGTGCGTACTTATCAATTAATCATATAGTACTTTTACATTAATGTAACAGCACACTTTATACATTAATATAATTCATTTTCTGTTATAACGAAGCATATAAGGAAATAACATTAAACATTAATGTATCTATAGATTAAGTATGTCTTCCTCTCTTGCATTTCCTGTCATACAAGTCATTACGAAGCCTGTATGTACATGTCAAAAATTCATAAGCTACTTTATATTTCCACGGAAACAAGTTTGCTCTTTTAAAAAAAGTAAAAGGTTTCCACAGAAACGCTTTTATAAAACTATTTTACAGTAGGCCTACCTATAGCAAATATGTGATTCTTTTATTCTAAAATGGGCAAAAGATAGCGGATTAGGTGTTTTTATTTGGTGAAAAGTGTATAAATAGAATGGACGAAAACCATACACACAATGTCTTCAAGGAAACGTGATATGGATACACGTGTTTCCTAGTGAGCGAAGAAACTCATTATACACACCAAGAGACCTATAATTATGAGTAAGCGTGTATTCCTTATGCTAATTTATTCATTATTTTTGCTAGGGATCTTGCAACACAGTAAATAGCTCACCTATTTTAATTCATTTAGCATTATCTTGCAGCCATCGAGTGGAAGGGTTCCCTCGCAACCTATTTCCTTAATACAGGGTGATTATAAAGTCACCATTTTCCACTTAAACACGTTTTTATAAACTATAAACAACATGAACATACATTTAGACATACTTTTTTTATACCACTCTTTTGTATATAGGCCTATGTGTATAAGTTATTTTATCATTGACACTTCTGTGCATTATCTTTTAAGTTTTAATCAGTTTTATATGTAGGCCTACAGTTAGTAACAAGATACAATTTAAATATATCTGCAGGTTAGTGCACAGGCTTTTCAGTGAATTTTGTTGATTTTAAACTCTGTCAGCAATCATAGATGTATGTTTAATGGCCTAATAATAGACTTAATTACTCTTAATACCAGAAATTCTTATTAATTCCTAGGCCTAGATTTCTTAGGTTGATCCTAAATATTTTAAATTAACGGGGGTATAAGGTGGAACTGTTCATACTTTTACTGATACATTTAGACATTTTGAACACAAATTCAATACATTTCAACGTGATGACCCTGCAAATCTAAGCACAAGTCCCATCGTTCCTGTGTGGCCCGAAACACCCTTGCTAACATATCTGGCGTTATCTGACCCGCAGCGGCATAAATGCGGGTTTACAACTGTTCAAGACCTGTGATTTTCATCTGATACAGCTTGGACTTGATAAAGACTCAGGCGAAGAAGTCCATTGGGGTCAAATCGGGCGAACGGGGAGTCCAAAGTCTTGGCGATGCACGGCCAATCCATCTCCTAAGAAAAGTGTCATTCAGGTAGACCCGGACAATTCTGGCAAAATGGGAGGTGCTCGTCTTGTTGGTAGCCTACAGAATCCAAAATGTCATTTGTATCAACTTTGGCTCCAAAACTGTTGCAGTAAGTCAAGGTAGGTGAGACAAGTTACTGTTCGCTCAGCAAACATGTAGGGTCCATACACTTTTGATTTAGTGATTCCCATCCAAACATTTACCTTTGGCAAGTCCCTTTCCCATTCCTGTAACGCATTTGGCTGTTTAACTACCCAAATCCGACAGTTATGTCTGTTCACATGTCCACAGGTGTGGAATGTTGCCTCGTCGCTAAACAGAACATAGTCTTCATCTTCAAGTTTATGAACAATTTGAATGTGGTAGGCATGTTTATGCAATTTGAATCGCAGTGTTTTCCACACAGTGGTGTGTGCGATACAAAGTTCCCTACTTATGCCCGAGTGCACCATTCTCCGGTTTTCTCAGCTGTTTCGTAACAGAGGTAAAAGTAATATCGGAGTAATGTAAGAAAACCTCTGCACCATTGCTACAATACTGCGGTTTCCAAACGCTCGAATATATCGCGGTTACCCTGCTACGAAGATATTCCCATGGAGGAATTTTGTGTTTGTTTCTTCCATGGCCGCTAATTTCGCTCTCTCCCTGCACGTCTGCCAGTTACGGTGTCTCGCCTAGGCCCATTGGTTTTCCATATTTCATTTGTTTGTTGCATTATTGTTCAATAATAAATGCTCATAAGAATAAAATGGAATATTCAAACACCATAGATACTGTACCAATCGTGAAAATGGGTTGGTTACACCTACTACTGGATGGATCTAGTTTGGTTAAGGTAAGAAAGGAAGGTCATTTCAAGCAATCGATGCCTATATATCGAAAATATGACACATTACGCTGACCTCCATCTTGGGAAGAAAACCGCGGTTTTCTCTTTACAGCTTCTTCACGGCGGTTAGCATCTTAACGCGGTAAAAGCCGAAACCGAGCACGGTGCAACGAAAGTATGACTTTACCGAGGTAAACTAAACAACTTTATCGCGATATTCTGAATACCGAGGTTGGTGCACTCGGCCATTAGTTTTCTGGTTGATGCTGAGGGGCTGCGTGTAATCGCTTTCTGAATCCTTTGCACAGTTTCATCTGCTACAGCCGGTCTCCTACTTTGCTGCTCGTCAGTAACATTACCAGTTCGCTTGAATTTGTTCACCATGTTCCTAATGGCGTATCAGTTAGGAGCTGGTTTGTAAAATTTGCGCGTGAAATTGTCCCGCGCTTCATCATACGTCATTCCACGCAGTCGGTAGGAAACAACAGCTATTCTTTCTTCTATTGTGTACATTGCTTTAGATTATCTGCAACAAAAATCAAAATTTGTAGTGTTAAAACAGAAATGGTGACTTTATAAACACCCTGTATTATAAACACGATGCCTTCCAACGCTTCCTTTGTTTTTGTAAATGTCCTAACCATGTAGGCTCTGAGTCTTGATAAACCTTCCCAGTCTTCGCCAATAAAATTTCTACAAATTTCTACGATGACTTTATAATATAATTCTCCATAGATCACCCGGTATTTGCTTTCTGTGCCGAAGGTCGCGGGTTCGACCCCAACTATGTTTTCATAAATATCCATAGCATCCATTCATCCATAAACCACCTATCTTAATAACCCATATAATGAATTTTGGTACAAATATTGTAAATTCTACGCACTTACTGGACCTGATCCATGCCTGCCACATATTATATTTATAATTGTAATAATGTGAATAACATTACTTCTCCCTCATTTTAAGTCTATATTATATAGTTTACACAATACTTGATCACTTTTTGTAATAAAATATTCAGCTCTAAATTTATGTGGAATAACATTTTCTTTGTGTTTGATTTCGGCATTTTCAGGGAGTTGATAGTAGTTGTGTAATGCAGTATGTCAATACAATTTGTTTAATTTGTTTTCATATTCGATGGCAGAGGTATTGCTCAAACTCTGGGCTCTGTTACTCAATCTTTTAGCAACGAAACGGTAGTTAGTGTCTGAGGATCATTATCATACAAAAACAAGACATAAGTTACACACAAACGCTAAAACTGAAATTCCCGAAGTCTCTATTAATTTCGACTGAAAAGGGGGATTATTACTTAATAATTTTCAAAATCGTTCAAGAAATAGAAACGGTAGCTCCTTTGACTGTTTATGCAAAGTTCTAAAATGTACCCATTGTTTTCTTAATTGCAGACTATAACGCGTAGGCTATATTTACCGCAAAATTCTACCAAATGCTACTTTTACAGGCAAGAATGAAATAAACGTAGCCTTTTCGTTGCTTACAAATAAAAATTTAGTCATACAACTTTTAAAAAATATGGATAAAATGTAAGATATTTCATTTCCGTCTCATAAAACAATTATAGAATGGTAAGTGAGGCCGTAACGTCACGGACTGCGTTAAAGAGATAGCGAGTTAATTTTTATGTTTTCGGAATTTTCTCCACTCCCGAAGGCTAACTTTGAATTTGAATTTACTTAGCCCCTACTCCGAACGTGTCATATTCATCTTCTAAGCATATTTGTATTGTTTTAGCCCAGCGTCGTGTATATACACAAAGGGGCTACATTTTAGGTACTACCTATTGCAATCGATACCATGTCATGACTTTCGAAAAATTCTTTCATATCTTTAAGTTTCATGCCTCCCTAAGTACGAAACCACCGCCCGTTCAAAAAAAATTGTGATATTTATACAAAACTTATATTTAGCCTATATATAGCCTACATAATATATTTCTTTACAAGCTAGCGGCCGTAATTTTGAAGATATTTGAACCAAATTTTATTATGTTATTTTTAGGCCCAATAGTTCGGACAAGTTCGTTAATGAGCAAACTTGGCCCAATGGGGCGGGGTTGAAATTTTGAAAAATGTATACCTCGGCCCCTATGAAGTATAGAGGGAAACTTTGTTGGAATAAATTAGAGTACTCCCCATGGAGTTCACAGTGACACCAACGATTCGGAGGTTTTGGAGATACGAGTGGGGGGATTGAAATTCGAAATTTTTGAAACCACGTTGTGGAGTATCGTTGTAAAGCTCTTGATGAGTACTCTACAAACCAAAAACTAGTTTCTCGATAGCTCTCATATAAGGCGAGATTTGAATGTTTGAAAAAATGCTCTTTCCTCTTTTTGCAGTTATTATTGCGGGTTTGTTATGCCAAGGCTAAAGAAGAAGAGTGCTGCGCAGGGACAATAAATTATACCAAAAGCACTTCGAAATCTACTTCAGCCTATAGGCCTGCCTAAAGGGATTTATTTTATCTAAATTAATATAATCCGTAGATTTATCCTCTACTGGCATTGGCTTGCAAGGTAAGGTAAATTAGTGAAAGGAAAAAGAAAGTAAATCATTTAAGGGTGACTAGAAACATTTCTCTTGTTTCTGAGATTAGAATATGAATGACAAGATGGTTGAGTTAAGATTTGCTACCGAGCGTTGAAGCTCTGTTACTGAAGTTGACGTGACACAGGATCAGGCATGCAGGTGGTTGGAATGGCTAGACTAATGAGCAGTCATAACACTTCAATGCCGTCATATCCCGTGTTGTAAGTGTAATCCTACACAAGATAAGCGGTGTTCTTTACAGGAGGTCCCGTCAGTGTGTGTATATATATACACGAGACCCCTAATTACCATCTCGTGATTACATCATGAGCCTAAGTCATGGTCGTAATTACCTAATTCCAGAAACAAGAGGATGAATCGACTGTAATATAACTTAACTACCTAGGTATAAGAAATGTTAAAGTTATCAACAGAAGAGTTTCAGGTTTATCTCACAACTGAAATATAATTCTAATCTCTAAATGAAAGTAAGTGAGCTCCCGGGATTCGAACCAAGGATCACTGCTAATATGTTTACTGGTGGATAGGTGAAGTCAAACTGAAAAATTCAATGTCATGGCCGGGATCCGAACCAGAATCTTCGGCTTTCCGTGCCGCTGCTCTTACCAACTGAGTTACCATGGCAACATGCCAGTACAACATTAAATTCTTCAAGTAAACCACCAGGCGTTCTCAATATGAGATACCAACCCAGTAAGTGCTTTAACACCCGGGCTCATAGTACACTACTAGATACGTGAGTCAGTTGGAGAATTTAATGTTGTACCGGCATGTTGCTATAGTAGCTCAGTTGGCAAGAGCAGTGGCACGGATAGCCGAAAATCCTGGTTCAAATCCCGGCTATGGCATTGCATTTTCCAGGTTGAATTCATCTTTCCATCTTAGCCTACACACAGCCAGTGTGAAAGAATTATCAATTTAATATTCACTGGTGGTCTGCCTCTGAGCTGTATCAAGAAAATACCTCAGCTCTTACAAATAAACATGCTAACGCTCCTACAATTGCTATAATGTATCTAACTTCGACATTAAATTATAGCATGATTTAAGCGCGATATCCGTGCGAAAAAGCATTGTGAAACGTATCGTCTGTGACTGACCATACGGTTATAACTTAATCTTCAACATTAGTGCGATTTAAGCGGTATTTCCGCACGAAAAAGCATTGTGAAACGTATCGTCTGTGACTGACCATACGGTTATAAATTAATCTTCAACATTATTACGATTTAAGCGGTATATCCGCACAAAAAACATTGTGAAACGTATCGTCTGTGACTGACCATACGGTTATACGTATCGTCTGTGACTGACCATACGGTTATAACTTAATCTTCAACATTAGTACGATTTAAGCAGTACATCCGCATGAAAAAACATTGTGAAACGTATCGTCTGTGACTGACCATACGGTTATAACTTAATCTTCAACATTAGTACGATTTAAGCGGTATATCCGCACGAAAAAGCATTGTGAAACGTATCGTCTGTGACTGACCATACGGTTATAACTTAATCTTCAACATTAGTACGATTTAAGCGGTATATCCGCACGAAAAAGCATTGTGAAACGTATCGCCTGTGACTGACCATACGGTTATACGTATCGTCTGTGACTGACCATACGGTTATAACTTAATCTTCAATTTTAGTACGATTTAAGCAGTATATCCGCATGAAAAAGCATTGTGAAACATATCGTCTGTGACTGACCATACGGTTATAACTTAATCTTCAACATTAGAACGATTTAAACGATATATCCGCAGGAAAAAGCATTGTGAAACGTATCGTCTGTGACTGACCATACGGTTATAACTTAATCTTCAACATTAGTACGATTTAAGCGGTATATCCGCACAAAAAAGCACTGTGAAACGTACCATCTGTGACTGGCCGTACGCTTATAACTTAATATTCAACATTAGTACGATTTAAGCAGTAAGTCCGCACAAAAAAGCATTGTGAAACGTATCATCGGTGACTGACCATACGCTTATAACTTAAACATTAACATTAGTACGATTTAAGCGGTATATCCGTAGGAGAAACTATTATGAAACGTATCAACTGAGACTGACCATACGCTTACAACTTTTCAAATATATAGGTAGGCCCTAGGCCTACGTTGTTTTTTTCAGATTACAGGCTACATATTTTCTTACACTATGAAGCACAGGGCAGCGTAAACTATTATTTTAATTGTCACGGACCACTTGAAATACTTATTTTGTTCTGAAGGACTCCCATAAAATGATTTGATCATTTTGAGCATTTAGACCAATAGGCTAGATTTGGTCTAATACAATACGACAGCAATAACAAGTGTTTTATACCATTCCATCGCACTTCTGAAAACGAAAGGCTATATTTACAAGATGAAAGTGTGGACGCGCACGGTTAGGTGAGGGAAAGTATCGATCCATATTTACACTCACTTGGAAAATCATGAAAAACACAACAATTTAGCCATTGAACGCTACAAAACATCTCATCGCAAAACAAGAAATATGACCATTACATTATTACTATAAGCAAGAGCATAGTATTGTATGACATGATATGATACGTTATGAGTTATGACATGTATGGTAGTGTATGTCAAACTTGAAATAATGTATGTTATTTTGATTATACAGTATGCGCAATGAACTTGATACGTGTGTTCCTGTCATAAAGAGTATGTGCTCAGCCGTTTAATTTAATTAATGCAAAAAAAAAAAAAAAAAAAAAACAACAACAACAACAACAACAAAGATCTCTCTGAAATATGAGCAAGGATATGGAATAAGGGGACACATGATGAATCCCTGGGAGAATTAGGTTATTTTTATCTCTAAAACTGATCACTTTAGACAACTGTTTTTACATTGTTAAATATCTACACTGAACTTAATTCAAACCGTTATCTGGTAATTGTGTATCAAAATGGGACTTCTGCTTTAACCCTTTTAGTCCCAAATTACTTTTCTGTGAAGTATAACAACATTTTTTCATTTATTACAATCATTTGATCACTATACAACGTATTCATATGTTTTAGCACAGAAATATATTTTGGGCCCCAAATGGGAACAGCTGGATCGAATGGCTAGGTATATTTTCTAGACATAAATAACAGTGTAAAAGTATTAAATGCTTTAATAACTAAACAGGTCATAGTATGAGTAGTTCTGAACAATATCACTACTGTTCTACTCTACTTTTATGAAAAATAGCAGAACACAAAGTGTACGGTAATGCAACTGACATTTGCTGAGTTTCAACCTTGCATTTTCTTACAATGCCTACACCGGGACTGTTTCGAATTACAATAAAATAATTCAGGCCATCAAACTGTAGGTTGCAGACTCCAAGACTCTTGTATCCACTACTTTCACAACTGACAGTCTTGGAGATCACATCTGTAGGTATGTTCGGCATATCAAGCTCTTGCAATAATGCAACAAAATACTATGTCCTATGATTTACAGAAAGTTGCCATAATCAGTTATGGCTTCATTAAATGCATCTCAAACACCTGCATAAACAGAATGAAAAAAAAAGAAATCAGCCAACTTAAGCATTGTTTCTTCCAGGAAGATACCACCAAAATAAATGTATTACAAATGGTAAATAAAAATATATTTATGTTCCCACTTGGGAACAGCGGGATTAAATCGGTAAATATTTTTCCCTTAAATTTTGTGGTCAAAAGTATTTCAATTTGTCAAACCGCACCAAAAATCTTTCGATTGATGGAAATAATATAATATGATAGTGAAGTTCATGTATAACGTAGACCTAATACTAAAATGGGGTTAAAATACCATATCATTCCTAATGTTATTTGTAGGCTTATTAATGGTAAAATAGGCTACAACAAGCGTAGTTGTCCTGTGGAATTATTTTATAAACTGAAGATGACTTCGCTTTAACGTTCACTGTAAATTCACTAAACTCACTGTTAATTCGCTAAACTAAAGGATTCTTCCTTGTCGCGGGCATTACAATATTATTATGGAAAGTGCGTATTGTGAATACTTTTCTATGTTAAGAATGAGTACCATCCTTTATAAATACAATTAAGCATTTACAACATGCGTAAATCTATAATATTTACAACCACACAGTTTCTAAACTTTCACATCTTCCTAATCAGTACCGCATTTATTTGAAATTTATATATGGGACACATTCAATAAATCTGAACTCGTTTATAATAATAAAACAGTCAATTTCTTATAAGACGTAGAATTAAGCGTTTACAGTAATTAAAGTAACGAATAATACTATTATACTTAATTACTACCCAGTAATTATACAGCTTAAAGGCTCGAAGTTGAACACAGGTCAACTGAAAAAAATCACATACAGCCTTGATTTGTTAATGCAGGACAGGAATAACGTTAATTAGAACTGACACAAGATATCCACATTATTCTAGTTAAAACAGCATGTAATGGTGTTCATCATGAATGAAATTCTAGAATGGTGTAATCTCTGAATCTGGGTAGGTTGGCAACTAGATTAATGATCGTATAAGATCAATCCCGAAACAGGGTCACGTCCCTTCAGCAGAGGCATGGTATAAATTCTACTCAAAATCTTTCACCTTTCAAAAGTTACATTGCACATGTGTCTTTGGAAACGTCTCAAATAGTTTTCTTTCCATCTTTACTGCTTAATCTAAAATTATAATCGGAATTTTTATATATCAAAATATCTTCACATTTATTTGATTTAATTCTATAAGTCACTATAAATTTTATACCTGGGCCGTCGTAAGGTTGCACTTTCCATTCTACAAGTTAAGTTGCCAGTATCAAAGATTGACAAATGAACTACTCGACTTCGTTGCGTACTGACAAGGAGGTGCCGATCGGCATTATTCGGCTGTATTCGGCCTTGAACATTCGAAACTATGTCTAATCCCTCAATTATCATTTTTCAGTTCTTCCATTCAGTAATTTTTTATATTTATGTTTTGTAATATTATTCCGTACCCATAGTTTCACCAAAAAAAACCGTATCGTTCCTTTACACAAAGATTTATCCTGTTATGTGTGGAACATCGTGCACCTTCACATGATAAATATTCACTTTATTGCTTCGTGGTATCATAGCTCAGTGGTTATGGTGCTGGATAGTTATGCAGAAAGTTAGGGTTCGATCCTAGGCAGGGTACTATTTTTTTTCATACTATTTTCAAACGCAAATACAGTTTATGATTTTTTATTTTTAAAATTAGCTGTCTTATATTTTGTTGTATAATATAATTTGTAGCGTATAAAACCAAATTATCAGTAGTGAAACCCTCGGCGAATTAAAAGATCGCCTTAAGCGGCGGAACCTATTAAAATTCTTTTCAGGTAGAGGGACAAGATGTTCCTCTTTTCGCACGATTCTCCTTCTTTACTTCCTCTGCCCATTACCTTAGGTCCTATAGGTAGAGGAAGTGTTGTTTTCGATCCCTAAAGTCCGACTTTAGTTTTTTACATAAATACACGTTTTGAGGCCCTCTGAATTAAAACAAAATACTATTTTTGGAAATATGACTGTGTGTGTATCTCAGTGTGTGTGTGTATGTCTGTGAACATCCTAGCTCAGAACGGAAAATTGTATGAAAACTACATTTTGTTTTTGGGTTAGGTACTTTTCTCAGGATGTGACACGAAGATTGGCGACGAAATTCTATTATTTTAAGGGAACTTTACTTGAAGAATATTTAGTTTTTCGCGATTTTCTCGAATACTGCTGTAACGATTTTGTTTAAATTTTGTAGATGGGATGCTTATACTATGAATTAAAACTTTTATTTTAAACATTTTTCAAATAAATCTCTTTAGGGTATTTATAATCCGTCCACTCTTTGTAGAAACTCAGATTCGCGAGTGAACAATAAGGCCTTGCATGACTTGTGGCTCAGATTTAGTGCCTGTACTATTTATAGGATGATGGTAGTAACAACGTAACGATTGGGCCATGCTTATTTTGGATATTCTGGTTACCCTAGCACAATAATATGTTTATATCTGTCTACTGATATAATTGCAACAAACAAATTTCCGATGTGTATGAATACGCACTCCCGCAATGCGGACCCTGATTCAAACATGAAAGAGATATAAGATAAAAGAGGATATAAAGAGAAAATATAGCATTTTTCGTATCTAGGGTAAAATAAGTTATGTGAGTGTATTAGTGAGATTTTAACTCTTGTAATGCAGTACGCAATCCCAGGAATCATAGTCCTTGTGAGGAATTCTAATTGCTTATTCGACCATCCTGCAATGCAAAATATTTAACAAAAGTGATTTCAATTATTTATCAGACAAATACATCACTCATGGCCCTCCTTCACATTTTTTGGTCAATCTGCGGGAAAAATTCTGACGTCACCACTGTTACAAATTAACAAACTTTTATTACATAACAACAGTGTGTTCCTGAAAATAACTCATGGCAATTTTGTCAAGACGAATATGGTGTCTTCAAGATTTGTTGAATAGATCGTCAGAA
Source organism: Ectobius pallidus (assembly GCA_964059195.1). Lineage (NCBI taxonomy): Eukaryota > Metazoa > Arthropoda > Insecta > Blattodea > Ectobiidae > Ectobius > Ectobius pallidus. The sequence goes on along the minus strand of CAXKWD010000003.1, from coordinate 109,910,105 downwards.
TTATCAGAAGTTGAGAGTGATACTTCAAAGTTTTGTAACTTTTATCCAAAGATATCAGTTGTGACTTGTCCAATGAGTGTGTACATTTAAAAATGTCTGAGCTTAAAATATATTTAAAAAAACCTGAAATGCATATTTATTTGAAGGACAATAATTTAGAAAAACAAACTTGAAAAACTGGAAAAAATATTTAAATTGTTACTAGAATTTTTTTACTTTACCACAAACTAACTGTACTGCTTAAGGAATGTTTTCAAGAGCCTAAAATATTATGTAATCGGCCCTCCTTAATAAGTTGAACTTATTAGATTGCATGGTATGAAATTAAGAAAGTGGGTGGTATAAAATTATAGCATTCCAGAGTAACCAACTTTGATTGCTTCACATGGAAAAACTCTTTTTGTTAAAAATATTTACATATGATTATGAAATAGACTCAGTTTGATAAAAATGTTAAAATTCACTAAGCCCTTTTAAATGTGAAAGTTCTCAGAAATTGTAGAAAATCTGTATGGCTGGCTCCACAGGGCGTAATTCTTTATCATAAATCTAGCATCTATTATTGTTATTATTTGACAAATTTTAACGATTGTCTAAAAAATAGTGTACGATACACGTGAAAAAATTATTTTATTTTGCTCGTAGGATTGCTGCATTCGCTCTTAAGGGCTCGTTTCGCAAACATAGCAAACTCGCAATTAAAAATCTCGTTTTAACATTTGGATCATTAATTATTTTGTTCTAAAATATTTGTTTTAATATATGGTACCTGTAATACATATGTTTTATAAACATATCTTAATTTAAATTAGCATATGTTTTATAATTACCAAATAACCTAGTCTATATTAAATATTTTTGAAAGTTTCAAAGATCGATTATATTACATAATATGGTCAGAGGTTTTAGGTAATTGTTTTGCAAATGAAACTGCAATAGCAATCATGCATTTTTCTCCAAAACAAAATTACTTTTATTTTTTAATAAATGTTGTGAAGCCTGGGATTACTTGCAATAATAAAATGCTATCGGGATACTATTGGTTTATACTTCGGTAAAACTCAAACTTAACACTAAAACAGTAACTTGGGGTAGGTGGTAAAAGTAAAAAATTAAACGGGCTATTGACAAAGTTTTGCCCAAGGTGCAAAGTACGTGAAATCTGGATCTGCATTTATAGATTTGACAAAAAGTATAAGGCAGGTAATTTTAAAAATTAAAAATTAAACACTGCATTTAAATCTTAAAAATATAGTGAATAAATAAAAAAAAAAATTACAGCATAGGGTGGGATTTGAAACTAGGACCCCAAGCTCCACGATCTAGCATCTTAACCATTACACCACTTATAACTTTGTCAAGGAAAGAGAATAATAGGGATGTAAAGCATTATGCTTTCTCCGATACCATTAGCCTTTGTATATGAACAATACGATTTTTTATTAATAGTGTATTTGTGTTTGTATTTGTATAAATACTATTAATACTGAGACGCAATACATTAATTACGGAAAAATGAGATAGAATCCCCTAATTCAAGCATGCAATGTTCGAAGCCGAATGGCTTCTGTCTGTCAGTGAATAGAATTGCAGTGCAGTGCAGCCAACGTAAATATGCATATAGTTGAAACTGGAAAGTGCAATGTTACAGCGGCCCAGGTATAAATTGCACTAAAACTAATTTATCCTCACAAAACCTTGGAAACATAATTACATGTGTTTATTTTCCTTGTTGTATGAGATGCACTTTCGTAACTATGGTTTATAGTACTGTATACTGATTTTCGTCCATCGTTATTGTAATTCGACTACGAATTTAACTTTCTACTGACCATACGTTAGTAGATTAACTTCCATATATTAAAAAGAAAAGTCTTAGATACATAAGCACTCGCAAAGACATACAGCTTCGCAAATTTACACCTAGTATTATAAGGTTACAATCTATGTTTATTTATTTTAATAAGACTATTTTTTATTTGTTTATAACGACAAATGTAAATATCCTATGCAGAAATCATAATTATCAGATTTAAATTAGTTATTGAATAATATTATGGTTGTAATTTATTTTAAGCTTAATTTTAGACTCAGGCCTACTACTAATTCTCTTCTTACTAAATTTTCTTCTTCACAGCTTTTGGAGTTCTGGTACAAAGAAAAGAAGGCCTGAACATATGATATGGTTTTATCTCTATAAGGCTAAATGGTTTATTATTATTATTATTAAAAATTTTACTACTATCAATACTGTCACAATAGGACTAACAAAATTCAATTTTTCGCTATCTTCTCGAAAACAACTTTAACAATTTTTTTGGCCTAGAATTTTTGTTAAGGTTCGTCGCCTTGGCGCAGTTGGCTGCTCATTCCGGCAGCCCGGATTCGATTCACTAGACTGTGCACCAAATATACCCGAGTTCAATACCAAACCTCTCCGCAGTGCGTATGACGTGGAGGCATATGTCACTGTTGATAGTGATTCGTCCGTCGCATGGGGACGTTAAGCGTGGCGGTCCCCTTGTTTGTCTTTCTACAAGAGGAGGCTAATTCTGGCAATGGGTTTTCCATCCAACCTTCCTCGCCTCACCATCATCATTCATACTCCACATTACACTAAACAAACATCTCTACACACACTCATCTCTTTCACACCTTACACTTCTGCTAGTTACACATCACCATGTAATGTGGCCCGCCAATATGGTGCATAACTCGAAAATGGGCCACACTGCCATCCATCCAACTCAGGGTGGATCCAAAATCCGTCAGAGTAACGGGGTTGGTATTTCACACACATATTTTTATTAAAACTTTAGTACAGTGCCATCAATAGGTCTCTTCGCACCTCTGGTTATGTTCGCCACCCATACGAAGAATTCGCAGCAGGGATAACAAAGTAGACCTGTTAACTATTGCTGTGCATCTGTTTACTTTTGTTGATGAGTCGAAAACGGGAATAAGAATTACATTACGTCTTAAAAAGTTTTCGAATATAAATTACATTACGTCCAAGTTATGGGGCTAAAAATCAATGAAAGAAAAACCAAATATATGAAAATGTCAGCATCAGAATATAGAAGACAAACCCAAAATATAACCCTGGGACAGTATAATTTTGAAGGTGTGGAAAGTTTCAGTTATTTTGGTGTTGAATTAAATTGTGAGAACTCCGTGACATCGGAGATAAATAAGAGAATAATGGCTGGAAACAGAGCTTATTTTGCTACTGTCAAACTTTTGAAATCAACCCTCTTATCCAGGCAGTTGAAAGTAAATCTATATAAGACTCTCATTAGACCAGTTGTGACTTATGGATCAGAGACGTGGACTATGACAACAGCAACGTATTTTTGAACGAAAAGTCTTAAGAAGAATTTATGGTCCTGTGAGAGAGGATGAAGGATGGCGAATAAGAACAAATGGGGAAATAGAAATGATTCTCAACTGTGAAGACATAGTGAGATTTGTGAAGTCCCGTCGTTTGGCTTGGCTAGGACATGTAGAACAGATGGAGGGGGAAAGAATACCAAAGAAGTTGCTACATGGAAACATGAAGGGAAAGAGGCGATGTGGAAGACCAAGGAAGAGATGGATATAGGACCTAGAGGAGGACTTGAGGATTATGCGGGTGGGAAAATGGTGGGAAAAATTCAGAATAGAGAAAGACGGAGGCAAGTCGTGAGGGAGGCCAAAGCCCATCCGTAGCGCCGAGGAAGTAAGTAAGCAAGTACGCCTTAAAAAGTTTTCGAATATAAATTAAAGCTCGTGAAATTGTGCCTTCAAGAAAACGGTAAACATTAACAGCATCTTCTTTTAACCTTTATTAGGCGATATTCGGATCCTCACACAACATATAAAACCGTGACGGACTGCAAAGAAAACATTAATATAACGATTAGGCCCATAGCTTATTCCTTATTCTGAAAATATACGAGGAAATTTTTATTTTTCTTCCAATTTCTTTTCCTTCATTTTAATATAAATTTACCCCCCCCCCCCCCAAAAAAAAAACCACTGTATCCTTTAAAATACATTGCCATTTTAAAGGTTAAATAGTTTTAATTTTATTTCTTACTTACTAAATAATTCTTGTAACGAAACGCTACCACTGCCAACCTGAATTCCGTTTCTTAGTGGAATTTCGCCTGCACCAAGAGCTGCGGAGCGACATGCAACTCATTAAGTGCTAAAACTTTTAAATTGCATCTTTTTTAGTATATATTTTTTCTAAATTATAGTTATATGCTACCAATTTCGTGAGAAAACTCAGATTTCAGTCTTAGCCTAGCGAACAGTTCTGAATTAGATGTAAACAATTGCATGCGGGGCACCGTCTTTACGTCCGAAATAAATGGCGGAAGTGGAAACACCAGTGGTCCACATAGGATTTTTTCGTTCACTTACCACACGAGCAGTTCTGTTTACACAATATATTCACAATGCAATGGTTGCACTATAACTGGGAACACTGAAACTCAGTTTGTGGGTCAGATTTCATTTCCTCTCCAATTGAACCTGTGAGATTAATTTAACAAATAAATAACTATCAATTCTGAAGGTAGCAATAAAAAGGAAATTAAACTTCCACACAAATGACAATTTTAAAGAATAGATGTTTTCAAAATATGTTCATCACAAATTAACACCATTCATTGCTGCAGTACAATCAGACATACCATCGAGTTTCGATATTAAAACTTTATGAGGATGACGTTGTTATAATTTATTATTCTCCGGAGTACTTCAGCCAAACTCGCTGGCCATAATAATCAATGTCCACAATGTTTCAAAACAGTTTACTGCTTTTATTTGTTCCATTTTTTAGTTTTATGTCGTTATACAATACAATAGTACACGATTTTTAACAATAACTCAATACAAAGAGACAATGGGTTCCTGAAAATTATTGTCCTGGGGAGACGCAAGGGAGCGAGGAAGGGGAACGGAAGGCAATAAATATGTTTCGTTATTTCCGAAAACAAATTACTGCTTAATGCAAATATTGCAGTCATAAAATGGCATATTATTTTTGTTCGTAAAAGATCGATATTTCTTGCACCTTTATATTCGTTATATCGTTTAGGGGCAAATTCCTAGAGCATGACAGTCATGATCATTAGATAACTACAATAAAGGCAGCAAGATAATTTGTTATTCCCAGCGCAATAAAAATGAATAAATCAGTACTATTTCCATACAGCTGATTTGCAAAAAATTGTTATATAATGTTCTACAATTTTTATGTAGCCTATAATCTCAAAATTAACTTTTATACAGTGTAGGCTATTACTCTACCCGTTAAAACATCTTATTTCAGGAAAAACTAAAGAATTCAATATAGCCTACACACAATAATAATAGGCTAATAATAATAATAATAATAATAATAATAATAATAATAATAACAATAATAATAATAATAACACTTTTTAAATAAATTATTTCAAAATCAATTTTCTGAACTTCGGGCCTGTAAATCCTCTCGGTATTTTACTTCCACATAACTTAAGTAGAATATGCACTGTAATACTACCGCCGATATGCTATCGGAAGGAATGGAGTAAAATTTCCTAACTTGGATAGCAGACCGATGAGCGGCGAGGTGTTTTTCTTCTGGTTCGAGCTGCCTGCGAAAGGTGCGACATCTCGATCGTAGTATTTTTATTACATCAGACATAGTTTTAAGTACATTCATCAATTTGTGCTATTCTATTAATACAAAAGTGACGACCTTACTGTATAAGTTAAAACTTCCATAATGAATTCTGAAATTCAGGTATCTACGAAGCTTCAGTGGACAGTCATTTTGTTTCCACCTAGACTTGCAGTTGGTAGTTTAACAGTCACTTTATCCTCCCGATAGCTTAACTGGGTGTTTCAGATAGTTTTCGTCGAGAGGTCGTAAAAGTAAAGTAAAGTGTTCCCTATTACTATGCAATAAATTCTTGGCCAACTTCCAGATAAGTTTCCTGTCTGGCACTTAATATTCTATCGGGAGATGGTCGTGCAGGCCCTTAGTATGCGTTATGTTTAATTTACAAACCAGACGCTTTTCAAAATGTAGGACGGATTTAGGGGAATTCTAGGTGACCTGTATGCAACGTTATTATGAATTAGTTGAAAAATAAAAGAAAAAGTCACATTCATAAAAACAAACTTCACGGTTTAGGCCTATGTCTGCAAAGCTACATTCTTAAAATTTTTCTAAATCTGCTTTAGAGATTCCTTAGTACACCCTAATTGCTTTCTTACGTTGGTGGGATACTACTCCTATCCGAGCAACCTCTTCGATAGGGAGTTTTCTTTCAGGGTCGTCTTTCCATAGTTAGTTGGTCGCCTTCTCTACGGCTAATTATATCCATCTTTCGGGTTTTCCTGCCACCTCCTACCACCTCCGCTAATGTCGCCGTAGCAAAATCTCTTCAACGCCGCACTGCCGTTGTGGTCTTCGTCCAAACCCTGGACATCAAATTCTTAAATAAAGAACAAAACACACGGAAGGTGCTCACTTAAGGTTATGAATTAATTAACCCATACTCCGTGCCTATCGGGGTCTCCCAAGGAGACTATAGAGGAAGAATTAGTTACGCTTAGTTTCCTATAGATGACAGAGTGGCGTGTGGTGGGTGTTATAATAGGCTAGAGCTCAATAGGTGGGTCCATAGACTCGACAGGCCTCTTCGGGGATACTAAGGTACCGGTACTACTAGAACGTGAAAGTTGTAGCCTAACTTCAGTTTCGAGTCCTTTAACGCGTCGTAAATCTGCGATAATGCCTCCATCCTTCCTCAATTCACCAGCATCTTTCATACCCCACACAGACACCACTACACATAATTATCTCTTTACAACTTACACATCTGGCAGTTATATATAAGCCTAATCATGTAATGTGGCCCACCCTAGCGGTACACAGCTCGAAAATGGGCCACACTAACGCCAACTATTGTCAAATGCGTCAGAGCAACGGGGTTGGCATTGGATACACACCTACTCAAATTAGAATATATAATAGGATAACATTTAAATCTTGAAATTGTTTATTAGCTACCTATTGGTATATTTTAAGCTTTATTTAGGTATTTCTCAAATATGCTATACCGGGATGATTAAATTTTCAATATCCAGCCTTTTAAAGCCAAATAAATATGACTTCATTGAAAAATTAAGAGAATTAATTTCCTCATAGAAAATATATTATGAATAATGCTTAAGAAATGAGATTCATGAAACATGCCAACTCGATTCACAAGAATATATTTTTTTTAATTAACACCATAATGGCTTATTTAATAACGCTCATGCCAGAATTTATATAAAATCATTTACTTACATAAATATGAATGGCATGACGATACATAAACAGCTTACCTGAAAAAAGAAGATAATAAAATTAGGTATATGCATTCAATATTTACTGGTCGTAATTTATTTCTGTAGGAGGTAAGTAGTATATAATAAAATCAGGTAAACTGATATAACAAAGTGCCAGTATGCTTTCGTTGAATCCAAGACGTTACCATTCGGTTAACTCAGTCAATTTGACGATGTAGTTTGATAAGCTTATGTGAAGGAATAGTGTTATTTGTCAAATCTAAATATATTACAACTTGAAATTCTTAAAATACGTCATCATTTCACAAAATTCAGTGGCATATAACTCCGCTAATTATTTCACAGTAATAGTATTTGGTAGTACTTATTTTCAACTACATCAGCCAAGTAAACAAACATCTGACTGCACTGCAGACAAAGCCCCCAAATGATTAAAAATGCGACATTGTTGTATAGATATGATTTTTAAAAAATGTGACCTTTAATTAGTTGTTACTCTGGTACCGGTCAACCGATTTGGCCCAAAATAAGTAGGCTTCTTGCCACGTCCATTATAAATGTATATAAAAATTTTCATGAAAATCCGATAAAGCGTATTTGAGTTATCGCACCTTTTGCTATATAATACCATAAAAAGGCACCAAATTGGGTATTATTCCGGTACCGGCCAACCGATTTGGTCCAATATCAACAAACATCTTCCCATGGACATTATAAATAGGTATTCCAAGTTTCATGAAAATCCGATAAAGCGTATGTGAGTTATGGCGCCTTTAAAATATACACTAAATTGGGTTTTACTCCGGTACCGGTGAACCGATTTGGTACAATATCAATAGGGTTCTTCCCATTGACATTATAAATGTGTTTTACAAGTTTCATGAAAATCTGAAAAAGCGTATTTGAGTTAGAGCGCGTACAGACACACGGACGGACGGACGGACAGACATTTTTCGTCCCCCACACAATCTCATAAAGTACCTTACTGGCACTTAATAATACCAAGAAAGTCTACAGAGATCTCAAAGTGACAAGGACCAAAGAGACATATAATCATAACCTTTAATGTTAATACCATGGCTTCAAACAACAATGCATCAATATATTAGTAAATAATCGAAGTCTGCATTAACCTGAATGATAGCATATCCACGCGACTATTTTAAGTACGTTATTAAGTGCCAGTATGGTACTTTATGAGATTGTGTGGGGGACGAAAAATGTCTGTCCGTCTGTCCGTCCGTCCGTCCGTCCGTCCGTGTGTCTGTACGCGCTCTAACTCAAATACGCTTTATCGAATTTTAATGAAACTTGGTATACGCGTTTATAATGTCCATGGGAAAAACCCTATTGAAATTGGACCAAATCGGTTCACCGGTACCGGAGTAAAACCCAATTTAGTGTATATTTTAAAGGCGCCATAACTCACATACGCTTTATCGGATTTTCATGAAACTTGGAATACCTATTTATAATGTCTATGGAAAGATGTCTGTTGATATTGGACCAAATCGGTTGGCCGGTACCGGAATAATACCCAATTTAGTGCCCTTTTATGGTATCATATAAGAAAAGGCGCGGTAACTCAAATACGCTTTATCGGATTTTCATGAAACTTCGTATACTTATTTATAACAATCATGGCAATAAGCCTATTGAATTTGGACCTAATCGGTTGTCCAGTGCCGAAATAAAGAGTAATTATCAGTCAAATTAATTATAATATTTTGGTTCATTTCGAAGCATTTTGATTGGCTCGCGGCCAACCAATCAGCGGGCGAGTCCCGTAACTAAGGTAAATAAAGGGGAATTCTGGAACAACCCTTCAATTCCTGTCGAAACCTTCTTTAGTAAAGGAGGGTAAAAAGAAGGCACCTTCTTCAAATGCAAAATCAAATTCTCGGTTCTTTCTTATAGCGTCATCAATTAATGACAGCTTATAAAGCTTCCTTCAGTTGCCATGGACAGTTGACAACTACATGAAAAACAAATGTTCCCATGTACGATTATAGACGAAATGCTGTTGTATAATGACTAATTATTTTGCTAAAATTGATTACAATTAGATTAAAGCATTGAATTTTACTTCAGCCTATGTCAGATTTATAATCCCTGACCTCTTAATAAATAAAAACATTAACTTCTGAGTATTTGCTTAAGTTGGTACTCTGCTTTAGTGAGGGCCAAATTCGCATTTATGACTATAATATCGCGAATATTATGTTACCAATGAATGAAATTATTCTATATTGTAACATAAGAAAACTAGAAGGCTCGAAATATAGCCTAATTTCGAAATACGGTGATTTTTCTTTTCTGTGAGCTACGACGAGATAGTATTCTTTGGTATTGGACACTGAAAAGTCGTAGTGTAGTTTGGTCTTGGGGTAAGATGCTTGTCTAGTAATCAAGAGATATCACGTTCGAGTCCACCCTGAAGCAAAAATTTTTTTTTATTATTATCAATTGTGTTAAATTGAGCCTATTCCATTCTTGTGTCCTATTTTGTCAATGTGCTTAAATAAGTACTGTATTACATTTTTCTTTAAAAAAAACTGGGAATTCATTGTCTTTCATTGACCTACATCATTCCTAAAGAATAACATAAGCCTATAAATGTTATTTCACGAACAGAAACTAGCTTTAAAGTTATTGCGTTGCGTTAAAATTGCATAAGCCTATACTCAGAACAAAACTGCATACCGCTAGGTGGAACTATCCTCTTCTTATTGGCTTACTGTACTATTTCATTGTCAATGCATTTTGTAAAATGTTTACATATTTTAAGAATTAGTATATCAGTGTATACCAATATGAATTAAGGTTAAGAATCAAACTTTAGACCTTTGTTCTTCCGTAAGCCCTGCTTAATGAATCGATCTCGAGTTTAACTCGGAGATCCATTTAAAAAAAAAAAAAAAAAAACAAAAAAAAAAAAAACAAAAAAAAACTTATTTTCTGTATATCATAACTGCAATTATTACTGATTAAAAAAGCATACTGGCACTTTGTTATATCAGTTTACCTGATTTTATTTTAACCTTTTTTATGGAAATAAGTTTATTAATGTTAGTTGATGCTGACAATAGGATACAAGCTATACTTTGAGACATGCCTTAACAAAGTTTTTCTATGAAAGAGAGCAAGCAGCCTCACTTCTCCAGCCTTGTGGGATGGAGTGGACGTGGGATGAGGTAATATAGACTACTTCACTTATCAGTTATCACAAACCTCTTAGTTAGATAATCCCTTAGATTTAGAAAGGGAGTTTCTTGAAAAACCAAAATACATAAATCAGTTGAAATTCTATTAGTGAATGTAGGCCAACTCCACTTACGTAAAAATTAGCATATAGCATTCCTATATACTGTACTAGCTTAAAAGACCCGGCGTCGCCCGGGTTTTGTATTTTGTAATTGGAAATTAGCTTATGAAGGATTTTCAATTTTAAATTCTAGGTCCTTATATAGGCATTTATAATTTGAAATAGGAAGAACGACTTATTACACTCAAACTATTCCTTCAGAAAACGCTTGATATAGTTTTTTATGGCTCATAGAGGATCTAGAATTTTGCATCCCATCGCTTGTACAGTGCACAGCAAGCCTGGTAGAGGTTTAAATAAGAAGAAACAGAAATTCCTGTAACATAAAATTGTAATATCGAGGCGGGAAATTTCCCACTCTTATGTTACCATAAAGCCGTTTTGGAGATGAAATTAAACAGAAAGCATTATCACTTTCATACTTTTCTCTCCAAAAACCTGCGATATAATATAATAATATACACATTACCATACCTCGTTTTGTTTTCTCTATGTCCAGGGTAGAGAAAGTTATGTGATTCCATTATTTTAGTGGATTTCATTCTGTAATATTTATTTATAACATGAATTATTTTGATAACTTCTCTTATTTGTCAAAAGTGCATTTCATTTGTTTTTTCCAAGCCCACCTGATACCATTTGGCAACAATATATTCTGTGATTTGGAATGGATAATTCTATGTAAAAAGGGATTAAGTATTTTCAAAAACATTTAATTTTTGGCATTTAGAATCAGAATTTTTCAAAATCCTTTTTTAGTGAGAACCTACATTATGAAACGAAGGTACTGTCAAAATTCCAAGTCTCTACCTGTTATAGTTTAGGCTGTACGTTGATTCCTGTCATTCAGTCAATCAGTCAGTCAATCATTCATTCAGTCAGTCAGGACAAAGCCTTTTATATATATAGAGATATTATATTCCATATAATCATTCAACCCGTGAAGTATGAGTTTTCCATTATTTATTTCCATATTCCATGTCACTTAGTATTCTTTGATAGGATGGCATTCCTTAAGGGAATTGGCTGGTCAAAATTAGATGAATTTTAATTTTTGAAACTGTTTTATTTAGTTTCTTTAGTTCCTTCTTTCAATTTTGATGTAACTCGCAGTTTAACACCAATAAATGATATATTTCAATATCTGAAAAGTGGGCTTGGATTTTCTTCGTACTTTGACTTCAGTTTTCTCGATAATGTTTGATTGCTGTATTTATGAAGTTCACAATGAAATAACTTCTAAACTACACGGGATAAAGAGCATGAAATGTCCAGCATACAACTATAATTCAGTTATCTTCATTTGGATCCAATGGTAAGATACAGTGTTCTGAAGGAAGTCAGGGTGAGAATCAGTTTATAATTTCGAAATTGTTTAAGTTAGTATCCATTTATTTTAGAATATTGAAATAGTATCTAGAAAAATATAAATCCCCTGAAGTGTATAAAAAAATGAGAACTTATTTTTTTAAATACCAATGCACGTATTTCTAAAACATTCAGAGTTATTTAAAAAGTATTAATTATAATACGTCCTACTTAATAAACGTTAATAACTCTTAGTATTATATTGTGGATACATGAACACCCAGATTGACATTCTCATAATTCTACATGCAAAAATATATTAATTTTTTATCAGCCTTTCCCCTTATAAAACTGTGCCACTCTTTGGCTTCTAGTTGATCTCAAATGTAAATACTTCTTATTTCGAAATGCTTAAAGTTTAGCGTTATTTCAAAATAACACTTTTTGTCTACTAAATTTGGCGCTGTATGCAACCAATTCAAATTTTAGCAACAAAAATGCCTTACAGACAAACAAGTATGACTTAATGACTGATAATATTCCATAAATGCAAAGGGAGCTGCAAAGCGAAGTGAATGTTGTTGTTATGACCATAACATCTGTTTCTTCTACAAACAGTGGGTGGCTTGGAACTACCCTTCAGATTATTTTTTCGAAAAAAAAAGTCTGAATACAAGTTTTACCCTTAGTATAAGCACCCCATGTCCAAAATTTAAACAAAATCGTTAGAGTCTTTTCTTTTTCGAGAAAAACGCGAAAAACGATATTTTTCATGTCTAGTCCCTTTAAAAATAAAAAGTCGTCGCCAATACTGGTGTCACATCCCCAGAAAATACCTAACCCAAATAAAAAATGTTGTTTTCATACGATTATCCGTTCTGGAGCTAGGCTGTTCACAGACACACACAGACATACAGACACGTTTCTGAAAATAGTATTTTTGGATTCAAGAGACCTCAAAACATGCATTTATGTTAAAAACTCAATTTCAAATTTCGGAGTCGAACACAATACTTCCTTTACCTATACTGCAGTAGCCTACCTATGGTACGGGCAGAGGAAGTAAAAATCAAAGTCAAATTGACAGACTACTGGGGTTTGAACCCAGGACCTCCCGATATGTAACCGTCTTGAGCACTTCGCTCGGTTAATTAGGCCAAAAAAGGTTAAATCATTCATTTGGATGTTATAAATAAACTTAGGGCCTACCAATGATGAGGAATCTAAGAAACGAGAACTGTTAGCATTTACTATAGGAAAACTCATACTTAACATCGTTAAGAGAAATTAATAAAAAGGGAAGGATACTGGAAGGCGGTGAGATCTAGGCTTGACGATGTGGACAACGATTTAAAGATAATTTTGGGAGGGAAAATGTATTGAAAAAATGTAGTAAACAGGAGCTGTGTGATAACTGATGAGCTTGGTGAAGTCAAAAAGAAAGTATACACGCCTGAAGCTTGACATTAGGCCTATAAAGTCAAATGGCGTTCTATTCAAAATTAAAAGCAAATGGATATATCGTGATGTTTACCACTTTTCGAGTAAAATTACGTTTTTCAATACTGTCAGCTATTTAAATAATTTATGTTTTAATTGGCATAGTATATTTTTTTAAAGATGTCTGCTATGATCATCACTAGGGTCAGAACCGGTACACATCCTCTATAAGCTTCAATATTTTGAATACTCAATTAACCACTAACAACTACCTTAACGTTACTAAATATAGGCTAGGACTGTAATACACTCATGATTTCAACATTACCTTTAAATCGAAGGAATTAGGCCTAATACACTATTATCACTTCTCCAAAAACTACACTTGACAAATTAATTTGGATTCTATTACTATGGAAACCTTAAAGACATACTGATTATTACATATAAAATAATATATATATATATATATATATATATATATATTTTTTTAAATGGAAGAATTATTCTCTATGGATATTCTCACTATTTAACAAATAATAATCGGTTCGGTTTGGAGGAAAAAACCACACAAGGATATCTGCATTCTGTATATCATACTTATAATTAATTACAGGAAATATAAAGCATTTGATTTACTAACCCTGTCTGTTAATATTTGCATAAGTTATTCAAATGAAGTGGTACAATTTTTTTTATTATGATGTCTATGTGAAAAGCATAACAGAGTAAGAGTACCCAATCAGCATGCACTGTTCGCTTTAATTGAACTTGTTCAAAAGGTTCCCTTTACCATCTATCTGAATGCTACGACAAAAATAATATAAGCTTGACTTTATTAGCTATATGCTTTATAGCGTTTAGGTCTGTGTTCATTTTTTGTTCGACCATATTATAATAGGTTTATTACATGCGACGTAACGGTATATCATAATAATATCCATTAGGTCTACGATACAAATTTTAATTATAACACAGGTATGCACATTCAAACAACTGACCATATTTTGTCCGAGTGCGAAGTGCTAAAAAATGAAAGAAAACACTAGAAACAAACATCCTTAGATTAGGGCAACATTGGCCAGCAGACAAATGAGAATTAGTGAATAAATACCTAAAATATTTTCAGAAATTTGTAAACAGCATAGATTTTGACACATTACACAAAATTGTAAACTAGGCTAAGTATTTACTACATAGATTGTAATTAGCACACCAAACATGTAATATTGCGCTATGCAATGGACCATGTAGCAAATAAAGGATTAAAAAAAACACAGGTATGCAATCGATTATTATAGAAACGCGGAACGATCTTGAAATCGCGAGAGCAGCATATAAACTGCTTAATAAACAACCTGTGTTTACAATAAAATAAATTCTGTTCCTGTTAATTTTACAATTAGGCCTATACTAAATTGAGTTTATTTCGTCTTGTGAAAATCAGTTCGTTTCAAGAAAACGGCCAAGAATACCGTAAGGTTTATATATATATTTTCCTCAAACCGTAAGACAGTAGTATGGGACTATTGTCTCTGACTACTGCGTCAAGTTACATATTACAAGGCACGTTTAGGTGTTCCGTATCTAATGTATTGCTCTACTTTGTAATTGCCCAGTACATCGACTTTACCAAATGTCATCAGCTGCCATCTGGCGCAGAAGACAAAAACTGCGGGAACTTGCTAACAGCTGATTGCCGCGGTCAGCCTAATTCTTTTTTTATCTTTTTTTTTATTAATCTAAAATCTAAAACTTACACACTTCAATACGGTTGAACAAAAACAGTCGTGTGCAACTTGCCTACAGGCCTTATTCTCAATGGTTTAAGACACTCGTATGAAAATTATGAAACTCGTTTTGCTCGTTTCATAAATATACGCCTATTCGTACCTTAATAAATGCCATTATAGGTTCGTTAATAACGTAGTATATATTCGTGTAATAGCTTTCATAATGGGAGTTGTGTGTTTTCTTTCTTTCTTTCTTTTTCACTTCACTACCTATAAAACTGATCGATTCCGCATGAAGCTGTAACTTATACAGTGGATTATTACGCAAGACAAGGAAACAGAATGGATATTTTATTATAGGTCTATGCTATGACATGTAGGGTATAGATTTCCTGCGAGGGATGCAAAATTAATCAATGGATAAGAAGTTTCCTCACAAGGATATGGTAATAGGTACAAAGTTGCTAGAGCACAAAGAGTACGAAGGCAGAAGTTGTGCCTATAAATTTACTATGTATTAAGAGACAGGAAGGAGCACAAAGACCTAGTAATTACAGCAGAAGGCCCGCTCACCAAGTTTCAATCATCAACAATTCCAATGCCTCGATTTTACTAGGAACACCCCTTTTCATTTTAATCACGCTTACGTCCTTTGCGTCTGCTTCGATTTCTGAAAAGCACTATAAATTGTCAAGTAGGGAGCCTCGTCTTTACACAGGCTGTTCAATTATGAGATGAAGGCGTGACATTATTAAACCATACTCCTCCAGTAATAAATAATGCCACGTTATAAACATGTTAGTATGAGTCTACCTGACTACAAATCGATAGCTCCATTGAATAGGGCAGTGCGGTAATATATCAGGAAAACTAATATATTCTTTTCTTATTAAATTCTAGAATTTTAATTATTTTTGAAGAAATGCCTTCTTTTTCAAAGGAATCAAATGATGACTTAACGACAGGGATTTCATTTATTAACAGAAGGATGAGAAGCTTTGTCTGATATAATAAAGTATGCGTGTAGTCCTATGTAATTCCCACCCCGTTGCCATGGCGCACTTGGGATCCACCCTGAGAAGAACAGATGGCAATAGTGTGGCCCATTTTCAAGTTATGCACCACTTGGGCGGGCCACATTATATGATGAAGTGCAGGGCCCGGATTCTGATGACCTAAAATTGTTTGAAAAATGACCTATAAAATGACCGTAAATTTTAAAGAAAATGACTTAATAATTATAAAAAATGACCTAAAAACTGATATTTTATTTATAAAAAAAAAATCATTATTGTACACACAAAGTTATAGACTAGTTTGTACATAATTGTGAAAACTATAAATAACTGTAATGTTGTGAATGTTCAAAATTCGGCATTTCCTTTAGTGGTCTGCCGGATTATATTGTTGTTTATTGAGGGTAAACAGCACTCTCAAATCCAAGAAGGTGGCGGACTCTGGTGCCAAGTCAATCTAATAACAATAGTAATAGCATACAAAATTTTGGCGTTTCTTTCATTCTTATTTCCGACTGAGACAGGACAACACTTTAACGCCGAATTTTTCCTTCTTGCATTAAACAAACAACAACTTAGCGACGAAAAAAGGTAATACACTCAATGTAAATACATGGAAATGACTAAATAAGGAAGCAAATGACACGAAAATGACAAAATAATGACCTAAAATTGAAATAAATGCCCTAAAAATATAAAATTGCATAAAATGACAAAAAATGACCTAGTAAAAATGCATTTCTATAATCTAGAGGCCATGAATAGGATTTATCTACAAGTTGGCAATGTCTATGCAGCATCAATAAAAAGATGACATGTCATTAGAATCCGGGCCCTCATGATGTGTAACTGGCAGAAATGTAAGGTGTGAAGATATTAATGTGGTGTTAGTGTCACTAGTGTCGGCGATGGTCTAGAGGTAGCGTGCCCGCCTGTAGATCCGAAGGTCGAAAGATTTTTCAGGACGTAAAAATCCTGGGCACGTAGTCCTCCGGGAGGGACTTTAAGCTGGGGTGCCCGTGTCGTAAATTTACGACAGATAAAAGACCTCCAAGCCTAAATTAGAGCCTCTGGACAAAATTTCTCGACCCTTTCACGTCCAAGTAATACCTTAGTTTCCGGAGGGGGGTTGAGATGGGCGATGGTCTTACCACCTGTCACTCTGTCCTCTCTCGGAAAATAAGCGTAACAAAATTATTATACGTAATGAAACCTCCACTTGCCCCACCATAGGGGTTAAAGGAACGAGTCAGTCAGCCAGTCAGTGTCACTACACTAGTGTTAGTGTAGTGTGGGTATGAGTGATGATGGCGAGGTGAGGAAGAGTGGAGGGAAAACCCAGTGCCGGCATTAACCTACTCTTGTCGAAAGACACCAAAAGGGATCGCCAGGCTTAAGATACCCATCCAACGGACGAATCGCTTCAACACTTAACAGTGATATGTAAAATTCAGAAAAAGCTACAGGCCCAATTAATAATCGATATAGAGAAAGATATATTATAATATAATTATAAGAGTTTTATGGTGTTACGGTGTCTACGCTTTTTCACCAACTATGAATTGAGTTTGAATGTTTAAGTTTGTTTATAAGCTATGTAAGTGAGAAAAGGGAAATTATAAGGCCCCGAGTAATAATAAGTGACTCTTAATAAAATGTTATAGAGTGTAACAAAACTTTCTTATCACAATAATTGTCATTATAGTTGTATTTTCAAAATGTTGATAGGGTTAATTACTTCTTTTATGCTTGTGATGTGGTGTACGAAGACTTCGAATACAAGCTTGTCATGAGCATACCCTACCTGTGAAAAAAAGGAAGCTTCATATGGAAGCATTTTCTTATTTAATGTAATAACTCATAGGGAAGACAAGATAAAATGTATTTGTATTCCAGTTCGCTATCGTTGCCTAGAGTAGGCTACATCAATTGTTACTATTGCTCGTTAAGAATGTTTCATTTTGTGATTTAAATTATTTTCAAGCAAGTTAATTTTATCTTTAACCCTTTCTACGGAACATCATGATATACCACGAAGTAATCTGACTGCAATTAGAAACTTCTACACTACACTAATCTCATTATTTCTCGGCCAGCGGTGATGCAGAGGTAGCGTGTTCACCTCTGGATCCGACCACGATAGATGGGTTTTTCAGTGCGTAAAAATCCAGAATATCAAGTCCTGCAGAATGGATTTTAAACAGATTCATAATTTATGGCACGTTAGAGAACTCCAAACCTAAAATGGAGCCTCTGGATCAAATTCTGAGGCCCTTTCACGTGCAAGTAAGAACTCAATTTTCCTGTCTGGTCGTTGAGGCGACCTCTGTCCTCCACGGGAAAATAAGCGTAATTAAATTAGTCCGGTAATGACACTTCCACTAGGAGGCCTTATACTTCCATTCGCGGAGTGACAGGTTGTCATCCATCCATCCGAACATACTGTTCAAGAAAGTAATTTATCCATAGCTATTCCACGAGTTTGTAGAAACGGTCATAAGGGAGGTCTTCAAATTAGCAATTCAAACACTGGGCAAAATTACCGGCAGTTTCATGTGCAGTCTGTTCCTTCTCCTTAAACTTATCTCATAATGCGATGGCCGATCCAATATTACAGCTCTTGAAAGAATAGAGGAAATGAAGGATCACCTTGATTAAAGAGATATTCCAACTGAGGAATTTGAACTTCTTAAGGGCAATCGCATTTAGGCCTATAACGTGCGCCAAACCTCTTGCATCTAATTTCACTGCGGTCGAATATACAGTCGTGCGACATTTAAGCAAACAGGTTATATATATAATTTATTATTTAGCTCGCTTGGTGTAAAGGCAATATAAGTTGCTACAAAAATAATAATTTTAGTTCAAACTATTCTCTTGGAAATGAAATAAGAAAATGAAAACCATTGATGCGAGGTCTCTGTTCTGTCCAATATACTTACTTACTTACCCAATGGTAATAGACAATTCCTCAGCAAGCTAAAGGAATATTATTTATTTTATGGAACCCAAAGGTTCATTGCCGCACTTACCTGAGCCCGCCATTCAACCCTATTCTGGGATAACTATCCAATCATCCCTCGTGAACCCTACTTCCCTTAAATCTATCCTAATATTTTCCTCCCACCTACGTCTAGATCTTCCACGTGGTCTTTTCCCTTCGGGTCTCCCTGTCAATACTTTTGAGATATGTATTTCCTCCCCATGCGCGCAACATGCCCAGCCCATTTCATTCTCAGTGATTTAATTACCCTTATTATATCCGGTGAAGCGTACAGGTCATGAAGCTCGTAGTTGTGCAGTTTTCCAAGTCCCCATTTTCATCTCTCTTAGGCCAAAATATTTTCCTAAAAACCCTGTTTTCGAATACTCTCAGATTATGTTCTTCCCGATCAGTAAGCGGCCATGTCTCACAAGCATATAATACAACCGGCAGGATAATAGTCTTATAAATATTTATTTTTAGATTTCTGGACAGAAGACGAGAAGATAATAGTTTCTGAATTGCATACAAACAAGCATTTCCTGACTTTAGTCAAGACTTAACTTTTACCTTAATATTATTTGCGTCTGTAATTATTGCTTTCAGATATTTCAATTTTTCCACATGTTCGAACGATTTACCGGCTAAAATTAATTAATTAAATCAGAAATGAAATAATAAGAAAATGAAAACCCTTGATGCGAGGTCTCTTTTCTGTCCGACACAAAAGTTACTGTAATTAATTAAATCAGAACTAATTCAGAAACTTACCGCTTTGTTGCAATACTGATACATTATGTTTCCACCAGTAGTGAAACTAATAAACTCGACAATCCATTGGCGATATAAGAAAGCTTTAGGCGTTTTACATTTCGGCATTTTTCACCTCACAACTACAGAATCAGCAAAGATAATACAAGAATCTTTGAAACTGGGATCTGGGATAGTCCTGCTGATCAACATGGACAATGAAAATAATGGTTTCAGGTATGGAACTGTATGACACTGACTTCATGTATAAGGAAAATAATAATGTCAAACAGCATAACCCAAACAAATTCCCTTTGCAACAGAATGTCCGAAATCCATAAATAGCATAGTATAAATAATACAAATAGTCTTAACATCATCTCACAATTTTTCAGTACTGTTAAGAGAGTACTCAAAGCAAAAAAGGGCACAAATGACAAAAAGTGAAAAAATAGGCAAGTCAGAACTTCACTAGAAGGCTTCATTTGTTATAATTTGGACACATCAACTACCAACCTTTAAATATATACAAACAGGATAGGCATTTACCTAAACTTCCGATGCCTACGTAGGACTGACGAAAAGAGACAGAATACGGAATGCAAGGTAAGTAAAATGAACAAATTAGGAAGAAAAAAGTGGAGTCATAGAAGGGAGAAAACAAATTAGGAGAGAAAGAAACAAGCAAAAATAAATAAAGATAGGAAGAAAAATGAAAGAACAAGACAATAAGAGAATAAATCACTACATTATCTTATATCACGTATTGTGAAAGTTGCTCTCAGTGTTAGCTTCTCGATCAAAAAAGAGAATTTCAACTTGGTTTAATTATTATTCGAATAGATCTCAGCTTCGTTCTTGAGATCACTTGACATGCTCAGAATTACATAGTCTAATGAAGTCTCCTCCAATTGGCTGCAATCTGCAATTCGAAAACTGCTGCTTTCATGGATTCTTCTTTTTGCTTACTCACGGTTTACCACTTCTTTCTTTCAGATGGAGATAATACCTGGAGATCTCTAATTATGAACTTCGTGTTTATAAGGCTTTCAGTGCGTGAAATTACCGTATACAGTATAGGCTTCGCTCTCTATACTTACTTACTAACTAGCAAGTAGATAATTGAAGGCACTCGTATGCTATGAAAATAGGCTGTACTTTCGCCTACCACAAAACACACACACACACATATATATATATATATATATATGTGTGTGTGTGTGTGTGTGTGTGTGTATATATATATATACACAATATATATATACAATTTTCATTACTTTTGTATTTGTTCAGTCTTTCATCTTTTTTTTAATTTCTTTATTTTAGTCATTTGTATTATATATTATTCAAGTACTTATGTTCGAATTTTTTCTTTGTATTTAATGTACGTTTCTTGTATTCAGGTACCGGATTATCATTTCTTGTTTTAATTTATTATTATTATTATTATGCACTTCATGTTTTTGTCCTGGCTCAGTGGTAGAAAAGGCCTTATGGCCTTAACTCCGCCAGGTTAAATAAATAAATAAAAACATACAATCATTTTGCATCTTTTTATGTAAATGTAAAGAATCTATTAACATGTTTAATTAAAGTATACTGCTGTTTCCCCTTGAATTCTTATGATTTTATATTTAACTACGACATGTGAATAATGCAGCTCATGCGAGATGCATTTTTAACACTGTTTAACACGAGTTTGCATTAAGGTAGATTAGCTGAGTGCGATTTTCAACTGGAAGCTCTTCGCACCTACAGCAGAAAAACTTCAGGGCGCAAACAGCGTCGCCAAATTCGTATAATATTTAACGGTCGTACAGTCTAACCAGTACACTTGAATTAAAATCAAAGCGAGGATCTGTAGGAAGAACTCTTTTAAGTTTACGGAAGTGAAAATTGGACGCCAAAGACAAAATATGGACTAAACAAAAAAAAAAAAAAAAAAAAAAAAAAAAAAAACAAACAAAACATAAATAATAAAATTACCGTTGTACAAAGGGACTATCAAAGAATAATGTGTGACCTTAATAACGCTTAATAATTTTTAAGAGGCATCTCGACAGCGGTGAGCTATGGACGTATGAAATAATTT
The DNA here is from genome assembly GCA_964059195.1 of Ectobius pallidus. Classification (NCBI taxonomy): domain Eukaryota; kingdom Metazoa; phylum Arthropoda; class Insecta; order Blattodea; family Ectobiidae; genus Ectobius; species Ectobius pallidus. The sequence goes on along the minus strand of CAXKWD010000003.1, from coordinate 109,888,120 downwards.
TTCATTTCATGAAATTGGTAAAACTATACCCATCTTGACGGTGCAGAGGTAGGAATGTCCGCCCATGGATCCATGATTCGCTGTTTAACCGGTCGAGGTTGAGAAATTCTGGGCACGAACTTCTCCGGCAGGAACTATACACAGTGGGTCCGGTGTCGTAGATTTACGGCAGGTTAAAGATTTCCAAGCTGAAAACAGAGTCTCTGGGCAGCATTTTCCGGCCTTTTCTTATCCTATGAGTTTTAATAGTTTCCTTATAATCCACGGTCTGTTACTCTGTCGTCTGCAGGATAACGAAATTAATTTCATTTTCAGTAATGAAACTTTCCCGAGGCCTCCGCGCTAAGGACATTCAGAAGAAAATGGGTTGATTATTAAGATATCAATATTAACATGTAAGGAATAGATAAGCTAATGTTCGATGATATTTTTAAATCCATCGTCATGCAGCTGCACACTGCAAATTAATACTGTCAAAGCAGTAACATTATGCTGTTCTACTCAGACACAGCAATGGACCAACTAAATTCTTTGACGTCAGGTATCATGCATGCATAACAGAATCAGCTGCATCTTTGACATCAAATACGAATTTATATAGATATAAAATAACTTTAAGATTTTAATATTTTGCAGATTAGTTTCATCCAGGCAGAGAGCACTTCTGATTCTCTTATAGTGCTTATAGTGTATTCAGAACCAGTATGCATTGTCTTCAGATTAATTTATCAAACAAAGCCATCTCATTTGCAAATCACAGCAATGCTTATTTTACGACATAAAACACAACCATGCCTATTTAATTACCCACAACTCAATTAAATCCAACAATAAAGTACCAGAAAGATTAGACGGCTGTTGAAAACTGTACAAGAGTTGAACTGCTGGTAATGACAATCTCTAGAAAATGCAGTCAGTCCCCGTTCTGGAAGGAAATGAGAGAACAAAAAGGAAATCTGATGAAAGGATTACAGAGACTTAATTATTGTCTTCAATGAATTCCATTCCCTCATCATCAAAAACACTTACAAAATGAAAAGAAGGAAGTGGTGGGTGCACTTCTCTTGAATACCGGAACTCAGCTTAAGACAATCGATGTATGTAATAATCCGCTAACTGAAAGTAGCAAAGTCAACACTTACCCTCGATTTGCATAACTGGAAATCTCTTGCTACCAGAAACTTCTTACAACAGCCATATATTAATTTTAATCAAGTGCACTACAGCATTACTGGGGCCACTCAGGTTTTGAGTGTTTGAGCACTCAAACATCCACGAATACGTAAAAGCCGAGGGAGTAAAACCGCCAGCGCGTTGTACGCTTTTGCTTCCGAAAGATCGAGTGATGAAACAAGACTGCTCCTCTTGCGTCCGAAGTTTGAAACCCTACAAATCTTTTGTTCGTTTATAATAATACCAATGGTCAAGGAAATAAGTTTTGTTTTCACAAAATGTGAAAAGGCATATAACAATGGAGGTGCTCAAAACGCCTATAATCATTCCTGAAAACAGATAACACGTTATTTTATAAACCAAAATAAACAGCAAAGAAAGAAAAGAAAATCGAAGCAATATTGAACAGGCAAAAACATGGACATGTCTAAAAAGTAAAGCAGTTGACGACATATATGTCTACATTAAAATTCCCAATACAACAGAAGAAAAAGCCACAGGTGGTGTTAGAATTGATACAAATGTCAATACTGATAACGAAGGCCCCCCCCCCAAAAGCACATGTTTAGCATTTAGAAAAGCAATCATCCGATTTTAGCGTATGCAGATGATGTCTGTCTGTTGGGCGATGACATAAACACAACCGAGAGAAATGCAGAAAGTCTTTTCCGTGCCAGCAGGAATGTCGGATTGGAAAATAATACAGAAAAAACTAAGTACATGATCATGAAACGTCAAAATAATGTGCTACAAAATATCAGAATAGTCTATACAACAGTGGTGACCACAACGAGGCTCGCGAGCCGCATGCGTGTCTTGAAACCAAGCTAAGAATAAATATGATAAGATTTTAAAAAGTAATAGTTAATATAATTTAATTAAAACATATTACGAGGAAGTCAAAAACTTATTTCTGATCTAGAGCAGAGTGTTTTTAGTTTTCAGATTAATTTAATACTCTTTCGGAAAGACAGACTAAAACATTCACTCATTTCATTTGTTTGAAGAAAATTACTGAAAGCCTTCCTTAACGTTCAGGTGGAAACAGAATAGTATTTGCGTAAAATGTTTGGTCTTTCTAAAGAGATCAATGGCAGACTTAATGATTGGAGAACACTTAAACCTTCATTTTCATTCCTGGAAAATCCTTTCGCTGTTAATGTTGTGGGCGATGAGTGTTCTGTTTCATCACCAATTACAAAAGATACAGTTGGAGTCGAGTTGGAGCTACTAGAACTGCAAGAGGACGAAGGACTAAAAGGAATTAAACGAAGTGGTGTTTCGGCCACAGAATTTTGGGGAAAAGTTTCAGAAGAAAAATACCTCCTAAGAAAAGAGTGTGCTAAGACACTTATCTCGATATTTGGGACTACTTATGTGTGTCAATCTCTTTACTGAACGATTACGTTCATTAAATCTAAATATTGATCTGAACTAACTGATGAACATTTAAGTTAGTTAGTTAGTTAGTTAGTTTATTTTCTTACACAGTACAGTGTTTTTCATTAACCTACTTATAAGTTTACATATACTTATAAACTACATTTCTTAAGTTTAACACACACATTTACAAATTAATAATTTACATACAAATATTCAATACATGTACAATATTTAAACACGCTACATTTTACTACATTATACATTTTAATATTATTTCTAGCTCTATTTTTACAGTATATGGAAGATGAATTTTACAAATTGAATGATAAATTTAAGAATACTGTAGGCTATATACACACTTACAAAGAATAGAGATCACTTATATTATAAAAACAGTTTGATAAAAGAAAGGATTTGAGCATTCTCTTAAATGAAATTTCTGTTGTTTGTGATGTGATATGAGAGGGGAGTGAATTAAATACCTTAGAGCAGCGTTTCTCAACCTATGGTCCGCGGACCACTTAAAATATCATAAAGCAAGTGGAAAGTAAAGAAGTAAATTTTTTCACGTATTTCGTTATAATGACCTATAATTAATACCCCAAATATTAAGAATATAGGCCTTCTTTTAAAAAGGGGATGTAAAATTAGAGGTCCGTAAAATTTTTAAGACATTTTAGTGGTCCTCGGGTTCAAAAAGGTTGAGAATGGGTGCCTTAGAGCATAAGTAGTATGGAGAAGATTCGAATAGTGAACTCGTGCGAACTGCGCTTATCAATAAATCAGCGAGATTTCAAAACAACTACCAGCAAAAATGAACACTCGAAAAAACACTTCTCAAAAGTAAGATCTTATTTCTTACTGTGTAACTGAACAATAATGTTTATGTGTATAGTAAAACCAATGTGGTTTGCTTCGAAGAGCTTCATAGATTTGCGGCTCCCGAAGTTAAGGTTAGTGGCCACCCCTGCTATACAGCATTTGAACAAGTGAGGAAATTCATATATCTGGAAGCAATAGTTACAGAAACCGTTACAGATACCGGCAGTAGTTAAGTGTCGACTACAATCAGGAAATCCTTGTTTTTATGGAATTCAGAAACTTTTATCTTGTCTTCTGTCAAGAAATTTAAAAATAAAAATTTATAAGATAATTATCCTGCCGGTTGTATTATATGGATGTGAGACAACGTCCCTTACTCTTTAGGAAGAAAATAATCTGAGTGTGTACGAAAACAGGGTACTTAGGAAAATATTCGGACCTAAGAGAGAAGAAAATTGGGACTGGGAAAATTGTATATGACGAACTTCATAATCTGTACTTTCGCAGAATATAATAAGGGCAATTAAAGCACGCAGGATGAATTGGGCTAGACATGTCGCGCATATTGTAGAGGTAAGACATATCTAAAAAATATTGACTTGGAGACCCAAAGGGAAGAGACCATTTGGAAGACCTAGACGTACGAACCTCCGAGTTCGATAAAATAGATATTACTTCTTTAGCTTGCTTGGGAATAATGTTTTCTATTACGTGGATTAAGTATCATTTTTGTTGATATCTGTCACCAGGGAGCATCTGTTATCAGCCTGATTACACATTCTGCAGTACTTATATCCTTTTAATTTGTGAATATGAAGGTGTACCCCCATATGGAACAACCATACTACAAGATAGGTATGATCAGCCAGGAACAGGCTATATAGAAAATCTGTACTGCAATACAAGAGACGATTTAGCCATGATGTGCTTCATTTGTCTGTATAGTCTGAACCTTGTGACTAAAGATATGCAATATGCGAACACCAAGTGTGTCTGCTATCCAGGATGAGGCCGAGATAATAAATAGGCCTAGTCATAGATGTCACCCCAGAGACTCCTCCTAGTATTATGGGAAAATCTGTTATATTTTTCTTAACCGTGAAGTACACAACCTGCGATTTTTTTGAATTCATAATAACTGCCCGTTGAATGCACCACTTGTCACCTGTAGAAAGAAAGATTAAAATGTCAACACAATATTGAATGCCTTGCCTTCTATTCCAGTGGATGATGTAATTCGTGCCGTTGAAAAAATGTGGGGTGAGACAAGAAGCTAGGACTGAAGATGCGCGGTAGCAATACATCCTTGTGGAGTAGCTTCGAATCGCATCTCATCTGATCAGTTACATAATTCGGCACCATGAGAAAGACCACATGTTTCTAAAACTACCGCTATTTTTCTTAAAGAATTATCGTTTGAAGAAATGAAACTTCTGCATTTACTTAGAAATAGGGTGCTACAGTAGTTGATCTACATCTTATCATTCCACTCTAAAACATCTGCGCGCCGTCTATTTTACGAAATAGATGACCTATAATAATAAACAGTCCGCCACCAACACGAATGCAGAATTTACAATCCATTGGTCCGAACTCTAGCTCGTTTCCATTGTAGTCGCTGATTAGATGACTGTGCCAATATACCTCGCCTCTTTGTAAACTGGTGCAGAACTGATTTCAAAAATTGTTAATATGCTACAGAGTCATGTATACTCAAGGAACGAGACCTAATATCTATTTAGTGCTTCTTGTTCCCCCCCCCCACATTATGGTTTGTAATTGCTCTGTTTTCATTCACGAACTTATTAACAGCCAGAATTGGATCTGTCCGTCCGTGTGTCTTACGCGTGAAAACTCGTTCAGAAACATGTGAAATAAGGCCTATTAACTAGATCTCTTCATCTGGCATTGTGTTATATCAGTTTGCCTAATTTTATTTACATTAGTCTATGTTTAATCAGTCATGACAATCTTCTCTTCGAGGAATGCTGAAGAGCTTCTTTTCTTCAACGCGATTTCAGGTTGTCTGGTCACAAGTGAGGCCCCATTGTGAACTGAGGTTTTGAGCTAAGTCATGCTAAGTGTTGTCTGGTAAAGTCCATTGGACACCTCAGCAGGCGTGATACATGATTACATGAGTAATAGAGCAATGTTGAAACAATGAGAAGCAGGGGAAAAAATCCCTGGTGCCGTTTTGTTCACAAATCTCACCTAGCTCGAATCCCGGCTTCCACTGTGAAAAGCAGACGAATAAGCTTCTTAGCCTGGGGACCTGCTTATTAACATTATTAGTTTATTACTATGTTATTATTATGATCATCTTCATGCAAATATTAGTAGTATCTTATATTAGTAAGAGTAGCACTTTCTAATACGACAACTATAGCCTACGACACCCTGACGCAAGCTACTAATTCAATCGGGATACTGTTTTAGGCTAAAATGAATCTTTCTCAATATAAGGTACGACGTCAAGACAAACCTGAATTATACTTTTATAGGATATGTTAGTGCAATAGCGATGCTAATCTGGCGGAAACACACATGGAATATTGTGATTCCACCATGGACGCTGGTAAACATTATTGATCGAAACTTGGCGACAAATCTGTGCTAACAATTAAGATATTATATACGTAATAAATTTTCTTGTTCAATAACGGATAGAAGGTAGATAAATAAACAAAAACGGATAGGCTAATAGGTTTTCAGTTATTTGCTTTCTGCTTCTCTAAACAATTTCGGTTAGAGGAAGCTTGTAATTTTAAAAATCCCTGGAAATAAAATACGCATATGGACAAAATTCTAGGACGTAAAAGATAGGTTAGGGTCGAAATATATCTTAATCAAAAAGTACTGCAATATAATTTCACTAACAGAAAGAGCCATGTGATTTGCACCGAACACCCGATATAGTCAAATAAATTTTAAAACCTATAGTCCTACAAGAAACACAGCTTCGTTCCGCGCATGTTTCTTTCTAGCTTGTAGGACTGTAGCGCCATAACATCAAGCAATTCACCAACCGTCCTTATGAAGCTGGGTAGGGCCCACCCAGGATACTCAAGTTACCATAAAATTGATGGGAAATGAAAATGTAAATTCCGATCTGTTATCGGAGAACCACGCTACAAATAGGGATTGTACTCTGAGACACGACTTTCAGGACTCAACACAAAGTGACAAACAATATGCTTTATTATCCCATTTAAAAAAATGTGATGTGAAACATAACTTCCACTGTAGGCTATATAAAAGTTTAGCATCTTACTATAATGAATTATGTACGAAAGCATGGTTCAACCTTTAGTTACCCGAGTGCCAATCAAACTTTAGTATAGGAATGTTAGGGCCAGAGACATTGTAGAAAGAAAACCAATTACATAAACGAACTATACATAAAATAAAATATTTTATCCAGAAAGAAGGGCAGGGGCCAACAAAAATGAATAGGCGGGACGCGGGTTGGACCAAAATGATGTAAGTTATGACACTCTCTTCATGTAAGTTCGTTGTAAAAATAGAGAGAATGTCGTTTATCACATCGCATCACATCCCCGATGGATACACAACCCAAATAAAATATGATTGATGCACTCACGTAACTTTCTTTGTCCTACGAATGGGCAATACAGATTTCGCGCTTCACGTTCTGATACAGCGCGTATTCAGCTGTTTCAACCTGATGCCTGTTAACCAGGAAAGACTGAGGTTCTACAAGCAGTAGGTGGTTTGTAACTACCCTTCAGGGAATTTTTGCGAAAAAAAAAATCAAATAAAAGTATGAGCTCTTAATTTAAGCACCTCATGTACAAAATTTAAACAAAATCTTAGTCGTTTTCGAGAAAATCGCTAGAAACTAAATTTCCTTCTTGTAAAGGGGCAATAAAAGTAAGAGAAAGTCGTCACCAATATTCAAGCCACATCCCCAGAAGATACCTAATCCAAATACAACATTTTGTTTTCATATGATTTTTCGTTCTGGAGATAGGCTGTTCATAGATGCACGCGCACAAACGTGTTTCTGAAAATATAATTTTTGGATTTAGGGGACCTTAAAACGTGTATTTATGTTAAAAACTCAACTTCGATTTTCGGGGTCGAGCACAATACTACCTATATCAATAGTACTATGGTACGGGCAGAGAAAGTAATAAACTATCGGGCAGAGAAAGTAATGAACTATGTATTTCATTAATATAAATTGTTTAAAAGATTAATGCTGGTGAGCCTAAACAATGTCACCGAATTACAGATTTCGGATTTCAGGGACTTGTATTTTGGCTTCGTCTGACACAATATGAAATTATGAAATGCATAGGCCAACTATAAAATAAAGCGTAATCTTTCTTAACTGACAAGATACAGCTGTGCTGAATAGTATGAGCCAAATTATCTACAACTTCTAAATAAATTATTTGGAAAAAAATACCATGAATTATTTACTCACTCAATGAATAAGAAAGCAGATGAAACAGTAAGGTCGTATTTCGGCTTCTTTGCCCAGAAAAAGTAGTAATATTAATGCAGCACAATTAAAAGTTATCAATATCAGATCGTTTCCATAGTAACAATTAACAATACAACTCATGAGCGTCGTAATTACATTTATTACAATTATTGACCTCATCATATTCAGATGCAGTAAGATCTTGCATTCTGACAGAGAAAGGGAGAGGAAAAGATGGAACGAGGGAGAGGGAAAGACCTAAAGAGAGACAGCTAGGATAGAGCTAAAGAAAGAAGGAAAAGGAAGGAAGAAAGTGCATTTATTGCAAAAACGGAGGCCCAAGTAAACAAATTATTATGGGACTGGGAGTTCTGAAATTAAATTTGGCAAAAAGGAATAAATATTTTAGGAATGCATTTAACAGTAATGGATATTATATTATTATATTATATTATTATGAACAACAGTACAATATGTTACTGGAAATTGAGGATTAGTTGGATCTAAATGTTTCCAGAGAAAAGAGTAGGCCTATACACTTTCCACTTGGCAGACACATAGGCCTATACTAAAAATAATCAAACAAAAAAAAATGAAGTGAGAACTAGATTTCTCACATTAGCCGTAAAACTGAAATTGGGAAGAAATGTGGAAGCACAATAATATTCACGACATGAGGCCATTTTTCCTAGCTTGATGCACAATGACATACTTTTAAGTCCCATTTAATTATTTCTGCAGAAAAGTCAGCTTGCTGCTCCAAGAAGCCACCACCGTCTCATGAAAATTTGGAACGGACTGAGGAATTCGACACGAACACTGGCAAATCGAAATGGTCATTCAGTAGCAAATCGTAATAAAGTAGGAGTCAACTTTTGGGGAACAGACTGTACGTGTTGCACGTCTCCATGGTTACCTGATTCCCGCTCCCTTTGCTGACTCCCGACTGTCTGCCAATGTTAGCTGGCTACTAGCGCTAACCTAATGTTCTTAGCTAACTCAATGCTTTGTTACCCAAGATTTAACAGGATATATCACACTCTAAAAAACGCAGTCCCCAAAGCATAATAGCCTAATTATGTACAGTACTTTCCGATGAATCTGAGCCTTATGGGAAATGGGGTGTAAATTATCGGTATCCTTACACTTCAAAAACGCAAATTACGCTTAATGCTTCTCAAGAACCTGCATTTTTTTTTAAATTTCAGCTGTGTTTATACTCCCTTTAGCTTCGAGGCTATATCAGGAGTTCGGGATCTGTGTCCGTACAGTAGGGTAGGCCATGGAACTATCGCTTGTCAATTATTTCTATTGTCGGTGTATTTAATGGAGTAAGTTTCAACTGATATTAATTTAAATGGATATTATACAGAATGAAATGGTGAGGGTGATTCATGGCATGTAAATATCCAATTTGGCACTTGCCTTTACGACTGTGGAAACCATGAAAAAACCCATGTCAAAATGGCCGGCCCCGGGATTTGAACCTGGGACCTCCCTAATGCAGGTCCAAGACGTTACCATCTCGGCCACCTCGCTCGGTTGCAATCTTTTATAGACACATTGTTTGGTTAGGTTCTAGGCTATATTTTAGCGTAATCAATTCTAAAGCGATCGGCTGCGGTGGTCTAGAGGTAGCGTGCCCGCCTCTAGATCCGAAGGGATCAAACCCGGCCTCAGTCTATGGGTTTTTCAGGACGTAAAAATCCTGGGCACGGAGTCCTCCGGGAGGGACTTTAAGCTGGGGGGCCCGTGTCGTAGATTTACGGCATGTAAAAGAACTCCAAGCTTAAATTAAAGCCTCTGGACAAAATTTCTCGGCCCATTCACGTCCAAGTAATACCTTAGTTTCCAGAGGGGGTGTTAAGGGGCGATGGGCTTACCACCTGTCCCTCTGCTCTCTCTATGAAAATAAGCGTAACAAAATTCACATCGGTAAACAGAAACCTCCACTTGGAGGCCCTTCGCCCCAACATGGGGGCATAGGATTCGAGAGAGAGAATTCTAAAGCGAGTTTAACATTTATGAGTAGGTGTAACTCGTATAATAAGAATACACGAGTAGGTTACCCGTTTCCATTACTGTAAATTACTAAAAAACTAAACTCTGTAGCTCTAAATCCCTTGAGGGATTAGGCCTACCATCCGACCGCTGAGTCATCTGCCATATGCAGGTGGCAGGATTGGGGGGCATGTGGTCAGTATGCCGTTTATGGCGATTTCCGTGACCGGATTTCTGTTAATAATTCCAAAATAAATAGGTGTTTTTAAAATGGCGCCAAGCAGGAAAATTCTGTTATCAGTAAAAGAATGCCAAGAAAAGAAGGTAAGAAAAATGTATTCCCGTGGAAGAACGCTTCAGGGAAATTCTTTCTGGATTCGGTTAGTCAACAAAATTCCGGAGCAAGATCAGATCAGCTCTTTAACACCACTATAGATAGTGTATTTTCTCATTGCTTCTTACGCGCAGAAATGAAAGAAATAGGTGGTAATGTTTGTAAAGTGACATATATTAAAAGGGAAATAAATCAGACCACAATGAGGGATGCAACTTAATCTGCAGTAATTCAGTTGACCCTAAGAAAATTTAATGAATAATAATAATTTACAGTACAGTAAAATAAAGGAGGTTTAGTTCGCGAGTGGAATGATAGCATCCTAGACAACGGAGTTAAACGTGCTAGTATCTTTGAGTGAAGACATATTCATTTCCGCTAAACATATATCCACTGTATCAGCGTTTCTCAACCTATGGTCACCGGACCACTGGTGGTCCGCGAAGATGGTGCAGATGGTCCTCAGACATAATTTAAAAATATCATAAAGCAAGTGGAAAGTAAAGATGTAAAACTTTTTCACATATTTCGTTATAATGACCTATAATCAATACCCCAAATATTAAGAATATACTAGGCCTTCTTTTTAAAAATGGGATGTAAAATTAGGGGTTCATAAATTGTTTTAGACATTTTAGAGATCCTCGGATTCAAAAAGGTTGGACTATATCATATAATTAAAAGTAGTAATTAATGCTTAAGTTCTAATAAAGTGCATTAAGCAACGAGCCTATAATGGAATTTATTAAGATACGAGTATGTTTATAAAAAGAGCAAAGAGAATTTCATAGTTTTCATACGAGTAGGCCATCTTAATATTATAATTACCATTATAGACAAGTGGCATTGTAGACGACTGTTTTTGTTCGGCCATAATTAAACACTTAACTTTCGAGATTTTAGATTTTAAAAAAATAGGCTAACCGCGGCAATAAGATGTAAGGGCCTTTCTACACGAACGGAATAAACGCGACCGATGGTCAGCGACCGAAACGACCACTGGGTCAATGGGTACGTAATGTTATAAACTACACGGACGGAATAACCGCGCCTTCAGACGCGAAAAAAAATAGAGGACAAGCCGAATCTCGGTCGCCGAATTTCAGCGGTCGAAACGCGTTGATGCATGTTACACGGGCGGAATGTTGACCGAAAAAACGCAAGCTGGAATTATTTCGAGGGCAATAGTCCGTAACTTGCTTGGTAACTTCAATTGCAATGACCACAGCCTGCACACACTACTACAACAACGTAAAAATGTAAACTTTGGATGGCATGGTTATGTTTTGGCAGATGACAGGTATTCCACATAACACATAGGCCTATTGTTAAGTTCATAAACATGGACAGTTATTTCTTTTTGGATATATAGAATTAATTTAGGAGGCATATATGAGCACGTTTTAAAAAATAATATTAATAATCATTATACAAATTAATATGAACTTGGAGCAACTTTACTTATTTTCAATAATAATGCTTGAACTTCGGCAGGGCAATGCACACGGTTTAATTGTCCGGCATAGTAAATGGATTTGCTTGCACAAATTCCATCTGATGGCTGAATCATGGTAACTGCAGGCATACATATGAATGTAAGAACTACATTCCTCACACAATCTGACAATCGCAGTGGGACAGTAAATTGTCTAATTTCGTAAAATTCTTTGATTTTTGACGCCGAAACAGTTTGCCAGTATCCGTCTTGTTGCATAATTCTGTCAGTTTGGAAATCCATACTTTTCTTGTGGCGCTTCCTAAAGTCAGATATTTTTAAGTTCCGGTTAACTTTCTCTTGTGTATGACTGTTAATCTGTCAATGAGTTTGTCCCTCATGAAAGCCATAGTTGCGAAGGTAACAGAAATTATCAATTCTGCTAGTACAGAAAAACAAATGCTCTAGCCAAACATATATCCCCTATGCCGACTCTAATGAAGGCAGTTCAGCAAACCAAGGACTGCAACAAAATTAATACCGAGAGATACAGAAGAAACCTCCACGATCCCTGATAAAGCTGCAAGCATTGTTATTGAAAAAAGTAAAGTTGCTCCAAGTTCATATTAATTTGTATTTAGTTGTTAATATTTTTAAAAACGTGCTCATATATGCCTCCTAAATTAATTCTATATATCCGAAAAGAAATAACTGTCCATGTTTATGAACTTAACACCTAGGCCTATGTGTTATGTGCAGTACCTGTCATCTGTCAAAATATAACCATGACATCCCAAGTTGACATTTTTACCGTGCATGCGTGATCGGTAGAGTCTTACAGAACACAAGTCGGCTGCTTGACTAGTACTCCCGCGTTAAATCTAAAATTCTTGCTATACACAAAGTTTCGAAGTTTATCAATTTCTGTAGATACAAAGGGTAAAGTGATGACATCAAATAAAACTGTCTATTTTCCCAGGAATTAAACGTGCAGTAGCCATGCGTGGTCGGTAAGGTCGCAAGTCGATCGCCATGCACAAACACCACAACGTATTTCAAATTTTTCCCACCCAGTATGCTGCTGCTCCTCCGCGGGCGTGCATTCGGTCGACATTCTGCCCGTATAACTTCACAGGCGTTTTTTCTGCGCGCGTTCTTTCCGCAATTTCACCGGTCGCTAGGCGGAAAACTCCGACACTTTTTTTTCTGCATCTGAAGGCGCCATCCGTGTAATTCATAACATTACCTACCCTTTGACCCAATGGATACGCGTTTCGTTCGCCGACAATCGGCCGTGTAACATGGGCCAACTTATACGGGCGGAATGTCGACGGAATGAACGCGCGCGGAGGATTTTATAGATGTGTCGCCATTTTTAAACTTCCAACCCCGTACATTTTGCCCACTAAAGAATTCCAGCTTGTGTTTTTTCGGTCAACATTCTGCCCGTGTAACATGCATCAGGCGTTTTGGTCGCGGAAATTCGGCGACCGAAATTCGGTTCGTATAACATGGTCAAAATCAGCCGGTCTCGGCCCGAATATTCCGTCGCATTTATTCCGTCCGTGTAGCGAGGCCCTAAGTCAAGTTCTCGTAATTCTTGCCTTCTGCAATAGATGGCAGCTGATGGCGTACCATCAACTCGAAGCTTGTTCTTGGCCGTTTCCATGAAACGAAGGGATTATTACAAGACGAAATGAACTCATTTTAGTACGATATTAAAATTAACACAATTCATTTTATTCTAAATATAGACTGTTTATTAATGCAATTTCATTTGCTACTCTCAAGGTTTGAATGGGTATTATTATGATAATGCTACGCCATATGTAATAAGCGCACAGTACAGTCGAACAAATACAACTTTATATGGTAGGAAAATAATTTCATTTTATTGAAATTACCATAAGATCTTTTTAAAGTGATGTTCTGAACGGGTCAATTATGTTTCCGACCTCAAAAAAATTATGGGGTATTTTGAGATTTTTCAAAACCTGATGACTGGAAATAAGCGATTGCTTAAAGAAACGGTTCGATTTACAACATGTAGGCCTGTAGCCTATATACGTTCGCATCAGACAAACAGTCCGGATAAAACATATACTGTATGCTTGATTGTTCTACTTATATTTAAGGTTTTTGTAATGCTTCAGACCCAAGTTTCAGAGTTTCAGCAGTAAATAATTCCAGTAGGGTTAAACCTTGGCTTTCATCAAAACAGGTGGGAACCCTTTACTGACGTGTGCAGAAATTACGTCTCCAATTGGTTAACATTCCTGTTTTCTAAATAATACAAAGTTCCTTTGAAGAAAAATAAAACAGAAATACTACAGTAAATTCTTCATGGAGTGAAGCGAAATTGAATAAGATTACTCAAGTCATAAAAACTAACCTGACGAAGATGGTTATGCATTTTTTAAAAGTTAGCATTACACAAAATCAAGACGAATTTTGTCAAATGGAGCAAGGATTTCGCAATAATACCTGGGACACATACTGTAATTTAGAATTTTCAATGGTCATGAATAATTTTGCAACGACGCGACGCCTGGAGCATCTCACTTCAACGTTTCTTATCACTTCATTGTCCGATTACCAAGTAAATAGGAAGCTAAGCACAAATATCCTCCATGTCATCATTTTAACAGCTTCCCGACATGTCAACTCATCGCCGGTCTTGCTTGGTGTAATTAAAACAACTAAGAATTTATACACAATTATGAGATTCCATAATCTCAGTGATAAGTGGAAAAAGCAGAGAAGTCAGTTGGAGTTAACATCATGATTTAGTTAGATGAATATTTAAAAAATCAATCAGCATATATCTATTTCACTGATTGATATTTATATGGAGCTGTTTCAGATAATATGTAGGCCTAATTTTTCGTGTGTCATGTATTTTCAAAAATTATAAACATGACAAAAAAGCTTTAAAGGGTAACCACTTATCAGAGTATGGAGATAAAATATTTTTCTCACTTAATATAGAAGAGACCATGGTTGTGACATAGGGGATGAGTTCGCCCTCCTTATCAAAATTCCCAGCTTCGATTCCCAGTCGGGACAAGTTTCCAGGGTGGGGTTGTCCATGTCCTTGTCTGGTCAATATAGTTTGCCTGTAATCCACAGGAAATTCCTCCTCCTACAGGTATCGGTCTTTTAAGGCCCGGGCGGCGTGGGGGAAGAAAACAGAGAGAAAGAAAGAATACAGAAGAGTTACGACATACATTATTTTTAACAGAACACGTTTATTTTCTTTGTTGTCCTGCTGTGCACGAAATAATTCTATGAATTTCTTATGCGTTAGAACGAGTTTGCTAGCATTATTTAATGGTTTGCGAGATATTGAAGACTGAACATTCACTGCAGATGCCATGGGAGGAAGCTGTGGTCTTGTGTATATAAGCAATCCTTCCCTGACGACTGTAAATAAAGTATCAATTCTCAAAAAAGAATATCTGTGATGCAGGTGTATGGTTAAACTTAGGATCTTTCTCTTTTTCTACTCAATCCAATGCGTGTTACAAAAATTAGAAAAATTAATATAAATACTAAATCAAGTACAAATATTAATTGGCCTTCTACGACTGGTGGGTAGAACTGTCTCATAGTTCACAAGGAGAAATACAAATTGTGTTATCTTTTATTTGCCCTTAAACCCTGATGTTCGATCGTAAATGTTCATCTGTGCTTAGTAGAGGTAGGCAAGTATCTGAACATCTTAAGTGGTAAATTCCAACTCCGCCTTGGTTTCAAATAGGGACAAATATTCGCCCCGGGAATTCATTTGCACGCAGCCAATTTATAATGCGGTTGGTAATCGCCCCCGAGAATTAAAATGTCCATAGAAACAAGAAACAAAGATCAAATCGCAATTTAGCCTTTATATAAGTAGTCTAATACAATTTTGGTGTTCTAGTTCTACCACATCTAGGATTAAGACTAGATGAACAGTTCAGCATGATAAAATAATTCTGTAAAATATACTTTCCTTGTCATTAACAGCTAAATGCTATGGGTAGAAACGGATTACCTGAGACACCTTGTATACTACTACACACGCATGATATATTGGACTTAAATATAAAATGTACGCAGTAGTTTGAATGTCCATAAGAAGAAATACAAAGATTACACAATTTGTATTGCTGGAAATCCTGGAAACTCTGGACTTTAGTCAAAAGAAATGCAATTAGAAGTCAGTGTCCGAATTCCAGTTTTTCCTCCAGCGGTTCACAAACTCCTTTAAATCGATAAAGGGAGCAATTACACACATTTCAGCAGGCAAACAACTATAGCAGTAAAAAGTTTAGTAATGGAAACTTCTGAACATTCATTTCGGTAAGTGTAAACGCAATAATAATGAAATCACACACTGTAACCACTCGTACTACCAATAAATGTTACATTTGTTATAAATGTTGCTTTTTGTTATAAATGTTTAATTAAAATAGTTTACCAAAGCACACAAATTAAACAGCGCCACGTCATAATAAATAAAAACTATCAACAAAAAATAAAAACTGATGTTACAAGAAGAAATCGGATTATATGAGAAATCCAGACAATATATTGCAAACACATTAACTACAATGTTAAGGGGAAGAGTTTCGAAATGCTGTTACTGGCCTTTGTAAATTCTAGTTCTGATTTTTCCTGGTTCTGTACCTAAGTCAGTGTAAGAAATTCTTACACTAAGAATGTTTCATCTACTTATTTCCAGTCATAGTATCACCAAACAAATATTTGTTTGAAGTACGATGGCGCCTTATATAATGCAAATCACTACTAATGCGCCAATCCAATGCATGACTGCACAGTTTTTCGTTGCAATTAGCAGCACAATTGCGCATCCTGCAAATACCGCCGTAAACTAAAATTTCCGAAGGAGATGAGCAGGTTCGTGTGCCAAAATCATATACCTTGCTAATTTAATTATATTATTAGGCCTATGGTAGGTTGGTTAGGATAGACTATATTAATTTAGGTCAGCTTATTACTACGAAATTTATAATCAATACAATCTGACCGTTCTAAGAAAGAAACATGCAGTAAACAAAAACCAGTATGTCTGTCTCACTCTTAGGTCATACGAGTAATGTACTAGAGTTGATGGCCAGACTAGAGTAACGACACAAGGGGGATTGTGCCATAGGGACAGCTTAAATGTTAATTGCTTTGAAAACTCATTACGAAACTTTGATTTTACAAACAGGAATCCATGAGGGAAGCCTTTACTAAAATTTTGTCAAAAATCGACCATTTAAAATTTCATGTTTTAGTAATCTTGTAAGACATTTACAGAAGAAAATAGTAAGCAAGAGTATGCATAAGGAGAGTTTTATTCTTAAGTGACGGTCAGAATTACAGAATATTAGCATGTATTTTAAAAAAGGTTAATGAAAAATGTTTTCCTCATTTTTCAATTTACAAAATGTATCACGTAATGCGATATTGCTCTTATCTCAATAAAGTATTCAAGCGTTCTGCACAAAAGTTAGATAAACAGATCTACATTGACCAGTTTTTGCATTGCAATTAGAAATTACGTTACACACATTTTAAACATTTTATACTTATATATTCTGTAAAAAATTATATACAAACAAGAATTGAAATTCAAAACTCAAATTAATAGAAAAACTCAACGTGAGTCACTTTCTAGACTATGTGTTAGCAAAAGGAAAAAAGTCATTGAAAAATGTTGAATATCGGAGCGAAGTTCCCTGAGAGGCATGTTCGACTGACACAAAATTTTAAACATATACACATTATATTAAGAGCCAGATCGTGACGGAACCCGATTTTATATTTCTGAAAAGGGCCTTTTTTTTTTGTATCGGAAACGATTGTACGTTCGATTGACACTAAGTTTTAAACGTAATAAAATTACCTTATAACCAGGTCGTTATGGGGCCCGATTTTTTATTTTTGAAAAGGACGCCAAAAATCAGCATCAAGAAAGTGTTTGTTTCTAATGCGAGATCAAAGCGATGGGACACTCTACACCAAATATTATACATAAGCATATGATCTTATAGGCCAGGTCATTACCGAACCCATTTTTTTATTTTCGAAAAGGGCGCAAAAAATCAAGCTAAAAATTCATTTCATGTTACATAGGGTATACGAGGAACTGGCTTTGCTTCTATTTACGTTGTAGTTTCGCGCCAAATTTACCTAGTTATAAATTAAATATAAATTATTTTTAAGTATCATCACACAAATTTGCAATACGATTACAACCTTAGAATGTGCAAAATTTTCAGAATGACTGGTTAAAAATTGAAAAATTCTGAGTTTTTTTCTGTACAGGCTTGCCATTGCCAAGAGTATGATGTGAATGGAATGTAATATTGGTCCCACCGAGTCCACCAAACACCAGCCATTACCTAGTTTAGCTGCCGTGCGCGTGGTAACTGCCAACATTTGAAAATATTTAGCGAACATAATATTATCCGCGAACTGGCTGTTGTTCTTAGACTATATTGTGCATTGTAGTAAACAGAAAGAAAACAAACTTTATTAAGTACGAGTATTTACAATAACACTCGAAACACGTATTTCAGGAATTTTCCCAAAACAAGAACGAACTGTTGTTCTTATGTGTGTGAGTTGTATACGGCTAGGCAGGCAATAGAAAGAGATTCAACATTTATAGATCCACGCTTCGTCGTAGGGTAAGCTAACCTTGCGTATACAGTCAAATCCAGACTCTGAAGGGACCGCCAATTTACGGTCGTTAAAGCCGATAATCGCACAAACAGGATTTTTTTTTTCATGAACATTTCAAAACCGTAAGTTTTATATTTTTAACTTGTATGTGCTATAATAGTCATGAATGAAATATTTTCGTTCCAGTTAATGTATAACAGAAATGTACATTTGTCCTTCCACATTGTAGAAATCGTTGAGTGTGATAGACCCAATTCCTCCGCTATGCTAAAATTGGTTTCCCCGTTTACTAATCGCCATATTATGTGTGACTTCTCTTCAATATTACACTTTCTTTTTCTTTAGCGAGATCTTGACAAGCGATGCTTTCCTTAACAGACATACTGATTTGAAAACCACAATCATAAAAACGTAAAAAATATCAACATTAACGTTATAAGGGATTCATTTATCCGAAAATGTTATTAAAAAACGTCGTTTTATGCAACATGTAATAAGGGAGGACGTACTAAGAATTTTTTTAAATACAGAGTTTATATAGGATTTAGACGGGATCGTTAGATTTCGCCGTTACAAGCAATGTCGTTATAAGTGGTTTCGACTGATTATTATTTTAATAAAATTCGAAATAGAAGCATGATTGTATGAGGAATCACTAGGCTATACTAATCACCACTGACCAACCTGGAACAATACTCCTCCATCTCGTGGCGATTCTGGAACCAGATAAGCAAGTTCTTGTTCTAGTTCTAATATTAGGCCTATTAATTTAGCTGTAGCCTATGTCTAATACTATGTGTATATTGATTTAAAGCTTGGTATACACTGTGCGTTTGAAATTAAGAAAAAGTTGACAACTTTCAATTAATGCATTTGTACTAAATAAATTTACACGAAAGTAATTATGGGATACTAAAGAAGTTAGTTAGACTGACCAAAATGTGTCTAAATGAACCTACAGCAGAGTCAAGGTAGGGAAAATTACATCAGATAGGTTTACCATTAAAAGCGGCTTGAAGCAAGGAGATGAACTATCGCCTTTAATATTTAATTTTGCTTTTGAACATGCCATTAGGAAAGTCCAGGAAAACAAGGTAGGCCTAGAATTAAATGGCAGTCACCCTGTTTTAGCTTATGCATATGACTAGAGACAGGCACAATATGAAGAAAATTTTGCCAAAATATGAAATTTATTTATGCTAAATATGAAATTATGAAGAAAAAAATTAAAAATATTATGAAATGCAATAAATCACCAATTTTATCATCTGAATATTTGTTATTTGATTTAAGACAACACACAAAGGAATATCTACCATATTCACAATGAGAGGGTAAAATAAAAACACTAGTTAACTGGTAATTAATACGTTAAATATTCACAATATTCTATTCACCTACATTTTTCACATCACATCATCACATCAACTAATATTTATTACAATAAGATAAAAACAGCTTTTCAATGCTTTCTGGCAAAAAGTACATCTTCTGTCGGTAAGAAACGTCTGAACTGTGTGTGTGTCTTTTTAATTTTCATTTTTTTTATGTATAATGCTATTTGTGTGTTGTTTCAGCTGAAACTTTGTGTTTGCAGATACCAGTATTAAAAAATAAATTAATAACAAAATTATTATGTAATTCAGTCACCCATTTGTTCAGAATAAAGATAACGGCGAAAGCCAAATATTAAGTGCACTTTACGCTCCGCCCACTCGATCACTCAATATTCACATTTTGTTTCTCAGGGAAGCAGGTGATAAACTATCCTTGTATATTGTCGCCGACACTCCCGACAGTACCAAATATTAAAAATGCGAGAGTGCCCCTTGTAACAAATATTAAAACTGCTAGAGTGCCCCTTGTACCGAATATTAAAAATTCTAGAGCACCCCTTGTACCAAATATTAAAAATTCCAGAGCGCCCCTTGTACCAAATATTAAATGCGAGAATATGTGCCTTGTACCCAACGGTTTGTCAGCCTATTCATCCTCAAAGAATTCGCTAGATCACGGCATAAAATGAATTGCTTCACTGGGGGAGGGCTGGCCGGGATATGTCTCATGCGAAGATGCATCTTATATTTGTTCTTTCCCAAGATATCAAATGTAGCGTAAACATAATTTAAATGTTAGTACAAATTTGTCTTTAGATAATATTACACAGGTAATAAAAAGGACTATATTCCATACTTAACACTTTTGTTACAAAATGTGCACATAACAATCGTTCCATCTGTTTTAAAACAGTTTAACTCTGTCACCAATTGCGCATTCCAGATTTAGGCACACGATCCAAATCACCACGAATCGCAAACAACACATAAATGAATATTCCCTCCTCCCTGCTAGTGAGCTGGTTCCTCTAACTGTAAACATCCCCTACCCCCACCCTTGCTGTCAAGTTAGCTTTCGGAATGCAAAAAAAAAAAAATTGACTACCTCCACTCAATATGTAGAAATTCCATTCCCGATCATAATGGAAGTAGGCTATTATAAGAGCGGAATGGTGTACGGTACCTCTTAACAGTTAGAAGTGTTGCCAAATGTCAGCTTTCTGGAGTTAGCGGTTTAGGGATTTGAGATGCGATTCCAGGGAAATTTTTCAAAACATTTTAATAATGTGGAAAACTCGATTCATTTGTCAAATAAGTATTAATGAAGGAAAAATTTGGAAATCATACAAAATATGAAGCTTTATGGAGATTTTCACGAAATATGAAGATTTTACCAAAATATTATGAAATATGAACTTTTTTCTTGCTTGCATTGCCATCTAAACTTCGTGATTCGTAAAGATCCGAGTTTTCAGAGCGCTAGTAGCCATATTTTAGAATACGAAATTTCATATTTTGCCGGTCTCTACATATGACATTTGCTTGTTGGGCATTGACATAAACGCAATCGAGAGAAATGCAGAGAGTTTTTTCGATACATGCAGGAATGTTGGATGGAAATTAATACAGAAAAAACTAAGTACGATCATGAAACGTCAAATTAAAGATCTACATAATATTAGAATAGCTGGTAAATGTTAGAGCAAGTAGATAAATTCAAATATCTGGGAGCAATAATTACAGATACAAATAATATTAAGGCCGAAGTTAAGTGTAGACTCAAATCAGGAAATGCCTGCTTTTATGCAGTTCAGAAACTCTTATATTCTCGTTTTCTGTCCAGAAATCTAAAAATAAAAATCTATAAGACATTATCCTACCGGTTGTATTATATGGATGTGAGACATGGTCACTTACTCTTCGGGAAGAACATAATCTGAGAGTGTTCGAAAACAGGGTGCATAGGAAAATATTTGGGCCTAAGGGAGAGATGAAAATGGGGACTGGAGAAAACTGCATAACGATGAGTTTCATAACCTTTATTCATCACCGGATATAGTAAGGGTAATTAAATCACAGAGGATGAAATGGGCTGGACATGTTGCGCGCATGGGGGAGGAAAGACATATCTCAAAAATATTGACGGGAGACCCGAAGGGAAAAGACCATTTGGAAGACCTAGACGCAGGCAGGAGTCAGGATATTGGTCAGGATTTAAGGGAAGTCGGATTTGCAAGGGATGGCTGAATGGAGTTAGCACAGAATAGGGTTGAATGGTGAGCTCAGGTAAGCGTGGCAATGAACCTTCGGGTTCCATAAAATAGATAACATTCCTTTAGCTTACTTAGGATTTGTCTATTGCTACTGAGTAAGTAAATAAGTAAGTAAGTAAGTAAGTAAGTAGGCCTAAGTAAGTAAGTAAGTAATTATGTATCGAACTGTCAGTCTTTCTTATAACGATATAGCCTACACGCAGGTGAAAAGACTGTAGATTAACTGAAGCACCTCCTTAGCAAAAATTGGAACACTCAAATAGACTGTTTAAAACAAGTATTGTATTCAAAAGCACTACAATTCATACTACTTGCAACATTTTTTTTTTCTGCGGGGGAGGGGGAATGTGGAAAACAGTTGTTCAATGAAGCTAATAAAATCAGTAGGCCCTATTCGTAGTTCCAAGCGTTAAATCCTAGCTTCAGTTGTGAAGCAAGAAAGGATAAGTTACTTGTCCTAAGCAGTGTACACAAACTACATCACAAAGGCAAGCATGCATCTGTAATGCTTAAATGTAATTTGCACTTCCCAATTGTGGATCGTTGGATTTCCTCGTCTTTGCCATTCTACTGAGTACAACTTCAAAGAACAGATCTACGTTAAAGTTACGGATTTAGATGGGGAAACTGGACAAATAGCTTTCGGTATACCGACTTCCTCTAATCCTTAGAACGCAGTGGTATGAATACAGTATCTTATACTCCCAAACTGCTCTAAGTCACTTTGCAAAATAAGCTTACGCCAGTTCATAATAATCTCCACACATCCCGCCCTCGAAATGTTGTCTTTTATCTGCAGCTTTAAAATTGTACTCTTCATGATAATAATCGTATATTGCATTAAGACGGAAATATCGGCAAAACATTATTAGTCTACACAGGGTAGGCAAAACACATTACTAATGATATCCAAAGGTAACGTTGTTTGCTTCATATAAATTAAGCATAAGTGCTTTAGTTATTTTCTAATCATCAGTCTCGGGAGAAAAATCTTTCACTCTTCCATCCAATCTCACAATCATCGTGGAATGATCCTGTCACATTTTTCTGACTTTTACGTATTTGTACCGTATTTATACCAAATTATCCTCGTCGCCAATTTAATGTTTTTAATTCATTTATTACACAATTCCGATCCACTTTATTAAACCAACAAAATAACCCTGACAACCAACAAAAATACATTACATTACAAATTGATTAAATTTACATCTAGCATATGCATTTCTTTCTTTCTTCCTCTACCAGAGTTTTACCTTCCCCATGTAGAAATGTTTATGGGGCCTACGCTGTCTGGACCTTACAGGACCACGACATGTCGGGGAGGGAGTATCTATGGATCACACACACATATTTTTCTGGTCTGATAGGGATATAGAGAGCGTCCCCGGACAAGTGATCATCCCAATGCCGGGCCATTTCCGAGAAACCACAAACACAAAACACACACCAGTCGCTCGCACCCTCAATCTCAACAATGCGCGGATGGGATGAAAATGATAATGACGGCCAGATAATAGCCGGGGGCCACAAGGGCCTAAAGTTACTTGAAATTCGCTTCACAGGTGAGGGAAAACCCCGGAAAACACCCAACTTAGGAAAACTGTCCCGACCAGGAATCGAACCCGGACCCGTTGCTTGAGAGGAGTGAACACATCTACGTCACAGACTACATAGAGCGGACTATGTTCTTTTGAGGGTGAAGGACGTTAATCTACAAGACAGCATTAAGCACGTTCTAACCTTTTTATTCTTCAATTGTATCTGTTATTAAATATTCATTAGAGTGGAGAAGAGCAAACTGAAAAAAAAACAAAAAACAAAAAAAAACAAAAAAAGATGACAAGAAAGAAGAAAAATAAAATAAACTATGCGTTGTATCAAGGACAATAATAAGTCCGATGATGGTTTCTAAGATGGAAAGAAATAATGAATGGTTTCGACACCTGAAGTGTAGTATTTGGTACAATTCGTATATAAGTTCCCATGCCTTTGTGGATAGGCCTACTACACATAGCTTGGGAAACCTAAAATCTTAAACAAATTAAAAAGGTTTGTTTTTTATGGTCAAGAGTGCTACTCTGATATTTTATTATTAAGAAGTTTCATGTTGTCTGCAAGATGTCTATGAGATTTGTTTAATTACTTGTATTTTATTGACTTATCCAGAGAACGCCATCGAATTTCAGTATTTTTACATGGAAAAAAGTTAGTCAAAGTCGTAACGTAGTTGCTAATTAGCTTTCAACATACAGTATCTAACTTTTAAAGACGGTTGATTACACACGAAGTAATTGAAGGCTACACTTAAAAAAAACACTTTTCATATATTTCTTGAAAACTGCGAAGAAATGTGAAATCATTATAAAAGCCTCGTTATTCCCTAATCTGATGTACTAACTGCACCGTTGCTGCGCAGTTACCCTTGTTCAAGCATAATGTAGACGTAATTGTTACCTCAATAATGTGCCAATTTAGGCTACTTTTTTCCTGACTAGAATGACGGACACAGCTAGAAAACGTAAGCAAATTATACATATATGCATTCGCAAAAGAAAAAAAATTCTTTAAGATACTTTTTCACACTGCCACTGCATTAGGGTGACCAGACGTTCCCCTTCTAACGGGTTTATCCATTTTTTTAGATTCTCATTCCGGTGTCCTGACAAAACCTTAAAGGGACAATTTTTGTGCCTTTTTATAGAGGATCCCGTTTATTCCCATGTTCTTATATTTTTAGCATAACATCACTATTGTATGTTTGGACATGTTGATTTCTTACTTTTGAGGTTGAAAATACTATGTCTATTACCCACCTTTCTGAAAGCACTGAAGTCGAAAATGCTGCAATGTGTTAAAGCACTATGAAGCGCGTATGCCGATGCCAGTCTGTGCATCGTACTAGTAGTAGTAGTAGTAGTAGTAGTAATAATAATAATAATAATAATAATAATAATAATAATAATAATAATAATAATAATGAAGTTATTAAAGCTATATATTGCGAGCAGTGATGTTTCATCCTGGTTTTTTATCATGCCGAAAAAGACGAGTTTTAAAAGAAGAATATCCCAGAGAGAAGATGCAACAACAAACAAATTGCTATGTACAGTTAATCGTTCCGCTTTTTTCAACTGAACACTGAAGCCGTTTAGATATGAAATAGCATTTGAGCAAGCAAAATATTTCTTATATTGACTTTTATGAGAGAATACTAAAAGAAGAAAACTTTTTGAAGGATATGTCATACAAATATACTGAAAATGCAGTTCTGTTACTGTGTAACTATAATCATAAACTCTTAAGTCCTGCATTTAACTTGTGTTCAAAATAATTATATATGCCTACTAATCATATGTCACTCAATTTTTTATGTAGATCGTGTCCTGTGTTGTTCCTTTTTTTAAAGTGTTGAAATATCCAGCTCCTTAAGGATACAGTGTGTTGTATTTGATTAGAGGGTATAAGGAGGAAAAACTATTTGGAATCAAAATATTTGTCTCTTTTTTATGTAGATCGTGTCCTCTTTTTTAAGTGTTGAAATATTCAAAGTGTCCTCTTTTGTTCCAGAAATCTGGCCACTTTATACTGTAGTAAGTATACTATTATTTTTCTATATTTTCCAGTTGCTATAGCAAAAGATCATGGCCACCAGCAATTAATTTCTTAATTGAAATGTATTAGCGAAAACTGGAGCTTTGATAGCGCTAAAAATCCGTTTTCTGCCGGTTTTTCGCTTACAAAGCGAGCTTTCGGACCTCCATAAGTCCATCTATGTTAAAGTTCTCAGATAGCCTATCTGTGTGCCGTGGAATTGGCTGGGCATCGCACACAGAAAAACACTTCCTATTATTATTATTATTATAAAAAAATTCAGAAAGCTTTTACTAAAAAGTATTATGTGCAACACCCTATGCTAAAGTTTTATTTTGCGTACTTTATACATAAATTGCTATTACGGGACAATATATTAAGGGACATCTCTTATGCCTATAATACGAGACAGATGCTGAGTGGTGATCCTAGTTATCGAAGAAAGAGAGTAAATGTATATAGGCCTATCTGCATGTTCGTAACCTATAGTAAGCAAGCTTACATAGACCTAAGTGGCAACCCGGTATAATTACGTCAGGTTGCGCACAACAGAGGTTTTTCCCCTGCAAGGCAGCATTCTGTTTAATCAGACACACGTAAGCTCCAAACAAATAACATTATAGAAGGATCCCGTGTGTGTGCTCATCAAAGCTATGACGAATTTGACAAACAGTTCATCGCTTCCAGCGTTCTCATGCTTGCTGAAGCATTTAGATGAAGTCTTCGAGTAACACAAATTAAATAGAATCCAACTACAGGATCTGACAACGGAACTTTACCATAAAATATAATTACTTGGATATTAGATAAATCGAAAGCAAACTACTGAATCCCGTAATCTGTTACTCCCTTCTCTATATTGAGCCTCCGAGCATGTGCTGTCTCTCACTTAGGCTACCCAGGAAATTCTTTTCTGTACTTGCAATAAAAATAGAATACTGAAAAGGAGGTAAAACAAATATTTTCAATAAACTATTATTTCTTCGTATACATATAGGCTATATTTATTTAACAATCTATCTTCGTCGGCATGGGTAGCGCAGTTAGTATGGCGCTGACTTTCTGTGCCCAAGGTCGCAGATTCGATCCCGGCCAATGTCGATGGCATTTATGTGTGCAAATGACATGCCCATATCTGTAGATTACAGCATTGACCGAATACCGGAATAATTTATGTCTGAATGGAATATCGGTATTACATAATATCCATACTCATGTACAGAATAAGCGTAGTGGAAACCGTTATTATTAATTCGTCCAATCCCGGTATTTTTATACCGGTATATAAAGGTTACATTGCCGGTAAAATCTGGGGACAAATATAATCGTAAATTTCTTGTATTCAAACATTGCAATTTATACATTACAGAAATCGATTCCAAAATACAAGTTCACTATTATAGGTCGCACTAGTGAGCCTAGTTGGGAGCAACATACTAAAACAAAAAGATCCTGAATGTTAGTAAGGAATATAAATGTTTGAAGTATAATTTGAAGGGTCCAGTGCCTCCGGTTTCATTATTTTGTTTGCGTGTGCCTTTACAACCACATGGGGAAGGCACGGCCAAATGCCGTGTACGTGTATTCTGTGATACAAGCCTACAGATAATATAATCCAAGAGAACACAAAGCATAGCCAGCATTAAATTAATAGTATTATTATTACTACTACTACTGCTACTACTACTACTACTGCTACTACTACTACTACTACAAAGTAATGTACAAACCTTCATAACATAAAAGCAGTTGTTTATTATGCATCTGATTGTGTGATATTCGCAGATATTCAAAGTACCGTAAATGGGATTTGTTTTCTTCCCATTTTTAACTTGCTCACCACATAACGAGTCTTCAATATTGCACGCCGACTACATGTTGTAGGCCCCGGTAACGAAAGATCATGACTGCACAGCACAGTTAACGAAACAACAAGTTGTTCAGAAGGGCCACTTCTTTGCCACATAAACCTAGGCTACCAGATTTACTATAATGCCTTCTTAATTAGTCATGTTTTTAATCTTCTAATCCTGGATGCTGTTAACGGTATCATACCAGTATATCGTTGAGGTACGTCTATATCGGTATTCCCATCCTATTACAACATAATACTGGTATTAACGATTTATAGTTTCCTATATCGGTATTGGGCAACACCGGTATTTTACTGATATTTTCTTCAGCGATACGGTTACGATGAGGGACAAAATTTCGGCACACCAAGTGACTGTCACAGGCCTAAGTTGCAGTACACCTCAGTCGTTAAATAACCATATAATTAACCAATCACTAATTTTTCTTCGCAGTTCTGTTTTTGTTTTGCAATATCAAGAAGTCATTCTAAAATTCAATACAATCCAACAAAATCTGTAAGTAGTTCTATCAGTCGGCAGATTATTTTAAATTCGGCTCCGAAAAGCAGTTGTTCTTTCAGGAACTCTAGTCCTGACAAATTGGACGATGTTACAACTATAATGACAAAGTTTACAATTAAGTATCAATGGGGAATCGTAAAAGCATCTTAGATTTAAAAAAAAAGTGTTTAAAATGGAATGCGCTGATAGTTTTATACTGTGTATGAGAAATTATATTATGTTATACTTGTGTTAGTAGTGGCGATATAGCAACTACGTGAGTAAAATACCGTAAATAGACCATGTGCGTTTAGAAGTATTTAGGTGCTTTACGAGGTGAAATTAGTATGGATATGGAAGCTGTTACAATGGTAGCCTTCTAAAATATTATTACGTTTAAATTGTTTAAACAAAAGCAGAAGTAATCTATAGAATATAGGGTACTGTAAAAATTATAGTCTATATTTTCCCTATTTTCACAAGTTTTAACCACTTCAAGACGGCTAAAACCAGAATTCAACCAACTGTAATTACTACCTGGCTAAGAATAACATTTATTGTGTTTTTGCCAAACCATGCTTTGGAAATAACTTTGAATACAATGTTGCTTAACAGAAGAGTTTGTTCACAAACATTAATGGTTGGTTTTTGCTTTTACCCACAAGACTAAAGCAATTTCTAAATCTGTATCTTCTTTTGTTTTTTTAACCCGATGGGAGTTTAATTCACTGCATGCTGTGGTTACCGAAGTGCGGGAATACTTAACCCGAACTAAGTAAGCGCTACCCTGGAAGGTAAATATTTAATCTGCT
The DNA here is from genome assembly GCA_964059195.1 of Ectobius pallidus. Lineage (NCBI taxonomy): Eukaryota > Metazoa > Arthropoda > Insecta > Blattodea > Ectobiidae > Ectobius > Ectobius pallidus. The sequence continues at coordinate 109,859,477 of CAXKWD010000003.1, read as the reverse complement.
TTGTTTGTATGGTCCTTGCAGTAGTGCTAAAAGCAAGTTCTAGCCGTCAAGTGAAACTCAGCATTTGTATAGCCCACATGTCTGGATGTGACTTTCTTTCGGCAACACTCTAAGAGCAACTTTTCGTGTGAGCCTGTTAAGTTCTTAAAACGGTCGAACAGTACGACGTTTTATGTGATTTTGAATCGTAAATTATTTTAAATCGAAAATAATTTCAGTACGCTTGTGCTTAGAATATCAATCGAAACCACTTTTGGAAATTTCGTATTGTAGCAGCGAAATTTAGGTTCTCTTGGTTGGCAACAATTTGTTCCGAAACACATCACTGTTGAAACAGTTGAACATATCAGACACATCTGCGTATATTGAATTGTGAACTATTAGTAAATGAATTTAGATTTCTCTTTAAGTTATACGAAAATCAAATAATGAATTAATATTGAAAAATCCTTCGGTATGACTAGGAGTTGCAGATTTGAATGAATGGAGAGAAAGATGTAATGTTTATGCGGGATTATATATTGTGTTGGCTTAGGTTTTGCTTTCTCAGAAACAGTCCATACGTTATGGACTAAATTTTTATTGCCGAAATAGTTATTTATGTTATTTTGAATATTGTAAATGACTAATAGGCACATAATAATAGTAGTTGTAGTGGTTAAAATGAAGGAAATGAATAAGTATTAATCTATAGCCTACAACAAGGCAGAGAACGAACATCCTCTATGATCTCTATAACTAGCTTACACCTTATTTTTTACTTTAATGGGCTCGGCCCCTAAAATGGAACTTTACAGAGGAGAGAAAAAAATTTTTACGAATCAAAATAACATAGGGTCTAATTGTTATTAACATTATTCGCCAAGCAAGACGAAGGCTGACTTATGAATTATCCTTCAAAGAATTGTTGTTTCATATAAGAGTTTTAGTCCTTTTGTTTAAAAAAAAATCTTTGGAGCAGTTTTCGAAAAAAATCGTGAAAAGTTATTTTTTCGTGCTAAAAATAATTCAGGGAAACAGATAAAACAAAGTGAAAGATGGAGTTAATAGGCCACAATTTAGCAACTACTGAGTTTTAGACCATGGTTTCTTGAAAAAGGTTGGTAAGTATATGTGAAGGAATACGTGAGATAACTAGAATTTTAACAGAACGAATTTACAGAAAATTCCTCACGTCTAAATATGCATATTCCTTTATTTTGTCAAGAAGCCGTACAAATACGCAGTGACAAAATTTATTCTAAGTTTATTTTGGAGGGAAAAAATTTGAATTTTTTGGACTTTTCTCATCGGTTAAAGGCTAAAAGCCATATGTTTGCCAAATTTAAAGTTCCTAGCTCATCTGGAAGTGAATTAAATGGATGTTAATAAGTGGATGATTAGACTTTCGTGGATACGAATGACGTCACGGCTATCCAGCCAGTTTTCTCATACCTATAGGGCAGCTAGAAACACCAAATTTTGCAAGCTTAAAGCTGTTGGATGTGCCAATATTCCTGCCAAATTTTATGATTCTATCTATCCTATGTGTGTCAAAAATTACATAATGTGAGGAAAATATACAACATTTTATTTCAAATAAAAAAATCTAAATCTAAGACGTATAACCGATGGAGATATGACAAAAGCCATAGAATCAAGCTTGTAGATCTCCTACTGCTGCTACAATCGTTTTATTACACGACTTACCATTTAGCTACTATAAGCCTCTAAGATGATCTACACAGACCTTAAAGTTGCGTACACATTTTCAGACAGCAAACACGAAAACTAGATGATACAAAAAATAGTGACTTTTCTGAAGCAGGAGACCTTATTTAGTTAAAACTACTTACCTTTGCCGCAAAAATCATACTGGGTAGTGTTATTTGTAACTTCAATACTGTTTGATGAGAACTGAATTGCATTTTATGAATTAAGTGTAATATTTTCATAAATTAGGCTCCTGTTTGGGCGTTACTTCTGTACCGGTCAACCGGTTTGGTCCAAAATCAATAGGCTTCGTCCCATCGATGTTATAAGTGCGTACACCAAGTTTCGTGAAAATCTGATAAAGCGTATTCGAGTTATCGCGCGCACAGACACATGGACGGACACACTCGTACAATTTTTTTCCGTCCACCATGTAATCTTAGAAAGTACCATACTGGCATTTAATATGAGAAAGTAGTCATCAGTCTTCGAGTCTCATCCTAAGAAGATAGGCTATTTAAACAGAAAAAAAGCTTTCGATTTATGCTTTTCACTGGAAGATACATACACACATTGATTTATTTCCGAAAATTTTACTTTTGGATTCAGGGGATCTAATATTGTATTTGTATTATCGAAGTACAGGACCGAACACAATACTTCCTGTACCTATATTATCCAGTAAAGTAAAGTAATACAAATTGAAAATGAATATCTTAAAACAGGATATACAAATAATAAAATCAAGTGAACTGATGTAACAAAGTGCAGGAATGCTTTTGTTGAATCAATTATAATTGCAATTATGATATGCAGAAAATAAGTTTCTTTTTTTAAATCAGATTAAAATCGTCCAGCATCAGCAGAACTACAGATTTGTGATATCTTGACAATTGAACACTCACATAAAAATAAGAAAATAAATTTAAAAATCCATGTCAAATTGCCCGACTCCGGGATTTGAACCAGGACGTCCAGAATACGAGTCCAAGACGTTACCATTTTGGCCACGTCGCTCAGTTTAACGATCTAGTTTCATAAGCATATGTGAAAAATAGTATTATTTATCAAAGCTAAATGTATTGCAACTTGTAATTCTTAAAATATGTCTACCTTCTGTATACAACAGTATTCATGTAATACTCAATTTCAACTTGATCAAAGAAATAAACGAACATGTGACTGCATGGGAGTCAAAGCCCTCAATGATTAGAAATGCGGCATTGTAGTACAGACAAGATTTTAAAAATATGTGACCCTTAGTTAGTTGTTACTCTGGTACCGGTCAACCTATTTGGTCCAAAATAAATTGGCTTCTTGCTATGGACATTATAAATGCGTATACCAAGTTTCAAGAAAATCCGATAAAGTGTATTTGATTTATCGCGCCTTTCTTATATATTACCAAAAAAAGGCACTAAATTTTGCATTATTCCGGTACCGGCCAACCGATTTGTTCCAATATCAATAGACGATTTTCTATGAACATTATAAATGCGTATACCAAGTTTCATGAAAATCCGATAAAGCGAATTTGAGTTATCGAGCCTTTAAAATAGACACTAAATTGGGTTTTACTCCGGTACCGCTCAGCCGATTTTGTCCACTATCAATAGGCTTCTTCCCATGGAATCATAAACGCGTATACCAAGTTTCATTAAAATCCGATAAAGCATATTTGAGTTATCGCGTACACAGACACACGGACAGACAGATGGACGGACAGACATTTTCCTGTCCCCACAAGTGTCATACTGGCACTTAATAACTTAGAGCTTTATGTTATAACAGCTTACCTGTAAGATTACTGAATTACATCTGAGGCGACCCTTGTAACAAACCACCCACAACCGATAGAAGCATAGAAACCGTAGTATTAGAAACTGTAAGTTGCTTCCGTATTAACTGCGAAAATATGTTTCAATTTAGTAGAACATGTACCCGATGTATGAACGCATAGACAGCTGCAAGCTATTTACTTTGTGTGCTTATAGAGGATCTGGCGAACCCGTACGCCAACTGAGGTAAGCAACACATTCGACACGGGAAAAAGCCGGTAGCCGCTGTAAACCGCTGCAGGCGGAAAGCTTTAAAATAGCCAGTCAGAAATTGTCCCATGTTATTTAATATTCCACCGACTAACTCGTATATCTTTACACATGTGGCAAACTACACTTTACACACACAGCCAATATAAATTCGCTACGGCGTATATGCTGTATATACCTATTAAAGAAGATTCTCTTCTATAATAAAGTCCCATGAAAACATTTCTGTGCATCCGCGGTCTCTATTAAGTTATTATCTATTCTCCAACGTAAAGTCTAAGGAAAAGGTAATGAACTGCTTGATAATCATACGAGCAAGTCTAGCTAACTTGAACCCCAGAGTCCCCTTTATTCCAATATTACATCAATTCGGATCCCAGGGGAAATTAATTGAAGGCTCCTGGTGTAAGGTGTATGGCTATACTAATTGCAGAGCATATAGTAGTACATTAGTCGTATAGTTTCCGATATGAACGTACCGGTACTATATTTTCAAAATAATTTTACTTAAACTTACGAGATAAAACATAGTATTTTATTCTCGAACGAAATATGAAATTAAAAACCTATTTTTATTTTAGGGTCTATTTTATGGTATTATTGAATATGTTAAGTGCCTATAACGTCATTTTAGAGCCTCAAGTCCTTAGTTTAGTTACGACACATGCGAGAGAAGGGAACTCCTAAGCACGTAGTATGAGAATCCCAAGCACTGCTCAGTTAAGGCAGTCCTTTCATAATTTACTCACAGCAAGATAAATTTGGAATAAAAGATATCACAACAAAATTATCTTGTTGTATAAAACAGCAAGGCTAGTTTCCAGGAAAGCAAAAGAAGAATACATAAATAACAGGGACAAAAAATCATTAAAACCTTCACTCAAACACAAAAGGCAACCGGAAACGCCTTCATGGTTGCCAGGATGAACTACTAATCAGTGAAGCCTAGAATCTGGCTTCCCAACTAAAGGATCCCTGGTGACTGAATATTCACTTGGGGTTATGATGAGATAGTTGAGATCGGGAAGGTTACTTCATTCTTTTGAAATAATGAACTAGTTGCAATTATGACTTTCCATCAACACCATAAAGTCACATGTCAGTAATGTAGGAAACAGCATTCAGCAGGCACTACCCAAAGTAACGCTTTCTCACAGGTATGCAGAAATGTATACCAGTGGCAAAATGTTAAAATACAATATGTTGTATGGAATACCTTCGAGATTGATCAATAAAATAAACTGGACAAATGATACCATCAGCTCAACAACTATTTATTATTTTATTGCCTAGGCCGTTCGATACGTCAGCATCATCTTTAATTTGTAATAATAATGAATAGGCCTACACCTACCAGGGTCGTTCAGAAAGTAAAGAACGATTCCGCATCACGCTCGGCGCCTTTTCCCCACCACCATGATCGCGTGCGTGCGTGCTTATTAGCTTCTTATCCCACCTCGGTGTGAGTCGAGTTTCGTTGCTGTTCTACAACGTATTCAAATGGAACAGCCAATTGAAAATCCCGCTAAATGTAGAGTGCGTAGTGTGATTCGTTTTTTGAAAGCACAAAATGTTCAACCAACAGAAATTTATAGGCAAATAACGCAAGTGTATGGTGATAATGCAATGAACGAATCTTCAGTGAGGAAATGGTGCATAATGTTTAATCAATGAAGAAACAGTATGCACGACGAAGACCGGAGTGGAAAATTCTTGAACATTTTGGACAGCCCTGACCTGGTACCCAGCTATTTTCACTTGTTTCTGAAACCAAAGGACTTTTTGAGTGGAAAATAATTTCCAACCGATGAAGACCTCAAAGTGGCAGGGACATTCTGGCTCAGGTCTTTGTCGGTAAAAAAAAGTATAACATCGGCATTGAAAAACTGGTACTACGTTACGTTAAATGCTTGACAGCAATGGCGAATACATTGAGAAATAGAGTAAGGTAGTGCATCTTTGTAAATAAAGTTTAGTGTTAATGTCTTCGTTATTAATTAGTTATGCCAAATCGTTCTTTACCTTCTGGACAACCCTCCTAGGCCTACATCTAAAATACAAACTGCCCTGAAGACGATGTAGACGCATCGAAAGACCTAGGCAATAAAATAAATAGTTGTGCTGATAGTATCTTTTGTTCAATTTATTTTACATTAGAGACGTTAAAACAGAAAGGCAAGAAACAAAAGTATAATAAGTTACGTAAATGACATCTAATAGCTTTCTTTAACTTATCACTAGGGCCTAGAAGTTCATGGAAAATCACAATTTCAATAATGTACTCTATTACATGCTAGTATTAAATGTGCACAAGACATGGAAGAAATAACAGAAAACTGATAGTTTCATGATGCTTTATTTGTTAGTTTTGTGATAATGCACCATAATTTGCTTGATATTAAAATATTTGTGCACATTTTATTAAATCGTCACATTTTAAGGACATATTTCTGACAGATTTTAAATAATGTGCATATCTCTGCTAATTCAAACATTTAAAAAATAAAAATTGGCTAAATGAATGTTTTGAAAACCGACAGCAACGACTGACAGTACACAGCCTAATATTTTCGGAAATGACTGTTTATTATTAAAGCGATATTTCAGTTAATTCATTTTACATGTTTTATTAAAATTTGTTAAATGTACTGTGTTTTAAATACATTTGTAATGTAATTTATGCAATTAATACTATTTTTTGTAATTTACGATAGTGTAATTCGGTTAACAAGAGAAAGTAAAGTATTAAAATTACTTAGATGACAGAGGATACTTCACTGGTTCCAGAGCATAATTTTACCATTTTATAGCATATTTTCAAGCATATTTCGTCTTCCGGGCCTTACTTATCAGTTATCACTATTTTAGGGTTTAATAGTAACTTAAAGTAATTTGGAAGTAGTTTATTGTTAAAATATGTTACTACATTAGTTTTTAGATCTTCATGTAATTATCAGTTTAGTTTTCTTTTACATATTAATAATTAGACAATTATTATAAATAACCAAGTCAACTTAGTCTAAACTTTAAAATGTAGGCTTATTTTATTACTGTGCGCAGAAGCCCATGATAGATATCAGACTATAATCAAAGTAATAAAAGTAAAGCAAAAGTAACTATTATGCTTAGTGACAGGATATCTGAATACAAGCTGCGTGCTTGCTTACGCGATAATGCCGAAATAATCAGTCAACATACAACTTAACCAGCTGAGTCAACTACTGCCGACAGTGACAAAACAGCACATAGCAGCAGGCTACCAAACTCTTCTCATTCCACTAATGCTTACTGGACTTTTAAATACTAAAACGTAAGCACATAATCAAAACCAAGTTGATTTTTCGGAGTTTTCTAGTATTTCCAATTTCAGTCTCCCAAAGCTTCTAATCATTTAACTGGTTATTTTTTGTGATTATGATAAAATATGAAATAGCGAAGATGGGTCATGGTAACTAAATGTCCAATTCGGCATTTGGCTTTGCGACTGGGAAACTACGAAAAGACCTATGTCAAATTGTCCAGCCACGGCGTTTGAACATTGAACTTCTCGAATGCTAGTCGCGACGCACGCTACCGTCTTGGGCACACTGATCAGTTGTGAGATTTTTTTCAAAACTGTATCCTCTTAAAACTTCAACAAACATAAAAACTTAAGTTAGTCAATTGAAGTTACAGACTCTAACTCGAAATTGTGGATATATTGCAAGGTAACTTAAAGAGTTGTTTGAAGGATGCAAGCTGAGTTTTGCGTTTTAAGAAAGGAACTGGAATTGCCTTTAGCAATTTATTACTAATGAATAATTAAAGCGTTTTTTGTTCGACCATACTAAAATACGCTTATTATATGTGACATAACAGTAACTGAATGACTTTTATTAAAGTTCAGATTTTCATTATAATACTGGTATAGTATCGACTAATATAGAACATGGAACAATTTTTGAAGCCTTGAGAGGAGCAAATGAAAGTGCTTAATAAACAGCTTGCATTTAAAACAGAATCAATTCTGCTCATAATAATTTTAATAGCCTAGACTATTAAATTGAGTTCATTTCGTATTTTAAAGTCAATTGGTTTGACGTTAAATGGCCAAGAGCTGCTTCGAGTTCCCCGTACGCAATAACATGCCATCTATCGCAGAAGGCGTTAATTTACGAAACAGCTGATCACCGATGTCAAACGACTCGCTTCACTCATTTCATAAAGAACCTTCGTGTACTTAAAAAACATTTTTTGGAGGAAGTTTACGAATCAATAAATGAACTTTTTCAGGACAAAAATGTATAATTTATCATTTATATGGTTATTTTAACAAAAATATTTCACCTCATATTTTACAATTTAAAAAAACTGTATTTCTATATATAGTACTAGTATTATACCACTGTATTTTCTTTTTTCTATGAGTTATCAGTTTACCAGCTTTTAAGCTATTTTGTAATTGTTTGTGACAATAAATTACTTACTTACTTAATAAATGCTAATATAGGCGCGTTGTACAATGTACTATTAAAGTCAATATCACATGGTCCCGCACCAAGTCCTCGATGAAAAACCCTTATGCAAAGTTCGGCTTAAAGATGTGTGATTTGTGAATTGTGACGGTCCTGTACCAAGGCCAGTTCGATTAACTTAGGCCTTTCCAACTCGAGCACTCTGCGCTAGTGCGCACCATCGCAGCACCCAACGGCAGCCCGGTGCTCTCCTTCCCCATGTCGCTACTGCATGTGCGTGCGTCAGACAGCACAATGGATAGCTGACCTTGCTTTCTTGGTGGATGTAACGTCTTATTTAAATGATTTAAATATTTAGTTGCAAGGGAGAAATTAGTTAATTAGCACCATGTGTGACAGAATTAAGGCTTTCAAAATGCATAATTTATTATTTAAAGAGCAACTTAAAGCCGGAAATTTGACAATTTTCCTTCATTAAAATAATTAAATTTTTCTATTTACAAAAACTTCGGATAGCATCAGACGTTGTTACAGAAATTGCACGATGAATGCAATGCCCGTTCAAATTAATTGATCATATGGCACCTCAACTTGAATATTTATGACGCCATATTTTGTCCTGAAAATCACCATCATGTTTCCAAACAAAGGTGATAAAAGTACAGGTACAACTACTACACCGGCGATTTGCTTTCATTTTACAATTTCGTTCATCCACAGAAATTTCCCAAACTTCACGCACTTTCTTAAAACTTACGCCAGTGTTCGAGACAACTTATGCATGCGAACAGATGTTTTCAATTACGAATTTAAATAAAAGTAAAACCAGGACTTCTCTGTCTGATGTTGCCTTAGAGGCTGTACTTTGAATTTCTATTGCCAAATCGATTGTACGAAATATTGGTAAATTAGTTGCGGCAAAACAATCTACTTCAATTCTAAATGCTCACAAACACAATATAAGTAGAGAATAAATTGTGTGTTTGTGTGTTCACAAAATTGTTATTAATAATGTTTTCATAAGTTGAACGCTGGCTAGACCTGTGGAGCTGCCTCTGGTGCTACAAGGGTGCTCGCCTGCGCCGTGGAAGCACCTGAGTTGGAAAGGCCTATAACATATGCAGTGCAGTGTGATCAGTTACGCTTTCCTCGCAGCCGAACTGGCTAATGAGGAGTGCTCTCTCTCACAGCGTTCAGTCAATGCGGGACTAAAACAAAACAATAATGTAAATGTGAGTGCATTTTCCTTCTTTTATAAACTTTTATTCATTTATTTATTATTTTTTAATATTACTGGAATCACTAGTTTCCTGAAAATGTTTGCTAACAACTCACTGTTAAAAGCTTAAAAGACGAGGTACGATAGCTTATATTTTCCTTCCTCGAGTAAATGGTACGTAACCTACTGAATATAGATATACTACGTAGGTAAAGTTTCGCATAATTATGCATCTACATACTTTCAAGTGAGTATAAATTAGATGAAAGAGCATCTATCGAAATAACTGCTATAAATAGCATCTTTTCATCATTTTTAGTCACAATTTCGCAGTTGTTCCCTTTCTTTCTTCTTACGGAAATTGCGTAGGCCTATAATATTGTAACCCTGGTTATGAAGCATTTTGATCTTGTCATGCAGTTAGGAAATTTAAAAAAAAAAAAAAAAAAAAAAAAAAAAAAACACTGAATTTATTATTATTATTTACTATTTACAATTCAAAATTATTAAGAAACTATATATTCTTGTAAACAAAAAAGAAAACGAAATATATTTAGTTTTTTATACGTCAATGCAAAATAAATTTACTTCACTTTGCTAAGAGGTAATGTTCGCATCTTTTTTTTAATTCACAGCAACAGAAAAAAAGTGTAATACAGGTCTTATAAGGGAAGTGCGAATTCCCTTCTGCACAAAACTACTTCTGAAAAGCAATATGCTGCAAGCCAAGATGCAAAAAGATCAGAAGTCAATTTTTACCAAAAGGCCCCAATACTGAATTCAGAATTGTGTATATAAAATAATGGATTATATCTAAAGAATATGAAGCCGTTCACTTGCATGATTAGTTTGGAAATCACCTGAAGCTACTATCTATTTAGAAATAATCTTTTAAACGATCGGCCGCAAGAAACGTATACACTAGAACGATAATGCGAAACCCTTAAGAAATATTTAGTACATTTAAATCCTAGTAAGCTATATATATTCCACTCCTTTTCCTGGCAGCTTTAACTGAAGAAACTGGAAAAAGCTATTTGTGTTAACATTAATTTCCTCTTCAACAGCACCCTTCATCCGAGGCTGTAACGATTCTACCGTCATTATACTGCATCCTTAAGTTCCTGTAAAGCTCGGTTTTAAACGATTAATATTTTATGAGTTTCTTGGAGGATTAGCTAGTCTCAGCAATTATTGTGGTTCAGGGCTGAGAGAGAGTTGCACCCTTTAATTGCTCAGTACAGTAATGCAGGAATAAGCTACATCAAAGAATTCACGAGGGATTTGTTGATTTATACCTGTAATAAGGATTAGCAAACGGCTGCTCTGCGACCCTTTCATTGATGCTGCTACATACAATGAATGATGCAACGCTTCGAACTCGCTTTACCCGCAGCAGATATAATAACCAGAGACTTCGAGACGGCCGGGTAGTGCTTCCCGCAATTCAATAATATTGTCATAAGTGTGAATTCTGATGACCTGTATCCGTAACATAGCTTTAATCATGGGACGCTAAGGGAACATTAGCTAGCTTAATGACACTTGGACAACTAAAGCTGGCACATGATTGGTAGAGACCAAATAATATTGAAACTGATGATTCCCTAGGATCTTCCTGGTAGTACAGAGTGGTGGCAAAATTTAAGTTTGTTCTTATAAGCCCTCAACGTTTCAAATACTAATTCAATGGTGAGGAACGGGTAATTTCTAATAATAACCCATATAAAAAATACGAGTCCAGATTAATTACTCTGTACATAATAAAGGAATACATATTTATGTTCTAGAGTTAGAGTTTAACTTTGTTACATATTAATTAACACAATCTAGTGCCACGAAGTTTAGTTTTGACGGTAAACATGCTTTCCCGGTATTATCTCGATTTCGGTTTTTTTGTCACGATCACTATACTATTATATGCGAGGAAATAGTAAAATTAGAGGGTTATGGACAATAGCATAGTAATGAAATGGTCTCGCATGTTAACAAGTTCAGAATAAGCCTCTGCAAACTTTGAAACGATTATTTTAGGAGATAGCCTATTAAAGTTTGGAAGCATTCCTTCCATACGATGTGACTGTAATTGTCTAACCTCTGGCCTCCTTGGAGGTTTTAAATTATTTATTAATTTAACCTTCAACAATGATGTTTTAAGGTAGGAACTAGAAGCTATCATGATTCGGCGAAACAACAAATATAAATTAAGAAAACGTCTAACATCATTAAACTATTTACGAGGAGAGGATGTCCTCAAACATGCTAATAACAGCTCATATAAATAAATAATACCGGTACGAATTCATTGCATAAGAGATCATTAATATACATAAGACGAATGATCTACTATGTTAGTTATAAATTCATAGGGAACTTTCAGTACTTACTCAGAAAAGAGGACATCATAAGATCCACAACTAAATGTTGAAAACAATATGAATCAGCAAACTCCACATACCTGAAAAATAAAAAGCACCTGTTCAGGTAGACAATAATAATATTATCTATGAAAAGTATTGTCTACCTGAACAGATGCTTTTTATTTGTCAGGTATGTGGAGTTTGCTGATTCATATTATTATAACGAAAGGTTTGGATTGTATCGATAAATTCACGTCGTTGCTCTTGAGAGAATAGGGTCCTCGAGTTATAATGATATTGGCTATTTAGCAAAAACTCACGGAACTAAGCACTAAATGACTAACTAAAGCCACAAAAATGAATAAAACACACAACGATATAGCCTATGGCGAGATATCGATAAATTATATCAATCGTCTCGCCATCGGCGATTGCCGTCTGCGTGTGGTTATTACCAACATTTTTCATTAGCTGTTTTATTTTTTGCTACTACTTGCTACTAAGCTAAAAATAAAAATAATACCATGTTATTAATAGTGTAGCCTACACGTCAATATAAGAGATTTAAAATGTTTAACCACACACAAAATTATACGCGTACATTATTTTCATAACACATTTTGCTCACATCAGCTTATATACTACCCAATCGTTGTTTTCAATTATTGTTGTTGTTGCTGTTGTTTTTTTTATCCAAGGAGTTACAAGTATTCTAGTCTGTTCAGTCCTTGTGCATTTACATCAAAGAAATTTAAAGAATTATCTGTAACAGCGGGATCTCTAGAACACAAACACACAGGGATGGTATTCAGGAAGAATTCAAATCGATCTGAATACGCTTACTGTATTAAATTCCTCGTGAAAACGGGGATTCAGATCGAGTTGAGTGTCAAGGTCCACCTAAATAGTGAGACCTTACCGGATTGAAATCGTATCCAACTTCATGACAGCACCTCCCGTGTTAAGATCGATTTCAATACGCTAAGCGGACGTTTCATTGGTCCTTGCGTATGCGGCGCTAAACGTTTCATTGGTCCTCGGATGTGAGGATTCTCCTGGGAACATTTACCACGTTTTATTGGAGAATTCAAATCGATCCCATTCATATATAATCCCGTTTTCTTGGCAATGTAAACAATGTTTCAAGACTCCACAGGATGAGCTAGTCCCACATCTGAGATCCAAATAAACGTTTCCCGCGGCACGCGTGCGGACCAATGAAATGCCCACTTAGCGTAATGAAATCTATTTCAATTGGGTAGGGTTTTCATGAACTTGAACACGATATCAACCCGATACGATCCCACTTTTAGGTGTACTGGTTTTGAGACTCAACGCGATTTGAATCCCAGTTCTCATGAGGAATAATTGAATACGATAAGCCTATTCGGATCAATATGAGTTCTTCATGAAAACTTATAGGCCTAATGCTTTTCATTACCTTATTGAAAACGCATAAATACCGGGATTGAATCAGAAATAGAAAGTATTTAGATCGATTAGAATATTCCATGAAGACGTAATACACATTACAGGACTGCGGAAGAAAACTTAGTTCCAGCCTGTTAGTCTCAAGCACAGGTCAATCAAATTATAGGAGTATTATTATTAATATTACCTGAGATAGGCCTATACCCCAGCTCCCTCCTAACAGCAATAATTTTACTTAAATCTTATGCTAATGTCGTTTCATCATCTACCTACTTAGAGTGATTATGAAATGACAACAGACTATTTACATGCATTTATAGATTCAGTAAACTTTGATATCAAATGCTAGTTACATGCAAGAATTCTGTCATCCGACCTATGAAGACAGCAATATTGTCATAGAACTGACCACACTGTAACTGGTACCCAAGGATGTAGCTTAACCAAACAAGCTAAATGAACATTCTGCATCATCAAGGTTACATGAACAGGATAGGCCTATTAACAGCTTAGAAATGCAAACGTTATAATAGCACCTTTAGTGTTATTGTCATAATTTATTATTATAGTGGACATGAATAGAATAGTCAAAAAGACCCTGGTTCTCTATTCTCACGTTGTAGGTTCAATCTCTACCTAGGCCGATGCCATTATTTATAGTAGGGCCTATAGGCGTAAATGCGGGAGTCTCACGTCTGTAGACTTACAAGAATGTCTGCAGAACAAAATTCCAGCACACCGGCGATTGATACAGGTCTCAAATACTATACAACCGTCGTTAAATAACCAGAAATACAATTTTCATTACTACCTCCTCTGTCCATACCACACATACCATAGATAGAGGAAGTATTGTGTTCGACCCCGGAATTCGAAGTTAACATAAATGTACGTCTTGAGGTCCCGAATCCAAAAATGCATGTGTAGGCCTACGTGTCTCCGTGTCCATGAACAAAATCGTATGAAAACAAAATTTTGTAATTGGGTTAGGTATCTTTTGGGGATGTGACAAGAAGATTGACGACGACATTCTCTTACTTGTCACTTTAAATTAAGTAAATTTCGTTTTTCGCAATTTTCTCGAAAACGGTTCTAACGATTTTGTTTAAATTTTGTACATGAGGTGCTTATACTAAGAACTAAAACTTTTATTTGAAACATTTTTTCGCAAAAATTCTCCAAAGAGACACCCACTGTTTTTAGAAACTAGTCTTTCCAGGTGTTCAATAAAGCTTTGCATCAGGTTGAAACAACTGAATACGCGCTTTTTGCAGTACTGTAGGCTAAATCAGAATGTGAGTGAGAAAGGTGCCCATACTTAGGGTAAAGAAAATTACATGAGTGCATTAATTAGATTTTATTTGGGTTGCGTATCCTTCGGGGATGCGATGCGGTGTAGTTACATTATCTTCATTTCTAAAACTACGAGTAATTTACATTAATAAAATGTCATACATATTACTCTAAAAGGAAAAACCTTTATTTGGGTAGAGGAAGCTATGTGTTTCAAATAAGATTTTTTTTTTTTAATGGCATTACTGTCACTGTTACTGGAAAATTCTGAGTACATACAACTTCCACCTCCTCAGATCTATGTCCACACAAAGACATGCCTTTATTCGTCATACGTACCATCCCCATTGTTATAGTTTTACTAAATGGTTCCTAGTCTGTATTAAACTTAATCGTAACTTATAAAAAGAAAAAAAAGTATAGTTATTGCAATTGTAGGATATGAGATGTACCGGTAGCTTATGCCCGCGTTAGAAGCAGGAGCGAAAATAGTCATTATGTTATATATAGCGACATTTAATCACAAAGAAGCGAGATCTATTTTTCCTCTTCTGACTTTCAAACGCGGGAGAAACATTTTATAAGATCGCAAGCCCGCACAAGGAAAGCAATGAACTTGAATCGACAAGATTTTGTACTAAAACTGAAACCACGATAAGGCAGTGCAGATATCCTATTGCAGAGTAGGCAGGTCCCTTGTGTCTCTTTATACACAATGTTTGAAGCACACTGTCGCCAGCGACTATTCCTTTGGGCCTGTTACATTCCCGAGTAGAGAAGTCCAGAGGCCCAGTGAGGCCATTGTTCAGTAACTTCTCTTTCCACTGAGGTGATTCTATTTAAAGCAAGGAGATGCCTTTGCATATTTGAAGCTGCTGCTTAACCTCCTAAGATCTGGTTCACTTAATGAACTTAAGTTACAAACTCTGTTGTGAAGAAGTGCGTTCTGAAGAAGGAAAGAGAAATTCCAGCTTACAAGTAATTACATTCCATTTATGTTGAATACCTTGGTAAAGCAAATTAAACAAGACAGCCTTCGCGCGTTTGTCTTAATTGTGATACAATGTTTGCAAGTTATAATTAGGGACCGGATTCTTATGTTTTTACCTATTTTTTTCCTTACTTCCAAAACAAAAAGCGATTACACACTTTTTCAAATCATGTCCAAAGGATTCACCCACATTAATTCTGTGGCACCTAAAAATACCTAAATGGGGTATAAAAACCTAAATGTACCTAACCGGGATACAAAACCTAAAATATCTAATTTAAGCTACTTTTTTTGTCTTTTTTGTTTGTCAGTTGATAAATCGATATTTTGCGGAGAGACAATTTTTGTCGAGTTGAAATTAATAGCACCAGCGTTTCGTTCAATCCAATGTCGTCTAGGATGACAGTATCAAGAGAGGAAGTGTAAGAGTACCGGCGTATTCCTTTTAAAATATTCGTACGAACAATCACTGCTGACGTCATGTGAGGTTGAAAGTACATTTTGTGCCTTTAAATGTATTCTAAGAGATAACAGGAAGAACTTCACAGTTGAGAATCTTGAAAGATATTTAGTGATATACTGTAACCAGGAAATGTGAGACAATCTTATTTTCACTGCTTCTTTTGATTGTTTATGCTTTCCTTCTTAAATTGTATAATATTGTCTTAAAGCAAGTTTACACAAATTTAAGTAATTTTGTTAAGTTAAACTTTACAATTATTATGTATAGAATCCTATGTAGCACATTCAAATTCATTAAACCAATTATTCTACACGAAAACGATATTTTGGACAAAAACCTAAAAAAAACCATTTCACCTAATGGAAAACCTAAAACAGTGTTTTTAAAAACCTAAAAATCCGGTCCCTAGTTATAATTAAAGGTACTGTAAGTGAATGTAAGTGATTTTTACTTAAGAGGGAATTTCTAACATTTTGTATTTCAGGAACCTTAAGACCAACTGAAATGAAATTTGTTGGCAAACATAGCATACATTACTGCTGGATCATTAGGCTATCTTTTTAATTTTCTGAAAGACCTTTGATCGAACCATATTATCAATTATCAATAATTATACTAAACTAGCATGTGCCCGCGGCTTCGCCCGCGATAATTATATCAAAAATTAAAAATTAAGAGCATAATAGTTAAATCATTATATTTATTAACACCTAAATCACGTGGACTACATACCACGATTAGATAGCGTCGCCTGGTAAAAGCGACCTCAGATTCGAGTTCCTTGTCCCAGAATACCCCTGTACAGTGAGTTTCGTCCAAATCGAACAATGTTTGACCATATTTAGGCCTATATTGATTATCCCTCTTCCGTGTAGGTTGAAAATTTCATATGTCTTCGGGCCTTGATATTCTAAACAAATGAATCGTCCAGGATCGCCCGCGATAATTATTTCAAGAATTAAAAATTAAGAGCATAATAGTTAAATCATTATATTTATTAACACCTAAATCACGTGAATTACATACCACGATTAGATAGCGTCGCCTGGTAAAAGCGATCTCAGATTCGAGTTCCTTGGCCCAGAAAATCCCTGTATAGTGAGTTTCGTCCAAATCGAACGATGTTTAAAAATATTTAGGTCTATGTTGATTATCCCTTTTCCGTGTAAGTTGAAAATTTCATATGGCTATGGGCCTTGGCATTCTAAACAAATGAATCGACCAGCGTGGGCTTACAACATTCAATCGATCGCGATGCTTTTATTTCCACGGTATGACAAAAATAGCCAAAGCCAACTGCAATTGATTTGACATTGAAATGTATTACTGAAATCTGATGCTTCGACAGCGCTAAAATCACGTTTTCTGCCAGTTTTTCACTCATAACTCGCAAACGAAAGCTAAAATTAAAAATCCGGCTCCGATGCGCATTCGCCCACCTTTCAGCCCATCAAAATTTCAGATCTCTGCGTTCAGTAGATTTCGATGGGCATCGTGGACAGACAGACAAACACGTCCTGTTATTATTTTAAGATAGCATGTGCCCGCGGCTTCGCCCGCGATAATTATTTCAAAAATAAAACATTAAGAGCATAACAGTTAAATCATTATATTAACAACTAAATCATGTGGACTACATATCACGATTAAATAGCGTCACCTGGTAAAAGCGACCTCAGATTCGAGTTCCTTGGCCCAGAAAACCCCTGTATAGTGAGTTTCGTTCAAATCGAACAACGATTGGCCATATTTAGGCTAATATTGATTATCCCTATAATAATAATAATAATAATCCTATTCAGTGTAGGTTGAAAATTTCATATTATGTTTGCGTGCCTTGACATTAAAAACAAATGAATCGACCAGAGATCGCGATGCTTTTATGTCGAAGGAATGACAATAATAGCCAAAGCCTAGTGTAATTGATTTGTATTACTGAAACTGATGCTTCTAAAACGCAAAAAAATGCACGTTTTCTGCCAGTTTTTCACTCATAACTCACGAAGGAAAGCGAAAATTAAAATTCCGGCTTCGAGGTGCACATTCCGACCCTTTAGTCTGCCTATGTATAAAATTTCAGATCTCTGCGTTGAGTAGATTTCGCTGGGCATCGCGGACAGACAGAAGGACAGACGGAGGACAGACAGACAGACAGACGGAGGACAGACACTTCCTTTTATTAATATAGATATGTACTGTCCGACAGTGTTTATATGCTAAAATCCTTGAATTAAATACTTGCTAAAATACTTGAATTTTCTTATGAATCTTATTTCAAATTTTTGTCAAGAACCTCAACTACAACACACAGCAGTATCATTAACATGGGCCTATCTATTGAAACTATTTTTTTTCCTTAATTTCTAAACAATATAACAAAATAATTTTTTATGCGCCAAATTATTTAACTACAAGGGCTAAAGAAAAAACACTGCTATATGTTGTTCATACAGTTACACTACAGCAGCATTAAAATATATTTAAATGTAATTAATACAGTACTTTTCAAGTACATGAAGACTACGAAAAACGAGCGACAAATTTACCAAAGGGTTGGACAGACATAAAAATTTAGCGACATAGCAGATAACGTCAATCAACATTTACGGCCATAATTCCAAAAGTATTATACATAATTTACCAAAAATTCGTTCACCAAATTGAAGAGAAAAGTTTGTGCTACAGAGATTAAATAAATCTGAAAATGCATTAATTTAATGTTTTAGACACAAACCTAATCTACAGCTGTATATTGGCGTCATAAACTTATTTTCATAAAAACCAGAGAAAGATTATAACATATTCTCATACGATCATGTACTCACACATGCCCCTAATTCTATGACAATGAGGGGTGATAATGTTAACCGGTCAACTTGTCAAAATTGTATAACAAAATTACAAATTTCTATACATTAGTGATGATAATGCACTAATTATTCTCTAGGGAAATATAATATAAACTTTAAAACTTTAAAACTCATTTTTCATAGGCCTATGTTTTCCTATATACACGAGTAATTTGTAAAAATAAACTTAGCATAGGCCTATATTACATGTTTTACATTGCACGTCAGTTTTATAACCTTTCACAATTTTCTTTATTTTTAAAAATCTGAAATGTACCTACAAAGACGAGCTCTCGTCAATTGGCTACGTTACTATATTACTTCACTTATTTAGTAATTATATGTAAATCCCATTCTATCTTCACCCATGTTTGGATTCCAATTTATTTTTCTTCGCTTGCTTATTTGCATTTTTTTGGGGGGAGGAGGGAGAACTCGAATCGCATGTGCGAACAGTTCAGATCGAAAGTTAACATTTAATTGCATGCGGGGATTTTTGAACGCGCACTTGAATTGCATGCGTCCGTGCTCTTGGACGTCTCTTTAACAATCGAGTAAGAACCGGGCTACGAAGCATAATTTATTATACTGAAGATTGAGAATAACAAATTACGTAAAGGTCAGAGTACTGTAGTACGAAATTCAGCAATAACCATGCAAAATCGTTAGCCTACATTGAGTGTAATTAAAATTTATTTTTAGAGTTTTTCATGCATATAATTAAATGAAATTATTTGGAGCAGTGTTGACATACCCTCAACTAAGCCTATACCAGGCATTTATATTAATCCAAACGAATATGTAGGCCTATACAATGTTAACATTTAAAAATCCCAAGTAAAGAATTACATCTATCATGATAATTAGTCTTAGTTAAATATTAAGTTTTCAACAGTTTACAAAAATTAATTTTATTTTCACACATGGAACCTACAGAAACGTGTTTTAAACTGGTGGATTCAACCGAGAGACTTTTGGATCATATAACTCAGTGTAACTAGTATGACGAGTGGGAAAAATAGTTAACTATTCCTCATCAATCTTTTCAAATTTTATTTTCAAAAGGCACTAAGTGATAATAAAGAAAGGTGAACGTGTTGAAGACTCTCGTAAAGCATATGTTACTTAAAATTAATTTACATAAGCGTTATAGCATACAATAGTCTGAAAAATAGGAAGGAAATTTTTACATGTTTTTGGATAAGTTCTTGGCATGCAACTCAGTTAGCTAGCTCCTAGATTACCTCTGCACGCAATTCGGAAATATTCTCCAACTCCACACGCCCTTTGTAAGCGCTGTATTTTTCCCCGCTGCGGGAGTGGCAGACAAGCGTGTTGTTTTCAACAAATTATCCAGTTCTGTTTAGAATTAACTATGACTTAAATGTACCACTGAACTGGAACTCAAGTGTAAATTTTCCACTAAACGAGATGCGCCTCGCTAAAAATGTGTATAACGGTTTTAAAGACGACAGAAGGCCATTCACTATATTGTACTAGCTTAAAAGGCCCGGCGTCGCTCGGGTTATGTATTTTGTAATTGGAAATTAACTTATGGACTTTCGATTTTCAAACTATAGGTCCTTATTACAAATTTAAAACGAAGAAGAACGACTTAACACACTCAAACTATTCCCTCAGAAAACGCTTGATATAAGCTTTTTATGGCTCATAGAGGATGTAGAATTATGCATCCCATCGCTTGTGCACACCAAGCTTGGTAGGGGTTCAAGTAAGAAGAAACAGAAATTCCGGTAACATAAAATTGTATTGTCTTTGCGGAATATTTTACTTCGCACTCTCATGTTAACATACAACCGTTACGGGGATGAAATTAAAAAGATATTCAATATCACTTCCATACTTCCCTCTCCAAAAAAACTGCGATATAATAATATACATATTACCATACCTCGTATTGTTTTCTCTATGTCCAGGGTAGAGAAAGTTATGTGACTGCATCACATTGAGCATTAGATGAATTATATCGATACCTTCTCTAATTTGTCAAAGTCCCGTATCATTTATTTCCAAACCTACCCGAGACCACTGCCAACAATACACTGTTGTCATGTGAACTGTGATTTGGATTTGATAATTCTGCGTAAAAAGGGATTAAATATTCTCAAAAACATTTGATTTTTGGCATTTAAAATCTTTTTTTTTTCAAAATCCTTTCTTAGTGAGCACTTACATTATGAAACGAAAGTACTGTCAAAATTCCAAGTCTCTACCTATTATAGTTTAGGCTCTACGTTGATTCTCTGTCAATCAGTCAATCAGTCAGTCAGGACAAAGCCTCTTATTATAGAGAGAGAGAGAAGAGATAGCTGTATTTTGAAAATATAAGCTTCGCACTGACTGAGTTTACATGTAACAAACCCCAGAAGTTATCACAACAAGAGGTCATTAGATCGTAAACTTTAGATTTATCTCACATTACTCAACCATATGATGATAAGTCATCATGTCAGTCAGCAAAGCTATAATATTAATGTACAAAAGTTCAGATTAACACCCAGAAAACGCTTAAACTAGCCTATTTCCTTCGTCCTCTCATTCAATTGTAGGATGATTTGCCACTGTATGAGGTACATCTAACCTTAGCATTCACCTATAAATGACATGTTAGTACAGTTCTATCCATTCATATTTATTTATTTTATTTTATGTTCCGCGAATATTCAGAAATTGTTATAAACTACTGAAGAAAAAAAACTCGAATCAGATAGAAAATTCAAACAAATCAGACATGACAGTACAAATACAAATAGACTGTAAAGCAAAAGTATAAATAATGAACAAAATTCAAAATATCTACACAAATATAAAGTAAAGTACGAAAATAAAAATTAATACGAAAATTTACACTACAGAAAAATATTTGCATAAGAGTTGAAAAATTTCTTTTTAGAGAATTTCTGTCAGCCAACGTTGCAAGATGGTTTTAAATTGAAGTGCGAGTCGTGTGGTAACTTACTGAACAGGCAACGGTAATCAAGCTAGCTGCTAGAACATTTATTTGACTTGCTGATTCTAATATTTGGCTCAGAAAAGTGATAATTATACCTTTGTGATAACCCGTAATATAGATGTTCATGTTTTTTCAATCCTAATAAACAATTTAATAGGCTATGTATAAACTCACACCTGTTAAATTGTCTTCTCTATAAAAAGTCAACCGAATTCATAGGCGTACCGAGGGGGGGGGGGTTGAACCCCCCCCCCCCCATTGATTAAAAAAAGGAAAATTGTATAATTTTTTTAAGTCTGCCCATAAATTACTTAATACAAGTATAAAGCGTGGGAAGCTTAAAAATCTTTATTTTGCGTCTTAATTTTTAAAATTTTCCGGGGGAGGACCCACGAAAGCTTAAAACTCGTTATTTTGCATCTTAATTTTTAAAATTTTCCGGGGGAGGACCCCCGGACCCCCCAGACCCCGCGGATGTTATAACTCCCCCCCCCCATATGGTCGGCCTGGTTACGCCTATGATCGAATTCATATAGCTTTTATTTAAGAATGAGAGCACTGCTATTCGAGCACTGCTGTTCCTTCAAATGTATAATATTAATAAGGTAAGAAAATATACTACTGAAGTAGGCTCAATAGGATTGGGGTACGATTTAAAGTACGATTGGTGTATAAGAGGGTTTAAGTGTCTTATTAAATAAATGGGCCTCGTTTAACATATAGGCCTAGGCTACTACGTTTATATGTTGCTCCTATGTTAGTTTGCTGTTTAGTATAATTCCCAATAATTCCACTTGTGACTAGGTATTCTCGTTAACAGCATCTCACATATGATCTTATATATATATAAAATTTAGCCTATTGTTAACCTCTCAAATATTAAAAAGTTGAGTTATAACTTATATGCTTTCAAATATTTTGTTAATAACTCCAGTTAAACTAAATCTATTATTGCAAACACTGAAATTGTCTTTACGCCATGGGTAGCCTATGTCTTGGAAGAAAGTTCCTCAATTAGGGTACAGAATATCTCAATCGAGTTTAATTCAGCTTGTTAATTGATTTGTGTGCTATTTTGTGTACGTTCGAAATCATATCAGTCAGATCACAAACAATTTAATACTGCCATAAGCACTTAGAACTATAAGCTTGTATGTTGTCAAAGTCTACAATAAGAAGGGGAAATATTTTTAACTTATCACCTCGCAAGAAGAATACCAGCTGAAATTTACGAACTTAACACACGACCTTCATCTTGTGTGTGAAAAATAAACAATGGCATTTTATTCTGCTGGTTAGAATGCTTCCTTCTCCATTTATGACCTACAATCTACAACTACTGCAAAGAGCTGACTTAAATCATTTTGAACTGTAACACCTAGACTGAATGGAAAGACAGTATGCCGAGAAGATGCTGATGAACATAAGTAGCCTAAGCTATATTACATTAGATTAGTTTACCCAAATTCTACACAGCCAAACCAGTATGCGAAGCTAAGCCCTCTGGGAAATTGAAAGCAGCAGAGCAAAACCAATAAAATTTAATTGTTTAACAAATTAGACTATAAACCCAAACTGCCCGCTTCATGTTAGAGTTAGACCATATGGGACCTACATAATACTACATTCCGAACAAGAAAAATTATCCACTAGCGGCCTGCATTTCCTTCACTGAGAATTAAACACAAAACTTCCATATTCTATCTCAAATAATTTTATCACTTTACAATAAGCACGTTTTATTAGGATAACACAGATAATGGTAGATGAAATTCAAGTTGTACAGTAGTTACTACCAGTAAGGGGGACAGCAGGTAAAAAGAGTTCTTGTATCTGGAAATAGCGAGATTACTCCTCTATTATGATCAGGAGTTATGGATGGGAAAATATATTTATCTTATGAATTTATAACGTAAGTTTTGTAAAAAAAAATATATATATATATATATATATAAAATCATTTGCTGTTGTGTAATGGTCAAAAAAGTAAAAATTAGGCATTAATTTTATAAAAGCACATTAAAAACATGAATGTAAATAATCTAAACATAATAAAATCAGGTAAACTGATGTAACAAAGAGCCAGAATGCTTTTGTTTAACCAGTGACAAATGGAAATAATGATACGCAGAAAATAAGTTATTTTTGTAATCGATTTCCGAGTTAAGCTCCTGATTGATTCATTAAGCCGGGCTTACGGAAGAGCAAAGGTGATAAGCATATTACATTAAGGGCCAGTTGTATAAAACTCACTAACTGATGGTTATTTTAAACTGAAAGTTAGAAAATAAGTACAATAGCTACTTATGTTGTGTAAAAATAACTGTAAATTGTGTAACTCACAGTTATAAATAACTGGAGGAAATAATAAAAAATCTGGCAACAGTGCAAATGTTGAGGGAAATTTGCAGAGTGTATTATGTTTACATCTTTGGTATTTGATTTTCAATTATTCAATGAAAGACACAGTACCGTATTACATATATGTCTTTGTTATTTATTTTCAACAGTTTAATAAAGATGAGTTTGTTAAAAAACATTTCGTTGAGGGCATGTATATTTTTGCTTTGAATTGATTTAACCGTCCATAGAGGTGTTTAGAAGTGTAAGTGCAACCTACAGCACCTGTAACGCCTGGAAAGTTATGAATATTGTAAAAATATTTTATTGTTTCTTATGACACTGTCCTCAATTGGCATTCTAATAAACTGAGGTCTTAAAGCATAATTTTCTCTTGCCACATTATGAATGGTTCTAGTGGCTGTTCCTTTATCCCCAGTAACTATTTGGAAGATTCCAGTCAAAATAATTTGCATAGGACCTCAGGAATGACCCTGAATGTCATAAACATACCATGAATTCGCATTGTTCTTGATTGCAATGGGAGACTTAACCTCTTGTCTAGTTCTTCTGCCCAAATTTCGATAACATGCCATTCAGTACTAATAAAAGATTCCTTCTCTTATGAAATTCAAGAGATGTATGATGGATTTTCATTGGTTCACCAGATGATGTATTAGAATAATCAGAAATCTAGAAATAAATGTTGCTATTTTATAATGTAGGGCTACCAAAACCAACAACAAAGTCAAGGTACCGGTATCTATATTTTTAATGTCAATAGACAAAATGAAAGCAAACTGAATCTAAATGATATGAAAATAATAATAATAATAATCAGGGCCCGGATTCTAATGACATGTCATCTTTTTATTGATGCCGCATAGACATTGCCAACTTGTGGATAAATCCTAGATTATAGAAATGCATTTTTGTTAGGTTATTTTTTGTCATTTTATGCAATTTTATATTTATAGGGCATTTATTTCTATTTTAGGTCAATATTTTGTCATTTTCGTGTCATTTCGTTCCTTATTTAGTCATTTTCATGTATTTACATTGAGTGTATTAACTTTTTTTTTCGTCGCTAGCGGTGGTGTCTTTGAAGTGTTGTTTGTTTAATGCAAAAAGGAAAAATTCGGCATTAAAGTGTTGACATGTCTCAGTCGGAAGTGAGAATGAAAGAAACGCCAAAATGTTGTATAATATTACTATTGTTATTAGATTGACTTGGCACCAGAGTCTGCCACCTGCTTGGATTTGAGAGTGCAAACTACTGTTTACCCTTAATAAACAATATAATCCGGCAGACCACAATAGGATGTGCCGAATTTTGACTCACCAGTGCCTCAGTGCCAGTATAAATTTCCGTGAGAAAAGAACATTCACAACATTACAGATTTTACAATTATGCACAAACTAGTCCATAACCAGATGCGTAACGAGGGGGGGTTTGTGGGTTTGAAACCCCCCCCCCCCCATTGATTAAAAAAAGGAAAATTGTATAATTTTTCTAAGTCTGCTTATAAATTACTTAATACCAGTATAAAGCGTGGGAAGCTTAAAACTCGTTATTGTGCATCTTAATTTTTAAAATGTTCCGGGGGAGGACCCCCGGGCCCCCCTCTCCCTGGGGGGTATTCCATACCCCCCCAGACCCCGCGGATATTATAAACCTCCCTCCCATATGGTCGGCCTGGTTACGCCAATGTCTATAACTTTGTGAATACAATAATATTTTTTATAAATAAAATGTCAGTTCTTAGGTCATTTTTTATTATAATTAAGTCATTTTCTTTAAAATTTAGGGTCATTTATAGGTCATTTTTCAAACAATTTTAGGTCATCAGAATCCGGGCCCTGATGATGATGATGATGATAATAATAATAATAATAATAATAATAATAATAATGACTCACATTGTACTTATAAAATGGATTTCTAGTGTCTTTTTACCGTTTGAAAAGTATTTAAAATTTCCAACTCATCAGTTAATATTTTAACTTGCAAAACTTCACTAGTTATATTAAACTGTTGGTTAGGATGAGATAAGCTTGGATTAATGTATATACAACAAAAAATGACAGTTAAATGTAACTGAAAGTTAATTCTGCATGCTAACTACAATTTACATGTTTATACAACTGGCCCTAGGTCTATTGCTTGCATAGGAGCGGTTAAACTGAAAAATACTCACATTAAAATATAATGTAGATATTGGTAGATTTCGATAGAATGCACAATATTATATCAACAGCAGCTGCATTTAATTATTCAAAGGCTACACATGTTTTAAGTATTATACATTCAAATTGTCAAGAATTGATGCAAAATTTCGGGTAGAGCTAATTTTTTTATATGATGTCTGGAATGATTTTTAGAGTAATTTCTGACATTTTGCCAACAAAATTTTTTGCCGCCAGAGCCGCCATCTTGAAAAAAACTTCAAAATTTTCTATTTTGTTTCTGTTTTTGCCCATTATCTGCCAAAATACGCACCTGACAAAAAATGTTTTATTATCCATCCTAAAAGAAGACTAAATTTGCTACGGTTTGAGATTAAATTGAGTTTTCTACCATGAATAGTTTCGGAAATACAGCTCTCCGAGTTTCAGCAACATTTTGCAAAAAATAAAAAATCTGAACTTTCAACTAGTTTTTGCTCGCAATCTTGTAAATGACCAAACCTTCAGTAAAATTTCGAAGGATAACTTTTAAACTACAGTAAATTTCCAACAAGTTGAGTATTTAACTGCCAAGTTGTGGGTCCAATACTTCCGTATGGTTACTTTAATTAAAGAATTCATAGAGGCAGAATGGATGGTAAACTGGCAACTTCATCTTGCTTGTATCCAAAAAATGTTACCATTCTTTCATGCTTCAGGGCACTTCTTTTATGGAAAATGTGCTCACTTGTATGTCCAAGATATGTTAGGTTTGCAAAGCAGGATTGGTACAACCGAATACAATAATTTCACAACCCGTCAACTGTTTACTATCAGGCGTTTAAAAAAGTTTTGGTCTGGCATATGGACAGATCAAACCACAGAACAGATCCTAATGCGCATGATGAAAACACCTGGAGGAGCAGTGAAAGGCAAAACTTTTATTTGGGCAGTGAAAGTTCTAAGGGTTAGGCAGATTTTTAGAAACATGGCTGCCTGTCTGTATGTTCATGTGTGTTCATTTGTTTGTGAACAGCATAGCTCGAGAACAAAAAATTGTGTAAAAACCAAATTTTATATTTGCCTCTTGTAAGTTACATTAGACAAAACTAGATCATCTGGCAACACTGGATAAGCTATGGCATATGGCAAGGTCTATGTACGGTATATATATACATATATAGGCCTATGGAGTATGTTTTAGGATTAAACTGTGGAAAATGCCTCAAAATTCAAAATGCTTTGTTCAAACATAAAAGTTTTCTATAGTAATTTATGTATTATGGAAAAGAGCTCCTGCAAAGATTAATTATTATTTATTATGGGGCAACATAACAGCTGACAATGAGGCCCACGTAAATATGTGGGGGGGGCTGCTTAATGTAAGCCTATTAGGCTATTAATAACACTATGCAACATGATTTTTACGATCCTGTAGTCTTAGGTGTTCCCAAAGTATTTTTTGTGTGCTGATTCCAGATCTGCAATCCATCTTTTCCTAACACACAGTTTTTTTGCAAATCAAGTGAACTCTTCTTTTATTTAAACGTAAATTTCATAAATGTCTATTATGCATTCTTCGGCATAAAGCTTGGTGATGAAGACAAAAGCTGGGCACCGCACAAGATACATCATATATGTGTTGTAGGGCTGAGACTGTAAAAAAATGGTGCAAAAAAATCAATGCCTTTTGCAATCCCAATGGTCTTGAGGGAGCCATACAATCATGTTAACACTGTTATTTTTGTATGGTTAACGTTCAAGGTCATATTGCAAAATCTACATTATCCAAATTTTCCTTCGGCCTTACGACATTGTGAATCTCTCCCTATCTCAGTTCCAACCCCCGGTTCTTGAAGATGTGCCCCAGGAGAGCAGCTCAGAAAATGAAAGCGATAATGCTGATGATTAGAAGCCAGAAGAACATTCTCCACCAAAATTATTCAGTCAAAATGAACTTAATGATTTAATTTGTGACTAGAATCTGACAATTGCTTGGATCAATACTGAAAGAAAAAAATCTTCTATTACCTGGAATTTTTATTCTCTTGATATAGGACCATAGAGAAGGAATTAATCAAATTATTTAAAGAGGAAGATTCTTTGGTTTATTATTGTGATATTGATGGTTTATTGAATTTCTTTAAGGTCACTTAATGTCCAAGTAAGTAGAAGTTATTTACAGACTCATTCAAAAGTATCCTCAAACGAGTATTTTTACATAATGGAAATTTGTTTGGTTCAAACATTCAGTACATCTCAAGGAGATGTATGAAAATCTCAAAGCTCTGCTACAAAAATGTGAACTATGAAAAAATTCTTGGATATTTTGTGGAGATTTAAAAGTAGTTTCCATTTTACTTGGTCAACAATCCAGCTGCACAATGCCTTGTTTCACTTGTGAATGGGACAGCCGAACCAAAGACAAGCACTGGAAGAAGACAGACTGGCCCAAAAGTAAAACCCTCCAACGCGGTTCAGAGAACATAATAAATGTAGCACTTGTTCAATGAAGCAAGATAATATTACCTCCTCTGTATATTAATAAAGCTCTTCCAAAAGAAGTTGACTGCTTTCAGTAGTTGGTAACAACATTTCCGAAAGTATCTTATGAGAAACTGAAAGAAGGGATCTTTGTGGGAATGCAGATCAGAAAGTTACGAAAGACAATTAGTTTGAAATGAATCCTGTGGAAAAAAGGGCCTGGGTTTCGTTTAAAGAAGTTGTGGGCAACTTTTTGGACAACAACAAACATCTAAAGTACAAAAACCATAGTTAATAAAGGTTGCAGAGTTTTATGAAATTAGTATGTAACATGCGTGTGAAGGTTCAGCTCAGCGATGTCAGTGAAGAACAAGCACATAAAGGACATGGGAAAGAGATACCAGGGAAGATAGCCAACTACTGTTTTATGCTTAAAAGAGAGGGCACTGCTGAAGGAGGATAAGTTTCAACCAACGTCAGAAAGATGGCCAGACGTCAGAAAGATTGGGTTTTTGTCACAATTATAGCATTTTTAAGTAAAAAAATAAATATATATATAATTGTTCGTTGTAATGCAGCGCAGTGTGGTTTTATTTGTATTTGTCTGTATCTGATTTAATATATCCCCTGTGTTGGGGTAAAGGGCCTCCAAGTGGAGGTTTCTCTTGCCTAATTGAATTTTGGGGATGCTGAATTTTGTTATGCTTATTTTCCAACACAGGGCAGGGGGACAGGTGGTAAGCCCATTGGCTCTCAACTCCCCTCTAGAAACTAAGGAGTACAGTTTTATACAGGATTACAAAATACACATGGAAATCAAACTGAAACAATATTTTTCCCTGTTCAAAAATTTTGATTAAAAAAAAAATTCAAAAATCAATTGTATAAAAATCTTACGTGATACAGGAAAGTAAAATCATAGAAATCTGCATGAAAAATACTTCTAAAATCACATTACAGTCTTTAAACATCACACCAAAAATTTTAAAATGTTGCACAGTGTAATTAATCAAGTCAGTTCACTTTCTAGTAACACACAACTTATGTACATAAGTGATTCTATGGAACAGGCTAGGCCTACCTTTAATTTAATGCCATAGAATGCTAGCCCCCCCCCACAAAAATGTGCTGTCATTTTTTATATCCACACATTAATAGTCAATATATGTTAATTTTGCAGTTTTCTTGAAGGATATGAAAATAAAAAATAAATTATGTCCACGCCAAGTGACTTCTCACTTTCATGGACTAATCGCAGCCTTTGAGAGCTGAATTTATATTTTGATATAAGCAACCAAATTACGTCACAAGTGGGTTGTAAGTTTGAAATCAACTGGGACAATTTTAATACAGTAGGCTAGCTGCTTTCCATACATCCCAGTTTGGGTCTAGCTTTGTTCATTACGCACTTCACATACTTCTGGTTTCATTCACACCACACTACATAGACCTACAAAGTTGGAGTTATGCTTGCCAGAAATTACTTTCACTGGGTGACACAGATCCAGTATCTCATTGGTTTCCTGTTATCAGCGCTGCCACTCCAATTTTTGTGCTGTGATTCAAAGCACACGTTTCCCCCACTATTCTAGGTACCGTATGTGGCAGTTAAGTAGCCTAAGGAATAGTGATATTAGTGTTAGTGAAATGTACGGTAGAGCTAGGCTTGTGGCAGTTAGGTTAAAAACATTGATATTAGTGTTAGTGACACATAGAACTAGGTTGGTAGGACAGCCATTTCATAAAATTTTTCCCTCAAAGAGAGATGTTATAAAACTAGTGTAACTGGTAAGTCAAACAAAAGTCTAAAATCTAGATTTCACTGAATATTCAGGAATTATGCGTGTTTGAAGTTGTTTCATGTGTAAAACTTGTCAGTTTACTTATTTATTGCATTGTAGTTAATATTTTTGGCATTTTTAGCATGATTTTAACACTCATTAAAACTAAGTAGTCAAGAGTAATCAGCTGTCAAATGTATGTCCTGTTTGATTTGAGAAAATATACATCTTAAAGTATAATCTAATATATAAAATCGAAAGTGTGTATGTATGTAAGTAATGTATGTTTGTTCCCTATACAAATCTACATTTCTTTACCAATTTACACGAAATTTTGCACACATACCCAGTTAAACCCGGGAAGTAACGCGGTCAACATTAAAATTGAAACAAATCAGTACTTCCCTTGAAAATTATATAATTTCTGAGAATATTATACTGAAAAAAATGAAATGCTGTTCAGTTCACATGACAACAGTGTATTGTTTACTCTGATCACATAGGGCCTTGTCAACTATATAATGCTGGACTTGAACGAATTATGATTCCATGTAATATATTGGCGAAAATAATTACTAAAAAATGAATTACACGAAAATAAAGCACAGTGTGATGCAGTCACACAACTTTCTCTACCCTCGACTTAAGAAATATTTTCTCACTTCACATTTTGATGTAGAATAAGAGGTCATATTGCAGGGACAACTTAAGTGTGTGAGTATGCTATATCAGAAGTCGGTAAAAAGTCAGTTATCCATAGCTGTAGGCTTTGTATTAGTTGAGATTTATCATAGGCCCTAAGCATGGGATGAAACATTTTGAGTCCTATACTCGCAGTATATTATGTCCCGGGTTTTAGGGGAGGAAAGTATGAAAGTGATACTGCATTTCTATTTTATTTCAGCCTTGAAACGGTTGTAACATGAGAATGAGAAATAAAATTTTCCGTCAAGTCAATACAATCTTATGTAATTTAGGTTTCTTCTTATTTCAACCCCTCCCAGGCATGATGTGTAGAAGCAACGGAATGCAGCATTCAACATCCTCTATGAGCCATAAAAAGCTATATCTAGCGTTTCTGATGGAATAGTTTGATAAATCTTTTTCTTCATTTCAAGTTTTACATATTTAATAAGGACCTAGAGTTTCAAAATCGAAAGTCCTCCATAAGTTAAATTCAAATTACAAAATACAAAGCCCAGGCGACGCCGGGCCTTTTCAGCTAGTTTGGTATAAGATTGACTTCAAAAAGTGTGTGTGGTTAATTACTATGTAAAGTAGAAAAAAGTGACTTTTTATTCCACCCGTAATGGTGATAGTTTTGTTAAATATTATTGTAAGAGTTTAAATAAATAATCTGACAATCTTGAAATAGTTTATAATTTTTATTTAATCCCTCATATCTTCACTAATAATAACATTAAAAGCAGAGCAGCAAATGAACTTCTGTTTTGCTTCATTAAAATCACTGTCCCAATTATGTCCCACCCATAATAGATTTCGAAAAACAAATTTTAAATAATGCTTTCCATGTAGTAGGCCTATGAAGGAGAAGACATAGAAGATTTTACAGAATGTGCAGAACCAGTTCTAATTCATTATTTATGACATGTAATGAACCAAAATAGTTGTCGTAATATGCTAAAATGTCCCATCCGTAATTATGAAATGGCTTCCAAGCAACATTAAATTGTTATGTAATCAAAGAAAAAGCAAATCTTTCAAAACATCTGTCAAGAAATTCTTAATAACTCACACCTTCTACAATTGGGAGGAATATTTCCAGCTTGGATAAATTTGGCAGCTTGCAGTTTCTGTGTAGCCTATTGGGTCATTCCATGCCAAATCATCACAGCTCCCAACCCGACCATCTCAGATTTACATGAAATTCGGTAAGAAGTTAAAATACATGAAGTTGTACACACACGCAAAATTTTACCCCTCAGTGATTTACGATATTCATACAGCAGGGTTGCAAACATGACAAAAATTGTAAAATTTTCCCTTGCATGCTCTGCAAAAATAAATCATAACTTTAGGCCTACTTCTAATTGAGGTAGAACCTTCATGTTGGTCTCATTTTGAAGCTAAAGGTACATAGTTTTCATTAAAAATAGTTGCATTTCAAAATATTAATTTTTTCATTCCAAGGTCAAAAGGTGTAACCTTTGACCTTGAGTATCTAAGAAACTGTACCTTTAATTTTATTGAAGAAAAGATATGTTAGGCAGTTAAATGCATTCTATATATGGTACAAATTTCATTTTGGGATGGCTTTGGGAACAGGAGAAAAAAATTTCCCTATAATATAAAGTCACATTTGTTTTAAATTTGTAGCCCTAAAAACCCCCCCGAAAAGGGCTTGGGTCGGCTCACTGACATTAATGTTTGCCCACTTCCAGATGAGCTAGAAACTTGAAATTTGATACACTTATAGCTTTTAGGCTGTAAACCACACGAAAATTCCAAAAGTTTATTTTTTTTAATTTTTAGCCCTAAAAACTCCCGAAAAAGGGCTCGGCTCGGCTCACTGACATTAATGTTTGTTCACTTCCAGATAAGCTAGAAACTTGAAATTTGGTACACATATAGCTTTCAGGCTGTAAACCACAGAAAAATTCCAAAAAGTTAATTTTTTTAATTTTTAGATATTTCACCCAATCGGTCAAGAGTTAGAGCTGCAGCTGCCGCGAGGCAGAAACCCACACAAATTAAAAATTTTTTTTTTTTGAATTTCCCTATGGTTTACAGCCTAAACGCTATACATGTACCAAATTTCAAGTTTCTAGCTCATCTGGAAGTGGGTGAACATTAATGTCAGTGAGCAGAGCCGAGCCTTTTCTCTGGAGTTTTTAGGGCTAAAAATAATTAAAATATTAACTTTTTGGAATTTTCCTGTGGTTTACAGCCTAAAATTTAAAAAACCTAAAAGTGTATCAAATTTCAAGTTTCTGGCTCATCTGGAAGTGACCAAACATTAATGTCAGTGAGCCGAGCCGAGCGCTTTTCGGGGGGTTTTTAGGGCTAAAAATAAAATAAATAACCTTTTTGGAATTTTTATGTGGTTTACAGCCTAAATGCTATACGTGTACCAAATTTCAAGTTTCTAGCTCATCTAAAATTGGGCAAAAATTAATGTCAGTGAGTGAGTGAGTCAGCCATGTGGCTTTTTATTATAGGGAAATTTTTTTCTCCTGTTCCCAAAGCCATCCCAAAATGAAATTTGTACCATAGATAGAATGCATTTAACTGCCTAATATATCTTTTCTTAGATACTCAAGGTCGAAGGTTACACCTTTTGACCTTGGAATGAAAAAATTAATATTTTGAAATGCAACTATTTTTAATGAAAACTATGTATCTTTAGCTTCAAAATGAGACCAACATGAAGGTTCTACCTCAATTAGAAGTAAAGTTATGATTTATTTTTGCAGAGCATGCAAGGGAAAATTTTACAATTTTTGTCATGTTTGCAACCATGCTGTATGAATATCGTAAATCACTGAGGGGTAAAATTTTGCGTGTGTGTACAACTTCATGTATTTTAACTTCTTACCGAATTTCATGTAAATCTGAGATGGTCGGGTTGGAAATTACACTTTTTTGTGATGATTTGGCATGGAATGACCCTATTATTGATATAACATGCATGTATTTTTTTATCTGACGTGATCTATATCCTTGAGCCCCGCTCAACACAGGATCTACAGGACGAGATATCTACATCTACATCTACATTGATGGCCATTTTCTGTTCACAGACTGTTATTCATAGGTTAGAAAAGTGACGTCTTCATTCTCATTTTCCCCAGTGTTTTGGACACTTTCCACAAAAAATAAATTACTAGGCCTGTCTGGTTTCTGCGGTTTAGGAAGGACCCAAGCTAAATTCACAGATTTTCAATTTTTTGTAATGTGAAATAGCTCAAATTTCAGTACGGTAGGCCTACTGTAGTAAAATAACGATGGCTTAGTGCACACTTGATTTAAGTCCAATTTTAGAGTTTTCTGTTAGGTGTTAAATGCAAATTTGGAAGCTCCTGAGGCATATCTTTACTCTATACAAATGTGACAAGTGAAAAAAACAGAAGCTTAATATATTTTCTACAGGGGAAAAATGTGTTTACGTAGGCTACTCCTATTGGGAAGCCTACAAATTTGCAATAATTATGTAAGCCTACCAGTATTAAAATGGATTTACTAAAAACTATAAAATTACACTTAACAATGTGAGCATTCAGCCAATGATATGCAGGCCTAGCCTAGTTTAACCTCTAAATACATCTGTTTCTTTGAATCATAATGAACCCTTATTTTGAAATTACTTTTGTTTAGGCTACTTAAGTTTTACTGTACAGTAGTTTGGTTAAAGTGGCACAGATAAAATTCCGTCTTATCTGCAATTCTCGGCAAAAGATAGATTTATGCTGCACCCCAGCCAAGCTCCGCCGTTTTGTTAGGTTAGGAACGTTTATGTTAGTTTAGGAGCAATATACTGAATAGCACGAGGTTTAACTTATTATGTCTCATATTGAATTTCTTCTGTGATGAAACCCTAAACCCCACCTTCCCAGGCAGGCCTCATTAGAGAGGAGCCTAGGGTGCAGCATAAAACTATTTTTTCCCCAATTCTCAAATACGAATTCCAGAACTCTCCTAAACTTGGGAATCCATTCACTTCTATGCTAGCCGGGTGAGACCAATTCATACCAAGTGTAGGCCTACAATGTCACAAACATCATAACTACATGCAGACTAAACTTAGCAGATGGCACAGTATGGTAGCCTACGCCTAGTCTACAGATCATAAGCGAAATGCTGGAGTCTAATTTTGTATGGGATAATATGATGGTAAACACACATTGATGAATAAAAATCAGTGTTAACAGAAGACACTGGTAACCTACCTTAAGAAACTAATAGGATAAATGCATCGGACTTAGTGTAACTAAGTGTTGCAAAAGGTGTGCAAGGGAAACAAGTCTGCTGCATTAAAGTAAAGAGTTACAGCTAGCACTTAACAATTCCTTCCTCCATTTAATGTTTTAGTAAAAATATCAACAAACAATTTATAGGCTACAGCAAACCAATTCCCTTTGACGAAAGCTAAAATAACATTACCTTAGTTTTTTTAGTAACAGCTCACATTTCATTATGTGGCATATGGTTTTGAGTCTCTTCCTGTATTAATCACCCCGCTTCAATTTTCCGCAGCCTGGGATGGCAGTAATCTATGAGCAAACCTCCCTATTCACTGGCTAGAGTGATGTTCCCAGAATTTTAAGTGTTAAAGAATCAATAAGTCTATTCAAACTACTGCTGAAAACTGATGAATTTAGCCTGCAAGAACTTTATTGAACGTGGATCAAAGGGAACTGCCACCACGGGCAGTCACATGTAGGCTACCACACTTATCTTGTGTCTTCTGGGATCATGTACTATTAGGCCTACCAGGGCTACAACAAGCTAATTCTTAGTTAGGTAATATATTGTTGTAACTAGGTTTTAAAAAACTTTCAGGCTAGGACAAACAATATTGCTGGTAAATGGATTTAACAATGCCAACAGTCCTGACACCAATGCCAACGGTATTGGTAATTTGATGACAGAATCGTATTTCTTCAAACAGTACTCTCACTCTTGTATAATGAACCAAACAAGCCTATATTACTAAATGCTATACATACCTTCTAATTCCACAACCTTGCCAGCTCTCTTCAGCGCTTTCACTGCTTCATCATGAGTAGCATCCCTTAAATCTTCACCATTAACTGACAGAATGGCATCACCCACATACAGTTGTTCAGTCTGGTCAGCTGCCATGCCTTTAAAGATTTTTGAAATAAGAATTGGCATTTTGTTTTCTTTCCCACCCTTAATGGAGATCCCCAACCCATTGTTATCAGATTTCACCACTCTCACTAATCTCTTTTGATTTGCCACAGACTCTGGCACATCAACTGCGTCCATAAGACCCGCACTAGAGTCTACATTGTTATTGTTGTTGTTATTGTTATTCAAACTCCCATTAAGTGTTGTGGAGTTTTCGTAACTTTCATCGAGACTTATACTCAGATAGTCATCTTCTAATGTTACAAATACGCGATACCACTGTCCTCGTACATGCGTCTCTAATATACCGGATCGGCCGTAGCCCACACCAGCCATTTCCACCATGGATAACAATTTTAATTGCCCTTAAACAAAATACATAAAATACTGAGTCTTCTTTAAGTCCAGATTTCGATACAGCTGTTTAATAACAACACTATTATCAATTTATGACTTGCCGCAAAAAGGAAAAGACTCCTAGAATTTATCGTTAGGTATACATGTCACAAACCGAGCTAAAAATATCAAATTGTAAACTTTAACATTTAAAAATAATTTTAAACTCGTGCAAGTTCTCACTGCAAATATGTGAACTTGGCATAGCAGAGGGCTGTCAACATCAGCACTTCAATGAAAACGATTCGTAATAAGCTACAGTTGCTGATTTCTTCAGTATTTCTTAAAGCACTGTGATCACTGGTTACGATTATATTATAACTGCAACAAGTTCGACACCCAACGCAAAGTAAAATATCTTTCTTCGCGCAACACATACGAAAAATCTTGTCGACGGATACATTCCTAATGTTCTATGCGAAGAACCACACAGTACACACACGCAGAGTACGATCTTCCTAGCTTCCTAGAGCGTACAACGCGCAGACACCTTCTGCTGTGTTTACTATCATCGAAGGAGCTGTGAAAGCAGGGTAACCAATCCATGCTGGACAAAACATGTTGTAGAATGAATGAAATGGCGGGAAGCATGAAAAAAATAAATTTTGAAAATTCTAATGACAGAAAATACCAATCGATGGTGTTGAAACTATGAATTACCTATTAGATAATAAATCATAATTATGTAGTGTTGAATCAACTCCAGGGAGACAGGTTTCCCGTAACTTCGAATATTGGTTATCCTACAAGTATTACTAGCATTATCGCCCCTATATTTATCTGAAAAAATTAAATCTGACCTTTTTGTTATCTGCGGTTGGACCTGTTCTTCTGAAATTAAAAACATTAAATTTATCTAAATATGTTTTCAGTAAAATTCTTGCTCTTTAAAATAATCATTAATAATTGGAATGCACTTTTAAATTATCGATACAGAACTTACAAGTTGGCACATGAATATTATAATTCCCAAACTTGAATGAAAATTATAAATGAAAATAAATGGGTCGAGCCCTTTTGGTCACATGCCCGTAGGCCACTAAGTTGCGTTGGGCCCATTGTGCCCCCTCTTAATGGAGAATTCATCCGAATCTCGTTGCCTCCAAGAAGGACAGGATTGGTCTCATTTTTCTTATATCCTCTGGTCTCAGAATATCCGAGCCCAAGAGAAAATAATTCCCAAGCTTATTTCAGCATGTTTTGTATCTAAGAATATCAAGTATCTCTTACAGCAAGATGTGTTAAGTGTAGTATATTTCGCATATTATCACTCCATAATGAGATATAGAATTATTTTCTAGGGTAACTCTTAAGGAGAAAAGGTTATTCAAGCATAAACGAAAGCAATTAGAATAATTCAAAGGAAAAGAATAATGGAAAGAAAATAGGAATCTGTAAAATTCTCTTTCACAGTTTAAAAGTACAAAGTTGCTCTAACAGAGAAAATATTTTATTCTCTCATATCTTACGGTGGTAAACAATTTTAAGACTTTTAAGACTTTTTAAAGTATAACAAATATAATATAGCTGCTGGCCTTGATGCCCGTGTGCATTATGAAAGAAATGATGGGAGAGTAGAAAAAAATATACTGGGAAAAAGAAGGAGAAAGAAGTAGAAAAAGCACAAAAAGACCCCTATATTGCCATCAGACCAAGGAAAATAAATTAAACACAATACATAGACATGGAAGTGTGGGAAAGGCACTTTAAGGAAATATTAAGTAAGAAAAATGTGCAAGATTCACCGAAAAAGTTTTGAGAACCACAGTCTCCCATGGAGCCAACAAAATGGAATCCCTTGTCAACAAAGGACATTACAGATGCAATAAAAACTATGAAAAGTAAGAAAGCAGCAGGACCGGATACAATTTTTAATGAATATGTGAAGGACACTGCAGAAGAACTCGCCAATGTTTGGACTAAACTATTAAATAAATGTATAGAAACTGGTAACATCCCAGAACAGTGAAGGCATTCTACAATAAAAGTCCTTTACAAGGGAAAGGGAGATACAAAGGACACCAATAAATATCGAGGAATAGCCTTAGAAAATGCTCCCTACAAAATGCTAACAAAAATAATAACAAATAAGATAAAAGGAAATATAGATAGAGCATTGCCAGAATTGCAATTCGGTTTTAGAAAAGTAAGATCAACACTGAAAGCTGTAGAACTTCTTCTGAAAGATATAAAGGAAGTGACAGAAAAGAAGAAGAAATTATATGCAGTATTTGTTGATTTCACAAAGGCTTTCGACCTCATGAACAGGGATCTCGTCATTAAGAAGCTAGAGAACACACTGGGAATGGAAAATGCCTGGACAAGAATCATTCGAGCAATACTGAAATTCAACATAATAAGAATATCAGATAACTTGTCACTATCGAAGCCTATTCTGCAAACAAATGGTGTCCCTCAAGGTGACCCAATGAGCCCGGTACTCTTTATATTAACTGCTGAAGAGATACTAAGAATCACAGAGAAGATGGAAGAGGTATCAAGCTATGCATATGCAGATGACATAGTAGTAACATCAGAAAACCTGCAAAAACTGCAAAAAGCTGTAGACGACATGGAAAAATGGTGCAATGAAAATTATTTCAACATAAATGTGGACAAGACAGAGATGATGATCTTCAGAAATGGAGGGAAAGCCCCTGCCGATGCCAAAATCAGTATTAATGGGAAAGTTATCAAAGTCGTACCTGAATTCAAATATCTGGGCATGACATTGCAGACAAGCGGACATTGTTTTTCAAAGCATGTAACAGAAAGAGCTACACATGCAGTTATAGCAATAAAATGACATCAGGCATATACAGGCAATAAAATTGGAAACAGCAATGAGGCTATTCAAAACCAAAATCTTGCCAATTTTAACATATGGTATCGAAGTCATCTGGGAATACCTTACAGAATCTAATCTAATCTAGCTACAATGGAGAGAGTGAAAGCATTATAGATCAAAAGAGCCATTGGTGTAGCTAAATCCACAAGATCAAGGCTGGTTTATGTTCTAGCAAGAGAATCTTACTTAATAGAAGACATAAGAATTAAATAAGATCGCAAATATGGTCCGACTTTTACTCTACCGGGGCAATGATAGACCGAACATGGACTTCTGCAAACTTTGAGATGCGACTTGTCATCACTAGACTGTCTATACATGGATTCCATCATTTAGTGTGCATGAACAAAACATATCATGAGCCAGCAGCGTTGTGTACGTGTGAGCTTTGTGGACAGTTTTGTGATAGATATCATACACGGGGGTGCCACTTGGCCATGTTTTCAAACTTTCTCCAGCCGCGCGGTTTTGTCTTGTGACGTCATTAGGTTGGCAGATCAACCCTCACCCGTAAGAGTGAATGGAAAACAGCTGATTTAAAAAAATTAATATTTAATTATAGGCAGCAGGTATCTTGTGTTGTAAGACGTCAATCTGAAGTATAATAACTGTTCTATTAGGCCATGTGGGAGAAATAGTAAAAGTCTTTATGGTTTGGTTTTAAAATTGTATCTTCTTAAGCTGTTTTTAGAGGTTTAGATTGAGTCTGCAGATGATGTCCAGCTAACTTAATGTATTATACTTTAACGAGACAAGACTATTCTATCGTTGTTATTCGAAATAGGGAGGAAATGTTATTTTTTTCTTAATCCTTCACGAACTACAGCTTTACCTTTATTAATATCATAATACTGTAAATAAGTAATATCAATTGACTTTAATGTAGAGTGTGTACATCATTTCTTAGCCATTCAAAGCACGGTTTAAAAAAACTGTGAGTTATAATTATTTATAACTAGCAAATATAAAATACATATGTGTATGAAACTGCTTTTCACCTTTGAAAGCCATTAAAAAAGAGAAATGGCATTGAAAATAATTTACTAGAATCAAGCTTAAGACTGTGTAAGGTATGTCAAATGAGTAATTTGAAGTTTCCATGAATGATTTCCAGTTTAGATAGATAGGCAAGTACAACTTTACCTCGGGTAATGAAAGCCTGGGTCACACTGCTCTATTATTTTTTTTTGTAGACACTCCTTTACATAATTTTCCTTTTTATAGCTAAGACGCGAGAATCACGTATTATTAGTTCAAATTAGGATCAATTGTACATTAGATTGTGCAGAAATAGGTCTACAACAATATTTGTGGTATATGTAGTCGGTATTACGTTATTCATTTTAATTGATAGTAGTCATATAATATAAATGTATTGTAATAATATTATGTTATTAATCATTGTTCAATATATTGATTCCAGACTGCAGAAAATATAAATACCTATATCGTACTGACCTCCAGTCACAACTTATATAGAAACTAGCTTTGCTTGTTCTGGGCTCTGTTCCAAAATCTCCGGGAAGATTCTCGCGAAAGTTGTTTCATGAACTGACACTGTCTATTAGACTGTCTATTTAGACTGCCGTAGAATTAAGTTTAGCCACAATAGACCTAAAAAATGTGGAACTACTGTGAGGTTCTTAAGGGGGTAAAAAATAAACAAAAATACTTTTAGAAATTTTCCCTTCGGTTACAGGCTAAAAGCTGTAAGTGTGCCAAATTTCAAGCTTTTATCTCATCTGGAGGTGGGTAAACATTTATGGCAGTGAGTGATTGGAAACCCTAAATTTTTCCAGGCATAAAAAATGAAAAATTTGAACTGTTTGGAATTTTTCGTCGGCTAAGGGCTAAAAATGAGTTTGCAAATTTCAAGTTTCTTGTTCATCTTGAAGTGGGTAAACCATATGATTGAGTGATTGAAAACTTTCAAAGTTTTATTCTGGGTTAAAAACTAAAAATTTGAACTTTTTGGAGTTTTCCCGTCGGTCACAGGCTAAAGAATCAAGTCAAATTTCAAGTTTTTGGCCCATCTTGAAGTTTGGTAACGAACAACTGAAAGTTTGGTAATGCGTCTGTTGACGAAATTGATATTATCATAAAGGAAACTAAACCACATGAAACTGAAAGAAATATAAAATGCATATGGATTCAGCTCTAAAAGTTTTGTGAAGAACCTAAGTACAATTGAATTGAATTGACTAGGGCAGCTCAAACGCAGCAGATTAGGCTATCAATATGAGAAAATCCAACGGAGAAGAAACTTATGTCTTTAACCAATGCACATTCAAGTAGAGTGGCAATTTACAGATAGATTAGGCCTACGTTCTTGAAAAAAAAAAGTATTTTTATTTTGTTCCGATTTTAAATTATCTTAATTTTGAGGTTAACTCTATTCTCACTACTTCATTGGTAGCATTGCTTAGTATTCCATAATGAAGTTTGTTCATTAATTTAGTATTGCCGTGATGTGACAGCTGACACTATTAACGATTTTCTCTTAAACAAACCAGAAATAAATATTTATATTATAATATATTATTTATAAAACCCGTTATATTTTATTAATGGAATAGTCTTAATAAATCCAACCCTGCTGCGCAGTTGTGAATCTATCGATAAACTCGTAATCTCTCGTGGGATTACCTATGATAAATAGTAATATAATAATTTTAATCATTGCTAAAATTTAGTTTACGTAGTATCTGTACTAATACAGACCTAATTAATACTATACCTTATTCCTAGATTAATTCTTCCATTTTTCCTGCAAGTAGTGTATAAATAATTATAACTTACAGTATTTTAATAGTGAAGTATTAAAATTAATTTAACAATGTGGATCATATTTCCTGCCTATTTCGAATAAGAACAATATAAATAGTCCTGTATTATTATAGTCTCATAAAACACTAATACATTCAAATTATCTTGACATTACCTGCAGATTTGATTTTAGCCTCTAAAAACAGCTTCAATAACTACAATTTTTAAACCAAACCCGATCGATTTTTACAATTTCTACCACACAGCCTAACAGAATAGTTATTATACTTTCGGTTGGCATGTTAGAACACTTGATAATTGCTGCCTGTAATTAAATATTAAAGTTTAAAAACCATCTGTTTTCCATTCACTTCTTATGAGAGAGGGGCTGCCTGCCACCCTTGCCACGTCACACCCCTCTGCCAATGACCGCTCAGGGTGGCAAGTGGACTAACCTTTAGTATTTAAGAACCTTGGATATCATATAGAAATATGTAAGAAGAGAACCAGATCAGTAAGTGAATATGCAAAAGTCAAGAGTACCAACTCAAACTGAAATGCACACATTTGCGTGTTACAGATATATATATTATGAAAGAAATACAAATCAGAATTGAATTACAGTGGAGTCCTGCTCATCTGGACCCTGCTCGTCCAGATATCTGATTAATATGGATGGATGAACAATCAATAAATTTTAAATTTTAATCTCACAAACATTTTTTTTAATTCTACATCAGATCGAAGATTAAAAGTTTAGGTGTATGTATACAGTAGTATTAAAATTAAAATTAAGTTTTAGGAAAATTTATAGTTATGAAAAAAAAAAATATTTTTACAGTTTTACCCATCTAAAGCTTGTATTACAGTACAGTATGTGCATTTTAAGGCAAATTCCTTTCAATCCGCACTTTTGGTGATCCAGATAGGGTCCAGTCCCATCTGGATTAGTGGAACTCTACTGTATTGCAATATCACCATAAATGAAAATTCCAGTCTGCCCTATAATATAATTTGATCTTCAAGTGGAAGCACAGATCAATCATAATGCCTATTATATTTATTGTGCTTTGGATCTGTAATTTAATATGCTTAAAAGAGCTGGAAATGATCGAAGCATTGTTAGAAGGAGTGATGACCTATCAATGGTTGTAAAAAGGTGATATTAAAATAAGTTAAAAGTCAATCATCTCATTCGTTAGTTGTCAGTATAATAGGTTTATCTGCTTATTCATCAGTAGTAACTGTCATCGTATTAAGCCTTAAATGCATGAGACTCAATTTCTTATGGAAATCAGAAATCCATGTCGGACTGCAAAGAAAACAGTTAACACGAACGGTTTATTTCTTGTACCCTATTCCGTCTATGTTACATGAATTTTAAATTTTCTTTAGAATTACTTTCTATCATTTTACTACAAATTTAAGGGAAACTACTGTATCCTACAGGAAACATTATGCATTTAAGCAAACCTACGATATAACTGAGTATATAATTCAAATACATAAATATTGGCAGCATTTTAATAAAGCATCAGGCACTGGGATAAACAGAACTTGACAACCAAATTTTTTAAATAGAGTAATAAGTAGGGCTATTATGAGGAAGTATTGATTGCGTAGATACATTCAAGATTGCACATGACTTCAATAAAGACAGTTCAAGCAATGAAAAATTCGATAAATACCAAGTCGTCCTAAGGCTATTCTTATGGAGTATAGATAGAGACGAAGCAATTACCAATAAATAATATAGGAACTGACAACATCAAAGAAGATATTTTAACTGAGACTTTCTAATAAAACCACCAGGCAAGAAACACTACTATGCTTTCCACTTCTTAGCCACACTAAGGCCCAAGCGTCAAACTTAATAAAGGGCCAGAAGGGCCAAGTCCTTCCTAAAGCTATGCAGAACATTGTTTATCATGATTGCCCTTCAACTAACAATTATAAATCCGAACTTGAATGAAGACAACTAATTTAAGTTGTTAGTTTCTTAGATCTGTATTATGCAGGCAATTGAAGATAAATTTCCCCTCTAGCCAGCAGCCAAGGGCCAGTCCAGAACATCTAGCACAAAGATTCATTCTAAGCATAAAGATCCATGGGCTGCTTGAGTTTTTCACTTATGATTTATCTGATGCTTCATGGGATGAAGCCTATTGATTGTGGACAAAATCGGTTGACAGTTACTGGAGTAACAACTAATTAACGGTCACATGCTTTTTAAATGGAAAATCATCACTCTACTACAAAGCCACGATGAACTGCCTTCTTTTGCTAACCATAACCACGGCCTCCCACCTCAATCAAAACATCATAATATACACATCACCTATAGCAGGCTGGGTTTGGTGGCAAAAATGCATGAGTCAGCCATTAGACACATTAGGCTGGATGAAAATTGTATTTTTATACAGAAATAGGCAAAATGCCTAACAAGTTCTGTGTC
Source organism: Ectobius pallidus (assembly GCA_964059195.1). Taxonomy (NCBI): domain Eukaryota; kingdom Metazoa; phylum Arthropoda; class Insecta; order Blattodea; family Ectobiidae; genus Ectobius; species Ectobius pallidus. The sequence goes on along the minus strand of CAXKWD010000003.1, from coordinate 109,814,635 downwards.
TTTGGCTATATTGTAGTAATAATGTCATCAAAGAGTCTGTCCAAGAGTGTATCAACAAGTGTCAACAGGAATCCTGTTATTTCACAATCATACCTTCCCATTTTCCTATTTCTCCATCTTTCCCACATGGGATAATGGCCTTGGGACAAAGTTCCCTGGCATGCTAATTGCTATCTACGTAAGAGTGAGACGAGACTTACTTGTTTTCTTAGGGCTGGTTCTAAAGTGGAAAATATCTACTCATTCCAATGTCTCAAACTACTCTCACCAAAGTATACAAAAATCATATGAACCTTTAATTATCATTGCAATCACTGTTAATTGAATATAAACCTTTATAGGATCATAAAGATTAATTTCGTAGTTTAGAATATGCTCTGCTTTAAGTGTAAGTCCTGTGGATTGGTTACTCAAGTTGCTGAGGAACAGGGACAGCTCGCGAAGTGGGATGCAAAGCTGCAGCCCTCCCAGGCACTCTCATGTCTTAGGTTTGCAATATATTTACCAAAAAAATCCTGAATCTGCTGTTCGAATTTTAAAAATCCCACCCTCATCTCCATGCAATGCAATGGAAACAGTGCTCGCAAAAAGAAGTCGTTTCCTCCCCTGGGGTTGCATGTCTGTTAACAGATGCAAGTAGGCCTACATTTCCTAGAACTGGCAGTCTCTCCAAAGACAGTTCCCGACCAAGCGCATTCTCTCCCACCTCTTCCAAAGACATTGAATTTAGGCTCCAGAGAGCTGCATTTTGTGCAGCAGTTATGTGGAGATAACTTGTACCAAGTGCATGCTGTTTTTGTGTTGTAAATTGTGCAAAAATGTGTAGTAAGAATTCTATTCAGCAGTCGCTTCAGTTCAGCAAATTAAGAATTCAGCAGAAATGTGAAATTAAGTGTTCTGGAAGGCCTACATCTGTGTTGGACATAAAGAAGTGTGCAATAAGTCAACAAAAAATATATGAGGAGCTTTAATTGTGATGTGTACAAGAAGTTTGAATGGCTGGCCTGCTGCAATATTAAAAACATGCTACTTTGTTTGCTGGGAACTTTAGCTGGACTCAGAAAGGAACAACCGATCTTCGGAAACTAAATGATAAGTTTAATTCAACTAAACATTTAAATAACACCTTCTACTTGCCCATCCTGAGAAGAGTAAATATACAAGAGTTTAAGTTCAGCTTATAAACTAGCTATTGAGAGTCATAATAATGTCATGAGAAGAAACAGAGAGCCATTGTCTAGAATTATTGACTGTATCAAGTTTTGTGAAACAAATGAGTTGGCCTTAAGAAGGCATGATGAAAATGCAGATTCTGATAATCAAGGAATATTTCTCAACTTGATTAACTACACCAGTGAAACAGATTCAGTGTTCAAGTCGCATTTAGAGAGCTCTTCATCATTTAAAGGTTTATCAAAAACAATTCAAAATGATGGAAAGGTGAAGTCACACTGAAAAATTCAATGCCATAGCTGGGATTTGAACCAGGATATTCGGCTCTCCATGCCTCTGCTCTTACCAATTAAGCTACCATGGCAACATGCCGGTACCCGGCTATGGCATTGAATTTTTCAGTCTGACTTCACCTTTCCACCTTTCCACCTTCCACACGGCCAGTGTGAAAAAAAAATTATCATTCCAGTTCAAAATCAGTTACTGGAATAAATGTTGGATGTATTCAGAGAGGAAAACTTAGCTGAGATTAAAGAACCCAAATTTGTCTCTATTCTTGCTGACGAGAAAACAAATATATCTGAAAATTTTCAGCTTGTGATTGTAGTTCAGTATTGTAGCAAAGAAGGAAAAGCCATGGAAAGATTCTGGGGCTTTTTTAACCCAACTGGACAAGATACGAATGCAATATAGGAGTGCATTCTTTCACAGCTACAAACAAATCTGAAAGATAAGAAAGATAAACTTATTGTTAATTAAATGAGATGGTTGCCATTTAAACATGTTTCAACTGCTAGTCAATATGTGGGCAAAGCGCATGAAACTTACGCTCTGCAAAAATGTAATTAAAAGTGAAGTCTAAAGTGTTTAAATGTCAACCATCTCATTTAATTAACATAGTATATTGCTTCACTGTCAAAAAGTTCCATTATTAAGTCCCAGAATTGTACTTTCTGAGATTGTACGGTGGATGGCAAAATGTCAGTTCGCCTGTCTGTCTGTCTGTCTGTCTGCCCATGTGCCTGTATGTGCGATAACTCAAATACACTTGATCAGATTTTCATGAAACTTTAAAACTTGGTATAAGCATATTTAACGTCCATGGGAAGAAGCCCATTGATTTTGGACCAAATCAGTAGACCGGTACTGGAATAACAACAAATTAATGGTCACATCTATTATAATATATGTTGCTTTGTCCAAAGACCCAAGTATTTTTATTGGATTCTCGCAGACAGATAATCAGCGGCCAAACTGTCACAAGCATTAGTATCCACAACTAAGATAAACAAGACAAGTTCAGATTTATCAGTTTCTGTCAGTAGAAAGAGCATGCTTTCATTTCCAGAAGTTCTATCTAGCTGTAATTTACATGAACCTTATTATTTGTCCATTTGGCAGCATACAAACACAGTATTACTTTTATAATGGGTATAATATGCTACAATAATATTGCATGGCCCACATTATCCTAAACATAACGTATCAAATTGTCGATCGTTTACTGATAGTGTTAGCCCACCTTGATGAATGATTCATTTCTATATAACGAAGTCAGTGTAAATAAATATAAATAAAATATTTTTAAAATATCCATCCGTTGAATAATCGAATGCTGCTGCTACCGTGCATTCTATTGAAATGTATGGCTACCAATATCTACATTACATTTTAATGTGAGTTTTTTTCAGTTTAAACGCTCCTGTGCAAGCAATAGATCTAATGTAATTCCTGAGAATTGATTTCAGATTGAATTTAATCCATTCATAACATATACTGCTGCTATAAACCTGAAACAAACATGTCAGTGAATCATAGACCTACACTTAAATCATTAATAGTATTGCCAGTGCATTTTGTGAAATGTTGACATATTTTAAGGATTTCTTATATCAATGTACATGAGTATGAGTTAAGGTTAAAAATAAGCAAAGCTATATTAACTATTTGGGTATGCATTGCGATGAAATGAACTAATTTCAGTCCATAAACAAGTTTATATAGAGAAATAATATACAATATACAATACAATTTTTACACAAGTTTATAGATGTAATTTAAATAAAATACCGGTACTTTATTCCAACAAAATGCAATATCACTCATGTTATAGTTTTGTGTCTGAGAAGATGCACTACATCCCACAATGGAATACATTATGAAAAGCGAATCATACCAACATTATGAATCTAGCTAAATTTTTGCTACCACGAACTGCTATTGCTTTTTAAATGGCAAATAATCACTACTACAACAAAGCCGCATTGCTAGCCATAACCACGGTCACCATGCTCTGTTAATACATCATATACACATCATCATAGCAGGCCGAATGCATGAGTCAGCTATCACATTAAGCTGGATGAAAATACAGTGAACGCCACTTAATGTAATCGTGGATAATGTTATCAATCGGGTAATGTTATCACTTTTATGAAGTCCCTTATGGATTAATATTGATACATTGGAAAAATGCTGTTTATTGTGATCAAGATTCGGTTTACTACTTTTTTTCCCCCCCTCTGTTATTTCCAAGTACTGTACGTCATTCAAAATTTGGTTTTTAAGGGTTTCATTTTTAATTCAACTGTATTATGTTGTAGTGGAGATGGTAATTCTGTTCCCAGCGAACAGGATGACCATATCGAAGGGGTGGCATTATATAACTTTCTATTTTAAGCAATAAAACATGGTTCACCCCAGAGTTAAGCTTCAGCTTTTGATTTATGAAGAAACAGTATTAGTGTAAAATGAAAAGATTTGAACAGACAGGTGTTAGATGTTTTGCCACACGGTATTCACCACAGATCAGTATAGACTTCCAAAAATACTTGTAACTGAGTATGAGGTATTGGTTAATGGACTCCTAAAAGAAATTAAAAACAATTAAAAACTTTGTTACTGGTTGAAAAAATAGTTGCTTACAGTCTATTACTGTATTATCCTATGAGTGTTTCAATGATTCACAGTTATGTATTATTTTATGAATAAATATTTTTAATTCTATTTTGTAGTGTATTATCTTATATATGAATAAATAACCTTCATTCAATTCCTTCGGCTACTGTTATCAATCGGTTAATATTATCAGATTAGCTGCGTCCCGAAGTGATCACAATAAGCGGTGTGCACTGTAGTCTTTTTGTACAGAAATAGAGAAAATGCCTAATAAGGTTTGTGTTCCTGGCTGTACTATAGCAATAATAATACTAACTGAGAGTCTGTCCAAGTGTTTAAATTTCCCAAAACTGAATCTAGACAGCTTAAATGGATATCTGCAATTCACAGAGAAAATTTTATACCTTCAGATAACTCATGGGAAGTAAACACATGTTAATGAAAGTATTTTGTCAAACCCATACGGTGGCTGTAATTGTGATTTATGGTTTGTAAAGGGTATTCATTTACATCCCGCTAATGAATTGCTTACTAACGTATTATTATAATATTTAAATAGTTCACTCTATTAATAATAAACATTTATGTCTTATATAGGCCTATATAACAATATTAATAGTACAAAGTCTGTGCCATGTATATCAAAAGCATGGCCTAACTCCATCTGGCACTCTGTTATATCATTTTACCTGATTTTATTTTTATATTGTGGTTTAAAGTTTACTGGCCAGAGTTATGATGGAGCAGCTGTTATGAGCAGTGTATTTATTTAGGCCTATTTATTTATTTATCTATTTATTTATTTGACAAAAGAGATCCTAAAAAGCCAATGGCTCCTGCATTAAATGGAGTTCAAGCAAAAATTACAGGCTGCTACAAATATGCATATTTTATACATTGATATGCCCATCATCTCATGGAAAATGGAAATATCATAATGGAAAAATTAGCCAAACAAAATAACCGGACCCGGTTATTAGCCAAATTAGCCGGACCTGGATAATTTTTGCAAATTTCTCTAGTATTCCTGCTTTCTTCAAGGTCTCCACATAGGCAGTCTGTATTAGTTTCATTGGTTTCAAAAAGAATTCCATCAGCTGAAACAAGAAGGTGGAATTTTAAAATAAGAACAATAAATGTTGTTTATGAGAAGAAGGAACCACTGCTGGAATGTTTTGAAGCTATAATGGATTCAAACAACATCACAATAAATAAGGCAAGTGCCCTGGTGCATACTCTTGAAGAATCTCAATTCAATTTCTGGCTCGGTTTCTTTAATTTATTGATGACTCATGTAAATATATTATACTTTTATACAACCAACTACAAGATTGCCAGTTACATGTTGCTAAGGCTCAAAACTGCATTTTATCCAGCTTTATTCATGCTATGCATGCAGTGTGGAATAGTGCACAATTGAGTAGTGCAAGCTGTGAAATTGAAATTTCTAGCAAGCGCCATAAGATTGGCGGAAATCAGACAAGAGTTGCAGCTGCCAAGGAAGTGTGTGACCTCATTATTACGCAAGCTAACACCCGATTTCAATTCACAGAACATAGGTCTGGTTGGTAGTATTTTCTCTTCTACAAGATGAAAAGTTTGAAAGTTACAACAGCTCCTTTCCTGAAAATGACTTAAATTAACTTGATAAACTTTAAAACATTCAACTTCACAAATTAATGTAAGTAAATAGGCCTACTCACTAAATCAGGACGCACGTTTCGATGGCCTTGTCATCATCCTCAGCCAGTTCCACTGACGTGCACCAGGTGAACGTTCATTGGAACTAACTCCAAATTCATACAACCTGGAAGATACCTGGTGGACGTCAGTGGAACTAGCTGAGGATGATGGTAAGGCCATCGAAATGTGCGTCCTGATTTAGTAGTATTTACTTACATTAATGTGTGAAGTTAAATGTTTTAAAATTTATCAAGTTAATGTTGACACTTCACAATGTTTCCCAATTAACATTAATGAATTTAATTCCGATAGTGGGAATATATGAAAGAAAGTATTTTGTAAAAGGTCCGCCTTTAAACCACTATCAAAAACTAGATAGGGAAATAATTACTGAAAACGAGATATATATTCGTTTGAATAGTGCAGAATATATTATGAACCAACTTAAATTAAAATAATAGTGTTAATTATGTTACAATAGTGTCCCCTAAAGTACAGGGTGTGGCATTTATCGTTTCCCATTTTCAAAACCGTGTAACACATGTATTTAACAAATAAATAAGCTACATTGGGCATTTTTAAATGCCTTACAGTCTTGGATTTGAAATTCTGGTCTTACTTTTTGAATATGATGTCCTTGAGGTGCCCTCCATTAACTTCAACACATTTGCTGCAATCTCCCTCGTACACTGGCCATTACGCATTGTGTGGTGTCTTGCAATTTCCTGCAAATCCTTGCATAATCCACAAGCGGCCACTTCACAGTCCTAAGGACGTGGTGTGGTGTGCCATTGCAGCACAGGGTATTATTGGCCCTTATTTCTTTGAGAGTGATAATGGTGCTTCGGTTTCTGTCAACTCTGAACGTTACAATCACATGCTGCAAACCTTCTTCCTACCATAATTGACACATCGTAACTTGGATATTGAGAGATTGTGGTTTCTACAGGATGGTGCTGCAGCATATAGGCCTACTGCATATCTTTCAATGGGCACACTTCATGCTGCTTTCCCCGTCCGAATTCTTTCCAAATTCTGTCCCTCCAAATCTCCCGACCTTACTGCACCAGATTTTTTTCTGTGGGACTATCTGAAGTCTAAAGTTTTCGCTCATGCCCTTTCTGACATTTACAGTCTTAACAATGCAATTCAGCAGGAAATTGCAAATGTTACGCAAGACACCACACACCGCGTAATGACCAGTGTACGAGGGAGATTGCAGCAATGTGTTAAAGTTAATAGAGGGCATCTCAAGGAAATCACATTCAAAAAGTAAGACCAGAATTGTAAATCCAAGACTGTAAGACATTTAAAAATGTTTAATGTAGATTATTTCTTTGTTAAATAAATGTGTTACATGGTATTGAAAATGGGAAACTTTAAATGCCGCACCCTGTATTTACACAACACAATTGGGGAATTTACAATATATAGTATGCGTGTCCAGTATTCAGTAAGTTAAAATATAAAATATTAAAATACTAAAAATTACAAATATACCATTTACAAAGATTTTAAAATATACAAAGGTAATATTGTTGCATATGTTAGCACCAGTCAATTTGTTTTAAAAACAATTTCTTAAGCCATTAATTATATACTCTGTATATTAAAATCTAGAATTAAAACATTCTGTTGTCGTTGAAATATTCTCTGACATAATAATAATTAACACTATATATTGTAACATAATTAACTTAACACTATTATTTTAATTTAAGTTGGTTCACAATATATTCTGCACTATTCAAACGAATATATATCTCGTTTTCAGTAATTATTTCCCTATCTAGTTTTTGATAGTGGTTTAAAGGCGGACCTTTTACGAAATACTTTCTTAGTGATGAAAATCTTCTCCCAGGTGTTCAGTTCTGCCCGTGTCTTGACGTGTTTTAATAGTTTAACATCCTTTTTGATGTGGTGGTTTGATGTTAAACTATTAAAACACGTCAAGACACGGGCAGAACTGAACACCTGGGAGAAGATTTTCATCACTAAGAACAGCAGCAATGTTATGAATTTTGAAATACCGCCGGTGGATGATGTCATCAAGCTTACAGCCAAGAGAAGAGAGGGCAGCACTGGACAAACCATAAAGACCACTAACTATGATCGCCAATTGCCAGTTGACCAGCAGCCGAAGATGGGATAAGAATCCCGAAACATGTCCTGCTCATAAACAGCGACGTAAGTGAAGCATTAAGTGTTAATATAATATTTAACTAGTTCAGTTATTCATGTGCTCCACTGTGTATATTACTTCGTTTTAATTATTATTTTTAAAGATCTTAAGTTTGAATAAGTACAGAATTTTGTACACAATAGGTCCTTGCCAATAAATGATATTATGGACTATGGAGACATTTTAAATCTAGACTCCTGACATAGACTCAGTTATTCATGTGCTCCACTGTGTATATTACTTCGTTTTAATTATTATTTTTAAAGATCTTAAGTTTGAATAAGTACAGAATTTTGTACACAATAGGTCCTTGCCAATAAATGATATTATGGACTATGGAGACATTTTAAGTCTAGACTCCTCAAAATGAAGATTGGATAAGACCTTAATAAGACCTGTACTCAAGCTGACACCGTATGATCGAGATGTTTTGAAAGGAAAATAATGCGGAAAATCTATATAGATTGCCTGGTAATTTTAATTTTAATATAGACCTATTAAAGATGGAGAATGAGAATGAACCAAGAATTATTTAGCCTTTCAAAGACCCAAATTTGGTGTAAGTAATTAAGATCTCTAGATGACGATGGATTATGATAGAAGATCCAAACTGAATTGGATGGATGGTATTACGGAGGATTTGAGGAAACTTGGAGTTAAAGAATGGTGGAAGGTTGCCAAAGACAGGGACAGTTGGAGAAGAGTTCTTAAGGAAGCCGAGGCTCGATCCGGGCTGTAGAGTTAATGATGATGATGATGACGTACGTTCTTAGCCTGTTACTCTCATCATCATATATACACCAATATTCTCGCTAGCTCTGATGTTATCCTATACCAATATACAAGGGTCATTTCAGAAATCATGGCAACTATTATTTATCAGTCAATAAAGCTGCAGGAAACAAAAGTCAGGACAAACATATTGAAATTCGTTGGAATGTTCTTCACAATGCTGGTACTAAATTGGGATCCGGATACAAGGCGCTATGGGTAAGGGACATTGAAAGATGCATAAATAGAGATCATTTTTTTATTCATATTACATATTCACAAAACAGTACACATAATACTTGTACTCTTACAAGCTAACAACCTTCAAAATAATCCCCAAAGACATCCACACATCTTTGCTAACGATGAGGAAAGCACTGAATATCATCAGCTGTGTGTGATGGCAACGCCCTATCACCCAATGCTTCTCGTAGCTCAGCATGGCACTCACGAGCATTTCTGCCAGGCAGAAATGCAATTTTTACATATGCTCGCTGTTCAATTTTAGTGACATCCATTTCGGAACACAGTCTCTAGGATACTAACGTTTGATTGTGTTGGCTACTTGACACCAATGCACTCAGACGTCATCTGGTGGTCGCATCCTGTACTGTGTACACCATGTTTTCAAATGTATATAGTGAAATAACTGCATATGTGGTTATTTGGAATACATACAATAGTTGCCATGAATTCTGAAATGACCCTCGTATATTGATCCACAGGATAGAAATAAATGATATGATATGAATAAAAGCTGTCCATAATAAACAAACAGTCATATAAGAAAATATGAAGTTTTTGATGAATAAAAGATTCCAAAACTTATTTTCATGATATTTTCTGTTCAAATATCAATGAAACGGACAGTGATACTCAACACACAATATATGGGACACTTTTAACAATGTTCCAATCCTAATTTTACACTTGTCACTTGCTCTCTACAGAAAACAATAGAACTTCAAACTTATTTAGAAACAAACTAGCATACTGGAAGCTGAAATCTATTTGCCTCACTTTAAAGTTATAAACCACTTTAATTCTGTCAGTATTTCATTTATATATTTCTCACTTCATTCACATTCTTCCTCATTTTCATTTCTGTCTTCATTGCAAATTCCAGGCTGTTCATAAAATTGCAATTTAGTCTCACTCCCCAAACCTCTTCTTCAGTATTCCTCAACATCAGTTTTCTTTGTGTCAATAACCATGCTTTTTATTTGTAAAATCTGAATCTCGGGCGTGGTCCCAAACTTAACCTCTCGTTTCAAAGGAGAGAAAAAAGTTTTCATGGATCATCAAAATTGCATGCTGGTTTCATTTTAATGCTGACTGTAGATTTATTTTCTTTCAAGATTTTCCTTAAAAATATGTGCTTCATATCACTTGTTCTTGTTACTTTTTTAAAATAATTAGTTAGCTGTTTGACGTCCCTGACTTGCCAGTAAATACCAAGAACTCTCACTTCGCCAACTTCTCTATACATTTCAGTGTAACATTCAGAATTTATAATTTCAGAACATTTCCGAAAGGACTTTTCCATCACCCCAAACATTCTATCAGCCGGGAGGCAAGAGTGTCCTCTGACTGGAAATATCATCGTAACGTTCTTGAGATGGGAAGGTGATTTCCTAGGCAGCCATAAAATGAGACCATGCACAATGTGAGAGTTTCTACTTTGGCCCCTGCAGCCCTCTGTGGTAGCACGAAACAGATATGTATACAATCCCTCTACTGTTGCCGACAACACCTACTTCATTTACCATCTTGTACAACTTTAAGCGAAAAAAGCTGGTCCTAGTTTAGGTTTTACAACACAATGTCTAAACTCATTCTAATTGCATGGTATCTATTTTAAATTCATTCCACAAGCAGATGGAAATTGTTGACAATTATAGCACAAGAATGAGTGATACCTTTTAATCCCGCCACTTGCTTGCACATGTTTGCGGCTGTTTTGTGTACCATATGCAGATGTAAGCAAGGTCTCAAAGAACTAATTTTGCCACATATGTCACAAAGCGTATTTTGTTCCGAATGTGTGCTGGACTCAGTGCATTCTGAAGCAAATGCAGTATTTCAATGGCATTTTAGACTGAGAAAGAGTGCTTTTAGAAACATTCTAACCACACAGATTGATTGAGCACTACAGAAATAGGGAGAATCCGTGTCAAACAGAGTTTCGACCGAGGATGGACTGAGTGCATTTTGATTCACAGCTCCTCATAAGTTATAATTATGATATTCGAAAAATTTTGTTTATTGTGATTAAAGCTTTGGGTTATATTGTCATTTTTCTTTCATCTTATGTTAATTAAAGTTTCATTTTTAAGGCTTCTGTTTGCAATTCATTTACATTGAATTATAAGTAATAGTACTGTTTTCAGCTCCCAGGATGACCAGTTCAAGGGGGTGATATTCCCTTTCTCTTTTAAGCAATAAAAGAGGTTTCACTCCTCAGTTAGGTACAGCTTTTGAGTTTTGAAGTTCATGATGTTGATGAAAGTAATGGCTAGTGCAAAACGTGAAGACTTCAACATTAAAGAAAGACTTTCAATTTTAGAACATTATTACCTACTTAAAATGACAACACAGATACCGTTCCATCAAATTTTACAATCTCTTTGAGCTGCAAAAGTATTGGTAACCAACAACTTAAAAACTGAAAGTGAACTCATGCTGGGAAAGAATAAGTTTAATTGGCTTTAAAACTTAATTTATGAATGTTACTGGAGAAGATGTTCATGTTTTCATGTGACAAAAAGCAGGAGAACTTTCTAAGAATGGGAAAAGACAATTTTGTATCAACAGAAGGATGGTTCTACCATTAGAAAAAATATCTTGTATAAACAAACAGAAAGTGACCAAAAGGATCCTGATTTTGTCACTGCTGAGAGATAGATCAATGAATGGTCAAAAATTGTTTCCAAATTCTCTCCCAACTCTGTATTATCTGACTGTATTATTGTACTCTGTCTGAGAACACTTGTTAAAAAATGAAAGCCTAAAGATTATAAAAATCTTAGAGAAGATTTTCTTTCAATTAATTTTTGTGGCCAATGTTTTCAGATTAGCTGCTTCCTAAAGCAATCATAATAAGCAGTGTGCACTGTATAATATAGTCCACTTAATAATAGTAGAACAGGTTTGCATTTTTACATTTTTACTTTATATTTGTTCCCATAGCTTGGGAAAGACGACACAAGACCGAACGATAAGTATTTTGGTGATTTTGTAGTAAAAACTTTGATGCAACCGCAGGGGCGTATTCAGAGGGGGGCTGAGGGGGCTACAGCCCTCCCCGAAACGTTAAGTAATAATAATTAAGGAATCGCGCACAATGTGCATTATCTTAACCTAAGACTTAACCTACTGATAAACACCCAGTCCTGAACCCGTGAAAGGGATTTTTCACTACTGAAAAATCCCCGACCCGGCCGGGAATCGAACCCGGGCCGCCGGAGTGGAAGGCAGGCGTGCTACCGACTCACCCACGGCGACGGACTGCTAAAATGTTGCACATAAGGACAGATAGACAGTTTAAATGCACATCCTGACTCATGAAATGCGTGAAATACATAGAAATGCCATTACTGCTTTTTTTTCAAAGTATGTGCAAACTTCAGCCTAATATCGAAGTTTTACCTAAGCGGCTCAAGGTGGCATGAATGTATAGCTTAGCTCGCTTAGCTATTAACATGCTGGCAGAACAGCCCCTCGGGTAGATTATAGCTATAGAGGCAAATGCAGCAGTGCTTGATAAATTTTAAATAATGGGAGATCAAGAAAACTTAATTTTTATTATGACTCATTAGCTTTAATTCCTTCAGCTTATATTAAGGTGTAACTGTGACGCACACATAAACAAATAAACCTGCTTAGTTATGTTATTCTAACGTGTGAAGGTTCAATATAATTATGTGTCTTACTCGTAACAGTGTTATATTTATCACAGCCCCTCCCGAAAAACAATCTTGGATACGCCCCTGTGCAACCGCATGTGTCAATTTTTTTACTTTTTTGACTCCCTCCTAAGCTAGCACATGTTACAAGTACTCTGGACACCATAATCTATCTCACAAAGTAATATCAGTTAGTCTCGAAAACTGTAAATTAAGTTTCACACAGAAAAATGTTCAAAAACAACACCACTTTGACTGTTATCAGCAAAAATTAACAATGTCCTGATTCTCAGCACTATGCATCCTCATTTTGAAAACTGAGACTAACTTGAAAAAGAAGCTAGATACATTTTATAACTGCTCTAAATATGGAGTTGACATTTTCGACCAAATGAGTCAAATACTCAGAGCACCATCTAGGCAGTGGCCTATTCACACGTTTTGCAACTTATTGGATTTGGATGGAATAAATGCCTAGGAATTTTATAATACTCTAAATAACAGAAAACTGAAATGCAGAAGTTTATCCTGCAACTAGGGGAAGAGCTTACTAAGAAGTAGGCTACACAGCAACCAGGATGTGTCATCCTAGAAGAAATTTCTGCAAGACAAGAAAAGCAAAGAAGTTGCCTTGTCAAGTCTGCCTATACTCGGCATTCTTTTGAAGTGTCATGTGTGTAAGAAAACTGCCTGCACAGCCAATTGTGTATTGTCTGTTAGTATACAGTTACACACAAACAAAAATCAGGTAAACTGATGTTACGAAGTGCTAGAATGACTTTGTTTAATCAGTGATAATTGCAATTATGATATGCAGAAAATAAGTTATTTTTGTAATCTATCTCCGAGTTAAGCTTCAGATTGATTCACTAAGCAGGACTTCAGTAGAACAAAGATCTAAAGTTTGATAATTAACCTTAATTCAAACTCATATACACTGATATAAGAAGGTCTTAAAATATGTCAACATCTCACAAAATGTGCAGGCAAAGAATCCACTTAAAGTACGTAGGCCTAATTATTTCACAGTAATATACCTTCTGTACAGTATATAACAGTATTCATGTAGTACCGGTACTCATTTCAACTTGATCAATGAAGTAAACAAACATCTGACTAGTTTAATAAACATATGTGGAGGAATATGTCATAGCTAACTGCATTGCAACTTCCAAAGCTGTATATGAACAGTGTAAAACAATATGTTGTCATGAGAACTGATTTGCATTTGATACATTTTTCTAATAATATATTACCATAAAATAGACACTAAATCAGGCATTACTCCGGTGCCAGTCAACCGATTTGGTCCAATATCAATAGGTTTCTTCCCATGGACATTATAAATCAGTATACCATTAAGTTTCATGAAAATTCAATAAGCGTATTTGAGTTATCATGCATACAGACATACTGACGGACAGACAGACAGACATTTTCCCGTCCCCCACACAATCTTATACAGTACTATTCTGGCACTTAATAAATAAATAAGGTTGGATATGACCAAAATTTCAGCCAGCAGTTCTAGTATTTGCAATTACTCTACCTATAAATAGTATTAATATTGTAGGCCTACTTATTACAAGTGCTTTACAATTCTTCACATATGAAATTTCCATTATTTTCGTGTTTCCTTTGCTCATGTGGAGCTTATATAGGTACCCAATCGATGTATTCAAATATTGTTTTTGACCATTGAAGCTATGAGAATGTTTCAGTGTTCAGCCATTATGAATTCACGTAGGCAGGAGTAATTTGTTAAAATTTTATGTATCTTTACACCAGACTGGTCACTGAATCTTCAGATAATAGTCATTATAATAATAATAATAATAATAATTTATTTCCAAAAAGAGCCTTGGCTGTGGAAAACGTCAGTATACATTAGATGGTGATACAAAAGTCACATAAAAACTAAAAGAAACTAGTAAATTACAAACTACACAGTATTACAAATATGTTCAGTTAATGAATATGGGCAGATTTCAATTAATAATTTTTTAACCTCCGTTCTGAAATTTTTCAGTTGTCCAATATTATTTATAAATTGAGGTAAGCTATTGTATATTTTCACTCCAACGATCATTGGCAATTTGCTGTATACTGTTGAATTATGTTTCCCAATATTAAAATGATCTCTGTTACGAGTAAAATATTCGTGATACTGACCATTAGTATTAAAATCTAATAGTCAACAACAATGGGCCTAACAATAATAGTAATAATGAACCACTTGTTGCTCCAAAATGTAGCATTGGCTCCAGATAAAAAAAAGCCTATTAAGAAGATCACACTGGGTTAGGATGCTCGTAGTTCATGTTGCAAGATACCGTATAAGCTTATATATAACTAGTGCTTTTTTATAGTATTGGTTACCAGTACTCTGTCATCAGCAAAATCCTTATATTGTTACCAGTATAACTTCTTTCCCCTGTGCATTCAACAAAATTACAAACCATTCAATCTGATTTGGAGGAATATTGGAAAGGGCTTCAGAAGCAATGTTAAGTAGGATCTTCTATCATCTGATCCCATTATTTAAGTACTGGTAACATAGGCTGAACTATGGGGTGTGCCCAGGCACACTTCAAAGAAAAGAATACTGGCAATGTTGATGGTGGGGAGACTCAATCCCCATTGCCACAGCTCACAGGTTGGTAGGCTGCTCACTGCTCAAAGAGTAGCCTAAGTTTAACTTCAAAAACACTCATATACCATAATTAATAATTGTTTGTTTATCTATTAAAAATCACAGCCTATTTAACAGAAGCCTCCAACACTACAGCGAGCCTTTGATTCGCGTTACAACCCCTTGTCTCAGCACCCAAGTTGCAATAGCAAAAAGGAGTTAACTTTGTTCGAGGATTGATAATAAGTTACTTTCAATTCCTGGAGGTTTTGATTCATGTCTTGAACCAAATCACGGCTTTCATACTTGATAAACAGTGGAATCAACTATGAGGAAATTCAAGATTCTCCCATCACTAATGTCAGGACTGTTATAAAAAGAAGAGAATGGCTTGTTTTGTAATGAAACTAGGTAAGGGTGCTTACTGTAGTAGTAAAGGCTAAAAAAGAAGTTGGTATTTTTTTCCCCAAATCTGCTCATTAAATTTTATATTGGCACACTCTAATGAATAGTTCTAGTTAAGACTATGATCGGTAATCTTAATTTTTGAAAGTAAGTAAATGAACTATTAAGAAACTTCATTTTCCCCATAAGGGTTATAATATTAGAATCTTGACAAATATTCCACCTTAACCCTTAACATAAAACTTATCTGGATCCAGTCACAATATCACCCTTCATAAGATAAAACTCAAATACATAAAAGAACATTAAAATATTTTTGTCATAATATAAAAGTCACAATTATGAAGATGAAAGTTGGTTTCTTCTGCATGGACTCCAGATGTGTCATTTACTTAAAAGAATATGCATTTCGGCATATACGATGTGCCATCCTCAG
Source organism: Ectobius pallidus (assembly GCA_964059195.1). Lineage (NCBI taxonomy): Eukaryota > Metazoa > Arthropoda > Insecta > Blattodea > Ectobiidae > Ectobius > Ectobius pallidus. The sequence continues at coordinate 109,798,550 of CAXKWD010000003.1, read as the reverse complement.
TTCTGTCTTGAGTAGTAGTAAACACCACCCTCTTCTGATACAATAGCAAAATAGCAAAATCAGAGGAGTGTGGTGTTGACTACTACTCAAGACCATAGGCGTAACCAGGCCGACCATATGGGGGGGGGTTATAACATCCGCGGGGTCTGGGGTATGGAATACCCCCCAGGGAGAGGGGGGTCCGGGGGTCCGGGGGTCCTCCCCCGGAAAATTTTAAAAATTTAGATGCAAAATGACGAGTTTTAAGCTTCCGGGGGTCCTCCCACGGAAAATTTTAAAAATTAAGACGCAAAATAACGAGTTTTAAGCTTCCCACGCTTTATATTTGTATTAAGTAATTTATGGGCAGACTTAAAACAATTATATAATTTTCCCTTTTTTAATCAATGGGGGGGGGGTTCAAACCCCCAAACCCCCCCCCCCCTCGGTACGCCTATGCTCAAGACGGAACTGAGGATGGCGCATTGTATATGCCAAAATGCATATTCTTTTAAGTAAATGACACACTTGGAGTCCATGCAGAAGAAACCAACTTTCATCTTCATAATTGTGACTTTTATATTATGACAAAAATATTTTAATGTGCTTTTATATATTTGAGTTTTATCTTATGAAGGGTGGTATTGTGACTGAACCCAGATAAGTTTTATGTTAAGGATTAAGGTGGAATTTTTATCAAGATTTTAATAAGTAAATTAAGTACTGTATTGATATTACAACAGTTTCTGAACTGTGATTAACTTGATGCCATAATGTGTTCTTCCTTTCTCTTCTGATGTCTGCCTTTCAGGAATCAGGTCAAGGCCCCATTGACCAGCAGAAATTAAGCATTTTGGAAAAAATTAAGTGCTTATACTTTAGAACACTGCAAAGAAACTGCATTTCATGGTGGGTACAGAAGTTTGAATCCATTGGATATTTATGCTCTAAGAAAAAGTCCTGGACGCCCACAAATATTGAGGGAGACAATGGAGAGAAATTGAGCCTCATTTGAAAGAAGTCCAAGAAATCTGGCATACCAAGCTAGTAGAGAACTCAAATGTGGCACAACCTATTGTGAATGATGTGATGCATCTCTGCTGCAGTGGACTTGATAACCGAAGATATCTTGGCTCATGTCTGGTAAGAAATGTCACCCATGGTACCCATATCAAACATTTGTAATGTCCATGCACACTTAAAAAGTTTGTTTATCATTTCATGCCACTTTTGTTTTTGTATGTCATTTCAGCGAAGAATATGAGCTTTAGTTTTGCACCAGTCATTTTGAATTACCTTAGTATATAATTACCTATTAACATTTGCATTAATTTTGTAAATACTTTGTTATATTGCTACAAGTTCTGAACTTTGACTGATTAGATAAATGATAGTGGCAATAACTGAAAAGTCACAGAATATTTTCAAAAAACACACACAAAAACTGCACTTAAGGACAATTATTTAAGAAAGTTTCAATGTCTGGTAAACATGTTCTAAAGTAGTTATCCTTGAGAGGATTTATTGAGATTTTTAAAGAAAACAGTATTTAATGCCCTAATAAAGACTTTGTGGAACTTTACACAGTGAAGCAACTAATTTACTATATGAGTTGACATAAACACACTTTAATGCTGTAAAATTCAAGAACAACTTAAAGAATTTCGAAATACCAGAGGAAGACAGTTTAATCGGAAAGTTCACCGGGTGCGCAAAAGAATCTTCCTGAGAAGGATTTGGCAGTTGACAGAGTGTTTGAAAATGGGGAGGAGGGTCCTTGAAACGCGTCATAAGTGAAGCATTAAAGGGTGTTTATCTCAACTCATATAGTAAATTAAATTTACTTAAAGCCCTGTTTACATTTGGCATTCATTTGGAAAACTTCTCTGTACTATGAATCCCCAGTCTAACTATGCTACAGAGTTTTTTAAAAGGGATGTAGCGAACTAGAACCAGCAGATGTCTCCACTGCTCTAGCCGGTATGCGCTAGCCGTTCGTCACTTGTTTTTCCAGTTGTCGTCTGCTGGTACCATGCTTTTAAATGGAGTTTCATCTTAGCAGACTGAAAAATACATTCAAACTTTTCTGTTTTTGTAGCGAGTAAAGTGCTACTTTGTATACTGGACACTTGCACAATATATTTACGTGAAAAAACTTAAAGAAAAATTCCAAAAGATAGACGCTATATAAGTCGAAAAGAAGGAAGAATAAGCTGACAAATACTGTGAGAAATGCCCGCTATTAACTACATTACTATGTTCCCGACGTACAAAATGTTATGCAAATATGAATATTTATATACAGTGCTGCTAATTTGGTGATTGGGTATGATTCAAAGTAACTAAAAGAATATACCTTTAGGGTTCAGACAGTAAAATACTAATTGATATACGTGATAAACACTGATATATGTGGTGTGTATTCGCATACATTTTTAATATTATTTATTTTCTATATCAAATGCATATTTAGCCTATACCGTCATATAAAAAACGTATTCAAAATCAAAATATTTAAATATGTTTACAACACGAAAACTTACCTTTTCCTGTACATAGTAGTTAAAGAAGATGGGAACTTGAGAATCGATTAGGCCTTTTTCTTCTTTCTTTTTTCTTCTCATTTCTCATTCTTTCTTATTCCTTTTGTTATCGGTATGCTACACCATCGTTAGATTATTTTCATTTCTAGTTACGAGACAGAATATTCTTAAGAATATTTCATTGCATGACATAGCAGAATATAAAGGCAGAATTAAATAATTATCATATGTTAGGTTATGTAGCCTATTAAATAGACAACTCTATTGTCACAATTTTTATTCGAGGCCGTCAGTCTAACATGGATATTTAGAAATCACAGAATTTATATTTTGATCTCAGATGCAATAGAAGGCTACAGTAATATACACATATTTATACCGCAAAGTAAAATAAATAGGCCTAAAATAACTAAATACATTAAACAGGGAAGTGATCTTTAAATACAAAGGTGGAGTAAAGATACAGTTTAACAAAGGCATAAAACTAACACAATGTACTGTAATTATCATTGTGTTACTACGTATTTTTAATTTATTTGCATTTGTAATTTACTCTATTTTTAAATGGCCCATAACATCTTCTCGATGTTCAGGGCAAATTTAATATTAATTTAAAAATTAAAGAATATTCAATCGCCACACTGCATATAAATAATCATACATGGATAACATATTACCGCAAGTCGAGTACAAAATAATGTTGTCTATATCGGAAATATCTCACAATATTTGTTAAGATAAGATAAGATTTATTTAGTCCAGCTGAACATGTACATGTTATGGGACGCGTCAAAGCAATTACAAACAAATTTATATATTACATATTTACAATTTTTAAAATATAAATTACAAAATATACAATTTAAATATACAATTAGAAACATAATCAGAATAGTTTTGTCTATAATATTAGGTTAACTTTGGTTAATTTATCCTGGCAGAACTGGCCGACGTCTTGAGAACCTGAAACAAGGAAACAAAGATCACTGTTTGAATAACTCTTATGTTGTAAATTGTTGGCATTCATCAAAAAATTCATTAATAGTATAAAAGCAGTGTTTCAACAAAAAAGATAGTAAGCCCCTTTTAAATGTATGGAGTACAGATATTTCTTTGAGGTAACCTGGTAAAGAGTTATACATTTGGAGGCTAGTATAAATGAAGCTGTTTTGACACAAGGTGGTATTACAGTGAGGTTTATATATATCATTTTTTCTCCTTGTATGATATGAATGGACATCTGCATTCACTAGGAGTGAATTTAAATTAGTCTTTATGTGACATATTGATTCATAAATATATATACTTGGTAAAGGTAGCACTTTCAGATGTTTAAAGAACTGTCGACAGCTAGTTGTGTTACTTATTTTTACAATGATTCTTATAGCTCTTTTCTGTAGTGTGAATATATCTTTGGCATGTGGTGAATTTCCCCAAAACATTATGCCATATGTTAAGACTGAATGAAAGTAGGCATAGTATGTATTGCGGGTAGTTTCTAAAGATGAAACCTTTCTGATTGTTCGTAAAGCGAAACATCCCACTCAGCACACATACGTAAAATATATGTAAAAATTGCGTTATCCCTAGATCTAGTTAATGTATATCACACATATTGGTTAAATAAAATCTACGTATAATATACGCTCAAATGTCCCACTTTTTGATGTATATCGTACGTCTATTCATGTCAATACAGACATATAATATATATCAATTATACGAACAATCGCATACATACTACTGATGTACAATATCTATACGTAAAAAATATGTCAAGATGATCTATCAAACGTATATTTTATATATAATTTATGTAGCCTATATAGGGCCTTTGGTTCATAAATGTACACTGCTCACATACATTTCACATATACTATCAATACATGAGATATCAATAACTAAAAATGTCATCAAGAACACTTTTTGTGCTTACTATCTTGCAGTTTTTTGGGACTTCTTGCTGAGGTATTTTGCAATTATTTATTGTAAGCAAAACACTGAGATCGCTCATAATACACACTGAACCAAGAATCTTCGGAACATCATCATTAACATCCATTAAGCACAGCACTAGCCTTTCTACTGCCACTATGCTAATCCACTGCCCTTTAAGTCCTTCTGTTACACTTAGGAAGTACTGCATCACATCTTCCAAACAATGCAGAGCTTGTCATTCAGCATAACTTTTAAGTTCTTTTAAGCTTTCTGCAACTGCTTGGTTTAAATTTTCTTCTTCTGCATCAATTAATCTTCTGCATGATGGACCTGGTCTTGACAAGTACTCAGGCAGATTAGGATATATTGATGGTACTGCACCAAGTTTCAGTTTAGGGCAAGTTCTAGGAAATGTTTTTATTTCACCGTTAACTACAAATGTCTCTGTTCTTATCACACTCTCTTCAGGAAAATACTTCACACAAATAACAGGCTTGCTTACCCCTGTAAAGTCTGTAGGAATCTTTCTATGCCATGTCTTCTTAAGTTCTTCGTCTTTTGGTAAAGAAAATGTACTAACACTTTCATGTTGTGACTTGTAGTTACTTTTACAGCCAGCAACATTACAGCACCTAGGCATTGTGAATTCCTGAAACAATTAAGAAATACTTTAGCAGCGTTATCGTAAATTATTATGATCAGAGCTAATTACCACAGCATCTGTATTATAAATCAGTTTGCAAGTCGTTGAGGTTATGATAGGCCTATTTATGTGTGTGAAACAAATCTTGCACAGGGACTTACCAGTACTGTTTTCTGTGTAAATGTTTTTCTTCTGCCTCATTTAATCTTCTACATGAAGGGCCAGATCTTCACAAACATTCAGGTAGGCCTACATTAGGAAACGTATTCTAGGGTATTCACTGCACGTTACGTAATATTTCGTCATCTTTAAATACACACACATGTACATTTATTCTTCGTTTCTATGTTATATACATAGGGAGTAGTTGCAACAGAGCAGTGCAATTCTCTCCACACACAATTTCTTGTTAATAAAACACTATAAAAGAGAAACTTATACGCCACACAAGCACCCAACAGTCAGCCATGAACCAGGAGATCTACATTGCTGACGTCACAGACAAGATGGCCACCAGTTATAAAAATAGTCCTACTGAATGTATGGATGTAATCATTTTAAACCATTTTTTAAATTAATTTCTGATTAGCGTTAGTAAATTTTATTGCGTTCCCTTAATTTAACCAAATCGATTTACTAGAGTAAAACACAATAAACCGGTGTTTACAATGTCCAATTCTAGACGTAAAATTTACGTATAGTTGGTACGTAAATTTGATGTTACAAATGAACAATCAAATCGATTTTGTTTTATATTTAATCTTACTTATGCAACAGTAACTTTAATTTTGATATATTATAAATATAAAGCAGGATTAAATTACAACAGTTTTTATACATGTATATATTGGACATAAAATATACGTATAATTTACGTTTTGACTTTGACCAATCGTAAGATATATATGTAGCTCTAAAATATACGTATATTATACATATCGTGCTGCGTGGGATGTTTTACTTAGTTTTTTTTATATACATTGAATATGATTTAACCATTTTAAGTTTTCATCAAGCCACACCCCCAGGAATTTTGTGCTGTCTGTATAGCTAATCTGTTCACCTTCAAATTCTATGGGTAAACGTTCAGGGAATTTATTATGTTTATGGTGAAATGTAATTGCTGTTGTTTTCTCCTTATTGATTATCAAGCGGTTCTTCTGAAACCAATCAAATATCTGTTTTACTGTTTCATTTATATTAGTTTTCATATTACTGCTATCGGAGCCTGTTATAAAGACACTAGTGTCATCCGCAAAAAATGTTGGCTTCCCATGATTAATGTGTGATTGTAGGTCGTTAATATAAATTAGGAATAATACTGGTCCAAGAACAGAACCTTGTGGAACACCGAAATTTACATTTCTTATATTTGACAGATAGTTAGTAATCTCGTTTTTATCTTCATGCTTATAGGTAATTTCCACTCTCTGTTCACGATTTTCTAGATACGATTTGAACCATGCGTAAGGTATACCTCTTACTCCTATAGCTGATAACTTTTCTAAAAGAATGTCATGATCTACTAGATCAAATGCTTTCGAAAGATCCAAAAACAACCCTACATTTATTTCCTTTCTATCAACGGATTCATAAACACTTTTTAGAAAGTTTATAATTGCAGTATTAGTTAAGCCTTCCTTTTTAGTGTTATTTAGAGCCTATCCGCTGTAATTTTTCTTTCGTCTTTTTGACACTTAAACATTCTAGCAGGGCCCAGTAGACAACTTAATATACTTACATTACCATCAGTGTTTGCTGTCTTCTCTAAATAAAAAAGAATGCACACTTGTATAATGAATGCTCTACTATCCATAGCTACTCTACCAGAAACAAAGAAAACTTATATATAAATAAATGTAAATTCAGCACCACCCAGAAAAGTTTCGAATATGTTGCCCTCAGACTATTTAATTCATTGCCAAACAAAATTAAGGAGTTATCATATGTTCCTTTTAAAAGGACAATTAAATCTAACCTGATGTCAAACACCCTGTACAGTGTCAAGGACTTCAATGACATTATCTGGTGAAATGTGTACTTGTATATTCTTGTATATTCATTTGTGTTTATTGTTATTGCTAATACATTGTACAATGTCTGTGGCAAATAAATCTAATCTAATCTATAAAAATATAAAATTACGAACATATTTTTCGGACTGGGAAGATGGAACGCCATTTAAAAGCATGGTGCCAGCAGACGACAACTGGAAAAACAAGTGACAGACAGCTAGCGCCTACCGGCTAGTACACCCACGCATAGGCGTAGCGAGGGGGGGGGTTTGGGGGTTTGGGGGTTTGGGGGTTTGAACCCCCCCCCCCCCCATTGATCAAAAAAAGGAAAATCGTATAATTTTTTTAAGTCTGCCCATAAATTACTTAATACAAGTATAACGCGTGGGAAGCTTAAAACTCGTTATTTTGCGTCTTAATTTTTAAAATTTACCGGGGAAACACCCCCGGAAGCTTAAAACTTGTTATTTTGCGTCTTAATTTTTAAAATTTTCCGGGGGAGGACCCCCGAAAGCTTAAAACTCGTTATTTTGCATCTTAATTTTTAACATTTTCCGGGGGAGGACCCCCGGACCCCCCTCTCCCTGGGGGTATTCCTTTACAACCCCCCCCCATATGGTCGGCCTGGTTACGCCTATGCACCCACGCTATCTGTCGGAGAAGTTTGGCGAGCTACATCCCTATTACTTTCAAATCTTGGGAATCCTGTTTGCTACAGCCCGGCTTCAGTAACACATGTTCCAGTTACTTTCCTCCCTTTTTTTGTAATTATTTGATATCTCTAGATCAAAATTACCTCTGCAAATTTAAATTAAGTATGAATATTCTAAGAAGATTTAGCAACAGTGTGTGAGCAGATTCCTACATTGGTTCCTTTTAACACGTTTTCTTAACTTTTATTGAGCTTGATGATATAAGAATTGAATGCTATTATAAGTTATGATTTTAGTTTTAATATATAATATTACATTAATAGAAAATATTAAATATCAAAAACATATTTTCAAGATCACTACTCCAATCCATAAAATTACAAAGAGAGAATGTAAGAGCAAAAAAAGGCAAGTGGTGCTTTTCATAGCCTGTTAAGAATATTAAAAATCTATTCTCAGTTGAGCTTTACAGGTTAGTTAATTATTAAAATCTCCACTATATAGGCCTAAGATCTCATCAACAAAAAAAAAAAACAGGCATGCATTTTAAATAGGCCTAATGTTTTATTAGTTCATTACTAAATCTAATCCAATTATTACCTCAAGTTACTGAAGTTAATTAATAAACATATTAAATCTTCACTGTAGAGTAAGTAAAAAAAAAAACAAATTAAAAACAGGCAAGCATTTTCAATAGTGCTTTTACTAACCTGTTAAAAGTATTATAAAAATCTGTTAGCTATTAGGGTTGAAGGGACCTTGTCTGCCCCCTCAAATAATAGGTAAAAAAACAACTTTTGAACAATAGTTTTTTAAAGTTGTCAGCAATAATAGAAGTCAATGACATTTATGAACCAAGTTCTTAACAACTGTTCACACATGAAACGTTACATGTTGTCAATAGATTCCCAGCAAGCCCTAAGCTCAGAGGATAGTGTGTTGGACTGGTAATTCAAAGGGTTGATTGAATCATGACCTAAGCAAGTTAAATTTTTTACATCTCTTTCTTATTACTTTATCTGAATTTATACAAGTTTCAACTCCCACATCTCTGGTTCTGTGGGAATATTGGTAGAGAATATCAGTATTGGGGCATTATGGCATCTGATAATATTAACAGATTTTTTCCATTTTGAAGATTATGATATAGGTGATGAGTTATGGAAAGTAAATATCAAATCCAGCATTTGCCTTCATGACTGAGAAAATCATGAAATAAAACCCTAAGTCAAATTGGCCAACAACAGGGTTTGAACCTGGGATCTCCTACATGTGAGCCCTAGACGATAGCACCTGAGCTATTCCTCTCAGTAAATACCATAATAGGTATTTTGTAGCTTTATAGGTTGTTGAAATACTATGAAAAATGCTTAGAACGAACATAAAGTAGTGAGAAATGAAACATGATACAGGTAGACAAGAAAAAAGATGAATGTGGATTCATTTTCACGACTATCCTGAAATCAATGAAGTCATTCACCGGTGACAATCAAATTTAATTAAATACAAAATAAAACAAAAGCATTTAAGTACTCACTCTACTTCAACAAGAGGATTGTAAAATGCAAATTGAATAATATTTTTATTCTAGATGCCTTGTGCCAAATGCATAGACTAGCTGTGACAGCTCACAAGGCAGCAGTTATTCGGGTTCCTTATCTTTAATTGTTATAATGATATAAATAATTATTTGATTTCTTGTAAATTACTTCAGATCAACAGTTACTTTGAGTAAAGGTAAAAATTTTGATAATTGGTTAATGATTTTAATTTTTATGTAACGGGTAAAACCGGCAATTTTCTAAAACTAAAACTAAAACTCTGGGCAAAAAGAGAGTTTGTTGAGACATTTGGAGGAACCACCCTGAAGACCTAAAAACTCGTAATTTTGCACTTCATTCTTTTTATTCCGGGGGAGGACCCCCGGACCCCATATTTTTGGGGATACTCCATAGGGTTATACCCCATACCCTAGGTAATTGCAAACTTTCGTTTATGTCGGCCCTTCCCTTCAATAAGTTCTGGATCTGCCCCTGGTCCCGTAACATGAATATGTTCCGATGGGCTGGTAAAAAATCTAATCTCAACTCAGGCTACATTTACTCGTAGGCTACTATAGTAATATTGTGCTAGTATAACGCTACTCTTAGTGCAAAAAAGTCGTATGATCGCACTTTAAAATTAGAACTTCATTTCTATACAGAGTGTAAAAAAATTCCGTATACAAAATTGGAGGGTTTGTAGAGGAGATAAAATGAAACTTTTTTTATGTGATACTGATAAAGATCTGACAGGTTCTCCGTTTCCCCGCTAGGGGTCCTTAAAGGGCTTGACAGTGGATGGTGTGACTCAAGGTTCTTAAAATACTAAGGTGTGACTGTATTCAACCTGCCGTGTGATGAATGTTTTACAGATTTTGTTGAAAATATCGTCCGTTTACATTAATGCACAGCTGGCATCTGCGTGCAAATGATTGTCTCACACGTTCAAAACAATCCAGAATAATATTACATGAAATTTCACCGTTTTTCGTGTGAAAAGAAAATTAACGAATCCAGTAGAATGGGAAACTATCCCCCAACCAGGTGTCTCACGAATAATTGCTGCAGCTTCAGCCACACGGGCAACCAGTTCTTCTGGAGTATCTATTGGTGTTTCGTACACCAAACACTTCATCTCCCCCCACAAAAAGCAATCCAAAGGACTGAGATCAGGAGAACGTGGTGGCCACTGTACTGGCCCACCCCTCCCAACGGAGAACCTATCAGATATTTGTCACATAAAAAAAGAGTTTCATTTCATCTCCTCTACAAACCCTCCAAGTTTATATACGGAATTTTTTTACACCCTATATACTGCACTACCTTTGGCACTAGCAGTAGCGAAAAGCATGCTGCACTTCAAGCTTATTCTTTCGATTCTCTCACACAACAAAACTTCAAAACGTAATTTAAAAAAAAGATATACATTGTGTAGTCCAATCGAATTGTCAAAAGTGGATGCAAAATTTAGGGTAGAGCTAATTTTTTTATATGATGTCTGGGATGGTTTTGAGAGTAATTTCTGACATTTTGCCAACAAAATTTTTTGCCGCCGGAGCCGCCATCTTGAAAAAACTTCAAAATTTTCTATTTTATTTCTGTGTTTGCCCATTATCTGCCAAAATACGCACCTGACAAAAATGTTTTATTACCCATCCCAAAGTAGACTAAATTTTCTACAGTTTGAGATCAAAGTGAGCTTTCTACCATGAAAAGTTTCGGAAATACAGCTCTCCGAATTTCAGCAACATTTTGCAAAAAATAAAAAAAATCTGAATTTTCAACTAGTTTTTGCTCGCTATCTTCTAAATGTCCAAACCTATAGTAAAACTCCATATGGAAACTTAAACTAGAGGTAATTTGAAACTTGTCGAGTACTTTAAACTTATCCTACCTCTTTCAGGTCACAAAATACAGAGGTTTAAAAATATATATACAGCAACGATTGAATAAATGCATTTGCGTACAAGTTAGGAGCAATAACGGCACAGAACATTCATTTTTATACAAAAAGATTTTATTTAGCTAGAGTTCTGGTGAAACATTGCACTGAGTACTTTAAACTTATCCTACCTCTTTCAGGTCACAAAATACAGAGGTTTATAAATATATATACAGCAACGATTGAATAAATGCATGTGCGTACAAGTTAGAAGCAATAACGGCACAGAACATTCATTTATATACAAAAAGATTTTATTTAGCTGGAGTTCTGTTGAAACATTGCATTGAATAACTTGTTTGTTCATAGTCTTCGGCACTTAGAGGGACTTGGGCAGTTGACGTCTGCTATTTCGTCCATGATGTTCACAATCTAGCCAGTGTTGATAAAGTACTCTTCAGCGTCTTCATCCAAAAACGAATTAATTGGCTCATCAGGAGTGTCCTCACTGTCGGAGGACAGGACTATTAGTCACACGACTGCCCATTGCAATGTTTGCATATCGTTGTGCACTTTAATCCAGCTTTACGACACCCACAAGCGTTTAAACACCCCTTCTTGCAGGTACAGGAAATACTTTTCAGAATTGATTCTGGAGCTGGTTACTTCTTGGCTTTAAGGGGAAAGAGGCCTCTTGGTGTGTTCACCCAGCCCCACTTCAAAGGGTCTTTGTATTCACTGAGCCATGCCTGAACTTGGTGGTATGTTCGCATGGCATGAAGTTGAGCCGCATCACTGGTTGGGGGCAAGTTCGCTAAGTTAAATTTCATTCTTCCTGCAGCTTTTACAAATATTCCGTGCCGAAGTTCGTCAAGTGTTTGTGTAGCAGGGTCTCCTCCACATAAGTGACCCAAAAAATGTTGGCCCACTTCAGCCACTTCTCCTGATGTAGCTTGAGGGTTCAGAATTACATTAGCCTCCTCTTCTAGTTCAGGATGTTTCAAAATCGGCGAACAGAAGTGGGTTTTCCCGTGGCCAAAAACTGCAGATGTTGTGTCACAACCACTGAAAGCATGGATTAACAGCAGCATGTTGGAGAAGCTGTGGCGAAATGACTGCCTTGATTAGAAGATGTCTGCAGCTTTGCTTCTTCCGTACTTTTGGATATATGTATTCTTTATATGAGGGGATGGTAATGTAGTGAGGAAATAAGAAGGTCTATGTCCTCCCCAACTACAAAGACAGTGTCGTATTGAGATGCTTTTGAGAAGGCAGTGCTAACAATCAAGACATCTGCATCTTTAACAGCCTATTCCAGCTTTTGCCAATTCTACGAAGCGCCTCTTGTTGTTTTCATTGGTGAGAAAAGTTTCTTGTGAACTTTTCAAAACAGTAGTTCTATCAAAGACGACATCAGGAGATGGACTCGTAGCCCGTCGGAGTCTCACAATTCTTTGTGCTTGTTTGATTAGCGTCAGAAGGATAACCATCGAAGATAACTGAAACCTTTGAGTCATAATTTGTCTGCAAATATTTCAAAATGCCTAAGGTTGCCTGGTACAAACACATAAAAACAGATGTATCCGGAGAGAACGGTATGCGGAGCAGTGACAAAGAGCCTCTTAGCGCCATTCCTCCGATAACATGTTTCCATTTTGGGACAACTGTATATGCTATAGGAAGTAATTTTTTTCAGAGGACACTGCAAAAGTGTTCTTCTAAAATAAAACGCCGTTCTCTCCAAATCAAAATGCTGTACCTACACCAACTTTTCTTATTTTCTTTTTACATTGTTTTTTTAGTCTTTTATCATTATAAATTGTTGGAAATACTGTTTTGGTTGTTAATTACAATGTAAAACTTAACTATAAGACAGCACAGGTTTTTTACTGATAAACGCCATTTAGAATATCCTAGGCAAAACTAGACTTTCGTACCTTCGATAAGTTTTCTGAAATGTGAGGAGTTGTAGATACCTCTGTATCTGGTGACCTATAATAGGTATGAAAACATTAAATACTCAACTTGTTGCAAATTTACTCTACTTTAAAAGTTATCCTTCGAAATTTTACTCAAGGTTTGGTCATTTAGAAGATAGCGAGCAAAAACTAGTTGAAAATTCAGATTTTTTTATTTTTTGCAAAATGTTGCTGAAATTCGGAGAGCTGTATTTCCGAAACTATTCATGGTAGAAAACTCAATTTGATATCAAACTGTGTCAAATTTAGTTCACTTTTAGGATAAATAATAAAATATTTTGTCAGGTGCGTATTTTGGCAGATAATGGGCAAAAACAGAAATAAAATAGAAAATTTTGTAGTTTTTTCAAGATGGCGGCTCCGGCGGCAAAAAATTTTGTTGGCAAAATGTCAGAAATTACTCTCAAAACCATCCCAGACATCATATAAAAAAATTAGCTCTACCCTAAATTTTGCATCCACATGACTTTTTTTGTGATAATTTGACTGGACTAGTGAGTTAAATACAATATTTTACGAGCAATCTAAAAAAGAATATTATGAATAGCTGGAGTGCCAGCAGTAGTTATCCTAAGTTCCATTAAAAAAGAATCCACTAGCCCGTTACATATTGAAGATAGATGTTTATTTCAGAAAGTGATTCGTATGTGTTTGTTGTTATGGGAACCGAATATTTGTCCTGGGGGCCTTGTAAATGAAGGCTTGTATTATGATGTGTGGCGTAAGTAAATTCTTACCGCACGGAAACTCTTACCGCATGGAAATTGTTTTGTTTCCATAGCAACAAGATTGCGTGCGGGAATGTCAACTTACGATCCACGGCAACAATATTCGTAAGTACAGTACCACTAATTAGTTAAGTCGTGCAAAAAATAATTGAGATTTATTCTTCTATGGGAAAAAGTACAATTCTGCAACATTTGCGTTCGTATGTTTTGATTTGTTTGTTAAGGCCATTTCTGTACTGCATCCTCATTTACTATTACTTAACCTTTCAATTACTCGTAAAGTTTCTGCATTGAAGTCCATCGTCCAATTGGCCTTAACTTTTAAGTCAAGGGCCTGATAAAATATTTGCCATATAAATTGATTGATTGCCTTCAATTGTGTTATAGGCTTACTGTATTGCGACGGAAATCGGGCTGTTGCTAAGAAGGTTTCAGAAGTACAATAACGAATGAAACATGACGAATGTTTAACGAATGAATGGTATTTTGGAAAGTTTGCGTGACAACAGACAGAAAACGTTCAAGGTGGGAGAATAATGAATTCCAATCTGACTGTATCTTTACAGAGTAAAGAAAACTACGAAAAGAATCCATTCTCAAACGGAAGTATACAAACCATGTCCTTCTGAATGTTTTCAATAATCATAACTCTCTACCGGTATTACGTTAGGCCTATTTCAATTTATGTATACCTGTAGCAGACTTTGAGAATAACATTTCATATGTTAATAGTTGGCAGTACTTATAGAAAATTACATGGGTTCTTCTCGAATTTAATAAAGCCTTGCAGTTTCAATTAAGGTTGGGGTTTATTTATTAGTGCTGACATTGTTCGACTATTTCTTCTTATGTGTAGATGTGTACCTATATAATTATATGGACTGACAGAATAGACGGATTTATTGCAGTGTGACTACTCGAATGGTTTATAATAACGATAATAAATAAATAGTAATAATAACGATCGTCTTGCACTCGCATTCGGGAGGTCTCAGGTTCAAATCCCGTGGCCGGCCAATTTTATATGGGGTTTTTCCTGGTTTCCCCAATCGTAAAGGCAAATGCCGAATTGGATATTTACATAGCATGAATCATCCTCACCATTTTATCCTGTATCATATCCATTTTAATTAATATCAGTTGAAATTTACTCCATAAAATTTACTAATAACATAAAATAATTTACAACCAATAGTTCCATGGCCTACCCTACTGTACAGACACAGATCCCACACTGATGATAATTTGGTCTCGTGGTATAAATACAGCTAAAATAAAATCAGGTAAACTGATGTAAAAAAGTGACAGTATGTTTTTGTTTAATCAGTTATGACTGCAATTATGATATGCAGAATATGTTTTTTTTAATTGATTTCCAAGTTAAGCTCCAGATTTATTCATTAAGCAGGGCTTTACGGAAGAACAAAGGCCTATTTTTTTTTAATCAGATTAAAATCTTCCAGCATCAGCTGAACTGTACAGATTTGTGATACCTTGACAATCGCACACTCACATAAAAATACTAAAAAAAAATTGAAATTGGCCGGTTTCGGGATTTGAACCATGGAACTCCAGAATGTGAGACCAAGACGTTACCATCTCGGCCACCTGGGTCAGTTTAACGGTCTAGTTGGATAAGCGCATGTAAAACAATAGTGTTTTTGGTCATAGCTAACTGTATTTTAATTTCCAAAGCCTTATAATATCGCAGTAAAACAATTGACTATGTTGTCAAGATAACTGATTTGCTTTTTATATATATATATAAATTCTTTTGAATACGTATATTACCATAAAATAGGCATAAAACAGGTCGATCGATTTCATCCAATATCAATATACGTATTCCCATGAACATTATAAATGTGTATACCAAGTTTCATAAAAATCCGGTAAAGCGTATTTGAGTTACCGCGTCTTTAAAATAGACACTAAATTGGGTTTTACTCCGGTACCGGTCTACCGATTTGGTCCAATATCAGTAGACGTCTTTCCATGTACATTATAAATGGGTATACAAAGTTTCAGGAAAATCCATTAAAGCATATTTGAGTTATCGCGACTTCTCATATATTAACATAAAAGGCACTAAATTTGTCATTATTCCGGTACTGGCCAACCGATTTGGTTGAGTATCAATAGACGTCTTCCCATGGACATTATAAATGCGTATACGAAGTTTCATAAATATCCGATAAAGCGTATTTGAGTTATTGCGCCTTTAAAATAGACACTAAATTGGGTTTTACTCCGGTACCGGTCAACACATTAGGTTCAAATTCAATAGGGCACTTCTCATGGACGTCATAAATGCATATACCAAGTTGCATGTAAATCCGATACAGCGTATTTGAGTGATGGCGCCTTTCTATTAGAAAGGCGCCATAATCTATTAAAATAGGCACTAAATTGGGCATTACTCCGGTACCGGTGAACCGATTTGGTTCAATAGCAATAGGGTTCTTCCCATATCCATTATAAATGTGTTTTAAAAGTTTCATGAAAATCCGAAAAAGCGTATTTGACTTATGGCGCGTACAGACACACGAAGGACGGACGGACGGACAGACGGACAGACTTTTTCGTCCCCACACACAATCTCATAAAGTACCATAAATAAATAAATAAATAAGCCCGTCACAATCCCTTATAGGGCAAGGGCCTCCTACCATGGTAGGGCTGGCTCTGTTTTACTCTCCCAAGGTGAGCTATTTCCTTGGAGAGTTGGGTTTTTGCCTCCTGGTGGGTTAAGACCTATATATTAACAACACTTTCCTAGGACACTGTTTTCCTAATGAATTAAATGCTCTATCATTTGTTTTCAGTTCACTTTTTCTGTGACCTATCCTGAACATCTCGTTTCTGCCTGAACTCTTCTTCCTTTCCTAGATCACTGTTTTCCTAATGATTTAAATGTTTTATCACTTGTTTCCAGTTCACTCTTTCTTTGGCCTGTCTTGTCCATCTCATTCCTAACTCCTCCCTGAATTCGTCCTCCCATCTGCGTCGAGGTCTGCCTCTGCTTCTTTTACCCTTCCTCTGGTCCCAAACAGTTGTTGCATACGCCCATCTTTCTTGATTCATTCTGATGACGTGACCTCCCCAATTCCATTTGGTTTTTCTTACAACAATCGCTGCGTTTTCCAGTCCACTTCTTTTTCTTAACTCCTCATTTCTTATCCTGTCCCTTAGATTTATTCCCAACAGTTTTCTTTCCATCTTTCTCTGACAAATCTCTATCATGTTAACTTGTTCCTTTCTTAATGCCCATGTCTGGCAGCCATATAGTAGAACTGGTATGACACACATTTTTAGCACTTCCAATCTCTTCTTGATATTTATGTGCCAGTCTAGGAGGATAAACTTTAAGCTCCAGAACTTTCCCCATGCGAGCCTAATTCTCCTGTTGATTTCTGCATTTCCGTTATTTGACATGTTGATTGATTGACCCAGGTAAGTATATTCTGTACAATACTCTATTGCCTTTCCTTCTACAAATACCGGTATTTCTATATGGTTTGTCATTATTTTAGTTTTTGAAGGATTCATTTCTAGCCCTACTTTCTTGCTTCCATTGTTTAGATCTGTTATCATCTTTTGCAGTTCCCTTTGAGACTTTGCGAATAATGCAATATCGTCCGCAAACCTAAGATTAGTAAGTTTTCTCCCATTTATGTCTATGCCATATCCTTTCCTGTTCCATCCTGTATATCTGAATATCTCTTCCAAGACGTTTGTAAACAACTTTGGTGAAATTGGGTCTCCCTGCTTCACCCCTCGTTTTATCTCAAATGATTCTCCTTCTATTTCCGTTGTTACTTTTGCTTTGCTGTTTGCATATATTTGTCCTAGTAGTCTTATATATTTCGGATGGATCCCTATAGATTTCATTGCTTCCAGTACTTTATTATGCTCTACTGTGTCGAAAGCTTTTCTGTAGTCGATGAGTGCTATATAAAGATGTTGGTTATACTCGGACATTTTCTCTATTACCTGATTGATTGTGTGTAAATGATCTATAGTGCTGTAGTGAGTGCGGAAGCCTGCCTGTTCTGGCGGTTGGTTTTCATCCATTATTTTGGTGAGTCTATTTGTCAGCAGTTTCGTAAACACTTTATAAAGGTTGGCCATAAGACTTATGGGTCTGTAATTGTTCAGGTCTTCTCTGTTTCCCTTTTTGTGGATAAGGATTATGTTGCTTGTGTGCCATGGCTCTGGTATGATCTCTGTTTCAATGATGGTGTTCATGAGGTGTGTGATTTGCTCTATTAATTCTTCACCTCCCCATTGTAAGTATTCGTTGGTAATACCGTCTTCACCGGGTGCTTTATTACTTTTTAGGTGTTTTACTATGATTCTTACTTCATCTTTTAGGATTGGTGGGATAGTTTCCTCCTCATCCGTTTTCTTTAGATGCTTTTCTTCAATTTTGGCTTTGCTGTCATATAATTCCTTGTAGAAATGTGTGGCTGCTTTAACTATGTCTTCTCTATCTCTCTTTATTTTTCCTTCAGTATCTTTAGCCTCTATCAACCATAGCTTTTCCTTGCTTAGCTCTTTCCTTATTTTCTTTATTGATTTCGATTCCTCTAGTATGTTAATTGTTGTTTGTAGTTCATACGTTCTAATGTCCTTCCTTATTTCCCTCTTTGTTCTCTTGTTAATTTCGGAGTATTCCCTCTTCTCCTCTTCTGTTTTTGGGTTTAATTCCTTCATTTTTTCTCTTTCATTGATGAGTTTGATCGTATTTTCTGTTAGTTTTTGTCTGTTTTTGATCCTTGAGTCTTTCTGTTTGGCATCTTTTGCCGCTAGTAAGATGTTTGATTGAATTTCTCTGTATAGATCCTGTACCCCCTCTTTGAGACTGTTTTTCATTAGTAGAATTCTGTTATTTAGTGCTGCTTTGTAGGTTTCACTGTTGATTTGGTCCATTTTAAGCTTATGGGTTCTCTTCCCCTTTCTGTTCCTTTTGTTTATTTTCAGAACTGCCCTTACCATTCTATGGTCCGATTCAAATTTAACGCCATTTAGCACCTGCACGTCCATTATGCTTTCCTTACTGTTGCTGAGTATAAAGTCTATTTCATTACGTGTTTTTCCATCTGGAGATTTCCAGGTCCATTTTGCTGCTGCTGATTTTTTGTAGAAAGTGTTCAGGATATATAATTTATGTTCTTGTGCGAATTTTATGAGCCTGTCTCCTCTGCCGCTTCTAATTCCAATTCCATATGGGCCTACTAGAGTTTCTCCTTCCTTTCTTGTCCCTATTTTGCAGTTAAAGTCACCCATTATGAACACTCTCTGAGCCGTGTGCTTCTCCAAGGTATCTTCCAGCTCTTCATAGAACTTCTCTGACTCTTCTTCCGTGCTATTTTCTGTTGGTGCATATATTTGAATTAATGTGGTTTTTATTTTGTTGACCTCCAGTTTTATTGCAGCTATTCTTTCATTTACGCCAATGAATTCCTTTATTTGATGCTTTAGTCCCTTCTGTACCAGGAAACCTACCCCTCTTTGACCTTTTGTTTGCCCAATGTAGTATAATAGGTTACCATTTTCTTTTTCCAAAATATTTTCGCCCATTTTCCTTAACTCACATAATCCTAATATGTCGAACTTTATGACCTGTAAGGCATTGTCTAGTTCCCACTCTTTTTCCTTGGTTCTCAGTGTTCTTACGTTGAAAGTTCCTATGTACATTGTATTGTTTATAACGTTCTTCTTCGGGTCTCCTGTTTTGACTCTATCCCCCTTTGCTCGTTTTTTGAATCTTCTGGATTGTATTGTTGCCACTGTCCGTTGATCTGAATTTTCTGGTAACCTACTTTCACTGTATGTCCTTTACTTGCTTCATCCTTAGCTTTTCTTCTCAGGTCTGCTTGAATGCTCCTCTCTTCTCTGGTCATATCATTCTCAATGTAGCAATCTGTACCTACTAGTTTTCTCTTGTTTTTCATTACCTTTAATTTGTCTTCGAAACTTTTCATTTTGACTACCATCATTTTTCTTCCCTTCCAGTCATTTCCTATATATCTTGCTTGCCGGTAATTCACCTTCACTTCTATTTTATCTAGAATCTTATTAACTTCTTGTTGTATATTTATGTCCTTTTCCTCTGCAGATGTTGTGCATTTTATTATGATGTTTTCTTTCCTCTCTGCTTTCTGTCTCTTTTCCTCTATATTTGCTAGTCGTTGGATTTTGTTCTCCATTCCGCTTATATTAATGTCTACTTTCTTTTCCATCTCATCTAGTCTGACCTTAATTTTTTCCCTGTCTGCGTTCCATGCCTCATCTCTTTGTTGGAATTCTTTCCTTATTGTTTCAAATTCTTTTTTGGTTTCCTCTTTCAAGTTCTTATTTTGTTCTTTTATCTCTCTTACTTCCTTGAGTATTGTTTCCAGGATGCTATTTGAGCTAGACGTTTGATCGTCCTCCATGTCGCTGTTTGACGTTATTTTGTTTGTACGTCGTTTATTCTGAGGCATCTCTAATCTGTTGCGTCGGCTATTTTCCTTCCAATATCCTGCTTTTGCGTTATCTGGTCTTGCTATCTTTCTCAAAGTACCTATCTATCTTAAAGTACCATACTGGCACTTAATAAAAACAAAACAATATTTTATTTTTCTTGGCAGAGTTAATAGACCATGGGCTTCCAATATCAAACCTCCCTCCCCCGTGGGAATTTTTGACACCTATTTTTTGTTGGTATTGTCGTCTAGTTTACGATTTTAGTTGTTTTCCCCTTATCAATTACAGCATTTACCCGGAAAACACGGAAATCCGGAGAAAATTAGTTTATTTTAATTTTTCCTTGTTCTTTGCTAATATTACCAGGGAATTTTTGACTCACCTATTTTTTTGTTGGTATTGCCATCTAGTTTAAGGTTTCAGTTGTTTGCGCCTTATCAGTTACAGCATACCCCGGAAAATCTGGAAAACTACGTAAATACGGAGAAAAAGACTTTGTTTTAATTTGTTTAATCTTTATTCTTTGCTCCTAATGTCCCCAGTGAACTTTTATTAATTATTGACTTGTTTCATGTAAACTGTAACCGTGTTTTATGAAAACCCTTTGAGAAGGAACATCAACAAGAGATGTATTATCCATTTTAATGAAAACAAACCAGACAATATTCTCCAATCATTTTCCGTCCAATCCTTTCAGAAAGTTCATTACTGTGTTGATGTCCGACTGAAGGAATTCACTGAAAATAACAGATTTGAAACTATGAGCAGAAAAGTGCCAGTAAATCTCGATGTAGAACATAGGCTAATTTTTTACCATTGGTGATGTTACCGAAAGTTTACAAACATTTTAGTCTAAGTTATTTTGGTGTAATGAACTGAACCGCCTCCGAGTACAAGCTTTGCTTCTTCGGGCGGCGTTCGAAATCACATTTATATGTATTTTGTATTACCAATTTGTAGGAGGTAAATTAAAAAATAATAATAATAAAATAAAATAAAAACGTGTGTTGGCATTGGGCAACGAAAGCGATCCATAACATCCAAGCGAAGACACAGATCGGGTTCTTACAGGAAATCTATTTCCGAGTGTTAACTGCATTTTTTGCCACAAGAACCAAAAATGGATTTCCTCGGAAAGACAATACGAGCTAATACCAAATGTATTAATGCAGCGTTTCTCAACCTATGGTCCGCGGACCACCAGATGGTCCGCAGACATAATTAAAAAATATAAAGCAAGTGGAAAGTAAAGAAGTAAAATTTGTTCACATATTTCGTTATAATGACCTATACTTAATACCCAAAAAATTAAGAATATAGGCCTTCTTTTAAAAATGGAATGCAAAATTAGGGGTCCGTAATAGTATATTGCGATACAAGGGCCATAAGGCATGTTTACGGATCGAGGAAAAAGTTTGAAAACACGAGGCGCTTGGAGAATATTGTCTGATTTATTTTCATTAAAATGCATTATACTTCTCTTGATGCCGTTCCATCTCAAAGGCTTTTCATCAAATATAGTTACAGTTTACCTGAAACAGAACTCATTAATTAATAAAAGTTAACTAAAACATTAGGAGCAAAGAACAAAGATTAGAAACGTTAAAATAAAGTCTTTTTCTCCGTATTCACGTGATTTTCTAAGTTTTCCGGGGATATGCTGTAAGGGGAAAACAACTGAAACCTTAAACTAGATGCCAATAACAACAAAAAATATACCACCCTTAAACTAGATGCCAATAACAACAAAAAATATACCAATCAGAAATTCCCTGGACATATTAGGAGCAAAAAACAAAGATCAGAAAAATTAAAAGAATGTCATTTTCTCTGTATTTATGTGGTGTTCCGGGGTTTTCGGGGATATACTGTAATTGGTAAGGGGCAAAGAACTGAAGCCCATAACTAGATGACAATAGCAACAAAAAATATGTGAGTCAGAAATTGCATGGGAATAAAGGCAAAGAACAAAGAAAAAATAAAACAAAGTCATTTTCTCCGTATTTATATGGTGTTCCGGGTTTTTCGGGGATATGCTGTAATTGGTAAGAGGCAAACAACTGAAACCTTAAACTAGATGGCAATACCAACAACAACAAAATGTGATTCAGAAACTCCCTGCTCCCTGGAGCAAAGAACAGAGAAAAATTAAAACAAACTCATTTTTCCGGGTTTCCATGGTTTTCCGGGGATATGCTGTAATGGGTAAGGGGCTATCAACTGAAACCTTAAACTACCAACAACAAAAATATGTGAGTCAGAAATTCCCTGGGCATATTAGGAGCAAAGAACAAAGAAAAATTAAAAGAAACTCATTTTCTCCGGATTTCCGTGGCTCTCCGGGTTTTCCCGGTATATGATGTAATTGATAAGGGGGAAAACAACTAAAAACTTAAACTAGACGGCAATACCAACAAAAAAATTGTGAGTCAGAAATTCCCACGAGGGGGGGGGGGGTATACACTGGCCTTTGCTCTAGCCACTCCACTCAACCTGACCAGCACCGTATGTATGTATGTTTTACCTGTATGTGTACATTCATTTGACAGTGGGCATTTTCATTCTTCCATTTATATCGTTCAATAACTCATTTTTAAATGTATTTGGTTGGAAAATAATTTTAATTCTACAAAATCTTAGGCTATTCAATAAGAAAAATATGTTGTTGGTTTACTTTGAACTTGGAATTTTCTATTCACGGTGTTTCTCACAAGTCAGATGATAAGAGCAAGGCAAATAGTTGCAACTCACGTTTCATCATATTAGCGTAACCATGGCAACAGCTAATTGTAAATAGGACATTATAACATTGAAAAATATAGGAATGTTTTACAGTTTAATGATGCATAACTACAGAGGTCATTTGCGTCAGATAACTAAGTAACTACACAAATATGATACCATATGACGAAATGGTGTGACGAATTAGCAAAGCCTGGAAGTTCTTCTCCAAAACAGATAAACCTATCTTTGCTGGGGGTGGATTAAACAACAACTGTTCTAGAAGGCCGATAACCAATGATTTATGAACGGAAGCGATAAAACGTGTGACGTAGAGAAAAAGGGAACGTTGTGTCACATCGACAGAAATTTTAAACATATTTTATCTGTCTATCGTAAAATAGAAAAATGGAATTTGGAGGAGAGTGACTTCACTAACGAATAATAATAATAATAATAATAATAATAATAATAATAATAATAATATATTTGCCACCATTAGGTAATACAAGATTACAATAGGTTAGGTCAAATGGTAAAAAATTAAAAATCACAATTCAAACATTCTTTAACAGTGTAAAAGTTCTTTGAAAGAAGGATGTGCCTTACTTTATTCTTAAAAATTCTTATGTTGTTTGTATTTCTAACGTCAATGGGGACTTTATGAAAAAGTTTGATACCTTAAACAATATGGCTGCCACAGGTTCTTGTTAGCCTAGATTTAGGAACAATTATGTTAAAATGATTTCGAGTATCATGTGAATGAACTGCGCTGACAGGAATAAATTCATTTTGACGCTCAAATACATACATATTGTTAACAAAGTTAGAGCTACTTGATTTTTTTTTTGTTTTTTTTTTGTTTGTTTGTTTGTTGTTGTTTTTTTTTTTTTTTTTTTTTTTTTTTTTTTTTTTTTTTTTTTTTTTTTTTTTGTGCAGATGCTCTCATGATTATAGAATGACCATTGCCTTAATATGTCCTGTACGTTTTGGGATATAATCTATGTTTGGGAAAGAAATACATTTTTCAAAATCCTACTCCTTCAAATACGTTAACGGTATGGTAAAAACTGGCCCTACCTATTTTTGCTTCTACAGTTTATTTATCAATGAAACATCCTGAATTTCTACTCTGCCGGTCGGTAGAAAATCCACATTAACTGAGTTCAAACATAAGAAAATACACGTTACAAACTCAACTAACCTATCAGTAAATACTACTCATACATATATAAAAGCACTGCATTTAGATATGTGCCTACCTCAAATAATACAGGATAATCGATCTATGGATATACGAGGCTCTCGGTCAAACTGGATTTGACATTAGCTTACACGGGAGTGACCAGCATACTCGATTACTTACCATAATAATAATTACTCTAAATTTGACATCGTCAAGATATGAGTGATAGTTTCTAGAAAAAAATGAACATTTGTAATGAAAAATTAAGTTTTCGATAAATTCCATTTAAAATTTAAAAATTCATATAACTAGACTTCTGCAGAAATAAAGAGTTCGAAAATGTTTTGTGAAAGTTTTGGGAAGTATTCGAAGTATTCAGGGTCTTGGGGTGTTCGGTGTCTTATGGCTGTGGACATGGGGTTATTAGGTTACGTTAGTTTAGGTTAGGCTAATTTAGGTTGATTATATTATATTAATTTAAATTAGTTTACATTAGGTTAGGTTCCGTTTGGTTTCGTTAGGTTAAATTACGTCAAGTTAGGTTCGATGAGATGGGTTGAGGTCTGTTAGAAATGGATTACGCTGAACGCAAACATGGCATAAATTGATATTTATGTTACTGATGATGATGATGAAGATGAAGATGATGATGATGATGATGATGATAAAGATGTTGCTGATATAGATGATGACAATAATAACCATAATCATAATAATCACCGGAATTTTGAAAAGAATCTGGGAGGTTATATGACATGCTCTCCTGACAATCATTGTTTGTCAGCTCCTGTCTTAAGGAGGTCAGGGGTTAAGGGTAATAACTAACTGTGTTTGTTTGTTTCAATGATACTTATTTATAACCTTCGTCGTACTCTAAAAAATAAAGACGGACAGACGTAAGCTCATCCTTTGACGATCATGAACCATTTCCATTAGGCCTTACAGCAGGCCTCTTCAATATTGGAAACCCACCTAAGACAGGCCCATGAATTAAATTCTTTATGTTTAATAGCTTACGGTAGGTCCATTGTTTGGACCACTATAAAGTTTAGGCTATAAAGTTTATATTGAACAAAATGATACAAAATTTGTTTTATTAAATTTGTAGGCTATCTATTTTATCAGAAACAATTTATTTTACATTATATTGACTAATTACAAAAGAAAATTAATTGAAAAGCCTGCCTTACAGCATAAACTAGAGTAGACTAGTCGAACTTTAGAGGAAGTGGAGGCCAAATTTGTCTAGACAAGTCGTATTAAGGACCGTACCAAAATTACTTAATTTTAATTCATATTAACTTAAACGGTTTGCTAATAACTTGAAACACGATCCGTGAAGACTATTATACTGTAGTTATCACTGATTAATTCGTAAATGTTACAAACAATTTTAAAATAATGTAGTATGACAAAAAAGCAGAAAATGTTTGTTTTTACAAAATTCAGCTATTGTCACGGTCGTTTTCAATGAAAAAATTTTAATATAATATACTGAGAAAAATTCCAAATGTCAATAAGTATAACAGAAATAGCCACTTAGATCAGTTCTATAGCCTACTTATTTTTAGCCACTTATATCTTTTTCAAATAAATTTTACACCCAAAAATGCATATTCACAAAGGTGTGTGCTTCCCAATATAGGCATGATCTGAAGGCCAAAATCTCTAATTTCTTTAAGATATGAGCGACAGTTTCTAGAAAAACGAACAATTGTAATGAAAAATTAAGTTTTCAATAAATTGCAATTAAAATGTAAAAGTTCATTTAACTAGATTTCTGCAGAAATAAAGAGTTCGAAAATGTTTTATGAAAGTGTTGGGAAGTAGCCTATTCGAAGTATTCAGGGTCTCGGTGTTCGGACGTCTTATGGCTGTGGACATAGGGTCATTAGGTTAAGTTAGTTTAGGTTAGGCTGATTTAGGTTGATTAGATTATATTACGGCCCGGGCGGCTTGGGTCGCTTAAATCCTAAAAGGGAGAGGTAAAACTACGAAAAAGAAAGAAAGATTATATTACTTTAAATTAGTTTACATTAGGTTAGTTTAGGTTCCATTTGGTTTCGTTAGGTTAAATTAGGTCAAGTTAGGTTCGATGGGATGGGTTGAGGTTCGGTGAGGTGGGGTGAAGTTTGGTGGGGTGGGGTGGGATGAGGGAAAGTTAGGTTAGGTTTAATTAGGTTAGTTTAGTTAATATATTAGTCCTAATAGTTCCTTAGATTCGCTGACTACGGATCCGTCGGACCGGGTTCGATCCCCGGTACCTCCTCGGATTTTTCTGAGGTAGGGAGGTCGGGTAGGGGTGCACTCAGCCTCGTGATTCAAACTGAGGAGCTACTTGATAGAGAAGTAGCAGCTCCGGTCATGGAAACCACCATTAACGGCCGTGGGTGTCGGCATGCTGACCACATGCCCCCCAATCCTGCCATCTGCATATAGGCAGATGACGCAGCGGTCGGGTGGTAGGCCTTGTCCTTTCGGGGATGTCGCGCCACGGAGTTTAGTTTAATAGTTCCTTAGATAAGTCAAATCACATGAAATGATGTATGGAATTTTTACGAAATGGGAGATTATACATTCATGTTAAAAACTATTTAAAATAGTCAATTTGGTACATTTTAATAAAAAAAACTCCAAATTAAATAGAAAAGTCCATGGACTCATGTAATGCAAAATAGTGGAAATGTCAAAATTAATCATTCTAGCGCTACTACTCCCCTCAGCGTTCGCATATTCCGAGAATTTTGTGTACGTTAGGCTACTGCCTTCATCAGCGGGAAGAGAACATATCAAATCATTACGTTAACCAGCCTCCAGCCTCCATTGAGAAACGGAATGTCTTCCGCTATAACTAAAAAAGTAGTTTTTATCCAGTGAAATCTTTCCATAAGAATATCTCAAAGATATTCAAAACATCGCAGTCATCTTTCGACAATGAAGTTGATTCATATGCATAACAATTCCGAGAGATATCTTAAAAACCTAACTGAAGTTTCGGAAAATAATTTTTGAATATGGAAGCTTTTGGAATCAATTTAGGAACAATTCAAAGAACACTAACAAACTTAAATGATATGAAGAAATTGCCTGACTTATGGAAATATTTCATGGACCTTGTCAAAGAAAGTAGAGCAAAGGTTACTATTCTTGGTACGGAAGTGGGTTTTTAAAAGGCTGCACATCATTGGATCGGATAAGAATGAAAATTTGAGAGCTGAATTGAATAATGTATATCCATTAATGACCGCAAAAAATAAATACATAAAAATGGATACAACACATCATAAGAATGGATATTAAAATAATTTTAAAATAAAAATTAGGGTTATATAAACCAGATTGAAAGAGATGGCTGAAGTGAATGGTGTAGAACAGTGTCCGGCAGATGCTGCAGTTGTGACGTAAGAGCCAGTCATCTCGCAAGAGCTTCGGAGAAAGAGCAGTTGAGTTGTATTGCTGTTAATACGCACCAGCGCAGTGGCGTTCAGTGCAGCAGTAGACATGTATGGTAAATTTAGTGCATTCAAAGTAAAACTAGACTTATGAAAACGTCACCTCACCCTCGGAGACACGTCACATTTTCCAAAGTTGTCTACAGTATGTCATCGAATTACAGACATAAATAATTATGTGCAAATATTAGAAGAACTGGATCAGGAATTTGATTGCCGATTTCAAGATTTTGCAAACCTCCAATCCGATATTTGCATATTTGCGACACCATTTTCTGTGGATATTGACAGTGTTTCAACGTCATTGCAACTAGAAGTCATTGATTTGCAAAGTGATATTAAAATGAAAGACCGATTTCAAAACAAAAAGGATTTATCTATATTTTATAGAAGACTAGCATGTGCCCGTGGCTTCGACCGCGATCATTATTTTTCAAAAATTAAAAATTAAGATCATAATACTGAAATCATATTTATTTTATTAACAGCTAAATTACGTGGAGTAGGCTACATACCACGATTAGATAGCGTCGCCTGATAAAAGCGACCGCAGATTCGAGTTCCTTAGCCCAGAAACCCCTCACTAGTTTCGTCCAAATCGAACAATGTTTGACCATATTTAGGCCTATATTGAATATCCCTCTTCCGTGTAGGTTGAAAATTTCATACGTCTGCGGGCCTTGATATTCTAAACAAATGAATCGTCAAGGATGGACTTACAAAATCAAGCGATCGCCCGCGATAATTATTTCAGAAATAAAAAATTAAGAGCATAATAGTTAAATCATTATATTTATTAACACCTAAATCACGTGGACTACATACCACGATTAGATAGCGTCGCCTGCTAAAGCGACCTCAGATTCGAGGTCCTTGGCCCAGAAAACCCCTGTATAGTGAGTTTCGTCCAAATCGAACAACGTTTGACCATATTTAGGCCTATATTGATTATCCCACTAATAATAATAATAATAATAATAATAATAATAATAATAATAATAAAAATAATAATAATAATAATAATAATAATAATAATAATAATAATAATAATAATAATAATAATAATAATAATCCTCTTCGGGATTAGGTTGAAAATTTCATATGTCTGCGTGCCTTGATATTAAAAACAAATGAATCGACCAGCGTGAGCTACAACATTCAAGCGATCGCGATGGTTTTATGTCCAAGGTATGACAAAAATAGCCAAAGCCTACTGTAATTGATTTGACATTGAAATGTATTACTGAAAACTGATGCTTCGAAAACGAAAAAAATACACGTTTTCTGCCCGTTTTTCACTCATAACTCACGAACGGAAGCAAAAATTAAAAATGCAATATGCCAGAAACCTTCCCGGGAATGTGCTTAACAACTTCCCAAAGTTTCATGGCGATCGGATGAATGGTGTAGTAATGCATAAAGGACAGACACACACACATACATTCATTTTTATCTTATAGAAGATTTCCCCAGGCAAGATTCCATCGATTACATATATTTGCTGCTATTCTCTGTCCCATTTAAGAACGATCCTGTTCAAAACAAAGAGGCGTGGCTGTCATAGCCCGCAGGTGAGAACGCACGTGTTCACCATGTTTAATGCTAGTTTGTTTATTCTCAGTACAACTCATCCGCAGGGTCGTCTTGAACAATGAATCCTTTATGTTTTGTTTGCTAATTGATATACTATAATGATGACTATGCCAGTGAGAGTTTGTTATTTCACGTGTAAATGTTGATATTATTATTGCATGAACTTACGAACACTCGTTAGCCACGCTCTGGTAATGGCGCATTCTAATGATATTAACCAATCACGTTTTGTCACATGATGCGAATTTTCCGCGAACTCTCTGTGAGTTCTCCTCCCCTTTGTTTTGACTAGGATCAAACTAGAATGGGATGAATAATAGAATGTTGAGTATATTTGGATCGACGTAGGCCTATGTATGTGTTCTTTTCGTGTATGAAGGTCTACAAACCACAACATAGAAATCACCTATCTGATCAGAACTTAAAAAATGTTCTTCGTTTGTGTGTTAGCCAAATATTGCAATCATATTGGCAATATTGGCAATATTGCCAAATATTGCAAAATCAGTGGACGAGAAAAGAGGGGAAAAAATCTCGACAATGCCTTCAGCTTGGGCACGATAGTGACACAAAGTAAGGGTGTGTATCACAAATCTGAATAGGCCTATAGGCTACTTTTCTCACAAAGGTGTATAGTTTAATTTGTATATTTTGTGTAGTTTGTATATTTTGTGTATTTTGTATATTTTGTATACTTTAACATTTTTGAGTTTCCGAGTAGACAAAGTTTTGCAGTACTGCTTAAAGTATTCTCATGTTTTATGTATTTGTATGTTTATAGCAGTTTCGGAGCCTCATTTAAATATGCGGACGCTTCCGCACCTGAATGTATTATGCATTTCAGATTATTGTAAGTAGGGCCTATATTAAATTTCATTACAAACAAAACTGTTCTGTTACATTGATTTATCACAGTTGTACTCTTTTGTTTTCGTACAAATGTATTGTAATTGTGCTATTACCATACTATCAACGAAAACGGAGCGCACTCTGTCAGTGCATAGACGTCGTACCGCCACTGGCCAGGAGAACCATTTCTCCACGCTGTGCTCAGTACGGAGATATTGCCGAGCAAAGAGCGTCGCTGCTCTGTAGTATGACGTCACGGAGCACGGATCATGCCGGTCACTGGTGTAGAACATTGCGCTTTAATTAACAAACCGGTCCCCGTATTCCCCGTATTCTTGCAATTCTTTCTAATCTGCTCTATGAAGATGCAGACGAAGATGCAGATTTCTTTCCATTTGCTGAACACTTGTCAGAAATCAGAAGGAATTCACTTTAAGGTTTTCCGATTTTTATGAACTTCAATCGATTTTTCTGTGTAAACAACCCCATGGAGGCATCTCAGACTGATGCAATTGTTAAAAGCTAAGCAGAGGAACAAGTTGTCACAAGATTTACTGCGACTTGACATTACTCAAATGGAAACAGATACTGAATCTGTAGCAAACCAACACATAGCTCAATTTTCTCATTAAGTGTATGTGATTGATGTCTTTGGGCGATGGCCGTCCACAAAGTATCTTTCCCTAGGGCCGTTTACATAAACAAAACAAAATTTCGTGGAAATATTTATTGCAACAGATATAGCAAGTGTTCAGTTATTTTTCAACATATCCGCCACATGAATTGAGACATTTGTCATACCATGGGACCAACGTTTGAACACTTGTGTCGTAGAAGTCTGCCGCCTGGGATTTGAACCACTGTGTGACAATCATCTCCGCTTCTCTGGCATTTATTGATGTGTAGGAAAAGATGGAAATCACTAGGTGCGAGGTCCGGGCTGTAGGGTGGATGTTTAAATATCTCCTACCCGAACTTTTTCAGGAGACTTGCAGGGAAATGTTGAAGTTTCCATCCTACAGCTCGGACCGCGAACCCAGAGATTTTCATCCTTACCTACCCCTCAAGAAATGACGGTGAACGATAGAGAATGGTAGAGATTGACACACAAACGGAGGTTATCACACAATGGTTCAAATCCCTGGCGGGATGGTACATGTATTCAAAAGTTGGTCCCACGTTATGAGAAATGTCTCAATTCCGTTGGCGAATATGTTAAAAAATAGCTGAACACTTGCTGTATCTGTTGCAATAAATAATTCCATGAAATTGTGTTCTGTTTCCGGAAACGATCCCAGGGAAACTTATTTTGTGGACGGTATTATTCCCGCCCTTAATCCCAGAAATTAATTCTGAAAGCGTCATCTGGCCCTTCACCCGAAAACAGTTGGACCACACTGGTGTAGAAGAAGAGGAAGAACAATATGATGAAGAAAATGGAAGTCACATCCCCGTTTCTAACTGAATAATTTCTTAGATTTAGGAGGTGCAAGAGAGATAAGGCAGGATTATGGAGACAATTTAAAATATGCTTCTTTTGAATCTAATTTCAAGCATTCTTCGAGGGAGGATATGACTATGCATGTCTCAGCAGCGTTAAAGAATATACCTGAGGCAGATTGTTCTGCTCTAAGCAGAATAAAGAATGCTAAAGGTCAGTTCTCAGTGACATATTATGTCAGTGTTGTGTGCTGTGAGAACAACATAACCACTAACAATTAGGTTTTTTTTTAACTCATGGAAGGATTTATAAGCTCAAGGTAAGAAAATTTGTAAATATTTTTGGGAGTAGGTTTGCTTGCTTCTGATATACTTTTAATTTTACTTCATATTGCTAACTGTTCTAGTGGTTAGTACCATATTTCTCATAAAGATCTGCACGCCCGGGTTCCATTTCCCGGAACTCGGATTTTTCTTGGGTAGTGTGCAACGGTGAGCACTCACTCGTGAGAACAAACTAAGAGCTACGTCATAAAGAAGTAGCTGCTCAAGTTCCTATATAGGCTTAGTATTTTAAATACATTGTACTCCAAATAAACTTTCATGTCGACAATTTTATGGTTTATTTAGGTAGATTATAATAATACGTTTTAAATTTTACTGCCCGTATCATGGATATGATAAGGACCTCTAAAATTCGAAGTGTAGTTTTCTGCATTATTGCACGTTTTGAGATTCCTTGAGTCCAAAAATATTATTTCCAGGAAACAGCGTGTATGTGAATAGCAACAAGGCCACTTCGGGAGCCACTCCCTCACCCTCTGCTTTGGGCACGTTTTTTTCGCTCCCAACTTACATATCGCTTACATAGTACCATATTGTTAACAATCATGGTATAGTCTTCACTCTTATTACTTCAATCAAAAAGATAAATGTGCATATTCTATATTGATGAAATCAACTACGAGTAAACCTGTATGTAGGCCTATGTCGTAGATAAGTTAATCTAATAGAACTTTCAGTTACATAAGGAATTTACTTAAAAATGTTTTTGCTACTTATCTAATTAGAAGAGAAAATATTTTATTTGTGTTGTCCTTTTGATCGTTTCCTTTTCTTTTTCTTTTTCCTTTTATGTTTAAAACGCTTCTGCTAGACTTACGTATACTACGAACATTTCAGCGATTTTCTAAAAAAGTATCTTTTTTTAACTACACAATTTTTACCACACGTAGGTGTCACAAATAGCTTAATTTCAGCGCAATATATACCTCAACAATACACAGAAGTTGAGTAATAAAATGTTGCAAAATCGCGATTTTTAGTGGTTTTAGAATTTTCTTGTAAAAAGTTATGAACCTTTTTTTATCGTTTTGGGACGCCTTTTTTCGTCTTTTTTAAGTTCTATCTCGTGCTATTTTTAGTTTTTTTCCTTTTGACACATAAAAAAAAATCGCGCTATTTTGCATTTTTTTCACCATGATCCTATAAACCTATTTTTTTTCAAAACACATACGATAAATTCCTTCTATTTTCATCCTAATTATCGCGTAGAGAAAGTGACCTTAATAATTATTCAATTAATAAGTATTTTTTGCTACCTCGCCTGGACTTATTATCCGTGTCTGAACAGCACAGTTCTAAACCATAAAATCTTACGTGTTCGATGCTGAAATTCGGGGTCTAACAAGAAAGCTATGAACTACACCATATCATTTTGAAAATATGTATGAATAAGCATGTCATAATTAGAAAAAAGGAAAATTATCGAGCAAACATTCCTTAAAATCTGTGATAAATAGGCTACATTAAAAGCTCTTGAGTCAAGTTATGTACAATAGCTGACTTTAATCCAATAATAATAATAATAATAATAATAATAATAATAATAATAATAATAATAATAATAATATTATGTTATGTTATATTATAAATTTTTGGTTTTATGGTTATTTAACGACGTGGTTGTACTTCAGACCTATGACAATCTCTGCTGAGCTAGAATTCTGTTTCGTACGAACTCTTTGAAATGCCTGTGAATCTACAGAAGTACAGATACATTTTTGCACACATAAATACCATCTACCACGGTCGGATCAAACCCGCGAATGTGGGCGCAGAAAGCTAGTGCCATATTGACTGCGCCACATTGGAGATAATGTATATAATTAATAATTTATATGTAATATAACTAAGATTATACATATATATATATATATTGTATAATTATAGACATTATACAGACAGTATAATTTGTAAGTATTCTGAATCTTTTATTTACATCAACAAAAAGTTTTAGTAAAATCATCTAAATCTACGGTAGTTCCGATGGTTCGAACATCGATATCAACTTCGCAATCCAAGATTACGATTTCATCACAAACATTTATAGGCTTAAAGAAAGCAAAGATTTCTGCGGTGACCTAATAAAGGGCAAGGAGATAAATCCGGGTATCAGTCCCTGTTTGGGTTATTGCTTCTGATAATCAATTTTTAGCTTGTAATTTATTATTCAACTGAAACAGTAATTTTATTTTAAAATTAAATATGAATTACTAATTCATTTTCAGTCAAAACTTGATTTAAGAATATATTAATAATATTAATAATAATAATAATAATAATAATAAACTAGCAGTTACGTCATGTGAGTCAAAATAAACTTCCAGACCATTTAGTCTTCGGTATTCAACTACTGTAGTAGCATCTTGTAAATGTCAGTTATTTTACCACAGCTGCATTTAAGGTCAACTAAATAACAGTATCTACAGTGAATAAAATATAAGTACCGTATATGTAAATACGAATTTCCTATCGTCTACATCAGCGTTTCTCAACCTTTTTGAACCCGAGGACCTCTAAAATGCCTTAAAAAATTTACGGACCCCTAATTTTACATCCCATTTTTAAAAGAAGGCTTATATTCTTAATATTTGTGGTATTAATTATGAGTCATTGTAACGAAATATGTGAAAAAATGTTTACTTCTTTACTTTCCACTTGCTTCATATTTTTTAATTATGTCTGCGGACCATCTGCACCATCTTCGCGGACCACCAGTGGTCCGCGGACCATAAGTTGAGAAATGCTGGTCTACATAACCGACATAACTCCTCACTACTACCATTATTTCAAACTGACTATTTTGTGTTTTGTTGCCTTCGTGGACTCTCTTATACCGTAAATATACACCCTTAACCACTATAACCACCAAACTTCTAGTGCAGGCCTAGACTCTACAGCACAGTTAAGTGTAAACAAATAATGTATTTTATGTATTCTGCCCAGGGGCAGGAGGAATCTTGGGTAATTATGGTCAAATAAAAAAGTGATCATACACTTATATTTACTTCTAGTTACTTATATATATTATCACGGACTTTGTTTTAATCTCTTAACCACCCCTAGAATTTGGATTCTGTAACTAAAATATTAAGAGTTGAATATATGAAAACTTTTTTTCCTAATTTAGATTTTCAAAACATGGTCAAATGATTTCGTTAAAAACGTAAATTTCAATACTTCTCTATCCATTACTAATAAAATGGCTATATTTGTTTTTCTGTAAAAATGACTTAGGGGTTAGCTACTCGTATGCACTTTCTATTTTTCTAGGCTAGCTTAATTAGGTAGAAGATACATAAAAAATCTAGCATACTAAAGAAGTAGAGGTAGTTAAAATGAGCATTTCTGGTCAAACACATTTCTTTATAAAATTGAAGAGTTATTGTAATAGAAAGGAAATAAATATTACTTATTTTCTCAAAACCTAGATGTTTTAATTAAATCATTTATTTAACAAAAATAATTAATACATATTTATTAATACTGTTATATTTTTATATAAATTGCAGGAATTAAACAATTTTATTCTTAATTATATCGTTTTAAGCAATAAATATAAATAATTAAACAAACAAAACTAATCTTGTTCTAATTCTAAATGAAATGAAATAAAACTAACCACAGATTCATGAACCTTACCCTTACACGAAAATCATACATAAACAATTAAAACGACTGATAAATAAAAGCCTAAAAGTCCGGGATTGAGGTTCATTTCACGATTTAAGTGAGCCACCCGGGGAAAAACCTCAGATAAGAGCTCCGTAGAAAAAAAAAGTTTGGTGAGTTTCGTTCAAATAATTCCATATTTTCCCATTTAGGCTTGGATTCATGAGCGAGTTAACAAAATGGAAACGATTGACAAATTGGTTCGTTAAATTGCAGAAATTCGATTTCAATTATGCACATTTTTTCCCGGTTGCTGTGGCTTACCGAACAAGGCTACCATCAGTTAATTTCGCAACTGAATGCGGTGCACATTCGTGATAGTTAGATTTATTAAAAACTAGGCCTATAGAATAATGTAGTTATCACATGTGTGCACACAGCAATCGAAATTAGGATTTTTCAGTTAACCTAATCCTTCTGCTGACTTCATGGTCCTCGGTCAACTCAACCTGTAACTGAAACGAGTATCCGGAACAAAGCTGTGTGTCAAGGCTGACTACCTTACACCCTACACTTGCCATATATATCAAAATCTAGGATCCTCAACCTCTCGGAACCATAAGGGCTTCCTTGGTCTATATGAGGATCACTTCCACCTTTTTATAGTTTTATTCCGATCTTCATGAAATTTTGCATACTTAGCCTGCCGGGCTCCTTCCCTCTTTATCGCCATCCACGATGCTTCTTTATTCCCCCAAGAATTATTGAATTACCACCGAAGAAGAAAAAAATATGAGTATTGGTCACATAAACCCTGCAGCCAAAATACGGAAGGCTATATAAGGATATAAAGTTTGAAAATCGAAAGTACTCCATAAGTTTACTTCTTAGTATAAGCAAAATATAAAACCCGTAGACGCCGGGTTTTTTAAGCTAGTGTACAATAAAAATTATAATTTATTTAGAATAACTTGTATTCTTCTGAGAATATTATAAGAGAAAAATTCCTCTAACACTGGGATTCGAAACCAAGACCTTCGGTTGTCCGTGCAGCTGCTCTACAACTGAGCTAAGCCAGAGTTCGCGTCATAGTGCCAGATGGAATCTCTCTCCTATGGTCTACCTCATTGACAGATAAGTTATATGTCATATGCAGTACTGAGAGGTCCTCTCATTAGTGATCTTTGTGACCGGGCTTCCACTGTTACTGTAGAGTAACATTCAAGATGGATACATGCATTCATGAACCGAAGATTCTCATGTAAAGGCCAATAGAGACTATAATCTGTGGTTCAGCATATATCCATTTATATTATTCTGTTTCCTTCGTCTGAGGGTAGCCCATTCACAAAGCATAAGCCTACTGGAACGAAATAAATAATCAAATTACTTTTACCATGTGTAATAAGCATGCCGTTACAGTAAGTCAGCAACGTCGCACACAGTAGGCCTACCATTACAGCTTTGCAAAACAAACATTTCTACCTCTTCTGGGACAAGAAAATTCTGAACTGATAGGCTATCCATTATGATTGTCCTGATTCTAAAATCGAGCTATCATTCATTCATCTCGTGATTTGCAGTTTCCTCAACATTTCCATTCATATTTTAAAAATAGCTGATATGTAAACTGTACAGTAACTTATAGTACTTATAACGTAGTATACTAGTATAGTATACTAGTATAGTATAGACTACCATTCTTATCAACTCAGTAATACATCGGGAAACTATTTAACATTGAATTACCACATTATTTGTAATTTATTCAAGCTGAAGCGCAAACTTTGTTTACAAACAACATTTTTTTTAACGATCTCTGTAAATTCTTTGATTTGAAAGAATCCGGAAGATAAAGTAGTTAACATTACTCTAATTCAGAAATCATTATAGTAGTCGCAAGTGGGTTAACGCTAGCTTTAATATGCTTTGCTGACGACATATCACAATCTAAACAGTTAACTAATTATTATTAATATCAATATTTAATCGTTATTATTACTGTTGTTCTGCCCATGGGGAGTTCCTTGGACTTGATCTGAAAATTTTGCTCTCCATGTCCTCTTATCCTTGGCATCCTCTTACAGGCCATGGAGGCCCAGAGGGTTCCAGGAGGTTGAGGCTCCAAGATTTTTAGACATCGGAAAATGAAGGTGGTAAGGTTTACGCACCGACCGCCTTTACCCCCAGGAGTGCTCCTGGTACTCATTTCTGTTAGAGGCTGAGTTGACCCCAGGGTCATAGTGCCACCGGAAGGATTAGGCCAATTGAAAAACTCCAACGACCAACGGGATCGAACCCGCGACCTTCCGGTTTGTAGCGCAGAGCCTCAACCATTACGCTACGGCGTACCCCCTCTTTCAGTAGCCTACCTAATATATTTTCTCCTTTAAATCGTGAAGCAGCCTAGATTCCTTTCCTTCCAAGACCTGGAGTTCCCTCCAACCTTCCTTCGATGACGTCATGCAGCAAATAATTTCAATTCTCGGTAATTTTCCAGAAACATAATATTTTGCGCTAAAAAAAAGGCAACCCATTTGCAGCATGGTTTTCCTAGTTTCAAGTGCATGTTTGCGACAAGACACTGCAACGCGTAGTGACTGACTAGGGATGTGTAAATGCTTGTTTTAACATATAGCCACATTCTCCTTCCCAATTCTCACTGGCTTGGTTAAAAATAGCCCAGTGGCTATGCTGCAGTGACAATATTGTCACCTCGTTTGATGTTCATTTGTGGAATAAAACCTAATATTACCCTTTTCTTTAAACAGTTCACTTTGCCAAATTTACAATTTTCAAAAACTAAACACTATTTATTCTTTCTGTTTCAATAACTTCAACTTTTACGTACATGTTGCTGCAGAAAACGTTACTGTAGATGTTGTACAAAAACAAACAATAAGCATTGCGATGTCAGTGGTACTAATTTTTAAATTATTTATAAGGTTAGTTCAAAAATATCAACATTCTTCTTCATTTATAGTGTGTTATTTTTGTCGCTAAGCGAACATTTCGATATCAGTGGTGCCTTTACTTTTGGACATCCTTTCAGTTTACTAGGCTTAAAAGTTGTTTTTGATGTACCGCAATCGGGTCCTCCAACGCAAACTGGCTGTGATTTAATCCTCCTGATTAGCCGTCCTGCCTCAAACGTACTGTCCTCTCAGTTTTAAACCTGGGTATATTACGGTGTAATGAAAACCATTGCATTGCATAAAACTATGCTTCCTCTACCCCCCACACACATACATACACATGCGATAGTTAATCTAAATTCTAAATAGTGAATTTCTAAAAGACAACCCTGATAAAATGTTAATTTTAACTTATAGGTAATATTTTCAACATTTCAGTTTTAATTTAAAACTAGCATTGTAAACTTTAGTAATTATAGTATTTAATAATTAGAATCTGACTTGTCCTGTATCATGTAAAATGATCAAAGGATGAATAAACCAGGGCCGTCGCGTGGGCGGGGCGACCAGGGCGTTCGTCCCGGGCGCCGCGACCAGGGGGGCGCCGTGGTAACGGCAAAAATAAAACAACAAAATTTGAAAAAAATGGGTGCATACCATTTGCGCAAAACTACCCGTGGGATACTGTTACAGTACCGCAAATGAATGTGACAAATTAATCACACAACGACTACATAAATTTAGGCAATCTACTTCGCCGCAATATTTTTATAAATACATGGCTCTAAGCTCTAACTTTTAATTTCTGAATTTACGAACACACCCATGTGGTAGGTCTACTGGTGTGGCAGCACTGATGAACAGTATTACGAACACGGCCTATAAGGCGCTAGTGAGGCAGTAGGCCTACTGCTGAACAGTAGATAAATTTCCACCGGTGTTATGGACTAGTTGTTCATCAAGCGATCCCTGAACGACAAATGTTGCCGAGTCTTTCCATAGACATTGTAAAAAACCATTTC
Source organism: Ectobius pallidus (assembly GCA_964059195.1). Taxonomy (NCBI): domain Eukaryota; kingdom Metazoa; phylum Arthropoda; class Insecta; order Blattodea; family Ectobiidae; genus Ectobius; species Ectobius pallidus. The sequence continues at coordinate 109,759,046 of CAXKWD010000003.1, read as the reverse complement.
ATGACCATCTGTTCATGTGCTGACTGCACTGCTTACGGAATTCCAGAGCGAAATATACATCTCTATCACTTCTTTGCAGAAGAGAAAAGGTAGGAAACATATCATACAGAAACACGCATACAACATGGATCTCTGGAAAAGTTATTCAGCTGGTACAATATCGTTACTACAGTACACCAGAACTTTGGGACATCGTTACCAGCCACAACAGCTCTGAAGAAAATGAGTGATATGACGAATCCTTTGGAGAATGCAGTGGACGTCACACTTCTAGTGTAAGGCAAGCCTTAATGTTCATTTGCGCTAATGATATGTTAACTTTTGTGGTACTGTAACCATGCCCATTTGCGTAAATGCAACGTACTTTTGCTTAAAAGTGCTGCACCGGAAAAAATAAGTTAGATGTACATAAGGTCTTTTTTAAAGTTAGGTATAACTGAATTTTGAATATTACGTTGTATGTATTTATTGAACAAATAAATATTTGACACCAATAGCTTTATATTTGCTAAGTTATCCCAAAATAGAAATTTGCCCAAAATTGAGCAGCTGGATTTGCTGTTAATAATAATAGCCTAATAATGAACTCTACTGTGGGTCTTAAATCCTTGAATCCTTACAGATAGGTGGAATGTCGGGTGGGTGCACGTGGGATTGAGTTGGGGGGGTGGGCGCCTGACGATATCTTGCCCCGGGCGCCAACAAACCACGCGACGGCCCTGGAATAAACATACAATACAATACAATAAGATATTTGGTTTTCGGGAGTTCCCTAGATTAGGCTGTATGAATTTCAAATCTCACAATCTGCTTACTGGCATTGTCGGTTTTAAGCTGCCGCTCTTTCTCTCTCGCTCATTCTTTCTCACGCTTAGTCTCACTTTTCTCTCTCTCTCTCTCTCTCTCTCTCTCTCTCTCTCTCTCTCTCTCCCTCCCTCCCGGTCTTTCATTCTCACACATACATACGAACACACTATTAATAATTAAGGAATCACGCACAATGTGCATTATCTTAACCTACTGACACACTATTACATGTGCATTAGGTCATAAGCCAATTCAGTTTAGATTTGTTTTCAGTGATGGCGACAGGCAAATAATGATGAAGCAAGTTCCGGAAAAATATAGCCTATATTGCACATGCTGTTTTAGACAATAACAAATTATTGTGTTAGATAACAAACTTAGGTAACCTAACTTCAATTAATATACGTAATGACATTAAATGCATACATCCTGAACCCCCCCTCCCGGTGGGACATAGGGCCTATAACACCTCAATTCACAACGATGATTACTGGACATGGAATGACAAAAGAATACCTCACCCGGTTTCATATAATTGATGATCCAACTTGCAAGTGTAGAAGAGCAATACAAACTGTTAATCACCTTGAATTCCCAATTGTTAAACCCCAAAGAATAAAACAAATAGAGGAAATAAAAAAGAAAGGAGACAACTGGCCAGTGACAAATGAGAAATTAATACAAAGACACCTTAGTGCTTTTCATAATTTCGAAAAAAGTATGAACTTTGAAATTTTGTAAATACATAAAGTAAATACATACAGTATCAGGATCTAAAATACTATAGGATAGAACATTTGTAAATTACGGCAAGTAGTAAAACCAGACAGATGAACATTGTAAAGTAAACATAAATTAAATAAAAAATGTAATAATTGAAAACTACTTTTAATGATAAATAATAATATATAAAGCAAGGTTACCTTAAAGCTTGTAATATTACAGATGTAATGGGGCATGCTGATTGTAAATAAATTTTAAAAAAATAGGGCCTCCAAGTGGAGGTTTTGGTAACTTACCTAAACTGATTTTGTTACACTCAATTTCCGAGAGAGGCAGAAAAACAGCTGGTAAGTCCATCGCCTCTGAACTCACGTAGGAAACTAAGATAAGATCTATTACTTGGACAATTTTTTCCAGAGGCTCTAATTTAGGATTTGTTCTCGAAAGTGCCGTAAAGCTACGACACGGACCCCCCAGCTGTAAGTCCCTCCCGGAGGACTCCGTGCTCAGGAATTTTACATTTTGAAAAACCCATCGAACGTGGTCGGGTTTCAACCCACGACAACGGATCTAGAGGTGGGCACACTACCTCTACGCCACCGCAACCAACAAATAAATAGTATAGACCTAAATAATAATCGATAATAGATCAAATATCTTAATTTAAAACTCATATAATGGTACTGTACGATGTCGCCGTGGGAGTTGAAAATGTGGCTGCCTTCCACACTAGCGGCCTGGATTCAATTCCCTGTCGGGTCTGGAATTTTTAATCGTCTTTCCTGGGTTAGGACTTTGTGATGTGGTGTCCGTTCAGGACTTGTGTTGTCTCTTCATGCCCATCCGCTAACATATGCAATAGCAAATCTGAAGTATGCCTATCACCCTTGTCTGAGTCGTGGTCATCGTCCCATGGTTTCGTTTCGGGTCTGGACCTGCCTTGAGGCAGAACAGTCATCATCATCATTATCACAATAGCAAGATACCTCGATCCTTTTACGAGACTTCTCAACAATTGGAAACAAATAATTAAGTGACTCGATATCAGTTTGCGAGACCTTGGAGATAGCCTATTATCTGTGGAGTTTTACCGGATAAAATCTTAAGTATGATGTAAGAAAATCATGTCATCGACCAGTCAACAGTATCACTTTAATTAGCGTCATAATTCCAGATGAACCAAGTCTTCTCGTAGTTTTTTACCCTCTCTCTTTCTCTTGCCCCTCCAATGGAATTTTCCCATCACTCTATTGGCTGAAAGAAATTACCACACCTCATGCTTCATCTTCCGATAGGTCCATAGAAAGCAGCCACATGCTCTCTTCCAGATATAAATATGTCAAATTACTATTACTGACAGTATATGAAAGTTTCCTGTTAGAGATAATTTCAACTTCTTATTTGTTTCGGCTTTTGTCAAATCTACATTTAACAATACAAAATGAGTCAAAGAGTGAATGGTTATGTAGCTGTCAATGGCACAAATGGCTATACGTCAACCAATGGGACAAACGGTTATTCGTCTCAATACACCAACGGGGATGCAGTTGGAAATGGTATTAATTGCAATGGTTATAAGAATGGCCATGTGGCAACAGATGGATATCATTATAAAAAAGGACTTCCGGAAACAAATGGCTGTGCAAGGAACGGCTGTGACAAGCGAGCAATGACGACAGATTTCTTCGCAAGGTGAGTCAATCAAATTCATGTTCTGTCATTTTGAGATTCTAAAAAGTGAGCAAATAGTAAGTAGGTAATTATAATAAAGATAAATAAAAGTGATCTAATAGTGTCGAACCGGATTAATGTTTCATTAAAACATCGAAAATTTGGTTTTAAAACAATTAGGACTTTTTCAATAATAATTATATAATAATAGTAATAATAATAATTTCGTTTAAACTTAACGTTTTAATACCATAACATAATTTTCTTTACACTTGAAATTTCACTGAATTTCACGGAAATGCTGCGAAAAAAAATAGCCACCAGGTTTTATTTTTTAAATACGTAATAAAATATCTGTTTTTTTCCCTCTCGAAGCAAGTCATAGACGGAACTATGGGGAAAGGGTGCTGCAGGATTCTAGGCATTTTAAAATAAATCTTTGAATCCTTCAAAATACGTGCATCTTATGAAACTTATCGACCATTTTCTAAATCTAACCAAATATAACCCAGGAAATTATGTTAACCACTAGTTGCAGTTGTAGTAATTTTATTGATGCATTTTAATAAAGTGCTTCTTTTCTGGTTATGTATTTTATTGTAATAGTTATCAACAGCTAACCAATTAACAAGTTTGCAACGCTTAAATTGTATTTTTATATTTGTTTCATTAATGTATTTTAATGTCAATTTACATGCAGAATTAGTTGTGACTGACAGATAAGGTTTTCCTTACCGACGAAAGCCTATGTGGAAAAGGCATCTTTTCATTATATCAGCATTCAAGTATATTTCAACCAGCCTGTGGCCATCCCCAGTGAATTATTTAAATTAGATATTAGAATATAGCCGCATGAACCAACCATGTTTTATTTGGTTACGTAGCTATGCTGGCAGGCTCTGAATTAAAGCTAAAGTGTTAAGCTACATAGGCTACAACGACATAAAACATGATTGATCGATGTGACTTGTGTTTTAATTTTTAACTTAAATTATTCACTGGTGAAGGCTACAAGCTGAGTGAAATAAGTTTGAATTTTAACATTTTATGTTAACAAGTTGGAGTTTCCGCATTTACACTCTAGTAAGAATGAGATGTTGGTAGTACAACAGCTAGGAGAACGAGTTTTTAACTAATGCGGAAAGACATTCCTGTTAGAAAACATGTGATAATAAAGCAATTTTGCTATACGGTACATTTGTAAGTACAGTATTTACATAGAACAGGCTTAGAACTCTAAGGTGGCGAAATATTCTGTAATATACTATAAACGTGATTCGCAATTATTATAATACATAGGCCTACTGTAAATACATACAAATTGTACCATATTCGTATTGTATACGGTTGTATGGGGAACAATAAATATGCAAGCTACTATTAAATACAGAAAAAGACGTTGCAGTGCGTACAACATAATCCTATTATATGTTATCAATAGTAGGCCTACGTTGTATACAGCACGAATTTCAGTGTGAAATTCAAACCGAAATGAAGCTTGTTGTTGTTGTTTTTTCTTTTCAACCAAAAGAATATGCCGAACAATGAAAAGTATAAAGGAGTACACAATTGAGTATTACTTTTGTTATTAAAATGTAGAAGATTCTGTTTTCAGTAAATTGTATTGGGCATTACACGCAGTTGATCTGGGGGGGGGGGGGGAGGAGAGATTTAATATTGCTTCTGTGGGTTTTACATCCGAGCAGTAATTTAAAAGTTAGATTTTGTAACCCGTTTAAACATAAAATAGCCTACATAAGACTTGAGGCTTTCTCGGAGCTGATTATTAATAACAGGTTCACGTGCTAAAACCGAGTCAAGGGATCTAAAATATCCGAGATTTCGGCCGCTGTCATCTCTGTGGCCGAAAGCTTGGTTATTTTAGATCCCTGCACTCGGCTTAAAGCCTGCAAAATTGTTATTAATAAAATGGTCTATTTTCTAGAGTGCCAATTTCAAAATCATTAAAAACCCGGATCGGTTTGGTCGAGATGATAACGTCGAGGACACGGGTTAAAATCCCGTAATCTGTTAAACTGAGTTATGGTTTATCGGTGTCTTTACCTGTCGCAAATTTTAGTTGCGAATTGCCATCTACCCTGAACATTTCAAGCCTGTTCTGATTTCTTAGAGGAAGGTCTTGCTTTTTCGTGATCGCACACCTCAACTAATGTAATTATGACATTAAACAAAACATGTAACTGAATATGTATCAATAATCGCATGTAGTATTTCTGTACTGTAATGGAACATGGACCGTCGGCGTGGTCTTGTGGTTAGCGTCGCTGACCACAAGACCAGGCGTCGCTGATCCGTCGGCCCGGGTTCGATCCCCGGTACCTCCTCGGATTTTTCTGGGAGGTCTGGTAGGGGTGCACTCAGCCTCGTGATTCAAATTGAGGAGCTACTTGATAGAGAAGTAGCGGCTCCGGTCATGGAAACCACCATTAACGGCCGTGGGTGTCGGCATGCTGACCACATGCCCCCCAGTCCTGCCATCTGCCTACAGGTAGATGACGCAGTGGTCGGGTGGTAGGCCTTGTCCCTTCGGGGATGTTGCGCAACGGAGTTTAGTTTAGTTTTAATGGAACATGCTGGAAAATAAAGTTACATTTTTGTCGATTTTACACAGCACTTTACATAAATCAACTTATGCCTTTTGTTGCTTATTCTAATTGTTGTAACTGCGTTCTAGAAATATAGTGGTACAGTGAACGTTCAGGATGCTGAGGCGTATTTTTACTCGGAGTGGAGTCACGTAACGAACTGGTATGCTGAACTCGATTGTCAGTAATTGAAACCTCGACATGACAAGCTGGAATTTATTCTCGAGGCCACTTTTTATCCCTACATACGGTTTATTTATGTCTTGCAATAATTTTCTGCGCGTTGTAGCATTGAGCTTTTTGTTTGCAACAGGAAAACATACTCATGATGTATTCGACATTGGATTTAGACTCCTGCGACTGTTTTCTGTCATTAAGGCAATAAAACGTGAAATTCTGATGACACATGCCTAAGTTTGTAGTACCCTGATTTCGCAGAATCTTATTTAATTTATTGCGATATCGGGAACAGTAATGGAAAAAAAAAAAAACTATAAGATAGAGGAGAACCTGCCCTCTCTAATCAGTAAGATGAAATATTACCATTTCTGTTCGCAATTTTGCAATAAATAAAATATTGTAAAAAGGTTTGCTAAATCAAGGATACTGCGAAATTAGGCAAGTTTGCTATATGTGATTATTTTATTGTTTTTATTTATTTCTTTTGGATTTAAAATTTTATCATTTCATAAAACCGTATTAATTGATACACCACCCGATTAAGCTACTGCTTGTGGCCGGGAGTGTAGTTAACAAAAACATGTTAACAAAAACATGTTAAAAAAACTTGTTACTTTCAATTTTTAAATTATATACAAGATTATTTTTTTTTTTTTACTTTATGTTTGACATTTTAATGAAGTTGCAATAGTTTTATTTTATGCTTTATATGATCCTAATACATTTAACTCTCATAATCCGGTTTGATTTGTTACTATTTCGACCTTTTAAATTAGGTCACGTGATTTTTAAGAGGCGAGATATGTTCATTTAAATGTCCCATATTTGTGTTATTTTACTCCATCTTCATCATTGTAATCTTAATGATGAAAAAACCGTGAAATAAACCCAAGTCAAATTGGCAGGCCGCGGGCTCTGGACCGAATGCAGATTTTTTTTTCAATAAGATAGATAGATATAGCCTAATGTTTATTCAGAATTCGTGTTCCCTTGAGAGGGTCTCCCTCGATCACACTGTATTTCTTGGGGGGCCCATCAATAAAATGCTTACACTAATCTACTCTTATACAATTCAACGGCTCTAAATAGCGTGCTTGCTCGCTCGCCCGCTTCGTGAGACATCGGGTATACTCGGCGATGTTCGTCTCTCGCAGTCTAAACTTTCATGACGACTACAAAATTAGGAAGGAAAACCGTTTCTTTATTATATAAGGCCTAAGTGAAATGAACACAATGAACAAATATTCTAATTTTATTTTTACTTACAATTTTCATAGCTCTGAACCACAAATCTTTTTAATAATCTACCAGTGTAAATTTCTTAAAAATCCTGGACTCAATGAATAATGGCGGGCGAAGCCAGGGGCACCAGCAGTATAATATTGATGGTTTAACTCTTGAAATATCGCTGATAATAATAATCCAAACAAACCATTCCTTCCCTTGAAACATTATATAATTTCTGAAAATTACACTGAATTGATCAAATAAAATTAACATCATATTCATGTCAATAAACAGTTGAGAAACAATACGTATTATGTGTTCACAGGTTCCTTTGGAACTGCATAATCGATTCTGATATAGTTTTCCCAGGGGGCGCTTTCTAATCGTAGAATGTACTCTGAAGCCGGAATTTTAGCTGTTTCATTAATATTATTAATGACTTAGTTTATGAATGATTCGCGTGCAAGTGTTAATAAATATAATGCTTTAATAATTATTATACTCTTAATTTTTAATTTTTAAATGAATTATCGTGGGCGAAGCCACGGGCACCTCCTAGTTTGTTACAAAGTATTGTGTGTGTCAGAGTCGAAGTTCCCCGGCTCTGCTGACTCAGCTAATACCTCTAGGCTGCATTGTGTTGATACACTGTAAACTGATCAGAAATTACACATTCCTTATAGTGGACATAATTATCATCTCCAACTAAAATGATTAATCATAAGTTTATAATTATAATGTTAACCTAATAAAATGTTAATTCTATCTATTATAACATATCATACCATAATTAACACACTGAACAATAAACACTGTTAGTTCATTTCTCTTGCTCTTCTGCAATCGAAACTTTCCACTCCTTTTTAATTTTATACAATAATAGCCCCACACTTTTTTAATAGATTTTAATGTTTTTATAATTATTATTCTGCTATATATGATGTTCGGATGAGTTTTTAATATTTCGTTATTTAGATACTTCCTTCTCCAATTCTACTTCAAATTTTCTGTTTTTTGGCACTCTAATATTATAATTTGCTGCGCATCTTCTATCCCCTTGCATAGTGGGCATCTACCTTTTTCATGGTTTTCCCTAATTCCTCTAAGTTTCCAAACTCCTAATCTCCACCAGGCCCATCCCATAATTTCCCTTTGTGAGCATTTAGTTATATAATCCTACTTGTTCCATATCTTTTTCATTTCCACATAGAATACAGTGATATTTTTTCTCTCATTATTACTAAGCAGTCCTGTCTACTGCTGTATCTCGTTTGCCTTAATATAATATTTACTATCGATTTTATGTCCACTTCTCTGTTTATTAACTTCTCCCATAGCATACCTATTCCTAGATGATAAAGCTAAGATTTTATAGCGCTCAGGCTGCTGGGAGATGCTCTATTTTTATTTTTCGCCACATTCTCCATTTGCTCTTTCAGGCATAATTTTAGCAGGTTATCGTCTTTTTTATTCCAAATATAATTATAATACTTCATGATTCTACTTAAAATAATTCCTTTTCCGCTGTCTAAACCTAATTCGTATCTGGCGGCCTCATTTGATGATGAATGCGGAAGGTTAAGTACCAATTTGGGTAATTTCGCGCGTAGTTTAGGCCTATCTATGGTTTTCCAGGCTTTCATATCTCCCCATAGCCTATTTCGACCCCATACAGCACCTTTGCTTCGACTACTGCCTTATATATATATTGAAAAGTATTTTAAAATCGATGTCTGGCAATTTGGTTTTGGCTACTCTAATTATATTAAAAGCCATTTTCCCTGCGTTCCACGCGGCTTTATTTTGCATCTTCCAAGATACCTTGTGATTTATTACTAATCCTAAATATTTTATTTTGTTTACTGTTTCCAAATTTTCCCCATTCATTTCCCAGTATTCCTTTGAACCCTTTTTAGTACCTTTTTTACCTATTAAAACGTTAGTCTTCTTCGTATTTATTTTTAAATCCTAATCCTGGCAGAATTTTCGCACTTTGTCTATTTTCCTTTGTAATCCAATCCTTATGCAATAAAATATAACATTCAAACTTTTTTATTTATTTATTTATTATTATTATTATTATTATTATTATTATTATTATTATTATTATTATTATTATTATTATTATTATTATTACTTTTACGTTATTTAATACATGCATGAAAATTGATGGGTGGCTTTTGTGTTGCAAGTGCATTATATAGCCCAATTCAAGTTTGAACCACACTGGATAAGATTTGTAGACTGTATAAAATTCACCAAATTTAATGTGGTACTTAGTTTTTACAATTGTCAGATCCCATTTAATTGTAAACAAAATTCGAAAACAGAACATGTTGTCAAAACGGATGTTCATATTCAAGTCAAACACTGCGCAAACGGTACTGGTCATTCTGTATAATGCCTAAGAATTGTATAGAATGCCTAGGAAAAGTATGTAACATTTTCACCTAACATGCCTAAAACCATCAGGCATTCTATACATTACCTAGGCATTCTATAGAATACCGGGATTTCACACAATGCAGGTAACATATAGGCCTACACTGAACGATGAATTTTCATTTGGATTCCATTCTCTTAGTTTAATCTCTTCCGTTGTGGGGACATTTGAGGCACTCAGAATACAAGTGGTGTAAGGAAGAATTGCAAAATTCTTAAACGAGAGTTTAACTGTTACATCAGCGTAAGTCGTTTTCAGAGAACGAGTGCAATAAGTTCAAACTTCAATTAACTTATTTCACTCCCATTTCAGTAGTTACTTAAGTGATTATGTACAAACTTATGGAGATAGATTTATGTGAGGCCAAATATCTCAGAAGCAATTTCTATGAACTTACACCACTTGTATTGCGCCTCATTTATGCGGCCCACGCCGTCCGGGCCTTACAGAACTGCGATCTGTCGGGAAAGGGATTACATTTGGATCAAATAGGCCTACACATTTTTTTTACCTGACAAGAATATGGAATGTCTCCCTAGATGGGTGGTCATCATAATGTTAGGGCCACCTCCGAGACATAACGAGCACATAGAACGAGACACACTAGTCGCACACACACACTCAAGACGAACAATGCGCGGATGGGATGAAGATGATAATCACGGCCAGGTGGTATCCAGGGACCACAAGGGCCTAAAGTTACCCGACATTCGTCCCAAAGGTTATGAAAACCCCCCACCTTGGTAACTTGTCCGACCAGGAATCGAACTTGAGCCCACTGCGTGACAGGAGGGAACGCATCCCCTGCGCCATAGCGGTGGGCAACATTATGACTCCGGATGTTAATCATGGGTCAAAAGATGCATGATATGCTATTCCTACTTTCGGTTTCGTTATTCAGTTTTAGACAGTAAAACTCCATCTAATTAACAATTATATGGCAGGCTAGTAACACGAACAAGTAACGTATAATAATGAGTTTTCATGGAATGAAAAGAAACCTCAAAAGTTCGTGACGGACATCAACTAATATGGTTGGGTGGTTTTGGTTAGGGGTTGTCCGACACGGAATAGTCACTCGCCAGTTTTCTCCGAATCTTCGAGGAGACAAGTATTCACAGTGCACTGAGAAAAAAAAATTTGAAGTACAGTATTAGTGTCTTAAGTTTATACAGAGTAGTTTCGAAGATATGATGTGGGAACAAGACATATTATTTCCCAGCGCTTGTGGTGGTCCCTGTAGAGAAAGGTAGGCCTATCGTTGCAGGAAAATTAACTTAAAATTTCCGTACTTGTATTTTTCATAATAATCATGAGATATTCACAATCTTTGAAGAAAGAAAGAGCCTGTCGGTACAAAAATTAATTGAAGGTATCTGATAACATTATGACTAGAAGAGATAACTCTTCAGGACTTAATCTTGTCAGTCCCAAGAGGATATAACATATCTTTAATCCATTCTGTGAAAATTCTACTCCCTGTTAATAGTAAGCTTATAATTACCCCCACCATAGTTCAGTATTGATCTTCCTCGAATCACTGCAATAAAATCTTTGTATAAGCCTAATCTGTTTATATGCAGTAGGCCTATCGTACACAAGTATGAACGAAGAATGAATTAAAACAAGAAAATTATGCTCTACTTATCCTATACCTTTACTGCCCTAAACTTAATAACAATAATAATCTGAATCTGCAGCATTTATTTCGAACACATGTTTAAAAGGATAACACGCACAGAAAAGCTGTCTCCTATCTGCTTACTTTTTTAAGGGCTGGTATTTTGTGAGGGCGGGTCCTAGCAACTAGGGAGTCCTACGCAATCGATAAGATGAACACAAACGAAGTAATTTACCAGAAATATTTTGAGCCTTCATACATGTTCATTGTACACACATATATTGAAAGCTTCCATTTACTTCCTTGTATGTCTATTATTATATTAAATCTGGACAGTTTTGACAATATTCATAAAAAAAGAGCCATATTGAATGACTAATTAATGAAATGCAGTAAAACTCCGCCTTTCAATTTTCATAATGAAGTTTTCAGTTCATATATTGTTTAACATACAGTTACATCATATTGTTTAACATCATACTACCATATGTATCACTGAAGATGACCACAAGCTGGTCGAAATATATATCTGATAATTAAAAAACTTGAATACTGAAAGGCGGAGTTTTACTACATTTCATTGATCAGTTTTGACAATGAAACGTTAGGCCTAAATATTACATCTTGTCAAGTCTGAAAATATTATTACGTAAAATAACACTGGGCATATTTACTGTATACTTCATTCTTACACAGTGGGGATTTTACTTTGTAACGATGCAACAATAACTACAATTTTTTTTTCTGTAATAGTTCCTAAAGGTTATGAATATGAATGCGATCAGACTGACAACTGCTTGAGCCATTGGGGGGGGGGGGGGATATAATGAGCATATAGAGGTACCATATTTGAAGTTGCTGCTAAATCGAAATTCTTCATGGACAACTGATAATTACCCTCCTTTTGTTTAGTTTAAAAAAAATTGTGGCAACGTTCGATCTGGTCACTGATATTGGTGACTATACTGCCCTGATAAGTTAAAAGGCCCTAACTCCAACATTTTTCTAAATGCTTTCTTTTGCGTTTCCGAATCGGTACAATAAAATGCACATGCTTTGACATTAGAAAGCCCTAAATCCAATACAGTGATTTGTTATGTTGAAATTTATATTGGTCCAAACTCCAGTTTGAGGTTGTTTTCGATAAAAGAAGGTCAAATTTTAGAAATGGAGATAGGGCCTTCTATGTTATGGGGACAGTATTGGTTTAGCAGTTTTTTAACTTCGCAGGATAATGAAAAATCCGCATTTTTTGCACCTGGCCTAATATTAATGATAGTAATACTACTACTACTACTACTAGTACTAGTACTAAAAGATAAAGCGATCCCTATACAGGCCTTGGAGGCCCAGAGGGTTCCAGGAGGTTGAGGCTCCCAGATTTTGCACATTCGGCACATGAAGGTGGTAAGGTTGTCAGTCTTACGCACCGGCCGCCTTTCTGTTGGAGGCTGAGTCGATCCCAGGGCCATAGTGCCACCAGAAGGATTAGGCCAATTGAAAAATCTCAACGACCTCATCGGGAATCGAACCCGCGACCTTCCAATTTGTACTACTACTACTACTACTACTACTACTACTACTACTACTACTACTAATAATAATAATAATAATAATAATAATAATAATAACAATAATAATAATAATAACAGTGATAACAGATTCCAATCTTAACTTGTGGCAATACATTCCATTGGAGGGATAGGACCTGTCTTCCGAGAGCTGTGTCATCTGTGACATTCTTGGCAGATGGCAGGCTTTGGAGGACAGTGTTTAGCATGCCGTCCCCCGCGGTCGTACTGGTGAATTTCTTGACCGGATATTCCCTACACACCAGTGGTGATATTCAAACAGTTTAACAACCGGTTCTCATCAGGGTATTTGATGTTGATTCAAAATAGCCCAATCTGCTATTTTGTCCAGTGGCGCCAACTTATATGGGCCCGTGGGGCTCAAGCGCACCCAATAATTTGCTGTGAATTATCTTAAATATTTATTATAATAATTATTAGGAATATTATTACGAAAAAATTACGTTTAGTCGGTTCAAAACGAAAATCAGGCTAGCCTATAGGTTTATACAAGCGTTGACACAAGTAACATGATCTCCCTTGTTTCAATTAACTTATCCTACGGTACGATCGCGATCGTTTGCAATTGTTTCTGAATCATTCAAATTTATAGCCTACGACAAATTTACTCTGTTAATGCCAGTTTTCCCCGCATTTTCCGAAATCCTTTTTTCCGCTTTGAAAAGGCTGAAGACGTTATTACGTTCAACAATATTATAGAGAAGAGTTAATTTCACACATTGCTTTCTAAGTGTAACCCTACATACGGATAACGGGGAAAAGTTGGTTTTCGATTTTGCTTGTTGAAGAATTTATAGGGAGAAGTACTGTACATGTAGGCCTACAAAATGCAGTGCTACTCAATAGTTATTGCTTGTTTTACTTTATCTTATTTTATTTTAGTTGTTACCTAATATCTTTCCTCCAAAGGTCCCCATAATAATAAACTTTGAAGAATTAAATTAGAGTCCCACCCGGGAGGTGTTGGTAGCACGGTTGCCTTCCACCTTGTCGGCCAGTGGTTAAAAATTTCCAACTTACCGCACGCCCGCGTGGTAGTCCACCGCTAGCGAACATAAATGGCGTGTTTTGGTTCTAGCAAATTCATATATGTATTATCACTGTTGTCGATTGGCGTTAATCTGATCTTGGAAAAAGGCATCACTCATTGTGAAACTACCGGTTCGGAGAACCTACAAGATATTTAACAACCGGTTCTCGCGAACCGGTGCGAACCGGCTGAATATCACCACTGCTACACACACCTTAATTTGTCTATAGTGTTTGAGAAATACAACATCGGTCTTAATGTAGTATATCTTCGACTTAAATTTTTACCTTCTTCGTTACAATTTGTGTATTTTACTGGGATTCACAACGATGTGAAGGGAAATGTCATGAGTAACTTATTATGAATTTTAAAATAGTTACAAGCTGGCATTCACACGTGAATCACGGGGCTTTATCAATGTTAAGTCTCGTTTAAACCGGATTTTGAACACACTGTAGCAAGTTAAGATATCTGCCAGTAAAACACTGTCACATTTATCTTATCAACTCATGCCTTACGATTTTATCGAACAATTAAGGAAAGGAGGGACCTTTAATGTCACACATAACAGACAGTGATGACTAAATAAATGGCATATTCAAGTATCCAATGAAAGAATACTGAATACAGTCAATTATCATTCATTTCATAGTGAAGTACGACTGGCATTAATATTTTGATGATCTTCAATCATGGCTTATGTGGAGGCTCCAATTTATGGTTCAGTAATTTTGGCTGGATTATTATTAAAACTCCGGGATATAGATTATTGTATGTACTTAACATAATAATTTTGGGTGGGTGTGAAGTTGAATTATTTATGGTGTGGTCCAACTCTTTAGTGACAGTACAGATTTTTTACCCAGACATATCGAGGACCAATTATATTAAAAATTATCATTATTGATTTATAAGCACTTCACTAACACAGACTCACCATTTATTTATACATTAGTATCATTGTTACAACTATTTTTATGACAAGCATTATTTAAACAGAAAATTAGGGACACTAAGACCGAGTTTTATAAAGCTGAAATATTATCTGAATAATATGGAATTTATAACAAAAAAAAATATAAGAACAATTAGCATTCATGGTTTCAGCGTGATTGGAACAATATTTTCAGTTATAAATTAAATAATGATAATTTACAGTATAATTAAATATTCTAGTTGCATCAATGTGCATTTGATCATATTTTTATGTCACCTACTCTGAATAATGAACATTGACATAAACAGGGAGACTTTTAAGGTAAGGTATTAATATTGTATAATAGTTTTTATTTACAATAACATTAGTGATTCTGGTAGATGTAGAAACAATAAAACAAACCTTAATAATTAAAAATGTTTCATTCGGGGATCCAACAAGAACTTTCAACACCTTGTATCTAGTCAAAATTTTAGATTTCTTTACTTCGTATCTTTAGAACCTTGCTTCAAACAATCGCACAACTTGCTGTTTATAGCTCTCAATCTTCACCAAGGGGAACACACATTCCCTTGATTCAGAAGCTTGGGTGAAACATCGTCGCTCGCGAAATGCATCTTAATTAAGCCCTTGATACATAAAAATAAGTAAGGTCTTGTTTTTGTTAGATTTGGATACACCAACATTTTAAAAATAAATATTGCTTGTTCGAGTGAGAAGTTCGGATAAAAGAAGTTCTACGATGAAGTTAACATGTGAAGGAAGTTACGACGTGTGAGTCTACAGTTTAAGAGCTAGTTCCAAACTCCACTTTAGTAATTTTGCCGTGATTTTCAGGAGGAACGAAAAACTTTTAAACCCATTATTCTATTTTAAATTAATCCAATAGGGGTTGTTTTATATAACAACATGCCAAAGTATGAAAAAATTATGTTTTAGTGTTGAGTATCTCCAGTCCATTAATTTCGTTCAGAAACATTTAACAAAAAAGAAGCACACAACAGTAATGAACAATAGGTTATTTTAAAAAATCATGCTAACTGCACTTGACTTGTACAAGCCACATTCTCAGTATGATAATTATCTACTAGTAATATAAGTCCATTACGGTAACTTAAGAAACACTGAAAAAATGTTCTTTTTATACTTTTCACACCCTACTTATAGTATTGGTTCCTCAGCACTTTGTTGTTCTTGGCTCTCGAAGTGTTCAGTACCAGTCAGAAATACGCGACAACCAATGAAGTGACGGAATAATAATTACGTATATGATTTAAGAGGGGTTTGGAATTCAATTTTTCCATAACTTGGGAGCGGTTCGGAAGAAAATATTTTCTCCATTTAATTCCAATGTTATTTAAGGGAGTTTTGCATGACATTATATCGAAATACCTGTATCTCATCCTAGTAAGAAATAACACAAAAAACAAAACAAAACTATTTAAGTGGAGTTTGGAAGCGACCTCTTCAATCATCTCGTTATAGTTTACTATAATTACGAGGAAAAGTACGGTAGACTGTTTTCAATTTACACGTGCGGCATCACCATGTGAAAAGATAAGCCAAGTACGCCTTCCAAGATAGGGAATGTGTACCAGTATGTTAATAAAAACACAGTTAAAATTTTATCAAGAGAAACGATATAATCTTTTTGTCACTTGTATTGCTATCAGACTATCAGGGTTCCTAATACTATACTTAGTTAACTGAGTTACATAAGAAAATAGAACAGGTGTTTATCAGCGTCTTATGTTCATCGTGTCTGGCTTATTCCCATCTTACGTAATTTATGACATCTGTATATGTGTGAAGACATTTAAATTAGAATTAGCCTGTGATTTTAGTCCGTTTTTTGTCATATGGATAGGCCTATCATTTTTTGTCATATATCTCATAATGGATATCATTACCTTGAAGCTCTCTAGAAGAACCTATTAAAAACAGTTGACAAATTGAAAGTAAAATAGTCTTTCTACATTTTATAAACATGCTGTTACAGGTACATTGGAATAAGAGTGTTTCTATGACTTGAAGAAGACAAAGACATTAGAAAGAATATTAGTTTCCGCATCCAGGATGATGCTTTATAAATATCCGAAGCAATCAAGCTAACGAAATGGGGGATAATAATACATAAACGTGTAGTATAATAATAAAACAGTGATATGTTTTCTTCTTGAATAGCCATACCCTGAAACTCTACATAGGCCTAATATTAGTTGAAAACTCCAGTAGTAATGAATCCTAGGAGGACTTTGTGAATAATTCACACAATACGATAAGTTATTCAGTCTCTATTATATAGTCGATGGTTTGGATTGGTTTTATGGTTACTTAACGACAGGGGTGTGATGCTACGTATATCTGTAACTGTCGTCGGAGTGCCGGAATGTTGTTCCACATGAGTACTTTTTACATATCTGTATATCTACGTAGAGCTGTCACATTTATGCACATAAATGCAATCGCCCTGCGCCGATATCAAACCCATTACCTTGGACACAGAAAGCCAGAGCCATGCTGACTGTGAAACCCTGACCGACTTAAGTAGGCGATGTTGTCATTATTTTGTATGCTTTCCTTATTTTAATATTATTACACATGTTTTGCGATATAAAGCAAGAAAGAAAATATTGTAAGCCTACCCGAAGCAATGTAACAAAATTATAAAAGATAAAGTTCGTTTCGTGATTGAACACGGTCCCTCTTAGCTTATAGTTTTCATTCACTACAGACAGATGTTCTCAGATGGTTGAATTGTCCTTCCTACCTTTCACGTGTCTAATTTTCAAGCTTTAATTGTTATAAAGATAGTAATAAATTGTATAATTCACTGCTAAGCTCGTTAATTTGCTATGTTAAAAAGAAAGGTAAAAGCATAAAACTGGTGCAGAATCGTCCATGTGATCTAGTACTTCATACTTACAAAATTTAATTTAATTGAAACTACATAAAGAAATAATACACGCTGTCTTAAAACATTAGAATTTTATTTTCTTTGCAATGTAATTTCCAGCACGATATAAATTAAAAATACAGTCTACTGCAGCATAGTCGTCTATGCTTAGTAGGTAATGTTAAACATTTTTATGATAGACCCACAAATTGAAATAATTAAAAAATGAATGCCAAAATAGGGCTTATTTAAAAAAAAAAACAATTACTTGGTGGATACAAAAATACATATTTTATTCCATTCGAATATCTAACGTAAACACTAGAAAGGGTCTACAAATGTTTTTACAGTATTAAAATTGCGCAAAAATTAATAGTAACAATCGCACTCAATAGTAATTTTGTGCTTCAGTGACTGCACTATCTGAGATAAAGTTAAAACTAATTACCATTAAATTTACATATTTTTTTTTTACAAATTATTAAAGTAGAAGTTGTTAATACGCCCTACTACTTCGAAGTCAGCTACGTACAGTGCATAAATATTTGTATGTCTCCATGCACATAGTTTGTCCCGAAATGATTTCTCAGTTCAGTAGAGTTAATTTCACTCATTATGATACAGTAAACAAAACAATACAACAACAAAACTATAGTCCACCGAGTGAGCCGCAGGCATAGGATACACAGCGCAGTATAATTTCGTGACCACTACTAACAAATGAGGGGTTGTTCGACATAATGGCGTTTCTTAATTACATCACTTTTATTTTTGAAAGTGCAGGTGCATGTGACATACTTTCTCACGTCGAAGGTTTATGAATTCAGTCTGCTTACAAGCTTTTGCAGTATTTCGGACAAAATGCTTTAACGAGTATTTAATAAAGAACAAGAACTACACCATACACGTCGGCCAGAATGCAGAAGGTTTTAAGGCACTAGATTTCTGTTCCTATGTTCACAGATTCGATCCCGTCACAAATCGACGGTATTTATTTGTGCGTAAATGCGGCAGTCCCATGTCTTATAATTTTAGAAATTGTAATGGAATATCCTATTTACATAGTTAAACACTTGTGTTTACAACATTCGTTCACTATCGGTACGAGTAACTGAGGTATAATGTGTATGCTCCAATACTCCAAATATGGAACGATACAATACAGTTAACACCCGTTAATAGATGGAAAGCATTAGGAAATGGATCAAGGGTACCACAAATGGCCATGGGGGAGATTTATCTATAGATTTCCGCAGAATTGTCTACGTTCAATATAATATTTAAAACTAAAATTTAAATTGGAGTGCCGATATAAGATGAGTGCTCAAGCAGATGAAATCTGCGAATTAAATCCTGTGGCTTTTTTCTTTAGTAGTGTGCAAAGGACAAAATATGTTATTCCAATACATCCTTGCTAGTTTATTTATTCTTGCTAGAAACCAGATTACGTAATTTAACTGACCACGGGGGTCCTGAAACCAATAGGCCTACACATGAATGATAGTAAGGTAGTTCCAATTCAAAAAGAGCCCCCCCCCCCCAAAAAATTATCTTATTAGTATTGTACTTCGTACTGAGAAATATTTCAATCCATTGCCATCATAAATCGATAATATATAGCATTAGCCTTGAACAAAAAATTGAAACATTGCTTTTTACTTGGTTACACGCACTGAATAAAATATCGTGTGTGATTCAAACAAAACTGCAGGTCCAATTTCTATTGAGTCTATTCAAAGTCAGTCAACATAACAGCATAACCACATAATATGTTGGTTTGACGTGGCTAGATTCTAATTTTTACCTAAATTATTCAATCAAGATGGTCGAAATATATTTGATCTTAAGATTTTACATTGACAAAATGGAGTTACCACATTTTAAACTCAATTAAAAGTCAATATGCCTCTATTTCACCAACTTCTGATTTATTTTACCAAATAAACACTTCAAAAAAAGAGGAATTAATATCTCGAATTGCAGCAACTGGGTTATTAATTTGAAGCTTCAATTTTCTTTGTGCTTGTACTAGATAAAATAAAATCTGCGGATTAAATCTTGTTATTTTTCCTTTAGTAGTGAGTCAAGGGCTGTGATTAACTGGTTATAGTCCATATAGTTCAGCAATGTGGCCTGGGAAAAGATGTCCTCACACGTCTAGTTTGCAGTGACAAATCGGTTTTTATGTGAAAGAGTGACGTCTAACCAGATTGGCGTGTGCTATGCTAGAAAACATACAACTGTAGCAAAGAAGTATAACACATGATGAATAGATTCTCTCTGTCACCTTAAAATGGGCTTCTGCTCAACGTGTGAGGAAAGGTTTCCCAATCCACCTGGCTCAAACACCTTAACGCACACTTGTCTTTCAAACACCTGGCACTTCATGCACTCACTTACTGCCATGGATAATTTCTGTGAAAAAACTATTTCCAATATTAGGGGGTAGAGTGTTTTTATTGGGTTATATTTATATATAAATTCTATAGGTTTTAAAGAACATTACAACATCATATGTGGCCATTTTTCGTGGTTTTAAAAAAGAGCACAGCGTGCAGTGCCGTAGCATCCCTATAAGGATAATTGTATAAAATATATATTATTTCGCGAAATATCCATTAAATATAAGTTAATACGGAAATCAGCCATTTTCCTTTACCAAAACATACGGTCCCTAGCAATAAAGTAAAATGTAAAACCTTCCATTCTCTTCTTAAGTACTATAATTAAAACATCACGGAGGTGTATAGATGTAGATGTAGATATCTCGTCCTGTAGATCCTGAGTTGAGCGGGGCTCAAGGATATAGGACACGTCAGATCAAAAAATACATGCATGTTATAACAATAATATAGGTCTACAGAAACTGCAAGCTGCCAAATTTATCCAAGCTGGAAATATTCCTCCAAATTGTAGAAGGTGTGAGTTATTAAAAATTCCTTGACAGCTGTTTTGAAATGTTTGCTCTTTCTTTGAATACATAATAATTTAATGTTGTTTGGAAGCTTGTTATATATCTGTACTGCAGAATAATACGCACCCTTCTGAAAGAGTTTTAACGAGTTATTTGGTCTGTGTAGATCATTCATGTTTCTGGTAGTACGTCCGTGTACACTAAAATTAGTTTGAAATTTATCAATATTATTCACTACATAACACATAACAGAGTATATATACTCCCCTGTAAGAGTGAGGACTTTTAATTTTTCAAATAGCGGTTTACAATATTCCCTTTTTTTCTTTCCACATATTATTCTTATTGCCCGCTTTTGTAATCTAAATATTTTCTCCCTATGGGTAGAGTTGCCCCAGAAAATGATCCCGTACCTCATTACCGAGTGAAAATATGCAAAATATACCATAAGTAATGCATCCTGTTTTAATATATTATTCAAAATTCTTAAAGCAAAGCACGCTGAACTCAGTTTTGGACTTATCATTTCTATGTGTGTCTTCCAGTCAAGATTTTTGTCAATTTGTAATCCTAAAAATTTTACATTGCTAATTTCTTGTATGATTTGTGTTCCATAATTAATTTCAAGATTTGAGATACATCTGTTTTTTGTCCTAAATTGTATAAAATGGGTCTTATCAATATTAAGTGTCATTTTATTAGCTAGAAACCATGTGTTTAACTCGTGAAAAGCCTTTGTAGCTATTCTTGATAAATGTTCTTGTGACGTTCCTGTTACAAGTACACTAGTATCATCTGCAAAGAGCAATACCTGTGATTGTAACCAAAAGGCCCATTTCCTCACCATTTAAAATGCCCGACAAATTTTATTCTGGCAGTAATCACTGTAGTATTTCGTCATTATTTGATGGTATAGAATGTAAGATCTAGAAATTATTATTTTACAATTCGTGTACAGGTGAATTTGAATTTAAAGAGGGGTTAAGTGAAAATAATAATTGGTCTTTCATTAGACTTATATTTGTGCTATATAGAAATTATGTTTATCTCCTTCTTTCACTCAGATGATTGCAATAGAAAATTATATTGTACCTGCAATGTAAAGTTGAAGACATCTTTTTTAGTCTTCTTAATCCACAACCTGAAGGTACCGCAACTGGTTAATTTGAACTAATGAGAATATAATTATACGGTTGGACTTCTAAAACATCCTGTATATATTTACCTGCAATATTCTTGAGTGTCGAACAGGTCAAACTTATTATCACAGCAAAACATTATTTATTTTTAACACGATTTTACAAGTCATTGCATTACCCAACAGGAATAGTCATGATTCTAACAAGATCATGGTTGGCGAGGAAGTGAATAATGATTACCTAGTGAAGTGGTGTACATTACATAATTACGTCAATTTCTTTCAATTAATAGCGCCACATTCAAACCCTTTCCGGTTAAAACTGCATGAACCATGATTCGAATTCTTTTTTACCACCAATGGACAAGATGAACCCCCTGGAAGATAGCTTCACCATAATGTCACAAATAAGAATGAATGGTGTAGCTAAATCCACAAGATCAAGGCTGGTTTATGTCCTAGAAAATGAATCTTACTTAATAGAAGACATAAGAATTAAATTTCTTCTTCAATCCACTAAGGCATATGAAAACCTGAGAAAAACATTGCTGACAAAAAGATCGCAAATATGGTCAGATTTTTACTCCACCGGGGCAATGATAGACCGAACATGGACTTCTGCAAACTTTGAGATGCTACATGTCATCACTAGACTGTCTATACATGGATTCCATCATTTAGTGGGCACGAACAAAACATATCATGAGCCAGCAGCGTTGTGTACAAGTGAGCTTTGTGGACAGTTTTGTGATAGATATCATATAGAAATATGTAAGAAGAGAACCAGATCAGGAAGTGAATATGCAAAAGTCAAGAGTACTAACTCCAAACGAAATACACATTTGTGCGCGTTACAGATATATATAAATAAGAATGAACCATATATGGAACGATAAGGCCGCATTCTAATGCGTTGAAATTTACTATCTGGGATTAATGTTAATTTACTTAATTAAGCTCAGAGTAAATGGTAAATGTTCGAGAGTTAAGGCATATGAACATTAAATATAGGAATGAATAATTTAGATTTATGTGGGATGGGTTGTATCCTTTCACGCGATGCAAGGAGTACAGGGCCACCGAATGAGGTTTAATTATCTAAGAGTAGTACAGTCAAGCTTATTTCTCTACAGAGGAGAGAGGGGATATGTGGTTAGGCCCACCGTCTCGATGACGAACTAGAGGAAACTAAAGTGTTATAGATCCCGCACGAAATCTGTGCCGATTGCCTATGTCATTGCATTATGTTTTCGTGGGGGCTGTAGCGTCGACTGGCCTGCTACCTATCTCTATCCCTTTCTATTTGTAAAGGTCAAGCTACATCTCTCTCTCTCTCTCTCTCTCTCTCTCTCGCACAATAGCACGTCTCTCTCTAGCGAGTAACGATCGTCATCGGCATAGATTTCGTGCGAGATCTTTACTTAGACGTGAACGGGTCGGAGAATTTGCTGTCGAGGCACTAAGTATGCTTGGAGTTCTTTTAACACGCCGAAAATATACGACACTGGATCCACGATTTAAAGTTCCGGAGGAATTCGTGCCCAAGATTTTTACCATCATTGAAAAACCCATCTACCACGGCCAGGTTTGGACCTGCGACCTTATGATCCAGAGGCGGGCATGCTACATTTGCACTACTGTCCTTGTGTTTATTTGTTGAATAGCTGTAATGCAAAAATCAGGCTATTGTAGTCATAGTACGATCTTCTCTTGTTCCAGTTCCCTCACGATAATTTGAAATCTTTCCACAGTTCGTTACATTTTTATGTCTGTCAGTGCATTTTCCACAGCCACCGCTGTTCTAAAGACTATACTTAAGGAGAGAAAAGCTAGATTTAGAATTTAGACGATCCTTGTGAGAAAAAAATCACAGGAAGGCCATTAATGGACAAAGCAAAAAATTATGATATAAGACAAAAGTGTGGACATTGGTAACTGGTTAAAAAGAAAGTGTGGATGGAACATGTAGAAAGAATGAATTAAAAAGGTCAACAAGAGACAATAAACCACGAACAAAATAGTGTGATTAGGGAGAATAGACTCCTGGTCTAGGGAAAGACGAAGAAGATAGTTTACTCTAGTGAGGAGAAACATAGTTTGAAACACGCCGTGCAATATAATTATTTTATTTTAGTAAGTTCCTAAAACAAAAAAGTTTATAATGTAAGATTATTAATTTTAAAGGATTTCCGTTAACTAGGCTCCTCAATTCTTTTTCTGGCTGTTGAATTACGTTGATTGTTATTCATTATTACAAACAAAGACATCTCTTACCCAATTCTATGTTTATCAGAATTATCATATAAGTCCATTTCATGAATCAAATAAGGGCGGGAGTATGAAAATTTGAAAAATCTTTGAGCCCACCCAATGTTTTTCAAAAGTTGGTGCCACTGTTTATAGGTGTCATGGAGCTAAAAAAATTTAAAATACATTTCTTTGCAAGAAAAGTCAGCAATTCTATGTCATATTGATTCACATGTCAAATCACTTATTTAGTTGACAAAAGAGCTTGAACACACTGTCTTAACCACACCATTAATTCTGGACCGGGCCATAGGATAGAATTTAAAAACACAACAGTACTTGCCAAGACAACACGCTATTGGGACCAGATCATCAGAGAGGCAATTGAAATTAGACTGGAAGACACAAAACTTCAACAGGGATGAAGGTTTCACCATCAACCAGGCCTGGAACAAATGCATTCAGGACCTGAAAGGTAAAAGGAACATTTTGGCCCGGAAAAGGACCGAAAACAGAACAGCTGCTCCCTGATTGGTCGACTCCGCCCAACTCGGGTTGGTATATATTTCCCCTACATGTCAAAACTCGACACTTCAGATTCCCTGAGGATGGAGGCAGCGTCAGCCTCGGAAACGTTGGACCACAACAAACTTCTCACCTGGGTGCAAACCCGAGAAGATTTTCTACATAAGATTCGCCAGGAAAGCCTCAAATCTTACATGTCTTAACTTTGATTACCATCTAAGTCTATTGAATAGTCAGTGCAATTATTTATTCATTTAATATGTGCGAGAAGGAGATTATATGAAACATTTTGTAAAATCCCTAAAAATAATTCACCTGGAGACTGCACATTATTTTTTGAATGGTACATACTTGTTTCTTTCGACAAACCTTGAAACCTCAATATTACAAAACAACGCATTATGTGAGAAAGTTTGTGCAACATATTTTGCACCATATTTTAAATAGATAATGTAAGTGAACATAGGTATCTCTATTTATTTTCACATATTAAATATTGCAATGTAGAGCATTACAGTTTTTACACTTCCTGCAATTTACACTTTTTAGCATCAATCCCTTGAAAAGAGTAAAAAGAGGGTTTTACTGTATATTATATAAAATGTAATAGACTGTGTTGTGGAGAATATTGTCCTCAATAGTATGTGATTTAAACTTCTGGGAGAATATAAATTTAAACTTCGACATGTCATTTCGCCCGCTGACAGTTAAAAAGTAAGTAACATTTCTTCAGAAATGTTAATGAAAGTCCATGGAAAACGCATTAAGTTAATTAGGTAAACAATTTACATTATTTAAGAGAATCTCTATGAAATAAAAATATGAGAAACTCAAAAGTAGTAGTAATTTTAGCATCTAGAAGCAACAGAAGGGGAAAACAATTTTCCCTGGCAGTGCAAAATATTGCTGTCATCAACCAGAGGAAAGATTTCTACCAACTGAAGAACTATCCTCCTACTACTAAACTAAATTAAACTCCGTGGCACTAAATCCCTGGATGGATTTGGCCTACCACCCAAACACTGCATCATCTACCATAGGCAGACGGCAGGATTGGGGGCATGTGGTCAGCATGCCGACACCCATGGCCGTTAATGGTGGTTTTCATGACTGGAGCTGCTACTTCTCTATCAAGTAGCTCCTCAATTTGAATCACGAGGCTGAGTGCACCCCTACCAGACCTCCCTACCTCAGAAAAATCCGAGGAGGTACCGGGGATCGAACCCGGGCCGACGGATCTGTAGTCAGCGATGCTAACCACAAGACCACGCCGGCGATCAGAACTATCCTCCTACCTCTTGTTAATGTGCACACTGAAAGAAATGTTCATGGAAGTATCCTCATGCACCGGCATGAACTTACACGTGGGAATTCCTGATTTTAGTTATAAACTCTCTGGACTTCAGTCTTCTCATTATTAGGCTTCCATGGAAAATTACAAAATGAGTACAGATGCAGTACCGGTATTTACTGCTTTGTAACTTCTTCTATGCATAGTTATTGATCCATAAAATGTTTTTGACAACCGAGTTCTTACGACATCTCAAAACTGTTTAATTTCATTTTCAACATCTTTCATGCGTCATATCATTAAGGAACTGTGATAACCTCTGCTTTAAGACTTCTGATAGAAGGGAGTCTTTGCAAAAACAGTAGGTCTAGCATGTGATTGAGTAATATCATAGTTATCAGCTGTTGCTATGTAGGCTGCTGTATATAGCTTACTGACCTTTCATAACTTTCTGATTCATTGCCACTCTTACCGTGTTACTGTAATTTCCCAAAGTAGGAAGAGTAATATGACAGTAACAGGATAAGGGGTCTGGGCATCTGTAGACCAAGATCATTATACAGAAGGTGATTTGCAGCTCACTAAGCGACCTGCAATGCAAGCCATTCCTCACCCCTTTGCATCATAGGGCTCTGGCTCTACGATAAGTTTTTTCAAATTTTTTCATCTCCCTAAATGCCTTTATCAAGATAAGTTCTGCAGTGCTACTGATACGATTTGGTGCTGAATAGTCTTTTGGAAGTCCAGATGACGTAGGGTATGTTAAATTGTTAACTTCACAGTACTTTTGTCCCGCTGATCAAGCAGCATATTGAAAAATATTGTAAAATATTGAAGTGATCACTAACAGTAGTGATACTTTGTTGGCACTCTGCAATGCCGGTAAGTTGTGAAAATGCAACCCATTTGGGTCATGATTCCACAGATTTTGAGGGCATGTTTCCAGCAAGATACAGTAACACGTAGGAGTAAAGAATTTTTTTTTAAATATTAAGAAATAGAACTTAGTATAGAATAAACAAATTGCCAACAAATGAAGCACTGTAAAATTTATATAAACAGTGTGACCTGTCCGGAATAAAGAGTGCAATGAAATAATATGAAAGTCTTCTTGATGAGTGCTGCACAAATTTAACAAAAATTATACATTAGACCTATATTTTAAACCTCTAATGATATCTGAGATAATGACAAGAAGCTGGATTTGGAATAGATGCTTGTGCCGCTCACTCAATGAAATCTAGGATTCCCTTGTGGAAATTCAACCTCAGATTATATAAAACCAGCATTTTTCCTTGGATCTCACACATGAAGTACTAAAAAGTAAAACTTTAATCTGATTCTAGTTTTTAAGAGAATGATACTGAAAAAAATATTTGAGCCTGTACAAGATACAGCTATTAGGGAATGAGCACTTCATAAAGTTGAAGTTAGAGTATCAAAAAAGGACAAGTAATAACAATCTTTTGATGAGAATGGAAGAGGAAAGAAGAATAACTATGAATACAATCCAATAGAGAGAGCACTGGATAGACAACAGAGAGGTAGCCAGATGGAGTTAAAGAGTAGGATCTGTAAAATATTTCTCCTAAAGGCAGGGTAGTCAAAAAGGTGATTTGCCAATACAAGTATTTTATGCAAACACACTATTTATGGATAGTAAATTTAACAACACAATAATAACAATATAATATATTAATAACAAAATTACTAGTAATAATATTGTAACATTGATAAAGGTTAATAGTAACATTTTAATGAAATAAATCAATAATAATAATTAGGCTTCAAACATTGATAGGCCTACAGGGATTGAAGACTCGAGTTCAGTGTGACATGTATCCAGCACGATGTTACCGTGTATGGACAGTCACTCCACAGCTTAAACAGTGCATGCTTCAAGTACATCTTCTGCCGTCTGCATGAAGATGATAAAAGGACAATTTATTTGCATTCATAACTACACTGGTCAGCATTTATGTGTAGAATATAAATTGGCGATAATTTATCTGATCATGCCTTCATTATATAAGCAACTAGGTTAAAAGACCCGGCGTCGCCCGGGTTTTGTATTTTGTAATTGGAAATTAACTTATGAAGGATTTTCAATTTTAAATTCTAGGTCCTTATATAGGCATTTATAATTTGAAATAGGAAGAACGACTTATTACACTCAAACTATTCCCTCATAAAACGCTTGATATAGTTTTTTATGGCTCATAGAGGATCTAGAATTTTGCATCCCATCGCTTGTACAGTGCACAGCAAGCCTGGTAGAGGTTTAAATAAGAAGAAACAGAAATTCCTGTAACATAAAATTGTAATATCGAGGCGGGAAATTTCCCATTCTTATGTTACCATAAAGTCGTTTTGGGGATGAAATTAAACAGAAAGCATTATCACTTTCATACTTTTCTCTCCAAAAACCTGCGATATAATATAATAATATACACATTACCATACCTCGTTTTGTTTTCTCTATGTCCAGGGAAGAGAAAGTTATGTGATTCCATTATTTTAGTGGATTTCATTCTGTAATATTTATTTATAACATGAATTATTTTGATAACTTCTCTTATTTGTCAAAAGTGCATTTCATTTGTTTTTTTCCAAGCCCATCATATACCATTTGGCAACAATATATTCTGTGATTTGGAATTGATAATTCTATGTAAAAAGGGATTAAGTATTTTCAAAAAATTTAATTTTTGGCATTTAGAATCAGAATTTTTCAAAATTCTTTCTTAGTGAGCACCTACATTATGAAACGAAGGTACTGTCAAAATTCCAAGTCTCTACCTGTTATAGTTTAGGCCGTACGTTGATTCCTGTCATTCAGTCAGTCATTCATTCAGTCAGTCAGGACAAAGCCTTTTATATATATACAGATATGGAATGTGATCACTTTTTATCTCTACCTGATTATACTTGAGTGCACTCTTATCATCACGTGATACACTCCCCCACCTCTACCTATAGGACATGCTTAGTGAACCTAACTGTTCCTTGTTTCAACATTCAAACAACCACAATAATAATAATAATAATAATAATAATAACAATAATAATAATAATTATTATTATTATTATTATTATTATGTAGGCCAGAAGACTTTCTGCAAGATTGTATTGGAGTAAACAGAGTCTGGAGATACATCTAAATCATCTGATGAATTACTGTAATATATTTATAAAAACCACACATCACACAATCCTATAACATAGAATCTTAAAACACACTCATATATGAATTCCACATATACACATATAA
Organism: Ectobius pallidus; assembly: GCA_964059195.1. Classification (NCBI taxonomy): domain Eukaryota; kingdom Metazoa; phylum Arthropoda; class Insecta; order Blattodea; family Ectobiidae; genus Ectobius; species Ectobius pallidus. The sequence continues at coordinate 109,729,927 of CAXKWD010000003.1, read as the reverse complement.
TCACAACTACACTATAACTGTGCCAGGATATCTTGCCTCGAAAAAAAAACACTTTATATTGAGAACAAAAACACTTTATATTGAGAAGACAGTTCGGGGTGAAAACTATACCCTACACCAAACAAGTCACCTCACCCTCCTCTTGCTGGTCAAAACAATCTTTTGAAGTCTTAGGATCAGCTACCTGGAAAGTCATCTAAAGAGCCTAGGGAAATACCAAGCAGTGATAGCTGATGAATATAAGTGCATCTTTAGTGAGCAAACGAAAGGAGAAAAAATTTCCAATTAATGCTAAATTCTGATGATCACAAATAGATAATACAAAGTTATAGAATATTTATAAACAAAATATTTAACTTTGTAAAATACAAATTATATTATTTAATGACACGGTGATTTGGCAGTTCAAATATTTCAATGGAGAAATGCCCCTGCTTCAAGACCAGAAAATGTAAGTTATGGGGGAACATTTAAAAGCACCAAAAGATAGTGACACAGACTTCTTACAAAAGTAAAACTTTACAACTACAGATGAGGTTTTGATTTTAGAACAATTTTATGACTTAACTATCAAATTCAGTGAAACAGAAAGACCAGCCTTAATGAGAAATCTAATAACAACTAGCAAGTTCATGGACTCTGCCATAAAGTATGATATGATAGTACATGTTTTATAAATAGAAGAAGCAGAAACAAGATTATTTTCCAAGTTCAGTCACGTGCATGTCTAATCTCTTGGGTTTATTTGCAGTTACAGAACGTTATTTAAGCTTCATTAAATACGTTTTTGCAGTACTTGTGTAAGCACTTTCAAGAAGACTTGGAGTGCTTATTAACTTCGGTAAAAGGAATTATAATTAATACTTAATATCTTGGTGTTTAATTCTATTTCTTAAAATGTTGACATTTTCTGAAACTATGTGCTACTACTGTACAAGGTTAGTTTCCTTCTCTCTCTCTTTTTAAAAATGTACAGTATGAAATTTTTATTCAGTGATCTGGGATGGGAAGTGGAAGACAGTTATTACTGATTTAATATTAAAATTGTATAAGGAAGCTTATTATTAGAAAACAACTAAATCTAATATGTTCATTGAATTTTGAAATAAGTTTTCATAAATTTTAAAAGTTTAGATGAATGTTCTTTAACAATATGCAGAAAGTAGTAAATTCATGCCACCTATAGTTTTCTCCATGTTCAGCTGGGTATTTTGGTGAAAATTTTATTTAATATTTAGCAGAATTACAAGAAGTTCTAATTTGGTTTGATATGATTAAATTTTTTATTAGTCCATCGAAACATATTCATGTCATGGGACATGTCAATGCAGTTGCAATATGAATATAACAACAATTACAGATAGTTACTTAGAGAGTTTACAAAATGTAAACACAATATTAATACGAATTTAATATTTACACGCTGTAAGTTGTATGTTACCAAAGCAATTAGTTATTCTGTTTTTCAATTACTATTACATTCATGTTCCATGTGTTTGAAATTGACTTATGATGTTCAGCAAATTCCTTGGATATAGACCGATCACGATCGATTATCTTATAATTTGCTTCCTAGGGTTATAAGCATGCAATTTTATCTGATAAAATATCAGCTTTTTACTGGATACTTAAGGCATATACCAGTCACATGCTGATGTTAACTCTCGCTTTCTCCTAAAAAAGATCTACTTGAAAAGTATCTCTTTAACAGATCATCTATAAAATTTGCCATGTTGTTTGCATAATATGATACGCGTACTGTAAAAAATCCACTATAAATGACAACACATCAGCCTACAACTAATGATCAACTCACAGTAGCTATGTGAATCATAGCACAGTCTTAGCTGCCAAGGAACAAAGCCCAACAGAGCATGTGCAGCCAAGTTAATAACGTGCCTTCTCTCTGAGTGAGATTGTAGTAGCTGAAACCCATTCAGCACTCGACACTGTAGTTTCTTTTTTTCCCGGAGAGAGAGCGCTAAAAAATTTATTTTCGTCGGACTATTTGCATAAGAGCTTGCATTCGAAGTGAATAGACATTCAAGGAATCATCTCATAATAATATTTTATGTTGAATCTGACTGCAGGGCTAAGATCAGTGCACCATGATTGCCAGTTGAAAAGAATGAGTACGAATTGCTTCTTTTAACAAACATAATAAGTTCTAATAATACTCGAGATGGAGATTTTACATACATACTTCACTAATTACAGAAAACTAACCTGAACATGTTTCGACTCCGCCTCTAGACTCATCCTCAGCTATAGGAGTATAGCTGAGGATGAGTCTAGAGGCAGGCTCGAAACATGTTCAGGTTAGTTTTCTGTAATTAGTGAAGTATGTATGTAAAATCTCCATCTCGAATATTATTAGATATTTTGTAACTTCATTATATGAACTTCCTATTTATTTTAAGATAATAAGTTCTGTTGCGGAAAATATGATAAAAATGAAGTGTAATTGCAAAGAAGTTAATACATTTAGTTTAATTAATCTAAATTACTATCTTAATAATGTATTAAAGAGTATTTTTAAGAAAGAGAAACAAATCCATAGCAGGGCTAGTTTATAAACATCCACTACTTGTATAAGTGCCATAACTTTGCTTTCTTTATGCAGGATTATTGAAAATGAGTGAAAAACTGAGCTCATTAGTTGTAAAATTAGAGAAAACCTTTACAAAAAACTATTGTATGCACCACATATGCAAAGACTTTAGCTGACTCATTCTGTATTTCAAACTCGGCTATGCCTCATCCGAATTAATAGATTCGTCCACTAAAGCCCTGCTTTGTGTACTTGAAAAAAAAGTATTGAAATTAATATCTTCACTATTGTTTAGATTGATGTTATTTATCTATTATTTGCAGTTACACCTATGAGGATATCAAAGTCACTACTGATTACCTTCTGGAGAAGACCCAGTACAGACCAAAGATTGGTATCATTTGTGGCTCTGGGCTAGGTAAGAAATTTATTCTGTTCACTTACACACGTTTTAACAGTATCAGTGTAAATAATTGACTGGGATAAATGTGACCAGTGCTGAAAAGTGACTTATGTTACTAGTATTTCTATATTTTTCAGAATTTTAAAACAAGTCTGATGTGCTAAATTTTAAATGTGTTTATGTTTTTAGGGGTGATAGCTGATTCGCTCACACACAAGGAAAGCTTCCCTTATGACACAATTCCTAACTTCCCAGTCTCTACAGTGAAAGGCCATGCTGGTCAGTTAGTGTTTGGTCTTCTGGAAGGTGTACCTGTAGTCTGTATGAAGGGGCGTTTCCACTATTATGAAGGATACCCTATCTGTAAGGTATGTTAACCAAGTAGGCTACATATATAGTCAGTGCTTTTTTTCTTTGTAAAAAAAAATTAGGGTATTCTTAGTAACTAAGAAAAATCACCATTTTATAGTTCAAACCAGAAAAAATAAATGCAGCCATTGAACAGAATTACCACGAATATGCATTAATTTATACTACACAGAGGTTGGCACGAGGTTGTTCACAAACTTCTTTCTGATTCCTCTCTTTGCTTTGGTGTCCAGATTTTGTCCTTTTAAAAAACCTCAAATTTAATTACAGTAATGGCTTAAACAAGCAGATGGATTAGCAAGATTAAAAATTTTAACATTTTTACTTTCTCCTGTTAGAATCACAAAATGTTTTGGGACATGCATACTGCTTCCCACACAAAAAAAAAACAAACAAACAAACAAACAAACTGTGCTAATAGTAAGAAACGTAGCTTCTTTGGTGGTGCTGCCTAATTACTTTGTTTCTTTGTATGTGAACATAAGAAGGGTATTCTGAGTTAATAATGGAGGCTGTATTGTAAGACGAGTACCAGGAGCAATCCTGGGGGTAAAGGCGGCCGGTGCGTAAGGCTAACAACCTTACCACCTTCTTGTGCCGAATGTCCAAAATCTGGGAGCCTCAACCTCCTGGAACCCTCTGGGCCTCCATAGGGATCACTTTACTTTTTTTTATTGTAAGACACAATAAATAGAATGTAACGACGATTTTCACAGTAACAGTAGCACAAATAAAAGAAAGCATGTTGATGCTGTGCAATTTTTAGACCCTGAAGAAGCTTCTTATAAATGACTAGCTTCCACACGTTTTTCTTGTTTCATGTAAAATGTAGTAAAGGGGGGTTGTGGGGTTTGCACCTAGATGCCTCATATGTCCATTCCAGGCACTGATTCTAATCGCTTACTGCATATTAATAGGATAAGTGATTTAAACATGCCTGGTGGATTTTATTATCATAAATTCTCATGTAACCATTAAGGTGAGATGAAGATACAAAGCTTTCAGCAACATACCATTCTAAAATAATATCTTTAAAAAAAAGAGGACTGGAACTCAAAATTTAAAATAATAATATTAAAGTGACTATTGATAAAAATTGTAAAAACACAAATATTTATTATGCCTTTATGAATGGCTGAGGAAGAGTCACACCAAGATACCAATATTAGTTGTTGACTATGACACAATAATACCATGCATCTACCTGCTACCCATTTGAACAGTGCGTCGATGAAAATCATAATTTTGGAATTAAAATATAAAACTTGCATCTAAGAAGTACACCTTTATGAAGAATCATTTTCAGCTGTTCTTATCTTTCTAGATGTCTATGAATGTAAACTTTTGAATCCAAGAAACTTTAAGATATATATTACACAGTCTATCTATTTAACCTATATTTATAAACTATTCAAAGGAAGTAATTCCACATTATCAGACTTAAAATACCAGAACATGATATATTAAAAACACAGTTTCAAGTGCCTAATTAAGTTTCTTTGAATGTTCATACAAGGAATGGTTAGGTTCACTAAGCATGTCCTATAGGAAGAGGTGAGGGAGTGTATGACGTGATTACAACAAAAGTGTGCTCAGGTATAATCAGGTAACGATAAAAATTGAACATGTTCCATATTGTTTTTATAACAAAGACATGATCAAATAAATTATCTCTGATTATGTTCTACACATAAATGGTGACCAGTGATGTTTATGATTGTAAATAAATTGTCCTTTTATCATCTTCGTGTAGACTGCAGTAGATGTACTTGAGGTGTGCACTGTTTATGCTTTGGAGTGACTACCCATACACAGTAAAATCATGCTGGGTATATATCACACTAAACTTGAGTCTTCAATCCCTGTACAAACGTTTGAAGCCTAATGATGACTATCCAAATGTGACTTGATAGCTTCAGCTGAGAGAAGTTGACTGCTCTTATCTTCTAATCATTTTGGCAAAGCACTTTGAATTGCTATCTGTCCATTCCTGTTGTAAATCACCATTTTTATTGGTAGAAACAGAATCCTACTATAATTCTAATTAGTGAGGAGGATTTGTGGATGGACAAAATCCATTTTACCCTGAGATGTGCTGGATATCCAACCAATATCAGATGAGTGTCATTTAAAGAAAAAAGAAAAATAAAACTCTCATGCATTTTTCATAAACTTAATTTTTTCTTTAAAAATCTAGTAGAACTCCAATTATCTGGATCACTTTGAAGCCTTATTAAGTTTTTTTTGCAGCAAGGAGCACTGGTAAACCCTCTATCAGGGCCAATTATTTCTGAAAAAGCAAAACTTTTAGCCGACAAAATCGACAGTCTGTCAGCAAACAACTGACTCTGACCAATTTCTTCAAGACGTGACACTTTATTTAAGTCCAGTACAGTTCAATTTAGATTTATTAAAAGAATGGCCTTTCTTCGTTATTTATCCAACTATCCAGATCGGGTCTGGTCCCAATTGCAAACCCTGACAACAAACAACTAATTATCACTTCTATTTGAGGTACTGCTCCTAATTATAAAAAAAATGTGCTGGGTCAGCACCATAGCCTTAGTGATTAATATTTTCTTTCTTAAACGTAGTTTTACATCTCTCCTTTTAGGAATTATGCATTTATATATAGGGCAGCAACCTGTCGGGAGAGAGATTATCTATTGATCACACATAAATACTTTTTTACGAGACAAGAACATGGAGGGCCTCACCAAGTGAGGGACAGGTCTCTAAGCCAGGGCCACCTCCGAGACAACATGAACTCATAGGACGAGACATATCATTCTCATACACAATTATTTTAAACAAGACAAGGATGGGTTGAAGATCATAACAGCGGCCAGATGATATCTGTGGATCACAAAACCCTAATGTTACCAGACATTTGTCACACATGTGAAGAAAAACCCCACCTACGTATCTTGTCCCAACCAGGATTCGAATCCAGGCTTGCTGCATAAGAGGAGCGAACACATTCTGGATAGAGGTTAATTACATAAATTTTAAGTCAGGATAACAGACAGTTTTGGTTATATGGTTACATGATAAAATGGTGTTTTTCATTCCCTATGGGAAAGCAAGCCACTCATTAGCCAGTTTCAATTCCGAGCTGTAGCAAAAAGCATAACTGACCGCACTGTACTTAACAAAATATATTTTTGCAGTGTGCTATGCCTGTACGAGTTATGAAGATGATTGGTGCTGATCATCTTATTACCACGTGTGCAGCTGGTGGCCTCAATGACAACTTCAATGTTGGTGATATCATGGTCATTAAGGATCATGTCAATATCATGGGGTTTGCTGGAGTCAATCCTCTACGAGGTCCGAATGATGAGAGGTAAGCTTAAAAGTTCTTATCAAATTATAAAATTCAAAATAAAGGAAATGAGATATTTTATAGGCCTATTACAGTAGTCAATACTTTTAAATATAATATAACATAATATAAAAGCAATAATCTACAATTTGCAATTTGTTTTATATATTTTACATGTAAAGTGACTTGGGTTTTCTAATATGCATACACAAGGAATTGTGAACTCATTGCGATTTTAACCTACCTATATATTAATTAATTGAGCTAATGGTGTAAATTAAACATTTTCAGACTTAAGCTCAATCAAAAAATTAAACTTATTGAAGCCCATACTGTACGGGAGATAGAACTCTTACCCTAAAAAGTAAATGGTGCAAAATATGTTGCGCATACTCTCTCACATATTGGCCAACACAATAAGTTTGTACCTTATGTCATGGGTCGTATATAATTACTCATAGTTTTGTTATTACATGCTCATAAACAAGAGAATAGAATTATTTTCAATAGATATCTTCTAAAGTGTGCACTAAAGCCATAAATCCTTCATTATCTCCAAAACAATTAATTTTTTGCAAAGAAATCCGTTTATTAAAAAATGTTCTTTCTGACTGTCACTACAACTTCATTGTGCAAACTTTGTATTATCTTTTACCATATATGACAGTCAAGCAAGGAAGTATTTACGTGCGGTCCTAGGGGTCCGGACTCCTTCCAAAATGTGAGATCTGTAAAGCATTAGTTAGAAAAAATCAATGTTTTTTGTCACTTAGGAAGAGAAGATGTCAGTAATTTATGGTTATCAGTTTAGAAGCCCCCCCCCCCCCAGAAACTGATTTCTAAATATGTACTTGCAATCAAGAAAAATCGAAAATGAACATGAGTGAACTGTCCTACGTAATTTTTTAGAAAAACAAAAAGAAAACAAAAAAACAAACAAAGCTGTTTTAAAATTTAAACATTATCACAATCATTAGCCATTTTTTAAATTAAAAAAAAATTATGATAACTACCTGAGCATACTAATCTCGGATAGGACTGTTTAGGTAATACCTAGGAGTTAACCACACATTTTCATGCATTTTTATCATCAAACTGTTTGATTTATTGAAGCTAACCAAAAGAAACTTCTTACCAAACAGAGCGAGCAGTTAAATTGCTAATTCATGTATACTATTGCTAATATTCAAGATGGAATTGATGAATCACACACAATAGGCCTGTTTAAAATTTCTTCTTGGGCAAAATCAGTAAATATTGTAAAATAAAATATCATCTGTATGGGACTTAACTATAGACAGGCATTATGCTTCTACCCAGCAGTGTTATTTTGAAGAAGGAATAAATAGATGTCAATGACATACGTGAAACAACAGATTGCATTTACAATTTTAGACGAGAACGTTAACACAGGATGCATATGAGAAAGTTTGGAATCTATAAACTTCCATGTTTGTTAACGAGAAATGTGATTAACAGCATCAGTGGGAAAGCTTCAAATCATATGTTTCACATTTGTGTAGTGTTGGGTTACTGTAATGAATTGAAGGAAAGAGAAGATCGAGTTGCAAGAGGTGCTCCAGCTCAAGCCCAGGCTCATTCCACTAGATATCTTAGGTCTACTATATTTCTGAAAGAAAAAACAAGGAAAACTTTGACATTTTAATAAAACATTATCTTACCTTTGAAATGTGACTCGCTAGATGGTCCTTCCAATGAATGTGTACTTTTCTGAGGATGAAGCTTTCTGTATGATATCCCATAACATTCATTGCAGCTGTAGTCACAGTTAAATTTAACTTTTAGTAAAGATTTCATATTTTCTGTTCATGCTGCCTTTAAGACACCTCACTTCATCTGTTCCGTTCACACTTACAAAATATGGAAATTGTTCCTGCAAGTCTTTATTAAATAAACATCTTCTTTTCGATACTTTAAAACAGCAACAAGCAACTGTAAGTTCACTATACATCGTCTTCTTAGTAGTTCAGTTATTACTTATTATTAGGAAAGATTCTTGTCACTAGAATGAAGAACGTACTGATTTAAATTTTTTATGTAAATATTCATATTGATTAATGAATTTGAGCCATTCTATAACATTCAAATAGGTGTTTAAAATTGTATTTTTAATGTGAATCAGGTGGCCAAAAAGCTCAGCCATTTTGATTTAGTACCTATACAGTCACTGTCTTCTGAACGCTATAGATGAATAGTTCCGAAAAGGAATAATGGCAAAATGAGTAGGCTCTAGGTTTTTAACCAAGCCAAGTCAATGGTGCAACAGCTTTCAGTATAACTGTGGTTATTGCAGACAAGTACCAGCAATCAGATACTGTAACAGAGTTACAGCACTTGGCCATTAATATTTTAGTAATTTAATTAATCAAATTCTAAGGGATCAGAATAGTCCAACACAGTCCAAGACAAATAACTACAGTTAAATACAGTGCACCATTTACCCATAATGGGCCTGCACCGATAAAAGACAGTCAAACCAGCCAGCCAGTCAGACAGACATCATTCCAAAAAAATATTTTTTTTTTTTTGCTTCTGGGTATTATGTTTTCCTAGTTATCTTGATTTCAATTGTCGTGATTACTATACTTTCTCTACATTTTTGGGGTGGTTCACTGACTGTAACTCTAATGTTCAACTGTTTTGTTTCACTACTACATCCTTCAGGATGGTTTGTTTCATTACAATGAACACTGCAGGATTCCCTCAATCAAGGTACCACCACAGGAAATGACTAATTGCAATTATATTGAAGCTTAAAAAAGCTAATAGATTTGGCAATTTTCTCAAAATGCAAGTGATGCTTTGGGAAAGGAAATGTTAGGTAGTCTATATTAGGAGCCTCTAAATTACTGAACCAGTCTCACTGGAAGCTGTAACAACATATCAGAAATAATAGATTAAAACAGAAACTTCTGAATGCATGTTTTGTCAAATGTTGGTCTAAGGAATTTGGTCTGTTGAATAAGTAATGGATTCAAACAAAGATTTGCCACTGAATTAACTCTGAATTTTGATATTATATATATATAAAGAATACATTTTAGTCACATGTATATAGGTAGTGGCAAATGCAGATAAGAAACTGCATGCCAAATCTTCAATTTTGGGTTAGATTTCTTCTTCATAGAAAACTTTGTTTGAACACTTATCACATTGTCATTTACTTCTAACTTAAATGATGTTCAATATTATCATAACAGAGAACCTTATTTAGTGATAATTTACTACCAATTTAATTTTTTTTTTAAACTATCATTTTAGTAATGCTTCCAGATGAATATCTGCAGGTCCATATTTGCAGATCCATAAGGTCTTGTGATTATTCCTGGGAGCTCACAGATTTTCTGACAAGTTTTGGGTGTAGAGCGGTGTCCACCCAGCCTCATGAGGACTATTAGAGTTAGTAGAAACAATGGTGCTAATTAAGAGTTAGAAAAAATGCTTTGCTAATCACACTGGACCCCACTAGCCACTAAAGTTTACAATACTTTGCTATGTAGATGGCAGCTCGATCAGCATTATCTACTGTATTTATCCAAATAAAAGCCCCATCTGCCTTTTTAACACGACAGTAAAGGGAAAAAAGAGAATTAATCCCAAAGTGAAATTTAATAACCTGTCTCATTTTCATAACATTCAAGTTACACATTTCTTAGCTGAAATAATAAAGAGTAAGTTTCAATTGAATTAAATTATGACACTTCAATTTTATTTCATTAAATGTTAAATGAAAATTACGAAAAAAGAAAATAGAAATCAGTACTGTACACTTCATATGACTACCAATGTTGAATTTCGCGCGTTTTTTTTAAATATATTTTTCAGTCTGCACTTTCATTTGCTATCAGTTGAAAATTGCCATTATTTGCATCTCAGCAGCTCAAAGTACAGAATAATTCGTAATACAGTTATCAAAAACAACAAATGGCACAGAACACATAGAATGAACAACACTTGCTTAGGCAGTTTTACGCATTTTCTACGACGTTTCAATTGGATCGATGAGTTGAATCGATTAAAATATCGATAATTTTAGAGATTCGAGATAATCGATAAGTGGCGATGCTTGGAAGACAGCTCACCGCCCCGGTAGATCAACCGGTTATGTTGTGCGCAATTTTACTATTATATTATACATGGGAGTTTAACAAAAATGGGAACCAGTTACTTTTTTGTTGGAACAGTTACGTTACTGTTCCAGTTACACGAAAGTTAACTGTTTTTTATAACCGTTACATGTTAGTTTTTTTTTAATATTACGTAGCTAATCGCCAAATTACTTCCCACTTGTAGGGGAATGTCCTTTTAACTCCCCCCCCCCCTCCGCTCAGGGACGTAGCCAAGGCGGGGGCTCGAGGGACCCCCGAAATAAAATAACAGTTGTAAAATTAAGCTTTCAATTTCATTTAATATCCTTCTTTCGAAATATTTTGCAACAGTAAAAAGTGTGGTATAGTATGTGTTTTAAAAAAGGCTATTTTGTTTGTAACTGGGAAAGGACGTTAAAGAAGGCTTAATTTTACAAAAAAAAAAAAAATCTGAGGGGGGGGGGGTCCCTACCGAACCAAACTCTGGCTACGTCACTAGTCCTGATTGCACTACTTGGACAAGACTTCTCACATTATTTTGGGCTTGGTCAAAAACCTGTACGGTGCTGTCCATTCGTATTGCTGTATTATTTAAGTATGGACAAATTATATCTTAATTAAATAGAAAAATTAACCAAAAATAAATAGAAAATGCTTTCCTGGATTCAAAATACTGGTATACGATATGACATAAATATTCATATTGTCTGCTGATTTGTAACTCACTTCTTTGGAATCCAGAAAAACACCTTATTGTTGTGTTTAAAAAAAATCATTTCAACAACTATTAGATAAGCAAAACTACTAAATTAAAATTACAATAATATAACTTTGCTTTCAGTACTACATAGGGGTATTTGAAAATATAATTCTGGTTTCTTCAGAAATGTTAAGTATTTTACAATTTCAAGTTGAAAAAATTACATTTATTTACATTGTTACATTATAATGAACAGAAGATATGAGAAAAATAATATGGTACTATAAGACAAATGAGCTAATTTATAGCATTAAATAACATTTACATTTTAAAGTTAGTATACTTACATGACATTAATAAACAACTATCAAACATAAATAAATACAGTTTATTGCCCACAGACTTGACATTGCAAGGTTCATTGCCGTGCTTACCTGAGCCCGCCATTCAACCCTATTCTGTACTCTATACCAACAAATTTCTCAACAGAATTAAACCCCTGAGAAAAAAAGTCTGCTGAGAAATGTGGAGAAACCATACAGAGGTCATAAAAGTCATATTTCACTAAACTAAACTAAACTAAAAAACTGAACTCCATGGTGCTACATCCCTGAAGGGACTAGACCTACCACCCGACTGCTGCGTCATCTACCATAGCCAGATAGCAGGATTGGGGGGCATGTGGTCAGCATGCCAACACCCATGGCCGTTAATGGTGGTTTCCGTGACCAGAGCCACTACTTATCTATTAAGCAGCTCCTCAGCTTGTATCACGAAGCTGACTGCACCCCGTTACAGACCTCCCTCACTTCGATTTTAAAAATATATTCCGGGGAGGACCCCCGGGCCCCCACTTTTGGGATATTCCATACCCCACACCCCCAATAATAGCAATTTTTTGTTTGTGTCGGCCCCTCCTTTTATTATTTCCTGGTTCCGCCCTTGGTTGAGACGAAAATAAGATATCCTAGGAGGAGCTTCGGAAACAGTTACTTTTGATTTTTTGTAACAGGTCCTTATCATTACATACATGTAACAGTTACAAGAAATATTCCCCCTCTCTAAAGCCACAGGCATCTTTCGCTGGGTTTAATCTAGGCCCCCCCCCCAAAAAAAAGTGTGGCTATCTTTAGGTAAATACTGTAACTAATTTTCCTTTCTCAGATTTGGTACAAGGTTCCCAGCTGTCGGGAAAGCCTATGATCCTGAGTTGAGGACCATAGCAAAGAAGATTGGGCAAGAAATGGGTATAAGTAACATCATGAGAGAAGGAGTGTACTCATGCCTTGGTGGTCCAAACTTTGAGACTGTGGCAGAATTAAGAGCAATTAAGATTTTAGGAATAGATGCTGTTGGTAAGTATAATGCACGTCTCATCTAACCCCAAGTGGATGGTTGTGCTTTCACAATTTTTTTACTGACTTATGTTAAATTATGATTTATAGAACAATAATAGCAATACAGTTCTGTGTTAACAGATGTTGAATGTAACCTGATGATAAAATAAATACATTCCACGCTTAATCATTTCAACATCCTCATGAGACTAAAAAATTCACATGTTTCATAACTCTTGAACAAGTGGGAAATGTGCTACTTATTTTTTAAAATTTGATCTTAACAGTTGCAATTTATGCCTATAGTAACGTGAGCTGTTTCAATTTGACATTTTAATATTTATATCGTATTTTGTTCCGTGGGCTGCAATAACAACTTTCGAGGACCACCAATTGGACAGGCCTGATTCTTTGCAAAGGAGAAGTTTATGTTAATTCTCACATTAATTTAAAAAAATATTATTTAATTATTTACTCTTCTGTACATAGATATTTAAATGATTTAGGTCATTTACACTTCAAAAATGATACGAAAAACTTCAAGCTTTGTAACTTTCTAATGTAAACTGCATTACCTTGTTTGATCTGATAACTGTGATGTTCAATTTTTGTTTTCAGGTATGAGTACTGTACATGAAGTAATAGTAGCCTGTCACAGCGGCATGAAAGTATTTGCTTTCAGTCTCATAACTAACAAATGTGTAACCTCATATGAAAGCGATGATACCCCAGAACATGAAGAAGTGATGGAAGTTGGCAAGCAAAGGGAAAAAATACTGCAAGATTTTGTAGCACGCATTATTCAGCACATAAAGAGCACAATGAAATAAACTGCAAGAGAGCCCATTTAAAATTCACATTCTTTTAGAATTTCACGATCAAGAATGGAATTCCTGATTCAAGATCGTTGCAGCTTGAAAGTATATCATTCATGTGGACCAATCAAAATCAATGGTGTGGCCAGATATCTTTCACAGCGAAGATCTGAAGACTGTCATGCAGGAAAGAGAAACTATGTATTCAGCAAGCTTGTAGTTAATACAACTTAGTTTGCAATTCTACTGGTAGCCCTGCCACTTTTTAAATTTTTAGTTACTTTATCCATAATCAAATTCAACACTGACAATGTATTTTGAATGTTCTGTTTCCTCAGACTTAGGTATATATTGTATACATAGGCGTAACCAGGCTGACCACATGGGGGGTTGTAACATCTGGACTCCCCAGGAAGAGGGGGGTTCGGGGGTCCTCAAGATGCACAATAACTAGTTTTAAGCTTCCCACGCTTTATATTCATATTAAGTAATTTATAAGCAGACTTAAAAAAATTGTACAATTTCCCTTTTTTTAATCAATGGGGGGGGGGGGGTTCAAACCCCCCAAAACCCCCCTCGTTACGCCTCTGATTGTATATGCACTGTATGAAGTACCAGACTTCCACTTTTGGCAGGGCAGTTTTGCTAATAAGACAAATATTCAACTCTCTCACAGAGTAATCACATGACAGGTAGAGACAATGTCTTCTTTCACAAAATTTAATTAAAATATTCAACTTTATAATAATGCCCTTTGTGTGCTCAGGGATCTTTTACTATGAAAAGCCACATATAACAGAAGCAAAACAGAGAGTGGAAATATTTTGTTCTTTTATTTTGTTTATTCAAATTTACATTTGAAATTTCAATACTTTTTGCTTCCACTTATTTTTCATTGCAATTTTTACTTTATTATAATATAACCTGCTTGACTAAGATGGTAGCAAGATTTGGTTCCATTTGTAGAATAGGGAGGTGCAGCTAGAATCCTGCTGCTCAGAACAAATTATGTGGTTGTGGTTTTCTGCAGAGGTCTTCCCCTCAGTCATTAAGACAAATGTTGATAATTTCTCTAGCACTAGGACTTGAGACTGATCAGTCAGTGGCTCCTCTCTCTCAATCATTCACCCCGTGGGAGAAAACAGGAAACCACTGTATTAAAGCCCAGGTAGAGCTCACACAATTACATATTGTGATTAATGGTGTCCATGGTGTGACTGCCATATGTGGGCTGACTGAGAGACAGGTAATACATATAATTAGGTCTACTACTCGCCACCTTAAATAATTTGTATTAAAGTTATTTTAGACTTATGAAGTTAATAGACTCCAAAGCATTCTGTAATGCTTTGGAGTCTATTAACTTCTCTTACCATACCATGTACAGTGTGAGAAAATGAGCATTTTATAGTGAGTAAAAATGTTAAATTTTGGTAAAAAGTTTTGTTAATTTTAATGTCACTTTGTACAAAGACAGAATTTTGGGTTTTTGCATTGAAATCGAATATATTTACTGCTCATGTGGTGCAAAATATTGCATATTTCTGCAAAAAAATCAAATCCCTCTTGATTTTAGGCCTTAGTTGCCTAATAACACTTGCCTATAATGTAGATCAACTAGTATAACACAATTTCGGTGACTTACTTATGTTGAGGGTGCATTGAGGATATAATCTACTGGACACCAAAACACAGTTATTGATTTTTGCTACAGGTAGCAAAAGGTAGGTAGGTCCATCAGGTCACATATGATCCCTGGTGATCCAATGAGGATTTTCTAAGCAGACAGTTGCCAGCCAATTTTACTCGAACTGTCTTATTCTGTCCCTTTTGCTACAGCTTGAGCATATTTGAATTCAGAACATTTAAAATAAGAAATAAATTAAATGTTCTAAATTCAAATAGGGCTAAGCTGTAGTAAAAATCAATTTACATGAACACACTAAACATCAGATTATTTAATTTTAAATGAAAAGTAATCAAGCAATTTTTGCAGTTCTTGACATACCTGGCAATTCAACATTTGCTTGGTTTATTGAATATTTATTGTATTAATGTACACACATATTTATGTGACTTTTGCTAAATATATATTTTAAGTCCTATGTCATTTGAAAATTAGAGATCTCCTGTTCAGAAAAAAAAAAAAAAAAAAAAAAAAAAAAAAAAAAAAATGCTCCGAAAACAAAAATTTCACAAATACACAACTTCGTTTGGCAAGTGGAAAAAACAATATTTTGGCCTAGAAGTGTTATCACTTTATAAATGGTAATAACCACGATTTGTGAATCCATCACTCACAATAACAAACATCTCTGTATTTATACCTTGCAAGGAAGTCCTAATAAAATTAATTCAATATCTTCTTCAAATAGAATAGGAAAGATACATCCCACTGCATTCAATGCATACTCAGCATTTGAGCTTCAGTATTCGCCTACGAAATAATTAGAAATGTTATGAAATCATAAGTAGGCAATTAGTAGGAATGATTTCATAATATTTCTAATTATTTCGTAGGCAATTAGTAGGAAAAATATGTGTGTAACCGAAGTGTATGAAATAATCTTAGTGTGTGTACATAGAATAGGAATTGTTGTTTTACTTTCTTAATAATATTAATGTAGTAGTTCATAAGTTTTACATTAAACACAAATATATCTGTATTTTTATTTGCTTGAAATAGTAGAAAACAGATAGGTGCTAATTTTAATGCAATGAACACATAACAAAAATGTCACAGTTTTAAGTACTGAAATAATACCACTGTAGTAGTATAATTGACTGCCGTTGTGGTCTTGTGGTTAGCGTCGCTGACTACGGATCTGTCGGCCCGGGTTTGATCCCCGGTACCTCCTCGGATTTTTCTGAGGTAGGGAGGTCTGGTAGGGGTGCACTCAGCCTCGTGATTCAAATTGAGGAGCTACTTGATAGAGAAGTAGCGGCTCCGGTCATGGAAACCACCATTAACGGCCGTGGGTGTCGGCATGCTGACCACATGCCCCCAATCCTGCCATCTGCCTAGGTAGATGACGCAGCGGTTGGGTGGTAGGCCTTGTCCCCTCGGGGATGTCGCGCCACGGAGTAGTAGTATAATTAGTTTTAAAAGTATATTAATTAATAGCTTAAGTTATAAATTAAGAAAGGGGCAGTAATCTTTTATCAAAGCTACATTAATATGCTCAAATCACTAACTCCTTCATTTAAATTTACAGGTTTCT
Source organism: Ectobius pallidus (assembly GCA_964059195.1). Taxonomy (NCBI): domain Eukaryota; kingdom Metazoa; phylum Arthropoda; class Insecta; order Blattodea; family Ectobiidae; genus Ectobius; species Ectobius pallidus. The sequence continues at coordinate 109,713,097 of CAXKWD010000003.1, read as the reverse complement.
TTTATTGCAATTCATATCAATATTATAAATCAGTATACAGTACTTACAAACACAATTCTTTTACAAATACAGTTTGCTTCACACTTTCTACCAACATTTATAAGTCAAGCTGTAGGCAGTAAGGTTATGCTAAATGTATTTTTTGAATAGTGTGTATTTATATTGATAAATAATAAATAATAAATAAGATACAGTGTGTACAAAGAATGGATGACAGAAGTGTTGGTTTAACCCATGCCCATAGACAGGGGTGGGCTAGAAGGGAACAGCACCCCCTCAACATTTTTCTTGCCCCCTCCAGATTTTCAGCATTTATAATCATAAAATCTATTCAAACAGTATTTCAGAAATGTTATTTAAATAGCTTCTGAAATGTATAGTATATTAGCTTTTATTCTAATTTGTCAACTTCAAAATCTATCTACTCCCACAAAAGTAGAGACACTGCTCTGAAATCTTTTCACAATATACTTCACAATGTGTGAAACAAAATTACTAATCACATTTTTTGTATTTTGCTTTAGTTATTAAAAAAATGTCATCACAAGTCATTTTTTTCAAACTTTTTATTTACTTATGTAATATTTTTTTAAACAAAATGTATACATAAGGTTAAAAAATCCATCTGATATTTAAGTATCAACGAATGTTTCATTAAACACTGAGGTTCATATTTTAATATTTGTTGGAGAAGATAGATTTCAATTATTATGAAAAAATTGATTTAATTAATTAATATCTCAGAAAAATTGAGATACAGTAAACTGAAACTTGAAAATCTAATTTCTGTTCAGGTTTTAGTTATGTGTGTCAAATTTCAAGTTTACATTGCAAACAATTTAAAAAATCACTCTCAACACTTCAGTCATCCTTTAGAACATGACATAACTTGTCTGTCTGTGAGGTAGACCATTAGGGCAATCAGTCATAGGAGAGAGGTTCCATCCGGCACTGTGAATTGAACTCCGGCTTAGCTCAGTTGGTAGAGCATTGGCACGAATAGCCAAAGGTCCTGGGTTCGAGTCCCAGTGTCGGAGGAATTTTTCTCCTATAATATTCTCCTTTAAATATATTCTGTGATGTAACAATAATAGTAAAGGAGTGTTCTTTTAAATGTTTATTCATTACAAGACATCAGTATTTAACTTATGTAATTTTCTGTTCAATGAAAAAAACTACTAATTTACATCATTGCATTTTTTATTTTGAGATATTAATTTCAGGTAAACCTTTCCTAAATCAACTTTGCCCTTTGTACCTGATAATCCTGTTAAATAGGGATAGACTTATGTTATTTGTGTGACATCTTGATTGACTGAAATAACCTTACATGCAGGACAAACGTATAATAAAACTATTTGTAGTCAACGAAAACATTCATTTCAACTTAAAGGAGCAATAAAATTTGAAATTCTGATTTCAATTCCAAGATACACAAGTCTTACTACAAACCTGACCACTCACTAATGAATGTGCTAGCATTAAAGCTTCATTTACTTTAACAATGTGTGTTCAAAATAGTGAACATATATGCACTGAATGAGTATATCAATAAAATTCTACTCCAATGGACATATCTGTATGTTAGAAACTAGCAATATATTTTCATTATTACATACAGATACGTTATAATTAATTAAATACATTTTTAGCATTTAGTAGGCATGATTCTTGAAAGAGAGTTTCTTGGGAATATTATGATCATACTACAGCGGTTCTGGATGATGTAAAACCTTTTCTGTTTATTTTTTACTCATGCTTTGAACATTTGTGGTAAATTTTCTATTTCTGGAAAATTATGAAATGATATCCCTTCTCTATGCCTCCCTTCTGTTGTTTCTTTGGAACATGAAAAGCACCAGAACAAGATATTTTAAACTTACTTATTTTATTTACCATGTACTTTATTTGTATTTATTTACTGCAGTTGAAAACATAACATCAGACATTGTTGTGAGCTGTTTTAGTCTGAAATTTGGTTCACGTTTATTGTAGGGTGAAGGCACTTCAGTTAAGAAGTCAATCATTATGAAATCACTATTTTCCCAAAGTCAACATCTCAAGAACCAAGCCTCGCAGTGACATGGGATAAGTACAGTTCTGCTTGAGCATTTTTTCTGCTAGAAGCATTACAGTAATAGATATAAAAATAAAAATAAAACTGAATGGCACAGTAAAATTAAAACTTAATGAGCAATGTTATTTTTTCTATGCTTTGAGTGAATCACTAAGTAACTGTGGTGCATGCTAATGATGGTTTGTTTACATTCTTGCCACACCTCTTTGAGTTCTTTACATATTGTAAATCTATTTATCTTGTAGAAGTCACATGGCAAATGAGACACCACGCCTTATTATTTCCTTTAATATTATTACAATGAAACCTTTAAGCTCACTGTGTTAAGCTGTCATCTATCTTTCAACCTACTGTACACAAGTAACACATGGCTATGACAGTCCTAATTGGCATTATAACTATGAAAATGTGAACAGATCTGAGAAGCACACTTGACTTTACTGAAGAGATGGGAAAATTAGTTATTTTTTACGTAAGGCCAAAATGGTTGCACAGACTTAATTGCTTTATAAAACGGTTACCAAATGGTAAAATGGTATCCTAACAACACAAACTTCCTGCACATAAGAATACTCAATGAATGGAACCATGAAATGGTATCAAAGCCAATTATGAATCTCTACCTTTCATTTGCCGACCCTTGTAAAATTAAAAACTTTGGTTAATGGCAAGGGAGACACAACCAGTTCATACTTTTCAATTACAGTAAAATCCCCTTTTTACACTTTTCAAGGGACTGTAGCAAAACAGTGTAAATGGCAGGAAAGTGTAAACTGCAGGAAGTGTAAAAGCTGTAATGGCGTATTGCAAAATTTAATACATGAAAATAAATAAAAGTACCTATGTACACTTGCATTATCTGTTTAAAGTATGATGCAAAATATGTTGTCCTTGTAGCATCACACACATTAAATGAATAAATAATTGCTCTGACTATTCAATAGATTTAGATGGTATTCAAAGTTGAGACAGAGAGTGGAAGCTCTTTCGCCCAACTGAACACGTGTTTCGACATGTGAATCAATACAATGAAGAATTTACAAATTTTCGTGCAAAGAAATGCATTTTCTATTGTTTTTCTTCAACTCCATGATACCATAAAAAAATCATGCAACACAAAAACGCTGGTGTTACTTCAAATCATGACGATGAGTTATGCTATATGAATAACTACAGTATAATAAAATGTAGTAAATCTCAACTACACAAAAGAAAACAACTTCACCTGGACTAAAGCAATTATCAACTGACACCGCATCTAAGAGAGTTGGCAACACAGTGGAAAATTTAGTTAAGTGAAAGCACTTCTTCATTGAAAATCAATGATGGCAACGAGGAAAATATGTAAATGGCAGAAAATATAACTGTTTGAAAGTTGTTAATGGCAGAAATGCTATGTATTATCAGTATAAGATAAAAGACGGGACCAGCAGAAAATTATGTAAATGCAAGGAAAATGAAAATGGCAGGAATGTAAAAAGGGGGTTTTACCATACTTTCTTATAAAAACAACAGACAGCACTTTCACGGTATTTGAATGATGAATCTTCTTTATTAATAATACTTGAGCATTTTATAGAGAACACCAGAAAATCTAGTATTCTTACTTACAATAAAATGCCTTGGAAACAATAGTACACATTAATAATCGTATTAAAAGAAGATTGAAAACTATATTAACAATAAGACGTAACTATTAATGAAATGATTTAAATTATTATGACTTTTATTACTACCGGTATATGACAATTATTGCACTAAGCAGAGTGAAATGCTACTGAAATAGCATAGTACATGCAACTATTTCATGTTTAAAAACCCTAATATTTAGCACATTGGTATTCAAACCTGTCGAACCTTTGATAATTTGAGAGGTGAACAACGATAATTTATTACAAGTTCAGCCTTTGAAAAAAAAAATCCTCTTTCACGGCACAGATGTTACTACCCTATGAAAATGTTTTCAGATTACTTTATTCATTGTTGGGAAAATGTGGTTTTGTTAACACCATAAAGGAGGATTGTGGTTCCCGTCACAACAGTCAACAAAATATAATGAAACGATAACTTGGATTCTACATAATGAAAATATATAACAAGCCTATGCAACTGTTTACAAGTTGTAACCTAGCACTCTTTGCATTAAGAAAATAATATTGTGAAATACCTCCCACTAAACACGACCAAGATTGTGTACTTTACACTAATTTACTTACAGATTACATAAGATATTGACTTATGACGTTATGAGGTAATGCATCAAAAGCAAACATGAGGAAAATTTTCACACTGCAAAAGAGAGCAGTTAGATATATGGGAAAACCAGGGCCGTGGAAAGAAAGCAAGGGCCCCAGGGAAAAGTTTTCCCAGGCCCCCGTTAAATATTAAATTCACTACCCAACTCGCCCTTTATAATGTATGCAACAATAAGATTATGTAATGATATTACATAATTATCAAGTGCCAGAATGGTACCGGTACTTCATGAGTTTGTCTGGTAGACAGGCCTGTCTGACTGTCTGTCTGTCCAAGTGTTTGTAAGCGGGATAATTCAAATACGCTTTATCGGATTTTCATAAAACTTAGTATACCATTTATAACGCCCATGGGACGAAGCCTATTGATTTTGGACCAAATCGGTTAACTGATGCTGGGCAGGATACGGAAAAATACATTAAAATGTTCTAATTATGATTTTAATTAGGAACAATTTTATCTGTATGTACCAGTTTAATCTTTTGAAAATGACCAACCTGAGAACTGGAAGCAAAAAATGAACAAATTAAAACATGCTAAAGGGAAAACTTACATAAGTACACCAAACAAGAAAGTAGCAACTATAGTAATAGGTCCTTCATGTATGTGTATTCATAAATGCTTCGACAAATCTGTCTGTAAAGAAAAATCAGGACTTATCCATCACTTCAATGAACTGGCCGATAAAGAAAAGCAAGACTGTTATCTTAGTGGCCTCATTTCCATAAAGGGAGTGTAACGATGCTGTGGAAAAACTGGTGGAGGAAGTAACGTGTGTACCTATATAAAAATAAGGATGAAGTAAATGAAAATAGAGTCTGCAAAAAGCAATAGAGTGGAAAGAATTTATAAATACTTGACTGAAAATGTTATCGGCCAAAAGATAATAGAGGTCATCATGACAATAGAGCTAATGTTGTCAGAAGATTGTACTGAAAGTTATGAGCAAGTATTGTGCTACATGTGCAGTAAGAACCAAACTGCAAGATACAGTGGCAGAAGAACGATGGCAGACAGAACACAAGTTGGAATATTGCAGAAATTCCACAGGTTCAAGTGGAGGAATGGAGGCAGCAGGAATGAAAATTATTTTTCATCGTTCATTAAAACAGTACAACGTTCGTTATGTAAATTATCTAGGAGATGGTGACTCCAGCGCTTTTAAAACTGTAATTGACAGCAAGCCTTATGGTCAGGATTGTAAAATAGAGAAACTGGAATGTGTAGGCCACATCCTAAAAAGAATGGGTGGTAGGTTATTAAAACTGAAAAAGAAATGAAAGGCAAAAACCTAGAAGACGGGAAGTCATTAGGAGGTCAAGGTAGGCTAACAGACAAAGAAATTCACAATCTGCAAATATATTATGGCAAAGCCATTAGAAACAACGCAGGAAATATTGAAAAAATGAAGCACGCAGTATGGGCCATATTTTTTTCCAAAGCTTCTACGGACGAATGCCCTAATCATGGATTGTGTGATGTTTCTTGGTGTGATTACAAAAAATCTCAGCTTGATGGCACAACCACAAACACAGTCTACCACAAGCAGTAATGGATGTTGTAAAACCCACATTTTAATTCCTGCCTCATCCTGATCTTCTAAGCAAATGTACTCATGGGAAAACTCAGAATCCCAATGAATGCTAAAATCAACTCATACGGATTCACTCCCCTAAAACATCATTTGTGTCTTCTAAATGTTGTGAAAATTGGTGCATATGTTTAGTGTTAAATTCAGGAAATGTAGGGAGAATTAGAGTGCTACAGGGACTTGGAATGGAGCATGGTGTGTTCACAGCTAAAATTTTGAGTAGCATCAACGATGCAAGAATTGTGAAATCGACTTACATGATAGAGAAACTTCAAAAGAAAGCACGTCAAGAGAAGCAACTCAAGAGGAAAGAAATGGAGGAAGTAGATGAAGATGGAGAGTACGGATATGGGGAGCATTAATCACCTCAGGAACAATGGAAACCAATGTAAAACTTTAACTCAAGTTTTCTACAGTAACATTTTTTTCATATTTAAGGTGCATTTTGTCCAGAACTACTGTAGGTACAGTTATCAAATTTGGCAGTTTGATAATACTGTGGAACAGAATTTCAATAAACCTTTTAGTTAATTGTTGGTGAGATTTTACTCGAATGGTTTTCAACGGATTATGTTAGAGTAACAATATAATATTTTTTATCTGAAAACCTATTATACATATCAACATTCTGTTCCACAGGCTTGTGTGGTGTATAATCCAGATAATTCACAAAAATTTTTAGTGTAATATCTCAAGCAGCTTTTGAGAAAATGCACCATATTTTTCTTTAAATGTCAAAAAGCATAATGAAATTTGAAAACTAATAAAAAGTCTGAAAAAATTAAGCAGTGTGTAGAAAAACATTACTAATTACTATACCAAATTTCAGCTTTCAAAGTTAGAAAGTGCAGGAGTTATTAATACTTTTTCAAGGTGATATTTTTTTTTACTTATGTCCCCCCATAAAGCTCTTCACTTCTGAAAATTAATACATACACATGTTGCTTCTACAAAAATATTTATACTAAGCTCATTTATCTCATTTTATCTATCAGATGCCGAGTAAGCTTCAAACGCAGAGGAAAACAAATAAATCTTCATGGACGACTGATACAATGGAAGCAGCACTGAAAGCTGTTGGTTCAGGCAAATCAATTAGAAAAGCTGCCCTTACAGCGTATTCCTTTTCTCGTGCAGTTTCAGCGGGCCGGTGGCAATCGATGACGTCACGCTGCAGCGGAATTGGAACAAAGACACTGAGCTCTGCGGTGGCATCAACGGCAACCGAAAATGTTGTTATTTGTGCTGCAGTATCAAATTTTTGTTCTGCTTTCTTGCATTCACCTAAGTTTAATAAAAGAAAGCATGAGGATGATGAGGAAGAAACTGCAGTACTTGCTGCTTGCATATCTTCTACTAAATACAAGGAACGAGTGAAAATAGTAAATTATTTCGAGGTCACTGTTCCACAGTACTCTGACCGGGACTTCAAAAGTCATTTTCGTCTAACAAGATCAACTGCTCAGGTAGACATTATTTCCTTAATTGACTAACAGAGGCGTTTTATCCATATTTGGAATATTTTATTTGTAGCATTCATATCAATTCAAACGTAGTAATCAAAATTTGGGAAATCACTATAAGAATGTATAATGACTAGAGTCTGGATTTCCATGCAAATGCATGATTTTATATACTTTGGTTACACTTCTCAAACTTTGTAGTTACTCATTACATGACTTATGGATTCCAAATAACCATATTTTTTCCGTGCATGTTTGCATATTTCGGCCTTTTTATGGCAAAATTCATGCATAATGCATGTTTTGGATTTTGTTGGTTTAATATAGCATATTCAGACGTTTTTAATGCATATAAACCCTCATTTTCTGGCTTTAGTGCATAATATCAAGTTACCATGCATAACTGTGCATATTATGAATGTACCTCCCTAAAATCTCGGCTTTTCAAAGAAACGTAAAAATATATTGTATTACCATTGTTATTTGATTGACTTGGCAACAGAGTCTGCCACCTGCATGAATTTGAGAGTGCAAACTACTGTTTACCCTAAATAAACAGTAATATAATACACCAGGCTACAAAAGAAAATGCCGACTCGCCGACCCCACCACCTTCCATTGAAAGAAAACTGCTAAACAGAATGTTCACTGCTTGAATGTGTCAGTCACTAGCCATTGTTGAAGACGTTGAATTATCTTTAGAATCGTGTTGTGGAGAAATGGGTGTTAGAAGGAAAACTTAAGAAGGTACTTAGTTCAAATCCTGATCTTAAACTTCTGAAAACAGTGAAAGACGTATTATGTGGAAAAAATGTAAAAGATATGGAATTCGATCTCACCCTCAGTCAAATTTCTTCCCTTAAGTATGCACTTGTTACTTCTTGTGAAGTAGAAAGATCGTTTTCTGCATTCAAGAATGTCCTAACTGATAAATGCACGAGTTTAAGTGAGGAGAATTTGGAAAAAAACTCGTATATTGTTTTAAGAGAAATTGAAATATATTGCAGTACAGTGCAGATTTTTGATAGTGCATGTTTCGCCTTTCATTGTGCATATTTGGAGATACGATATGAGCCAATATATCTAATTAATTTAATATTATCAAGCATGCCATTGGCTCAAAAGGGTTAAATTATAATGAAATTATAATTAGTTTGAAAAGAGGATAAGGAACTTTAAGAGCCACGAATATATCGAGCTTCATTCACGTGTATTTAAATTGTTGGCTGAATATTGTTGCGTCATAAGCGGTGTCAAGATTCTAGTGTGTAACTTCGGCAACTCTCGTGGTGTCTCGCTCTGAAGGGGAGATGCTTCGCTTAGCGGGGAAGTAAGGGACAGAGTTTCTCTGCAATGCAGATATCACGTCATATGCGCGCAGTCGCGTGAACTGGAAGCAGCTCCCTAGCTGTTTGTCTCTGTTATTTTCATTCGTAGTGATAGTGTTTTCTTAATTGATCCATTTAATTAGAACAGGTGATTGGCTATCAACTCCTTTAGCGCCAGAGAAGAGGTGGGAGGTTACAGTATATATAGGCAGGCAAGGTAGGCTCCTTCTCACTCTCTTTGTTTGCAACCTGGTGCGGCTATGGTAGGGATGAAGCCATTCAACATGGCGGCCCGCTTTGGGTCTGCTGTTGTTACAGGACACTTAAGGTACGTGTATCTGTTTTTATTCTGTTAATCTTTAGTTGTAGCTAATTGTTTGGTGGTTCTAAAGATGGACTGGTCCTTCTATTTAATTTCTCTGATAACCGTGTGAAACTTTTCAGTTAGCATGTGTGTTAACTTATAATTTTGTTTGGGGCTGCCCCTTTGTTTTTTATTTAGACTCGTGGTTTGCCTGACTTCAAGATGGGAGTCAGATTCTTAAATTATTTAAATAATTAATGTAGTGTCCATCTAGCGCTTTTGTAGGCCGTTATGGCTGGGATATTCATATTTTATGTTGGTAGGGTTATCTAATTTTTTTATTTGATACACGTGCTACTTTAATATATCATAGAAAATAGCCGGCACCAAGTTGGAAGCTTTGAGTGATCCTTTTCCTGCCAGGGATGATCTGGTCGGGAAGAGTTTTTAAACAAGGTAAAGAAAATGTAAATTATTTTAAATGAAACGGCCATTTGTTTTATTGATTGTACAGAAATATTTAGTAAAGTAATTATGGTTTTGGCCGAGATAAATTTTGTTTATTTTAAAGAAAATGCTTAAGCTTAACATTTGTAATATTAATAAGTAAGATGATTTTATTTTACCCCTGCTGTGGGGATCCAATCTCAAATATCAAACTTAGATATGAAATTTTCTTGTAAATACAGATATTTTTTTAAATATCAAATTGTCCTGTTGATATTTGACCCTTCAGGCCTTCTTAAATTTTATTCTATTAGAATAAATCAGTGTTTTTTTAATATTAGCTTTGCACATGGTTGTTATAATTCTCAGCACTTGCGAAGGGCATCTAATATATTTTACATGCTTTTCGTTACGTGATGTCCTCCCCACCTTCCTGTGACCCTCCAGTTTCACTTTATAAAGGGTAGGCCTTGCTGAGAAGAGTACGTTTCCACAAAAGAAGAAGAAGCCGAAGAAGAAGGCGAAAGAAGAGGAAGGGTTCTGGTGGGAGGGGCGTTGCAGATAGTGCATGAATGCATGCATGTTTTTAAGTTTGATAGTGCATGAAAATCCGGGCTTTAATAATGACATACTGATAAAAATTATCTTGTATCTGTAAAACTCACACTATGTTTTTGTTTTCCTAGTTCTTTATTTGTTGTATAATTGTTTTTATTATTATTACTGTTATTGCTATCCTATGCCAGTACTTGCTACAGGATTGCTAAATAAATAAATAATGAATAATAATAATATGTAGTTATGTTTGTAAATATTTTTATATGCTATAGTTCTCAATGGATAGAGATTTGTTATTTAAATTATTAATACTTATATTGATAGGGTATTTGTATGTGGATAGCTTGTGATATGTGTGTAATTGTATGTAAAGTGTTGTGTCATTGTGTGTATAACTTATAGGCCTATGTATGGCTTGTATTAATTGCAACACTCCCACCGGGTTGTTGACCCACTTGCAGTGTAACAAAATAAATAAACAAAACTGACCTAACGTTCTTTTCCAGTTTAGAATGTAGTTTAGCACCCATAAAATGATTTTTCATTTCACAGTTGTTATTTTGTCGGCTTAGGCCAGCTAAATAACATAACAACAGGATCCTTTACTTTGTATAAAATAATATTTAAATCATAGGGTATGCTAATCTAAAGCGGGTCAGTTATTAAAAATAGCCTCTGTTCTCAAGGTTACATGATTTTTAGTACCTGCTACCAGCTCCCGGTCACAAGGAAAGCTTCCTCTATACGTTGAGTGCCGTGGATGCAAGCAGAAAAGTGTATTGTTGGTGTGAACAAGAAAAGAATACAGTTATTTTTAAGGCAAGTGAAATGACCTGTATACATTTTAAAATAAGTGTTAAGATTTCGTTAATATTTTACAAGAAGTAATGCAGTGAATTTGTGCTATTAACTTTCATTATTAAATCAATCTTTCTGGAAATGGTTACGGCATTGTCGTCTTTCTCAAAGCCGGTATTCAGAACTACCAACCCCTGAAATAAATCACTGTAAATTCGGGTTAAAAGGGTCAGCAATTTCGGCCAAATAGGGTAAAAAAATATTAGATATACAGATGTGAAATAAAGTGTTTCTATTACTATTTTTCTTATCGCAGATGGGTAAATATCAATGGCAAAACATCACGTTCGTGGACTAAGGACGACATGCAGAAGGCTTTATCCGTTGAATGAGGATATCCTAAAGGAAAGCGATTTTCTCCCAGGGGGAAACACATCAGATTTGACTGAAGCCGGAACATCTAATATAGTCACTGCAGGTGTTCCAAAAGAAATGGAAAATGATCCTGAGATTGTGCATTCCACCCCCAAATCTAAAAGAAAAAACTCTGAGACGGAAAGTGACAAGACTTCAAACGTTTCAAAAAAGGAAACGTCAAACTTTCAGCAAGAAAACAGAAGACAGTTATCTTGACGTCCCCGGATCATATTCAAGAGAGAATGTTGGTCCAAAAACGCAAAATGGGACTCACTTCTAAGGGAAATAAAGTAGCAAGAAGAAGAGTTGTAGAAGAAACATCGTCGTCCTCTGGTGAAGAAGAGAACCAAGAACAACAAAATGACACGATGTGTGGTTTTTCCAATGTAAAATATAGTGATCCTCGCTCAGGAAAATTGGGCGATTGGATTCAGTGCCAGGGGAATCAAGGGAATGGTACCATGTAAAATGTGTTGGTGCAGAAAAGAAGAAAGTGTTTACTTGCGGAAAGTGCAGTCTTTTAAATTAAATGTATTCGTGTTGTTATCCATGTTTTGTGACCAAATATAGAGAAAAAAATGTGACCCGATTTGCCCCGATTTATCCTGACATAGGAAGGTAAAAAGGGTCACTGCAGTCACTAGATTTCAGCTCATGTACGGACAGTTAATTGAGAGTAAAAAGAGCTCACTTTAGGGAAAGTATTACTTACATATGGCTGTATATAGTGGTATGTTTTGAGTCCAATATATTTAAAAATTAACAACAAAATTAAAGTTTTAGTGATTTTTGACCCGATTTACCCTTCGCTACCCTGTATGAAAAATGTAGGTCTAGATCTATAAAAAATGAACAGAAATAGGGTAGTAAGTAAAAAAGGGTAACTTTTACTGAGAATACTGTAGTTGGAAATGATGAATTTAACAAAGAATGTAGCATCTGTCACAGCACTTAAAAATGTTAATAACTGAGAACTATAAGATGGACATTTTCAGAATATCTGGCTTACGTATTATAATCATAAAATAATAAATCATTTATTTTGACTCGAGGATTTTTAACAGAAAAGGGTTTAAGGCGTGAACTGAGTCGTGCTTATTTACTATTTGCCTGCTTATTTACTTAATCTATTGCTCATTTTTTTTAAACAATTGTTATCAGCCTTCTGGCTTCCTAATAAAACTATTCGTTTGACTAATCCCAGTATTGCTGAATAGCAGAGCATGTTCTAAGATGTTGCCAATTTTGAATGCCAACTTCTTGCTTACAAATGGATTTTCTGTTACATGCAAAAATTTAATCCTGTAATATAATTAATCAATTAACAGCTCACATTTCAAAAGGTTATAATTAAATTTTCTCATTTCAGCATGTTTTGGAACTGGGCGTAGTACCAGAAAAAGGCACAAATGTGAAGGGAAGCTTGCCACCTGCTAAAACCCTCCTTGTGTCCCTGTGGCTGTTGGCCAACCAGGAAACATTCCGTGAGGTTGCGGATAGGTTTGGCATTGGCCAGGGGCATGCATACAGAGCATTGGATGTTATCTGCAGAAGTCTTGCACAGAAGTGCGATAGCATTATAAAGTGGCCACAAGGAATAGAGGCAGATAAAGTGCCACAAGGCTTCAATGCTCTCTGTGGACCTAATAGTTTCCCAAATGTCATTGGGTGCATTGATGGCATGCATGTGTTGTTTTCTGGCTCAAAGGAGGAAAACGAGCACATTACAATAGAAAGTGCTTACATCTGTTGTGTTGCAAGCAGTCTGTGATCACAGTCTTCATTTCACTGATGTCTTTGCTGGGTGGCCTGGATCAAGCAATGATGCTAGGGTTTTTAGAAACAGCGAACTTGCTGCAAAGCTTGATATTCCAGGTTTTATCCCCAACAATTGTCACATTCTTGGAGACTGTGCCTATCCGTTATCAAAGACACTGCTAACTCCTTACAGAGATAATGGTCACCTTACCAGGTGGCAGAAAAGCTATAACAGAAAGCTCAGCTCAAAGCGTGTAGTAATTGAGCAGGCATTTGGGCAGTTGGTCGGCCATTTTCGGAGGCTGAAACATTTATACATCAGAAATCGGGAATTTGTCCCCATAATCATTGTGGCTGCATGTGTGTTGCACAATCTGTGTCTTCAACAATCGGATTATTCCCCTGACATTGAGGAAGACATTCCTTTCTTCCAAATAGAGCAGCATGGAAATGGAGACATGACAGCCCAAACAAAAAGGGATACTGTAGCCAGATTGTTATATGAAGGCATTTAAAAGACCAGATCTACTATGACATTCTGCAAGTAGAATTTATAAAGCAATTCATGGCGAGATGGACTACGATGCACCCCTGAAGACAAACAATTGGAATCACCCATTAGAAAGAATTGAAATCCGAACCACTGAAGAAAACAAGGCATATTCAGTAGTAATATGCACTGACGGCAGTAAGAAGGATGGGAAAGTGGGAGCTGCAGCAGCATTGTACAAACAAGGAACAGTTATTCGACAGCTGAAGTATAAGCTACATGCCATCTGCTCCAATAACCAGGCAGAGCAAATCGCTATTCTGAAGGCTCTTCAAGAATTAATACAATTAAAAGATTTTACAAATGAGAACAAAACTGCAGCACTGTACATTGATAGCAAAACAACTCTCTCCCTACTATGCAACAACTACAAATGGAATTCCTTAATAACAGAAATATTAAACACAATCAGAAACCTAGAAAATGAGAACTGGACAATATATTTCAATTGGGTTAAAGCACACATAGGAATTGCCGGGAATGAGCTTACAGACAAATTAGCGAAAGAAGCGGCAGCAGATAAACATCAACAGCCCATACACGATAAAATACCTAAATCCACCATTCTGACAAAAATCAACGATCAGACACTTCAGCTACGGCAGCAAAGATGGGATAATTCTACACAAGGAGCCTTAACGAAGACATTCTTCCCGTCAATACAAGAACGCTTAAAGCTAAAATTGCCCATAACTCCAGAATTCATCGCTATAGTAACATGCCACGGGAAAACCAAATCTTATCTGTACAGATTCCATATAGCGGAAGACCCCACATGCTCATGTCAGAGAAGTCCAAAGACAGTCAGTCATCTTATCTATGAATGTGCCGACAAAAGTCCAAAATGAGAAATTTTAATAAAATAAATTAGGAAAAAGGGGGACAGATGGCCAGTGATAACAGATCAGCTAATCCAGCGCCATGTGAGGGTATTCCAAAGTTTTATACAGTCTTTGAATCTGTAAGAGTGTGAGAACAGTGACAGTGAGTGATAATGCAGGGGTGCCCACAGGGGGGGGTTAAGACGCAGACTGCGTCATTGAAATTTCTGGGGGGGGGGGCAAAATATTATTGTTTTATGAATTTTCTGGGGGGGGGGGGGTGAAAATTGTTGCAAAATTAGCATTTTATATGTTAAAAATAAAAATGGTCAAGTTTTATAACTTTAAGAGGTCTCTTCTAATTCTTTAGAAGTGAATAGTCAATCAATTAGCGCCCATACCCGGGGGCGGGGGGGGGCGCAAGAGAAAAAATGTATATTAATAATTATTATAGTCAGGTGTTTTTCTTTTAAGACAATTATTTGAAAGTCAGCTGAGACATAAAAAGTTTGCAGAAGTTTTACCAAATCGACAACATGGAAGCAGAATCCACAGTGGATTAGGAAAGGGGGGTTCAGGGGGTTTTGACCCCCAAAAGTCAAAACCTAAAATTCTATATTTGTACTTTAAAAAAATATTTAATTAAACAAGATTTGTTGGTGTGTCAGATATGATATAGCAGTTATTTTCTTCTCATAACATAATGAGTAGTATTATGTCCACTGTTCCATGTGTTATTCAACTTTTCTTATAAATAGTAATAAGTATTATAACTTAGGTAACAATTTCTTGTTTAAGTTGCCATGTCTTAGAGTATAGTAAACAAATTTGCTAACTAGTTTTTCAGTGTTAAAATAGCGTAAAATGTGATTTTCATTAGTTCAATATTTAAAAATTTTCTGGGGGTGGACCCCCCCACATAGGTAGTGATTTATTATTTACATTGGCATGTCTTAGAGTTTGGTAAACAAATTTCCTAACTAGTTTCTCAGTGCTAAAATAGAGTAAAATATGATTTTCATTAGTTCGATATTTAAAAATTTCCCGGGGGTGGACACCCGACTTAGGTAACAATTTCTTGTTTACATTGGCATGTCTTAGAGATTGGTAAAGAAATTTCCGAACTAGTTTTTGAGTGCTAAAGTAGCGTAAAATGTGATTTTCATTAGTTCAATATGTAAAAATTTTCCGGGGGTGGACCCCCACTTAGGTAATGATTTCTTATTTGCATTGGCATGTCTTAGAGTATGGTAAACAAATTTCCTAACTAGTTTTTCTGTGCTAAAATAGCGTAAAATGTGATTATCATTGTTCAATTTTTAAAAATTTTCTGGGGATGGACCCCCGACCCCTTTTTTTGAGGGTATTCCAAACCCCCCGGCACTTTCAACCCTCCCCGCAATTATTTTCTGGCTACGTCATTGTTGCACTTATTATATTATTATATTATTAGAATAATGTTACAAAGTGGCCCAAGAAGTTAAACAACAAAAAATAAATTAATTTAAAAAAATGGCCCCCCCCTAGAAAATATCATATGGGCGCCCTTGTCGACAGCCAATCAGGTTGGGGGGTGAGCAATGAAGTTGGGGGGGGGGGGGGTGAGCAATGAAGTTTGGGGGGGGGGTGAGCAATGAAGTTTGGGGGGGGGGGGGTGAGTCATGAAGTTTGGGGGGGGGTGGGCACCCCTGGATAATGATTATATTAGGAATCAATGATATATAATAGTGACTTAATGATGTATAGTATAACATTAGGATATGTACAGTAGTGTATGTTACTGTGTGTGAGTGTTCAATGTGCTACTGAACATTAGTGTACTACTTTAGTGTCCTTTAATAATTGAGGAACATTTTGACAAAACTCAACATATCCATTTTTGCAAAATTCGTTTTTTAATGGTTTTAGATGCTTAGAAATGAGATCTTTAAGATATTTTAAAGAGAATATAAAAAAAAGTCAATATAACCAATTGAAGAGAGGTTTCACAAAACATAAACTACAAAATTTTCAATTTGAGATACTGGTGTATCCTTATGTTTTAGCACCAGCTGAATTCATTGGCGTAGTCGAAATTTAGCTAAACTTAATATTTACTGGCGTAAAGGTGGATGAAATGGAGGAGTTTTCACAAAACTTAACATCTACTGGCAATGGGTTTTTACAAAAGTGAACATCTACACACCACCACTGCCTTCGTGATCTTTACCAGGCCATCATGCAGGAGCGTGGACGGCAAGATCAGCTGATTGTTCCAGTCGGGCTTGGTCTCGTTCGGAATTGTGGAATTGTTCCACGTGTTGGAGAAAGTAATCTCGCGTATAAATTATATTGTATAAATAATTGTTTTGTAATACTTATTATGTTTGTATTGCGCCACATAAAGTGAATATTATAACATATACTATCGTATACCTCAAGACATTAGTGAATTATGCTTCAATCGCATGAATCTAATCTCAATTTATTGTAAATAAGTTTTAAACGAACTAAACATGCCAAATAGTTGTGTACCAGGTTGCAAATCGAATGTGAAACATCCAAAGAAGGTTAGCATCTAAGGGAGGTATTTGCTGATCCTATTAGAAGTTTAGATCAACAAAATATGCAGTTTCTAGTGTCATTTATTTCTTGGTTGAAGTGGTGAAACGATACTGAAATTGAAAGTATTCCTAAATGTCTTGGTAAGCTAAGTAAAGAAACTTACACAGCAATTCTCCATACAACACAGACAATCATTGAATTGGCTGAATATCTGCTGAAAGTTTTAGGCTTTCACTATGTGTTGCTAGGTACTTTTCAGACTGATGATTTAGAGAAAAGATTTGTTAAATTTAGAAGAATGAGTGGATGCAACTACCATGTATCTGTGCAGCAGATTGTTAAATTTGAAAAAAAAAATCAAAGTTACCAGTTTACTGAAAATTCAGTCAAGGAAGGGAATGTGTATGGGTGTAAAGGATCTGATTCATGATATCAATAACGCTTCAATTCCTAGTGAACATGATTTCGAATTAGGCCTTTTTGAAGAGACTGAAGAAATAGTGAAGCAGAGTGCACTAGTAGAAATAGATAATGGTACTTTGGGTACAATTATATTCATTGCTGGATATGTAGTTTATAAAGTAAGTAGCAAAAGTAAGTGCAATCACTGTCGTGATATGCTTGTGTCAGGACCTGATTTGCAATATATCTTTCCTCCTGAAGTAGAATATCTGAAGAATATAATCGTGGTGGGCTGAAATATCCCTCTGTGATATCCGTGGAGATAGGTGTCTTTGTGTACCAAATTTTCCACACTCTCATTTCAGACAAATTTGAACATTTGTTTATCAAAAGTAATAATCCCCCAGGCATTGTGAATTCCTTAGTAATAGACAACCTAGATTTGGAAAATCTACCTGAACAATGTGAGTGTGGGAAGTTGTTAACACAAATCTGTTTTGCATGTGTTGGAATATGGGTAAATGTTCTCTTAAACAATTACTCTAAAGTGAAAACAGATCTTTGCAATCAAAAGTTGATGAAGAAAGGGACAAAAAGAGGAAATAACTCTAGTGAAAACAAGCAAAGAAAGGTTAGGACATTCACAGCCAAATCAACAATACAGGCAGGCTTTTTGTAAATAAATGGTGATTAGGGTTGTGTAGATTAAACAATGATTGTGAATAGTTCAGATAAATTTTACCTGTAAGTTTTTTGTATTTAAATAAATTGTGATTAATGTTCTGTAGATTAAACAGACTGTAAATAGTTTAAATAAATTTTACCTGTAGATTTTTTGCATAAATAAATAGTGATTAAGGTTCTGTAGATTATATAACAATTGTAAATAGTCCAAATAAATTTTACCTGTAGGTTTTTTGTATAAATAAATAGTGATTAAGGTGCTGTAGATTAAACAGTGATTAGATTATATAACAATTGTAAATAGTCCAAATAAATTTTACCTGTAGGTTTTTTGTATAAATAAATAGTGATTAAGGTTCTGTAGATTAAACAGTGATTGTAAATAGTTCAAATACATTTTTCCTGTAGGTTTTTTGTATAAATAAACAGTGATAAATCCAAATAAATAAATAAATACATTTTTAGCTTAAACAGATTGTAAATAATTGGGTTTCAGATTGTCTAGTAGAACATGTAGGCCTATAAAGTATGCTGTTTCCTGTAATAACATATTTCTGTTGTAGGATTTAGCATTACTTGAAATTATGAAGGAGATAAGAATGTGTTAAACTTAAGTATTTTTAATTATATTTTAGGTTGTACAGTAGAATTTCTGTGAGCTAATGGCATGCAATGAAAATAAATGTGAAAATTACGCAAAATTAATTTGTTCAATATAATTACTACATGCAAGCCTCTCATGAATTAAATTAAACACCTTGAATGCTAATAATCTGTGCACAAGTGACATTATTGGTAATAAAGAATGTGTTAAACTTAAGTATTTTTAATTATATTTTAGGTTGTACAGTAGAATTTCTGTGAGCTAATGGCATGCAATGAAAATAAATGTGAAAATTACGCAAAATTAATTTGTTCAATATAATTACTACATGCAAGCCTCTCATGAATTAAATTAAACACCTTGAATGCTAATAATCTGTGCACAAGTGACATTATTGGTAATAAAGATAATATGGATAGAAGTTTAATTTGTAATGAGACTAATATTAGCGCTCCCGAAACACGAAACCTCTGTAACATCCGACTGGTAGCGTGAAGTCACAAAACTTGCCTGACTGCCTGGTAAAGATCAGGAAGGCAGTGACACCACCCACTGAAACTTGTTTGTTGTTTTAAGTTTGGCAACATTGGTGTGTTTGTTTCTCTCCTTTCACAACAATGCAGAAAACCATCATTGTTAGAATAATTGAAAACTGTTGTGACTGTGCTGTACACCAGTTTGTAGCTGAATGTTAGAAGTTAAAGTTTTGTTGTGTGTAAAGTGAAATAATGTCTGCTTACATTTCTCCTGTACAAGAAGTTGAAACAGGGCGTAAGAGATGTAAGAAAACGTCTGCTGCGAGGAAGCAAGTGAAATATGATGAACTAGATACAGAAACTAATATAGCTTGTACTCATGGTTTAAATGTGAATGCTGAAGGAGAAACGAAGCGTAGTAACTGCTCTGCAGCTGATTTATTCCAAAATGATTTACTTGATTTCAGACAGAAATTTTATCAAAATGATGCTAAGATAAAACAGGATGCATTTTTGCTTAAATATAAGACAGTATCAGAACCTGCAAGGAGGACAGTAGAGGATGAAAAAGTAAAGAATAAAAGATCAGTGTCCGTAGTATATCAGGCGAAAAAGGAAAATGGTGACACTGCTATAGTGTGTGCAGCCACATTTGCTAGCATTCTGAGTGTGTCAAAAAGCAGGTTATTGCATTTAGCTAAAAGACATTTTGTGTTAGGAGAGATTCCTGGTAGAAGACTGAAGACTGAAGGAAAGAGATGAAGAGCAAACACAACTTATTAAGAGCAATATATTAAAATACAAATGTTGAGAAGTCCATTATTCTAGAAGGAATTCTTGTCGCTTTTATCTACCACTTGAGCTAAATATTAAGTTTATGTGGAGAAGATACTGTGATGAAAGTGTTCGCAAAGGTCAATTAACATGTTCCCTCTCAAAATACAAATCAGTTTTCTACAAACATTTTAATCTTGGATTTGTAAAACCTTGCTCAGACACCTGTTCTGCGTGTGATGAATTCTTAATAAAAATTTATAATATGTGGGAATGCACCCAATGGGTATTGAATTGAGTTCGTCACTCTTTGCAAAATGAACCCCTAATTTAGAACAGGACAAAATTAGTACTGACTACAGGCTCCATAAGTTACGGGCAAAGAGGTTCTTTCAAATAACGAAGGAAACAAAAGATGAACTAAATCTCTGTTTCAACTGCCAACAAAATCAACCACTCCCAAAATTATCCATAGAAGAAATATTCTATAGTAGACAAGTGTGGCTCTACAATTTCACAATATTGCAGGTTGAAAACAACAAGAGTACAAATATTTCACACTACACACGGTTGGAGACTCAAAGTGGTCGTGGGTCGAACGAAATCACATCTGCATTGAATCACTACATAACTCAACTCAGACGCGGTTCTACCTATAGGTCACAGGGTCACGTGCCCCCCCATCCCATCTATTTTGAATATAAACTGTACTGCATTTATAGCAACGAATAAAATAACTTAACATCTATCTATTTCAAACTTCGCGCGTTTGCTTTCCTGGTAAAGTTTGGCAACATAGCATGGGTCAGATTTCCGTCGTGCCCGGCCATCTCTCATCCCTTTAACATTTTCCCTTTCTAAAGCTGACGGAATGCTGGGAGGGGTTGTAGCTAGTTTAATTGTACAGGGTCACAGTAATTTTGCGACTTCACACAAATCAGCGCTGTCTGCACTCTTGAAGTCCTCCGCCAGATGGAGTGGTATGCATTATTATTACTCTGTAGTTGAGAACATATTTACATGTCGAGAGAGACAGAATACTGTATATCCAACTCTCTTACTCCCCCCAGGGTATCAGAATACAATAACATCTTACCCGTAAAACCTGTCCAGTTGGGAAAGGGCGAGTGCAAAAATGCTGTTTTCCTACCCTCTTCCGCAACTCAAATAAGCTAAAGCCGGAAGTTTTTTCTTGTTGAGTGTTAGTGCGTGCTTCTGATTTTTCCTTAGTTAGTAAAGTATTTTTTACGTAGTGATAGTTAAATGAATGAGATAAGATACAAAATAAAATTCTAAATTTCGAGGACCGGTTATTAGCCAAATAATTAGGCCGGCCTAGACCAGAGCTAATAAAGACAAAAACAGAGTGTACAAGAGGAATTTCAATAAAATGTATATGAAAAGTGCGAGTGGATGTGCGGGTGTCTGACAACTAATGCACTATTTTGTTTTCCGTGTATTCTATTCGGTGGAGAAGATGCATGGACTAAAACTGGTAAATATTTACCCAATAGATGTAAGCACAGTTTGTCAAAGCGCCATTTAGACAAAATGAGTCTCGCTGTCTTAGGGAAGGCTGATATCAGGGTGCAACTTGATGATGGGTATAGAACATGTGTCCGTAAGCATAATGATGTTGTTGACAAAAACATATATTTCGTCACGTATTCTTGATGTCATTAAATTTTGCGGGGAATTTGAATTGGCCTTGCGTGGGCATAATGAGATAGAGAGTTCTGATAACCCAAGTGTTTTCAAAGGTCTCATTAACTACACCGCGATACTTGACAATGTCCTGAAGAATAGTATTGTTGTACAAAAAATGAAACAGAAAGGTAAGTTTTAACTTAAGTGCGAGTTCTGTTTTCCTCTAACATCGATGGCTTATATTTGTATGTGACCCACCCCTATGGAACCTCACGAGCCGCCACTGACTCAACTAGAAAATAGTTTTAGGAAGGAAAAGAAAAGAAACCTTGTTCTAAAGTTCTTCTCTGATTCATGTGCCTCGCAGAACAAAAATTCTAGTCTTGTCCATTCTCATGAAAATAGCAGATAAGTCTCTGTTTTCAAGAATATTCTCCATTATTTGGTGCAGCACCATCTCAAATTTTGGCGATGAGGATGGGATTGTTCCACATGGTGGGATACACAGTGCAGTGAAGGGATACATATCAGTGATTCTTTCATATCAAGGATTCCGCAGCAGTGGGATACTATACAGTGATGGAACATTTCGTACCAGTGATGGACTTGTGTCGCAGCAGTGATATGCCTACTTCAAAACAGTGCTTGTACATTGAATCAGTGGTGTAGTAGTCTCAGTGGTGGACATTATATTACTTCCAATTCACTACACAATACTTCAAGAACAATTTACAGACTTAAAATACTCATCAACATTTCAGATAATTTATCATTGTGGATATACTATTTATGTATTGCATATGCTACAGCATATTTGTACTTTTAGTCATATTTGTTAAATATGAATGCAGATCTGTAACCAGAACATATTCACGAAATACAAGATGGAGGACATGTGTAAAGGTCAATGGCATCATGAAGCGTTCTTGCTTTAAAGAAAGAAGTTGCTCATAAAGAAAAGAAATTAAGCACAGAAGAAAAGCTGAAAGAAGAGAGTGATCAGAAGAAAGAAAACAAAATGGAAGAAGAAAAGTCTAGAATACCTTTGTTTGATGAGAGCAATTACAATGATTGGAAATATCGGATGACGAATATCTTGACGAAAAGGAAGTTTTAAAAGTTGTTCAGAAAGACTTGAAAGAGCTGATAGAGCAATTACAAAAACAAGAAGGAGATACACCTGGACGAAAGAAGACAAAAATGCAAAAGCTACATAGTACAGAGAATTCAAGAGAAATAACGAAAGGAAAAGAAACGGCATATGAGATGTGGAAAGCACTGAGAGAAAGATTTGAAAAGTCAACAGCGGCTAGCAGTATTAACTTGACCAAGAAGTTAAAACAGATGGTGTACAAACCAACATAAAAATCATTCAGTGAATATTGACTGAAGTATGATAGACTTATTAGAAGTTTAAGGCAAGCTGGTGATGGTATAGACCAGGCATTTCCATCTGACTGAGGAATGTTTCTCTTGAATAAAACCAGTCTGGAGCAACATGCGAGAGCTGTGGACACAGCAGTGGCACGGTAGTGTGTTTAGTCAGTCATGGCTTCAACAAGTAGTATTACTGAAAAGCCATCTACTCAACCTAAATTTCTTTATGTTTACGGATACTGGAACAGTAGCAAAATGTTTAGTGTGTTCCAAAGAAATGCAGTATGTGAAGAAATTCAATTTACAGAGACATTACTTATGCCATGCTGCTGAATACGATAAATATCAAGGAGAAGAACGTACTAATATTATCATGAAACTTAAAGAACAACTGTTATATGGCGCTGAAGATGAATCAGACCAAGCGAATAGTGAATCTGCAGTTTGTTTAAGCTACAGGATCAGGAAACTTCATCCTTTCAGTGAACAAAAAGATGTCAGCAAGAACGAATCAAGAGAAATGCTTAGAGATCTAAAGAAAAGACTTGCATGCCCTGATGACTTCGAAGATGATAATATTCTCTGTACCTCATCGTCATGATCTTCCTATATGGAACTCTGTCAACAAAGATGTGGAGCGCACCAACAACAGTATCGCTAGTATATGTAAACACTTTAGAAATGTAAAGTTTATTGATATTAGTAAACAATCAATAGAAGTATGTCAAAGAAAAATGGAAAGAAAAATCTTGGGCATCACATTAAGAGACAAAATTCCAAACCAGGAAATAAGGAAAAGAACAAGACTAAAGGATGCCGCGACCAAAGGAAGCAGCTTAAAATGGAGATGGGCAGGACATGTTATGCGACAGCGTCCTAGTAGATGTACTCATAAAGTGACGGCATGGGATCCCAGGATTGGACAGAGGAACGTAGGAAGGCAGAAAACTCAATGAGAAGACGAACTTAGGAGGACCTTTGGCAACAAATGGACGAGAGCTAAAGACAGAAGAGAGTGGAAACAACTTGTGAACGCAGCTCTCAGGACAATAAACTAGGCTGAACTTTCCCGGAATGGCTAACCGGGACTGCAGTACCCAGCCACCTTTCTATGAAAGAGGCCCTTGCCCAACAGGGATGCATATGGGCTAATTACTAATTACTAATTACTAATATAGGTACTCGCTTTCATGCAAGGCATGGCCTCCATCTTAATAGCCTAGGAAAAAAATATGTTACTAATAGAATTTTAGAGGCAGTAAATGATTTTGCAAATCAATTGGAAACTAAAAATGCAAAATCTATTGCTTTAAAAAACTAGAACTGATGGCTGAAAAAAAATTGGCCTAATGCCAGTAAAAGGGTTACTAACTCTTACATATGTAGTAGTCCACCTGGTAATCTACACTGTGACCTCAAACCTGTTGTAGATCCTAAAGTAGAATCAGAATCAGTAGGTCTAATGCCATTGACCCTATAAGATCTTACAGTTATATCAAAATCACTTATCTTAACATACAAGGCCTAAATGGTGAGGAATTCTAGAAGATTTTGCTCTTGAAAATCACTTAATATTTTATGTCTGAGTGAACACTAGTGTAAAGAAGCTGAACTTCCCTGTTTTAATTTTGTTAATTTTAATCTATTAAGTAACTTTTGTAGGAAAGCTCACATCAGGGGTGGTGTAGCCATTTATAAAACTAAGATTACTGAGTCCTTTTTGGACTTAAAATTTCTCTGTAATGAACTAAATTTTGAAGCTACTGGTGTTATCAGTAGTCGCCTCAAGTTAATAGTTATTTCTATATACAGATCTCCAAATGGTAACTACAAAACTATTTCTAGAACAATTAGATTCTATGTTAGATTTTCTGAGTAGGCCTTGTTGGTACAATTATGATATAATTATGGGCGGAGACTTAAATGCAGATTTCGATATCTCAAAAGACAAGGGTAGTGTTGTTGAGCTAAAAAATGTATTAAGACAATATAATATGAAATGCATCAATTTAAAACCTACTAGGGGCACAGCCTGTCTAGATAATATAATTACTAATGCTAATGTCTCACAGGAATTGACCGATGTATAAGGCACTATCTTTTAGCTACTTCAATGCTGCTTTTGCTGAACAAAGAGGCAGACTAACCAAAAATCAAAATTAGTGATTACGAGACCCATAAATGATGAAAAAATCATCACGTTGAAAGATTCTCTATATAATGTAAACTGGCATGATTGGGCCCCATAGTACGTCTTTAAATAGAGTATCACCTAATTGGGTTTTCAAAACATTCTTTGAAAGATTTCTCTTTATATTCGGGACCTGTATACCTGTAAGGAAGTGTAATGTAACGGGGCAGGACCACAGAAGAGTGAGATCAATGAACATCATTGAATGGTACTTCTACTCATCTTGCAAAAATGAAGACCAACGTTATGTTATTGTTAAATCATTATAAGCAGGTTAAGACTGATAGGGCCAGACTGGCTTATGTATGGAGTAGAAATGAATACAGGTGCAATAAATTCATAATCTTGAGTCCTTACTTTCCACTGTTAAAATTTGAACAAAGACGTAATGGATTACTCACAGTGGATGACCTTCTACACAGTATCACCTGAGGAAGACCAAACGGCTTTGGTTAGTTAAAAAGTTTTAAGAATTGGCCCAATTTGAAAGTCAAGGTATTCAGAATTCTTTGGAACTAATTGAAAAACAAAGAGATGTGAAATTAGCCAACGGAGATACCTTTATTTCATTCAATGTCTGCTCACTAGTCCCTAGTATCCCTAGAGAAAAAGTAATACTAGTTTTAGAAAAATGGTTATTATCCACTGGGTTAGAAAGAGAGGAAGTGGATGAATATCTAGGCCTTACAAAATTATGCGTTGATCAAACCTTCTTCATATTTAGAGGGAACGTTTATGAGCAAACTTCAGGTCTAGCAATGGGAAATCTTCTCTCCCCATTCCTGGTGAATTTGTTCATGAGTAATTTTTAACAAAAATTCATAGAAGCCTTTCATTAATATTTAAAGTTTGGTACAGATATGTAGATGACATATTCTACATAGTACCCAAAAAACTAATTCCAAGATGCACTGAAACTCCTATATCTACAGGACCACAGTATTCAATTCACCATGGAAATAGAATCTAATAATTGCCTTCTGTATTTTGAGCAATGCAAAATTGAAATATCAGACAGAGAAGCAGTAGTACAAATAGATTTTGACAAAAATTATGTTCTGGTCTCATAAGATGAGATCCAAAGTGTACACTGGAGTCATGCACAAGTAACAGTTTAGCTATCAAGCAAAAATGTTAAGTCATATATAGTAATACGAGAATATCTCTCTCATAGCAAATATGCTGTGAGGACTTTCCTTCATGCAATTATAGAAGACTTGAAAACCACTAATAAGGACATAGACAAATTGTGCTTCTTTAGTGATAACCGTGCCAGTCAATCAAAAAACAAGTTTACAATGTCAAATATTTGTTTTATGCCATTTGATTTTAACATCAGTGAATGGAACTTTTTTGCAAGTTCACATGGAAAAGGGGCAGTGGATGGAGCACGGGGAACTGTGAAGCAATGTGTATGGACTGCAGTCAAATCAAGAAGATGAAACAGAATTTAACAAGTAATGCAAATTTATTAGGAGGAAATTAATTCAAATAATAATTGCAATGCTTATTCTACTTAGTTATAAATGCATCATTTAGCAGTTATTTTAAATAAGTTCATTTTAGCGATATAAGGAAATTAAATTAGTTTTTACATTACATATTGTGTAAGCTTGGTTCCAAACAATTTCTCACGAAATCCCCTTGGAGATAGCAGGTAGTCCTGCAGTATTATGTTAGTTTCAATAGCAAGGAAGAAGGTTATAAAAGTGTTTAATGCCAAGGAACCTAAATGTTTTGTAGAATTTTAGAGAAAGAGAAAAGGTTTATTGAGATATTGTGAAGAATGCCGAAAAGAAATAATTGGTCATATTTAACAATAAGTGTATAGGTGTAATTTAGTTCTTAAATCTGCAAAATCAGATAAGAAATATATGCGTTATATACGAGAAGAGCCTGGGAATAATATCAAGCAAGTAGATATAAAATATGTATTTTTTCTATTGGCTGAGATTGTTATTAGGTTTAACCAATGAAATGTAACAGAAGCCATGTGACCAGTCCTTCTAATTAAGATAATTAAGAAGTAGGCGTTAACTAACTTTCCAAAATAGACTTGATAGTGTATTTTGGAAATGTAAAATGGTTACTCTGTTTTCCACCTCTGGAGCGAGAGGTTATATTATAAGTACATTACTCTGTTTCCACCTCTGGAGTGAGAGGTTACATTATAAGTAGATTACTATTTTTCCAACCTCTGGAGCGAGAGGCCAAATGTAAGAGCATTACTCATAATTCAACCTCGGTAGCGAGTGATTCGAAAATGTTCACTGGATTATTATGGTGTTGTTAAAATGTGTAAGTGAGAAACCGTGTGCCATATAGTTAGATATCTATAGAAAATAAAATCACTATTTCAACCACAGTCATGAACTTTGATTCAGTAGATAATAACACTCCTGCAAATCACATCATCGGCCCTGAGGAAGAATCAACGGCTCGCACCGTTGATAGCCTGGGTAGGTGGATTAAATAAATTTTGAGTGAAGGATCACTCTGGCGCCCAAACCATCTCCCAGACTGGAGCAGTTAATGTAAGTACCTATTCAACATGTACTTATTTTTAATTTTACAAACCGACGTTTCCACCACAAAGAGTTGAAATACCTTTGGCTGAAAAGTTCCCTGATTATGTAGATCAGCATTTAAAAAGGATAAAATCCTTATTCGTAAACAAAGAGAATGTTGAAAAAACACAATTCTTGAATGAGAGATGGAAGAATGTTCATGACATTCCTCATATACAGACATCCCACCACTTCAGGTTGTACAACAAAAGAGATCTGCTATTTGCTCAAACAGCTAGAACAGAAATGAAGAGGATAAATGTGTTCAAAGATGAGATGGAAACAAATTTCCCCAAAGCTGTGAAATGATTAACATACTCTTAAGTTTATACAGATTCAGAGGAAGAGAAGGAACCGCTTGAAGGTCTATTGCGATAAGCAAACTTCAGGCTTCTGACACACAATCTGGCGTGATTGTGTTGGTGGATCTTTTGACTGAAAAGAAAGAAAAAACATCAACTGGGAAAGCATTATATATTGGTATCTGTCAAAGCGAACTTGACAAGGAAGAAGACATAAAGATTATGTTCTTCAAGAATATTGAAAGATGGAAAAGTATTTAGCCCTGATGAAAATGATGTTGCAAGA
Organism: Ectobius pallidus; assembly: GCA_964059195.1. NCBI lineage: Eukaryota > Metazoa > Arthropoda > Insecta > Blattodea > Ectobiidae > Ectobius > Ectobius pallidus. Next base: position 109,684,875 of record CAXKWD010000003.1, on the reverse strand, counting down.
ACTGGATGAATGCAACACTATTTAAAGCAGCCATTGCAACAGTAGCAACCTACGGTATCAACATAATCTGGGACAAACTTACAATAAACGACCTAACAACACTACATGAAAAAGAATGCGTCAGGAAATGTGGTGTTGTGCGAATTGTGCAAGAAAGAACTTAAGTTCTTTGGGAACACTTCAAATTTAAGTGATCACTTAAAAAGAAGGCATCCAACAATATTGGATGGCACAAGGCTACTAGAAGAATTAAAAGATGATCCTGTGTCCTCAGTTTCATCTGGTAGACCAGCATCAGGTGAATCTTAATCTTCTCATCATGCCTATCTACAAGAACTTTCCACTGCAGGGACATCCACATCTGTCGACATAGGTGATCCAATTCAACCAAAAGGAAGGGTCGTCAGTTAGTGCTGAGTAATGTAGCTCGTAGCAAAGAACCGAGCGAGAAAGAAAAAATGAAATGTCTCATTTGAATGATTGCTAAAGATTTTGAACCTCTTTCTATTGTGGAAAGAAAAGGGTTCATTCAATATACAAAATTATTAGAGCCCCGATATAACTCTCTCAACAGAAAGCAAGTGAACAGTATATTATTAACTGTACACAGTGAGGAAAAGAGAAAGTTGCAAGAAATTTTAGATATATCAGATTTCATTGCCATCACAACTGATATGTGGACTTCAGACACTGCTACTGCATTCATTACCAAGACTGCACATACTGCACATACTGTAACAGAAGGGAATTTAGGGTCATTTGTGTAAACAACAAAAGAAGTGCCTGAAAATACACTGGTGAAAATATAGCCAGCAAACTTCAGGGTATTTTCCAAGAATGGAAAATGAAAGGAAAAATTGTTTGCATGGTCACTGACAAGGATGCAAACATAAAAAAATGCTGCTGAGCACCTGAACGTGCCTCATGTCTCCTATGTAGCGCATACTTTAAACTTTGTTGTAAACGATGCAATAAAATCTGCTGAAATGGAGGATCTATTAAAAAATGCAGATCAATAGTTGCTCATTTCAGGTCAAGTGTTGCAGTAGCAGATATGCTGAGAAGTGTACAAAAAATAATTTGGTCGCCAGGACCTAAGACTGAAACAAGACATCTCTACATGGTGGAATTCCACTTTACTGATGTTAAACAGGCTAGTAGAAGTGATGGAGCCTCGGTGATTGAAACTCGGACATGAACGGAGGTCTCAGAGATGTGACTGCACGTTTCGACAAACTTCACCAGAAGTTTCTGTCAGATATGAATGAGATTCTGGCACTGAAAGTATCTTGACCTGTCTCTATTTGAAGAAACATTTTGGCTGATAAACAACAGAAATAGTGCTGTTGCGAGGTCGGAATGAAGCAACTCCATGTTTCAGTCAACTCAACTAGAAACGTATGTTGTACATGAATAAGGTGCTGTTGCGAGGTTGGAATGAAGGAACTCCACGTTTCGGTCAACTCAATGAGAAATTTATGTGGGACATGAATAAAGGTTTAATGACGATCACATCGATCCTTGGAGAACTACCGTTAGTTGCCAAACCAGGAACTTCAAGACTTAACCCTTTGCTAAGTAACGTGACGATCTTATGGTGTAGTGACTGATATTACGAAGACAAGAACCTAGAACATGAGGTTTAATAACAATCATATCGATCCTTGGAGAACAACCAGTAGTTGCCAACTTCTTCGAGGACTTAACGCTTTGCTAAGCAACGTGACGATCTTAAGGTGTAGTGCCTGATATTACAAAGACAAGAACCTAGAACATGAGGCAATGACTCGAACAACACATGCATAAATCATCTTATACAAGGTGGAGCAACGAATGCATGGAGAAAGCTCGCATGGAGCAACATCTGCACAGATCAACGCAATCATGGAGCAAGACAGCGAGGATTGTTCCAAGATGGCGGCCGGTAAGGGTGAAGCATCTACATCAGCTCCCGCAAATATTGGAAATCTGAGGAAATATGCGAAAAGAACTGCAATCGTTGTGATAATTTGTTAGAAGAACTTCGTAGGACTCAATAGGAATTATTATCTTACAAAGAAATTGTATTTTGCAATTCCAGTTAAAAACTAATGACGCCGAGATTGCGCCTACAAACGGACATCACGAAGCATGGACAAACGTGAAGCCAAGGAAAGCCAGTAAAGCAGGGATTCCAGCTGTAAAGACGGAAAGCATCCCAGTAATAATAAACAGATTTGCACTGCCTTCGGAAATGTTACCACCAGCTTCAGAATAACACAGTGTGAAATATAAGGAAAAAAGCAGGTCACTGACGAGGAAAGGATAGCATAGACCGGTAACCGTAAAGTTTTTGTAATTGGAGATAGTCATGTGAGGAATTCTGCCAGCTACACAAAGGATCATCTGGACGCTAGCTACGAGGATACTGGCTTCGTAAAACCTAATGGCAGAGCCAAGGATGTGGTAAACACGAACATTGAAGACTTCACAAAGGACGATACGGTTATATTGTGCACGGGAACTAATGACATCAGCCTAGGCGTAAAATGTTCGGAAGAAGGAATCAAAAACATTGTGAATTTCGTAGAAAACAACAAACAGACAAACTTTGTTGTCATAGAAGCCCCCCATAGGCATGACTTGGTGGAGTGGTCGTGCGTTAATAAAGAGGTAAATAGATTTAACAGAAAGCTTGGTAAGAAACTTAGGTTATGTGAAAAGGCTAGTATAATAAATGTTAGGTTGAGAAGGAATGACTTCACTACACATGGGTTACATATGAATATGGGTGGTAAAAAACAGTTATGTGAACTAGTAGCAGAAGCAGTGAGGAATCTTCATCAGCATAGAGAGAAAACGGAGCCCATCCCGCTGACGTATAGGCCTACCAGATCCAAAGGACAATACCAGGGAAGAGGAAATAAGCATACCAGGAGTGGAACAAGATAAGAGGACAGCTGAACTTCGCACATCAGGAAGAATTAGGAGACCACTAAAAGCTAAGTATTGATTTTTTAGGCCGGTAAGCAATCATAGTGCAGATATTTTAGAAAATGTACAGGGTAAGCATAAACCTATAGGCCTTAAAATTTTTCACCAAAATGTACAAAGTCTGAAAAACTAAAAAATTAATTTTGAGGTTTTATTAACCCATGAATATCCTGACTTAGATTTATTATGCTTCACAGAGCATTGGATAAAGGAATTTTGAGAAATTTTTGCTACTTGCCAAATATTGTAGGACCAAAAAGAAATGTGGAAGTTCATGCATATATGTTAGAAACACTGTAGAAGCAAAAGAATTTGAAAAATTTCAATACTTAAATATTGAGGAACATTTTGAGGCCTGTATGGTGGAGCTACCACAGTTAAAGACAATCGCAATTTGCATATATAGATCCCCTAGTAGTGATTGCCAAATAATGATAAACAGATTAGATACCATAGTTAACTCTCTTCATAATAATAATAAAACATTGTTATTGTTGGCGATCTAAACATTGATTTTCTAAGCAAGCCTGCTAACCTATCAAATCAACTAAAGGTCCTAGCTATATTTAAAATGCAGAAAAAAGCTATCAGAATAATGATGAAAACAGACAACACAACCAGCTGCAGGCAACTATTTAAAGACCTCCATATACTACCTTCCCCTGCATCTACATATTAGAGACGCTTGTATTTGTAAAAACTAATCTTTCTACATTTCAAACAAATTCAAGTGTACATTCCTATAATACAAGAAATAAAAATATTTCAACAAGTATACACTGCCAGTCAAAAGTTCCCGGACACTTGCATATATTATATTCTACAGTGAATTGCTGCCTGGATGGTGATTATACCACCAATATATTTTGATTCTTTCATCTCTCAGATATTAATCTATAATATATTTAGAGGGTTTTATCTTCTTTAATTGTTAAATATTTAAAATAATGCTTTTTTCCTCATTTTTTACTTTTTACCAATTTTTACATTTGGATAAAATCTTATCTCTCACGGTCGAATGTGCACAGTGTTTTTGGTTTAAGGTCTCCTCTGCATTGCATTATGTCAAAGTGCATATTTCAAAGCTATTCTACTGTGATTGTGAGAAAAATACTGTTTTACTGTCTACTGTGAAATTCTCTTTATCATTGGTGGGACACTAGTTTAAAGTGTTTATAGTGAATATTTTTTTGGTAATTTAATTCAAAATGAGAAATGGCTCCATCCCTGAGCACTGAACAACGTTCTGCTATTAATGCACTTCATAATGCTGGATTTTCTGTTCGTCAGATAGCTCTGGAACAGGGATTGAAGCGATCCACGGTAGCTGATGTTATAAAATGTTTCCACGAAACTGGATCTAATAAAGATCGTAAACGTACTGGAAGACCTAGAGTGACATCCAGAATGGAGGACCGGTCTCTAGTGTTAATGAGCAAGAGAAATAGGAAGCTGACAGCACCAGAGATTCAGTTACAGTACAATAAGTCTCACGAACGGAGCATATCTGTCAGCACAGTGCAAAGGAGGTTGAGATTTGCAGGTCTCTTTGGTAGAGTTGCTGTGAGAAAGCCTCTTCTAAGGCATGGAAGTAAACAGAAGAGGCTTAAGTGGGCAATGGAACATAAAAATTGGTCAGTCGAAGAGTGGAAGAATGTTCTTTGGACAGATGAGTCAAAGTTTGAAATTTTTGGTCAGAGGCATCGTGTTTATGTTCGTCGGTCTTCCTCAGAGAAAATGCACCCAGACTGCATCACACCTACTATCAAGCACGGGGGTGGATCTGTCATGGTATGGGGATGTTTTTCGTTCAGTGGAGTGGGTAGTCTTCACAGAATTCAAGGTACACTGGACAAAAATGACTACCATAACATCTTGCAGAGACATGCTATACCATCTGGTTTGAGATTAATTGGCCGGGGTTTCGTCATGCAGCAGGATAATGATCCTAAACACACTTCTAAGCTCTGTACCAGCTATCTCAACAGGAAACAAGCTGCTGGTGACTTGGTGGTAATGGAATGGCCACCACAATCTCCTGACCTGAATCCGATCGAGCTTCTTTGGGAAGAGCTTGACAGAACAGTGCGAAAGGAAGCTCCAACGTCACAGGTGCGGCAAAATATGCCTTCTGCTGTATTTCATATGATTCTGATATGAGCTAACTAAAACATTTTAATTTAATTGGTATTTTATTGGAAGTAATTAAGCATGGGAAGAAATAAGTAGAAAATCATAATTATTAAAAGCTTCAGAATTGGGATTTATATTCATTGCAATAAGAAATTATACTTCAGAATAAAATAAGTACGACTAACGGGAACAATAACAGAGTCCAAGTGAACAAAGGGAAGGGTGTCAGTCACTAGAGCCAGTTCCTCGTATTAGTATTGTGTTTGAAAAGTAACTTATACAAAGGAAGATGAGATAAGAGATGATTTTATTGTGTGAAGGTGGATAAACCAACTCCGTCTCGTACCAAGTGAACAATAGACAGGTTTGGAGTTCTAGGAACGTATTCCTTAAGAACGCGTGTAGCCGCGTGGGGTTTGACAACCAATCATCCTCCGCAGGAAGTCCTGCAGCGGAATAATATTTAAGGTTACTAGCCAATAAGGGTGAGGGACTAATTTATGTCTCTGACTAAATGCGAAGTTTCTTGGAAGGAGATATAATTCTGTCAGGGAAGAAGCGCTGGAGACTCCTGGAGAGTAGGTCTAACATCTTAGAGGCCGGGTGGCCGACTTCGATTGTGATAGTCTCAATCATTTTGTTAAGTCCAGGTCGTGAGCGACTGGCCATTCAATTCAGAATTAGAGTCGGGAACAAATTAATAATTCGTAAAATATCAGTAGTAACTGAATCAGGTAGATAGTAACCCAAGAAACTGAGCATCTGGTAAATTCACGGCTTAATCGTAAAAGATTGCAATTTAAGAAATTTACTGTACGAAAACTTGTATTGGAAATTATTAAGTACCGAAGCAATTATAATAAACCCAGTTCTTACCCAACTCTAAGACTTTCAATTAAAAGTTGCATTCCTATAACGTGTTGTCCCTGAAATTAAAGGAGTTTCTAACCGGGCATAATAATATAAAAGGTGAGTCTACGTGTATTGGAGTGGCAGCATCCAGGACACCGGGACTTCACATCACGACAACACGACATCAACTTCAAGTAAGTCACAGATTTACTTCCAACTGGGACAGCTTATTCCAATGGCACCCAACAATCCTCTTCCACAGGACTGCATGTTCGAAGTCTTGCAGAATGCCTGGAGGGAAATTCCCATGAACTGTTTGCAGAAGTTGGTCTTCCGTATGCCTCGACTGGTGCAGAAACTAATTTCCGTCAAAGGAGGATTTTTTGATGAGAAGAAAGTTTAACTGTTAACAGTGTAATCTGGACTTTGTTATCATGCTTTTGGTATTCTATTGCTAGTTTGGTACCATTCCTGTGTAGATTAATAATTTTTATGAAATAAAAATATATTTTATGATGGTATTACAAGTATTTTAGAGTTATTGCAGAGTGTCCGGGAACTTTTGACTGGCAGTGTACCTCATAAAACTAGCTTATTTGAGAAAAGCTTCACATATACAAGTCTCAAATTATACAAAAGCTTACCCCAGTTCATTAAAGAAATACCTGCATTATGAAAATGTAAAAAAAAAAGGTTTCAGCATTCCTTCACAGTCATTGCTTTTATTCATTGAATGAATTCTTTAGTCATAGTCATTCATAAGCAGATTTAGTTCTCACAATTTTTATTTATCTTTATTTCAGATAGCCTGCTAGAAGAGGTAGCCGACCATGTATCCAAAAGGACATTATAGTGTGACAGTGTGAAACATGATATGGACCAAATGGTCTCATGTAGTGCACCAGTGATGACTTGTGGAAAAAATGACTGAATTCATTAAAATTTCCATGTAATGTTGAATTATACTGGTAATAGGGTTATGCAACAGTTGGAACTGGCTCAACCTTTCAGAGAGCGGCTTGGTTGACTCTGGTTCCCTGTTGCTAGGGTTTAGAAGATGGAGCGGGCTCGCTAAGGCTGGAGGAACCTTCATCTCTTTTCCTGTTTGAATTTTATATTTATTTATTTAACCTTGTAATATTATTATTACTTACTATTTCAATACTACATTAACATGTTCCTATAACTTCACTTTTATTGCTAGAAAAAAATCTTTCTGTGTTTATAATATTAGAACATTATCAATATAGCTAATTACACAACAGGATAACTCAGCACCTTTGTATTTCAATTTTTATTTTTGTACATAATTGTATTATAAATTTTGTATTTGTGTTGTAAATTATTATAATAATTTGTTAATGTTTATTTGTATATTATGTAAAATTTTCACATTGTACCTATTGCTTATAACTGTAAATTCATATTCTTATTTGTAATTATATTGACGTGCCCCATAACGTGTAATATGTTCCGATGGACTGAATAAAATAAAATAAAATAAAATCTATCTGCTTCAATTGTTTCACTGCCAAGAGCCCCAGAAGGATTGGATGCTGGGGAATGAGATGCTATAACCTATAACAGATCTCATTCCTCCATTGAAGCCATTCCACCTTATGAAGGAGGAATTGTCAGGAGATACTTATCCTACAATATCTCTGGTAATTCCTCTTGTTTGTTGATTGTATTCTAAAACGGGGGACAGAACTCCAGAAACTAAAGTGGGGATCAAGCTGAAAACATCATCAAAAGAAGCTGTGGTCCAGAGGCTTAGCAGTTATGAACGTAAGAAACAAGTTGCTTCCGCCACCATGCTTGATCTCCAATTCAAAAAGGCAACCTTTGGCCTAGACAAAAATTCTAAAATGACATCAAACTGGATTAAAGGAGATCTTGAAGCATCGGTGAAGAAAACCACCAAGGCAGTGATTGAAGAAGAAGCAAGTGGTAGCAGCAACTCTAACATAACACTAAATGACAAAGTGTCTTTATGGTCATTTTTTGACAATAGAGTATCTCAAGTGAACACTTCTACTGCTAGCGTGGTTAACAGTGGAAGATTCCTAGCTGAGTATATAGATTTACCATACTTGGACAGAAAGTCAAATGCAATGCTGTTCCAGCAAACAAATGTTCCCACTTTTTCCAGAGTTACACAATTTGGTGTTAAAATACCTTTGCATTCCTGCAACGTCAGTGTCTTCTGAGAGCATGTTTTCAAAAACTGGCTTCATAATGAATGAAAGAAGAATCAGACTTTCACATGCAAAGCTAGATATGCTTGTGTTCTTCAACAAAAACATAGATTGATTTCCTATAACCTTGTGTAAATAATGTATAATTATTTTCAAGTAATTTGTTTAATACAACAAGTGTACAAGTATATGGTTAATCAATAAAACTTTGAAGGTTCTCCCGACAAATACAATGTAGAAACTGTTCTCGGGTTTCCAGTCGGATGATGTGAAGAAGAGCCTCACACCTTCAAGATGTCTGGATACCATGAAATAAGTGTCAGGTGGGTCTATGATTTTAATCTTAGTAATTCTTTGTTTTCATCGAAGATAATTAAAAATGAATAGTTGATAAGGTCATGATCCTGGTAACCAGATAAACACCAGTATCATGACGTGCTGAATAAATTTAAACATTATTCAAAGTAAATTACATTAATGAAAAACAATAGTCAGATTACAAATATCACATGGCTGAAATATTATATTAAAAGGTTACAAGTATAAAATATTTTAAAGTTAATAGTAGCTGGGAATGGAAATAAAATCTTAAACTTTAAAATACTAAATGTTTCAGACAGAATTCCATGTATTTTGCAAGCAAAATCCACTTTCTGTATTCATTCACCACAGGGAACTGTAGACAGCTTTTGTTACTAAAAGCAGGGCCCTATTGAACTAAAAATGTATGAAAGAGTGTAATACGCACTGAATAGCTGAGTTCCACGAAAGATTACGGGGAAACTAACTTTGTATAGCTGTAAGCAGAATTGACTAGCTATACGGAGAAGAGTAGAAAAACCTAGCTCCAAGCAGCTTCACTGCTATAGCATCCGACGCGTGGAACTCAATATCCAATGAAAAACGAGTTTACAATTGAAAATGCTGTAAAATGTAGTAACATAAGTTTTTATTCGTTGTGTATGAAAAGTGGGGAATGATGGCTGGATAGAATGATGAAAAGCTTTGTAACGACACTTCCTGGCTAGTCGTCATAGACTACGGGAGTACTTCGATTTTTCTGCCGGACCACACGGTTATCGTGGGGTCCTATTTTCTAATTAATATTTATATAGGGAAGCAAAGGGCTTCTCCTATATTCTAATAAGATATCAAGTGATCTGGGATTGATCCCCGTCACTATTAGTATTTTTCCAAGTATTATCTTTGACTACGTAGGAACTTGCGGTAAGGCTGCAGTATAGCCTATACCACTTTGTAGAGTCAGTGAACACAAGTAAGTACCAGTGGTCGACGGATTTTATAGACATTCTCCAGTATTAAGCAGAGGACACGAACGTCATATAAAAACATTCTATATTGAGGCGAGATTATTCTATCCCCCCTGAAATTCACACTTCATCTCCATAATTCTGCAACTGACTTGAGTGATTTTTGGTATAAATAAATAATACTCTTACCAGTCAACTTTGGGGTCATCATTGAACAAGCATAGTATTAAGAACCCTTAAGTAATCAATTTACCCAACCAGCACCTGTAGATAAGAAGAACCCCTGGTGCATACGCTGAGCAGTCGTGGCCGGTTGCTGTAAATCTTCTAGACAAGGTAGGAGCTGATATAAAAAGTGGAAACCCAACTAGAGGGGTTAAGACCCGCTTCATAGTGGTGCCGCAACGTAAGGGGCTCGAAAAACGCGAGATATTCAGCTAGTGTTTGCAGAAAATCATCCCAAACCCCCCTTTGAACAGTCAAAAATAGGGAAGAAAGAATAGGAGCGGGCAGAGAAAGAAGAGAGAATAGGAACGGGCATAGGAAGCGAGAAAGAAGATAGAATTCTTTGTAAAATTTAGCTGTAAGAGGGTATATATGTGCTTGCTAACTGTAAGAGTGCCATTTATGTCTGAGTGTTGTGATTTATATGTACATGAAGGTAAGTGTGCATGGCTTTAATGCCAGTGTTTATTCAGTGCAGTGAAAATAATTAGGCCAATGATAGGAATGATAACTTTACGCAGTGGTAAAACTATTACTCACGAGATGGAAGAAGTAGAATCACAGAGCGGGCAGGATTTGCTTTCAAATGACGACATGGAACAAATAGTAAATGCAGAAACTAGGGAAATAGAACAGGATAGTGGTGAAATAAGTATGGAAAATACTCAGGTTAGCAATGATTTTGAGGGGCCATCAGCTCAAGAAGCTAATGAAAATGTAGGGCCGACAGAGACCAATCAGGCAGCCGATAAAAATGTAGGAACTGGAGGGACTAATCAGGTAATGGGAGGTGAAGACATGCATTCAATGTTAATGAAAATAATGCAACAGAATAATAAAAATTGGGAAGAAAATCAGAAATTAATGCAACAGATTAATAAAACGTCAAACGATAATAAGGAAGAAACTCAGAAAATGGCGAAGGAAAATCGGGAATTGATAGCAGAGAATAATAAGATAGTAATAGGAAAGATTGATAAAATTTCAAATGATAGTAAAGAGGAAAATAGGAAGTTAGCAAGTGAAATTAAGCAATCTGTAGAACAAATTGCCACAAAGTTACAACATAATAATGAAAGAATTGATAAGTTGGCTGAGGAAAGTAAAATAAATAATGCTAAAGTAAATGAGAGGGTGAATAAAGTAGAAAGTGAACTTGACGTTCATAAGAAAGATGTAGTAAGTAAATTCTTGAATAAAGATAGGGACGTAGACCAAAAGCTTGCCAGTACTATAAATTCAATTGATAAGAAAATTGAAGATAATTATGGCTTAGTACAGAAGGAAATCAAAGAAAAAAATAAGAGTATGGAGGAATACTTAGTAAGGGCATTTTCTGATGATTTAGGGGAGTTGAGTAACAGGGTTCAAGGCCAGGTTAAGGAAATAGAGGTCAAATTAAACCAGGAACTTAATAAGGTTGTAAATGTGCAAAATACTATAACAAAAGAAATGACCAATGTTGTAGAGAAAATAGATAAGGTTAGTAGTGACACTTCTTTGAGGCGAAGTGATGCTAATTTCGGAGAGGCGTGTTCTCCAACAGTAAATCTGTTAAATGCGGCAACTTTGCCAATAAATGAACTAAATAACAGAGAGCAACGAACTCCCAGTATTAGCAACGATTCTGAAACAATGCGAAGCGATGTCTGTCTCAGTAACCATACTGTTAACACCGTGGTGCATCAGAGTAATATGCCGTTGAATCAAATCCTTGGATTAGAGTGGGCTTTACCCCGCTATAACGATGAAAATCTATCAAATCCACATCTCTTTATATCTGATATGGAAACCTATTTTAAGTTGAAAAACATACCAGAAGAATATAAAATGATCGTTATTCAAAAAGGGTTAATTGGGCGGTGCAAAGATTGGTGCCAGTTTGTACTAGAGGAAGGAATAGGCTATGCTGAATTTAAAAAAGCGATTCATGGAACGATATTGGGGCGCAAGTAGGCAGAGTAAGGCCAGGACAGAATTATACTCTGGGAGGTACAATGATAAGGGTGACATGACAATGACAGAGTACCTAATGCGCTTAATAAAAATCGCTAAGTCACTAGAGGGGTCATTAGATGAAAAAGGAGTCATCCAATTAGCTATGAAGCACTTTAGCTCCGATATTCATAACCATTTTGTTGTAGCTAAACCAAATACTTATGCCGAAATGCTGAATTTATTAACAGAATTTGAAGAAGGGAGTCGGTGTGATAGGAGATATGGAAATACCGAAAGAAATAATCAAGGGAATCGAAGCCAGGACCAGCAAAATAATGGGACGAATTATTATGGAAACAGTAGGAATAATTCTAATCAGACTGGGAATACAGCAAAGTATAACCAAGGCCAGGTTGACAATAGGGATAATAGAGCTGGGAATAATAATTATTCTAATGGTAGAAATGGCCCGAATAATAACAGTAATAATTTTTCAAATGGTAGGAATGACCAGAGAAATAATAATAATAATTTTAGAGGTCAACAGCAGAGTCAGACTTCACGTAATAATGATAGCGGTAGGAACGGAACACGCCCCCAGCAGATGTCAGTGAACCACATATCTTTCTCGGAAACTGACCCCAATAATACAGAAAGGAATGTAAGAAATGGCCAGCTGATCGAAGGAAGATATGTACGGTTCTCACCGAGCGAAGATTGTGATCAGGGACACGTGGCAGAAACACGCCAGTCAGTAAACCCCGAGGCTTGTGAATTCCGTACTAATCAAAGTGACATAAATAGGGAAGGGAGTAACGGAACTCCAGGTGGATCTTTAAACTAATTAAAGATGTAGTAACAGGTCGTAGTGCATCTTTAGTGAGGACAGTGTCTTCCAGTTTTAGGCCTAATACAGAAATGCAAAGTATAACAATGTCACCGGATGTCAATAAAGCAAAAATTTCACAGATTTTAAACCCACCACAGATCAAGGCGAATATTGGGAAAATAAAAGCTCAAATAATGTTGGATACTGGGTCTCAATATTCGGTCTGCAGTGACAGATTTTATCAGGAGATTAAAGATAATAAAGTAAAAATACAGGAATTGAATGTAGCAGGATTATATTGTACTACGGCTATTAGCAAGGCCAAATATAAAATCGATAAACAAATAATGGTACCTTTGAGTATTGGAGAGTGGAAAACTGAAATCTATATGCTCGTTGTCAAAAACTTAGCCCATTCAGTAATTATAGGATCTGACACCCTTCAAGAATACAAAGGAATTTTGAATTTCGAAGAAAATTGCCTAAAAATCAATGATAATAATAAAGTCATAGAAGTCCCATTTTTAACCTGTAATGTACATGATCATGTAAGCTGTTCCGAAGATGAACTCGCGATCCAAAATGAATGTTTTATAGTTGAAAGTCTAGCCACTGAGCAGAACTTAGATGACAGTAGTGATATGATAAGTGAGAGATTAATTAATACTGTAGGTTGTAGTAACCCAGTAAATGTTGTGACGGCAGCGATAGAAAAGTCGCGAGCTGATTACGAAATATGTGCGGAAGTCGATGACTTTGATATCACTTATATGGAAGAGAATTACGATGTTGGAAAATGTTGCGAGATAAATATGTTTGGAACTAATATAAATGATCAAGATAATTATCAGGAGGACTATGTGGACGAAATTAAAGTTGATATGGGCGAATCAGAAATTCTTGAAATTCTTAGAGGGAAAGTGGAAAACATCACATCTCTAGACGAACAACAAAAAGAAAGGCTGTTAGACGTTTTAATGAAAAATATGGGCGTGTACAGTAGGATCCCTGGAAGGTGCCTAGTATATGAGCATTCAATAACAATGGATAATCCACCGGTATATAATCACAAGAGTAGGCCATTACCATTATCGATCCGAGACGAAGCTAATAAAGTAATCTCTAAAATGCTGCAAGATGGCATAATTGAAAAATCAGACTCAGAATATGTCAGTCCTGTATGTTGGGTTTTTAAGGCAGATAAATCTTTAAGAATGACTTTGGATCTAAGAACGGCTAATTCTTATATGAAGCCCGATAGGTTTAAAACAGAACCAATTGATCACCTGTTAGCAAAGATGGGAGAGGCGACCTATTTTAGTAGCATAGACCTAACTTCAAGTTTTTGGCAAATTGGATTAAGGAAGGAAGACCGAAAATATTGTTCGTTCGTCCACCAAGGGACTGTGTATTCTTTTTGCCGAACACCATTTGGAATGAGGACCTCCGGGAGCGCGCTATTACGTGCCCTGAATATTATGTTTCCGGAAGGCACTGGACCTCACATAACCGCCTACGTCGACGATTATTTGATCCACACAAATGATTTTGACACACACCTGGAAAGACTAGATCTAGTACTAAGTACATTCTTGCGAAGCGGTATGACGGTGAATCCATTGAAATTGAATTTATTCAGAAATGAAGTAAAGTTTGTTGGTTATATAATATCAAAAGACGGAGTGTCGGCTGATCCGGATAGGATAAAAGCCATTATGAATATCAGTAGGCCTAAAACGGTGCGCCAAGTAAGGAAAGTCTTAGGGATATTTAATTACCAAGACAGATTTATCCCAGGATATGCAGGATATGTAGCGCCGTTACGCAAACTACTTAGGAAACAGAATAAATTTAAATGGACCCCAGTAGAAGATGAAGCGTTCGAAAAAGTGAAAGAACAATTTCAAAAATCCGTCTTACTAGAAAGGCCTAGAGATGATTTAGAATACATGGTATACGTGGATGCCTCATGTATTGCAGTAGGCGGAATTTTGATGCAGGAACACGAAGATGGGAGTAAGCATTTAATAGCAACAACGTCGCGGGGACTCACACCTGTTGAAAGCAAGGGATCAGTAACTTGTTTAGAAATAATAGGAATGTACCATGCACTAACCAAGTTCCAGCAGTATATATTCAACCGAAAGGTCATCGTATACACAGATCATATTAGCCTGACTTTCTTGAACAGAATGAAATTAGGGAATAGTAAGTTGTCGCGGTACGTGCATGAACTGAGCCAATTTGACTTAGAAATAAGACACGTTGCTGGGAAAGACAACGTCCTATGTGACTACTTATCCCGTCAGAAAACAGACATACCTGAGTTAATGGGAGGAGATAAGGATCTCGTTCCGATTATGCAGGTGAAAATGTTTAGAGAGCCGACGTTGCATAAAGATTTCAAGGATATCGGAGCTTATCAGCGGACCGATCCTGAAATAGAACTAATAAGGCTAGGTTTAGAGGAAATGAATCAGGCAGGTAATGATGTAAATGATGACGTAAAATATAAGATGTTGAATGATGTTGTATATAAACTGTGCGGAAAAGATGACAAAGAATGGAAAGTTTATATCCCGGAGGAACTGGAAACTAAAATTATTAGGGTAGTGCATGAGAAATTAGGACATTCCGGAACAAACAGAATGCTGCTTTACCTACAAAATAGAATGTATATAAAGAACCTGGGTAGAAAGATCCGTAAATACGTGAGTTGTTGTGACCTGTGTCAAAAATCCAAGCCTATGAACGTAAAGTATGACCGAGTGCCTATGACTATATCTAGGGAAAATAAAGGAGAGTTAGTCGCACTAGATTTTCATGGACCGTTGGTACCCGGAGCATATGGGATGAGATACATTCTTATTTGTTACGATGTGTTCTCACACTTCGTAAAACTATATACTACCCGGAGTGCGAATACTAGTGAAGTGCTTAGAAAACTCTTATATGATTATTTCCCGAAATATCAACCTATTAAGGCGGTCATATCGGACAATGGGACACCCTTCGTAAGCAAAAGGTTTAGGAATAAAATGGCTTCACTAGGAATAAAACATTGCAATGTGGCCAGATTCCATCCTCAAAGCAATGTCTCAGAAAGAGGATTGCGCGACATGTCATTGTTCTTAAGGGCGCTCTGCCATAAACGTCATAATGCCTGGGTTCGCTATATTCAGCCCATAGAAGACATATTAAACCATACCATAAATCCGATAGTAGGGGTCGAACCCGTAAGACTGATGACGGGAGACGAACCCAAAGAATTGGTTAATGGCCTACCGATAACTATCCCACATTCAGGCGTAAACAAGAAGCTCACTGATTATTGCAAAACAGCCATTGACAACATTAGGAAAAATGTAGCCAAGAGAATGGAAAAAGCAAAAAGACACAAACAAGTATGGAACCCTGTAGTGGGTGAAAAAGTCTTAATCAGAAGGAAAAACTTGTCTAGCGCAATAAATAAAAGAATGCACCGTTTAGAGTTACTTTATCGGGGACCGTTCAATGTCGCTAAGATATT
Organism: Ectobius pallidus; assembly: GCA_964059195.1. Taxonomy (NCBI): domain Eukaryota; kingdom Metazoa; phylum Arthropoda; class Insecta; order Blattodea; family Ectobiidae; genus Ectobius; species Ectobius pallidus. Next base: position 109,668,927 of record CAXKWD010000003.1, on the reverse strand, counting down.
CAATGGTGTTTGTTTTGAGGTAGTGGACCCGAAAACTAATAAAATTGTAGGGCGGTATAATTTGTCTTTCATGAGGCCATATAAAGAATGAGGAAAGGGATGTAACAGTATGGGAACGGAAAGATATCGTTTCGCAAGAAAAAGGTACTAGAATGTTGTATGATAAAACTTGTAAGTATGCAGAAAACCGACAGAAGTTAATGCGTGTGCTTGGAAGTGCAATCATTCTAGTGTAAAATATATCGGACGAGATAGCAAAATAGATCCGCTAGCGAAAAATATATTGTTGTTGAATATGTGTATAAGTTTGGGACAGTTAGCAATAAAACATTACAATGTGGCCAGATTCCATCCTCAAAGCAATGTCTCAGAAAGAGGATTGCGCGACATGTCATTGTTCTTAAGGGCGCTCTGCCATAAACGTCATAATGCCTGGGTTCGCTATATTCAGCCCATAGAAGACATATTAAACCATACCATAAATCCGATAGTAGGGGTCGAACCCGTAAGACTGATGACGGGAGACGAACCCAAAGAATTGGTTAAAGGCCTACCGATAACTATCCCACATTCAGGCGTAAACAAGAAGCTCACTGATTATTGCAAAACAGCCATTGACAACATTAGGAAAAATGTAGCCAAGAGAATGGAAAAAGCAAAAAGACACAAACAAGTATGGAACCCTGTAGTGGGTGAAAAAGTCTTAATCAGAAGGAAAAACTTGTCTAGCGCAATAAATAAAAGAATGCACCGTTTAGAGTTACTTATGAAAAACAATAGTCAGATTACAAATATCACATGGCTGAAATATTATATTAAAAGGTTACAAGTATAAAATATTTTAAAGTTAATAGTAGCTGGGAATGGAAATAAAATCTTAAACTTTAAAATACTAAATGTTTCAGACAGAATTCCATGTATTTTGCAAGCAAAATCCACTTTCTGTATTCATTCACCACAGGGAACTGTAGACAGCTTTTGTTACTAAAAGCAGGGCCCTATTGAACTAAAAATGTATGAAAGAGTGTAATACGCACTGAATAGCTGAGTTCCACGAAAGATTACGGGGAAACTAACTTTGTATAGCTGTAAGCAGAATTGACTAGCTATACGGAGAAGAGTAGAAAAACCTAGCTCCAAGCAGCTTCACTGCTATAGCATCCGACGCGTGGAACTCAATATCCAATGAAAAACGAGTTTACAATTGAAAATGCTGTAAAATGTAGTAACATAAGTTTTTATTCGTTGTGTATGAAAAGTGGGGAATGATGGCTGGATAGAATGATGAAAAGCTTTGTAACGACACTTCCTGGCTAGTCGTCATAGACTACGGGAGTACTTCGATTTTTCTGCCGGACCACACGGTTATCGTGGGGTCCTATTTTCTAATTAATATTTATATAGGGAAGCAAAGGGCTTCTCCTATATTCTAATAAGATATCAAGTGATCTGGGATTGATCCCCGTCACTATTAGTATTTTTCCAAGTATTATCTTTGACTACGTAGGAACTTGCGGTAAGGCTGCAGTATAGCCTATACCACTTTGTAGAGTCAGTGAACACAAGTAAGTACCAGTGGTCGACGGATTTTATAGACATTCTCCAGTATTAAGCAGAGGACACGAACGTCATATAAAAACATTCTATATTGAGGCGAGATTATTCTATCCCCCCTGAAATTCACACTTCATCTCCATAATTCTGCAACTGACTTGAGTGATTTTTGGTATAAATAAATAATACTCTTACCAGTCAACTTTGGGGTCATCATTGAACAAGCATAGTATTAAGAACCCTTAAGTAATCAATTTACCCAACCAGCACCTGTAGATAAGAAGAACCCCTGGTGCATACGCTGAGCAGTCGTGGCCGGTTGCTGTAAATCTTCTAGACAAGGTAGGAGCTGATATAAAAAGTGGAAACCCAACTAGAGGGGTTAAGACCCGCTTCATAGTTAAGATTAATTTATTATAGTGTGAAGAGTATGTAAGAAGTTGTAGTTTGTTTGTACTTAGTTTTTTATGTACGATATAATGATATAAAGTTGATGTCTACTATTGTGGACGATAGGTAAATATTGTAAGCATGACACGCTGGATGACATATTTGAAAGTTACAAATGTAGACAATACGTTTTCGTGGTAAAAATTTTATGGTAAAAAAGACAAGAATGCTACTGTAGCTCCAGTTCCAGACAATGACAGTGAAGATGATTTGGAGGATTCATGTGACTCTGAAGAAGAATATGTACCACCACTAGATGAAGATACTGATTTCAGTACTAGTGATTTATCTGACAGTGAAGATGATAACACTGAAATTACCAATAGGCCTACACATCTTCAGGACCAGTTTCTAAACACAGAACTGATAACCAGCCTTCAGCAGGTAGCTCTAGTATACCAAGATTCTGTGCAGAACACACAGGAAGAAGAATGAAACAACAGCATGAGGTGACCGACCAACAGTTCTATTTCTGGAGAAGTGATTTCATCCTATACTTGGATTCAGGGTAGGAACATAGTGTAGGAAATGTACCTGCACCTCAATGTTGCAATGCAAAACCCCTGTCTCACTCACTCCCTTTCATTCCATAGACAAGGAATGTGGAAAGCCGGCAACCTACCTGACAATCAGTTGCCAGATTGTAAACGTGTCACTGAGGGTGGTGAAGAACTACCGACACTTTAAAAACATCTCCCTGCACCCTCATATTCGAATTTAGTTGAACTGCAGAGCTCGGCACTTTCAGTTCTTAAGTTACGTGTTCTTGCTGTAACTCCTGCGATTTGAAATATCCTAAACTGTATACATTCTACTTCGTGTGCATGTCTGTGTGATTGTGTATATTGTACATTATCTGTGTGTAGAAACTGTTGAATTCATCATATATTTTATTACATCTTAGTTTATTTCGTTTAGTTACTTATTAATTATTATCTAATACATTGTATATTGTATCTAATATATTGTAAGAAATAAGTAGCTTATTAAGTACGGAGCAAGGGTTACAATCACCTGCGCGCTACAAAAGTAAAACAAAGAGAGTACTGACTACGAAAGAGAGGCAGATTATACTAAATGTATATGCATATTTTAGAGAGGAAGGGAAGTCGATACATGAATCAGCCAAGTCAACTTCCGAAGCTACACTTGTGGGATATACGACTGTGTTCTCAATAAGAAAAGAATTTCAATCTAAAGGAAAGGTTTCTACACCGAACAAGAAAAGACCTACAGACGTAAGACAAAGCAGGGAAGACAAATACGACACTTTCACCCAAGCGGCAATACGAAGACAGGTACACCAACTTTACAGAGAAAATGAACTGCCCACTTTGAACAAATTGGTGTCTATTGTTAATGAAGATTCCACTCTACCAAACATGTCGAAGCCAACATTTAGACGACTACTTCTGGAAATGGGATTCAGGTTTCTTAAGCGTGAAAGTAACTCTCTGTTAATAGATAGGGAGGACATTGTGGCTATGAGACATGAATATCTCAGGAAAATTAAAAACTACAGGCTAATGGGGAGGAACATCATTTTCACAGATGAAACTTAGGTAAATGCCGGCCATACTAATGCAAAGTGCTGGCAAGATACCACCGTTGTTTCTGTAGACGATGCTCACAGAAAAGGGTTAAGTGTGGGGAATAAAACGCCCTATGGAAAAGGTGGCCGTATTATTGTTGTGCACGCTGGGAATGAAAATGGCTTCGTATCAGGAGCTGATCTAATTTTCTATGGAAAAAAGGATGGCGGTTATCATGGTGAATTAGATGGAGCAATGTATGAGAAGTGGTTCACCGAGAAATTATTACCAAACGTGGCACCAAATTCAGTCATCGTAATGGACAATGCTTCAGTCCATTCCACTCTCTTGGAAAAGGTACCAACATCTGCAAATAAGAAGCAAGAAATTCAGGACTGGCTCACCGCTAAAAAAATTTCTTGGGAGCCAGATATGAATAAGATGGAACTCTGCACAATCCTTTCTACTGCTCGCAAACAATACCACAAGAAATACAGAATTGACGAAATAGCGCACGCTGCAGGTCACGATGTATTAAGGCTGCCCCCGTACCACTGCAAACTTAATCCGATTGAGTACGTGTGGAGTGAAGTGAAACGAAATGTCGCACGAATAAACAGTTCTTTTCGGTTGGCTGATGTCTGCGATCACATGAAGAATAGCTTAAAACAAGTGACTCAGGAACACTGGAAAAATTATGTGTGCCATAATGAAACAGTTGAGAAGTGAATGTGGGAAGCAGACGGAATTTTGGAAATTGCGCATGATAGGTTAGTAATAAATCTGGACGAGGACGACACCACTTCAGAAAGTGAAAACGAAGAAGATATGGATCTTGGTACTGCCCCTCTGGTATGATTTGTTTTCGTAGGCCTACATGTCACAGACTGAAACACCTTCATAAGGTAAGCGAATGTATTTGTTATGTATAGTAGTTTCAGAGGGTAGCACTGACCTGAATAGCAACATTGTAGTGTCTTGCATCCCCCAACACTATGTTCCTACCCTGAATCCAAGTATAAAAGGAAAATGACATACCATTGGCAGAAGAAAGACATTCCAGAAAGGCCTAATTCCGGTCAAGTAGCACACATAAAGCCCACTGACCAGAATCTTACAGTGACTACTCCCCCCCCCCCATAAGGTTTTTTGAAAAATTATTGACAAACACCATTCTGGAAACCATAATTTTTCAAACAAATCTCTTCATAAGGCAGAAAAATGGTAGAAAACCTATCCGACCTGTGGAAAGAAAAGAGATGAAAAAATTCTTAGGTATCATAATGTATACGAGCATTGTGAAGATGAGTGATCACAGAATATACTGGAGTCCTGCAACTCGACAATTGCTAGTATGTGGAGATATGCTACGGAATCGATTCAAAAAAATTCTTCATTCTTTTCACTTGAATGACAATGCACTACAAAAGAAGCCAGGAGAAGTGGACTTTGACAAACTGTTCAAGATTCAGTCTCTTGTTGATTTATTCAACAAATCTTCCAAAAAAGCAGACATGGAAGAAAGTGACTCTGCTGTTGATGAAATGATGGTTGCATTTAGAGGGCATCACAGCTGCAAGGTTTATATGCCTAAAAAGCCGACTAAATGGGGGTACAAGATCTGGTGTAGGGCTGGGGCTAGTGGGTATGTCTACAAGTGTGAAATTTTTTATGGAAAGGCATATGGACCTCCACCAGGATTGCCTGAAGCAACATAGCAACATAGCAACATAGTACTGAGGCTTACAGAAGGTTTACCTCCATACTTTCCAAAGTTTTCTTTGATGTTCTGTTACTGGGTTATTGTTTAAAGCCTGACCAGCTAAACTTATTCCTGTAATTCTAACACGTTCACATTGCATGTGGATTTTTATTATTGACTTTAATCTTTCAGGGTAACGGCTGTGTGGGCTTTGAGAAACCAATTGGAGGACAATTTGTTGGCACAGCTAAAGCAGCACCCCGAAACAAATACACACCATGTCGCGGGCCAATTTGGTGTTTCTCGGTCATTGGTATGGTGTGTGTGGAAACGAAATGGCCTCAAGGCTTACCACAAAAATAAGCTGCACAAGCTACATGAAATGGACTATGCGCCTCGAACAGAATTCTGATAGTAATGTTTTCCGAAGAGGCTACATTTAATCAGGATGGAATAACATTTATTGGTCCAATGTTAAAACACATGAAACGTACAAGGATGGTTGTCAAGACAAATTTAGTGTTAATTTATGGGCTGGTATTTTAGGTGACCAAATAATAGGACCCTACATTTTGCCTGACCATCTGAATGGCCATAACTATGAAATTTTTTTGAGTGTTCTGCCAGAGCTGCTCGAAAATGTTCCGCTGGAATTAGGACCCAACATGTGGCTGCAACAAGACCTCACTACACTCATGTATTGCGAGCCTTTTTAAATCAGGCATATCCAGATAGGTGGATTGGACTAGGACCTATTCGTTGGCCAGCAAGATCCCCAGAATTAAATCCCCTCGATTTATTCCTTTTGGGGTTGTATGAAGTAGCAGGTGTACAGCACACCAGTAGAGGATGAAATGGAGCTCGTTGCTTGCATAGCCAAAGCTGCTCAAGTAATTCAAGATACGGAGGGTGTTTTTGAACACATACGCGAGGGAATGATTCGACGATGCAATGTGTGCATCCAAGTAAATGGTTCAAATGTTGAACACTTTTTGTAAACGTTGGTTGAAAATCTTGTTTTCGTTGATGGAAAACAAAAAGTTTTTTTTTTTTTTTTGTGGCACATCTTTATTAACAGATAAGTAGGCTTACAAGAAAAATACCTTTTTGTATTACAAAATGCTTGATACTTTTCTTTTTGTCTTCTTTTGTTTCTTCAAATTTAATAAATCTCAATCATTCAGAAAACATCGAGGGTATTTAAATACGAGAGAAAAACGTTATTGCTAAACTTGAATGTACATATACTTTACAGTACTGTACTTTACTGTACCATACTGTGGTCTAATAACAAACAAATAACAGAACCGTTTTTCTTTCTTTCTTTCTTTCTTTCTTTCTTTCTTTCTCTCTCTCTCTCTCTCTCTTTTTTTTTTGCACATCTTTGTTAACAGACTGAGTATGATAAAGCTAACATTGTGTGTTGCAATACTCACAGTACTTTATTTTGTCTGTTGATTCTTCAAAAACAAAATAAAATACGTTACAGTACTGTTCGAGAGAAAACAAAACTACGGCGTTCCTGAACGTACACATATAATACTTAACAGTAATGTCCTGTACGTAATTGTGGTCTCATAATGTTGAAGCAAAACAATTTTTTTTTTTTCAGACTGAGTACATTAAAAATACATTTTGGTGTTACAAAACGCACCTTTTCTTTTTTATTTTTCTGTTGTTTCTTCAAATTTAATCAAATAAAATATGAGAGAAAAAAGTAACTGCTCAGCATTGCGTACATCTGCTCAAAAAAAAAAAAAATGCTACAGATACAGGAACACTACTATGGATGAGTGATTCACTACTTTCTTTAATTAAGGATAAAGAAAAACTGTATGCAAAATATAAAAAGAAAGATTCCTCTGAGGAAACTAAAACTCTCAATAAACAAGTATACAATGAGGTCACTAGATTAAAAAGACAGCCCCCCCCCCCAAAGAAAAGTAACTGATCAACTTAGTAATATTCACAATATGAACTCTGCTTTGAAAATATCTAATAATCTGTTAGGAAGGAACACAGCCAATTCTGTCAACATGCTTAGTGTACAATACAATGGTTCAGTTATTGAGGAACCTAAAGCAGTTGCAGATACCTTTAATAATTATTTTGTTAGTGTTGCTAATGATCCAGCTGCAAGGTTTCCTGAGTGTTATAGTTATACCCACATTCCACTAAAAGTGTCAAATTATCTTTACTTTACCCCTACTCATGAATATGAGGTTGGTAAAATAATAGCTAATTTGAAAAATAATGGTTCTATCACTGATGATAGTTTAACAAGTAAGCTATTAGAGAAATTTGAGGTCTATTTAGTAAAACATATCACTGATCTCATAAATTTATCTTTAATAAGTGGAATAGTACCTGATTGGGTTAAAATTGCTAGAGTTGACCCAATTTACAAACATGGAAGAAAAAGTCACCCTACTAATTATCGTCCCATCTCTATTCTACCTGCATTCTCTAAGTACTTGAAACTATTGTCAAAAGAAGATTAATTCAATATTTTAATGACATTAAATTTTTCTCCGAGTACCAATATGGTTTTATTGCTAACTCGTCAACACTCTCGATTGCAAATTATATTGACTCTTTTCTACAGGATGCTCTTGATACAGGTCAAATAGGAGGAGCTCTGTTTACTGATCTATAGAAAGCATTTGATACTGTTGATCACTTATCATTGTTGCATAAATTAGAAATGGTTGGTGTTAGAGGCATTTGTGTAGATTGTTTCAGAAGTTACCTTTCCAATAGGAAACAATATACAAAAATTAACAATATTAACAGTAGTGTAGCGAATGTGACTATAGGAGTCCCTCAGGGGTCTGTACTTGGGCCATTGCTATTTGTAACATATATAAATGATATTTGTTGTTTGGAATTGAATGGTATCCTGAAGTCGTATGCTGATGATACAGCATTACTGTATAAAGGAAATAATGAAAATTAAATTCTTACTGCAATGCAACAGGATCTACAGTAAATAAACTTATAACATGGTTGTACCTAAATAGATTAACTCTAAATGCTAGTAAAACTAAAGCAATGTTTTTTTCATTCACAATTTTGTGTTCTGGTTATGCCATACAATATCACTATAGGATCGAACATCGTTGAATTTGTTAGATCATTTAAATATGTAGGTTTAACACTAGACTCATGTCTTACCTGGTCTGCTCATATTAATAAGTTGTGTAATAAATTTACTCCAATAATTTCAGTTTTTAATAGGTTGAGATATTTAGGCATACCAATTTATCTCTGCAAAGGTCTTTACTATGCCCTTATTCATTCTAACCTCTCTTACATAAATATTATCTGGTCTTCATGCAATGACACACTATTAAGAAAACTTGAAGTATTGCAAAACAGATCTTTGCGCATATTATTCTGCCTACCATATATGTACAACCGACGCTCAATGTATCTAACTCTGAAAATCTTACCCCTATCTTACTTTATGTTTTTGTAATCTTGTTGTAGTGTATTTATTTTCAGCTTTGTTTATGTTTCAGTCATCACTCGTTTTGAATAGATATGACTAATATTGGTAGCCGCCAGGCATACTACTTTTTTTTTGGTCCCAATACGAGCATGCTCAGAGATTGTACCTTCAAAAAGAAATAAATGAGTAAACAAAATCCATTATTTATGACACGGCCATGGGCTCATGGCACTCTACCAAAATGGTATTTCCCCACAAGATAAATTTTACAATAAGTGTATAGCCTACATTATCATGCTACACTGGAATCATACAAGTAAGGGTAATACTGGCATTTTCTTGTTTTTAAGGATAACGAATCAAAAAAGACTGATGTCACCACGAATAATCAGGCAGCATAACCATCATCAGAAGCACCAACTAATGAAAGAAGGAAGAGGAAACAATATACTTTCAGGAAAATAGACTTTGAAGCAGAGGATACAACATGGAAGTTCACAATGCCACTCTCTGCAGGAAGTGAGATGACACTGTCATGCCTGGGGAAATGGGACAGGAAATTTAGCCGAGCGCCCCTGATTGCCTTAACCCCTAGGAATGATCGGGTAAATGTAGATTAATATTCCCCGTTATCACAAGTACAATATTTATTAACTACAAACATAAAATAACACACGTTTAAAATATAAATGAATAAAAGACAAATAAAACAGATTTCTTCTGAAATCATTGCTTGAGTTAGTTCTACTCGTACAAACTGTTAATATTCTTTAAAGCTTAAACTCTTACAAAGTAACTATATTCTTCCTATAATAATATGAGTATAATATTTATTTAGCTACTCGCGAGGGCAGTCAGACTGAGCTAACAGTTATTTACTCACACACAAAGATAAGCAATCTGTCCATCTCGGTTCTGAGTTTAGGTACAGACGTATCTTCTGTCCCGGGGTGATATCTCTGCTTCTTATCTTCTTCCCCACCGGTGCCTATACTGTCGGTCTTTGATGATAGCTCTCGATCGTACTCTGTTATCAAGTCATCTCAGCAGGGGTTTATATACTAATCTGTACATCCGGTCCGCGGGGTCAGCGGATATTATCATGGTCATCAGAGCGACAATTTCTTACAATCGTCATAACAAAGGAATGTTAATTGGCAATTAAATGTTAGCCAGTCTGACCCTCAATTATGCATCATCAATTAAAACAAAATTTAATGCGTGTTGACATACATAAAACTAATTAAATCACACTTGTTTCCAATGAACTTGCTACATTGTAGGATGTGTGTGGGCGATTATACAAGGAATACAATTTTTATAATATTTAATTAGCACACACTTGCTCTTATCTTCCTGTCACATACAGGATGCGACTTCCTCTCTCCAACAGACTGGGTGCTTATCTGTATAAAAATTACCTTCACGATTTCATACTACAATTAATAAATACCAATAATTATCCAAATCAATATGAAATAATAAACCAATAAAATCAATAAAATTACACATGATACTACTCCTTAAAATGTCTCGTGACATTACACTCTCCTGCCACTAAAGGTAAACGTCTTCTGAAGGAAGATCGTTTTAGCCCTTTCGTCCAGCACGGAAATGCTCTGGAACGACTTCCTCAAACCCAGTATATTAGAGAGCGGTTCGCGATTATTTGCATATTCTACTCTCCATCTCCGACATTATGGATCAGAGAATGGTCTACAATCTCAGCGATGAAGATACGGTGAGCCCGCCGGCATCGCCTACGGTGCCAACTGCGTCACCACGGGGGCCAACTGCGTCACCACGGGGGCCAGACGCTTCGCCGGTGCCGGGACCACAGATGCAGGCGGAGCCTCCTGTAGAGCCGGACCACCCGTATCGGCCCTTCCTTCATCCAGAGGTAAGTTACTTGACTTAACCTATACACATTAAAATTTAATTACATACAATAAAATAAATGTTACAAATGTTTACATAAAATTCTGGATTTCTCCCTAGTGCTTTCCTAGTGCTTTGCAAACATCACTGCTTCCCGATTAGATTCTTCAATTGGCGTTACATGGAAAGAAGGTGCTCTTTCCACCGGCACTTCCTCTTGCATTTCCTTACTGATTAGCTCCATGGCCTCTAATACAGGAACTGAAGTGCGTGGTTTTCCTCGTTGAGTGCGAGTTGCTATCTCGAGTGATTCTTCCCGTTCTTCTCTTCTCTGCCTTAGTTTATACTTCCGTATGAATTTCGTCAACTCTGGTTCATGCTGCAGTCGGTCCAGGGATCGATGTAACTGGCTCAAGTCAATTCTTGGCCGCGTTCCAGCGAGATCCATGTTGGTCGCTGCTTCGATGCTGGTGTCCTTGGTTCGCTGTTCCCAGTTAATCTGGAACATTTCTAATTCCCTTGGTGTGAAAACAGTGTCTATTTTAGGAATCACTATTGCTGGTGTTCTTAGTTCGTACACAGTTCGACCCATAGAATGTGGTAATAATTTAAAAGTGCCCCCGTAAATGAAACAATTAAAAGTATTATTAAACAGGCCTGTGCCGTTCAGCGACAGGGTCTCTGTGACAGTATTGGCCACCGGCGGGGTCCCCGTCTGACACTTCTTAGTTACTGTTAGGGGTGCACTTAGACTATAAATCCAATAGTCACTTTTCTTAGATCTTATCCACCTAGGTGCGAACTGCGGACTTTCTATGATCCTTTGACAGGTTTTCTGAACTCGGTCTGTTCTTCCTAAATACAAATTTATTAAACAATTGTCTGACCTTTCATCATACAGTACATAATCAGCTGGGCAGATTGTAAACATAGTTTCTTTACATAAATTCAGATCACTCTCAGTTAAAATTGTAAATAACTGTCGGCTCTCAGAAACTGCCAAATATGTCAATCTCGGAACATTTATCGATATAAACTGATTTAATCCTGCTTCAAAATAAGGCAAAGAATGCGCGTGAAATACTTCAAAATATCTATCATTTCCTTTAAGAGGTATTTCAATAAACAGTCTAATCGTATCGGGAAAAGCAGCAGCATGCACTTCGGCTAACTGGTAGTATAAATATGTTGACTCAGGCGTAGGCGTGGCTAACATACTTGTACTTTCCGGTAGATTCAAGGAAATCTCACTTAATATCTTCGTAAAATTATGCGGAGGTATCAATGTTGTGGACAGCTTACCTATGGAAGTCATATCTAAACTCTCTTGCAACTGCATTAACTGTGCTTTCATATGCAAAATAGTGACTTCTATTTCTCTGGTTTGCGTTGCAAACTTCATATATCTTCTCTGCTTATCTGCTTCGGACTTTATTGAACTCCGTATTAAATTATCTAAATCTTTAGCCATTTTTACTATCACTATAGAATTTTGACTAACTCTTTTATCTAATTGCTTAATATACGTTACTTGCTTTTCGGTCGTGTGAACCATTTCAGTGGCGAATCCTTTTAAATCTGTTACTACCTGATTTATCCTTCCGAGATCTTTTTGATCGAGTGTACCGAACAAATAGCTCAACGTGTAACCCACTCCGTCTATTAATCCTCTTTTTCCTCTACTAGCTTTTCGCATATTCTGCGGAATCAACGCTTTAAAAGCTGCAACATCAACTTCCATTTCTTTGGTTAAATTCTGCAACCTATTTAACTCTCCTAAATAAATGCTACTGTCAGCTTCATCTCTTGTGAAATGCACAAAATTCTTAAATCCTATTCTTAACTCATTTATAGCAGTATTTACACCTTCGATTAACTTCTCGTAATCATTTAAATGTATATCCATTATTACGGTCCACTTATCGCCTGTTAATAATATGTCTCTGTCTTTCACAAACACCATCCCCTTATCCAGTTTTACTTCGTCTGCTTGCGTGGCGTGTCTCGTCACCAATAAACCTGTAACACATACGAAGAACGAGTAAACATTTCTTACTTCCAAATCTCGCGATTTTACAAATTTTATTCTGATCTAGTACGTGAACGTAACTCATATCTACGCTGGGGGAATTCTACATTATTTCTACCTCTTTGTAATTCTACATCTACATTTACATTATCTCTACGTACATTATTTCTATTTACATTGTCTCCATGTACATTACTACTATTTACATTGTCTCCATGGACATTATTTCTAGTTTCACTAGCCTCTTCCGCTCTCACTCTCGAGCGTAACTCATATCTGTCAGTTCCTACTTCGGGTGATGTACCAGCTCTCGGTCGAGTAGGTGGTAACCACTCATCTCCTGACTCAGATAAACTTAACGATTCGTTCGACGTATCTTGTATTTCACCTACGTCCTCTGACTCACTACATCTGAATGGCCTCGAACATTCCGCCATTTCGAATTCTTCGGGTTCTTCCACAATGGTATCTAGCTTTAAATGGTTTCTCTCAGTAGCCCTAGTACTACCTTTCTTTACCAACGGACACTTTTCCGTCGTTATAGGCACTTTGCACTCTTTTAGCCGGTTCACATGCACAACTACTGTACTTCCATCGTCTTTTTCTAATCTATATGTTACATCTGAGGTCCGATCTACAACTTTAAAAGGTCCTTGCCAACTGTAAGTAAATTTCTTAGTCGGCCCTTTCTTCGCTATAGGATTATAGAGGTACACATACTCGCTTATTTCAAATTCTCTCATCTTTTTACCTCTATCATAGTACTTCTTGGAGGTTTCCTGACCTCTCTTATTGGCTGCTTGCACTGATTCATACGCCGTTTTCAATCTCTCAGCCAGCACTTTTATGTGCGTCTGATAATCATTGTTTTCCTCTTGCGACACTCTACAGTCGTCTTCCATTGGTAGCCTTAACTCTCTACCAAACACTAAGTAGTGCGGACTATATCCCGTCACTGAATGCGGTGTACTCCGGTACGCCATTACCGCATACGGTATGTACTCGTCCCATCGTCTCGCGTCTTTAGATACGAAATGCGAGACCATATCGGCCAATGTTTTGTGAAATCTCTCACAAATTCCGTTACTCTGCGGGTGATACGCAGTGGTTTGTAACTTCGTTACTTTCAATATTTTACACACTTCTTGAAATAATCTCGATAAAAACTGCGGGCCTTGATCAGAGATCAATGCCTTCGGCGAGCCAAATTCTAACACTATTTTCGACACGAACTCTTTGGCTACTATTTCTGCACTTTGGCTCGGGACTGGGATTGCAAAACAATATCGCGTGAAATGATCTACAAACGTTAACACATAACGATTTCCCGACTCAGTAGTAGGTAATACTCCTACGAAATCTGTAGATAAAATCTCTAGGAATTCCGATGCCTGCGGCGGTTCTGCTAAAGGCACGATTCCCGCGGTTCCTGACTTTCTTCTCGCACACTTATCACATGTACTGATAAACTCTTCTACATCCTTTCGTAACGTATTCCACCAGTATTTCCTTGAAATACGTGCTACTGTTCTATGAACACCTTGGTGTCCAGCGAAAGGTGTATCGTGATAATACTGTAATACTACTGGAACCAATTCTTTCGGAACAACTATTGCGTAACCTGATATACTCTGTTTGCTCTGTTTAAATAATAAACCCTCGTTATTAACTCTAAAATCTGGATACCTCTTCTTTTTCCTGTGGTATTCCATACAAAACTCATCGCTTTTCTGGGCTTGCAATATAACTTCTGTACTCAAATTTTTCTCACAAAACGTCATCGCTACGTGACGACTCAAGGCGTCAGCTTGGGTCAATTTACGGCCTGCGCGATGCACAACAGTGAAATCAAATTCTGCTAAACGTAAACTCCATCTGACCAGCCTCGAACTGGGGTCTTTTAAATTCAACATCCACTTCAGAGCTGCGTGATCAGTTACTAAAATGAACGGATGCCCATATATGTAACATCTAAACTGTTTGGTTGCAAAAATAACCGCTGCCAGCTCCTTCTCTGTCACACTATAATTAATTTCGGCTTTATTGAGTTGCCTCGAGCAATAGGCTATAGGCCTCTCGTGCCCATCATATTCTTGTGACAACACAGAACCAATGGCTGTCCTTGACGCATCGCTAGTCACAATAAAGACTTTAGAGAAGTCCGGGTACGCTAACAGAGGTTCGGTGCTGAGTATTTCCTTCAGCGTCTCGAACGCTTCTTGCTGAGCGACTCCCCACACAAAAGCTGTGGTTTTACGTGTTAAAGCAGTTAACGGACGTGCTATTTCTGCAAAATTAGGGACATGCCTCCGATAGTACGAAGCCAACCCTACAAAAGATCGTATGTCTTTAACACTCGTAGGTACTGGATATTCTCTTATTGCTTTAATTTTATTAGGATCTGGTTTTAACCCATCACTAGTAACAATGTGTCCCAAGTATTCTACTTGATCTACAGCAAACTGGCATTTTTCCGGTTGAATTTTGAAATTAGCTCCTTCCAATCTTTGGAATACTTGCTCTAGCTTCTGAGCATGTGAGCGTATATCTGGCGTAAATAAAATCAAATCATCAAGGTACGCAAGAACGTCTATTCCCTTCAAACCCATAAGAATAGAGTCCATACAACGAGAGTACGTTGCAGGGGCGTTACATAAACCAAAACAGAGTTTATTGAAATGAAAATGGCCACTTTCGGTGCTGAAAGCAGTCTTTTCTCGGTCTTTTTCTGCTATCTCTATCTGCAGATACCCACTGGCCATATCTAAAACTGAAAATACCTTACTCTGGCCTAACGAATCTAAAATATCAGTGATATTTGGAATCTGGTACGCATCTATCTTCGTCTGCGCGTTCAGGGTCCTCAAGTCGACACACAAGCGCCATTTTGGTTTGCCATCACGTGACTTCTTAGGTACCATTACAATGGGACTATTGTAAGGTGAATTACTCTCGGATATGATACCCTTTTTCAACATATCTCTTACTTGCTCTTCCACTATCGGCTTTAGTGCATGTGGAACTCTATACGGCCTTTTTCTAAACGGTTTTGCATCACCTGTATCTATCTCGTGCTTTATCTTACTTGTGCAGCCTATTTCCATACTGCCTTCTTTATAAAATAAGTGCTTATATTTACTCAATACTCCGGCTATGATTTCATTGTCTTCCTGGCCCAAATGGCTTAATTTCTCTACTAGGTAATCATTAAATTGTTCAGAGGCATTTTCCTCTTCCTCAGATAACTCTGTATCGTCTACTTGCAAGATACCATTTACGAAACCTTCCTCGGAGATTGGCTCAATTTCTCCTAATCTAGTGCCTTTATTCAATACAATCTCTTCCTCTGAGAGATTCACTATACTAACTGGAATTGTATACATCTTATTTAACTTCACATACATCTGCTGGGACGGATTTTCTAATTTATTCTCAGCGCAAAATTTCTGTTTGCCAAGGAACTGCGCATGATCCTTCCCAAGGCGTCCTTGGTTCGAGCTCTCTCCTACGGGGTTGAGAGGCTGAACCGCTTGTGTCCCACAAGAACACCTTTGTGCGATCGTCTCGCCCATTAACTTTTCTGTTCCTGACGCGGACCACCGCCCACTGGAAGACTGAGTACTGGGATGCCATTCGTCCTCCGGAATTTCACGAGGCTCTGAGGGAACACATTGGGGACTTTCTGTCGACAGGGAGCAATTCCCCGGGGTACCAAAAGGATCCTTACACAATTTCACAATAGCGCGTGGAGAATATAAACCTGGTAGTAGGGCTCCTACCGGTTCGAACACTGCACAAGGGGAATCTGCAGGGATGTTGCGCCCAACAACCCTAGCACGGACTATCGTCCCAACGAACGGAGAGCATGCAACCATTTCCGTTAGGATGACCGACGCAAACCAACCTGGAAAGTTATCCAGACCAGGTTCCTCGGGCTCAGTGCGGCCATCTGTAGGGTCCAATGCCTGAAGCGGGGTGATCAATCCCTGAGCAGAGGGCTCCCTACAGTCCATTCCATCTCGCTCGTCGACAGGCGAGACAGCACCCAGCGAGCTACATATCAGAGGAATCCGCTGGCCTCCCACCAAGAGGCAGTTAGTTTGCAAGTCTAGTTGTGCTCCAACCTTTCTCAGGAAGTCGACACCCAGTAATCCGTCTCCAGGGGAACTCAAGTCACTCACTAAAAATTCATGTTCATAGGACCTCCCGTTAATATAAAACGTGACTTTCTGTACACCGTCCAGCTCTAAATCTGTTCCAGTTATACCCCTAGCCGTTATACTATTTTCTTCAAGTCGTGCAGAACTTACTGTCGGTTTTAACAATGACACAGCGGCTCCGGTATCCGCTAACAGCTTACGCTTCGTTCCCTCTATTTCTACTTCTAGCAGCAGTCCCGTCGCCGGACTAATCGCTGCTGGCACGACTTCTTGTTTCGGCTCTACTTCGGGAAGACCGACGGGGTTGTTTTGGTCCCCCCTACCCCGTTTAAACCTTGGCGCCCCTCTCGCCTTTTCCTACAATATTTAGCTATATGCCCTAACTCCCGACAGTTATAACATTGGTAACCCCTACGACTACTCGCGCTCCGGTAACCGTCGTTACCCCCTCGCGCTCCTTGCGCGGGACTCGATCCTTTGGGACCAGGATCACGTGAAAGCCATCCTTGCTGTGCATTACTGCCACTAGCATTTCTTTCACTCCAGTTATTCCTATAACCTTGTCTATTAGTACTATTATTATTGTTGCCCCAATGTCCTCGTCCTGCTGACCTAGGACCACCACCACCTTTATTTTGCGACTGTACGCCTCGACTTTCATTACTAAATACCTGCGCGTGAGCCTGACTGCGCGTTTTATCTATTTCTGTTTCTGCCTGGGCTGCCATGGTGGCTATTTTTATCGCTTTATCCATAGTCTCGGGCATCTGATACTTTACTTGCAACCCAGGGTTCCCTTTTAACCCGTTAATAAAACTAGCCAGTAATCGTTTCTCGGCTTCTTCATTAATTGCCCTTTGTTCAGTCTCATCATCGACTGTTCTAATAGTTTGCCTACTTAAACGACGCAGACGGTCAGCAAAGTCTGCAATCGACTCATCCCTTCCCTGTGTCGCTGCCTGCAACTGCGAGTAATAGAAAAAATCTGTGTGCTGCTCTTTAAATCGTTCCTTAAATATCTCTTTCAACCTCGTGAACGTAATTTCCGTTTGCAATTCGGGGTGTGTATCAACAAATGTCTGAGCAGCTCCTAACACTTTCATAATAACTAATCGCACTTTATCTTTATCAGTTAAATTACCCAACTCGGCTGCAGTCTCTATATTTCTCAAAAAATTCGCAACCGGTCTACCGCTTTTTGGATCCCATCCTTGTATCCATCCAGCCACAGCTAGATCCTTCACCCTAGTTTCTTGTGCTTGCGCTGGTGCCTGTGCCATGGCGCTTATTCTAATGTACGTTAATTTCTTGACTGTTTCAGTTGATACCAACTCTGGAACACCGGGTCATGTATCTGGAGATACTCCGAGAGAGGACTTGCCGGTGGTGCGGCCGGCTTGAGCGGGTGTCCTTTCCGCTCCACGTAACGCTGCCGTTTGTTGCGTGGCGGAGAATGGCCCCGTATTGGCCGGTTCCCCTTGCGGACTGCGAGCCGGACACCACCTTCAGCTTCCGCGTGATGTCCGCGGAGGGAACTCGTCAATACGCTGCGGAAAATGAGCGGGCCACCCGGTGCGGGGCGAATCCCCGCCGCCAGTAAGGCAGCAGAGAAAAAAAAAAATAAATAAATAAATAAATTTAAACTAACTCAATGGTCTCTTTATTTACTGATGTAAAAATGAAACCCGCATATCCTCACTCCTCGAATTAGTAGTACTATACATAGGCAAATAGTCTGTCCTCTCTATCTCCAAAGTGTCATAATCATGTGTGGGTGGTATATATCTAATTACAATTCTCACTTCTAATTCAAAAATTACAGCCAAACCTTCTCCGTGTTCGTATTTATAAATCTTCTGGATGGGAACTTTAAAGTGTTTAGGACGACCCTCGAATGCAATATCTAACCTGGACTCAGCTATCAGTCCTCTAAATTTATGTTCGTGCTCCTGTATCCTAGATATATCTATATCCGTATATTTCTTGAAAAATCTTTCCACTAATTCCTTGGCATACTTAGTGGATCCATGCAAGGCTAACGTATTCGACACAGTAAGTACTCTCACTAAGAGAAGTGTAAACTCTTTATCACAGGGATCTCGACGTTTCCAACAACACAACGCCATAAAAATGCTTTATTTCTATTATTCTTGGAGCACCTATACTTATTTTGTATTACATTATACTATCTATTTTACTCGTGTTCACTAAGAACTACAACGTAGGCCACGAAAATTATTCTTAACTACGTCTATTCACTATTTCAATATACGTTATTGTTACTACAGCAGGCTACAAAATTTTTATCGTCTGTACTCTTCTAAGCTTAGGTTCGTGGAGATTAACGATAGTTTTAACTAAAAATTAATCCCTAAAACGCTGCCACCAGTTGTCATGCCTGGGGAAATGGGACAGGAAATTTAGCCGAGCGCCCCTGATTGCCTTAACCCCTAGGAATGATCGGGTAAATGTAGATTAATATTCCCCGTTATCACAAGTACAATATTTATTAACTACAAACATAAAATAACACACGTTTAAAATATAAATGAATAAAAGACAAATAAAACAGATTTCTTCTGAAATCATTGCTTGAGTTAGTTCTACTCGTACAAACTGTTAATATTCTTTAAAGCTTAAACTCTTACAAAGTAACTATATTCTTCCTATAATAATATGAGTATAATATTTATTTAGCTACTCGCGAGGGCAGTCAGACTGAGCTAACAGTTATTTACTCACACACAAAGATAAGCAATCTGTCCATCTCGGTTCTGAGTTTAGGTACAGACGTATCTTCTGTCCCGGGGTGATATCTCTGCTTCTTATCTTCTTCCCCACCGGTGCCTATACTGTCGGTCTTTGATGATAGCTCTCGATCGTACTCTGTTATCAAGTCATCTCAGCAGGGGTTTATATACTAATCTGTACATCCGGTCCGCGGGGTCAGCGGATATTATCATGGTCATCAGAGCGACAATTTCTTACAATCGTCATAACAAAGGAATGTTAATTGGCAATTAAATGTTAGCCAGTCTGACCCTCAATTATGCATCATCAATTAAAACAAAATTTAATGCGTGTTGACATACATAAAACTAATTAAATCACACTTGTTTCCAATGAACTTGCTACATTGTAGGATGTGTGTGGGCGATTATACAAGGAATACAATTTTTATAATATTTAATTAGCACACACTTGCTCTTATCTTCCTGTCACATACAGGATGCGACTTCCTCTCTCCAACAGACTGGGTGCTTATCTGTATAAAAATTACCTTCACGATTTCATACTACAATTAATAAATACCAATAATTATCCAAATCAATATGAAATAATAAACCAATAAAATCAATAAAATTACACATGATACTACTCCTTAAAATGTCTCGTGACATTACAACACCATACATGTATTTTTTTATTACGGTATATTGAACTTCTTTAGGAGCAGTCCACCTTATATGCACATCAGAAGAATGGTGTAGTATTGCATTCTTCTATTGATGAAATGAAGCAATTGATTGGGGCCTGTAAAGATGCCTGCAATAAAAGTTACTGGGTTGCAGAAACTCAGTTTGCTGCATCAGCAGACATCATGAGTCGTAATAGGTTTGAGCAACTGCACAAGTACTTGCATGTAGTGAACAACGACAATAGTACTGGGGCTAAGGACCCTGCTCATGACAAGCTTTTCAAAATTTGGCCTTTGATTAATATACTGAAAACAAATTTGAAGGAAGCACCACCCGAAGAAAGACATTCAATGAATGAACAGACCATACCCTTCAAAGGGAGAACCACCTGAAACAATATGTGAAGGGAAAACCCCACAAATGGGGTTTTTAAGGTTTTCATGAGAGCAGGTGCATTTGGTCTTATGTATGATTTTGAAATCTACATAGGGAAAAGAACATGTAAAAATTTTGGATTGGTATTCTCCAATGATATTGTTATGGCCCTAACAAGTGAACTCCCTGATCACAAGAACTTCAAATTTTATTTTGATAACTGGTTTTCATTTTTGCAGCTTGCTATTGCACTAAAAGAGGGAGGGTTTTTATACAGATGACATGCACAAAATGCACAGTTAATTAATGTATGACACCTGCAAAAAAACTGCTATGTCTAAGGAGGATTTTATCGCCTGGATAATTGGTCATAGTAAATACATGTTGCATTAATCATAATGTAATAATAATTATAAAGAAGATTTTATGGCCTGGATAATTGGTAATAGTAAATACATGTTATATTAATCATAATGTAACAAATATCAAATACAGTGAGTCCATTTTATGAGGAAACCTCGCATCACTGCCGCATTGCCGCAGTGGAGTGTATTACCGACGCGGAATTACAGAAAGTGGCAAATAATTTGTTTAAACGATGTGAGGCATGTCTTACTGCTGACGGGGGTCACTTCCAACAGAATCTCAAATAAATGGTGAGTAATAAGCCTTACATGGCTTTTGTTGACTTGGAAAAAGCCTTTGACAATGTGAATTGGAATAAGATGTTTACAATTGAGTGGCTCAGTGGAAAAACGACCCATCCCAACCAACGGACGATTTTTAGATTTTTGCAGAATTAGTATCGTACTACCATCTTCTGTCAGCACGTTGAAGATTATAGTTCTATTTTCATCCCAAAGATGGAATATGAGGCTTTATTTGAGGGAACAAATTGGAAAATCGGAGCTTGCGAGTGGAAAAATGACCCATCCCAACTCCAGGCGCGTGACCTTGTCCTCCCGCCTCTGCACCCACCGCGCTGCACACAGCAGTTGCTTCGCTATGGCTGATACGGGAGGGAGTTCTAGTGCGATATATGGTGATTCAAAGCCTAAAAAAAGAAAAAGAAACGAAAAAGAGTGGACGAAAACCAAGAGAAAACTTTGTCACGGCCTCTGGAAAAGTTATTCCCAGCAAAAACTTTGATAACCTGGAGAACTGCTGTCAGACAGCATATTGTGCATACGGAACACTGTTGCAAGAAGCAAAAGAAAAAATATTTCTCGATTTCTATTCCTTATCAGAATATAATATGCAAAATTCATACCTGTTTGGACTAGTTGAGGGCTATAATTGCAGAAAGGCGTACAAAAAAGATAGATTGCACCCTGATTTTACACAAAGAAGTAGAACATTCAAATATTTCATTAGAGATCCAGAAAGTGGTCACAAAATTCAGATATGTAGAACTGCATTCTGCACAGTTCACGGGATAACCAGTAGGCGTTTGAGAACACTCAGGGGTGAGTAAAATATTTCCAATTTTAATATTTTCAATAGGCCTGATATATTATTTGTTAATTTATTTTCGATATGTCGCTAATAAAAATGCATTTCTTCCAGGTGATGAAAATGCAAAGGATCCCTCATCTGACAAGACTAAGAATACACCTCCTAAAGACAAACGTGGGTTACACGAAAACAGACCCCATATAATATCTTACGAGAAGAAAGATTTTGTGAAGCAGACGATTGACGCGTTTCCAAGGTACACGTCTCATTATAGTCGTAGATCAAATCCTCATAAATCGTACATAACAGCTGTACACTCTATTTCAGAAATGTACAAAATTTATATTGGGAAGTGTAAGAATAATAATACAGAACCAGTTAAGGAACATGTTTTCAGGGACATATTTAATACAGAATACAATATTGGGTTTAAGTTGCCCTCTACTGACACGTGTAAAGTGTGTGATGAAGCACAGCAAATAGATCCAAAACCACGTGAGTATGAACTTCATCTTCGAAAAGCTGAAGCTGCTTATGAGTCTTTAAGGAGAGACAAAGCTGGATGCAGAACCTCAGACAGTGATACTCTTGTGATCACCATGGACTTACAGCAGGCACTTCCAACTCCTCACCTTGCAACGGAATGTGTGTTCTATCAGCGACAGCTCTCGACATACAACTTCGGCATTCACGTGTGCAACAATGATAATGCAATAATGTGTGTTTGGCCTGAATCTGTTGCTTCAAGGGGGGCTGATGAAATAGCCAGCTGTTTATTACGAGCTATTCCTCTGATTGAAGACAGAGCAGGTAAAAGAAAACTCATAGTTTATAGTCACTCATGTGTTGGACAAAATAAAAATTTCACAATAATGGGAGTATGGATGTACATGATTGACTGTGGGTGGTTTGAGGAAATTGAACATAAATTTCTTGTGCCAGGCCATACTTTTCTTCCCTGCGATGCAGACTTTGGTATTATTGAGAAGGTTAAGAGGAAAACTCAGGTGGTCTACACGCCTGGACAATGGGCTGAGCTGATAGGGAAAAGCCGGGTGAAAAACCCATTCAAGGTTATCGAAATGAAGACCGAAGATTTTAAAGATCTAGGGAACCTAAACAAAATGTTCATTAAAAGAAATGTAACTGTAGAAAAACATAAAGTGGATATGAGAAAAGCATCTCAGTTTCGATTTACGAAGGGTAATCATGCCGTGCGTGTGAAATTAGGCTTTAGTGAAGTTGCAGCAAAGAAAGTGGTAAGCCTACAAAAAGGAAAGGGAAAATGCCCTGTCTTGAGTAATGTGATATTGCCGGTAAAATATCCTAACTTCAGGAAAATAAAAAAAGCAAAATATGATGACATTATGTCTCTAATGAAATTTGTTCCTCCTGTGTATCAGGAATTTTATAGTGGCCTAAAATCGGATGATCACGAAAACTGTAATGTTGATGTTGAAGACATAGATTAATGTACACACTAGTAATATTCTGGAATAAGTAACTTGTCTTTTGAGTGTATAATTTAATCATACTTTTGTTTTGTTATTAACACACTTATATTGCTAAAATTAGGCTAATTATAATATGCATATGGTTCAGCATTTGCAGGAAGAATGTTTATTATAGGTTCGAGATGTTCATTAAATTTCACTAAAGTGTGACTCATACATTTTTGGCAATATTAAATTTAATAAAACCCCATTTATCTCCAAACTTACTCCAGTTGGGATGGGTCATTATTCCACTGAGCCCCTCAATTATGAGAAAGACAGGTCTTAAATATAAGGATAGAAGAGTCATTCACAACCTATATCAGAATCAGACAGCTGTAATAAAGGTGGAAGGTGAAGAAAGGGTTGCAAGAATTAAGAAAGGAGTGAGACAGGGATGTAGTCTGTCTCCCCTTCTGTTTAATTTATATGTTGAGGAAGCACTGAAGGAATTAAAGGAAATGTTTGAATCAGGAATAAAAATTCATGGAGAAAAAGTAAAAATGCTGAGATTTGCTGATGATATTGTTCTGCTAACTGAAGATGAGGAAGACCTAAGTGAATTATTGAATGGTATGAATGGACTGTTAGAAAATAATTTTGGACTGAAAATTAATAAAAACAAAACAAAAGTGATGAGATGCAGCAAGAATGCCATAAGCAACATGAAGAACATTAAACTCGGAAATGACAAAATACAGGAGGTGAATGAATTCTGCTACTTGGGGAGCAAAATTACTAAAGATGGATGAAGCAAAGATGATGTGAAAAGCGGGATATTACAAGCAAAAAGGGCTTTCTTTAACAAGAAAAGTCTATTGGTGTCAAATATTGACCTAAAAGTCAGAAAAACATTTCTAAAGTTATATGTTTGGAGCATAGCACTCTATGGCAGTGAGAAGTGGACTTTAGGAAAAAGTGAAAGGCATAAAATAGAAGCTTTTGAGATGTGGTGCTATAGACGAATGTTGAAAATCAGGTGGACTGACAGAATATCTAACGAAGAGGTCTTAGAAAGAATAGAGGAGCAAAGAAGTCTATGGATGACACTCATTAGAAGAAGGGCCAGACTAGTGGGGCACATTATGAGGCATCCAGGCTTGGTCAACACTATATTAGAAGGAACAATAGAGGGGAAAAATTGTAAGGGAAGACCACGATTAGAATATGCAAAACAGATTATTGGCGATTTTGGATGTAAAAAATATGTAGACATGAAGAGACTGGCTCAAGATAGGAAGAACTGGAGAATTGCATCAAACCAGTTGTAAAACTGATGACTACAGAGAGAGAATAAGCCTTTACATTTAGGCCTATGTTATGTTAAAGTCTTGATTTGCCGATAGTAACGGAACACGGTCCCCGCCGTTACAAGCACAACAGCGGGGAAAGTGTGAGCAGGGACAACGCTGTTAAAAAGTTTCCGCATAAAATGGATTCCCTGTATTATGTATATAATATTCTGTAGGATTCTGAAATGTAGACAAGAATGTCAAGTGCTACATAGAGGAGTACATATTCTGATTTTAGGTTGCCTGCCCCTTTGAAATTCTGCAACCAGTCACAGCTTTTAACTTGCTTGATTACAACGATGATAAGAAATACTGTCGCTATGAGTCATAAGCTCTTCATAACTTGGTGGGTTGCTCAGGACCTAAGGAAACTGCAAGGCCTGGCGGAAAAAATATGAAACTGGGTATAGCAGTGCACTGGTAAGTCGTGCAGTTACGTAGTTGAGGAACTTCAGATGTATTTAGAGAATTTTACCCTGAAGGAAGCCGAGGAGAAACTAAAATGTGGACAGTTTGAATTAATTATCAATGAACAAAAGTACTAGTCCGGCATGGGAAAAATTTTCAAACATTTTCGAGAAAACATCATAAAATCATTAATAACAATAACAAAACTCCCTTTAGGCAAGCCTACAAGCTGAGGTAGATTTCGAAGTGCTTTTGTTTTAATTTACTGTCGCTGCGTAGCACTCTCCTTCTTTAGCCTTGGCATGACAAACCCGCAATAATAACTGCAAAAAAAAGAGGAAAGAGAACTTTTTAAAACATTCAAATCTCGCCTTATATGAGAACTATCAAGAAACTAGTTATTGATTTGTAGAGTACTCATCAAGAGCTTTTCAACGATACCCCACAAGACGTAATTTCGAAAATTTGAATTTCCATCCCCATACCCCCACCCCCACTCGTACTCCCAAAACCCCCGAATCGTTGGTGTCACTGTGAACTCCATAAGGAGTACTCTAATTTATTCAATCAAAGTTTCCCTCTATACTTCATAGGGGCCGAGATATACTTACTTACTTACTTAGTCAATCCTCTTCTACCTTGCGGTGTTGAGGTTTTCCAGAGGGTCCTCCAGCGAGTTCTGTCTCGGGCCAATCCCTTCACGCTCCTCCACTCTCCATCCCTAGCTTCCACAGCTGCCTTTACATCTTCTTCCCATGTTCTTCTGGGCTTTCCACGCGGCCTTACTCCTTGCATTCTGGCATCAAAAGCTTGCTTAGCCATTCTGGTGTCATCCATTCTTTGGACGTGCCCAAACCATCGTAACTGGCTCTGTTCAATTTTTTCTAGCACAGGTAGGACATCAAGATTAGTTCTGATTGTCTGGTTTCTGATTCTGTCCTTTCTTGTTTTTCCCTCTATTTTGCGGAGAAATCGCATTTCTGATGCCTGAATTCTACTCCGATGCTTACTGGTCAATGCCCAGGTTTCACAGCCATAGAGCAGGGTAGGGCCGAGATATAAATGTTTTAAAATTTCAACCCCCTCCCCCGACCACCCCCTTAGGTAAATTTTGCTCATTAACGAACTTGTCTGAACTATTGGGCCTAGAAATAACATAATAAAATTTGATTCAAATATCTTGAAAATTACGGCCGCTAGCGTGTAAAGATATATATGCATATATATAAAATATATATATATATACATATACATATACTGTATATAAATATAAATATCACAATTTTTTAACAGGCGGTGGTTTCGTACTTAGGGAGGCATGAAACGTAACGATATGAACGAATTTTTTGAAAGTCATTAGGTAGATTTTTCTTCGAAATCTACCTAATAATAAAAATAATAATTGTGTTAAGACGCTAAAACGATTTTTAATACTTTATCCACCTTTTATTTATCTGCATGGTGAATTTCTTCTACCAGCATGTAGAAAAGCAAGAAAGTATTACCTACACTCAGCAACTACACCTGTTTAGCTGATAGGAATGTCGCAAGCTTATTCTGACTTGCCTAGGCTGGGTTTGACCTAACCCATCAGGCTTAAAGAAACCTGCCTGCTTCCTAGCTATGACGCTGGCAACTTGCTTGCCTGGCGTTCAAGCGGGTTTGGGCAAGCTAAAATCGAGATTTGTACACCTCTGGTGCTACATACCGTGCCGTCTCGAATCCGTGAGAATTTGGTTTGGAAGTTCGTGGGAAATAATTAAGTAAAAAGATGTACCGTAAACATGGGCTACTTTGGCCCTAAGGTCCTTCTTTGGCCCAAAATAAAAACAAAATAAATCGTTCTCTATACACACATTTGACTTAGTTTTTGAACTAGTTCCGCAAGATTCTGCAAGGTGGCAGCACTAATCACTCAGGCTAATAGTTCAAGTGGTTCCCACATTGTCCGCTAAGGAAGCAGTACCTCAAGTTTTTGACTAGTGGCTGCACATGTAATTTTAACCTCTCAAACTTCCACCTGCAGAAAACATTCTACTTCTTGTACATGTTTGGTAAGTACTGTTTTTAGAGCACTTTTTATTGCTTTAAGTTGGAATGTAGTTACAACTCTCATAAATGCATCAATTTTTTTCTATTAATACTTTTTTAAGTCAGTTCTGGTAACCTCAAAAATACAACCTACTTTGGCCCACATATTTTTTGGGCCAAAGTAGGTTGTACTTTTGTAAGTATTTAAAATTTGACTATAATTAACTGTAAAAAGCTAACCGTGGATGTTTTTTTATTCCATGTTTTTGTTTTCAGCTTGTTCAAGATGCCGTACAACTACAAACGTCAGCCTGGGAGCCGAAAATATGCTGATTACAGTCATGACCATCTTCAAACATGTTTGGAGGCTGTTAGATCTGGTAAAATAACGCAAAGGCAGGCCGCCGATCATTTCAAAATACCCCGCAGCACTATTAAAAACAAGTTGAAAAATTTATTTTCAAGTTCACCTGGCCACCCTAAGGTATTTTCGCAGGAAGAAGAACTAGCATTCGCCAGTCATATTGACAAAATGTGCAAGTATGGATTTCCTATCGATGAACTAGATTTAAGATACATTGTGAAATCCTATCTCACTAGACAAGGAAAGACTATACAGTGTCTTTGTAACAATCTTCTGGGCCGAGACTGGACAAAATCTTTTTTAAAGAGACATCCTCAGTTGACAGTCAAGCTTTCATCGAACATTAAAAGAAATCGCGCTCAGATTGATGAAAAAATAATCTCAGACTACATTGACAATCTAAACGAGGCGGTTAAAGATGTCCTGCCGGATAACATTTACAATTTCGATGAAAATTGTATGTCTGATGATCCAGGCAGGAAAAAGGTTATTTGTCGAAGAGGGTGTAAGTACCCAGAACGTATAATGAACTCTACTAAATCAAATATTAGTGTTATGTTCTGTGGTAATGAAAATGGCAACTCATTGCCTCCTTATGTTATATATAAAGGAGAGCATTTATGGACCACAGTATCCTGCAAAGCTCACTCCAACATACAAGCGTCCGTACTCTGTGCTGAGATTCTTGACTCCAGTTATGTTATTGCTAAAGGAGAAAGCATTGGATAGAACTATTGAAGCACATGTCTCCCACTGTAAGAAGCTTTAGTCTTAAAACTTCCTACTCCACAGACATACAATAAGATTTGAATAGGTATGTAGTAATTTTTTCCTTCTCATCATTTGATCCGACATCTAGATATGGTGAGGGTCAGATGAATGCCCCTGGGTTGTAGATTGTAATGTTTCCAGAATGTCAGAAGTTCCCTGGTTGTCTCCCCTGGGCTGAAGGGATCTCAAGGCGAGGGGGGCCTTACGCATGCTGAAAGCTAACAGGGTGAAACCTGCAATCTGAGAAAGTCAATAACCTGATCACTAATATTCTTATATTTTACAGCGAGGAGAGAAACAACCAACTATCTGTGTATAACTATTTTACTTATGTGATATAAAAGAAATTAAGATAAGATTTTAAGGATTTAAACATATGTATTGTATTAGTATGTATTATTGTATCAAGCTATTATGTCTTGTATTATTTCAATCTAGGTATGAATGATGGTTTTTGGGTTAGTAAAGTGTCTCTATTGCCCTTCCATAACATGAAATTTAATATATCAAATTAATAGAAATTTCATATGAAATCTTGCAAATTGTAAACTTCTGAGGGGAAATGTCATGAAATTTAATGTCTGGGTGGCCACAACAAGGCTCCCGAGCTGCATGCGGCTCTTGAAACCAAGCTAAGAGTAAATATGATACCTAGGTACAGATTTTAAAAAGTGCATAGTTAATATAATTTATTGAAAACATATTATGAGGAAGCGAAAAACTTATTTCTGATTTAGTGCAGAGTGTATTTAGTTTACAGAGCAAATTAAGACTCTTTCATTTCATATGTTTGAAGAAAATTACTGAAAGCCTTCCTGATGTTCAGGTGGAAACAGAAGAATATTTGTGTAAAATGTTTGGTCTTGCTAAAGAAATCAATATCAGATTTAATGATTTGAGCACACTTAAACCTTCATTTTCATTCCGGGAAAATCCTTTTGCTGTTGATGCGGGCGATGGCCAACCTGTTTCATCACCAATTGCAAAGGAGTAGAGTTGGAGCACTAAAACTGCAAGAGGATGAAGGACTAAAAGGACTTAAACGGAGTGGTGTTTTGGCCATAGAATATTGGAAGAAAGTTCCAGAAGAAAAACACCTACTAACAAAAGAGTGAGCTAAGAGACTTATCTCGATATTTGGGACCACTAATGTGTGTGAATCTCTGTATTGAAAGCTTAAGTTCATTAAATCTAAATCTAACTGATGAACATTTAAGTGAACTTGTGCGAACTGCGCTTACCAGTTATCAGCCAGATGTCAAACAACTAACAGCTTAAATGAACACTCGAAAAAGCACTTCTCAAAAGTATAATGTTATTTCTTGTTGTGTAATTGAACAACAATGTTTCTGTTTATAGTAAAAACAATGTGGTTCGCTTCGAACAGCTTCATAAATTTGCGGCTCCCAAAGTTAAGTTTAGTGGCCACCCCTGTTATAGTGCATGGTTTCTTCTTTGAAAATCGACTGCAGACTCCGTATCATCCAGATCATTTGGAATGCTGTAAATGAAAACCCAGATCTTCCTAATTTTAAAGGAACAACATTGTACAGACTATTACGAGACATGGGCTTCGTATAAAGGAGGGGGGGGGGAAATGCTTTAATATCCTGGCGCCATAGATATTTGTCAGAAATTGGAAAGATGAGGGCTGAAGGAAGGAACATTGTTTATACTGATGCATCGTGGATAAATTTAGGCCACACAATGGAATAGGAATGGTAGGATACAAAGTGTAAAAGATGTGTTCTGTTCAGGCCTTATCTATGTGTTGCAGTAACCTTCAGGACGTGGACTGAGTTTCACATTTGTTCATGCTGGTGGTGTTAACGGATTTGTACCTGGGTGAAATTGGTTTTTCTTTGCAAAAAGAACACAATGGACATGCATGAAGAAATGGATGGGACTGCTATGAACAACATTTTCAAACACAGTTGCTTCTTAAACGTCCTCAGCACTCTGTTAATGTAATTGATAATGAGGCCTATCGTGGTAGGCAAATGGAGCCTATACCACGGATTTCTTGGCAAAAAAGTGATATCCAAGAATGGCTGCGAGATCCTAATATCGACTTCGAATCTTATATTTTGAAATTCCAGTTTACTGATATTGTGCGAAGTGTAAAACACAATTACAAGAAAATTAAAGTTGACAAGATGGCTAAAGCAG
Source organism: Ectobius pallidus (assembly GCA_964059195.1). Taxonomy (NCBI): domain Eukaryota; kingdom Metazoa; phylum Arthropoda; class Insecta; order Blattodea; family Ectobiidae; genus Ectobius; species Ectobius pallidus. Next base: position 109,638,394 of record CAXKWD010000003.1, on the reverse strand, counting down.
TGGGAAACACTATATTAAGATTGCCACCATTTCCTTGTGAGATAAACTCCATGGAGCTCAAGCTAAACATGAGAAATAAGTCATTCAAAAAGTTAATAGATGGATTAGAAAGTGTTAGCATTGAAAATTGTAAAAATTATGTGATACATGTCATCTCGATTTAAAACTAAATGTGGAGAGTCGACGAGTGGCAAGATGATATTGAACCTTTCATTATCTAGCTAGCGAAAGTTCCTCAATGGAGACAGCGACCAAAACAGGGCTGCTCACATTTATACTTAATATAAGCCCTAAACTATTAATTTGTATTTATTTATCACAAATACATGGGATAAAAATCTGAAGGAAAGAAAGAAAAAATATTCAATAAGATATTCTGCTTACAAAATATAGAAACAGCAATAAAATATTTGCAGTAAAATAATTTTTAGAACTATTAAAACTGTTATTGGTCTGATGCAAGGCAACGAAAATGTTTCTATTCATGTTTATTTAATTATTTTTCAATTGATGTCTATTCTATTATGCCTGTCATCAACAAAGACGGTCCAACACCAGCTTGTAGGCCTTTTATGATTTTAATGGCCTGATAGCAAGGTATTTTGAGGTCATTTATTTTTCCTGAATGGATTTTTCAAGCAAGAAACTAGGGCACGTTTTGGTCCGTGTATCATGTTTCTGAGAGCAGTTGATACAATTGGTGACTGTGTTCATACAAGAAAGTGTGTCGTGTTCTTCAGAACAGCTACCAGAAGAATCTCGAGACTCTTATCAGCAAGATGAAGGCTTCAGCAACCCTCTCCCACTTATCCATGACACCCCTACCCTCCTTAATCATCCTTCAATGGAATGCTCACATCATTAGAAACAAATCACATGAACTAAAAAAACTTCTTCACAAACACACCTGCAGACATTATTGTTATCATTGAAACATGGCTCAAACCCAGTCACGCATTCCGATTTCACCCGTACATAATCATTCGACATGACAGAACACATCACGGAGGAGGAATAATGATCCTCCTCAGGCCACATATATAAATAACACATACATCCAACATCACGAATTACCCAAACACTTTTCAAGCCATTTGCATTGAAATGCCTCACACCTTATTCCCTTTACAACACAAACCTCAATCACATTTATTTTTTTTATTAAGAAATTTAAATGTGCCTTGAAAACTCAAAAGGGTGAGAGGCCTTTCACTAAAAAAAGGAGCTACAAAGAAAAGGAAAAGAAGTTAGTCTAGCTCAAACAGGAGTAAATCAGTTAAAAAAGGCACCCATGATACCAGATCAAGATCTTGAGAGAGCATCAAAAGTGCAAGAAGTCGGGCTTGCGCAAACAAGACAATGATCGGTTAGAAAACAAGAAAGGAACACATGTTTCCAGGTCAAGTTCTTGAAAGAGCACAAAAGTGCAAATAGTAAGTATCACAGGAGATCAAAATCCGCTAAAACAGGAAGGAGGGATGTAAGGAAAAGACAAATTCAATCATAGCAAAAGCACGCAAGGGCAGAAAAGGCAACGGAAGCTCGTCAAGAAAGAAGAGTTCCAGTAACTGTGGTAGAGGTAGAGGCAGAAGTACTGGGACTGAAAATAATTCTTGTGCAAACCAGAAGGGTCCTCTGAATACATGCATTAATATTGCAAAATCATCTAACAATGATGGGAGCAACACTACTAGCAAATGCCACGAGAATAGAGGTGGTGGTGGAAGAGGAAAGAAATCTCTAGAAACTGATGGCAAAAAGGTCAAAGAAGAAAAGTGCCAACAGAAAGTCAGCAATAATAGGACTGAACAACCTATGACAAAAAAAGCATAGCTGCAAAACGAAGAAAAATCAGCTGTCACCTGGGAAGAAGTCGAGCACCACTGCCCAACGCATCAAAAACGCCATCTGCTTGCTTTCTCGCAGAGAGAGGTCTCCATGTTGAAAGAAGACAAGACGCCAAGCCGGGAGTTGATAGCTCATCTAATCAAAACTTTCAAGAACCACACAAAAAGCTTCTGAAAAACAGGGAATAGAAAATCCTAAGCCTAACCTAGAAAATATTAATTTATCGTCCAAGACATTTTCCATCAATGAATTGCACTTCCTAAATAAAGGGTTAAAAACCTATGTAGACTATTCCCAAAACCTAGAGGACTATATTGCAGACATAGAAGTTGCAATTACAGATATGGATAGCAAGGACAAGATAGTAATTAGGAGAAAGTGCGAGGAAGTTTTGGATGAAATAAAATCAAATAACAATAAACCTAAACATAACTCACATAAAAAAAAGTGGTAAAATCACTAAACGAGAAAGGAACCGTCTTTACAAAAGCTGATAAAGGCAACAAATTAGTCATTTTGGATAAGGAAGACTACATCAAGAGGATGGAAGACTGCTCACAGGGGAGGAATTAATTGAAGTTAATCATGACCCTCTTAAGAAATGCATCAGTCAAAGTGAAAACGCAATAAAACCGCAACTATTATACCAGAATGTGAAAAAAGAAATTTGAAACCCTTGAATCCCACACTACCAAAAATATGAGGGAGTACGTTGAAAATGGGATAAAGGCATAATCCCGAAACTAGTCCAGGTTAGTCTGAACATCTAGTGAAGTAGTGTATTATTTCTCCACTCATATCTTTCATAACATCATCCCTCTTCAGTAATGGTTTGGGGGGAGGTGAGTTATGCTGGAGCCACAAGCCTTCACTTCTGTGAAAAGCGGGTTAAAACAAGTGCTCAAGTGTATGAAAACACTGTGCTGGAGCCAATTGTGAAAGGCTTGAGTGACACTTTGTTTGGCAATGAGTAGTGGAGTTTCCAGCAAGATTCTGCTCAAGCTCACAAGGCTAAATCCACTCAGGGGTGGCTCAAGTGCAATGTGTCTGATTTCATCAACACTGCTGACTGGCCGTCTGCGAGTCCGGACCTCAACCCCCTGGACTACAAACTGTGGTTAGTGCTTGAAGGCATCGTCTCCAAGAAGAGGCACCTCTTAATTCAAAGTTCGAAGAATGCCTTAGTAGCAGTAGTGGCGGATTTCCCTATGGATACAGTTCTTGCTGCAATAGATGAGTGGCCAGAAAGACTAAGGGCGTGTGTGCGTGCAAAAGGCAAACATTTTGAGAAGTGACTGGTGTCAAATGTACCCAATGGATGTAGTAGTAACATACTAAAAGTTGATTACAGTATCTTCAACCATAGTAAAGTTTTTCAAGTCTTAATTTGTAACAGTATTTATGTCAAAACTGTGGCAGTAGTCTAGTATTGATGAATGTTTTACAATGGACGGGAAAGTAGTAATATTTTAAGTGTGAATAGTGGCCACGTCCAAAGGATCTTCAGTCGGCTACAAAGCGGGCAGAACGCTTTTAAGTCGGACCACTTCCTTCCGGAAAAGGTTATTAGGATCTTCCCATCCCTAAACATACATGGTGGTCCTTGCCACTATCTGCCACCAAGTGAGGAGTTGTTGCAATGTCGCTTGTGTTGATATCAGTATGTTTTAGCAGCTAAGACTGTGCACACGTGCTTTTTCTGCATTTTGGTTAAATCTACTGTGTATCTGTATCTTCACAGAAGCTAGTGTTTAACTTATTGTATTTAGTGTAGTTTTATAAGTTTTGAAGTTTTTAATAGTTAGCATTAGGACTTGCAAAGTTTAATTAAGATGTGGAGGCCTTGGGATCTGAACCAAGTTGCTGTCCCTCCAGCCAAGCTAGCAAATGACCCCTTGCCATGAACCAGTAGTTCCAGGACCCCGAAAAAAATACCTACAAAAACTTTGACTAAGCAAAGTCAGATTTTTGCGTGTAATGTTCACAAATATGTAGAAAAGAATAAACTAGGTAAGAGTTCAAAAACTGAGACTGCAAAAATCCTGAAGTTGGACAGGAAAACTGTGCACAATGTTATGCAGAGGGGTCCAATGACTCCTAATAAGCCAGGCAACAAAAGAACCAAGATTAATAAAGTGGACTTTCGGTTGTGACTGTATCAGGTGTGAGGTGTACCGTTTTTATAGTAAAGGTCAATCACCAACCGTCCGTGAACATGTGCGGCATATGAAAAGTGTTACAGATTTTCCTTATGAAGAAACCACACTTTGTGAATTGCTAAAGAAGCTGGGTTTTTTATTTCGCTGTCTGAAAAAGAAAAATGTGGTGATGGAATCGGCAAGAATAGTGGCTTCGCAATACCAAATCCTCCATAGGCTATGGGATCTATGCTAGCAAGTTTTCCAGATCATCTATCTTGATGAGACCTGGTTGCAAAGGTGGGATGGGACGACGGTACCTGCAACTGTGTGCTAAAATCTCCGCCGTCGTGAGGGAAGCTTATTATGGTGCTTCATGCTGGAGGCAGTGCAGGGTGGGTGCCGAATTGCCTTTTTTTTTTTTTGTCAGCTAAGAACATTGGAGACTGTAAAGCTGACAGTCATGATGAAATGACAGCAGAAGTTTTTGAAAAGTGGTTTTCAAATAATCTGCTTGCAAACATGCCAAACGACAGAAAATGTGTAATAATAATGGATAATGCAAGCTATCATTCGCAGCAGCTGTTTAAAATTCCCTCCATGAATATAAGGGTCCAAGATATTATTTTGTTCATGAAAGAGCATAACATACCATATGTGGTCATGAAGTTTCGCGTCTTCCACCATATCACTGCATATTTAACCCTATAGAACTCATATGGGCCCAACTGAAAGGATTCATTAGAAAAAACAATGTGACACCAACTCTAAGTGCCACTGTATGTGAACTGTTGCGTGAGGGTACTAAAGCAGTTGACTCCCAGCTCTGGTCATCTAGCGTCCAGCACACCACCAAAATTGAGGGAAAATACATAAGTCATGATGCAGACAGCAACCAGGAGAGATTCGTGATTCATTTAGGAGATAGCGTCTACGATGTGTGAAGGTAAGATCAAAGCTTATTTTTTAAGCACAAATCTACATTCCTTTCCTACCTCTCATAATCTGTTACAGTGAGTTTGCCGGGAATGATACCTGACTGCTGACCCTTATTCCAAAAAGATTTTTTTTATTTTACTTTATTTTGAGTTAGCCATATGCATAAAAACTAGTAAATGCTATACCTTTTACTTAAGCAAAAAGTAAAAGTAAATGCTTGATTCTGTATGCATGATGAACTACCTTTTACTTGATAGTATTTACTATTTTAATGAAATAAAAGATAAGTTGGGTCAAGCCAGTTCCTTATGGTTAGGGCCTAACTGGAATTCCCTTCAGAAATGTATTGCATCTCAGTGCAGTAACTCCAAACCAAAAGCGAGAACGTGTTTGATTTTCTGCTTAAGTGCTCTTCTTTAAAATATGGAATTCTTACCCAGTAAATGACTTTAAGAGGGCAACTCAGGATTGCCACCTCTCCCGGATTTTCGGGATTCGGGTCCTGAAAATAAAATCTCCCATCTCCAGGACTTCATTCTCCCAAGAGTTTTTGTCGCCTTTCGAATCACCATATGCCACCTATCGTACACAACAATCAACAAGACGTCAAAAGTTAAAATAATGCAACAATTGCAACATAATTATTACATCCTAAATGACACCTGACACATTTTATTGTTGCAAATTTCTCATTTCTTCTGATTTTGGTTCAGGCCATTTTATACTCTACACCTGAATCAGTGACAAATTTGCAAATATGTCAGAAACAGATTAATTGAATTCTGAATGTATTAATGACTTGAGTGATATATTTGTATCTCTTTTAAGAGAACATAGAGTACTTATAAATAAATCACAATCTCCATCCGTAGAACTAAAAAAGGAAGAGGCTTTGCAATCTAAGATAAAAAATATTGAAGTGAAATGTGGATAAACACTATCAGTAAAACAAGTCATGAAAAAAAAATTAATAACATGAAAACTTTAGTGAAAAGGAAAACTGACCTGAAAGCTACTGGCAACAAATGCATTAAACTGCAGCAATGGGAAAAGGATTTTGTAGAACTAATGGTGGAGGATGGAAATCCTACAATGAAAAAGGTGCCAGGTAAGTGTTTATTTTAAAACGTAGCCACGTTTCTTGTTTTGTATTAAAGGGGAGAGTGGTGTGAATAATAACCTCAAACGACAATACTGACACAAGTTTTTATTTTATTTTTGTACAGATGCTTTTTAAGCGTGGATTGTGTAGCCAGGCACTAGTGGGCAGCTCACAGAAGTCCAGGATGTACAAAATGACGGCCCAGTGACACTGCTACAAGAATTAGATGTGCCTGTTCTAAGTATCCAGAATGCTGAGGGTCCTATAATGGAGAAGAGACCTCCAAAAGAAAATATAATTCCAGTAATTTTGAAACTGAAGAAAGTAGAGGACTGTCCACTGAACAGTTGCAGCGACTATGGATGTGTGAAGAGACTCAGTTAATTAGAATTCAGAGAGAATATTATACAGAAAAACTAAAAAGATTATATCAGTAGAAATGAACTTGATTCATTCTTGTAGCAGTCAGTAAAGTGGAAAGATCAGTGTTACTGATTAAAATTAGCCTAAATATAATCTGAGATATTTCATTTCTCCTTTGATTTCCTTGTTCGCGTAACGTAACTTGATTATCATGGGCATTATCATCATCATTTTCGTTATCACCCACATCATTTTCATTATCATCAAGTTCATCAAAATCATCTGGGTTATCATTTAAATATTTAGCAATATTATGCAAAATAAAGCAGCTTATTATTAATGATGGCACTTTCTGAAGGCTCACCCTTACACCATAGTGAAGAATGGGGAACCTTCTTTTCAATTGTCCAAAACAATGTTCAATTATGCACAGTTCTGATTTATGCAACCTGTTATATGCCCTTTCCTGTGGTGTGTTAGGATTTCTATATGGAGCCATCACCAAAGGTGATATTCCATATCCCTCATCAGCAATCAGTACTGTTCCCCTCAGCAGTGAAAGTCTCCGGGGAATGAGGCACAAGGGGAAAAGTCCTGCTTTTACAGGGGTCCGTAACGGTACATGTTTATGATACATGGGGTAGCTCAGCTCACCGTTTTCAGTTTACAGCCCATTCAAAAACATCTGGTCAACGTCAGGTGTCATTGGCGCCTTCTAATTTTTTCAAGAATGCTTTTCCCCGGCCAGTGTGCCTGGTGACTCCGTTTGTGAACATCGAGCGATCCTGTGTTTGCAGTACTAGTGATGTCTAACGTGCGCAAGATAGGTAAAACTGTTCACAGTGAAGGGCAGGAAATAATAGCGAACGTCATTAAAGTTTGTGACGCTGAATCGCAAAGTAAGCAGGTGGCTATTCCTCTTGCACGTGCTACTGATAGAGCAGCTCATTATACAGGAGTGTCTACATCCTTAATCAAGACAATAAGGCGTGATGCAAAAGTCAGAGAAGAAGCCGGTTCGTCATCACCTCTCCATACGCCAGGGAAACACCGACTGAGGTCATGTGATCAGAAGGTCAATATTGATGATTTCGATATGTGTGTAATAAGAAGAACTGTCCAGGAGTTTTATACTGTACGAAAAATAGTGCCAACCTGTCCGAAGATATTGTTAGCTATACGACAAAAAATAGACTTCCCTTGGTCTGTTGAGACGCTCCGCAGACTGCTGCATATGATGAAATTTCACTGGAGAAAATGCAGGAGTAAGCGTAAGCTTCTTATAGAGAGGTCAGACATTGTACGTTGGCGTTCTCAGTACTTAATAAAGATGAAGCGACTTCGCAGTGAGGGAAAGGCCATATTTTATTTGGATGAAACTTGGGTGGACAGTAACCTCACTTTTTGCAAATGTTGGCAAAGTGATGATGTCTTTGGCGTGTGTGCTAATGTGAATGCCGGTAACAGACTGATAATTGTGACTGTAGGTTCCAGTTCTGGATTTTTAAAAAATGCAGAACTGATCTATAAAGCTGGGTCCACAGTGGGAGATTACCACGGACAGATGAGCGGTGAAAATTTTGAGAAGTGGGTCGCAAATAAACTATTAAATTGTTTGCCACCAATGGCGGTAGTCGTTCTTGATAATGCACCATACCACAATGTGCAAGTTGACAAACCTCCTCCTCAGTATGCAGTGAAGTAAGACATGGTTTCATGGCTAACGCGCCATAGCATCACATGCGACATGACAATGAGGAAAGACACATTGTATGAACTGATTTCTTTAATTAAGCCTAAGGAAACAATTTTTAAGATAGACAAACTCTTAAAAGCACACGGTCATACTGTAGTCAGATTGCCACCTTACATGTGTGATTTAAATGCTATCGAATATGCGTGGGCTAAGGTAAAACGTTATGTTCGGGAGCACAATGTGTCAGGCGATATTTTGCTGTCGCAGCTTAAAGAATTGGCATCACAAGGCATCACAGCAGTGACAGCAGAAGATTGGGAGGGCTTCTGTAACCATGTTAAGAAATCTGAACAGGAATACTGGGATCGTGATGGGATTGTGTCAGATGTGATGGATGCTATTATCATCGAGAATCCAAACGATGAAGATTCTTCCAGCAGCGAGACCAGTGAAGCTGAAGAAGACATTTCCGATTCTGAACTTGCAACACCCTTGTATGGTAATGCTTTATTCACATTATATTATTTATTAAGTGCCAGTATGGTACTTTATGAGATTGTGTGGGGGACGAAAAAATGTCTGTCCATCTGTCCGTGTGACTGTACGCACCATAACTCAAATACGCTTTTTCGGATTTTCATGAAACTTGGAAAACACATTTATAATGTCCATGGGAAGAACCCTATTGATATTGAACCAAATCCGTCCACCGGTACCCGAGTAATGCCCAATTTAGTGCCTATTATAATAGATTATACTAGAAAGGCGCCATAGCTCAAATACGCTGTATCGGATTTCCATGAAACTTGGTATACGCATTTATGACGCCCATGAAAAGTATCCTATTGAATTTGAACCTAATCTGTTGCCCGGTACCGGAGTAAAACCCAATTTAGTGTCTGTTTTAAAGGCGCAATAACTCAAATACGCTTTATCGGATTTTTATGAAACTTTGTATACGCATTTATAATGTCCATGGGAAGACGTCTATTGATATTCGACCAAATCGGTTGGCCAGTACCGGAATAATGCCTAATTTAGTGCCTTTTTTGTTAATATGTAAGAAGTCGCAATAACTCAAATATGTGTTACTGGATATTCCTGAAACTTTGTATACCTATTTATAATGTACATGGAAAGTCGTCTGCTTATATTGGACCAAATCGGTAGACCGGTACCGGAGTAAAACCCAATTTAGTGTCTATTTTAAAGACGCGCTAACTCAAATACGCTTTACCGGATTTTTATGAAACTTGGTATACACATTTATAATGTCCATGGGAAGAAGTCTATTGATATTGGACAAAATCGGTTGACCTGTTCGGAGTAATGCTCAATTTAGTGCCTATTTTATGGTAATATACGTATTCGAAAGAATTTATATATATATATATATATAAAAAAAAAGCAAATCAGTTATCTTGACAACATAGCCTATTGTTTTACTGTTATTTTTATAAGGATCTGGAAATTAAAATACAGTTAGCTATGATCAAAAACACTATTGTTTTACATGCGCTTATCCAACTAGACCGTTAAACTGACCCAGGTGGCCGAGATGGTAACGTCTTGGCCTCACATTCTGGAGTTCTAGGTTCAAATCCCGAAACCGGCCAATTTGACATTGTTTGTTTGTATTTTCATGTGAGTGTATCTGATTAAAAAAAACTAGACCTTTGTTCTTCCATAAGCCTTGAATAATGAATAAATCTGGAGCTTAACTTGGAAATCAATTAAAAAACATTTTCTGCATATCATAATTGCAGTCATAACTGATTAAACATAAACACACTGGCACTTTTTTACATCAGTTTACCTGATTTTATTTACTTTATAATTTTTATTATAATTTATTTTCTTTATAATTTTTATTTAATTTATATAACATATATTATTATTATATATTATTATTATATTTATATAACATATATATTATTTGTTATTATTTATTTATTTGCATATCTTATTATTATTATTATTATTATTATTATTATTATTATTATTATTATTATTATTATTATTATTATTATTAGTAGTAGTAGTAGTATTATTATTATTTTTATTATTTGCACTTTTGGTTTGTTCGACCACACGGAAACTTTCGCTCGCAGCGGGATGCATGTTTTTTGAATGACTATTCTGTAGCTTGTGTTCTCTGTCGCACACATCTTCTGTCCTTCTCGCACGGGCACGGGTCTACACATTCCTGCCAGGGACTTACTCTCTGTTGGGGGACAGTACACAATTTTATTTTGTTGCATCGTGTTAAATGTAGCACTATTACGCCATATGCGTGAGTCATGCACTGACCCAGGCCACTGGATATCAGCACTGGTAAAACATTCCCTTTAATACTGTCAATTAATATTAGTTTTAAGATCTTTATTCTGTGTTAAAAGATACAATGTTTTCTTTTCATGTGCAATCACATAATAGTTAAAGCACTATTTAAAGTCATTAGTAATTTCCCTCAAAGAAATTTTAAGTGGGTAAAGAATTATCTGATAAGGGAAAAATAACCTAAGGAGTCCCACAAGATATTGCAGCATTACAATCTGATCTTAACAAAATAGGAATCTGGACTGCACAGAACAAAATTAAAAGAAACGTTTCCAAAAGTAAGTTTGTAACTTTCGGTAGGACCAGACAAGAAATCACACTGGCATATCAAATAAACAATAATCCAGTGCCACAGGAACAGAGCTGTAAATACCTAGGGATATATACAGAGTGGTCCAAAAAAATGTATCCACTGTTTAAAATTCCATAACTTGCAAACTAATTGACGGAGTTGTCTCATCTTTGGTAGTTTAATAGTTTGTAGTTCCGGCAAGCGCCACACAAGCACTGTATTGCGTTGTTTTGCTTTGTCAGATGACAGTCGCCAGATAGTCAGTGTTCGAGTAAAACATGGCTGGCGCAAGGCTTACATTCGATGAAAGGAAGTCAGTTTTGAAGTGGTATTTTAAGTACGAAAACATTAATGAGGTTCAACGGCAATGGCGAAATGAGTATGAAACAGAGCCGCCGACACGTTTAACGATTCGTCGGATTCGAGACAAATTTGAAGCCGAAGGCTGTGTTACAGATGTACACAAAGAACAATCTGGACGACCTGTAACAGTAACAAGTCCAGCTAACTCCCGTCGTGTGTTAGAACACTTCACTCGCTCACCACAGAAGTCTGTGAGGCAGTGTGCCCGTGAAACCGGAGTGAGTCGCTCAAGTGATCGGCGAATTTTGAAGACAGCAAAGTGGAAGTGCTACATCCCACGATTGCTACACGCAATGAACGAGGACGACCCAAATCGTCGAATGGAGTACAGCGAGTGGTTTACTAACATGGTGCGCAATGATGAAGAGTTTGCAGAGATGATTCTGTGGTCTGATGAGGCACAGTTCAAACTCAATGGTACAGTAAATCGTCACAATTGCATCTACTGGGCCGCCGAAAATCCGAACGTCCATGTAGACAAAGCAGTGAATTTGCCAGGAGTAAATGTGTGGTGTGGGTTGTCTTACCGGGGCTTGATTGGGCCATTCTTCTTTGACGGCACAGTTACAGGTGAGGTGTACCTTCAGAAGCTTCAGACATCCATTTTACCTGCCATCCGAGACGTGTATGGAGACTGAAGATTTTACTTTCAACATGATGGTGCCCCAGCCCACTACCACAATCGTGTTAGGGCTTATCTCGACGAAACTCTACCAGGAAGATGGATAGGCCGTAGAGGCGCTGTGGAGTATCCACCACGTTTATGGAATTTTAAACAGTGGATACATTTTTTTGGACCACTCTGTATTAACTGTAATCTTGGATGGGAAGAGCAAGTAAATAATATAACGAGAAAATCCTGGAAAGCACTACATTTTACAATGCGCATATTTAAGAAAGCCAGTCCGAAGGCAAGAGAGTTAGCTTACAGATCACTAATACGTCAAACAATGGAATATGCACCTATAGGCTGGGATCCGTATAGGTCATACCAAATTGATGCATTAGAAAAGATCCAACGCAAGGCAGCTAGATTTGTCAAAAACGGGAGCGAAGAGGACGTAGATATAATTAACGCGTTCGGGTGGGAACTGCTTGAAACAAGACGTAGAAAATGAAGATTAACTGTACTAGCAAAAGCATACATAGGAAACACAGCTTGGGCCGACATAAAAAATCGTTTAGAAGGTCCTACATATTTAGGCAGGTAGATCACAAAATGAAAATCAGACCCCGAAAACAAAGAACGGATGTTGGAAAATTTTACTTTGTAAATTGCACAATTACAGACTAGAATAAACTACCTGCAGAAGTTTTTCAAGACAGTCCTCTACGAGTGAAAACATTTAAAAACAAGCTGATACATATTTAAGTAGTAGCTAGATGATAATTTAGAAGAATTTAGGAATCACTCAGTAATGAGCTACGATAGGGTTAAGCATAGGGATTAGTGATTTTTTTTTGTTTGTTTTCTTTTCCCTCTCTTTGGTGTTTCTTTCTTTCTCTTGTTCTGTAAGCTATGCTTATTGTAATTCTAACTGTAAGTTATACTTATTGTAATTCTAACTAATTTTTTGTTCTGCCACCAGGCATTTGCCCAATTGCAGAAGTGAAATATATACAATACAATTTATTATTAATTTAGAGTATCAGACTTATTGTTTGTAATTAGTGAATATTGTCAATTAGTTTCCATTTTATTAATATTTGAGATTATTGAAAAAAGCTTAATGATTAGTGCTATAATGTTGGCTATAGCTTCCATTTTTTTCATTCTCTTTGGTCATAACATGACTCAAGTTGCTATTTTATTCACATATTTGATAGTTTATAAGTCATGAAACATTATTTATTCCCCTTTGTTATTTATATCTGATTTATTAGACTGTGTCTAGTATCTGGGATATATTTCTTCGAAGTCTTCATTCATTTTTTTATTGTCTCTTGACACCACTGCTTCCTTCTTGTTCATATACAAGCATCATTCTTCTTCATACATACGCTGCAAACATGGCATGTGTTTTGTGGCTACTGCTATATAAGTGAATATCCTAGCCATCACACACACACACATTCAAGTCTTCATAGTGAACAATGTGTTCCAGAAGATCTACGCCTCACAAAAATTCACAACTGTCTTCGCCTTGAAAGATTAGTTTGAAACTGTGAGTAGAAATCATTCCTCTTCACATGTACACTAAAACATGGTGTATGTTTTCTTGGCTCTTGGGATATAAGGAATATTCTAGCCATCACACTGAACAACGTGTTCCAGAAGATCTAAGCCTCACAAAAATACACAACTGTCTTCGCCTTGAAGATTAGTTTGAAACCGTGAGTAAAAACCATTCTTCTCTACACACACGCTCATTATAGAGTCCATCTTGGCTCCAGTGATATAAAGAATTATTCTGGCCATCATTTATACATTCAAGTGTTTATTGTGAACAATGTGTTCCACAAGCTCTACTAATTGTGGATCAAAGTTGATTCATTATCAACAGATTGACTAGTTAAACTTGAGAGTGCGGTTCATCGCTAAAGAGACACTTTTATAACCCTAGGGACTTGGTGCTTGCTATTGTATTCTGCTAGTTTGAATGCAGTACAACCATATTTATTCCTGATGTCAGTCTTCGCTACTGTATACACAAGTAGCCTCACTTTATCTACTTGGTTTTTCCATGCAGCTTTGTGAAGCAAAGTGTTCTTGTTTTCATCTAAAGCGTTTATGGAACCTCCTGCATCTTTCAACAGACACATCTCCGTATTCCCAATTTGTGCAGCTCTGTGCAGTGCAGTATAAACATTAGTGCCCTAAAAGTTGATCTAGGCACCTGACTTCAAAGGAAGTTCCACAATATCTTCTTGTCCATACCTTGCTGCTCTGTGTAGCAGTGATTTCCTGTTCTCTCCTGACATTCACAGGTGTTGAACTACGAGTATTGTGTAGTTAATTACACACCACCTCTCCCAACCATTCTCACTCTTTATATTCTCCTGCATTGGTTATCACGTGCCACTAGGGTGGCCAGACGTCCGGCTCTGGCTAAAAGCCGGACTGTAAGGCTTTTTGCTAAGCAGTCCTCCATCCAGCGTGGCTTTATGCCGGACGTTGATTTGTCCCCCTTTTCGAGACTCTGATAGATCGGTAAAGCATATTAATAAAATTTGTATTTTCCCGTATGTTCCTGCCAATCCTAAGGTTGGCACGCTTGTCGATACTATCATTTGTTTAGTTGGTGCCACAGAAAAATCTGAATCTACTCCTAAGGATGGCACGCTTGTCCATACGATGATAGCGTACTATCATTTATTTTATATAAATGCAGTTAATAAGTAAAATTAGTCAGGGTTATACCATGTAATATCTGCTGTCCAGCCGTCCATTCCCGATGTTTTATACTATGCTAGATTACCGAAGAAGTGTGTCCTCCTTTCTGACATTTTACAAATGGCCACCCTATGTGCCACATGATGGGTTCTCCCTTCCCAATTGGTTGGATCTACATGTAACAACTTCACCTAGAATAAATCTTCATTGAATGGGATTTAAACTCTTCATGACATCACATATCAACACTGAACACAAAGATTACCAATATCTATATTGAGAGTGTATATAAATGTACTACTAACAAGAAATCCATACCAGAAGCCAACTTTTGTACTAGATCATAATCGAATGTGCAACGAGTGTTGTGAACTCTTCATTCAAGAAAGTGAAAGTATAATTCACCTTTGGTGTGTTTAGCTTATAATTAATTTAATTTATGTATTTCATTGAGTGATGCATGTTTATCCACAGTCATTTATCTTAATAACATTATTTCCTTCAATCAAACAAAGGTGGTCCTCCTAGCCAGAGTTACATTAGTTGTGGTTGGCACGAGACGTACCAAGCACAATCATACTCGTGTAGGTCATTAGGGACCCTACAGTCCATTCATAACCTAATATACATCCCCTAATCCCACAGACTAGATTCCAAAAGACGTTATAATAACTAGAGAAAGGGAAGCTGGACTATGAGAATGGCAAGACCAATTGAAAAATTCTACGAAAGGAGCAATCGCTAAAATGTTTTTTTCCGACAGTTAAGGGCAGACTAAGGCAGAAAATTCCATTATCTCCAAAACTTACTATAGTACTAACAGGGCATGGAAGATTACAATCGTACTTACATCGGTTCAAATGTACATCGGCTCTGCACATGTAAGGAAGGAACACAAACAGTAAGCCACGACATATATGACTGTAATAATGTAACAAAGCAAAGAAAGGAATTAGAAAACGAGATAAAGAAAACTGGAAGTACCTGGCCTGTAACCACTGATCAACTAATGAGTAAACACCTGAAAGCCTTCGTAAAATTCACAAAGTCAATTAACTTTATAGATATGTAAATAGGCAGATATATAGTTCATGCTTGGTTTAAGTGTAAAACTGTGTAAACTAAGATGTAAATAAGTAGAACAGTCAACAATATTTCATGTAAATAGTACATATATAATTGTTTGAAAACTAGTATGTCATACTCAATATAATATAGACGATAATAATTAAGATCGGAGTGTATAATAGATTAGCAATCAACCAACACTAAGGGCCAGGTGCATCAACGCCATTTAATATCTCCCGTCAGCAAACGGCTGTAAAGTGTTTACGTTCGTTAATTTGAAATACCGGAGCATCAAACTTTACAACCGTTAACTAACCCCGTTTAGCTGGCAAATGCTGACTTTGATGCAAATCCATCGTTGGACTGAACGCAGTTGCAAATGACAGCACCCACTTAACAATTTGTGCGCATTCCTTAGAAATATTTTATAAATGAAAGCACCCGCGTTGACTTGCCATGTTTTGGCTTCACATTTGTTTATGTTTATTTTGCAAAGCGTGAAGTTTTTCGTACACAATTTGTCATGGATTTGGAGATGGAACTTGCAAAAAAGAGGCAAAGAACGCCTAACTTTTCCTCGTATGAGCAAGAACTACTGATAGAGATTTTAATGAAATTTAAAGACACCATTGAAAATAAGCGAACGGATGGTTCTAGCATCCAAAAAAAAAGATGCTGCTTGGACGGAAGTCACAAGGCAATTCAATCCAGGTAAGATATGTAATCAATTGCTATGTAAAATAAGATCCTATCTCTAATTACAAATTCAGAATAAGTTATCATGTCATTAATGTCTTTGCATGATAACTGTAGAAACATAATTGAGGTTAGAATATCTCATTTGAACCCCGGCATGATTTCTTGCAATATAAAAGGAAAAACAGGTCGCCCCTTAAGCTCTGCCCACTCAAATCACTAACGAGATCTGGAGGGACATCTAGGAGGTATTGGTAAAGCTACTAGCGACGTTGAAAATTGAAAAAAACAAATTTAATTTTCCTCTCTTCTCTTACTCATTCTTCACCCTACCTATTTGAGACCTATTCCTATTCTACAAATTTATGCACTGAGTGAGATTTGAACACAGGATCACTTGCATCATAGCCAGTCATCTTAACCACTATGCCATAAAGTGATCATTGCAGTGTGAAGCGAGAATTTGTCTATGTAAGTTCAGAGAGCTACATGATTGATAAATTCGTAATTGTGAAATACAGGGTGTCTATAAAAGAACTCCGGGGTTTTAAAAATTCATATATTATTAACTATAGAAGATAGCAAAAAGTAGTTAATTTCTCCGAAACGAGTAGCTCATCAAGTTTTACTCGTACCAATTGGGAATGTTTTCATCAACAGTTGGTAGCGCTGCAGAGTGTTGACCTTGAAACAACGTAACAATCAGTGCCGTCTGGAATTCCTCGCTATGGCGACGCCGCAACAAAAGGCTCAATGCGTTATTTGGCTTATAGAAACTAATTCTGTTCTAACGGTACAAAGAAACTTTCAACGTAATTATGGTGTTGACCCGCCTACGGACAAAACAATTTGCCAATGGTTAAGTGCTTTCAAGGAAACAGGAAGTGTTTTAAAGCAAAAGTCGCCGGGTAGGTCGCGTGTGTCACAAGAGAATGTGGACAGAATCAGAGCTTCATGCCTTCAAAGCCCTAAGAAATCGTTGACAAGACGCAGTCTGGAGTTGGGTTTACCAAGATCAACAGTTCATAAGGTAGTTCATAAAAGACTTTGTTTAACTGCTTACAAGATCCAACTGTTACACCACATTAAACCGGCAGACAAGATTAAGAGATATGACTATGCTGTTTCTATGATAGACAAAATTGATGGAAATAATGATTTTTTAAAAAATGTTATTTTCAGTGATGAAGCTACTTTCCATGTGAACGGGTCTGTAAACAGACATAATTGCAGAATTTAGGGTTCAGAGCCGCCCCATGAGTTCATTGAGTATGAACGTGACACGCCCAAAGTGAATGTTTGGTGTGGTCTTATGCATGATAGAATCATAGGTCCCTTCATTTTTGCTGAAAGAAGTATCAATGGTGACGTCTACTGTGACATGTTAGAGGAGTATGTTTTTCCTCAGATAGATGACATTGAGGCGGAGAAGGGTTTAGTCTATTTCCAACAAGATGGGGCACCGCCACACTTCAGTTTGCGTGTGCATGAGGCACTTAACGCTCGACTCGGCAACAGATGGATTGGAAGGGAAGGACCTATTCCATGGCCTCCAAGGAGCCCTGATATGACTCCCTTGGACTTTTTCTTCTGGGGACATATCAAGAATTTTGTGTATGCGGAGAAAATCCGTGATGTTGGCCATCTCAGGGAACGAATAATCAATTGCATGGCAACCGTCCCCCCGGACATGCTGGCCAGGACATGGGAAGAGGTTGAATACCGTTTCGATGTGTGCCGTGCCACTAACGGGGCTCATATTGAACTACATTAAATTGTAAAAAAACTTGAAAATGCAACTTTTCCAACCACGTATAAAGCATTTATATACGTTTTTTACTTCATTAAAATACATTGCCTCAAAACCCCGGAGTTCTTTTATAGACACCCTGTATTAAGTTAGCTCTGAAAAGAGCACTTTTGGTTCAAGGGAAGACTCTGGTGGTGATTTGGTACAAGGGTTATTTCTGTATTGTAGTAATTAGTGTGGTAAAAGCCCATAGACGCGGACCCATTTTTAGAACAGAGATCCTCTTCATAAAACACTTATATCACACGAATTTTGTTATAGATAGATGTGTGGAGAGAGAAGTTGTCTTGGCGAATGATTTGGTCCGACCCACCCACCCTAATTGATACACTTTCTTTTATACATGATCTAGTGAAAACTTCCTTGTTCTCCGCTATTTTTTCTGTCCTCGTCCTCGTGATTGGATGTTGGAGGTGTGATGTCATATTGCTAAATGAGATGATTGTGGGTGAACAGTTTGACAAACCTACAAAGGTACAAGCCACTAGCTGCTCGTAAGAAATGGTGGTTGTGACTTAACTAACATAAACGTTCCTAACCTAACAAAACAGCCTCGTGCTATTCAGTATATTGCTCCTTAACTAACATAACGTTCCTAACCTAACAAAACCTGTGACTGACCTATCATTAATTAATTAAATGCAGAAGCATTTTACCCTTCCACACCTTTCATAAAACATCGTTACAACCGTCAAGGAAGTCATGGTTCCATAGTGAGGTGTGCCCGCAGGCTCGGAAGCGAGGGGAAGCAGCTTGGCCGGTGCATGACCTAAATCTGTCTTTTGTCAATAATAATATTGACAAGACAGATTTAGGTCGTGTTATATTACAACAATGAGCTGCAGTGCCAGCATGGGAAGGCTGGTAACGCAGGGCCGTAGTGGGCAGAGCTTAAGGGGTAACCTATTATTCTCTTTTGCCTACCAATGTACCGTAATATTTGTATGATATAGGCTGTAGAGGGGACATAGTAGAAAGCAAACAAATTAAACTAGAGTGGTTAGAATAAAAGTTTCTATGAAAATATTTTCTCTTTAAAGGTGTTACACAAAGAACAAAAGAGAAGCTTAAGACGTGTTATGAGAACACCAAAAGAAAGGCTAAGAAAGATTCTGCAGATGATCGGATGGAAAACAAAAAGACTGGTGGGGGTGCCTACACACCCAAAGTCGACCAGTTAACTGAGAAGGTCCTCAGTATTTTGGGTCCTGCCGGAAAACCTTTTCCGAACCCGCATGGCAGTGATGCTGTTTATCTGGATGAACTTCCTGGACCATCTGATGACGTTCCTGAAGGTATGTACAATTTTTTTCTACAAGCATGGCCTTTCTGATAATTTTTAAAATAATAATAACAATAATAATAATAATAATTTATTACTGTTCTGTATAGTGTTGTGCTACATTTCACAGCATTGTCAGTTATGAATATAAGCAATGTTAACATACATATATATAAATATTCAATATACACTCACACACACACACAATAACATAGCATACCCACTCATTCCACACCATACATCATTTAAAAATTTAATCAAAATATTACCTTACCATAAGACTTTATCTTATAGGCCTACCCTGTGAACAGTTGCACTAAAATTTAGAGTTCAAGTATTTATTAACATTATAAAAGGACTTATTGATCAGAAGATTTCGGAGGAAGTGATTCAAATTTCCTACTATTTTCGTTATTTTTTATTTGTATCAGTAGAGCATTGTATAACTTCATTCCAAAATAACCAGGCATCTTAAAATAGGACCATATTTTTTATAACAGTAAGTACAAAATTTTAAAAAAGGGGGGGCCTCTCTTTAGTTATATTTAGCTTGTGTATGCGTAAAATAGCAATTGAATCCACAAAATAGTGATAAATTTGTTCGATTGTGCAAAATGTCTAAATAGACAAGAAATACCGCCCATTCTTTACGTGAAATGAGAAATTTAGTGTAATTCGTTCCTTAATTTCTTACAGCATGCTTCCTTTTCTGCTATTTATATGGCTGTTGAGAAGTTATTAGTGCTTGTAATTGATTACAGTAAAGACTGGAATGTACACCACTTAGTGATCACGATACACTCCTTTGCTATCTCTGTCCAGAGTTTAGAATGCCTATGTTACTAGGATTTTTAAGCTTATTTTATCCACAGTAGTTGGCAATTTTGTGCTTATAATCTGTATAAATTACACCACTTATATACATGTTACAGAAGATGGAGGAAAGGAGAAAATGGAAAAATGTTAATACAGAGGAAGCCAAAAGAAACTACAGGAGACTAAACAACGAACTAAAAAGGGAAACCATGAAGGCGAAGGAAGAATGGTGGAAGCAAAGATGTGAAGAAATAGAGGACTTAGAGAAAAAAGGAAGATATGATCTCATGTACCACGAAGTTAAGTGTTTGGATTATGGAAAGAATACAAGAAAAGAAATATGGCTGATTGAGAATGAAAATAAAGAAGAAATAACAGACAAACAGGGAATATTGAACACATGGCAAAATTATGTAGAAGAATTATACGAGACAAGGAATCGCCCAGCTATCTTGGATGTGGAAAAAGAAACAGATGTATCTGAAGATGAAAAAGGATTTACCATTTTGATAGAAGAAGTTGAGCTAGCAATTAAAGAAATGAAAATTGGAAAAGCAGCAGGAATAGATGGAATCCCCATTGAGATGGTTAAATGCTTAGGTGAAGGGAAGAAAAAAATTCATTCCTTGTGCAACAAGATATATGAAGAAGGTGAATGGCCTGAAGAATTTACAGAGACGGTGCTAATACCAATACCGAAGAAAAATAATGCGAAGAAATGCAAGGAGTACAGGACTATCAGCCTGATACCTCATTCCGCTAAGATTCTCCTGAGAATATTGAACCGACGTTTACGTTCTAAGATGGAAGGTGAATTGGAGGAAGAACAGTTTGGCTTCAGGAAGGGAAAAGGTACGAGAGATGCGATTGGATTGATACGAATAATCGGAGAAAGATATATAGGAAGAGGTAAAGAAGTGTATGTAGCATTTGTTGATCTGGAAAAGGCCTTTGACAGAGTAGATTGGATTAAACTTATAGAGATCCTGAAGAAAATTGGTGTGGACTGGAAGGAGAGGAGACTTTTATGCAATCTATATATGAAACAGCAAATGAAAGTAAGGATAGGAGAAGAAATGACAGAGGGCGGGGTAAGGCAAGGATGCCCTTTATCGCCTACTCTCTTCAACATATACTTGGAAGATTTAATAAAGAACTGCTTCCTGAACAAGGGAGGAGCAAACATAGGAGGAAGAAGAATAAAGTGCATAAGATTTGCCGATGATATGGCTTTGCTAGCAGAGGATGAAACAACACTGAAAAACATGCTGATGGAGCTAAATGGCAGATGTGAGGACTATGGAATGAAGATAAATATAAATAAGACGAAGACCATGGTTATCGGAAGAGAACCTAAGAGGATAGACACGCGAATCAAAAATGAAGCAGTGAAACAAGTGGATAGTTTTAAATATCTGGGTTGTACTATAAATAGCAACATGAACTGCTGTCAGGAAGTAAAACAGAGGATAGCCATGGCAAAAGAGGCCTTTAATAGAAAAAGAAGAATTTTTTGTGGGCCCATGGCAAAAGATCTTAGGAAGAGGCTAGTAAAGTGCTTTGTGTGGAGTGTAGCACTGTATGGAGCAGAGACTTGGACGCTACGGAAGAGTGAAGAAAAACGACTGGAATCATTTGAGATGTGGATTTGGAGAAAGATGGAGCGTATACAATGGGCAGACAAAATTAAAAACAAAGACGTGCTAGAAAGAGTGGGAGAAAGACGAACATTGTTGGAGCTCCTAAAGAAGAGGAAAAGAAATTGGCTGGGACATTGGCTAAGAAGAAATTGTCTGCTGAAGGATGCTTTAGAAGGAATGATAAATGGAAAGAAGGTTCGAGGCAGAAGAAGATATCAGATGATAGATAACATTAAAATAAATGGATTGTATGCCGATACAAAAAGGAAGGCTGAGAGCAGGAAAGAGTGGAGAATGCTTAGTTTGCAGTGAAAGACCTGCCCTTGGGCAGAACACTATGAATGAATGAATATACATTCCTACTTCTTCACAATTTTTTCTTTCATTTTGCAACAAACTGAGTTATGTACCGTATTAATTGTATAAGTTTTAAAGAACATTATAACCTCAAATGTGCAATTTTTTGTGGTTCTAAAAAAGAACCGTGCATGGAGAGTGCCGTTATATCCCTGTAAGGATATTGTACAAAATATTTTATTTAGCGAAATATGAAATCAGCAAATTTATTTACCAAAAATGGTCATCACTTATACAATTTCAGTATTAAGGAGAAAACTTACATTTTTGGGTAGAAAAATAATTCAGAGAGAGAGAAGTTAACAAAATAGTGAACTTGACAAAATTTAACTGTAATACGGGAGAACCCCCTTTAACCGTTTTATGGGGGCACAGATTTTTTTTTTTTACCTTAAATGAGGGTTTATATAAATAGGGGTTTTGCTATTTTTAAGAAATCAAAGAAGAACATAAAAAAAAAATTTAATGGCGTTCAAGGCAAAAACCAAATACTTGCCATGCTCAGGCTCCCCTTCCACTCAATGCTGCGCTTTGCTATGACCATGGCCGCTTCTCCTACCTTCCCCTTCCTTCAGTGAATAAATATAAATTTCTGACAAAAGAAATAGCTTTCCTCGAATGTTCATTTTTGGCACTTACATCCATTTTTATGTCTACCCTTCAATTCAAAAAAGCTCCCAAGTGTGTATTGTCACTATAATATAACTGAATCAATTATTTCAAAATTCTTATCACTTATCAGTGAGATGGATTATAAGACGCACTTATTCCTTCAAAAAATTGCCTCCAAAATTCAGGTGCGTCTTATACTCAAAATTAATATAAAAATGTTCAGTGTTTGATTTAAAATTCCTGCCAGTCTTAAAAATGACCATATATTCGATGCCGCAGGAAACCTCTCTATCTGGCAACATTAGATTCAACTGGCAGCATCAGTGAACCGATGCGACGAACGTGAGTTGCGGGGATTCACAAGCTTGCTAAAACTGTCTCCCTCCCGCCCCATCAACACAAACCCAGGACATTGTCTAGCCTATGATGTGTCATTGCAGTCTATGGTGCCAGTGAATTTGAATTGAAAGTGATTTGTGTTATCGGTAACAGTACAGTATTTTTGTTAGTAGCCAGTTTCGCAATGGAAAAAAATAAAACGTATTCATATGATGTGGGCTATAAATTAAAAGTAATAGCATATGCAGAAGAACATGGAAACAGAGCAGCTGAGCAGCATTTCGGCCCTCCACCAACAGAAAAACCATTTGTGATTGGCGGGCTAGTAAAGAAGAATTGAAAAAAATGAAGACTAAATGTGCAAACAGAGGACTGAATGCAAACTGGCCAAAACTAGAAGATAACGTATTGAAATGGATTCAAGGACACCGTCAAAATGGCATTGGAATTAATACAAAAATGGTTCAAATACATGCTAGTAAGCTAGCGCTACAGTGAAACTTAACAGACTTTAAGGGCGGAGTTGGTTGGTGCTACAGGTTTATGAAGCATTATAGACTTAGCATGAGAAACAAAACCAAAATATCTAAAAAAAATGCCACAAAAGTAAAAAGAGAAAATATTATATTTGCTTTATTATTCAACATCGAAAGAAAACCAGTGAGGAACTAAGCCAAATAGTGAATATGCACGAAACTCCTCTGACATTTGATGTTCCAAGTAACAGAACTGTTGCCATAAAAGATGCTAAAACTGTAACTATAAAAACAAGTAGACATGAAAAAATGCACTACATTGCTGTCCTTTCATGTTGTGCTGACGGTACTAAACTTAATCCAATGATCATTTTCGAGCGCAAAACAATGCCAAAACCTTCTGAAATACTGCCAGGTGTTGTTCACGTACATGACAAGGGTTGGATGGACGAGGCTGGTATGAAATTATGGATTAACAGTGTGAGAGAGAAGGAAAGGTGCTTTATTAAAGAAGACTTCTCTTCTTGTGCTAGATCAGTTTAGTAGTCATTTGAAAAATTCTGTGAAAGAGAGTGATGGGAGCCATAGCGACAGCAACACCGAAGATGAAGAATCTTTCATGTCTGACTTCCTTCCCCTGTAGCGGCTGAAGTTTTCAGGTAAGAGTGTAGCGTTAAGTTCCCCCCTCCCGTGTATCCACTCCACCCGCCAACTCTTGGCACGCGGACAGTATCAGTATTGCAACATCTTTATACTGGAGTGCCGATATTATAATAACAAGCAAGTATATAAAAGCTAGTATTAATTAAAGCATAGAACTACAATTCTGTTATGTCCACCGCATGTGTTTTCTTCATATAAATATCCATAGAAATTACTTAAGCATTTATTAGAAACAACAATGGGAAAGTTCCATGTATTATGCTTAAGTGTCAATAAAATAAGTGTTATTGAAACGTGGTCGTGCCAATTGTTTCCCAAAAATCCCTGATAGTATTATTTACAGAGTTTGGGCAACACGGATTGAAATAGGGATTAAAAAACCCTAATAACTGTTTGCAATATATTTTACATGTTTATTTATCATGGAGTCCATTCTATACCTTTCCAACTTCAAGTTGAGACTAAACAATTTCAAATTGAGACTAAACAATTTCAAATTGAGACTAAGCAGCTTCAAATTGAGACTAAGCAATTTCAAATTGAGAATAAACAATTTCAAATTGTGACTGAACAATTTCAAGTTGAAAATGATCACATTCAAGCTATTACATTTTTGTTCTCATACTATTCAGTATCATAGTGACATCTGTCAACAAGCAAAAGAACCAGAACAACAATGCTACTGATCCAAACAACAATCGGTACAGATCCAAAAGGAAATCAGCAATTGTTTTGCTTCATAACTGATTTAAAACAGGAATAAGCTTGAATTGTATCATATCAAATTCCGCTCCATTATCATGCCTTATATGAAAAAAAGGGAATCTGAAAGAATCAAAAAACAAATCTGTGTAGTGTACAACAATAATGGCGATTGGAGAGGTCTGGCCAATGCATTCAGGGTGAAGAAAGCAACTGCATATTGAGGGGTGAAAAATCAAAATCAAGTTCAACGACAACATGGTGGTAAAAGAAAAGAGAAAAGTACGGAAGATCATCAGGCCGTCATGACGTGGTATATAGAGGAAAACCCAAGAATGACAGTGAAAGAACTTAAAAGAAAATTTGAAGAGGACCATCATGTTAGTGTCTCTACCGAATGTTTACGGCAACATTTGGATGGTTTGATGTTCACAATGAAATATATTCCCAGAGAGCCAGAAAGAACCAATAGCGAGGAAACTAAAACAAAACGATGTGAGTATGTGCGGCAGCTCTTGGATTATCAATATCACAGAAACAAATTTCAATTTATTTATTTCACAACTGCAAGGATGTTTTAAAAAAGGAAAACGTTGCAGGTAGTGTGCCAATCAGTTATATTTCAGTAATATAAAAGCACACTTGGGATTGTCACAAGTATGAGAATGAGTGAATTAATGCACGAAGTTTGTCCAGCCCTGAAAATGTCATGAGCCAGCGATTGTTACGCAACAATGCTTCGTCCTTGCGCTCGCAGTTGAGCGAGGAATCTTCCATTGCCTTGTGAGGGGAGGAAGCCTTCCCCTTCGTTCCGCTCTCTCTGCTAGGCTCTCATTCGGGTAGAGTCGTGGTTCCCGCATTTCACGAACTCAGTCGGCTGCCTGCCGCTGTTGGGGAAGCAGGTTCATACAGCTTCTCGCATTGGTTGCGTCATGTTTTCCTTGTTCTTTTGTTCTTAATTTTCATTACCGTGATGTTTTAATTACGCCTATTGGTAGCGCTTCTAAAGGCGCCAGGTGAAGGAGTGGGGACTAAATCTATATAAAGAAGAGTCACAGTAGGCTCTCTCTCACTTATCTGCTACCCTTCTGGTATTCAACATGTGTTGTGTACATCAATCAATATGGTGGCCTCGTGGCTTGCTTTGTGCTTGAAGTTTGCTCATCACATTGAGGTATGTACGACATCTGTTTTTATTTAATACATCCTTGTTTTATGTTTAGATTTTAATCAT
Source organism: Ectobius pallidus (assembly GCA_964059195.1). Lineage (NCBI taxonomy): Eukaryota > Metazoa > Arthropoda > Insecta > Blattodea > Ectobiidae > Ectobius > Ectobius pallidus. The sequence goes on along the minus strand of CAXKWD010000003.1, from coordinate 109,612,284 downwards.
TCATTATGAAACAAAATATTCTGTTGTGTTGACCGGGCTTTCTTTGTGTGTCAGCTTTCGCTGGCCTGATTAGCAACTTGATGGGGCCTGGGTCCTTTGTTTTTATCTTGAGTGTTTAAGTAATTAAAGTATGTTAAAGGGACCTCGTGTTATGTAATTTCATGTTGCCGGTCAACAACAACTGTTTGATTTTTATTTATTAATTTTAGCAGTGTAGTGCTACCTCAATGCAATGACTTCTCTAAATTGTTATTTTGCCGCCATGATCTGGTTCTACACATGTTGACGGATATATGAGCCTTTTCTTCCCACATTGCTGTGGAAGGAAAAGTTGTTTTTTTTGGACTGTGAGGTAAGCAGTTTGTATATAATAATGCATGTTCAAGATTATTACCTCACATTTGTACATATCTGATTAATTTAAATGTTTATGTGATGACAAATGAACTTGTAATTTTTCTTCAGGGCTACACCCAATGTAATCATTTATTATAATGTTATGATGTAATATTATTATAGGCCATCAGCCTATCTTATGTTATCGTCTTGGTTTATAGGCCATCAGCCTATGTTAAATGTAACTATTTATCTGCACAGGCCATAAGCCTATGTTTTGTTTTATTCTTTAACTATTGTTGGCCATCAACCTTTTGGGAATATTATTTTAAAATAAATTATCACATCTTCGTTTCCACATGGTCTGTGTGTGTTTTATCATAACACATTCTCGTGAAGGGCATCTAAATTTATTTTAGACCCCTTTCGTTACGAAGTGTCCCTTCTCCGCCCTCCTCTGAAGCCAAGTTTTCAGTTACTGGGGTGCCCCTAGGAGTAAACACACTGTCCACATGCAAGAAGAAAAGAAGAAGTAGAGGAGAAGAAGAGGAGTTGTGGCTATTGGGTGTGAACCGAGTTTCAGCTTGCCATGGAAACTCTGTTCGGGTATAAACATTGCTCTCCCGAAATTATATAAACAGTGACAGTGTATTTTCGTATTTCTCTCATGAACTCTTTAAATCCCGCTTACCTTCACTAATAGACAGTTTATCTCGCGAAAGGGAACACGCGCGCCATCTATCGAGTGCTCTCTAGAACTGTGAACTTCTGAACTTGGCCTACAGAGGGCAGGTGCTCGTCAGTCTCGCATGTCTATACTTCGGTTGATCTCGGCGGTACTCGGCTGTGTTTTGATTGAAGACAATATGGCGGACTATGAGTTGACATGATTTTCTAAGAAGCGGTGTGATATTTACGCTCATTGGTCTCCCGGTTCGTTATAAACTTTCGGATTGGTCCTTATAATAAACTGTGTTCCATTGAAAGTGACTGTTACGGCCGTTGCTATAGTAATTGTGTCAAGTGGATATGTTCGCGCCTGGGATTGGTTGATACACGTCAGGTGATGCTTGGTTTTATAGGCGGTAAACGTTGGCTTCCCCACGCGATCTTCATCTTGCTTGCTGGGCGGCCATGGCGTGCATACAGGGCTGTGGGACCTCTTCCCAAAAGTTTTGGTTTTCAAGGTAAAACTCTGGTTTTCATGTCTGAAAAGTAGTTAAGCTTGCGCTCTGAGTCCTTTATTAGGTTTTGATATATAAATTACTATTTTTCCCTTGATTATTTTTCTCCTTTTCATAATTTTAAGATGTAATACATTTTGGCGTGGGTACGCCATTCCGATTAACGGTTTGTGAAATTTAAGCTTTCTCCCCTTTTCTTTTGTATTCTCGGCCCTTTGTGACTTCCTCTATAGAGTAGTTAATATTTTTATTTATTTGAGTTTTGCCTGCTTCTGTTTATTTCCAATGTTGTAAATTTCCTTTTCTCCCACAAGCTTTTCACGTCATTGCCGCGCTTTTCCAGCGACCTTCTTGGGATTTAGGATGGGATCCCAAGATTGTATTTCGTTTTTTTTGTAACAAAATTGGTGCGCCATCCAGTGTGAATGTAGTTATAGGATATTGAGATTTTAGGGTTGCTTTATTTATTTCTTATGAACTACTGTAATTTATTTTGGGGGCCCTTTTAATTAAGTGTATATTAATTAAAATTAATTTCTGTTCATGTTGTTAGCTTCAAGGACGTTATTTAATATGTTATTAATGTTTCTTTTAGGATGAACTGTAAATTCTAATGATTTGTTGATTAACAATTTGATTTCTTCGAATAAACTCAATCTTTTGAGGTACTTCCACTCTTTTCTTTGTAAATAAATATGTATATTTTATTTGGTCCATGCAATTTCATCACAGATGAAAATGCATGTTTCTAATTGGGTAACCTCCTAGTGGGCTGTCCTTAATAAACCCCTGGGGTGGGCTCGTTAGTTATAAGTACTCTGTGGGCGGGTACTTCAGTTCGCTTCCTGCTGGCTGCCTGAGAAGTAAGAAGAGAGCTTCGCAGCCAGTCTACCTGTCTTCGTGCGACCTGCTGTATTCTTCAGGCCGTCTTGAGCTGAGGGATTTCCAGCTACTGTATCCTTTTGAACAGCTTATTATGTTAATTATATTGGGGTAAGTCTTAATCCCCGGGAGGTGGCTCAATTAATGTTGAGCAGAGCGTGGTTCTCTTCAAGATCCATGTTCTGTTGTTCTTCTTAGAAAGTAATTAATGGTAGCATCGCGGTGGTTCTCTTCTAGAAACACGTTCTTTGTTTTGCTACCAAACTAACTAATAAATATGGATCGCATGGTTCTCTTCAAGTTCCATGGTTCTTTGTTGTAAATATATAGTGTAAAATAAGATTTTAAACTTTGATTCGGTGACAGATTTTTTTGGAAACCGTCTGTTTTCTCATCTGTTTTCACCTGTGAGATGAATTCCAAGTAATTTTCAGAGTGGAAGTATTTTCTTTTATATAATGTAAATAAATTTTAAAGAAAACTGTTGACTAATATATTTTGACATTTAAAAAAGAATTTGTATTAATTGTAATAACAATTATTTTAAGAAAGCAAATAGGGGTAGAAGTGTATTTATGTGTGTTAGGTCTATTATGCTATTCTTTCTCTAAAGTTTCTTATTTTGTATGTTCCATGTTAAACTGAGATTATGGAGCGACACAATGTGAGGGTGGATTTCCTCCTCAAGGATGATGTCCTCTACGAATTACAAGTGAGAGGAATAATAGTTAACCAAAAAGACTCAGTGACAAGTCTTAGGGCGAGTCTCAAGGAAAATCAGGATGAACCGGTAAAAACGGAGATTATCGGTGAGTTAATTCCTTCTGATCTGTTACTTGAAGTTGAAGAAAAACTTGAGAACTTAAGCACCATTTTAGATTCCACAAGCTTATCAGCTAATCAAGTAGAGCGAACTAATAATCGCTTACTACATGTGGCAGTTAGGTTGTTAGATTTGAAAACTTTTGTCATTGATTCCCCTTTACAAACTAAATGGCACGAGTTGCAGGAAAGCCTTAGGCGTTTGAGTGTGAAAGTGAACGAGGTGAACAAGGAAGTTTCAAATAAGCATGGTATGGGAGAAACGAGCACCAGACGTGTCTCGCCCATGGTAGATCATGCGACAGATCATGGAGCAGTGGAGTTAGCTACTTCTTTGTTGGAGACAGTCACGGTCAGTGAACCCAACAAAGAGGAGCGCTTCACTCAGTTGGTTTCAAATAGTAATGATGTAACTCAAACAGTTGAGTCTCAAGAGGTTAGTAGGCATCTAACAGAGGTTCCGCAGCCTAGCTGTGTTGGTCGGCCTCGCAGTGATATGAATAATGCTTCGCAAGTTTTTGAAAGTGGTTTAGTTAATTTTAGTAGTCTTCCCCATCCCCTTGCTTCGAGTCTTCAAATGTTACACAAATTTTCTGATGATTCCCTAGACAATATTATTAAGTTTCTTGAATTTCTGTGTGAATTAAAAAACCAAATCAGTGTGTTCCGTTTCAATGAGAATAATTTATTGGCATACTTTTCACCTAAACTTTCCGGTTCCCTTAAGGACTTAGCATTAGAGCTTGTAAATTCCGGTGCAGGCTTAGACCAATTTCATTGTAAAATTCTAAGCATTTATGTTCCCATCCGTGCTAAAGCTTCTCTTGTAAACAAGTACGTTTATAGAACACAAAATTTTGGCGAATCCTTTTCCTCCTATGTAAAGTCAATTAGAACATTTGCTAATGTTTTCCGAATGGAATTGTCTGAGTGCGAAGTTATTCAATGCATTTTGGAAGGTATGGCACCTGAAACAAGGAGTCAGGTAGCTTTTGAGGCTAGGCCTATGACTTTCATACAATTAGAAAGGCTGTGTGCCCATATTAATGCCATTTCTTACTCTGATTCTCTTCGTGGCAATGAATACGATACCCGAGTTGTACGTTTTGAGACGCCACGAGGCGCTTCGAGTAATAGAGGTTATGTTGCTAATCGTGGTGACTCTAGGCCGTCGTGCTATAATTGTGGACTGCCTGGTCACTTTAAGAGAGATTGCCGAGTGCGCAACTCTCGTACTGTTGAACGCGGTGGAGCGCAGAGAGGCTCCAGTAGAGGTAGAGGGCAGTATCGTGCTGCTGATTGAGGAGTGGCCCACCTTAGACGTCGGGGTGGTGCTGTTCGTGTGTGTAGTGGTGCCGAGGGAGGTGACTTTGACAAAAGGCCTAGACTAGTAAGTTTGGTGGGAAGGACTGACGTTACGGACAATTTTGACTTGGGTGATCACGCTGGTCGTAGGATCCCGACTGTACCTGTGATGAAGACTGACGTTACAGACCAGAGGCTAAAGCCTGACAAGACTTTTCCCACCAAAATTTTTGTAAACAAACTTTTCCGGAGGCACGGCTACATTCACCAACATACTCCTGCAGATTTGTTACCGAAAAGACATTTAAAAGCTCCGGAGCTTACTAGAGAAATACCAAACCTTAGGAACAAGCAACATAACCAGAAGAAAGTAAAGCCTAAACCTATTAAAGAGAAACCTAACCTCAAGCAGGAAGAGTTACATAACCCTGAATGTGACAAACCTAATATTGACATGAGTGGTAAGCGTCGTACGGTAAAGCGAAAGAGGCGTAGGAAAAATGTGAAAAGAGAAAACCATTTCCCGCCGCAGAACGTAAGTGGAGTGAGCGACTCCAAGTTGCCTATGGTTCTCGTCGAAGTATGCAAGCACACTTTGTCAGCCCTGCTAGACAGTGGAGCAGTGGTAAATCTGATATCAAGTGATGCATACCGGAGCATGTGTTTGTTAGATAAACGCACTCCTAAGCTTATAGAGAGTGAAGCGAAATATAAATCAGCTGGTGATAATCTTCTTAAAACAGTTGGGAAGGTAAAGTTAAAGGTTAAAATAGGAAACTTTACCTGGTCTTTGCCGTTTGTTGTTACGGATGAACTAGTGATGCCTATGATATTAGGATCCCCATTTATGACTAATTCTGGTTTATTTATGGATTTTTCTACTAAACAAATTCATTTTAAATTTGCCGAGTCTGTTAAAATTGATTTATTTTCTGGTCCTAGCTTTGTCAAACCTAGCGAAGTTAATGTTCTCCCAGAACTTGTGGATTTGAACTTCGAACCCCTTAATTCAGATTCTTGTATCAATACGGTTGACATTGATTTATCACATTTGAGTAATTCAGATAGAATGCAGGTAGATTCTCTGCTTGACCAATTCCCCGATGTTTTAACCAAAGAGTTAGGTCTCACTGATATTCTGGAGTATGATATTGAGCTGATGGATACGCAACCAGTCCGCAGGCCCCCTTTCAGGCTCAGTCCCCCGAAAATGGCAATATTGAAAGAACATATTGAAGAGATGCTTGATTCTGGAGTCATTAGGACTTCAAAATCAAATTACTCAAGCCCCATTTTTCTGGTGCCTAAGTCTGAGGGTCGGTTCCGGCCGGTGATCGATTATCGTCATCTCAATGAGAAGATCAAAATTGATTCTGTGCCTATTCCTGATATAAATTCGTCTTTTAGTTTCTTTCACGGCGCCAAAATTTTCTCGTCGTTAGATTTGAATCAGGCGTACTATCAAATTCCCCTTTCTGAGCAGTCTAAAAGATATACAGCATTCGCAACACCATGGAATTTGTATGAATTTAATTCTTTACCGTTTGGCCTTGCGACAGGAGCCCAAGTCCTCTCTCGCCTGTTAGATCACATTTTTTCTGATGTAAAGTTCAAATTTGTCTTTCACTACCTTGATGATGTAGTAGTCTATTCAGAATCTTTCGAGGAACATTTAGAACACCTCAGGGAAGTGCTTTCACGCCTCAGAAGCGCGAAGCTCACAGTCAATCCGAATAAAGTTAATATAGCTGCTCGGAGACTGTCCTTTCTGGGTCACTTGATCTCTGCCGATGGCGTTTCCATCGACCCAGAAAGAACTCAAGCTATTCAAAATTTTCCCCCTCCTAAAGATGCCAAGGGTGTGGCAAGGTTTGTTGGCATGATAAATTTTTTTAGGAAGTTTATCCCCAACATGGCCCAAATTTCAGCTCCCCTCAATGATCTTAGAAAAAAGAATTCTAAATTTGTTTGGACTCCTGTTTGCCAAGAAGCTTTTCTGAAACTAAAATCTTTTATCATGAATCCCCCTGTTTTAGCCATGCCAGATTTCAGTAAAAGGTTCCTCATACAGACCGATGCTTCGCCTGTAGCAGTAGCAGCTGTTCTACTGCAGGAATTCGAGGAGGGTCGAAGGCCGATTGCGTATGCTTCTCGTACTTTGACTCCTCCTGAACGCGTGTATTCCATGTACGAACTGGAGGCTCTGGCTGTGTTGTTCGCAGTCGAGAAATTCCGTTTGTATGTGGAGCATGTTGAATTCCTGCTGGAGACGGATTGCCAAGCCTTAAGCTGGGTCCTAGATAAGCCTAGAACCACTGGTAGGATAGCTAGGTGGGCCGTACGTCTGTCCGCTTTTAAGTTCAAAGCAAGACACATTAGAGGAACTGAAAATGTAGTGGCTGACTGCTTAACGCGTATGTTCAGTCCTCAGGAAATCTTTGGTAGTGGTGTGCCGAACTTGGAAGACCCGGTAGAATTATCTGGTATGGTAGGGAATATTCTGGAGGATTTCCCGTTAGCATTCAAGTCCTTACAAGATCACCAGTTGAGCGACGACACGTTAGCTCCTCTCATTAATCGTGTACAAGGTGGTGAAAATGTACCTAAGTATGTTTTCAAAAATAACCTCTTATATAGTGCTCCTTCTCGTCGATCCCCATCCCGCATAGTATTGCCTGCTGCACTCATTGATATGGTTTTTAAATATTATCATGAGTCTGCAGTAGGAGGGCATCTGGGATTCGAGAAAACCAAGAGCAAAATTAAACAAATCTTCACTTGGGAGGGTATGGATAACACTATTCGAGCAATGGTTAAGGCGTGCCAGAAGTGCGCCTGTTCAAAACCAGCTCGCTGCACGAAGTTAGGATATTTAACTTCAGAAGTGCCAAGTGCTCCTATGGACAAGCTTCATATAGATTATGTCGGTAAACTACCTAGATCAAGAGCAGGAAACTCATATATTCTAGTTGCGGTGGACTCTTTCACTAAGTTTGTCTGGCTGTTCCCCGTCAGGGAAGCCACCACCAAAATTACCATTGAATGCTTAAAGAAGATATTTGCAGTAGTAGGGTTTCCTCGGGCGATTGTTTCGGACAACGCCTCATACTTCGTATCAAGAGCGTTTAAGCATTTCTGTTTCCATCTTGGAGTACGACATATCAAGACTTCTCCGTTCTACCCGAAACCCAATCACAGTGAACGATTTAATAGGAACCTAAGGGCAGCGCTCATTGCTTACCACTCTAGTGATCATGCGTCGTGGGATTCTGATTTATATTGGCTACAGTTTGCCTTTAATTCCGCCCGGCATGAGGCACACAAAGAGACTCCTCTAAAACTGATGTTCGCTTTCACACCAAATAATCCCCTATCAAATCTGTGGTCAATTAATGATCTGCTGCCGGAAGCCAAAGATGCTGCACAAGTCCAAGAAATGTGGCGCAGAGCCTCCGCAAACTTGAGATTGGCACATAACAGAACGGCTAGGCGTTACAATGCAGATCGTAGACCAGTCGATTTTAAGGTAGGCGACGAGGTGTTTATAAAGAACTTTCCCAAGAGCAATGCTGCGGAAAGATTCTGTGCTAAACTTGCCGAGAGATATGTGGGCCCGTATCTCCTCGAGAAGTTTCTAACTCCAGTAACTATACAAGCAAGAGAAATTGGAACAAATAAGACCGTTAAGGCACATGTTTCCAATGTAAAAAAGTCCTAATGTACAATATTCCTAGTGTCGAGTCAACCTTATAGTTATAGGTAGAATTTTCTTGAAGCGAAGATGTTAGAGTTTTATATTTTCCTCCCCTTTCTCCCATTTTACACACTTGGCACGGCCAAGTCATAAGTGAATTCCCCGACAGTTGCTAGGACGCAGGATTCCCTAGTTTTCTCTCCGGGCTGAGGGAATGTCAGGAACGGTAGGATGTTATATATACTTAAATACTCTCCTTATACTAATAATGTGACTATTGTAAAGGAAAATATGGAATCTCAGGAACTAGAAAAGCTAATCCCAAAATAGACATATATAGAGACAGAATAACAAAAGAGAATGTAATGAATTGCAGAAGCGACATTTACTAAGAGAGAATAGCATAAAGAGAATTTTAATTAGTAATAGTTTTATTAATATATAACAAGTAATATTGAAATTGTGGGCATAAGAATGATTAAAAATATGTATTATTTATTAGAGTTACTATAACAAATGTTAAGGGAAATGTGTTCATTTTATGATCTGTTATTATGAAATATTAAAATTAGGATAAGTTATGTGATATTGCGATAATGGAGAAATGAAATTATTAAAAATAAGGTATGGGGTATGCGTGCTATTAACATGTGTAGAATGTAGTATGCGTATGAGGTATGATTAAAATTTTGTAATTCACTTGACACTCGCCGTGCATCCCTTCACTGCATAAAAGAAGAAGATCGTGAGAGACACTGTATAAAGAGAAAAATATTTCTGCAGCTGTATCCAATGTTTCAGAGATGTTTTGAGCTGTTAATATGACCTCTGACCTGTGGACGGGACTTCAACTTGCACAGCTGATGCCTGACATGCTGCCATTACTTGGAACCAAGCAGTACCTTGCTCAGCTGATGTCTCCTAGCTGCCTATGGTCAATTGCCAAGCAGAATCTTGCTCAACCGATTCCTGAGTAGCAGCTGACCTGCTGAATCATGGTTGTGAGCTGTTGTTGGAGCCGAGCGGTACCTTGATCAGCTGATGCCTGTCTATTCCAGTACAGCTGATGTATTCTGGTCCTGATCAGCTGATGCCTGCCAATGACCTTCTTCCCAGCTGATGTCTGGAGACTTGTGTCCTTCTTCATGGTACCTGGCCACTTCCTATGCTTGATGGCTGTCTCCCTGGTAATCTTCGATCTTCCTTGATGTCTACCCATCTCTGCTGGTACTACTGTGTATGGTGTTGTTTACTAAGCATATTTTGGACAACAACTTTTCTAACCAACAGTCTATTACACAACAGTGAATTTCATTCCCTAGAACTCATTATAATATTAGTAAATTCTGTGCTGTGCGCCCGTTTCCACATGAACTTCATATATATACTTGGTCAAGTCTAAAATTATTCTGAACTATTGAAATAAAGCTCAAGGGCCATATTTCAATTCCGGGTGTGGGAGTGTGAACCGAGTTTCAGCTTGCCATGGAAACTCTGTTCGGGTATAAACATTGCTCTCCCGAAATTATATAAACAGTGACAGTGTATTTTCGTATTTCTCTCATGAACTCTTTAAATCCCGCTTACCTTCACTAATAGACAGTTTATCTCGCGAAAGGGAACACGCGCGCCATCTATCGAGTGCTCTCTAGAACTGTGAACTTCTGAACTTGGCCTACAGAGGGCAGGTGCTCGTCAGTCTCGCATGTCTATACTTCGGTTGATCTCGGCGGTACTCGGCTGTGTTTTGATTGAAGACAATATGGCGGACTATGAGTTGACATGATTTTCTAAGAAGCGGTGTGATATTTACGCTCATTGGTCTCCCGGTTCGTTATAAACTTTCGGATTGGTCCTTATAATAAACTGTGTTCCATTGAAAGTGACTGTTACGGCCGTTGCTATAGTAATTGTGTCAAGTGGATATGTTCGCGCCTGGGATTGGTTGATACACGTCAGGTGATGCTTGGTTTTATAGGCGGTAAACGTTGGCTTCCCCACGCGATCTTCATCTTGCTTGCTGGGCGGCCATGGCGTGCATACAGGGCTGTGGGACCTCTTCCCAAAAGTTTTGGTTTTCAAGGTAAAACTCTGGTTTTCATGTCTGAAAAGTAGTTAAGCTTGCGCTCTGAGTCCTTTATTAGGTTTTGATATATAAATTACTATTTTTCCCTTGATTATTTTTCTCCTTTTCATAATGTTAAGATGTAATACATTTTGGCGTGGGTACGCCATTCCGATTAACGGTTTGTGAAATTTAAGCTTTCTCCCCTTTTCTTTTGTATTCTCGGCCCTTTGTGACTTCCTCTATAGAGTAGTTAATATTTTTATTTATTTGAGTTTTGCCTGCTTCTGTTTATTTCCAATGTTGTAAATTTCCTTTTCTCCCACAAGCTTTTCACGTCATTGCCGCGCTTTTCCAGCGACCTTCTTGGGATTTAGGATGGGATCCCAAGATTGTATTTCGTTTTTTTTGTAACAAAATTGGTGCGCCATCCAGTGTGAATGTAGTTATAGGATATTGAGATTTTAGGGTTGCTTTATTTATTTCTTATGAACTACTGTAATTTATTTTGGGGGCCCTTTTAATTAAGTGTATATTAATTAAAATTAATTTCTGTTCATGTTGTTAGCTTCAAGGACGTTATTTAATATGTTATTAATGTTTCTTTTAGGATGAACTGTAAATTCTAATGATTTGTTGATTAACAATTTGATTTCTTCGAATAAACTCAATCTTTTGAGGTACTTCCACTCTTTTCTTTGTAAATAAATATGTATATTTTATTTGGTCCATGCAATTTCATCACAGATGAAAATGCATGTTTCTAATTGGGTAACCTCCTAGTGGGCTGTCCTTAATAAACCCCTGGGGTGGGCTCGTTAGTTATAAGTACTCTGTGGGCGGGTACTTCAGTTCGCTTCCTGCTGGCTGCCTGAGAAGTAAGAAGAGAGCTTCGCAGCCAGTCTACCTGTCTTCGTGCGACCTGCTGTATTCTTCAGGCCGTCTTGAGCTGAGGGATTTCCAGCTACTGTATCCTTTTGAACAGCTTATTATGTTAATTATATTGGGGTAAGTCTTAATCCCCGGGAGGTGGCTCAGGTGGTGGGGGCGTTTTAGTAGATATCAGCAGGCACCCGTGGGAATAACATCCACATTATAGGCTGCATTGGTAATTTGGGACTAATTTACTCTGAATTCAGAAGAGAGACTTTCAAAATGGCAGAATGTAATGAATTCGTACGTCAATGCCTGCAGGCAGCTCAAAACATGTATCACTCAAGTGTAGTGCTGGTAATGGACAATGCCCCTTGTCATCGCATTGTTGAAGCAGTTTTCGCAGATGAAGAAATTAGAAACCATTGTTGCAATGTTGAACCCAATTGAGCTTGCGTGGTCCAGTTTAAAAGCTGCTGTTAAACGAAGTTTGTGTGTGCAATCGCCACAGATTTTAGTTGATAAAGATAGGGGAAATTTATCCCCAACTGAGGATTGTCTTCGTCAGCTAGAAAACATTACGGCAGAAGCCTTAGGTACTATAAATGTTAACATTTGTGCAAGATATCTAGCTGACATACTTAGATTCATTCCAGATGCCTTAAACTTGAACGATATGCCTGTATGTAAGAGGTAATAAACTTGTTTGTTAACTTTTCTCCTTACTGCAATATTTTTAAATGTAAAAAGTACGAGGGGCATTCCGAAAGTAAGTTTCGTCAATGTATGGCAGGAGCGGCGTGTTCACCAGCGGAACCAAACGCCAGACGAATCCCCGTTCCACGACGGAAGTGGCATCAGCGGAGGAGGCATGACGCAGGCGCACTGCGCCGTATAAGAGCGAGTCGCAGCAGACTGGCGTGCCCGCGGGTATTAGTGTACCGCTCACGATGGCAGACAGACGTGTACTGACAACGTGGTCGCCCACGGAGGTGAGTGCTGTTATCCAGTATGAATGGGCACGTGGGACTAGTGTGTCCGTCATTCATGAACGCCTACAGACCGTGTATGGTGAGGTGGTCATGTCGCGTCAAATGGTTGGTCGCTGCTGTCGCATGTTCAGTGAAGGACGGCAGAGTGTCGAGGATGACGGTCGAAGTGGGCGTCCGTCCACATCCACGAATGAAAGCAACATTGCTCGAGTACAGGACATGGTGTTAGCGGACAGGCGCATAACGGTGTCCGACGTGGCATCCACACTGCGGATTGGTCGTGCTCAGGCCCATCACATGATCCATGTGTTGGGTCACCGCAAAGTGTCGGCCCGATGGGTGCCGCGCAACCTGACCCCGGAGCACAAGTCTGCACGCATGGGAAGCAGCCTCGATCACCTGATGCAGTACGCACGAGAGGGCAATGCGTTTCTGTTCCGCATCATCACAGGCGATGAGACATGGGTGCACCACTTTACCCCCGAAACCAAGGCCGCCTCAATGACGTGGAAGCATCCCACTTCACCTGTGTGGAAAAAATTCAAGGTGGCACCCTCCGCAGGAAAGGTTATGGCCACCGTGTTCTGGGACGCGCAAGGGATGCTTCTCCTTGAGTTCCTCCATGAAGGGACCATCAATGCGGCACGCTACTGCGACACCCTCACCCACCTCTGGTCCGCCATTCGACGCAAGAGGCCAGGCCTCTTGAGTGACAGTGTGGTGCTCTTGGACGACAACGCAAGACCACACACAGCACGGCTCACACAAGAACTGATTCGTCGCTTCGGATGGGAGCGCTTGGAGCACCCGGCCTACAGTCCCGATCTGGCCCCATCGGACTTTCACCTGTTCCCTGCCTTGAAAGCCGCACTCGCGGGACGTCACTTCCACGACAATGCTGAGGTGGAGCAGGCTGTGCGCCAATTCCTTGCATCGCAGGGCACCGAGTTTTACCGCAGTGGGTTCTTCAAACTGATCGCACGCTACGACAAATGTCTCAATGTCGCTGGCGACTATGTCGAAAAATAGTGCACGGTGTATAGCTCATGCTGCCATGCTGTATTGCTTTTGGGTCAATAAAGTGTCCGTGTGACAAACTGAGGAAACTTACTTTCGGAATACCCTTCGTATGATTCATACGTAAACATTATTATGTAAGTTCAGATCCAATAAAGTACTCCTAACTTGAATTTAGTTTATTATTTCTTAAAATTCATTATTCTCAACTTGAAATTGTTTAGTCTCAATTTGAAATTGTTTATTTTCAATTGAAATTATTAGTCTCAATTTGAAATTGTTTAGTCTCAATTTGAAATTGTTTAGACTCAATCTGAAATTGTTTAGTCTCAACTTGAAGTTGAAAAGGTATATAAGAAACCTAGTGAATTGCAAAGCTTCACATCCATGTAAGCCAGAGGAAAACATTTATTTTGTTGATGTTCCTCAATTACTGAAAACATAAGCAATTGCTTATTTAGTCAGAATATAAATTTACCAGAAGCAATTGTAAATGAAAAGAAAACTTAATTCAAATGCAGTGTCAGTTAAACATGCAGCAACTTTGGTTGAACATCAAGAGAAAGTCGGTCCAGTATTGGTTCCAAACCTCACATGTAATGTAGTCAACCCTAGTGCATTTGAAAAAACAAGGGTACCAATTGCAAGAATTTTTTTTCATCCAATGTATCTTCTGCTTTGTTGTTTTGAGTTTCTATAGGAATCAGGTCCAGTGATGATGTAGCTACGAGTTGGTTTATTAAGCAGATAGGTCAGTGGTATGACAATGTCAAGTAGAAATAAAAGCAATGCTCTAAGCAATAGTAACGCTGATAAATTACTTCATTTGAAAAACATTTTAGAATGGTTTCCATCCTTACACTTTAACAGCAAAGGAAGCCAATTCAAACAGGAGTGCAGCTGTCAACACAAGTATTTTACAATTGTATGAGGAACTTACTTCACGAGGTTTAATTGAATATCTACTAACAAGCAGATTATAAACAGATTGTGTTGAATTTTTTCTCATAGGTACATGGAATTGGTGACAGTAATGCCACTGTGGTGAAATTGAGACATGTGATTAGGATGAGAAGTGTAGCACAATACTACTTATACCAAATTCCTCTAATTATGATGATGGGTATTATCTTCATTTTTTAAAGTTGAAAGCCAATGTATAGAATACCATGACCCTCAGTTTCCAGCAAGGTTAATCTGAAAATAACTGAGATGTCTGGTCTCTATTACTTAACTGGTTGGGTAATCCATAAACTTCCAAAAGTGGTGCCAAAGCTTACTCAGCTGATGGATCTCACATTATCAGTTCTGGGTTGCTCGGCAGATGGTCTCTACAACCGTTTTGATAGCGATTCTGCTATTGCATCAGCAGAGCCAGAAGCCAATTCAGCTGTAGTTTTTGACATGGAGTTAACAGGTGTAAGCAGTGATATTCTAGATCATACCACTGCTTCAAGCACAGCAATGGAAAATATCTCCGTCATTGAAGATTAGTCCGAGTGGTCCCCAAAAGTATCTCAAATCTCATTACCTTCTCCTATGATGCAGGCAGTGAGTGGACAGGAAACCACTCATGAAGATACCGGGAACAGAGTAGACCAAATAAACTTGAGCAAAGAAACAGGGTCCAGCACAGTACCTTGCCCAACAGTCCCTTCGCCTTCAGCATCTGTTCTTGACGTTCGTGATAGTCAATTCAGTTTTGGAAAACAAAAATCTACTAGATGGCAGCCTTCTCATTTTCACCCATCATATGTGAAAGAGCAATTGTTGTTGCAGGAAAAACATTGAATATTTTAGGGTAAGCTCTGTGCATTTGAAGCTAGAAATTTAAATTCGGCAGATGTTAAGCGTTAAGTGGAAAAAGCAAGAAGAAAAAACTTCTTCTTCTTCTTCTTCTTCTTATCCCTTATGCTGTTAGGCGTCGGGGTATCCTCGTTCTGTCCATCTCCTCCACTCCACTCTATTCTCACACATTCTCTTCATTTCCACCACTGTTTTCCCACGTTTCTGTCCGATCCTTTCCATCCTATCTTCCCATGTGATACGCGGTCTGCCTCTTCCTGCCCTTCCTTCCACTTTCATTTCAAAGACTTGCTTCTCTTTTCTTTCCTGTCCCATTCTCCTAACGTGTCCAAACCATTTCAGTTGACGTTCCTCAATTACCTCACTTAATGCCTTCTTTTGTCCAGCCTCTTCTCTTATTCTCTCATTTCGTATTCTTTCTCTTCTAGTTCTTCCCACTGCTCGCCTTATATACTTCATTTCGGTGGCTGTAAGCTTGCTCATATGTTTATCTTGCAGTGCTAAACTTTCTATGCCATATAGTGTGATGGGGGCCATAATTGTATTATAAATCTGCATCTTGGTTTTCGTGCTTATCTCAGTTTTTCCTACTATCGTATTATTCATTTGGTAGTAGGCTGAGACTGCTTTCTTCGTTCTATTTAGCACCTCTTGTTCAATTTTTCCGTGCAAGAAGAACTAAAAACTAAAATAATAGAAATAGAACTTAAAAACTGCAGGATAATGTGTTTAAAAAACACAGCTTATAATCAGCTATATTGTATTATATTCAAGATCTTGTTTTAAATTATTTATTTTAGTTTCTGTGAAACTACTGCAGTAATTATATATTACTGTTTTGTTAAAAATAATACTAATAGTTCCCCCAACATCACACACATCCATATGTAACACAGGCACATAGGGTGCACATACCAAGAGAGTGTTTAATCTGAGGTACAGTATATCAATTTCTGAAAATTAAAATAATTTTATTGTTTCACTGATTGTGTTGTTTTAGCTGAATGTGATCTTAAGATGAGCTAATACTCCCCTGAAGCCCACGGTAGAGCTGTAGCCATATAATTCTGCCATGGCACACAAAACAATTTACACGAAGACCGTGAAGTCACGCCTCCTTCCCAATCAGTCATCCTTCTCCTCCCTTCTGTCCCCACTTTCTATTGATTATTACCATGTGTTCCAACCGGGAATCACAGTCTAGGGATATCTCACTTGTTCTACAAGGAAGCAGCCTTAGTAAGTGTAGGTGTTTCTTTTGTTGGTATTGGTGAATGAGTGTTTGTGGTGTGTTACAACTTATATTGTTGACAGTTCTAAGTGGGCCTCACAATGTTCAAAATGCCCCCTGTGCTAAATAAATTACAGTCATAGGAATAGTCAATACCTTCATAGTCAAACTAGGGAAATAGTGTCAGATGTGCATGCCTTTATAAAAGAAGAAGCTGAAACAGGTGTTCGCAATGTACAATTAGGCAAATTGTAAAGGAAATAAAAAATCATTAAATCTGCAGAAGATCCTTCTACATCATTATCTATCCTGGTAAGAAAAGACAAAAACCCGCACTTAAGTCAACAGTGGACCAATTTAACAATGACATCATTCGTAATGTAGATGCATATATGAATATGCTATGCAGGAAAGTGCAATGCCTACGATTAAAAAACTCTATGTGTAATTAATAGAAGACATGGAATATATCGACAGTAAAACCTTGTTGTGTCGGCTTTTGAAAAAATTCGGTTTTAACCCTTTTGGTACCACTGGTTACTTACAGTAACCATGTTTATTTTAGTTCCTGTTGGCATCCCACCGGATTTACATTGAGACCAGTTTGCAGCGCTCGACTGCTGCTGCCACATAGCGTACAGAAATGGAACTAGCTGCAATTTTTACCGGAAACGTGTGGAGAAATTCAAGCAGAATTCAGTAGCAGTGACAGCTGGTTGTGCGTTTGCTTTGTTACAACACTCTTTTTATCTTTTATTGCTTATATATCTGTTATTTTCAAGAATATAATTGAAAATTTGGTAAGTATGAATAATAAACAAATATTGTAACTGGGATTCACAGTGAAGTAATCAAATACACACAATTAATTCTGTTTTCCACTCAACTTCACTAATATAAGTAATGACTTACACATAATGCATTTCACAGCTTCTTAGCTGCATCATCAGATGAGGTCAACTCAGTTCATTAGTGAAGTTGAGTGGAAAACAGAATTAAGTATGAATAGTTTATTTACCATGTTATGTACTGAAATTAATGAATGGTAAAATAATTATCCATTTTGACTATTAACGATGTAAATCTGTGAGGTTTCACTATGAAACCGCTGTGTCGGAAATATGCACCACAAGTACACAATATCAAGTTTTTGAAAACAAGTTTCTTTCTTTCAGATATCAGTAAAAATGGCATCAAGGAGTTTAAAATTATTAAATCTTGCCCTTAAAACGGATGGAGAGGAAAATACAAATGTTCCCCCAGCTATGCCTCAGTTTCATGTCATGAAAAAAGAATTTTAGTGGCTGTGAACTAGACACAATTCCAAGTGAAAATGAATCAAGTGATCAGGAAATAATAGTGAAAGTGACGATGAAAATCATAATCAGCCGGAACAGTCAACATTTGAGATGGAGGATGGTGACGACGATGAAAACCATAATATTGAGCCTGAGCAGACAGTATCACTTGTAGAGGATGGTGATTGTGCTTTGACAGATGAGGTATTGCCTAATGACAGTGAATCAGCTTTATGGGAACAATATCCTATATTCAATGGTGTGGAAATTTTGGTCCTGAAATTCCAGAAGAAATAGATAATGCTACTGATTTATTTCTTGCACATTTCCCAATGAAACTTCTAGAACACATTGCTTTTCAAACAAACTTGTATGTTATTCAGAAAATGGGAGGTTCGACAAATTTTCAGCACACTAATGTTGAGGAAATAAAACAGTTTTTTGCTATCAATCTGATGATGGGGATAAAGGTAATGCCAAGTTATAAAGACTACTGATCTTCTGATCCTGCACTAAGAGATACATATATTTCTTCTGTAATATCGCGTAACAGATTTTCTTGGTTACTGAATAACGTTCATTTGAATGGTAATGATCAGCAACCAAAAGAAGGGAGACGATAAGTGTTGGAGCTATCAATTATTACGCCTATTTTTGCTACTTGTCAGATGCACCACTGTAGCTTCCTCCTTGGAATCAGGTGCCACTATAACTTTCTCCTTGGGATCAAGACACCACCGTTCACTCCATTGACTTTAGTTCAGTTCTTTTGTATCACACAAACAGACCAGTCACTGGAAATAAAGCTTGGTGTTATTTCAAAGTTAATTGTGTTTTCATTGCGTTCATACCTGCCAATAATAAGTATGACAAATTATACAAAGTATAAAATAAAATAAATTAATTAAAACATGTTAGTAAACCATCAGAACTCAACACCTGGGAAAGAATCTTTATTATCAAAAACAGCAAGAATGTTATGAACATCGATATACCATCAGTGAGTGACGTCATCAAACTCACCAGCCGAGAGCAGCACGGGGCCGACTATAAATACCACCAGCCATGGGTTCCATACACCAGTTGACCAGCAGCCGAGGATGGGAAAAAACTCCCAAAACTAGTCCTGCGTTTTAAGAACTGTGACTTAGTGGAGCATCAGTGTATGCAATATTTTATTCATTTTATTGATATACAAAGTATGTCCACTACTGGACGATTTACCTGACTCGTTTGGCCAGTCATACAAGCCTTCTTGCAAACAATCTGTTGATGAATCAATGATCAAATTCAAAGGCAGATCATCTTTGAAGCAATTCATGCCCCAGAAACCAATAAAATGTGGTTATAAGGTGTGGGTGTGTGCCAATGAAAATGGCTACATCTCCAAGCGGCAGAGTCTGTTGAAAAGAATTTGGGAGCAAGAGTGGTAAAAGAAATGATGGCAAGTCTTTAAGAGAAAAACCATCAAGTATACTTTGAGAATTACTTTTGCTCATTGCCTCTCTTCAAACGTCTGCTGCAGCACAAACTTTATGCTTGTGGGACAGTTCATCAAGGACATGCAGGAAAGCCCAAGGATTTTGTTTCTGACAAAAAAGTTTAAAAAGGCGAGTTCCAGTTTCAGTGTTCCCAAGATGGGATTGTTGCTTTGTGGTGGAAAGACAAGAAATCCATTTTATTTTTGTCCAATTTTCATGATATTGATGTTTCAACTGTGAGAAGAAAAAACAAAGATGGATCTGTAACAGAAATTTCATGTCCACAGATAGTAAAAGATTACAACGCCAATATGGGGTATGTTGACAAGGCTGACATGCTGAAATCCTTGTACGAGGTAGATCAAAAAAGCAAGAAATGGTGGCACCGTATAATGTGGCACTTCCTGGATGTAGCTGTAGTGAACTCTGTATAATTACACAAAACTTGGAAGTAAAACTATGATTTTCGTTGCCAAAACATAGGCTTAAAATTATGACATTACATTAAAATCATTTTATTGTAGATCTTTTCACATTTATGTTCAGAGTTAATATTTGACACGTAGATTGCGATTCTGAACTTAGTTTTGCATAATCTATTATAATGAATATTATTTGAACTAATTAAGATAGTTTGTAAGCAAACCTAACCCCACTTTCAAACGTGCAATATTAACATTTGATATCTATGTTCCACGGACTTTAGAATAATGTTAAAGTGTCTGGCATCATACTCACAGCTTTACATATTTAATATTGTTCCTTTAAAAACAATTATTTGTTTATTAAAAGAAATAATAAGTTATTACATATATATTTGCATGGTGATAGTCATTTGTCGTTGTGAAATCATTTCGTGAGTGTACTTCGATCTGACAATATATCGATACTGACTCGCGTTGATTTTCAATGTTGCCAATTTCCAGCAAAAACTCACGTAATTTTCTCAAACAAATATTCAAGTTTTTATTATTATATAGATTTTTTTATATAGTTTTAATATTTGATTTATACTTTAAATCCATGGTGTTATTGTCTATTGCATTTCTTAGTATCTTTTCACGTCAGAATTACTTGTGACGCTTTCTCTTATAAATATAATTTTGCTAAGTTTATTTGGGATTCCCCTCACAAAGCCAGTACAACCATTCAAGGCGTTCATTTAGTTAGTTCACACGTCGAGTCTGAAGGAAGCGGACGTGGTTCTCATTCATTCCTGCTTGGGAAAAAGTATTTCCCAGTATATCATCATCATCAGCATTCTACAGTATCCAAGGATCTGGAAGCTGAATTTCAACTAGAATCTTCAATCCAACAAGGATTTGAGTTTTCATCTTTAAATCATCAATTTCAGCTAAGAAATTTGATTATTAATATCATTCATCAAGAGCTTCTCGTGGGCACGCTAACAAACATAGCTTGTGACTCCTTATAAGTCTCTTATTTGAAGACAATCTTCAATTACATCTATCTAACTTTTAATTGGAACCAATTCCAATTAATTATAATTAATTTCTGCATGAAGGAAGAATTTCACTGTAACCTTTCTTTGTTCGCTTTGGGACGCTTTGCATAGGCACGCCAAGGTGACGTCATATAGACGCTTGTAATTTCACCATCTTCGCTTTCTTTGTGAACATTATTACAACACATTTCAAAGTGTTATTTGACTTAAATTACTGAACGTCTTACATAATACATTCCTTTCAAATACAAACATAAAGAGAATTTGAAGGATTCTGTGCAAGACTGAAGTAATTAATATTCACCTAACTTCAAGATTTATAGACAATAAGCATTTTAAGTATTACACATCAGTAAGTGTAATTTACTACTTTAAGGAGAATATTGTGACGGACTTTCTTACTGTATGCTATGAAGTTCCCTAGTCTCTTTGATTACTCACAATCGTAGTACATAAGTTCAGTGAACTCCTACAAAACAATGTTACTTATATGCCTATCATGCCATCATAACACGGCACGCGCAATCCACATTCCAACGTTCAGCACAGTTACCTCCTCTACCGGGTGATTGCAAATTTCCTACACCCAGTTTACTCTCTCTTTCTTTTAACAATTTACCAAGTTTGATAATATTGATGAAAATTTATATTAAGGGCGCCATCATCAATACTCTTCTCTCTTCTTTTTATTTTGCATCAGCCCAGTCACAAATTAAATTTATAGATACACAGGCTATGTACCTACAGGCCTCTCGGCTAGCTTTTTAATTTAACAGTGGAGATGGGAATGGGTTCGGCTCTGTCCTTTTATTATTATACTACTCCACTCTATTTCTTTTTTTCTTTGCAATGACCATTACCAAAATATGTAACTTAGCCCAAAAATCAGTGGCTCTCAAACCATTACAAGGATAGGGGTCAAAAATCTGAACTACACGATAGTTTACTTTGCATAACAATAACCATAATTTATTTAATATTTTTTTTTTCTTCTTTTTTTCTGTTTTCAACAATAACAATCTGATTTACAATAAATTACATTTGCTCTTGGGTTTTCCCCTTTTTAACAACTACTCATCTTTAAAATCTTCAGATCACCCGATCTGAACAACATTAACCATTCAACAATTTTATTGGGAAGAATAATATTCAGTTCTCATCTGCAAGGTTAGTATGCCCAGTTTAACTGTATGAATGTGTTCCTTGTTCTACAAGACAAATTCCTAATTAATTACTTTAATCTCTTTTCTTTCTTTATTTCCAGGTGTCTACTAGAACATCTCACATTACCCTTATAATTTACTTCTAACTTGCGTAATCTTTTCCATTTGCAATTTCAAAACATTTCAATATATATATTGTACTTTCTTCCGAATAAATAAAGTTTTTCAATTCATAATTCAGTCATTAACTCGACATATTATACTCAATGATCCCACCTATTTCTCCTATACCAGTCCACTAGTCATTTTAGTCCATGAAGAATTGTACTCAAAGATAAATAGGAAAGACAGTGTTATGAAGAAAGAAACGGAAGTTTAGGCCTATACCCACAGAGTGACTGTGGCGATAGACCACCGATACAGGGGTGGCGTCTAGATCTTGAGTTACAAACAATCTGACTCCCCTCCTGCAACCGGGAAAATATTAATGGGCCGCAAACAAAAATACAATTTTGACAATCGATGTCAGAGGTCCCTGACACTCTCTCCTAGAGGCACGTGGGGCCGTTGTTCGCCTCCAACACCGATGACTTTCACAAATTCTCATAAATCTTTTTATACTCCACCAGTATAGGCTTTGCCTACTACTAGATTTATATTTACTTTATTTGGGACACTTCCGGCGCTCCCTCACCTCACCCTTGTTCTTTTTTTTTTTTTTCCTCCTGGGGTAATTTCTAGTATGTGCTACTGAACCACTTATCATCTATTCACTACCCAAAATTACCAATTCTCCTCTTTCTAATCTAACCAGTTATTATTTATTATCTTTTAACTCCTTTTCCATTAAGCAGAGTTCCTTTTCAATTTATACCATTGCTCTAATTTACCTACTTTATGTTACTCTGGTTTCCATACTTTTCAGGTTACTACTCTACTCCATGGGCACCCAATTTTCTTGTTTCTAAATTCCCTAGAATTCTAACTGAAACTACCTCACGCCCCAGGTCAGTAACTCTCTCTTTATAACCCTTGAGTGAACTTCTGCTTCTATCCTAACATGTAAATCTTCCAATGGTATGCGCCTAATGTACTGCTACTCATAGGCCCTCTTCTGCCTCTCAATATTCACCTTCTTATCCCCCTCTACCATATTCCATACAATTCCTGCTCTTCGATAAATCTCTTAAAAAAACAACTCAACATTACAGGCCAGCATGAAATCCACTTATAGATAATCACCTGTCACCTAACGAAAACCAAGTGGGAGAGGCCCTCGTAAGCAATACTAAGTAAGCCCCTATTACCCTTCTTCCTTACTCCCCTCGCATCCTGTCTTATAAAAAAACAAAGTTTGTATGAGCATCACCAATTGCCCCGAGCTATGTATTCATTCGTGGGACAATCACCCATAGAAACCCAAAGTATAGAGATTTATCTTTACTATTCAACGGTTTCTCTCCTGACTGCTCTTTTTGTAATTAACTTAGACCAGAAATGGAAACTGATTGGATTACTGTACTTTAGTACCTCACCCTAGACTAATCACATCTATATTTCTAACCCTACTCCTTATCATTTATTACGGCGTCTAGTCGCCACACATTTCTTAGAAACAGGCTTTAAACAACAATGCCTCAAAATTTTCCCACTTCCCAAAACAAACAAAAAATGTTTATGTGATTATACTCAACGGGTGGTGACCAACTTATCCTCTGATCCTGTGTTGTTTCCATCTACTTCCTGATGTCCACATCTTCCTTTATTCCAGACTAAGCAGTCGTGACCCACTCTTCTTTCCACAGCTGATGTTCGCTGTAGCGGTCTCTCGTACCGGCTGACGTGATGTGTTCTTCCAACTAACGACTATCTCCATATAGTCGCGTCAGTGAAATTCCCATTCAGAATTTCATTAGATGAAAGTCTGACAAACCATCATGCCAGGGCGCCTCCACCGCTGTCACACATTCCAGTCTCGTCTCCTCACTTCTTTCTCTTCAACCTTCCTCTCTCGTAGTCAGACACGTTCTCACTAACCGTTTTTCAGGTTCAACTCTTCTCCCGTCGATTCGCCGTCCACGCATGCGCACTTCTCCTTTTTCTGTAATTCAAATAAATTCAGGGCAGTATGGATAATCATGAAAGTGTTCAATATCGATTAGTTGAGGTCTCCCCAACCCTTCCTTTATTTAGGAATGGTTTCCTACCGTCTATTTGGCACGCAGCTATTTGCTTCATTACAATATTTCATCACAACCAATTTATAAACATTATTTGGAACTTTAATTTAACTTTATTACAAACTGCTACAGTTTTAATTATCACCAGAGTATTTTAACATCAAGAAATTTCGTCATCTCTTCAAGATCATCAACTTTTTAAGCATCAACTTCAACAATCTTTCAGTGTATTATAACCTCGGTGTCTTTTAGTGTTAAAATAAATATCAGTTATTCACCAGAACGTTATAAATTCTTGTTCTTTTCATGTATAGGCAAAGGCAAGGGTTTCAGAAACTTACAGTCCATTCTCACCTAATTTCCCTTTCCAATCTACCTAATTTGGTACCTTGTGAAAGCTCCTTGATTGCCTGCCTATACATTTGGTCCTTTCCGAACCGGGATCTGTCCCATAGTGGCCTATGGAACTTTAAAAACTATCAATCTTATTATAAGTGGTCCTCCGGCAAATATTTCCTAATTTTTCTGAAACATGCGGGCAAGAATTTGTAACGTAAGGTAAGTCAACCCATTCTCCTGGCACGACCAGTATTTGAGAAATACAGTAGACACAGTGAAAAAGGGTTTCACAACACCTACTCATTTTTTATGTTGCATGAACACAAACACAAAAACAGTGGAAAGTGTAACACAACATACCACACATTATCTTGTACTAAAAATCTTGAAGTTTCTTTTCTCAATTCAATCCTAAAACGCGGGCAAAATTGCACAATTAATTTAACTTCAATCTTATCAAGCAAGTTCAACTTGAATCATCAAAATGACTACTTTGGAGCAAACCCTTGCAGCTTTCAGAGCGAAGCGTACTCCAGTAAAAGCAAGAATTACACGTATTTGCAACCTCATACCTCAACTACTTGTAAATGATGAAGCGACCTATAATGATCTCTTAGATAGGAAAGCTAACCTAACACAACTCGTTGCTAGATTTGAAGACGTTCAGACTAACATAGAAGAGTTAGATTTTTCAGATGTAGAACAGGCATATAGAGAGGAAGTAGAAGGTTCTATTCTTAAAGCCACTTCATAAATAAATAAACTAGAAGCTAGTTATCTTAAATCTAAGGCTGAAAAAGCCATACAGCAAAAAATCAATCACATCAACAGGCTAAATCGCCAGGTCATGTCCTATGCTCAATCTATTCATGAGTTTGAAATTCAGAATGAAGCAAATTTTCATGAAGCAATCAGTATGAGAACCATGTTTCTCCATTTATTTGATGCATATGAAGACTCAGCTTTGCAAGTCACCCCTGATGAATTTCAAGATATAGATGCTCAAAGACGAGAGATTGAAATAGCTTATCATCGAGCATTAGGTTTTCTTGATTCCTTGATTTCACAAAATAAGTCAAAATATCAGCCAGAAAAATCATTTTCAAGGCACTCTTCGAGCAAAGGTTCCCATCATGCAGAACCTCAAACAATTCTTCCTAAACTTCCAGAAATAAAACTGCCCCAATTTGATGGTAATCCAATAGCTTGGGTAGAATTTAGGGATACTTTCACATCACTCATTCTAAGTAATAAACATATTACTAATATTGATAAGTTTCAATATTTGAAATCATGCCTCACCACAGAAACACTCTGTATAATTCAAAATATTCCAGTGTCTGATGCCACATTTGAAGTTGCCTGGAAAACACTCACGGAACGTTTTGACAACGATCGATTGATCATGAATACACATTTGGATCATTTGTTTACTGCGCCTACTGTTGAACGGGACTCAGCAAATTCCTTCCAAAAATTTCTTGACCATTTTGTAAGTACGATGCACGCTCTCCAGTCCTTAAAGACTGACGTCAACCTAACAGACTTAATTGTCTCCAAGCTAATCTTAGATAGATTACCTCCAGCCTTCATTAAAGAATGGGAAAGTTCTATTAAACCTAATCAATTACCCACATTAAGTGAACTATTTGGTTTCCTAGAGTCGAAAGTGAGAGTCCTTCAGATGACAAGTTTAGCGATAGGATCTCAAGCTAAATCTAATTCTACAAACAACTCTAATTCTACACACAATCGCCCCCCTCAAAAACCTGCTACTAATAATAATGTTGTTTCAAACAACAGCAATCAAAATAATCACAACAACTCCAGGACGTATAATTCACGTCCTCTTTGTATTTGCTGCAGGCAAAATGTTATCCATGAATTGTATCAATGTGACAATTTCAAAATGATGTCCCATGAGCAAAGAATGCGATTCGTCAATACTCATAAAGCATGTCAAGTATGCCTTCAAACTAAAGGTCATAGTAGTGTATGTGGCGTATTCAAATGCCACATTTGTGGTGAAAGACATAGTACAATGCTTCACAATCCTAATCAGCGGTCAAACGCACAACCAAATAATGTAACACGCATGCTGCACCTTCCTTCAATACCAGACCCCCCAAAATGTCTGCATCCCACTGCATTAATCGTTGTGGAAGACATAAATGGTCAACCTGTAGAAGCAACAGCCCTGTTAGACACTGGTTCTAGTTGCAACTCACTCGAAAAATGGCCAAAATTCATGTTATTTTATTCTCCCGAACTTACAGAATCCATATATAAACACGATTTTCTTCTAAATATATTCTAAATCTACACAAATTTGATATAAAGTTGAACCTAAAATGGCATACTAAAATGTTGTGTATTGATATGTCTGCTTTTGCGAGTGTTCCGCTTCGCCAGTAGATGGAGTGGAAGGGTCACATGGTGCGAAATCATGGCTGCCATATGTCAGGTCAGTAGTGGTCAGTCACTGAGAACATGGCTGCCTCTGGTGAGCGTGTTGTTTGCACAGTTTGCTCAGAAAGAATCATTTTAAAAATCTCAAAACTCATTATTTGAAACAGCACCTGGGTGCTACAGCTAAGTATGAATTTGCCACTAGTGGAAATATTAGTAAATTTTTATTGAACTACGGATCCGCGGTGATAAAAAAGAAGTCAGAAGAAAGTGATGAAGTTGTGACCGATGTAGGCCTAATCGGCAAGTGTAGGCCAAGTACTTCGTCTATGGTGAACACGGAGACAGACGACGGAAATAATCATTTTATCACACCTGGAACATCAAGTAATTTGTTTGATACTAGCGAAATTCAAAAGCTTCTGGAGAAAGTACACAGTAAGTAAAACAAATTCAATTAAACTTAACATAGGCCTACTTTAAAATTATTTTTATCCATTTGTACGTACCTTCACTTTTATGTTACTGCAATTTTTAAGAGCTGATCAGTTAGCTAAGAAGGGTGTTAAAACCCTCCAATATGGTCCTGAGCCTTTTTGCGGTATAAGCAAATCACAGGCTAGAACCACAGTAATGGAGTGGACTAGAAATGCACATGGCTCTGGATCGTCGCTATGTAAATACATAGTCACTTCTACAATTAAGCAGAAGTAGAATCAGAAAAACAGTCGAATTATTAACTAGTCATGGATACTTCAGGAAGCATCTATGAACTGTAGGTATTATCCAAGAAGATACCAGTTGCAGACTTTGTGGGCTACATAAAGAAACCGCCAGCCACTTGTTATTAGACTGTAAGGCCTTGGAGAGGGAACGATTACAACTCTTTGGGGCCACAGTATAGACAGATTTAAACATCCTATCCCAGGAAAAGGAGTAATGGAACTGACTAAATCCACAAACTCAAATTCCTATGATAGGAATTAGGATAGCACAAAAGATCCCTAGGTCGAAGTGCAAGGGTGATTATCCCTCTTCAAAAAAAAAAACCCCCAAGTATACTACTACTACTACTACTACTACAATTTAATTACCTTGTTTGGTCCGCCCTAGTGACACTTGTCCTTTCGTATAATAACGCGTTTATTTTTAGCAAACTATTACTTAGGTTAAAAACAGCAAAAATTTGTTACTGGTAGTTGGATTTTTTTCCCCCACCTCTTACTAATGCTATGGAGTCTGTTCCTATTGAGAAACTCAACGTAACAAGAGACACAGTGGCAATGAATGCAGTAAAAGAGTATTGGAATCGATAACTACCGCACCTGAAGATCCTGTGGAACTAACCCCAGAAGAAAAACTGGACCTCATTACATCTGCACAATCTATTGACAGTTTGCTGAAATGGGCTCAATTGTCCACTCAGACCTTGGTATTTTGTGTACTACGAGTGGAACGGTTTTGCAGCATGACTTCAACAATGGTCATTATTTTACTGATTCTGCATTGCCTGATTCTTTTCATCATTTAAAATATGACCTAAAGCACCATATTCTTTCTGACAAAGAAAGTGTGAAAGT
Organism: Ectobius pallidus; assembly: GCA_964059195.1. NCBI lineage: Eukaryota > Metazoa > Arthropoda > Insecta > Blattodea > Ectobiidae > Ectobius > Ectobius pallidus. The sequence continues at coordinate 109,584,162 of CAXKWD010000003.1, read as the reverse complement.
ATTTCAGAAACAAAAGTTGAATGATAAGCTACCTTTCAAAGAAGGGAAAGAGAACGCTCTTAATTGTGCAAGTGCTCCACACTTCTTATGAGTCATATGAATCTGTAATTAATGAACTACACAATAGTGGCAGCAATCAAAATCCAGGATTCTCTTTTTAGCACAAAAAAATTCTCAGAATAAGGACTATTTTCTGACTTTTTCTTCACACGCATGAATTTTTACACTCCGTATAAAATAGACTCCTAAACCTCCAAATCTCATCAACTTTTGGTACGATGGCATGCCGGCACTTTTAGCTGTGCATTGGGAGAAATGTATATCTAAAACACAGTGAGTAAAATCAGTGAAATACTGCAATGTCAATTGGATTAATACTCATCTTTACAAGGAACTGAAACATTAAATATAATTCACGTGTGTGCAATTTCTGTGAAGATTTCAGTTAGGAAAAGATCCACCATTGATATACTTTGGCGTGTATTACATAAGAAAGTAACTTACATAGTGGTTATAAAGCACTACAGATATACTAAATAATAATTCATTACACACTGACAGTGATTAGGCTCCCAAGAAAAATTTATTAAATTGAAGATATTTGAAAGATCCCATCCATCCTTGCATGATGAAAATATTCACATGGTAATTCAGAATAAAGAACAATTCATTGTTTCAACAATAAAAACTCAAATTCATATAGCTAAGATAGGCCTGTTTAAGTGATATTCTAAAGAGGATTCCAGATGATCAGTTAAATGCTTATCTCAGATATGTTCACATTTAACACAAAACTCTCTTAAAGTACCTAAAATGAAATTTTTCCTTTTCCACCCAAAATAAATATTTTGAACAGAGTTACCTGACAATAATTTCCAAATAACATTGTGTCCATACCACTTCTTTTGCAGTTTGTAATTTTAGTCTTCCAATAAGACCAGAGATTTCCCTTCTGCCTCTCTCTTCATGATGAACTATGCTGCTTAAGCATAAAATGGATCCATAAGCTGATGCGAGGACCATCTTTGGATATATTTTTCCAATCATTTCCTCACTCCTCACTGGTTTAAGCTTCTAAGCTCAGATGTTAGCCTGTGAAAACATTACAATAATTGAAGGGTTCGGCTGTAAAACATGGTAACCCACACAGAACAACTTCTGAGATAATGATATCATAGGTTTTTAAATCAAAATGATAATTTATTAGTAAGTTTTCTTCCAAATATGAACACACATCATAAGAATACAATGTTTTCTGAATGTAATGGCATATTTAAGTGAAATGTATTGGGCAAAGAGAGAACTTAAAAAAATTAAAAGTAAACGTGTTTAATCTAATTTATGTGGTTTAACATGTTTTACTTGAAGTGACTAAACGTGTCAACATGTTATATTACCGCAATGTACTTAACCAATTACTAATGCTCTATTCAGATTCTCCATTACTTTGTTCTTCATTGTCCTGAACCACTAAATTTGTGTAAAATGATGCATAGTAAGAAGGTATCCACTCCAAACAAGCAATGACTTCATCCAATTTTTTTTTTCACAATTGGTTTTCCTCTACTATTTTGCAGCCTGCGAATTGACAAAAATTCTTTCTTACAAACTCTGCCCTTCATGTGGAACAAAATATATCACAGTTTGTGATCTTCTGCTCTTAACGTTCTTGGTGTATTTACATGCAACAGGATTAGCTTTCATACACACAAATAAATATGCATTTTGTAGGTTATTCAAACTTACTTTCCAGAACTTGGCAAAAATTACTGTACGTGTTTCATCACTATTTTATCAAAACATTTTAATGGACAATTGGACAATAGGTCCAAGTTCCCTACCTGGAACCTCATCTCCTTTACCCCTATATTTTTTATACAAAACACCAGAGCAGAGTCTTTGTTCCTTCTTCACTAATGGTTGCCTGGATATTCTCCTCTTTCTCTTCTTGTTTGGCCATTCAATAGGAATATTTTCACTTTCTTGTGTTTTACCAGCTGTATTATGCAAAAATACTCTGCTTTTCCCCAACACGTATCGTAATACCATGTAAAAACAACTTTTAAAGCCATCAGGTGCTATTATCATCATTTCACGTAAAATATGGTAACCCTCACTGTACATTTTACTAATCTTTTTTTACTTAATTTCATCTGGATCATCTATATCTTCCCTACAAGATGTAGAGTGGGAAACTTGGTATCCAGTGCCACTCTCATTGCTTTCCTCTTCTTCACGTCCACTGGAAAACCTATTATTTTCCGTAGAGAAAAGTTCCCTCCTTTCTCAATGAGCAGCCATCTTTTGAAGGTTACCATGTTTTACATGAAATGGATGTGGGTTACAGTAATATATTTTACTGCATTCTCCATCCATGATGAAAATATTCAACTAACTGAACAGTTCAGTAGTTTCACAACAGATAGCCAAAACTTCCTATGTGATTATCTCATTTTTTGAAAATTTGTGGGTTGCCATGTTTTACAGCCGAACCCTTTAATTATCAGGTATCAGTTCTCAGGATGAGCAACTTATACAATAAAATTTACAGTTACACTTTGTTGATAAGTTCCAGTCATTATCTGAAAAACAAACATGTTTGCAGAATGATGAGAGTATCTGATTTAATCATTATTTATAAGAAAGACAACATTCTATCAGAGCAGAGCTAACAGAAAATAGCCTGTGGTCGTTATTCAATACAGAACAAAAATATTTTACAGCATGAAAGACACACTTTTTTACCCACAAAATAGGTCTAAAAAAATGGGTATGTCTTATAGAATGAATACAGAACAGCAAGAAATAAATCTTATCTTAAGGACAAAAATCCCAATTTAACCCTTTGACTGCTATCGACGGACCAGTTCCGGCGTGAAGAATGGCACTTGCGTGTGCTATCGACGGAGCAGTTCTGGCCACAAAGTTGGTGCTACGAATGAGACGACTGTGCATGGAATAGAATTTTTTAACAAGGTTTCAACGAAAGGATAGTGTCCTGCCATCTCTTGGGGTTAGATGGAACTTAATTTCATTGCTTTCCCTGCCTTATGGTGCAATCTGTAGATGAAATTGTGAGGCCTTGCAGAATGTTGCCGCGAAGTTGGTGCTATGAATGAGACAATTGCACATGGAATGGAATTTTTTAACAAGATTTCAACGAAAGTATAGTGTCCTGCCATCTCTTGTGGTTAGATAGAACTTAATTTCATTGCTTTCCGTGCCCTGTGGTCTTATCTGTAGACGAAAATGTGAGGCCTTGCATAATGTTGTGATGTTTGAACAAGCCAATGAACTTTAGAGTCATGTAACATGCGGGGAATCACATCAAGGCCATTGTATGTTCAATTTCAACACAGTCATCCAACAGCTAAGAGCAGCGACGAAGACATCGAAGAGTTCTACCCCCTACTGGGTCAATCCATTAGAAATGAACCAGGCCAAGTTGCTCGACATTTTTGATTTTCCTAATTTTTTTACCAGTTATTTCCCAACTAAAGGTGAGTTCAAAACTATGGTAAAAATTTTTTTGGGCCCATACTTTTTTTTTGGCGGCCATTTTAAGTTTGCTTTTTAACCATATTTCAGTCGAAAACATGTTTTGCACAAATGTATGTAACTCCGTTAATTTTATAGATAACAAGACAAAATAAACACCAAAATTATCAGAATGAAATGCTCTACATTTTTGTTTTAACACAATATTACCTAAGTAGTGAGGAAAGTGAAGAAAAAAATTCAAAACTACAAATTGAAAATTGACTCAAAACGGGAGTTTTAGTGCCGCAAAATTATTAGAAGGAAGAAAGACTCGCCCTTAATTTTTTTTTTCTGGTGTACCGGTAGATCTACTATAGGACTACTCGCTGTAGAAGTTTAAAGCTTGAGAACTTTGCGTTTTTTTTTATACAATTTTTCAAAAATGCCCAAAACCGTATTTTGGCAATATTTGAAGTAGAATATCTCAAAAGGGACTGAGTGAAAAATTATGAAATTTATACAGATAACACCTCTTTATGATATAAAGATGTGATAAAAATTTGGTGACAGACTCAACTGGTTCCCGAGTTACAGTGCATCGAATTTGGCCAAAAATTGCGTTATAGGCACACGAAATTTAATAGTAAAAATTCACTTTGTAATTTTAAATGCAACATTTTAGTGAACCTAAGTATGTTACACAAAAGAGTTGTACTTGTAGGCTACATTTCATCAGTTAACATGACCGATTTATAATTTCCTCAAAGCGTTGAAGAGCGTTGAAATTTCGGTGCATAGTTTGCAATTTTTGGCCAACTTCGATGCACTGTAACTCTGGAACCAGTTCAGTCTCAGTCACCAAATTATTATCACATCTTTATATCGTAAGGAGGTGTTATGTGCATAAATTTCATAATTTTCACTCAGGCCCTTCTGAGATATTCTACTTCAAATAATGCCAAAATAGGGTCAATCCATTAGAAATGAACCAAATTGAATAAAATTTTTTGCTCAACATTTTTTATCTTCTTAATTTTTTTTCCAGTTACTCCCCAATATTAGGTGAGTTCAAAACTAGAGTAAAACATTTTTTAGGCTCATACTTTTTTCTTGGCATCCATTTTAACTTGCCCTATGACATCGTTTGCCATAAAGATGCATAAAACTGCTTGGTTTAATGTACTATGGGACTAAAAAATTAACACGTTAAGTCAGGGAAAACATATAATCAACAAAATTGTTGTATTGCTGTAATGGATATTAAGTTGGGATTTTTTGTACCTTCCATATATAAAACACCCATTTTTAAGGCCTATTTAGCAGGTGAAAATTTGTCTTGTACACTAGAAAATACAGTACCAGTTTTATATCTTACTGTTGCAATGAAAAATAAAAGAACTCACCTCATGTAATATATACAAGCTGACAGTAGAATCCTCGATATCACATTAATAGATTTACAAAATGTTTATGTGGTGCTTGGAATGTGATTTCTTTTATAGTAAAAGTTGTAAACACTTTTTGCTGAAAATTCTCCAATCAATGGTAGTAGCTTCGAAACAAGCATTTCCTCTGGAATTCTGGCTAAGGCATTTGGATTTCCAAAGTGGTCTAAAAGCAAACGAGCTTTCTTATCACCAACACCTGGTATCAAAGAAAATATTTTAAATTGCTTTTCTGGAAGATCTTCAGGGCGCTTTTCTCTGCGTTTGAATGGATTTGATGGTGATTTTGTTTCCATATAAGCCTATAAAAAAATAACATAGCAAGGTTATTTTAAAAGAACTGTTTTCATGTATTCCCTTTCACTCTCATACATCCTACTGCAACCAGTAGGTGTACGAGTGAATGCTTCCTAAAAATAACAAAAATAATAAAAAGTATGACTCCATTCCTACTTCAAGGATTCCTTAGCAATTTTCCTGTTTCTATGACTGATCCATTTATTATTTAATTAGGAGCAGGTTTTTATAGTTAAAAGCTAGTTTACATGATGACACTAGATTTTGTATCCAATTTCATGAAAGTAAATTCATGAAACTAATTACACCTACAGTAGAGCCTTGATAATTCGAGCCCCAGTATTTCGAGGTTCCGTGTAATTCGAGCTGGTCTTAAGAAAATTAAATTTTCCATAAAACTAGAGTAAAATCCCGTTTTTATACGGTGTCTGCATGTAAGTTTTACGCACTTCCGAATGTGTTACATTTTGAGCTTTCTTTCAATTTTTCCATGTACAAAAATGCAGGTAAAACTGTCCCACTTAGGGGTTTCGTTCATAATACATAGAAATAACCTTGTCTTCAGACTGCTAATGCATTTCTATTACAGATTGACAGAAACGGTTAGGTTCAAACTTTCTTTGTCGGGACCTCGTGTCAATCAATTGTACAGTGAAAACCATCCTTTCAGAAAAGAATACTGTATTGTTACAGTAATCTCTACTCAACAACAATGGTAATTAAAAGTGTTTTTCTAGTAGCGCCGCTTTCCCGTTCCACTCCATTAAGGGTCAGACAATGACTTAATCCTTAAAAGATGCTGATGTAGCAAATTGGAAATGTTTGCCAATATACATACAGGCATAACAAAGGTATGTAGGCCTACTGTATTGTTTATTTATTTTGAAGCCATTATTGTGCTCATTAAACATTTATTTATGGTTTACCCATTGATTTAGTGATATTTCTGTATAGTCCGAGTTTCTTGTAATTCGAGGTAGCCTAAGCCCCAATTAGCTCTGCTTTTCTTTCTACTGGCATTTCATATCAGCTGAAGGCTTCCTAGGCTGTTTTGAATCTTTCTAGAATCTAATTAATATCAAAATAAATACATAGGCATACCGGTATTAATACTGAACAATGTCTAAGCTAATATGTACACAAAATATTCTCAAGAAACTATTGATCAGTTTACTTACATGCTGCACAATATGTAGTCTATGGATGAATTGAATTCTTTGATTACATGCACACTGCCATCTGTATTTGTATATCACAACAGAGAGATACTTACACAGATGTCTTTGCATTATATGAAAACTGAAGAAAAAAATCTTAAATACAGTTTACTGATTCAATTGATACAGCAGTGAACGTGCAATTATTCATATCATAATGTTATTACATTATCATATTAATTTTAATATGTAGAACACGTCAAGCTTTATTTGGAGTTAAAATTAACAAAGTACGACTTCAAAGAAGACTATGAATATGAAAAACATATAAGTCCACTTATCCAATAAGTTTAGATTTATTAAGTTGTTCTTAAGTTGCCAACTATGAATACCGGCCTAAGTCAACAAAACCAGCCATCTTCTAAGTATTGCACAATTATCTTCTTCATAAATGAATTTAGTTCTGTAATAGTCATGTTATTTACAGTTTACTATTCTGAAAATGAATTCAATACCTAAAGCAACTAAACTACTCACTTACATAAGATATGTATATGCATACATATTTATATATAATTGTTTTTTAATCTCATACAATACATCAATTATATCTTAAATATTACTGTGGTACCAGTAAAGGAAAGGGGGGAAAAAAAAACTTCCTCCAGGCCTGAGGATTGTGTAATAGTATAATGCGACACAAGGGCGGAAAGGCACATTTACGAGACCCGTAAATGCCTTTACGGCCTGAGTGTTGCATGCTATTTTTTGCACGACGGTTACTTATATCAATTTAATTATATTAATTGTTATATTACCTGAAAATATTATGTATATATACTATTGAAGATTGATGTTTATTTCAGAAAGTGATTCGCATTTGTTATTGTTTATGGCAACCGAATATTTATAAAGCGGGGAGACCTTGGTCATTACAGCCCGCAAATAAGCGTTTGCGGGCGGTAAAGTAACCCATCGCCCCTAGCAACAAGCAACTTTCCGCCCGTCGCCCCTAGCAACAAGATTGCTTGTGGTAATGTCAAGTTACGATCCATGTAAACAACTTTCGTAAGTAACACTTACTAGCTAAGGAGTGCAAAAAAGTGCCTTTGATACTGGCAGCATTTTCTCATTGAAGGGCAATGCCAATTCATTGTCTCAGAAACTCTGTGGATCTAGGTTCCCTGGTTACTGAACACAACCTTCTTCCTATATCGCTAACAAGTGCAGCAATCTCTTTGCACCATGAACCCATGGTCTGACAAAAAAAAAAAAAGGGATATTCCTCTACACCAAGGTACCACATTAATTCCATCTGGATGTTTGCCATTTGAACAATTAATGCCTGTTGGTTCTAAAACAGTTGAAAGCATGAAGAGATACCAAATCCCTGCAGAGGATGTAATTTTTTGCCAAGTGTCAAGAGAATCTGCCCTTGCTCTTAATGAAACTCAAAGCATGATAACCATGTGAATCAGCTGTGCATTTACATTCATGGCAAATTTTGCAACCTAGTTGTAAGATGACAACAATCTCAAATGAGGTTGTATCTACCTAATTTCCTATTGTGGAAGAAGGTAAGCAATCAACTATATGTTTTCCTGGGGAGTCATATAATGAGCTTGATTAGAAACAGAAGATGATGCCAAGAGTTTATTAACAAGTTTGGTGTATTATAGCTCACTATTTCTGTACAGAAAACTATTCTAGAGGGTTAGTGTTATCCATCATTGTAATCCACTTAACACAGCCTCATAGAAGAAGCAGACATCTACAGTTTGTATGAGTTGGCCAACTATGCGGGTTTCTGTGACATGACAGCCACAGCTCTAATTTTCGAGTGGTCGGGAGAAATATCTACAAAAATAAAGCCGCAAATGGTGTAATGATTCAGATTCTCACAATTACAATTAAAATTACAATGAAAATAACCATGTACCTCATCACAAGAGACGTTGGAAATGCCCTCCTCAACAGTGGCACTTCTCTAGTAAATTTTCTTTCATGCACTTAAGTACAGTTTCGGAGATAAAGATATTTCTCTTGTGATATTGTCTCTAGGAAGATGAACTTATGCGCATAAAAGAAAATTTCCTACAAAGGTGCCAGTGTTGAGGAGGATATTTCCAACATTTCTTGTGATGAGATAGGTGCTTATTTCCATTGTAATTTTAATCTGTGAGAATCTGAATTATTACACTGTTAGCAGCTTTATTTGCATAGATATTTCACCCAATCGCTCGGGAATTAGAGCTGTGGCTGCTGCGACGCAGAAACCCGCATGATTGGCAAACTCGTACATGAAACATGCTGTATTTTATCACTGGTAAAAGGGAACATGGATTTGACAAAAGTGAGAGCACCACTAGCTGAAGCTAAAAAGCAGGCTTCCATAATCAGACAATTTACATGTGCCTAGACTTCCAAGACTGACAGGAAGGCATGCTTGAATCCAGTTTATGTTTCTAAAACGGAATTCATTATAATTTCTAAATTATTTTTCAAAAGAACACCAAAGTATTTTAGTAATGAGGAAAATAACCAAAGTGGGGTCATATGAAATATGCAGGTTTAGGAATGGTAAGACAATACTAGAGTAAGAAATATGCTATTTGTTGATGGATTAGAAGCAGTCTCTGAAAAAGATTCTACATTGAAAGTAATTTTTGTTCTATAACTGTTTCAACAACTTGAAGCATGTTAGGAGATCCAAGAATTGTAATTGAATAGTTAATGATTATTTTGAAGGTGGAAGTCGGAGACAATTCCATCCCGATTAGAGCAGAAACAGAGTTCAAACTTGTGAAGATTGATTTCAAGACCAATTTACTTACTGGCAATAATCAACTTTTGAAATTCCTGGTGAACAATCCCAATATATCCTCATTCAGATGAAGATTGAAAAAACTGTTTAAATTCAGAAAGACCACCTGCATGGTCTGGTGGTTAGCCACGCTGCCAGGATCTGCTTGTTGGGCTCCAGTTTGAGATTAAAGTTGTAGACCCATAAATAATAAAGACAAGGAAACTGTCTTATTAAAAGTTGGTGTTACTATGCTCCATTTAATCCACTTAATGATTCAAGTTGTTTTATGTGCTGATAGTTATTTGTATGTTGTGAATTGTGAACTTTTATACAGTCAACCTCCTGGGGAGATTTCCTGGTAATAATTAGTATGTATATTTTAATTACAATTATTTATTATGTATTTTCAACATTTGAATTAATATAAGGTATTGTTAGTTAACTTCAGTGAAAATGTTTGTAGAGTAATCAAGTACCTGGATGCAACAAGAGTTAACGGTAAAACACAAAGTTGAGAAAAATGCACACAAAGCTTTGGAAGTGTAGAAATCCTAAAACATCTAAAAATGTATTTATTAACTAGAAACTCAATAGTCTTCATTTTGCTCAAACAATGTGGCTTTGTAACGTTTATATTCTCACAGATACGACCGGCATATATGCACAATATTGTTTACAAGGATATCCTGCCATCTACAGATGAGATACGGAACTAATTTTTATAGAGCTTGAGCCGATATGTGAAGCCGGCTCAATTAATTTATTTTGAATTTAAGTCACTAGATGGCGCGAGCTGCTCCATTGTGTTCGCTTTCGCGGGCATAGGTCCGCTGGCCTCACCCTCCTTTCATGCGGCAAGCCTACTGGCGAGTTGCTGATCTATACGGCGTTAGTAGCGGGCATGTTTTCCTTCCGTGCAGACCTGTTTCGGTAGCTTCGTTTAGTTTGTCTTTTAAAATGTAAATTCTTTGGTCTTTGTGCTTTCGGTTGTTGGGATAATGTAGCCCAAAAGTCTTCTTCAGGTTTGCAACAGGTTCTTAGTTTCTTTTCTTGTCATTTATACTTGTAGTTGCGTAATTGTAGAATTTCCCTCCCCTTCTTCTTCTGTGCTTCATAACCGTAATCAGTTTGTTTTTTGCTATTGCTTTTTTGGTATATTCTTAGTAGAAAGTATTTAGTCTGTCTTCTTTTGCTAGTTAAGTAGTATTTAAAGGCTTTCTGTTTATTTTGAGCTGCCTATGGGTTATTTGTAATTGTGTAGCTAGTCCGCGTCATCGCGGCATGTTATGGCGTCTCTATCTTTCTCTTCCCCCTTGTGCCTGCTTTGCAAACCTGAGGTTTCCGTGTGTTGGTAAGTTATTTTAAATTCGGTTTTCTTAATTTATGGTCTGTGATTTTGTTTGTTTAGTTTTTGTGCCATGCCCGTGCTCCTGTCGCCCGGGATTTTAAAGGCATCCCGACGGCAGTATTTTGCCGCCTTTTACTAAATTTCTTCCCCCTTGAAAGTTTGTTTCGTAGGCCTACATTTAAATATATTTTCTTCGTCATATTTCGGTTATGTTTTCTTTTGGTAATGTAATAGTCATCGATCCTAGTATAATTTGTAGAGTTTGGTATAAGAGTAAACCCTCCTCCTTTTTTTTTTTCTATTGTAAAGGCCCCCTTTTCTGTGTACAAACAATAATGCTACATATGAAAATGTTTATGTAAACAGCGCTGTAAATTGTTTTGTTTTTCTCTTTCAGGCTATACTTTTGTAAATTCTTTTGTCTTGTAATATTTTGATTCTAAATTATACTTTTTGTATTGTGGTTGAATCAGGAACTTTTACATTCTGTTTTGTGCCCCCTCCGGGATGTCCTACTAGACCTATGGGTGGGCCCGTTTTCAGGGAATAGGCTAACTTCCCTGGGGTTGGTTTCCCAAGCTTCCTTCCACACATTTCATCCCTCAGGGCGGGGTTACAATTGGTAGCAATCGCTGTGGTTATTGATCCACAATTTTCTTTTTCATAAAGTAAACAGACTAAAATTAAAAATATATATAATTCGTTTTGGTAAAAGTTCTTGGTTCATTCTACTGTTAGGCCTATTTTGTATTAGTAAAACATTTTATTTCAGGCTAATAATGTAACAATCTTTTCCAGGAGTATATAAATTTGTGTTTTGTTTATAAAAAGAAATATGTATTGATAAAAATTTAATGAATTTAGTATAGGCCTAATGTGAAGTACTCTATTTTCATGTGGACCGAGGGTGAGCTGGTTTCTGTCTTGAGTAGGAGCTTTGAGACCTGTCTGGTGATGTTAACAGCTGTGACATGTTGCCTGTTCTAAGATCAGCAGACTGTAGGTGGAGTGTAAAAGAAATTGTTGGGAGTAATTATTACTGCTTCAGTGGATCAACTATGACTTGGTGAGTTCTAATACAGTCATTTTATTTATTTCATTAATGCTAGCTGTACCAGTATTTAGATTAAAAACCAATTAAAGTCCAGTGTTGTTAAAGTATAGCAGAAACAATGCAGTGGTAAGGTTAGGACGGGAGATAAATTTAGATCAGTAGTATTGGCAGTGGAATGAATTCCTTGCTATTAAACAGAATTGTGCCTCGTATGAATGTAGGTGTCATCGTGGGCCTCAGTTTGTTGCCTTGTGCCTCCCAGGGTCCAGGTGGTGCTTGGTGGCTGGCTATTTGGCCTTGTATATATGTTAGGTTAGGGTTGTGTATATACATTTTATTTGTGATAATGTATGCTTATAAAGATGAAGTCTAAGAGTGAAAATTTGTAAATAATTTTAGCTTAATTAATAATCAGCTGATGGGGGTAATGACCCTGGCACTATTGCTGAAGGCTTCATGCGTGCTCAGGACGTCGTGGGAAGTCATGTTGTCTGTTGCGGTGGGGGTCAGGACTCTTGTCGCTTTGCCGGGAGTGAAAGATCCGTGTAAAAATTCAATATTTTGTACATATAGGCTATAGTGTTCAAGTTAGGTTGTAAATTTTTTTTAACAGTGTGTAGGTTATGAATGATAATTCCACGGATTAGTCTTGTGAATATAATTAATTTTAATATCCTGATCATAGTAACTTACTAATCAGCTGTTCGGCTGGGGAGACTAGTAGGTCGGTATTCTTCTGGGTAGTGCGCCTTCTGGGAGAGTGCTGTCTGTTGCTGGTTTTCCTCACTCGTAGGCTAGATTAGCATCTATCCCGATTATGTCAACAGATAATAAATAATGAAGTAAGAAAAGTAAATCCTGAATTAATGAAATGCTAGAGCAGCTATGATAATGTAGTTCTGAAATTTGACTTTAAGCCTAGTGTGAGTGAACTTTGGCGGCATGACTATTGTTGATTTCTTTAGCAGCATGTTGTAATTTGAGCATGATGTCTACGTTTAATACTCCTTACAATGGAAGTACTGGAGTTGTACATTCAGAGAGACTACGTGATTGATACCCCTTGCTGGCAGGCATTGGAGGTTTTGTGAAATGCAGTTTGTGAGGTGAAGAAGATGGTGTAAGGCCACTCCCCCTTGCATGAAGGCAGTGGAGAGGAGTTGGCAGCCTGTTTCATACAAGTCTGCATGATGATGGTTTTGGTAGTTATGCTGCTAAATTAATTGACTTGTCTTGGCCTATTGTTTTCTCTCACGTTGATGGCATGCTGTGAATTTACATCGGATGAATTTTTAAAGTAAAAGTCTAGTACTAGTTTAGTAAAGAACTGACTCAGGGACAAAAAGTTAGTAAATCTTGTCAGATTCGCTGTTCAAGTTTTCTAGAAGTCTCTCCTAGCAGTAGTAAACTGAGTTGGTACGGTACGGTGATAGTTTTACACTTAGAAGTTTTGTCGCTAGTCTGTATTTGATCCTCTAAGTAGTTAAGTTATGATTTGGTCCAGCTCGAGAAATAAATGTAATTTGTATGTTTTGACATTTTTCTTGTAACTATGTTGCAGCCACCCTGATGTCTTATGGTGCCACATGTAAGATTTTTAAAATTTGAAACTACTTTTGGTATAAAATTTAACAGAACTTCTAAAAGAAAGAAATTTTGTGAAATTATTTAAAGTCTTTCTGCCATTAGTAAATTTAGTAATCAATTAATATGTAAACACATAATTTGTGGGTAAAGTAATACATTAACAGTAAATGAGGGAAAAACTTCATTTTTAACTTTAAATTCACTCTGGAAATTTAGATTTTCACGTTAATAACTTGTGTTTTTTTGGTAAAACTTATAATTTTGATAAAGTGTGATGATGTATGACCCTACGGGGGACTTAGCTGTTTGAAAATTTTTCTGCCGCTAGATTTTGAAATGTTTCAGAGTAAACTTCTGGACTTCTGGTGAAGATGGAAATGCGCATGCTACTAAATGCTCTGATACGGAAATACTTAACCTCTGGCTGTCGGCTGTGCTGGTTGGTCTGTTGGAGGTTTCACACGTGAAGTGGATCTTCGTCTACAAACTTCAGACCACAACATGTGTAGCTGCAGACTGGTATAGTGGGGACGGTCGCCAGTGAAAGTGAGTGTGCAACCAAAAGTGATAAGAGGAACCAGACGCGAGCCTTATCAACAGGTATGATACCGCCCATTATTATAATGACCCTCCTCTCCTCTTCTAGAATTTGTAACGCCGCAGTTAATTTCTAGTCTCCTGGTCAGAGACAGTTGATTGGCTAGTCTTAGATTTTGGGGAAATGGTCTAAGCCTAGTGTTCCCTGCCTGCCTAGTTGAAGCAGTTATTTCCTGTAAGGTGAAGCAAGATGTGCAAGAAGAAAAATTTATTGTCAGAGCAAAACAGTGTCGTGGATTTTCGTGCGTGCGTCATTCCATTTTCACCATGTTCGTCCATTTTTTGTGATTTGTATTATTATTTTTTTTGGTACTGCAGTGTTAATATGTAAATCAGGTTAGCTTAATATGTGATTCAGGGTTTTATTTATTTATTTTTTTTCTTTCTTTCTTCCCTCATTTAGTGTAACTGTTATTTCAAATTTAAAACCCCTGGTTTTAAAAAGGGGGGTAGAGTATTGAGCCGATATGTGAAGCCGGCTCAATTAATTTATTTTGAATTTAAGTCACTAGATATTTAAATATATTTAAATGTAGGCCTACGAAACAAACTTTCAAGGGGGAAGAAATTTAGTAAAAGGCGGCAAAATACTGCCGTCGGGATGCCTTTAAAATCCCGAGCGACAGGAGCACGGGTATGGCACAAAAACTAAACAAACAAAATCACAGACCATAAATTAAGAAAACCGAATTTAAAATAACTTACCAACACGCGGAAACCTCAGGTTTGCAAAGCAGGCACAAGGGGGAAGAGAAAGATAGAGACGCCATAACATGCCGCGATGACGCGGACTAGCTACACAATTACAAATAACCCATAGGCAGCTCAAAATAAACAGAAAGCCTTTAAATACTACTTAACTAGCAAAAGAAGACAGACTACATACTTTCTACTAAGAATATACCAAAAAAGCAATAGCAAAAAACAAACTGATTACGGTTATGAAGCACAGAAGAAGAAGGGGAGGGAAATTCTACTATCCCAACAACCGAAAGCACAAAGACCAAAGAATTTACATTTTAAAAGACAAACTAAACGAAGCTACCGAAACAGGTCTGCACGGAAGGAAAACATGCCCGCTACTAACGCCGTATAGATCAGCAACTCGCCAGTAGGCTTGCCGCATGAAAGGAGGGTGAGGCCAGCGGACCTATGCCCGCGAAAGCGAACACAATGGAGCAGCTCGCGCCATCTAGTGACTTAAATTCAAAATAAATTAATTGAGCCGGCTTCACATATCGGCTCAAGCTGATAGTCGAATATGAATACAATGCATGCATTTATGCAATAACAGTATTAGCCAGCTAACACTAGTCTTGTATCCAGGTACTCCAATATATTAACACACCTAAGGTTATAATTCTAAAAATATGTTAGATAAAACATAAAACCTACCAACTGAGACAGAACCTGTGGCAGTTCAGAAATATTTCCTATTGGAATCAGTGATAAATCTAATGAAAAACATCTATCCTGAAGATCAGCAAACTGCTTAATTGTATGAGTATTTCTATCAGCAACAATTACAGCACCATTGACCTGTGGAAAAAAATACAAAATAAATAATGAGATAATGTAATGCAACAGTGTTATTGCAAGACTTACCAAGCTCATAACAACAACAAAAATCATGTGTTGCTTACAAAGAACCAATAAGTGGTTAAATTTAGCCTCGCAGATATGACAAAGGAAAATTGATTTATGTGAACTGCTATGATAAACCTGAAAGGGAGGAGTACACATTGTTGTTGAGAACTGGTGTGATATTCCAAAAGATTTAACCCTTTTATTACTACAGCCGTTATATCCATCAGCATGAATCACTGCTGGCTCTGCTACTGACTCATTTATCTGACACACCACTTTGTATGCCATTAGACAAAAGATATTTTCAGCGAGATGGATTTCAAGTGTTCCAGCGTATATTTGTCTAGTTCCTTACACCATTAGTTCCCTGTACTCTGTCCTTTGCTGCCATCTGTAGCTAAACGTTTTGGGCGATGTACTGCACCATCCATTGAATTGCATGTTAAATCAGCTGTGTTGTGGTGACATGCGAACTATTCCAGGCTTACAAATCATTCTGAACTTCAAGACATATGTGCCGTGCTCTTGTTTCAGAGGAAACTGATAAATTATTAGCAATTTTTGTCAATTTATGAAAATGAAATTTGCACAGTGAATAATATGTTTCATGCAACAAGGTTAAAAAGAGACAATGAAGAAGGTTGTGCAATGTGTAGTAAAGAGGAAGGAATATCATACTACGTAAATGAATGTGAAGAAAGTAAAAGAATAGAGGGAAGAAATCTGGGAAGCAAAGTGGAAAAATTAACAAGGTGGGATTACTGCCATTAAGAGTGTACATATTCTGCTTAAGGACTGGATTATTTGGTCGCAGGGAAAACCTCTGCATGAAGAATATCCTGTAATAAAGATGATGTTAAAATACAGGGAAGCAGTTAAGACAATGAAAATGGGAGGGTATTTGCAAAAATTAGAGAGAAATGGATTGGAAAAATTAGGAATGCTGAAAATATTTTAAGTACAGCCTCAGTTATGATGCATGTTACAAGATGGGGGCACTGAAAATATGCACAGTTACTAATACTATTATTCTTGGTTGAGAAGTGCAGAAGTCCAATCATGCTTCTGCGATGTAACAAAATGGACAACCTTAGAGATATAACTAAACAATATCAAAATAAACTGAAGGTAGAATTATGATGTTTGCCGGGAAATCATAAACAGATATTGCCAGAGTGCACTAATCTTGGAATTCAGAATACTGTGATTTAAGTTATTAGCTAACCCCAGCCAAGTCATACTTTTGTTGCACCATGCTCAGTTTTGACTTTACTGTGGTAAACGTTAATTAATAATGAAGGGCTAGTAAAAAAGAAAATGGCAGGTTTCCAAAACTGAGCTCAGCAATTATATGTAAATTTTTGTATCTTTAACATTAAAACTCCCGGAAGATACATTGAGGAATAAAGCTACACAGACTATAAAACTAAATACCAAAGCTAAATTTTGGGAGGAAGTCAAAGAAATAGAACAGCACTGCAAGCATCAACGAACAGGAAAATTATCACTGCTACAGCAAATCCCGTAACTCTTAAATATATATACTAATAAACTTGATTTAACAGCAAAAATAGACAAAAGTCTGAATATGAAACAAATTATCTAAAGTTGATAACATTAGAAACTATCCACACAAAGTGCCCTTCAGAAGACTGGCTTCATGAACTTACAGACAGTTCACTATCAGATCCCAAGATGGGTGATGGAGAAGGAACATGTCCCCTGTTTTCCTTTTACCAACATGCAGGAAAAGGAATGACAAATTTTGATGGTGAAAATAAAAGCCATAAAAATTTCACTCCAAAATCTACTAGCAAGGAAAGATATACTTCAGAAAATAGTGACTTTCTCAGTCTCCTGAGACGACTCCCCTCTGGACATGGTGGTCAAGTGGTCAACTAATTTGATCTTGAACGTTCTGAGGGTTCAGCAAACTTTTATATCCTCAGGTAAGGAATTCCACAGGCAAGCTGTCCCGACAGTGAAGGATGAAGAATTAAATAATACAGTATTGTGAGGGGGAACAGATAAGGTAGAATTATAAGATCTTGTTCCGAGATCACAATATTCTGATAAGTAGTGAAAACGGTAAGCCAAGTAAGGAGGAGCTTTTGTGTGAAGTAGTTTGTAGAGCATTGAAAAAGAATGTAGCTTTCTGCGTCCACAAAGAGGCAGCCATAACAAGAACTCATGAGAGTGTGAAATACAATCATACCGACACACATTGCAGATAAAATGTGCACAAGCATTGTGAAGTTGCTGAAGTCTTTGTAACAGATTACGCTTAAGTCTGAAAGTAGAGTGTCACAGTAATTGAAATGTGGCATCATCAGCATTCAAATAAGAGTGTTTTTAATGTCAATGGCACCAAAGTTTTAAAGCGGATAAACAAGAGATTAGTTTATTGATATTATATATATATTTGTGTGTGTGTGTATAAATATATATAAATATATATGTAATTTATCTCATAAAACTTGTAATCTTGAGTAGGATTTGTTAAAGACTATTCCATTAATAAAATGTAAAGGATTTTGCAAGTAATAAATATTTTATTATTTTGTTTCCAATATTCTGCCCGCTATGAGATCACGGCATACTAAATGAATGAACAGTCCATGCATCAATTTGAACTACCAATGCTACCAACAGTGCATATCACAAGATGGAGATCTAGTCATAGATTGCTAACATCAGTAGGGAATAAAAGTATACGAAGTGGCTTACACTAAATTGATATTGTGTTTCTAATCACTGCACATTTACGTTAATTCAATTTCTAAACAAGTTACATTGTATAAGAAGAAGAATACCATTTATTTTAAAATGGTGTTGCTTGCCTTTTAGGCAAGTTGCCACATGACACAGCATACAATTTAATCTCTTCGGGACATTAAAAGACAACATTTTGGGTAGAATATATATACAGATACATAAAAAACTTCAGGGTGTTGTATAGTATATGTGATGGTGGATTATGCTTACTGAAGCCACAGTAACACTCCCTGAAAGAGAAATAAGATCGGCTTTGCCAACCTAAGGCTTAATAGAACATCTGCTGGTATATTGTTTCTCTACTATTTTCACTTTAAGTTCAAAGTAGATGTAAACAAACTATAAAGTACCACTCCGCCGAGCATGTGACAATACCACGTGGAGATTTACCCGCCACGGAAAGAAAAGGAATGAGGATTTGTGTATATTCCAGTGTTCTCAATAGTACATTTAAAATATTTTTTATGACATGCACCATTGTTGAAAAATGTGATATTTATTTTGAAAAGATCGATACATCTGTACAAAATTAGGCTTAATATTAGTATTTAAGAAAGTCATAGACAGTTAACAAGAAGATATTAACGAGTATAAAAAATTACTCTCATTTTGCAATGTTGGCTGCCCACTTCAGAGGCGTTTTCTTTTTGAATTCATTAATTTCTGTTTGTTACCGCCCCAATCCTATCAGAGCTGTAAGTTACATGTAACTTTTGACGAAATTTTTGTTTTGTTCTAGCACACGACTTTCTTGTCCTCACGTACGTGTTGTATAACCGTTATAAATAAATAAATGAACGCACATTCAGCAGGTTATTGGGAGGGGGCTGTGGCAAGTTCATTCCAAGATGGCGTTCTTGAGCATTCACACAGCCGTCGTAAACGCCTACAATTTACATCTGTTGTAACGGTTTAATTAGTTCACTTAGTTATTATGCGTCAGGAAAATCTGATCAAATTAATTTTGTTTCATACACAGATCTGCTTCAGAAACGTGTTTTTAAATTTCTCTGCACGAAAATAGCTACAAAAATGTACGGTTTGAACCGAACTATTTTATTAAGAGCAAGAGTATGCATACAAAGCAGCAAAAGTTACAGTTCGTCCACTAGCCAATGAGGCACTCCCTTGTCACGTGGCTTTGTTTACATCTACTTTGTTCTTAAAGTGAAATTAGTTATAGCACCAAACAACAAATCATAAACAATATAATTAGTGGCACGAAATTTACCCTGATATTTCTCTCTGCAAAAAGGGATATAACTGCTGTATATATTCTTCTTCTGATCAGCCACCAGTGCTTGATCTTCATTGTTACTTTCATAACGATAAGTTGGATCTAGAATATGTTCGTCCTTAATTCTCTTTTTTGCTATGCTATGATGTTAGCATCCTTGTAGCATTCAAAACCTCTTTTTTGTAGTAAGCTAGTAATTATGTGCTTGTAATGTGCATGAGTCTTCGCACAATTAATAAAGAATTGAATGGACAAAATCCAAGTAAATGTGTTTTCATTTTGTTCACTGGCAGTAAGTGACAATTAATCACTGTATGTTTGATGCCTTATGTGTCAAGTACCGAGCTGAAGTTTTATCAGAAAAAATTGCATCCTTATGTTCACAGAAAGTATATTACAAGATAAACGATCGTGATTGGTCATCCGAAGAATTGCTAAACATTATTGGTCAATATTAAACATGCAGCATATGAATGGAATAGTCAATATATAAACTCCAAGATATTTTACAGAATCTCCATATTCTTCTTCTTTCGTTTCACCCTCTTTGGGGTACGTTGAATCAGTCATTTCTTTGTGTGTTGTTCCTTCCTAAGTGCCCAGTATTTCTTCATTCTTTCTGATCTTCTCTTCCTCTCTTCTTCAGAGATAATAGGTTTGGACTTCAGTGACGACCTGTCTTGGAACCTTGTATTTTCGTCTTTAGTTATTATTTTAGCCGTTCGATCTAATAGTGATTTTTCTGTAATTTTTAACTCGACTAGGTCTTTTTCAGTTTCTTTAAACCAGTTGGGTTTTGTTTTGTGGTTGCGGAAGAAGTCAAAGATTTGTTTGGTTAATCTAACAGAGTCCATTCTAAGAAGATGACCATAGAAATTTATCCTCCTTTTTCGCATAGTGTCTGAAAGTTTTTCAATTTTCTTGTAGAGGGTTTCATTCTTGATGTATATCATCTTATTATCCTGAAATTTAGGTCCTATGATTTTTCTTAAAATCTTCCTTTCCTTTAGTTCAAGTTTCTCCATCTGACCTTTGAAATTCATGTTTAGCGTTTCTGCCGCGTACAGTGCTTCTGGTTTAATTACTGATCTGTAATGTTTAATTTTTGACCCCCATGAGAGGGATTTCTTGTTGTATGTATCTTTTGTTAGTTGAAAGGCCATTTCAAGTTTGTTTTTTCTGGATTCCATTGTTTTGCATTCCACCGCATTCCAACTGATCCATTCTCCGAGATACTTGAATTCTTTTACTATTTCTATTTTTTGTTCTTGGATTTTGAGGTATTGACGTGGGTGTTTGTTGTTTGTCATGATTTTGGTTTTTTCAAAGGAAATGTGAAGACCTATTTTAGCTGCTT
The DNA here is from genome assembly GCA_964059195.1 of Ectobius pallidus. Classification (NCBI taxonomy): domain Eukaryota; kingdom Metazoa; phylum Arthropoda; class Insecta; order Blattodea; family Ectobiidae; genus Ectobius; species Ectobius pallidus. The sequence continues at coordinate 109,563,435 of CAXKWD010000003.1, read as the reverse complement.
GTTTAGCTAGTTCAAGTATTTGTTCTCTTGCTTCCTCCATCGTTTCAGCAACTAAGGCCATATCATCCGCAAAGGCAATACAATTTATTTTAAGGTTCTTCTTTTTGCAACCCAGTCTTATTCCACTCTTTATATTTTTGTTCCATTCTCTTACTACTTTCTCAAGTGCACAATTGAACAACAACGGTGAGAATCTCCATATATTATAGCAATATCTCTTACATTCATTCTTGTGTTCGACTTTAGCGTTGTGTACAAATATTAAAATAAAAACACTTTCTTAACGCACTTTATTTTACCTTAGTAAACTTCTGGACGGCCGTTTCGCAGGTGGTGTTCCTGCATCATCAGCAGAGTGCCAACTGAGGTCTCTGGAGCAGGTGTTTGTGGGGGTAGGTGATGGGGGTTTGGTTTGACTGCCTGTGTGTATTAATGTGTCAAATAGTGTGTGTGATCTGAAATTGAGTTGGTTATTTAAAACTGATGTTGGGTGTGATTTTGTGTGTTTGTAGATTTCAAATTGTTCCAATGTGTTTAATTTCTTGCTTTTGTGTGTGAAGTGTAGTATTTCCATGTCTGTGTTTATGTTTTCGTAATTGTGGTCTGTTGTGATGATGTGTTCTGCAAAATTTGATTTGTTTTGTGCTTGATGTGCTCTTTGTATCTGGTTCAAAATGATCTGCCTGTTTGGCCTATGTAGAAACTGGGGCAGTCTTGACATTTGAGTTTGTATATACCAGTTGAGTTAAATTTGTCTGTGTGTGTGTGTGTTTGTTTGTGAGGTGTTTTTTCAGGGTGTTGTTTGTTCTGTATGCAATTTTGTATTTCAGTTTTTTGAAAGAGGCAGTGACTTTGTACATTTTATTGTTTTGGTATGTCAGTGTGATGAATTTATCTTTTTGTGTTTGTTAGGGGTTTCGTGTGTGTCTTTTTCGTTCTGCTTTTTGACCATTGAATTTATCATTTCGGGGTTGTAACCATTTTGTTGCGCTAGATATTTGATTGTGTCCAGTTCATGGTAGTAGTCAGTTTTTTCCATTGGTACACTTATTAATCTGTGGATCATGGAGTGGAAAGCTGCATGTTTGTGTTGTATAGGGTGGTTTGATGTGTTATGTATGAGAGTTGTTGTGGTTGTGGGTTTTCTGTATATTCTGAATTTGTGTTTGTTGTCTTTCTTTGCTACTGTGAGGTCAAGGAAATTTATGGCATTGTTTTCTTCTGTTTCCAATGTGAAATTTAGATTTGGGTGTAAGTTGTTGATGTATTGGTGTAGCTGTTCAGCTTGTCGGGTGTTTCCATTGTACAAGAATATGATATCATCTGCATATCTGTACCAGTAGATGATTTTGTTGGAGTGTTTATTTTTATCGTTTAGTATCTGTGTTTGTTCAATGTTGTGTATGAATATTTCCGCTAGGATTGACGAGATGGGTGATCCCATTGGTAGTCCCTCTGTTTGTGTGTAGTATTTGTTGTTATATGTGAAATAATTTTGTTTGGTGATGATGTCTGTTATGTTTATAATTTCTTTTATTTCAGGGTCTGGTACTTTGTTTTCTATACACCACCCTATACAACACAAACATGCAGCTTTCCACTCCATGATCCACAGATTAATAAGTGTACCAATGGAAAAAACTGACTACTACCAAGAACTGGACACAATCAAATATCTAGCGCAACAAAATGGTTACAACCCCGAAATGATAAATTCAATGGTCAAAAAAGCAGAACGAAAAAGACACACACGAAACCCCCAACAAACACAAAAAGATAAATTCATCACACTGACATACCAAAACAATAAAATGTACAAAGTCACTGCCTCTTTCAAAAAACTGAAATACAAAATTGCATACAGAACAAACACCACCCTGAAAAAACACCTCACAAACAAACACACACACACAGACAAATTTAACTCAACTGGTATATACAAACTCAAATGTCAAGACTGCCCCAGTTTCTACATAGGCCAAACAGGCAGATCATTTTGAACCAGATACAAAGAGCACATCAAAGCCATCCACCAAGCACAAAACAAATCAAATTTTGCAGAACACATCATCACAACAGACCACAATTACGAAAACATAAACACAGACATGGAAATACTACACTTCACACACAAAAGCAAGAAATTAAACACATTGGAACAATTTGAAATCTACAAACACACAAAATCACACCCAACATCAGTTTTAAATAACCAACTCAATTTCAGATCACACACACTATTTGACACATTAATACACACAGGCAGTCAAACCAAACCCCCATCACCTACCCCCACCTCCACTACACCCCCACCATAACAGACACCCTCACAAACACCTGCTCCAGAGACCTCAGTTGGCACTCTGCTGATGATGCAGGAACACCACCTGCGAAACGGCCGTCCAGAAGTTTACTAAGGTAAAATAAAGTGCGCTAAGAAAGTGTTTTTATTTTAATATCTCTTAGCTTGACTGAAGGGACGTTGATTAGCTTGATGGTGTTTAGTAACCAATGGTGACCAATGATGAATGTGTCTTGTTAGGATTTAGTTTGAGTCCATATTTGGCTGACCAGAGTGAGAGAGAACTTAGATCGTTGTTTAGCTTGTCAATTGTATCGTCCAAAAGTTCAGCAGTAGTGTGCGTGTAAAACTGTTGAAACAGATCTTATGAAAAGAAAATCATTATAAAAGATGCATTTGCAAATACCAAAGCAGTTATCATGACAAATTGTGTTTTATAAGACTGTTTAGAAAGTGCTAACAAAATGGAACAGTTTTAAATAAGAAGGAATCGTCTGTTAAGAGAGTTCTGACTAAAGAAAATCCTACAAGGGAGGAGTAGGCCTACAGGGTGTTACATCAAAACCTACCCTCAAATTCTGCTTATCAATAGGTCTTCATCACAGATAATTAAATGCCCATATTAACTGTAAGTGGGTGAAAACGTTTGTGATGTTGCATAAAGGAACAAAGACGGGCACTTGTACTTCTCACTTGAGTAGCCTGCATGCTTGGAATATCAGTGAGGGTAGAGGGAGAAGATATGTCGTTACTTGTTGAATGTGATTCACTAGATCATAAGTAATTACATAAGTAATACCCGCTACTTATAATTTCCACACTACAAAATTTAAACATTGAGGGGTTAGTTATGATTGTCAGTCTGTGTGGGTGTTATAGAAATGTGACCACTCAATTTGCATGATTAAAACAAAGATTAGATTTTCACAATGCACAATGAACCAAAACACTAGTGCTTCAATCAACCTGTTCTCAATGCTGACATTTATTCGCCAGACAAAAAACTCTTTAGCAAACTCGGACTAGCAAACTATACATTGTGCCTGTCATTATAGCCCAAAGTAAAAATAAACTTAATTGAATTAATTCAGCACATGAGATTCATTTAACTAATCCTAAACACTTAAATATGTACTAATTAAGTTACTTCACAAGACATGCTGGGATACAAGCATGTGTATCAGAGGAGGGTATTATTCATTATGATATTATCATTATTCCCTAACCTTATTCCCTAACCTTAGACAGACTAACATCATGGGCCACTGGAAATGAGTTGCACATCAACCCAACGAAATCAGTCTCAAGGGTTTTCCAGAGAGGTGGAAAATGAGCAGCAGAGGACGTCTTTTACCTAGGAGGCGAACAACTGGAAAATGTTAACAGATTCAAATATCTGAGCATCACGTTACAGACAACCGGGAACACCTACACGCTACACATCAAAGACACAGTAGCCAAGGCCATTAGAGCAACTCAAAGTATACAGATCATAGAGAAAATATCAATAAAATCAGCCACGCGCCTCTTCACGACAACAATCGTACCAATCATCACTTTAGGGAATCAGTACTTTTTGGGAAAAACTAAACCAAGCAAATCTGCAGGATATAGAGAAAGTCAAGACAAGATACCTAAAACAGGTCCTTTGTGTCTCAAAATATACGCAGTATCTACTCGTGTACTTGTTGGGCAGAGAAACGTTCTTCATAGAAGATATACGCCTACAACTACTGCTGCCATCTACCACTCCCTATGAGGGCCTGCTGTGAGACCTCAAAGAGAAGAGAGAACAAATATGGAATGAGTTTTACTCCACTACAGCAATGACGTCATCAGAATGGATGGAAGCAGGATATGAACTCAGGCATACCACTACGCGCTTTGCAGTCCATGGTTTTCATTTTAAGATTTGCAAGCTGAAGACCTTTCATGAGCCAACCCCCGAGTGTGTGTGTGAACTGTGCCAGGGGAAATGTGACAGGTATCATGCCCTAATCTGCAAAGAAAGAAAAACCTCTCTGACACAGTTCTGCACCGAGTGACTCCATAACAATCTTATTATTACATAATGCCCATTGGGTGCTCTTCTCTATTATTATTCAGGGTTGGAAAAAAACATGTATTTTTTTTAAAAGAACAAAAAAAAAAAACGTTTTTTTTGTTTAAAACGTTTTATATGTGAACAACAATGTTGGTTGTTTTAAACGTTTTTTTATGTTTACAACAATGTTATTTGTTTAAAAAAAGTTTAAATTGTTCATTTTGTTTAAATCAACCATTTTAATGTATAGGGCCTATTATATACATATACAGTGAAACCTCTATATAACGACCATCGCTGGTTCCAAGGAAAAGTGGTCTTTAAGAGGGGTGGTCTCTTAATAGGGGGAATGCATTTTTATGTCTTGAAAGTGAAAATACAATAGAATAAATAGGGTACAATACAGTAGGTGTCTTATGTAACACACAGTTGAACATTACCTACTTTTAATGTATTTAAAATTTGCAGCACAACAATAAGACACTTTAATCTATGCAGGTCAAGAACGCCGAGCCTCTATTTACAGCATACCTGGGTAATGTTTTCCAGGAAAAGAAGACACGTCTATTTTCCCTACATTACATTTTGCTTGGTGGACAATGAAAGGGACTCGTCCAGCACGTTTCTTAGAATCGAGAATTTCAGAACCCCCTCATGTCCACTGAATAAACGTTTTCATAAGAAATAGAATTCCCCCCCCCCCCCCCCGAGTAACTGCGAGCATGTAGATAATAAAGGCATGAATTCTTAAATGTATTGAAACAAGCAGGTCAGAAGTAGGACATTGGAATGTGTTCTTTTCACGCCGTGCGCTGTACGGTACTTGTACGCTGTCTACTGTAAGGATTTTCCCAGAACGCGAAAAGAAAACAACCCAAAGCATTGTATTGAAAATTGCAGTGCCCACATCAGTATTTCTATTCAAATGCTGATTAATGTCTATCATTTGAGTAAATTTTTTACGATTTTGGTCGTTATAGAGGAGTTTAACGAAAATTAAACTCTGGTCGTTGGTCGGGGAGAGGGGTGGTCGTTTAATAGGGGTACAAATAACATTGGCCTTATGGGTTTTACTGTCCGTTCCTAGAAAAATTGGTCTTTAAAGGAGGTGGTCGCTAAAGAGGGGTGGTCTTTAAGACAGGTTTTACTGTACATATATACATATATATATACACACAGTTGAAATGTTTAAAACATTTTAAACAATTTGTTTTAAACATTTTTTAGCATATGTTTATAACACTTTTTAATTGGGTGTTAAATTTAATTATGCAGACAATTTACATTTTGTCAAGCCAATGACACCCTGTGCTAAGATGTTCAAGATTTACAAGTCGTAGACTTAATAGTATTTGAAAATACATTTTGTACCAGTAGTATTTGTTTATGATTTAATAGTTCATGATTAATAAAAAATAATACAAACGTTTAATTACTGCCTTTACTGCTCAACTGAAGATTGACTTTCACCATGCTTTACGCGGCCTTAGCCCAAGGCTTGTAAACTACAGAGGTAGCGTATTCCGGCGAGTTTATAGGACAGGGGGTTGCGGGGAGCAGGCGAGTGTGTGACGTCACCAGATTCCAAATCTTGCAATTCCCAGTTTTTACTCAGTCTAGAAAATCTTACACCGCGTGATTAAACTCATAACCTTTAATTAACCCTTTGTCAGATTCCTGTGAAATTTATACAGAAATAATCTACACACATCAGCCCTACTGATGGTTAAAACAGAGCCTTAAAAAAGCGGACACAAATGTTTTTATTTCATTTTATAAACATCACCCGTTACACAAAATTCATGGAGGGAGAAGAAAATTTCACTATGCGAGAATTTTTTGTATTTTTGTGTCCCGAAAAAACTTCAAGCGAGAAAGTTTTAATGAAATAATTGAATTTTAATACAAATGAAGTTCCAGCCCCATATCTTGAATGGTTTACGAGTAATTGAGTGGTAATTATTCCGGGCGCTTCAGCTGTCTGAATGATTTGGCGCTTCGAGCAGGACAGTAGAGAGCATGGTGCCGCTGACAAGGCTTTCGTACCTGCTGATCTCGGCCGCTTCACCGTAGTCTTTTAGGATAGAGATTACCAATACATATTGTTTTTAATAGTACAATTAGAAAGTGCTTTAGATTGTGCAAATAACTGAACCATCATGCCGGGCCAGAGATGTGCTGTGGCAGTGTGTAACAGTAATTTCCAGTGTGTAACAGTAATTTCTCAGATTGCAAGAAGCTTGACTGTAACATTTCGTTCCACGTCCTTCCAAAAATCAAAGATGTTCGCAAGCAATGGATTGTTGCTTGCCGAAGAAATGATTCTTGGAATCCTGATACAAGTAGAGTTTGTTCCTTGCACTTCATGGAGCAGGATTACGAAAGGGATTTCAAAGCTGAACTGCTGAATTTACCAAGGGAAAAAAACTAAGAGAAAAAGGTAAATAATATATTATACTATTCTTATTAATATTATTATTGTAATTGTTATTAATCATATTTACATGAGCTTTTAGGACTACAGAACTTTGTTTGGCTTTATATGTGCAGCTATGTCGGGATGACTAAATAAAAAGGTACCTCCGAAGAATATCATTATTGAACATTAATTCTTTAATTGCACTGGAAAGCATATTTTTATTGAAGAATGGAAATTAGTCTGCAGCAAGGCAATATTTGGCGTTTCTTCTGAACGAAATTATTTAAGATTAATATTCACAGCTCTCGGTAGATCACGGAGTAAAGGGCCTATGGATTTAACCAGGATAAATTACATTTTATTAAATTTTATGCGACTATTATTCACTTATATTGTTATAGGTATTCATGTCGGCACTCTTTTTATAATTTAATGTTTATTAAAAATAATTAATCATAAGTATTTAGGCTTTCACGGCCGGCATCTATTGAAGTCTTCCAAAATAATTTAGTTTCAAAGGGTCAGTCTTTCTGTATGGGTACAAGTAGCCAATTAATATCCTTTATTATTGAGTCCACGACTAAAATATTTAAGGATCTTTACGTAATTGCTAGTAGGTCTATTTTATAGAACAAAAAGACCTCTGTACCGTTCCCATAGCTTTAGCGCCTGGAGTAATTACCACTCTATTACTCGTAAACCATTCAAGATATAAACGTGGTACTTGATATATAATAAAATTCAAATATTTCCCTAAAGCTTACATGCTTGAATCATTTTCTGGTCACAGAAATAAACAAAATTGTCACATAGTCAAATATGCTTCTTCCTGAACATTTCACGTTCGTCACAAATCATTCCGACAACTGAAGCGCCCGGAATAATTACCACTCAATTACTCGTAAACTATTCGAGGTATAGGGCTGGAACTTCATTTGTATTAAAATCCAATTATTTCACTAAAACTTTCTCGCTTGAAGTTTTTTCGGGACACAAAAATACAAAAAAATGTCGCACAGTGAAATTTGCTTCTCCCTCCATGAATGTTGTGTAACGGGTGATGTTTATAAAATGAAATAAAAACATTTGTGTCCGCTTTTTTTAAGGCTCTGTTTTAACCATCAGTAGGGCTGATGTGTGTAGATTATTTCTGTACAAATTTCACAGGAATCCGACCAAGGGTTAATTAAAGGTTACGAGTTTAATCACGCAGTGTAAGATTTTCTAGACTGAGTAAAAACTGGGAATTGCGAGATTTTGAATCTGGTGACGTCACGCACTCAAGTGCTACGATTGGTCTATCCCGGAATACGCAACCTGTATAGTTTACTGATCTTGGCCTTAGCCGCCGTACATTATCAAACTTACAAGGGATATCCTACTACAGTGTTGCCAAATTGACACATTCAATATTTAATATTAATAATCTCTTTCTTTAAAAAGGAAGACCACAAAATAGATGGTAGGATGCAGTCAGAAAAAATTCAAATCAATTACTCGAAATCAGAAACTGGAAGCTGGCGACAGAGGACAGAGAAGTCTGGAGGAAAAGGATACAAAAGACACCACCTCACATGATTTTCTGGTATTCTGGCCCTAGTTTTTTTTGTTTTCTGTTTACAACACTAACAGGGTGTCACTGACTTGACAAAATGTAAATTGTCTTCATAATTGAATATAACACGCAATTAAAAAATGATTTAAACATATGCTTAAAAAAAAATGTTTAAAACAGATTGTTTAAAACGTTTTAAACAAACTTAAAAAAACACAAGCACTTGATTTAAACATTCCAACCCTGCTATTATTAATACTTTACATGGCTGTTTTTTCAAAACAGATTGAAATATTTCAATAAAAATTTGTATTTCTCTCAATATACATGAAAACTCTCTACAAAATTTCATCCAAATGTGGAACGGTGTGGTTAAATGGGTGTGTTGATTTGACATGGAATGACTCACCAGCCGAACTCCGCTGGCTGCTTCACCTCACTACCCTCCATCATAATATGCACAAAAATATAAAAATCATGGAGTTACAAAAATGACCCTTGCACCAAAGCGGTTATTTCTCATGTAGGCCTACTATAATGCTCATTAAACTTAAATAGATGATAAGATATGTAAGCTTTCATGAACCACAGATTATTGTCTCTGTTGGACATATAATATTCTCAATATTCTCATTAAATAGATGAATTTTCCCTTCACCGCTCAGTAATTGCTCGTGGTGTAGTGGTTAAGGCTACAGGTTACGGTGCTAGTGGTCATGAGTTTGAATCCTGGTATCATCCGAATTTTATGGTTAGGAATAGGACAAGGAGGAGGTGAGAAAAAGGAAGAGGGTGGAAAAAGTGGTATAAGTGCACTTTAGCTAAGTTTACAATTTATATGGGAACCAAATTTTTTATGGATATCTGAAAAACCACTCAAATTGTTCAGAAATTTTTTACATGTAACATAGCTTCGTAAATGAAAATAAAAAGAAATAAGTGCATGAATTTTGCCGTAAAAATTATTTTGTCTGCCATGATGCCTTCTGTAACGGTCCAGCTGATACGGGCTTTGCCAACCCTCCAAATAAATCTCTAAAACTTGTTCCGTGGAGTTGGATTTAGTTCGGATTTCCTTTCTTTTGTACACATACTCCTGGTTGTTCCATATTAATGTTGTAATATTTTTACCTTACTTATGTGGAAATTAGAATTCAATAGAGGGGGAAGCCTTGACACTCATATGAGCATAATGACAAATCAAAAGGAAAGTAATTGTGCGGTGAAAGACTTACTACATGTGAAAGATTTCCCACATTAATAGTAACGTTATTTATACCTTCTGCAGCCTTATAACGATATATTCTGTAATTTAACATTGTATATACTTTGGCCTAACCATTTTAAACATTACTGATTATTGTAAAGTTCCTACTTTTTATCCAGACTGATAATTATAAAAAACAAAAGCTTACATTCTAATAACAACATATGCTGCAATTTACCGTCATATGAGCTTAGGCCTAATTGTTTTAAACATAACTGATGATTGTGGAAGTTCCTATTGTTTATCCCTACCAAAAATTATACAAAACAAAAGCTTACATTCTAATTTGTGTAACAACAGTGTGTTACTAGCTGTTATGTTGGTATTGCTCTCAAGTCAGATTTTGGTTTAATCATCAAATGGCCGTGGTAGTGATTACTATGACTTTATATGGGGAAAATCATGACTTTTAATACTGTTTTTTGAGGCTTTCGTGACAGATACAAAGGCGTGTGAAGTGTGAGAAAATTCGGTGATAATTTCTGAACAATTTGAGTGGTTTTTCATATCCATAAAAAATTTGGTTTGCATATAAATGGTAACTTAGGTATGTGCACTTGTACCGAAAAGGTAGAGAAAAAGCGGATAAAGGAGAAATAAAGTATTTAATTTTTCCCAGTTTCACCATTCCCACAATAGATGGTGTTGGTAGTAGGCCTAGTTCAAATACAGAGACACCAAGTGGCTTCCGTTTCTAGTTGGTGGGACGAGCCTAGTGCACGACCTAATACCGGTATTGATTTTGGCAAAAGATAGATTTAGGTCGTGCACCAGCAAAACTCCGCCCGCCGGCTGCTTCCGAACCTTGCGCGCACCTCACTATTACCATGGCTTTGTACCCTTTATCATACATGCATAAAAATATAAAAAATTACACTGTTACGAAAATGACCCTTGCACCATATCAAAAGTACAGAAACTAAAACAAAATATTCCGAAAATGACCCTTGCACCAAAACTGTTTTTCCTCATGTAGGCCTAACTTACTATAATGCTCTCCAAACTTAAATAGATGAACTCTCCCTTCACCGCTCAGCAATCGCTCATGGTGTAGTTGTTAAGGCATTGGTTCCAGTGCTAGTAGTCACGAGTTCGAATCCCAGTCAATCCAAAATTTACTGTTAGGAATAGGTCCCAAATAGGTAGGTAGGGTGAGAGAGAAAGAAGAGAGAGGAAAAGGAAGACAAAAAGGGAATGAAGGAAAAATAAATTTTTCCCAGTTTCTAAGAGGAGATATTCGAAATCCTAAACCCCTCCTTCCCTGGTGGGTCCCATTAGAGTGTTGGTGGGAAGAACCTAGTGCGCGACCTAAAACTATTTCTTCCCCTTGTTAGTGAATAACAGGCGACTACATACCTTATGTATTATTTGGAGCTTTCTCTCGTGAGATGTACCAGACAGCAGTTCACCTTCACTGATGTAAACAACAGGACATGCTTCTGAAGGATAGAAATCTACAACCCCCATATTGTCTATATACATTCCTCTGCATACACCTAAGAACAAAGAGGTAAAAATAATACCATACAAATGTAACATCTACACATCTTGCAGCTCTTGTAATTGTCCGAGTTGTACTTATTATTTACAAACCTGAAAGAGACTTCTCAAATCTGCTGCCTCTCCATTTTTCATTAACAAGTACACACCCCAGAGGCACATTGGGCCCTCTCTTCTGTGGAGTTTCCATTCTTCACTAATAAAATGAAGGAGCAGACAAACGGTTAAACTTTACCTGACCGCTTAACACCGAATCGAAGAAGACAATCCACAGAAAAATGCCACAATCAGAAACCCGCGGCACATTGCCCGTGATGGCGCAGTGCGATGGTCAATTCACGACTAACGTTGGTCCAGTATTGCCAACAATATGTAAAAAAAAATAATCTTAAAATTTCCCACAACAGGGCAAAATTTCCCATTGAATATTTTTTAATGTTTGTTATGATCGCACCTTTGTGTGCCATTGAGAAAAGTGAGCAATAAAAAAAAAATGTGTGCGAGGATTATTGGATTTTTTCAATTTTGGATTGTTGGACATTTTAATATTGGGTTTTTAACTTTTTTTTTTAAATATTGATTTTTTAAATTTTTTATCTTTTAATTTTTTAATTTTGGAATTTTGGACTTTTTAATTTCGGATTTTTAAAATTTTAGATATTTAAATTGTTTTTATTTTTGAATTTTTTAATTTTCGATTTTTATTTTTAAATTTTGGATTTTTTAATTTTAAATTTTGAATTTTTTATATTTTTAAATTTTGGATTTTTATTTTTTTTAATTTTGGATTTTATTATTTTTTAATTTTGAATCTTTGAATTTTTTAATTTTGGAATTTTGGATTTTTTAATTTTGGATTTGTTGAAATTTTGGATTTGTTTAAATTTTGGATCTTTGAATTTTTTAATTTTTTAATTTGGGATTTCTGATTTTTTAATTTTGGATTTTTTAAATTTTGGATTTACAATTTTTTAATTTTTAATTTTTGGATTTTTAAAATGTTGGATAAGCCTAATCAATGAGTTGATTGTTTTCTGTGCAGTCTGTTCCGTCACACCTCACTAATTTCATGACGATTTTGAGCGTAACACTAATGTTGTGACGATTTTGAGCATTACACAACTCTCGATTTCAGTGGCGGCCTCTGATCATGTTGCAGTGTTGCACAATGACCAGTTTTGAATGTAAAGAATATTTATACTTTTTATTACTTTATACTATTAAACTACTTCCAACTCGTCTTTGTGATAGGTTATTATTGACTGGAAACATGCCTCCATTATTTTTAACTATTTAAAATCATTTAAACATGTAAATGCATGGAGGTCGTCGCATTTGAAAAGCCACGACTTGCTGCCTCATCCTGCCGGCTAGTAACGTGTGCGAGAGGCTTGACTTCGTGGTAACCCTCCCGGGGTTTAAACGCTTTGGTCGTCGCTTGCAAGCCTGTCACAAGGTGATTCTTGTCTTCGCCGCTTGTCTTCTCTGTCACGTCGGCTGCTCTGCAAGCAAGATTTCTTCTTCAAGCGCGCGAACTATGAAGTCCCTCATAGAGATGCCAATTGCCTATGTAATCACTTTGCTCCTATGACTTTTTGTTGTATCTCCATCGGTTATGCCTTAGAGTTACATATTTTTATTTTAACTAAATTGTGTAATTTTCTACACATTTAGTAACTTAATTTTTTACGATTTATAGAACAGCTAAAATCATAAAATGTGGCAGAAATATTGGCACATCTATCATAAGTATGCCAAATTTGGTGATTCTAGCTGCCCTACGAGTGTGGAAAAACTGTTTAGTCTAACGTCATTCACATTTAGCACAGTCTAAATCACCCATTCACTAACATTGTTTACCCACTTCCCCATGAGCTAGAAACTTGACATTTGGCAGGCTTAGAGCTTTTAGCCATAATCAATGGAAAAATTCCAAAAACTTCACAATCTTAATTTTTTACCCCCAAAAAAACTTCGAAAATTTTTACTGGCATTAATGTTGACAACTTCTAGCTTTTAGCGTGTAACTGACAAGAAAATTCCAAAAAGTTAAAATTTTTAATTTTTACCCCAGAAAAGCCTTAAAGTCGTTCTGAACTCTTTTTGAAAGGTTTAGTATGGCTAAACAGTAATTATGGGCTTCGGCAGTCTAAATACAAAGACTCTATTTTCGTTACAGTGTCAGTTCATAAAAAAGAGCTTTTTCTGAAAATCACAGAGCCCCGAACGAGCGAAGCGAGAATTTATATATTATCAGGTTGCAAATAATCTTAGTATGTATTTGTATGCATCTAATTCCAGTAAAATAGTGCAACACCCTGTTCCTACAACCACGATCCGCCACTGCTCGATATACCCCTACCGCGGCTAAAGAATAAATAAATAAATAAAAATAAAAAGGTAATTTTTAATAGGTTTGTTCCTATCTTTGACACAGTTCCTACAGCCGTCATGCACTGACATGTGCGCATGCGTCATGGTGATAGTACATGACATGGCGGTAAGAATAAATTTTATACTTAGAACAGTTTTCCGGGCTTATAGGCCGTGCTCCAGTGAAGTTTGACATTCCCTGTTGACAGGTTGATCAGGCCGTCCGGCATGTTCTCCTTTCTTTAACACAGTCCTTTCGTCCTCCAGACATTAAAAAGAAATTCCAAAATGTCTGGCAATTTGGATCAGTGCTCTTTTTAGTATTTGTTATGATTATTACCACCATCTACTATTTCTACTATTTTCTACTATTACTGTTAGTACGAAACCGACACTTAAATCATTGGTCAATGTGTTTTTTTTTGTCTTGATGTCTCAATGTCTCAAGAAATCTTCCTAATGCAACCAGATGAACATGTTGATCCCATTACATATGATGAATTTAAATTGCACTAAATAATAGTAGGAATAAAAAATCAGCAGAATCAGACGATATAAAAAAATGAACTGATTAAATATGCACCTCAGTCTGTAATTGTTGCACATTAAATTTATTTAATCTATGTTGGAAGTATGGCCATGTACCTGAAGTATGGAGACTAGCCAAAATATATCTAATATTCAAGGAAGGTGAGAGGAATAACTATTTTAAACACTTGTTATAAACTACATGAATCAATAATAAAGAACCGGCTGAAGATAATAATGGAGAACATCATCTCAGAGGTCCAAAATGGATTTCGTAAAGGAAGAGCCTGCACAGATTGTATATTTACCTAGGTAGTATTAATCAAATAATTGAAAAACATGATGAATATAGCATACCGACATATATCGCATTTATAGACTTCCAAAAACCCTTCGATAGGGTAAACAGAAATAAATTTTGGCATATTATGGATCAGAAAGGTATACCACAGCATTTATACTTGGATAACAAAATAATTATAGAAACAGGAACAAAGAAAGACAGTGAAACAGCAACAATCAACAAAGGCTCTTTAATACACACATTGATGATGTTATTGAAAAATGGCAGATGCAATTAGAAACTCTTTTTAAAGTTAAGAATATGTATTTAGATACAATTTTATTTGCAGACAACCAGGTTCTAATGTGTAGTTCAGAGGACTATCTGCAAAAAGCCATATACCAATTAACAATTTTAGTAAAAAGTACATACAGTTTTCCTTCCTGACACCGAAAACATAATTTAATGTACTTACTTTTTTTGAAGGAATTCATTCAGGGGTGAAATTAGTAGTTTTTAGAACTTTATCTTGTATTTTTACCCCTTGCAATCAGTTCATTTTTATTATGCATAAAACACGGAAGCCATAATATGGTTCTGAGTGAAGCAGGTTGAGCAACTATGAAGCAGGATGACCAATTGATCTTCTTGCAATAAGGTAAGTAGTGGCAGGTAAATTCTATTTTAGTGGCAGTTAGATTAGGTTAGGTTTGTTTGGTTAGGTTGGTAAGGTTATGAACAGTGATATTAGTTTTGTAGGGCATACCGAATTCACGCATTTCAGAAATGTGCCATATTATATATCCAGTGAGGTTTGTCATTTTGGTTAACCTGTTTATCCACATAAGATTGCCGTGAGTTATATGTTATTATAATGAATTACGTATTTTAAGGTAAGAGAATTACAGGATATATTCTTATACGAGGATGTATCAATAAATAACCGAACTGATTTAATTGTATTTAAATAAACCACACTGGAACGAAATGGCTGCTAGTCGCAAAAAGGTGAAACCTTCATCTAGCAGTGCTGTGAATCCCAGTCATGCAGAACGATTCCGTTAGGAGTTACACCCGGATATCGCAGGTGGTGTTTACTGTACCCAACATGGAACTGAAATTCCAGCAATGCGCATCGATGTTCAACTCCTTATCACTTTGAAAATGGCGACCACGTGGCTCCTTTTTCACTTTAGGGAAGAGGTGAAAATCGCAAGGTGCGAGATTCGGAGAATGCAGTGGATGAGGCATGATCTCAATGTCCAATTCTTCGACATCTTGAGTTGCACGTGCTCGATGAGCCAGCGTCTTGGTGCAAGATCCATCCTGTCCTGGCAAGATCTGGTTCCTACAGACAAATTCATTATATCTGCAACCTTCGCAATTGTTATGCGACGATCTTCTTGCACAGTTGTGTCAATTGTGTTGATGTTAACTTTCGTTTTTGCTGTTAAGGGTCTTCCAGGGCGCGGAGAATCTTGAAGGTCTTCATAACCCTCTTTGAAACGTTTGTGCCACTCAAAGACTTGTGTGCTGCCTAAAGCATGGTCTTTATATGCTTGCTCCACCATTTCTAAGGTTTCTGTAGGAGTTTTGTCTAGAATAACACAAAACTTTATTGATGCGCATTGCTGGAATTTCAGTTCCATGTTGGGTACAGTAAACACCACCTACGATATCCGGGTGTAACTCCTAACTGAATCATTCTGCATGACTGGGATTCACAGCACTGCTAGAAGAAGGATTCACCTTTCCGCGGCTAGCAGCCGTTCCGTTCCAGGGCGGTTTATTTAAGTACAATAAAATCAGTGCGGTTATTTATTGATACACCCTCGTATATGAACCATTTCGCACCTAATTATAATCCATGCACCTAGGGACATATTTTTAACATTGTACCGTTTAGTAAAAATTTAAATTGTATGGCTAAGGATATAGGGCTGGTCCCCATCTTGCCTACTAAAACAAATAGATTTTGATGATGAATCTGATTCTTTTTTCTCCTCAAATTCGGAGTAGGAACAGCATTATTTTTTTAAAAACTCTGTGTGATTTCAGTTAAATGGACAGAGCATAGTGTGAAAACTTCCTTGGAGTGAAGTCTTCATGATTTTTTAAATCATGTACTGTATCTTTCTTAAATAGTGAATTTACAAAACTTACATTACTGCACTAAAAAAACACAACACACAGTCATAATTATTACACAAATGAACACAATACGATAATCAAACTGGAAGAGCTGCACGTTACTACCGAATGCTAGGCTGCTGTGCTGGGCAGAGGTAATATCATCACAGTACGGTGGGGAACTTCAACAGAGTTCTGCTAGAGAACTTATCAGGCAACACAGATTTTCTGTGCACTTATTTTGAGAACATAATCTTGTCAACTAACAAAACTCGAAATTTAATCGGATAGGGCCTTTAATATTTCAAAGTTAATATAGCTATAATTTAACATATATTTTTTCTGTTAAATTTGTGAAAGGTGTAAATTTTCAAATATCTGACTGCATTGTAGTCAAGGCCTTCTCTATTCAATATCAGGAATGGAATAAGTCTACTGAGGCTATTTTTCTTTATTCATTTGTCCAGACTTGATATACAGGGCGCACCAATAAAATGTACCTGTTTTTAAATGCACATAAGTTTGAGAATAAATGACATAAATCAATTGTAAAAATACAGACATGGAGAACAAAGATGGGAGAATCATCTGTTAAGAACAACATGTTCAATATGTCCACCTGCAAGGCCCATACAACGATTCAAATGAAACCCAAAATTGTGTATCACTCTAGCACACATTTCCGCCAGAATTGCATGAATAAATTCTTCGATGCTTCTCTTGAGCTGGCAGACTGTGTTCGGGTGTCATTATACACATTGTCTTTTGTGTAGACCCACAAGAGGAAATCTGCGAATTGTCTTTGGTGTTGGAGCTTCTCGAACATGGAAGTGATTGTGGAATCTCCTCTGTTTCTCTACTATACATTTTGTTTCCAAATAAAATTTGACTATTATAATTCTCTCTGGCGTAGTGAAAACCATTATGGAATTTTCTCCCAGGCTTGCACAACAATGTGTAGAAAAGAACAAAGATATATTACCAACTTCACAAAATATTAAACGAGAAAAACAGGTACATTTTATTGGCGCACACTGTACTTCTGTTAATCTATTTCCATTACAGGTGGCTTTAGCAAGTGATCCCCATAAAACCAATGAAAAGAAGGCTTGGTATACTTTGAAGCCTGAAAATGAATAGAAAGTAAGTCAGGATACTTGCTAAGGAGGAGAAACACTGGAAGGAATTCCATTAAAACCTTTCCAGGGGAAGAGCTACAAATTATATGTTAACTGAAAATTCTTCAGAAATCTTCTTAATTAATTTTATTTTCAATGAATGTTACAATTTTCTATGACAAAAATTTGAATTTCTTTTAACTATACAATCACAAAAAATGAGTACTTTAATTTTAACAAAATTAAGCACGGTAAAAACTAGCCACACATCCACCGAAATGTACATATTATTATTACTTTTAAAACTGTAATGGTAGGTTTTGTTTATAAAATATAATTAACCTGCAAACTACAACTGGAAACATTTTGCATGCTATACAAACTGCTTTATACGAACAATGTTTTCTAAGTACTGTAATACAATTATCATTGATGACTGCAGCACCACTTGTAGTTGCTTGCAGCAAATTTCATATTCATTATTATTAATTATATTTTATTTATTCATTGAAGTATTCAGAATTAAATGTGATCATAATAAGTATGTAGTAACTGACAAATGCATTTGCACCCCATTTGAACATCATTCTACAATATATTGAACAGATACACTAGTCATACAGATAAAATCTGTTACATGTCCAATATGTGACTTTATAGTTTACTGGCACCCCTTTGCAATGGAATTTATCAATAAATAGCTTTCTTATCAAGCTAGTGACAAATGTATTGCAACATTTCTCCACAAAGACTATTAAAGTCTTAATAAAAATTATACAGATTTTAATGTAGTAGTTGACAAGCTACTACTCAAATCTATTCACTTTTAGTTTTGTAAATACAAGACTGAGTCTTATGAAGTTTCATAAAGAAACTACTAAGCTTATTTTATCTCACAAGCCATTTCACAAGTGAAGGGAGTAACAGAATAAAAGATTTCATATCTTATCAAGGAATTTTTACCACCTTCCAATACAGTGTACAGTCTTGAAACATAAGTAAACATTCATACATACACACACTTCCAAATAAAACTGTACGCATAATAAATATTGCTATATTACAACATAAATTACAGACAATTCAACATTCTCTTCACACTGGTCACCCTACCCATTAAATATTGCAAATTAAGAGTCTTAACTGTCACTGATATTGTTTTCCATTCAGCATCAAGGTGTGTATAAAGTAAAGGGAAGCACCATACACAGAAAAAGAATTCAGACAAAACATAATCATTTGATGCTAGCAAAGGAACATCCCATTGCTCCCCCTTCAAGTTGTAATTGCACAAGACTCATTTTCAACCTCTTATACACCTGAATTAAGATTACTAATAAAAATTTGCAGAAATTGTGTCAAACGGTGCAAAAAAATCACTGCAAATTCATTGTAAAAAAGAGGCGTTCTCAGTATCTTATTTTGGCTCATTGGTTTATTAGGTATTTTTAAAAATAAAATTACAATACAGATTAATATTTATTCTTGCTAAATTCTCTTGAATACAATGATATAAATAATGCAGATACTGTATTTAGATATTTGTAAGATTAAGTTGATTTAATTTGAAGGAAAATGTGAATATGTGCAACACAAGCAAATCGCTAAGCTTCTCCAGTAGTTTGTCTTTTTTTATCACTAACTATAATCAACTGAAGTGCCATGGAGAAGATCCTAAATAAATTACTTTTGTTATTCATGTTTTGGAAGTTTCAAAAATACTAAAGATTTGACTAGGATTGAACTTGGGATTCAAGAATGGTAGTCTGTGACACTAACCACTTGAGCTTAACTGACACTTGTTTACAGGCATAGGAGTAACATAAATCAACAGGCATTCAGAAAGAATTTATAGTGATTTCCGGTCTTCAAAAATACCTTTAGACTGTAATTTCTTATTACTCATTTCAAGAGCTTTAAAATTAGAGGGGAGAACGATGGGGAGGTTCCCTTGTAACATGTAAGTGTGTGCATTAAGATGGAACGTTACTTATATACTGGTAAGACTTCAGTAATTATCTCTTGCTATAAATACTGATGCCATCATCTAAAATCTATGTGAATACTAACAAATCAGATAAATAATACTGACAAAAAATGTAAAATCAGTGATTGTCAATCGTATTGCATTTCCTTATGCTTTGGGAGGATAACAAGAAAAATTGCCATTAAATAAATTTGGGCTGTTTAAATTTACAACAGTTAAAATCCAAGTTTCGAAGCCTAGCAACTGAAGTAGCCAAGGAAAAGACAATTTATTCACAGATGGAAATTATGCAGAAAGTTCACTTCATGGCTACCGGAATTTCTCTCTATTCACCAAAATATGTTACACTACTTTTATTCCATTCCAGGTATTAATTTTAATAATGTTAGAATAATCAACTTGAATTAAAAGGAACTTCAAAACAGGGGTAGATATTTGGATATATACCAAGTACAACATATGAATGATTCACTATAAGAATAAAGCCTATATTTATTTATATTAAAAAACTACATAGCTGGCATTTTATAAATATACTGAAAATAAGCTACCATGATTTACAAAACTTAATTCAAGCTGCACTTGATAGTGACTGCCTCCATTCTCCAATGATTAGCACTATTCACCATGGATCTGGAGGCTCGGGTTCTATTCATGGTACCACCTTGGATTTTTCTGAGGTAGGACATTTGGAGCAGCCTAGTGAGAACAATTAAAGAGCTACTGTAATAAAGAGAGAGCAGCTCAGATTAGGAAGCCATTATGATGGTCATGGGAGTCAGCACACTGAGCCTATGCTCCGTTTCTATGCCATCTACAAATGAACTAAAAAATCACGAGGCAGAGATGCAGAGTTGAACAGTAGGTTCTACTCCTACTCCTACTTTTTACTGTACTAAATACTGCAATTCTGAATGTGTTAAACATCTATTTTATAAAAAACGATTTTGGACGTGTTCAGCATAATAAACTTAATTATTTCAGCACCTCTAACATTTGATTGCATGTACCAACAACTCAAAATTCAATAAAATTTATTCATAAAAAGGAATTTATGTAATTACATTCTACGTGGACGTTTTAAGAGATAAGTCAAAACCTATAATTTTCATTCCAATTCAATAATTACTAAAAGAAAATAATATGAATTATATGTATTGTTATCAACAGTGTTCGTACACACTTAATATTAAACTTTTCTATTTAGCCTACCTTAAAAATTGTACTCACAATGTAGATCATTTATCACAAAATTAGCTGCCTAGATACTGATATTAAAAGTAACACATATAGGAGTTACAATGAATAAGTTTTGTAATAATCATCTCATAAAGCCATTTTGTGACAGGAGGAAGAATTGTTTTTCTTGTATATGCCCCTTTTTATCCCACTAATATAGCGTTCTTTATCATTACAGATGGATGTCCTATATTTATTCAAAGGAAAATCAATACAGTTGAAGAATGTAAGTACAATTTAACCTTTTCTCTGCTATGTATAGATCCATCACTTCAAATAATTGTTTAAAGCAGAGAGATAAGACTATTAGAGTAATAAAAAGGTAAGGTAAAGTGATCCCTGTATGGGCCAGAGAGACCCGTAGGGTTTCCAGGAGGTTCAGGCTTCCAGATCGTGACATACGGCACATGAAAATGGTAAGGTTATCAGCCCTAAGCACCAGTTGTTATTTACCCCCAGGAATAATCCTGGTACTCATTTCTGTTAGAGGCTGAGTCGACCCCAGGGCCATAGTGCCACCAGAAGGATTAGGCTAATTGAAAAATCTCAACAACCTCATCGGGAATCGAACCTGCAACCTTCCGGTTTGTAACGCAGTGCCTTAACCACTACACCACGGCGAACCCCATATTAGAGTAATGCTTTATGTAAAATGTGAGAAACCAACTATTCAATTATTGTTCTCACTGATTTCAAACTGATGCAAGATGGTTTCATTCAGATGATTACTAGTATAATCATATAAATTCAGGTCTGAAAGGGGTAATAGAACTGAAAATAAGCGTCAGCTGAAAAGAATGAATTCATAAGAATATTTTATTCTTTCCTTATAGGTTAACAACTCTTCATTTAGCCTTTAGTCAACCCACAAGTAAAGTGAATAAGTTTTTTTTTTAATCTAGTAGTCCCAAATATATATATAAATTTTCACTTCCTACTTCTCTGTACAAAAAAATTAAGCCTACAATGTAGGGATACTAATTTTGTCAGTATGTTTCAAAATTATTGGGGACCAATGTCAATTAATTAAATAAAGAAGAGCAACCTTTTTTTTTTATATAAGCAAACGTATATCCACTGCAGGTTTTCTGTATGCTTGCTGCAACTACGGTGGAGCAAACTCAGAAGTCAGACCCCTATTTAGGGCCTACCCAATTTGCAGGATGCATGAACTGTTGTGACTCTTTTTAATCTAATTTGCTGCAGCGTCACTTTACAGACTTGCTTTAAAAAAGAATGCATAGTGATTTGTTCGTTAGTTTGGTCAAATAGATGTATTACGAGAATGGTCAAATACATGTATTACAAGAATTATAATGGTGTCAATCAAACTAAACTCCAGGGGTAGTATGCCCCTAATCATCTGTTACTATTGCCTGTATTGCACACCAGCACATAAACTGTAAAAAAATTGACATTTTTAAAATTAAACAATGCACAAATTACTGCCAAAATTTTAATGACAAGCTACTAACTAAAGTGGACGGAATTATGATCTACAATTTCCATTTGCAGAAATTTTTGGAAAAAGCATGCTACCGGTACTGATGGTTGTAAATTATATCAAAAGCATTAGTAAAACTGGCAATTCTAGCCATAAAAACATGTTTTCAGAGAGTTATGGAAATACTTCTATTCTAATCAAAACTTTGTTTTACATATGTCAGTCTCTCTCAATTTAGCCTTACTTTTATAATCTACATGGTATATCAATGTGATTTTAAAAAAATTGAAATACAATCTATTCAGTTCTAGTTCAAAAACTTTCATGAAAATTAAAATGGATATTAGTTATAAAATATAATTATTGTCATATAAATTCAGGGCTTAATGCAAGTTAAAGAAAATCTGTGATCCAATTCAGTTATGCCACTGTAGTGATAACTAAGTTCAGGCACTGTTCACCCACAACTCGTGGCTGGGAAGTTAGATGAAGAGGTAGAGAGTAGTCCATCTAAGAAGATGTCTGGCACCAATGAGGGGGAGAGAGAGTGGAATGGAAGTCTACCATTGCATTGCATTGTAAGGTACCAAGAGGCATGCATAGGTGAAATGCCACTTCACCTACTTCCCCTGAATAGCCACCCAGCACTGTTGTGAAGGAGAATCCAGTTTCTTTAGAAAATCTTATATGCTTTTTCTCATGGCTCCATGAAAATACGAGGTGTGTCTAAAAAGTTCGGTGAATGGTCTCATAAGTGGGTATTCAAAGTTTGATAGAAGCACGCGTGCCTGTGTAGACACGTCTGGACATGTCTGGACCTGACCTCTGTCGGTACTAGCGCGAATCTTCTAGCGCAGTGCTTATTGCATTCAGTCTAATTGAGTGTTCCGAGTAGTTCGCGTCATGGAGCAATGACACAACATTAAGTTCTGCTTTAAATTGGGTAAAACAGCGACAGAAACCCATGAGATGTTGGTGCAGGTGTACGGGCAGGATGCTGCGAGTAGGAAATGTGTTTATGATTGGTTTGTACGCTTTCGCGCTGGTAAGGAATCTGTGGAGGACGAACCACGTTCAGGCCGGCTATCCACAAGCAGGACACCAGAAAACACTGAACGTGTACGAGAGATGCTAACAAAAGATCGGCGATTGACTCTGTGATTAATAGCAGAAGAATTGGGTATTAGCAAAGACACAGTAAGGACCATCGTTCATGAAGAATTGGGTAAACGCAAGATTTGCTCACGATTTGTGCTGCACATGCTAACAGATGAACAAAAAGCAAGACGTTTTGAGATCTGTGGCGATTTCATCGACATGTGTGACAGGGACCTTTCTAGGTTCCATTGTTACAGGAGACGAGACTTGGTGTTACCAGTACGACCCCGAAACGAAAAGGCAATCGATGGAATAGCGGTCACCTTCTTCCCCGCGACAATAAAAAAAGCCGTGCGGTAAAATCCAAAGTTAAGACCATGTTGATCACATTTTTCGACAAAGAAGGAATCATCCATAAGGAATTCGTTCCTGCTGGCCAAACGGTGAATGCCGCATTCTACTTGGAGGTTCTCAAACGTTTGTTACAGCGCATCCGGCGAGTTAGGCCACAGATGTTCCAGACCGGAAATTGGATGTTACTGCACGACAATGCACCATCGCATACCAGCATCATAGTACGACAATTTTTGACTCAGCGTGGCGTGACAGTTTTGCAACATCCACCGTACTCTCCAGATCTGGCGCCTGCTGACTTTTTTTTGTTTCCACGTCTTAAGCAGGCCTTAAAGGGATCACGGTTTGTGGACGTCGAGGAGGTTCAGAACCATGTGACGGCTATTCTGAGAACGATTCCACATCAAGACTTCTCCAACAGTTTTCAAGCATTATACGAACGTTGTCAGAAGTGTGTTGTGGCTAGTGGAGAGTATTTTGAAGGTCAATAAAGGTATTTACAATTAACATTCTGTTTTTATGTTTTTATCATACCATTCACCGAACTTTTTAGACACACCTCGTATGTTTCATACATTTTTTATGGTAGATATGACTGTCTATGAAGAACCCAATGCTGTAGGATCATACAATGTGCACAAGAAAACAAAATAGCTACTTCAATCACTACTAACATGTCAAAAATTTGATTGTTTCCAGGCAATGGGGGGAAGAAAAGAAAGAAAAGGAAAAAGAAAGAAAAAAAAACTTTCACCAAAAAATTCTCATCTGATGACAAGTGAAAGCAGAAACATGTGCAATATCTTACTGTCTAGGCTAAAGCGTTAAAAAATCTGATTTGCATTGGCAAGTATGAAGGGGGAAATGTTCCAGATAATCTGGTTATAGCTTTCCTCAGCCATTAAGGTGATTCATACAATAATAATTCTTCAGTGTATATTCAAAGTAATTAAGTTATAAAAAACTACAAACTTCATTATTTACTTATTTTAATAGGAAACCTACATCATTTCACTCAAGGCTACAATAAGCACGCAATAAAAAAGGGTTTCACAGTGGTAATATGTCGTGTGCTTGCCATGACGTAGGTCCCTAAGAATAAGACATACGAAACATTTGGTAAATAAGGTTTCATGCAATATATATTTTAAATGAATTCTTGTTTCTAAAACCATACAATTAGCAAGACAAGTCTTGTGGAATACTCTTTTACATCCTCAGTTGCTATGTAAACGAAGATCATTGTTTGGAATTTCTTATGCTCTCTGTTGTAGGTTTGATGTATTTTGTGATTAAATTTACCTCTTGAGGAATTTCAAGATTCATTAGTCTATTATCAAACTTTCGTATTAGATAGATATTTCCCATACTTCTAAATCTTTTTGTTGGTAGGCCATATTAACTTTAAAAATTTGGCATTCTGACAAATTTCATGATTACCTACTGTTCCAACAGTGAGCTGCTACTGCTGATTTTTCTTTTTGAAAAAATTTCATATTTCTCACAAGTTCATCTTACCTATTTCAATTTTACCCATGTATGTTTTATTGCATTCTGAACAATTTATCTGGTCGATTCCTGACTTTTTTTCCTTGAGGTATTTTATCCATATACGGTAGTTGGTTTTAATTAAATTTTTAATGCTGTAGGCCTATTTACTATTTGAAGATAAAGTTATATTGTATTCTTTAAAACATTTGGACATTTTTTCCCTTTCTCCATTGAATGAGTTAAGTTATTGTTTTATCAATTTCTGTTTTTGGAATTTGAAATTTTCTTGTCTATTAGTATCTTAGTAAAAAATAAAGTGATCCCTATCCAGGCCATGGAGGCCCAGAGGGTGCCAGGAGGTTGAGGCTCCCAGATTTTGGACATTTGGCACATGAAGGTGGTAAGGTTGTCAGCCTTATGCACCGGCCGCCTTTACCCCCAGGATTGCTCCTGGTACTCATTTCTGTTAGAGGCTGAGTTGACCCCAGGGTCATAGTGACACCAGAAGGATTAGGCCAATTGAAAAATCTCAACGACCTCATCGGGAATTGAACCCGCGACCTTCCGGTTTGTAGCGCAGCGCCTCAACCACTACGCTGCGGTGTACCCTCTATTAGTATCTTACTGAATCCAATAATTTATGCAACTTTCCGCATTTACAAATATTCTTGATCATTTGCTTCCTTCATTAATGGGAGGTTAACCAGTACATGTATTAAACCATTAATTACTGCGTGTTTGTGGTTTTGGATATTATTTAAAATATATACATTGCTTCACTGTGAAAAGTTTCACTGGTTAAACAAGGTTTCATACATTTTGCCATATATTCACGTGCCTTAACTTAGAAGTTTTATTCAGCTTTATTTATACATGCTTTAATTGCATATAGGTAATACCGCTTGTTTAGGATCTTTGGATGCACCAGTAAACAGTGTATCTATTTCTATTGTCATTGTGTTTTTCGTTCACTGATATTGAATTCAATACCAATCTTTTAATGGTTATAAAATTATATGGAATAGAGGCGATGAATTGTGGTAAGTAAAGATTCAATCTGGCATTTGCCTTTGCAACTGTGGACACCATGAAAAACCCAAAATTGAATTGGCTGGCAACTGGATTTGAAACTGGGACATCCCAAATTCAAGTCTGCAATGCTACTATCTCGGCTATCTTGCTTGGTGAAATGAAATTGAAACAAATGAAAATAAGACACATAATTACATGCTGCTTCAAAATGTAGTCCTCATAATTGTGAAGTTCCTACAAAATAAAACAGAAGGAAAATTCTTTTCTCAGAAACACAATTGGGTCTCCTGTGTTTAATGTAGCCTACTTATGCTTCTTTTTTTCTTAATGAAGAGCTCATGAGAGAGAAAATGCTGGAAAAATTAAAACATATATTGTTATTATTATTATTATTATTATTATTATTTGCAAATTATATGTAGTAAATAATAACATTTCAAACAACAAGTGGAATTAATTCCTAATAAATATACGATGTGAACATATGCAGGAGCCATCCCAAACCAAGACCATCACTCTCTTAAGCCTGGTTTATGAAAAATGAAACTATGGAAATAAATAACATGTCATTGTTTTCTTGAAGAGCAATTCTCCAAAGGTAGATTTGTATTCTCGCAATGTTGTGAAGAACTACTAGTGTTTTTGGTAGTTTTGACTCTTAGGAGCAGAATATTAACAGGGAAATCTTTTGTTTTGTGTTCCAAAGGTGTGTTCAATGCTTAGGCCAACTCAGTTGCCACTTATAGTGTGCTTTGCTCTCATAATGTCCTATTGGAGCTAAATGGTATTTTCATCAGGGGTGCACTAAACCCTAAAAAATATTCCCATGAAAATTTGCAGGTGAAAAAGTGCATGAACTTCTGACGTACTGAACACACTGCCTCATATATTCAAATATTATAATGAATAACCTGCATATTTACAGAAAAAAGACCTTTCCAGTTTTGGAAATATTCTGCATTCTCACCTCCTGATATAGTCTGTCATATTTTGCACAATGCACAAACACAAGCTGTTATCGATTTGATATCTCAACAGAGAAGAGATATGGTGTATAGATATTTGTGAAGCCAATTAGACTGTTGAAAATTCGGAAAACCCATTTTCAGTATTATGGATTCCATAACACTAATGAAGACATAGGCTATGTATCATTTCAGAAACTGGGCATTAGTATGTCTTCTTAATAAACTCACTAGTTATGGCCTACTCTAAAGCATGTAAAAAAAAAATAACTAAATGCCATGACAACCTCATTATATTCCATAATATAATATCTATCTTTGATTGTTGCACCCTGCATCACAATAGAACATAGAATGACATCATTATAAGATGTATAACTACATTTGTGTCAGTAAATTTACTACACATAGTAAAATCAGGTCATAATATAGGCCTAATTGGCTTATATGAAGATTTTCTGTTCTGTCCATCATAAAGAGCAATATTTAATATTAATTACTGATGAATATAGTAACAATGTAGTACATCCAATCTAATGTGTGTATTTATCATAGGTAATCCCATGAGAGTTTACGAGTTTATCGATAGAATTTATCTGATAAAACTCGTCAACTTGAGTTGGATTTATTAAGACTAATCCTGAATAAAATGTAACGGATTATATAAATAATAATATTATATTCTAATATAAATAGTTATTTCTGGTTTGTTTAAAATAAAATCGTTAAAAAGTGTCAGCAGTCAGATCACGGCATACTAAATTAATGAACAGTCTGCATTATGGAATACCAAGCAATGCTACCAACGAAGTAGTGACAAAAGAGTTAACCTCAAAATTTAGAGAAACTAAAATCATAACAAAATAAAAACTGCCACTGCCACTATCTACTTGAATGTTCATTGGTTTTCTTCTCATATTGATAGCCCAATCTGCTGCGTTTGAGATTCCCTAGTCAATTCAATTGAACTGTACTTACGATCTTCACAGAACTTTTGTAACTGAATCTATATGCATTTTATTTTTCTTTCAGTATTATGTGGTTTAGCTTCCTTTATGATATCAATTTCGTCAACAGACGCATTACCAAACCTTGAGCTTTCATTAGCACCAACAATGGATGACGTATTCTAGTAATAACTTCATAGCGTTACTGTTACAGTTCAGTAACAAGCTGACGTTCTATCAGGTAAAATGACTTCCTTGCAAGTCCTAACAAGAATATTGTAAGATAAACGGCCGTGATTAGTCTAAATCCGAGGAATTGCTAAATGCTATTGGTCAATATCCAATGAGTGGAACAGTCTTAATAAAACAACTGCAGCTCAATTCTGAAATGCTTCTTGTTTATGACACCACTTTTGTATGAGCCAGGAAAAAGTTCTTGTTTGTTAGATAAAGATAGTACAATACCATTTTCTGTTGATAATCTACAACAATAACGTATTTCAATTCTCCATCATATTATTTTTCTTTTCAGGTGTTCAGTATTTCTCTATTCTGTACCTCCAAAACTCTGATTAGTAGGTAGGCTATTAGAAAGAATTAACAAAACCTGTTGACAACTAGTTGTAGATTCTCCCAACGCTGGGAGCACTGACTCAGACTAATAACTGGACTTTCAATATTTGTACTGCATGACAAGAAATTTCAGTAAATAACTTAGTAATATATATTCAAGAGGGAGATCATAGCATTTCCCATAATATGATTACCGTCCTTTAGTTCTAATTTATCACTGTTTTCAACTTATTGCTAGTCCACAATTTGCAAAACAAAAAATACACTTTTAAAGGATCAGTATCTAGTAATATGTAATACTATAAATTTTTATTGTAAAATTAACTAATTTATGCTACTAAGAAAATTAAATTAGCATTCATACCATAACTTCTGTTGAGAGAAAATTAACAAAATTGTCACTTTGAAGAGAATTAGGGCCTAATCCCTTTTTTAAGTGACATATAGCATAATTTCTACAATTTTCATTTCCATAGCAATGAATGTACTGTTATTACAACAATACTGCAGAGGAACCATGGAAACAATTTATTAATATAAGTTACAGGGTCATATGCAATTAGAATGCTGAATGGCTTATGAGTGACAGAAAAGATATTGTAAAAATTGGCAAGGTCGCAGGGAATTAATTAAAATACCAATATGACTATTTACTTCACATGCTGCCATTAGAAGGGAAGGGAAAAGGAACAAAATAAGTATCTTAGTACCGTTAATACTTAATTGCTTACAATAAACTTTAAATACCTTTATAATATTTACATTATAAATTACAACTAGTAATAGCTGCCATTTGGCACCAACATCCATTGTTGAAGTCATAACAATGATTTATTGTATTTCCTCTCATAGGAATAGAAATATAAATTAAGAAGAAGCAGAATTACAATTTGTAAAATAGATGGGGAAAAATAAAATAAAATACAATCGTAGACAGTCAAGAAATGGAATGCTACATCATTCTTTTCAGAAGACCTTTAAGGATTTGTCTATCCTAGAAATCCTTATCCTGTAAAGTAATCTTCTTTCTTAATTTATATTTAATGGTATACATCACTTCCTCAGTGCATTAACAGTTAATGTAGAGCAACTTGCACCTTAGCATATATGCCACAATATGCTAATAGCAACAAAGATGAAGTCTCGAAAACTTCATCCCATAATAAGAAAGAAGCAATGCATTTCCAATTCGAACATTCTCACTCTCTAATATGACTGGCAACTAACAAATACACCATTTATACACATAAATTCATTCAATCTTGCCTTATATATTTACTGTATACTGTATATATAAAAAACAAAAAAGCTGTAACTCATTGCTGCTTCAAATAAAGACAGGTCTTTGTGAGCTATTTCAGTTCACAAGTATTATTATTATGGATTTTGTATTGAGCAAAGCCTAAACAATTTTGATAAGAGATAATTATCAATACAATGAGACTGTTCCTCAATATCCTATGCTTAGAATAATTAATACAGGGATTGGAATGTGGAAAGTAAGAAATGCAAATAAACAAAACAGTGTATGGTTTTATTTTGTTTAAAAAAAAAAGGAAACAATTCATAAATTATGCCCTTATATAGCTGCCACATATTGAATACTCAGCCATTTTAATGATCTCCCCTTGCATAATATCTAGCTATGCTGTCATCCATCCGTGAAAAAAATGGGAAGGTTGTACCTTTATTAATATAATTAGTTAAGAAGCAAAAAGACAAATATATTTCATACAAGAAGCAAACAGAAAATTCTGATTTTTTTTAACGTATGGTATTGACTGAAGAAAGCAAGAAAGAAAGAAAGAAAGAAAGAAAGGAAGGAAGGAAGGAAGGTAGGAAGGAAGGAAGGAAGGAAGGAAGGAAGGAAGGAAGGAAGGAAGGAAGGAAGGAAGGAAGAAAGAAAGAAATGCTTCACAAAATACAAAATTTTCCTAAAGCAAAATAGGCTAAAAATTATTTCGCCATTCTGAATATTAGTTTTTAGCTTGAAAACTGCTAAGCTATTGTTCTTCACAAAACAATCTCTTTTCTTACAAAGTAGACAAAATTCATAAAATAAAATATGCTACCTTTTTACAGGAATTATGTTGTAAATATTCCACAATAAAATTTATGGATTTATGAAATATTATTACCGGTATTATATGTTCATTATTGGATATAAATATGTTTGAATCTTGCCATAATCGTAATATTTTATTTTTACTTTTCTGTACCTTCCCATATTTCCCATATATTACACAAAAATTACATGGCTTACCCACATTCCAATATCCCTGCTTAGGAAGAGGAAAGTCAAGACAAAGTAAAGGGAGTTACTTGCGTTTACTGGCTTTCTCTGCCAATTTCTCTGCTTTTTTCTGCAGCCTCTCTTTTTCTTTCCTCTCCTTTTCCTGTTGACGTTTTTCCTTCTCGACTTGAACTTTAAGTTCCTTCAGTTTTCGTTTCAGTCTGTTTTTGTCATCACCGTTCACTCCCAACTGTTTGAAGTCTCGTGATTCCAGCTGCAATAATCCAGCACCCCCTATCTGCTGCTCCAAGAATTTAGGGATGTGCTGTTCCAGTCCCAGAGCTAGCAACCACTGACATACCTGTTCATAAAAGAAAACAAATTGTTAACAAGAAAGCATTTAAACTATGCTCGATGATTAATAACTACAACAAATGTTTTGTAACATTTAACTATATGGAAGATCAGATATACAGATCACTTTGATGGATGGACTAACAAAGTTAGCATTGAAAGAAAGCTCAATTATTTTTCAAATAATCTGTTTCCTAACTGCACAATAGAACCATATTCCACTAAAAGCCTTTAGGAAACTCGGAATTTCACTCATGTACTCCTTTCCACGAGACTGTCAACTTAAATAAATGACAAGGAAACCCGAAAAGTTTCCTTTGCAAACTGCTAGGAAACTTGAGGCAGACCTGAGAATGGGAAGATGTGTCAAATAAAGTTAACAAATAATTATCTAAGAAATAATTCTCTTCTGAATTAATTTTACACTATTTTATAATGAAAAAGCTTGAAACTTATATAGGTAGTATAGGTGGATCGTTTCAATATATGGTCCAGTCATATTAGGGTTTACCTGGAAAAAATTATCCAAATTATGCATATGTGTAGTACATGGGCGTACGGTGAAATTTTGTTCGGGAGGGGTTCAGTGTAAAGTCGTCTCAGCTCCATGTCCTTGCGCACATTGTGAATTATTATTTTTTTTAATTACTAAACAGTTATATTGTGATAATTAATACAATGTAATAAATTAATATGCAGCTCAGTCTTTGAAAGTGTTTTTCTTGAGATATCTATCCATTTCTCGTTTAAGCTAGAGTCTAGAAATAAAAACTTTCTTTTGAAAAATTATCATAATACTGTATGGTGTTTAGGGCACGTTTTTACAGTCGTCTGTAAATCCACCGGTGGAAAAGCCCGATTACTGCTGATTACTTCATGATAATTTTGTGATGAGCTTGTGATTACTGTTGGCTTTGCGAACAGGTTGATGGATTTTGGCAGGAGTATTCGAGTTGTCGTTTGACAGATTCCGAAGGGATTTTTGTTTACTAGTAATACACCACTGTTATTAGCCTAAGCTGAAAAACTATCAACACATTACCGTTTTGAAATTTGAATCTTAAATAAATTACGATAAATCTTAAATAATGCTTTGTTGTGTATGAAATTGTAAAATATGTAACAACCGAATCAGAGTTTTCTTTTTAAATTTCATTCCATGATTTATAATCTTCAAAATATTGCAGATATTTCGGGAGGGGTTTCAACCCCCTGAACCCCCCCCTTACCGTACGCCCATGGTGTAGTACATTAACAACAAAATCAACACATTTAAAATCTTGTGAAATGGTGGCCAAGTTTCAGTTTTTTTTTCATTAACCACTGTACACACAAATGTTTGAAAAAAAAAAGCTCAAGACCATTAAAAAATATATCTTTTTAGACCATATAACTTTTGTCATATCTCTCATGGTTTTTTAGAAGAATGTTAATTAATATTCCAAAAACTGGAATTTTTATATTTTTATTTTTATATTGCATTTAACATGTAGATTAATCTTCACGATAGGAAATTAAACAAACATATAGCTGAAATGTTGCTAAGGAAGGAAGAGATAATGGAGATTATGCTTATTCGGTATTCATTTCACCAAAATTTATTTCTAAACATCATTTGGTCAGACAAGGCCACTGTCAAGTTTTGGCACTTATAAACTGACTTAATTGTACTTATTGGTACACAGCCGTATCCAAACAAATATTAAGAAAGAAACTATGGTAAAAATTATACTGATTGAGCATAATTTTCATTATTTCTTCTTTCACATGTAATTAGCAATCATAAGAACTATATCGCCATATTTATAAACGACTTTAATTTATTTAAATTCCATAATTTTTGGTTACTTTCATGCCAATTTAAATTCCCTAAGTATGTAGTTACTTCTGCAGTCCTTATATAGTAGCTGTGTATAGGGCAGCAGTTAACTTACTTACGAGCTAAATACAACTCTTACAACTACAGTATTTTCTTCAGGAAACACAAATACCTGCTCTTTGGACCATTCAGCAACAGGAGCACTCTGCCAGAAGTGAGATGATTTTTTCTCTCCTGAGTATGAAGTATTGAGATCCTGTGGGTGTGGTGGAGCCCATATATCTCCAGAATCTATTAACAAAGCCAATACAACATATAAATACAACTAGTATAATTTTACACTCATTTACTATATGTATATAAGAATTTCTGAAAGCTTAGAAACACACTGTATATAAGTGGCTCACCGCCATAAGTGCCCAACACACATTTATTAGACTTAAACTTCCTATTTTATTCATTTATTTTTATTTAACTGTTCCAGATTAGCAGTAATACTTTGTTTTCTTGCCACTCCACGATTATCTAGCACATACAAGCTAGCTCATTCATTCTTGACTAATGTCCTTCAGAGAGGGACCAATGGGCTAGCCTAGCCTCAATAGCACGTCAGAAAAATAGCTCATGTTACAATAACAAGCAGTCTGCTTCCCTGTACTCTATTTGGAGACGACAGTTCATTGCTAATTCATGCAGCACGGGTACCTGCAAGTGTTTTAACAAGTGCTACTTACTTAATAATGTAATAATGCCTCCTATACTGTCAAAACTAACAAAACTAAAAGGGAAAACTCTACACAGTCAAAGTCACGAGATTATTGCTAATGTTTATGAGTACATGAAGGAAGAAGTCAAACATAAAGATCGATTTTCTCCAGCGTATTTTAAAGAAATTCAGAAAGTGCAAAGTAACGTACACAACATCTGACTCAGCTCCTGCCTCTGTGTGCCTGTCCTTCTGCAAAAGGTGAGTAAGTGACTCACAACAACCTCTCATATAATTTTATTCATTTGCCAATTGTACAGTAAAGCTTGAGGAGCGAAGTGCAGGAAGAGCGCTGTGAAAATAATTTCAACGAGCAACACACGAGCAGAGCACAACTACCAAAAACATGTCCCAATGTGAAATCAGAAATCCTTTGTGTTCATCAAAAAAACCGACAGGAGACGGTTGGTAACAGAATATGCCTTGGATAAGAAAATAAACTGCTCAAAGCACTGGTTCATTTTACATCACACGTTAAATTTACATTTTTCCATAGTTTTCGTGAAAATAAAATTGTGAGAAACTTTTATCATTTAGAGGTAATTCTAGGAAGTACGGATAAGAATTTCAATAATTTTTAACCAAATTTATTTTTGTGTGCCCAATGATCATACTGTACATATACAAAATAATGAACATAGGTTTCCAGAAACTAAACAGAAATCAAAATTAGCAATACCGGTACTATGAGAATCTGAAACTCTGTAGCAATGGAAAGAAAAGTTTGAAAGGTATAACACCTTTGTCACCCTCATAATTTGACACTCTGGGCCTATACGACCTAGTGTTCGAAGTGAGACAGTATGCAATACTGGTAAAAATGATTTTATGATATACCGCCCCTGGAGTTATTTTCGGTTGGCACAGTTATTATGACATATCGAGAGAGCAAGTCAAAGACTGTTCTTCTTCCAGCCCAGTTAATGACAGTAAGGCGCCTGATGAAGACTAGCTGGCATAGTTGAAACATTGCGTGACTATTTTAGTAATTCATCCACTGTATACAATTAATTTTGGACTAATGTTCAAATTTGTTAGTAACACAAGGCTGGGTTGTTGCAATGTTGTGGCTATTAAGGATAGTTCGTAGTACTGTTAACAAATTCAATCTTATGAATGTGCAGATTTCTGTACTTACGGCATAATAGCTTATTACAATTTACTCCCTTGGTTCAGTAGTAGTAAATGTAGAGTTCAAGTAGAATGAATGTAATTAAATACAAAATTTTAAAACCTTAGAAAATTACCGGTAGTACCATACTAAAATAAATGATTTATTGCTGAGAATATGTTACCAAGCAATGGGCTTCATCTGCTAACTTGTAATAATGAGGGTACTGATTTTGGTTTTGATGTCAAAACAATAAAAAACCAAAATGGAGTTAATTACTTTGGTTTCCGAGAGGCACAATATGTGTACACTTAAGCACAAAAGAATAGTATTTTCACTCTATCATGATATAATTGATGACGGATGGGCCACTACCTCACTTCTGCCAAAGGTGTGAAGATACTGAGCATTAATTGCATAGCAATTAAGTTGTGTTAAATCAGACATTATTATTAGTGTAATTAATGCTCTTGTTTAACAAAATAGTACCGAAGAGAAGACAATTGGACACTGTCTTTGCATCTACAGTATATGCTACTGATAATTTATTGTAGTTTGGAAGCTTAAAAATACGCTTTGGAAGATCGACACTAAAATCAAATTGGCTTCACTTGACTATAGCTAATATATTCTAATAATTTATCAACACAAGTGGCAGTGAATCATGCAGTTGAGTGGATTTTAACTGAAACAGCATGTGAATACATCACAGACAAATAGATTTCCATAAAATTTAGATTGCTATATTTCAAACAGGAGAGAAAGAGTAACCTTATCCTGATCAAGTGGAACATTCTAGCATGCAATGTGTCTGTCAAATAGCAAAGATTATAAGATTACGAAATTTATAGGGTAACAGAAATAGAATAATATTTTGTTAATTAAGTGAGATGGCTGACATTTAAACACTTTAGACTTCACTTTTACTTACATTTTTGCAGAACGTATGTTTCATGGGCTTTGCCCACATTTACAACTGCTAATCAACTAGCAGTTGAAAATGTGGTCAAAGCCCATGAAACAAAAATGTAAGTAAAAGTGAAGTCCCAAGTGTTTAAATGTCAACCATCTCACTTAACTAACATTGTATATTGCTTCAGTGTATAAAAGTTCCATTATTTTATGGTGTTTTAAAGAATAATATTTGTTACTTATTATGAGGGTGGTACTAACTGTGGGCCTAGGAGCGGAATATTCCTATACACAACACTGAATATATGAGTTGTAAATGACAACAGAAAACTCAACAGTATGGCTAACCTAGAGAATACAGTCATCATGTACTTAAATTGTTTTTGACCTGAATATTATATTGCATAAATAACCCCACATCATATGATAACACAAATAAATAATTCTATAAGATGGGGGTTGAAGGGGCTTGCTTTCTCAATTAAACCACAAAAAACATTAATATTTCCCTAGATTAGATTAGATAACAGGAGGTTCTATTCAAGTATTATTGACCTCCTGCACGACAACCTAGAAGGCTTATTGTGTAACCCCACTGGAAGAGACGCTCTCACCGATTCCCAAAATCTGTTCCCTGAACAATTTGCAGTATTTTGGTTCCAATGTCAGCAACTGTTCCTAGGTCTTCCCTGGTTATAGAAAGAATAAATCTCTTTCTGCCAAGAGTAGGCAATCAAACAGGATGTGTGAGGCAGTCTCCTCATCCTGTCTGCATATTCTGCAGATGGGTTCATCTTTGTAGAGTCCCACTTTGCTTAAGTGTTTCCTGAGGTAACCACATTCAGTAATTTCTTACTCCATATTCCTCTTTTGTCCAATCTTAAAAGAGATTAGGAAAGAATGATGCTTGGACCAAGTTTACCATCTGAATTGTGTGTTTTTCCCCAGTTCATGTTTTTCCTGAGGTTTTACCAGACAGCAAGTGAGAGAGAAATGAGAGAGAATGAAATAGAGAGACAGAACAATATAGATGAAGAATGAGAGAGGGAGACTGTACAAGAGTAAGTGGGCCACGTAATATCCAACTTGTTAGGTCCGATGGTCGGGATAACCAGTTGGATTTGAGGTTACATACTTCCCAATTTATCAGTAAAGATAGTTTTCTTATACCATGTGCATATAGTGCTAGTACATGACTCAGATGTGTGTTAACAGCAATTACTGTAATTCAAAACTACATATTTAATTTTTATTTTGAAAGCAAACATCAAACACTAAAAACAATACACTCATCATAAGGTACCATATAAATGGAGGAATACATCACTATGATGTTTCTACAGCTCTCAGTCCAACTTTTAAAAGCCGCATTGAGATGCCCAATTCCTGACAAGCTTTTTAGTTCTCTGGTTATAGAGTTGTTGCTTATGAAGTTACATTTTTACTGAAAGATTTAGACACAAATGATTTTTCTTATTTTATGCACATGAAAGAGAAAGATTCTGTCACCTCCAACAGCATAGTGAATTGAAACCTTTTCATTTGAAAAAAATGTGACGACTTACTATTCTGAAATAATCTGTAGGTGCAGAAGAAAGGCTAATGGTGGGACTCATATTTTTTTGCGAAGAGAAGAAACAATGAAGACTTAAAATTCCATGCAGTAAGTTAACTTTTAACAGCCATAATTCTGGAAACCTCTTAACCCTATTTATGAATATTTAAAGCAGTATATTAAAGTAAGGAAATATTTAAAAAAGTTATTCCTCAGGTTCGCGAGCGACCCCTGGTGATCCCGTAAGGGGATATTCTCAGCGGATTTGTTACCGGGGTGCGCCAGTCCCCTACCTACTTAAATCTAAGGACACACACACACCCAGTTCTGAACCCGGGAAAGACATTTTTCACTACTGAAAAATCCCCGACCCGGCCGGGAATCGAACCCGGGCCGCCCAGGTGGCTGGCAGTCACGCTACCAACCCACCCACGGCGGTGGACAAGGAAATATTAAAGAAGTAAATATTAAATTTTATTGGAAGTTAACACAGTGAAGTTACCTATATAATACAAGGTGCGGCAGAGGAAACGGATGTTTTTCAAATAACCATAACTCAGAAGATTTTCAAGTTAAACAAAATCTAATTATACAGAAATGAAGTTTGTATAATGCAGTTTCTGTTGACTATTTCAGAATTGCCTCCGAAAAATAAATGTCGTCAAGTGACGGAACAATGAAATTATCTAGCATGCAATCTCATTATTGACAGAAGAAACGCATGTTTTTCAAACAGCTTGATTCATACAGTTTCAGAAGCTATGGCGCCATGGACCTTGGAGCATCGAGATTTTGCCTTTGAAATTTATATCGAAACAAAGTCTATAATTGCAGTTCGGCGCCATTTTCGTATACATTTTAACGTGCAGCTTCAACCCATCTCAATATTGTGTTATGACAAGGGATGATTCCACGGTGCTCCACGTTAACATGTATATGAAAACAGCGCTGAACTGCAATTATAGATTTTGTTTCGATTTAAGTTTCAAAGGCAAAAACTCGTCCTCCAAGGTCCATGGCACCATGGCTTCTGAAACTGTTTGAAAAAACATGCTTTTTCTCTGCCAATAATGAGATTGCATGTTAGATAATTTCATTGTTCCGTCACTTGATGGACGTTATTTTTAGGAGGTAATTCTGAAATAGTCGACAGAAACTGCATTATACAAGCTTCATTTCTGTATAATTAAATTTTGTTTAACTTGAAAACTTTCCGAGTTATGGATATTTGAATAACATCAGTTTCCTCTGCCGCACCTTGTATAATAATTATATAATGAGTTGAATTTAATACTAAAGTTCACTTTTGGTATAGTTCAAATGTAATAGTTTTGGCACCTTCGCTACTATTGGTCCCGACCAATGAGGACCTCAAAATTTGTACCACGTTCGCAGGGCGGTGCTGCAGCAGTTGAAGTATAGATGTTGACAATGGTAGCGAAGGTGCCGAAACTAGTCTGGTTAAACTACATCAATAGTGAAGTTTAGTGTTAAATTCAACTCGTATATTTATTATAAAGAAGTAAATGCTTATCAGAACAAGACCTTACAATATTATCCCCAACCGAGTGAAGTGGCCAAGATGGTAATGTCTTGGACTTACATTCGGGAGGTCCTGGGTTCAAATCCCATGGCCAGCCAATTTGACATGGGTTTTTTCATGGTTTTCCCAGTCGTAAATGCAAATGCCGAATTGGATATTCATATACCATGAAACATCCTCACTATTTCATCCAAATCATATCCATTTAAATTAACATTAGTTGAAATTTACTCCATAAAATACACCAACAATAGAAAATAATTGCCAATCAATAGTTTCATGGCCTACTGTAAAGACACCGATCCTGAACACCTGATATGGCCTCGAAGCTGAAAGGAGTACAAATACAGCCAATTAAGTGTATATGTATTATTCTTTTCAGAGCTAAATCATGAGAGGACACTAAGTTTGAAATTGATGAATAAAATTTCAATTCAATAGTTGTTTTCTATAAATGATAATTTAACACATGGATAAAAATCCTTATGTTTTACATAAAGCACTATGCTAATAATCTTATAACTCTACTTTTATACAATTTTTTAGGCAACGGATTTATACGTCAGTAGCACTGAAAAGGTTATAAACTGATCAATACAAAGTGAAGATTCCTATTTTTTTGTTTTCACAGATTATTATTTTCAATTAACAATATATGAGAAAGATTCATCCGACACCAGAACTGGCTGTCTGTGCTGATGCTCTACCAACTGAGCTAACTAGAATCTGAAAACTGTGAATATTTTTAAATATTTGCAATAATCTTATGGCTTCATTTTTGCAGAGTGTTTAAAATCATATTTTGTTAGTACCGTTCAGCTCAATCAATAAAATAATTTTGTATACTATTTAAAATCACATCAGAAGAATGAAGTTAATTCTATTTATATTTTAAGAATATTTAAAGTTTTTAGTGATTTTAATATAAATGATGCCTATAGTAAGAATGAAAATCAATGGATGCAAAGTATAGACTCATGGCAGAGATGGGAATAACAGCATGGCCCTGAGATGGCCAAAATCGGTACAAGATGATGCCAATAGTAGAATAGTTTTATTCATCTTTAAATAGTGAAGCTTCAAAACAAGATACCCTGATGGTGTTTCAGTGAAATTCAAAAGCCTAGACACAATAAATATCCCAAGTTGAGAATAAAGGTGTTACATAATTATTTTACAGTATCCCTCATTTTTGCCACCTTTGTATTTGCCCCTTTGTAATGTATTTGTATTTGCTCCTCTAGCAAATGGATATTATATTTCTTTAGTATCTTCACATTGCCTACTACATGTTACAGTAGAACTAAACTTTGCCCAAGATCTGCTATACAGCATTGTTCAGGGGCGTACTTCAATTTGTCAGGTTGGTTGGGTAGTAGGCCCAACAAGTTGGATAATGGCTCTCTGAGAGGTTGAACAAGAGGGAGTGATAATGAGAGTATGGAAGTGAATGTACAAAGAGCATGAGAGGGAGATATATTGAGAGCATGGGAGTGAAGTGCAAAGAGCATGAAAGGGAGATATATGAAGAGCATGGAAGTGAAAGTACAAAGAACATGAGAGGATATATATTGACAGAATGGGAGTGAAAGTACAGTCACATTAGTTCACAAGTTTCCTATTAAAAACATAAAATACAGGTCATTTTCGGAACATATGAGGCCTTGCGACAGGAGGGAAAAAATGAACAACAAGGGAAAAATGAAAAACGCGGAAAGCGCAACACACGATATTCAACTTAATGTATTGTCATAATTCATTTTGCTTTGTGTCATCGCCACATACAAATGCTAAAGTGAGAGAAAGTGTAGTTAGGGCTGTAATTGACCTGCATTTTTCGGCCTCTGAAGCAGCAAGAAGGTTCCATATTTATGAAAGAGATGGGTACTTCACTATAATGCGACCGGAAGTTTTCATAGGAAACGTGGATCTGATTTCGATGCTAGATTGGTTGCAGAAGTTGAACGTAAGTTATTGATTTTGCACTACAAGTACCGGTATTATAAAATAAAATCTTTAAAAAATGCTCCTTGAATAATCATATTCCTTGCGAATTTATTAATTATTAATATTATAAGAATTTGCAACCAAGAATATGGCGGATGTGAGACATATAGCCACAGCCTTCTATACATGTTCGTTTTGGAACAAAACTGACTAAATAATCAAGAAAATACATGGATAGACAAGAGGCAGATGTCAATCTAACCTTAAGCCTTCCTGTACAAGCGCATATGCTCGTTCGTGATACTTAATCAAATACCACCCGACGTTTTTTATTTGACCGACTGTACAAGAAGCATGAGAGAGAGATAAACTGAAAGCATGGGAGTGAAAGTGCAAAAAGCTTGAGAGGGAGATAAACTGAGAGCATGGAAGTGAAATAAAAAAGGGCATGAGAGGAGGACAAAATGAGAGAGATGGAGCACAAGGGAGGGAGAGAGTACAAGTGATAATTATGGATGGAGATTTCTTGAGAGCATGGGAGTGAAAGTACAAAGAGCATGAGAGGGAGATACATTGAAAGCATGGGAGTGAAAGTACAAAAAACATGAGAGGGAGATATATTGAGAGTATGGGAGTGAAAGTACAAAAAGCATGAGAGGGAGATATATTGGGACCATGGGAGTGAAAGTACAAAAAGCATGAGAGGGAGATATATTGAGAGCATGGGAGTGAAAGTACAAAGAACTTGAGAGGGAGATACATTGAAAGCATGGGAGTGAAAGTACAAAAACATGAGAGGGAGATATATTGAGAGCATGGGAGTGAAAGTACAGTCGGTCAAATAAAAAACGTCGGGACTCGTATGCAGTTAAAATTAAAGTTTTAACGCATTAGTTCGCAAGTTTCCTATAAAAAACATAAAATACAAGTCATTTTCGGAACATATGAGGCCTTGCGACAGGAGGGAAAAATTGAACAAAAAGGGAAAAATGTAAAACACGGAAAGCGCAAAACACGATATTCAACTTAATGTATTGTCATAATTCATTTTGCTTTGTCATCACACCACATATAAATGCTAGCTTGAGAGAAAGTGTAGTTAGGGCTATAATTGACCTGCATTTTTCGGCCTCTGAAGCAACGAGAAGGTTCCATATTTCTTAAAGAGGTGGGTACTTCACTATAATGCGACCGGAAGTTTTCATAGGAATCGTGGATCTGGCCGGCCATGTATTTCGATGCTATTAGATTGGTGGCAGAAGTTGAACGTAAGTAATTGATTTTGCACTAGAAGTACCGGTATTATAAAATAAAATCTTTAAAAAATGCTCCTTGAATAAACATATTCCTCGCGAATCTATTAATTATTAATATTATAAAAATTTGCAACCAATAATATGGCGGATTTGAGGCATATAGCCACAGCCTTCTATACATGTTTGTTTTGGAACAAAACTGACTAAATAATCAAGAAAATACATGGATAGACAAGAGGCGTGTGTGAACCTAACCTTAAGTCTTCCTGTACATGCGCATATGCTCGTTCGTGATACTTAATCAAATACCGCCCGACGTTTTTTATTTGACCGACTGTACAAAGAGCATGAGAGGGAGATACATTGAAAGCATGGGAGTGAAAGTACAAAAAACATGAGAGGGAGATATATTGAGAGTATGGGAGTGAAAGTACAAAAAGCATGAGAGGGAGATATATTGGGACCATGGGAGTGAAAGTACAAAAAGCATGAGAGGGAGATATATTGAGAGCATGGGAGTGAAAGTACAAAGAACTTGAGAGGGAGATACATTGAAAGCATGGGAGTGAAAGTACAAAAAACATGAGAGGGAGATATATTGAGAGCATGGGAGTGAAAGTACAAAGAGCATGAGAGGGAGATATATTGAAAGCGTGGGAGTGAAAGTACAAAAAGCATGCGA
Organism: Ectobius pallidus; assembly: GCA_964059195.1. Lineage (NCBI taxonomy): Eukaryota > Metazoa > Arthropoda > Insecta > Blattodea > Ectobiidae > Ectobius > Ectobius pallidus. The sequence goes on along the minus strand of CAXKWD010000003.1, from coordinate 109,520,608 downwards.
GGGAGATATATTGAGAGCATGGGAGTGAAAGTACAAAGAACTTGAGAGGGAGAGCATGCAAGAAAACAAAATAATTAAAAAGAGAGATAATGAGACAAAGCGTGTCAGAGTGAGTTTCAGGGAGAGCAGGAGAAACAGAGCCAGAGAGAAATTGTTTGCAAGAAAGCAAAGGAATTTATGAGATAATAGTGAATTCACATGGGGGGGGGAGAGAAATAGTATAAGAGAAGATTGAAAGAGAAAGATAAGGACATAGGGATTAAAGAAGAAAGAATAAGACATGAATAGTAATTTAAAATTACAGTATTAACATCTACAGTGAGTCCCACGCAAGAGATGGCCAATGACGCGGGTTTCTGCGTCGCGGCTGGCACAGCTCCAACTCCCCAGCGATCGGGTGAAATATCTACGCAAATAATGCCGCGGTCGTTGTAATGATTCAGGTTCTCACATTTACAGTTAAAATTACAATGAAAATAACCACGTACCTCATCACAAAAGATGTTGGAAATGTTCTCCTCTTGGATCCAGACAATACTGGCACCTTTTTAGGAAATTTTCTTTCACGCGCATAAGTTCAGCTTCCGAGACAGAGTTACTTTCTCTTGTGATAGGCCTATGTGATATTGTCTTTAAGTTCTTCTAACAGTATGTGAATATTATTTATGGGGAAACTTGAAAAATAAAGTGTATAGGTCAATTTCCCATACATAAGAAGAACTTAAAGACAATATCACAAGAGAAATTAACTTTATCTCGGAAGCTGAACTTACGCGCGTGAAAGAAAATTCCCTAAAAAAGGTGCCAATGTTGCGCGTATGCAAGAGGAAAACATTTCCAACATCTCTTGTGATGAGGTACAGTCGGTCAAATAAAAATCGTCGGGACTCGTATGCTGTTAAAATTAAAGTTTTGACGCATTAGTTCACAAGTTTCCTATAAAAAACACAAAATACAGGTCATTTTCGGAACATATGAGGCCATGCGGCAGGAGGGAAAATATGAACAAGGAGGGAAAAAATGAACATCGCGGAAATCGCAACACACGATATTCAACTTAATGCATTGTCATAATTCATTTTGCTTTGTGTCATCGCCACATACAAATGCTAACGTGAGAGAAAGTGTGGTTAGGGCTGTAATTGACCTGCATTTTTCGGTCTCTGAAGCAGCGAGAAGGTTCCATATTTATGAAAAGAAGCTCAGAGGTGGGAACGTTACTATAATGCGACCGGAAGTTTTCATAGCAAACGTTGATCTGGCCGGACGCGTATTTCGATGCTAAGATTGGTTGCAGATGCTGATCGTAAGTTATTGATTTTGCACTACAAGTACCGGTATTATAAAATAAAATCTTTAAAAAATGCTCCTTGAATAAACATATTCCTCGCGAATCTATTAATTATTAATATTATAACAATTTGCAACCAAGAATATGGCGGATTTGAGGCATATAGCCACAGCCTTCTATACATGTTTGTTTTGGAACAAAACTGACTAAATAATCAAGAAAATACATGGATAGACAAGAGGCGTGTGTGAACCTAACCTTAAGTCTTCCTGTACATGCGCATATGCTCGTTCGTGATACTTAATCAAATACCGCCCGACGTTTTTTATTTGACCGACTGTACATGGTTATTTTCATTGTAATTTTAACTGTAAATGTGAGAACCTGAATCATTACAACGACCGCGGCATTATTCGCGTAGATATTTCACCCGATCGCTCGGGAGTTGGAGCTGTGCCAGCCGCGACGCAGAAACCCGTGTCATTGGCCGACTCTTGCGTGGGGCTCACTGTAGTTTCTAACATTAATTTCTGTGACATTTGTTTAGATCAAGAAGGGAATAAGTGACAACCATATTCTAAATTTATTTGTTTCGTTTTTTTTCGGAGGTACCATTGGTTTTAGTCCATAGGTTTGTTAATGTTTTTATTCCTGTAAGTAATCTTCATCATCAGCGAAAATGATGGCACTGACAACCCTAAAAAGCTTTACACTAGTTCCTCTCAACAAAAGCTGTGCTATGCAATTTCTCTACAGATAAATACTGTTATATATTTAAATACCTTCCTAGTGAAGCATGTGTGTTCAAAAGTATATTTATTGACAATGAAATAAATACTGTGTTGTAATGGTGAGGTACCAGTAATATGAATGTAGAATACTTACCTAAAGCAACAGGTTTGCTGGGACTGGGATCAGCTGTAGTGACAGCAGGTGATACACTGCCTGAAGATGATATTGATGATGGAGATGGTGGTGCTATATCTTGTAGGAGAGAGCTTTGAGGCTGCCAGGGTGCTTGTGTGCTGGGCGGAATTAAAGTTGAACTAATCGGCACCTTCTTTACTGTAATTGATAATTTAATATTTAGTAAATCAGGTTACAGCAAGGTGTGAAATTATTAACAGTTTTTTATTCATAGCTTTATCCTATTGCACTAGAACGAAAAGAATGTCTTAGTTTACACCTCAAATCTATCATTAAACTCCTGTCTATGGTATTTTTTACAGTGCATCCCCAATTTTTTTATTAAAAATTATGCCCAGTTTAAAACTCATTTACACCTTACTGCCTTACTGCCTAAGTTACAGCACAAGCCATCTTCATACTTAGAATTCGTAGCTGTCCAGTATTTTCATAGTAACAAATTTGGTAATTAAGTGTGATCCGTTTGAGATGTCAGAAAAGTAAAACATTATATTTAAGAGGTTAATGTATATAGCTCTGTGCAATTTGCTGTAATGTAAGTGGAAAGGATGGGAGTTAACAATCAGTGACGTTTCAGACTTCAGCCATATGGCTTGGCGGCGCTATCATGCATAGAAGAAAAAATGGTGGTCACGCCACAAGAGCGCGCTCAGTGTTTAGTATGGTATTTATGCGAAGTTTTGTAGTGTAATACAAACAAAGCGGGCTTTCCGACATCAGTACAACTGCCCCTTCGCATCGAGACATTGCTAACTGGTATCACATGTTCTTGGAAGATGCTCTCAAAATGCCTCGTACAAGCGGAAGGTTACGTGATAGGACTTGACTCCTCCACATTTTTTTGTGTGGGGGTAGCCTACATCAAGTCAACTGTGTACACACAAAGATCACAGAATGTAGCTGACCTACGACGGATGATTACAGCGGCCTTTCAGCAAATCGCTCTAGAAATGCTCCGCGCCACGTGGCAGAACCTGTCCACGAGGTATGATCTGTGCCGCATTCGCAATGGCTGTCATGTTGAGTGCTAATGTGCTGGAATACAAAACTTATAGGATTCCTACACCTGTTTGTACCATTAACAATTAATAAATTTAAATAGTTTCTTGTATACAATGCTTTACTTTTCTGACATCTCTAACGGATCACCCTGTACTACCTGAAATTCTTTTATATGAAAACACAAACAAAAATTCTTTCAATATTTTACATACAAAGTTGTTTAGTAAATCCCAAAAACGTGCTGGTAGCTAAGTAAACAGTAATGTTATAAGAAAAAAAAAATCCCTTTAGGCAAGCCTACAGGCTGAGGTAGATTTCGAAGTGCTTTTGGTTTAATTTATTGTCGCTGCGTAGCACTCTTCTCCTTCAGCCTTGGCATGACAAACCCGCAATAATAACTGCAAAAAAGAGGAAAGAGCACTTTTTCAAACATTCAAATCTCGCCTTATATGAGAACTATCAAGAAACTAGTTATTGATTTGTAGAATACTCATCAAGAGCTTTTCAACGATACTCCACAAGACGTAGTTTCAAAAATTTCGAATTTCCATCCCCCCACCCCCACTCGTACCCCCAAAACTCCCGAATCATTGGTGTCACTGTGAACTCCATAGGGAGTACTGTAATTTATTCAAACAAAGTTTCCCTCTATACTTCATAGGGGCCGAAATATAAATGTTTTAAAATTTCAACCCCCTCCTTCGACCACCCCCTTGGGCCAATTTTGCTCATTAACGAACTTGTCCGGGAAAGACCTGACGAAAAAGAAGTAATTATATATAAGAAACTATTACAGTTACTACCTCAGTATTTTCACAGTTAGAAAGACAACTCAAAAAGTTTTGTTTTGTAGCATCCCGTAATGCGCATGAGCATGCACATTGTTGTTGCACGAGGAGAAACGAGAAAAAGCTTGTTCTGCGCAGCTTGTTCTTATTCTGAGAACTGGGAATGCAGGTTGCGCTTAGGCTACAACATCGTTTCCAAACAGACAAAGGCCGAAATCCTCCCTCCCGAAACCGCATCCTTCATTTGCACAAGCAATTTCTGGAGATAAGTAATGTTGAGTCACAGCAGGGAAAGGCAAAGAAATCACACATAAATGACATTGACATTGAAAGGGTATGGGCTGGTTTTGTCAGAAGCCCGAGGAAATCCATTCATGAGGCGGCAAGACAACTGAAAATGCCAAAATCCACAGTCCATGGGAGAGAAGAACCTACACCATGGCCACCAAGGTCACCTGACATGACCCCACTGGATTTCTTTCTCTGGGGTTTTGTGAAAGACAGTGTATTGCACGCCTGTGACCGATAATGCAGATTTGCATGGCCGAATCTACGATGCAATAGCACTGGTCACACCGGAGATGCTTTCGCGTGTGTAGCACGACATTGAGTATCGGGCCACAAATGGTGCTCACATAGAGGCTTATTAAAACTCATCGTGTTTCTCTTTGTAATCGTGAAAATATCACGTCAATAAATGCAATAGTTTCAGATATATAATTATTTCTTTTTTCGTCAGGTCTTTCCTGGCTACCCTGTATATAAATATATATATAAATATAACATTTTTTTTTTTTAATTTTTTTTTTTAATAGGCGGTGTATTCATACTTAGGGAGGCGTGAAACGTAAAGATATGAAAGAATTTTTCGAAAATCATGACATGGTATCCATTGCAATAGGTAGATTTTTCTTCGAAATCTACCTAAAAAGTAAACAGGAAATAGTTTCCAACTACATGACAATATTTATTACAGCTACTGACACAACAAAAAACGAGTATGAATTGAACGATGTATTTCCAAAGTGACAACTAACATATTCGTTAGGAATATTTCCTTAAACACATAAATGTTTTACTCCCAAAACTGTGTTAATCCCATGCTGAAGCGTCATTGAATGTGCATATTTTCAAATTTGGAATATTTAGTGATGCAAGTTTTAAATAAAATTACTGAACCATGGGAGTCATATAACTAGGATCGCATGATTAGGATTTAAGTCATTTCAACATCAAACAATCCTCTTATATAAATTTTCACTCTGTTAAATGAACTCAATATTCAATATATGTGTAGATTTTAGCCATCCTGCTATCCTATAATCTTTGAATTCTTCTTTTAATACAATGAAAATGTACAAGAGAGGTTTGTTTAATATCAAAATGAATTAAATACCAGTCATGGTAAATCCTCACTAGTTCTACGAATCCCAAAATTTTGACATTTCTTCACTTATCTCTAAATTTAAATGGATAAAAAAAAAAAACCATCCACCAAAAATTAAGTTTCTAAAATTACAATGAGTTGCCAGTAATATTAAAATTGTTTTGGAAGTTAACACGAAGTTGGTAACATAATAACAATATAGGAGGTTGAAATTAAAACATTAAACTTCACTTTTGATATAGTTTAGTGTTAATTTCAACCCCCTATACACCGGTAATCAATTATACAACGGTCAATGAGTTACTTTGAATTCCTTTTTTGTTACAAATTTGATTTCATGGAGAGAAATCACACTGGAAATAAGACCTTCAATTCATAACAGAAAAAAAAAAAATGTTTGGTGCTACAACAAAGAATTCACACAAGCCAGTTTCTTTCTAAACTGAAGACAGAAGTTCTGAAGACTAAACTCTTTTGGTTTGGTCAAAAAGGCAAGCAAGCTAATCAGAAATCAACACACTGAAGTGATACAGCATAATTTATTATACAGGAAGTTGAAAATTAACACAGAACTTCACTTATGGAATAGTTTTATGTTAATTTTCAACTCCCCATATAGTTATTAGAGGTCCGTGAAAGTGGTTTTATTTTTAAGGAAAATTTGTTTTAAAATTCAAATATTTTGGTGTTGTTATTAATTTCTACTGTCACTCTGAGCTTAAATCGAACATCCCACAATTTATATTTTAGTTTACTACAGGGAATATTGATTTTGTTTTTGAGCTTCTTTGACATTTGTTTTCGAGGCATCAATAAATTAATGTCAGTCATGTCATTCATGTTTGGTGAAATTCACAGACAGCTTTGCAAAGTTTATGGAGAGGGATGTATGGACATAAAAAATGTGCGTAAATGGGTTCGTGAGTTTAAACAAAGCTGTCAAATATTCATGATGAAGAGCGAAGTGGGAGACCAACAACAGCCGCCACAGATGAGATGGTGGCAAAAGTTGATGAATTGGTGCGACAAGATCAACGCGTCACTACTCATGAACTTTGTTTATTGCTTCCTGACATTTCTAAAGGTTCCATACAGACAATTTTGAGTGACGGATTGATGTTCCATAAGGTTTGTGCGAGGTGGGTTCGCGGAAACCGCACTTGGCGGGGACGGAAATCGGGAGATATATTTCAAACAGCTCTATCTCGGACACTAAAAGGTTCAGCGGCTGCAGCAATGGCTCGTTTGAAAGAGGGGAGATAACGGGACATGGCAGTGGCGCCAACTCTCTTGACCGACGTTGTGAGCTTGGGCTAGAGTGTTGGAGACCTTACTTATTGACTTGGCGGGGACAGAAATCAGGAGATCCATTTCAAACAGCTCTATCTCGGACACTAAAAGGTTCAGTGGCTGCAGCAATGGCTCGTTTGAAAGAGGGGAGATAATGGACATGGCAGTGGTGCCAACTCTCTTGTCCAATGTTGTGAGCTTGGGCTAGAGTGTTGGAGACCTTACTTATTGACCAGCCCTCGTAGTATTGCCAATAGTAGCTACATGATAAAACAATTTGTCATTGCTTTTGACATCCCAAATGGCAGGTCGACATTCCATTTATTATAAAATATTCAGTATTAGGTAATCAAATCTAAACTCATGGCTGGATAACTAGTTTCACTGAGCTCGACTATTCAACTGAATTATATACATACAACTTTGCTGTATTGGCAATCTGAAAATGTTGTAACCGTCATTTGTGACCCGGTGTGTATGCTGCAATTAAAAGCAATGCTTCTCTAGCAGTGACTGTCACATGTGTTCAGGGTCGACATTGCAGTGTCACTTGTGACTGGATGGGTCCCTGTTGTGCTCCAGTATGAAAACCCCAAACTAATGTATCTCTACCAGTGACAGTCACAGGTGTCCCAATGTGGAAAGGCCCTTAAAACTTTGTTTAAATTTCTCAAATATGACGTCAAATATAATTGTTTAAATATGATTGATGGCATGCAGAACTTTATCTTATCTGCAGAACTTTAAACATGATCGATGGTATGTAGAACTTTATCTTCAAACTTTTATGTGAAAAAAGAAATTGAATCATCCAAAATCTTTTTAAAAATATGGGAGAATATACATTTTGATGAAGAAAATAAGGTAGCTGGGATAGTAAACAAATTGGGGGCAAAATATGGGAGAACCCGGGAAATATGGGAGAGTTGGCCAACCATGTGGATATGACCATGAAAATTTGGGAAATTATTTTGACTTCATATACAACATTAACTGAATTAGAAGATGCATACAGAAACAATTACTGTTTTTAGTATTTGCAAAAAAGCCTAACTAACCTCTAGCATTAGCTTCATTCACAGCCTGCCTTATTTCTTCAGCCAAACTCTGAGATACTCCTTTGTTAAGCTCAGTGAAATCACCTGAACCTTCCCTCGAGGACGCTTGATCTCCACCAGATATTCTGCGCTCCCTTTCTGCAAGCACTTGTTTCAGCTGCTCGGCCAATGATGCAGGAGGTCCTGCCAGGCCTCGAGGAGGTCCAATTGGATATGTAGGTGGAGGTCCCTTATTTCGAGTCATCCATGGATCAGGACTGGGTTGGTGCTGGTTTGTATGATGAGATTGAGCTATACCATGTGGATGAGAGGAGGGAGGAGTCTGCTGATGAGGATGATAATGGTGCAGAGGTTGAGATGTTGGCATGTGAGTGACATGTGAGTATAAGGCAGTAGCAGTTGTGTGAGGTAGTACTGTGGGAGATGGGGAATGTACTGACGAAGGAGAGGTTGCTATCTGGTAATGCATGTGATGCTGCTTTGTGACGGTCTGCTGTGCGGATGTAGCATTGAAATGCTGCTGCTGCTGTTGTGTGGAGGAAAACTGGGAAACCAGGCTGTGCACATGGGAAGTGCCACTGCTGCATGTAACGGCAGACATGTTGTTGTAGAGAGACGATGAGGGAGATAACGATGTGGGGCGGGTAGCAGGTTGATGATGTTGATGTGGGTGTTGTTGTTGCTGTTGTAACTGCTGCTGCTGATTCTGAGCGTTGAGAGCTGATGTGCGGGCATCATTAATTGTTTCTTCTCTTCCTACATACTCTATGTATAGATGCCGTCTGTCCTGTTCTTCTTCATCACCTGAGTTATCACAGCTCTCATCCAAACCATAGTCCTGAAATATAAATAGTTCATTTAAAATAAATATACTGTATTTCACATACTTTATGGTGCAATTTATACAATAATGGTGATGACAGCCTACGTAAGTTAAGAATATAGTGCAGCATTGAAAATGATTTTTAACTCCACTTACTCAACTTTCCATAAAACATGTTTCTGGAGTACAGAAGAAAGAAAATAAATAAGCTAGAAAAAAGTCATACAGTTTTTATTCTGTAGCTAAGAAAATTTATCATGGATAAAATTAAGAAAAGACAACCCGGTAACAAGGAACAATGTTGTTAACATTACCATAGCTAATGATTATTAGATTTATATGTGTATTCTGATTTATCTGAGTACAATGATTGTATTAAGTATACTCTATGTCTACTTGCAAATTTGCTTATCATATTCAAATCAATCTGAATTCTCTGAAGATCTGCATGTTCATTAACCCATTATTGTCTAACATTTACACTGGCAGTAGTAAAACTAAAGCCAGTGAAGCTGGAATATAAATTAGCAAATTAAGCATTAAGACTTATTTTTGTGAATTACGAGGGGTATTTTTTGTTAACCTCCAATGGGGCAGAAAATGAAAACCACAGTGAAAATCAGAACTGTTTTATTTGGAACATTTAGATACACCTTTCAGCTACTTCTCTACATAGTCACCACTCTGATTGAGACATTTGTCGTAGCATGGTACAAACTTTTCAATATACCCTCTTCATAGAAGCTTTCTGCCACCATATTGAGAAGGGTCTTCACGGCATTTTGAAGTGTTTTGAAATTCTTCATTAGTGTGGAAGCGCTGTCCTCCCAGATCTTGGGATTGTTCAGGAAATTTGTGTGCATTCATTGTTTAGATTGTTCTTTTGATTCTGGATTTCATCCCCTGTCACGATGGATTTCAAAAACTCGTCCCCGTGCCGAGTGATTTTCATCTTTTTCGGCAGCTGAAGAAAGATCTAAGAGGACAGCGCTTCCACACCAATGAAGAACTTCAAAACACTTCAAAATGCCGTGAAGACCCTTCTCAATATGCTGGCAACAAGCTTCTATGAAGAGGGTATTGGAAAGATATGACAAATGTTTCGATCGGAGTGGTGACTATGTTTCACTGTGTTTTTCATTTTATGCCCCATCGGAGGTTAAAAATAAATAGACCTCATAATAAACTTCAAATTTGATGCAAATATTGAAAAAAATACACATTTCATTCCAAGAAGTATAAATTACAATTTTCACTTACATTAGAAATTGTGGAGAATAGTATATTATCCACAAGAGTGCACTACAATAATTTTCAATATGATTTACATTTACATGGCACTCAAAACAAACTGTGACTCGATCCCACTTTCTAGCCATATTTTCCATGCAGCAAACTCAGATTGTCCTGAATCCCCGTTCACATCAGTGTATTCAAATGATCAGCGTACTGAGATTGATCTAAATATGCAGATCTAAATATGCAGACGTACCTATAGTTTGTTTTCAAAAACAAATTGGTTGACCTTAACACACTTTAGACTTCACTTTTACCTGTAGGCCTATTCTGCAGGACGATCGTTTCGCGGACTTTTTCCGCACTTTCAACTGCTAGTCAACTGTCGGATTTTCATTTAGAGCATCCTGATGTGTCCTCACATACAGGTAAAAGTGAAGTCTAAAGTGTGTTAAGGTCAACCAATTTGTTTTTGAAAACATAGTATAGTGCTTCACTGTTAAAAAATACAGGTAAAAGTGAAGTCTAAAGTGTGTTAAGGTCAACCAATTTGTTTTTGAAAACATAGTATAGTGCTTCACTGTTAAAAAGTTCCACCAAGATACTGTTTATTAAGCACCTATAGTTTCCTAACTAACTGCCTTAGAAATGAATGCATAACCTTAAAATTCAATTGCACACATCTGCCAAGTGATCGCTTATTGGCTATTGCAGATATTGGCCATCTTACTAGTTATGTAAAGTTTAAATAAGGCTAAACTGTTCAACACATTGGTACACTCATAACACATCAACACACAAAACTCATAACAAATGCTCGAAATGTCCTCCTCTTGCTTCTAGACATGCATGCACTCGTCGAATCATGGACTGTCGCACCCTTTCAAATACTCCGGGATGGTGTCGAATGGTTTTGCAGGCTTCCATGACACATAGATGAAAAGTTTCTTCATCCGGGATGTCTGCTCCATAAACCAATAGTTTAAGGTGCCCCCAGAGATAAAAATCCAAAGAACTGAGGTCGGGAGAACGTGCAGGTCATGGAACTGGTCCTCCTCTGCCTATCCATCTGTCATGGTAGATACCAGTCAGTGCATCTCTAACAATGAGACTAAAATGTGCTGGAGCCCCATCTTGCATAAACCACATGTTTTGTCTTATTTGCAGGGGCCCATCTTCGTGAAGTAATTCTGGAATAGTGTTCTGGATAAAGTCCCTGTAGACAGCACCTGGAAGACGTGCTGGTAGAACGTATGGACCTACCAGACAGTCACCTACAATTCCACCCCACACATTAATCCTAAACTGTTGCTGATGTCTAGCCTAAACTACAGAACAAGGATTATGATCTGCCCATACATGTTCATTGTGGAAATTTGCAATTCCATCTCTCCCAAACGTTGCTTCGTCTGTAAACAAAACTGATGAAACAAACAATGGATTGGCTGTTTGTGCTAGAAACCATTGGCAAAAGTTCTCCCACGGTGGATAATTGGCAGGCGAAAGACCCTGCACGCTGAGCCATAGTTTAGAGACAATAAACTCCCGATTTAAACTATGCTCAATAATGGCGATGAACTGTTAAACTATCTCTGTTTTCTGCCCTCGAACGCCATCTATGTGGCAAACCACGTATCAACAGTAAGTGTCACTCGCTATTCCATCTATCGCCTGCCAGCAGTAATCATCAGTAAGTGTGATTCGCTACGCCATCTGTCAACCGTCGGTGGTAATTGCCTTGCTTTCTCTCTCTCCGGCATCTCGCCTGATCAGTGGAAATGTTCTCAATATGGCTTTGTGTTGGTGCTGTCTTTACCATAGCAATATGGAAAGACATTTTTCATTCGTCCTGAACGGTAATCAAGCCCGGGAATCCACTAAGTTGTAATGTATTGCCTAATTGGTCTACTGTTGCTATGAAGATCGATTCGGCTCCTGTATTGGTGTGTTTCGCCATGTGATGTGGTATGTGAGGGCGGCTGGCATCTAGCGTGGCTTATATCTAGGACTGCAGTATCATCATCATGGCAAAAACATGGAATTCGAGATGTGGTGCTCTGAAAAGGGTCGGTTTGTGGTATCCTTTAATTTATTTAGCTACTGAATGAAGGTAAGCGATCCCTTTGCCTATTAAGCATGTTTTGAAACCATAATTTGGTGTTTTTCTCCCTGTAATATTATGATATAATATTATTTATCTCTGTTGGTTTTTTCCTTCTGATTACACGTGAAGATGTGGGTTTAATTTGGGGTAGGTCTGTTATTAATTTGATGCTTTGGTTTTAGTCCCCCAGTTTCTTTTCGCATTCATGATGTGAAGATAATATTGTCCCATGTAATTTTCTTATAGTTTTCTCTCCCGGTGTCGCTTTACCTGATTTCAGTCAGCATTTAGCTTTTCATTTTGGCTTCTTATTCCTACCGACACCATGACATGACACGGGTCCCGTTTTCATTTTGGGTGGCATATGAAAATGTGTTTTTTCTTTTATTTGTCTAAAGTATGAACCTTGTTACTATAAATCAAATTGATAGGCCACCCGGTATGTATGGTACGAATGGTGTGAGTTTTTGTATGTATGTATGTATGTATGTATGTATGTATGTATGTATGTATGTATGTATGTATGTATGTATGTTTGTATGTATGTTTATTCATCCTTTGATCATTTTACATGATATAGGACACGTCAGTTTCTTACATGACTATATTAATTATTAAATAACATAATTACTAAATGAGAATATTATGAAAAGGGTTCTAACAGTTTCAAAAAATTCATCTAAGCTATAAAAACAGTGCTCTATTAGAAACATTTTTACATAAGATTTGAATTTATGCAGTACAGAGATTTCCTTTAGATGTTGTGGTAGGCCATTATAAAGCTGGAGGCCAGTATAGATAAAACTCTTTTCAAACATCCTAATTACTAAAGTATACAATGCTAGTTCTTAAATTAAAATTGCAAATGCTGAAAATATTACCTATAAGTTAAAATTAATATTTACAAAGTGCTTATATCTACTAACTTATTTTATATCAAGTAACATAATTTACTTATATCTAACAGTTTCAAAAAATTCATCTAAGCTATAAAAACAGTGCTCTATTAGAAACATTTTTACATAAGATTTGAATTTATGCAGTACAGAGATTTCCTTTAGATGTTGTGGTAGGCCATTATAAAGCTGGAGGCCAGTATAGATAAAACTCTTTTCAAACAAGCTTGTGTTATGCAGTGGCGGATCCAGAGAGACATTTTGGGGGGGGAACTAAAGTAGAGAGGGAAGTTTTTACTCATAAAAATTAATTATTCCCAGTACACAATTGAAAACAAAATGAACATTTCAGCATTTTCTTACAAAGGTATTTCAAAATAATGAATGTCGTTGCTTTAATTTAAGTATTTGGGTTATGTTCTAATAAATTTTCAATAATTTGTGCTTAATGTTACAAATTTGGGGGGGGGGGGGAAATTTCCCCCATTCCCCCCCCCCCCCCCCGTGGATCCGCCCCTGGTGTTATGCGGAATTATCCTAAGTTCTTCTCTGTTTCTTGTGTTATGGGAGTGTACTTGTGAGTTGATGGTATACATGTTTAAATTTGATTTGACAAATGTCACTATTTCGTAGATATAAATACAAGGCAGAGGCAATATATTTAGATCTTTGAAAAGTTTTCTGCAACTGGTTGTTTTCTTTTGTTTTAACATAGACCGAATAGCTCTTTTCTGTAGCTTGAAGATAGTTTGAGCTCCTGCTGTATTTCCCCAAAATATTATTCCCCATGATAATACCGAATGAAAGTATGCATAATATATAGGGAGGACGTTTTCTACATTCATAACTTTTGAGGCTGTAAACAGTGCAAAGCATATTTTACTGAGTTTTTCTGCTGTTTTTTTAATTTGAAGAGACCATTTTAGATTTTCGTCAACCCACAATCCCAAAAACTTAGTACTTTCATTGTATGTTACATTATTGTCCCCAAATGTTATTGCTGGATGCACAGTGTTAATGTTCTGTATATGGTGAAACGATATTGCTATGGTCTTTTTTGTGTTTATTACTAATTTGTTTTGTGCAAACCATTCAAGTAACTAATTTACTGTCATTTCTAAATTTGACTGCAGAGAAATTGAGTTTAGACCTGTAATAAAAATACTAGTATCATCAGCAAAAAAAGTTGGATTTCCATTCTTGATTGAGGAATTTAAGTCATTAATGTAAATTAAAAATAGGACAGGGCCAAGAATTGAACCCTGTGGAACTCCATACTTTATCTCCCTAGTATATGAAAGGCATTAATTTCATGCATTTGTTCCTGTATGTACGAGATTTCTACAACCTGTTGACGAGCAGATAAGTATGATTTGAACCAGTTGTATGCTATTCCTCGTATTCCAACCGCTAACAATTTTTTTAACAAAATTGAGTGATCCACTAAGTCAAAAGCTTTTGACAAGTCTAAAAATAAGCCGACATTTAGCTCTTTTCTGTCCAGAGAATCATAGACAGATTTAATAAAATTTGCTATTGCTGTATCTGTGGACTTGCCTTTGCAGAACCCATGTTGTTTATCAACTATTATATTATATTTTTTAAGAAAAGAGTTAAGTCTGATAAGCATGACTTTTTCAAAATTTTTTGAAAATGTTGGAAGTAGAGAGACCGGTCTATAGTTACCTATTTCATTTTCTGATCCTTTCTTATATAGAGGTTTAACCTTCGCTATCTTTAGTGTTTTTTCTTCAATTTTAAATAATTGCAGGAATCCCCATTCTGCATCTTATTTTATCATTTTAATCTTTAGTGTTTTCTAAGTATCCTATGAATTTTAAATAAATATTTTTTACAGATAAATTCTTAATACAATAGGAAAACACATAGTGTTGATTTTTATCTTGAAGGCTGAAATATTATTATAATTTAGGGTTTTAATTAAATTAATTTCTAGGCCTTTTTTTATAAATTAAATAATTCATAATTTCACTCCACTGTCTTCACTTTTATGAAGCATGCAGATTCATGCTAAGATGAACCTGCAAGCTTCTGATCGACCGATCCTCCCATCCTTTTGTCCTCTGGGGTGGGCTCTTTAAAAGTTAAGTATCACCCAGGGTGGTGCAGTCTGCATCTTCCACAGTGTGCCTGTGCTTCATCGGAGCCGTGGAGACTCTTCAGCACTTTGCACCGATTCTGCTCTAGTAGGAGGAAGGCATCCAGCTTCTCCAGATTCTAATGAGCGTCATTAGGACAAAATTTCTTTCAGGTAAATTGGGTATCTACCGGGAGGACAGGCAGATCAACACATTGAATATGATACGGATACAGGAGCTGCTCGTGAAGTACCCTCCATGCTGTATTGAAAGATGTACCAAATGTCACACCCAATTGTCTTGTACTGATACTTGGATCGTCTTCGACACGCTGTAAAATTTGTTCTTCGTGGTCCGGCGTACGAACAACTCTTGGTCTTCCTCGATCGATAGTCTGTGGTGCAACAGTTCCTGTCTCAGCAATGCTACGATAAACAGCAACAAAGGTTGGGTGACTCGTTTGTCTTCGGTCTGGAAAAGCCTTCTGATACAACTGTGAAGCCTCGCGTCCAATACCATTTGCGCGATCATACATAAAAATCATGTCTGCCTGCTCATGAAATGAATATCTTGCCATAGTTGAACGAAACACGTGCAGTTAACTCACTACATGTACACAATTAAAGCGTTGAAGACAGACTAATGACAAATGTAAACAAGTCTCCATGGCTACACTTCGCCATCTACTGTACAGTACATAAGATACAATGAGTCAAAGCCTTCTATGAATGAGTGCATAGAGAAATGAAGTTGCAAGGTCGGACCTCGAGGGTACAGTTAAAACGATTGATACTATAAAGCTAGAAACAGGATTTAAGTTGAGGAAAGTATGAAAGTGATATTGCATTTCTCTTTTATTTCAGCCCCGAAACGGTTGTATGGTAACATGAGAATAAGAAATAAAATTTTCCGTCAAGTCAATACAATCTTATGTAATTTATGTTTCTTCTTATTTCAACCTCTCCCAGGCATGATGTGTAGAAGCAACGGAACGCAGCATTCAACATCCTCTATGAGCCATAAAAAGCTATATCTAGCGTTTTCTGATGGAATAGTTTGAGTGTGATAAATCTTGATTTATCACACTTGATTTATCTTCTTTTCAAGTTCTACATACATATTATATAAGGACCTAGAGTTTCAAAATCGAAAGTCCTCCATAAGTTAATTTCAAATTAAAAAATACAAAGCCCGGGCAATGCCGGGCCTTTTCAGCTAGTAGTCTTAATAAATCCTACTGGAGATTATGAGATGAATGGAGATTACGAGTTTCATTTTGTAATCTTTCGTGGAATTACCTGTAATAATATTCCACCAAGTAAACTTGTTCCAATTGTGTACCTACTGGTACCAGTATATCAATCTATTCATGAACACTGAGTAAAATATCTTAACATAGTACGTTTGTAACAATGCAATATTTAAACAGAAGTAGCCTTTGTAAAGAAATACATCTAACATAAGCAATAACTAGCTGACGACTGAATTTCCAAAAGTCATGACAATATTGATTAATAATAATGTCTGCCAAATTATGTTGATGGCTAGTCCTCAAAATTTTTACACAAAACAAAATCCAATCTAATAATAATAATTTTGTGGAACTTACACAGTGAAGCAACTATAATAAATTTAATTGACTATATAAGTTGACTATACACACTTTATGCTTCACTTACCATTATTTTGGTATATATTATCATACAGTAAGTTAAATTTAAAATCGAATCTATTTTCTAACAAATGCATGAGCCCTTTTAGGTTAAATTCCAAGCAAGGTCTTACCACTGAGGAGCCTTTGGACGAAAAATAATTCAATTAAGAAATCAAGATGTGTGTATATTGCTGGGTTGGGATCGAACAACATACCATGGAATAAACCAAAAATTGAAATCAAATTTCATTGTTCTAAAGACTACTTTCAGCATGTAAGCACACAAAGCGTACTTCTAAAATTATTGCCAATATTAAAAAGAATGCGTGCAACAGGAAGTGAATGCTAATGGCCCCAACCACTCACGCTATGACTGGGGAGAAATTTGCCAGCCAGCTCATACTACTGAGAAGTTGCCTCGTAGAAGATTAGCAATGTATTATATTCCTGTTTTAGACTGATAAAATGTAAAAAATCATTATAACGGCAGATGTACTATGTTGATGAGATCAGAAATAGAGTTCAGGTGAAGCAATTGCTCTAGATGGATACACTGATACAACAGAGGAAAGTTGCTATCAGGGATGCCCATTTAGCAGGATTTTATCATTGCTTCATGATTATCATAATTTCATCAATCTTGCCTATAGGCAATTCGTTTGAGGCCAAAGAACGGTTAGATTCATCAATCTTATATGCAAAAATTAGCAAAGATAATTACTTACAGAACTAGTTATTACATGAACTCTTGACCAATTCCAGGTATTGTGAATTTGCCACACAATCAGACTTTATACTAATTACTACTTTAGTTTTTTTCTGTTTTCTAACCACATAGATTGTGTTATTTCCATAGTTATAATCATAAGGTGTATCTGCTGTAAATTGTTAACAATATTTGTTGTCATGCTTAAAACAAATATAGTCTTCTGTAGCAATTTTCATGTAGGCTACATAATCATTTGAAAGAGCAGTACAATATCAGTACAATATCACAAGAGAAATTAAATTAACTCTTTCCCGGAAGCTGAACTAATGCGCGTAAAAGGAAATTTCCTAAAAAAAAGTGCCAGTGTTGTGTGAATGCAGGAGGAGGACATTTCCAACAGTGTTGTGTGAATGCAAGAGTAGAACATTTCCAACATCTCTTGTGATGAGGTACGTGGTATTTTAATTGTAATTCCAACTGTAAATGTTACACTGTTCGTGGCTTTATCTGCGTAGATATTTCACCCGATCGCTTGGGAGTTGGAGATGTGCCCGCCGCAACGCTGAAACCCGCATGATTAGCCAACTCTTGTGTGGGACTCAATGTATAATATCGAGCAGAGATTAGTGATGGCAGTTTAGGCCATGAAAGTCTTTATTCTGGTGATACCATTGATACCTTGATGAAATTCTGAGACTACTTGGAATAGCCAAGAAGGAATACATGCTCTTCTGCTGAAGAATCAGAGCAGATCTCAACCTAGAATTCCGCTCAGAAAGAGTCTCTAGAGCTTGACATTTCTCATTTAATCATGAAGGAGTACATGAAACTCTTGCAGCATACTGTACCTAATGTGTGATCCTTTTCACAGATAATGTGCTGTCTATAGGAGCATGCATTCACAAAAACCCTTATGAGCTAAGAGGGAAAAAATTTAATCCTCAAGCCAAAAGAAACCTGTGTATCTCTTGCAGTGGCGTATCCTGAAAATTTTGGAAAGGCATGCAACATGAAATATAAATATAAATATATATATCACTGTTGTATGTAACATCTGTCATAGTTTCGTTCTTTACTTCTTGAAATAGGCACAAGAGAAAGTTGAATTTGAAATCTCTTTAACATCATTAGAAATCCACGTGCTTTATTTATGGCGAATTTATCCCATTCGTCTTGATGTTCCAAAATATGGCCATGAAGCTCTTCAAGTTCGGTTCTATGATCTGCAACTTTCTGTACTAAGCGACTTGAGAAACTCCATCGTGTTGGTGCAAATTTTGGAAATCTCTTCTTTACTATTCTGTCTTAATAGGTTCGTTCTTTTTGAGGAATGTCCAAAAAATGTTACAAAACCAGTAAGGTTAGCAAAAACCACCGTACAAGATTTTATACACGACACTGCCTATGATAACAACAGATTCAGTTTGTGGGCGTAACAATGTACAGATATGGCCTGAGGAATTACTTCCCTCACCTTTGCCTGTTGTCCCGCCATGACGGCTGCTCCATCATAGGTCTGAGCTACCACTTTTCCTTTGCAATCAAGCTGTGTAAGTTGCTCTATTGCAAGTTTAGCAAGGGAGTCAGCTGATCTATCGGCACTAACGTCGCTAAATCCTACAAATCTTTCAAAGATTTGTCCCTTATAAACATATCTAAATATAGTTGACAGCTGTGAACAGTTGATGTCGGAAGTTTCATCTAGGAAAATAGCAACAAATGTTGCTGCTTTAATCTGACTTTTTATCTCTGTTAAGGTAACACCATGAGCGCTCTGTATTAAATCATTTTGTAACAGAGGAGATAATCCAGTAAATTCAGTGGCAGTAGTCAAGTGTGCTTGCAGTTTGTCATCGAACTCCGCCAACAAATGAATTAACTCTACATAATTCCCTCGATTGTTGGAATCGGAACTTTCATTATGCCCTCGAAATGCGAATTCTTGTTGCCCTAAAAAGCATGTGGCTGCTGTCAGTCTCTTTAAAACTTTTCGGTTCTGTTTCAGAGTTTTATTGTGTTTTAGAAAACACTTGCCCGGGTTTGTTCATTTAAGAGTAAATCAATCCTGCTTTTGTCATTCATATAATGTGAAATCAGTTCATAGTTTGTCAATAGTTGCTAAATTACTTCCAGTCGTTTTAATGTTTAATATGTTGTTCTTCTTACTAAATTTGAAGTTTCATATACGTTTTTCTTCATACTTCACTTCTTGTAGCACTTGTTCAATATAAATGTATTAATTGTGGTCGCTGGTGACCCTGGCAGTTAAAAAGCGACTTTAAATATATGAATTTTTAAAAAATCCTGCTTTTACCAAACAATCCGAAGGATATCCATGCATGGATGTGAGACTCTGATTTTCGTGGCTTGGAATTGTAGTGTGCAAATTGTTAAGATCCTAATAACTCCGATCCTTACTGATACAAGGAGATTTATCCTTCCCGAGCAACAAACAAAGCCAGCAGAACAGTTTACACAAAGTTACAGAGCCGTATAACCAAACTACCTTTGTATAAAATTCCGAGTTATAGGTACGCACGAAGTTCTTCACTTTGTTCTCCATAAGTTTTTCAAATCGGGAGTAGGTCTCCCTTTCTTAACTAACTCTTAACTTATCACTGGATGAACGTGTGTGAAAAGGTTTATTAAATACACTTAATATAATATCACTTTCAGAATCACCCTTGTTTTGAATATTCAGCGGCAAAATTCACTGAAGTACATTCAACAAAGAATCTTCTCACCTTAGATGCACCGACTGGTATTGCATGCAAAGTGCCTGTATTTCACGGATCAGAGTTATGACGTCATGGTAGCAGACTAGTGGTGAGAATACCTCAGCACCTCGCCTAGGCATTTAGGAGAACTAATAAGCCATCACGCACAATCTTGCGCAGAAACACGCGCGCCATCGCCATCTGTTATTCGGCCTAGAAAACACTTCTTTGGAACAGAATTATTAATGGTTTTCATGTGTTATTGTTGATTCCTCTGCCATTTAAATGGTGCTATTTTTATATTATCGATGACAGTTAGTAATTTCTTTATTCTACAACGCATGCAGTGCATTCATTGCATTCATGGAGAATACGCCACTGATCTCTTGCATGTTATGTGCATGTGTATTGGGGACAGATGAAGTACAGGGTCACCAGGTTCAGTGATGTGGTAGGAGAAAAATTCCTCCGACACTGGGACTCAAACCCAGGACCTTCGGCTATCCATGCCACAGCTCTACCAACTGAGCTAGCTTGAGTTCAATTCACAACGCCAGATGGAACCTCTCTCCTATGATTTATTACCCTTAATGGTTTCCTATAATATTCTCATGAAGTGTCCAACAGACACAATAATCTGTGGTTCATGAAATCATATATCCAACAACCAACTCATTTGTTAGCTGAGAATGGCAACAATTGTTCCTCAAACTAAAAACTTTTCAAGTGATATCCTGGCCCTTTTTTCGTGTATTTCATGCTGAGATTAGTTAGACAAAAAGGAATACATATGTACAGCTTGTGCTTTTATGCTATTAATATTGTGAGAAAGGACTTCAGCATCAATTCATGTACTTACAGAACTGCTAGAGCTGAGCCCCCCAGAGCCTTTCTTGCTTGAAGGAAGCTGTCTGCCTGCCAATCCACCACGGGTTGCTAGCTCTGCTTTTGCCTTCGAGGCTGACACATCCAGCAACTCATGGGGTGGAACAGCTCGGTCCAATTCTTCCTTCACAGGCATCTGGGCAGTAAGATCATCCGTAACCAACCCCATCTAAAATCGCACCCATCAACCAGTTTATGACACTTCATTGGTAAAATTGAAATAGAACTACATGCAACTTCTCATGCCACCTGTTGAAAGAAGCCATAATGCTTTGTTAGAACAGCCTACTCATTCCTAGTCTCTAACCAACAACGTCTAGGAAAGGAATTTATAATACAATCCTAACTTTCATAAGCAATCTCTAAGAAGGAAATACAGGAAATACTTCTAAAACACAGAATGTCCATAAGTTATTCAGTACTTTGCAAACTTTAATGAAGTGCTTCTGTAACTGGCTTTAAAAATAAATACGAGGTCTGTTAGAAAAGTATCCAACCTTATTTTTTTTTTTTTTTGCAAAAACCTGATGGATTTGAATCAAGCACGCATGCATGAGCCAACCTTGAACCTTCGTGCGCATGTGTGAATTTTTCCCCGCCTGTAGATAGCATCTATTGCTGGCTAGCAGCATTTGAGTGAGGTAGTGTGTAGTGCTCTTGTCATTGCAAGGAAAATAACGGAATGACTGGAGCAGCGCTATTTGTCTGAAACTGGGCGAAAGCCAGGTGGAAATCATTCAGAAAATTCAGACGGCTTTCGATGATGATGCTATGGGCATCACACAGATAAGGAAGTGGTACGACCGGTTTTAAGACGGCCGCACATCGGTGGAGAGCGAGCCATGTTCCGGTCGGCCATCAACATGCCAAAATGACCAGGTCATTGCCAAAGTGAACGCTGTGGTGATGCGGGACTGTTGTGTGAGTATCCGAGAAATTGCGGAAGAGGTGGGCATCATCACTTTTTCAGCACATTCAATTACGAACGAAGATTTGGCCATGAAGAGAGTGGCGGCAAAATTCATGCCGAAGCTGCTGATGGTGGAGTAAAAGCAACTTCGTGTTGAAGTCTCACAGGACATGCTGGACTCCACAAACAGTGACCCTGACTTCATGAACACTTTAATGAGTGGTGACGAGTCCTGGTGTACGGGTATGACCCGGAAACCAAATTCCAGTCGTCACAATGAAAAAACGACGAGAGCACTACACACTACCTCACTCAAATGCTGCTTGCCAGCGACAGACGCTATCAACAGGCGGGAAAATTCGCACATGCGCACGAAGGTTCAAGGTCGGCTCATGCAAGCGTGCTTGATTCAAATCCATCGGGTTTTTGAAAGAAAAAAAAGGTCGGATTCTTTTCTAACAGACCTCGTAGTATCACTACTGTGATACAAGTGTGGGAAGTGTACAGAATTAGGAATAAATCACACTTGACACATATGTATCGCACACTCTTTTTTGAAAGATTATATTTTTATCTACATACATAAAGTAGAATTGTGTGTTTGTCCTTTATAGAGGTAAATCATTTCCGTAACATCTCTGGGATCTGTTATGGGTAGGTTGAGTGCGAGTCTGGAGTCTAGCACGCAGCTGACTCCCCGCCCCTTTCCCCAAACACTTCACCAACGAACAGGCGAGACCATCGGAACAGGTTTCAGAGCACAAGAGGCGCCTTTTTCAAATAGCAATGGTCAATCTACAATACTTATTTCTCATACCGTATTTAATTTTTTGTCGTAACTGAAATAAAACTGTCGTCTTTACTAGCTGTTGTCCAAATAGTTTTCACCTCTGTTTATGCCGTGAGCCTATCTATTCGTATTTCTGAAGTGCCAACAGCCAGCCACCTTTTACCGGTGTAAGGGGTTTTAAGCCGAAAATACGAAGTATGAAAGAAAGAAAAAATCATAAAATCGTATACGATACTTACTAAATTAATTCATTAAAGTTTCTTTAATAGTAATGCCCAGATAGTGCAATGCTTCTTCTTAATAACTGAACATCAGCTTAAAAAATAGCATAAAACAAATTTTTGTAAGGAAAAGATATTTTCGTACTTTCATCTTAAATATTTGGTATTTTTAATGAACATAACATGCATTATTATTGTAGATGTTAAATCTATTTCATTACAGCTAATACAACAACTCGCTTCACTCATTGGGGGCTGTGCCCCCAAACCCCTGCTGAGGTTATCAGGAAAGGTTTTTTAAAAGATCAATGGAGATAGAGTGCGTGTATTTAGTATGCTGTATTGGCTATTACCTTTTTTGCCACAATAAACCTGAAAAAATAAATGTGGGAAGACTTTGGGGTTTTTTTTTCTCGGAATTTTCCCATCGGTTGCAAGCTAAAAGGTATCAGTTTGCCAAGTGTAGTTTTCTAGATCAACTGGCAGTGTACATACATTTATGGTGTATTTTTTGGAGTAAATTTCAACTGAAATGGACATGATACAAGATGAAATAGCGACTAAGATTCATGGTTTGTAAAGTATTCAATTTGGCATTTGCCTTTACGACCACGGAAATCATAGAAAAATACAAGTAAAATTGGTTGTAATATGTTGTAAAGAATGCTGGATTTCATCTCCGAGTTATTATTAAAGAATATAAATTATGAAATTTCTTTAACAGATAGAAGAAAATTTTGTTAGTTCTGGACAAAAATATGTTAATTGGATATAATTGTTATGAACCTGAGACTTCAGAACGCAAGTCCAAGACGTTACTATCTCGACCACCCCGTTAGGTTTACGGAAATAATTATTTCTAAACTTTCAGAGCCATACGTGAACACAGTTTGATAATACCGTTGCCATGGAAACCGAGCCCTTTTTCGGGGGGTTTTTAGGGCTAAAAATTTAAAAAAATTACTTTTTGGCATTTTCCTGTGGTTTACAGCCTAAAAACTATATGTGTACCAAATTTCAAGTTTCTAGCTTATCTGGAAGTGGACAAACATTAATGTCAGTGAGCCGAGCCGAGCCCTTTTTCGGTAGTTTTTAGGGCTAAAAAATGAAAAATAAACTTTTTTGGAATTTTCCTGTGATTTATAGCCTAAAAGCTATATGTGTACCAAATTTCAAGTTTCTAGCTCATCTGGAAGTGGGCAAACATTAATGTCCGTGAGCCGAGCAGAGCACTTTTTCGGGGGTTTTTAGTGCTACAAATTAAAAAAAAATATTTTTGGGGGGAATTTTCCTGTGATTTACAGCCTAAAAGCTATACGTGTACCAAACTTCAAGTTTCTAGCTCATCTGGAATTAGGCAAACAATGTCGGTGAGCCGAGCCCTTTTAAGGGAGTTTTTAGGGCTAATAATAATAAAAAAATAACTGTTTGGAATTTTCCTGTGAGTTACAGCCTAAGAGCTATAAGTGTACCAAATTTCAAGTTTCTGGCTCATCTGGAAGTGGACACATTAATGTCGGTGAGCCGAGTCGAGCCCTTTTTCGGGGGGTTTAGGGCTAAAAAATAAAGAACTTAAGTTTTAGGAATTTTCCTGTGGTTTACAACCTAAAAGCTATATGTGTACCAAATTTCAATTTTCTAGCTCATCTGGAAGTGGGCAAACATTAATGTCAGTGAGTGAGTCAGTCAGCCGTGTGGCTTTATATTATAGGGATAAGGTACAACAAATTAAAATATCAACATTTTAAGGAGTAAACCTATTCACGAAATAGCTTAAATGAAGATTTGAATTATCGTTATAAACATGTTCTATTGAAACGAACACGTTAAAATTGTTTACACTCGATATTTATATTTATAATATTAAAAACACTGTTAATGAAATTAAAACAAAGGCATCCTCAGGAAATGAAAGTTATGCATGAGTACATGCACTTATGGGGACCGATCTGTGAAATATTTATAATTTCTACATTTTTCATTCCATTTTCTTCATTTGTTTTACCTGACCCCGGAAGCATTTAGGATAATCCCTAAAATTTTGAGAGCTGTTAGTTTATTTAATCTTGAAAAAATATACTTATATTTTGTGATTTTATTGGGTTTCATGGTAAAAGATCCTTGGAGTTCAATTTTCAAAATTTTGGAACCGAATTGCAAATTTGCATATTTCATCTCTACACACGTCAAAATCAAAAAGCTGATAGTTTACTATTTCTTTTAGAAATAAAAGTTAACGTTATTATACTTAATTTTGTCGAGTTTAAATCATAAACTATATATTATAAAGGCATAAATAGCTAATTGTTTTTAATTAACTATTCGTTGAGTTAATTTTACCACTGACAAGTCTAAGAACTTGGTTGAACATTTCAAAGCAAATGATTAAATATTGCTACGCAAGGAATAATTTAAAGTATTTATTCACATAATTTGAGCAGTTTTTTAATACAGTTTAGGTCACCGAAAAAAATAACAAATGCATGCTTAAAATATGCGGACTTTTCATTTCTCAGTTCTACAAACTAAAGTAGAAGCTATTCATCTCCTATAGTGAGATATTTCCCACCTTCCAGACCACGAAATGCCCTACTGTAAGTTTTTGCATTTTTAGAGCGCCTTTATGTTTTCTCCAATAACGTACTAAAATGCGAACTGTTCTGCGAAACATTAAACTTTTACTCTGTATTTTTGTGCTTTTCATTTGTACAACGCTGTGTAATTATTCTTCTTCACTATCTTGAAATTTCAGCACAAGTGCACTGTATTGTTAAAAATCAACTGTAATACCATAGTGCCATCCCCTTCTTTTGTGAAGCAGGTAGAGCAGTTTTGCGAATGAACAATACCTATCATGGAATGCGAGACTACTGACTACTGAGCAGCTAGCCCTGCACATCCCCCACCCTTCGCTGCATTGCTAGGATCGCTCACTGTCCACCTAGAGAAACCCAGAGATGTTACGAAAATGATTTACCTCTACAAATCTATAGTTTTATTCTGATCTCGATTAAATTTTGCACACTTTAGCCTTCAAAACAAGAGGAAAAGTACTGTCTACATTTCATTAAAAAAATTAATGTGCTCTTATTTAAGCCCTTAATATCTCATAACGTAACGTATGTGGTTGCTATGCATGGACAAATGACGGAGCATAGCCTAAACAATCTCCACTGCTTGAGTAAGAATGTTATGATTCATTGTTTAAGTGTAAGTAAAATTGGCAAATCTTATCACTGAATGCTAGGTGTACGGTAATTGAAATATTTATTAAGATAAAAATGTATATATATCTTTATGTATAAAGGAAGATTGTTTGAAAAGTCTATACATTTATTGTTAAAATCTAGTTATATTCTCAGCTTGATTTAATTGCAAATTACACCAGATATTATTTTGTGAATGTCAGGTATGCAATTTATGGTAAAAATATATCTATATCTGATCATACAGAAATTGTTTGCCAGCATGTCTGTTTATTAGGCTACACAGATCTGCAGTTTTATTCCAAAAGATAGAATAGTAAAATTTGGCAGGAATATTGGCATATACATAACCATGAAAAATTTAGTGTTTCTAGCTGCCCAATAAGTATGGGAAAAGTGGCGGGATAGCCGTGACGCCATTTACATCTACGGGTCTAGATAATTTACTTATTAACATTTATATTGACTCATTTCCAGATGAGCTTGTAGCTTTTAGCCTATAACCATTGGGAAAATTCCAAAAAGTTGTTATTTTTTTCCCTCCAAAATAAACTTTGAAATTTTTTGACTGTGTATTTGTATGACTTCAGATTTTTTGACAGAAATAAAGGAATAGGCCTATTGCTGACATGAGGAATTTGTTGTAAATTCATTCTGTTAATATTCTACTTATCCACTTATTCCTTCACACATGCTTATCAAACTTTCTCAAGAAACCCTGAAATATGACCTATTAACTCCATCTGGCACTTTGTTATATCAGTTTTCCCAATTATTATATTATTATTATTATTATTATTATATTAATCATTATCATCATTATTATTTTTATTCCCACTTAAATAATAATCAAAGTCCACAAAGAGGAAGAACAACTATGGACATAATATACAGCACACTCAAACTGTCTACTACAAGAAAGATAAATACTAAATAGGATAGCCATAAGAAGATTATTAGTTATTATTGAAATACATAGGCACCGACTTGGGGGGGAGGGGGCAAGGTACTTTCTGCCCCCAATATTTTCAAGTAGGCGCCTCTGGTTAAACAAGTAGTTCTAACAAAACCAAAAAGTGATCTTTTTAAAGGCATTAATTTTTAGCAGTTCATTACTGGCAAGCATAATAATATTTTCCTGAACTAACAAACTACAAACAAACAAGCAAATAGGTAAATTCTGCTGTAGCAACTAGTACTGAATTAATGCAGTCAACATGCAATAGTCTTTATTCTGAGATTTGTATGATGTCTTTAATATAGAATTATTAAATATATTATTTTTGTTGCCATTATTCCATTTTTGAAGTCAGAACTACATCAATACATATGAGTGAGGTATCAATCAAAAGATTTATTTCACTCCAGTTGGAAAATTTATATACCTTTGTGTTTTATTAAACATTTTGTCAAAAAAGTTTACTTAAAAAGAATAGTGAATATTTTATTTGGAAGTACCATGTCAATGGGCTTTGGAAATACAGTGGATTCATAGCAATTAAACAAATAATAGTGTTCTGAAATGAAGAATTATAAAATCTTACTATCTTAGTATAAATAGACACAGGCCTATTTAAATAATGCTGGATGGTTCATGAACCATGAGAATAGTATGGATGATGGAAAGTGCATTAAAGATTTGCCCCAAATGTTTTCATATTATATAATGAACCTTACTCCACAAGAAGAAGGAGGAATGATGGTAAGGCTATTTCTATTAGTTCATTACAGTTAGATAATAATTGGAGCTTTCGGAGTTTTTTCCCTTAAAATACGATGTTCATAATAAAATTAATGTTAAGTTAGTTCATTCACAGGCTTAATCAGTGGCTCACTTTTCATGGAGACTTAAGATTATCTTTACAACCGCAATAATATATATTACAGTATGTGAGAAAGAGGCTCGTAAACAATCTTTAAAACGTTGCTGTCTCTAAGCATGTCTTTAAGCATTTCGTGTGCGGCTGAGTAAGAGTGTATTTCATTACTGAACTAACTGTCTGGTTTTCCTGGTTTTCTAAAATCTTCTAAATAACAGAATACTGTGAAACTAGAAGATACTCCATATAACAAAAGCTTACCTTTCGTTCTACAGTTGCAGTTTTATCACCATCTTCAGGGCTGATGTCAGATATTTCCGTATCTGAAAGTTCTGTCTCTAGCTGCTGAAGAAGTGGTTTAACTGGAGGAGCCTGCTGTCGGCGAGAGAGCTGAGGTGTTAGTTGGCGCAAACTTGTACTATCATATGGGAGAACTACAGGAAACCCTGCTTTGCGTTGAGTTTCAAGCAGCTCCTGCTCCAGTTGAATCACCTAAGTAAATATTAGAAATTATCATTAACACATAATTGTCTAGAAAATCTTGATAAATTCCCCTACATTTACCAATAAATTGCATTCATGAACATGGGTTTTTCTGACCAGACATTTCTGTATAATTTTAGATCACTTATTTCAAAACATTTTTTCACAATATAATTAAACGAATTAATATTAATTAAATACCAGTAATGGTATCTCTCTTAAAGGAAGCACTTTATCTGGAATACAAGGCCACAAAGGAAAGATAATATTTGAACAATTTTTCTCTAATTGCTGCTTAGAAACATATCTATTATTAAAAGCAATGTTATTGTTAATAAATGCAATATTTTGATAACATTTGTACATTAATGACTGAAATGGTGAGGGCACGGGAAAATATCTCTGTTGTTCAAGATCCCAGTGCCACATCTCTGTCATTTAAGAAATAGATCTTCAAGCTTTCAAACACTTCTCAAGCAAACCAGTGCACCACTTGTCATTGCTGTCATTTTTTTCCATTACTTTTCCGGATACTTCTAACATAAAATTATACTATTAGGAGTTCTTGAATGTTATTCTTTGTTGGTAGTCACGGTATGTAGGGAAAACTTGGTAAATAAAAATACCATTGAAAATTTTAATCTTGAACTGACTGAAGCTAACTTTGTAAGTAGAATGGACAAAAATTTACATTTATAACAATATCCATATGTGTTCAAATATTTTTTATCTCTGCTGCCCAAAAGAAGTTCTTCAGAAGGCTTTGTGTTGATAACAGCACAATCTATTGCTCAATAATATAAAATGATTAATTTATTCAATAAAAATGTGCAAAATGGGAAATAATTTATTTTATCAATATCTATACCATTCAAGAGTCTTTAATATAATAAAGATATGGTGGACAACTGTTCTACATATTTCCTGCATTGAAATTACAAGTGTTCCATTTCACACCAGCCTTTCTAGCTTAACTCAGAAGTAAATATTGCAAGGTTAGCCTGAAGTGATTGAAGTTTTGTGTCGATATATAGCTCACAATTATAAAATATGCTTCCATTAATAGATATGGGCATATAATTGATAGATTTTTTAAATATAGGCCCTAAAGTTTTCCCACAGTTAAGAAAATTTCAAAAATTATTGAAAGAATTTTGATAAACCGGAAGAAGAAAATATGATCACAAGGTTCATAAAAAGTCCACCAAGTGTGCTTTAGGACATTCCTGAGAAGGATTTGGCAGTTGACATTGTATTTGAAAATGGTAATGACGATCCCTGAAACATATCATACCAAAATAATAAGTGAAACAAAAAAGTGTGTACAAGCCAACTCATAAAAAAAAACATTAACTTCATCATGTCACACCTACAACTACTAAAACTCCAGGGGAATTAAAATCATCCCTAGGACTGATATGAGAGTAATTGTATATATTAATATGATATAGTACATGAAAGCAGTAAGTGTTATAAAAGAGTTCGCCCTCAGTACATTTGATAAACTCTAAGCTCTAAGTCCCATAACGTTTGTGATCATCAAATGCTGAGAAGAAAATAATGAAGCATTTAATACATTACCCTATCTTTGAGAGTCTTAACAAGGGCATTGTACTCTGTATCCTTCTCTTGCAGAAGTTGTAGGTAAAATTCTTCTCGATGTAGGAGATCTTGTTCTCTTTGCTGGAACTCTCTCAACAACTTTTTTGCCTTACAGTATTTCTTCTCCAATGCTATGTATTGTCCCTAAAATAATAAACAAATACATATATATTATTAATTATAAATAGTTACACTTATTTTGTAAGATCAGATAACTTAATAATATTAAAAGACAAACTCATAGAAATGAAATCTATCCTTAAGATTTTACATGAAATGCCTTATTTTAAAATGTTATAATTCTAGAGATTCGATAATTCAGAAAAATACTGAGGATAGCTCTGAGGTGTAAGTCTTTAATATCTTATAAATTTGATTGCATTATTGTACCAAATCAATCATTATTAAGTAGCCCAATCAACATGGTTCTCTAGTAACATTATTTTGCCCACGTCTTAGCCCTTGGGTTGCTATGAACCAAATTTTGCAGAATTGCTTTACAGGACTCTGTAAACAAGATTAACTGAGGATGGAAGTAACAGCACTGAAATATGTTTTAAGGCAGTGATGGGCAAACCTCTAAGGGAGTGGGCCAAATGATAGAAAAATTTCACAAGGCGGGCTGAAATAGTTTATTGAAATGCTGAATTAGTGCAATTTTCAGAACTATTTTGCCTGTTATTTATATAAGAAGAAGTATAAGATGAGTGGAATTGCAACTATACTTCCAATAGGTTTTCATAGTCCAGTTGTAACTGGAACAAGATGATCCTCAGCAGTGAAGTCAAAAGTCTGTCAGTCAGTCTGTTTCTGACACAACTTTTTCAGAGTTTCAAAGAAGAAAATACTTTCTCATGTACATATGAAGTTGCAAACATGGCGACAACCTTCTGGGCATGAGAAATAAAAAAATGTTGAAACTTGATTTCAATAAGGACTAGCAGAATTCAAGTTCTGAGATGTTAAGAAACAATAATCGAGTGTTACTTTCAAATTCAACTAATTTGTGCTGAATACCCAGTTTTACTGTTTGCAATCCACAGTAAACGGAATAATGAAAATATCTAAGGCTTGTTCAATGTTAGAAGTATTGAAGTTCTGTTAAAATTCACTCTGGAGACTTGCAAAAGAAGGAAAATCAATCGAGTAAGAAATATATTTTTCTCCTCCTTTTCATTGAACCTGTCTGAGGGCAGCATCTGGCTGGTGGGCCATATTTGCCCATCACTGATCTAAGGTATTAATAAATAAGTAAAGGATTTAGTGTGTTATGTGCAAAACCTTTCAAATTATAAGACAAGTCAATATTCAATTTGTCTTACCTCATACATTTTTTGGTATAAATATATTTATGAAAAAATGATATAGACCTCTTATTGCCACTTAATTGAATGCCAGTTATGAGAGACCTTCATGTAATTCACTCCGATTCTTGATTTCACCTTTAAGAATTTTATAATTTTATTCTGTGTTCCTGTACCTTTGAGATAGATGAAATAAAATTACCATGGATACTATCTACAATGCTCTAAAAATAGTACTACATCCTGTAATCTGAATGCAACCCTATTAAAGACATCTTTTGAATATTCTAGAGAAAAGAATGACTGATTTAAAAGATGATCTCTAGGATCTTATCAACAGTTTCAAGTCTTTCGGAAAGGCAATCAGGGATTTGGTTTCTCATGGTCAGTGCAGTAAAAGAACATTTAAACGCAATTATGAATGAGCTATTACGCCTAATGATATAACTACATTTTGCATTTACACGGCTCATAAAAAAATTGTGCCCTAAGACATCAGCAAGCTCAACTGAACTGACCTGAGATTGTTCCAACATGTCCTGATAGCTAGCTACATCTTTCTTAGCTGCCAGGAGATTGCGTTCCATCTCACGCAACTTCATCGTTGACTGTCGAAGTTTCTCGAGGAACTCTTCACTGTCAAGACCACTCTGCTCCATCTCCACCAGCTGGCCCAAGACAGACACAATGAACACACAGCACAAACAATACTACCAGCACCACATAAACCCACAACCCACACAGGCATTAGCAATCATTAATTTTAAATGTTAGAATATAAAAATGTTAGAAAAGTTAGAAAATGTTAGAAGATAATAAATGGTGAAAACCTTGTTGCTCAAACTTTCTCATAAATGTCATAGCGAATAGAGGAGAAAATGTGATTTCTTCGCTTGCCTCTAATGTATTGGTATAGGAGACCCATGACCCTGTTGGAAGTGTTGAAAACTGTGGCGTGGCAATTGCTCAAAGACGATTGGAAGAGTATTCTGAAACTTGTCGCACTAAGTTGAGTTCGTGTTCAGTGTGTTATTACAGTATCGTTTGATAGTGTGATAGTGAAAATAAAATAAATTCTTTTGTGCTGGGCTGTAAGTCGGGCTACAAAAAAACCAATGTTGTAAGACACTTCTTTGCACCTCCAAAAATTAAAGACATGTTTGATAAATGTTCTTCAGGAATCTCTCGGAAAGTTAAATAACACAATCATATGTCTGTGATTTACATTTTTCTGATCATTTTGCTAAGAAAGCAGGTAAGTTCATACAGGATATAATATTGAGTAGGATCTAGCACATATACTTAACCTTTTGTATAAATACCTGAACTAGTTTTGAAGATCATTGTCATTCATAATCATCAGTTGGTGTTAATCTGATGATTATGATTGAATGATGATGGTCTTCGAAACTAGTTCAGGTACAAAAAGTGAAGTATATGTGCTAGACCCAACTTAATATTATATCTTGTATAATATAGCTTCAATGTGTAAACTTCCAATATATTTTTGAAGGTAAGTTCATAATTAAAGGGAAAATGTCAAACTTCCAAGGATAAAATGGTGTTTAATAGTGGATGCTGTACCTTGCATTTTCCTTAATCTCCCTTCACATTTATCATCAAAGAAACTTAAAAGAAAACCCCCAACAAAAAGATCACACTCTCATCATATAATTACTGTCACTCCAACAGTTCCGTCCTCTTTAACAATATCTGAAGATTCAATTTAACTCGAAAGTAGTTCTTCCCCTGATCTCTTAGAAAAGAATAAAAGGAAACTAGAGAATTTAGAGAGAAAGTTAAAAAAAGAGAAAAAAAGATCACCTTAAACTTATATAGAAAACTAACAATATCTTATCTTATAAATTTGTGGTGTGAAGAAAGACTTGAGAACATCATTGAGTTTTAAGGGGGGATATAGAGGTTTGGGTAGGTAGGCTACTGAGAAATAGGTGAAATTATTTTCTTTTCCCCTCAGCATTGAATTGCTCTGTAGCCTTGTAATCTGACATGCTCTTTATTGACTACTTCTACAAGTACATCCTATTTTCAGGATTAATTAAACTGTTAAATTTATGAGTAATTATGACATCGTTTCAAAATGGCAGCTACAATTTGTGCACTGAAATACCTTTTCCGTAATAACTTCCACAAATGTCAATTACTATATTCGGTGAAGAGTACAAGTTATGAATCTCTTCGTTATGCAGTTATCTCCAGTCCCCATTTTCATCTCTCTTAGGTTCATATATTTTCCTAAGCAACCTGTTTTTGAACACTCAGATTATATTCTTCCTGAAGAGTAAGCGACCAAGTCTCACAACTACATAATACAACTGGCAATTTTTATTTTTAGATTTCTGGGCAGAAGGCGAGAAGATAAGAGTTTCTGAACTGCATAAAAACAGGCATTTTCTGATTCGAGTCTACACTTAACTTATACCTTAATATTGTTTGAATCTGTAATTATTGCTCCCAGATATTTGAATTTCTCCACTTGTTCGAACGATTTACCGGCTATTCTAAAATTTTGTAATGCATTACTTTTTTTTTCTGTATTAATTTCCAATCCAACATTCCTGCAGGTGTCGAAAAGACTTACTGCATTTCTCTCGATTGTGTTTATGTCATCGCCCAACAGACAAACATCATCTGCATAAGTTAGAATCAGGTGATTGCCATTTAATTATAGGCCTACCTTGATTTCCTGAACTTTCCTAATGGCATATCCCAAAGCGAAGTTAAAAAGTAAAGGCAATAGTGCATGTCCTTGCTTAAAGCCGCTTCTAATGGCAAACCTATGTGATATAAATTTCCCTACTCTGACTCAGATAGGTCTACAGTAGCATTTACGAATTTAAATCCTCGTGTTCTTCTAAATACTGAAAACTATGGGAGTCACTTTTATGTTGGGTGCTTTAAAAATTAATTATAATACTGTATACACTGCAGTGTTTGAGTTGTATATTTGTGACAATGAAGATAAAAAAATAAAGCAGTTAGCAAAGAACAGAAGGTAGAAATCATTAGAACAGTTGAGAGTAGAGTGAAATCAATCAATATGGCACATGTTTACAATAAAAAACCAACAACGATGTCAAGTATGTTAAAGGTCATAGAAAAAGCAAAGGTATGAACGTTCGGCAAAGGCATACATAGTGTGTTGTGGAATATCTCTTACTGCATTATTTATTGTAGAATCACAACAATTTTGTTTTGACTGGTTAAACTGTAAGATGTTTGATTTCGACAAGATTAGACTATTTTAGTATAGAATACTTTTCAAAATAAAGTATAAACAACTTGTTTTTCTGACGCACTTTATACTAAGATTACATTTTTTTTTTTTTTTTTAAATTGGCATAAAAATTTTGAAAAACAAAATCTGGTTCATACAAGTTTCACCTTGATATGTTTGAAAAGCTTAACAGACTAATTAGGGTCGCCATTTGCCATGAATTTCACAGATAATCCGCAATTTTGAAGTGTAAGAATATGTCCAGGCCAAAAATATTAAAAGCCCATGATTCTGTTTTGAAGTTATTGCTGCCAGGTAAAAATACTCTTGGGATGAATGAAGTTTTACCTTATACAATCCCTATATATATTATAGTGCAATAGTTGCCAAACATTCCAGCAAAGATGCAACTAACTATCCATAAATATTTTTAAATAAAACTGTTAAATCTAATGAGTATGCAATGAAAATTCTAGTAGTGTTTCAAACATCAAGTCATTCCAGAATATGGTATTAATATTGACCTACACTATCAACCTGGTGAATTATTACGTCCTGGTTTTTCACTCCTGAATTATGGCAACCCTCATACATATATTGGAAGTTTACACAGTGAAGCTATATTATAAAGGATATAATATTGAGTTGGGTCTAGCACGTATACTTCACTTTTACTTTCTCGCATATACGGAGTATAGAGAAAGTATTGTGATCGTGACAAAAAATCGAAGTCGAGATAACACCGGGAGAGCACGTTTCATGAAGCCTAGAAACCGAAAAAAATATTTTTGGAATGACGTCTGTCCGTCTGTCCGTCTGTCTGTGGACAAGCACAGCGGGTGAACGGTTCATTGTATTTACTTCATTTTTTTAATTAAGAACTTTTTCGAAATTTTGTCGAACCGCCCAGAAATTTAGTTTTACAACTGAAATATTAAGGGGACTTTTCATGAAAACTTTTTAAAAAAATGGCTCTAACGATTTTAATAAAAATTTAAAATTGTAAAGTCTTATCTGTGACTAATAAAATGGCTATATCCGTATTTCCGCAAAAATGACTTAAGGGGCACTTTACTCGTATCCATTTTCAATTTTTCTAGATTATATCCATTACAGTAGGCGATACATGAAAACCTATCACAGTAAAGTTGTAGAAAAATTTAAAATGAACATTTTTTTGTTTAACACATTTCTTTGTACATTTAATAGATATCAAGATAAAAACGAAAAAAGGACAGCTTAAATACGAATTTCAGAACATAAATGTAAATTAAAATATGAATGACATTTTGTTGCCCCTAGTAACAAGAAAACTATAGGCCTAATGTACTTATTGTTGTGAAATGCAATCAGTTTAGCTCAGTCGCAATGAACACACTAAAACCAATTACAGCGAGGTGGTAGGCCTATGGGCTAACAGGGAAGAGGTCCTGAGTTCAAATCAAACCTCGTGGCCACCCAAATTGACTTGGGTTTTTCATGGTTCCGTCGTTCGCAAAGGCAAACACCAGGTTTGTAGGACTTGCTTATTTTCCATAACTCATCGCCGCTATGTCACTGGATATTATAATCGTTTAAACTGAATATCACATAAGAATACATCACTAAACAATAGAAACATGACGCGAATGAGTTGTTAATATAGACCAGCGTTTCTCAACCTATGGTCCCGGTGCAGATGGTCCGCAGACATAATTAATTAAAAAATATCATAAAGCAAGTGGGAAGTAAAGAAGTAGAAATTTTTCACATAAAATGGACACTAGATGTCAAAGGTTTAAAATCTTCGAAAATACAGGTCATATCGACTAAATTTGACTAATACTGAGCCAAAAAAACAGGAACTCTGCAAGAGGCGTCAAGCTCAACCGTCTTATTAAAAGTGAGTAATAACATAATTCCTAATTATATTATCAAATTGGTAATACATATTAAAGTGTGTTCAAAATATAATTTTACTGTCAATAGTTTCATTCCAATTCAATAAATGTGTTTCCGTCGGATTAAAAAAAATGTATTTCGTTATAACGACCTATAATTTAATACCCCAAATATTAAGCCTACTTATAGCCTACTTTTAAAAATTGGATGTAAAATTTGGGGCCCGTAAAGTTTTTTACTCATTTTAGAGGTCCTCGGGGTCAAAAAGGTTAAGAAACGCTGATATAGACTAATGTTTCACGCAAACATACTAAACACGTGGTATGACCTACATGCAGTTAAAGCGTGCATTATAACCTAAGTAGTAGTACTAGTGGTGGCGAAATTCAAATATAAGTCGCCCCTTAATCTTCCTCATTCGATATTCACATTTGCACGGACTGTGTGATGTATTTTGTTTCTGAGCGAAGCAGAGTGACCAACTGTCCATGTATACTGTTGCATATAGCTAAATAATGCATAACACTAACCACATAGTTAAGTGCGCGAAGTGGAGGCGGCAGCCGTAGCGAAGCATATTATACTTATTAGCATATTATATCTCCCGCAAGGTTTGTCAGCCTGCCACCTCTCGTCTAGCGGTAAGACGTCACACCTCCAACGTCCAATCACGAGTTTCTTCATAATACTAGGACAGAAGAATTTGCTAGATCGTGGTATAAAAGAAACTGCATCGGTGAAGATAGGTTGGGTGGGACCGATTTATCCCAAGGTGCGACTTATATTTGAATTTTCCCGTAGTAGTAGTAGTAGTACTAATAATATGCAGTTTTACTGTCATTGATTATTATTATTATTGTTATAATTGTTATTATTCTTATTATTATTTCACGGTAAAAGCATTGAACATAAAGATCGACCCAGATGCTTTCCGTTCTAGATACTTGTTAGTTTTATGAAAATGTAATAAGTAAAATTTAATTGTCTCTTTAATTTAATTTTTTCTGTGCTAGCCTTTAACATGTATATGCGAGAAAGTTTGTGCAACGTAACGTTTATATTAAGAAATGCAATAAAATTTAATTGATTTAAATTTAATCAGTTTATTACAGTGAAAATGAAATGTGACAAAAGAAAGGAAGTATTATTCGATGATCATCTGCTGGAAATTTAATTCTACAGTAAGTGTAAAATTATATGTTTTACTGTTATTAGAGGTATATACAGAGTTAGAAAAATACTGAAGAGATTGTAGAAGTAGCTACTCCTCAACTTAAATTTATGCTTACCCTAGCTTTCAATCTTGAAATATCACCATCAGCAAGTGCAACTTTGAACTGACTCTGAAAACATTAATGAATATTTTTTTCAAGCATGACACACAAACAGTCTCACAAACAAAAGAGTGCTACATGCAACAAACAAAATGCAACATGTAAATTAAAAACATGGACAAAACACAAAAAAAACATCAAATTCACTAAAGAATAGATACAGTCTATGTTGCATCTCTATTACTTATTTTTCTTTACTACCCTTTGATTTGTGACTTTATGTAAGAATGTTGTAAAAACTTGTGTGAAGGTGACAACAGAAACATGGCTGACTGCCAAGTTGTAGGGTTTAACTGACAGTTTGGTGACTTGGATTAAGGCCCGTTCTTACGATGTCCAGTTAAGTAGGAGTAAATGTTAACTGACAGTTTATTTTACGGTCGGGGTAAAGTTCCAGTAAACGCATCTTTGTTCTTATCATCTTCTAGTTAAAGTTTACTCCCAGTTAACGCAATCAGACAAGAGTCATAGCAGTTGGTAGCGTTTCTCAGTTGTTTGTAGCAGTTTTTCATCTGTTTTCATTGTTTGGTTTGATTTTGCAATGGATAATGAGGTTATAACTGATATAAAAAATAAAGAGACACAGCAATTTCTTTTCAAGTGAAGAACAATTGTTCCTGAATATTATCGACAAAAAGCGTCTTATAATTCAAAATAAATCAACACACAGCAAAGCTCGGAAAGACATAGGCCTATAAAAAAAAAAATCTTGTGAAACACATAACTTCCTGTGAATTTAATTATAGTATACAGTAGCCTACACAGTAGGCCTATGGGCAGTAGTGCGCATTCAGTTGTCTTAGACTAAAAAGGTCGCATAATTTGCAAGGCAAGACCTAAAACCTAATAAGTTTGTGTATAAAATGTGTAGCTAATAACTAGAGGATATATTATGAGATGTTTTCAAATTAAATTATTAGCTCTTAGCATAAAATATTAAAATACATTACATATAGGCCTATATATTTTATATATTACGCTTATTATACAATTCCTGTTAAAATCTAAAAGTTAAGCTGTTTTCTAAAAAATAAAGAAGAATAAAGTCCTCCTCAAGTAAAGTGGTTGTAAAAATGAAAAGAAAGTTACCACGTTTCTAACCCCATCCCCGAAGGATGCAAAAGCCAAATATAATCTGATGTACGGGTAGAGGAAGTAATTGATTGTCCAAACTTTCATAACAGTTTGATCTAGTTTTCAATATTTAAAAAAATATTTTTTACATATATTGGCATTGTTCTTCATCACCACTGACATTACGAAAGCAGCTAAATAATTTCATCTCTCCATTTTAATTCAGTTTGCGAGAAGTATAACCTCAAAAAATCCTCCGGTTAGGAGTTTACTTGTACATTTTCCTAGTAAAGATTACTGCCAGTTAAGAGATTTTTTACCAAGAATAACACCTAACCAGATATTGTAAAATCGAAATGTCAGTAGAGTAACCGTAAAAGTAGCTGTAAATATTTTACTGGTGGTGGTAATAACGGGCCTAAGAGCTAAGTTACACAATCGCATTCCTGAACTCTGTTCATGGTCCAGTATTAATTACTGCATAAATCTCATGATGGATTGAAATTAGAAAGAGAAACACTTTAAAACGATTTTAACAATATTGTCAGAACAGCAAAGAGGAAGAATTTTGAAAAGCAGGTTTCCTTAATACTTTAGACTTTTTCATTCTCATCTAACGTATGGTACACATATCTTTCATACAACACCAGAAATTGTGATACTCTACAGTCCAAGCAAATCCGTACATCTAAGGCATTTAATAATTGGGAAGTGATCAGAATAAAAATGTTTAATGAGAACCACCTAGCGCAAAAATTGTTTCTGTAAAAAAAGAAAGAAAGAAGAAGAAGAAAAAAAGAATACTGTGTCTAATTGGTTAAAGAGCAAAGCATTTTATTCTGTACAGGAGTTCTTTGAAAATAAATTATGGGATCTGTTTTTTAACTTTTTAACGAATATTAAAGGCATTGCCAATTGTTTTAACTTAAAAGGCAGAATGAATTAAATAAAAAAAGTAAAAAAAAAAAAGCACAATAAAGCTCTATCTACAATGTGCAGTGGGCAGTTGGTAACTCGTAGTTGGAAGTCGGACGCTTGAGAGCAGCTTTCAAGCTGCCCAAAAATATGCAGTTGACATTGAGGTTAAGGAAAGATTTAACAATAAAAAAAGATATAGAAAAACTGATTTATAATGTATGATATATGTAATAAACACATCTTGCTTTTTCGTACTAAGCTAATCTATTTATTTGCACTAGTAAATTATTTTCAATCTCGAAATATGTAACTTGTAGTCGTGCAGTTGGTAGTCGAAGATGAATTTCCTGACTACTGACTAACAACTGCAGACTGCAACTGCACTTTGTGAATGGCATCCATTACTCACCGAATATTATACTTCGACTACTGACAACCAACTACAAACTATTGACTGCACATAGGGATAGAGCTTAAATTTGCAAAATAATATGACATTTTTGGATTGTGTAAAATGAGTAATGGTACCAAGATTGTGAATCTGAATGATAAATTTCTCTTATACTTGATTAATAATGCTCATCTATTCTCACTTTTTGAAGAACCCTTTTTCTGCCATCTCCAAGACTATAAAAAATGTGAATGGTAACTGTACTTGTGGTGATTACCATTGGCTGCAATAAAGACTTAAGGATGCATGTTGTAATTGCTGTTCAACGGATTCCATACTTTACTTACAGAGTGTACTTTGATGGTATAATGATGAAATATAAATAAACGAGTAAAACTTAGTTATGTGAAACGTAATATGAAATAACTTATTACATGAAATACACACCAAAACAGAAGAAAGTTTAACATGAAATTTGCATTTTATTCTGCCAAAAAAACATATCAAGGTATAGGATTTAACTACTGTTGTGTAGTGCTACTTTTATCAGTCACCATCACTGAAGCTGAGAAGAAGTACTTGTTACTTCATAGATGATGCAACAATGACCATACATGAAAATGTTAGGGAAGTTCTGTGAATTAATTAGCACATGAAATGAGTAAGTTAAAAGTGTAAAACATCTAAAACAAACATAAACAGAATACCAAAAGTAAGAACTGTATGTTTTACCTCTTGCAAAAGCAGTCTCAGAGCATCTACATCATTGGATACATTTGGTGATTTAGGAGCTTCATGGTCAAAGACACTGTCGTTGGTACCTGGTGGACTGGTAGGGCCATCAGAGGAAGAAGACGTGGTAGGGGAAGTACCAGTAAGCGGCAATGTGAGGCTGCTATCTTCTGAGCGAGTACCATCAGGAGAAGTAATGCCTCCATCACTACCATGGTGAAAGCCTCGAGATGAGCTTCGAGGTGGAGGTGGTTGTTGTTGTTGTTGCTCCATCTGGCGACGCTGTTCCTCTCTATCCCTGTCGGCCTGTTTCAATTAAAAATAAATTTAATATATAAACATATATATAAAATACAGTAATTGCATTAATTTGGGAATTATAGATTATATGCATTATTAATTATGTACAATTATTGTATTCGGTAATTTTATCGTACTTATGCGAATCTTTTTTGTCCATTTGTAGCATTCAAAATTGGAGTACACATTAGATTGGATGGCACATCAGATTCAAATGTAAATCCGTTCCATAGTTAGGAAATAACTTTAAACTCTTACATAACAATGCATTCCAGTGATTTTTGACTTTGTTACATTTATCATTGGCTTATTATCAGTATGCACAAACGCAGGCTAAAGTTAATGTATTACTTTGACGCTCGAACTCAATACCAAGCGGCGGGGTTCCACGTGAAGATATTTTTTATCCCGC
Source organism: Ectobius pallidus (assembly GCA_964059195.1). NCBI lineage: Eukaryota > Metazoa > Arthropoda > Insecta > Blattodea > Ectobiidae > Ectobius > Ectobius pallidus. The sequence continues at coordinate 109,479,126 of CAXKWD010000003.1, read as the reverse complement.
ACTCTCCTCCCTAAGCCTTTTTATACCGATCTTTATTCATCAACATTCAGAAATCCATTGTTGTTTAAAAAAAAAAAATACTAAGATAAAATAACTAAAATAAAATAAAATATCCCACCATTAATGCATACTGAATTTGCCAGCAGCATGATTTTAAGCTCAAATCTGGTGTGTGCATTAGATTCGATGGAGCATTAGATTTGAGTAAATAGGTAATAAATGTTTCAAAACTTATTATATTTACTGGATATTACGAGGGTAAGTCAATAAGAATTCTCACTTTTTGTTCAATCTTTTGTAGGTTGGCTGTACTGTTTTATGCTTGCTCACATCGACATGTTGTTATTCATTTATTTCTGCTTGTGGAATGTTTCACCATTATGACTCCACTGTGTTGCCAAAATCGATTGAAGACTTTCTGCACAATATGGGGGCAATATTTTACCATGGCGAAGCATGTACAAATGGATTTAAAAGTTCAAAGATGGTCAGACTAGTGTGAAGGACGAGGAAAGAACAGGTCCCATCCACATCCACTAGTGTTGCCAACATTGAACAAGTGCGTATCATGATTAAAACAAACCGAAGAGTGACTGTCAATGACGCGGCAAACCATATGCATACTTTCATGTTATACAGCATGTAATTAAGAAGATTAAGTAACACATTTTAATTATTATTTACTGTTAAATTATTCTTATCTATCTTTTGTGTGAAGGAATTGTCAGGTTTTACTGTATTTACAATAGGCTATGTCTAAGCACTTTTCTTTTTTTATACCATGTTACTTCTCAAACTGTTTTTAGCATACCAAAAATCTAATGATTGCTACAGAGAAAAAGAAATCAAACACATCCAGCCTCTATTTATAGTGAAAATAGTAAAGGAGTACTAAGATGAGTGGATTTGAAATGTCTCTCCCACTCCCGAGTCCTTGTTTCCACCATTTTATACCTCCCTGACATCAAACCACAGATATATTTATTTTCTAAAATAACAATCCAAAACATTAATCATCCAGCACCCTCGTTAATTACCAATAACCTTTTCATACTTTTAAACATTTCAGAAACGACTGTAGTTGTAACATAAAAGTATTTGCATTCAGCTCCTAATTTTAAGCCTACTGTAGAAGTAAGATCAATAAAAATAAATGATTAATTTATGTATATAAAAACTGCTTACCTGCAAGGATTGCTTGATCAACTGTGCCACTTCACTGTTTTGAGGATCTTTCTCACGACCAATTAGGAATTTTACAAGTCCACATGTGTTTCTTAGTACTGAAGCAGCGTATGCTTGAGTAACACCTACTAAGGATTTCCCATCGACTTCAATGATTTGATCATTAACCTATAAATGAGATAAAACATTAACCCTTCTAACAAAACATAACCTAATAATAGGATGTAGAGGACTTTTATTTTATGTAATTTCATTCTGTATCTTTAAGCTTTAGGCTTGAAGCTATTTTCTGAAAGTGTCCTTTACAATTATAATTTTTAACACTTTTTCAACTTTTTTCTGGTTTTACTAGAAATCTGTCATCACTAGGGCCCTGATTTATTGGTGAAATAAAATGACTAATTTCGGTGTAAACTTCCTTCTATTTCGGTGGGTATTTCGTGAAATAATTACTTTATACTACATTGGGAACATTGCACAGTGATAAACATTGCTTCTTTATTTACACGAACTAACACCCCCCCCCCCTCATTTCTATATTCTTCTGCCCTTGTATGAAATGAAGTAACTTTCGATTTAGACATGATTAGAGTTAATTTTCAAATATAATGACGAGAAATACTATCGTAATTTCTACTAAACACCATCAGATAGCCATTTGCAAACAGAAGTGCCAACCATACTACTGAGGATAAAAGATGAAATCTGTTGAATACAGCAGGAAAGGAGTGTACTCAACAGTACAAACCAGGCCACACACAATCTTTGCGTAAATTCTGCAAACTTAGTAATCGATCACAAATATCGATATATCGGTAAATCTTCGACAGCCACAGAAACAGCAGAAAAAAAGCATGCTGCTAAGAAAAAAAAATACAGTACACAAACCCCAATATTGTGATTTTAAGGTACATTTTCGTGTTCATTTCTCACTTTATGGACAGAAGGGGCATATTTTGCGCTTATAGACACATTTCGCGGAATCGAGAAAATTTCGCGATATTTCGTGGATTCAATTTGGCTCATATTGGTATTTTAAGCATATAAAAGCTAAATATAGCTAAGGGAGGTTGTTTTATAAAATTTCGCGCTTATCGTTGTTACCATAAAATACGGCCCCTAGTCATCACTAAAATCTTTCCCTCATAATCACTCCATGTTTGTTAAAATGTACAAACTTAGAAGTGCATGATCTGTTCTGTCTCCATTTTGCACCTATGTAATGTAATGTAACCACTGAATGTAACCATTCAATAGTAAGAATGAGGCAGTAAACAAGATAGTCAGGGAGTCTGGCAGTAGTCCTGCTGGCCTTTCATTGAGACCAGCTACCAGCCACCAGCCAGTCATTCTTGATGAGGGCTGTTGCTACTTGATTTCAAGGTACAAAATAAATATTTTATACTGCATACTATTCTATAAGCAAACTCCAATTTTTATCCCCAAATATCACAAAATTCTTTGTTACATGACCAACCATTAGAAAGTTTTCATCACTGGGCACCAGAAACATTTTATATTCAGTGCTATTTTTAAAAAAAAAAAATTAGGGGTACTCTAGCTTTTGACTTGATGGAACATTGCCAGACTTGATATTTAGAATGAAAGTAGAATCGCACACAATATGCATAAGGTTATAAGAATTTAAGTCCTCTGAGGTGGAATCAGTTCATACATATCAATATTCTACCCATAAGCTGAAGTTTACTCTATGATATGCTCACAGGGTTTCTTGCACTTTTCACTGGAAGACTTTAAATTTCAAATTTTGAAGCGTTGGGGCCTGAAACAACTACAGAACAGCCAGAGACAGTATGACATGTGCAACAGCATTAATGCAAATAAACACAATTTGAAGCCAAGAGGAAAGGAAACAACCATGTGGTAATGTACAGTGAGTCTCAGACAGATTGGTGCCGCTTGTCGCGCGCCGTGTTTCTCTTGTGATGACTCAACACTACCCGCGTCACGGCCAGCTGTGTCCCCGCAGATAAGTAAACAATTCCAGCATAGCCTGCAGTTGAGCATTGTTCTCGTGTTGTACAGACGTGAAAGTGTTATTCGGTATTTGTCACAACTAAAAGAATACATTAGGATAGAGATAAACTCAATAATAACGGAAGAACAATTAATGCGTATTAATCGGAATTTCCTATCACGATGCCAAAAATGTGTGGATGTAGGAGGAGGACACTTCCCGCATCTCCTGTAATAAGGTAGGTGCCTTTTTTCGTTACTTTCAAACTTATTTCATTTATTTTCATTGTCACGCACGGACAAGTCAGTCAACTGCCGGGGAGTTCCTTTGCCGCATACCGGGGATAGGAGCGTCATCTGGGGGGGAACCCAACGCACGGCGCGGCGGAACCAATCTGACTGAGACTCACGTTAGAATCAGTAACATTGGCAACATAGTCATGGTTCCTAATACAACGGTGCTATAGTGCTCACTTGTTTGCCAAATCATAGTGCTAATGTCAGGCCCCATTTCTCAGAAATCATGGTATAGATAATAACATAACAAAGAAAATAGGTACTTCAAGGCAAGCAGTAAATATTATCACTCTCATTATTTTGTTTGGCACAAATTTCTCCAGATTTCCAAATTGTGGAAATTAATATTTTTTCCTATAAGAAACTGGAAAAATCTTTAAGGGGTATGCGTACCCCCACATACATCCAGAAAAAAAAAGCACTGATTACATTTACCTGTACATAAGATATCTAAACCTTTCAAAAATAATCAATTACAAAAGAACAAAATATAATGTTTTAACACTATAGAAAAAGAACTGATGTATGGATAAATAGGTTGCTCTATCAGATTCAAACCAAACGCAAATAAACAGCAGTGATATAAAGCTTCTGACAATAGTATAGTGTGCATATTATCAGCAAAGAGTACTTCTTACAAGAGGAACATTATTTAAGGAATTAGATTTGATATTAGTAATTTTGATTATTGGGGAATGATTTATGTTAATGCTTCTTAGTAAAAATTATTGGACCATGATTGATATTATGAAGTAAAAAGGAATTAGGATGTGAATTGTGCTGATATTAAATTTTTCCACTGCCTTACATTTTTGTATTTATTTTTAACCATTATTCATAACACACAACCAAATATTCCTGTAAAGAAATCAGAGTTTTCCTCCATATTATATACATTTAGTTAGGCGGTGCCTTATACTTTCGTGTGTGTATTTCTTATCAGCATTCATAACAAATAACCAAACATCTATGTAAAGAAATACAGGTTTTTTTCCATACATATATTTAGTTATTGCAATTTTGTGGAACAAGGGCCAATGTGTGAATTAATCGCATGGTCCCAGCTACTAACCTTATAGGCTATCAAGTACATGTTTACTTTAATTGACTCATTATTGGAAACATGGTGAAATTAAAGTACTGTATTATACATGGTACAAAATTAATATTTTATTATTGAATGAACTTATTACTTTCCTAAATAAGCATGATACATCTAGAATGTCATAACATAAATAATGGAAGAAGTCACAACATAGGTACATGGGGTTCAAATTGATGTCTGAGCATATTTTTAAAAATTTGGCAAAATGTGTGGGATTTTTGTTTGGTTCAGTACCATTTGTGTCATAGGCCAATGCAACATAATGACCCACAATTAATTAATTTTTCTAAGTTCTTAAACTGGAATCACATCTACAGTTCATGTATTATATTTAAAACAGGAAGGAACTCCTTAGTACAAATGATCAGCATGATGCAGGGCCTCCTCCTATGACAACAAATATGAACAGATAATGGACAGGAAATGGTAAGGATAGATGTCAAGTAAACTGCAATGCAGCATTCATCTTTGCTGGTGGAGAAAACCTAGAAAAATCCACATTCAGATTGGCGACCATGGGATTTGAACCCATGACCTCTTAGATGTGATTCTGCAACATTACCACCTTTAACCACCTCTTTCAATTGGATGGCTCAGTGCCAGAGGTGACTAAGTGCCATCAAGAAAAGTGCTAATATTTGTGTGTATTGACCAGCAAAAATCGCATTTTACCTACGCCAAACATGACTAGCGGCCATAACTGTGTTTGTAACTGATAGAGAAAGGCTGTTAGTCATGTTTGGCGTAGATAGAATACGATCTTTGCTGGTCAATACACACAAATATTAGAACTTTTCTTGATGGCATTTAGTCACCTCTGGCACTGAGCCGTCCAATTTTTGGTGGGGGGAGGGGCTCTTTGTATGGTAGAAATTCTGGTACAACTTGACTCAATCAAATTGAATAATTTCCCTGTTAATGAAATGTCTAATTCAAGCCAAAGGCATTATTTTGAGAAGTGAAATGGACAGTTTACAGGAATCATCTTACTGTAAATTAGCCTACTGAAATTCAGTTGTTTACCTGAATTCTGCCATCCCTAGCAGCTGCTCCATGCTCGGTAATGGTCTTTACAAAGATGCCTAGTTTTTCCAGTCCTGCATCAGCTCCAACACCCATACCAATAATACTAAGCCCTAACCCTTCTGGGCCCTTGGTTAGCTCCACAGGGAACACCTCCATCTTTTCCACTCGCTTCTCAAGCTCATATTCTGCTGAGGCAGCAACTGGATCAACATCTTCATTGCGGCGATCATAATCATTCACTGAGAATGTGCTGTAAACCTATTGAAAAATTCCAAATTCAAAAAATATAATACTTCAAGTTTCATTTCACTTTAACCCTTCAAGCCAGGAAACCAAGAATATCCTTGGATTCAGAATGGCGACTTACATTTAACACCCCTAGACCTCACTCCATTAAGTGCATCCCTTAGAAAAATTATGATTTCTGTCAGCTCATGGTCTTTCCTGGAATTATTCTGGCAACATAAACTAGAGGAACTGTTGAAGTTTCCATCCTAATCATTGCAAGCTACAAACATAAAACAGATCTCCAACAACGTAATTTTTTTTTTTTTTTTTTACTGTGAAATATCTCTCATCTCCTTCATACTTTAGTTTTGTAATCAGTAGAACCCGGATTTCTAAGCAAAATGCATATTTATTTTCAGACTCCTAAACATAAACATAAAATATGTTATTTCATAAGACACTCCTAGACAAGCAATTTATTTTAACTTTATTTGATAGGACTTGCTTATTCTGAGAGAAAAATAATTTGCTTGCTTATTTTAAGATTATGGGTTAAAATAGCATATTTTACTCAAAACTGTCACATCAAAAGTACTTGTTTCACTCCTAGAAGTCATTATCACTGGTTTCCTTTCTTTTGTCGGATAACAGAATTACTGAAAAATCCAGGTACAAAATAATGCCACATTACTCAAAATCTTTCCAGTGAAGAAACAGACACTAAAGAGGAATCTATCATAGGTAACCCCATGAGAGATTACGATTTTACAGACATATTATCTGATGAAACTCATAATCTCGAGAATGATTTATTAAGACTATTCCATGAATAAAATGTTAACGGATTTTGTAAATAATAATATTTTCTTACTTTGTTTTCAATATTCTATCAGCCATAAGATCACGGCATACTAGATGAATGACAATTCACAAAGCAATTTGAATTGATCCGAGATCCGAATGCTACCAATAGCATGCATCACAAGATTGAGAGCGTCATGGTAGTTACTTACATCAAAAAGCTATAAAAGCACACGAACTGGCTTGCACCGAATCAAAATTGTGGTTTTAATCAATGGACATTGCATTATTTCAATATCCAAACAAGTTATGTTGTATTAAATAATGAGTTTTCATTCTGCTTAATGGCAACATGTGACATATTAACCAACGCACATTGATGTCTTACATGTGCAGTAACGAACTTATGTTTTATCAGATAAAATTGCAGCCTTGCGACCCTATGAAGGATATTATAAGATAAACAATCGTGATTGGTCTATATTCAAGGAAATGATAAACATTATTGGTCAATATCAAACACATGGCGTATGAGTGGAATAGTTAAAGAAACACTATTTCTTTTCACATGCGCCTGTAACATTCTGTGATGCTGAAAGACCATTTTCACTTGACAAGAGTTGTTCTTCACTGACAGACGCAGGAATTTCACACAAGAAAATCTGTGGATGACCTTCCTTACATACTGTCGTGAATAAGATAGGACATAAAACTAGTAATTTATTTGATTTTCATGTAATTTGTTTTTGCTTATTTCTTACATTTTTCATGCTTATTTGCTTGCTACTTTTACTGTTTTATTTTTCTTATAAATCTGGATTCTAGTAATCAGTACAGTGTTTCCTCTATGGGGATTAACTTCCAGCAAAATTTTACACTGTAGAGACTCCTATTATAACAGTGTTAAATGCATACTAATTCAAGATTGGGAAATAGGGAGGAGGGAACTTGATTCAGATATGAAGATTGTGAGTTGGTCTATGTTTTAAGGAATGGTTCAACATCTATCATGCTGATATTTACTTGTCGGGTAAGTTGTACGAAATTTATGTGCTTATTTTTGGAAGAAAATAATATACTTTTGAGTAGTGTTATGATTTTACAATTTGAATGTGAGTTGGATATTTTCAAAATATGCCAGTTTTAGCAAAAGTTTGCAACGGCTGTTTTAAATGCTGCCATAAAGAGTACTGAGGTTTTAAATTCTGGATTGAGGGGTTAAAAATACCATCCTCTTCAAAGTTTGTGAAAAGGTTAAAGAAAAATCTTGTGCTACACATGTTACTCACTTTTATTGGTCCAGTACTAAATGTGACTTTGGTGTTTTTCTTCACTGGGATAGGGTAATCTACATCATCTTCCTCTTCTGATTCTGGTAATCCAGGCACCTCCATCCAGAAATGACCATCTTCAAAATAGTGCACCCCATTTTCCACAATGACCTGAAGCAGAAATTTCAACTTGGTAAAATTCTAAAGCAATGATGGACAACTATAAAAACTACACGCACATTTTCATTTTATCGAAGAATCAGAGAAAGCAAGATGCAAAGCACTACTTAATAGCATATCTGAATGTAGCCCTTTCAATGCAAAAAAGATTTGTACTAGTAACCTCCATATTCTTTTAAATCAATATATTGAAAGTACTGTATTATTACTCCTAGGAGATTACTGTGGAATACTGAAAAACAGGTCGCATACTTACACATTACATGTTGATCAAAATTACTAATATGGTACAAACATGGGCACACTTTGGAGTATCAGTTCAGCCAGTCTGGTCTAGTTAAAAATCTATCTTCTATTAGATGTAAAAAATGAAAAGCAGGAAATTTTCTGTGAAAAAGTCTGATTTTCCACAAAACAGTTGGACATGACACTAATTTTTAAAATACGCATAAAGTTAATGTAAATTGTTACACATTGTGTGTATTACAGAAGTTAACCACATGAATCTAGAACTTGTATGCTTACAGGAAATAGAAGTTCTGGCAGTATGCTAATCGTTTATTGAAAGCTGCTTCCAAATCTTATGATCAAAACACCACCTATTAATTCATGTATACCGATAAACTCAAGATTATGGAATGATATTCTTTGGTTATAGGCGATCACGACTCTTATATGAATTTGAAATTTATTCAGAATGAGTTGTAAAGTGTCACTTATGGACCGCCAGCATGGTCTTGTGGTTAGCGTTGCCATCTACAGATCCTTCGGCCCGGGTTCGATCCCCGGTACCTCCGACGATTTTTCTGAGGTAGGGAGGTCTGGTAGGGGTGCACTCAGCCTCGTGATTCAAATTGAGGAGCTACTTGATAGAGAAGTAGCGGCTCCGGGCATGGAAACCACCATTAACGGCCGTGGGTGTCGGCATTCTGACCACATGCCCCCCCAATCCTGCCATCTCCCTATAGGTGGATGACGCAGTGGTCGGGTGGTAGGCCTTGTCCCTTCGGGGATGTCGCGCCACGGAGTTTAGTTTAGTGTCACTTATGAAAAAGTGTTTCACATGTCCATTGGGTGCCATTGCTCTTTTATTCAAACATGTTTCACATGAAAATTTGAATTAGTATGTCCAGTAGTATTAAAAGAAGCAGGATAATGTTTTACTTTCTACAATGCAGAAGTCACTAAGTCCAAAATCTTAGTTTTCAGACACAGCTGTTTTGATGTTTGAATAAACCATATATTATATATATGGCCTTAGTAAAAATGAGATATCAGTTACATGGAAATGGGTCAGGATATTAATTAGTGAGTTCAGCCTGCTTGTAAAGCATCCTTTCATCAATGTAGTAGCATATATAACTAAAAATGGCCATATTTGGAGTTAATGACTTCTGCCAGAATGACAATATGCAATTTAACATCATAAATTAACTAACCACTTTTCCTGGAGTTGGTATGTACTCTTCGGTTCTAGATTCCTGATCCCCTAAACCTTCCTGATCATTCAGGCTGCTTACAGAGCCTAGCAGACCTGATTCAGAGCCTGTCTGAGATCCTATTTGGCTAGATGTCATGGAATCCTCCATTGTCACGCTCATTTCACTTCTAGACCTAAAGAAATAAGTAAATAATATGTATGATTCAATTGAAATTAAAGAGATATTTACAAATACAGTCAAATCAAACCTTCACTTTGAACACTACTATCCCTTACTCCACAATACAATAGAACAACAAGAATATGTATATGCAGCCTACTTGCCACACAATTACTTATTTGTTTAACAGGATAAGTATAAGTATTCTTTACTTACAAGGAAAATGTACGGGAAATCATGTCAAAATATACCCTTGAATTTTGCACATCGATAGGTCTTCATTGCAAATAGATATGTGCAAAAAATTAGCTGCTCATATTAACTGTAAGTGGGTGAAAACTGCTTGTATTGTTGCATAAAGGAACAACGACAGGCAGTTGTACAGCTGGCTTGAGTAGCCTGCATGCTGAGAACATTAGCTACAGACAGGTGTGAGGTAGAGGAAGAAGCTACATCATTACTCGTTAAATGTGAAAAACCATTTTTAGATAATCACTACTTACCATTTCCACATTTTGAAACTATTTAATCTGTAAAGACAATGAGGACTGGTTATGTATGGTTGTGGGTGTTATAGGTAGAAGTGTTACCACTTAATTTGCATGATTAAAACAAAGATTTTGTTATGCACATAGAACCATAACACTAGCACTTCAGTCAATCTGTTATCGAAGTTGACATTTATTGTTTAAGCAAAACTGCTTAGCTGTTACGAACTCGAAACTAACATACTACGTATTGTGCTCGTCATTATAGGCCAAAGTGATAAAAAAATAATTAAACCAATTTAAACAGCACACGAGATTCACTTTGCTAATACTAAATGCTATTCAATATTTTGAATTTACAAGATTTGCAATTAATTTTCACTCATTCAAAGTTTATATGAGCTCCTAAATCTTGCACATGTCTATCTGCAATGAAGACCTACCGATATGCTAAATTTGAGGGCAGGTTTCGATCTGACAACACTTATAATTCCCTATATCAATCATGATATTCTAATAATACATAATAATACATATTCTAATAATAATAATAATAATCCACCTTCTGCTATACTGCTATACAGTACAATATAGATATAAAGAACCCCAGTTTAGAGCACTTTTCAGTTTTAAATACATATTTTAAATCCGTGCTCAAATCCCATAGAAAGATATTTCATTTTTACAGTTCCATTACTTAGATCATTTCAGTATTAAGTACGAAAATTTGAACATTAAAAATTAATGATTGGCTTTTACATCTTTATTTTGTTCATAAATATTTATTAAGTTCAAATTAATATATTATTTAAATCTTTTTCCTACGCTGTTTTGGCAAGAACGATGAATCGTATCTACTTCAAAAGTCAAACTGTCGATAATGAGAGAATACAATGTGGCACACCATGTTTCTCCAAGAGTGGCTCAAAGTAACACATACCTAATGAATACTGTAGCATCTTCGAATTTAATTTTTCTTGTTCCTCTAATTATTGAAAACTAAGATGTTACTTTGTGGTGTGAACATTAAAAATAGACCAGAATGCTGTACCTACTACAATATTTCAATTTGTGATAATGGATAGAAAGAAAAGAAAGCAATTAGTATAGAACAGAAGGTGAGATCATTGTAAAATTTGAGGATGGAATGAAACTGATTGATGAGGCATATTGTGTTCATGATACATAACCAACAACAGAGGATGAAGAAAAAATTATTCAAATGTATAAATGTTCAGCACAGGCATAGTGTGTTGTGGAACAATTCTTACCATATTACTTATTGTAGAATCACAATGATTTTGTTTGACCGGTTAAACTGTAAAACGCTTGGTTTTGACAAGATATGCCTGTTTCAGTGTAATATACTTTTCGGAATAAAGTATAAATAATTTGTTTTTCTGCAATACTATATACTGAGAATTCACTGAAATTTGTATAGTATTGTACAACAAAAACTTCATGTAACATCGTATATGTCACACCACTATTAAGATAAGACAGGGGATCTCTTGGCACAATAACTGAGAAAAATACTAGATTTGTCTAGCATCTGGAGTTACATATACTCATTTAGGTTGTGTACTTAAAAGAATAACATGTATTCATCCAGTTTTTCCAGTTATGAGAAATTAAACCCATTGAAATTTATGGACAAATGGCTAAGAAATGCTGTTAATGGTGTCTTGGATGTGGAAATATGTGATCATGGGTGCAGCAGTTCAATGCAAGCCCCACACACTGTTTCCGAAAGAAACAAAGGCTCTTCGGCTTTGCACAAGCTAGTCTGAATAAGATTGTGTAAGTGCATCTGAACTATAATTGAGAGCAAATAATTAAGGAGGATCACCAGTTGAACATGGAATAGACTTTCCAAAATATCCATTTTATACGATCAGTCTATGCCATTCTTCATAAAGGTGGTTTGTGTTTTCAAGCTTGTGTTTGTTGATCATTCAAAGAATCCACCTAGAGGAAATTAATGTTTGCACATTTCCCACAGCCACGGTGCCATCATCTCACTTAACTGCCCATGAATTTCAACGGGTTTCATTCCCTCCATGTGGAAAACGTGAATTATTACATGCTGACCATTAGCTACTGCCAAATTTGTATTGCTTGCAGAATCAAGCCTCCATTTTTCTCAATCAATCGAAGAGAAACCCCATACCTTTTAAAATCAATTCACATTTTTTATCGGATTCCATTTTTGACAACAACAAAAACTGAAGACATCGTAACTTCATTGCATCTTGATTATTTTAGTGAGATAAATAATATGTACAGCAAACTTTCGAATATCGGTGGGCAGATATCCAATTTTTGGATTATAATCCAGTGCAAGGTTCTTCCTGCTTTTTTAGCCCTTTATGAGCAGAATAAAAATATAACAAGGTGCAAGATTTTGAAATTCCTGCACTTAATTTCAAATTTCCCACACTTTATTTTGTTATATTGTGCATATGAATATGAATATGAATATGAATTTATTTGTTCTAAACAACAACTTTACATCAGCCCAAATTTCCACTTTAGAGATGGATCCGTACCTACCTTACGGTTTCTGACGGATCCATTTCAGCACATTACATTACTAAAATATATCGCACAGCAATTCAACGTGTCTCAATTTAAACGTTAACGTTTGTTTACGTAAACAACTGGGTCACTGCACACTATATTGTGCATATAGAATGTTCCATATATTCTTTGAAATTCAAAATCTCGCACCTGGTTATATTTTGTATTCTGCTCGCAGGGTTAAAATTGATATACCAATATATATATATATATATTATTGTTAATGATAACTCCTTGTATAAAGAGTAGTAGTAATAATTCTAGCATTTGGATTATCTGTGTTTTTCGATTATTTGTGCATGTCATGGTCCCAATTAACACAGATAATCAAGAGTTTGCTGTGCTCAATTTTACTTGATATTAAGATAAATCTTAAGACAAATATTTCCTTAGTCTAAAGTGATAATAATCCAAAAGTTTAAAGGGATACACTTAAACATTCTAGCATATTCATGCTAAACAATTAGACATCAACATGCGAAAAAGAAAAGGATTGAAATTAATACAAGAAACAGCCTTATGATAATATAAACAAAATACGATACCTTTAGTGGTTTGATAGCCACCTCCATTCTGTGTTGTTTTACTATTTTGCATAATTATGTAATGGAGTTCAAGAGCACTTAAATTACTCATAAACTGACAAAAATCTCTATAGAGTAAAGCCTCATAATAATATTTCACATCTTCAGTAGCAAAACACAGTATATTGCAGCCCCAGGGTACACTTCAGAGTGTCAGAATTAATTTTATTGATGATATAATCAAGAAAGCTGTTCTTTTTAGAAATAGCTATGTCCACATTTATCACACTCCTTTAAAGGTTTACTTGAAGAACAACTGACAATACAAATTCTCTTTTATTTTATATGGTTTTCACTACAACGTTACAAGTGAAAATAAAAAATGAAGGATGTTCTCAGTCATAAAATGTTATCTTTTCAAGATGATTCACGTGATTTTCTGACGAGAGATTATTCTTGAAATGTGATATTCAGAAAAGTTTTGAAAATAAACATTGAAATATGTATGTTAAGTTTTAACTTAAGGGTTACACAAAAAAAAACTATTTATTACCTCTATACAATGAAGGAAAAAAATTCCATCATAACATACTTTTAATATCTGTTTTTGTATAATTTTGTTACCAAGTGTTCTTGTTCTTGTCCTTATCATCTGTTCTTGCAAAAAAAAAAAAGTTTGTCTTTGGGCATTGAGAAAATATTAATTGAAACGGATTCTGAAATTTGAGCATTTCATTCATTCCACCTTAGCCCTGCCAATAATAAATTAATTGGGACATACCTATAATCAAGAGTAGATTCTTGCATTAAAGAATCACTTGTAACTGAAAGAACATCAGCTAGCCATTCTGGATCTTCCTGCTGCTGTTGTTGCTGTTGCTGCTGTTGTTCTCTTTCTTCTGTTGGTGACAGCAGCCTGGTAACCTCCTGTGCTTCCTCATCTGACAGTAAACCCTCCTGACTGCAGGTCATTTCCAAAATAAAGACAACTTACTGTTAACTGATAGCTTTGTGACATTGCTGCTACTTATTACCACCACCTCATGGCCCATGTGAATATAGCTTTGCAGAATGAATCACAAAGATTACAGGCGGATATTAAGTCAATATGGCAAAACAAATTACTTTATATGCATGCTATTAAATAATTTAGTCAGACATTAATGTATGAGCAGAAACTATGACATTAGATGTTATAACATAGCAAAACTCATTAACATTATTCTCTCTTTAATGAAATTAAAGCTTGCTTACCGTACATTATACTTAAGTAACAAACTCAACGACTTAGTAGCCTAACATTTTGATTACCTCATATAAGTAACATAAAGTTGGACAAAAACCTGCATGCAAAATAGTGTTTGGAGTGACGCCCAAGTTGGTAAGTGTAGGAGTAAGTTGTATTCTTGCCCCGAATGGGACATGTGACTGTTTTGCAACTTTTGTGTGACACATGTTGATTTAGCCATTTTGGTATAAAAAAAAAAAAAAAAAAAAAAAAAAAAAAAAAAAAAAAAAAAAAAAGGGGGGAGTTTGGACTTTAATGTCAATAAATCAAGCATACACTAAAGTATATAATTATGTGTAAAATTTTGTAACAGGATGCACGGAATGGGTGCTGCTGACTTCATTTTTAAACCTCAGTGCGCTTTCAACTGCTAGTGCATGCAAATTTTAATTGCCATTTTCTCGACTCCAATTTGCATGTGTTCATAAATTTCATGTTTTTGCCTACGAGAGATATAAATGTGTTATATTATGTGTATTATATAAAAGACTCCACCTATTCCCCCATATTTTGGCTTTATAAAATTTTGTTTGTTATTCTATCTACTTAATAGCCTTGTACATCTCTAAAACTTATAGTCATCAATATGATAAAACATCCACTGAATAAAAATATAATGAACTGAAATAATATTTTTATGTTCTTACGAATTTACGTTAATTAGAATTAGAAGGGCTAGCTCCCATACACTTTTGCCCTTACCGGTATATTTGACAGGTTCGCAGGATTTTAATTAAGTGTGCAAAATTTCAAGCTTCTAGGACAAGTAATTTAGAAAACCTTAAGGCTGGTTTTTCAATAAAACTTATCTACACAAGGAATACTTTACATGTATTTAATACCTCAACAATTCATTCAAGGCAAAAGAGAAAAATGACCAGCAAGTCAGGAAGATGTTTGCAATATTGTTTATAATGCAGCATTCATTTAAAAGAAAAACAAGGTTAATTTAGATTAAAATATGCATAGAATCAATAGTTTTATAATAAATGCAGGGGATTACTAGCATTTATACACTTCATTTACTGACATTGCTTCTGAATTGAATTGGGTAATGGAACAGTGTAATTTGGCCTAGAAGACTGCTTGCCTGGCTGCAGATGTTATAAAAGAAACCTTCTTAACCAACACATGAGATCTGCTTCCAGCATTATTTTACATGCAGATTTTTTCTTCTAGCTTTATGTACTGTAGCTTGTCATTAAGTATAAGTGTGATAGAAACACTTTTAAAGACTGTCCTAGCTACAGATTTTTTTTCTTACTCATCACAACACTGATCACAAAATTACGTTAGACTTCTGTATGTAGTTTTGTAGTTTATATAATTTTTCTAGCAATAAAAAGTAAATAAATAAATAAAATTAACATATTCAATTGATACATACTCATTCTCAAGAGTAAAATGTTAAAATTTTTTAAATAATATTTTAACATATATTCAGACTAACTACATTCACTGCTATACTGCACAAATGTTTATTACTTGACCAATTCTAACTAGCTATCTATCTTATACTTCACAATTACTAATCATGCTCATTAAGAATACAGAACTTCTGACAAGTTACTAAGAAGTAATTACTGTACTTATTCTGAGGAATTTCTAAGGTTTATACAATATTTTTAACTACTGTTTTAATCGATTATGAAGCTGTTTAATTGTGAGAAAATGGACTTGATTATTAATATATTTCTGGTAAATGTGAATTTCAAAATTTTCTTTTCAGGAAGATAATAAATCAGACAACAAAACATTACATTTATATTAATCTGATATAAGTATAAACTTTGCAATTAGCGGTAAAGAGAAAAATAGGCGTAAACTTTGAGAATTCTTTAGTATGGTTAAAATTTGTGTACTAAATGATCTCAATCTTTTGTAAGATATGGGGGTCTAGAACGGAGTATACTCAGCCTCATGATACAAGCTGAGGAGGTACTCGATTGAGAAGTAGCGGTTCTGGTAACGGAAACTATCATTAACAGATGTGGGTGTCGGCATGTTGACCATACGCTTCCTAGTCTTGCCATCTGCCTGTGGTAGAAGATGCATCGGTCACATGGTAAGCCTAGTCCCTTCAGGGATGTAGTGTCATGGAATTTAGTTTTCACATGATCTCAATGTGAATTTTAAACAAATCATTAATGTTATGGACTATGTTATGGACTGTATACCAACACCAGATGTTTCCAGTTCTGAACTCACCGTATTTTCTTTTCCAGAATGCTGCAGGTACGAGGATACAGGAAGAGCAGAAAATACAACAGCAAATTAGTTAATTGGCAAGCAATGCAGAATCTTGTTTTATGGTCTGCAATGGCAGCATAACAATTACAAACATGACATGTTAGAAATACATTACCAAATGCACCATGCATCAAGCATTATAATTTTCAACTATTTAAGGGCACTGTGCTATAAAACTTGTAATAATCAACATCACTCACATTGTAATCTGTACTATCATATAGGAATTGGTAAAACCATTGCCCTATTGTCAAAGAAATGGTACATCACCAATCTGCAGCAACTCACCAGCCTTGTGAGACTCTATAACAACTATTCAGCAAAACTAAAAAAGTCAAAATTGGAGCAAAGCAGCAATTTCTAACAAATTAATTCTTTTGAAATCCTACATTTTTTATTAAATTGTAAAATTTATATTTTTTGAAATTTAGCCTACATACTGTTCAAACTGAGCGATACAGGTAAGTACAGTGAGTCTCAGACAGATTGCACCCGCCGCGCCATGCTTTGGGTTCCCCGCAGATGACGCTCTTATCCCCGGTATGCGGCAAAGGAACTGCCCGGCAGTTGACTGACTTGTCCGTGCGTGACAATGAAAATAAATGAAATAAGTTTGAAAATAACGAAAATAGGCACCTACCTTATTACAGGAGATGCGGGAAGTGTCCTCCTCCTACATCCACACATTTTTGGCATAGTGATAGGAAATTCCGATTAATACACATTAATTGTTCTTCCGTTATTATTGAGTTTATCTCTATCCTAATGTTTTCTTTTAGTTGTGACAACTACAGAATAACACTTTCACGTCTGTACAACACGAGAACAATGCTCAACTGCAGGCTGTTGACTTATCTGCGGGGACACAGCTGGCCGCGACGCGGGTAGTGTTGAGTCATCACAAGAGAAGCACGGCGCGCGGCAAACGGGTGCAATCTGGCTGAGACTCACTGTACATGGATACTAGGACCATATAAACAAACCGAGGGTGGCACTGTTGAATGGGGGAAATGCAAAATGGATAGTTGAACAAACTTTGACTTCTTCCCTAGTGAATATTTACTGATTATTACAAAGAATTCTAGACACAACTCTTAAACTATGCAAGTCACCAGATATTCAAGTTTTGAACTTACATTATAAAATAAGGTTGCAAATTTTCTAATTATCAATATAATGGAATAATGATATGGTTATCGAGAATCATTATAATATACTGTATAAAAAGTCGTATTCGTATAAAAATGTAGGAACAAACTATTATAAAGTAATTTTTATATCAGATAAGAGGATGCACTCCGATAATTGCTGGTCATGCAATTCTCATAAGCAGTCATGCATTAAGCTACTTAGACATTCAAGAAATGCCAATTTCTATGTAAAATCATTGTTATAAGTCAAGCATCCCAAAAAGGGAATAAGCAACATTATATCCTATGACAAGTATAACATTAAATCTCCAATAAAATATGTGAAAAAAAAAAATTAAAGTAATAGAGGATATTACAAAAACAGAAATAAATATGAAAAAGTCTGCAATGTGGCATACTTTCTACTTATTCTACCTCATACTTTATAAAACCTGCAAAGGCAAACGAACAAGTAATGACTTAGTTTTTATAAAAATCCATATCAAACTACAAGTAATCACAGACTAGAATAGAATAGAATGTATCCCACCTGAACATATACATGTTAAAAATCCATTATGATTTTAATTAGCAAAAAAAATTATAAAGATTCAGTACTAGCATCAGTAGTTAGTGTTCTTGACAATGGATCTGGAAGTTTTGGTTTACTTCCCAGTAACTCTTCCAATTTTTCTAAGGTAGGAAGGTCTGAATGGGGTGTACTGCCTCATGAGGACAACAGAGGAGTTACTTGAAAAATAAAGCCAAGATAAAAAAAAACTTTTCCATGAGATGAGGCGTGAAAATAGATGAGGTAGTTTTTCTATATGAAGTATTACTATGGATTCATATATATATTGGAAGTTTACACAGTGAAGCTATATTATACAGGATATAATATTGAGTTGGGTCTAGCACGTATACTTCACTTTTCGTAAACTATTTCGAAGACCATCGTCATTCATAATCATCAGATTAACACCAACTGAAAAGTGAAGTATGCGTGCTAGACCCAACTCAATATTATATCCTGTATAACTATGGAGTTTAGTTTTTTTTTTCTAAGATGATAGTGTAAGGGTCATTCGGTAAGTATTATCTGTACTTTTTGTAATTTTTTTTTTTTTTTTCACTCAGCAGAGGAAGGAATAGAGAATAAATTTTCTCTAGTATTTTCATCAAAATGGCAGCTTTTGTGCAATAAATAAAAAGGTTGTTCAGATAACTGAAGTAATGGATAAATGACATCTGAATTTTTAACATTCTACTGTATGAGCATTTTGGAAGCACAAGATCCCATAAAATATATCCTGTTAAGTGAAAAAGATGGGCAGAATGTGCTAAAATAAAACTTTAACTAAAAAGCAAGGTTATTTACTTAGCCCTGTTTACTTAGGAAGATTTAGACATGTTTGCAAGAACCTATTATATGGTAGCAAAATGATATTACATATTAATGGCATCTCTATTTACACACTGATGCAGGTTATAATAAGACAATTTTCATAACTATGCAAAAGGTATTAAAATTACTAATAACTGTGACATCTTCCACAAAAACATTACAAATTCATAAGACCACTGCTACATAATTACCAACATCAAACATATCAAACAGAATTATAAAAGTAGGCCTACTAATCTATATTAATACTGAATTGAATTGCAATGATGATATACCTCGAACTCAGAAGATTTTCTGCTTCATCTGGTGTCATGGTTTCTGGGATGTCTGAATTCAAACTTCTGGGTCCCTCTTGCTGCAGATCATCAAACTCCTTCTTGTCATTTATCCTCTGAACTGGAGTTAGTGTTATTTCAGAAGTATCCTGATAGGAATTTAATTTAATCATGAAAACAGAAATTTGTGTTACCAATTTAAACTGTTTACATAAAAAAGTGATAAAAAAAGTGATAAAAAAATTTATAACATGTTAATATTTTTATCTAAAGAAATTACTTTAAAAATAAACTAGCGAAGTCTGTTATTATATTGTTAATACATACGAAAGACAAATAAGATGTTGCCAAACTAAGAATAACTGAAAAATCCCCAACCCAGGAGGGAACTTATTCTGAACCACTGGGGTAGGAGGTGGCACACTACCGATCCACCATGGCGATGTCAGACATAATCTAAAAAATAATCCCTATTACAATTATATTAGGTTGTTATATCCATGAATCTCTTCTATTCTCTTTTCATTCACTATTAATATGAAATTGGAAGAGAAGCTAAAATCATACTGTAGTAGTATATCATAACATCGCATATCCGTAAGGGAGTGGCAGTCTGAAAGAAGACTACAGCTACGGCCATACAAAACTTTATTACAAAAATAAAATTATAAAGGTGAGTGACACCTGTATTTCACAGGGTGTTAAAAACTTTTGCAAAAACACACAATTAACTTTTCAGCAAATTTCGAAATAACTCAAAATTATATATGAAGTCATTTTCAATATACTGTTACATCATGTCTGAAAAGAGAACATAATACAAAATTCATGGATCTCTTTGTTTTTCAGATTGATGTGTTAAGAAGTGTTTAGGCAAATTATTAAAGAGGCATGACAGCAAAATGTGATAATTAATATGCTATGTACATGATTTTTCTGCACTGAACCTAGCATAATAAACCTTGATATTTATTGTACACAATCCAAAATTTAAAAAAAATAATGTTTTACTGCAGATATGACCTTAAAGGTAAAGTGCTATTCTTAAAAAATCTTAAATAAAAAACAGAATTGTTGAAAATAAATACAAGTAGTGAAAAATTCACTGAAATGACACTTGACAAAATCTGGCAAACATTTTTACTGAAAACAGATGACTCAAGCAATAAACAGGCCTACGTAAATTCCAAGTTAATAAATCTACGGATTAATGATAAGACCACACTTTATCCCTCCTCATCTTTATAACATCTGAAGAGACAGCAGTGCAATTCAGATTGGTAAAATGGTATAGAGGAAGAAAAGAGGGTAAAAATAAAAAATAATGACCATTATTACTTATTTCCTTTGAAATCATAGTATTTACAGTGCCATAACAAGTCTCTCTACAGCTCTGGTATGTTTGCCACCAAGGCGTAGGTTGGCATTTCTGCCTATCTTCCTTTCAGATTAGTAGTAAACCATGTAACTATTGACATGCATTTGTTTTCTATTGTTTAAGGGGTGCGATAATTTCAACTATATTCAATTTTAATGAATATAATACAGGATAAAGTATTGGTGATGGCTCATGGTAAGTAAACGAGGTGTTCTCTGGTAAATATTTTACATCTCCCGTAAATAGGTGAGTTTTATGTTCCTTTGATTTCTTACTTCATGAATGATTGCTGCAGTACATTATAATTATACACTACTGCTGCTAACTGAATTCCATTTCTTAGCAGATTCTCGCCTGCGCAAGTGTTGCGGAGTAAGTTTTTGATGGCAGAGTACTTTATGAAATGTTAAAAAAAAAGGAAATGTTAAAAAAAAGCATCATTAAGAGGCTAACATGTTACAGATTTTTTCTATGTAATTTTTTTTTCTTTCTTGGTAAAGGTTATGTAACATATTCATATCAAATTTTATATGAATCAGATTGATATGTATCAAATTCCATACTCCCCGAATTTTTTTTTTTTTTTTAGCTGAGTAGTAATTCCCTATCGTCCGCCGGCGTGGTCTTGTGGTTAGCGTTGCTGACTACAGATTCGTCGGCCCGGGTTCGATTCCCGGTACCTCCTCGGATTTTTCTGAGGTAGGGAGGTCTGGTAGGGGTGCACTCAGCCCCGTGATTCCAAACTGGGGAGCTACTTGATAGAGAAGTAGCGGCTCCGGTCAAGAAAACCACCATTAACGGCCGTGGGTGTCAGCATGCTGACCACATGCCCCCCAATCCTGCCATCTGCCTACGGGAGATGATGCAGCGGTCGGGTGGTAGGCCAAGTCCTTCCGGGGATGTAGCGCCACGGAGTTTAGTTTTTTAGTAATTCCCTATTTCAAGAAACATCTTCATTCAAATTAATTTGGTAAAATGGCAGAATTAAGCATTCTTTTTGTGCCACACAGTGAACTGGAAGATGAAGCTAACATCTTTCTTATTTATCATAAATGCAATAGAACTGACTCTATTCAATTTGATTTCTATGGGTGCACATCTATCATAAACTGACCATTGCTTGATACCAGAGTCACATTTACTATAGAAAAGTATCAGCAGTTTTCACACAACTTTATCGTAAGATCACAGAACACTGATTGCTCAGGAGATGGAAGAGTAATTACCTGGATTAATTTCATAACTCCTGTAAAATTCCTTATATCCTGCAAAGGCTGCATGATTTGCAACTTCTCTAAATTCTTAATTTTAAAATATTTATTCATCACAACCCATAACCTTACCAGAAGGAAAGTAAACATACCTGTTGTGAAAATTCTTCAGGTGCTTTAATTTTTTCATCTTCATGTTCAGCCTCGTCGTCTCCATCCTCTGCATCTGCATCAGCATATTCAACATCCTGAAGATCCAGAATGCTTGCTTCAGATGATGCCTGCTTCACACCATTCTGCTGAGGAGATTCTGCTCTGGGAGCTATTGGAGGAATAGCAATCACTTCTTCAGGACGGAGAACTGACTGAGAACCCAAAACTGACCCCGGTTCCTGATGAGATACTTCAACACTTTCCTCTAATTCGAGAGGAATTTTTTCAAGAGAAGTGTCCTTGATTTTGACAGATTCTATACCGTCTGGGAAAATACACTGTTGCGACAGGTTTTCACTTGATAATTGTGAAGAGGCAATGTACCCACTACCACCAATCACATCAGCACTTGTCTTCTTTAAGTCCACTTCAACTACTTCTGGCGCAGTTTTGGCTGTCTGAACAGGTTGCCTGTTTTCTTTAAATTGTTCCTTTTCCCCCATTTGCACTCTATCTTGATGAAGAGAAGCTTTCAGATCCAAGTGCACACCTTTATGAAATTTAGACAAGCCATCGTCATCTTCCTCTTCGTACTCTGATTTTACTAAAGAGTCTCTCCATGAGCAAGTGTCTAGCTGTCCTACAGTCTGTAATAATTTAGACTCCTCTACATTTTCACTACATTCATGGTTTGTTATTTCAGTATACCTAGCATCTGGCAACCACGAAATGTCTTCAGAACCCTGACTTTCTAATTCACGAAGCACTGAATTTGTGATAGGTGGAGGCTGATAAACATTGACATTTGTGCTAGAAAAACTGGAATCACTTTCAACTGAGTTACTAAGATCTGAATCTGGCAAGAGGGAGGAATCTTTGCTGTCATCTGCTACACAGCCTATAGATACCGGTTTTGAAGGGCCTAGACCTGCTGCCTGAAGTTGGACCTGTACTGAAGATACCATCTTCTTGCTTCGCTTGTCAACATGGGCAACATCATGACTGACGTCTCCTGCTTCCTCCTCTCGGAGACGTTTCTCTGTATCTCCACTTGCTGAAATAGGCAGCCTGGCTCCCCTACTGTCTGCAGCTTGCCCTGTAGAAATCAGATAGCATTTTAGTACATACATACGTACCTTCATTTCAGCAAGTTATACCCAAGTTATATGAAGGATTTTTTGCAAATCTGATTAAATCTGACCACTATCAGTATATTAGATTAAAATTCAAGAGAGTAAGATAATTACAAATTTTGTAATATTAATCAGTCTAAGTTAAAATTATTCAAAAGTATTGCATTAAAGAGTAACAAAGACTTTAACACAAAATGAGTAACTACATAATTGTAAAGAAGAATACGTTTTCTCCAAGTAATGAACAACCAAGCTTCTCTTACATGTGATCTTTCTTTAGAATATATAATGCTTTATGCAGTGCTTTAGTGATTTGGAGACTGGTTTTCAAATATTAAAATAACAATTAAGAATTTAAAGCTTAAAAAACTACATAAAATATTCTGGGGGGTGGTATTCCTTTCCAATTAAAGCACTGCCTTTATGGAGGTTTAAGATGTTTCTTATCATCTGTTATTCTAAAAAGTGTGTTTAGTTCTTATCTGAAACTTCCCTTCTCCAGAAAGAATAACTCCCTTTTTTAAAGCTATCAGAGTTTTTTTTATAATAATGGCTCATGCAGTTTAGAAATGAAACAGTTCTGGAACATAGTATGTGAAAAAGGTTTTTGCCTGTCTTATCAAAAGACTGTTAAAAGTCATCTTTTTACTACTTTAAAGTTCATCAAAGAAGGGACAGCAAACAGGATTATAATTTATTTTAGTAAACACACATGCCTGACTGTGGAATAATCACTAGAGGAAACAATGTCTCCTCCAAAAGTAATTAAGAGGGACAAAACTGAATAACCATTCCTGAAAGTTAAGGATATTTTGTGATACTGTGAGAAATCATTTTTTTGTTATAATATGCATTAACAGTAAATGAATGATAATTGGACTGGGGCTGATTTATGAGGGTTATATAAATAAGAAGGTAGACAAAGAACGTATGGGTTAAAATGTGTTCAGTTTCTTCAAAATGAACATATTACATACATGTGTAAACAAGGCAGAACCATCTTTCTCCTCTGCCAGTACTGCCAATTGATGTATTATGATGATCTGTATACATTGTGTGTATGTCACAGAAAAGCAGAGCAGCACAAGAAAGTTCCTTTCAAGTAGTAGTAATTAGTGAAAAAAAAATCAGAAACTGCAAAATACCAAACCACATGTTCTGCAGATCTGCTAACAGTAAGTGAAGCACATATTGTGAAAAAGACTTTGGAATTAAGTAATGTGACAAATCAGAAACTACAAATAAAACAACACATGTTCTTCAGATCTGTTGCACACATTCAGAATCAGGATTTACATTTTAAAATTCAAGAGATAACCTAATTAAGTTTTACTTTTATTACCTAATGTAAAGCAATAGCCTCAGCTTGTTGTGATAAGAGTTAGACAAACAATCTATTCATGTACGGAGATATTACTGTATAGCAGCAGTTCCCAACCTGTGGTCTGCTGACTCCTGGGTACATGGGATCTATGAAAGGAGTCTGGTCTGTGAAGTGTGCTAATTTAACTCAACATAAATGTCTCTTTCTCAAAAGTTTTCAGGTTATATGAGATATGTACAAGGAACTACCATTCACTGCTCACAGTTCAAAGAGCAGTGATGCTCTAGATCACTTTCACTTCAACCCTTGCCTAGCCAACTTTCTCTTTTTAAAAAAGGACAGAGATTGTGATGTCACTTTCCATGTCCCTTGTATTGTGGTTAGCTGTTCGGTCATAATAACAATAATAATAATAATAATAATAATAATAATAATAATAAATATTTTATTGTCGTTAAGCCAGAAGCAATAGACAAAGTCAAAGTACAAGAATATACAACAAATGCACTAAGTGAAGAAATAATGAGAATGAGGTTAAGGTTAATGTGGTTAATATAATGAGGTTAAATTTTTAAACTGTAAATGATGGTGATTTTATATGTAAAATTTATAGGGTTTCAGTGTCTTAGCCACATCTTGCAAAACTGGCAACTTCAAGGCAGGCCCAACTATTATATTACTTTTATTTTTATTTTCTATAGAGTGTTTACAAATAAAATTTCCACCCACAAGATCCATTATATAAGGGCATTTTATTATTAGCAGTTACCTAGTGAAATAAAAAGCAAGCTGAATAGACTGTTTAATTCTGCATTGAAAAGCTATTTAGCATTTAGACCACATGAATTTTAAGTTATTGTACTTTATTTCTTATGTATTGTAAAATGTGTTTAATATTGTTATTTATATTTAATATTGTAATTTGTGTTTAGTATTATAGCATACATTTGGTATGTAAATAATATGTAAAAATATAGCTGTGATGATGTTTGACTTTCGTCTGTAAAAATCTAAAGGCAAATAAAACATTGTTATTATTATTATTATTATTATTATTATTATTATTACTACTACTTATGTTATGTAAAATGAATTATTTTCAGTAGTTCATTATAGATATAAAACATTCGATTAGACAAAAATCTGCATTTAAAAAAATTTGGTCCTCCAAAATAAAATAAAAAATCTATTTCAAGAAGGTCACAACACCAAAAGGTTGGGAACAGTTGCTGTATAGATTTATATTCATAAAATTTATAATCATTTAAAAGATATTCACAAAAGTCACCTTCAGGCTCTCTATGCTAACTTGAAACTTGTAAATATTTGGGTATTGTGCATTGAGTTAAGAGACTCCTTTTTCAACAAACATTTTACAGCTAGTTCAATGGTTTCATGTACGCAGTTATGTATACAGTTTTAAATGCTGAACTTTCTTCATTTTCAATTTAAAAGTTTAGAGTATTTAAATTTACAAAATTACATGCATAATAATATTACTGATTAATAAGAGTAAAGATAGTATTTTCATTGTTTAATCTAGGAAGCACTGTTTACAACACTTCAGAACCATACCCGAGCAACTGGTACACAGAAGACGTAGGCACATAGTTTGTGAGAGAAAAACAGAAAGAGATGGGAACCAGCCAGATTTAGATACAGACACCGCACACCCAGGGTCAAATCTTCACAGCTGGCTACAATGCAAACCAATCAACTTTCCTCCATTGCTCTTTCATGCAAGATATTACCAGTATAACATCTACACCTATCAAAAAAAATTGTACATGTACAGCATAAAAAACAACATAAATGGAATTTTCACAACAAATTGTAAAAATTTCATCAAAATCATAAAATTACATAATTATCTCTTAATAATACATGAACAAAATTACAAGATCTCATGACTGCATTAATCAATTTCTATTATTTGTAAAAACCTAATAAGCAGGCCTATACAGTTGTAAGGAATCTAACCTAACATTTTTATAACATGTTTTTACTAACAACTAAAACAGAGTGGTCTAAGCCACATCTTTTTTTTTAAGTAAGCAAAATTATAGTTAAAAAGCAACAAAAACAAAAACAAAACAAAAAAAGCAAATTATAGTTTTATACTCGTAATTTTCCTTACAATTTAGAAAATCTAATTTTCTGTCTGTTGTGTCTTGTAAGGATGCTGTTAGAATACCTATATGAAATAAAACATTGTTTTATTACGAAGAGCTTTAAATTAGTTTCATTCAAAAGATCCATTAATTAAGCAGTACTATACATGATCTGGTTAATTACATCAAAACGGTAATCTTTCTCCATGTTTTTCACCTCACCGTTTTCAGATAAAGAAACCAGACTATCATAGCATGAATGATGAATGAGAAATACATATTAATATCTCTAACTTTTTGGATTTATGGGTGTTGGTTTGCAAAATGTCAGTTGCACTTACATAGAAATAATCTGTTTTGAGGGATTAAATTAAAAGCAGATATATGAGGTACAACTGGCTCAACCCACAACATACGAAGATAGTTCACCTCCAAATGATACAGAAGACAATATCTATATCTAATTTTCTTGTTGAAGGGGTTAAACCATAATTGCACTAACCCCCTTGATTGAATTCTTCCCAAAATATATAGCTGACACATGTAGAATAATTAAAATGATACAGTATTAGGTTTTGTACCAGTTGCTTTTATCCCACATTTAAGGGATTAGCTATTGAATTTTACAATAGTCTGAAATCAAAGTGTTAAGTTAAGTGATTAAACAAAGAAATAAATGCAAGTGCATTACTCTTACTGTTTAGGATAAAAGAAAAAATACAGTTTTATAATTCTGAATGCTGCTACCAATTAAATTTGGCTAGAAAGTGGAATATTAGCTCATTAGATTAATTAAAGGTCCTCACTAGACTTCGGATTTTAAGTAAAAACCTATTTTAATCCTTAAGTGATAAATGGACAAAAACTTGTATATGAATGTTTCATAAGTGACTATGCCTAAAACTGATATTTTTATAGGACCTAAAACAGCCTATTTTTACGTTAGAGCCTAATATTGCCTTTTTGCTTGTTTTCTTATAAAGTTCAAAATAAGTAATTTTTTGTTGTAAATTATAGCATTTATTTTCAGTTTGTACTAAATTTTTAGCTCGGAATGTGCAGTGCCTGACACATTTGTGACGTGGTTAAATAGTAAGGAATGTTTCGTCTTCAGTAGAAAAATTCCTTGGAATTCCCAAGAAAATGTAGTGTTTTTCTCCCGACTCCCACATCCAATATTAAAAATAAAAAAAATTAGTTCTCTGAATCACTGAGGGATACAAGCGGTTTTATATGCTAGCGTGCGTAGCTTCTGGGCGCAGGGATTAGGCTTTCACTGTTATGGTAGTAATACAGGCCCTAGTAGGCCTAATAGGGCTATATAATTCTGTGTACCATAGGCCTATATATTTTTTTTATCATAATTATTGACTTCAATAAATATAATATTCTGCATTGCAATTGAGATATTTCAGAAAATTGGCAACTTAACGATTTTATAAGAGACTATTTTACAATATTTGGAACCTTTTTCCAATATTTAGAGCCTATTTTAGGTAAATAAAACAGCATTTTTAGCGGCCTAAAAGTCCGAAGTCTAGTCCTCATAAACTGCATTTATTAAAAGTGAAATCACAACTGAGCGACAAATAAAAAGGAAGTGATATAAACAGTAAAACTACTGAATAATTATTAAAAGTGGTCAACTTATAAACACTTATAGCTCCACTTATGTCTCATTTTTATGGACTAGTTTTGGGGAAAACCATCATCCCCATCCTCGGCTAATTGTCAATTGGCATTCTCACAGCTATGGCTGGTAGTTTTTGTCTGTGTTGTGATGCCCTCTCTGTTTCTATTGGTCATTCTGATAACATCATTAACTGGAGGAATTTCAAAATTCATAACAACATCGGTTTGGTTTTATGTTATAAGATTTTTTTCCCCAAGTAATGAGTTTCATTGGTCTTTTAACATGTTTGAGTAAGTTGATATATTTTTAATGTGGTGGTTATATGTCCAAGAATGATGTGCTGCTGCTGTTTTACCTACCTGTATGAATGTTATATTTCTCAGTTGTTCTTTCATTCTAGTCTCCAAACTTCTCTTTGTCTGTCCAATGTAAATTTCATTGCAATTTTGGCACTCCATTTGGTAAATTCCTGATAATTTCCTGTTTTTAAGTGGGTGATTAAATAGATTCTTCAAATAATATTTGTTTTGTGGTGCTAGTTTGATACTGTATTCTTTAAATACTTTTTCAAAATTGTTTTTAACAAGTTAGGATTAAAAGTGAACTTGGTGTAGATTGGTTGGGTTTTTTCAACATTAACTAATGTAGTTATTTCTTAAATCTTTTTTTTTTGTTTTGTTTGTTTGTTTGTTTATTATGTTTAGCAATCATCTTGTCACTGAAATTGAATTTGAAATCATTTGTCATAGCCACTTCATGTATGTGTTGGTGTTCGATGTGTTATTCTTCCTTTGTTTGTGGTATGTGGGTCAGTCTATGCAGAGGTGTAACGAGGGGGGGGGGTTTGGGGGTTTGAACTTCCCCCCCCCCATTGATTAAAAAAAGGAAAATTGTACAATTTTAATTTTAATTTAATACGAGTATAAAGCGCGAGAAGCTTAAAACTCGTTATTGTGCATCTTAATTTTTAAAATTTTCCGGGGGAGGACCCCCGAACCTCCCTTTCCCTGGGGGGTATTCCATACCCCCAGACCCTCTGGATGTTATAACCCCCCCCCCCCATATGGTTGGCCTGGTTACGCCTATGAGTCTATGTGTTAAACTATTGAAAACTGCAGATTGGTGAGATCTTGGATTGAATTTATTATATTTTATGTAATTGTCAACATGTGTCGATTTTCTGTAAGTTCCAAATTTCAATTTGTTTTGATTCTTAATAATTTTCATGTCTAAAAAATACAAAAAACCAAGACCTTGTTAATTTTGAAATTCTCCAGTTAATGACATCATCAGAATGACCAATAGGGACAAAGAGGGCACCACAACATAGACAAGAACTACCAGCTATAGCCACGAGAATGCCAGTCAACCATTAGCTAAGGATGAGGATGATGGTTTTCCCCAAAACTAGTCCATAAAAATGAGATGTAAGTGGACCTATAAGTGTTTATAGCTGTACCATTTTTAATAATCATAATTGAGTGTTTGGTTAATTAAATTTTGCTAGAGAGCAGAATATTTGCTCATTAGATTAATTACTAAACTGCATATGTACCAAAAGTGAAACATAACCAAGTGTAGAGCAGCCTATAACTTTTACAATGTAACGCTTTAAGACTACTTTACAACTCTAGAGCTCCCTATCCTTAATACAAGCAATTATAGAACTCTGTAGGTTAGAAGATGAAGCCCTTTAAGACTGAAAGATTTATGAGAGATTAAAGTTGGTGATATTTTATTTTTACAAGGAAATATTGCAAATATTCAAATACACTGATATATGCAAACCTAATAGTAAAGCAGAATTTTTAAAAATACATAATTATGCTGGATTTTTACCAGATAAACGTATGTTTTAATTATTCACTGCCTCAGAATTTAATTTACTTCAAGGAATGTATATGGAAATATAAAAAAATATGAAATGTAAACCTATTTCAGGGTTGAAAATAAAATCAATTACACTATTATTTTATGCCTTAATTAACTAGAGGTTTAGTTTACCATATTTTTGTCACAGAATAATAATTAATATGCACTGAATATTTTATTTCCTTGTCTGAGAAAAGAAGCAACTTTAATTATTATGTGAGAAACTAAAGAAACCAATGCGCAAATGTATGTATTCCATTACTTTTACCATCTATAATAAGTTAACTAATAAATTCGAAGTCTTAACAATTTTGATATTAATGACAATTACCATATATTTACCTTAATATAAGATGACATATTTACAATTTCGTAATAAAAAAAATAAGGGGCCACCTTATTTCACTTATTTAGGAAAAATCTTCAGTGGTGAAGGGACTTTTAGAAATCCATTCTCTAGATCCATAGCCAATAAATGCCCAATAAGAATTAATTAATTACAAAATTACATGAAAATCTGAAAGTAAATTATCTCATACTATCATTGGTGTCCTGTCTTTCCTTCCACTATAATTTGTACACAAATGTATCAAGTTACCTATGAATTTTAAATGATCTGCTTACAGATACAGAGATAGTCTATTTACTATTTTAATACTAACTCTCCCATTTAAAAATTATTAAAATGTTTTAATTGTTCACAAAAATTAATTAATATTTTATTTTGAAACCGAATGATTCAAATTTATAAGTTTTTCAGTCAGCGCCTAATTTTTTAGTCTTGATCTTCCTTATGTATCAAGTTTTACGTTTAAGTTTTCTACAGGTGTCAACAGACCTGTTTATAACAACTAACAAGACACAATTAATTACAAATCAGCACTATTTCACTTCAGTTTACCATCATACAGCAGAACAATGCAAAACTTCACAACACACATAAATATTAGAGGCAGAAGCCTGCATGAAAGCACACTGCCTGCTTTACTACATCTGATAACTCAAGGGAGAGTCCAGTGAACTTCACCCACACACACACAAACATAAGCTTCCCCATTCATTGTGAGAGGATGACTAAGAGCACTTAAAGTGATGCCCTCTGTCTCAGGGCTGGAGTTTCCCTCACAACTTGCAAACTAGATATAAATAGAACCCTTCTCCATCTTCCTGTGTCACACCCCCCCCCCCCCCCCACTGGATATGGGCCAACATCTATCTCTCTGTCCATGTTTTGTTGGACTTGATTCAAACAACTTTCATACCACATGCTACCAACTTCAAAAACATATCATTTGATATGCTTTAAAAATGTGAAACTTCTGACTAGATTAATAATCAGCATACGGACATCTAGATGATCATAGCCTTGTCAGACCATCTTTAACATTCTCATCAGTTAGTTCAGTTTTCTGTTTTTTGTACGGTGTACGGCACAAAATGGCAAATGTCCATAGTACAGCATCATCAAATTGTCTGTGACAGCAGGATTTCTTTGGGTACCAATATATTGCAAAGCATAATATATTCCCAGTTTTGTATGTTATTTTAATTTATTAAGTGCCAGAATGGTACTTTATGAGATTGTGTGCAGAACAGGAAAATGTCTGTCCATCCGTCCATGTGTCCATGTGTCTGTCCGCACAATAACTCAAATATACTTTACAGGATTTTCATAAAACTTGATATATGCACTTATAACCTCCATGGGAAGAAGCCTATTGATATTGGACCAAATCAATTGACCGGTATCAGAGTAAAGCCTATTTTATGGTAATATATTAGAAAGAATTTATCAAATGCGTATCATTTATCATGACAACATATTGTTTTACAGTGTTCATATACTGCTTTGGAAACTGCAATACAGTTAGCTATGATAAATAACTCTATTCCTTCATATATGCTTATCAAACTAGCTTGTTAAACCAAGCGAGGTGGCCAAGACATTACTCTTGGACTCGTATTCTGGAGGTCCATGGTTCAAATCCCATAGCCAGCTAATTTGATGTGGTTTTTTAATTTAATTTAATTTGTTTTTTATTTTTATGTGAGTGTGCGATTGTCAAGATATCACAAATCTGTACAGTTCTGCTGATGCTGGACAATTTTAATTTTAATCCGATTAAAAAAAAAAAAACTACACCTTTGTTCTCCCGTAAGCCCTGCTTAATGAATCAATCTGGAGCTTAACTCAAAAATCAATTTTAATAATAAAAGAATAATAAAAACTTATTTTCTGCATATCATAATGGCAATTTATTATAACTGATTAAATAAATCATTCTGGCACTCTGTTACAACAGTTTACGTGACTTTATTTTATTTTAAAATACTTTTTTTATGTATTTGCAGTTGCCATGTATGTGTAAAGAGGGAAATTCTGTGAAAAAGTGTCAATGCATGTAACCTAATATTAACGACCCACAAGTATGGTTCCAGGCTGTCCTCCTGACTAGAGGTGTAAACCTCTAGTCTTCCTGTAAACCTCTAGTCTTCCTGCGCCGCAACCAGGGATCAAGATCATGAGGGTTTGTGGTGGACAAAATGGGGTCTGGGCAGGTTATCTTAAGGTTTTCCAGTTTCGCCTCCCACAAGTCATTCCACCATTGCTCCATTCATCATAATATGACCACTGATTGCCATAAAGGAATTATTAACATGGTCCCTAAACTAAGAATGGAAACATTTATTTCAGTGATAGCAACTGTTGTTTTGAAGGTGTGAGGGAGTAGAAATTAACAAAGTTATTAGAAATTGTCCCTCTTGCTCCTATGCTTAATAGCATACTAATTCAATTTCTCTATTTACTGAACTGAAATTTCTTTCATTATTTAGCCATTTCTTATTCAAACTAAAATGAATAAAATATATTCTGAGAATTCTCAAATATCATGTCAAATGCACATAATGATCAAACTAGCAGATCTGTAAAACTGAAAGTTGAAATATCAACTGTTAAAATGATGTTTGAGTGTTTATATCCTTCCCTGACTTCACTAGTTAAAATAAAACCAAAAACTGTAATTGATTAATTTCCACTACAGATACAAAATTGAAATAGATATATCTTGCACTGAATTGTAGCAAATAAAAACTGTTTTTATAAATATCATGTTTCCTTAGTCGGCTGCGGTGGTCTAGAGGTAGTGTGCCCACCTCTAGATCCAAAGGTCGCGGAATCAAACCCGGCCGCAGTCAATGGGTTTTCCAGGACGTAAAAATACTGAACATGGAGTCCTCCGGGAGGGACTTTAAGTTGGGGGGCCCATGTCGTAGATTTATGGCTCGTAAAAGACCTCTAACAAAAGCCTAAATTAGAGCCTCTGGACAAAATTTCTTGGCCCTTTCACATCCAAGTAATTCCTTACTTTCCGGAGGTGGGTTAAGGGGCGATGGGCTTACCACCTGTCCCTCTGCCCTCTCTAGGAAAATAAGCATAACAAAATTCACATCGGTAAATAGAAACCTCCACTTGGAGGCCCTTCCCCCCAACATGGGAGGCATAGGATTTGAGAGAGAGATGTTTCATTAGGAGCATTTCAATTTACAAATTCTGAAGGAATTTAACCTTACATTTTGAAATCTCTATGAGAACTTGGCCAGCATTATGAAATAATTACAGCAAGAAAGTCACATTTTTGAAACTTTGGAAGAACTTCAGGGTGACCTTGCCTGATTATACTGTAAAGTGTATTTGAAAGATTTGTTTTCTAATCAATTAAGAACTTCTTTAATAAATAATTAGAAAGTAGTCACATTTTGAAACTTATTTATGAAACTATTATCATGAGGTGCATTCAACTTTTAGTCATGACTGAGTGGGAAGATATTTAAAAAATTGACAACCACTGATCTAAACTGTAATATTTTTGATACTCTAGATAATTGAGGACAGATCTGATCTGATCCAGGCAACAGATAAGACCAAAGACAGTAAGGACCCTCTCACTAATGCAGGAGTGTATAGAATTCTAGAGTTGCGCCTATTATACACCGGCACTATATTGAACGGAACACTCTCACACATCTACAAGAACACAGAAGATACTGCTGGCTGTTTCAGCCAGAAGAATCTGCCCTGGTTAAACATGCACTCCTGAAGGACAGGTACCACAAGATTTTGTATAAAGAAACCCAAGTGTTTTACAACACTGCCCAAAGTTACACTTGATTACACAGGGAAGCAATGAAGATTTTTAAACCCAAAATATCTTCAAATGAAAAGAAGGGGATCTAAAGACCAACAAGCTGCAGTATCCTATATTACGAGAAGTAAAGTAGTAAAGACAAACTGCTTGGAAAACCACCTGCCAATCCACGTTCAGGGTATAAATATTGGAGCAACAGAACTGCAGGAGAACTGCCTCTGAAAATGCTTGTCACAGTTGCGAGTGAAACATTAGGACATGGCCCAATACTGAGGCCACGGCCTAATACTGCAGAAATAAAACCCACATAATGATACTGGCTCAGAAAACTTACACTTGGTTGAATTATTAGAACCTGACTTGGTTGTCACATGTTCCTCAAATTTTTTAATGAATGTAAGTTTTCATGCCAACATTATGCTTTCAGACATAAATGCTGCTGTGAATAATAATATTAAGTAAAACCTTACCACAGAAAACACTGCTTGAATCATTCCTTATTTCTTGCGATTCCCTTGGTATCTGCTTCTCTTTATCATCACCGAAGCTGAAAAATAATCACAACATCTACAGTGTTTTATATCAACATTCTGACTTGTTAAAATATGTCATATCAAGCTCTAGGCATCTGGAATGGATTAATAAACTAGTAAACACCAATTTGTGCAAGGGATAAATATCCCGTTAAAAAAAGAAACTTTAATACTGGATAAAATTATTAGAATAAGAGTGCACCAGTAATAAAGCTGTATCATGTTTACACTGACCATCTGTACAGTCGAGTGCATGGAAACTTTCCAATGCTTCTGGTTTCTTCTAGTGTTTTTCTTTATTTCAAGTTGGCACTGAATCTCCTTATCATCTGTGTTCCACACAAGCCCTGAGTGTGCCAATCCCTAATTGGTATGAGTTCAAGTTCAAACAATGCATTAGCCTATGAACAACGTTCGGGCAGAGGTGAGCCGTGAAAGTGACTGGAAGGCATGTCACAACGAATGCCTAGACCAGCTCCTGGAGCATTAGTATTGGTTGATGTCAAAAGCTAGGCACTCAGACATTAACCTATGAACACAGGTTGGTTTCAGGTTCAGGAATGATGGACTGGGAAGGAATAAGAAACACATTAAGTAGAAGGTTGGATGAAATTGTCTTGTAAATAGTGTCTTCTATATTACACGTACAGTCATTTGAAGTAAACAAAGGACATTTTCAACAAACAGAAAGTTCTTAAGAGCTGGTGGTCAACTTATATACACTTTAAGCTCCACTTACGTCAATGGAGCTTAAAGTGTATATAAGTTGACCATCAGCTCTTAAGAACTTTCTGTTTGTTGAGCTTAAAGTGTATATAAGTTGACCACCAGCTCTTAAAAACTTTCTGTTAGTTGAAAATGTCCTTTGTTTACTTCAAATGACTGTAGTGTAATATAGAAGACACGATTTACAAGACAATTTCGTTCAACCTTCTACTTAATGTGTTTCTTATTCCTTCCCAGTCTTTCATTCCTGAACCTGATGGTCAACTTATATACACTTTAAGCTCCACTGACGTAAGTGGAGCTTAAAGTGTATATAAGTTGACCACCAGCTCTTAAGATTCACTGTTTATATCAGTTCCCGTGTTTATCGTTTAATTAAAAAAGAAAGTTATTTCCCTTACTGAATAAGTTCTGAAATGGTTATGTTATCTCAATGAGTCTAGAGGCTCTTAGCCGTATCAGTCATTTCAAAAAAAAAATGCACCAGGGTAGAGAGTGGGCATGGTGGAGGCAATTTAGAAGTCCCTTAACAACATAAACCACTTGTATTATATCGGAAGATCCATGCACTGGAGTATACATCTGGTCTGAAAGATTTGTTTTGTCTTCACATGTTCTGATTTCAACTAAGCCTCATGCACTCTTCAACATCCTAAAGAGTAAAGATGACTCTGCCCTTTAGCATAAGATGACCAGATGTTCCTTTTTTTAGTGGGATTGTCCCATTTTTAGACTCTGGTCCTGTTGTCCTGACAAAACCTAAATGGGATGCATCCCTTTTTATAGGCTTGGTCCTGTTTTCTCTCTTTCTTCTTAAATTCATAGCATGACATCGATAGTATATGTTCGGACATGTTCATTTTTTTATATTTTGAGGTCGAAAACATCTTCCTATGACTATTAGGCACCTTTGTGAAAGCACTCTCTTTGCAATACATTGAAAATGCTGCAAAGAGTGGTAGCACTGCTACATCGAGTAAGCCAAATTTTTTCTCTCGTGAGTTCATTGTGGACAGAAGAAAAGAACATTTAAAGAATTGAACATTTATTGAAAAGATAATTCTTTCACTCTGGCCATGTGTAGATGAAAAGGTGAAGTCAGAATGAAAAATTCAATGCCATAGCCAGGATTTGAACCAGGATCAGCGGCATGGAGAGCCGAATAACCTGGTTCAAATCCCAGCTATGGCATTGAATTTTTCATTCTGACTTCACCTTTCCAGAACATTTATTGCTGTTAAAGCAATAACGTATATTTCCGCACATAAGACGATAGTTGAATCATAAGAAAAGGCCCCCAAAATCCTGGGTCGTCTTATAGGACAGATAGGACAGATACAAAAAAGAAATTAGACTGAAATTTATATACATTAAAACCATTATAAAATTATGTATTCTGAAGTCAAGATTATCTTGATACATTAAGATGTTAGGTACCATTTGCGAACAAATGTAAGCTGTGAAATAATGCAAACTTTGTAAATAAAACCACAAATACCATAATCTGCAAATTAAAACCTATTTTTGGTATTTTTGTCATTTTCTCCTATATACTGGTAGGCCTACATGTATCACATGGTTCATGCACAATGCACATATCACTCTGTTCCATTGTGGTGCGACTGTGCTCAGTGACGCCATTATAAAACAAGATCGAGGAAGCTTTGATCTGATAGGGTAGCCAACAGTCTTTTTAACTAACTGTAGTTATTTTACCTTAACTTAAACTACCCATCCTAAGGATTATAGTGCAATGGCGGCATGGAGAGCCGAAGATCCTGGTTCAAATCCTGGCTACGGCATTGAATTTTTCATTCCGACTTCACCTTTCCAGAACATTTATTGCTGTTAAAGCAATACCGTATATTTCCACAGATAAGACGATAGTTGAATCATAAGAAAAGGTCCCCAAAATCCTGGGTCGTCATACAGGGCAGATAGGACAGATACAAAAAAGAGAATTAGACTGAAATTTATATAAATTAAAACCATTATAAAATGATGTATTCTGATGTCAAGATTATATTATCTTGATACATTAAAATGTTAGGTACCATTTGCGAACAAATGTAAGCTGCGAAATAATGCAAACTTTGTAAATAAAATCACAAATGCCATAATCTGCAAATTAAAACCTATTTTTGGTATTTTTGTCATTTTCCCCTATGTACTGGTACATGTATCATATAGTTCATGCACAATACACATATCATTCAGTTCCATTGTAGTGCGACTGTGCTCAGTGACGCCATTAAAAAAAAGATCGAGGAAGCTTTGTTCTGATAGGGTAGCCAACAGTCTTTTTAACTAACTGTAGTTATTTTACCTTAACTTAAACTACCCATCCTAAGGATTATAATAGTGCAGCGTTTCTCAACCTTTTAGAACCCAAGGACCTCTAAAATGTCTAAAAAGTTTTACGAACCCCTAATTTTAATCCAATTTTTAAAAGTAGGCTTTATGTAGGCCTATATTCTTAATATTTGGGGCATTAATTATAGGCCATTATAAGGAAATAAATCTAAATACTTTTTTTTTTAATTTGACGGAAACACAGTTATTGAATTGGAAAAATATTAAAACCGGAGTTTTACTTCTTTACTTTCCACTTGCTTTATGATATTTTTTAATTATGTCTGCGGACCATCTTCGGGGACCACCAGTGGTCTGCGGACCATAGGTTGAGAAACGCTGTAATAGTGCAATGGTTGGAAACATTTTTGCAATCAAAACTTTTTGAAGTTGTTTCGTAAACATAAATTCAAAGGCCTTTCATCATTGATAGTTTGAGGGTTGTCTTATAGGACACATATATTTGCTAAAACTATAAAATTTTGACGAAAATTTATACCTCGTCTTATTTGAATGCCATCTTATCTGCGGAAATATACAATAATTGTGATCAAGACACACTTTGGTATTTTGTGTATTAACTTTTATAAGAAAATCTGAAATTTCAGTTGGAGAATTTAATGTTGTACTGGCAGGTTGCCACTGTATCTCAGGTGGCAGAGCAACGGTTCCAAGAGCCAAACATCTGTGGCTCGAATCTCGGCTATGGCATTTTTGAGCCTGACTCTACCTTTCCAATTGACATTAACTTTATATGTATTTTAAAAATTGTTAAAGGAAGTGTTTTTATTCAACTATTTGTTACACAACGCTAAAGTCGGAGACAAGAATTCATTCCTGTTGAAGGAGACAACACTTATATATTATTAAGGCTATATTTCACACTTGAACTTCACTTTTAACACAACACTTATGTTGAATAAATTTCTTGGTAAACAAATTTATAGTCCAATCAAATTGTCAAAAATGGATGCAAAATTTAGGGTAGAGCTAATTTTTTTATATGATGTCTGGGATGGTTTTGAGAGTAATTTCTGATATTTTGCCAACAAAATTTTTTGCCGCCAGAGCCGCCATCTTGAAAAAACTTCAAAATTTTCTATTTTATTTCTGTTTTTGCCCATTATCTACCAAAATACGCACCTGACAAATATGTTTTATTATCCCTCCTAAAAGTAGACTAAATTTGCTACAGTTTGAGATCAAATTGAGTTTTCTACCATGAATAGTTTTTGGAAATACAGCTCTCTGAATTTCAGCAACATTTTGCAAAAAATTAAAAAATCTGAACTTTGAACTAGTTTTTGCTCGCTATCTTCTAAATGACCAAACCTATACTAAAACTCCATATGGAAACTTAAACTAGAGGTAATTTGCAACTTGTCGAGTACTTTAAACTTATGCTACCTCTTACAGGTCACAAGATACAGAGGTTTAAAAATATATATACAGCAACGATTGAATAATTACATGTGCATACAAGTTAGAAGCAATAACTGCACAGAACATTCGTTTATATACAAAAAAGATTTATTTAGCTGGAGTTCTGGTGAAACATTGCATTGAATGACTTGTTTGTTCATAGTCTTCGGCACTTAGAGGGACCTGGGCAGTTGACGTCTGCTATTTCGTCCATGATGTTCACAATCTGGCCAGTGTGGATAAAGTTCTCTTCAGCGTCTTCATCCAAAAACAAATTAAGTGGCTCATCAGAAATGTCGTCATCCTCATTGTCGAAGTACAGGACTGTTAGTAGGCTATGTTTTCACACGACTGCCCATTGCAATGTTTGCATATGGTTGTGCACTTTAATCCAGCTTTACGACACCCACAAGCGTTTAAATACCCCTTCTTGCAGGCACAGGAAATACTTTTCAGAATTGATTCTGGAGCTGGCTCCTTCTTGGCATTAAGAGGAAACAAAGTGTTCACCCAGCCCCACTTCAAAGGGTCTTTGTATTCACCGAGCCATGCCTCAACTTGGTGGTATGTTCGCATGGCATGAAGTTGAGCCGCATCACTGGTTGGGGCAGCCTCGCTAAGTTAAATTTCATTCTTCCTGCAGCTTTTACAAAATATTCTGTGCCGAAGTTCGTCAAGTGTTTGTGTAGCAGGGTCTCCTCCATATAAGTGAACCAAAAAAAGTTGACCCACTTCAGCCACTTCTCCTGATGTAGCTTGAGGGTTCAGAAATACATTAGCCTCCTCTTCTAGTTCAGGATGTTTCAAAATCAGCAAACAGAAGTGGGTTTTCCCATGGCCAAAAACTTCAGATGTTGTGTCACAACCACTGAAAGCATGGATGAGCAGCAGCATGTTGGAGAAGCTGTGGCAAAATGACTGGCTTGAATAGAAGATGTCT
This sequence comes from Ectobius pallidus, assembly GCA_964059195.1. Classification (NCBI taxonomy): domain Eukaryota; kingdom Metazoa; phylum Arthropoda; class Insecta; order Blattodea; family Ectobiidae; genus Ectobius; species Ectobius pallidus. The sequence goes on along the minus strand of CAXKWD010000003.1, from coordinate 109,438,579 downwards.
GCAGCTTTGCCTCTTCCGCACTTTTGGAGATATGTATTCTTTATATGAGGGGATGGTAATGCAATGAAGAGAATAAGGAGGTCTATGTCCTCCCCATCTACAAAGACAGTGTCGTATTGAGATACCATTGAGAAGGCAGTGCTAACAATCAAGACATCTGCATCTTCAACAGCCTTTTTCACTTTTGTTCCAGCTTTTGGCAATTCATCTTTTAGAAATTCTACGAAGCGCCTCTTGTTGTTTTCATTGACGAGAAAAGTTTCTTCTGAACTTTTCAAAACAGTAGTTCTATCAAAGATGACATCAGGAGATGAACGCGCAGCCCATCGGAGTCTCTCACAATTCATAGTGCTTGTTTGATTAGCGTGCGATGTGCGGAGCAGTGACAAAGAGCCTCTTAGTGCCACTCCTCCGATAACGTGTTTCCAATTTCGGAGAACTGTAGGCCAATATGCTATAGTAAATAATTTTTTCAGAGGACACTGCAAAGTGTTCTTCTAAAATAAAACGCAGTTCTTTCTAAATTAAAATGCTGTACCTACACCAACTTTTCTTATTATTTTCTGTTTAGGCCTACATTGGTTTTCTTAGTCTTTTATCAAGTTGTTCTTCCTTGTCCAGAAGGTTAAGCTCGGGGCCCACGGTTCGTCTTCAGTCATCGCAGCCGCTATGAGTCGCCTCATGTCTGGCACATGTAACTTATATAAAACATGGTACATGGAATCATCTTCACAGTTCTCGCAGCAACATAATGAATCTTCTGCTAAATTAAATCTGGCTAGATATGCTAAGAAAGATCCATATTCCGTTAGAAACTGCGATGTGGCGAAGTCCGGAGTTATCCAGGTTTGTTTCAGTCGTTTGATGACACTCGGGAAGAAGTCCTTAATAAATTCTTGGAAATACTGTTTTGGTTGTTAATTACCATGTAATATTTAACTATAAGACAACACAGGTTTTACTGTGGGAAACGCCATTTAGAATATCCTAGGCAAAACTAGACTTTTTGAACCTTCGATAAGTTTTCTGAAATGTGAGGAGTTGTAGCTACCTCTGTATCTGGTGACCTATAATAGGTATCAAAACGTTAAAATACTCAGCTTGTTGCAAATTTACTCTAGTTTAAAAGTTATCCTTTGATATTTTACTGAAGGCTTGGTCATTTAGAAGATAGCGAGCAAAAACTAGTTGAAAGTTCAGATTTTTTAATTTTTTGAAAAATGTTGCTGAAATTCGGAGAGCTGTATTTCCGAAACTATTCATGGTAGAAAACTCAATTTGATCTCAAATTGTATCAAATTTAGTCTGCTTTTAGGATGGATAGTAAAACATATTTGTCAGGTGCGTATTTTGGCAGATAATGGGCAAAAACAGAAATAAAATCGAAAATTTTGAAGTTTTTTCAAGATGGCGGCTCAGGCGGCAAAAAATGTTGTTGGCAAAATGTCAGAAATTACTCTCAAAACCATCCCAGACATCATATTAAAAAATTAGCTCTACCCTAAATTTTGCATCTATGTTGCTTTTTTTGTGACAATTTGACTGGACTATTAGGGCACCAGTCTGATTATTTTACATGCACATCTCCTACAGTATAAAGTTATAATACTTGTTTAAATGTATCTGCACATTACTATGGTGACTGTGATAGTAAGTGTTTGGTAAGATTTTAAAGTAAACCTCCATAGTGAGTTATACAATTTTCTGAAAACAGGTTAATGGTACCATTTGCTACAAATACAGTAATGGCCTAAATAGCCTACTTTCAAAGCCAGAGTCTTGCACGTTAACATGGTCTTCCAGGCTGTGTTACCTGCACTGTAAAGCTTGTTTTCTAGGAATTCTCTTGCCATTCCTATGTTCGTGAACAGTACTGTTCTCTAAATCCTCAGTCGAAGTGACTATTCATTGATAGTGTGGATACTTTTGTATACTTTTGTATACTTCTCAATGCATTTTTATAAATTAAAAGGTCAAAACGTAAACAGAAAGATGTGGTGATAATGCTACTGAAAACAGTACTTGAAGCTGTGAGAATAAGAAATAGTGAAAACTTCCAAAACTTTGCAGCAGACTATGGTATGTGGATATCAACTGTTTCAGATAGGAAGAAATCAAGATCTAACTTAAATCAAGCACTAGTCTAAAACGTCTGACAGAAAAATTACGTAAAAAGGCAAAATATGACGCCCATTTTTTTATGGCTGAAAAGCCTAGAAGTAGGAAAAATTACAATTTTCAAGTTACTGTTATCTGAAAATTTGATCATCCAAAACCCTTTCAGTGGTTTGAATAAGCAAAGTTCTATTGAATTTCATTTATTGAAAGTTTGTAAGATTACTAACCTTTGAATCGTTGTAGGTGAAGGTGGAGGAGGCTCTTTTGGCTTCTCTATTTTCTTCTCTGGTCTTGTAGAAGGGACAACTGCTGGGGGTTGCACTGCTCTTACAGGAGGAGGTGGGGGAGATACTGCTGGAGACCTCACAGGTCTAGTGGCACTGAAGGAGGCACTTCGAGCTGCTGGGTAATTTGCAGAAAGAGAACAATCAGATGTGCCTTTCTCTGCTTGCTGTTGAGAGCCAGGTGAGGCTGTTTTATTCTCTGGGCTACCAGCACTCAAACCAACTCGCACATCAGGTTTATTTGGATCACTGTTGTATCGTGAGGAGCGTGATTTTGAGAAATGAGATGTCCAGTTCTTTTGTTTCTCTATCAGTTCTCTACTGTTGAATTTCCTTTCAGGTTTTTCAGGTTTCTCTGGCTTCTTTATTGCATTTGTCACTCCAACAGTTCTTGATGTTTCCTCACTTGAAACTTTTTCATTCTCAGTCTTAATAATTCCATTTGAGTGAGTTGCATCTGCTACTTTTCCAGGACGCACAGTTCTTGGTTGTGAAAGCCTTTCTGTGACAGTTGACTGAACAGGATTTGAAAGTGTTGATATCTCCCCTTCCACTACATCTCCATTTGTTTGAAGTCCATTTGTGGCATGCACTTTCCGACTATTAATTTCTGATGTACCACCACTAACAATACCAAATAACGATCCACCAACAGACGTAACACTGTCACACTGACCTCGCTCCCTTGGTGAAGGTGAACGAGAGGAATGATGTGAACCTATCACTGTTCTGGGAGACCGTATGGGCGATGTTCCAGTGGAAGAGTTATCTGAACTGGAGCGGGATCTTAAACCATGCAGACCTTGACTCACGGGCAATTTAGCTCCTGTCATAATGATAGGAACTGTGACTGGCTTCTCAGGTTTAGTAGCATTGGCAACTCCTTTTGTATCCTCTGTACCCAACTTCTCAAAAAGAGCTCGGGCATTGTTGAAACGAGCAACATGGCTCTCTGTTCTAACGACTGTAACTTGAGTTGGTGAATCTCGAGGAGTTGATGGTTCCTTAAGTATCTCTTCAGTTCCAGCAGCTCTTTTCCTTTCCAGCTTAGGTGAGGAGTCAGACGGCTTGTTCCGCAAAGGAGTAGAGTTGCTGATCAGCACCTCTGTTTCCTTAGCTGGCACCATGCTTTGGAAGATGTTAGCAATTTGGGACACTTTAGATCCCACTAGTCTCGGTGGCTTCTTCTCCTCCATCACTGGTGTTTTGTACAAGCCCTAAAAAGAAAATTGCATTCAATAAATTTTATCCTTACTATTTTAAAGAACATACTCTACACTTTTGCTAATACTTAATTTATACTACCTTCAACAAGCATTATGTGTATACCTGGAGATTAACTAATTAAAGAATCTGTGATTGTGTTATAGCTTAAAATGTACAGAATAAAACTACAATAAAAAGACAAAATTAGTTTAATGTGCAGAGTGTTCAGCAGAGCTGTATCCGTGAGAAGTCTGAACTTACGTACTGTTGACTGTAAATGTGTGGGAACGATTTTTAAGAGCTGTTATCAATCTGGCATTCTTGCTAATGTGGCTCCTCTCTTTGCAAGGTTTGGCCAGTTAGTGAGAGTATAAAAATCAGTCTAATGTATAATTTTAAATTTAGACTTGGTTCAGTTATTCATCCATTTGTGTACAACGGTATTACAATGCAGGACATCATTAGTAGCCAACAGGCTAATACAAATAATACAAATTATAAGAATACTGGATTTGTATTAGGGTATTTTAAAAATAGCTGCTGTAAATCAAGAAATTCTACTTAAGAAGTATTTTTTTCTTCTGTGTGTGTATTTTTATAATTGTGAACCAAACTCTTATACACCACAGACATTTAATGATCTGGATATTCTCAAGCCTAAAACAAATAATTGATTGTGTATTTAACATAAAACTCAAAGGAGATCTAATCATACACTGTGTAAGACACTCCATACATTAAGTTTGACAACATAGGCCTACATAGTAGTTTATTTCATCTTATTGTTTTTTAATTTGTACATATGTTTATTTTAATTATTTGAACATATCGCGGGTGCGCGGGCAAAGAGAGTTAAGTACACTTTCGTGATACTGAGAATTAGAGTGACTTAACACACTTTACCCGCACAACATTGCTTTAGAGATGGATAAACCCATGATGCACACATCCATAACCACCGTACATTTTTTAATATGACTTACTGGACTTAACATAAATGTAGAGAACATTTTTATCTATAACTCTATGGACATATCTCAATTTTTGAGGATGGTGGACTTAACTCTCTTTGCCTGCGCACCCGCGATATATTCATTGGCCTCCTATTTTTCTATGTATATGTATATATTAGTACTTAATTTTAATATTACCTTGTGGGGGGGGAAAAAAAAAACTGTTACAATAAATTAGGTCCAGGTCCTTAGGATACAGTGTGGTTAATATTAGAGGGTATAAGGAGAAACATATCTATTTGGAATCACATATCTACTCTAATTTCAATGGACGCTTTAGGTAAGAAGGAGATAAGTATATTTAACCCTTAAATGCACAAGTCTAAATTATAAATGTGAAGAAAATAGTTCACGCAATGATTAAGCTCATAGTTTATTTCCTATACTCTATTCTATAAATTTTACTTTACTTTTAAATTTTCTTTTGAATTATTTTCCATTATACAGTACTACCAGTATTAAAAAAAATATATATTTGACAGTTTCTTTTAGTTTAAGGCAATCTATACCTTTTTGATTTCCAACCTTAACCTAGTGTTATAATATTTAACACAAGTAATTTTTTGAGATACACTTTTTTTTTTTGTAAGTTTGAGTTATTTAATAGTTCCCTCTTGAATGACCAAGATTCTGCTGTATACAGAAGTCTGTTAATACATTGCATTATGTTAACAAAGATTTTTTAAACTCGCCCTCTTTTTGTTATTGTTTCGTTCACATTTTAACAAAAGATTAATTTTTTCATGGAAGTTCTAAGATGGTGTGTGTTCGAAGAAAAGTGAAAAAGATGTGTATATTAAATTTGGGTACCGTAATACAAATGATTAACTTGTGTTTATTAACAAGTGTTCTTTTGTGGTGAATGTAGTCTGTATCAGTTAATGAATAATTTCTTTCAAAACATTCAGAGCAAATGTGCATAGTAAAAGTTTAAAGCAGTATTTCAAAACTATGTATCTTGAATGCTGTCTACATTTTAGTGATGAATAAATAAATTTATTAACTATGTTACATTAGACAGACTTTCATCAATAAAGGTTGATAGGCTAAAATATCTTTCAGAATGCTTTTAACTGCATTTCATGGCCACCATCAGCAACTGACTCCCTTGATGTGATTAGGATATGTTTTTATTCAATTCGTTCATATAGTGTGTGGTCTGAATTGATTTGTTTGTTTAGAGTAATAAAGCATTCTGAGTCTGAATATTTAATATCGTTTGAGTGTGTTGAGGGTGTAACCTTTTGGGCTAATGTGGAGAATTTCCCTGTTTATTATTAAAAAATAGTTAATAAATTGATACAAGAGACTAGGAGCATTCACTACTTAGACCTGTTATATAGTGACTTACAATGGAATAAAATTCAAGCTAAAATGTTATGAATTCTATGGTTGTTACGAATATTAAACAGTCATTAGTTCATTACATAACCTTACCAAACATAATTTCACAAATCTGGAATAGCATAATGTTTCACAAATGCACAATAAATTAACACAATTTTACACCAAACAGGACAGGATATAGTGAAGATACTAAATAATGTCAATACCACAGAAAGATAACACTCAAATACAGATAAGATATCACTTGAAGAAATAAACTCATCAATCTTGATATGATAAATTATTTATGTGTATCAGAATACAGTTTTAAAAGGCCAAAAAGTTATTTATACCCAGTACAGACTGCTCAAAAGAAGAGATTAGAACAAACAATAGAAGTTAATTTTGCCTACATGAACACAACAGTCACCTCTGAAAAAAAAAAAAAATTACATGAATAAAACAACTATGTATTCAACATGTTTTCATTTACCGTACTTTTAAAGACGAAAATGATGAAAAGTTTAAAGGTAGTACCAGTTACGCTTCTCTAACTACAATTATTCTATTTTGAAATCAAGACAAATATAGGTTTTATGAATTTTTACTTTCTTGCATACACATAATACAGAGAAAGTACTGTGATCATGGCAAAAAAACAAAATCGAGATAATACCGGGAAAACACATTTCACAATGCACAGAAACCGAAAAAAGGGTCTGTTTGTCCATCTCTGTGGACAAGCACAGTGGGTAAATGGTTCATTGTATTTACTTCTCTCTTTGAATTAAGGACATTTTTGGAAATTTATCAAACCTCCCAGAACTTGGTTTTAGCAACTGACATTTTTAGGGGACTTTTCATAAATTTTTTTTCTTCAAAATTTGGATTTTTGAAAATTACTCTAACGATTTTGCTCATAGCAACAAAAAACTATAATCTATTTATTGTTGTGAAATGTAGTCAGTTTACCGCAGTCGTAATGAACACATCAAGATCAATTAGAGCAAGGTAGTATAGGCTAATAGGGAAGAGATCCTGGGTTCACATCAAACCTCGTGGATGCCCAAATTTACCAGTAGGCTCTTTGTGCATTCTATTAGGTAATTTTTTGTCATTTTATGCAATTTTATACTTCTAGAGCATTTACTTCAATTTTAGGCCATTATTTTGTTATTTTCGTGTCATTTGCTTCCTTATTTAGTTATTTTCATTTATTTACATTGAGTGTATTAACTTTTTTTGTCACTAGCAGTGCTGTCTTTGAAGTGTTGTTTGTTTAATGCAAGAAGGAAAAATTCGGCATTAAAGTGTTGACATGTCTCAGTCGGAAGTGAGAATCAAAGAAACGCCAAAATTTTGTATTATATTACTATTGTTATTAGTACCTACAAGGGTAGGACGCCATTTGGATGTGTGTTCTCGACGGAGAGAAACCTCCCGTGGTTTGCCTTGTCTTCTGAATCAGTTGAGGAATTTGATGTCAGACTGGCATGTTGTCATGGTAGCTCAATGGTAGAGCATCGGCGTGTTAAGCCGAAGATCCGTGTTCAAATCCCGGTTATGACATAAAAAATTTTCAAGCTGATTCTTACTTGTATTAATATCCCAGACATGGATTTAATGTCTATTTCCTTTCCTTCCACTTAATTAATAGTATATAAATAATAACTAGGCTTCAAAGTACCTACAAGGGTAGGACGCCATTTGGATGTGTGTTCTCGACGGAGAGAAACCTCCCGTGGTTTGCCTTGTCTTCTGAATCAGTTGGGGAATTTGATGTCAGACTGGAATGTTGTCATGGTAGCTCAATGGTAGAGCATCGGCGCGTTAAGCCGAAGATCCATGTTCAAATCCCGGTTATGACATAAAAATTTTTCAAGCTGATTCTTACTTGTATTAATATCCCAGACATGGATTTAATGTCTATTTTCTTTCCTTCCACTTAATTATTGTTATTAGATTGACTTGGCACCAGAGTCTGCCACCTGCTTGGACTTGAGAGTGCAAACTACTGTTTACCCTCAGTAAACAACAATATAATCCAGCAGGCCACAAAAGGATGTGCCGAATTTTGACCCACCAGTGCCTCAGTGCCAGTATAAATTTCCGTGAGAAAAGAACATTCACAACATTACAGTTATTTACAGTTTTTACAATGTACAAACTAGTCTATAACTTTGTGTATACAATAATATTTTTTTTAAATAAAATGTCAGTTTTTAGGTCATTTTTTATAATTATTAAGTAATTTTCTTTAAAATTTAGGGTCATTTTATAGGTCATTTTTCAAACAATTTTAGGTCATAAGAACCCGGGCCCTGATTATTATTATTATTATTATTATTATTATTATTGTTATTATTATTATTATTATTATATGCCGTTTTTGCTTTTCTCTAGCTTTTAACATGTATATGCGAGAAAGTTTGTGAAGCTTATTTTGCACCATTTATTTCTTACTAAAATATTGCTTAAAATAAATTACGAGTATCTTTCTGATTACACAAAGGCCCTGGGGTTCAACTAAGTCCCTAAGAAAAATGAAGACCTGAATCAATCTTGGGGGTAAAGGAGACCAATGCATAAGGTCACCTTAATGGCCTGAATGTCTAAAATTTCAGGGGCGGTGCCTATCCTTATAGGAAACTGATTATGAAATATTAGAAAATAAAACTTAAAAATAAACTGAAAATGATCTTTATTGAAATCATTTCTTGTATTTAAACATTTGTGATCTGTATTCTTTTCAAAAGTTACCACAACAAGGCTGCCTGATATTTCGCAATGAGAACAGGAATCCAGTTCCAGTAATGCTTCACATTTAAAAATTTGTATCGGGAAAATTTGCTAAGAAAGAAATTGAATCTATGCAATTCCAGAGACCAGAGTTCTTGCAAGATTTTTAAACTGCTTATCTGACCATATAATAATGCAAAATATTTAATTTACTTTAGGGTAATACAAATTTAATTAAATCATTTATCAACCTAGAGACAAATTTCATTACTAGAACCTGGATTTCGATGACTTTGCATCTTTTTTTCTGATGATGCTAGGACGATGCTCTATGGAAAATAAATGCAGCTCGTGCCATCTCGAGTGAAATAAAACCATGAGTAATTTTTTCTGAGTTTTCAGACAGTTTTCTCTGATAGGGCATTTTTTAGTCATTTTAAAGAACAAATCCATGTTTTTGTCATTTTTACTGAGTGTGGTTACATTATTTTTATATTACTAATGAAATAAGTTTCAGCACTTTGAAATAAATCATTGGAAATCTTCCCTGTTCATATCTTGGTAACATTTGCACTCGTTCAGCTAAATGGTTCATATCTGTTGAAGGCAGACTTGTCCTCTAAAGGAATGTGGGAGTGGAATTACTTGCTACTTTAGAGGGTTGCACCGCAGGTCATTGTGTCTACTGGTTTAAAGTCTAAATTCAGTCATTCACAGAGCGGAAGCTAGCAGTTGAGGTACTGAAGTGATATTTTTATTTCGGCATGCTTTAAGTGTGCCTCTATCTTCAGTTGATTTTGAAAGACTTTTTCAATGTATAAGTCCCTATTAGTTGACAATCAACAGTCCTTCAAATTTTAAAACTTGCAAAAGGGTTCGTAACTTACTGAAATGCAGTATTAAGTGATGAAGTCCAAGTGATAATGTGCCAGGAGATCGACAATTAAAAGTAATTTTTAAATAGTTTTTTTAATTAATTTATTTATTTTTAGGTCATTTGTAAACAATTTGAAGTTCATAAAGTCATCATTTTCAGGTTAGTGTGTGGTTTGTGAAATGAACTTATGTTCTTGTTTTGAAAGAAGCTGAATTTTTATGCAGGGAAATAAGCACCACAATAAGAACAACACATATAGTCATAAATGAAAACATGTAGCCAATTCAAAAAAGACTAAGAACCAAGATACTTGTTCAGAACTCTTCTAAAAATCTTTACTGTCAAATTCTACAACCACATCATAAATTAACTACAACTTACTTATTGCAAATAATTAGCAAAACACACCACTCTGACACAACATCTACAACTAACAGACTCATTCAAAACAATTGTTGATGCTGTACGTCTCCATGAAGAGAGAGTTTCCTCCAACTACAAAAGAGAAAAAGAAATAATGTATAATGCCTTCCAATGATTCCCATCTTCTGTTCTTTTGAATCAGATCTTCTTGTTAAAGCATTACCCAAAATAGTTGAAAAATGTCATTAATCCATCAAAAGTAAATCAAGATCACTTAGATTGTAATAAATTTCTGCTTGCCAAATACCATTTGTGAGTTCATAATTGTGACAATCCCATGTCTATATATTTATAAGTATGTAAACAAACTCACATGCCCCCCAATTCTGCAATCTGCCTATAGGTAGATGACGCAGCGGTCGGGTGGTAGGCCTTGTCCCTTCGGGGATGTCGCGCCACGGAGAGGAGAAGGATGTAAACAAACTTCGGTAAGACAAAATTCTGGCACACTGGCCATGGCTAGCAATGCTTTGGCCATGGCTAGCAATGCTTTGGCCATCGTTACAGGTAAGAAGCAATACACAACTGTCATTTAACAATAACAAAGAAGCTATTTAAAATGAAATTTCTTTAGTAGGATGCAGGGTCATATATTTTTTAACAACAAAGCTTTTTCTCATAGTTCAATTGGATAATTCATATTAAATCAGAATGAGAATCACTGGTATGTTTACTTAAACACAAATACAAGACAGAATGTAACACTAAACAATCACCTACAGACTCAAAAGAAGCCTGTTCGAAAAGAGAACATAAAGCTGAAACAGAACGTGCTCTCTGGAAAATCTCATTGGCTGGAATTAGTTCTGAAGTAGTGTCCAGTTCTTGAGAGCGACAACGGCGCACAGTAGACTGACTGCGGCTATAAGCAATAATCTCAGCACGAACAGCGGAGGAAGCAGAAGGCATGTCCTGTGAGGAGCAAAGAAATTATAGTCCGGATGAAATTTACCAAGTTAGTAAACAATCAAATTTTTCCAACATTTCTTAATAAAAGCAAAAAGAGTTGATGTTGTTGATGTAAGCCTGTGAAATAAAAGTTTAATAGAAAGAATACTGATAGGGTCACAGAGGCAGGACTTCCTATTTTTTTTAATATAGTGCAGATAATGTCCCCCCCCTCTGCAACTATGAGGAAGATGTGATACATAATGTCAAAAGACGAAAAACTGGAATAGAATGCGCACATAATTTGCTTTGCAGGTCTCCTTCAAAGATCCATAATTGACTTATTTTTGTAGATATATTTATCCAGTGGATCATTCACTATATAATAAGAGTTTCAACTTATCTCATTTTATGTGGTCAGCTTTAAGCGACACAGAAATTACATACTGATAACATACTGCTAAATTTGATATCAATAATATTGATAAGGCTATATTATCAAACTGTATGATGTCAGAATTACATAATTCAATTTTCTTAATTCCATTTTCACCGGTTGTAAATGTAAGGAGAAGTAAGTTGAAAATCAAATGATTGACTGAATTTAAAAAAAGCCTTAGCCTACTTAAAACATTGTACTATCATTGAGCTCAATTAAAAAAACAAATAAAATGGATACTTCTTGATACTTGTGTTGCTTCATTTTATTTATTTTTCTTGTGACTTCACTATTATGTATCTGCTGAAGTCGGTGGAAACTGTCAGTGCTTGTGTTTTAGTAGAGCTTTTTAAACCTTTTAATTATTTTATCACATTGACAAGAATACAAGAAATGCCATTTTAATCTTTTAATTACTAGCAGGTCCCTGCGGCTTTGCTCATGATAATTAATTGGAAGATTAAAAATTAAGAGCAAAATAACTAAAACAATATATATTAGCACTTGCACGCAAAACATTCATAGGCCTAAACTGAACGAGAAATGAAACAGCTAAAAATCCGACTTTGAAGTGTATTCCACGATTAGAAAGCACAGCATGGGAAAAACAACCTCAGATTAAAGTTCCCTGGCCTAGAAAACCCCCTGCATAGTGAGTTCCATCCAAATCAAACAATATTTGCCCATTTAGGCATATATTCATTATCCCTCTTCCATCTATGTTGAACATTTCAGATATCTGTGTTGCCTTACATTATATACAAATGAATTGACCAGGTAGACTTATAAAATGAAGCGATTATTTTATTTCCACCTGTAATTGATTTTACAAACGAAATGTATTACTGAAAACTGATGCTTGGATAGCGAAAAAAATGCACGTTTTCTGCCAGTTTTTTTACTTATAACTTGCGAACGAAAGTGAAAATAAAGAATCCGGCTTCGAGGTGCATTTGTCCACCCTTCAAACCATCTATGTTTAAAATTTCAGATCTCTGCGTTCAGTAGATTTCGCTGGGCACTGCACACAGAGAGACAGGACAGAAGGACAAACACTTCCTTTTATTATTATAGATAGATTAATACATCTTACAGCAGCATAAGAAGATGCCCTGAAGATAACAGAAGAACGTCTAAAGACCTAGACATAAAATAAAAGATTGAGTTGCTGGTATCAAGTATCCATTTTATTTATTTCTTAGTCTACTTGTTTTCCTGCAGTACTGTGCTAACTTAAAACTAGATGTCTTATAGGTTTAAAGTTTATAACGTAGATTCATTTTATATGAGCAAAATAATAAGACAACTGTTGTTTTTGGACCAGAATGCTGAGTTATTCTATAGTTCAAACCTTAATTGTGATGGCCATAGGAGCACTTTTCTATCTGATTCAATATATTATATGATTACAATTGTCCCTAAAAGTATCGGTAGCAATAATAATGTAACTTATTTAGTTTTAAACAGTAACAGCTAGAAAAATTGCTGTTGCTAAATTCTTGGTTTTTGTGATTACTGAAAAGAAAAATCAAAAGACTGAATCTAAATGGTAGTACAGTGAATGCCGCTTAATGTAATCATGGATAATGTTATCAGTTGGGTAATGTTATCACTTTTATGAAGGCCCGTATGGATTAATATCGATACATTGAAAAAATGCTGCTTATTGTGATCAAAGATTCCGTTTATGTTCACATATTTTCCTTTTTGCGGCTTTATTTCCAAGTACGTCATTCAAAATTTCGTTTTTAAGGATTTCGTTTTTAACTCAACTGTATTGTGTTGTACTGGCAATACTGTTCCCAGCTCCCAGGATAACCAGTTCGAGGGGGTGGCATTACCTAACTTTCTCTTTTAAGCAAGAAAACATGTTTCACCCACAGTTAAGCTGCGGCTTTTGATTTATGACATGTTGACATCCAGTGATGGCTACTGTAAAATGAAAAGATTTGAACAGACAGGCGTTAGACGTTTTGCTAACGGCGTTCACCACAGATCAGTATAGATTTCCAAAAACACTCGTAACTCGTAACTGAGTACCGTATGGAGTATTGGTTAATGAACTCCTAAAGGAAAATAAAAACAAATAAAAACTTTGTTATTAGTTGAAAAAATAGTTGTTTCCAATCTATTACTGTATTAGCCTATGAGTGGTTCAATGATTCAAATTACGTATTATTTTAAATTCTGTTTTGTAGGGAATTATATATGAATAAATAACCTGCATTTAATTCCTTTGGCTATTGTTATCAAGTGGTTATAATATCAGATTAGCTGCGTCCCGAAGTGATCACAATAAGCGGCGTGCACTGTATTCCAGAGATGATTGTATTATAAGTAATAATGAGAATAATGAACCCTAAATTACCTCAACTTGTTAGCTTGTGGGTAAACTTGTGACATGGCTGGAAGCCCATCTTCTTGCTTGTGTCATTTTTGTACAAGTTCTGAAAAGAAAGAGAGAAATTATTATTGAATTATGCTATTTCATAATATATTATAACAATTGATTCCATTTAATAATATTTGTGCCTGCCAGAAAACCCAACATGATTTGAGCACCAAATTATTTTTCAAACTCCCTTAGTTCAGAAACTCTTCTAGAGAATTTCCAGTTCATATACCTGTGCCTCAGAATAACTAAAAATAGAATGACTGTACCTGTAACTGCTAAACAAGCAAAGTAAATCTAAAAATCCATTTTGAGCCAAATTAGGGCCCTCTCTATTCAGTATCTAGAATTGATTAAGCCTATTTGAGGCCGTGGTTTCTATAATCATTTGTCCACACTTCCCGTATTTCCTTTACATGTGGTTTTAGCAAGTGACTCCCTCACCCCCATAATACCTATTGATGGAAAAAAAAATCTGAGATTTGCTGCAAACTCTGCAACTGAGCCTGCACACAATATCACCAGTTCGAGTGGCTCTAAAGAGCTCAACCAATCTCACACTATGCAAAGGATGAATGACAATTATAGAATAACTTTGTGCACATTGTGGTTGATTCCATTTAATAGAAATAGGTTTATTGCTAATTGGTAAGTTTACAATAGTCTAAATACAGAGACTCTCTGAAATAGGACCAAAGTTAAATGTGAGGTTAAAGATATCCTAAAACTCATTACTGCTTAGACTGCATCTATTACTGTTTTAAAATTTTATTATTATTGTTAAAAGTTGACAAAAGTATTGCGACTGTCTAACATTCCAAAAAATAATAAATTTCAAGTGAATCACCATTTCAATAAGCACTAATTAATCCATAAGTATATTGCAGTGGTTTACTAGAAACAAAAACTGTATCAGCAAAGAACATATTGAATACAACATCAGAGATCAGCCCATGACACACTGTGTAGATACTCTTGAATGTGCCAGAAATAATACTAACATTGCATATCTCTATATCTTAAATAAAGTACAAAAGATGAAATCATTTATTTTTAATTGAAAGAAGAATACTTTTATAGAAGAACATTAATAATAAACGTAATTCAAGAACTAACACATTAAAGACACATATTGTTGGGGGGGGGGGACACGACAACTGTCTTGTTAGATTTGCATTCACATGCAGCACACATAGTTCTTTGTGACTTTTGGATCTTTCTCTTCACTAGTTCTTCAATGTTGGGATTCATAGACGAAACAGCAAGAGCCAGCATATTTTTCAGATGCTGATCTGTGAATGCTGAACAACACTTGTCTCCAAGTTTATGAGAGCAACCTTTTTTCACACATTATGTATGTTCTCCTGGGCCTTCAACAATATCTCAGGCCAGGCCCATAGTCAGGAGTGAGCTAGAGGGGGTGCTGCCCCCTTCCCAAATTTTGTTCTTGTTCCTTTTAGATTTTTAGCATTTAAAATCTCAAAAACCTATTCAAGCACTACTTCGGAAATTCTCTTTAAATAGTTTTTTAAATGTACAGTACATCAACTTTTATTAATTATGATACTGTTTCCTGAGGTACACTACTACGATAACTGCAGTATGGTCAGAAATATACATACTATAATGTTGAGACTGCTGACTATAACACGTATTAAAAAAGACCCTTGGTGTAGATCAGTCTCTATTACAATTTTCAAAATCAAAGTCAAGAAAGTTAACTTCACAAGTATTATGCTTATCTATTCACTATTTTTACTGGTAAAGAAGTGTATAATCCTTTCACACCTCTTTTAAAAGTACCATAGATATTTTGTTGTAATTCTCAATATCTTAATTTCAGTGTCTGTAAATTGTGTCAATAAATTATTTTATCTGGTGGAGTGGTTATCTCCTTACGTATGCTCAGTTCATTTTGTTTTGGGATGGTGATACATACATAAAGCATGATAAACCTGATGGCACCCTCTGAAATTTGATTTGCCCCCTCAAAGATTTGAGCCTGGTTATGGGCCTCTTGTAGGCCCATGTTTCGAAGTGCAGGAAACTGAGAGGGGGGAGATACTTCCATGAAAATGGTAAATTCTTGGATTTCCAAGCAAATCCTTGAATTTGTGGTAAATAGAGTATTACCACAGTATAAGCATTAATACAGTAAGGAAACTGCGTGTTAAAAGTCCTACGACAACATGTTAACTGGACGACACCAGCGCTCCATGCGGCGAGTAACTAAAACCACATTATCATCACATCAAATGACTTGGGAAAATACATGATCAAATCACAAAATGTGTTATATTAAGAGAGAAAAATGCTCAGTATTCTTCTTTATTGCAAATCTGAATTTTAAATTTAAGAAATAATGAAACAGGTATTGTATTCTAGTTAGGAACGGGTAACAACACCTGTATAGGCTACTGTTAAGAACTGAATCTAGGCCTAGTATTTTTCCTTTAAAATCATAATTTAAATTATAATGATATTAAGGGATAGTCTGAATATAGGTTTGTCACGCAGTTCATCCTGCACTTCATTGCTGCCCTGAGAGTGCATTTTGTTTTTCTACCTTATGTGACAACATACAACTTCAATTGTAGGCATATCTATCCTCAATTACTACACGATGAACTCCATTAAACAAAACAAAATATCCTAGAGCATTTGGAATTGAGAATACCGTCAGTAAGGCAGTTATAATTAGCGAGTTCTTATAGGAATTCATAAACTAGCTGTTTTCGACGTGTTCCAAGCATAGACGGCAAATTTCACTCAAATATTTTACATCTTTTGTTATTAAGGTCTTCTCTTCGACCATTAATGATCCATTTTTACACCAAAAATCATTACAACAGAATGAAATATAAAAATATTACATTAAAATAAGTTGAAACATAACCACATCAGAACACGTGTCAAGATTAAGCCAGTAGGCCTACAATAAATACTACGCATTTTTGTTCTTACCTTTCTGGATCTTTTGGGCAAGTGAAGAAATGTAAATCAGAATTTATCCCCTTATTATTTAGTACTGCAATTTACAGCAGGACAAACACGCTTGTTCTAATAAATACAACACTCCTATTTATTTACATACTTGCCGCAGTGGTTACTGTAATGTTAGTTTATGCCCGGTACGATCGCTAGGTGTATGCGCGCGCATGTTCGTCTGGCAGAAAAACGGACTGAGTTTCGTTACTGTATTAATACGTATCCTGTGATATTACTCTGAAGTTCCTAAATCACATTTCCTCTATATCACTAGGAAAATAATGACATCTTCCATAGAAGGGAGATGGAGTTTGTGAAAAACACAAGATTTTGTTTCTCTTTTTCAAGTTCGAAACTCTGTTTATAAAAGGGTTTTCAATTATAAATGTACTGATCATGCAGTTTTTTAGGATCATTTACTAAATTATTAAAACTATGTATAATAATTGTATGAGTGCCACACTTAGCAAGCCTCCATTGCCTACCACTGTACTAGATTAACAATACTTTTGGGGCATTTTCTATGCTACAAACAGGCCATTTAACAGAATATGATAAAGAAGGTCAATAAAATAAGCATAGAAATGTGTCTGTTATTCACAAGATCGCACTGAATTGTAAACTAGCGCCGCAAACAATTGTCAAGAAATGTCTCTATCGCACAGTAAAACTGTTGTTTGTAACACCGCAGCCGGAGCAAACATGTGAATTAATCTTTACAGCCACGATGAGAAGCACTTACAAACATAGGCACAAAGGAACACAGTCTTCTGTTAAACACTCATCGACATCACCATTCCAAAGGGGGAGCATAAGTGGACGTTCTATAAAAGTCAACTAGCGTTTAAGTTGGAACAAGAATTAGTTGAGGCATTCCTTTCAGCTCAGCTCTCTTTCATTCAATATACGGTGCAATAATACGAAGTTTGTGTTATTTAAAATTCAATCCAACTAGATGGACCCGTGTGAACAACAAGTTTTTCTTTGAATATGAACTTATGCAACAAGATTTTCGAAGTGAAAAGAGTAAATTTATATATGAAATATGGCTCCTCACCTCAGCGAGGGCTGTGAAAACGCTATGAATTATTCCATTAACTCTTAACTTGGCAATGTATAGTATACTATATATATATAATTTAAAGGTTATTCTTATTACAATTACTATACTAAATTCATAAAAGCCTATAGAAGTATGGGGCACGTCACATACATATTTGGTGTTTTTTCATACATAGAAAAAAATATTATAGTCACGTGGAAAGAAAATGGTTGTCCTGTGTCCAGTACCAAATGCAGGTTCAGATATCGAAGATACTGATGATGAGAGTGAAGAATTTTCACAATGATGGGAGGGTGGTCCATGATGTTGCAGATCACTTACAGTTACATGATAGAGTGATTAACAAATAAGGCAAAATAAAATTATCCTAAAGCAATGTAGATTAATATTAAATAATAAATGTTAACCATTAAAGAAGTTGTTTGAATTTATATTATAAACATATATTTAAGCATGCCTTGCAAGACTTGGTAATATATATTATAGTATACAGTCATAAAAAATTGACAAGAATAAACAAATTAATTTTGTAATGATATTATGTTATATAACCATTATTTAGCATACCGTACTATATATATATACATATATATATACTGTATATATATTGTTGGGATAAAGTACGGTATGCTAAATAATGGTTATTTAACACACAATAATAACAACAATAATTTTATTTCATCATTTGGTAGAAGACCTAGATAAATTAAAATAATCACAAGGGATAAAATGTTTATGCCAACACAGTTTACTACAGCCAGTGGGTACATAATTATTTTCTACTCAGCTTAAGACAACGAAAAATATTCGCACTAATATGGACCCAGAATAACAGTGAAAATAATTGCTGATACAAAATGTAAAAGGCGTATGTGAGGGGAAACGGTTAATAATAAAATATTAAGATGTATCACTTTTAAAAGTTCTGTTTACTATAATAATTATATATATATATAACCATCTTTTTTTATTTGAATATTTCTGTCGAATTATATGTGAATACTCCATGAGTTACATCATTTGTAACTCTTATTTAGATTAATTATTACAGAGCAGTAAGGAATATAAAATGGCAGTTTCTGAAAGTGTACCTTGAATAATACAAAGAATATTCTTAATATTTCAGGAAGAAAAATATTTGTTATTAGTTGGTCGGTTTTATGGTCACTTAACGACGGGGATGTACTCCAACTTAGGACTATGGTTGCCGACAGTGAAGCAGAATTTAGTCTGCAAGAGTTCTTTTATAAATCTGTCACATTTATGCACACATAAATGCCACCTACCTGGGTCCGGATCGAACCCGCAACCATAGACAGAGAAAGCCAGAATATTAGTTATTAAATGAGTAGTTAGAATAATATCGATATTTCAGAAATAAAATATAAGTTACTGAATGAGTACTTTCAAGTATACAAAGAACAGTAACATCTTGGACAAGAAAAAATATTTACTAAACTTGTACTTTCCACAACTGTTCTTTCATTCCCTGGAGACCAATTTCATGGCTTGGTTGCGATGCATGTAGAAAATAGAGAAAGATTCTTCAGCTCGAGGAGACAGGTCACTCAAGAGGTTGGAATCCCATAGGAAAAATGTGCACTGTACATGTACAAAGCCACTGAATAAAACTAAGCAAAACACCATGTGAAGAATGGTACAAGGCATACAATAACATTTAAACAAATCTTATGTGAACCACACAACTTCCCCTACCCTTAAATTCCAGTGTAAAGTATACGAATGCATTGCAGTAGTGCGCATTCAATTGCCTCAGCCTCATTCAAAGTCGCATTATAAGTTGAGCATGTTTGTGCATGAAATGAGTAGCTTATAACTGCCCTTCAGAGAATTTTTACGAAAAATGTTTCAAATAAAAGTTTTACCTCTTGGTATAAGCATAATTTAAACAAAATCATTGGAGCCATTTTCGATAAAATCGAAATCTGCTTTTGTAAATAGTAAGAGGAAGTCGTCGCCAGTCTTCGTGTCACATCCCCAGAAGGCACCTAACCAAAATATAAAATTTTAGTTTCATACGATTTCTCGCGCTACGTTGTCCACAATCATGTTTCTGAATATAGTATTTTTGGATTCAGGGACCTCAAAACTTTTATTTATGTTAAAAACTCAACTTTGAATTTCGGGGTCGAATACAATAGGCTACCGTACTTCCTCTAGCTATGGTACGGGCAGAGGATATTATAATTAGAGACCGGATTTTAAAGGGAAAATTTTCACCCAAAAAAGGACGAAAAAAGGGAAAATTATTGCCGAAAAAAGGTGGGAAAAAATGGAAAATTATTGCCAAAAAAAGTTGCGAAAAAAGGGATATAAAAGTAAGAGAGTGTAAAAATTCAACAGAGAGATACATGTTTGTTTTATGTAAAGCCTTTGCTTGCTCTACAGCTGCTGATTCTGTAACATCTAATGACTGAATAAATTTTTTGATCTTGTTGAAATTCTCACAGAGGGAAATAGCACACGAAATCCATGTTCCCCACCTTGTTATAATGGGAAACTTAGGCAATGGCAAGCCTGTGATTTCCCTGCAACGCTCTATTCTGCTGGGAGGAATTATTTTTTCAATGGTGAATCAGTGAAAACAATTTTTTATGTTTTCATATTACTAAATACTGGCTAATTAATTAATTTTTCAAAATAAATTAGCAAAAAAGGTACTGGAAAGGGAAAGTTCCTAAAAAAGGGAAATGGGCCTAAAAAAGGAAAAAAAGGGACGTTAAAACCAGGTCATTTGCAGTTGAAACTTACTCAGTAATGTCCTGTTCAATTTTGTCACGTTTTGTGGTGAAATATAAAAAAAGGAATTCCCTTTAAAATCCGGTCTCTAATTATAATCTTGTATTACTCTGTACTACAGATCGTTAAATAATATTCTACTTGGAAGATGAAGTTTTCTTTTTACTACCACCGGATGCTAATTAAGGGATTTCTATTTGGAATACAGTAATATTTTATAAAGTTAGCGATGAATTTTCATAAAAGAGAAGCATGTACAGGGCTTCTGATTTGGGTGGGCTTCAGCTGGATGTCATTATCAGAACGTAATAATAATTTTTACATTGCAATTAACAAATTTATATTAGAACACCATTTCAAGCGCGTTAGTCAATTTGTAATTCAAAGTAGAGTCCCTATTATTACATGAGTTACAACAATGGAGCTTTGTTTTTACCAGGACTGCCTACCTGCTAATTAGCAGTTCAACTGCTTGATATTCTTCCAGGTTGTATTTAAAGAGAGGTCGTAGTAAATCTATTTCCAATTTAATTTCTGAATAAAGCTGTCATCTGCCACATAACTTTTAATCAGAGTTTCATCTGGCAGCCGAGCACCAAAACTGAAATATCTAAGAAATATAAGCTTTAAATAATGAAATTTAATTAAGAGACGTTTATTATTTTTAAGTGGGTCCAAGATTACATTGATAGTTTTCTTTTCAATCATATTTTAGTCACAATTTACATATTTGGTCAAGAAACGCCCGTGCATACGTGGCTTGCTACTCAGCCGAAAACTTTGAGGGCATCAGGAAGCTTGAGCAACGAGGGATCAAGTGCAATGAGAAGCAAGGGGACTATGTTAAAAAATGAGGCATTTGAAAGTTTTGTATTGCTGTTGCAATAAATTTTAAAAAGAGAGTATGGATATTATTGACTTATTTTCGTTGATATGAGACTATTTCATTTACACGCACACAAATGCCATCGACTAGGGAACAGAAAGCGAATACCACTGACTATTCCAACCATTCCGACCATTAATGAAAATATATGATGTTCAGTGCATTCGTATTATCGGTGTTGCTATTGTTATATCATTCTATTGTATTAACTGTATTATTATTGTATATCATCATAATCATCACCATACCTGTAACATTATTATTATTATTATTATTATTATTATTAAAATATTATCCTATTAAGATGCCTGCATTTAAAATTTGTAAAAATTGTCTGTAGCATATTTAAATAAATAAATGAAATGAAATGAAAATTACTGTAATGTGCTAAGAACTGGTAGTAGAATTCATAGCAGCTGTAATAGTCTAATGATAGGAACAGCAGTAACGTAGTAAATAGCGAAACAGTAGTGTCAAAATCAATGAGACTAATTTGCAAATTTAATATTGAAAACTTGATAAGATTCCCAGCGTATCTTAAGCTCATGAAACTAAAGTCTACGAGCAGAAAGCCTAGCGAGAAGGATTATGTGATTCTATTAGCGTAAGCCAGAATGAAATTCTGAACAGAAATCGCTACGATTGTTAAATCGCCTGAGTGCTAGGCAACTCATTCGTCACGCGAATGTCGCAGTATAGTATATGCCAAACCTAGAAAGAACGTACACGCCAACTTTAAGTTAACATTAAATCCGCGCCCGTGAAACTACTGTGATTATTATATTACCAATTAATAAGGTAATGCAGAAGTATACTCCGTGAAATATATGACGCTAACATTGCGGTGTCGTGAAGTTGTAATGGCATAAAGAGGGCCGGAGAAGAGGAAAAGAGGGAGAGAACTGTGTGTATGTGTTCATACATTCGGGTGTATTCTGCCACACACAATCTCAGGAAATCACACATGCTGAATTATGTCACGTATATGTCACGCATGATAAATGAAATTAAGGACATTCGTAAGAGTAGCCCTACTAAGTAAATACTTTATTCCGATTCGCCGAACTTTTATGTACCGGTAATAATCAATTCCATTAAGAACTATTGCTAACTTGTTTGAAAACGACCATAACAAGATGCTGTAAAAGCACAAAAAATTATTATCAAGTTCCAAAAATTAAATGCGCAACATTTCTTTTTGGTTAAACAAGTGAAAGCAGAGAATATGTGTGATTCACTTCTTTTATTATACAGACAAATAAGTATACATAATTTATATATAGGGATGGTAGATTTTCGAAATCGCGATAAGTGCTAAATGTGCTGTCAAAATAATATTTTGTTTGTTTTTAAGCATATGAAGTCTATTGTTGTGTGTGTGTGTTTTTTTTTTTTCAATCCGCGATCAAATGCGAAATTAGTGTAAAATGCGAAATGTTAAGTTACGTATTTCTGCGAAATAAGTGCGAAATTGCATTGTAAAAGTCATTTATGCAAATAATAAGACGGAAATGAAACAAATCAATTTTTAGGAGCTGTTAATGACCTCTTTAATCCAACTGTGGCTGGTCAGATGAGTGCCATAAATCCTAACAAAGTGTTCAATGTGAAGAGAGGAATTCCATATTTTAATCATAGATGCAGACAGTTTCTTATGTGGTTATGATAAATTTCACAAACATTTGATAACCAATATAAGAGACAATTGACAGTCTGCAAATTTTGTTAGCAATGCAAATAAAATTCTCACTCTGCGAATGCAGTTATCCAAGTGATCTGGTCACCTACCAATAGCGTGGATGCAGAACGCTTTTTCAGAAAATACCCTACAATTTAACTGTCACAGATAACCGAAATAGGTTAAAGAGAGTATTATTGAAATTTCTTCAATGTTAAAATTTTAATGTGTGTGCTGACTGCTGATTTTAAATGCATGTAGGCAAATACACGTTAACAGTGCCTATATTTTCACGTTTATTTTAGTGTTCACAATTTCACTACAAGTATATGTTACTTTATGCCTAGTTATATGCTTGAAATTATTGCAACTTATATAAAATCAATAAAATGAACTTGATACGGCACTGAATTTGCAAAACTTAATTTTCCAATAATAAAAATTTTTCATCCCAAATCGCTACAAAATGCTAGATTTTAACGTTATGGTATTATGGTAACCTAGTAATTTATTTAAATATTACCCGTATGAAAAAAAGTCTGTAAATTCTACCTTCTTTAGGATTGCAGTAAATTACTGTCAGCATACGGAGATTATTGAAGGTATAAAAGTTAATATACTCAACGTAAATGCATGAAAATGACTATATAAGGAAGCAAATGACACGAAAATTACAAAATAATGACGTATAATTGAAATAAATGCTCTAAAAATATAAAACTGCATAAAATGACAAAAAAATTACCTAATAAAAATGCATTTCTATAATCTAGAGGTCATGATTAGGATTTATCTACAAGTTGGCAATGTCTATGCAGCACCAATAAAAAGATGACATGTCGTTAAAATCCGGGGCCTCATTATAACTAAAAAGCAATATTTTTCTCATAAAAATCTTGATAAAAATTCCACTTTAACCCTTAACATAAAACTTATTTGGGTCCAGTCACAATATCACCTTTCATAAGATAAAACACAAATAAACAAAAACATATATTATTGTCATAATATAAAGGTCACAATTATGAAGATAAAAGTTGGTTTCTTCTACGTGGACTCCAGATGTGTCATTTAAAATCTCTCACCGAGCGACAGATGATCAAGGTGGTGAGTGCTGACTGACCGACTGAAGTGATGACAGTAGTGAATCATAGTATTAGAAAGATCAATGGGATGTCTTCCTGATGAGAAAGGATTACAGTAGGTCTATTGTTGCAGACGGATCTCTACCTGAATGCAGTATTGGGATACGTCCGAGTTCCGAAACAATGTTCAGAAAGTCATCCGATGTTAGGTAATCGGCTGCTATAATCAGCCTTGCTGCTTGTCTTAATCCATCTTAGGGGGCTATGATGAACATGTGTGTTTTACTGGACAGGTTGATAGTACATATATTAAGCGTGTGTCCCAAGAGGAGTGTAATTACTTGACAGATTGGAAGCGGGTAGACACCCAGGATGACACTATACCGGTACAGCAATTTAGTGTTGCAGAAACTAATTTTTAATTTAGGAACATACTATTCTAAACAACTTATATAATGCATGTTTCTTGAAAAAATTATTGCACGGTATTTCTATAGTAGAGTAATGCACGGTATTATTATTTGTAGAGTCGTCTTCTTCTGATGCCTCATCGTTTCATGCTAGAAATTGATGGTAGGCCTACGCTTACAAGAGCTCCTATCGGTCAATTTTCAGTGTCCCACAACTTGAGTCAAAACGATACGGATGACTGATGAGTAACAACTATTTTAACATAGATAAAAATTGGTCAGAAATGATTATTTTAACCGCCAGTCTAATAAGTTTGAGGATTAGTTTTGTAAGCTCCTTCCCCCTAAATAACTTACACCTCACAACCGTTCGAAGTAGTGACTACTAACTTGCAGCAAAAGGGCGCAATCCACAATTATTTAAATATTCCTGGTAATATTGCCACAATCATTTAAATGATTCTGGTATCTGCTGTATAATGCAGCCATTAGCAAGGACCCAACAAGCAGTTCTCCATCAGTTTCAAACGGGGATTCATACACAAAGAACAGTAAGCTCTTTTGAGAAAAAATCCAGCCAAATGACATAATATGATAGCTCTGGCCACAGAATAGAATCACTTCTTCCAATCCACCGATAAGGGAAGCTATTGTCTACGTGTTCGCGGGCATGGAAACCAAAGGAGGTTATGAAAATGTTACTTATCTAAAACCCAATTCAGCTGTTTGTTAAGAATAAATATAATTATGGTACCGATATATTAAAAATAGATAACTGAGAGGAATACTGATACTAATTCAAATAATAACATTCCAATCTCAGAAATCATAAATGAAAAAGGAGAAAATATTAAGCGTAATGACCAAATTGTAAACAGTTTTAATTCCTTTTTTTTTTTTTTTTTTTTTTTTTCGAAAATCGGGGAAAGAATCACTAAAATATGAAGTTAGCAACAAACAGTACCCCTGAATATAAAAAATATATACAGCCTGCTCAATTTTCGTCGATATTTCTTTTCCCTGAGATGGCATGTTTATGTTAATTACACTAAAAATAACGCTCCAGGTATGGACGGAATAACACACAATACCTTGAATGCAATTTCGAAATACATATTGAATCCCATTGAACCTTTGCTTATCACAGGGAAGTTTCCCAAACGCTCTGCAGAAAGCCGTGGGAGTACCTACATAATAAATCCGGAGAAAAACATAGTTTAAATAATTATAGGCCTCTATCTCTACTCCCACAGGATATCTAAATTGTTAAATGTCTAAAAAATAGATTGGTGGACTTCTTAAAGAAAAATATACTGACTTCAAATCGCTTTGGATTCCGAAATAACTTAAACACAGATGACGCCATAATTAATGTTATAGGAAAAAATATCGAAGAATTAGATGCGGGAAATAAAAGTCTAGGTAATTTTTTAATTTTCAAAAAGCTTTTGGCACAGAAAACCATAAGATGCTTATAAAATTAGATGCGGGAAATAAAAATATAGTTTTTTTTTATTTGCAAAAAGCTTTTGACACAGTAAACCACAAGATACTCATAGAAAAACTAGAGCAAATTGGAGTAAGATGCACTACATTATATTTATTTCCGTCTTATTTAAGGTGTGCCACAAGGAACAATTTTGGGACCTCTGTTCTTTTTGTTGTTTATATCAATGAGTTGCTGCATTTGGACTTAAATATTTTTCATGGCTGTTTATACTCTTATGGCGATGATACCGTAATGATATTTTCCGTTCCAATTTCGCAAGAAATCTGCAAATTGGATAATACTTGGAAATTGGCAACTGACTGCAATAAGTTAGTATTAAATATAAAACAAGCCGTGTTCCATTCTCTTTAACAACTGCTGGTACTCCACAATCATTTTATTCAACTCAGATACAAGATCGCAGCAAAACTTCACTATCTTATAGTATAACAATCTGTTAGTCCTACAGTTACTGATATTGGTATTTATCACATTTATAGTTTCACATCTTATCTCAATATTAATATATTAGTAAAAAGATAACTCCGAGAATCAGATTTCAACTCCGTATCAGAAAATTAGATCGTGGAACAATACTAATTATTCCCACCATAACATTATTGAAGATGCTGCAAAGTAGACAATATTATGGTAGATAACTGATAT
Organism: Ectobius pallidus; assembly: GCA_964059195.1. NCBI lineage: Eukaryota > Metazoa > Arthropoda > Insecta > Blattodea > Ectobiidae > Ectobius > Ectobius pallidus. Next base: position 109,411,849 of record CAXKWD010000003.1, on the reverse strand, counting down.
TTGTTATACAATATAGTCGTAAGAATAAAATTACATTATATCATTACATATAAAGCTTAATAGCTTATTTCATGACTAATTTTTGTTATTGTAAAAACAATAATAATTACAATCAAAATCAAAATCTATGAATTAAAAGTGAAACAAAGTGCCACAACTCCCCAAAAACAACTATTAATTATGGATTAAAACTTATGCTTAAGAATACATGATATCAACTGTTCTGAATCTGACTCATGTACCTTCCAAGATGTTAAGGAAACAAACCAGGCCAAATACATTGGTATTCTTATAAATCATCTTAAATTTGAGAAACCCATAATATATTTATGGACCGGACTACGAAAAAATTATACAAATTTGTCAGCCTAAGACATTATTTACCGAGTGAAGTCTTGCGGATAATCTATTTAGCTCTAATACAATCTGTCATTTAATATGGTATCATTGGCTGGGAGGAAGTGACACTTCTGTATTGACTCCTTTGAATGTAATACGGAAGAGAATAATAAAAGTTTGCTTAAAAAAGTCTATAGAGTATCAAACAGAATTGTTATTTCCTGAATTTAGTGTTATGACAATAGAACAGATATAAGCTCACACTTCGAAAATACTTTCACAAATACCGAAACTTGCACGTATCTGATGCACATAGTTACAAGAAGAAATAAACCACTGCCTTTAATAGAACCAAAATACTTCACGCTCTTCAGGCGCTAAACATAGCAATTATTAAGGTCCAATACTCTATAGTCTAACTCTATAATTAGGTCGTATCCAGAAATAGTAAATATAAAGAGCAAACAATTCTATAAGTGTATCAACAATCTTATTTCATAGGTTATCACTACGTAATTAGTAGATATCTAAAGAACCATTTTATTAGTCATACTACAGGATTTCAAATTTGTTATTCCCACTTTGCATTTTTTCAGATATTGGATTTTAAGTTAGTTATATTTTGTTTTATATATTTGTATTTATTTGTGTAAGTAAAGTAAAGTAAAGTCATCCCTATACAGGCCCAGAAGGTTCCAGGAGGTTGAGGCTCCAAGATTTTGGACATTCAGCACGTGAAGGTGGTAAGGTTGTCAGCTTTACGCACCGGCCGCCTTTACCCCCAGGATTGCTCCTGGTACTCATTTTTGTTAGAGGCTGAGTCGACCCCAGGGCTATAGTGCCACCAGAAGGATTAGGTCAATTGAAAAACTCCGACGACCTCATCGGGAATCGAACCCGCGACTTTCCGGTTTGTAGCGCAGCGTCTCAACCACTACGCTACGGCCTACCCCTATTTATTTGTGCATTGTGTAATATAAATAACTGAAATGAACCCAAACACGAGAACTTCCTCATTCGGGAAATCATTTTATGTGTTTCATACAATAAATAAGTTTAAAAAAAAAAAATTAAAAATGTGCATTTTCTTTAATTTGGACACTGGAGTTAAAATTACTTATTCTATTTCCAACGCTCATGCAATGCAAACTGTTATAATTCTGGCATGTTTGAGGGATCTTTTATATCCAGTGTAATTCAGTGGGCGGTAGCCTTAAATAAAACAATCTCACATGAGGCAGTTATATCCGTAGCACGTATATTCTATAAATACGCCCAAATGTGGGTAGGTCTGATTCCAAATGTCTAACATGCCTGTCATTTCAAACTGGTTCCATATGCACTTATCATTGTAAACATAGGCAAGTCTTGGGAATTTAGGTTCCACATAACAATATTTAAGTTTAAAAGTAACATCACGTTACAGAAAGATTCCTCGGTATCATCTCATTAACATGTAAACTAAATCAGAGGGTAATTTCCTTATTGGAATGCATCTGAGGAAAATGGGTAAATTTCTCTTCCTTCCAGTTTTATTGCGTTTATAATGTTCTCTATTAATATACTTCGCTTAACATTCAAGCTTACTGGTTCATACCATGGCTCTTTAAATGATCATACAAATGCATGCGTTCATTCTTACTAAACTTAAACTCCATTTTCGCCACTTTAGTTTTGCATACATTTTTCAATACCGTATTCAAAACTTCCCTTGCGTCTACGTTGTTTATCTGTGGCTTTGGCATTTCAGTACATACTCAAAATTAAAACATAAAAAGAAGTTTACCTCAAAGTGTACAGTTTTAATATAATTGCTGGTGAAAAATACGTAAGTTAATTTTTTTTTTTTTTAAACTAAAGATGATTTTTTTTTTTCAGAAATACCTAGTAGGACTAAAAATACATAAGTAACAATTTGTTTTAAGATTCATAAATATTTTAAAAAAAACATAATTAAAAAGTTTGTCTCTAGGAGAACATTTTATACAGTTCTAAAATAATAAAAAGAATTAGTAAGAAACATGCAAGGGTTTGAAATTTTGCATGATGCCTCAAATCTACAGGTAAAACTGTCATTACAATCACAAGAAAAACGTGACTTCTGAAAATTGCGCAGATACATCCGTTTAACAGATTTCTCAAGACTTCAAAGAAGTGCAAAAATTATCATTTTGAGGGCCGTGTGAAATATGTTTCTCATCCATATACTGTAGTATGCTTTAAGGTAAGTGTGCTGTTGGAGAAATCTAATAAATATTAACTACATGACATGGACTACGAATCTAATGCATAAAGGTTCGTGGGGGCACAGGGGAGAGAGAATACATTTACTTCTATCTATCTTTTCGACTATCAGATCTAGACCTTATCCGAACAACGATAAGACTCATATCCATATGGGAAAGGTCAAATGAAATATCGGTAGCTTGATAATCCGGATTTTGGATTTTAACCCAGAATCCAAACAGGACTGATGTCCAAAGAAAACAAGAATACAGTATAATTGAAATACACTGCACACATATGCGTAAGTAGCTAATTCATATGTTAGGAAATTCGAAGTTCTGAAAACTAAGAAACTATATTTCATAATTCAAAGAATAGAGGTGCATTTGAGTAACAACTGTAACTTACGCAGAAAGGTTCTAGTCTTTACAAATGTGTAAAAATAAGTTCGTTATCAATAAGTACAGGTGCTAATGCTCAGAAATTGAAATTACTGACGGAAACGACTACCTTGATTCACATTTACCAGCCTCACGGTATAACACTATCATAAAGTCTCCGGTACGATTCCCGAGCCTGTCATTCCCATAATAACTGTAGGCTACTCCGGTTAGTTTTTGAACTTCCACCATCCGGTAATTACATATTCCCTTACATCGCCCAACACAACATTGAGATATCGTAACCCCATCTCATCCCATCTTCCCACCATCAAGCCAGTACCATAAAACTAGTAAAGGTAGAGGAAGGCCAGAAAAAGTTAATACGTTAACTTCAAAATCATTTATTTCAATAAGCAAAACCATTAAATTTACGAAAGTAACAATGAATTGTTATAGTTAATCTACCATTTACATGCTCTAAGATTAATTTTAAATAAGGAAGCCCTTATTTCGTTATGAAATTGTGCAAGTTTACCCCCACATGTGGGGCAAAGTGATTTATCACAGCCGTGCAAAGTGGATATAAAAGACAAATGTTTAAGAACAGTATTCATTAACACTCATTACATGCATATTTGATGTGATGATATATTTCTTAATGCTCTCGGGCGCATATTTATATTACTTATTGATTTTTAATGGAATTATTCGTGTTCATTAAAAAAAAAAAATCACGTAGGTGGAGAATTTAATTCATTCCTTCTGCTGGAGATTATGTGAATGGTTCACCACAAACTTGGCACGTGTGTCTGGTTCTTTAGAACATTTCCCTCGTCCATCTTCTGAATTCAGTGGAGATTTCTCAGTTGGACAACTAATATCAAGATTCCTTTTTGCGAACAGTTAGGACTTGTTGACACATTAGCTCTTTGGTTGTTTTGTTTTCGAGGTTTAAAGTAAGGGGTCACAGGATGGACAGGTCATATTTCTTCGGAATGATATATTTTGAGTTTTCTGCATTTTAGAGGGTTCTTCTGTAAGTCTGGTTTTCACTTGTTTAAGCCTGCTATTTCTTCAGCTTCATGAGGCACTTGGATCTCTGGACTGTGTTAACCATTCGTAACAGATGCAGGCAAATTCTGAAGTCATCTCCAAACACATTGGATCGTTAGGCCACAAACCAGCTCGCCTAAGTCCATTTACAGCACTTATGCGCTGTTGCTGCTTTCAGATATGCTATTGTAAACAATCCAGACGTGTCCTCTGGTTGATTATTCTGCCAGCATGATTATTGTGGGAAAAATTAACCTTTTGCTCGAGAATTTACTTACTGGTACATAAACTGCAATGTCTAAACATGGAATTCCGTGGGTTGTGTGAGAAAAAAAGTGACACATATACAACATTTTTACTGCAAATACCAGAGCCTTTTTTTCTGTTGTCGAGCAGAAGCAGCACTTTCTTGTCAGATCCAAGCCATCCTGCTGGACTAAAAAATCGGACATTCTAAAAAAGCCTCTCCGTTTATCCAACTCTTATCAGTGAACGATGCACGTGTACTTTGAGGTGCATTATGCAACATCTCTTCTGCATATAGTGTACAGTATATTGTTGACAATGAAATATTACAGCAAATTCAAATACCCAGGCAAAGCGAATAACTAACAGCCCTATCCTCTATGCCCGCTATGCAGCCATAAGGTAAAGAGTGACTAAACCGTTATAATTAATAGAACAATGCGCAAGTAAAATATGCTTGGTATTATGCTAGACTAATATGACGCAAAAACATCCAGCCATTACTTACACAATATCGCTAAATCCTTGAGTAATATTAATATTCTCCCCTTACAAATTTTAAAGAAAACTTGCAAAAAATTATAATTCTCTTTCTATCTAGCATATTTGCCTAAACAAAAAACTCCCACCTACAATATTTCTATTTTCCGCAAGAGGGCCGAATATCATGCGGAAGCAAATTGGAGACATTTAATGATACTGCATTTCAAAGAGCTATACATATTCACTTTGTCCGGACCTCCCCTGTTCGTGGCAGCATAAAACATTTAACTCAACACATTAGGTACGAAGAAATATATAAAAATAATATCTTTTCTACTTATCTATAGGCCTAAATATCATATGAACAACACCATTTACAATCTTTGGAATACCTACAGTATAAGTACTTTAAAAAAAATAATTCCTTGAAGAGAATTCTTTTACATTTTCTTTAACACTAAAATATTTTTAAAATAAACTAGGCTATTACTGTTAAATCAATGATTGTGGATCAAGTTGATCATAGGAAAATAACGAATAGGCCTAGAAAGAATCACTCAGAAATATTGATATTTGTAGAAATTATCACGAAAACGGCACTTCAGTGCACGAAACATGGCTGCCATTTTGTAACGATAACCAGCCGTAAGTGCCGACCTTATGACAATAATTTCCACATTACACTGATGTCAGCTTTAAGATTCCTCTATTGCTCAATCCCACCAATAAGAATTTATTATAAACATGGGAGCCAACTGTGGTGGTTCTATATGCAAGCGTAACATCGAAACATGCCAATACGTTTGTATAAGCTAAATCTCACATTAGCTAACTTATTGACAAGCAGAATGTGAATTCCGGATACACTGTAGAGTTTGACACTGGAGAGGAAAGTGTGAGGCACTAACAAGTCTCCAATATTTTACTGACGCTGTATTAGTGGACTGCCTTAGAAAACAGGAAATAATTTAGTGAAGCAGCATATTTCTTAACTGGTTGAAAATAGTCAAACTACACATCTCTTTAACGCGTTTACAGTTTTCCTATACCCGCAAAAATAATTATTTCCTCCCTCACCTTTATCGCATTTTAGTTGTAATTTATATCGCGATTTTGTTATACAGTCTTCGTGTATAATTAAATGAAATTAATAATTCCAGGAACAAAGTAATTACAGTCAAGTCCGAGCTATTTAAATGTTTCCGTTGCAATATCATAAACGTCGGGACGTTACAACAGTTTTGCTTGTCGAAAAGATGGAATATTAACCTTAACATGATTTGTATCCATAAACAATATATTTAAAAAAAGTAAATGCAGCAGGACAAAATCGATTACAGGGGCAAGAGAATGGAAAGAAAAAGGAGGCGGAGGAGAAAGATCCCTACTTGATTATATACCTACTGTCGGGGAAAAAAACATAGAGACTCGAGTTTGAAGTCCAAAATCTCAAGAGTGGCTCATCCGATTACGTTAAAATAAAGTTTAAACTGAAGCTATTTTAAAGCCATTTTATCTGATATCAATATAAAAATTTTCGGTTAAGCGAAAAAATTGCTAGGGATTAAAATCCGTCAAAAGTACCGGTTTTCTTAAAGGTCCGGACTAAAAGTAAAGTTCAAACTTTTATTGTAACAAAACCGCTAGCGCAATCGTTTTCAAATTTTAATAGGGCACGCATAGGTTTCTTGTAAACATAATCCTTGAATTTCATAATTTTATTTTGTTTATTTTTTATGTTGTTGTCAATTTTCCAAACCCTTGCTAAACCCCCTGTTTAAAGCCTAAAAATATAGTTCAAATCACCAATGTGATTGTCATTATTCAATTAATACTAATAAAATATAGTTTTAAACATTCCAAAGCAGCTGTTTTTAAAATTGATTTTTATTTGTCAACAAGTTTTAATCCAGCGGCCGACAAGAGACCATCGCTTCTCTGCCGAGCGGTTCTGGTGGGAGAATGTGCGACGTTGCCTAGATGGATCCTCCCGCACGAAACTTATACGTTGTTATACAGTATCAAGATACAATAATTATTTATAATACACCAACAAGAAAAGATACAGGATCTCATTCTGGAGAGGGTCACAGCTTTGGAATACCCCCCAGGCAATCGAGTTCGGGAGGTACTCCAGGAAAAATTCGAAAAATATGCCTTATAAAACAGAATTTTATACTTTTTCTTTGGCAATAAAACTTAAATAAATAAATAAATATATTTTCAATTGTTGGGCAGATTATTTTCTGTGATTACGGATTAGTTAAAAAAAACTAAACTCCGTGGCGCTACATCCCTGGAGGGACTTGGCCTACCACCCGACCGCTGTTACGGATTAGTTATTATGGATAATAACTAATGAGAAATCATGTTTAGTAATTATTTTGGTAATGAAAACTACTTTGCAATTCATTTTAGAATTTAAACAATGAAAACATTTTCGATACATGATTTTAGTTTCTCACTTCGTAAGTATATACAAGTAGGCCTAAGTGATAGAAGCGTATATAATGAATCTGTCCGTAAATAATTTTCTACTCTGAGAATATAAAATCAGGTAGGCATAAACTGAAATAACTAACTACCAGAATGCTTTAGTTTAGTCAGTGATAATTGCAATTATGAGATGCAAGAAATAAGTTATTTTTGTAGTCGATCTCCGCGTTAACCTCCAGGTTGATTCATTAAATCTGGGCTTACGGGAAAAAAAAAAAAAAAAAAAAAAACAAATATCTAATGTTTAAAAACTTCATTTTCCTATAAGGGCGATTATTTTGGACGTGATAAATATTCCACCTTAAACCCTTATACACTTTAAGTGTACAAGGGTTTAAGGTGGAATATTTATCACGTCCAAAAAAGATCTAATGTTTGATAAGCATATGTCATTGTAAAGGAATGTGTAAGTAGGCTATGTTCCTCCTCCGGATTGTGAAGTGACTCATGGAAGTACCGTTCCTCCATCTATTTTAAGGACAAATTTTATAATAATCTGAACTATTCACTTCTTAGAAAAATGTGTACAGTAATATTGGGGCAGTATATCGGCCATCAGGTCAATTCGCCTTGGATCTTAACGCAGTCTACATCTACCGTACTTGAAATGTCTCCTCGACGGAATTTTTCAGAAGGTGAGGTACAAATGATTATTAGTGCGATTTGCTTCTTCCGGGCAGAAAAAGAAAAGTGCAACGACAAACGTTATCCGGTTTACGACTTTGTGGCTAAGTGTTTAAACGTTGGAGTGAGTACAGTGAAGAGATACGCTACGGAGTACAGTGAAAACATAGCCAATGGAAGTGGAACTCAACCAGCCAAGAAGGCACGAGTCTCGCCAGGACGCCCAAAAATAAATGTGGACCAGTTCACCATTGGTGCTATAAGGAGATATATCCATGAATTTTACATTAACAAAATGTTCCCAACGATTGAAAAATTAAGAGAGAAGCTTCAAGAAAACATACCGGATTTTCCAGTTATGACAACTCGAACGTTGCGGAACATTGTAAAGGAGATAGGATTTCGTTTCAGAAAATTAAACCGAAAGCCAGTTCTGATGGAGTCTGTTTCCATCGCAGCTTCCAGGAATGAGTTTTTGAGGAGGATTCGTTCTTTACGTTCAGAGGGCTACAAAATATTTTACACTGATGAAACCTGGTGTGGACAAAATCATACAATGCACTACGCTTGGCAAGAGAAAATTGTTGATGCCCTGAATTTTACAACCTACAATCAGAATCGAGGGGTGCTTCAAGAAGTTGGCGGTTGGCGAGGTGGCTTTAAAACTCCAACAGGAGCGGGCCAACGAGTTATCATACTTCACATCGGCAGCGAAGACGGATTTCTCCCAGGCGGTGAGCTTTGTTTTGTCGGAAAGAAGGGAACGTCCGACTATCACAACGAAATGAACTCCACTCACTTTCAGGAATGGTTTCGACGTATTGTAGGAATTCTTCCAAACAAATCTGCGATAGTAATTGATCAAGCTCCCTACCATAAGAAATTGGACCCTGAAACCAAAAATCCTACCATGTCATGGTTAAAAAAGGATATTATAGAATGGATACAAAAGAGAAATATTGATTTTCCACCACACACAACAGACTACACACAACTTACAAAAGCTGCATTAATCCAACATGCCAAACCTCATTTCGGACTTCCAAAAAACATACTAGAAAATATTATTCAAGAGACCAACCCAGATGTCAAACTGATATGGCTTCCACTGCGAATTAAATGCGATCGAACTAATTTGGGCGTTCGTTAAAAATAATGTAGCTAAAATTAACAGGAGAAATGCAGCTGAAAATGGAAATAGCATAACAGTGACAAGAGATTTATGTAAGGAGATATTGCAGACAGTTACGCCCGAGCTGTGGAAAAAATGTGTACAACATGCACAGAACATTGAAAACCATTACTGGGAAAAAGACCACCTGGCAGACGAAGCTCCACTTGTGCCACCGGTTGTTGTAAATATGCAGGAAGACTCCGACTCCGACTCAGACACTGACTTTGACTTGAACATAGAGGGAGATATGTCTGAGATAGAAGATATAGATTGAAAAACATAAAAACACAAAACACAAAAAAAGTATAAAACACAAAAATACAAAAACAAATTTTAAAGCTGCCATTGGAGGTCCAAAGCCCTCATGAAAAAAGCTGATGGGAATTAATCATATTATGCATGTACCAAACGCGGATATAGGGGTGGTTCATGAGGTAGGGAGGTCTGGAACGGGGTGCACTCAGCCTCGTGATAGATAATGAGGAGCTTTTTCATAAAGAAGTAGTGGCTCCGGTTAGGTGTAGGCATGTTGATTACAGACCACTGGCAGATGACGCAGCCGTCGGATGGTAGGCCCTGTCTCTCAAGGGATGTAGCGCCACGGAATTTTTAAAAATAAGAACAACTAACGCGAAAATGTTTTCATAGTTTAATTTTTAACACAAATTGCAAATTTGTTTTCATTACCAAAATAATTACTGAACATGATTTCTCATTAGTTATTATCCATAACAACTAATCCGTTATCAAAGTATCAACCAAAAACTTGAACATTTACTTATTTTTCAGTTTTATTAACCCAGAAATAAGTTAAAATGCTGTTTTAACAGGCATATTTTTCAAATTTTAACTGGAGTACCTCCCGAACTCGATTGGCTGGGGGTAGCCTACTAGAACCGTGACTAAACTGAAAAGTTTAGTTAAATTTGCTGAATTTTAAGTAAGAAAGCCTAAACAATCAAATGCAGCACCGCAAATAAAGCTTCTGCTCGCATTTCACCTGTACAATAAAAATAAACCTCAAAACCCTGGAGAAGTTAAGCGCAAGAGGTCAAAATAGTTAATACTGTAGCCTATCTATTAAACGCAAACCTTTTCAGGATTCGAACCCAATACTTCTAATTCGATTAATAAAATTTGCTTTATGGTTGACTGTGATAATGTGAAACTGGTTGTTGTACATTGAAGTGCCGGTATTTAAAAGGAATACGCCGGTGATATTGCTTTAACCCCTTTTTTCTTGTCCTTGTACATCCCAGACACCAATGCATTGAATAATAATAATAATAATAATAATTATAATAATAATATTAATATGAAAGGTGGTTTTACTTTCAACAAGAGGATTTTTTGTATGTCTGTGTAAAATATCGATTTTTCAAGCAGATTAAACAGAAAATATTAATTAAATGTGACTAAAAACCTATTAGGAATAAATTAGATTTTAGGTTTTCATGTCCCATTTAGTTGTTTTTAGGTAGGCTATTACAAAATTAATGTGTGTGAATCCTATGGATATGATCGAGAAAGTGTGTGAGCGCATCTGGTTTTGGTAGTAAGGGAAAAAATAGGTAAAAACCTAAGAATCCGGTCCCTAATAATAACAACGTATAAGTTTCGTGCGCATGTTGACTACAGACCAGCCGTCGGATGGTAGGCCCATTCTAACTAGGCAACGTCGCACATTCTCCCACCAGAACCGCTCGGCAGAGAAGCGATGGTCTCTTGTCGGCCGCTGGATTAAAACTTGTTGACAAATAAAAATCAATTTTAAAAACAGCTGCTTTGGAATGTTTAAAACTATATTTTATTAGTATTAATTGAATAATGACAATCACATTGGTGATTTGAACTATATTTTTAGGCTTTAAACAGGGGTTTTAGCAAGGGTTTGGAAAATTGACAACAACATAAAAAATAAACAAAATAAAATTATGAAATTCAAGGATTATGTTTACAAGAAACCTATGCGTGCCCTATTAAAATTTGAAAACGATTGCGCTAGCGGTTTTGTTACAATAAAAGTTTGAACTTTACTTTTAGTCCGGACCTTTAAGAAAACCGGTACTTTTGACGGATTTTAATCCCTAGCAATTTTTTCGCTTAACCGAAAATTTTTATATTGATATCAGATAAAATGGCTTTAAAATAGCTTCAGTTTAAACTTTATTTTAACGTAATCGGATGAGCCACTCTTGAGATTTTGGACTTCAAACTCGAGTCTCTATGTTTTTTTCCCCGACAGTAGGTACTATATTTACACAGTAAAATAGCTCCTACTTCCTGTGCAGGGCTGAAACTCAGTACATAGAACGAAAAAGAGTTGAAATTTAACCAACATTTTTTTTAAAAGTGACCAAAAAGTAACTCTGCCGTTATTAAAATATAAGTAACCTGTTCACTATTTTTTAATCCTTAAAAATAAAAGGGTATTACGGTGCAAATATAAAAATAAAATTATAAATTGACAATAAAATGGTACAATATTAGGCAGGCAAAGTGGTAGGCCAAGTCCCTCCAGGGATGTAGCGCCACGGAGTTTAGTTTTAGTATATTTTAATGTTTTTTTATATATTGGCCTCCTCACCTCCCCTAATAGCCATCCGATCCACCCACTTCATTGCACAATGTTTTTAATACAATTGCAATTTATGTAGAAGATGTATCAACATTAAATCAGGAATGCCCAAGACAAAATCACGTCAAGTCAAATTGTAAATACAGATATGGTAAAATTACCAAAAGCAAATACAAAAAAAATATAACAAAATCCATTACAAAAGAAATTATTATCTAAAGCATTTTGTATTTGTTCTGCTTTATAAGCCATTCTTCATCTTTGGTTACTGTCAATCCTTCAATCATGGCATGTGCAACCTTTGCGTCTTGTAAATGATTTTTGTCCAAAGCTTTTTCTTAACTTGGAATGTGCTGCTTCAAAAAGCTTGTTACTTGTTTTCATTTCATCACTGTGATCTTTACAATTTTTTTATGTTTTATTTCTAACTTTATATCTCCTTTCTTTTTCTTTTTCTTTATTTGCTTTTCCTCCTCTTCTCTTTTTATACAACTTTAATTGCTTCTCCAGTTTTTTTTTCCCTTTCAAGGTGTGTAATGTAAGAAGAGAGCGCAGACCTTGCCAAAGTCAGTAATTCTTTTGTGATTGGGATTAATTCCGGTCGATTTTCATAATTTTTCAAAGCATCTTGAATATTACCCGTGCATTTAACATTCGCACTGACATGGATGCTTTTTCATCAATTAAAATTCCGCCCGAAAAAATATATAAAAATCTGACCTAAAGAAAACTCTCTACATCTGCACTCCCATGAGACAGAGTCAAACAAACCTTTATTACAGAAAACCTAACAAAATCTGTACACATTATTATGCTTAGAAAGCAAGTTTACTTATGGTGGCAAAAAATCACTACTCATCAACCGCCTATTTAACTCTTTAGACGCTATAAATTCAATATCCCTAAGGATTAGTCATTTTACTTGTCATTGCTAGAGTTTTCCATTACAGCTTTCTAAGCTACAAAAACAGGAAACATATCTTACTTCAATGGTAAGCAGTAGGATGACTCTTCTAATCCAAGTAAGGAAAAAGTCACTTAAAGTTAACAGCATAAAAAAATTAAAAATAGTAATTTTTTTAAAAGTAGCCAATAGTTGAAATAGTGACCAAGTGGAAACCCTGCCTGAGATGTAATATTATAAAATCCATATTACCCTCAGATCCCTTGAAATGTGCAACCTGTTTTTCTTTCTTTCTATGGGGTTGCTTGCTGACAAAAGGGACATGAAAAATCTGCATATGAGTGTAGAAACTTAAAAGGTCAAGCTGAAAGAGAGGAACAAAGACAAGGAAAGGGCAGATAGATAAAGGTTGTCTCAATTTCAATCCACTATCTTCCGAGCATTACATACAACTAATGCACATTGATACGCTAATCCGTACGAATCAAGTTATCTTCTGCGTTATTTAGAAGCGTTCGGAAATTTATTTCCAAAAATACTTCCCAAGGAAGGCCTATATTTTATTTATATATATATATATATATATATATATATATATATATATATATATATAGCTAATCGCAATGCTTAAACCTGTATATTTTATGTCTGTTCCATCCTCCACTTAGTACAAATGCACTTGATTTGTAATGGTAATTGCTACACGAGTGCGGTAAGTGCATCATTGCATAATTGTGAAAGAGTTTGAAAGACGAGCCGAAGGCGACTGCACAGCAACTGCAGCCTATAATAAGACGTAATTTTTGGGAGTTGAGAGCGCCGCAGATCTCTAAAAATTTATCAACGTGCTAGCTAAGGTTCATATTAGCAAAAAGTAAATTTTTAAAATTAAATTTGACCTAAATTTCATCCATCTCTTCCTTTAATCGCCTAAAACAGAATATCTATGAGATTCTTTCAAATTACTCCCAAAAAAGGCTCCGCCATTCTTTCTTCAAATAATTGACACAGACGGTACAACGTAAAACATCACTAGTCTCTAGCATCTGAGCAAATGAAAATGATCCTCCCGAAAGTATAAATAATAGACTAAGGCAAAACGCAAGATGCCATCAGTCATAAATACATGGATAAATCGCTATTTGCACTCATGAATGGATCCTCCCTTCACTTAATACGGAAATAATGAGCATATCACCTATCCTTGATTTATTCTCTACATTCTGAAAAGTTTCCTATTGGAAACAAGTAATGATTTCGGGCTATAATAAGCTGCGGCATAACTAATAATCATGAACAAAGAATTATTAAGTTGTGAAACAATGTAAATTGGCGATAACTTGACAACAGTGCGCTCATTACAGAATGCCAAGTGAATGGACACATACTATTATAGAACGTGTTATTAAACTCTTTCGAAGGCTAAAGGATGTCAAAGTCACAATATGCATTTTAAAACAGATATGGCTACAAACAAGAATGTTTATGTAGCCTAAGTTATTAACTTACAATGAATCAGGTCGAGGACATAATTACATTCTTTCACTTTTTTGATCGGTTTAACTTCCCTGCATATCAGATTAACAGACCAAAACTGATCGAGGGAGTGACTCTCCGCACTCTTATCCTGAAATCCGGCCGTAATCCGTCCACAAGTTGACTATGTATCTGTATAAAATTTTGTCTATTTTCTTATAGGCCTAACCTTTATTAGAATTTCACGGAATTTATCGTAGACACTTTCACATGTAAGTATGCCGTTCAAAGAAATAAATTCACAGTTATGAAGATTACTACGAGTATTCATTAATTTATTTAATCAACATTTTTGTATAACAGTTTATGCACACGCAATGAAATACGCAAATTTCATACTTACAGATTTACAAGGAAGAGAAAAGGGATTACAATTAAAGAAGAAAACGGAGACAAAAGAGAAGTGAAAAGTTAGCTCACAATGTGAAAGATACCTTTACAAAAATTATATTTTCCTTTGAAGAAAATCATGGCACCATGTTAGTAACTACCTAATCCACTTACGCTTAGTAACAATTTTCAATTTAATGCAAGAACAAAAACACCAGAGGAAAAATTTCGGTTTGATAACTTTGGTTTAACGACCGGCCTTTACTGCTACTTGGGCACCGGTGTGCCAGAATTCTGTCTTAATGAGTTCTTTTACGAAAGGTAAACCTACAGTATGGATTGTCGTATTTATGCACATATTGATTACAGTGACTTGCCCTTTACTCTTACGAATGCTATAAATTAATGAATGAATGAAAATTGTTTTCTCGAAAACGAACCCAGCGATTCAGTTTAAATTTTATCCAACTTATTCTTCTGACACCTCAATTTTTATTTTATTTATTTATTTACTTTCATTGAAATTGTCTGAATGATAGTTAAATGCTAGACTTGGATTCCCAGAAAAATGACAATAATTGCATAACTGCAAAGCACCTTTCATAATTAAAGTTACGCCAGGATGACGACTACCATGAATGAACTTAAAAGAATATAGTAAAATGCTGAGAAACATTGGCGTAGAATACAGAATACAGATACTTTGTCACATGTCTGTGTGTTTTGTGAATCATACATTTGGGGGATGGTTTTAAACGCGAATCGGGTTCGTGTATTTTGTCTAACATAATGGGACTTGGCTTTTCGAGCATGGGGACTTGAGGATGAACAGATGGGGGTTGCTATGGTAACCAAGAGAAAAAGAAAACGCGATCCAATGCTGGTTGCCTAGGCGACTTCCCCAATATGAATCTTCGTAGAAAGCAATGTTAAGAACGCTTCTCATTCACGTTTGTCAAGGTCGACATAAAATTAAGAATTTTCATAGTGTTGTTTGTTGATCATGATTACTTACTGATCACTTAGGTCTGTAACTGTCACCGGTGTCTCACAGGAGGTCTTTTACATGCCTGTAAATCTACATACATGGGATAATTGCATTTACGCACCCTTGCCATGACCTGGCCTAGGAGTGAATTCGTGAACTAGGTATCAGAAAACGCTGAAGTTCCATAAAATATGCTGATAAAATAGTTATTTATGATAAAAGATGGATTTTATTTTGCGAATAGGTAAGTATGTATGTACGTATGAAATCCTACGAGCAAAATAAAATCATTTTACCACGTGTATCATACACTATTTTTATTAATGCGTACACAGCAGTCATTTTGGGAGCTTTACAGCTGTTCGTGAACTCTCCTGCCACCTAATATACACTTGCGCAGACAGAGGTTATTGATTTCTCGCACATGGCTGCCAATGTAAGATATGGAATGGACAACGCTTTTTAGCCAACAAGTATGACATTTTTGCGACCACCGTGAGGAATATAGCGTTTAAAAAGGCGTAATGAATTTTAACATTTTCAAGTTATATCAGACTGAGTCTATTTAATAATCACATGCGATTATTCCTAACTAAAAAGAGCATTTTCCATGCCAGGCAATCAAAGTTGGTCACCCTGGAGTGTCATAATTATATAACACTTCAGTGGCATATTTTTTTTCCTTTTAATTAACATCGTCTATCGTTAAAAGTGCTTCTTTTACCTGCGACTGTCTAAAAAATACATTATAATACAAATCTACAACAAACGAGTTTCTAAAGGCATTCAAAAATCAATTATACCACAACAGAATAATGCAGGTTATTCCGAAAAAATAGGAACAAAGAACTGTAAGAACGTTGCACTTTCCTTGCATATCGAACAAGCGTTTTGGATATAGGCCTACTATTTTTAACTCACGATTGGAATGTAATCAACACAAGTTAAGAATAAACGCCTAATAAAATAATTTACATTTGGAATCTGATAAGTTAAATTACTTTATATATATATATATATATATATATATATATATATATATAGCTTCATTGAAAGATTTGAAGCACCGCAAGTTATTATAGTATTAATAACACTTGTATACTATTAATAAGTTATATTATAGGTAAATTTTATGTAGCGATTTTATTACTCACTGTGTGCATGTTATTTGTTGTGACAAATCCTCTTAGCAGTCAGAATTCGTACCTCATTCATTTTCAGTTTGTCTATCTGGATCGACAAAATCACGTAGAAGAATTAGGTTTATGTTCGGAATAACCTTACCTTAGTCACATGCTTAGCCCTATGGTGTAGTAAAGAACTATTTACCCTGAAAAGTGAGTCTAATAGGTCAATTGTAGGTCGACCCACTCCGCCTCACAGGTGGAATGGATTAAAAAGGAGACAGTGATGGAACGAAATGCTGCAAGCAACAGAAAAACGTTTATTATACTGAGCTGTTCCGTGGAAAAACAAAAAATAAAATATGAGTTAAGTTTATGGATTAAGTTTTCTGGAGAGCGATAGAGCGAGGTGGCAACATAGAGTATTAATTTAGGAAGGTCGCGAGTACAACCTTATTTAGCTTTTTCGTAGTTAGCTTTGATCTCTGCGGTAAGTAAGTCTACAGAGTTGGATTTCACACCTCCAATTCTTTCCTCTTCACATTTCATTTCTCATTCATTCCTAAAAACCATCAGGTCTGATATCGTTGTGCCCGTGGTAAGTACCGGTAACTAACAAGCCTTTTGAATTTAAATCGATCTGCTGATTCTTCTTGATACTTTAAAATAACTGTTTAAACGGCTGTGCACCACCATGGATATATTTTATCCCCTAGAGCAGTGACCGGCATGTTCCGTGCTCTGTGACGTCATACTACAGAGCAGCGACGCTCTTTGCTCGGCAATATCTCCGTACTGAGCGTGGAGGAAGGGTTCAACTGGCCAGTGGCGGAACGACGCCTATGCATTGACAGAGTGCGCTCCGATCTTCGTAGATAGAATGGGAATAGCACAATTACAATGCATTTGTACGGAAACAAAATAGTACAACTGTGATAAATCAATGTAACAGAACAGTTTTGTTTGTAATGAAATTTAATATAGGCCCTACTTACACTAATCTGAAATGCATCCAGGTGCTTAAGCGTCAGGTTATTTAAATGAGGCTCCGAAACTACTATAAACATACAAATACATAAAACATAAGAATACTTTAAGCAGTACTGCAAAACTTTGTCTACTCGGAAACTGAAAAATGTTGAAGTATACAAAATATACAAATTAAACTATACACCTTTGTGAGCACTATGCCAAGTATAGGCCTATTCAGACTTTTGATACACACCCTTACTTTGTGTCACTATCGTGCCCAAGCTCAAGGCATTGTCGAAATTTTTTCCCTCTTTTCTCGCGTACTAATTTTGCAATATTAGGAGACATAGTCTGGCTAACACACAAACGAGAACATTTTTCATGTTCTGATCAGATAGGCGGTTTCCATGTTGTGGTTTGCAGATCTTCATACAAGAAAAGAACTATTCACATACATACGTCGATACAAATATACTCAACATTCTAGCAGCAAATATATTATGTAGTTGCCTGGGGAAATCTTCTATAAAATATAGATAGATCCTTTTTGTTTTGAAAGCGGTCTTTCATTTTAATATTCTTTTGCAAATCAATGACTTCTAGTTGCAATGACGTTGGAACACTGTCAACATCCACAGAAAATGGTGTCGCAAATATGCAAACATCGGATTGGAGTTTTGCAAAATCTTGAAATCTGTAATAAAATATCCTGATCCAGTTCTTCTAATATTTGTACATAATTATTAATGTCTGTAATTGGATGACATACTGTAGACAACTTTGGAAAATGTGGCGTGTCTCCGAGGGTGACCTGATGTTTCCGTAAGTCTAGTATTAATCTGAATGCACTAAATTTACCATACATTTCACTGATTAACTGACCTCTGCACCCTTGCCATGGTTAATGCACGCAATTCAATGTACCATTACGGCTCACCTTAACCCCCCTACTGCTGCACTGAACGCCACTGCGCTAGTGCATATTAACAGGAATGCAACTCAACTGCTCGCTCTCTCAAGCTCTTGCGAGATGATCGGCTCTTACGTCACAACTGCAGCATCTGCCGGACACTGCCCTAGAGCCTCCCAATTTTTAATCATAAGAAAGAGATTACTGTACTTGCAATTCGTAAGTTCATGGTAAAGGTTTGGTTTACGATGGATCAACCCAAAACAGCAGTGGTGGCCTGATATCGCATTTCAATTTCAACCGGGAGAAACTGCCTAGGGAGTTACACAGGACATCTGAAAACATGGAGTGAATCTTCTTCTGTATCGGACGACTGTCATTAACTTCCAACTAGCAATTAAAGAGCAGAAGGGTTCCAAGTCAATTAGCAAGTTTTACATCCAATCTTTACAGATGTTTGTGGCACGAATCCCCACGAGGTTTAGTTCTCCATCAATTAAACAATCGCCCAGCAGAGAGGGGCAATGCTGGGATCAGAATCTACTAAAAACCAATAAATGCTTCTTGCGAAAGTCTTACTTTTTCGTGATCTGTGTAACCAGAAATAATAAAATAATATATAAAGCTGAATTAAAATCATGAGTTAACAATCTTTATGTTATGCTACCTACGCCTTTCGACTCTCTCGTGTCATCTTCAGGGCATCTTCCTGTCCTGGCGTAGATGCGTTAACTATAAAAATTAATCCTTGCCATGCCTTGATAACTTGTCATGCTGAGAAAATGATTAAAATATTTTAAAAGCTGCATTAAAAAACAGCACTGACACATTTTCAAACTTCCTGCTTCTTCTTGAGTCTTTATTTTGAGATAAAGAATAGCAATCGCTTGCATGAGCACCTCTGAATGCTGCCGGTCTCCTTAGCCGCGGTAGCCAAGGAGTGCTTGCCTTGGAGCCGTGGTGTAGGAGGCTGTGGGTTCGAGTCCCGCCTCGGGTAATAAGGAAAAAAGGAAAACAAAACAGTAAACAAGACAAATAATTCAGGAAAACTGGCCAATGGCCGGCTAATTAAAAAAAAATTGCAGTGCACGTGTTTGCTAAAGAATTAAAAATTCCTTGCAGTATGTAAGTATGCAAGGCAAATTACGTCGAACGTTCAGTACATATTATAACGGTTGCTACGAACAGTTGAAATTGCGTAAATACACGCAACCCTTCTTAATGAAGCCCTGCGCACAGTCAATACATACGTTTGAATATTATTCCAGTTCCAAACGTGCAGTTGATGTGCATTCCCTTACAAGAATCATTAGGAAGATTAGTGCTTACAAACGAGCAAATAAATCCATTTAAATGAAAGGCTATAACACTAAATTCCACTAATAATACAAGTTATGCCATTATACTTTAGTTGTAGTTTAGTTGTAGTTAACTGGCTAAAGTGCTATCTATTTATTCTCTTTTGTAATTACTTATCCTGATAGAGGTAGTACCCCCTAAGTAAGAATCACATTAGGGATCCAATAGCGTCTGATGGCTTAGTATCTACTTCCCATAGGATATTGAATCTAAAATACAGAGTGATTCAAAAGTCACCATACGTAGGATACTGTTAAATAACAATTTCTTCTTTTGTATAAAGTAAGCTGACACAATGGCATTACCCACAGGTTTTTATCTGTGGGGTCATTCGAAAGCGATTGATTATATTGATGATAATTATCAGGACAATATTATAGACATTTCCCCCATAGAACGCAGTATTCTTGATGACGGTGCTCATATTCGTGTCCAGACATTGCAAGCAGTGGCTCAAACGCAATGACATATACATTCACCAGAATGGGAATAATATAGAATGAATTTTGTTATTTTATGTATGGCTACTTTAGAATTACATTACACTCCCGTTGTAACTTTGCCAAGATACTAGAAGAAGAAGAAGAAGAAGAAGAAGAAGAAGAAGAAGAAGAAGAAGAAGAAGAAGCAAAGGAATACCATGGGCAGCAGGCCATCATAGAGGAGTTATAGGCCTACACTGTACAATCAAATAAGATGTGCCATCGCTGATCTCCTGAGAAACAACGGCTTCAATATCTTTGAGAAGTTCACGGCCTTGTCACTAACCGGAGGATGCAATTGATACCTTCGCCACGAAACCACTAGGATTGGTGTTTTACATTTTCATTTTATAATGGTTAAATTATCCACGATAGTATTTTATTAAAGCGACGTAGTCTCTGCTTACCAACTTCATATACGAGATCTGTTTATATTGATTTTATCCCAGTCAGTCATGAGAAATGGATTATTATTTTGGGAGAGTTAGAATTGGAGGTATCCTGATACTGCGAAAGAGAAATCTTGGAATCAATAAAAATGTCCAAGTAGGTCTGTAAACCTCTCCTCGCTAAGTGTGAAATTTTAATAATTATAAACCTTTATTTATTAGATCTCTTAGTGCATGTCCATACCAGCCATAATGATTATAATCTTCGAAAAAATATACATGAATACAAAACTAGAAGAAACTCTTGCATTAGCATTCCAAAATTTGGATTAAGCAATGCAGTACATTCATATTTTTTACTCAGGACCCACACGTTATAACATGTTACCTGATTAAATAAAATAAAAATACAACAGAAGGTTAATAAAAAATGCATTCTGGATTATTTATGAAGTTTTAAATTTAAAAGTGACCGTAAATATGTTGTAATTTTTTTTATGTTTCATTTTTACACTCTCAAAGGCGTGTATTTGTGCCTAAAAAAAAGTAGAATAAATATAATTTAATTTCGATACAAAAGTTGGTTTAATTTCGCCGTTATTTCCCATTAAAATCAAACATACATGGCTCATGTGGGGGAAAATGTGGCATACTTCTGCAAACGGCTTTGCAGCTTTGAATAACTCTTACAAGCTGACTAACAACACTGTCTGTAGTGTATATAAAGGGGCGTAACGCATTCTCCTTGATCATCGTATCGAGATTGCATGGAAAATATGAACTCCTGTAATTAAAATACGGATGTTTCTATATTTTTAAATAGAATATAAAAGGGGTTTAGTCCACTCTTAACGCACTAATTTTTATTACTTGTGCAACGAAAATTATTGTGTCTGTTAGAAGCATATATAGCCTATATTAGTAGCCAAGAGCTCTTCTCAGTTCCCTTAAGTGGGACATATAATAATATATAATTATAATATTTATGCAACATTCACAACCTCGCTATGAATCCCTTATAAGTAACGGAGTTGCATGCATATTAATAAATTGCTTAAATTAACATCTTAAACTTCGGAGTATTTTAACCTTAACATATATCTAACAGTTATTTTATACTTACTTAGGGCGTACTACCTCTATCAGAATAAGTAATTACAAAACAGAATAAATAGATAGCACTTTAGCTAGTTTCACCGCTTTTACGGAATGGAATTCACAC
Organism: Ectobius pallidus; assembly: GCA_964059195.1. Lineage (NCBI taxonomy): Eukaryota > Metazoa > Arthropoda > Insecta > Blattodea > Ectobiidae > Ectobius > Ectobius pallidus. The sequence continues at coordinate 109,390,031 of CAXKWD010000003.1, read as the reverse complement.
GAAAATCGCGCGTACTCTCGATATTAAAATAACACATTCATATTAGGCCTACACGATCAAGTCTGCTGCGTAATTTCGCTTGATATACATGGTATGCAACACGTTTTACTGAGATGGTTCGTCGACAGGGTTCAGAAGCCTTTTATTAATTTCATGAAGGCTAGAAGACTAAATTGCTAACTGTCCAAGATATATTTGCATTTGGCAGCTCTATAATGTCTTATATCCGCTTGCAATTTTTATACGTTAGGTGCATTGCGTGTGTACAGGGGCGTATTCAGAGCCCCCCCCCCCCGAAACGTTAAGTAATGCTAATATGTTGCACATAAGAACATTTTAATTTGACAAATAGGTCTAGTAGACAGTTTAATTGCACATCCAGACAAAATTCAGCCTAACATCGAATTTTTACCTGAAATTTGTGAAATATGCTCCGGAAAATGAGGTATGCTCTATTATTTACGTAAATTTAATACTGTACTGGACGTTCTGTTGTTGGCTGAATTACATCACGAATTTTAAAAGATAGTACCGTATAAGTCTTATGAATTACATAATAAAAATTAAAATATAACAAGGTTAAGTTATTGCAATAAATTTTAGTAAATTGAAAAATAATGAATATAACGTTGCTTTAATATTATATAATCGGTTACAAAAAAAATATAGTCTATTTACTATCAACAAATTTTATAGTCGGTTTCCAAAACATTCACTTAGCCAAATAGCTTCTTTTTTTTTTAAATTAACAAAGATATGCACAATATTTGACATCTCTCATAATATGCTGTTATAAATGTGACAAATTGGTTAAATATGCACAAATATTTAATATTGAGCAAATATGATGCATCATTGCAAAACTAACAAAATATGCAAAATTAAACCATCAATTTCTGAATATTTCTTTGACACCTTGTAATAATTTGCATTATTAAAAATATGATTTTCATAAATTTCGGGGCCCTAGTGATAACAGTGTTAGACTTATATAGCCCTCCCGAAAAAAATATCTTGGATACGTCCCTGTGTGTGTAAGAGTGAGAGAAAGAGTGTGTGTACGTGCATAAGCTCGCCCTCTTTCTCCGATAGCATCATACACAGACAGACTTGCACTGTGTGAAAAAGGATACGATGATGAAATAGTTATTCAATGATCCAAGTGGTAAAAACGGGATTTTATTTTGCGAGTAGGTGTGTTTGCGAAAAGAGCCTGTGAAGGCGAGTGTAGCAATCCTGCAAGCAAAATAAGCATTTAAGCATGTACATCATACACTATTTCTTAGATAGCTGTTAAAACTTGTGAAATAATAGTAATAATAAATAATAGATTTATTTTAATGAATAACGCACCATGGAGCCAGTCATATTGAATCGCTCAGATGGCTGCTATTGCTTTTCTGCTACAGGGATGCCAACTTTAGGACAATGCATTTAACCCATCAAGTATGACGATTTTTGAAATCACCGTAAGAAATTTCACATTTAAAGAGACTTAGTGAATTTTAAAATTTTCAATTTCCTTCAAAATGGGTCTATTTAATAATCATATGCAAACATTTTTAACTAAAAGAGTATTTTCCATATGAAGTAATCAAAGTTGGTTACCCTGAAATGTTTATTTTATACATTCAGTGGTACAATTTTATCATTTTAATTAATACCATCTACCGTTAAAAATGTATTTTACCTTCAAATGTCTAAAGACAAAATTACAGCAGTAACCCTTGTACCTGTCATTGAATATTGTAAAACACTGTTTTAGTGTTAATAGGACACAGGATGTACAATCAGGAATCACAAATAATTCAAACCTCTCGGTTCTGAAGCAGAGTCTGGTTTCTTGCGGGTAAAAAAAAATCATAAAGTCATAGTCATAGTCATAATATTCGTAGTAATATCTACAATTTTGAATTTCACACACTGAAACTGTAGCCTATTCAAGTTACTAGTTTTATTTTTGTGCAAAGAATTTACTTGTGATCAGAACGGTTCGTGTTAAAAAATTCCGACTTGTTTTCTTTTTCTGTTAGTAAATTAGTGAATATACCACTCGCGAGATATTTTAATGTCAGGTAAAATATTACAGAAAAATAATCAATACATTAATTTCGGATGAAATAGATACGCGAATAGGACAATTGAAGTATTTAATCGCGATTAAAAGAATCATTTTAAAGAAGTAGAAATGCGTACTGACTTTTGAAATGTGATGGCTTTAGATAGTTAATTTTTTTCCTTAAAACTGAAATAAAAATGTCATTAATGTTTTCACTTCCAGAAAGGTGGATCTAAGGTAATGATTGAGGAGCTGTTTCTTTCTTACTTTTAAAAGAGAGAGAAAAAAAAACAATTCCCTTCCAAACGCGAATTCATAAAGAGAGAGATAACATAATGCAGCATACTAAAATGCATCTTGTGCTATTTATAGTAGCTCATCTGCTGTAATGTCATATCACCAACCCTTACGGCCTGACGAGCTCTCTCTTCTAGCCTTGCGTTTTCGATACAGCCATTACGGCACGAACTAAAGCTGCTAATCGATGTCGCTAGTTTAATTTGATGTTGAAACGCCTGAAGCTGCTAAAAGCTTCATCGTCACAACAGCTCTGCTTAAAATGATTACGCTAGAGAAAATGCTCTACTTCTACATTTCTTTAGACAGAAGCACGTTCTAAGGTACATTTCCAAAACAGCCTTGGAACGCACGTGAATCTCAAAACATTCTCACTGCGCGTCAGTGATTCTTTTAGCCGGATATTGATTCTGTTTCTACGAACTATGTCACATAGCAAAGCGGATTAAAGTGAAAGTTACTCTTTTCTGCAGGAATCGTAACCTACCATTAACATTAATACCAGTCAGGGCTACATAATTTGTTGTAACTAAATTGAAATCCTTATGTACCACTCATAGCGACATGTAATATGGCTTACATCAATTTAATGTATTAAAAAAAAAAGTTTAACAAATCTTGGGCCTCGTATTATGTGCGAGATAGGCCTACTTGTAATAAAATAAACCCTTCTGACTTAGCAAATTAGTCCAACACGTTGAGGAGATTTCAGAATTCTTATGAAGGGCTTAGAAACCCACCAGTGAATGGGTAGTTTAAGGTTTTCGGAAATTAGTTAATTTATTTTCCTGTTCTGAGGTGTCTATTCAATTTAGGCCTATGCTTTATGTTCATATTTTAGTAATAGGCCGGCTATATTACCATTACTAAAAAGTTATTATTATTACTAATACTACTACTGGTTGAGGCGCTGCACTACAAACCGGAAGGTCGCGGGTTCGATCCCCGATGAGGTCGATGGAGTTTTTCAATTGGCCTAATCCTTCTGGTGAAACTACGGCCATGGGGTCGACTCAGCCTCTTACAGATATGAGAATCGGGAGCAATCCTGGGGGTAAAGGCGGCCGGTGCGTAAGGCTGACAACCTTACCACCTTCACGTGCCGAATGTCTAAAATCTGGGAGCCTCAACCTCCTGGAAACCTCTGGGCCTCCATGGCCTGTATAGGGAATACTTTACTTACTACTACTACTAGGCTACTATTGAGTAGTACTGAGTCTAAATTGTGGTAAATTCAATGCTGTGTTATTTCTGGTATTATAATCGTGTACCGGTACTTCATTTCTAGAAGCGTAGTCTGAAATATTACAATGCACAAGTAAGTACAGATTCGCAATTGTTACAGTTTCCAGTTCAGTAAAAAAAAAAAAAAAAAAGGTTTACAATTAAATCTAGTCACTATTCTCTAAAATTCTAAGACTTTCTTTTGTATTATAAGAATGTCATGTGTTTTCGGTTGAGCCACCCCATAATAAAAAACCATATTAGCAACCGACAGAAATAATGCATAATGTAGCAAATGCTTCTCATACAAGTTGCTGGCAAACAGTACGTTAACATCTTAATTAGGTAAACAATACTTGATAATCTTGATGACAACTTTTCAATGTGTGTCCCATTTTAATTTACCATCAACATTAATACCTAAAAATTGAATTTGTGTGTCAGTAAGAGGTACTTTTGCAGAATTAGCTTCAAAGTAAATAAAACAGAAACAGTTTTTGTTCATTCAGCACAAGTCCGTTAGAGCTGAACCATGAAGAAGCAGTGTTATATGTTCATATTTTTTCCATCAATTTAGCAAGATTATTATCAGAGCTAATGAAACTTGTATCATCGGCATACATAAAGATCTCGGCTTTCAAGTTACTGCTATCAGAAATAAGACTGGTCCTAATATGGAGCCCTGAAGAACCCCCGATGTGACGTTACCCACAGGAAAAAGATCCATCAACATATACAACTTTTTTCGATTTTTGTAAATAAGCCTGGAAAAATTGATGTTCAATATCATATATCTCACAGAATTTTAGCTTTTCTAACAGTAATATGTGATCAATGCAAGCAAAAGACTTGGAAAGATCACAATAGATACCACTTACATAATGTTTTTTTTCTTTTACTGCTACTACTAACACATCATTGTCATATTTATATAGAGCAAAGTTTTCTCGAAAAAGCCATGGAAACTATTTTTCCCCACGATAACGCAGGCCGGGCAAGAAATTTTATAAATGTCACAATATGTAATAATCTGATTAAAATTGTCTGGTGGGAAAAAATCTATTTATGAGAAAGTGTGATGATTCCCTGGTCGGGGCATCGCATGATGATAGGTCTGATCACAACTGGCGTGGCGAACAAGAAAGTAGCATCATGCAAGTCCTGTATCACGTCACACTTTCTCGGGCGCGCCGTTTCCACGAAGTTACTACAGAATAAAATTCTGCTAAAGAAAAAGCTTTAGAATACATTCATGGGCTGAGATAATTATGATGGTACAAGAAACATTGGAATAATTTATGTCATGTGTCTGAAAGTATTACAACTGTCTTAAGATTTGTAGGCAATAAGGGATTCGACCAAGTTCAACCTATATAATTTTTTTTAAAACATAAATAATAATAATAATAATAATAATAATAATAATAATAATAATAAAGGCCAGACATTATTTTAATAGAAAAGGAAAAGAGAACAACATATTTGGTGGAGATTGGTATACCTAATAGTCATAACTTGGAAAGATATTTCAATGAGAAAATAGATAAATATACGTCACTGTGTGTAGAAGTTAAGGAATTGTGGCGACAAGATGAGGTAATAACAATTCCGTGAATAATGTCTACAAATGGAATTGTACCTAAATGGACGATGACAGGACTAAAAAAAACTAGGAATGGGGACAAAAGAGCTTAAATTAATGCAAAAATCAGTAATTCTAGGCACAACATCCATAGTCAGAGCATTTTTCAATGTACCAATATAATGCTGCATCTTGCGAAAAACGCCGATGCAACAGAATAATTCACAAACAAGTGATGAAAAAGAACAATAATAATAATAATAATAATGGTAAACGTGAAAGATTACCGCCTGGAAACACTGCGTGGCTGCTCCTTAGGAGCTATTGTGCTTTCAGGACGTGGAAACGAATTGCTTAACTTATACATACATATAATCAGTTATAAAGTTCCTAGAACCGTATTTTAATTGAAGTTATTCCGTGGCGTTTAAATTTGAAATTAATGTGAGTTGCACTAATGCTACAAACAGAAAACTGTAATATGGAGAAGGATAACATTATGCAAATGACACCAATAAATTTATGCCACAATCACGTTAAACACCAAAGTAACTTTCAACGCGTTACTATTGGTAACGAAAATCAATGATTGTTGAAAATTTTGCTTCAAGAATATCTTGAAGAAAATAAATAAATAAAGGAATTTACGTTTACTTTCTCTACCAGCACCATATATAGAGAAAATTAATTCCCGTTTTGAGATCCCTGATTCCAAAAATAACTTACAATTTTAGGAAACACCGACTCACAACTAAATTACCATCGTTTCCTTTCGTATAACCGAACATCACAATGCTACCAAATGATGTTTCCATATAGACTAATAGACATGCCACACTCTCTCGTGACATACATCTCATGGTACAATGGTATGCTCAATGCATACATGCATGGTACAATCTCATGCTTAACTTTGAGAAATATAGTTGACATTCTGACTTATGTTCCATCCCTTGTAGAATGCTACAATAAATATCAATTACTCTCAGTCATTGATTTTATTACTTACAAGTGATGAACACAGAAAGGACGCAATCTTTTGTGACGAATTCTATGCAATGCAGAATGTTGTTATGAACTAGTAAAGAAAAGAAATCGCAAGCACCTGAGGCTGTAGTCGCAAGGTCAGTGTCCAGTCGTCTAGAAGTGATGAGTTATCATTTTTAAGGTTAATAGGACGTGTGGCGCGTGGAAACCGGTTAGTATCGAATATTCGTGGCGGAGAAAACTCTCCAATTGAGTCGAGTTTCCCTTATGCAATAACAGGCAATTGTCTCTATAATACAAGGAATCTTTAGAAGAAAATATCAGTTATTATGTATTTGAACATATTTTAGACGAACAAAAACATCACCTCCTATATTACGCTTTAGCAGTGAAGCAAGAAAAAATAAAAACGGTCATGAGTAAAACCAAATGATGACGATGATGATAATAATAACAGCAGCAACAATAATAAAATAGTAAAATCAGGTACACTGATGTAACGAAGTGCCAGAATGATTTTGCTTAATCAGTTATAACTACAATTGTGATATGCAGAATTTTTTTTTTTTTAATCGACTTCCGAGTTAAGCTCTAGATTGATTCAAGCAGGACTTACGGAAGAACAAAGGTCTAGTTCTTTTTTTAAAATCAAATTAACAGAATTATACAGATTTGTGATATCTTGACAATCGCACACTCACATAAGAATACCCCCCCCCCAAAAAAAAAGTCAAACTGTCCGGCTACGGGATTTGAACCATGGACCTCCATTCGCGAGTTCAAGATGTTATCATCTCGGCTACCTCACTCACTTTAACGGTCTAGTTTGACAAGCATATGTGAAGGAATAGTGTTATTTGTCATAGCTAACTGTATTGCAACTTCCAAAGCCGTACAATCCAAAACAATATGTTGTCAAAACTGATTACCGGTCAACCGATTTCGTCCAATACCAATAGGCTTCTTTCCATGGAAGTTATAAATGCGTATACCAAGTTTCATGAAAATCCGACAAAGCGTATTTGAGTTATCGCGCGTACAGACACACGGACGGACGGACGGACAGACATTTTCCCGTCTCCCACATAATCTTAAAGAGTACCATCCTGGCACTTAATAATAAATTTATTTTATTTACGCCATGCTTTTAAGGTGATTTTCTCAAAAGTTTAAAATCACGAATACCGGGAATTCAAGCTATATTCGTGCCAATGAACATTAACAAATTAAATGACAAAGTAAGAGCAATAATTTCGATAATTGCACCTTCAATTGGTCAACAGTTTTATAATCAAATTGTTTACACAAAATCTTTTCGGATAATACTCATCAGTATAGGCCTATTCTTCTACAAATATCGATAGACTCCCAAAGTAACTCCATCATTCGTTCGCAATTCATTAACATACTCACGTCATCGTAACGCAAGGAATTACTGAACGGACTAGGAAGCGGAAAAGCAACATTATCAAATTAAATGGTGAGCAAAGATCCTCGGTTTGCACGATGGTGTTTATGTTGGTCTGGTCTGTCATTACTTTCAGGGCGTGGCTTCCGTTAAACGAGTTGGCAAAGCCTGTAAAGCAAGTGTCAAACTCTCTTAAGCCACACAGAAGCTCTGTTCCCTCGTCGCTTTAGGTTATTTAGCTTCAGAAAATGACATGTTGGCACTTGATGAGTAACGAAGCGATATCTACATACATGATGGAGCACTGTATTGTTTATGTCCTCTATAGGCTACTTAAACGGTGAAGTGGCAACACAAATTTGTCCTAGTTTGACTATGAAAATGATCAAATAAAATATTATGCATCTAAACCTCCAGTGTAGGCATAATTAAAAGTTTCGGCCTATATAATTATACTGTTCTCAGAGCAGTTTGCTCATTCGGGTGTATTTCTAAATAAATATTTGGTTCTTTGTACTTTAATTTTGAAATTTGTTAATGTTTTTTTTGTTTATTTTTGTATTTGTATTTGTATTTGTATTTGTATTTGTACATAAGTTTGTAAATGTAATTTAAATAAATAAATAAAATAAAAAAATATATAAACTATATATTGAATTCTGTAAAGTTAACTAATTCGATTTTGTACTAATACCGTTCACAGAACTGTTCTCAGAACTGCAGCGATATGAAAGCTTCCATTGAGGTGGGAATTTGTAGAGAGACGCCGCGTGTTTGACATTGACCAATAACGTTTAGCAATTCCTCGGATATAGAATAATCACGGCCGTTTATCTTACAATATTCTCGTAGGAATCGCGAGGATGATGTTTTCTCGGGTAAAATCGTCTGCTCGTTATTGGACACATAATCATCAGTATGCAGTGATTAATACGTCATATGCTGCCATTAAGCGGTACGAAAACAGATTATTTTATACAACATAACTTGTTTGGAAATTGAAATAATAGAAATGTGCATTGATTAAAAACAGAATTTCGATTCGGTGCAAGCCAGTTCGTGTTTTTTTATTCTGTTGTGCTGTTAGCTTGCCTGAATGAAGTTAACTATGTCTTAAAAAATATATATATAATCCTGAGCGGATAGTGTCAGGACATAACTGATAAATTATCCGTATAGAAATGCGAGACTGAATTCTCTTTTATGCCTTTGAGGCCAATAGCAAAAATCTGTGACCATTGCCAGGCATTAAATTGCGTACATGAGATCGAAGCACTTCACATAGACTACCATTCAACTTTTAATTACATTGAATACTGTGGATTAACGAAGAACTTATATAACTAGGTGAATATAGCCTGGAAGTGATACAACTGATCAGATTAAAGGAAGCAGTAGAGAAGATTAAAACAAATGTATAATTTATTTTGCGTTTGTGATTAGTAGACCTGGGATTTTAGAGCAAATGCCTATTTTGTTCCTTAAGAAAAAACATGAAATTTTTTAAATATGTCGACGTTTCATGATAATTCACTTACATTTATAGAGTTTTATAGTGCCCTAAAATGCCTATTTGGTCCTTCAGAGCCTATTTCACTGTTTTAGTGCCTAAAAATGCCTATTTTGTACATTTAAAATAAAATTCTAGTTCTGTAATTTTTACAAACATATAATGGACATCCCTGAATGAAGAGCAGAACGGCAATACAGCAGGGGGTGGGTTTTTCACACAAACTTGATTTTCCCAGACAACTTTCACCAAAGAAATGCTGACTGACGGGGGAAGGGGGAGTATTAGCTCAAAAGAACAAGTAGCAGGTAGTAAGGCAGGACACACTGTGTCAATTCGCCAGTGAAAGAACAAGTGAAGTGTTTAAGTTCGTTCGTGATGCCTAAAACAAAATCAACTAAGAGCTTGCTTATACAGCAATGGCTTACACAATATCCAGGGATGGCTTTTGATGGCAAGATTATTTTTTGCCAGTACTGCAATAAACAGGTATGTGTATTTTTCATATTAATCTAAGACCAAGGATATTCTGTATCTCTGTATCTGGTACCCTATGATCCCTAGGTGGGGCGAAGGGGTCTCCAATGGAGGTTTCATTACCTATACCAATTTTGATATGCTTTTTTTTCGAGAGAGGGTAGAGGGACAGGTGGTAAGCCCATCGCCTCGCAACCCCCTTCTGGAAACTAAGTATTTCTTGGACGTGAAAGGGCCGAGAAATTTTGTCCAGAGGCTCTAATTTAGGCTTGGAGTTCTTTTACGTGCCGTAAATCTACGACACGGGACCCCCAACTTAAAGTCCCTCCCGGAGGACTCCGTGCCCAGGATTTTTACGTCCTGAAAATTTGTCGATATTGGTTCCTCTAATTAATTTTAGAGACCTCGTCCAGGTGGAATGTGTTCGATTTCCAGTACCGGCAGTAATTTAGAAAGCTATGAGGTCTGGAACGGCGTTGACTCAGCGTCATGAGGACAATTGGGAAGCTACAGTGAGCAGTGGTTATGGAGGCAACACAATACGGCTGAGGGATGTGTCGTGCTGACCACACGACCACCCAATATCTGCAGGCCATGAGCTGGGCAGCAGCCGTTGTTGAAAGCCAACTTTCTTAACTGACAAAATAAACTTTGTTGTTCTTAATTAACTTTAGAGTAGGCCTAATAGTGGCTTAAATGAAATAGTTCAAAATTACAAATTTTATTGAATAGCTATTCACTTTTTCTATTCCTCATTTTAGTCTCTAATTTGCATCACCTTTATTGTGTTTTAGATTTCACATGAGAAAAAATGCCACCTTCAGCAGCATGCAGATAGTGCCGGTCATAAAGCGAAAGCAGCCATGAAAAGTAATATTAGACAGACTCTGCTCACACAAACTATATCTCCCACAACCCAAAATGGTTTCTATGCTGATATGTGTAGAGCCCTAGTTGCAGCAAATATTCCCTGGAATGCTGTCCACAATCCGGTTTTCAGATATTTTTTACAGAAATACACCAAGCAGCACATACCATCAGCATCTACATTAAAGAAAAACTACTTAGATATTTGCTACAATGAGGTCATTTTGTCAATCAGGGAGGATATTGGGGAGTCTTGCATATGGTTGTGTGTGGACGAAACCACAGACTCTGTGGGCAGGTACATTGCTAATCTTATAGTAGGAAAACTGGAACCCAATCAGGCATCTACTGCTCACCTTCTTTGCTCTAAGCAGCTAGAGAAAGTCAATAGTCAAAGCATTGCATACTTCATCAACAAGGGGTTGCAATTGTTGTATCCTGGGAGTGTTGATGATTCTAAAGTCCTTCTTCTTGTCTCCGATGCTACTTCCTACATGATGGCTACTGCACCTCTCCTAAAAACTTTCTACCCTTCTTTAATTCATGTTACTTGCATGGCACATGCCTTGCATAGACTCGCAGAAACAGTTAGGTCCGAGTTTCCTGCAGTAAATACCCTTGTTTCAACAATGAAGAAAGTTTTCTGTAAGGCTCCATCAAGAATAGCCATCTTTCGAGAGAAACTCCCCTCTATTCCCCTTCCACCACAGCCAATCATCACCCGTTGGGGTTCCAGGATGGAAGCGGCCCTCTATTATGCAGAACATCTTGAGAAAATCATGACTGTGATAGACGATTTGCCTTTAACGGACAACTCTGCATGTGTGTCATCTGTCAAAGAGCTGCTAAAGGATTATTCCAGTGTTCAGAGAGACATTGCATATATTCAGGCAAATTTTTCATTTCTTCCAGTAACCATTACAAAAATGGAGGAAAAAGGAAACAGTCTCAATCAGCAATTTTCTGTAATTGAGGAAGCCGAGAACAATATAAAGAGTGCTAGGGGCAAGGTAGGGGATAAAATAAGAGACAAGTGGGCTAGTGTACTGCAGAAAAATCCAGGTTATTCAGTGCTGAAAAGAGTACACCAGGTAATGGATGGGGAAAAGGTAGAGTTACCTAGTGAAATTGAACTGAAAAATATAGGTAAATTTTCCTATGCCCCTCTAACGTCTGTGAGTGTGGAGCGCTCTTTTTCAGCCTTCAAAATGATTTTAACAGACAAAAGACACAGCCTGACTGTGGAAAATTTGGAGAAGATCATCGTTATGTACTGCAAAGCAAATTACTAATGAAAGTGAATGTTCTTCGCAAATATTTCGTTAGGGGATGCCTACAGTGCTTTAATTATGTTAAGTGATTTTAGTATTAAGGTTTTAGTTTACTACTGATGATTTTTCATATAATCCATAACTGTTTTTAATAAATTCCTTTTTAATTCTGTCTTAATTTTGCCGTTATTTATGTTAAGAATAGGTATACCACATTTCTTACAGTAAAAAAAGATCACGTTACAGTTCAAGTGTATATTGTGATATTTTGAAGTCTATTTTCTTTCTATTTACACATTTTAAATCATATTGTGAGTGCCTATTTTCTCTTTTAAAAGCCTATTTTGAGTGCCTATTTTCTCTTTTAAAAGCCTATTTTACTTGTTTTAAAAGACTATTTTAGGTGCCTAAAACTAATTTTTTTAGAGCCTAAAATCCCAGGTCTAGTGATTAGGTACATGGTTTATGTAATAATTCGGCAATAATGTACAGCTCTTTCGGTGGCAATGGCCTGTCTGTCTCTGGTATGAAAACAAATCCACTCCTTGACGAATACGCCTGTCTTGACGTTGCCAAGTTTTCTTGACTATGACGTTCACGCATTAATCATTGTAATCAATTCGCAGGAAAACTGTCAACTATACTGAAAAATAACAACGGGAAAATTATTCTATATATTTTTCTCTGCCGATTTGAAAAAAAAGGGTGACATACCTTTGAGCAAATGAGGGAAAAATGCCTACTTCACTTGAGCAAAAATGTCTACTTTACTTGAGCAAAAATGTCTACTTTACTTGAGCAAAAACGTCCGCTTCACTCGAGCACAAATTAATGGTGTATTTCAACGACTTGGCAACGCCGCATTCAACTGCCAGGCTATTATACTTCTAAATTATCCGTACGATGGTACGATGGTACGATGGTACGATGGTTCCTTAGTAGGAGGAATGAAAACTTCCCCAGAACTACAAATGGCGCAGAGTCCTTTCGCATACATATCAAAAGGGAATTTTACTGTGCACATCCATCGATACATATTTTAACACAGGTTTTAAAGAAGCGGCAAATTCAAACGGACATATCAATCCGATCGTATCTTTCTGCGAAGCAAAGGAAAAATAAGAAGTCTGAAATTAACCGACTTTATGCCATTAAGAACGGGGACGATTATGTTTCGGGAAAGATTAATTTATTAAGATATGTGACGCTAATGGGAGCTAGATATAAAGCACAAACACTGTAATTTCAACATTGTCATCAGGACGTGCCCATCAAATGGCGGTGGACATAAGCTAACTTTAGGAAGTGACGTGCCCATGAAATTGCGTTGAAACCACACAGTGTTGCCACATCTCATTTAGAGAACAATAATGTAAGTACCATCTGTATTTCTTTACTTTGCTCAAATGAATATATTCATGGCGATTTGCTCAAATGTTAATCACCGGAAAAAATAGAACAGTGCGGATAGTACTCATCAAGTAAAGCATGGTTTAAATATTTTTCCCCTGAAAAAAATACTAATTTGGAATAAAAATGGATTCGAATTTTTTTTTGTTTCTTCTAAAGAAAAACGCAGTTTTTAACATTTATACTACTTTCACTTTGTATTATAATATCGTACAAACCCTAAATTTACGTAAATGACTGAAAAATTTGTCACTGATAGAGATTCCAGCACATATTCGTTTTATAATATGCTTTTTAATTAAACTCTTGTGGGTTGTTGTGTGTTTTGGAAGTTAGGAAAACAGGATGAGCAATATTTCAACAACACATGTTCATGACCTCAAGAAACTCATAATTCAGACAGTCTATTTTCTAAACTACCTGCAGAATCATGTAAACACACACTTTCGCTATTGCAACTTTCAGGCTGCGTTGGTCACCTTACTTTTAAGAGAGAGCAAGCTAGCGTAACACTATAAAACATCCTGTTAGTTAAAGTAACAAGCAAATCCTGGAAACTGTAAGTGCAAATCCTCTGCTAATTACTGCAGTTTTCCTGTATTGCACTACTACAATCAAATGTGCACTAATCGTTAACCATATGTTATCAATAGGGCAAGACATATGATGAATTTGCATCTTTTTTATCTGAAGGTTAAAAGATAGCTCGAATATATATAAATGTGTGTCACGAAATAACTGATTAAATAAGGGCAATTTGATTTTGAACTTTTTGCATTGATTTGCATTTTTGTTATTTTCAAGAGTTTTTTTTTTTTTAATTTTTAGGTCATGTTTCAAGGGAGGTAGAGAGGAGCTTTTCCATGTGCAAATCGTTATTTTCAGAAAAAAGACAATCGTTTTTATTTGAGAATCTGCGCCAAGTGTTCATAGTTCATTTTAACTCACGTTTATTGTAAACACCATAACAGTTTGTCTTGTAGCAATAAATATTTTGTTTTCTTTTTTAAATAGCTCATATTTGCTAGGGGCAATTTGATGGTCATGACAGTTCAGAAAGAATTTATTTTTCGATAAGGATGTCCAAGTAATATAAATTTACTTACTTCTTTAGTAACAAAATACACCCTATGTGTGTTTTATACTGTAAATTGATATATAATGCACTGTCATCCATTAAATTGCATTTAGCAATTCATTACTTTAAAAAACCAATTAGACTATTAGTAATAATGGTAAATTTATTGGTAATTTTTTTAAAAATGTTCTGTCATTTTTTTACAATTTTTAGGTCATAAATGCATTTTTATTTTGTATTTTTTCACTATTTTATGGTAATTAATTGCCTTGCCCTAGTTATCATATTTATAGGCCTGGGAAAATTGTAAGGAATTTTTAGCCTTAACCCTCAATAAAAAGATTAAACAACTAATGAAGCGAGAGACCACGTAGTATTAGATAAACTAAAATATTATACAGTATTAGTAAAATTGGAATGAAATATCAATCAGCGTATTACTATATAGTCAAGAAATAATTAAGATAGTTAGGTTAGAAAAACCAAATGGTACATAATATTTAAATTATAAGAATGTTATATTCCATTTAAACGTTAATAAGTTAGATTATACGTATACAATATTATATTTATCAAATAGCCTAATAGTATAGGTATAGAACACTTGTTTGATATATTGAAGAGGCCTAAGTCAATGATAGTAAAAACAATTAAAATTGATTTATTTATTCCAAATACTCATCACATAAATAAAAAAGTATGAATTCATTAAAATCACATGTGAATACCAATTATTTATAGAAATATTTACACAATTAGTAGCCTTGAAGAGGCCTAAGTCAATGATAGTAAAAACAATTAAAATTGATTTGTTTATTTCAAATACTCGTCACATAAATAAAAAAGTATGAATTCATTAAAATCACATGTGAGTACAAATTATTATAAAATATTTACACCATTAGTAGCAGATTAAGCTTAATGAGATATTATAAAAACTCCTATATAAGACTCATTAAAACATATTTACAGTGTACATTATTGAGAAGTCTTATATCACATGTTAATTTATCACAAATATGTGTAATACAAAAATATATAAAAGTGGCAAGATACTTACTCTCTTTATGCCTATATTCTTATAAGCTAAAAATAGTAAATATTAGCATGTGGTAGATAATAGATACCAATATTATATTTATATCATTGAATGGATGATATATGTCAAATATGTTTGTTTTTTATACTTTTTGATAATTCTAACCTAACCTGCAGCAAGAGTACGTAATTGAAGCGTATGTAGCTCACTGATATCAGATGTTTTTTATTTTGGTTTATTTTACACTTGTTAACTGAAGGAGTAATGTCAGTTATTACCATGTGAAATTTCCGTAAGGTTCACTACGAAGATATATGAGCAGGAGTAGTCAGTCGCTTCTTAGTTGTAATGTTGATTAGATAGAGATGTACATTTCGGTATAAGATATACCATCTTCAGTCATTAGACCTCTAAAGTAACAGAATATAAAAGAGAAAATTAGTGAAGCACGTTAAAAAGTTTAGTATAAATACTGAATAAACAATATTTTTCGCTCTGAAAGAACTAACCTTGTATTTCAATTGAAGTTTCACTTTGAAGTTATCATTTTGAGAGCTGTATTGCTACTAATGAGTAAAGTATTCTGAGAATAGATCTTAGATTGATAAGGCAAGTTCAAATAGCGGGTTGTGTTCAATTGTGTTTTCGTTAAGGATGTTGTTTTTGTTTTTATATATTTCTAGTGACTCCAAGGTATTTAATTTTCTGTCTTTTTTATGCTTATGGATAACAGTTAATGTATTTTCTATTTTATCATTTTTGTGATTGTGTGTTATTAAATGTTTAGCATATGCTGATCTATATCTTCTGTGCTTATAGTCGAGCATGTGTTCCTTATACCTTGATTTGAATTTTCTACCAGTCTGCCCTATATATACTTTGTTACATTCTAAGCATTCTAATTTATATACGCCGTTGTTATCGTATATATCTTCTTTATTATTGTTTAAATTGTAAAGCTTGTTCTTTAGGTTATAATTCGTTTTGTAGGCAATGTGGAAGTCATTTCTTTTTAGTATCTTCGTTATTCTATGTATTTTGTTGTCTGTATAGTTGAAAGTGGCGTAATTTAGTTTTTTATTGTTCTCTTTAATAGGGATCAACTGGCTAATATGGTTATTATTTGATTTTTTCTTTTTATATTTTTCAACTATTTTATGGACATCCTGGCTATTATAGCCATTATTTTTAGCTAATTGAATAATAGTTTTATATTTATCATATGCTTTCTTACTTAATGGTAAATTTATCATTCTGTACACCATACTGTTGATAGCTGATATTTTTTGTTTAAATGGGTGGTTAGAGTTCTTATTTATCATAGTATCTGTAAATGTGGATTTCCTAAAAATGCTAAACATAAGTTTATTGTGTAGTCTATTCAATTCTAAATCTAGGAAAGATAATTTATTCTTCTGTTCTTTTTCTATACAAGATGAAGTTTATTAATTTATAGGCCTACTGCAAATCTGTGTCGCTAACACAGAAGCGACACTAACTCCAAAAATTGCCATTATGAGTTATATTTATTATTGCACTGGTGAAAGGATGCTTTATAGGCAGGCAGAACTCACTAACTGATATCCCGACCCATTTCCAAGTAACTATACTTCTAGTTTCACCAAGTCCATATATGCAAAGGTTTATTCTGACTTTAAAAATAAATTATAGAAAAATATGTTGCACAAACTTTCTCGCATATTCGTGTTAAAGGCTAGCACAGATAAAGTGAATTATAGAGATATAGAGACAGTTAGTTACATTTTATTTATTACATCATCATAACACTAACAAGTATCTGGAGCGGAAATCATCAGGGCCGATCTTTATGTTCAATGCCTTTACTGTGAAATAATAATAATAATAATAATAATAATAATAATAATAACTTGGGGATTGCATGGATTCCTCAACCTCAAAGACAAATATACAGGATAAATTGAGACACAGCTGAACAATAGAAGCAAATGCGTTATTACAAGATCCTACTGGTAAATTCGGGTGGCCACGAGGTTTGATTTGAACCCAGGACCTCTTCCCTATTGCCCTATACCACCCGACCTAATTGATTTTGGTGTGTTCGTTACGACTGTGGTAAACTGACTCCATTTCACAACAATAATTAATTAGATTATAGTATTCTTGTTACTGTGGGCAACAGAAGAATAGGCCTATCATTAATATTTTAATCAAAATGTATGTTCTGAAATTTGCATTTAAGTCATGTTATTTCGTTTTTATCTTGATAATATTAATTTGATAAAGAAATGCATTTAACAAAAAATGTTATTTTTAATTTTCTCTAGGCCTACAACTTGACTGTGCTAAATTTCCATGTATCGCCCAATGTAATGGAGACAGCCTAGAAAAATTGAAAGTGGATATGAGTCAAGTACCCTCTAAGTCATTTTCCAGAAAAACAGATACAGCCATTTCATTAGTCGTATATAACAGTTTCAGATTTTACATTTTTATTAAAATCGTTAGAGCCATTTTTTCAAAAATCAAAATTTTGACAAAAGTTTTCATGAAAAGTCCCCTTAAAAGTTATAAAAACCAAATGCAGGGCGGTTCGATGAAATTCCGAAAAAGTCCATAATTCAAAAAATAAAGTAAATACAACGAACCGTTTACTCGCTGTGCTTGTCCACAAACAGACAGACGGACAGACGTCATTCCAAAAACACTTTTTTTCGGTATCCAGGTATCGTGAAACATGTTTTCCCGGTGTTATTTCGATTTCGATTTTTTTTTTCACGATCACAATACTTTTCACTTTATCAATATTCAGTTTACTGAAACTTGTTGTATTGAACTTGTTTTTGAAAAAAAAAAAATATCCAACTTCAACTATTCTTTGTAACTGACAATGTAATTGAGCTTACAAGAGAACGTCAAGTATTAAAATTACTTAAATGATAGAGCATACTTCTTTGGTTCCGGAGCATATTTTACTAATTTTAGAGCATATTTACACCCATATTTCGTCTTCTGTGTAACCGTACTTTGTACTCAACACAGACGACAATCTCATATATAGCCCCTGTACGATTGACAATACGCACCCTACTGTTTATACTTCCACACATAACACCTAACTTCAAACATTCATTCCCCATATAACACCTAACTTCAAACATTAATTACTCCATTAAGGAAAAAGCGACAAGGAAACCAATTACACCCATCAACAGCCAATAACAGCCCCTACAGTTTGATATATTACACATAACTTTTTATTAACCCGTTCCATCATTTTAATATAAAAACCTTAATAACTCTCTTCATTTTTATCACACCCACTACAAATTAATACCATTGGAAGCCCCGTAAAATAGCCCATCAGGATTAAATAACCAGAACTATGATAACTTTCAGTTATCAGAGTTATTGATAAAAACATAAACCTAGTAACGCCTACTTCCTCTTGAGCCGTCCGGCTGGCGCCTAGCCAATTTTGACAGCTCAAGTAATTAATGACCGATGCAACTTGCCTGTTTCAACGACGAAAAACGGAATTTATTTCAAATCGGATAGCAGAAGAAACTACCTTACCCCAATCAGAGAAGACTTAGACACAGACACAACCAATTGGAACTACTTACCCCCACTACCCCTTACAAAGATATTAGCAGAAAGCACGGACATCTCGTCATCTATTGATCACACGACAGCTTAGACGAAAGAACTTCAAGACACACTTCAGACATAAGACTACGTTAAACATTATTAAACTCAAGTAACTTTGCAATATATTGATATTTAAACATTATAATCCGCGCGATATAAATAGAAGTTATTATCAGCGTCGAAGCGCGTAATTTATATTATTTGGTAAAGACATTGATTTTATTATTACGAACCATTAATTGTGAACGTAAGATTGAACATTATTATCCGCGCAATACAAATAGAAACTACGAGAGAGTAAATGTAAAAGTAAATAGACATTTTCAACGGCGCGTACAAGTGAAGTAATTACTATTACAATTTAGCAAGTTACAAAGTGTTACTTACGAACTTTAACGACGTACTAAATACTACTAAATATCAGGACTTACATCATCTAATAGGACTAAATCGATTAATTCAGCATTTCAGCAAATACTAAACTTTGGAAAATATATATTAATTTGAAAAGACGACTCAACTTTTAGTTACCATTATTCCTGACACCGCCCTTTGACTGTTATCTCGATTTTCTCTAGCCACTTCCCTAGATAAGAGTTCTCTAGCTTATAACTACCCCTGAGTACTACGCCCGGCACCCCTTATTTTAATCAGAACTCCAGAACTACTACACATCTAAAAATCCCACCTACAGTGATAAATCTTCATAACCCCAGTACGGTTATAAATGACGTCCAATCTTGTGGCCTAATTAAAGAACTGTTATAAATAGCTGACCAACGTAAGAAACGGTTATAAATAGCTACCCAACTTAGTGGCAAATCTTCAGGAGAGCTACGAACGGTGATAAATGGTCTCCCAACTTGGCGCCTACGAATCTTCCTAACCCCACAACGGTGATAAATGGCGACCATCGTGATTGCTTGAATTTGAAGATCGAGGGACCAGTCAATAAAATTTAATTTTTCAACAATAAAATTCAGGAACACTACACTAAATCACACACCACCAAGTTTTAAATTCTGTGAGAAATTTTATTAGAGTCAGCACACCATTGGATTATTCATCATTTCATCAATACCCCCCCCCCTGGATCTTCATCTACAACATTTTCCCTCATCACCTGGGCACCCGGACATCACCTTTGGCCTACCGCTGGACTTCTGGACTACAAAAGGGTATCGTTAATCCAACTTAAGTGTCGAAAACTGAATTTTGCTCCTATTTTTATTTGAATTCAAAGTAAATTTTTTCAATTTAAATTTCAAATTTTTTTTTGTATTGTAATTAATTTTTATTTTTTAGTAAATTCAATTGTATTGTGTTAGTTTATGAAATTAAGGAATAATAAAGTATTCCAAATCATGGAGCCAAATTCTGATACTCCGATATTATGTTCAGAACAGAATCCTACTTCTGAAAACAATGAAAGTGCCTCTGTTCCTATTTCTGACAACTTAGAAATTACTCAGCATGAAACCGAAAGTGACCTTGCTAGCTTGCCTGTTACGCAACCCCCTGTTAATATCCCAGCTGTGAGTGCACCCACCCCATCGACTTCAACTCAGAACACCATAAATTTAGACCCTAACCTTCCTTCTTTCAGTTTAGATTTTTTGTCACAAATTCAGACAATGATAGTAGGAATTTCTACACAAGTGAACGAGCTTGCTGCACAAAATACTACATTAAATTCCACACTAGAAACACAGAGCCAACAATTGAGAAACGAATTTGTTACACAGAACTCCACACTTGAAAATCAAATTGCTAACATGAATACAACACTGAACTCCACACTAGAAACACAAAGCCAACAATTGAGAAACGAACTAAATTCAACACTTGAAAATCAAAATCAACAAATCACAACAATGAACGCTACACTAACAACATTAATCACTGAACACCGCACTCAGGTTACGTCTGAATTACAAAATTTAGACACTAGAGTCACGGCTCAAATAGCTACTTCAGAACAAGTGTTGACAAATCATATTTCCTCAGTCGAAAGGGTAACCTCTAGCAATTCTACTAAGTTGGTATCCCTTCAATCAGAATTAGACCGACTTAGGCAAAGGGTAAGAGACCAAGAAAGCCTAATCGAACAAACCAGGGAAAATGCTTTGATCCCTCATGTTTGCAATACCCCATCAACATCTGCCTCTACTTCTTCCAACCCCCCTGATCCAGTACCTCAAGCCCCTGAAATACCAGAACCACCTGCACCATTACCCAGAACCAACAATGGATTGGATCAACGAGCTGCCAGCACTAATCAAACACCCCAAAATGTTGTAAACAATAGTTTTTCATTGCACAATTCAGATTTTCCATTACCGTATTTTGAAGATACCTTGAAAACGAACCCTGTCAGATATTTAAAGGACCTAAAAACTTATTTTGCTTTACGAGGAGTCCCAGAACATCTAAAAATGATCTTTGTGAATCAATCTTTGAAATCCAACGCAGCTCGCTGGCTCCAAGTCATCGATCCCAACAACCTCCTGTCCATAGGTCAGTTTGAGGAAATGTTTTTATCTGAGTATTGGAGCGAAAGCGAGCAAAGCCGTTTGAGATCGCGAATATTTCAAGGTAAGTACGACCGTAGCCACGGCCAAACCTATCTACAATATTTCATTTCTTTGTGTGAAAGCCGCCAACTGCTTAAACCAGAAATTTTGGAGCAAGATTTTCTAAAGGCACTCCCGTCTCACTTTCCGCCTGTAATAAGAAATTGCCTTGTTGTCGCATCTCCTCAATCCACCACTGAGATGTTAAAATTACTAAAGTCAATGCAGGACCTAACTTACACTTCCACTAAACCATCGCACCCCATTGTGTCAGCTAACCAAACTCACCGGAAAAACATTAATCTGGTACAAACTTCTGACAATCAGGAAAATTTCCAGATTGGGTCGCGGACAGGAATTTCAAATGAGGACCAGCAAAACAATGATTCTAGGGACAACAGACCTTATTGGCCCCAAACAGAGTACGTGCGAAACGCCCGCAATAATTGGCAAACCCGTGGTTTCCGTTTCAGGCCGTATGGCAATTACAATAATAGGCAAGGGAACAGTTACCGTGGTCAGAACAGACGTGGCTATGCAGGAAATAGGCCTAACTGGTTTAACCGTAATCAGTATAACCAAGGTTTCTTTCGCCCCTACTATAGAGGCTGGAATAATTTCAGGTACTCTCGCCGTAACAACAATAGTCAATATGAAAGGAACAATTCATATGAAAGTCCGAGAAATAGACCTAACAACAATTCCCCGAGTAACATGGAAGACAGACGAGGAAATAATGACACATCCCAGAATGAAATAAGGACCCCTAACCCCCACGACCAGATTGATAGATCATAATTTTTCTTATTTTTCCTTCGCTAAATAACTCAAAACGAAACTTCCCAAAACAGCATAGAATGTTAAAATTATTCCAGGAAATGTAAATATCAAAATGAACCAGCATTACCTTATTATAAATAAATTTGAATGTTTGAAATTTTATAAACAACAATAATTAAAAGAGAATAACAATGCCAATGCCAACAATGTGGAAGGCCTGCCCATTGTTGACAACAATTTAATTGTTAGTAGTGTTATTTTTCCTTTTAGATAATAAATAAATTGAAATTTTGTTTGGAATATTAATTAAATATTTGACCACAGTAATAATATTCATGGAAATTGAAATTCTTTTGGACACTTATGACTTAAGAAGTTTATCAAATTAAATTAACATTTTGTTAATAGTGATGACATAACCACACCCCTTAGTTAAGATGTAAATAATGTATATATGTGTAGAATGTCACCCCTATTAATTCAGTGAATATTTCAGAAAATTTCCCCAATTTTATTTTAACCAACATGCTCCTTGGAACCCAATACAACGCAACAGATATTGTAAGAATTTAGAAAGTTTATTCAAAGAGAACAAAATCCCATTCAACTCAAGTCTCCCCTTAGCAAGTTACAACTCATTGTACGACCGACCCTTGGCCGGAAACACCCCGCTGTGCTGTAAACTGGTAGTAAACATTGAACTTGACATGTATAATACCAGGCAACGACCCCAATACAAACTGTTGAGAAGAAATTCTTGTAACCTACAACAATCACCTGTTAGAACTATATTATGTCATGAACCCCAAACAGAAATGCCTAAGAAAGTTTAAAGCAGAAGGAGAAGTAAAAAGGATTATCGACCAGGACTCAGAAAACGTTTTATCAGACTGACATTGTAAAATAATTAGAGTGATTCATACTTCTCAAATTAATGTTTTACCTGACGTTATATATAACGAATGTGATACTTACAAGGTAGAGTGTAATTAGCCTCCCCGTGGCTGTTGCAAAGACTATGATGAGATGATTCTTATTCTATAAAATAGAGTGAGACATCACAACAGCCATGCCACTACAGATATAAGTGCAACAAATAAGTTTATTGCCATTGTTAGTGAATCTTTGTATATATGTAATTTTAAGATAGGCCACTCCCTTTATTTATTCAACTGAAGAGTTAAAACATTCATTTGACAAAGGTAATCACACTATTATTTGAAGTAGTAAATAAGTAAACATTGAAATTTCGACATATTTGAATTTTATTGGAGTAGTACACAGAGTAAGAATAACTAAATTTTGTTAATTTTTCAAAAAGAAAAATTATTTTACATAAACAACATGGACAGGAAATAACCCTCTCCCTACACTAATTAAGTAGAATTGTATAGCAAAAGTGAAGTAAAAGAATGATCAGAGTTAAGTAAGAATTTGAAAGTGAAATAGTTGTTGAGAAATATGTGTGTTAACAAATAAGAATCTTGAAGGTAAAACAATGAGGAATATAACAAAAGGTAAGAAATAAATGTATGATAAACAAGATGAGTGAATAATTAAGATGGTACAATATATGTCTACGAGGAAAATATGAAGTAATGATAGTTATGAAGTGAGAAATATAAGAATAAATGAGGAAATATGATAACTAGTATTAAAAGAAATATGAAAGAAAAGAATGATAATGAGTATTGAGATTAATAAAGAAATTGTGAAGGTAAGACATAAAAGATGATTTATGAGGTTAGAATAATGGAAACAAGGTAAAAGAATATTGAAAGAATGAAAAAGGAACATTAAGAAATGATTATTAATGAGGTAAATAGATAAAAAGGAGTAGGAAGAAAACATGTGTAATCTGAATATAATATCAGTGTATTAAGTAGACCAATGAGGAAGATTAGCGTACTCCAACGTTTGACATCAACAACATATGGATTAGCATCAAAAATCAGCGTTATGCAAGAAGCTATTGAAATTAATATTAATATCAAGAAATTCGAGTGTATTTTATAATTTTATTTGTGTATAAGGTATAATTATGATTTTGTTTTACTAGTTAATCAAATGGACTATGAACTCAGCAAAATGTGTACTACGACCAAGAAGAAAAGTGACCAATTCAAGGTAAAATAATGTTAAAAGTGTATTTTATTGATGATGAATTTATTTGTGTATGTGTAATTACGGCAGAATTAATCAAAAGTATAGATGATGTAAGGATCTAAATTTTTCAAGAATAGATATTGAAAACAAAGACAATTGATAGAAAAGCTAATATCAAAGTAAAACACAATAGAGAGAACCCACGAAATGATTCGAAGTGACGACGGAGAATTATTTTAGGGAATCGAAAAATTAAATTTCCATATTTCATACAAAAACTAAACACCGCCACTCTTCAAATTCCAGATTGGGTATTATAATGATCATAAAATCCCGCTTGTATTGACGTCGACATCTCTACATCGCGTGAGTTTTTTAATCATTATGCGGACATCTTGTAACCGTACTTTGTACTCAACACAGACGACAATCTCATATATAGCCCCTGTACGATTGACAATACGCACCCTACTGTTTATACTTCCACACATAACACCTAACTTCAAACATTCATTCCCCATATAACACCTAACTTCAAACATTAATTACTCCATTAAGGAAAAAGCGACAAGGAAACCAATTACACCCATCAACAGCCAATAACAGCCCCTACAGTTTGATATATTACACATAACTTTTTATTAACCCGTTCCATCATTTTAATATAAAAACCTTAATAACTCTCTTCATTTTTATCACACCCACTACAAATTAATACCATTGGAAGCCCCGTAAAATAGCCCATCAGGATTAAATAACCAGAACTATGATAACTTTCAGTTATCAGAGTTATTGATAAAAACATAAACCTAGTAACGCCTACTTCCTCTTGAGCCGTCCGGCTGGCGCCTAGCCAATTTTGACAGCTCAAGTAATTAATGACCGATGCAACTTGCCTGTTTCAACGACGAAAAACGGAATTTATTTCAAATCGGATAGCAGAAGAAACTACCTTACCCCAATCAGAGAAGACTTAGACACAGACACAACCAATTGGAACTACTTACCCCCACTACCCCTTACAAAGATATTAGCAGAAAGCACGGACATCTCGTCATCTATTGATCACACGACAGCTTAGACGAAAGAACTTCAAGACACACTTCAGACATAAGACTACGTTAAACATTATTAAACTCAAGTAACTTTGCAATATATTGATATTTAAACATTATAATCCGCGCGATATAAATAGAAGTTATTATCAGCGTCGAAGCGCGTAATTTATATTATTTGGTAAAGACATTGATTTTATTATTACGAACCATTAATTGTGAACGTAAGATTGAACATTATTATCCGCGCAATACAAATAGAAACTACGAGAGAGTAAATGTAAAAGTAAATAGACATTTTCAACGGCGCGTACAAGTGAAGTAATTACTATTACAATTTAGCAAGTTACAAAGTGTTACTTACGAACTTTAACGACGTACTAAATACTACTAAATATCAGGACTTACATCATCTAATAGGACTAAATCGATTAATTCAGCATTTCAGCAAATACTAAACTTTGGAAAATATATATTAATTTGAAAAGACGACTCAACTTTTAGTTACCATTATTCCTGACACCGCCCTTTGACTGTTATCTCGATTTTCTCTAGCCACTTCCCTAGATAAGAGTTCTCTAGCTTATAACTACCCCTGAGTACTACGCCCGGCACCCCTTATTTTAATCAGAACTCCAGAACTACTACACATCTAAAAATCCCACCTACAGTGATAAATCTTCATAACCCCAGTACGGTTATAAATGACGTCCAATCTTGTGGCCTAATTAAAGAACTGTTATAAATAGCTGACCAACGTAAGAAACGGTTATAAATAGCTACCCAACTTAGTGGCAAATCTTCAGGAGAGCTACGAACGGTGATAAATGGTCTCCCAACTTGGCGCCTACGAATCTTCCTAACCCCACAACGGTGATATCTGATACAGCATTATGCCGGTTGTCGACCAAGAGCTAAGCTAAGTTAGTTTAGCTTAGCTCACATACAGTGCGGGATTTCATAATATGTAGTTGTGCCGAGGAAACTACATATGAAATCCGGCACAACTATATATGAAATCCCTCACTGGATGTGAGCTAAGCTAGGCTAAGTTAGCTTAGCTCTTGGTTGACAACCGGCATTAGCCTCCGGGCCTTAATATTAAGCTACTGCCTGAGTGTATGAGCAAGCGAGTGTACAGCATGGAGCAAGGGCTCACGTAACACTGTGAACTGAATTGTTGTACATATGAAGACAGGTAGACAACATACTAGTCTACATGGTAGTCATAAAAAGTAATGAATCATGTGAATGGCCTCGTTCGTGTGGGGTGTGTAATTTGCAGAAACACATTACACTGTATTGACTTTGATACGGCAGTCTCTTAGAAGCCTGTCGGAGTTCGCAATGCGGATGACAATGAACAAGCTGGTTTCTGATCCGGCCTGGCTTTACCTTCATTATGGGCTCATTTACGACGAGGTTAATGATGTCACACGAGTTGCCAAAGAAAATTCACTTTTGCAAACTCTATTTTAACGAGCCAGACAATACCTTTCTGGGATACTAATGAATCTGTGGTTTTGTTTCCTTGTTACGTCATAACTTCTCCCTAATTAATTAAGCTATGAAATGACGAGTTCTAGAAATAACAGTATTTTATCAAACAGTATTTATCATTTTTGTAAACTGCTACACTTCCAGTCATTTGTGACTACATTCGTTCAATTCCATATCTACATAATTACTAGATTTCTTTACCTTAGCAATGCGTCTGCAGAAGTCTGTTTCTGACAGCGAATTTACAAAAACTCAAAAGACAATTAGCAAAAATATTATGTAAAACACATAACATCTCTACCCAGTAAAAGTTTTGGTTCTTAATATAATATATTATAACATGTTATATGCCATATAATATAATATAATAGGCCTATTATGGAATTCGTTTAGAAAATTTAAACAAAATCGTTAGAGCCATTTTCGAGAAATTCAGAAAAAAAATTACATTCTCTTCAGGTAACGTGATCGTAAATATTAAGAGAAAATCATTATTATGTTTCGAATCGCATCCTCGAAGGATATACAACCCGTTCGAAAGGGTGCAAAATCGTGGAAGATTGGGGGGGGGGGGTTCCACTCACCAAGAGTTTTATCTAAAAAAAATCCCCCATATTTCCCCCGGGGGAGGGGAGAATTCTTCAATATAAATTGACAAAGATAACGTACAATACATTTTATATTACCTAACATAATGTATTATTCACTTATTCTGTGTGTATGTGTACGAAAATAACAGCAATAATACACATAGAACAGAAGTTATGGAATGATACCAGATCTTCAGCAATGTCACAGGCTGGTAGCTCTGCACGTACTTCTGGTTCTGATTACCCCCCCCCCACCATTTTTCAATGGCTTCGCACCCTGATCAATCCTGATGTAATGCACTCACGTACTTTCTTTGCTCTAGACATGGGCGCAAAGGTTTACATCACCAAGCAAGACTGAATTTCTATAAACAGTGGCTGGTTTATAACTTCCTTTTACAGAGCTAAAAAAAATTTCAAATAAAAGTTTTAGCTATTAATATACGCACATCATGTACAAAATTTAAATAAAATGCTAGAGCCGTTCTCCAGAAAATCGCGAAAAATTCAATTTTCTTCAAGTAAAGCGGCATTAAAGTAAGAAAAAGTCGTAGCCTATTTTCCTGCTACATCCCCAAAAAGTATCTAACCAAAATGTAAAATTCTGTTTTTATACACATGTTTCTGGGGGGAAAAAATGAACGACATAATAATATGGGTCCTCTACCTATAATACCTATGGTACGGACAGCTAGGATGTAAAAATAGCATGCACAGTCACTTTTTATGAGACATGAAGAGAGCTAAAGTAAAGAAAGGTACCTAACCAAAATGTAAAATTATGTTTTTATATACACGGACAGACACACACAAGACATGTTTCTGAAAAAAATGGACAACATAATAATATGGGTCCAACACACTTCTTCCTCTACTGCTTTGAGCGGCCAAAGGAAAAGATAAAAATAATAATGTTCTTAAGCATTACCCTCAACGAAAGGTATATTATTTAAGAACAATAACAATAATAACGATAACGATAATAACAATAATAATAGTAATAATAATAACAAACAATAAAATATGGGAGTATAAAATAATGGTCTAACCAAAAAGCAAACAGTAAGTTGAGTAGGAAAGGTGCCTCAAAGCAATTAAATTATGATTTTCTTAACGAATACTCTACCAGTAACATTTAAAATTATCTGCATTATAACCTGGACCACAATAGCCACTAGCTTACTTCTCAAAATTCAGATGAAAAAAAAAAAACCTTTCAGTATTTAAGAACAAGTAAAGTTATACAAATTTACTTCCCTAGTATTATCAACCACATCCTCATTACTGTTTGAATATTTATCGTCGCCGGGGTGTCGGAATTTTGACCCAGAGAGACCTATTACGAGTCACTAAATCCACATAAATGACATAGAATCTGCCTGGACCAGGTTGTAACCAGTGAACTTCGGAACAAACAAAACAAAAAACCAGTGGCTTGCGGAATGCTCCATCCAGACCAACTTTTATCGACCCTACCGTTTCAATATTGTGTTCGTTAACGTTACCATCATTTTTATAACAATAACAACAATTATCATTATTATTGTCCACCGCTGTGAAGCAGGGGATGCATTCTCTCCTCTCACGCAGCGGGCCCGGGTTCGAATCCTGGTTGGGACAAGTTACCTAGGTGGGATTTTTCCTCACCTGTAAGACAAATGTCGGGTAACTTTAGGATATCTTCTGGCCGTCGTTATCATCTTCATCCCATTCTCGCTTTGTTCAGAGTGAATGTGCGGCGTGTCTCGTCTTGTGTGTTTGTGTTGTCTCGGAGGTGGCCCCGGCATTAGGCTTATCAATCATCCGGGGAGGCTCTCCATGCCCTTGTCTGGTCAAAAAAGTATGTATGTGATCCCTAGAAACTCCCTCTCCCGACAGGTCGCGGCCCTATAAGGTCCGGACGGCGCGGGTCGCTTAAATGTCCCTAAATGGGAGAGGTAACACTAAGGTAAAGAAATAATAATAATAACAACAATTAATAGTAATATTATTATTATCATTAAAAGCCTAGGTTTGTTGTTATTGCTTGCACATGGCGAACCTTGCATATGCATAGAAGAACCCTAGTCAACATTTCTGCTAACTAGTTCAATATTTCGCGTCAGTTTTGTTTGCAGTACTGCTCTATTTTTGCTTCTATTCCACGTGGAGTTTTTCCTCCACTACGTAATCTATATAAGGCATAAAGTAGTCAGCAGTCTTGCTTAAAAACAAGAGAACAATCTCCGGTTGACTGACTTCTGATGAATTGGTATGTTGAGAACATTGTGTTTGTTGGCTCTTACCTTTTAATGGTAACGGGATAGAGCTATCGTGACAGTATTGTCGGCCAAGTCTGCAGAGTTTCTCAGAATTGCTCGTGAGGGAATGTTTGCTCAGCAGAATATTTGCCATCTTCTACAAACCGTAATACCTTTATTATCTTTATCACAGATTACCTATAAATTTGAATTACTCGTAAATACTGTTGTTATCCATTTCTTAAACTGTTCATTTCGAAAGACGTGTAGTAAAATACCAGCAGAACTGAATACTTATAGGCTACTGTGACTAATATTTTCCGTAGAATTTTCCATAATGTTGCCATACCTGAGATATAGTACGAGTTATTCCACAGTTACTGGCACTAGCTGAAGCTCAATTTTGATTCTCGTCAAACTCGTGTTTCTCGTGGTTTTAATTTATGCTATTGAATAGATGTGAACCAGTCTGACAAGGAGTGCACGCCGATAGGAATAAGTTTAAATTTCATACTTACCAGTACTGATTCTGTTTCAATTAGGTCTACTGGGGCAAGATTTTATATAAATTTGAGATCCCATACAACTTACAGTACCGTAGTAGGTTCGTCATTTTTGCTGGGAAATAGTGTTTAAATATAATAATAATAATAATAATAATAATAATAATAATAATAATAATAATAATAATAATAGTAATAGTAATAATAATAATAACAACAACAACAACAACAATGCTGTCGACCTCTACTTAAACGAGAATTTTAAGTTAACTTTTTCAAGTCTATGCTCTATTTATGCTTTAATTTCTATATTATGCCTTCTGCTATGGCCTCCTGTAGCTAGTAATTTTTTCCTTTATATCTCCCTTCGTTACTTCGAATAGTTCAACAAAATGCTCGGCATTCGAAAGTAAATATAAAACAGCTCTTCATGCTATTGCAGTTACCATATTAAATTGTATGAAATTCTCCTTCCCACTCAATGTACAGTATGGCCATGAATCCATATTTTCTTGTTCTTTTTCTGGAAAAATGCAATTGAAATGATTCTAAACATGAAATAAAAATATTAATTTATCATAAATTAGTTGTGTCATTATTTTCATTGATGGTAGGCCTACTTAGCTCTAATTTCTGTAATTGTGCATGTAAATTATCTGGTCTGCGCCTGCTCCTCATCACCAGCTAGTGTTGCCAAAACAGGGTTTAAGCTACGATAGCATTTTTCGCGAAATGCGGAATTGTAACCACTTTCGCAAAAAATTCGAAAGGAAATTCTTACATCAAATATGCATATAAAACTTACATTCTTTTTCAATGCTCTATAAACTACTTCGCACAGAAACCTATCCTTACTCGGCCTGCCGTTTTTACTACCTATCAGAATATCACAACCTCGGAATAAGATCCCATTAGAATTTTAGCTTACCTATACTCCCTCACAATGCTGCAATTTATTCATCTTTCACTGTCAGGACAGCTCGTCTGTGGCATTTGCTTTATAGTTCAGTTTGTTATTTGTACCATTTTATTTTTTATTATTTTGAAGCTACATAAAAAATGCAGTTAAAATTAACTTTTAGCAATAAATTTGTATTTTAGCATTTTTCTAAAGGTTTTTTTAATCCATTTTCGCATTTTGCTAGCTTAAACCCTGTGCCAAAAGTGACGCTTCTTTTTCCAAACGAGGTAATTGATGCATAGTTCTTTTGGGGGGCTTTATGATGCATTATACACGATTATACATGGTTTTCTTAAAACAATTTGATTTTTAAATTTTACCACTATAATAGTTTGTTTATTGTACAAAAATAGTAGGATATGTCTTATCTTATTCGCGTTGAAAAAATCCGCTAGCAAGATAGACTGATTAGGACTACAATTTTCAGTAAAACAGATAAGAACCTGTAAAACAAAAAAATAGTTATAATTCAGTAAATGGAATACTTGACAGTTACTTTGCAAATCACACATTTTTTATCTCTGGTAGTGCAGTTTTGCGCAAAATGAACTGGAATTTTGCACAGAAGCTCTAGCATGAACCACTAAAATTTAGTTTAAGTTTTTTAAAGGTAGACGTGTTAGTCCAAAATGCATATAAATTTTACAATATCACTTAGAAACATTATAGGTATGAATTTGTTTGCTCTGATCATTTTCACAATTTTTCTTCGCTAAGCTCCATAGGAAAAATGTTACTTTCAATAAATGTGGTTAGCATAAAAAAGAGGTGCAGTATGCCTAAGATTTGTATTTAGCCTTGCAAGATTAAAAAAAATTGAAAATGTTGTCGTAATTTACCTTTTTATTTTACAAGCAGTCCTAGGCTATGTTTTGTTCCCACGTGCATGAGCAAACATATCAGTTAAAAATCATGACAACCGAGTTCGAAGGGAGATTTTTATATATGAAGTAATAGGATAATTAATAAAAACATTTATTCAATTAAAACCAAATAATACAGAATGATGGCATTTTGAATGTGTGCCTACTATAAATGTGATACATCAATGTTCAAAATTTGATGACTCTAGTTTTAAAAAAAGGAAGTTATACATTAATTTTTACAATTCTGCTTTGGTGTGAAAACCTTGAGGCTGCTACCGCGTCTTTAGTAGGCTATCCTTGTGATGAACAAAATCGAGTCATTTGATTATAATTATGCAACCTTACAACGATGTAAATTAAATATTATTCTGAGTTCGTACTATCCTTTAATTTATTTATTATAACTCAAATTTTCAGCGATTTTGCTGTAATCATCTTGTTATTCTGATATTTATAACTTTTAATTTTTAATTAGGTATTTATTACACACTTACAATTACATTATTCTTTATCCCGAACCTTGATTGTGATTGTAGACCAGACAAAAGTAGAAACGTATTTATACAATCATTGATATACCAAGTTTTCAACACAGTGTAATCCGAACACTGTAATAGATAATTTGCCTGAACTAACCCATACGATTAATACCGTAAATTCAGAATAGCCAAACTCCATGTTCCAAGAAATACCGGTACAACTTTGGATAATGCATTTTAGATATTGTATTCTATAATACACTCAAAAGCTGACTACACGTTCTTTCTCCCCCCCCCCCCCCGGACGCTTGAAATGACTGGCATATCGGGCTTGAAGCTTTTTACTGTCTTCATAGTGTGGTATTGGAAAAGTCCTGAGTGTTGCATACATCCAAGGGTATCTCGCGTTAGCTTATCTGACATCGCAGGAATATGAAGAGAATTGCACTTGAGCAGCAGACAGATTTTTGATTTCTTCATAATTGAATAGCTCCTCGCAAAATTTTTGTCATCAGATTTTCATGGGAGTCATATCTTTATGGGTGGCTCCACCACTGTGCAGAAAAGTTTTCAGTCCAGGGCTCGGAAAGATAAAAATTGAAGCTTCTTACTCAAAGTTCTATCCAGAAAGGAATTCAATCTAGGACTGGTTGGTATATGGTGACTTAACGACAGGGCTGTACTGCTACTTAGGCCTGTGATCGTCGCCGGTGTCCCGGAATTTTGTCCTGTGGGAGATCTTTTACATGCCAGTAAATTTACTGTCACATATGCACACATAAATGCCATCGACCTGAGCGGGATCGAACACGCAACCTTGGCCACAGAAAGCCAGCACGATACTAACTGCGCCATCCAGGCCGACTAGAACTGAAGCCCTTGTTTTCACTGTACTAGGTATAATGAGCTGGTCTAAACTAATGAACGTCTGGTCTAAACTATACACAAGGATAATTACATGGCTTGATACCCAATGCACTAAAGCAAATTTTTTATACACATCCTCGTCTGCATAACTCCAGTTCTTATGTTTCTTCTAGTTTAGGGTGTCCATTCGTCCCGCTTTTCCCGGGAAAGCCCCTTTTTTGGCAAAATGTCCCGCTGTCTCGAAGTTTTATTGGGAACGGTCAATTGTCCCGCTCTTTTGTGATTCCGACTGGCCAGTGTATTTTACGTACCTACATTAAGGAAGTTGCAAGAGTGAAGGCCTTGCTCATTGTCAAAACACATGTATTGTAACATGCGATGACTTTTATGAGTATAAGAAGAAAATGCGCTTATTGATAAAATGCCCCATAAATGTTAAAAGTACAATGGCAATGAGGCATCTACTTCTGCGGAATCAATTGTCTACACCAGTCTGCAGAAGAAATTTTAGAAGTCATTTCAGTCATTTGAGATAATTATTTCTGTGCACAAAGGTAAATTGTAAACGTTCAGTAAATTTTTGTATGAAAATGTTGTCCCCTTTTTTTCTTTAACTGTCCCAGGGTTTTCCCATTATTTTTTAAACGTCCCTTTTTTATATAAATATTATGTGGACACCCTTTTCTATTTACCATATGCCACGCCGTCTAATATATCCCTTTCCATATGCTCCCACAGGCTTACGTTGAAAAGCAATAATTCTATCATTCCACAAATATTTTATATTGATCTAGGGCAGCGTTTCTCAAACTTTTTGAACCCGAGGACCTCTATAAGGTCTAAAAAAGTTTACGGAACCCTAATTTTACATCCCAATTTCAAAAGAAGGCCTATATTCTTAATATTTGCGGTATTATAGGTCATTATAACGAAATATGTGAAAAAATTTACTTCTTTACTTTCCACTTGCTTTATGATATTTTTAATTATGTCTGCGGACCATCTGCATCATCTTCGCGGACCACCAGTGGTCCAAGGACCATAGGTTGAGAAACGCTGATCTAGGGTGACGGTATACACCTGTATATACATCACGTTTTAAATCATAGCTCCTTAAAGCATTTACTTTCCCGAATAAGTCTGCAAAACAGAATCATTTGTTAGGAAAGGGCATTTAAATATGGAATTCATTAACTACATCCGCCCCATTCTAGGAGCCTCTGGAAAACACCTCAAAACTACTCCATTATCTACGATCTTCACTCTTTGTAAGCACACTTAAATTCAAAATCCAATTAAGGAAGCTAAGGAAAACATTATCTCCAAAATAACTTACTATTCAAAGCCAGTACGGAACCACAGAAATCATGATTTCACCACCTCTTACTCCAATTTGAAGGTTATCGCTTTAGACTAGTTACTCTGAATTAGCCTATTCATCGTCACCATCAAGATTTCTCCAGCATTGTCGTCGCCTGTTGTGAGCAATTATTCATCACCAATAACCACACCAATTATCAATTATAATAGAATTTATCATCTCCCTATCATCAATAGCCGAACTAGTTTTCACATAAATACAGAAACACAAATAGATCATCCTCGACACCACCATACTACAGAAAATACGGAAAATAATATTTTTGAGATTAGATTTAAAACAGGATAATAATTTGCACGGGTAGCGGTCCTGAAAGGCCCGGGCCGAATTAATGTACCTACAAAGGGGGAAGTAAAACTCAGGAAAAGAAATACAATTATTAAGTTAAGACCCAACTATTACAAAGAAACATGCTAAATGCTTATTGTGTGCTTAAACGAAAGAAGATGAAAGTCATAGTCAACTAAAGGCATTAGGAATGAAGATTAAATCTATGTAGTCTATAAATACACATATTATAATAAAACAATGAAACCGAGACCAAAAACTAAACAAAAATTAACAAATTTAAGCAATATAAATGACATGCAATATTGTAACAATATTGTTACCCGTCCTGGATGACGCGATATTCCTTCTAGTTAGCGGCGAAATGCTTGAGTAACTTTAAACTAAAAATCTGTAGGCTGTGACTATTCCTGATATCCGGCGGGCAGTGGATACAGTGAATGAGGAAGAGTACAGAGATGTCTGATGGCGTGGTACTGACAACATAGGCGTAACCAGGCCGACCATATGGGGGGGTTATAACATCCGCGGGGTCTGGGGGGTATGGAATATCCCCCAGGGAGAGGGGGGTCCGGGGGTCCTCCCCCGGAAAATTTTAAAAATTAAGATGCAAAATAACGAGTTTTAAACTTCCGGGGGTTCTCCCCCGGAAAATTTTAAAAATTAAGACGCAAAATAACGAGTTTTAAGCTTCCGGGGTCCATCCCCGGAAAATTTTTAAAATTAACACGCAAAATAACGAGTTTTAAGCTTCCCACACTTTATACTTGTATTAAGTAATTTATGGGCAGACTTAAAAAAATTATACAATTTTCCTTTTTTTAATCAATGGGGGGGGGGGGGTTCAAACCCCCAAACCCCCCCCCTCGTTACGCCTATGACTGACAATAGAACTTATTCAGAGATCGTGTGTCGGTGACAATTTACTGATAGATCTATAGCTTAAAGTAATAGCTATGGCAAGAAACAAAACAAATATATATATATATATAATACGGTAATTAATAACCATACCAGACTGGCATAAAAAAGAGTGCGATAGGATTCCGTTGGACACTGCAGCCTCAGGACCATAAAAAGGATATCTTCATGTATTTTATTGGAACATTCGTTCCCCTCCATTTAATTGCCTATCTGCTCATCCTCGTAAGATTAATCATGAAATAGCACTATAGAGATAAGGGCTCTATCTAAGAAACATGTTCCAATCGTGATGAGAAATGCAAGTTAATTCGAGCTCACTAAAATACGTCTACTCATACCCACCGTCTGAATATAATGTTAACTATGTTTACCACTATGTTTACCAATGTCATTCTCTATCTTTTAACTTGTATTAAATACAAACGAAATGACGTGTATATTGTACACAGTGGAGTAGGGAAGGGGGGTCCAGTGGTCCGGAAACCTAACCCTAAAATTCAACAGTTATTTAAGCTCCATTTTGTCAAATATGTAATTTATTTAATTTAATAATGAAATACTGAACTTGTAAATGTAGATCTATTATTTCCACTGTTCCATGTATTATTTAACTTTTATTATAAATAGTAGGCCTAATAAGTGTTATAACGTAGGTAACCATTTCTTGTTTAAATTGGCATGTCTTAGAGTATAGTAAACAAATTTTCTAACTTGTTTTTCAGTTTAAAATGGCGTAAAATGTTATTTTCATTAGTTCAATATTTAAACATTTTCCGTGGGTGGATCCCCGAACCCTCCCCAAAATTATTTTCTGGCTACGCCACTGTAAAATCTTCAGTTAATACATGGAGTGCTGTGCTCTCTTGTTTCTGAAGTGGGCTGACGATAATCTATAGATAAGCATAACTTAATGGCATATTTCGCCATGATCAACTTGAACTGTTTATATTTGGCTAATTAGAACCACTGTCTATATATAGGCCTTCATATGTCAACAAAGAGATGACCTCTGACCGCAAGAGAAGTGAGCACGTATCTCCCAAGAAACACAAACTGAAGTACGAAATGTTAAATATAAACTGCCTGTCTAAATAGCAGTAAGTATCGTTTAAATATTTTGCCGCTGCAGAGTTGCAGTCGCGATTTTGAGCATAGCGATCACTTCCTCCATTCATTAAGAAGCCAGATGCATTGTGAGCGATCGTCACTTTGTGTTTCCCTATTGTTAGAGAGCAGTGGCGGACGCAGAATTTTTTCGGGGGGGGGGGGATTTGAATAGGTAGAAAGAAAACTAAAAAAATTAACTTAGGCTACATATATAATTAAGTTAGTTTATAAAAATGGCCACTT
The DNA here is from genome assembly GCA_964059195.1 of Ectobius pallidus. Classification (NCBI taxonomy): domain Eukaryota; kingdom Metazoa; phylum Arthropoda; class Insecta; order Blattodea; family Ectobiidae; genus Ectobius; species Ectobius pallidus. The sequence goes on along the minus strand of CAXKWD010000003.1, from coordinate 109,352,729 downwards.
ACATTGCATATATAGCCTTTTTTTCAAATTTCGGGGGGGGGGATATATCCCCGCGTCCGCCACTGTTAGAGAGTTAAAAACAATTGAACGACCCGCCAACTGTGAAGTCAGATCAGTGATTCGATTTTGAATGCGAGAAATGTTAGGCCAGCAAACATTCATCGCCAATTGTGTGAGTTTTATGGGGGAAAATAATGAATGATGGAATGGTGAGGAAATGGGTTAGACAAACTCAAGATCTGATTGCATTATTTGGTTGGGAACAATTCGACCACCCTCCCTACAGTCCGGATTTGGCACCAAGCGATTTTCATCTGAAGAAATTCCTTGCCAGAAAACATTTCAACGACGATGATGATGTGAAACAAGAAGTGCAAACTTGGCTTCCATCACAGGCGGCATCATCTTTGACGAAGGCATACAAAAACTGGTATCCCGTTAAGATAAGTGCCTGAAGAACGGCGGTGACTATGTGGAGAAGTAGTGTAAAGTGTAAGGTAATGAATGTTAATAAAGTATTTGGAAAATAATGTTCTTTTTTTAATTATCGGCACTTACTTTAAAAACACGCCTCGTATAAATATTTCTTCTTTCTCTAAACCATTTAAATCAATAAGTCGTGGAAGAATAATATGGTCTTACATCAGATATATATAAAATTCTGAGCCAACTCATTTTATTTTAAATGTCACGAGAACTACAAACTGTGGTAAACAATGACAAAGAACTAGAACACAGAATTTAACAATAGGTACTAACGTGCTATGCACGTGTCTACTGATAATTTGCCTACTCACTTACCAGATCGTTGACAAAACGGTAAGATCCGAGAAGGAAGAACCTGAATATCGCAATACGCATTCTCAATTCTGTAATTTTTCCTCTCCGCAGGTGGTGGGACATAAACAATCTGCATATGGCACTATGATCCATAAATGCTAAATACACAGTTTGCAGAGAAAAAACTACAGTATAGGCCATAAAATGCTTGGATACTGCAGTTATTTGACACTGTTAACTAATGTTTGAATAAAAAAATTTTGTGAAAAACACCATTGCAGGTAGTAGAAAATTACTTCATAAAAACAAAAACAAATCAGCACTCAGCCTACTATGCAAATACTGGATGACCTGACACAGTCCACATTATTTTCCAATAGTATTTTATAAAATTGGAAGAACTGAGTGTTATCTGGACGATAGTAAAAAAATTACGAATTTATCTCGGTTGGCAAAAACTGATTATTTTTTAGAACATTTTTGTAAACGCGGTGTTTGAAAAATATGAATGTAAAAAAAAACTGTTTTAAATCAGATTCTGGACAACTTTCTCGAAACTGTCATTAGGGATAAGAGTTCACTTCTATTGGGCTGGACAGAATAATGATCAATATTGTGACTCCGATTCTTGCAACTGAATATTATTTTAATCACCCTTGCCATAAAAAAATAGAGGTTCTTTACTCAATGAATTGAGCGGAATTATTATTATTATTATTATTATTATTATTATTATTATTATTATTACTACTACTACTACTACTACTACTACTACTATTAATATTATTCCAAAGAAACGTATATTTTCATTTCTTCATTACGTTATGATAAATCTAATGCTTACGAAAATTTAATGTGTAAAAACTGAAAATCGGCAATATTTACGTTCGAATCAATCTTAAAATAGGAATAAATATTACAGCCAACACCATCCCTACCACGATGGACGTACACATGATCCTAAATAATGAAGTGGGCTTCTTTTGTATTAAACTAATACCCGCATGAATGGAATTCAAATTGACAATTCAGTTTGTCTTCTCTCTGATACATTACAAAATGATGACGTGAACGGCAGCACAAAGCTTTTATCTTCTAACTAGATAAAATCACGGAGTTACTGCGTCGCTGCGCTAGTCAGATCTGATATGCAATTAAGGGGGGGGGGTGATTAATGAGAATAGATCTACGCCAGAAAAAAAAAAAGAGGGAGGTAAAATCCGAATTCCCAATGGGAACCAAAACCTTTAATTGCCACAACGTTTATTCGAACTCTTGTTTTAAACGGTGTAATAGCAATAGTAGCAGTCGTAATATAATTTTTAAAAATTATAATAATATGCACGACACTGTCTTTAGGGTTGAAAGCGAACTGATTTTAGATGTTATTATTAGCCTAACAATGAGCAAAGTGAAAGATTGTGGTCTGGTCTTAGATTGTATTAAACTATAGACTTGGAAACTACTTCAAGGTCTGAAAGGAATTTTTAATTCACAAGTTTTCATGGCTATGCTTTTATTTCAGATTAAACGTAACATTCGTTTTAATAGGGGTGATGCTAACAACCTTAATATAATGTTTGTCATAAAGCTCGAGTTGTAATTCCGCTCCTCGTCAAAAGTAACAACCTGTTTCCATATACAGCCATTACCTTGAAATTGCTCTGGGGTCTGAACGAGTAAGGATAGGAAATGCCCACAATTTTCGAACCCGTTCTGCAACACTGTAACTTATTTCTCGTAAGTCAAGCCAGGTTATGAACTATAAATTCTGACCTCCTACTTTCATTTCATTTAATTTATTCTTGTATCATGAAATTATACAAATGTTCACCCATGGTGTTACAAATAATTTTACACCATGGGGAGTATTTCATACGAGCTACATCAGAGCTCAGTTAGCATTGATAAATGTTTAGCTTAAATATGTTTACTGACCTGACTATCCATTTTTTACCCAATTTCCTCAAAACAATAAGTTTGTTTTTCCCCACTTCATTTTAGCATTTTAGCTATACGTTATATTAAAAAAGTCCCATTTCCTTTAGTGTTTTCTGTATTTTTTTTGTCATCGTTAATTTCTTATATGCCACTTGCCATCTTTAATTTTAAAATAAGTTATATCTTAGTGCTTCAGTTTCAGGACAACTTGAAATTATATCCCTAAGACAGACTGGGCATCGACCTTTCCCAAAATTTCTTCTTATCCCTCTAAGTTTCCATAACCCTAATCGTCACCTAACTATCCAATTTAAACCTATCTCATCTAATATTTTCCTGATATTATGTATCCTGTTTCGATTACCTTTTTCATTTAATTGTGATTAGAACCATATTTTCACTATACCTTGCAAATGTTTTAAAGTCATTTCCCCATATTTCTATTTTTACTCCATATATATATACACGAGTATATACCTAGGTATATACACACACACAAACACAGAACTAATTGGGCTCTACAAATTTAACGCAAGGAGTCTGACAATTACTGTAAGTCCTGAAGAGTATGAGTGTGTATGACTAACAAAATAGCTCATGGGATTTTGAGTAAGTTAATAGTCTATGCAACAAAAAATAAAATATGCGTGTTGATCATGATTTTTTTCTTAAGTTTGAGACATTCATTGATTTTCTTTCCAGTTGCAGTAAAGATAGGAAAACTAATCCGTGCTACTTTTTCCAAACAATTTATGTAACTGTTTTTATTTTTAATCACATATTTTACTAAAAATTGTGTGAAAAGTTTCATTTTAAAGTATGCAATTTTTTTCAATATTAATTTTTAAATAACTCAAAAACTAATAAACTGAAGAAATGAAACTTCTTCACAGTACTAGTAAGCGTATCTATTACAACACGAGTACATACGAAAAATTATGTAGGCCTATGTAGTTTTAAAAATTTAGAAAACAGGACTTTTACTGAGTTCGCACGACATACACCTCGGGCGTTATATGATGCCGGTCCTCAAGCCTTAATTAGTGCAAAGGCAAGAGCTCAAGACAAAAGGTGACTTGCCTGCCTTGCGAACTATATAGCTTTGTGTCTTCAAGTTACAGCTAACAAAATGCATTTCAGATCTAGCCGGAACTGTTACTCGGCGATGTAAAATTGTAGAAAAAGTTAGGTACGGGTGTCTACGACCCGGGTTCCAAAAGGTTGATCCTCCCTCATTTCAAACGCTTAGTAGCCTACACCTAGGTTTCGCTTTACCCCCAGGATAGCTCATGATACTCAGTTTTCTTACAGATTAAGTCGATACCTGGACCAAAGTGGCACCAGAAGGATTATGTCAAATGAAAAATCCTAATAACCTCATCTGGAATAGAACTAGCGACCTTCTAGTTGGTAGCGCATTGACTAAAGCAACTACAATACGGTGCCTCTATAAAACTAGCAAGAGCCTCATAATTACGGCCCGGAAGTTAATACTCTATCAGGGAAAAAAAAAGGAAAAAAAAATTGCTCTGAAATTTGAAAACTATGCATATGCTACGGAACCAACGAAGTGTGCTCTATGATTTACGTAATTTTAATAGTTTACATTCTCTTGTAAAATGAACTACAGTATAAATTATACAATTTCCACACCCGCTCACATGACTTAACACTATCAGTACCATCACATAGCTCTTGACTACGTTTCATTCGCCATTTCAACAATTGACTATGGAACTCTTTGCCCATGAGTGTCAGGGACTGTCGAAAGCTCAGACAATTCAAACAAAAACTGTTTGGATACCTAACTCACTCAGTCTTATATCGCTTTGTACATAAATAAGTATTAGTTCTAATTGGTTACGATGTAAGTTATATAATCTAAAATGTAGTAAGATTATAGTTTATTTTTAATATTGTAATTTCAATTACAGTATTACTGTTGTAATTTCATATCATAACTTCAGTTATGTCTCCTTTTGTTTATTGTATTTTTCTTGTAACAACCTTTGTATTCTAATTGTATATTTGGAGAAAAGAAGACCTGAAGGCCTTATCTATTAAATAAATTAAATAAAATGGTAGAGGTTTAAAATTACATTACAAAACTTTTAAAAAATACAAGTTCAATGGAATACATTTTAGTAAATTCAAATTAACGAAATGAAACACCACTTTAATACTATACAATCAGGTCTGAAAACATTGTTTTATATACTGGCAATGTACAGTCGGGTCTCAAAATATTCACTTAGCCAAAATAAGCTGTAAATGTTTGAATAAACAGATACTTTTTTTTAGTTTTTTAGCTCATTTAAATTCTGTCAGAAATATGCCGTTTAAAAAAGCCTATAGAATATCCAACAGAATTGATATATCCTGAATTTAATGTTATGACTATAGAAGAAATTTATAAGCTCATACTTATAAAATACTTTCACAAATACCGTAATGTGCATGTATCTGATCCACATAACTACAATACTAGAAGAGATAAAACATTGCCTTTAATACAACCAAAATAATAATAGAACTTTAATAGAACTTCGCCTGTTCTGGCTCTAAACAAAGCAATTATTGTGGTTCAAGACTCTATAACTCTATAATTAGGTTCAGAAATAGTGCATATGAATAGCAAAAAATTCAATAAGTTTATCAAAAATCTTATTCCATAGCTTAAAATTTACTTCACTCTGTAATTAGTAGACAATTAAGGAACCATTTTATTTGTTATAACTCAGGATTTCAATTTTGTTCTTCCCACTTTTTTTTGTTCTTTCTTTTTTATTATTATTTTTATAGGTATTGAATTCAAATTAGTTATATTTTCTTCATGTATTGTATTTGTGTACAAATTCTGTAATGTAAATGGCTGAACTGTGCCCGAGCACGAGCGCTTGCTCATTCGCGTGGTGTTGTGTTGCATAAAATTTATTTATAAAATAAATAAATAAAATAAAATAAAATAAAATAAATAAATGTGACAAATTAATAAAATATGCATCAATATTTTAATACCAACTAAATAAGATGCTTTATCGCAAAAGAGACAAAATATGCAACAATATGCGAAATGAAACAACAATTTTCTGTTAATTATTTCATGTCTTGTACACATTTTAACACTAGCAAGTGAGAGTGCATTATTAAAAATGTGATTTTTCATAAAGTTCCGGGGCCTTCTCATAACATATTACTATTAGTATCGGTACATATTTCAAATAATCAAAACCTTCAAAGAAGTGTAATAGAAGACTCACTTCGCCCACCACGGTTCTTGTGATGATAATACCTCAATGCAACAAGATGTTCCATGTTATGACCAAGCGAGACGGATGGCAATATAAAAGATTTACGCAACAAAAGGTGGTCTACCTAATTATTCACGAGTTGCTCCACACTGCACATTATGCGTGACAGAAACGTGACCGTATGCAAAACTTAACACCTTCCTTAAACTTAAACTGATGATCAGACACTTAGTTCATAACCTACTTAGGGTGCGGAGATGAATGTGCCATCGAGATGCTAACTTAGATCGCATAGTACAAATTTCGCCCTAGTGAGCAACTTGCAATGAACAGACAATTTCTTAACATCAGCTTCAAGAATCATAAAATCTAGTAACTAAAATTAGGAAGAGAACGTGTCATAATAATAATAATACTAATAACAACAACACACACCGCCAAAATTGAAATACCTTAATTTTCGACGGCAATTGAGTTTGTCAGCAAGATAATTGGGACAGGAATAAGATTTTCTGCCAAACTGAACGACAGACTCATGTGAGTTCCAACATAGATACATCAGTGATTCCATACAAGAAACGGATGCTGTGAGGATGTTACACATAATAATAATAATAATAATAATAATAATAATAATAATAATAATAATAATAATAATAATAATAATAATATTAATAACAATAACAATAACAACAACACTATGCGATATAAAGTAAAATAAGTGATGAGTAGAAATCAGGGCTCTGGTTTCGAAAATTAAGTGATATCCAGGTTATTACTTTATTTTTCATACAGCAGTGAATCTCCACTTGCCTAAATTTGAATGTTTGAAATGCACTGAACAAGATGCAAAATTATATTTTTTTAAAGTAGTAAATTTTATATCATTCTAATTGTTTTTATTTGCTGCACTTAACTTATCTGATGAGGGGATTCTACTAATGAGCTTCAATGGGATTCAATGAGCTGGAAAATGATGCTACGCTTCATTATGAAAGGCTATTATATTATTACTTAGCCCAATGGTAGGTCATTTGACTTCCGTCTGCAAATTTTACTCCTCCTATCCTAGACATCCTCTTTCAGTAACCAGCATTTTCTTTTCTCCTTTAAACCGTCTAGCAGGTGTGCTCTTCTTCTCCTATGACACGGAGTTCCCTTCAATTTTCCTTCATTGAAGTCGTGCAGCAGACAATTTCTTCTCCAGTTTGCTTTTCTACGAAGAATTGGGTTCAGGATTGATCTCTCTACCTTTCTTCCTAGAATCCACTTGTTACTTTGTCATTTATTTTACTTTATTTTTCTTCTCCAGAACAAAATTTCAAAACTTTCCACATACTTTTACTCCATTTTCCTTAGTGTCCATTGGTACAGAGCAATTCCCAATCCCATTCTATGTTATTACAAGTTTTACCGGCACGACGAACAAAACTGAATGCACTAAATAATGTTGTGAAGAAATTTCTGGACATTGTGGAACTGTTGGATTACAAGTAATTTACGTTGAAAAGTTCTCTTCTCAATATGAACCAAAAGTTTAATTTCTTAATAACACCTTTCGACTGATTTCCATCCAGTATAGAAACCACCATGAAAGGCAAAGTGAAAAAGAAGAAAAAATTACATAATGTCGTAAGTGCATTTCTACCAGAAAGTTTTATATGAAACTTACGGCCTTTTGGTTCAGGAACTATTGCGCAAAAGACATAAACCGTATGGAATTCACATCTACATTAAGTGAGAGTGATTTTGAACATACAACTTTTTGGCAAAAGATAATTCACGTGTGTTTGAAGTGGATGATCACATGAATTCATTTTCTGTGGAAACTTGACCTTCTGGCAGCAAAGTGACAATAGCCTATGTAGTAGGCTTTGAAAAGTTGTGTTCGCAATTTTGATGACAATATCAATTTCCCGACATTATGCCCACAATACGAGAAATCATATTTAATAGTTTTTGTATTTTCTTACGTAATTCCAAATTTCTAAAACAAAAAAAACCATAATGACATTGCATTCCTATCATAAGTACAGTATTTAAAAATAATGAATATCAATCATACTCTTCAGTTTTATAAGGACTTGCCGTATTTTACGGACCATAAGGCGCACTTTTTTTCTTTGAAAACAGAGCCTTGAAAGTGGGTGCGTCTAATGGCCCGAAGTACACAAAAAAATTAAAAATATGAAAAATATTCCCCCAATATCATGGTTATAAACAAGGTGTTATAAACGATAAGACAGTTACAAATTTTGGCACAGACTGTACATTAGTGCATTGTCACAATCAATGTAGGTATACAATGCGAAAAGAAAGGAATGTTGAGTTCTTTTATACGAAAGGAGTTTTATCCAAAGAGTGGTTTAAATGAAGGCAATAAACTCTAAACAGCCTTGTCCCGTTATACTTACCGTATGGTGAACTGAGGGTTGGAGGGTGTAAAAGTATTTCAGTCGTTCATGAGAAATCAGTTTCGGTAGTTAAAATTTACGCTATGCCACCCGTACAAAAGAGATTTTCGTACAACGCAGGTTTAAAGTTAGAAGTGATTTGCAGTGATTCCATTGTACAAGGTTATAATTTGTTTATGCAATGAAGTGCATTATTCCCTAGAGAATGTGTCGTTTAGAATCGCATTAAATTTCTTTTCCTTTAAATTTATATTCTAAAATCAAGGTGCGTCTTATGGTCCGGAGCGTCTTATAGTCCGTAATATACGGTACATTACTTTCGTTTTCATTTTAGCAGGAAGCAAATATTATTCAGGCTGCATGCTCTCGAGAAGAAAGAATTACGCCCACGTAAATGAGAGTACTGTACTAAACTGTGGTTTGTTTTAGTTCCCGGAACAAATGTAAATATTGAGTAAGTGTTGGAAAGTGGAAGACGGGACGTGAGGTGGTCAAATGACACAGAAACCAGAGTACAACAGTGCATTGTGTTCCACTTCCGGATATTCTCCGGCTGCAAAAGATTATAAAATCTAGGAATCACGCCAAGTAACTGGAAGATCACGCAAACTTGTCGCGACAGATTCCATGTAAATTTTCACAGCTGTGAACTATCAACAAGTAGTGAAAAAATACAAGAACGTTTCAATTGTAACGCTTGGAAGATTAATTATCTGCGAGTACTCTAACAGAGGGGTACGCCGTATCGTAGTGGTTGAGGCGCTGCGCTACACACCGGAAGGTCGCAGGTTCGATTCCCGATGAGGTCGTTGAGATTTTTCAATTGGCCTTCCGGTGGCACTATTGCCCTGGGGTCGACTCAGTCTCTAACAGAAATGAGTACCAGGAGCAATCCTGGGGGTAAAGGCGGTCGATCCGTAAGGCTGACAACCTTACCACCTCCACGTGCCGAATGTCCAAAATCTGGGAGCCTCACCTCCTGGAACCCTCTGGGCCTCCATGACCTGTATAGGGATTACTTTACTTTACTCTTACAGAGATCACAATCATTCATTATGTATGCTGCTACATGAACATATAGGCCTAAGAGTATGAGTCAAAAACGTACTACATTAATTATACATGTGCATTCAGATCGAACTTCGTACTTCGTATACCGGTACTGATAACCAGGATCACGACTTTTAATTGCAATTTCCATACGGAAAAAAGTCAGAATAAGGCAAAATAGGGGACAAAAAGGTGCTACTAAACTCGTTATGTAACAAACTTAAATTCACGAACAGCAGACTACTGACGAACTCCAGTGAAATGAAAAAGAAAAATGGAATATTTGGTCATTATTTTTAACCATTGCAGGTGTGCCTTCTGTCCCGAGTTTGCTGAAAGCAGACAGGTTCACTATTCCCGCGTTCAATGCAAGGTAATGAAAAGTTCATTTGAAGTTGCTTAAGGTCTTAAATAATGGAACGAAACAAAGATAATTATAATATAACAAAAAACAATGAAACTCAAAAGTCATAGGCTATAGACGATGAAATGCGCTATAGAAGACCATTAAAAGCTGCACTAAAGTACAAAAAAGGGGGAAATGGGGATTATGGGCACGGTGGAGAAAAAAAGACATGAAAACCCCTAAAAAGGGCAGAAAAGGTGCTAAAAAGGTCTCCATTCTCAACTGTGTGCTTTTTCACAGGAGCTCTAATTTATCGTACGAAAAAATGTTCGCACCTAAAAATCCTAACCCTGCTGATAACCTTCAACATTGATGAAGTACACATAATTTTAAGCCTATATGCGAATCGCAATGAAATTTATCCGATTCTCCGAATCTTTTCACTCTGGTTAATCCATTTGCGTGTAATGGTACATTGGGAGCAGAAAAAGAAAGCACTAATAGAAATTCGGAAATGGAGCACTATAGAGGCCCTAAGACGTATTTTCCGTGCTTAAGCAATCGTTTGCTACAAGTTTGCAGCAGCTATTTTAGAACCCTAGTTTGCTTTAAAAAAGGATGCAGGGACTGTGAATCATAATATTCAAATTCCATAGATAAATAGTGAAAAGTAGACTACACTTAGTTTCATTTAGATTATATGAATATAAAATGTACTACCCACTTTCCGTCGGAAATTCAAGAATGAAAAAATGTTCGTACACTAGCCGCGAGAGTGCACTGCAATGACATTCAATACGATCTCAATATGATACGCGTCTATATGGTTATGGTATTAAAAATGAACCTAGTACAAATTCGCTCATGAATTTAGCCATAACGTACTCAATTCGAATTGAATGCGCCAAATTAAACGAAGTAATATTCAGATGTTCATGACACCCCGCCAATTCAATAATATGATCGGCTTCCTCCAGCAAAGAAGAAAATAGGCCATCAACTGATAGATCGAGTACACATAATGAAACACTGTTAATATTTCATTACTGAATTTTGGATACTGAAAATGTGTGAGCGTATATAATGTTGAAAGATGGGTAATTTATATCTTCGTGACCCTTCCCCATTCCAAACCGTACAAATCACAATGTTCATTCATTCCGATATTCATTGGTTACAACACCTTAGCGGGAATGATTTTTCATTTCAGATCATTAGTCCCCTCAGTTCCTCTTAGTACAAAGTGCCTTTGTGACAATTTTAGCACAATAAAAGTACATTATGCATTTTTTTGCATATATTAAGTTATGAGTATGTTTGCGAGTTTCATACGAATATCTTACTTACCATTACAGGCAAGTTGCATACGACTGTTACTATTCGACATAATTAAATAATTTAGATTCATAAAAAGAATCGGGTGTCCTCGCGCAATCAGCTGTTAGCAAGTTCTCGTATTTGTACTTTTTTGTGAGAGATGGCAGCTGATGGCGTACGGTCAAGTCTTGGCCGTTTTCTTGAAACGAACGCTACTACAAGACGAAAAGAACTCAAATTACTATAATATTAAAATTTACACTAACAGAATTGACTTTATTTTAAATACAGGCAATTTATTACGCGGTTTGATTTGGTACTCTCAAAGGTTTCAAGATCGTACCGTGTTCGATAATAACAATACCACACCTGTGTTATGATGAAAATATTTTTCGAAATGGATAAAATATTTCATACCGTTACACGACATGAAATAAGCGCATTAAAGTTTGGTCGAACAAAAGTGCACATCTACTCTGCTGACTACTACTGTTAACAGGGTGTCCACCAAGTAATGCTGAAGAAATTCCCGACTTATTCCCTGATTTTCATTGATCATTTCAGAAATTCCCGACCAAAATATGATTATGAAGCACTTTCTAATAACTGTATAAGAGAAATTATAGGATTACACATACTTTAAACAAGAAAAACTTCTAGTAACAAAAGTAATTGCAAACAATAATTACTTAGGCTATAACAGATACAAAAATTAGGAACAATAAAATAAATTAAATATACCTATTAGCAACTTAATTTGTTGATCTAGAGCAGCTGCAGCTTTTTCGGGCTCTTAAGAGTAGTTTTCTGTTCTAGTTCTTATCTTCAGCTTTGTAATTTTTCGAATTTTCCCGGATATTTTAACAAATTCATTGACTTTTCCCTGATTTTCCCGACCATACGAAATTCCCGGCCTTTTCCCGGATTTTCCCGACCAGTGGACAACCTGTGTTAAGCAGTACTCTCATTTTATAAAAATAATTACAACTTACAAAGGACCTGAGATCCTATGTTCGTAACTAAGTGAAAATATATCTTGTAGATAAACTGGTATCGGTGAAATACTGATGTGTATTAGCGTATCCCCATCTGTAAGCGGCACTATGGAAATTAAATTAGCAGTCAACTGCAATAGCTCCATAGAAAACTATAGACTTAAATATTAGTAGTTTTAATTTACAAGCAGCAGCACACAGAAATATTATGCAGGCCTACAGGACTAACAGCGAACGTTGAACTCCATTTTCAATAATCTGCCGGTTTCAATGTCCATTCCTACTGAAAGACAGATTTTCATCACTAAGTGGAACAACATACAAACGCGACAGCTTAATAACCGCAATATCAATATGGACTTTCCAGTCCAGTCATGAACAATAAAGGGCTTTCTGATAAGAACATAGTAGCGTCCAGATTTCAAATGACAGTCATATACGACGCTACAAAGCAACAGTGCTTTTTCTCCATATCTGTAGGCTATTCATGTTACAGTCTATGAATAGGCTACGTAAACGGATTACATACGCCTATAATAAAAGGAAATCCTCCCTGTCTCGGTTTGAAACAGGAAGACATTTATTTAAGACGAATGTGAAGGTACATTTTGACGAACATCATACTTCTTCAAAGGAAAATTTGTTCTTATAAAGCCATGGAGATCTGGGGCGTCACCAGGAATTTTATTAAGGGGAGCAAACTCAACAGAATTCCAACACAACGATTCTTACTTATTAATATTATGCTAAGTAAACAGTAGTCTATAATATTAAATATTATTTTACTTTTGTGATATTACGGAGTTAAATTAACAATGAGGTTAACCCAAATTCAAGTGATAATTTATGAGGCAGGTATCGGCATTTTATTATTATCATTTGAAAAACAATTTCAAATAACTAAGTACATTAATATTCACATAGTTTCCCGATCCCTGATTTCGAACGCCAGCTGGATTCGACGAGGCTGCAAAGTTTTTAAATTTAAATTTTAAATTTAATTCTTCTGGGCAACAGCCTAGATTATTATAAAAGCGAGTTTTTTTTAAAGTTGTATTTATACTCCTTTTAGCTATGAGGCCATATCAGGATTTCGGGATCTGTGTCCATGCAGCATGGCAGGGCATGGAACTACTTATTGTCAATTATTTTCTATTGTTAGTGTATTTTAAGGAGTATATTTCAACTGATAATAATTTAAATGGATACGGTACAAGATAAAATGGTGAGGATGATTCATGGTATGTAAATATCCAATTCCGCATTTGCCTTTATGGCTGGGGAAACCATTGGCCGGCCAAGGGATTTGAACCTGGGACCTCCCGAAAGCGAGTCCAAGATATTACCATCTCGGCCACCTCGCTCGGTAGGTTATAACTAGGGGGCGGATTTTATGACATGTCATATTTTTCCCTTTGCATTATTTCAGGTTTCCGAATAATTTAAACCCAATTCCAAGCATCCTGGTGAAAATGGAACGGCTTTTATTGTACATATAACTGCATATTTAGGAAATTTTCAACTATTGTAGCATATTTAGTATGAATATGCATATTTAGGTGATGTTTTTGGCTTATTTGTGTGCATATTAAATAAATTTTGAAGTTTCATATCATATTTTGTAAATTTTGCATTATAACAATACTTTTTGAGAATTTACAGATATTTTAAATAATTAACACTATATTTTAATAAAATGTATTGTAATGAAACTTAAAAAATATACACAATGTGTAAGTCTTAAAGTCATATTATAAAAATTTATTGATCATATTTTAATGTATTTTAGGTCATAAATGCATGCACATATCCTATTTTTTAGGTCATAGAAATCCGCCCCCTAGTTATAACAATTGTATACTTGCTAAAGTGAGTATAAAATATTTCAATTTTATTTATTCTCCCTGCAAAAACTGCAAGTTGACAGAGACAAAGAGTAGGCCTACCAAAACGTTAACGAGGTCATACCATAAGGCATTCCAAAGGGGGGCATCTGTCCCCCTTGCCTCCCATGCCAACGCCCATGATAGAATCGCTCTTCCCTTGAATTTGATTCCATACTTATAAATCCGCTGATATCACATGATGAATGCTTATATTAATATAAATTCAGAACTGAAAGGGTTCAAAGGTTTTAAGTGAACATGCAAAGTGTGACTAAGAGCCGTTTTCTCCAAATCCGATTGAACTTGGTATAAGTCAAACCCGTTCAATTTGGGTATTGGGTTTAAACAGACTTTCATTTTCTCCAAACAATTTTAGCGGACGTTCTGTTTAAACGAAATGCTCGCGGGTTCAAACGATCTAAGAGGAGTTGGACCATCTTGACAGTTTACCGGCTTTGGAACTTGAGTGTAACTGGCCAATCAGGGACCAAGGACACCGATGTTGTGTTTACTTATTTCCAATATGTCTGCCGTTTGTGAAGAAGGAGATTGTGTTTTTATTTTGTTAAAGAGAACTGTGTGTGTAAAATGTGCTCCCTAGTGAAAATTGTAGTGTAATTATAGCGTAATAATAATAAATTATAATTTAAACATCTGAAGTGTTGTGTAGAGTAATTTCTTCAGTTGTTTTCTTGAATTCTTTTGGGAAGCTTTCTACTTTCGTTATTATGTCTTCCGAACAGCTTCTGATTTGTCGCGAATCCATATTAAATTGAAATTAAATCGTATATAAGGTACCGGGGCTTGTAATGTTTACATTATGTCAAATATACTATTTAATATGTTTCTATATAACAGCCTATAATATGCCAAATGTTTTAATATAACAATGTTTGGGGAAAAGGTATTTTATGCCGCGCACGAGTTATCCACTCCCACTTATATAATATTGTTTAATATGATTTTTGGTGCAAGGGTCTTTTTTTATTATGAAATATTATTTTGTTGTTTATAGTTGTGATATATTATGTTTGGTGCAAGGGACTTATTATTCAGTGGAAGGAAAAATTGTGCGCGGCATGAAGTACCGTTTCGCCGAAATTTCTCGAATCTGTTCCTCCCTGAAAGTCTTACCGTGGATTTCAAGAAAACAACATTTAAATTGAATCTATTCATTTTACCTACAAAATAAAAACCTGTTTACCCTGGAATGATATTGATTTGGATTATATGAAAGGGGAGCAGGGTGAGTCGTAAAGTATAAACTTGTCTTTTAAAGTACCAGTGTTGGCACTGATATTGACGAGAGCTTGTGAATAAAATTAGTATTTTGTATTTTGCAAGTTGTGCCAATTCAAATTATTAGAATTAATTTAAAGGAAGGAATTGGCACATTTTATTTGTGGATGCTCTGATTACATATAGTGGTGGTAGTAGGCCTAGTGTTAATATGCCAATTTCCAATTGAAATGAAATTAACACTCTTCCAGCTGGACCATCACCACCATGAAAGCCTGATGTATTATGGACACCTCTCACAGATGTAATATGTAACGCTCAATGTTGTGGTATCGAGTTGAGTCATCGGTCAGTGACTGGTCTTTTGTTTGGTTGTAGAGGCACTTTACCGAAATTCACATGGAATTATCTTCTCTCCTTAGGAATATCCATGGAACTTGTGCGTACTATACTTGTGGGGTTAATAAAGGACTCGCTTTGTATCCTACACAGGCACCTGTATTCCACTTAAATAGTAGGTTATTAATACTCCTCCAGCTGAGTTAAGCCGCTTAAATCAGTAAATCCTAATTGTATACTTATGTTATTTACTCATATATTGTTAATATAGTAATACTGAGGCATACAGTACCCGTATTCAGGAACCCTGTGGTCAGTCATGAAATGAATTGATGCTATTTTGGATAAATAATAAAAATTAAAAACTCTGACACCGACCTGGAAGATTTATATGATAGACAAGTATTTCCAATAAACAACAAGATGTCAAGCAGGTGATGTTATTTCCCTTATGGTATTTCAATTTATTTACTGAAATTATTTTATTATACTGTCCATTGGGGCATATAATTAATATGGCTTGATTTTTTTGACAAGGGATTCTGTTTAAAAAATTTTAACTATGAAATCATTCCCATACCTTCTTCAAATTTGGTACATAATTTGACATCAGTATATAGCCTAATCTATTTCCTAGAATTTATTGAACATTTTTGAAGACGCAATTTTTTTTTAAATTCAAAATTTTCACTTTGAAATTTGAAAAAAAAAAAACAAGTTTCATTAGAACTATTAGGCCTATGTGTTATACCCTAGTTGTATTTCAGTAAAAGTTAGTATTTCTCTTAATATACATGAAAACTACCTCTCTACAAATTTTCGAGGTTAAATTTTAATAAAAAATGTGGTAGTAAGTAGGCCTACCCTTCTGGAAGAGTTACAGTGAAATAACTGGTCTATGTAAATCGTTCATGCTTCTGGTTGTTTGTCCATGAACACTGTAATTAGTTTTTAATCTGACATTTATTGATATTATCTCTTATCATATAACAGTATATACCCCTGTAACTTATATACTTTTAAATTTTCAAAAAGCGGTTTACAAGATTCTCTTTTTTTCTTTCTACATTATTCTCATTGCTCCTTTTTGTAATTTAAATATTATTTCCCCCTATGGGAAGAGTTGCCCCAGATTATGACTCAATACTTCATCACAGAGTAAAACATGAAAAATATACCATACATAAGGCATCTTGTAATATAGGATATTCAAACCTTAAAGCAAAGTATGCTGAACTAAGCTTTGAAATTATTTCATTGTGTCTCTTCCAGCCTAGATTTTGGTCAATTTGCAATCCTAAAAACTTTATAAATCCAATTTCTTCTATGTCTTGTGTTTGGTAATTATTTAATTAATTATAAGACCCTCTGTAGCTACTCGGTGATAAATATCAACAATTCTTCCATTCTGTGAGACCACATAAGTTACCGGTAGGCCTATGTAATTTCTCATTGCATTAAGTCCAAAATTTAAGCAACAGTACTACTGTAACACAAGGGTAATTAAATGTAAAATCATTAATATTTTATCAAGTTAGTAGAGCTATTTTAGGTACCAGTTTTGTCAGTGAAATTGTGAATATTTAGGAGAATTAGGCCTACAAATGATACCTAGGTAAGGAAACTGGTTGTAGTGGTTTTATTTGGGTTTATTGTTTTTTAAGTTGTACTAGATTGGGGGTTTATACAGTAATAATTGTTGGTCATCAAATTCTAATTATTCTATATTGGGGGTTTGCAAGCTCTAGCCCAAATTATTTCTTATGGGAATCCTCAGTTTGACATTCACAGTAATTTTTTTTTTTACATCCATTTGGCTGGAGCAGTTATATTTGCTGTATAACCTATTTGTGAATTATGAAGAAGCTGTTCCCAATTTTAATAGTGATCTGCCCTTGTAGGCTTACTGTTCTTGGTCTTGGTCGCCCTAACCTCATTTACGTCCATTGGGGTATAATCATCATCTATCTCATCAAAGATTTCAACATATCTATCATTCTGTTTCACCACTTGTGATTTCCAATCGTAAAATTTGAATTGAACAGTAATAGAAGGTTAATTTAAATATAATTGCTATAAAAATTGCTAATATTATGAGATATTGTCAAGGAATTTCCAATAAAATATCTATTTAAACCACAGAGCAGCAGTTTAAACCCTCAACATTGAGGGTTTAGCTAGATCCCATGTTTAAACTTGATGCAAGGCTTAAACTAGTGTGGGGAAAATCATTTTTACTTTAAACTCAGGATTAAACAAGTTTGAAGTAAATCCAGGTTTAAACTGACTTGGAGAAAACGGCCCATACTCTCTTTGGAAAGCTATCTTCCTCTAATCACCCACATGATCTGATACCAAAGTAGTTTCAAATATTCCCTACTGCTACTCATGAAGATAATTAAACACCGAATATGGCTTAGACCAGCTAAACGAAAGGCTACGATATATATATATAATTTTAAAATGAAATATCCAATTTTTGCAGTCAAGAAAACATATTAGGCCTATGGGCTCCAGGGTTGCCTACTAGTGTATCTGGAACTCACTGACTCTCTCTGCTACCATAAGAATAGAAAAGCACATAGGCCTACAGGGAAAAGTAGAAAAGCCGTATCCCACCAAAAAATTACCGAATTCTGTTTTAATTTTAACAATCAATAACTTAATATATCACTTTCACAATGGTCAGAAAAATATAAAATAATAAATATCTACCTTTACTGAAGTTCTTGATGCAAAGATTTTTGAAAGTTAGGGCATATCTCCATCTGAAACAAAATACACTGAATTAAGATAAACTGCAATACTTAATTCTTCAGATGCGCCGACTTGAAGATATTATTAGGGGGGCAAGAATTGGATTTTTAGTAGTTATACATAGACCTTATAAGATAAAAACAAATTTTTGGAGGGCGGCAGAAAGTACATTGCCCCCCTCCCTAAACAGTGCCTACAATTCATACGAAGTGTTAATTACACTACACGTTGTACTTAATCAAACCCGCGCTAATACATAATGACACAAGTAAACAGCCCAAACATTTCAATTTCATCACACATCCCATCAGGATGTACATAAGGGCACTATTACGTAAACACATAAAAAAAAATGGTTACCGAAGGGAAGGCACACACACACACACACACGCACACACACAAAAGTACTTAATCAACAAAACTTAAAATAAAGCATCCGTTGTGTTTAACATGTTTCTCATTCATTTTGTGTCCATACAGTGCGTATATTTAGTTTTTAATTAGAATATTCTAAATTATTATTAAAAAAAAATATCAAATTAGTAAAGCATTTCGCTGCCTCACGCCGTTTTTAATATGGAATATTATACATTTCTCATTCTTTATATTTTTAAAACTTCGGGACAATTTGTATAATAATAATAATAATAATAATAATAATAATAAAGTTTTATTTTTAAAACTTCGGGACAATTTTATAATAATATTAATAATAATAATAATAATAATAATAATAATAATAATAATAATAAAGTTTTATTTTTCCTGGTAGAAGGCCACAGGCCATAGGGTCTTCTCTTCCACTCAACTAGGGTTAAATCATTTTACAACAGATACTACAGAGAAGAGAAAAAATAAAACTAAAACTAAAACTCACAACTGTAGGGCCTATACATAAAGAAACAACTTAATATTAAACAGAGAATAATAGTTTAATAGGCTTATAAAAGTTTCTTAAACAATGAAAATTGTTTAATTTGACAGTAAAATATAAACCTATGACTATACAAACTAAAGAAATATTAATGCCAAATCTGATCTGAAAAGTTGGAAAGGAAGAAACAAAAAGAGTGAACTCAAAGAAATAAGTTTTGTAACTAGACTGGAGTGACATTAATTAAAGAAGGAAAGAAAACATAATAAGTATAAGCAATTAAACACTAAAACTGACAAACAGAAAGATTTAATGAGATAATCTAGATAATACATGAAAAAGCATGATAATGTGTTCAATAGATCAATAGTTTTATAAACGTTTTTAATTTCTTCAGGGCATATTATTAGTTACTAAATATTTATTATGAACATTTCAGGCCTAGACATAAATTTTTAAGTTTAGCAAAACAGGCCCTGGCATGCTTTCCGTACAATGCTATGTTATGTGAGATTTGATTGTAGCAAAACACTAGTTTTTTTATTTATTTTTTTATTGTGTTGAGTCTTCTGTAATTATTCTGATTCCAATTTTTCTTAAGTGATTTGATTCACATAATAAAATTTAAAAGAGCGTAATGATTATTTACTTCTTTTCCCCTTTTTAGCACCTTTTTTCCCACCTTTATCCTTTCCCCCAGTTTTTTCCATCTTCTTAACATTTTTTTCTTTCTTCTTGTCTTTGGTTTCCAGTTCTAATTTGAATAGATCTTCAAAAAAGTTGTCACCCACTGCTACTGTAAGAGGCAGTACTGATGATGGTTCTTCTACCCTTACTGATGGAATTCTTTGTGCCATTAATAGTTCATATGCTGCAGCAGCAAGTGCTTTCTTCTGCTTCTCTTGCTCTGTCTGCTGAGGCACTTCCATGGGAGGCTCCACAACTTCTGCTTCGTCCTCGATAATATTAGATTCCTTCTCTTTCTCTGCCTTCTTTCCTTTTTTATGTTTCTTTTCTTCTTTTTCCACCTTACCTTTCTTTTCTATTTGTTTATTCATCCCCTTTTTGTCACCTTCCCCTTTCTTTTCTGGCGTTTCTGCATCATACTCTGATTCCTTTTCATCTTGGTCCACTTCTTCCTTTCCTGTTTCTGTGTCTCGTTTCTCTTTCTTTGCTGATCTTACATTTTTGTCTCCCTTTTCTTTCTTCACTCCCTTTTCCTTGTTTGCTCCCTTTTCCTTCTTTTCTCTTTTTTCTTTCTTGCTTCCTTTTTCTTTCTTGTCTCCCTTTTCATTTTTGCTTCCTTTTCCCTGCTTTTCTCCTTTTTCTTTCTTTTCACTCTTCTCCTTTTTCTCTAGCATAGTTTCTGGTTCTGGTGGTGGCCTGAGACCCATGGGCACTGTAATGCCGAATGGAAATGACATCACACTTGTCTGCAGAGACGTGTGCAGTGCTGTGTCAATCAGTGAATAGCAGAATGGATTGGCAAATACGCTATAGAGAACTTCCAGTATAGCCACAAAGTCTTTGAGATATTTATCTATTTTGCTTGAATTCCTACGGAGCTTCTCAGTCAATTCCTGCAACGCCTCAGCCATATTGAACTCTTGTAATGCTTTTTCAGTTGACTGCGAAGGAGAAATAACATTCTCTGACAACATACTAAAGTTATACGAGGAGGCTGAAGCTTCAGGTATTACTTGCTCAACAGAATTCATTCTGACAGATGACTTCTTTGACATACTGGAATACTTTCCAGGAACCTCTGAAGATTTTATCACCTTATTAGTAGAATATAATGCTCTCTCTGAAGAATTTTCTAGCATTGCTGAAGAATTATGTATTACCTCTATAGACTTTGCTACTCTCTCTGAAGATTTTATTTTCTGGGAAGAAGTTGCTAACAATTCTGAAGAACGGACAATTCTTTCTAAAGAATCTAAGATATCAGCAGAAGACAGCTGCTGAATGACTGATTCTCCAATGGGTCCCTCGAAGGTGCTTGGAGGTTCAGGCAGATGGATGTGCAGCTGTTCCGTGCAGTTGAGTACAGCATTGCGCAGTTCTTCGAACACTTGTTTCTGCCGCTGGTGGCGCTTGTGTATCATGTTGTATAGGTACTTAAACCATGATAATAAAGTTTGTTGCTCTAGTGGTGGGAACTTGAGTTGGTACATAGCTTCTGCCACCATGTCCATAAACCAGAAACCAAACAAATTGTCCAAATAATCTGTACCTTTGCATTTTCTGGATAAAATCTCATAGAGTTCAAGTATTGGCAGCTCCTGGTGGATATCTGGTTCTTCCTCTGACTTTGGTTCTTGTTCTGACATCTGTTCCGATTCCAACATTTCCACTTCAGCCATCGTCCCTGCCTGGTAACTGTCGACAATGCTCTTCCATTCCTACATTAAAGGAATTGTCAAGATATCTTCTTTTTAAGACCGAAGTCAAAACATGCCTACTTGATCACTGCTTCTACTTGTTCTTACAGTTGTGTTTGATTGAAATCATTTTTATAAAATAGTTTATATGTATATAATTGTTTATATGCATAGACTCAGTACCGGTATTTCTTATTTCTTACATGTTTTGCTCATATTTTGTCAGTGGGGGGGGAGGGAACTCTATGTTTGAACAGCATAGCTCTAAAACCGAAAATCCTCTCACAACGAAATCTCATATCCAGGGATGGGTCCTCGATACTTTCGATACCTCGATACTTGCATGGTATCGGCATCGAGCGATACTTCAGAAAACTCGCTCGGTACTTTTTCGATACTTTGATAATTTTGCTTTTAGTAGTCTACTAAAAATAGTAAATACTTCTACTTCTCCTTGAAATGGAGAAAACCACTCTGTGACTTTTGTCTAGTCATAAATACTTTCCGACTTTTAAAATCCAAACAGAAGAGATTCTTAATTGTTTCGTTTCCTGTCAAACGTTTCAATAACAACCAACAAGCAAGCTGACTGTCCAAACCCCATTGTAATTTTTGAACAAAAACTTGTAGCCTAAGTGGACTGTTTCAAAAACTAATTTTAGTTTTAATGTAGAGTTTAAAAATAATTATAGGCTACCGGTACTGATGATATTAAATTTTGTCTTATTAAATATGCACACTTAATTAATTTAGTTGGTATTACACAGTTCTCTCAACTTTTAATTTTTAATGTACCTATTTATTGAAACTGGAAACGTTGACGGTATCGAGTATCGAGGAAAAAATCATGTATGGGTATCGGGTATCGAGAATCGAGAAAATCTGGTATCGACCCATCCCTATCCCAGTTAATTATATCTTCTGGGGATGTGACACAATGCACGGTGACGACATTCTCTTACTTTAATACAAATTTACACGAAGAAACTTTCGTGTTTTCGATTTAATGGTGGGGGGGGGGACTTTAATGGTTTTGTTTAAGTTTGTACATCTGCTTGTGCTATGACCTATAAATTAGAGTTCTGAATGTTATGAAAAATTGGTACGCTAGACAGCATGTAAATCACTGTGTCCTGTCCTTTATTCTTAAGGGTTTCTGTTGTCCTAGGAGGAAAACCTACTTCGAGTTAGTTCCTCACCATGTCCCTTCTAGTATTGATCAAAATATCCTCTTCCCCTGGAGGCATTGGTATATAAGTCCTTCGACGACGTAAGGGAAAATGTTAATGTTGTAATGTTTATTTGCTTGATCTTTTAGTTTATGTAAGCTTAGAAAAGAATCTTGACCAATGCTATTTTAAGAATGAAATACGTGCATGCTTATAAAACCAGATTTAATGGTAGCTTAGTTATGCCAAAATTTAATCTGACAAAGACTAGACCATCCCATTTATAATTAAATCCCAAGTGTTATAACATCGATTAATAAATTTAAAAAAAATTTCATTAATAAGGTTTAGTCATTATCGAACAATCCATCATAGTATAATCTAAATGAATATCTACTGCTTCAGTCTTGTATTTCATTATATGAATTTTTTTACTGTCGATGTGTGTATTGGTCAAACGAATAACGATAGTATAATATAAATAAATAAAACTTAACATTTAACATAAAGGATAGGTAGACAATTAGCTGTGCTTTAGTTGATATAAATAATCGGGGGACTCGCTAATGTGTAAGATATCCATAATAATAGTAATAATAATAATTTATTGCATCTATAGCTATACATTGTATAGATAGACATTGTCAATATTATTTAGAACAAATAAGGTTACAGTAACTGCAAAATCATTTATGTAAAAAATCCTTAAAAGAATAAAATGTCTTCTCATACAAATACTCTTTCAGTTTAAATTTAAAACACCTGAGATATGCACATGACATATGCTACTGATGGGCCTTTTTTGGAGTCTCTTGACTCTGACAAGCTTTCTTTTTCTTAAATATTTATTACCTCACCTGTAGAAGATCTTCTTCACCAAAGAGAGACTCTGAGTCAACACAAGACGGGAAATGGAGAGACTCCATGGTGAGAGACCAATTCTACGCACGGCCTCCTCCTAGGATAGCAGAAACATTTAGGATACCGGACAGGGCACATTATCCAGTCCTGAATCCAGGAAGGGGATTTCTCAGTACTGAAAAATCCCCTGCACTTTCAGGAATGGAACCCGGGTCACCGGAGTGGAAGGGCGGCGGCGGACTCTGCCAAGTTATGAATGAAATTGAAGAGCTTTTAGCAAAAACAACCATAGTCCAAAACCCAAATTTTTCAGTAGAAGCAAAAAACTTTCTCCCTTTGGCAGTTATTACTTCATGAATTTAAAATTTTTGTATAATTAGGCAAACATATATAGAAATATTTTGATATAATAATGTTCCTTTATGTGTAACTTCACTGCCCTGAAACCAGACCTGATAAAGCTGAAGAGACATGGACTATGGCTGTTTTTGCCAACAAATTTTAATCCGCTATCTAAAAAATTATTAAGAAAGCAAAGAAAAAAAAAATTAAATTAAACAATAACAAGAAAATTCTTAATTACACGTCACACTAATTAATGTTATTGAAAAATATCAATATTAGCTATTGTATGAGCTAGGATGTTTATGGATCCTCGATTCCACTGCTGTTATCATCAGAGGAGACGATGCTTTACACAACAATGAAACAGCTGATTCTAAGAAACTGTTTTCTGTATGATAGACAACTTCTAACAACAATTTCACTAGGTATTTGCAAAAAACTGAATAAACAATGGTGGTATTTGCAAAAAACTGAATGGACAATGGTTGTTTTTGCTAAACTTGGTAAACTTTGTAATCCTATATTTGAGGGACCATAGCAGATTTTACCATATCATGTAGCTTAAACAATGACCAGTAGGCTGTAGGCACCTAACGACACAGAAAACTCAATTTTCAAATTTTTGGACTAAGGTTGTTTTTGCTAAAAGCTCTTCAATTGTAACACAGGTATTCCAAAGAGATAGCAGAAAAGGAGTCTACCATGATCCTTGAATAACGTACATTCCTCAGTCTTTGCTGTAACCGATCACAAGTAACCTATCAATAACTTCTCAGCAACCATAGAGAATAGCAGAAACGAAAGCATAAAGGAAAACATCACACTAAAACAAAATATTACGAGTTTGAATCAAATTATTGTACACCTTTCTCAATTTACGTATGGAATGGGGGTAATTCTCTTAATACTGATATTTTACGGATGTACAAAGGTAAATATATAGTTAAGGAAAGCTGTTTTGTAACATTTTGCGCTTATCGCTGTTACCAAAGAATTACAGCCCATACAAATTAATAATTTAGAAAAGTTACCAGTCATAATGGTTTACTTACTTTATTACTTAATTACTTTATTAACCAATTTTCAGTGCGAAATTTCTGCCTTAAGCAGTTCGAAATAATACTGCAATGGCCATATAAATTATTTTTATTCACATACAAAATGCACATCATATTATAATCTAAAACATATCTGTACAGAAGAAACACTTCGTGACACAATACAAATATTTGGGGGAAGACTGAATAAGGATATCTCCTTTCACTATGCAATCTAATACTGTATAATATATTCTCAAATGGTATAACGGCTTTGCTCATGCCCCATTCATAATATTCTGCCCAGCTCAACGACTTGAATTAATAATTCATGAAGGTTATGCATGACCGAAAATCTGCCTAATGTTCTCATTTGATAAGGAGGGGGATAACATGAACAAGCATCGGTTTGAAATTTACTGTAGAAATCTGCGTCAGCAACAAACTTATTAGGGATGGGTCGATACCAGATTTTCTCGATACTCGATACCGATACATGATTTTTTCCTCGATACTCGATACCATCAACATTTAGGGCCAGTATGACGACCTGCTGATATCATATTTATCTGCCAGATAGAGAACCTATCTGGAAGTTGGCCAAGAATTGCGTATTGTGATCTCCTGACAAAGTCTGTCTGGCAAGACAACTTCCAGATAAGCTAGCAGGAGGATGGAGTGGCTGACAAAGTACCAACTGCTAGTTAGGGATCTTGGTTGAAACAAGATGGCAGTGTCCCGAAATTTTTTTGCCACCTGCATTTTAGAACTGATGCCGGAAGATTTAATTTACATAAAATTGTCATTTTGTGCTCACATATGAATGAAATAGAATTTAACAAATAGATTAATGCACTTAAAACGATATGTTGTTATGTAATTTAATTGTACAAATACAAATCCGAGCTGCCGCACCTAGCGGAGGACTACCGAACTACAACAAACACATCTCTCTGCTCAGCGAGGTAAGGACCATTTTACAAATTTTTACTGCATCCTTGCCGGTAGCAGTTCAGCGGTGGTATTACACGGCATCTTCCAGTTAAGCTATCTGGAAGTCACGTATCTGGAGGATTTGTCATCAGGTGGTAATACAGGCCCTTAGAGTTTCAATAAATGGGTACATTAAAAATTAAAAGTTGAGAGAACTGTGTAGTACCAACTAAATTAATTAAGTGTGCATATTTAATGAGACAAAATTTAATATCATCAGTAGCCTATAATTATTTTTAAACTCTACATTAAAACTAAAATTAGTTTTCGAAACAGTCCACTTACAAATTTTTGTTCAAAAATTACATTGGGGTTTGGACAATCAGCTTGCTTGTTGGTTCTTATTGAAACGTTTGACAGGAAACGGAACAATTAAGAATCTCTTCTGTTTGGATTTTAAAAGTCGAAAAGTCAATTTCAAGGAGAAATAGAAGTATTTACTGTATTTAGTGGACTACTAAAACCAGAAAGAGATTCCGCATTTCCTTGAATTGCAGAGTTACCAAAGTATCGAAAAAGTATCGAGCGAGTTTTCTGAAGTATCGCTCGATGCCGATACCATGCAAGTATCGAGAGTATCGAGGTATCGAAAGTATCGAGGATCCATCCCTAAAACTTATATTACTTTCTACTTACAATTGTAAGTTTGGACATGATCTCAGCATAGCAGAACTCCCCTTGTGATAAATACACAACATAACTAAATAGGACTGACAGTATTTTCGAATTGTTCTAGATCAGTAATTGCTGATAATCAGATTTAATTTGCACTGTTAGTTGGCTCGCTTTCTGAAATGCAAACAGCAAGAGCCAACTTGATGACATGATTGTAGAAAGGGAGAACGATCCAAAAGCCGATACCGTGCCAAATTTGTAAACAGTTCGATTCAACTAGTCACCTATGCAAATGTGTGCATGCCGCATGCAGTCTGCAATATATTTGCAACTGCTGGATCCCAGTAGGCCCCTAACAGGTATTTTTCAAGGGAATCTTCCAAACTAACCCTACACGGAAATAATATAATACATTTGAGCTCGTGTTTCCGTGTAGACCCAACGCCACTTATTAACAAGACAATTGTGAAATTAATTGGTGGCCTTGATTGGTTTGTCATAGCAACCGGGGGAAAAAAGAGCATCGTAGAAATCGATTTTTAAATACAACACATCAATTTTGTTAACCCGCTCTACTTGATTCATTTGTTTATATCATTACGAAAACCATATTTTTTTATTATTATTTAGGTGGACAGAAGGGGAAATGAATGCAAGCCTGAATGAGAAAAAAATGAATGATCAACTCACGATGCGGGTTTTTTTATCATTTTTTTTTTTTTATCGGGGTTAGGGATCTCGAATCTGAGATTGTTTATGCATGATTTGGGTAAGGTTCATGAATCTGTGGTTTGTTTTAACCGTATCATTCCGAATCTGTATGCTCATATAGCAACATAGGAATAGTTTTATTCGTTCAATTATTCATATTTACTGCGTAATGCAATATAATTAAGAATAAAATTACGTAATTCATGCAATTTATGTAAAAACGCTGACATTGTTAATAAATATGATTTAATTACTTTTCTGTTAAATAAATGATTTAAATTAATCATGCAGCAGTTGAGCAAATTATGGCGGGCGAAGCCGCGACCTCCTGCTAGTCTAATTTATTTGAACTCGTTATTATAAATATTATAAATGGTTTGGAACTTAACAGTGAAGTGAATCAATATTTTATTAATATGAGTTGATTAACACGCTTGGACAAATGGTCTGTGAAACGCGTCCTACCAAATGATTGGTAAGTGAATTCCAAGTGTGTTAATTATCTCATATTAATAAAATGAAAATATGAACTCATGTTTCCGTGTAGATGGTACTCGATTGTGATAATGATTGAAGGTGTCCTTGGAGGTTAGCTGAAACCGATTTTTGCCATTTTACACCACAGCCATTTCATAAATACGGGTGGGACATTCTGACAAATTATAGAAGCTATTTTTGTTTATTACATATCATAAATAATAAACTAGAATTGGTTCTTCACATTCTGTAAAATGTACAATGCCTTCTCCTTCACACTACATGCAAAACATTATTTAAAATTTATTCTGAATATTTTAAATTTGTTTTTCAAAATCTGTTACGGGTGGGACATAATTTGGACACTGATTTTAATGATGCAAAACAAAAGCTCATTTTCTATTCTGCTATTACTGTTAGGGTCTTAATGTTGTTATTAATGAAGGTATGAGGGATTAAATACAAATTATAAACTGTTTCCAGGTTGTCAAAACATTTATTTAACTCATTAATAATAATTTAACAAAACTATCACGGTTACGGGTGGGACGTTACGGGTGGGACAAAAATTCCCTTGTTTGTTATTTTACATAGTAATTAACCACACATATTTTTTGAAGTTAATCTTATACCAAATTGTACCTTAAGATGTATATTTTCTCAAATGAAAATGGACATAGCTGATTACTCTTGACTACTTGGTATTAAAGAGTGTTAAAATCATGCTAAAAATGGCAAAAAAAAGTAACTCAATGCAATAAATAAGTAAATCAACAGATTTTACACATGAAACCACTTCAGATACACCTAAGTCCTTAAAATTCAGAGAATTTGAGGTTTTAAACTTATTTTTGACCACCCAATTGCAATAATTTTATAACTTCTCTCTTTGAGGGAAAAATTCCATTATTTTATGAAATGGCTGACCATCAATTTGTCGATCGCTTCGATTTTGTTAACCCGTCCTACCAGATTTATTTGTTTACAACAATACGACACGCAGAGATCTGCTTTTTTTAATAGGTGGACAGAAGGGGATCGTGAAAGCACGCCTAAAAGGGAAAATATTGAATGATTTGGGCGAAACTTACCATGCGTGGTTTTCTGGTATTTTTTTTCCTCGGGCGGCGCACTTTAATTGTGAAATACACCTCAAAGCCGTGCGTTTAGTTTTTTAGTCATCAATCGTATTAAATGTCTATGCATGATTTCGGTAAAGTTTATGAATCTGTGGTTGGTTTTAATCGTTTCATTTTCAATCTGTACGCCTATATGGCAGCAGAAAATTCGTTTTATTTGTTTAATTATTTATATTTAATACATAAAACAATATAACAAAGAATACAATTATGCAATTCATGCAATGTATGTAAAAACGATGCCAGTGTTAATAAATACGTTTTAATTATTTCCTGTTAAATTATTTAAATAAAATATTTAGTGGTTGAGTAAACAATCGTGGGCGAAGCCAAGGGCATCTGCTAGCTGTATAAGACTTTAAAGCTACTGAAGAGAAAAAAAATGCCGTCTATACCGACAGAAAGGCCTAAAAAGAGCGTATATACTTCCTGTATTCCTCCGAATCTACGAGTTACTTCCGCAGCCTTAAGCAAGCTTCGCTTAGCCCAAATGGTTGTAGTGACACTATCTAATCGAATCGCAGTTCAAATTTTAACTGTCTTTAACTTCTAAGAGATAAATGGAGAACGCCAAACGTAACTAAAAATTTCATAAAAATAAACTCATGTTACATCAGCTGGTCATAGTTTGTGATGCAGGGAGGAGCGACTTGTCCGAGTACATTATTGTAAAGGTACAAACAAAATTTTCGGTTTGCGATAGTGGAAAACATTAATTTAACAGATGGTACATGAAACTTTTAATATCAAGCCCTACAAATCCTATAAATAATCTACATCACTAGAATAAAAGAAAAAGTTTCTATTAATTTTAATGTAATTTTATAAGGCAGTTTAAAATCAAAATACTAAAAAAGGTCTAATGAAAAAATTAACAAAAGAGCTTTTGAATACCAAAAACAGAGCACCTCACCAGGGCCATTATGCACCCGGGTCTCAAATTTTCCAGTCCAATAAAATAATCACTGAGCGAACACACGATTGGGAAAAGTTTGTCATTTGGAGTACATGTACAGCACCACCTGCTTGATACTTTCATTTTGTGACTTTTGCACAGTTTATCAGAACTTCTGACAGTTTTGTTTAGGTATGTAAGAGCTTAAAAATGAGGGTATTTTTCTGTTATCATTATCCACTTTTCTAATGCAAAACCTTGCTAGTAACTACGAATGAAGTAAACTAAAATGTTCCCTAAGGCCTACAGGCCATGGAGGCCCTGAGGGCTCCAGTACGTTCAGGCTTCCAGATTTTAGACATTAGGCACGTGAAGGTGATAAGGTTGTCACCGGCCGCCTTTGCCCCCAGGATTGCTGCTGGTACTCATATCTGGTAGAAGCTGAGTCGACCCTAAGGTCATACTTCCACCAGAAGGATTAGGCTATTCCAACAACGTAATCGAGGATCGAACCAGCAATCTTCGGTTTGTAGGCCTCAACCACTACGCTACGGCGTACACCTATGAATGAAATATCAATCGATAATAAACATTTTCGTTAAAATATTTAATTAAAAGTTTATTCTTCGAATAAAACTTTATATTTTATTTCGATACCTCGACTTTGATATAACAAAATCCCACCTCAAATCCATAACAATTCAAACAGATTTTAGATTCTGTTCATGACTATGATGATTTGAAAAACTTCAAACGTACTTTCAAGTTCAAAATTTACTTAGCTGTATGCTGGTATATTAAGAAAAGAAATTACGGTAATTTTTCTTATTCCATTAGGTGATTAGAAGAAGTAAGTAAATGAGGAGTGAGTACAACGCAATTGACCACACCCAACTGTGACTGCATCTCTATTCTAAACGATGCCACGTGCTGCGGTTATTATAGTAAATTTACCTTGTTCCGACTATTTAGCATGGAGCTGAGGAACCCCTGTGCCTCTATTAGCTCCAATAAACACAACTTCACACAGAATAGCTGGTAAACTTAATTTTAAGACCATTAACCTATAAACTCATGGAGCAGCAATGCTATCTTGATAGTGACGGGAAGACTAGAAAAGACACATGTATAAATATAAAGGATGTAGCATTACCAACAACTCGCTTAACGGAACCGAATGCTCTGTTTAACGTGGAGTTTGGAAACAAAATATACGTTCTTGAGTGTCATATCAGGAATGCCTCTTGCTTAGCATGGTAAATTAAAACTGATATGTCCCGTACATGAAATTCTCACTCTAAATCTTATGGTGAACCAACGGTTGTCAACACATCAAATAACCTCCTCATGAACAAAACAACATTAGTCCTTCTAATCCAGAAGTTCATGAAGAGATCTAAGTTATTCTAAATTCTGTACAATAAATTTATCATAGTCTTGGTTCAACACCTAAGCTAATGGCTCTAGTAGCGTTTAAACTATAGGGTGAATCAGAAATCAGAGTGTTTACAGTGTTTTGCAGATGACAAACAGTTTAGTTTGTCTATCTCCTTGCTTAGATACGCGGTCCAATCAGAGACGGCGAGACGGAAGGGAGACTCTCACTGCTAGTGGCACTTCGTAAGCTCGTACACGTGATTGGCGGTGAAGGAAAACGCTTCTCATTTGAAAAATACTGTAGATATAAGGAACCCATGGTCTCCGGTGGCTCATTATGGAGTAGTTTCATTGCTTTCGTTTTTAGACTAATTACCTTTGTATTTGTTTACACGGAATATGATTGTTCCAAACAAACCGCAACCTTAAATTAATAATAATAATAATAATAATAATAATAATAATAATAATAATAAATCTATTGATAGAAATTACAATATAAAATCTTTATAAATGTGAATTCGAACATCATCCAAGAAAGCAAAGCTTGTGCTCGGGGGTGAAATACACTGAAATACACTAAAATAAAAAATTAGTTACTTACTCAATGGCAATAGATAATTCTTAGCAAGCTAAAGAAATATTAGCTATCTTATGGAGGTTCATTGCCGTCCCGCCGTTCAACAATATTCTCTGCTAATTCCATCCAACCATCCCTCGCAAATCCTACTTCCCTTAAATCTATCCTAATATTTCCTCCCATTTACGCCTAGGTCTTCCGATGGTCTATTCCCTTCGGGTCTCCCTGTCAATACTTTTTAGATATGCACTAAAATAATTGTAGGCTAGTGTGCCTAACAGAATTTGCTATAGGATTTTTCGGAGGACCACTGGATTATAATCCAGAAAATATGCAAGCTTAGAAGTGCAGGAATGTTGAAGGAAGCAGGAATAATGGAGAATGAGAATTGTCACTTTTTCTTCTGCTCTAGAAGACTGCTGCTTATTTCTTGTAACTATGCTTAATATTTATTAGTATTTATTTTATTTCACTTGGAAATTTTTTAAGGATAATGTCAAAGGTTATGTATCTTGTCTATAAAAGGTTGTTTCTTAACAAGAACCTATAGTAATTTTATTGTTATCTTCTTTGATTACAAGTTGAGCTATATCTTGCTCAAAGATTACTACGGCAATTTCTTTAGATTGCTCGTAGGAAAAGAGGAGCTGCAAGTATGCCAAAACTCCAAAAAATGATAAATGCTGAATTACTTGTTTAGGCTAGTAATTTGCTAGACCATTCCTTGGTCTTTGTGAGTTATGCCATATTTTGTTCAAAACTACTACGGCAGCATATTTAGCTTGCACGTAGAGGAAAAGGAGGAGCTGCAAGGATGCCAAAGCTCCTGGACAATTATAAATGCAGTTTCTACTTGTATGCAAACAAATTTGCTGAGTCCTCTAGACTCTTGTGAAATTAACCATATATTAACTGTATGTAGTACTTAACTTGTATAGTGACTGCATCTGATGAGAATGTGAATGCATTAGCCGGACTATGGCTAATTAGGTGAAGTACAGTTATTGATGCTGTAGCTGTAGGTTCCTGGTTGAAGTCATCCCGAACGGTGGCCAATAGTGAGTCCTCCAATGGCTGCAACTACGCTCCACGACATTCCAGGGCTGCTGCAATTCCAGTCTCCAAACTGGCTATGTGTTGAATATCTGCGTTGTTTCCATGCTGTAGTCTCGTAGGTGCTGTAGTGTAACTGTACTACTAATATGCAGACTTGTGGTCTGTTTGCTAATTTGGGGCTGTGCCCTTACGAAGCGACGATCGGTGAAGAAGTGAATAAAGTCTAACGGCCACAAAATGCGTTCACATAATCATCTTACAAAAGAGTCATTCATAAATTCGATGGAAGGCTGATCTGGACTTTTCTAGATGCTTCCATCCTAAAGCAGGCTTTTATTAAACAAGATAACATGCTGTACTTTTTCTGAAACATACAAGAAAGTATATGTGAAAATTTGTTTTATTAAACAATATGCCTTTGTGGAGAAATAAATAAATTTCTTATGGAAAGTAATATAACTTTTAAGTATACTGTCTCTAAAGGCAAGTATAGCTAATCGATAGTCCGCTTGAAGTGCTCTACGCCGTTCTGTCCATAGGGGCAAGTAAGAGTATTATCGATTATCAGGCTGGCAATCGATATCGGATCGATGCCGGCAAAACAGCATTCTGTTGCTAGTTAACATTAATTACTGAATTCAATGATAACAGTTGATAATAACTGGAATAAATGTGCAAACTATTCCTTAGCTAATAGCAATATAGCTCATAATAGATATTTTCTTTAACTAAATGTAAATAAAGAGATACAAGTGTGCCAAGAATTCTGTTTGCTAGTAACTGGCGTTAGTACCATCTAGTGACTTGTATTAATACTTCATTACTAGTATTTGCTATAAAAGTATAATAAATGGGCTCTAAGCTCTACGAGCTTACAATAATTATTTGCATTAGGCCTAATATTAAAAAAAATTACAAACATAGAAAAGTATGAGTTAATATTATTTACAGTAGGGAGAACATGTTATATTTACAACAATGTAAATGTACGAGTTAATAACACAATAACTATTATTTATATATATATATATATCACCTTGACTATCACCTTGACGAGGTGGGGGGGCTTAGTACCCAATGAACTAGACGACCAGACTGGGGAAGTCTAACTTGTTAGCTTGCCGGCTGGTAAGAGGTGAGGGGAACTAAGTATAGTCCCAACGTGGGAGAAGGCTTGGGAGACTTTTACCTGCGTACAGTGTTCAACGACTTGGAGGGCGGAAGAAGAAAAAAAATTTTAACGGCCAAAGAGGCGGAAGAAACACTTTTACTTTTATACCCCGGGTAGATGAGACTCGTGAGTCAGGGATGACAACTCATCTAGGAGAGGAGCTCCAAAATAAAACCGGGTCCAACAGGAATGGAGGTTGAGCGTCGGACTGGTAATTCGACCTTGTAAAAAATATATTACTCGAAAGCCTCATAGGATTCAGCCGGACGGATATCTTGGAAATCGACCCACGCATGTTAATAGGACACGATCTGGAATAAAGGACATATTGAAATTAGGAAACTGGAATGTGAGAAGTATAAATACAAAAGAACAAGAATTAGAAGAAGAATTAAGCAGAAAAGAAATTAATGTAGCAACCATAACAGAAACTAAACGGAAATTAAAAGGGACCAAAGACTTGAATCAATATACAATGATTTATAGTGGAGTGGAACAGCAGGAAAGAGCTAAAGGTGGAGTAGCTATACTAATTGATAAAAAGTGGAAAAACAAACTAGAAAGTTATTCTTATATAGATGAACGTATTGCCACAGCAAGATTTAAAATAGAAAGAGGCCATATGACAATAATAGCTGTTTATGCACCTGAGGAAGGCAGAAAAGAGGAAACAAACATGTTTTATAAAAAATTGCAATCAGTTATAGACAGGTATACTAGAAGTGATCACTTGATTATAAGTGGGGATTTGAACGCACGAGTTGGTAATATTACCATCCCAAATATAGTTGGAAATAATGGGGAGAGTGTTGTGAATGTTAATGGTGAAATATTAAGAGAGTTTGCTACATATAACAAACTGAAAATTTCAAATACGTTTTTCAGGAAGAAAGACATACACAAATACACATGGAGTAGTCGAGGATATAGGTCATTGATAGATTATACAATTGTTAATGATAAATTATGCTCACATGTTCAAGACGTAACTGT
This sequence comes from Ectobius pallidus, assembly GCA_964059195.1. Lineage (NCBI taxonomy): Eukaryota > Metazoa > Arthropoda > Insecta > Blattodea > Ectobiidae > Ectobius > Ectobius pallidus. The sequence continues at coordinate 109,317,737 of CAXKWD010000003.1, read as the reverse complement.
CCACAGAGGCAGCGATATATATTCAGATCACTATCTGGTAATATCTAAAATTAAAGTGATAGCAAGATGGCATAAATCGAAAGTAAATCAAAAACAAAAAAATGAAGATGTGTATAAAGTTTATTTATTGCAAGATGAAAGCATAAGAACATTATATGAAAATCGGATGGTAAGAAATATTCTAGAATTACCAACAGAGGAAGATATAAATTTGGAATGGGAAAATATTACAAAAATAATCAACAAAACAGCAAGTGAAGTGCTGGGAAAAAAGAGAAAATTAAGAAACAAGAGAGGCCTAAGAATTTGGAATCCGGAAATTAAAAAAGCAATAGAAGATAAACAACAAGCTTATAAAGCATTTTTACAGTTGAAAACAGAACAAGCATATGAGATATATAAAGAAAAGAGAAAAGAAGCTAAAAGAATAACACGACAAGCACATGAAGAGTCGTGGAATAAATTTATTAGTGAAATAGAGCATGACATACATGGAAGACAGTTAATAGGGTATAAGTTAATTAAACATTTGAATAAAACGGAGAAAGATGTAGCAAAATTAAACATAATACCTGAAAATCAATGGATAGAGCATTATACCAGTCTGTATTTTAGCAACACAGAGTTTGAATCAAGAAAAAACACTTTAGAGGTGGAAACAAAACTAAATGAAGTAGACCCAATAACCCTTGCGGAACTGGATGCTGTACTGAAAACAATAAAAAATCGAAAAGCTCCAGGATTAGATGGAATGAATGCTGAACTCATAAAATACAGTGGAATAATGTGCAAATTAAGAATATTACATTTTATAAATAATTGCTGGCAAAATTGTAAAATACCCGAATCATGGACAACAGCTCTAATTAAAAATATATTCAAAAAAGGAGATCGGAGAAAATGTGGTAACTATAGAGGAATAAGTCTAATGAATGCAAGTTACAAAATTTACACGAAAATAATAAACAATAGACTGAAAAATATCACAGAATGCATTATAGGGGAAGAGCAGAGCGGATTTCGTAAAGGCCGATCCTGTACAGATAATATATTTATTCTCAATCAAATAATTGAACAACGAAGAGAAAAAAATTTAGAAACCCATATTGCCTTCATCGATTTGGAAAAGGCCTTTGATAGAATAAATAGAACACAGTTATGGCAAATATTAGAAAATAAGGGCTACCCACCACATATCATTAAGGCTATTAAAAGTCTATATACAAAGACAAACATAATAATTGATACTGGAAATAGACTAAGTAGAAAAATTTTTACTAATATTGGACTTAGACAAGGGTGCAGCTTATCACCCACTTTATTTAATATTTACATGGACGATATTTTAAATAAATGGAAGATTTTAGTGGATCCAGGAATCATAATAAAAGAAAATGTTTGTATTAACACCCTGCTGTTCGCAGATGATCAAATATTGATATACCAAAGTGAAGACAAACTGCAAAAATCTTTGTATGTCTTAAATAATATTATTCAAAATTACAATTTTAAAATATCAAAAGAAAAAACAAAAATTATGGCCTTTAAAGGACATTACCCAGTCAGATCAAAAATCGTTTTAGAAAACGAAATCTTAGAACAGATATCAGATTTCAAATATTTAGGATGTAACATAAGTTTTAAATATAGCACAGATATAGAAGAAAAAGTAAACAAGTTCAGAATGATATGTGGGACTATACAAAGAACATTTAAGAATAGAGTGAGAAGAGATACAAAAATGAAAATGTATAAAGTAATGGCAATACCAACGTTATTATATGGATGCGAAACTTGGGTACCAACACAAAAGGACTTAAACAAAATACAGACCACAGAAATGAAATTTTTAAGAGGAGTAAAAGGCTGCACAATACTAGATAAATTAAAAAATGAAGAAATCAGGAAAGAATTAGAAATTGAGCCAATAAGAAATAAAATATCAGGACGTAGGCAGCAATGGCAAGAACATGTTTTAAGAATGGAAGATACTAGATATCCAAATGCAGTATTAAATTACAGTCCAAAAGGAAGAAGAGAAAGAGGAAGACCCAGGAGACGCTGGAGAAACCTATGAAGCCGGAACGGGCAACGCTGCCCAAACCATGGAATGAAGATGATGATGATGATATATATATATATATAATATATATATATATATATGATTTTGAGTTAAATTCATTTTAAGGTTAATTTAACATAGAAAATGTAGTAATTGATGGAAAGAATTAATTGAAGTAATATATTTTTTTATAATTTTAGACTTGAATTGATTGTTGTTTGACCCAGTTAACTGAGTATGGTTGCTAATAAATGAATTGAATAGTCTTGGGCCGGAACTTGAACAGTGTTGAACTCCAGCAGGTGTAACGTTTTTGGTTAAGTTAATAAATTGACTCCTTAGCGTGTTATATTCATGACCTTCTGACCTATATTTGTCACGATTTTTTATGAAAATAGCCCAATGACGTTTTTATTTTATTTTATTTTATTTCAGAACTGTGATAGTAAACTAGTCATGCCTGAATGCTAGAAATTTCTTCCGATCCAAGATCCAAAACAGTGGTCAACTTTTTTTTTAAGCTGAAGGGCCATTTTCTTTTTGCAGAACGTATTGTTTTATTGATTATTAATAACATGATACTTACGTAACACGAATATACATATTGCATTAACTATAGGGATTACTGAACAATATAGCCTACATGTGTGTTTTATATTTTGTCTTCCATTTTGAAATGAAAGTGATTAACACAAAGTACAGTAACATCCTTGGATTTAATGCGATACCTGACAGTGTTTCTTTGTCACTAATTTCCAATATTGGTATAGTACTCGACTACTCGTATTTGTTGCGGGCAGCCAAAAATGAAGCCACGGGACTCGGGTAGAAGACCACTGTTCTAAAGCGTATGTTTCGTCAGACGTTTCGTTTCCAGCTGCGAAGAACTTCTTCAGTGGATCCTTTCTCTGCGTACTTTCGCTTCGAAGTCTTGACATGATCTTAGCCGAGAAACTCTCAGATTAATGATTTGTGACGAATTATATCCTACGAAATCCTCGAAGTCCGAACGGAATTTGCTTTATTTTTTCTCTGATGGGAAATGCGTTCGTAACTATGTCGAAATCTACTGAAATGAGAAGTGAAGAGGAACAAAAGCCGATTTCATCTGTCGTCTAGCTAGTACGAAGTTCTGCGAGTATGGTAGGCGAAACTGAAACTGGCTTCGTTGGTAAGCTAAAATCAATAACTGCACATAACAGAACGCTTAATACTTCCTTCCGACTCACTGCCCAGCATTCTGAATTCCAGACTGTCAGCTCATAAAACTGACATCTCGCTGGTCCTATATTCTTCTTATATTCTACTTTCGATAAATCGGTTTCAGATTCTATCTACAAGGTATGTGGAGGTCACGTGACGTTCACAAACTTAACTGAATATATCAAGGAAATAAGTTCATACAAAATATGTTATTATTGTGGTAGATAACATATTATTATTATTATTATTATTATTATTATTACTATGTTTAATTATTGTTTTACCTGCTTTTTGTAAAAGGCAAAATCCCCTTACAGATTTTAGCTCGTTGAGACATTCTGAACAGAAGTAAACGATACAAAATAAAACATTTGCGACCACTTGGGTAAAAATCTTAGGCTAATCCAATTCTGGCTTATCAAAATTACTACAAAGTGTTCATCAGAGAAGTAAATATATACATTTTCAAGGCGCACGAACTATTGTGTATATAAAAACACTACATAAGTTGAACATCTATAGCCTCGCAGAAGAAATGTTTCCACAGAAAAACACAATAAATTAGCATACTATTTTACATATTAGAGAACCTAGTAATAACCAATCCTTTACCTCTTTACAAATTTACAGTAAGTTTAATAACTCATAAATAAATAATTTAACTTCATTCCCCTTAATAATAGCAAAATATTAAATACACGCAATAATCCATGGTTTTCATGAAAATTAAGAATGAAAAGAATTGCAGCTTTTTCACTTAAGCAACTTAGTCAACTTTAAAAATATAAATATACAAAAATCGAATTCTAGATAGCACAGCGAAACATGATTAATGATGCCAGGAAACCGTAAAAAGTGTTTCCGGAATGTCTGTCTATCTGCCCTCTGTGCAGACCTGTTGTGGGTAAAAGGTGCATTGTAAATAGTTATATTTAGAAACAGGCACAATATGAAGAAAGTTTTGCCAAAATATGACATTTATTAAGGCTAAACGTGAAATTATGAGAAAAATATTTAAAAACATTATGAAATAAATAAATCACTCATTTTATCATTATTAATTGGATTTAAGTCAACACACGAAGGGATAGCTACCCTATTTACAGTGAGAGAACAAAATAAATTATTACTTGTATCGCGATGTACTTTAACACATTATTATTATTATTATTATTATTATTATTATTATTATTTTGTATTTCGCTGCTCTTTCCTTCAAGCATCTTACTAATAATGAAGGAGAGTATTACTTTATGATGGATTATGATGGATTCTATTCTAGCAGTAAAGAACATTTTGTAGAAACCACTTTTCCAGGTAGCTATCCCTGGATCTTGATCCAATTCTCCTTTCCCACAGTATTTTAAAATAACTGGAATGTTAGTAAAATTGTTTCTTTAAAAGTATTACAGACGTAGGTCGTAGAGTATATTATAAAAAGCACTGTACTCCACACTTACACTTCTGTTGCTAAATATGTACATAATCTTCCCATCTGTTTTAAAACAATTAAATCGCGAATTCCATATTTATGCACAAATATACACTGCTTCACTAGTTCCCCACGGATTACAAAACAATAATTGAATACCGATCCCAATATCACAACAAGGTCTAATCCTGTGCCCGTTCTAGCCCTCTGATGCAGAACAGATAGGGGTTTACAGTTAAAGTGTTGCCAGATTGCTTAGCTGTTGGAATGAGTGGATTGTGTGGCTTGAGGACTTCAGACGTGATTCCTGGAAAACCATTTCCATAGAACATGTATTGCTAATACAAGTATTAAGAAGAAGGGAAAATCTGTGTATCTTATAAAATATGAAGCAATATGAAGATTTTCACGAAATATGAAACTTTTACTAAAATATTACGAAATATGAACTTTTTTCTTGCGTTCATTGCCATCTAAACTTCATGATTCGTGAATATCCTACTTTCCAGAGCACTAGCAGCCATATTTTAGAATATGAAATTTTATATTTTGCCTGTCTCTAGTTATATTTTTGGATTATGCACTTTCTTGTGTACTTATTTTTCCCCTAGAATTTGGTTTCTATTTCTAAAATTCAAAAGTTGTCTTCATAAAAATCTTCGAAATTTTTATTTTTGAAAAAAAAAATGCTCTATAAAAATACTTGCCTATCTCCAACTACGGTAGAATATACATTGACAGTTTGAACACAAAAGCTGTAGGGACACTTAAGGACATTTATTGTCCAATATCCAGTTTTCGAGATAATGAAATAATTGACTACAATGCACAATATGAGACGATATCTTAAGAAAATAACTAGCAAATGCCAGCGGCTTTGTCCAAGTTTAGTAGTTCAACCGTAATTCAACAACAAAAAATTAAAACACTGGTATTTATTAAAACTGGCAGTTTTCACATAAATTGCATTAATTTATTTTAATCATATTGTTAAATATAGTAAATATACGCCTAAAACGAACCATGCGCTGAAATATGGGCATACAGAATAGAAATGAAATTATTAAAGCGGACCATAGATTCATAGATTCTTATACGCAGATCATTAGGCAATTAAACGATTATAATTAAAAAGCTAAAAGTCCGGCTTCGATGTGTATTTAACATTAGAGTGTGCCTCCCAAACTCCGACTCGAGTTTCTTGGCCCAAAAAAAAACCCGCATAGTAAGTTACTTCCAAATCATTCATTTATTTCCCATTTAGGCGTACATACATGATGCCCCTCCTATATAAAAAGAAACCTAACCTCTGCATGCCGTAACGTTAACCTACAAACAAATGAATCAAGCAGAGAGGACTAACAAAATCAAAGCTATCGACAACTTCATTTGTTATGTTGAAAAATCTACTTCCAGGGCGCTCTTCTTTTCCAGTTGCGATGGCAAAATAGTTAGGCATTGTTTTTTTAATTTCACAATTTAAATGGACTAAAGTAAAGTGATGCTTCGATAGCGCTAGAAATCACGTTTTCTGGCAGTTATTCCTTCATAACTCGCGAACGAAAACTAATATTAAAAATCCGGCTTTGAGTTACAGTTCTTCAATCCAACTGCATTAAAATTTCTAGATCTAAAAATCATAAAATTTTCAGTTTAGTATCCCCTAAAAAATCATGGCTAATGCACAAGATAAAAACCTGCATCAATTATCTCATTTGGAAGAAGACGTGTTACCTTTGGCAGCGCTAGTTGATGACGAAGAGCAGGAACAAGCCAGATAATTATACGCACAACTGAAGTAATTATAGATAAGTAGCCTATCGGTCTTTCTCCAATGAATTTTGGCTCGGCATAATAGAAGGAAAAAGAAGGGGAAGAAGAAGAATTAGATGGCATGCGGAAATGTGCAATGCCACCAATATGAGGTGGGAAGAAGTGGTCAAAGACAAGCGCCGAATGGAAGAAGATAGTGGTAAGAAGGAACAAAGTCCGAGAAATGATACTACTGTATAAGAAAAAATCCTCTGCCTAGAAAATTCTTATTGAATCACTTGGGATCGCATGCAATATAATAAACATATTAGTACTAGCCAACCGGTAAAGAAAAAAATTAACATCACAATTAATTTAAGGCTAATAAATTAGTTGATTTCATTCTTAGAATGAATTTTTTCAGAAAGAAACATAAGAAAATGTGGATTCATGACCTTAATATGGTATGAATTGAAAGGAGAATTTCATACGGCAACTGGAACAGCACAAAAACCTATTTTTACTTTTAATTTCGGATGCCGAGTGTTTTAATGAACTGCTGGAACTACGGAAGATATACAGAAATCATTTACGAACTATAGAAGGCCTAAAGCATAAGTTGTAATTATGTCACGGTACCCTTTTACGGTGTAACAGTCTTAACTAACTCTTAACTATTTTATTTAATGTATTTTTTTTGTATTTCACAATTCATTATTGCTTTTGTTTCCTACAATTTCTATGGCAATTTGAATTTAAATTTTATGGTTAATTTACGTTAATTATTGTTACAATATTATCACATGCATTCATAGCCTAATTTTCTGTATTTTGTAGTTATATTATAAGTTTATGGTTTAATTTCTTTATTTCATTAGTGTATTTTCTCTTTTCAAGCATGTGCTTACTCAGGTGTCCAATGGTGTTTGCAGAATTTTAAAATGAAACTTTGGAAATTTGAAACACCTATAGACTTAGAATAACACAACACAGTACTATTATTCTCCTGCGAGTACAACAGACCCACAGCCCTTTCAACATATAACCATGGGTGTAACTTCAATACACGTTACACAATTTCTCACACATACATACACCGCGTCGTCATACAGTAAGAGCAGCCTTCATTTATGACAACATAGATTCTCTACAATGTCCATCGATAACATCAGTTCAATTTTACGTTGTCATTGACTCCATTAATCTGGTTTCTGATTGAAGCGTTTTTGTGGCCTGACATATCAATATGTCATGAAAGCAAATTCATTCGCATAGAAATTCTTCATTATTCGTGGTTTAACGACCTTTCGTTTCATTTATCAAATCCATCACCAAATTCAAATATCACATTTTCACCGTAACCACTGCAATTATTATTGGACAGGCTTTTGTGCTTACAGCGTATCTGGGATCTATTGATCTTCTGGATAAAAATACCCGACTTTCATTTAAAGGTTGCCTAGAGTTCAGATTCAAATCAAACCTATAACTCAGAATATAAAAAATCCCTTTAGGCAGGCCTACAGGCGGAGGTAGATTTCGAAGTGCTTTTGGTTTAATTTATTGTCGCTGCATAGCACTCTTCTTCTTTAGCCTTGGCATGGCAAACCTGCAGTAATAAGAACTGAATTCGGTAAAGAGGAAGAGCCTACAATCATTTGTTTTGACAACAAGAATAGGATATAATATTCTGGGAGGCCGTGCGCAAGATTAGCAATGAATAAAAATAGCAAAGCCGCTAAACAAGACAAAATTATGATATTATAATAATTCTTTTAAGTGTTATTATTTTCAAACATTAAAATCTCGCGTAATATGAGAGCTATCAAGAAACTATTTATTGATTTGTAGAGTACTCATCAAGAGCTTTTCAACGATACCCCACAAGACGTGGTTTCAAAAGTTTCGAATTTTCATCCCCCACCCCCACCCTCACTCGAACCCCCGAATCGTTGGTGTCACTGTGAACTCCATAGGGAGTACTCTAATTTATTCAAACAAAGTTTCCCTCTATACCTCATAGGGGCCGAGATATACATTTTTAAAAATTTCAACCCCCTCCCCCGACCACCCCCTTGGGCCAATTTTGCCCATTAACGAACTTGTCCGAACTATTGGGCCTAGAAATAACATAATAAAATTTGGTTCAAATATCTTCAAAATTACGGCCGCTATCGTGTAAAGATATATATATATATAAATATCACAAAATTTTTTTTTGAACGGGCGGTGGTTTCGTACTTAGGGGAGCATGAAACGTAAAGATATGAAAGAATTTTTCGAAAATCATAAAGTGGTATCCATTGCAATAGGTAGATTTTTCTTCGAAAATCTACCTAAAAACATTCTGTACAAACCATGTGGAATAAATATGGTGCACTAGAGTGTTTGGTTTTCAGGAAAGACTGTCGGTTCTGACTGCAACTACCACCTTTTAATGAATGAAATATGAGATAATTAGGCCTGCTTAAATGTAATGAACATTTCATAAAAATATAGAGCATTGAAAATAATAATAATTTCCAGTCACACTGTAGGCCTACGCTGCATTTAACGTTGGTGTTAATCCTAATGGTAATGTACTTAATAGTATTACAAAGAATAACATTAACACTGGAATGCTGTAAATTCCACCTGATATGTAGCCTAAAGTAATTATTTAAATGTTTTAACTTTGTGAAAAGCAGTACCGGTAAATTATAGGCCTAAATTTACCCGTGAGGTGCACAAGATTTGTTGTTGTTATTATTATTATTATTAAGGCCCGTATTTCCAAGCAAAAAGCATACTTATTTTCAGAAATGTTATATTTCGTAAGACACTCCTTGACAAGCAATTTTAAATTAATTTAATAGTGCTTATTTTGCTTATTCTGAAAGGAAACTATTTGCATAAGTTACTTATTATATGATTTTTAATTAAAATACCATGTTTTACTCAAAACTGGCACATTGAAAGTGTTTATTTCATTCCTAGATGTCATTATCTCCGGTTTTTTCTTCTTTCTTTCTGTCGGCTAATGTAATTATTGATAAATCCGGGTTATAAAACATTCTTGTCACATTTCTGAAAAGCTTTCCGGTGAAGTAAAATATATTGCAGAGGAATTCATCGATCTGTGTTGCTTTTCACATGCGACGTTAAAATATCATTTTCACTTTACAAAACGTTCTTCATACAAAAAAAAAAAAATCTGCGGATGACCTTCCTTACTGTAACTGCAGTAAATGATATAAAATTTATTCAAAACTAATAACTTATTTCATTTTCGTATAATTTGTTTTTTCTTATTTTAGTTCTTATTAGTTTCATTTTTCGTGCTCATTTGCTCGCTTATTTTACTGTTTTAATTTGCTTTTAAATCCGGGCAATAATAATAATAAATATTAATATTATTGTTATTATTTTGCATATTTTACGGGATGACAGCTCGTAATACGGGACACACGAATTTCATCGGAATTACAAGACATCCCATTGCCCATATTATAAGGCTAACATGAGACGGGTAGCAATTCTAATTCTAGCAGTTTCAGTAACGCGAACACATCACCACCACCCATAGTGGTCTTGCCTTGAATTTATTCAGTGAAGGAGACACTGCCATAAGAGAAGGTTGGATTGCTGCACTATGATTATAACTTAACAAAATTTAAAATGCAAGTTCAAAATAAATTAAAACTCAACAGTCAAGTCTCGGAAAAAAAATAAAAATAAAAAAAAATAAAAATTATAACTGAAACGTAACACTCTTTTACGAAGACTCGAAAAGCAAAAAAACAATAAAATATTTATACCTGAAACGTAACAAGTTTTCTCAAAATGAAGCCGGCAGACAGTGAAGCCTATTGCGAGTCTGAATGAGGATCAGTAAGTTGATTTTTGTAGCGTGAACGACGTCTTAAAGTAGCTCTTCTCTCAACAGAATTGCGTGAATGAAGTAGGCTACAGAAGGTGAGAATCGCACAAATCCGGTGGCGGTGGTCAGTGTGATTAGTGACAATAAAATCGCCTTTGGCAGGATCAATAAATTCCCTGGCGCAAGTGCCAGCCTCGCCTGAAATACATAATTTCTCCAATAGCCGACAGTGATTTTCTCCATTAGTACTGAATAACTTTTTTGTCTTGTATCTAATACCACTAATCATTTTACATTTCTACCTTCAGGAAATTAAGCTGAAGTGTCACACTTCTCATTTTACTTCCAAGAATAAGCGTCAGGGCTTTATAGTAAATATAAGGTATTCTCATGAAATGGCGGAAAGTTTTCTTCCTAAGGTCTTTTGCGCACAAAGCAAAAGGAGGGAGAGACAAACGGAATCAATGCGAGTAAAAATGCAGCTGAAAAGTGAAGACGCTGAATTACACATAAGATTTTATTTGACATGATACAAAGTACAATAGCCAGGACGATGATAGTGACTATTTAGTTCATACGCCTTTCTTTCGATTTGGACCAACAACATATAAGAATGAGTCTGAAATCAGTCAATCACAGACCTGATTCGCTCAATCTTCATCGAAATTTCCTCCTGTATTTCACTTCCAACAAAAGAGATAGGGACACGTTCTCTTTTCTGTATAATAATCATATTGGAGACTCTCTATGCCAGGGGACGCCAGATCGTCGATCACGAGCTATCGGTAGATCAGAATAAATCCCACTGTACTACCAGCTGACTGTTGTGTAATGGTGGTTGTAGTTTCTTTATTAACAACTCGTTTATCATGTTAGTCTGTTATTCCTGTAATTATTCCAGTCATTTGGTACTCAAAAAGGGGGTTACCTGGAAAGTTTTCCGGGAGTTTTGAAAATTGGTGATTTTATAGATTTCGACGTGCTCTTTTCGAATTTTCACTTTGCGACCTCGTATCTTTGCCGCTCGCGCCGCTATATTGGAAAAATTGCGCGCAAAAACAGTTTTTTTCACAATATCTCCTTTACGACTCATTTTACGATGAAAATATTTATGTATCAAATTAAACTAGAAAAAATTCCTATAATTTATGTCGTAACGATTTTTTTTTTTTTTTTTTGTAAAATGGATAGTTTCAACGTACAAGCGCCGCAAATTCTACTCCGACACGCGTTTTGGCCAAAGCCACGGAAGATGCGGATACGCTAATAACAATCAATACGGCAATCAACAATTCATCTAAAATTCTTCTTATTCTTTTGACGGCTCTATCTACGCGTTCAGACACACACACATATATATATATTCTCAAACCAGGAAAAGGGAAAATTTCGCAACGAATATATTCAACAAAAAGTATCGTAGATAAAACAGCCGCAGATAACATAATATTATTTCTGCACGCCTTCAGTGGCTGAGATACAACATCAGCACTCTTTAAACAAAGAAAAATAAAATGTGCTAATAAACAGAATTAAACGAGCTTGTCCAGGTATTCAAAAACCAAAATGCAGATCCAAAAATCATTGCTGAAGCTTCCTCCTTGCATTGTATGGTTACAGTGCCGTGAAAAGTGTGTCGTTAGAACAACTATAGCTATACATGCTTCACAAAATCAGCATATGAAAATAAATTTAATATTGCATCGCTGCCACCGACGGAAGCAGTAGCACGACAACATTCGTTCCAAACCTATCACCAGGTTCAGCAGTGGTATGGAGTTGAATATATTCGTTGTGAAATTTTTCCTATTCCTGGTTTGAGATTATATAGGCTATGTTTGAACGCGTAGATAGAGCCGTCAAAAGAATAAGAAGAACTACATCTTTGCCCACAACTATTACGGAATCAAATGTAGATGAAATGCTGATTGCCGTATTGATTATATCAGCCTAGAAAAAAGACGAAAATTTCTGCAGTAAAAACGAAAATAGGTGTGTTTGATTAAATTCGCTGTGCTAAATTCGAAAATGCATTTCGTTTTTCTCTATCACATCTGGCTAATTGACATTTGTGAAAAATATTATTTTGACATTTTGTATAATAAAATAACTGTATGCAGCTTTGATGCTGGATTTGAAACTTTTTCCTTTGCGGTAAGTGGTGTGATAGGTGATCTTAACCAATTTTGGGTCACTGAACATGAATCCGTTGACCGTTTCTACGTAACACGTCATGTTTTCTTGCAATAGGTACTTCAAAATGAGAGATGTAAGTTATTGCTTAGACTAGCCTACAGGATAAAAAATACTTAAAAATTAGGATAATTTTGATAATATTTACGGAGAAAAATCAAATAATATTTTCAAACAGTCCAAGACGTATGTATTCCTGTATTTTTTGTGAGTGCAGGCCAAATAAATTTATTTTTGCCAAATCATCTGAAGCCGTACAAATGCTCAGTGACAACAAAATTGAAGTTTGTTTGGAGGGGGAAATATTAAAGATTTGAACTTTTTGGAATTTTTACATTGGTTATAAGCTAAAATCTATAAAATATATTTTAGTTGAGCAAATGGTATCTTATTTATCTTATTACATTGATCGAGCTGAACGGTTTTGAACATGTATTTTAATAAATCTAAAATCTATAATTTTGCCAAATTTCAAGTTTCTAGGTCATCTGGAAGTGAATAAACATCAATGTTAATAAGTGGAAGATTAGACTGTCGTAGATGTGAATGATGTCACGGCTATCCAGCAAGTTTTTGTATACTTATGGGGCAGCTAGAAACACCAAATTTAGCACGCTTATGACTGTTGTATGTGCCCAAATTCCAATATTACATAATGTGAGAAAAATATACAGAATTTATTTAAAATAAAAAATCTAACTCAATCTAAGGGATAACCGATGAAAATACGTCAAAAAGTCATAAGACCAAACTTGTAGATCTCTAAAAATCCGTTACTGCTTCTGCAACAGGTTTTTTTATACGACTTACCGTTTAGCTACTAGTCTATAAGCCCCCAAAAAAGTCTACACAGACCTTAAAATTGCGTCCGCCATAACAGCAAACACGAAAACTAGATGTGAAACAACAAAAATAATGACATTTTTTAAATCAGGAGACCTTATTTAGTTAAAATCGCTCATTAAATGCTTTACTGCAAAATGATGCAGGTAGTGGCGTATCCGCATCTTCCATGGCTTGGGCCAAAACGCGTGTCGGAGTAGACTTCGCGGCGCTCGTACGCTGAAACTATTCATTTTACAAAAACATCGTTACTACATAAATTATAGGAAATTTTCTCTAGTTTAATTTATTACATAACTATTTTCATCGTAAAATGAGTCGGAAAGGAGATATTGTGAAAAAACTGTTTTTGGGCGCCATTTTTCCAATATGGCGGCGCGAGCGGCAAAGTGAAAATTCGAAAAGAGCACGTCGAAATCTATAAAATCACAAATTTTCAAAACTCCCGGAAAACTTTCCAGGTAAAACTACCAAATGACTGGACTAAATGGCGAGTACAAATAAGAAACAAAACACCTATCATTTTGATTCTGAGTGGGAGGAGCATTATTTCTTTATAGATGTAAAGGTAAACCTGTATATTTGTTGTGTAATGAATGGGTCTCCGTAGCAAAGAAAGGAGAAATTTAATGAAACTACAAAACTGTTCATTTCACGGCCGAGCAGTCGTTTCTTAAAAATTGCACTATGAGGAAAAGAAAGGTCAGGAATTAAAGGCCCAATATTGGACAATAATCTACCTTTCCAAGAACAACGGAGAAGACGTAGGCATCATACCGCATCGAAAGAATAACTGCTTAAAACAAGAAAACATTTGAGGATTGCGAAATTATAAAATAAATTTAAAAACAAAGATGAGATCATTTCTGCTGTAAAATCAATACCGTTTTCTGATTTGCTCGGGAATTTATCGGCGCTTTCCAAGTCACTTGTGACATTACCTATGATAATAATGATGGCAATAATAATAGCAATCATGACGATGATCATGATCATGATGATGACGATGATGATCGTATATATTTCTTTCTTTCTTTTTCGTAGTTTTACCTCTCCCTTTTAGGATTTAAGCGACCCAAGTCGCCCGGGCCTTATAGGGCCGCGACCTGTCGGGAGAGGGATTACCTTTGGATCACATACATACTTTTTTGACCAGACAAGGACATGGAGGGCCTCCCCGGATGAGTGATCAGCCCAATGCCGGGGCCACCTCCGAGACAACACGAACACATAGGACGATACACACCATTCACACACACTCACTCAGAACAAGGCGAGGATGAGGATGAAGATGATAATGACGGCCAGATGATATCCGGGGACCACAAGGGCCTAAATTTACCTGACATTTGTCTCATAGGTGAGGGAAACCCCCGGAAAAAACCTCACCTAGGTAACTTGTCCCGACCAGGAATCGAACCCGGGCCCGCTGCGTGAGAGGATTGGACGCATATGATCGTATATAAGTGTAAAAAATAGCAATAATGACAGCCACTCGATTCCAGACAAAACTAACTCATTAGGACTGACTGATGAGTAATGACTGAACAGAAGTGGTGTGGATACGTGATAATTAAATGCAGTTATGAGTTATGACACAAGTCGTTCAAAAGGAAGTTACGAATGAGTTATTAGCATTATTTTTTTTCAAATGTTCTCGGTACCTAATGTTAAAGTTGAACAATGTCCGAACTGCAAAGTGTTTATTCATCAAGGATATCGCACAAGAACGCTATTATTGACCCACTTAGAAAACACTGTATTGTCATTAATTGTGCTACTCCAACTGGTCAATGCTGTATCCGGCTGTGGCCACTGCGAACAAGAGAGAGGATTCGAACCGGTTCTGTAGTGGATAATACAACTGCAGTAAAGCCACGCTCTTCACTCGGCTCCATACAATACATATCAACAATATATTATGCCGAAATGGTCCGCAAACTTCTCCCTAAGAATCAAACGAACAGTCACAATAAGTTCAAGGTCGACAACGCAAAGTGGCATTCATATGCTAAGTCGCTAACGTACGTGAACAAATTAAAACAAGTAGTCTGGTGGATGAAAACTAAGGGAAAGCTGATCCTTAAAGCATATTTGATGATGGAACCACAGACTATAATTGTCTCTGATAATGTTATAGGAAAGAAATTCCTCAGACAATGGGACTTGAACCCAGGACCTTTGGCTATCCGGCATGGTCATAGGAGAGAGGCTCCATCTGCCGCTGTGAATCGAACTCTGCCTAGCTCAGTTGGCAGAGGAGCGGCACAGATAGCCGAAGGTCCTGGGTTCGTTTCCCAGTGTCAGAGGAATTTTTCTCCCATAGCCTAATATTCTCATATTTGATGATGTTCACATACCTTCCGTCTACAGAATGAATGAGACGATTTCATGTGTTGTCGAGTGCTGGTATAATAAATAAGATTTCTAATTCTGTGGTGAATATAACGGGTGTTGTTGAACTATACTATAAATGTTATACTCGTAACTTATAAATAATAGAGAGGACTTAAGGTTGACGAGTCTATTTTCAGAGTAATGAAGTATTTGGAACTCGAAGCATGAAGCATGTTTTCTGCCAGTTTTTCACTCGTAACTCGCGAACGAAAGTGAAAATATAAAATCCGACTTCGAGATGCATTCGGCCACCTTTCAGTCCAACTACTTTTAAAATTTCAGATCTCTGCGTTCAGTAGATTTTGCTGGGCATCGCCTACAGACAGACAGACAGAACGTTATATTTATTAACACTTGCACACGAAAACATTCATAGGCCCAATAATTAAACAGCTATCAATCCGGCTTTCAAGTGCATTCCACGATTAGAAAGCGAAGCATGGGAAAAACTACTTCGGATTCGAGTTCCCTGGCCCAGAAAACCCCTACATAGTGAGTTCCGTCCAAATCGATCAATGTTTGACAAAGGCAAAGCCACTTGCTTCGATAGAGGACTAAAATCACATTTTCTGACAGTTTTTCACTCATAACTCGCGAACGAAAGCGACAATAAAAAATCCGGCCTCGAGGTGCATTCGGCCACCCTTCAGTCCATCTACGCGTAAACTTTCAGATCTCTGCGTTCAGTAGATTTCGCTGGGCATCCCGTAGAGACAGACAGAAAAACACTTCCTTTTATTAATTAGATATCTTTAACTAGGTACTTTAGAGACAGAAATGGAAGGTTTTTATACAGAAATAGGAAAATTTAAGCTTCAGGCATATTTATTCCTCGTAGTATTTATACTGTGTATGTGATCCAAAGATAATCCCTCTCCCGACAGGTCGCGGCCCTGTAAGGCCCGGGCGGCTTGGGTCGCTTAAATCCTAAAAAAGGGAGAGGTTAAACTACGAGAAAGAAAGAAAGAAAGAAAGTATTTATACTGCAGCCTGTAAACAAAATATTTTATGTTATTGAAAAAATAATTTCTTTCTGATAGCAATAGATGTTAATAATATCACGATATTAATAAGAAGTGTTCTTTCGTAGTTTTACATCTAATGATTTCTAGTTTCATTTCACCGAGCAACATGCAGCCACGGAATGTAAGGGAAAATCTCAGAAAACAAGACCAACAAATTCGATGTGAAATTGGATTCTGTCACATCACGATTCTTGGCAGTTCGCCCAGACTTCAAACTAGCATTTAATTTGCAGAACAGTGAGTGAACTTCTATAATATTCGCTTCATAAAATTATTTACTTTAAACATTTTGGCGATATACTAAAAAGAGAAAAAGGAAGCTATAATGTAGCCTATGCCTTATGACTGTAATATTCTAAGCAGTTTAAATGTATCTTGAAACGGTTCGCTGTGTGGTTTTTAGCCCTTACTTTCAACTATCCAGGATTTGTCTGGGAACCACAAAACGACCGACCACGGTAGCTCAGTGGATGCAACAGAGTGTCTCTATCTTATCTGGGGGGATCTAGGGTTATTTGTCCAATATATATACAAGTAATAATGTCAAAAAGATTACTGGTATGATTAGGTTTTATTTCTGTTCAATAATGTTTTTAGCGATTAATCACTTGAAAATTGGGTGAAGAGTTCGGAATGTCTGGACGATAGAACGCTCGTAATACTGAAGTTACTCTCGAGGATTTTATGTAGCGATGACGTACAATTATTACGTGTTGATACTGTCTGTATTTAGCTTCGTCGAACACAAGTACTTACGTGTCACTGAATTTACTTTGGTAAGAACTGTAAATAAGTTCTACCGCAATTCCTAGTACAAACTGTTTTTGTTGATAATTATTTATTGGTACCGTGTCAGGATCCTCCCGATCACGATACTATGACTTTATAAAATATAATATGCTTCACTTGGCACTTTGAAGCCAAGAAGCGAGAGAAAAATGTCCTGCACCGACTAGCTCGGTGAAGGGATCTCGTAGAAGTAATCGTCTCTCACGTGCGTTCCAGCGTCCTCCGTTCCTTAAGTCATCTTTCCCCACTTATTTCTACAACCAATAATAACTATTATTAGAGCATTTTACCCTGTTTTGCAATGAGAGATGTACTCTCATTGGTTACCTTCATTTGAGCGTCTAAATGCTACTCCGAGTAGGAAGTATTGCTTCCCAGCTCAGTCAGTTCCCGTTATCGCTCAAGGATTCTTGGAACATCTATACAAAATATTATTCCCACTCAAAATTCTTAGTACCTTCTTTTGACTGTTCCTGAGTTCTATTCTGTCAGTTTTTGCCACAATAAGAGTGCACTTTTCTACAATGAGTGTCTCTTGTATCATGCTGTGGTTGAATAGCAGAATGTATTTCCCTCACTGTTTTTCCTTGAATTCCGTCTGAGTTATAATGTGAAGTTTTGCTAACTTGAAATTTAACTTACTGCAATGTTACTACAATATTATTTATTTATTTAATTACTAGAATTATTATCATTTACTATTTATTTCTTATAACCTTTAATTGTAATACTATCAATGCTTTGATGTATCTAATCTTATTTAATATGTTCAATAATGTTTGATATCTATTCTGATTATAATCATGTTTAATCCATGGTTATGATCCTATCATACTGCCCAAAATTATTATTGTGAAAAGTGTATTTTGTAGCAAAATTCATTTTTAACAGGAATACTTTTTTACTCCTGAATTATTGTTACTCTCCTTACATAACAATGCTCATGTTTACCTTTCCAGTACAGTGACCTATCTATTGCCTAGCAGAGCTTCAGGGTACTGTCATTCATTTCAACCTTTATTTGGTTCACTGACCAGTTATGAAGTATTGGCATTCCTTGTACCTGGTAAGGGTTTCTCAGGCTGCATACCATACTACACTCTTATCTCGCATCCATACACCACCCTTCGCACATTCGTAAGCTTTGTTCTGCTATGACATCATATACTTACATCACATTACTGGCAAGATTAATTATTATGAATTTTACACAAAACATCACAAATTTAAACAACACATATGGACATAAAATAATAGCAAAAATTATTAATTAATATACTTAAACTAGAAATATATTCGCCAGTAGATTTATTGCTGCTCGTCTTTGTTATATATATTCGCCAGTAGATTTATTACTGCTCGTCTTTAAGATATATATTCGCCAGTAGATTTATTACTGCTCGTCTTTATTCTATATACACATTTGATTCCACTGTAAGCCTACATCACACGTAGTATTCGCGATCATGTACTCTTACAATGTAAAATCACACTTGACCCTTGTACCTGTTTATTACGAAATGACGCAAGCCTGTTGTCATACTGTTATACCCTGAATTCTTATTCTTTATATGGCCTAACAAAAGACAAATTGTATCGCCCAATAATTTTCCCAGTTTTGATGTCAGCTACTTCAAAACACACCCCATTAAATACCTTAGTGACGATATACGGTCCCCTATAAAGAAGCTCTAGGCGTGACATTCTTTTGTTTAGGGCCTGTGATAGGTTTTTCCTTCTAACCAAGAGTTTGTCTCCTATTACTGGGTTCCAAACCCGCTTGTGCCTTTTGGCCTTTTCTTTTCTCTTCGCCACATTCTTCCGAATATTTTCTATCGCTATCCGGCAATAGTCAGTCAATTTCTTATTTACTCCGTCATGTGGGATGGCTATTGGTAGGCCTCTTATTAAAGTTTTTGGTTCGTCGCCAACCATAAGTCGTACGGGTTCGACTCCTACAATGGGATTTATTGTGTGATTCAAAATGTCCTCTATTGGTTGGATATATTTCACCCAGGCATTGTGCCGTTTGTGACAGAGTGCTCGCAAGTATAGCGATAAATCACGCAGTCCCCGTTCCGATGTGTTGACTTGAGGATGGTATTTAGACACATGATAACACTTTATTCCTAGTTCCGACATCTTGTCTTTAAACTTCTTACTAGTGAACGGCGTTCCATTGTCCGACAGAACTGCAGTGATGGGCTGGTATTTAGGAATGTAGTCTGAGACAAGTTTGCTTAATACTGCAGTGGTAGTTGCTGTGCGCGTAGTGTACAGTTTAACAAAATGTGAGAAAACGTCGTAACAGATCAAAATATATCTCATGCCATACGCCCCTGCAACTAATGGTCCGTGAAAGTCCAAGGCTACCAATTCCCCTTTTCTCTCTCTAGATACGGTCATTGGTACTCTATCGTATTTAACATTCATCGGTTTCGCTTTTTGGCATAAGTCACAGCAGCTGACATATTTTCTGATTTTTCTCCCCAAATTCTTAATATACATTTTGTCCTGAATGTACAGCAACATTCTATTCGTTCCTGAATGGCCTAGCTTTTCATGGACGATAGCAATTATTTTAGTTTCTAATTCCTCCGGAATGTACACTTTCCATTCTTTCTTGTCCTTCCCACATAGCTTATATATTACGTTGTTTACCATTTGGTACTTTATCTCACTACTGTTATCATTTTGATCCTGATTAAGTTCCTCCAGCCCTAACCTTATTCACTGCACTGGAATCACTGAGTAAAAAATCATGCTCTCTTACCTTTGTACATACATATATCAGCAACATAACACTGCATGCAAATACATATAAACACTCTTATTTCTAATGACATAAACAATACCCTCTTATTAACTAAAATTACAAAGATTTTCTTGTATTCCCGCGGTCTTCTCTCTTGTTCTGCCCGCTCCTAAATTTCTTTGTTCCGGTTGAATTCTCCTCTTGTTTAAAGTTAGGCTGACTTTATTTGAATACTGTTCCGTTGCAGCACTAGTATGAATCACTTACTGAATTTTTGGTGTATTTTAAGTCTATCTTTTTGAACCCTTAAGATGGCGTTAAGTATGAAGCACTTGCTGAATATCTTGGCGTAATTTATTGTTGTTTTAACCTATATCTGTCTCTCTTTTTTAGCCCCTTACGATGGCGCGCCAAGTATGAAGCACTTGCTGAATATCTTGGTGTAATTTACTGTTGTTTTAACCTTACTATTTAGCTAGTATTACTGTTTTTCGAAGCCCCACGTTGGGCGCCAAGTATGAAACGGTTCGCTGTGTGGTTTTTAGCCCTTACTTTCAACTATCCAGGATTTGTCTGGGAACCACAAAACGACCGACCACGGTAGCTCAGTGGATGCAACAGAGTGTCTCTATCTTATCTGGGGGGATCTAGGGTTATTTGTCCAATATATATACAAGTAATAATGTCAAAAAGATTACTGGTATGATTAGGTTTTATTTCTGTTCAATAATGTTTTTAGCGATTAATCACTTGAAAATTGGGTGAAGAGTTCGGAATGTCTGGACGATAGAACGCTCGTAATACTGAAGTTACTCTCGAGGATTTTATGTAGCGATGACGTACAATTATTACGTGTTGATACTGTCTGTATTTAGCTTCGTCGAACACAAGTACTTACGTGTCACTGAATTTACTTTGGTAAGAACTGTAAATAAGTTCTACCGCAATTCCTAGTACAAACTGTTTTTGTTGATAATTATTTATTGGTACCGTGTCAGGATCCTCCCGATCACGATACTATGACTTTATAAAATATAATATGCTTCACTTGGCACTTTGAAGCCAAGAAGCGAGAGAAAAATGTCCTGCACCGACTAGCTCGGTGAAGGGATCTCGTAGAAGTAATCGTCTCTCACGTGCGTTCCAGCGTCCTCCGTTCCTTAAGTCATCTTTCCCCACTTATTTCTACAACCAATAATAACTATTATTAGAGCATTTTACCCTGTTTTGCAATGAGAGATGTACTCTCATTGGTTACCTTCATTTGAGCGTCTAATGGCCGGTTTCTATAAACTCGCGAATTACCTATGGGTAAATTATCCCATGAACAGAATTTACACAAGGAAAACTCTTACGAACAGAAATAATTTAAAGATAACGATCACACACAGTTTTGGCGAGTTTCTAGATAAAAGTCCACTGGGTAAATATGAAAATGAGAGAAAAAATGTTTCTATAAACTAGGGCTAGATCTTTCCAAGGGTAAATCTTTGGGTTAATTTATCCTTTCATGGATGGCTGGATAAAATTTAACCTCTCGTAGGATAAATATGGCGGACGTGCACGGATTGCAGTACCTGTAAAATACAGTTTTAGAAGTGCTGAGATGATCTGTAATGTTGACTTTGTTTCTCCGTAATAGGATGGGCTTATCAGAATTTATATACATATTTCTTATTGAAATTTTCATGTACCGTACATTGTCGCTAATGACTGTATTTGCCGGTATTTGGTAGCACTGAGTGTGCAAACATTGCAAACTAGAGTCGTACTTCTCATTTTTCCTTCCTCTTACGCATTAGATCTCGACAGTAGTAGTATTTATATGAAGATAATGTTCTTCCGATCTAATTAGTATGATATATATTGCAAAACCATGTCTTGACTTGCAGTAGTGGAATCATAGGCTGAAACAATTACATCTCCGTTATTCAAGATGTGTTCTCAATGTTCACCGTAGCTCATTGTCAGCGTGCTGGCTTACGGTTCAAGAGGTCCACTGTTCGATCGCCGGCATGGTAGTATATATTATTTTTTATTTCCTCATACCATTAGTGCTCTGGTGGGTGATTCTGGAACTAAGTTGTCCATTGGATAATTTACCCATAGGTATTTCGCGAGTTTATAGAAACCGGGCATCAATGCTACTCCGAGTAGGAAGTATTGCTTCCCAGCTCAGTCAGTTCCCGTTATCGCTCAAGGATTCTTGGAACATCTATACACAAAATATTATTCCCACTCAAAATTCTTAGTACCTTCTTTTGACTGTTCCTGAGTTCTATTCTGTCAGTTTTTGCCACAATAAGAGTGCACTTTTCTACAATGAGTGTCTCTTGTATCATGCTGTGGTTGAATAGCAGAATGTATTTCCCTCACTGTTTTTCCTTGAATTCCGTCTGAGTTATAATGTGAAGTTTTGCTAACTTGAAATTTAACTTACTGCAATGTTACTACAATATTATTTATTTATTTAATTACTAGAATTATTATCATTTACTATTTATTTCTTATAACCTTTAATTGTAATACTATCAATGCTTTGATGTATCTAATCTTATTTAATATGTTCAATAATGTTTGATATCTATTCTGATTATAATCATGTTTAATCCATGGTTATGATCCTATCAATCTATACCAATGCAGTAGTCTATACAAAATAAATGCGCTTACTGTACACACCTGCATTTTATTCCTTTTTATTTTTCATGAGAAAGTACATTTGAACAACTAACAAATCCTAATGTGGGAGAGAAATATAAAAATGAATAGCACTCGTATTTTGAGCTTAAAAAGTGAAGTGTGCGTGATCGTCTTTGATGTAATCACGCAAATCTAGGAAGAATGTTATAAAGAGCCTGGTTTAAAACGTTGCTCCACAAAACGGAAGTCCCGACCTTGTTAGAGCGAAAGCTTATATAAGTTTCCGGTCTATTAACGTAAAACTAAAAATGGCTCAGTTCTTTAAAGAACAACGAATTTGTGCACTGCCAAGTAAGACGTTCTGGGTCTCTAGGATATACCAGGCAGGGCGAAGCACTTCGAGGTACCATATTGCAGACCAAGGGATATCAAACTGCGAAAGTCAAGAATGCCAAGCTTGCCAATAAGCAAGCCATGTTACCGTAGTAAATGAAGAAATATGATACTGTAAGATGAAGCTATGAAGCCAGAAGATGTAAGCAACTTCACTGCTGGCGATGTTATCTTCCGTCACAATTATGAGCTAAATTTGTTTACCGGAGAAGCAACAAAACAGTTATAAGCAGGGCCCGGATTTTTAGGTTTTTATAAACCCTGTAATAGTTTTTTTTAAACACATTAAAATTAAAATAATTTTGAAGCATTTCGAAAACCAAAAATGCTTCGTAAACATCTTAGGCAAATGTCCTTTGAAGAATGGTCTTCTATGCCATGGCAAGGAGTTGGAGTAGTTCACTTTTCTGAATCTCCACCAGCAAATAACTTCATGACTACTAGATTAAGTTTAACTTCTTCTGAGTGGACATCTTTGTTGAAATTGAATGTAAATTATGCAAATCTCAGAGGCGTCCCAGGAAATAATGGAGGATTGGATGGTACAACCCTTTGCAGAAGATGCGTTAAGGAGACTGAAACACCGAGTCATGTACTCGGGTCCTGTCCATTCAACTCTCTACTTATTACCCGTAGACATCATAAGATCAAACATATCCTCACTGATTTGTTGCATGATAAGACCTTTGACTGTTTCGAAGAAGTTCATGCTATTGATGAAGCGGGATCCAGTCGATTTGCAGATATAGTGGCATTCAAAAAACAAGATAAAAAGGCCTACATCCTGGACCCCACTGTGCGGTACGAAAATAATGATATAGACCATGCTAAACAAGTTGATCAGGAGAAGAAAGCAATTTACAACAGCTGCATACCATTCTTTCAGCAAAAGTATACATCTAGATATGGAAACCGCAATTACATCGTGCAAGGACTTCTATTTGGAGCACGGGGTACAGTCTATCAGTTTGTAGCTGACTTCCTAAAACAACTTGGAATTGATAAGCGCCACCTGATAACTATCTCAGAAACTATAATATCCGACTCTGTTGGAATAATACATCATCATATTTATGGGAACATGCATTGAATCTCTGCTTATCTCTACTTGTCAATTTAACTCAAAGCAAAAACAAAAATTGTGTTTGAATTGTTATCCATTGGCCTTCATGGCTTGAATGGTAAGCTGTGTCTTAGGGCAACTTGTGTATTCAAGCAGCTTCATTTTTATAATAAATGATTTCCTCCTCAGACAAGTTTCACTTAAATAAGGACAATAAATCGCACTGAAGCAAATATATTAATTAATTATATTTTTACTTAGGCTACTATTTCTATGGCTCTGAACCACAAAACTAAAGGAACATCTTTTGCTTAGTTTTAAACTTTATAATTTAACGAATACAATTAATTTTAGAATTAAGCCTGTCATTTCCAATCGGTCAAATAAACTCAACAAGAACATTTTCAATTAATGAACCAACTTTTAGAATAGCCTACTTGACTTTCGGCGTCTTGCTGAATAAACTGCAGTGTAAATTTCTTAAGAATGCCTTTAATTTGCTTCTAAAGATTCCAGTGATTTCGGTTCACTAACGATTTCCTTGACTGGGGCAACGGGGTACAAAACGCAATGCTATATTTACTCTTATAAATGTACTTGCAACAATGAGCAAGATACAAAATGTAGGCAGATATTTAAAAAGTTACTTTATTAGAACAATAATTATTATATTAATTACATATTATTAGTTTAAGTATTTGAACATATTTTAATTTAAAAACACAGTTTTAACCATTTTCGTTTTTTAACGTCTTATTTAGACATGACTACCATGACAGTGAAATGAATACTTATCTTAAAATATTACAGATAGCTAGCAAGGAACAAAATACAGTACCGTAGTATAAACCCTAAGAATCCGGGCCCTAGTTATGTTAGTTAATTCATAAGAAAATGGATGGTATTTTTAGCTGCTAATAGGTTACTACTGATGTTTAAATATTTCAGATATTTGTAAAAAGTAAAGTGTTCCCTATTACAGGCCATGAAGGCCCAGAGGGTTCGAGGAGGTTGAGGCTCCCAGATTTTGAGACAATCGGGACATGAAGGATGTAAGGTTGTCAGCAGCGGCCACATTTACCCCCAGGATTGCTCCTGGTACTCAGTTCTGTTACAGGCTGAGTCGACCCCAGGGCCATAGTGCCACAAGAAGGATTAGGACAATTGAAAAATTCCAATGACCTGAGCTATTTGTACGCTATCTTATTAAATGTACATTCTGAATTATACAAAATATTGCCCTATCGCATTAAGAAAAGGAAGCAAAAGGAATAAGCTTATATCCATTCTCGAAACGAGAGTAGGCTAGTTGTAATAAGGAAACATGCTTGGCCTTCAGGAGAAAAAATAATAACTCCACTAATGCTGCTACTTTTGAATTTTGATCTATTCGATAAATAATAAATGGCAAAAAAATTACATTATCTCCTAATAACATGTAATTTAGCAACATTAAAAATAGCATTTTAATCATGATGCATCCAACACAGATTTAATCGTTAATTAAATAGATAAACAGACGTAACAACCTTCCTATTGCTTTTCTCCCATAACTGGATATGGTTAAACCCCACAAGTCAAAAATATATAAAAGAAACATACAAACTAAAAAAACAATAATCCTCCTACCCTCGACGTAAAAACTTAGTGCGGAGTTTGCTAACCACCACGGCCTTCCAAGTCATTAGTGGATTCCTTTACGCAAGCATGAAATAATTGTTATAAGGCCTACTAATGACATCAAAATTTACAAAACCCATGTTTCCGTTTCCAGAAAAATAATAGCTATAGCAAGATGTGGAAATAATATTTTCGGAGCGGCTGAAAATGTAACGTACATTTAATAAAGGTTGATAGAGACATGACGGTGTTAGAACTTCAACATTTGTTTGGTTTAATTCCCTGTTTCTTCTGTCCGCTATCAACACTGATATTATACGGAGGAATCTTCTCATCCTGGAGGTTAAGAAGTTATGCAGTACTGGCATTTTATAGGCCATCCCGTAAACGTATGCGTCGCGTCGTATCAGTTTCGGTCTGTCGTGATTTGAACCCCTATCTTCAGTGTGACCTTCCAGCATGATGCGCTAGCTCAGTATATTAACATAGAATAACATTATAACCTTAATCGGACGGGCTGGTGAATGCGGTGTGAGCACCTGAATTTCGCACAGTGTGTAAAATGCCTTATGGCTTTACCCCTGCCAGATTAAATAAAGATTTATTATTATTATTATTATTATTATTATTATTATTATTATTATTAAAATGCAGTTTTCAATCTTCAGGATGAGATTCATCCGGTATTTAGTTCCTAAATCGTGTGCCCTTATCTATTAAACTGAAAATCTTTATTTATGCTGGTGGTCTAATACATTCTATTCAAGACCATTATTTTCATTATTACCTTTAATTTCTTCATGACAAGGAAAACAATCTTTAAGAAAGTTATTGAGGAAACAAAGTTCGCAATGTAATGCTGCATTTGATACGTTCTTGACTGTTAAGGTCACAGAATACCGCTGCAACAAACAGTATCGACCTTGCTGTAACTACATACAGGTAATGCGTTATCATGCAAAATGCAATTCACCATTGGCTAATTAAATGAAATCGACCATACTATTCTTAGGAAAGCAACACTACTACCTATACGACCTTCAATCTTTGCAGTGTCCGGAGCCTTCGACGACAGTACATAATTATGGAATGTAAATCGCACCTAGTACCGTCAATAACTCTTTTCAGAACAAAGTTCAAAGTTGAGCGTAAATTCATCAACCTACAAGAGATGTAGAAGAGATATTTCCACCATTAACCATCGCGTTTCAGTTCAAGTTATGCGTAAGCAATGTTGTGCAGAAGAGAAGTAGAAATAATACGAGCCTATATTAAGGTACCGTATACGCTGTATTTGTTATTCGGATATTAGGTACATTATATGGATAAGTAAAACAAAATTGTAAGGATCGTAAGAGTTTGTTACTTAACCCTTTTCGAAATATCAATAAATAAGTATCCGTTTGGAGGAGTAGCCAATATTTCACTCAATTTCATCTTTCGTGTCTGACTATCATGGTCTCAATGACAACAAAATGGCTCCGTGTAAATTAACCAAATTTTATTTCCCTAGAAACGTTTTTGGCCCCCCGTATAAACCGTCAAAAAGCCTAAAGGAAAATAAATTTAGAATATATTACTGTCCAGTTTTACATATAGGCCTATATCTATAGACTAGTACATTGCAAAAAATTATCACATTTCCAAGAAGTTAGTGGTAGTTCCAAGAACTCTGATCCCTTGCAAAATTTCGTCAGTCTACTAATGATTAATAGTTATGATATAGGTATCTGAAGTGTACGTACACGATTTGAAACAAAATAAAATAAACAGTAAAAAAATGGGACGTATATCATACATAGCTAAATTTACAGTAGGCCCTACATAAATATTTAAACTTACAGCAAATAAATATTTAAACTTACAGCAAATTAATATTTAATCATGGAAAGGTTGTAAGGAAAGATTCACGGCAGTCTTAACCTGCGAACGCCAGGTGCATTTATTTTTTGGGGCGAAAAATGAATAACAGAGCATAAAGAGATCGGTTGATTTTTAAAGCCATTACCAATTGGGAAAAAGGCAACTTTTTGCACTATCGTATAAACAACTTTTTTCTATAGACTGCACCTGAATAAAGTGTAATTTATCCGTTGTCAAGGAATTTGAAACTATACCATCCTTTCTCATTGTAAAAATTTACAATGGAATTTTAAGACGGGCATTGAGTACTTTGAAGAAATTATTTATTTAAAAAAATCTAAATTTATGAAAGGTTTTGAGAGGAAAGTTCTGTTGCTCTTTCCGTAGAACTTAAACATGTAAAACATCACTACGTTGAACAGGCTCTATTATTGGTATATAATGCATATGATGATGGTGAATGTTTTTCCCGATGGCAGAACCAAAAGTCATGCGATGATGACCATCACTCGTCCAAGGCTCTTTCGGGCAATGATGACAACGCGGTGATTTGCCATTGACTCTCGCGGGATGAAGGGACAACACAACACCCAGTCCCGAACCCGGGCCACCAGGGAGGAAGGCAGTCAAGCCACCGACTCCTCCACGGCGGAGGACATAATACATATACTGTAATAACATCCATACTATTCTTTTTCTGATTAACATATGAAAGCGATGAAGCTACAAAAGATCATCAAAACAAAGCTAAGTTGTCTTTTTACTTTATAACATGGTAATAGGCCTATTTGCTATATAGATAATAAAGGTAAAGTGATCCCTATACAGGCCATGCAGGCCCAGAGGGTTCCAGGAGGTTGAGGCTCATAGATTTTGTACATTCGGCACATGAACGTGGTAAGGTTGTCAACCTTACGCACCGACCGCCTTTACCCCCAGGGTTGCTCCTGGTACTCATTTCTGTTAGAGGCTGAGTCGACCCCAGGGCCAAAGTGCCACAAAAAAAATTAGGCCAATTGAAAAATCTTAACGGCCTCATCGGGAATCGAACCCGCGACCATCCGGTTCGTAGCGCAGCGCTTCAACCACAAGGCTACGGCGTACCCCGAATAGATAATAGTTCATAATAATAAATCTGAAATTTATTCAAAAGGCTACTATTAGTTCTAGCTGAACCAGGAAATTGTAGAGAAGTTTGGTTATTCGCATTCTGCTCGTTTTAGTTTATAGAAAATACGTTTTACTGTAATCACTGCATACTTTCACACACTGAACAGCAAATACAGCCCTACATTCAGTTCTTACTTCTCCAGAGGAACATTCTACAATTCTTTAAATTAGGAATGCATTCTAGATAACACCTTAATAAAAAAAAATATAAGAAAAACTCAAGCAGAACTTTTATTCGTTTGAACTAAAAACTCACATAACATTAAGGCAGAGAATATCTAGGCACATGGCTTTTAAATTGCATCAATGAACACTGTAGGCTATTAAATAATACATTGTCAAAAAACCTACATAGCATTTAATGTTCCAGACTCTGAGGCGATAGTCTGGTGAAAATGCTGAAGTCTATTCAAATGTAAAACTGAAGAATTGCACAGTTGCACTGTGTTACACCATTAACCACATAGAATTTGGAAGTTAAGGTATAGTATTTATAAACAAGTCTCCGACGTATAACTGCTTATAACTTGATTTCACAAACCTAAGTTTCATTTTAACTTCATTTGACACTTTCCTTGTTTTGTTTGTAACATTAGTTTTTCTTTAATAAAACTTATATTTTCAAAAATTAATTATTATGATTAGTCTTCACCTTAGTCTTATTAGTATTCATTAGTCTCTTATCCGTCACTTTGTTATTCATGTAAATCTAACATTGTATTTTTTAACCTGGCTGAGAGGAAGAGAAGGCCTTATGGCCTTAACTCTGCCAAGCAAAATAAATCATTTGCTACTACCACCACCACCACATTTTAAAAGCTAAGTAAAACAGACTGTATGAAAATCGGACTAGTGGACCTTAAGTTATAACTAGGGGGCGGATTTCTATGACATGTCATATTTTTCCCATTTGCATTATTTCAGGTTTCCGACTAATTTAAAAACGATTCCAAGCATCCTGGTGAAAATGGAACAGCTTTTATTGTGCATATAACTGCATATTTGGGAAATGTTCAACTATTGTAGCATATTTAGTACGAATAGGCGCATTTAGGTCATATTTTTGGCATATTTGTGTGCATATTAAAGAAATTTTGAAGTTTTATATCATATTTTGTAAATTTTGCATTATAATGATAATTTTTGAGAATTTACAGATATTTTAAATAATCAACACTATATTTTAACAAAATGTATTGTAATGAAACTTAAAAAAATATACACAATGTGTAAGTGGTAAAGTCATATTTTAATGTTTTTTAGGTCATAAATGCATGCATATATCCTATTTTTAGGTCATAGAAATCCGCCCCCTAGTTATAACTTATAAGCACATAAACACACAGATAGACGAATCTTTACTTCCCCTTTGGATTGCTATGCTAAAAAGAAATCGTTGCGCGTTTCGTTTTGTAATACATAAGGACAGGCGACAGCACGTTTTGATAAAAAAAAAGTGGCTAATTCTAAACACAACACTTCAGTCCCTTCCGGGTTAGATTTATTACAAACTAGCATGTGCTCGCGGCTTCGCCCGCGATAATTATTTCAAAAATTAAAAATTAAGAGCATAATAGTTAAATCATTATATTTATTAACACCAAAATCACGTGGACTACATACCACGATTAGATAGCGTCGCCTGGTAAAAGCGACCTCAGATTCGAGTTCCTTGGCCCAGAATACCCCTGTACAGTGAGTTTCGTCCAAATCGAACAATGTTTGACCATATTTAGGCCTATATTGATTATCCCTCTTCCGTGTAGGTTGAAAATTTCATATGTCTTCGGGCCTTGATATTCTAAACAAATGAATCGTCCAGGATGGACTTACAAAATCAAGCGATCGCCCGCGATAATTATTTCAAAAATAAAAAATTAAGAGCATAATAGTTAAATCATTATATTTATTAACACCTAAATCACGTGGACTAAATACCACGATTAGATAGCGTCGTCAGGTAAAAGCGATCTCAGATTCGAGTTCCTTGGCCCAGAAAATCCCTGTATAGTGAGTTTCGTCCAAATCGAACGATGTTTAACTATATTTAGGTCTATGTTGATTATCCCTCTTCCGTGTAGGTTGAAAATTTCATATGTCTACGGGCCTTGGCATTCTAAACAAATGAATCGACCAGCGTGGGCTTACAACATTCAAGCGATCGCGATGCTTTTATTTCCACGGTATGACAAAAATAGTCAAAGCCAACTGCAATTGATTTGACATTGAAATGTATTACTGAAATCTGATGCTTCGACAGCGCTAAAATCACGTTTTCTGCCAGTTTTTCACTCATACCTCGCGAACAAAAGCTAAAATTAAAAATTCGGCTTTGAGGTGCATTTGCCCACCTTTCAGTCCATCTATGTTTAAAATTTCAGATCTCTGCGTTCAGTAGATTTCGCTGGGCATCGCGGACAGACAGACAAACACGTCCTTTTATTATTATAAGATAACATGTGCCCGCGGCTTCCCCCGCGATAATTATTTCAAAACTTAAGTGCATAATAGTTAAATCATTATATTTATTAACACCTAAATCACGTGGAGTGTATTCCCCGATTAGGTAGCGTCCCCTGGTAGAAAAAGCGACCTCAGGTTCCAGTTCCTTGGCCCAGAAAACCCCTGTATAGTGAGTTTCGTTCAAATCGAACAATGTTTGACCATAATTAAGCCTATGTTGATATCCTTCTTACGTGTAGGTTGAAAATATCATATATCTGCGGGCCTTGACACTCTAAACAAATGAATCGTCCACGATGGACTTACAAAATCAAGCGATCGCGATGCTTTTATTTCCAAGGTAGGCTATGAGGTATGATGACAAAAATAGCCAAAGCCAGCTGTAATTGATTTAACATTGAAATATATTACTGAAACTGATGCTTCGAAATCGCAAAAAAAAAAAAAAAAAAAAAAATGCACGTTTTCTGCCAGTTTTTCACTCATAACTCACGAACGAAAGCGAAAATTAAAATTCCGGCTTCGAGGTACATTTTCCGACCCTTCAGTCCACCTATGTTTAAAATTTCAGATCTCTGCGTTGAGCAGATTTCGCTGGGCATCGCGGACAGACGGAAGACAGACG
Organism: Ectobius pallidus; assembly: GCA_964059195.1. Taxonomy (NCBI): domain Eukaryota; kingdom Metazoa; phylum Arthropoda; class Insecta; order Blattodea; family Ectobiidae; genus Ectobius; species Ectobius pallidus. Next base: position 109,285,587 of record CAXKWD010000003.1, on the reverse strand, counting down.
GAGGACAGACACTTCCTTTTATTAATATAGATTACTAGCATGTGCCCGCGGCTTCGCCCGCGATAATTATTAAAAAAAAAATTAAGAGCATAATAGTTAAAACATATTTATTAACACCTAAACCACGTGGACTACTTACCACGATTAGATAGCGTCGCCTGGCAAAAGCGATCTCAGATTCGAGTTCCTTGGCCCAGAAAATCCCTGTATAGTGAGTTTCGTCCAAATCGAACAATGTTTTATCATATTTAGGTCTATGATGATTAACCCTCTTCCGTTGAAGATTTCGTATGTCTACGGGCCTTGACATTCTAAACAAATGAACCAGCGTGGGCTTACAACATTCAAGCGATCGCGATGCTTTTATTTCCACAGTATGACAAAAATAGCCAAAGCCAAATGCAATTGATTTGACATTGAAATGTATTACTGAAAGCTGATGCTTCGACAGCGCTAAAATCACGTTTTCTGCCAGTTTTTCACGCATAACTCGCGAACGAAAGCTAAAATTAAAAATCCGGCTTCGAGGTACATTCGCCCACCTTTCAGTCCATCTATGTTTAAAATTTCAGATCTCTGCGTTCAGTAGATTTCGCTGGGCATCGCGGACAGACAGACAAACACGTCCTTTTATTATTATAAGATAACATGTGCCCGCGGCTTCCCCCGCGATAATTATTTCAAAACTTAAGTGCATAATAGTTAAATCATTATATTTATTAACACCTAAATCACGTGGAGTGTATTCCACGATTAGGTAGCGTCCCCTGGTAGAAAAATCGACCTCAGGTTCCAGTTCCTTGGCCCAGAAAACCCCTTGTAGTGAGTTTCGTTCAAATCGAACAATGTTTGACCATATTTAGGCCTATGTTGATATCCTTTTTACGTGTAGGTTGAAAATTTCATATATCTGCGGGCCTTGACACTCTAAACAAATGAATCGGCCACGATGGACTTACAAAATCAAGCGATCGCGATGCTTTTATTTCCAAGGTAGGCTATGAGACATGACGACAAAAATAGCCAAAGCCAACTGTAATTGGTTTAACATTGAAATATATTACTGAAACTGATGCTTCGAAATCGCAAAAAATACACGTTTTCTGCCCGTTTTTCACTCATAACTCACGAACGAAAGCGAAAATTAAAATTCCGGCTTCGAGGTGCATTTTCCGACCCTTCAGTCCGCCTATGTATAAAATTTCAGACCTCTGCGTTGAGTAGATTTCGCTGGGCATCGCGGACAGACGGAGGACAGACACTTCCTTTTATTAATATAGATGTTGTTCACATTCAGGAGGGGCACATAAATACAAAATAAATAAATGCTTCAATGTAATAGTTTTGACACAGATTTTACTGTTGGTTACATCTATATTCATAAAAGGAAGTGTCTGTCTTCCTTCCTCCTGTCTGTCTGTCTGTCCGCGATGCCCAGCGAAATCTACTCAACGCAGAGATCTGACATTTTAAACATAGGTGGACTGTAGGGTCGGAAAATGCACCTCGAAGCCGGAATTTTAATTTTCGCTTTGGTTCGTGAGATATGAGTGAAAAACGGGCAGAAAACGTGTATTTTTTTGCGTTTTCGAAGCATCGGTTTTCAGTAATACTGAATGTCAAATCAATTACAGAAGGCTTTGGCTATTTTGTCATACCTTGGACATAAAACCATCGCGATCGCTTGAATGTTGTAGCTCACGGTGGTCGATTCATTTGTTTATAATGTCAAGGCACGCAGACATATGAAATTTTCAACCTACACCGAAGAGGATGATTATTATTATTATTATTATTATTATTATTATTATTATTATTATTATTATTATTATTATTATTATTATTATTATTATTAGAGGGATAATCAATATAGGCCTAAATATGGTCAAACGTTGTTCGATTTGGACGAAACTCAATATACAGGGGTTTTCTGGGCCAAGGACCTCGAATCTGAGGTCGCTTTTACCAGGCGACGCTATCTAATCGTGGTATGTAATTCACGTGATTTAGGTGTTAATAAATATAATGATTTAACTATTATGCACTTAATTTTTAATTTTTCAGATTATTATCGCGGGCGAAGCCGCGGGCACATGCTAGTATTACATAAACATGTTAAATATGCAGCTCTCAGTAGAGGAGAAATAAACAATATGAGCAAAGGTGGGTACAATAACGGTCCTGCAAAGTAATTAGTAGTGAATCATGTCCTTTAAGGTCTGTTTCTCATGCAACAAGTTGCCCCCTGACATCAACACTACCTTCAGATCACGTCAGCACAATGAATGCAGGGGAAATTCAGGAGATGCACGAGTCCGAATATTCAGGTCAACTGTAACTGCTTCACTTTAGTTATTCTCAAGCATTACATCCTACAAGCATGCAGAACATTACTGGATATGCTGCACGGACAGGGCCATATAAATATTGTTCTGTCTCTAAACAACGATGGTTGTTAATGAACATACAAATACTATCGGCTTGGACCGGGATCAAACCCGAGAACTCGGAAACAGAAAATCAATAATAATTTTAAATTTAAACTTAAAAAAAAACACTGACTTTATCATTTAATTTAGGCTACTCTTGTGGAACGTGAAAAGAAGAATAAAATCTGATGGAAACATAACTTACTTCGCCAAATAAAAGTTTTGCTTCTTAATATAATATATTATATATATCATATTCAAGTACATTGGTTGTAAAATGAAGAGAATGTCGTTAACAAAACGCATCGCATCCCGAAGGATACATATCCCAAATAAAATCTTATTCATGCACTCATGCAACTTCCTTTACTCAAGCATAGCCAATACATATTTCTCACTTCACATTCTGATACAGAATAAGAGCGCGTATTCAACTGCTTCAGCCTGATGCAAAGCTTCGTTTTTCACCAGGCAAGACTGAGTTTCTACAAACAGTGGGTGGCTTATAACTACCCTTCAGACAATTTTTTGGAAAAAATGTTGCAAAAAGTTTTAGCTCTTAGTATAAACACCTCATGTAGCCTACAAGATTTCAACAAAATTGTTTTCGAGAAAATCGTGAAAAACAAAATTTTCTTCACGTCAAGTCCCCTTAAAATTTCGAGAAAGTAGTCGCCATTCTTCGTGTCACATCCCCAGAAGGTAATTAATACAAATACAAAATTTTGTTTTCATATGATTTTCCTTTCTGAAGCTAGGCTGTTCACAGACACACAGGCATGTTTCTTAAAATATAATTTTTTGATTCATGGGACCTCAAAACGTGTATATATGTTAAAAACTGTACTTCGAATTTGGGGTCGAACACAAAAGCCTACTTCCTCCAACTATAGCACCTTCGGTACGGGCAAAGGAAGTAAAAATGTTATTCTACTCCCTTCTAGCTACGTCCAGGCCGCCATGTTTTTTAACTGCACTCCTTACTAACAGTAAGAACTAAAGTGCGAATCTTAAAACACTATGGGGTGCGATTTTAGCATTTGGTATCTAGCGGCATAGGAGGCCTACTATATGCCACCAACACGGGCTCGAGGAGGCAGTTAACCGCATGGACAAGGTGGATATACGAATAAATACGAGTTGTAAGTAATAGGTTACTTGCCATCAAAGATTCACAACGTAGCTTTTTCGGGCATGACTCAATTTCCTTGTGCATTTTAATTGAATGGGCAGTGCATTGATATCCAGATAGTTTTTAGGCCTACTCGGCCATGATACTAGGATTCTCAATGATTGTAATGTTTATAATATTTTAAGTTTGTATGTTTTCTCAATAGGTTTTAGTTTCCCGTTTATAAGCAAATAAGATATGAAATGTCAGATTAAATACATTCTACTTACTACTTTGGGAAGTTAATGCTAATGTAATATTGCTACTCATACTGGGGTAGATCCCCCCATGAGATTATTGGCATCTATAGATTGTTAAGAGTGACAAAAACCGCATAAAATCATACTGGATTGCTCCCTTAATGCACACACACCGAAATGCATATGAAGTTATTTCCGATTAGAAATTGGCCTACAAAACAGCTATTTTACTAATAATACGTAGAGAATAAATCAGATCCACTACCCTATCTCCATTGATATATCTGCCGACAACGAAATATGGAGTAAGATCTACAAAGATAACTGTAATTGTGCGTTCAACTGAATCAGTAATTCTGCTCTCCCACATGTTTAATTCCTCGTGATTTCTAGTGTTTTAATTGATATGTTACCAAAGATAGATCATAGAAATTAAAGATTAAAAATGTGAAACTAGAAGGAGAAAGTAAACAAGAAAAATATTATACTTTACAGGAATTGAATAACATCTCTTTCACTTGGAATGAAGCGTTGTTTTCTTTAGATACTTCCTTGAACACTGTGGGAATATTACAGACAACGATGATCCTTCGCTCGAGTTATTCTTCTGGTTCAGTGCCACTAGCAATACAAAATTAGGAAGAACACAGCAAACAGGAAGATACAAGTAATCGCCACTACCACAAATGAGCTATTAGATGTGAGGTTTCTTGCAAGAACTGCAAATTTCTTTGCTTCAACAAATAAAAACCTGCATTCCTCATAATACGCAGCAACTTACGGTAGTTGGTATTTTATACGAGATATTGAAGTCATTACAAATCATGCATGGACGTTCGCAAGTCTTGAAAATAGGTGGACATTGTGTGTTGTGTTCAGATAAAAGCCATCCGTTTGTTGTATTCATACTAGTCTATAGATTTCTGAAAATTATTCAATAGCATATATTTGAAGATACATAAAGTAGCATATTAAAGATTTAGTAGCTAGATATATATCTAGTATTTTATTTTATTTTATTTTCTGAGAAAAAAAGCGTCCATTTTGCTTTTTCCTATCCTAAATAGCATGAGCAATAAGGAACTCCGGAAGTGGTTTCCTAGGACCCAGTCATTCTGATGTAACAATTGCTTTCCTCTTTTTTACGATACAGATCGAAACTCTATGATTATTAACAAATTACACAATTAAATTAAAATGAGTAATATGACACAATGGGAAACAGACGAACTGTGTGCAACATTATTCTGGCTTACCTTTTCAATACCATGGCCAAAGTGATTGCATACTATAACTTATAATGAATTAGTCAGCTACTATCGCATGTTATTGTAGGCTCTGTGAATGGTGTAAATAATTATAAATACTGGGTAGGCCCCCGTGTCGATTGCCCCCCCCAGGCCCCCATCACTCTTGTTACGCCACTATCTGAATCCGGTCCCAACTCAGTATGTTCCCCGTTTACATGGAAAGTTCTGGGAGTGTATTGAGATTTTTTTGAGAATATTATAAGAGAAAAAATCCTCCGACACTGGGACTTGAACCCAGGACCTTTGGCTATTTGTGTAAACAGTTGCCGTGATTATGTGTTATATTCTAGTCAGGGTTGGAAAAAAACATGTTTTTTTTTAAAGAACAAAAAAGTTTTTTTTGTTTAAAACATTTTTTTTTTGTTTAAAACGTTTCTTATGTGAACAACAATGTTGGTTGTTTTAAACGTGTTTTTATGTTTACAACAATGTTGTTTGTTTAAAAAAGTTTAAATTGTTCATTTTGATTAAAACAACCATTTTAATGTATAGGGCCTATTATATACATATAGGCTATATATATATAACGTTTTAAACAAACTTAATAAAAAAACACAAGCACTTGTTTTAAACATGTTTTAAACACTTTTTTTAAACGTTTTGTTTTAAACATTCCAACCCTGATTCTAGTCATCATAAACAAATTTGGCACACAAGTGCATTTATTCATATGCTATGCCAGGAAAATCTCAAAATCATCTGTGTGTTGTTTGATTAAATTGACAGATCAGCTGAAAGAACAAATGACGAACGGACGTGCGAGTATATGCGCGGGAACCAGGATTGAGTTTATATGGAATTGAATTCGATCTGAATCGATCCGTTCCTCCATTTGCAGAGAATTGGATCGAAAGTTCATTCCGGACTGAGTCCGCGTTTACATGGCGATCTCGACACGGGGAACGGATTCAGATCGATCTGAATCCTGCATGTAAAAGTACTAATAGGTCTATCAATCTCAACAAGTTTTCTACGCTCAAGAGAGGGCCTATTATTTTTAGACAGAACATTTACTGAATGAACAACAGGAAGACTATGAAGTCACAAAATAGGCTATATGGGATTGCGCAATTATTTTTGGCCTAATTGTCTTGGTGTTCGACCATTTCGCTTTTTTCTGATATATGTAATCCATCTTTAAATGGAGCCCATCTTTAAATCATGGCCTTATTTTTTCACCGAGAATGATGGCGTACTTCTAATTTTAAACTAAACACTTCTAAACATATGAGAAAGAATCTTGAACGTTAGAGCAATAGTAGCGGTCAACAAACCTGTCAAGTGGAAATATAAAGGCTTAGATTTTTCATTGATATTAACTCTGCAAATGGCTGAGCACGTTATATCTATCAGAAACAGAATGCAATTCAAACTATACAAATACCACATTATATTGTATCCGAGTGGGTTCTACACATAGAGAAGCATTGTGTTTGATCCGCAAGTCGATGTTTCAGTAATAGATCGTGCTTTGTCCAAAATACTAGTTTCTCAAAAACGTTTGTGTAGGCCTATACCTGAATCATTGACGAACATAGCTCGAAAACGAACACTCCTATAAAAACGGAATTTTATATCACGTTCTATATTTCCAGGTAGGAAGTGATATCAAGCACGGTGATTAATTTCTCTTACTTTTGCTGACTCTTCATATGAAGAAATTTTATTTTTCGGAAGTGTCTTACAAACAGTTATAACAATTTTGTTCATATTTTTTTGCCCTGATTATACCAACAAAACTTAAAATATTTTATTGAAACCCCTCTTGGTAGAAATTGCCTGAAGGGTATTTATAAGCTACTCATAAATATTATACAGCATTACACAGTATTCTCTCAAATTAATGTAATTTTCGTGACTCAGAGAGTACTGAATTTGCAAGCGAGAAAACAGTAATATCCATAGTAATGATTGATACCGGTGGATAGGCCTAACTACTTTATCTAGTAAAGATAAAGGTGAGTGTTTCACAACCAACTTTTCTGTTAAAATGGCAACAACGCGATAACGCACTGCCAGCTACTGTGTACAGTATTATCGTAGGTAGTAGAATAACGAGTACTTCTGACAGAGATAAATGCATGGACGGCGCTATTTAAGCGGGAAGGTGAATCGCCATGCCCAAAATGTGCTCGGAGATCATTAATACAATTTTATCTTATCTGATACTTATACGCGTATAAAAATCTAATAGTTCGTCTTCTGTCCGTACCGATTTGACGCAAAAACTATAACCCGATAGAACTTAAATTCTGCATCATCACAGTTTCTATACCCGAAAAGATTATACGACTATGGTCGTTCACTCATCTCCGCTATTTCACCTAATATCATTAAAATTCAGTATATGTTAAACTGAACTAAGACATGACACGGAACAAACAGATGCATACCAAAATCCAGTATAGCCTACAGTATACAAAAACCAAGGTAATTTTTCCCTCTCTTTAATATTACTGACCAGCACTATTTCTTTACAGTAAGTGAAAAAATACTAGCGGGTTCTAGAATAAAAATTGTAAGTGCTTAGGGTCCATTTGCATTTAGATTATTACATATTGTAGATCTTGAGCAGACAGGCGTTAGATGTTTTGCTAAGCGGTGTTCACCACAGGTCAGTAAACTTCCACAAAACACTATGAGTACGAAATATTCGTTAATGGACTTTTGTTTGTATGAATAAATAGCTTTTAATCCTTTTTTGTAGTTTATCTTATGTATGAACAAATATCCTTCGATTATTTCGCTACTGTTATCAATCGGTTAATGTTATCAGATTAGCTGCATCCCGAAGTGATATCAATAAGCGGCGTAGGCCTACACTGTATGTATGTATGTATGAATGAATGGATGAACGTACGTACATACGTATGTATGTATGTATGTATGTATGTATGTATGTATGCATGTATGTGTGTATATATATATGTATATATATCAAATGAAAAGTCTTGCAAAAATGAGATTTATGCATTATTGAGTTCGTCTACCAGTCTTTATCTTTCGTATACTAAAAGTGCCAATGTCTGTTGCTATTAATAGACATAATGCAGAAACCTTAGAGGCCAATGTCGGTAGTTCTCAGCAAAAAATGTTACTTTTATAAAGGCTTTAAAGTCAGTTATTTCAAAAGGAAGTTTTATGATATTGGCCCTTTTAGAACCAAGCCACAGATATATGTATGTGTTTGTATGTGTATATATAAATGTTGACAAGTATCTTTCAAAACAATTATTCCTTACATACCCACGCGTATGCAGTATTCCCGGTATTCCTGTCAGATCACAGATGCAGATCCCAACTTACCTAAAACAAAAGAGAACAGTGTAAACAAAAGAGAAATTAATAGGGACGTTTATATAACATTGTCAAAACTAATCCTACAGTACTGTACCTTCATTTCTCAAATCTGTAAAAACTACAAATCTCACTACAGTGCCATCTCTCCGCAGCTCTGGTTATGTTCGGTACCCACGTGAAGGTTGGCTTTATGGGCCATTCAGATAGAAACTTAACCGTAAACGTACAGAACGTAAACTTATAAACGCAAACTTTAGCACGGCATTGAGCATTCGCAATGAACACATAAACGTAGGTAACAACCAATCACAAACGAGAACTTGAACAACTGATAAAATGGCTGCAGCAGACGAAAATACATTCATGTTTCTATTAAACATATGAAGGCCATCAAAAATTGAAATCATACAAGCGTATGCAGGCACATAAAAATTAACAGAATATTATATGGGCTGTATTTAATACTGTAGTACATTTCTTGGGGAACTAATTTTCATATATTTTCCTTCAATGCCGCATCTTATATAATGGATGCCATTTATCATAACGAGGAGTTTCTCATTCATAGAATACTTCTTGGCTACTTCCACTTCCGTCTCCTGTTCTGTTCTCTGATCGGTTGTATCGTTATTTTTCGCATAAACGTAACGCAGAAGCTTGGTGTTTGCAAGCTTCTACGTTACGTTTAATTTTACGTTTAAGTTTCACGTTTACGTGATGCATTGTGAATGGTCAAATTGAAAAACATGGGCCCAAACTTCTATGTTTACGTTACGTTTACGGTTAATTTTCTATCTGAATGGCCCATTACTCTCTACCTTCCTTTCAGACTCGTAGCAGATTTACCAGAGTAGGCATTAACATTGATGTGCATCTGTTTGATATGTTGATGTGTTATGGTTTGTTAATTTCAAATGATATTCAGTTTTAGTGGATGTGATACAGCATGAAACAGCGGCTTTTAGGTGAGTTTCATGTTACTTCTACCTTCTACCTTCTACTTCTAGGTTATTTCATTCTTCATAAACGATTGCAGCAGAACATATAACCTTATGCTAGGGCTACCAACCGAATTCCGTTTCTTAGAGGATTCTCGCCAGCACAAATGCAGCGGGATGTCTTCTTGATGGCACTGTATTCCTTCATGAATATCGTAAATAAAATAACTTTTGAATCGAGGTGTGTAGAGGAAAGTCGCCTAATATCGGATAACAAGATATTAGCTACAGGAAGTGCTGTCTTTATGTGGAAACACTACCCTATTGGGATGCCTATCTGGTGTGTTGAGCTGGAAACGGCCATTTGAAAATTTTCTGCGTGAGAAGTGTATTATTGTTTTCTGGCGTTGTGAGTTTTTGCAGAGGAGAATTTACCAGCCTCCACCGCACAGAGGGTATGCGCGATAATTAATTCAGTTATTTCATTATGTTATGTTATAATGTGGTTTACTTGTGGTGTATTTTATTATGCTTGTGTGAACAGTGGGAGATATAAATTAATATATTTAATTCCGCTACTAATGCCTAATATCGGATACTGGCAATAACCTAATATCGGGTAACCGATATTAGGCATTTTGCGTTTTCAAAAGTGAATTTAGTTAATTACCACCGGTAATTTCATTATTTATTGATGACTCCTGTACAAATAAAACCATCTAGAAAAAATAGGAGCCCAATTCAATGATGAAAGATGTGGAAACAGTGAGAAAGAATAAATAGCTATTTTAAAGCATTTAAACCCTTGAAATTGTTAAGATCAACTTTGGAGAACTATGCTAACCATACAGGCAAAGATTCTGTGACCTGTGCTCCGAAAATTGGGACAAAAGTCTGTTCAACCAGAAAGACTAGAAAACGAAATAATGAAGTATTCTTTAGCAGCGAAGGAACGATAGGCCTATTATGGCTTGCGTGACACCTAGCCATAAGAAATAATATGAAGCACCCTGAGAATCCAAGTAAAGCATGTTTAAAAAAAACATACTAAGAAGTTTTCGGCGACGTCCAAATCTATCTTTTTGGAAGCTGCAAGGTGTTTTTGCAGCCTTTTATAAACTCCGAGGAGACTTCAGACAGTGATGGTGAAGACTAAGAAGAGAAGAGACTGGATGCTTTTCCTGTGATGGGCTGTTTACTAAGGACGAAAGTAATGTACCAATGTGCCAAAGTCAGTGACTGCATAAATTTTACATGCGCTGGGTGCCTCAGTAGTTAACCTGAGGACATACAACATACGCATTAATAGTGGTGTCCGATATTGGGAAACCATTTTTCACTTTAGTTATTTGGATGACTTTTAAAGTTAATGTACCGGTAATTTAAAGGTCTCTTGTCATGCATTTTAATTTATAATTGATGTTTATTGTTAAATAACAATACTACTAACAAGTTTTATGTAAAAAAAATATATTGTGGTTAGTATAGTTATTTTAAAAAAGTATCCGACATTCGGCTACTTTCCTCTATTAGGCTATGTGTAGCCTAATTATAATTAAGTTAATTTGACTGAAAAAGATAAAGATGTAAAATGTTAATACTGTTAGTTAATCTGTAACGGATTTAATGTTGTGGCGTTTATTACACCTTCCGGGTCTAAATTCGAAATAAAAGCTTGAAGTACGGTTTGAAGGAACGACCTGAAAAGACGACAGTCACAAAACGGACGAATTATAATTGGTCTGCTACAAATATACAATGCGACAGAACACAGTAACACTATACCGGTAGTTATTTAATATATAATTCACGAGTTTTGTACGTAACTTTAAGAAATTACGAGTCACATCATTTGAATGAGAAAAGTTTACGTAACATTATGTAAAATTTGCAACAGCTAAAAAGCAAGACGTCTGTTTGTTTTTAAATGTGCAACTCCCTCCAAACCAGCTCTAAAGTCATGTCTAAAGTCCGACAGCTCAGGGTAGAAAAGGATGGGAGGGAGGGGCAGGGGGAGTAATCTTTGTTTGTGTATTATTATGATATTATGTCGTATTATTACTGTCATATCTTTTCGGTCACTAATACAATTTTTCTTCTTCTTTCTTTTCTTCATCTTTATTTAGCATTATTATATAAGTTATCATATTATATTGTTTTGTATTATAAGTGTTACATTTCTCTTTCTTTGTCTTGTGCATAGTAAAAGCACGAACGGCCGTCTAGGCCCGTGCGTTGGATTTATTCTATGGATAATGTATTTAACATGTATATAAGAATAAAGATGCACCTACCACCACCAAAATCCAGGAAGTAAAGGCGGTCGGTGCGTAAAGCTGTCAACCTTGCCACCTTAACGTGCCGAATGTCTAAACTCGGGAAGCCTCAACCTCCTGGAACCCTCAGGGTTTTCATAGACAATATAAACACTTTACATACTTTACTTACACTGATGTGTCTTCTTTCTTTCTTTCTTTCTTTTCATTGCATGTTATAGCCACCAAGTGGACTGTGGAAAGCCGATATTAAGAAGAAACATGCGAAATTCCCTTCCCTTTTTATATAATGATTATACGAAACCAAACATAACTCTTATAAGCACGCGAACCTTCTTTTGCATACGGGCGTCTGTATGATAATTTGAGTGTATGCAAGCAATATTCAAATTCTTTACCCTAGCAGTGGAAATTTTCCGTTCTTTTCCTCCCTGTTTCGAGATAAGAAAACAGCTGAAGTAGAGGAAGGATTAAACCAAGCTGTGTACATTCTTGAGCACAGAAGTAACTATAGTACATATTACCACACCCGTGACCTCTTAGGTTAATGTCTCCCTGTTCTTACTCATAATAAGTACGTTGTGTTCCCACAGGCCAAGACTTGCTATTTGGACACAATGCACTAAATAATTAAGGCAATCTCAGTATTAGGTCTCTTATGGTATAAATGATACTTCTGATAATGATATAGACAGAACATGGAGCTAGCCTCGCTCTTTTTTGCCCCAAAATGAACCAAATCTGCCGTTAGCCTTGGCATTTTCAGTACCGGTACCCTAATGTGCCATTTACACATCAATACATAAAGCGTTACACACCCAAAATAAATATACTGTAGGACTATTTGAATAAACAGAGTGCTTCAGAAAAATGTATACACACTTTGAAGTGTCATAGAAAATCTATTTTCCGTTCTACGAGGTTAAATTTGTGGAAATGGAAAGCTTAAAGTCCAATTTGAAAAAATAAATTGTTTTCTAATGAAAATGTGATTGTTCAAATGTTCAAAATGGTGGCCTTCAGCATCAATACATTTCTGAGTACTAGTCACCACTGATTCCGTATATTGTACCAAAGTGTCCAATGAGATTTCTGCGCACACCGCTTGATTCTCATTCCAAAGTGTGTCTAAGTTACGTTATTTACGTTTGTACACATCTATAACTGTGCCCCTTAAGAAGAAATCCAGCGGCGTTAGGTCTGGAGAGCATACAGAAAACTCGATTGGCTCCGTGCATCCTATCCACTACCTTGGCAAATTTTGGTCCAGGTCCTTTGACAGTGCGGCGGAGCGCCATCTTGTCTATATTAATAAAAGGAAGTGTCTGTCCTCCGTCTGTCTGTCCTTCTGTCTGTCCGCGATGCCCAGCGAAATCTACTCAACGCAGAGATCTGAAATTTTATACATAGGCGGACTAAAGGGTCGGAATGTGCACCTCGAAGCCGGAATTTTAATTTTCGCTTTCGTTTGTGAGTTATGAGTAAAAAACTGGCAGAAAACGTGCATTTTTTTGCGTTTTAGAAGCATCAGTTTCAGTAATAATTTCAATATCAAATCACTTACAGATGGCTTTGGCTATTTTTGTCATCATACCTCATACCTTGGAAATAAAAGCAACGCGATCGCTTGATTTTGTTAGTCCATCCTAGACGATTCAATTGTTTAGAGTGTCAAGGCCCACAGACATATGACATTTTCAACCTACACGGAAGAAGGATAATCAGCCCTAAATATGGTCAAACATTGTTCGATTTGAACGAAACTCACTATACAGGGGTTTTCTGGGCCAAGGAACTCGAATCTGAGGTCGCTTTTACCAGGGGACGCTACCTAATCGTGGAATGCACTCCACGTGATTTAGGTGTTAATAATTCTAATTTGAAATAGCCTAATTATCGCGGGGGAAGCCGCGGGCACATGCGGGCACATGCTGTTTGTCTGTCTGTCCACGATGCCCATCGAAATCTACTGAACGCAGAGATCTGAAATTTTAAACATAGATTCACTGAAAGGTGGGCGAATGCACCTCAAAGCCGAATTTTTAATTTTAGCTTTCGATCGCGAGTTATGAGTGAAAAACTGGCAGAAAACGTGATTTTAGCGCTGTCGAAGCATCAGATTTCAGTAATACATTTCAATGTCAAATCAATTGCAGTTGGCTTTGGCTATTTTTGTCATACCGTGGAAATAAAAGCATCGCGATCGCTTGAATGCCCACGCTGGTCGATTCATTTGTTTAGAATGTCAAGGCCCGTAGACATATGAAATTTTCAACCTACACGGAAGAGGGATAATCAACATAGACCTAAATATGGTTAAACATCGTTCGATTTGGCCGAAACTCACTATATAGGGATTTTCTGGGCCAAGGAACTCGAATCTGAGATCGCTTTTACCAGGCGACGCTATCTAATCGTGGTATATAATTCACGTGATTTAGGTGTTAATAAATATAATGATTTAAATATTATGCTCTTAATTTTTAATTCTTTAAATAATTATCACCGGCGATCGCTTGATTTTGTAAGTCCATCCTGGACGATTTATTTGTTTAGAATATCAAGGCCCGAAGAGATATGAAATTTTCAACCTACACGGAAGAGGGATAATCAATATAGGCCTAAATATGGTCAAACATTGTTCGATTTGGACGAAACTCACTGTACAGGGGTATTCTGGGCCAAGGAACTCGAATCTGAGGTCGCTTTTACCAGGCGAGGCTATCTAATCGTGGTATGTAGTCCACGTGATTTAGGTGTTAATAAATATAATGATTTAACTATTGTGCTCTTAATTTTTAATTTTTGAAATAATTATCGCGGGCGAAGCCGCGGGCACATGCTAGTTGGTAATAAAACCGTATAATGCACGAATGGCAGGGAATATGGAATGAGCAAGCATTGTTTGGTAGTTTTCATTGTTGGACGATTGTTGAATCTATTCTGCTGCCATCTGTTGAAGAAATATAACATTACTTTCTCCCAGAAATTTAACCTTGTAGAATGGGAAAAATTTTCTATAACAGTTCAAAGTGTGTATACATTTTTCTGATACACTCTGTACTTTAACATAATTTAGTTGGTATCATTTGTCATATGTAGCCTAATCTCACAACAAATTACGAGTCTATCAACAGATTCGTGAGTGTGCAGCTCGAACCAATTTATCTGACGGAACTCGTAGTCTCGGGTGGGATTAATTTAGATAATTCCATGAATAAAAGTATCAGATTGTACCTTATAAATAATAATTAAGTTACTTTCTTGCTTGTGTTGTTTAAAATCAAATCATCTTTGTGTCAACTGTCAGACCACGGCACACTAAAAGCACGAACAATCGATTATCGGAAGTGTCACCAGATACTAACCAACACTATCAACAGTGCGTATAGAAATAGTTAACCTAATTAAGACGCGCTAAAATCAGAAGAGAATAAAAACACACGAACTAGCTTACATCGAATCGAAATTGAATTTTTAATCAATGCACATTTAGGTTGGATCAATTTCTAAATAAGTTATGTTATATAAATTAAAGAGTTTTTTTTTTCTGTTTTACTGTCCAGTAACGAGCTGAGGTTTTATCATATGAAACTGTATCCTTGCGACCCTTGCAAGCATATTATTAGATAAATGACAACGATTGGTCGATATCCGAGGCATTTGCAAAACGTAATTTATCAATATCAAATAAGCGTCGTACGAACTGAACAGTCACATCAGAACAGTGACGATAAAAACTTATTTTAAAGAAAAAACTCACAAATCACATCAAGGAATCATGAAATTTCCTTATATATTACAATGACAAATATAGCTTTAAAAATTTAAGAATAAAATGTGAAGAACGAGTGTTTTCTAATACTTCGTGAAATAAGCTTTCACATTAAAAACAGCACAATTCTGCTCAGAAATCCACGGCTCATATTAGTCCGGTCAATATAGGTCGAAAAATACTGAATAGGAAAAAAAAATCGTGTATTTTGAAATTTGGTAACGTTGTCGGGGGAAGAGTCCTGAACATACTAAAAGTCCCGGAGAGTGGGGGGTGAAGCGGGGGCCCCGTAGAAGGTCCCCGTTTATTGATTTTTCGCTTATATCTAAACAACGGTGAATCGTAGAGGAAAAGTTAATTAATTCTACTTCAAAATAAGATAACCCTACTAGTTTAGAATAAAAATACACTAAAAATGGTAAATTTTCTTTCGAGGACAAGAGTGAGGTGGTCCGCAGAACTGCTCTGCCTTATAAAAGGAGTCCCTATTTCAGAAAAGTTTGAGAAACACTCCTCGAAGTTATAATAGCCAAATTTGAGATCTAAGACAGCATAAAAGACTTATTTTATGTTATTCTCACTACTAATGTAAATGTTTTAAAACTTATTAAAAGCTCTATATTCTATAACACATTTCTGATGGTAGACTGTATATTCTTTTGTGAAGCCTGAAAGAGAAATTTGATAGATGGGGGATTGAACCATAATCATCTGCTATCTTGCAGCTTGTGCTATGGCGTGCTGACCTGTACCCCACAAATATGCAGGCAGTCTAGGATTTATTGATTAGAGTGCGGGGGAGTGAAATATGTCAGCTGTTGAAACCATAGCCCTATGTAAACCCTGCCCCCATCTCACTAGCATGTCACTGGTTTACTGCTGATTTTGTAATGAACCAGGAGTCTGAACTTGACAATAAGCCAGAATATGATACATGTTACCACCTAGTGATCTATCCATTTCCAGATAAATTTCATAAAGCAACTGTATTTCAGACTTGCCAATTGTATTAAAAATAATTTATTTACATTTCACATTTGTTAATAATATCGTCCTAAGTCGGAAGTGGTATGACTCTCATTAAACATGTAAATAATTTTTGTTATAGTTTAAGACTGATACTTAAAACCCTACCTAGGTGCTGGGGTACCACGAGAAAATTTATCATGTTGGCCTCAGTGACCTGTCCCTCTTCACGCCATTCTAGTAGAGTTTCAAGGAGTTAAGTATCGTTAGCGGGGCTTGTAAGTTCCTAAACGCCAACGTATGATACGCTTTGAAAGTCTCAATTTCTATACCTCTGCCAACTTTATGCCAATATGGGTTCGCTAACAAAATAAATTACTGCCGTGCAGATTGGTAATAGAAGAATTAACACTCGCGTTTTCGAGGAATTCTGGCCTATATAGTAATCTACACATCAAAGTCGTCTCATACTCCGACCGTGTAGAAACTAGTTGGTGTTTGAATTGCCGTGACAGTATCTAGATGGGTAGATAATTCTGAGGTGCTGTACTAACCCACGGTGGTGTTTATAGCCATACACAGCACTTTTTTTTAGTTTATTGGTTGATTACTAAGAAATAATTAAGTCTAAAAATGTAATATCAGCATATTTTTATCAATCACAAGATATCCTGGTCTAAATACTAAGGTACCCCAACCTATTCACAGGAATGCATCTTTATGCATGTTTAAGGATCCTAAATGAAAAGTTTATCTTCGCAGAATATCCTACAAGTGTGCCCTTACTACTAAAATAAATTTCATTGTAGTCTCTTCGATTAAAAGTAATCGATGTTTTTATATTATAATTAATTCAACAACAGAATTGATCGCAGATGTTTATTACCTATCTCAATGTAGCAATGACTGGCTTAAAGCTTGTGGAACCATCGCCATATGCTATACTAGGCCTATTACTGGAATAGCAGAAGGTGATAGTGGAACACTTCTAGGAATTCCCCACCAAAACAGCTGATACTGTAGACCAGCGTTTCTCAACCTTTTTGAACCCGAGGACCTCTAAAATGTCTAAAAAAATTTACGGAGCCCTAATTTTACATCCCACTTTTAAAAGAAGGCCTATATTCTTAATATTTGGGGCATTATTTATAGGTCATTATAACGAAATATGTGAAAAAAAGTCACTTCTTTACTTTCCACTTTCTTTATGATATTTTTTTTATTATGTCTGCGGACCATAGTTTGAGAAATGCTGCTGTAGACTATTCTGTTAAGTTTAAAGTATGGTACAAGAAGTGAATGAATGGTTTTAAACTTTTAATTTCTTGGTCTGAAAAATTGGTCCTGAATTGATATCGGAAATAACAGTGAAATAAACTCTGCAATTATTATTATTATATCTGTAATTTTATAAGATTGACCTAAGATATTTATTGAAATGTAATTTTCTTGAAACTTAAAATATCTTTGGAACGATAGTAAAATATCGACTGTGTCCAGGCCAAATGGCGTGACCCATTCTTTTTTCTCGAAAATGAGGTTATGATACAGGTAGGTAGCTGTATTGAAACAAACATGCTGGTCAAAGGAGGTAACTCTACAAAAGTTCTTTGTTGGGCAAAAGGCTTGAAAATCATCACAAGCTGTTTTTGAAACGTCATAAATCCCATCTGGCCAATAGTTG
Organism: Ectobius pallidus; assembly: GCA_964059195.1. Taxonomy (NCBI): domain Eukaryota; kingdom Metazoa; phylum Arthropoda; class Insecta; order Blattodea; family Ectobiidae; genus Ectobius; species Ectobius pallidus. Next base: position 109,267,538 of record CAXKWD010000003.1, on the reverse strand, counting down.
TAATCATCATATAACAGCTGAGCACACTAGTCAAAAAGTACTAAGGAATAAGCCTATCCCACTAATATTTTTAGATGATCAAGCCAATTATTGGTGTAACCATCGAAGTTTCAATGTTTCATAGTTTCTCAAGTTTTGCAACTTGATTTTTTCTTCTCTCTCCTGTAAAATTTCGCTTTTGAGTGTTACGGCATATGGCCAGGACACAGTCAATATGTAATGGAACATGTGCATACAAAAAAAAAAATTAAAGTTGCAATATGGGAACACAACCATACTTCCATTCTCTAATTCTATTATGCAAACTCCAGTAACTCTGTTGACCTATGCGTCACAACTAGCTTCTATGGTTCACTACTTTCCAAAATTAAAAGAAAAAGTACATTGTGTAAGCTTACTTTTCGTGTCTAAAATGGGATATGACAAGCGCTAATAGTTATTAACGCGTGTGCCGTAGTGCAGACCAACATGCATACTAATTACCTGTACAACGTGAACAGGAAGCAAATCGTCAGGGTCAGGGCCAAGTAGTGTAAGCCCATTTAGCGCCACCATATGTGCACTGTGATACTACTGCCCATTGCCAGATGTTATGCCACCAATTACCATACCAAACTGAAGCGACTACCTAAGCAGCCTACATAACTATAGGGCATATATATATATATATATTAAAAGTTCCCGGAATTTCGTTGTAATTACAGTATTTATTACCACAATATAGGTACACATTCACATAGGTGCCTTCAAAATAGGCTCCTTTAGAACTCAAACACTTGTTCCAACCCTCCTTCCATTGCTGGAAACAACGATGAAAGTCCTGTTTTGGTATCTTCCGAAGTTCAGCCATGTGGTGCACCATGAATTTGTACCAGCTGGACAAACTGTTAATGGCCCTTTCTACTTGCAGGTTTTGAAACGACTGAGGGAGACAATCCAAAGAAAACGCCCCGCGAAATGGCAAGGAGGATGGACACTGCATCACAACAATGCTCCCTCCCTCACATCACTTGTTGTGGGGACATTGCTCACAGAAACGAACATTCCACTCCTTTATCAACCTCCCTACTCACCAGATTTAGCACCAGCGGATTTCTGGCTCTTCCCCAAGATCAAAAAGGGCCTCAAAGGTAACCGTTTTGTCACTGAAGAAGACATCAAAATCAACGCGATGGCTGAACTTCGGAAGTGCCAAAACATGACTTTCATCGTTGTTTCCAGCAATGGCAGAAGCTTTGGAACAAGCATGTGTGTTCTGAAGGAGCCTATTTTGAAGACGATTAAGTAAAAGTGTACCTATATTGTGGTAATAAATAATTACAACGAAATTCCGGGAACTTTTTGACTGCCCCTCGTATACCCTCTTAGTCAAAAAATGATCGGCTACAGATTCTTCCTGTGCATATTTCAGAGCATGATGCACACAGTCTTTGTACGAAATTAGGACCTCAGCGAACGGACTTAGACAATTCACGGTTTAAGAGTCCAGTCATTTTATTTTATCTAAGGGTTTACATAGGCCTACACATGAACAAAATCTGGCAAAATAACTAAAATTCTGCAAAATTAGAACTAACTCGAGTGTAGAATAAATCAAAATTATGCAAAGAAGAATTCTTTATCACTATCTCATTTGTATGAGGTTTCAAATAAAATGTCTACACAATAAAAGAAAGTTCACTAACAACAATAACACCCACTACATGAAAAGTCGTGTTTTACCTTAATATGAACTCAGGCCCAATAGTTGGTCGCAATTTTAAGAAATAAAACGATATGCATAGCATTTAACAAGATGAAAGTCTCCTTACATAGTATTTACCAGAACAAGTGCCAAGAGCCGTGAATTTGGTATGCTTGTGGCCACATGATGGCAAACTGATGAAATGTGTATAAGTGTGAAAAAAAACCTTGAAATAATTAAAATTAGGTTTGTTTTACTTGAATATGTAAAATTGTGTATTAAAGGTAGAAATATTGAAACATTTGGTCATTAATGTGTTTTAAATCATTTAAAACATTACAGTCATATTGTAGATACTGGCTTCCCAGAGAAAGGCTCTCCTCTCGGCATGTAAATCAGTTTAGGGTTGTGCCCCCCCCCCCCCATGCGGATTCCTGGAATGCCATTGGCTGGAAAAGAAGCAGTCATAGTTGTACTACACAGAGTAACAAACCAGATGCTCTGTTGGTATAGTTTAAACTGCTCACTGTCATACAATGGTTTCAGGTTGTAAGTTAGAGTTTGGATACGCGTAGTCTCATCTACTTTTCTTCCTCTGGGAAGTCATAATTTACCATATACAGTAATTCTAGTCACACTGTGAAAGAAATGCTGGACGTAAAAGAATAAACTTGAGAAACTGTTGTACTTATTCCACCTATATGTGCCTTTGGCAGAACTGAGACGTGATCATGAGGAACATAAAGCTTCTCCCGAGAACTTTTAATCTCAGTCTATACTAAATTAGTCCGCAGGCTTCCACGGCCGGTGTTATACATAAACTGATAGTAATTGCTATCCGGGTTGGGCCGCGTCGTGTTTTTAGTGTCTTCTGACGTTTCGGACATCATATCGTGTCCTTCTTCTGAGAAAGTTTTAAACAATTAAAACTTTAAAACTGACGTCATGACAATTGCGACTGTTTACTCTACACAGGCATTTATTTTTATTGCGAATCTTTCTCAGAAGAAGGACACTCAGTCTATACTATTAGAGAATGTATATTATATTACTAATATCATTATAATTTTATTGATGCAGGCTGATTACGACTTAACACTTCAATCACAGCTACAGCAATTACCATTTAAACTGACGTCTACTGTACTTACACAACAAGTATCTTCTTAAAGCAGCTAAAACTAAGGAAGTGATGTTTAACAAAACGGCAGTAATGAGTAATGACATGCGTTTGCTTTTGCTGCACGCTAACCTATATCAGCAAGGTCGTTCAAAGGCATGAAACTTCCAGATGATCCGCAAAAAACATGAATGCTGATGAGGAAGTCACAAAATGGAACATATTCAGTTATAAAAGGTGCCCAAGAACATAATGATCCAATCTTTCTCACAGGGGAAGATCGATAAAATTGGAGAATGGAACCAGAATGCCTCGAAAGGTATCCCTCACTTAAGTCTCATCCGCAAAGGTCATACGGTATTTGCAATACAGCCTCATCATTCTGCTCTATTCTAAAATTCATATAAACAAAATATTCTCTTTTGAGTTGAAAATCTATTACAGATACGAACGAAGTTTCTTCTGTGTTGCGACCACATACAATTAGTGTAATGTATCTTATCATAAGAACACAATTACAATCTGTTCTTTAATGTTTCAGATGATGCTGATAATTTACGGGCTATAGTGACTTGCTTCTACAAGAGTTTGGTTCATTCATAGGTCCTAAGGAGAAAGAAAGAACTGCAAAACATGTTTAACAAGTTTATTTTCTATTGGAAGAAGTAGTAGGTTACCGGTAATCAAAGGAATGAGCAAGCTTAAGATATTGGCGATACCACCCCCCATCCGAAAGTTGCGTAGAATGTAAACTCGTGGATTAACAGTACTGACCTCCTCTGAAATGATTAGAGCCCATTACAGAGTTTGTATAAAAAGATGCGTAACTCTAGTTTTGTAATGGTCGCAATATAAAATAAACTTCGGATCTGTTATAGTACCGTATAACTTACGACTCAATGAAGCATTTTGTTTATAGAAAAGAATATATATATGTGGCTATAATTCAATATTGAGAACTTTGCACTTAGATTTTTGCCGGCGAGACCAGAATGAGGAAGTCTTTTAGAGGTATTCTGGTTTCATTTGTCAATTATATTCAAGGCTTCATAACTCCCCTAGTAGAACCTCAGACCCCCAAATATGAAAAACAAGATATTTTCCAATGTCGCTACTGGGAACTAAGATTTATGCAGTCTGAGTGAAATGCGAACCTTTCTTCCCAGCGATATGTATACGTACCACACAAAAATGACTTCACGGAATCTCTATTCAACTGTAATGTTTTATCCATCATAAAAGAGAGACGCGGCAATTCATGTATTGTATTAGTACAGTGGGAAACACAGTAATTGCAGGCCACTTGCTTGTTTCTTTTACTCAGTCTCACGACATGGGAGGTGTTGTATTGCAAACTTTCTAAGAAAGCACTCCACCAAGTAAGATCCACTATTATGTGAGTAGGAAAATTAAGAAAATAATTCTGAGATTCTGAAGATGCCTTAAAAAAAATTATCACGAATACCGTTACATAACAAAACTTCTCAGGGTACTGAAGGACCCTGATGATTAAAAATTCAAATTACGCGACATAAAGTTATTCCTGTTTTCAAAATTAAATGGATCCTCTCAAGTCATAAAGCGATGAATAAACATACTGTCTACGCACTCTATCTGCAGCCTACTACAAAAAGCCAAGTATTATAATGTATAGCTGGAGTAGGTAGGCTAGGGATATAAGTTTTGAAGGTCCCTGAGTGCACTTCAGATGTCAACCGATATGAAGAACAAAATTTCGACGACTTTCTCTTACTATCACGTTACGAAAATCTGGTTTTCGCGATTTTCTCGAGAATGGGAACTAATTTCTTGTATCAAGACTTAAATATTTGAGACTTTTCCGTATAAGTTGTGTGTAGCCTAGTAATATGCAAGCCATCTCTTCCACAAGCTTGGCTTTAAGTCTCGCCATACGAAAAATGTTGATATGAAACTGGGACAACTGAATGAACAGCCATTTTCTTAGATGAGGAGAACCTCGAGAAAACCTGCACGCTGGCAGCGAGTTGCCGGATGGATTAATTATGGTATTTGTCTCCACCGAATTACCAAGGAGACTAATGGATAATGGTCTACCTATGGACACAATAAATCATGTTTTCAGAACGAAGGTAGTGAACTAAAAAGTAACCCCTGGGAGAAGAAGCTATGGTTCGCTCTCACACCCGCTCACCCACATATGCAACACGAATAGGGAGGTATCTATCACATGTGGATTTTAACAGGAAGTGAAGGGGGATTTCTCCCTTAACAACACTGTGCAGTAGATTTATACAGTAGCCCACACCTGAATCGTACCGCAAGGGTACATGATCTGTTTGTAGTTTTTAGATGTGAACCGAACAGGGGATTTAACACCCTATAGGCCTATGGAATTACCAACAAAAGATCCCAGGTGATCCTCTTAACACAGTACTACAGATTCCGGGATTTAACATATCTCTAAACAAAACAAAAAAGTATCTATGTAACTGAACTGATACTGGAATCCTAGTTAAATACATAATTTTAATTCTTCCACATATTGGCCAAGTGGTTGGCGTTACTGAGTAGGCCTACTAATCAACAAGAGGTCTAAGGTGTGACTCCAAACTCTATCATGGGGTGTTTCTTCATTTGCGGATTATTTCATGGGATAGACTACGTGTTTGAGTTGTATTAAGAAGGGAGCTGGAGTATCTTACAAAACATTTGAAATTTTTAGAGTTTTAGGCTTACAAACGGTAGTGCAGCACTGAGTATAAAATGACTATGCCTACACCTATAGTCGCGGAACCAATTATTATTATTATTATTAGTATTATTATTATTATGTTATCATTATTATTAATTATTAATGCAGCCGTCATTTTGGTGCCTATTGTATAAGCCTACTCTAATACATCGCTCTTTATTCGTTAGAGATACGTACACAAAACTGCTGCTACATAAATTCAGTTGATAAATGGGTGTGCACTGGGCTTAGCGCACAGAGTAGACAACTTCAGGAATGGATGAATAATGATGATTAATGAAAGATTTTGAGAAACTCTGAAATGAGAAGGAAGCAGATAATTTTGCCGCTGTGATACGTCGCTACTGCAGTATGTGTATTACCCAATTTAAACAAAAAACATCGAAGAGATTATTCATTCTTAAAACTCTTTCAATCAAAATGATTGGCTAATGTGAAAATTAACCAAAAAATGAACTCGCTAGTTTTGTATCATTTCATAGCAACGCCACATCTGCATTAGTCCAAGTAATGTCTCTTCGTTAAATGAAACTACTGTACTCTATAGATATACAGTATAAGCATTCATGAACCATAGATTATTGTCTCTGTTGGACATTACATGAAAATATTATAGGAGAAAAATTCCTCAGACACTGAGACTTGGACACAGGACCTTTGGCTATTCGCGCCAATGCTCTACCAACTGAGCTAAGCCAGAGTTCAATTCACAGCGCCAGATGGAACCTCTCTCCTATGACTAATTGCCCTAATGGTCTACTGTACTCTGTTTCTTAAGGCAATGCTACCACTCGTTTCACTCCGTTCACCCCATGTGGTGATCGGTAGCCATATGTACGATTACTGAATTAATCATGTACACTGGTGGTGTCTTTGGGGAAAAAAAATTTAAATCTAGAGGATCGCAGTAGAAGTTAAACATGGTTTTTTAAGTATATGCCGGCACACATGCAACGAACACTGGAAAACTGTATCAAATGGCTTTAATCACTTGATTTGTCATTTGTCGTTTATACACAATTAAATAAACATAATTCTTCTTCAAAGTATTACATATTTTGAGCCCTCAATATCACTGTCAATTGTGTCACTAGAAATTAAATACAACCAGTTAAGTTAACGTTAACATTTTAAAAGTCTGAAAAATCTATACACTGTGGATTGTTAACTTCAGCGAATCAATGTCATGTTAACGACTCGTAGAGGATTGCGTGAACGGTTTTTACTTTACGATGTACAAAACATGGAATCAGTTCCTCTACATGACTTGATTTCAATTACTTAATACTTTTGTTTATTTTAAACATTGATGTAACGACCAACTTTGTGCATCGCGTACTGCGACCATAATATTATATTAAGCAAAGAGACTAATGGCTTTTATTAAGATAGATAAGGTCATGAAACGAGCAAAGCGGTTTGGAAATACTGTTTAAAAATAAAAATGAGGGTGTAATGAGATAACTTAAGCCATTTAAATTAGAAGAGCAGTAGAAATGTGCAAAAGCCGTGTAAAGATTACACAATGAATGAAAAAAAAAAAAAAATGCAAGCGCAGATTTAGTTTTAACAGAACAACAGACAGCTGAGTTCTTCAATAGCTAGGCCTATGGAAAAGAACGAGATGAACCTCCAGCTGGTGTTGGTTTCTAATTATTTTAAAGGCCCTGGCAGGAACAACATTCGCACGGTGATTTAATGAATATACGTTTCAGCTTACAATACGGGGAGATTAATTATTATTAGTATAAGCGGATATAACACATATAGCTGGCAAATAACACAGAGGGATTAGGATAGATTAGGATTAGATTTTGTAAACACAATATCACAATGTATTGAATATACCTAATAGATAAAACTTCCAACGCATTTTTTAAACGCACAAAAAACATACTTTAGAGTGAAATAAAATTAATTGCAGAACTGGGGACAGGAAATTAGTGTTCGTACATATCAAGTTTAATGCAAATGAGAGCTGGATTCTGAAACACGTCTTTGAAAATTCTGCCTATATAAAGACATTTATGAATACCTGGTACAATAAAAAAGACGAAGTGACAGCAAATCAATTGAAGTCTTATGGGGTACACACATTCAGTTTATCTGTGCAGTTATCTGTCCTAAATAACTGTGTAAATATCTGAACACCTATCTGATCTGAAGGTGTGTAGGCTATTAAGTTTTCGCTTCAGGTCCGTCCGATATTTCCTTCAGTTCTATCAGTTTTTGGCCAAGCGGCATTGGATGACAGAAAAAGGAGAGTTACGTTTTGTTTTGTAACTCAGCTGTGATGCTAGAAGAAGAAGGTGCAAAGATTTGTATCTGCAAAGAAGCGTTTTGTCCAGTGATTACCACTTACTGAATGAGTTTTCAAGGAGGAGGGGATATTAATGATTGTAGAAATTACCTAGTTATCGGTAGGCTACCTAAGAATGGAAGAAAATGCATTAACAAAATGATATTGAGCAAAGTTGCGATCCTCACTGAAAAGAGAATACAAATCTTGAGAGGAGCAATATACCTCGCATTCCAAAGCTCGGGAAGAGACCGGTAGCCTTCAATAAAAGCCAAAAGCGCGTTTTTTTTTTCTTTTAAAAAAGCGGTGGTCATGATGAAGACCGGACGGAAACTGAGCCAACTGCAGGTACGTGACTTTGGCAGTTTATCGTTGCAAAAGAGGGTCCGAATGATCAGTTCTCTCATCGCACACTGCACACTGCACAGTTCACACAGTTTATCGCTCAGACATGACGTCACATGTGATAAACTACGCAGATAAACTGAAGGTGTGTACCCCCCTTAAGAAAACAGACTGTAAGCAATGGATTGTAGAGAGTGCTGAACCTTACCTTTGACGTGTAAAAAAAAAATGTATATACGGATGCCCAGATGTCACAATGTACAGTCTGGAGTATCAAGTAAGCAGAGATTTGAATCTGAAGCTAATAATAGCGGTTAGTGGGAGATAATGTAGGAACAGTGCTTCAGACCAAAAAGGTAAAGCACGTGTCTGTTAAAAATAGCCTACTAACAAAGATAAATAAAGCATAATGTCTTCTTACGACTCTCCAAGCTAACATTATGCCAGAATGTAGTTAAGGATAAAGGAGAATCGTATGAGCGAGTAACATTGAAACTTCCTACACTTCAATCGTGTTTCACAGCATAAATTCGAACTTTATATCAGATTAATTGCAGTGACTACTGTTCGAATGGTTTGTACTACTATATTTTCGTAGTATTCAACAAGTTTTGAGTTCTTACTGATAATTAAAAACCACAGTGAAACCATCGCTATAAGTTTCATTACCAACGTCCAGAAAAGTATTGCTTAATTTTTTTGTATCAATTAGTAAAAGTCCACACACGAAACGTCTAGTCGGCTCCAATTCCCGTAATAATATTACAATTACACTAAACACAACATATAAAAGCATATAAAGGTGGAGTTACAGAAAACATCGTATCTTAAAACTTCAAAATAATAGAATCTGTTCCATTTCAGTTGAAACAGGACCTAGAAATCTCGCGCAGGATAGGGAGGGAGGATTTACTTTGCTACCTGCAGTCCTTATCACTCCACAGCCCTCTACGCTAATAGAAGCACATGGAAAGCACGTGGCTTAGAAAATTAATATTCCCTCCCCAACAGTGAAGCATTTTTCTCCAATGCGCATCCATAGTAGTGTTTCAAGAACCATAGAACGGCTTCTAACAGTGCCTCCTCTGATTGGCTATTACCCATACAACTGTAAGATTTGCGCGTGCTTTAGTTATTAGCAGGGCCCGGAAATGTATGTAAAATCACATTTTTAATAAAGCACTACATTACATGCTTGCGTTAAAACTTAAAACATGAAAGAAATAACAGAACATGATGGTTTAATTTTTCAAATTGTTGCATCATATTTGCTTGTAGTTAAAATGTTTATGCAAATTTTACTAAACTGTCACATTTTTAATGACATATTTTTACGGATTTTAAATATTATGCATATCTCTGTTAATTCAAACATTTACAGCGTATTTGGTTAAGTGAATGTTTTGATAATAATAATAATAATAATAATAATAATAATAATTGACTACACAGAGCCTTGTGTTTTCGGAATTGATTGAATAATATTAAACACACGCTTCACTTCATTAGTTCTCAATTTACTAAAATCTGTTGCATTGACCTTTTTTTAAGTTTTGTAATGTCATTATACAATTCCTTTTTTTTTTTTTTGTAGTTCTTAATGTTATTCAGCTAACAAGAGGACGTAAAGTATTAAAATTACTTAAATGATGGAGCATACTAAATTGGTTCCGGAGCATATTTCACTAATTTTACAGCATACACGATGCATGCACATTTAGTCTTCTGATAGAGCATTAACTTCCCATCCCCAGTCCATTAGTATTATGTAGAGTGGAAGTGTAATAATTGTACAGACTTGATCTGAGCATTGGTAACATATGTAACAGGAAATTAAAGCACTGCATCATAATAAGTGACGAAATACTTTAACACAATTTTACTCAAGTATTATGTATACCAGCTACCAGGATGTTGGGAGTCACATTTTGAAGGAAAGGTTTGGAAAGAGCCGCACATACAGTATTTTTTTTAAGGTTAAATGCTATTTTTTGAAGGTCAAATATAGAGATATAACTTAACTAAAAAACAGCAGGAAAAATTATACTTATCCACAAAAAACGATCTCATCACTATTAATATAGTCCACTAATAAACATTTGTATAACTTCCACAAATTACAAGAATTTTTGTTAACATGAACTTTTTCTACTGCCCACTTTGCTTGTTAATTGCTTGAAATCTGGTAGGTGGCCAGTTAAGGCGGTACTCACAAGTTCAGTTAAATGTACGTAAGTTAGAACTGCTCGATGCTTATTAGATTTATGGAACATCACAGAATACAATGACTCGTACGAATAGATTGCCCCAAAAATGGAAATCAATCTTTTTGCACACTCTTTTATATTTGGATACGTTTGTTCTGGGGCTGATATCAAGCGTTGAGTATGAAACGGTTTCGAGAAATTTGATAAGTACGTCGGAACTTTCTGTTCGCTTTAAATATGTTTTGAGGGGGAAAATTAAATCACCAGGCCGGAAATTTTTTAAAAATTTTAATTAACTATAAGAATATTTTGAGAGCCACAAGAGACTGTTAGAAGAGCCGTATCGGCTAGCGAGCCAGAATTTGGCCACGGTGGATCTATAAATTCTGATTTTTTACACAGAAAATAAAATGGGATCAATTTCTTTTTACAGTTTTGCAAAAATCTTTATGGTTTTCGAAAAAAATTAGACGTGTAAATAATATCAGCTTAATCTCCTTACAGTGGCATCAAATGTTGACCCTTTTGTTTAACAAATAAAATTTATCACAGTTCATTGAGAAAGCAGTAAAAAAGTCGATAATTCTTTATTAGCTTCTCTAAAGATATTTTAAAAAAAGAATTTTACTTATTGAGGAAAGCTGTGTCAAGATTTCGTTATTTTTTCCAAGAAGTACAAAATTTTCACCGGTATAGCACTATAAGTTATTTTACTTTTACTTACAGCGTGAACAATGCCCTTTGAAAATTTCCACAGCTATTTCATTTCTACTAATAATAATAACTTACAATATACCGGTACCTTAATGAGTGCATATTTATATACGACTAGCTTAAAAGACCCGGCGTCGCCCGGGTTTTGTATTTTGTAATTGGAAATTAGCTTATGAAGGATTTTCAATTTTAAATTCTAGGTCCTTATATAGGCATTTATAATTTGCAATAGGAAGAACGACTTATTACACTCAAACTATTCCCTCAGAAAACGCTTGATATAGTTTTTTATGGCTCATAGAGGATCTAGAATTTTGCATCCCATCGCTTGTACAGTGCACAGCAAGCCTGGTAGAGGTTTAAATAAGAAGAAACAGAAATTCCTGTAACATAAAATTGTAATATCGAGGCGGGAAATTTCCCACTCTTATGTTACCATAGCCTAAAGCCGTTTTGGGGATGAAATTAAACAGAAAGCATTATCACTTTCATACTTTTCTCTCCAAAAACCTGCGATATAATATAATAATATACACATTACCATACCTCGTTTTGTTTTCTCTATGTCCAGGGTAGAGAAAGTTATGTGATTCCATTATTTTAGTGGATTTCATTCTGTAATATTTATTTATAACATGAATTATTTTGATAACTTCTCTTATTTGTCAAAAGTGCATTTCATTTGTTTTTTCCAAGCCCACCTGATACCATTTGGCAACAATATATTCTGTGATTTGGAATTGATAATTCTATGTAAAAAGGGATTAAGTATTTTCAAAAATATTTAATTTTTGGCATTTAGAATCAGAATTTTTCAAAATCCTTTCTTAGTGAGCACCTATATTATGAAACGAAGGTACTGTCAAAATTCCAAGTCTCTACCTGTTATAGTTTAGGCTGTACGTTGATTCCTGTCATTCAGTCAATCAGTCAGTCAGTCATTCATTCAGTCAGTCAGGACAAAGCCTTTTATATATATAGAGATATACACGAGACAGAACCTCACAGAACAGAGAATATTAAATGGAGAAACTTATCAATCATACTGTATAAATCGAGAATGAATCACAGAAAAGAAAATGGGGCGGTTGCTTCAGAAATAAGCAGTGCTTTCTGTTCGAAGAGGCCAAAGTATTACATAGTCGAATAGTATTCTCATCGTGTCTAGATATAAAGCTAATGTCTTTTAGGAAGCAAATAATGAGCATTGCTTTATTTGATATATAAACACTGTGTTACAAACTTATGACACCCCTTTTTAAATGACCAATTTTTACACATTCACTACCAGCCACGCTACCTGCAAGTTTAAACCGGGGGAAAATGCTTCATTTCCTTATTAAAAATACACTGAATGTTTTAAAGTGATGATTTTTTATTTCGCAACAATCAACGATTTTTCAAATACGTATTAATAAAATTTATAAATGTCTACATTTCAGCATCTCTCTAGCTTTCAAAATGTGTTTCTATGTCCCAACTATTTGTTATACAGGGTGTATAACCAATTACAGTGTAATAAATAAATGCAAAACTGCTTTACTTCCGCTACCCTCAGAGGTTTCAATGCTATCTTGAGGAACTATAATACTAAGCATGATGTTATGTTCTACATGTTTGTTCAAATTTTCAAACTTTGAAACTTTCATATATTTTAACATTTTGAGTCTTCGTTAGAATCGAGTCTTACATTTCATAATGTTCATTTTATTTCTTGTTTTTTTGTTATCTCTGAAGGCAACTCAAAGTTATGGGAAGATTATTAATAAATTAAACTCAGAAAGATAGTCCAGCTTTCTCCATTGACAAAGCATACAAGTAACAAATAATAATACATGTATCTACCGAGAACATATACATAACTAGAAAAGTTATAGGCCTATTGAAATGCAAGCTTCATGTGCACATGAATGATTTTAATACGAAAATTATAATCACGAAACACATTAGTTCCTGAAGTTTTTGCTGACAAGAGAACGAAGGACTAGAATATCAGTTTTGTTTAAATCAAAATATCAAATAGCCTAGTTGTACAGGCCTATTAAAACCATTATTTGAAAATCACCATAGCTCTGAATAGAATAATGCAAAAAGTTACAGCCGTGCCAAGACTTAATTAAACACAAAATATGCACCAACTGTTGAATTAATGTAAACGATTCAGCAGCAAGAAGGTCTAGCAGTTTTTCTAAGTTTGCAGTTACTCTGGGGAGTAGACGCGACATGTTCCTACTCCAATGGAAAGATGCCCCTGAGTGTTTCGTAATTAACACTAACGTGACTTAATTATACAAAGGACTCGACAGCTGGTAGACAGAGAAAGTTTCAAATATCTCACCACAATCTTTTCAGCCGTGAAAGGAGTTTTTTTAACAGGGTTTAAGCAGCCATAAAAAATAATTAAAGGAAATAACACACGGAAATAGTAATATAAAAATATTCTTCTCTGCAATAATAATACATTTAATTTCAGGGTGTAAATACTTTATTATTCTTTAATTAGTATGGTTAATAACTTTAAAACATTTAAAGAAACATATTTACTAGCAGAAGGATGTGTCGCTATGTTTATAAGTTAATAAATAACACGCACGTTCCTCGAAATAAAACTATTTCCAAAAATGTAAGTGTATACTGCCCCAAAATATTATAACACCTATACCAAAGCCTTGTAACCACAACTAACTGTAAGGCAAATATTAAAACATATTTTATTAGTACGTTACGCCTAATGGAATCAGATTCACTAAACCTATAGTAAACTATTTCCAATAATTGAATCAACATCAACCAATGTACAAAATCACCCATAGCTGTAACAAATACTTTATATAGAAACATCTACCTCTGTTACGTAAGCCTATATGTAACTAAATCAATGGAATATTACCCAATTGACATGAGTGCCCGTCGCGTCGCTTCAAGCTGTTCTACTCACCCTTCATCTTTTCCAGAATCGACAAACCGCCACTCCAAATGATCTACGTGCAAGATAACATGGCGACCGAAAATTTGTATGTGGCATCCAAAATTACGTTTATTTTTAAAAATCACGTGAATGTTGATATTTTTGGGAAGGAGGCGTTAGCAATTACTCAAAAACGTTATCGGTATACTGGTACTCAAAATTATGGAAAGTGTTTAAATGAAAATGTGCATAACTTACCTCTGAAAGTAGCATATGTAGGCCCTACTCTAAAGTATTACGACAAATATATATTATCTGAGAGAACTTATTAAGTCTAGGGAAAATATATTCCAATAAGTTTTATTTATGTTTGTAGATGGGTACTAATACATTCTGGAGAAATAAATGGGGCATCAAAATTAGGTAGGACAAAATACCTTTAAAATAAATCTAAAAATCTGTAAGAAGAAAGTCTCTGACGAAAAATTAAATAGGAGTAATAAGTGATTGACATGTCCCTGAAGTTGTAAACACAGTGTACTTTGAAAATATAAGATGCACACTGAATTTAACCTATAATATATAAATTAAGCTATTCCCAATTTTAAAAAGAAAATTAAATTAATTTTTTCACAATAAATTATTCTCGATTGCATATTGTAAAGCTTATGTGAATGAAACCATCTTCTTACTTTACCGAGTAATAAATTGGTAATAACTGTCATATTGATCAAAATAATTTAATTTTTAACCTCAATACAATTAGCTATTAATTAAAAATACATCCTAGTTGTACGTATACAATATCAAACAAAATATATTTTGGAGGTTACTGACGTACGCACGCCTCATGATGTACTGTTACTTTTCTTAAGCTTCTACTATTTATCATTCAGGATAACACTGAGATTACACAATCAATAGTTAAATAGTTAAACGTCCCTACAACTGATTGTTCATCCAATTCAAAAAAGGACCTTGTCAACAAGCGGGACTGGTTCATTAAATTAATGATTTTATTGTTGATATTTTTGTCAAAACACTGAATAGAAGCAGCAATAAAAGAAAGGCTGGAATTACTAGCATGGGCCTATACTGCCGAGCTGACCTCTTTGAATCAAGACAGCCTATATGGAACTAGGCTCTACAGCTAAGAATTTTACACAAGAAAATAATATGTTATCACGCCAAAGACGTTTTACCTATAGGGGAGGTAAGGCTCTATTATAAAATCATTAATGAATTCTGAAGACGTATTGAAAAATCGCTTGTCAGTTAAAAAAATAGAAAATCTGGTTTCATGGCCCAAATCTATTGAGCGAAATTTTCTCAAAGAGCTCAGCAGCCGGTATGCCTAACAGCACGAAAAAAAAATTAATGTTCAAGCGCTTCCAATTAAAGTAAAAATTACTATTTATAAGCTTGTAACAGATCATGGCAAGTAGCCTAATTCAAAAGGACACGACAAAGTAACATAATAAAAATGAAAGAGAACAAAGCTGTAACAAAGGTTGCGTGCACATTGGCACACGTGCACATCGGCACAATAGCATTTTCGTGCACATTGGCATATTATTTTTATCTTGCAATATCATCGTGCTCATCGCCACACACCCTTCGTAGGGGTGGACATAGAGACAAAGTTGGAATTACATTATCGTATTGAATGCAATGGAGTTCACAGTAACTGCTAGATAGACAGAATGACAAACACTTTATTTTATTATTATAGATACAGACTGTGTACCGTACATTAATATTATAATTGAATTGTTTAGAAATCATTCATAAAGTATCTTCCTGCGATTGAATTAACCTAACCTAACCTAACCTAACCTAACCTAACCTAACCTAACCTAACCTAACCTAACCTAACCTAACCTAACCTAACCTTACCTTACCTTACCTAACCTAACCTGACCTGACCTGACAACCTATCTACGATATCTACAATCGGTTTCCTTAGCCGCGGTAGCTAAGGGGTGCTTCCTTGGAGCTGTGGTGAAGGAGGCTGTAGGTTTGAGTCTCTATGTCCACCCCTAGCCCCAACGGGTTGTGTGGCGATGAGCACGATAATATTACAAGATAAAAATACTATGCCAATGTGCACGAAAATGCGACTGTGCCAATGTGCACGACACCGTAACGAATTCACATTGCAGAACAACAAGCAACCCCTTTGTTGACAACCAGTTTGCAATATTGTTGTAAACACTGTCTTACAACATAGCGCACTTTACGGACAAACCATGTCGTTAACTAGAGTGATAGGGAAAAAGCGAATTAGTCAGAAAACCAAAGTTTCAAGAGAGACAAAAAACAATTTATTTTCACAGCATTGTGACAATATTAATTCACCCCACCCAGATACTTTTACTTAGTGTAAGATAGTATGTAAAACTATATGGGTGGGCTGAACTAAATATTGTAACAATGCTGTGGAAATAAATTGTTTTTTATCTCTCTAAAACTTTGGTTTTCTGACTTATTCGCTATGTCCCTATCACTCTAGTATTGATGCACTACTCATGCCCATTATCATAGACCCTCGTTTATCCTCCCCAACGTGAAATGAACCACCCTAAAGTATATTGGGGGCAAATCAATACTGCACTAATGTGGATTATAATAGAATCGACTGTACAAGATATACTCTGGTTATTCATTGCATGGCCAGGCGGCTTCCTTTCGTTAGGAGGAAAAGTTTGCCGACAGCTCAACCCATGTTCTTTAATTTTACCGCACCAATCAGCTAGTTACCCTAGCCAATCAAAATCTAAGAATGTCCTGCGACAGATATGACAGCTACTCGTCAACTCCACGTGGAGTGGAAAGCGAGGTTGCAAGATCTAGTTACAGAAAACGATAACACGTGTGAATTGATTAAAGTGAGGGAAGAACTGAGGCCAGTGATACTAATGAGAGAATATTGCAACGTTGCTTTTGTTTTGGAAAGCGGAAACCAAGCCCGATATAGTCAGATCAATTAACAGAAAGAAACACCGACTTAATGGTTTATCTCTTTGAAGCCGCCTGGCCATCCAATGAATAACAGGACTATACTAAAAGTAAATCTAAAGCTGGAAGATGTCGTGTCCATAATGAATTATTATCTCTTCTCTCTATATATAAAAGGCTTTGTCCTGACTGACTGAATGACTGACTGACTGATTGACTGAATGACAGGAATCAACGAACAGCCTAAACTATAACAGGTAGAGACTTGGAATTTTGACAGTACCTTCGCTTCATAATGTAGGTGCTCACTAAGAAAGGATTTTGAAAAATTCTGATTCTAAATGCCAAAAATTAAATGTTTTTGAGAATACTTAACCCCTTTTTACATAGAATTATCCATTCCAAATCACAGAATATATTGTTGCCAAATTTTATATGATGGGCTTGGAAAAAACAATTGAAATGCACTTTTGAGAAATAAGAGAAGTTATCAAAATAATTCATGTTATAAATAAATATTACAGAATGAAATCCACTGAAATAATGGAATCACATAACTTTCTCTACCCTGGACATAGAGAAAACAAAACGAGGTATGGTAATGTGTATATTATTATATTATATCGCAAGTTTTTGGAGAGAAAAGTATGAAAGTGATAATGCTTTCTGTTTAATTTCATCTCCAAAACGGCTTTATGGTAACATAAGAGTGGGAAATTTCCCGCCTCGATATTACAATTTAATGTTACAGGAATTTCTGTTTCTTCTTATTTAAACCTCTACCAGGCTTGCTGTGCACTGTACAAGCGATGGGATGCAAAATTCTAGATCCTCTATGAGCCATAAAAAATTATATCAAGCGTTTTCTGAGGGAATAGTTTGAGTGTAATAAGTCGTTCTTCCTATTTCAAATTATAAATGCCTATATAAGGACCTAAAATTTAAAAATCGAAAGTCCTTCATAAGTTAATTTCCAACTACAAAATACAAAACCCGGGCGACGCCGGGTCTTTTAAGCTAGTCAGTTATATCAGCGGTTGAATATAAGCCATTCGACAGCTGCTGCCGGCTACTCGGCTAGCCATGCAAAGCGGTGTCCCTTTGTTACAACCATCAAAACGATACAAGTGGCTTTATGACGTCCACATAAGCGTGTAGGAGTCTGGATCACCTCCCCTCGAGGATCACACGTTAAGGACACACGAAAGTGGTTTGGTACAGCACTATCAAGATGTAACAAGGTCTCAACTCTTCTCCCACCCACAGATTTCAGAACAAGACTCTAGTGCATTACGTTTCTTTCACGTTTAGAAAAATTACTGTCCGTAGAAAAAAAAACAGAAAAATGATCCTTTAAATTTAAAAATATTACTTCTTAAATTAGTGCTGAAAATATGGCTATACGGATGAAGCAAGCCGATAGAATGGATGAATAGATGAATGAGTAAATTGTAAATACATTGTAAATCAAATAAAAAAAATCATACATTACCAAACATGCTATGATAAAAAAAAATCACATTGTTTTTCTCAGGGAACAAAATCGCCGTTTTATCGGTTTATGGTTATTTGTCTTCGGCGGTGTACTGCAACAAAGGGCTGTGGCCCTTGCCGGTGTCAGAACTGTCCCGCAGGAGTTCTTGTGCCTGTAAAACTTACAGACATGGTTTTGCCACATTTATGCACACAGAAATCCATCGAACCTGCTACATATGCACAGAAAGCCAACGTCATACTGATCGCGCTGCTTCATTAATCATAAATGATCGAGTCTTGTGATAGCATAACGATAATTATTTATTATAGTTCTTTCCAAAACATGAAAGACTCGTCTCACTCCACCGCCCGAGGCCCAGAGACGATGACCATTTTTCACCTGGGTAAAAAAGGAAGGCATATAATAGTAACAATATAACACTAACAAGGCAGGTGCAACTATTCAACACAATACACGAGTGGACTAAACAATCTGCAGAAAAAAAGAAAGAAAATCTGAATGTGTTGCTTCTAGGCCTCTAAGAACGGTCGGTCGCCTATTGTTCGCTAATCCCTACAGTTTAAGTAGCAGGGGGAAATGTTATCTGAGTTGCTCCAAGCACTGAAGCTTTCATGTTTTGGAAAGAACTATAAGACTATTTTCGAAATATTAGGTAAATATAAGATAGACCATAGACTAACAGTAAGCAGTAGTAATTTACCGGTATTCGTTTAAAATAACACAAACATAGGTATTTTATAAAACCAGTATTGTTTGAAGAAATTACATTTTCTCGCTTCAACTAATGCGATTTTTTTTTTCTATTGAGGTAATAAATTCTCTGATACTAATGTTTAAGTTCATTACATGATATGTTCCGATAAAGGTAGGGAAGCACCAATCTGCCCAGAATCATTTCGCAAGCAATTTGAGTTGTCGAACTCTGTTTCCAGTAGGCCTAAGCTTAATAAATACTTAAAGCACATGGGCTATGATCTGAAAAGAGTTTGAAACTGACCTGGGTATTTCATAGTTAAATAATAATAATAATAATAATAATAATAATAATAATAATAATAATAATAATAATAATAATAAATAACATTATGGGTAAAGGATTAAATGATTTCGTCTTCATTAGTTTTCCAGCAGTTTAGTAGTAGTGGAGAAATAACATGGAAGGGGTTCAGAGATGAAACCTGCACAGAATAGTTTGATGCGCTGTAGTTTAGGGCTACGGTGGCAAATGACAAATCTCAATACCTAATCCTACTTTGTGTGCATTACACCATCGGTACCGTATATTACATTCAACAATAAAATAGTACTGCAGCTATCTTGATACTAAAATACTAAACTCCATGGCTCTCTACAACCCTTAGGGGACTAGGCCTACCATCCGACCGCTGCGTCATCTACCAAAGGCAGTCCACTACGCTAACCTCGAGGACACGCAGGTGGTCTTTCTCATAATGAAAGAATAGGCTTATTTTCAAAATATATCTTCTAATGGTGTTCATGGAAACCACAGTAACTGCATTATCTCGATAACTGTCAATTTTGTCGTCAAGAAATATTTTTAAAAAGTTAATTTTATCTGTCTCTACAACTTTACCATGCAAACTTTTAATGCATCTTCTACTGTAGTCGAGATAACCAAGTAAAATGGAAAAAAATACAAGAATAAATAAGTAATTTTTATATAAAAATAATATAGCTATTTTAATACACCTTTCCCCTCCAGCCACAGCTACTACGGAATGAAATTAGAGTGGACCAGAAATGAAAAGTCCTACTTTTCAAACATTCGATTTGTTCTTCATTCACATTCAAAGAGTAAAGAAAAGTGTTTCCAGTAAGAATAGCATTTTCAGCTCTATTTTGAAATACCCGTAGGAATAATACACCTATTTACTAGATCTTAAATGTTTAATAAGTGTTATTAGATTTTAAATATAACAGTCAGTAAAAATTAATTCTGCAGGCAAACTAAAAAGGATGCTTATGAAAGAAAAAAATTAGGGCTAACACTACTTATTATTAAAAACTGTGTTTTAGTAAGTTATGTAGAAATAAAAAATAAGAGGAAAAAAGACGCCTCTCAAAAAGCCGTGTTTTTAAATGTCTGTTGCCACGTTTACCGACATCACCATATAAAACTTACGCTCTGTCCTATCCTGTACAATTATTAGATCCATAGAATAATAATAAAAAAGTTAGACGCGGAGTATTTTTCGATTTAGAAAGTTTGCAAAAAGATTCTTATAAACCAGTGTTCTGAGGGACTCACTGGTTCATTAGAAGGTGTTCAGATATCTCTAGCACCCCACACAGCTCCGCCTATGTAGCACACCATTTCTTTCATTCCTAAGCTTTGTAATTAGAACACGAAGAAGTTTAACTTCTCTCTATATCATCGAACAGATGAAATCGAGGAGTCATCTATATAAAACGTCGGCAAGAAAACTTTGCGGAACAAGCATTACCTCCCACCTCGAATAAATGTGTCAATATGTCTAATACAGACCCATTTGCTTCCTGTCGAGGACTTCGAGTTAGGATTGAGAAATATATCACCAAAAAATAAAATATCACATAACACACGTTAAAAGTCACAGGCGGCAGAGACGTCCCATTTATTCCTCTAGAATTCCTCTAATTAAAACATCATCACGTTTATAGGTATTATAAAGATAAAAAATCCCTTTAGGCAGGCCTACAGGCGGAGGTAGATTTCGAAGTGCTTTTGGTTTAATTTATTGTCGCTGCATAGCACTCTTTTTCTTTAGCCTTGGCATGGTAAACCTGCAGTAATAAGAACTGAATTCGGTAAAGAGGAAGAGCCTACAATCATTTGTTTTGACAACAAGAATAGGATATAATATTCTGGGAGGCCGTGCGCAAGATCGACAATGAATAAAATTAGCAAAGCCGCTAAACAAGACAAAATTATGATATTATAATAATTCTTTTAAGTGTTATTATTTTCAAACATTAAAATCTCGCGTCATATGAGAGCTATCAAGAAACAATTTATTGATTTGTAGAGTACTCATCAAGAGCTTTTCAACGATACCCCACAAGACGTGGTTTCAAAAGTTTCGAATTTTCATCCCCCACCCCCACCCTCACTCGAACCCCCGAATTGTTGGTGTCACTGTGAACTCCATAGGGAGTACTCTAATTTATTCAAACAAAGTTTCCCTCTATACTTCATAGGGGCCGAGATATAAATGTTTTAAAATTTCAACCCCCTCCCCCGACCACCCCCTTGGGCCAATTTTGCCCATTAACGAACTTGTCCGAACTATTGGGCCTAGAAATAACATAATAAAATTTGGTTCAAATATCTTCAAAATTACGGCCGCTATCGTGTAAAGATATATATATATATAAATATCACAAAATTTTTTTTTGAACGGGCGGTGGTTTCGTACTTAGGGGAGCATGAAACGTAAAGATATGAAAGAATTTTTCGAAAATCATAAAGTGGTATCCATTGCAATAGGTAGATTTTTCTTCGAAAATCTACCTAAAAAGCTGTGCAAACAAATAGCAGTATTAGGCCTACTCGCAGACTGTGAACAGATATAAATTTCACTGTAAACAGTAATTAATAACAGATTTCTCAACTTACTCGGGTGTTCTAAGAAAATTAATGTATATATTTATATACAGTAGTATTAAAAACAACCAGTACCACTGACAATGTAGCTAACACACAAACATGTAACAATAAAGAATAATAATAAATTTTAATAATAATAATAATAATAACAACAACAACACCCAAAGTCAAGAAAGAGAGGTTCCAAGTCAAAATCAAAACCAAACGAATGATCCAGATCAGTGAAGACGAAAGAAAAAACCAGAAAGAATGAAGCAATACTGGGCTAAAATTAAAACACAAAACACTAAGAAGTGACTGATTCAACGTACCCCAAAGTTGGGTGAAACGGAGAATAATAATAATAATACGTTAATATAAATAAATGTTGGATCGGAGTACATGAAACAATTCGGCAGAATGTGGTAAACATCTGGCGAAACTTCCAATTCGACTTATAAGAAACTCCGTGGCTCTATATCCCTGAAGGTAATAAGCAGGGCCCGGATTCTGATGACCTAAAATTGTTTGAAAAATGACCTATAAAATGACCCTAAATTTTAAAGAAAATGACCTAATAATTATAAAAAATGACCTAAAAACTGATATTTTATTTATAAAAAATTATTATTGTACACACAAAGTTATAGACTAGTTTGTACATAATAGTAAATAACTGCAATGTTGTGAATGTTCTTTTCTCACGGAAATTTATACTGGCACTGAGGCACTGGCGAGTCGAAATTCGGCATTTCCTTTTGTGGTCTGCCGGATTATATTGTTGTTTATTCAGGGTAAACAGTAGTTTGCACTCTCAAATCCAAGCAGGTGACAGACTCTGGTGTCAAGTCAGTCTAATAACAATAGTAATATAATACAACATTTTTGCGTTTCTTTGATTCTCATTTCCGACTGAGACATGACAACACTTAACGCCGAATTTTTCCTTCTTGCATTAAACAAACAACACTTCAAAGACAGCACAGCTAGCGACTCAATGAAAATACATGAAAATGACTTAAAAAGGAAGCAAATGACACGAAAATGACAAAATAATGACCTAAAACTGTAATAAATGCCCTAAAAATATAAAATGGCATAAAATGACAAAAAATGACCTAATAAAAATTCATTTCTATAATCTAGGGGCCATGATTAGGTTTTATCCACTGGTTGGCAATGTCCATGCAGCATCAATAAAAAGATGACATGTCATTAGAATCCGGGCCCTGGTAATAAGCCTACCAATGACCACTGCGTCATCTACCAAAGGCAGATTGCAGGATTGGGGGAAACCTGGTCATCTTGTCGACACCCACGGCCGTTGTCGATGGTGTCCTTGACCGGAGCTACTACTTTTTAATAAAGTTTTATCATGTGGTTGAGTTCAATCACTACCTCAGAAAAATCCGAGGAAGTACCGTGGATCGAACACGGGCCTGCGGATACGTAGACTATGACGATAGCCACGAGAACACGCAGGCGGTCTCCAATTTGACATAGTCAAATTAAAAGATAACACTCCATTGGCGATAAAAGGCTCAGTCCACATAGGCCGAGTATATAAACACGGCTATTATCACAGAACGCTATTATAAATTACAATTAACGGTATTTCATTCCAACTATAACCTAAATTAGTTTGTTTCCTTGTTTACTTTTTCCTTTGTAGCAACTGAAATGGTGGGAGATGTTACTAAATATCACTGCCTTCTAAACTCTAAACTGTATTAATCGTGTATACACTGCCTGTCCTATACGGCTAATTTTGCGTACTCGGCGACATTACAGATGGCAGCACCTTTCACACCCAGACTGCTTCTTGTTTTTTGCTACGACATTGTTGATTATGTAGTGCTGTCACCGCCGTCTCATAATCACTGCCTTCTAAACTGTATTACTCCTCGAGACGGCGGTGCTCATAATATAGTCTATCAATGCGTCTAATTAATTTACATTTATTTTAATTATTGCTCCAAAATTCCATTTCAAGGTAAGTGTCATATACTGGAATAATATTACGTTCTAAACAAATAACACAAGTATCTGTGTCTGTTTAATGCTTATTTTGATTAGTGATTGTTGCAATCTGGGTGTGAACTGTGTCGCCTCTACTGGATAAATTAGGCAATTTAACAATACTCTGAACTCCATGTTAAAATAAAGCATAGGACAGGCAGTGTAATTCTCGAGACGGCGGTGCTAAATATATAACAACAAAAACTTTACCTCACGATTTGGATAGGTCGATAGGAAGTGTCAATTTCTTAGAGAAATCCACCGCAGTCTCGATTAATACAGTTTAGAAGGCAGTGGAGAAATCATGGTTGTGTTTCAAATAGCAGCCTGGGAGTGTGCTGAAGCAAGGAGACTGACGATTACATTTGGACAGAACTGCTTCCACTGCTGGATCACTGGTAAATAATATACCCGAGTTAATTGTACACACCATTGCACAATATTTCAATTAGATCGATGTCGTTCCATTAGCCTATTGCCCAACTCAAGTCAAAATATGCCGAAAAAATTAATTTATATGCAGAAGTGTTCAACCAAACAAGAAACAAACGCTCACTGAATATACTGAGGCCATCCTAATAGGCTATTAATAATAATGAAACACTGGGGTTGTCCATGAAATGGAAGTTTGAAAGGCGCGAATAAAGAACCGGCACTAAATGTGCTGTCTAAAAGTGAAGCAGAAGGGAGACTGCAAGAATTGTAAGCGAGTTTATGGGAAATTATACATCGTAATTATTTACTTAGTTTGTAGAATGTACAAAGTTGTTGTACTTGATTAAATCTGAACAATTAATGTAGGCCTAAATATGTCAGTGATCTGCAGCGAAAAATTAACAATAATACTGTATTAATAATAATAATAATAATAATAATAATAATAATAATAATAATAATAATAACACGCAAGGTTATCGTCTGAACCGCATCGTGGTACTAGCGCACGTGGGAGTAACGCAGAGCCCAATTTCGTGGATCTAGCGCGCAGGACAAGTTTGGCGATTAAACCAGCGTGAGTTTTGCGCACATATTTTGATTGGGATGTTCATCGAACCGAAAGGACTGGATAAAGGGGGATTTAAACAGTTGACTTTATTTTAAGCAACTGATTACCAGCAGTATATTTGAAAGGTTGTTTCAATTAAGAATAGCCGGCGTGGTGTTGTGGTTAGCGTAGCTGATTACAGATCCGTCGATCCGTGTTCGATCCTCGGTACCTCCTCGGATTTTTCTGAGGTAGGGAGGTCTGGAAAGGGATGCACTCAGCCTCGTGAATCCAATTGAGGAGCTACTTGATACAGAAGTAGCGGCTCCGGTCATGGAAACCACAATAACGGCCGTGGGTGTCGGAATGTTAACCATATGCCCCCCAATCCTGTCATCTGCCTACGGTAGATGACGCAGCGGTCGGGTGATAGGCCAAATCCCTCTAGGGATGTAGCGGAGTTTAGTTTAGTTTTCAATTAGTTTTCAAACAAAACGTATCAATCTTTTCTCGCTTCCCCCCCCCCCAGACATGGGACTGGACAAAATGTAGATAGCCTAATACATATAGGTGGTTTAAAGGTTGTTATCGGCCACAACCTCGTCATTTTTTTCAGCAATAGCGAAATGAAGCAGTCAACTTAGTCAAATTTAGCAACATGTGACAGGCATCTGTGCCAATCACTGCAGATGCGCACTAGGTCCACGTCCGTTCTTCATCTGTGCGTAAATACCACTGTCCGCTACTTCCACGGAATCGTCTAGACAAGAATCCGGGGAGCAACGAAAATGTGAAGAATTGTATTACTATTATTACCGGTATATATTTATTATTATTATTATTATATTATTATTACTAAACTAGCTTTGGAATAGATCTGTGATATAGCCCGAGCGATCCTCTCGCACCTCATTCCTATCAGTAATCTGTATTACAGCAAATCCTTGAGCCGTTTGTAGATATTTCTTCATTTCATATTATAGATCTATCCGAGTTCAGTGCCTTGGCTCAACGTACCAGCGGATTCATCCACATCGACCACAGCACGTTCTATTAATGACAAAATTATTTCAGTAATCATCTTTTACAATGACCACTTTTATCAGAGAACAATGATCGCAATCTCAAATAATATAAATAGTCTTCGCTTCAACTATTTTACTGGTCGTTTTACCCGATGTTCAAACTGATGAGTAAAGCTGCAGCACACTATACTTCACGGAAGACTTTTGATGAATAATTATTTATGATCTAACTGTTGAAAAGGAGATTTTATTTTGCGAGTATGTTAAGTTTGCGAAACGAGCCCGTGAAAAAGAGAAAAATACAAGGGTTGTTTTTTTTAGTTCTGGCAACTATTTTATTTCTCCATACATATCATACCTACATGGTTCTAAGTTTTATAGGCCTTTGATGGGATCACCACCATTGCATACAACATGTTCCCAGTGATGCGGAAGTCTCTAGATCCCGTTGGCACTGCCCATTCTGTTGATGGTGCGAAGAGAGTGGTCGGTTGCCTGAAAAACATGTTCAACCATATGAAAGCGAATCCCGCAAAGTGGCCCCTTCATCTTCAGGATTAGATCAAGTCACAGGGACTTAAATCTGAAGAGTACAGAGGGTGATAGAGCACCTACCAGCCCCAGCGATTGAACAATTCGGACACAACTCCCTAGCGTTGTCATGCAGAATGATGGGTGGATTATCCATGAAGTGTCGCCGCTTTCTTTTTAGAGCTGCTCTCAGATTGTTTTGCATAAACGAACAATAGTATCTACAATAATGTTCTGCCTTGGGGGAACAGTATGTTTTAAGATCACACCATCCCAATCATGTTTTACAGGCAACCGACCGCACTCTTCGCACCATCAACAGATTAGGCAGTTCCAACAGGATCCAAACACTTCCGCATCGCTGGGAACATGTATGCATTGGTGGTGATTACATTGAAGGCCTATAAAACTTAGAACCATATACGGATGCTATATGTGTAGAAATAAAATAGTTTCCACTACTAAAAAAATCAACCCATGTAAAATAATTTTATCGCTTGTATCGTACACTACTTTTAGACAGCCTTTAATATTTACCTTTATTTAATAAATATCACGTACTAGCTTATAGCTGTGCTCCAGTTCTGCCATCTAGTACGTACGTACGCAAAAGGAAGTTATTCATTTTCTAGGACGCTGCTGTCGGGCTGGCACTGGCTTTTCGTGCCCAAGGTTGCGGGTTCCTTCCCGGCCCAAGACGATAGCATTTATGTGTGCATAAATGTGACAAGCCCATGTCAGTAGATTTACTGGCACGTAAAAGAACTCCTGCAGGACAAAATTCCGGTACTCCGGTGACGGTCACAGGCCTAAGCTCCTCTTTTACCTTCGACTGTCTAAAAATGGGTTTAAGGGGGTTACTATAGGGTTTCCATCATGTACATGAGCAGGCATAGTAGTGGTGCAATAATTACATCCGAATAGCTGGTGATACTATCGATAACAGAGTGATTCACACGGAAGATTGTGCATTAACAATCACACACCTACTAAAATACCCAGTGATTCATATAAAGCCCATTACGGAGAAACAGTGGCACTAAAATAATGAATTTACGGCAGTAATATTAACAATAAGTCAACTAAAATAACCTTGTTTTACGCTTCCAAACACTGGTAGTAAATAAGGCATTGTTCGATCGTACGTACAGTACAGTGTAATATAATATGTCTGTGCAGATAACAGACTCGAAATTTTTTTTGAAAATATGAGGTTCAGGCTTAGCCGAGTATTTTCACTTTCCGAGATCCTGTAATGTTGTTATCGACTATGTATTGTACACTATTTTTTTAACGATGCGATGGTGCTTGGTACTTTTTAGCACAATTATTTACACAAAATAGTTCTGAAGTATAGGCCTAGTTGTAATACTTGACAGTCTTCATTCTTGTAAATAGTTCCTCACAGACAGGGTTCGAATTAACGGGGGATTTCCCCCTCTCGTCAAATAAAAATTTCTACCTTGCCAGGGATCTATTTTTCTACATTTCATAAACTTCAGTTTAAAATTCCAATGCAATTGCCGGAAACACGCACTTATGTTTCTTCATAATGCCTTATCGCCAGCATAATGCACAGCAACAGAATTTATCTAACAACCATTTGACGTGCACGGTGTAATAGGAGCTCGACAATGGACATAAGGGTTATAATACTGCTTTTTTTTTATTTATTTATTTACATAAGTAATACAACCCGTGTTTCACCTCAGGGTACCACGGGATATTTATTAATTATTTACAACACATAATTTTTTTAAACTGTTGTAATTCTTTAAGATAATCAGGAAGCTGGTAACGTTGACTGTGTTGATATGACATTGAAGCACCTGATGCAGTGGTAGCCTTCGAAGTACTGCAGGTCTTGCTTTGGAGAATAAGGTACAGTCTGTGAGGAGGTGAATTGCTGTTTGTACTGCTTTTTCAGGACAGTCGCATGGTGAAGGAGCTTTGTTAATTTTATGAAGGTAAGATCTGAAATTTCCGTGATTTGTTAGAAATTGTGTGAGCATATAGTTTGGCCAGAGTTGTAAAGAAAGTCTATGGAAAATAGTGGGTATTAATATTTTGGTGTGGGCCGCTACATTTGAATTTACATATGTTGAGTTCCAGATGTTTATATAGTATTTCTTCAGTAACTGTTTTCCTCCGGTCAATGGAACTCTGTTGTAATCTATAGTGCAGTGTCCGGCAGATGCTGCAGTTGTGACGTAAGAGCCAGTCATCTCGCAAGAGCTTCGAAGAGCGAGCAGTTGAGTTGTATTGCTGTTAATACGCATCAGCGCAGTGGCGTTCAGTGCAGCAGTAGAAATGTATGGTAAATTTAGTGCATTCAAAGTAAAACTAGACTTATGAAAACGTCACCTCACCCTCGGAGACACGTCACATTTTCCAAAGTTGTCTACAGTATGTCATCGAATTACAGACATAAATAATTATGTGCAAATATTAGAAGAACTGGATCAGGAATTTGATTGCCGATTTCAAGATTTTGCAAACCTCCAATCCGATATTTGCATATTTGCGACGCCATTTTCTGTGGATATTGACAGTGTTTCAACGTCATTGCAACTAGAAGTCATTGATTTGCAAAGTGATATTAAAATGAAAGACCGATTTCAAAACAAAAAGGATTTATCTATATTTTATAGAAGACTAGCATGTGCCCGTGGCTTCGACCGCGATCATTATTTTTCAAAAATTAAAAATTAAGATCATAATACTTAAATCATATTTATTAACAGCTAAATCACGTGGAGTAGGCTACATACCACGATTAGATAGCGTCGCCTGATAAAAGCGACCGCAGATTCGAGTTCCTTAGCCCAGAAACCCCCTCACTAGTTTCGTCCAAATCGAACAATGTTTGACCATATTTAGGCCTATATTGAATATCCCTCTTCCGTGTAGGTTGAAAATTTCATACGTCTGCGGGCCTTGATATTCTAAACAAATGAATCGTCAAGGATGGACTTACAAAATCAAGCGATCGCCCGCGATAATTATTTCAAAAATTAAAAATTAAGAGCATAATAGTTAAATCATTATATTTATTAACACCTAAATCACGTGGACTACATACCACGATTAGATAGCGTCGCCTGCTAAAGCGACCTCAGATTCGAGGTCCTTGGCCCAGAAAACCCCTGTATAGTGAGTTTCGTCCAAATCGAACAACGTTTGACCATATTTAGGCCTATATTGATTATCCCACTTATAATAATAATAATAATAATAATAATAATAATAATAATCCTCTTCGGGATTAGGTTGAAAATTTCATGTCTGCGTGCCTTGATATTAAAAACAAATGAATCGACCAGCGTGAGGTACAACATTCAAGCGATCGCGATGGTTTTATGTCCAAGGTATGACAAAAATAGCCAAAGCCTACTGTAATTGATTTGACATTGAAATGTATTACTGAAAACTGATGCTTCGAAAACGAAAAAAATACACGTTTTCTGCCCGTTTTTCACTCATAACTCACGAACGAAAGCAAAAATTAAAAATGCAATATGCCAGAAACCTTCCCGGGAATGTGCTTAACAACTTCCCAAAGTTTCATGGCGATCGGATGAATGGTGTAGTAATGCATAAAGGACAGACACACACACATACATTCATTTTTAAATATAGAAGATTTCCCCAGGTAAGATTCCATCGATTACATATATTTGCTGCTATTCTCTGTCCCATTTAAGAACGATCCTGTTCAAAACAAAGAGGCGTGGCTGTCATAGCCCGCAGGTGAGAACGCACGTGTTCACCATGTTTAATGCTAGTTTGTTTATTCTCAGTACAACTCATCCGCAGGGTCGTCGTGAACAATTAATCCTTTATGTTTTGTTTGCTAATTGATATACTATAATGATGACGATGCCAGTGAGAGTTTGTTATTTCACGTGTAAATGTTGATATTATTATTGCATGAACTTACGAACACTCGTTATCCACGCTCTGGTAATGGCGCATGCTAATGATATTAACCAATCACGTTTTGTCACATGATGCGAAATTTCCGCGAACTCTCTGTGAGTTCTCCTCCCCTTTGTTTTGACTAGGATCAAACTAGAATGGGATCAATAATAGAATGTTGAGTATATTTGGATCGACGTAGGCCTATGTATGTGTTCTTTTCGTGTATGAAGGTCTACAAACCACAACATAGAAATCACCTATCTGATCAGAACTTAAAAAATTCTTCGTTTGTGTGTTAGCCAGACTATGACGCCAAATATTGCAAAATCAGTGGACGAGAAAAGAGGGGAAAAAATCTCGACAATGCCTTCAGCTTGGGCACGATAGTGACACAAAGTAAGGGTGTGTATCACAAATCTGAATAGGCCTATAGGCTACTTTTCTCACAAAGGTGTATAGTTTAATTTGTATATTTTGTGTAGTTTGTATATTTTGTGTATTTTGTATATTTTGTATACTTTAACATTTTTGAGTTTCCGAGTAGACAAAGTTTTGCAGTACTGCTTAAAGTATTCTCATGTTTTATGTATTTGTAGTTTTTAGCAGTTTCGGAGCCTCATTTAAATATGCGGACGCTTCCGCACCTGAATGTATTATGCATTTCAGATTATTGTAAGTAGGGCCTATATTAAATTTCATTACAAACAAAACTGTTCTGTTACATTGATTTATCACAGTTGTACTCTTTTGTTTTCGTACAAATGTATTGTAATTGTGCTATTCCCATACTTTCTACGAAAACGGA
Organism: Ectobius pallidus; assembly: GCA_964059195.1. NCBI lineage: Eukaryota > Metazoa > Arthropoda > Insecta > Blattodea > Ectobiidae > Ectobius > Ectobius pallidus. Next base: position 109,236,199 of record CAXKWD010000003.1, on the reverse strand, counting down.
GCGCACTCTGTCAGTGCATAGACGTCGTACCGCCACTGGCCAGGAGAACCATTTCTCCACGCTGTGCTCAGTACGGAGATATTGCCGAGCAAAGAGCGTCGCTGCTCTGTAGTATGACGTCACGGAGCACGGATCATGCCGGTCACTGCTATAGTGGTTCTATAGCTTGCTACTATTTTGGCAAGATAGTCAGCCCTTTCATTTCCTTGTAGTCCAGTATGCCCTTTGACCCAATGGAAAGAGATTGATGTATGCCTTTTTAGACTTACTACTTTCATTCTGATGTCTACGGCTATTGGTTGTCTGGTGTTTTTATCTGCTATTGCTAGTAAGGCTGCTGTTTAGTGTTGGTTTCTTTCTGCCAGCAATAATACGGTTAAACCGTTAAAGAATGTTTGCTATGAAAATGAATACTGTAGTGGTTTGTGTTCTGTGGTAGTCTGTCAACTGTCAAGTACGACTTACGGAGAGTGGATGTTCTGGTTAACAATATGCATGAATTTTGAACCACATTTAATTCCCCCCCCCCCTCATCAACAGAGAATCTTTTCACACTCGCCTGTTTCCTTCTCCAAAAAATTCGCTCCACTCTTGGGACGGTTAGCAAACGTTGCCCATTGATTGCATTCTTCAGAGTTTGTGGACTATTTCAGTTTCCTGCCGGTTTTGTATTTGCAGTATTGTTTGAGTGTTTTCATCTTTACTTAATACATCGTGTTCGTAATAATATTGTCTAATCTTGCAAAGGTTCAGGTAGGGAGATTGCAAAAATTGAGGTGGCAAACACACGCTTACCACGTGCTACGAACTAGAAGAAGCGGCAACAGCGTTGCCCTCCCATCTTCCCCTCAACCACCTGTCGAAATACCAAAGTAAATCAAATAGCAGTGTAGGAACTTCCAAGAACTTCCTTCTTAAGAGAAGGACCAAATTAAATATCTTGGCGGGCCGCGGATTGAACACTCATGGAGGATTCAGATTTAAGTGAACCAGTCCATTTTTGGGCCATTTTCAACTAACGCGCTATGTAGAGTAGAAACGTTATATTTTGTTAAATATGGTGAACCAAGTCCATAGTTCGATTTTTGTCCACCGAAAAACAGCAAGAACAATAACGAAGTCAAGGTTAATTAATGCAGCTAATCAACTTTGAGATCTGTTTTCTGGTAAATAAATCTCATGGACTAGATTCACTTCAACCCTGAACCATCCACACTTAGCTCAGAATTGACGTCACTAGATAGAAACATTAATTTTGTACTGTTATTCAATAGAAACTTCACACAAGTTCATGCCCTACCTTACGTAAACATTTTTCCGAACATTTTCCGTGCCTTCAGTGTGACGAAGTTCCTGGTTAAATGCAAATGGAAGTAGTCTGCAGTGAAACCGTTTGCTAAAAGAAAAAAAATTGTTGTTGGAGTCACTGATTTATATTCCAGATACTTGCATAGGATGTGTTTTCCAGAAATGTCCATTTTCGACTGTGTTCCCCCCCCCCCCAGCTGGGACACCTATTAGGGAGTGATCACGAGTATGAGATGGTCATGTAGGGATGGTTTTTAAACTTAAATTCTTGCCTACTAACCAGACCACAGGGGCCAGGGAACCGCTCCCGGACCGTAATCGAACTCAGAACCTCATTTTAACTCATTCTCACCAATAGCCCATGAGACCGGTCACCTTACGTAAACTAAAGCCCAATACAGACACAAAGAATAAGTAGTAAGGCCGCGATTTTTAGTCAGTAGACTATACATTTTCGGTGCACGAAGTATTTTCTGTAAATTTACAAATTATGTTTTTGGGTACCGCACAATTCCATACATCAATTGTGAAATGCAATGTATCATAACCATTTACGAACACTGTTATTCCATTGTGTAAGATGGTATGAGGAACATGCATAATATGAAACGACCTTGTGTGGTGATCTCATAATCTCCAAAAATAGATAAATTTGATTGATAACACAAGGTTAATGACAAGAGACACGTGCTGCTACTGAGGCAGAACACCCTATACACCACCCTGACCCTCATCACGCAGGCAGGAGGCTGCAACCCTCACACAGTGTATTGATTCTGCAGCAGCAACAAGAGCACACCCTAACAAACCCCGCGTGCGAACATACCCAGAATTATTCACATCTCTTCTTTCCCGTATTACTAAAATTCTCATCCACTCACAATAATCATTGCCCTTTATAAATAACAAAATCAAAATTATTTATTTCTTATTCTGCAATCATTATAAAGGCTATTTTATATACACATGAGGGATGGGGCATAAGTCATTGCAATTATTATTTTCTTTTGAAAGTGTGGGACCATTTAAAAATTTTGAAATATAAAAATGAAAGGCAGGGTATGGAATATACGTATAAAGCAGATTACGGGCAATAGATGGAGGATAGTAAAGGAAACACACCCATAAACATCCATACGCTACTGCATCGTGCCACTCTAATTTAGTGCGGTAGTTGGAAGCATGGAAGCACACATAGCCACTCCACGATCCCTTTAACTTCGGTGCGGATGGGCATTATTTCCCAAAGCTTCCATCAGCTTATTGTGGTATTCTCTGGCATTTGTCCCTCGGATAGTGACTATTCGAACGTAAGAATGCTGTTCACATCCTGTAATATCCATTCCGCAAGGCAGCTGACCCACAACTAAATTACCATCGCCTCTATTCGTATAATCGTATTTCATAATTCTACCAAATTCCATATGTTAGAGATGCCACACTTTCCCGTGACATACAACATCCCATGGTACCATCTACTTACTTTGAGACAAAAAAAAAGTTGTCATGGCTTATGCTCTATCCCTCATAGCCTATACAATCTTATCCTGGAGACACAATATATGTATTTTTTTCAAACCGTGCCATCTAGAGCAGCGGTTCTCACCCTGTGACCCGAGGACCCCTAAGGATCCATGGAAATGGTGAGCGGGATCAGTGGAGAATGTTGATTCAACCTACCAGCCCACCGTACACGACAACTAGCTTACCACTAGAAAAGAAATATAAAAATTGGCATTGTATTCCTGTTCCTTTGTTGATAACTAGCACATGTGCCGTTCAAATCAAACCGAACCACCTTTGAAGGAAGTTGAGATTTTGCAAAACTAGGGTTTGGTTTATTACGTGCAGCCTTCTTTCTTTCGCTCACTCTCTTTCCCCCTCACCTATCTAAAAAAAAAAGCTAGCTAACAACCCCGCTTCGATAAAATAATTACAGATAATACAACAGATTCTTCGTGTAGACTAACGATCAATGCAAAAAAGACACTGATATCGTTAAATTAGAGCCCGAGTTACTAAGCAAAATGCATTTTTATTCTCACACTCCAAAACATAAGAGGTGTTACATTTCGTCAGGCACTCCTTGACAAGCAATTTAACAAGGGCCCCCAGCTTTAAGTCCCTCCCGGAGGACTCCGTGCAAAAGATTTTTACGCCCTGTAAAATACATCGATTGCGGCCGGATTTGATCCGCGACCTTCGGATCTAAAGGTGGGCACACTACCTCTATATATATGGGTCTATATATTTAACAAAACACGCAAGGACACAGTGGACTCTCCTAAATGATACACTCAGAGTTTCCCCTCCAAAAAGTATAATTATAGGAATAGGCTATAATTTCAATATAATAAATGTTTTAATTGAAACCAAGATTCTCTTTGTTTCCCTATCACCTGTTTAAGTTCCACAAGAAATTCCAGCTAACACGAATAGGCCTGTATCAAATTGAAAAGGTTTAACTTCGAAAATGAATGGAGCGTTCATTTACAATTGAATATATTCTACTTATGCTTAGTTAAAAAAAAAGAATAATAATAATAATAATAATAATAATTGCAGGGTGTCCACCAAGTAATGCTGAAGAAATTCCCGACTTATTCCCTGATTTTCATTGATCATTTCAGAAATTCCCGAACAAAATTTGATTATGAAGCACTTTCTAATAACTGTGTAAGAAAAATTGTAGGATTATACGTCATACTTTAAATAAGAAAAATTTCCAGTAACGAAAGTAATTGCAAACAATAATTACTTCGGCTATAACAGATACAAAAGTAAGGAACAGTAAAATAAATTAAATATGCCGTCATATGGGCCTATTATTGTCTAGAAGTATTTTTGATCCCACTTATTTTTTCTTCAGCAACTTAATTTGTTCATCTAGAGCAGCTGCAGCTTTTTCGGACTCTTTTCATCTCTTCTAGTTCTTTGGCCAGAAAATTTGCTTTCCTTTTTTCGGCTTTCACCTTGTCTTCTTCTGTACATTTCAACTTATTACTTTGAAGTGTTTCTTTGTACCTTGCATTGGCATTTCTCATAGAGAGAATTATGAATTATTGATGGAAAGATGCTCTGAACCTCCTTCTTGAGCAACTGCATCATATACCAGGCGCTGAGCAACTATGGATTCTTCTTTCAGATTTTCCACCAAAATGTCACTGTTCACAGAGAAGCCACGTTCCATTGAAGCATTTCCATGTGAAATTGGGAGTAACAAACAAACCTACTTTCCATAGGCCTAAACTAGGAGTGTCATAACTATCAAGCATTTTCATCCAAAATTTGTCCAACCTTGTGTGTTTAAGAGTAAGATTTCAACTCAACTGCGGCAGTTTCCTTCGAAATAAGATCCCTATAGGTCTACTCATGATCTGCATTCTGAGCAGTAGAGGGAGAAATCAAACTCGACTGAATCAAAATATCCATTGTCGATACCATCTGCGAAACAGCCTCTTCTCGAGTGAAGACGATTTTGTCTGGACTCATAAAAGACAAATCATGAGTTAAGGGTAGGCCTACTTCAAAGGTGACCTCTCCATCAGCTTATCAACAACACATTTCAGACAGTCTCTGGACTCCCATCGAAACATTAACAGGTCTGTGCCATAACCAAGGTCAACATCTTTGGCTCTTAAATTTTAAATTTTGTTGAGGTCAGTGTCTTTTTTAGAATGTCGTCTTTCACAACTCTTTCCATACACTTCCTATGGCAAAATTTTTAATTGTTTATAAAACCTGTTAAACTGGAAAGTGGAAGATCTCCTTTTCAGGGAATCTAGTACTGTTTGGTACTGATCAACAGTAAAAAAATCAGAATTTTTGGGGTTGCATTTTTTTAAATTGATCTATCACCAAAAAAAATCAGAAGGCTAAAAGAAAACACCCTGTACATGCATTTCCAAACTTAGGATATAATTTGAAGCAGAACATTATTATCTTTCAAATAAAAAAGAAACAAAAAAATATCTTGAACCGTTCCAGAAATAGAGCAATTTAAAGTTTTTCCGAAAATCAAAACCCTCTAGAAATGGCATCTGAGACGCCATCTTTGGTGGCCTGTATCTCGGCCCAGGAATATTTTGGGGCAAAACAAAGAAAATGGGTTTCTTACTTTGGCCTGAATTTTAACATGTATTAAAGTCATTATCATCTGAGACTATGAAGGTAAGCCCCTGCCTGAATTGACATGGATTATGCCTCTTTACAATTTTCAGGAGGTCACCATGTAGGAAAGGGGCCATTGGAGTGTCAGCTTGAAACTCTTTTAGAAATGGTTGTAAATCTTCTGCTAAAGATAAGAAGAAAGCAATTTTTGGCAGGAAAAGTTTATCTTCAAGAGCAGCTGAGATTTTTTGGAAGCTGGCAGAAGATAACATTGTATTCATTTTCGCCTGTTTTATGTGGGCCACAAAATTTTTCCAATTTTCCCGAATATTTTAACAAATTCATTGACTTTTCCCGGATTTTCCCGACCATACGAAATTCCCGGCCTTTTCCCGTATTTTCCCGACCAGTGGACACCTGTAATAATACTATACAGTAATTACTAATTATAATCACATAATAAACATTAGACATACATTACATTATATTATAATCAAAACTCAACACTTTCATTTATTTTGATTTTCATTAGGGCTATTCATTTTATGTTCATGATATTCGTTGGGAGGCAGCGCAATAATTTATTGTATAGTCTACTTACTTACAACTGGATGTCAGGGAAGCTTTTTATTTCTTAACTAATGTCTATCCCCTCTGTTTTCCCCCTTCTAAAAGCAACATTCTTTTTTTCAAACTTGCTAGACAATGAAAAGTGTCGCATCCTCAATTCTGCTAGGAACATCTAGGTAGCCTATGCAGACATTTGGATCGAGTTATTTGTTCCCCCTACAAAATCTTCAAAATTGATGATATTAACATTTCATAAAAAATAAATATCACAACAAAAAATCATTCCACCTCAGCTAAAAATTTATCGAAATGCTCATTCTTGTAAGGGTAACATGATTTGTCGTTTATAGAGAACTGGGTTAATTGGACAATGTCATGACAAAACGAGACGGTAATTTTTAAAATGCAATGGCTTAAGTAATCACCGCACATTTTCCATCTTCCCTCTGAATGTTCAGCTGGCACGCGACATAAAGTAATGAAATAATAGTAAGCCTATTCGATTTTACCATTCAGCTAGATATTGTGCATGAAATCGTAAACCAATTAACAAACGACGAAATTAATACTTCTTAAAGCCTAGCAGTATTGTAAGGAGAGTCTTCCTTTCATAAAGTAATGATTTTAAAATCCTAAATTAAAAAGTTATTGTTTTGAAATATAAAACTTAGGAGAATTTTAGCACACTTAACTCGTCAAGCCAACACCAGAGTACGATAAGTTTTCGTTCGAAACCCGCTCATATCAAATTATTTGCTTGAGTATTTCTGCTAATGTCTTTCTCTCAAGAAATTGTCGGATAATTTCATTGGTTCTAGGGCCTAGGTAATTCCTATAATTTGTGATTCGCATTACGGAATGTAAGAAAAATAAAATAATAACAAAATACCTTTCTTCACAACCTCTTTACTTTCTTAAGCCTTTTGCTCACATTCGATCATCTTTAGGGAATCTTGCTTCTTGATTTACATTCAGTAACCTGCCATCTACCTGTGGTAGGTGACTAAGCAATAGGGTGATAGGCCTTGTCCCTTCAGGGATGGAGCTTAGCTTAATAATAAAAAAGCCCGCAAATGCTTATTTGCGAGCAGAAATGACCAAGGCCTCCCCGCTTTATAAATATTCGGTTGCCATAAACAATAACAAATGCGAATCCCTTTCTGAAATAAGCACCATTCTTCAAGTCTGTATTTACATAATATTTTCAGGTAATATCACAATTAATATAATTAAATTGATATAAGTAACCGTCGTGCAAAAAATAGCATGCAACACACGGACCGTAAAGGCATTTACGGGTCTCGAAAACTTAAAAACCCTCGGCTGCGCCTCGGGTTTTCAATCTGTTCCCTCGACCCGTAAACGTGCCTTTCCGCCCTTGTGTCGCAATATACTATATCACTGGCGATATGTTTAATTAGAGATATTAAAACTTAAAATGTTCTTAAACCATAAGTAAAATTAACTTGTTGATTTCCTGAGGAAAACGAAGATAGCGACGACTTTCTCTTACTAGGCTATTACAACGACTTCACATGAAACAACTTTCATGTTTCGCGAATTTCTCGAAAGCACCTGTAACAAATATGTTTAAATTTTGTATACAAGGAGCTAAAATGTTTACTTGAAACTTTTTCGTAAAATTCTCTGAAGGGTAATTATAAGGCTTTCTTCAAATCTTGCATGGCGAACACTATATTTACGCGAGGATGATTAAGTGAACACACACACCCTTAGAATGTGAAGTGATAAAGCCGTACTGTCAATTTTGAATGGGGAAAGTTACGTGAGTGTTATCACATCAGATTTTTTCTCTCATCATACCGTACTAAGTAAAAGTAAAAACGAAGAATATTAAAATCAGGCTTTATGTCCAGGACAATTTTTATTAGGTGCATTAATACGAAATATTGTTGCAGAACCTAAGCATTCAAATATTTGCAGCAGAATTTAGTTTCATAAGGTCTTTTAAAAGGAGAGAGCTCTGCAACGAATGACCGCAGTATACTGTTATGTATCTAAGTCCCCATAAAGATTTTTATTGCACACGAAACAGAAGGTGCTGTACTGGGAACGAAGTTGTAAGAGGGAACGGCAGTCTCCTCGACTAATAAATTATACATTTTTTACACTACCTACACCAGGTTTCATCGACAGGAGTTAACATTTAATATAGAGTTACGCCTTCTAAACTCTTAATTTGATTAAAGAATTGATTCACTGACAAGAGTTAGTTTTAACGCCGGGTTAAACTTGGGGTTAAGGTAATACCTAATTCCTCTTGGATTTTAATCATAACAGGGGGCTAAACTCAAAATGACTAATGCAAATAAGGAATTTGATGTTGAATTGCTATACAGTATTTGGATATTTTAAGTGTTGAATCTACAGACAAAGATCTAAGAAAAGAAAAGTTGAATTTTTTTTTTAGAAACAATAGAAGATATATAGGCTAGATTATCGAAAGCAGTCGTCAGTAAAAGTTGTTAACGAAATTCGTGAGAATATCCAACAGGGAGAAACCGGCCTCCCTCCCTCTCCATGCTGTTCAACTTCCTTGTAATACTTTTCCATACATCATCCTTCTCTTTTATATTAATTCCATTTATTCCTTTACAGTCGATTATGGTATTGTAATTTGTAACAAGTCCAATTAACAGACTTGAAAAAAACTTACTGAATAGTTTGTGCCCCTATTTATCTCTTTCTTCTCCTTTATTTTCGTGGCTGTCGCTAAGAAAACAAAGCAGAATGAAGTGTGTTAATATAAACTGCCTTCTAGAAATCTAGACTGCTACTGTTTTTATTTAGTACTACTTCCTCTATCCGTACCATAGGTACTGGTGCTAAAGGTAGAGGAAGTATTTTGTTCGATTCCGAAATTTGAAGTTGAGTTTTAAAAATAAATACATGTTTTGAGGTACCTTGGATCCAAAAATACTATTTTCAGAAACACGTCTGTGAACAGTCTAGCGTCAGAACAAAAAATCGTAAGAAAACAAAATTTTGTATTTGGGTTAGGAAACTTCTGGGGGATGTGACATGAAGATCGGCGTCGACTTTCTCTTACTTTTAGTGCCACTTTACATTAAGAAAATTTCGTTCTTCGCTATTTTTTTTAACGGTTCGAACGATTTTGTTTAAATTTTGTACATGAGGACCTAACACTTTTAATAAAGCTTTGCATCGGGTTCAAACGAATGAATACGCATTCTCTGTAATACGGTCTCTTTTCTACAAAAGAATGTGAAATGGGAAAGGTAGCCCATGCTTAGGGTAAAGAAAGTTATACGAGTGCATTTATCAGATTTTCGGGGATGCTTTGTGATAAGAACATTCTCTTCATTTTTACATCCAAATTACACGAAGAGAATATATTATATTATATATATTATACTAAGAGGAAAAACTCTTATTTCGGCAGAGGAAGTTATGCTTCACATCAGATTTATTCCCTATCCGTGTTAGTTAACTCCTATGCCGAAAACGCATGATGAAAGAGTTAAAAATTTAACCTTAAGTTAACAAACCGGGAGTTGATGTACAATTAATCTCTGTCGATGAAAACGGGCGCTAAGGTACAATTCTTGTCGTTGGCTTTAGGTAGCTAAGGCATAGAAGTCAAATAATTACCCAACTTTCGAAGCTGCATGAGATCACTCTTCCTAACCCAATGTGATTCTATTTTTGGTAGTATCCCACCAGACGGAAAGAGGAAGCAGCGTTTCCAGGTTCGTATCCACACTCCTTTAACAAAATTAATAAATCTTATAATTCCACAGCGTTGTGTTGCTGCTCACGTCCTGTATCGTTCCTCATGCTGCATTCACTGCTAAGAGAAATTAATATGAATGAATTTTAGAAAATAAAGGTGAACATAAGAAATCGGTAGTCGTTGCTTATTGTTACGTATGCCAATAATTCAGTACCAGGCAGTTCTGTATTCACTGATTTAAAATTCAGACAAGTGTTTATAAAATATGCGAGGTAAATTAAATCTTCGTGCCACGTCCCCAGAAGGTACAGTCGGTCAAATAAAAAACGTCGGGCGGTATTTGATTAAGTATCACGAACGAGCATATGCGCATGTACAGGAAGACTTAAGGTTAGGTTCACACACGCCTCTTGTCTATCCATGTATTTTCTTGATTATTTAGTCAGTTTTGTTCCAAAACAAACATGTATAGAAGGCTGTGGCTATATGCCTCAAATCCGCCATATTCTTGGTTGCAAATTTTTATAATATTTATAATTAATAGATTCGCGAGGAATATGTTTATTCAAGGAGCATTTTTTAAAGATTTTATTTTATAATACCGGTACTTGTAGTGCAAAATCAATAACTTACGCTCAGCATCTGCAACCAATCTTAGCATCGAAATACGCGTCCGGCCAGATCAACGTTTGCTATGAAAACTTCCGGTCGCATTATAGTAACGTTCCCACCTCTGAGCTTCTTTTCATAAATATGGAACCTTCTCGCTGCTTCAGAGACCGAAAAATGCAGGTCAAGTACAGCCCTAACTACACTTTCTCTCACGTTAGCATTTGTATGTGGCGATGACACAAAGCAAAATGAATTATGACAATGCATTAAGTTGAATATCGTATGTTGCGCTTTCCGCGTTCATTTTTTCCCTCCGTGTTCATATTTTCCCTCCTGCCGCATGGCCTCATATGTTCCGAAAATGACCTGTATTTTGTGTTTTTTATAGGAAACTTGTGAACTAATGCGTCAAAACTTTAATTTTAACAGCATACGAGTCCCGACGTTTTTTATTTGACCGACTGTACCTAGCCCAAATACCAAATTTTGTTTTCATACGATTTTCAGTTCCGGAGCTAGGCCGTTCACAGACACACATACACACATAGGCCTACACATACATGTTTCTGTACTTTTGGATTCAAGGGACCTCAAAACTGCATTTATGTTAAAAGCTCAACTTCGAATATCGGGGTCGAACACAATACTTCCTCTACCGACAGAGGAAGCAAAAATATGTTCCACTCTAATTTGGTTTCCAGTTGAAAGGGAAGTAGCCTACTCTAGATCAGAGCATCCTAACCGATGGTCCGCGGGAGGGTCCTGCAGCAAATATAAAAAAAGTTGCCGATAAATGGGGATTTTGAAAGCAATGTGCGTTGAACGAGATGGGGAGAATACACCGTGTCGATGACTATCAGCTGTTTAATTAAAATATCTTTAGAATAATAAAAATTAGATTGTATTACAAAATAATTTGTATAACTTGTGTTTAAATGTGGCTTATGAACTCTCACAAACATTAAAAACCATAACATTCGGCAAGCAGCTTTACGGTATCTCATGGTGTTTTCGACAACATTTCTGTGTGACTTATCGTTAATTGAAAACAAACAAAGAAATCGGCTAGGTACAAGCAGTGATTTGAGATTAGCTCTGAGAAAGCTAACTCCTAGAATTCCTCAGCTTGTTTCGTGCACAAAAGTCACACTCAGAAAAACACTGAGGTTCAAATATTTTTTCAATGGCCTTTTCAAACAAAATTGTGGTTTCAAATAAATTTATAATTGAGACGTTTCATATTACGTAAAAGCTATACATGATAACAAAATTTTTATTTATTAAATAATTTGTAATTAAGTTATACTGTATAACTGTAATAATAAATAATGTTCTAAGTACTGTTTAGTTAATCACCTTTAAATTTGGTTATGGGAAAGGCACTCAGGAAAAGTTAAAACTGATAGGGGTATGGCGGGGGGTGGGGGTAGGTCCGTACATGATTCAATTTCAGGCTGACTGGTCCGCAGAATTCTACAGGTTGGGAACCACTGCTCTAGTTTATAAATCTTCTACTTGATGTTATACTTACTATACATAGGCCTATATTATAGAACTTTCTTTAGCACTATACAACTTTAGTTTAGTACCTTTGCAATTTACAATTCCTTCGAAATCTCCAAATTCGTATGAAATTCCACACCTGGCTACCTACCTAGCGTAGTCTACGGCTCTGTGCTTACCTTGTTAGCAACTTAGTACATGCAACTAGTTTCACTTGTAATACATGGAATAACTCATCTTACTTTTATGTTAATACAATTGTACAGAGGCCAGAATAATGTTTTGTTATTAATATATAAACAAACTCACTGTTTTCCAGCATGTTTCGCTTGAATTAACTGCAAACTTACCTGAAAATAAAAAAAGAAAGTCAATAAAAATACGATCTGAGTCATCGATGTTACAAGCAATTATCCATGTATACCACATCTCTACAATTTTAAAAACTCACTGGTGGTTATGAAACACTTATTAGACAGGGCACATGTAAGTAAAAATCTCTCTCTCGATCAATCATCTAGTTTAAATAAATACGTATGTGCGTTTCATATCCAATTGATCTTGAACTGTTGATTTCATTGAACCGAAACGTATATTTCAGTGTAGACTAATGTCTTTACTCCCCTATTTTAAGTTAGAAAGAATAAAAAGAACCTACCGGTAATTCATACAGCACAACACGACATTCCAGTTTCAACAGAACCGAAAATGAGGTAAGCATCAGTTATTCTTTTTCGGCTTGGTTTTGCCACGGAAGATCAACCGTTTACGCTAGATAACTTAGAGAGGTTTAACTTATTATATATATATAGCCTTATACATAATTTAAAAGTCTGAAAAGCTTGACGATTACACGTTCAAGTAATATCTTCTGCTATAAAATCGTGGAACTTATGTGTACAGGTAGACTGCTGGTTATTTCACCTTTGCTTATTTTCGAGAATTTACAAATAACGTTATCATTTTTATCTACAAGGTACTGTTTTCCTATACACTTTTTTACTGCCTATGTTTCGTAAAGCCTAAACTACGTACCGGTACCAGTTACTACAAAAGTTAATTTTTAAGTACCCGAAATACATTTTAGGACCTAAAACCTTCAATCTACTTATCATAAATCCACACTCTCCGCAGTTCAATAACAGTTATTACTTATTAATTATCCAAGTTTCTAACGTGTATTTTTTTTTAACGAGTGTGAAGTTAAGGGAACCTACCAATCGGGATAGAGATGAGTACTGGCGTATAAAACAGCTATAAAGATCTGAATATATTTTTCACCATCGTTTATATTGCACTCGAAACGACATAATTTGTATTTTACTTCATCGGTGTTGAAGACTTCCTAGTTTCATCCTCGTTAATACTAGGCTTGGAATATGAAGCCAGCTGAGGGACTGTGCTACAGAGCTCATAGGGATTATTCTGTTAGCCAAATCCCTGTGTGACACTATGGACCTACAATGAACAATAAAGAAAAAATACCGAAAAAATCCTGGGGATAAATGAGCTACCTGTAGGACTAACAACTTTATCACTATGTTCCAGGAACCTCGTCTCCAGGAACTCTAAAGGCTTACCAAGCCTGCTAGCCTACTATCATTAATAAAACAATACATTTCCTAGGATAATGCGTAAAACCACATTTATTATCTTATAAAAATAAGATTTGTTATATGTTTTTCACTTATGTGTTAGGTAATAGACAACCAGCCGAAGAGAAGTAGACCTTTCGATGTATATAGCCTAGGTATATGACAAAGAATAGAAACAGGCACATTTCGCATAACTAAAAAATGTTATCGATTTTGTTTATTTATTACATAAGCTGAAAAGCTTCCATTACCGTACGACTTCTCTTATTTTAAAACCTCTCAATCAAAATTATATTCCACTTTAAGAAGATTCTTAAGTCCATATTGTATTATAACCAAAATAACATTCCGAGACCATGAATAATCCTACCTTAATTAACTTATAACTTACTAAATTAACTTATAACTAATTCGAATGGTAATATTTTTCACTAAAATTAATTCTGCATTTCTTGTACTGGTTTATTCTGTAATACCAAAATCCGTAGGTTTTTAGCGCAACTTAAATTCCCGGGCACGAAGGTGAACACGATTAATCGCTCATAATTTACGAGGGTTTAGATTAACTCGAATCATTGTTTCCGGCTGGAAATAAAGTGGAGTGAATTGTTTCTGAATGGAGAAACTCAAGGTTCTCATCTGGGCAGCAGTCATAATAACCTTCTAGTGAATGTAACCCATCAACATGCTTGTATGTCTGAATCCTCATATGGTATGAGAACTGGCTTTCACAAGGATGAACAAGTTGCCATAGTGGTTATCTATACACTTAGACACACACACACACACACACACACACACACACATATATAGAGTCGTGTAATACCAGTTCCTCGTACAATGTGCAGCACACTGTTCTCTCCTTAACAAAAATACAAAACCTAAGGAATAAGAATGTTATTAAGAAATGCAACTTCTCTGTTGAAGATTATAGTACAATATTGTTTTAATAATTAGTATACCTTATCTTACACAATATATACGGTATAGGCCTACTGTATACACAGAATCAGTGATGCAATGATTAGCATGTTTCCTACAGACCCCGATTCCATGGTTATTACGACATGGCCTAATTATGACTGGTGGAATAGTTTTTATTGTATTTGGCATAAACCGATTAAAAATGAACTAAATTACTAGCAGACTTCCCCCATAACTCCGTAATAATGATAAGAAAGAGGTCTTCACAGAAGCGTACCAATTATTTTCTCTCGTGTTAACTCCACTAGTTAAAAGAGAGGCAGAGATGGTACGGACCTAGCACTTTACTTTTCAGAGTAAAATCTTTATGTGTACCTAACTTTTTCTCACGAGCCGTCACTGCTTTCATATGCGAAGTTCTGAGGAATAAAGAAAGAAAGGAGAAATAGCTTAAATTTATGTTTAGGATTTATATGTACATATTTCAGTTTGCATTTTGCCAAATTTCAGTCCATTTACATATAAAGCAATTTATTACCACAAATTTTATTAGCATAAATATGAGTCCATATACATAAAAAGATATTTTCAAAAAGACCACAGATTTCCTAGTTTGTGTGTGATAACTTAATAACTTATTATATAAGCAGTTTACTAATAAATTTCTCGATGACTAATTATGAAAATAGGTCCACACTGAAAAAACAGGTAGTGTACTTTGAAAAGTTGTAACCTGTAAACGTGTTCAAACCGACAATTTACTACATAAACAACCCTCCTAGTATCATTTTTTTTATCACTGCCTCGTTGCGTCAGATAAAAGTCAGCTGCGCTGATATATATATACTAAGTTCCGTAACAACAACAGCTAGGTGATAATCCAAGTAATGTTCTCTTCTGCATTAAGCAGCCACTCAAAAAAAGAACTTCGCAATTAAAAAAAAAAAAGAGAGAACAACATTCATTTCTAGGGTTAACCAGGAGAGACGAAAGCTCTTTTACAATCCTTACTAAAACATGTGCCTGAGTAGAACATTTAAATCAACATGGAGGGGACTAATTTCTTAAATAAATCTGGTTAAACATGTAAAATGAAGTATGTTTTCCTTACGTATGTAACATTATGTAGCCTACTGACGGCAGAAATGTGAAAGAAAAAATATGGACAGCAAAATGTATCTTAAGGGATGACCGAAATGTTTTCTAAACTACTTGTTCTAGAAACCTGAAATTTTGCACACTTCATTAAAATGTAAACCTCAATTACAGTTTAAAATTTCATTCTAACATCTCAATTTGTTTTTGATATTAGGCCTAAATCATTTAATTTATTTTTAATCAAAACTGAAATCTATCTCCTCTGACAGATATTAAAATTTGAACCTGATATTTTATGTGAGATACTATTATACTTGCTTTACAAACTTATTGATGAATTTTTTTATATTTATATACTTAAAAAAACAGAAAATAAAAAAAACTCCTATAGGATTATAGGCCTATAAAATAGTTTTTTTAAAGAACTAAGGCCTATACAGAAAATCAGATTATACATTTCATTGCACATATTGTAAAGTATAATATGGGAAAAAAATCATAGCTGTATCTGTATTTTTCAAGGAGAGGAGAGGGTAGATTTTGAAAGTGAAAAATTTTAACATGCAAATCGAAGCTGAGAAAACGGCGATTAAAGTTTGCATGCACTGGCAGTTGGAAGCGCACTGAGGTTTAAACATGGTGTCAACAGCAACATTTCTGTCATCCCTAAATACTACGAACATTATGACCCTAGAAGGTATTATAGAATTTCAAAGTAAACCGTCAAATATGCACTTACATATAAATACTAGCTCTGGTTGTAACAACTGAATTCTTCAGATATTGCTCCCTGTCAGGAGATGACAAAACGTATTCATAGGATAGTTTTTCTTCATTTAAGATCTTGATCACAGTCTGGGAATGACAGACTTTCATACTTTTCTAATTCCCTTTTCATTTAGCTTTGCCGACGTGTTCTATGGGATCGTAAAATGAATACACAGCGATATCTGTTCATATCAATGCTTTGGCAGGAGGTACTTTCATTATATAAGTTACAATGCATCGCACCTCGAAACGCAATCCTGTTTGGTGACGTAATGGACAACTTGCTCTCTTGTAGTGGAACTTTGGTTTTGTTAAGGCGTTTGAATTACATATTTGTCTAACTATTAAGTGGATCACATTTAATTTTTCCGCAACTTTTTGATTCATCAGAAAATTAATAGTCTTACCTACTTAATTTAATGGCAACGAATTAAGATAAGCAACGAACTTGACGGGAGAGAAGTTCAGTGTTGTTTGCAAATAAGTACATAGCCTATTTTAAGTTATATTATTTATAATAAATAAACTTTAATTTATAATAGTCTAGCTTTAACATATTATGTTATATACATGCACACAAGCACGTAAGGCTTCAATATTAGAATAACACTACCAAACTACGTCCAACACTTCCCTTTAAGATAAAAAGGGTTTTATTATTATTATTATTGTTGTTGTTGTTGTTACTGTACTACTAAATGATGACGATGTAATGTTAACTCATTCATGGTATAAGAGAATATAGTTTCTAACTTTGTCACGATTCTGTCCAGTAACATAAAAATAATACAGTTTCCCCAAACTTTATTCCTTCAATTTTTAAAATAATAAAACTAATACGACACCATTAAAAGAGCGAACACACCCTACCATTGTCATTTTTTAAAATAAGTTTTGTTTTGAGCAGACACAAATAATTGAATATGACTTTCCTGATGAGGTTTCATGTCAACCAGTAGCAGTACACAAAGTAGCAGTACACGACTGACGTTAAATAACCACAATAAATAAAACAGACAGCTTTTTTTTTTTTGCCGAAACTGATTCTGAATAATGGATTTGGAAATATAAGTTACCAGTGTATCCCGGCCTACTGGAACACTTGCCTGGCGACTACAATTACAAGAGGTCTGCAAGTTACTAAAGAGACTTGGCAGTTAAATGCTCACTGAGAGAAGATGCCACCGCAAACAATAACGTAGTAATATGTTTTTCTTGGAGACGATCTGTCTTGTTGAATTATAGAACGCCTCTAAGATTTGTTGAAAATCCCATTAGTCATATCCCCTTTCTCCTAAATGTTTTAATATCTCAATAGTCTGTGAAGAATCGCTCCCTGCTATCCCATCTCAGTATCCGTACCGGTATGTACTTTTTAAAAAATCAAATCCATGAAGAAATTAACCACAAAAATGAGACGATCAACCACAACAAAAAATGAGATGATCAATCACAAAAAATTAGATGATCAACTGGTCTTTAGGAACCGACATGAATGTTGGGCAGGCTTGCCGTAGAGGCCAGAGGTCAGAGGACATCCTACTGTTGTGTGTTGATGACTACTGAAGCACTATTCCAATAGCCAAGACTTTTCGAATTCCGAAAATATAGCCCTGGTGAGCTGCCCCCATAGTTTGGATTCAAGGCAGAGTCCGAACCACGGTTGGCCTACTATATTTCCTTATCAGGAACTGTCAAACTTGAGTATGCCTACTGTAGTAATCTTAGAATTAGGTGCCCTTGCAAATTCGGTTCATAGCTTTCTTGCTTATGATGCTTTCGTTTGGTAGCTCCAATTTTAAGAATTCCGTCGTACAATATTTCCTTTTACATTGAGCGAAACCGGGTTTTGCAGAGTACAGTGTTGCTTTCACCTCACTTGAACCCTTATTGTAATAATAATGATATTTTGTGACGTGATCAATGCAGTCTTCATTCAATATCCAACATATAAATTTCCAACCATAAGGAGTTTATTTGTGAACCTATCAAATAGCCTATGAACTTAGCCTACATGTACTATATACATCTGCTGACAGAGAAAGAGACGGCGAAGAGAGAAAGAGAGTGTGTGAGAGAGAAAGTTACAGCGATATTGAGGGAGAGGAAAAAGAGGGAGAGAAAATATGTAATATGATCGTATTACATAAAAAGGACTCCAGCTGAAATAATCATTCTAATCACTAACAAACAAAGCACATTTTCTTTCTTTTTATAGCTAATACCTACCCACGATCTAGCTAAAAAGTTCACTAAAGCGATCTGAATAATCTAACAATACACAATAGCATCTCTGCCTACCAGACATTTAGCAATGACCCAAAATTAACGTCGACACAGGTGAAGGTATGCGGAGGTCAATGATCGCTGCGAAAAGACAGTGGCGAACTGGTACCTTATTGAATTATGAGCATTGAGACCTATCATTTCATAGGCCTACCTACCGAATAAATGTATTTTGTAAACACATCGAGAATCAATGAGAAGTTTTCAGTCTTATCTCTGAAGAAATATATAGGAGAAAATTTGCACTGCACGAGAATCAAACCCGCCCAGGATAGACTTGGAATGGGACTAGGTGTCAACGTACAAAGCTGAAAACCTCGGTACCAAATGCACAAACTTCCTCTCGTATAGACACTTTTGGCAGTCAATTTTAGACTTGAGTATCTATCAGATATGTTTTGGTGTTATATAATAAACCTTTCCTGACGTCCAAGGAATAATTACCAAATAAATTAAACGCCTGATGTGTCTTGATCTAAAAGGCAAGATGTGAACTTAGTAATTTTTCGTATTTATAGGCAAATAGGCAAGGATAAATACACAGTTCGACTTTTAGTTATAAGTATAAAAATGGCTGGAAATGGCCTGAAAATGACGTGTAAGTTAGTTCATAAAATTGCAACAGAAACAAAACGCACATATAGTTATGCTGTTAATGGTGACTAGACGAGAATTAAAAACAACGAAGTAAACAACGAGAACCATGCGAAAACGCATAAATCTAACAGAGGTACCTGAATTAGAATTTAAAAAGCAACATGTTAGTGAAATCAACACTAATCAGGTAATGATCTTAACATCGATATGCCCTACATCTGTTTCTTATAACGTATTCTTTTGCTTGCCAAATATCCCTGGTTTTGCTTTTTCGAGCTCTTTCATTCGCTATTTCTGAACCTTTGTTCAGAAAATTAAGTGGAAAGGAAAACATAAGACTTGTCACATAACATTCATGTACTATAATATTCTACAAAGAATCGCATGACTAAGGATACTTAAATTGTGAATGTAAATAAGCTAAGATGGTTTGTCCCAACTCACCTATCATTTTACGCATCCACGAGTGTAGACATATGATTAAAAACATTTAAAGTAAATTTAAGCATTAATGTATTATTATTATTATTATTAATAATATTATTATTATCATCATCATTAATAACTTAATAATAATAATAATAATAATAATAATAATATGTTTTATAATTCCCTTTAGAGACGCCACTGTGCCGGAGTTTTGTCCCGCAGAAGGCCTAATTCTTTTATACGCCTGTAAATCTACAGATTTGGGCCTGACACATTTATGCACAGCACACATAAATACCATCAACCTCGACCTAGACTGAGATCGAACCGGAGAACAAACATACTGACTGATCTATCCAGATCGACTCACGTGACAGTAATTAAGAGGCTGGCTCACTAGTTTCACTTTAACTTCATGTCTAAATTGAAACTTCGACCGATATATCGATATCTCCTGCGACAGATGGCAGCCGATGGCGTCCTGTCAAGTCGAAGCTTCTTCTTGGCCGTTTTCTTGAAAAAACCGATTTTTTACAACACGAAGTGAAATCAGTTATTCAAATATTAAAATTAACATGAACAGAATTTATTTTATTTTCTAAAAAGTTGTCTATTACGCAGTTTCATTTGCTGGTCTCAAGGTTTCAGGATCGTTCCGTGTTCGATAATAATCGATGCCACACTTGTGTCATAATGAAAATCTGTATCCTAATGGATATTATTATGATACCGTTACTTTACATGTGATAAGTTATGATTGAACAAAAATAATTTTATGACATACTTGGCCTGGCATTATAAGAAATTCTTCTTCGAAATTAAATGCAACAGTTCATTCATTTTAACCCTGTAATCAGAAAGGGCAAAACAAGTTTTAATTCAATGGAATACAGGTCCATTCGGGGTACAAACACCTGGGCTTAATCGTCTATTCAGGTGCTTTTATTCCCCTGCATCATTCGTGTCTTGTTATAAGCTAAGGGTGCAAATACACATGCAGCTGTCGAGTGTGAGTACAACTGAAGTAGGCTGTGTGTTCGTATTGATCACAGTTAACTATTCCATACATAAGTGAAACGTTATTCTTACTGTAAGGCCTAAGTCGTTAATACGGGTGTGAGGTTTCTCAGATATAAACGTAATTCATAGTCTGTTATTGTTGAAACCTGAGTAGCAAACTAACCTCGTTTTGAAATAAAACTTCTAACAGAAGTTAAATTCTTCCTGTATAAAATGAAATAACATACCCATGTTTTAAGAAAAGATTTGAAAGTAAATTCATCCCAAAACCTATATTCTGATATGATTAAGCGTTTTATACTTTTAAATCTCTTCGAACGTGAGTTTTTTTTATGAACCGACACCGTATCGGTGTTAGAGTATTTAGGCTACCGTACAGCCATAACTTAATAATCTATAATCTATAAATAAATAAATAAAAAATATAAAAAATAAATAAAAAAGGCAAACAACTTTAAGATTTTTTCGGGGATAAAATATTAAAATGTGAATTCTTTTTTAAATTTTCCCGTCGGTTACAGGTTCAAAGCTGTAAGTATGCCAAATTCCAGGCAGGTTTCCAGCTCATCTGGAAGGGGCAAACATTGTCAGTTAATCCGTTCAGTTTTTTCGGGAGTAAAATCAATTTAAATGTTAAACTTTTTGGAGTTTTCCCGTCGTTTACAGGTTAAAAGCTATAAGACTGACTACCGTAATTTAAAGTTTCTAGCTCATGTGGAAGTGGGTAAACATTAAAGTCAGTGAGTAGGTAATTTATACTGTCGTGTATGCGACAGACGGCTATCCAGTCACTTTTTCCACGCTTTAAGATAGAATCACCAAATTTCGCATGCTTATGACAATTGAGTGTGTTAATATCCTACTAAATTTTCTGATTTTACCTTCCTATAAATGCGATAAAAATTACATAATAGGCTAAGTGGAATGTACGAAATTTACTTAAAATAAAATAATCTAACTATCTAAGGCATAGCCGGTGCAGATACGACAAAAAGTAATAGGACCAAACATAGATTTATCAAAATATGTTACTGGGGGTGCTATCAGTTTTATGATAGTGGAATAATATTTTTCTTTCTTTACGATAGATCTACGACTTACCACTTAGCTACTATATGCTTGCAAAAAAGTGTGCAGCATCTTTAAGCTGCATCCACCATTTTTACGGTTTTTTGGGGGTAAAAATTAAAAAAATTAACTTTTTGGAATTTCCTTAACGGTTACAGGCTAACAGCTATAGGGCCTACGTGTGCTAAATGTCAAGTTTCTAGCTCAAGAACCATCGGTTATTATGTATTAAAAAGACCGTGATTTCTTCTGTAAGACATAATAAGTGTACTCCGTGATGTTTATTTTTTCCCCTTCATTTCTAACGAAGAGCTACAGTAACCTACATGTAGCAGTCATCTCCTATTAAGCTGTTATTGTAAAACCTCACTGTAGTGTCTTGAAGAGCTTCTGAAAGACTGCATTTCGCTTCCTAAATGTAGCCTATCTCACGTTTGTAAACAAAAGCTTTGCGATGTTGCAACATATCCAGTTTAATCTCTCATAAATAATCGATTTTTCATTTCTAACGAAGAGCTACAGTAACCTACATGTAGCAGTCATCTCCTATTAAGCTGTTATTGTAAAACCTCACTGTAGTGTCTTGAAGAGCTTCTGAAAGACTGCATTTCGCTTCCTAAATGTAGCCTATCTCACGTTTGTAAACAAAAGCTTTGCGATGTTGCAACATATCCAGTTTAATCTCTCATAAATAATCGATTTTTCATTTCTAACGAAGAGCTACAGTAACCTACATGTAGCAGTCATCTCCTATTAAGCTGTTATTGTAAAACCTCACTGTAGTGTCTTGAAGAGCTTCTGAAAGACTGCATTTCGCTTCCTAAATGTAGCCTATCTCACGTTTGTAAACAAAAGCTTTGCGATGTTGCAACATATCCAGTTTAATCTCTCATAAATAATCGATTTTTCAAAACCATTCTACATGGAGATAAATTATTCGAACATTTCTAACAAAAGCATTTTATTAAAATCTATCACCATTTTGATTCGTTTTCCCCCTGTATAATTCTACCCCCTGTATAATTCTACGTTCAGGTATGGTTTATTCTAGGTAAAAGTAAAAATTCTGGATAAAGGAGCGTTTATTATATATTCACGACTTGTAATGGCGAAATAAAAATAGGCTTAAAATGCAGGAACTATTAGTACACAGCGAAAATAATTCTATGTTGGACAAATCATTCATATTGTGAGTTTCTTTTTTTTTTATTATTTTTTTTTTTTAAATCTAGGCGTAGTAAAATTGCGTGACTGAATTTGTAAAAGCATGAATGTGAGAGCTTTGGTAAGAAGCCTATGGAGTAACTCGCTTAAAAATATTAACTTACCAATGATGCCCCAGGGAGCTCAATTTAACTAAAAAAAGACAGGAAAAATTTCAACCCTATCTCGACCCAATACCCGAGATTGGAATACTTACAAGTTAGCCTATGTGGATATTTGTAGGTCTATTACTGCAACTGAATATCTAGTCATGAACACGAGTTTTGTAAAAACGCTACTAAAATAACTTCGTGTTACAGAAACTGGGGTTTAAATACCAAAAAGTGAACTCCGACATGTGGTTAGAAGCCGGAAAGTTTTTATAATTTAACATAAATTAAGTTTCAGATGCAGTATAACTATTTCCTACATCGAGATTATTAGTCTAACTTCAAAGCATTGCAACATTTAAAACACTAATAAAAACTTAATACCAATGGCTTATATATTTAAATTGGTGCCCCCCAAGGTCGTGTAGTTCAATAAATGTAGCATTTCCTTAAAACAAGGCTTTTCAAGACAGGATTGGCGTGTTTATATGTATGTTACAAAATTGGAAATGACAAGCGTTCTTCGGAATGAAATCCAATTCACCTTGATTCATCATAAGAACGGTAGAAGGGATGTGTCTCCTCCCACATTAGTCCACAAAACTGATACAGAGTTCAGCAATTGGTATGCATCTGAAATGTGAATTTTCATCTCTTCAACATGCAAACTGTGCAATCCTGCTGCCGGCAGAATAAAACATTAGCTCGCCCACCATTATGAATTCCATATTACAAGACTCTTGTCACAGCTTCCACAGGCGATGCTGAGACAAGATTACTTTTATCGGGAATTTCTAATGTAGTATTTTTATAAAGAATTAAAAAAAAAACTCAGTGGCGGTACATCCCTGAAGGGACAAGGCCTACCACCCGACCGCTGCGTCATCTGCCATAGGCAGACGGCAGGATTAGGGGGCATGTGGTCAGCATGCCGACACCCACGGCCGTTAATGGTGGTTTCCATGACCGGAGCCGCTACTTCTTGTAAAGAATTTAGTTTCACATTATTTTCTAGTAAAACGTATATACTTATTGTTCAAAGCAAGACACATGTTGAGATAAATTCTGCTTATTTTGTTGCACTAAGGTTATGGGGATCTAGCGTTCTAGAAATTTCGATGAAGGGTTCAAGGAATGCACTAAAATTAAGGGGAGATGGTAGTTACTGCTAGCAAAACGATAGAAAATATAGGGTATGTTCAAGAAGCCATAACTCAGGTGTAACAGTCAGATTTAGTTGAACTTTTTTATGCTTTGAAAGTGCACTCTGTAGTTTAAAATAAGCAGAGAATGGTTGTTCTAGAACTCACTGTTTGGTAGGAAAGAATTTTTTAACACATAGGTGATAATCAGGGCTAGGATTTATATGTACTAAAAAATGTCAAAATATGTACATATATATGTACTTAAAAATGTCAAAATATGTACATATATATGTACTAAAAATGTCAAAATACGTACATATATATGCAAATATATTTTGTAAAATATGGACATCAAAACAAATTTAACCACTAGACACTACATTTTGTTACTTTTAGAACCTATAAAAATGCATTACAAATACTGGATTCATAAATTAAATTAATCAATTTTTTTTCAGATCACTTACTTTATTTGTATTAATTCATTGGTTATTTCTGCTACCATAACAGTATGCCACAAAATGTTGTTTTAAATTTTCAAAAGTAATTTGTATTGGTTGAAGCTTCGTTCTACTGCACATGAAGTGATTGGCGCGTGTTTAAAATTCACTGATTTTAGCTTTAGATTTGACGAAGATCGGCTAAATGTCCACGTATACATTTGAGTTAATGGATCATGTTTTTCATAATGTCAATATTTTCAGGTAATTTCAGAATATTATTTTGTAGTTTCTGAATTATTTTTGTTATATTACAAAAATTTGATTCAATGTAACACAAATCATTTTTCATACATTCATTTCTGTACATACCTGTAAACTTATCTTGTGCTGCCATATTTTCTGTCACTGTAAACGACAATTTATATAGTTTTACTCTTAAGAATGAAATATGTACGAATATTGCATTAAAATCACTAAATATGGACAAATATTTATTTTACATATAAATATGTACTAATGTCAAAAATATGTAAAATAAATTTGTTTAATTTGAATAGAGGACAACATAATAGATGGAGATAAGTGAAAAAAATGTGTCTATATGTGAAATTAAGAAATATGTAATTACATATAAATCCTAGCCCTGGTGATAATTTAGTCTTACAGTTACTTCCCTTGACATAGGTACACTTTATTCAAATTCTGTAGCTTAGATTTTTGTGAAACTTTGGGAACTTACTAACAATAGGTTCTACTATTTACCCTAGCACAATCAGTCTAATGTGTACAATATTACTGCATGAAAACTTCACGACTAAAAAAAAAAATACTTTCTTTTAAATAAAAATGGTTGAAAATTCTGTATAGTCAAGACTTTTCCCATAATTCTGCTAAGGGAGATTTGCCATCCATCTATAATGAATTCCTGAAAGTTTTATTATTTTAGCATGAATAGATATTCAGAAAATGGTACCTGAAGTACAAAAAAATGTAATTTTACAGGAGAGCGAAAAGAAAATGGCATGCATATTCTAACCTTATGGTATTTTATCCATCCAGGTCGCTCTGCTTGGCTTAATAATAACGCAACATATAAGAACTATATATCAAAATATTCAGAAAACTATGCTCTATTGCATGAGCCCAAGAAAAAAAATGATTTTTTTGACACTCCATCTCCCCATACAAAATTTAAGTCTCTATAAATTTAGTAGCGTATTTGCCTGCTACGGATAATTTTCTGGCAGACCTCTGATTATTCCTTAATAACGACATAAAAACTAGGCTATATACTTAAGAAGTTAACCGAAATGAATTTTACTAATATTTACTCATGGATGTAATGAGAACTTCCATTTAAACTGGGACAAATTCGTTTTAGTAAAACAAAATTCCGTCATGATAATACTTGCAACGAATTACGTCAAGTCTGCCTTACAAACTAATGCATAGCGAAGAGAAATAACAGCAATCATACAACTGTCAGAGAACTTACAGCATCCAGTGTAGCACATCTCCCGAATTTTCCTTTTCTAAAAATCTCACTTCATGAATAACAGACTGAAATCAGATACCTTATTCCTTGTAAAGTTAACGTTGCTGTATTGTTTAAGGGGTATTGCAGTTCCTATAATAATTTTAATTTCCTATAATTAATTATAATTATGCATACTTCCCAAAACTTATAATCCCTTAGGTAAAACAACACGTATTATCACCAATCGAATCTATTAATATGAGATCACTCGGGCCCTGGAGTTGATTGAGACCCTAACGTAAATTAATAGACTATTAGGGGGCAATCCCGGGGGTAAAGGCGATCGGTGGGGTCAGGATTGGCAACCGTGCCACCTTCATGGGCCGACTGTTCAAAAAAAATATCCGAGAGCTGCAACCTTCAGAAATAATAACGCCTGAAATAGGAAGTTTACAACCAAGCATCCACGACATGTGTAATATGGGATAAGTTGCTTTATTTTTAACAGGATTTTACTACACTGACTGAATGGCTCTAATGCCTGTTTGCACAGTTCCACTTAAAACGTTGAGAGTGTACTTAATTTTAGTTTTAATATCAGTTTGTATTTTAAGTACATAATTTTTAACTATTAATTATATACGTTGTATAATAATGTGTAACACAGCATTTAAGATATTTGAACATCTTATTTACCGGTAAGTAAGATACACATTTTCTAGTTTAGCTACCATACAAAGAGCACTGATGAGATCGAAACGTTTCCCTTTTATAGGGTTTTCACGTAAGCAAAGATAAACTTTCAGAATCAACTCCTGCAAGGCACGAAAGCTCGTAGCTTTAAAAGCACTATACCGAGAGTCGTAACACTGTTGTAAAACTCCTCCGAGTTCCTGGTTAATACGCGTTAGTACTTCTAATTCTAGGTTCAAGATGATCGAGTAAATAAATAATTCAAATAAAATGGAACTCTTTTGAATTCATCTATCAACTTTACGAACTAAATTTACTGCAACATAAAAAACTGTATTAAAAGCACGTCACGGAAGATATTTAATAAAATATTGAAATACATATGAACTAATTAGGCCTAAGTAAATATATTTTAGAAGTAGCTAAACTTTTAAAGTGGAATATAAGATAGACTACCCTTACTATTACCACTTAATATCCAACTTGGGATATTGGGACTAACGTTATGACATCACTTATGACATTTTGAATTCTAGGTTACTTTCTATAGGCCTTCAAGAATTAGCCCTTTCTACATTCCCCTATTTAATAGTAGACTGCAATGAAATTGTTTTATTTTGTTATGAAATAAACGCTCATGTAAGTTATCGCTCCTCTTTGATTTCATAATATGTATATAAAAAAATGAATATTCTTCCTAAAATGTAAAAAGAAAAAGTAGGAGCAAAGAGAGAAAGAGACTTGAGTATTCATTTATTTACGTAGCATTGTTATTTAAAAGCTCTCAACGGCGACAAAACTTACCAACCTATTTCCAATCTCTATACAGAATTTGTGACGTAAGCCAGCTGACCAGCCACTGGATATGAACAATGACGTGATCTCCCAAATGTAAGCTCGCGACTTGTCAATTGAATAGGGGAAAAATATGTCTTCACACAAGTTACTGCTCTGAGCCTTTTAAGGCTAATGAAAATTAAAACCCGAAGAATATGCGTGCTGGAAGAAACCTGAGATAATTGCTGTACTAAAGTATTAAAAAACAGCCAAACTTAGATCTGTACGGAATGATATCATCCGAAAAGCTATAGGTTCTCAGTTCGTAACCAAATCTAACTTAACCGACCAGAAGTACATTTCTAAATATATTTCATTTATAATATTCTTTCTTTATTTATTTATTTCTTTCTTTGTCTCCCTTTTAGGATTTAAGCGACCCAAGCCACCCGGGCCTTATAGGGTCGCGACCTGTCGGGAGAGGGATTATTTTTGGATCACATACATACTTTTTTTGACCAGACAAGGACATGGAGGGCCTCCCCGGGTGAGTGATCAGCCCAATGCCGGGACCACCTCCGAGACAACACGAACACAAAGGACGAGACACATCATTCACACACACACACTCATTCCAAACAAGGCGAGGATGGAATGAAGATGATAATGACGGCCAGATGATATCCGGGGACCACAAGGGCCTAAAGTTACCTGACATTTGTCTCACAGGTGAGGAAAAACCGCGGAAAAAGCCCCACCTAGGTAACTTGTCCCGAACAGGATTCGAACCCGGGCCCGCGTGGACTAATTTCTAATATTAAGATTCAATATTAATTTAAGACGTATTAACAATAACAACTAGCATATGTGTTCTTTAAGCACCTAATGATATCTAGTCTTACAGAATCTTTATAGCTGCTAAACAGTATACAATAAACCGCGGTCGGGTTTGATCCCGCGACTTTCGGATCTAGAGTCGGGCACGCTACCTCTAGACCACCGCTGCCGACATATAGCTACGACATATACAATGATTTGTTTATCTGTTGTGTAACGCAAAGAGCTGGAATGATTTGAAAATAATAACTTCTGTCATTAAGAAGCTAAAAGGTCAATTACATAATTGATCATTAACAGCGCCACAACTCATCTATCATAACAGCATAGTTAGCAGCACGGCTATCAAGGGACTCCTTACTACCCAGCCCATCACTCAGGAAAACGCTGGTCTGTTAAAACTACCATCTTCCATGCATTCATTTAAGCCCCATGTAGAATTATTTTACTATATTTCGAATGTATTACCACGGTGAGTAGGCCTATTTAGTTTGATATAAATACACTTTCTTCTTTCTTTCTTAATCGTATAGTTTTACCTCTCACTTTTAGGATTTAAGCGATCCAAGCCGCCCAGTCCTTACAGGGCCACGACCTGTCGGGAGAGGGATTATCTTTGGATCACATACATACTTTTTTGACCAGACAAGGACATGGAGGGCCTCCCGGATGAGTGATCAGCCCAATGCCGGGGCCACCTCCGAGACAACACACACACACACACACTCCCTCTCTCAGAACAAGGCGAGGATGGAGATGAAGATGATAATGACGGCCAGATGATATCCGGGGACCACAAGGGCCTAAAGTTACCCGACATGTCTCATAGGTGAGAAAAACCCCGGAAAAACCTCACCTAGGTAACTTGTCCCGACCAGGAATCGAAACCGGGTCCGCTGCGTGAGAGGATCGGACGCATCCTCTGAACCACAGCAGTGGACATATAAATACAGATATTGTATATATGTTACGGACAATGAAGTAAATTAGAGAATAACGTTCCTGTCCGGGCATTTACATGATTTCCCAATGCTACTGTATATTTAAGCCAATAACGACAATCACCGGCAATTTACGTAGCAGACCAAAGAAATTAGGACATTCAAATGAAACAAGCACATTTTCACACAATGCCAGGAAAATGACGCGAACTGCCAGTTGTAATTGATAAATACAGAAAATAAGCATATTATCTTCGTCTCAAAATATGCTACTTATTATTTTCGTGTTAAACAGAACATTTTAATACTTGCTTTATAAAACAAACTTCCAAAACACTTCCTTTTATGAAAAACAGTTTACTGTAACTCTTGTTTTCACAACATAAACTTCCGTGATACTTTGAATGGCACAGAATGTTGAGTGCACGAGACTTAGGCCTACACTTTCGCTTCTACATGTAGTTTTGCAGTGACACCTCCGATAGACTCCTGATATACTCTTAGTTGAAACAGCTTCTCTGAGACTTATTTCTTTACCTTTAGCTTCCTCCAGCTCCACAAAATATTTAATACAGGGATTTAATTCTGATCTGGCAATTGATAATAACAATAATAATTAATCCCGGTCCTATGTAGCCTATACAGACTACTTTACAATTAAAAGCCCCTTCTAAGAGAAACTTATTTTCTGTGTGTGTGTGTTTTTTTTTTTATCGTTTTGAGCACTCCTTCAGACATACTGAATTCGTAACAAATGCTATTTTTCACTACCTTCCAGGAGCATGTATCGTACGTCTTTTGAATGATCGTGTATTTTTAAAATAAACAATACGCCTATACCAGGGTGTCCACCAAGTAATGCTGAAGAAATTCCCGGCATATTTCCTGATTTTCATTGATCATTTCAGCAATTCCCGACCATAATATGAAGCACTTTCTAATAACTGTGTAAGAAAAATTATAGGATTATGCATACTTTAAATAAGAAAAACTTTTAGTAACAAAAGTAATTGCAAACAATAATTATTTAGGCTATAACAGATACAAAAATTAGGAACAATAAAATTAATTAAATATACTTTCATATAGGCCTATTATTGTCTAGAAGTCTTTTTTGATCACACTTGGCAATTTTTCGAATTTTCCCGGATATTTTAACAAATTCATTGACTTTTCCCGGATTTTCCCGACCATACGAAATTCCCGGCCTTTTCCCGGATTTTCCCGACCAGTGGACACCCTGTATACTCAAATATTAAAAATCTAGCTTGGTGGCCCCGTCACAGAATTCCAGGCTTCTAGATTAACTGAAAATTTATTTAAAAAATCATAGGCATCAGCTAATTCACGTTCATTTGCCATCGGTAATTTTTTCATCCGAAGTAGCCTAGCGATATTAATTTTTTTGAAAGTATATTTTCCACAGAAAATCCCTGTTTCATGATGCATTGTACAACACTTTAAACTTGACCCCGACCTTCAGCTTGTGAGATTGTTTTCGTAATGCACTGTGTTGTTCATCACTCATAAAATCATGACAAGACGATTTGACAGTAGTTCTTTCAAGTTTTGCAGTATGTGCTGTTAAGATTTCGGGTACTCCTAAATTTTCACTTTATTTCTGAAGATTTTTTGCGTTTTTTTGCGTTACGCATAATACTTGCGTGTGTATTTTTGCCTCGTACATTCCCTTGTGCCTGTAATATAATCGCATAAGCACAGCGAAATACTAAAATAGCGATATAGCTCAGTTCTTTATGCACTTTTTATATCCAGCCATACGATCATTAAAGAAGTTAAACTTAGGACTTTAAGTTCTTAAAGGTTAATTTCTATCCGGTTACATGCAAATCACATCTGGTTACTTGTTGGCTAGGTGAAGTATAATGAACCACCCCGTAGTTAAAACTTTATAGCCTAGCAATAGTTTAATATAATCGAAGCTATAAGAACCTAAAAATCCGAAGTCTAGCCTAATGACACATTTTCTTTATGTCTGCACTCACGTTATTAACATTCTGAGAATAAAATAACTATTAAAATGAGAAAGAAACTTTTACTCTTGATTATTAAGCAATATTAATAAAACTAACTTTATAAATTTAAACATTTCGTTCATTATTGAAATGTTAAAGAAAACTTAGATAATTTTGGGTTTTTACACGCTTCGATTTACTTATTATTATGAGAATTAAAAATACTAAGAAAATAATATTAATAAACAATACCGTTATAAGAATTATGGCATTTTCTTTTCAAAACGAATTTAAAAGTATCCTATATCTAACGTATGCTTTCTTGCAATATCATTTTCACATCAATGGTACACAAGTTTTGCTGATGGTGCCGTAGGTTATTTTTAGGCTATTGGTTTTCTGTAAAGATAGTTTTAAATTTCGATGGCACCCGGATGACTAAACAAAAATAATGGCATGGTATAAAGAAAATCATTAAATCAATAGAACACATCCATTCTATCAGAGCATCGTCAAAAGCAAACTTTAAAAAATACATAATATTATACTGTTCAATTTTTCCCTTGTATAGTTTTCTGTAAAATAAACACTAAGCTAAATATGAACATTTTACTTTTCGTACCCCTTATAAAAACCATATAATTTGCAGTGACAAAAAATACCGCTACCTTGTATTAATTTTCGCAGTTTCTTTTTCATGACTGGGAAGTTGACAGCACGCTGGCAGATACAAGGGCTGAAATCTTCCAAAATGTATATCACCTCCGAAAATGAAAATTATTCAACATTTTTTACCTGGATGGATAGGCAGTAAGGCACTGGCTTTCTTTTCCTACGTTCGCGGGTTCGCCTCGGCATATGTTATGGGATTTATGCAGCAATTCCATACCTACAGATTTACTGAGAAGTAAAGAACTCTGCTACACAAAATTCCGGTACACCAGCGATGGTCGCAGGCATAGAAGCAGTGTACAACTGACGTTAACTAGCTATAATAAACAAATAAGTAAATAAACAAACATTACAATGGATAGTGAACAATGACTTCTGAAGTAAACCTTAATTCCGACACCTCAAGATAATACGCGTACCGTAACGTAGATAGGGCCAATAAGAAGCAGAAGCAGAGAAGTAAAGGGATTTTATGTCTCAGGCTACATACCAAACCCTACAAAGCGGACACAGGCCCTGATCTTCGTAATATCCTTGTCCATTTACTGTTTTTTCTTCTTTTTTTTTTTAGAGCAACGACCTTCTGAAGACACGGAACATAAAGTTACCACAGGAAACTGGAGACCGGCCTAGAGGAAATCTTCACACGAGTTCATTCTCTCTGTATTTTACGGCTGTAGTTCACATCTTGGCACGAGCGCTGGCTGAAATCCGTCATAAAGAGACTGTGTAAACATCCCACCAAGAAATAGCAACAGAACCACAACCTCCCGCTACGAAGTCGGAAACAGGCATCACATACAAAATACAAGATGTGCACCAGTCTAGTCTGTTGGTATAATTATCTTTCTGGAACCTCTTATCCCATTAAATATTAATATTACGTTCTATTGCGATACTAGACAAAATTTTGAGGTTGCAATTTTTTATATATCAAAAAAACTAATATTGCATTCAAAAGATGTTACCAGATTTCTTCTAATCAAACGGAGATACTGGTTAGATACATTCCATTAGATAATTTTGCATAAATGTTCCTTAAAGTCATTAAAAATTACATATGTGCAAGGATATTTATTTTATTTCGTTTCAAGGTGAAGGGCAGGGCACGAGGTCTACTGTTCACAGAACTGCCAATAGTTATAATGACGATAATCTTAATAAGATAAAAAGCACTAACTTAATGTATCAGTATATGCAAAAGATATGGAACTGATGTGAGTGTTGCAGGACGTCAGCAGTATTATTTACTTCAACAATAATTCTGCCAGTTTGGTTACACAGTTGTGTACTTTTAGGGGTACCTTATCAGGGTGATAATATAATTTACAACGATTTAAACCTTAAATTAGCTATCTACTTTTTTAATATAATTTTAGTCTATCTGTAATTGAGTCACGTCAAATTATAGGTTAAATAATTCGACACAGTAAGTACGAAGTATTATAGTCAGCATCCCAAAATGTTGAATAAGATATCTGCAATCGAATCCACACTATGCAAGGTTAAAATCGCTAAGTGGTCAATAACATACAATAACGGACAAAGGGCCACATGCCACGCCCACGCAGGCATCTATGGAATCTAAGTTGGGGCGCTCTGCCAGAACTCAACCTTCCTTGTTTACCTCACAGTGCCTAATCAGTAATCACACGTTTATGATACCAATATGCTCACAGTGCCTAATCAGTAATCACACGTTTATGATACCAATATGCAAGAGTCAACGTTGACGCAAAATAATTTATTCGTGATGGATATAGAATTCTCACCTACATCATTGGTTCCGTAATTTAATTTCGCTCCTGGTCCTGCAAATGGATGGAAAGGCCCTATCCATCGCATAGCCAATGAAACCATAAGAACAATTTAACTATTCCTCTCATGACTTGCATAATTTATTGGGGGTGCTCACTCAAAAAAGGAAAATCACATCATTTTCGAGTTTAATACAATTACTGTTAACGTCCTTCATACTCTATTCACAGTCTGATTAATCAATAGGCCTAATTAAATATTGCATTAGCATAATGAATAGAGGAGAAAGTGTGATGACTGAGGTAGTTCACTGGTTCCGCCGCTAGGTAGCAGTTACTCTGCTTGAGATTCGCGGGAGCAAGATTACTATGGGCGGAATAGGAAAAATTGCAAACACTCTTAAACAAAATAATACATTAATCTATTTCAAAATGACTCACCTTATCTAAATTGAATTGTTAGATACTTTTGACAATTTTAGGGCTGCTTTACACGTCTTGGAAGATCTCATGTCCATAAATAAACAGTAATTTCTCAGATTGCAAGAAGCTTGACCATAACATTTCGTTCCACATCTTTCAAAAAATCGAAGATGTTCACAAGCAATGAACAATTATATAATATAGGTATGAAACAGCTAAGGGATGATTTGATCTAATATTTTGTTGCCTAGAAAATAGGGTAGAGGGTATGTTAGTATAATATGATGAGAATTTTTTAAAGAATGTACATTTGTATAGAAATAACAACGTATAATTAGGGTAGAAAACAGCTAAGGGATATTTTATAAATTAATATTAATATTACATTGTATAGAATATTACTGAGTAGGCTATTAATTTGTATTAATATTGTATTAATAGTAATATTATTTATATTAATATTAATTTTCTCCTGGCTGTATGGGGTAAGTTATGTAGGTGAAACACGGTCAAAAGTGTAGATCTGTGTACAAATTATGTGAACAGAGATAATATAAACTAAGGGATGGTTTGTGAATTGCAGGGCATGGAAAATTTCATAAGCAGCACTACAAAAATAGGGCGCGTGATCTTTAAAATTGGCGTCTCAACATCCGATAAAGACGCACATACGCAAAAATTGTTTTGCAATGCATTCTACATATATCACACAATATTTCAAAGCATTTTCCCTGATTTTTTCATTAAAAAAATTAAATCCTCTTGCCTTAACTACAGCCCGCTATTTGCTCAAACCCTCGACCATTCGCCGTTCGCTGTAACTGATGTACGTCTTATGTTGTTAAATTATATTATTAAAAAAAGGATCAAGATATTAAACTAATAAGACATTTGCTGTAATAATTATACATAAAAATTACTAACATAAGTGAACAGAAAATATGGTAAATATCCAATAAATGCATAAATAAAAGTAGTGCAGATTTACTAAGTTAGAAAAAAGCTTCATTCGCTCCTTTTCCCCAACGGGTCAATCTTGCAGTATGGGTACAAGTAGTCAGTTAATATAGTATTATCATTGAGTCCACGAATAAATTATGTAAAAATTTTACGTTATTGCTGGTATTTTATGGAAAAGATGCCTGCCAATACCTCAATACCATTCTGATAGCTTTAGCTTTAGAGTAATTACTATTACTCGTTAACCATTATAAATATATAGGTGGTACTCGATTTATAATAAGATCCAAATATTTCACTAAACCTTACACGCTTGATCTCTTTCTGGACACAAAAATAAAGTAATAAATGTCGCATAGTCAAATTTGCTTCACCCTCAACATTTCACGATCGTCCCACATCATTCAGACAGCTGTGCGCCAGGAATAATTACCACTCAATTACTCGTAAACCATTCAAGATATAAAGGTGGTACTGAATTTAAAATAAAGTTGAAATATTTCACTAAAACTTTCTCGCTTGAAGTTTTTACGGGACACAAAAATGAAAAAAATTGTCGCATAGTCAAATTCCGTTTCACCCTCCA
This sequence comes from Ectobius pallidus, assembly GCA_964059195.1. Lineage (NCBI taxonomy): Eukaryota > Metazoa > Arthropoda > Insecta > Blattodea > Ectobiidae > Ectobius > Ectobius pallidus. The sequence goes on along the minus strand of CAXKWD010000003.1, from coordinate 109,200,596 downwards.
TGAATTTTATGTAATTGGTGATGTTTATATAATGAAATAAAAACATTTATGTCCGCATTTTTTAAATATCTGTTTTAACCATCAGAAGGACTGTGTTGTGCAGATTATTTCTGCTCAAATTTCACAGAAATAGGACCAAAGGTTAATCAAAGATTGCGAGTTTAATCATAAGATGCCAAACTATCATGACGCAGCATTGAGAAGTTGAAACGCAAACGAAGGTGCTGCCAGTGTTTCGGTGGACCGCCGCTCTCCCTATACCCACCATTGTATTAGCGGCGAAGTCATCACACTTTCTCATTCTATTCATTATGGCATTAGTAACAACACTGCCCCTTTTTTAAAGAATTAATAAAATCTTAACATGTTGTGCCACAGACAGGTGGTCATTTTGAACACTGCCTCTTCATAGCAAATGTTTTTCTGCGAATTTCAATTCTAGTGATGAACTCGTATGCTATTTCATCCAAATCCAAATGCATATATTCTCTGTGGAATGGGAAATTGCTACATCATTCATTTGTTGTTCACCCATCGTAGACCTAGTGTAGGAATTGAGTTCATAGAGAGACAATGATCAATTAGCAGTAGAGGTAGGATACTGGTATAGTAAGAACTAGCTTAGTATCATAAATTTAAATTCTGCTAGCATTTCCAGTGGTGTAGTGGCAAATTATCCAGCGTGGGAGCGCTAAAAATCGAAGGATATATGAATATATATACTAATTTATTTAAAATTAACCTGTAAATGTGATACGAAAACGTTTCAAATTATAAAGCATTTTGTCTGGCATTTTCTAATAATTATAAACACTTTTGAATATTTTTCTTTTAGATTTAATTTTATTGCATAACATAAAATTATGTTATACACTTATTAAAAGAAAAATATATTTTATTTACAAGTTTCTGAGTAGGTCTACACTTCTTTCGACGTTCTCTCCATTCTCCCTTCAGTACACCCCTAAGCATTTCAGGAAGCAAAGCTTCTTTCCAATGGAAGTAAATACAGTCTGAAAATCTGTGATGTGTGAAGTATGTATGTATTTATGTAAAACAGGGGGTGAACGAGCGCCCCTATAATTATTTTACGGGTGCTGAAAATGCAAAGCACCCCCGAAATCGGCACCTATGAATTTCCTCTTCAATGTCCAATTTTTTATGCACACAAAAATAATTAAATAGCAATCTAACAAGGCAACAACCATTGCATTCTTGCACATTATGCAATTAGTAGGCCCATCTCCAACACTCTAAACAAAGAAGGAGTTTCTTTTACGGATATCTCTAAACTCTTATCGCGTATTATCTACATTAAACTTTTCCACCCTACCTCTGATATAGTATGGTACACTGACCGTACATCGAAACGAAATTAGTATAGTCTATTAACTAAATAATATTTTAAAAAAATACTCTTCTAACATTCCATACAACGTTCATTTTAGAATAAATAATTCACACCAAAAAAAATCCCAAAACAAACTGAAGGATATAATGTATATTATATCCCTTGCCTACTTGAGAAACCTTCCTGGTATCACTTAGTGATTTCACCTTACCTTAAGCTAACAATAAAAATGTAATTTATAACTTGTTCATCTAATATTCCTATATGTAGGCCTACATTTCAATCTAAGTTACATTATGATATTAATGAAATTTCACCAGCTCCAACTGACAGTAGAACTGTTCGTGTGGCGCTTTCTACCTATGCCAGTCTCTGTAACACATGTTCACCATGCTTTAAAGGCACAGATGATAGGTTTTAGTCGGATTTTGATAATTTTAACCTGCAATTTGTTCGACAACTGACATTTTGCATTTAATCTCCATTTCACTACACACATGTATAAATTTTCGGGTGAGGTTTCAACATGACAGTTTTTGGGAGGTTCCCTTAAGGAAAAATACAAATGCATAGGCTCCTTGGATTTTCGTAGGAATCAGTTACCGGTATCTGATTTCTTACAAGTCAAAAGATCAGTCTTAATATACGTATTTTTCTTGCAGACATTGTAACAGGCTATAGTTATGTACAATTCAGTTACCTGACTTCAACGAAGCGTCGAAATTAGCTCGTTACAATAACAATAACACATTTTCCTAAAAGCTGAAACTATATTTAACCAATCGATAAAAAAAATCTGCAACTCTCACACAACTTTCTCTGCCCTTCGTATTGAGATCAAGGGGTCTAGGAAAATTGGACCCCAGTGAATTAAGAAACATCTTTGAACAGGTGAATCGGGTCCCGAATCTGGGTAAATTACGTCCTCAGACTGATATAAAAAACAAGGAAATGTTCGATTTCGTCGGAGCAGTCAGTTTTAAAATGTTCGTCTTTTAATATCTTACACATAGCCTATACACACCCACACTTACAATATTTAAGAAAGTTGCATTATCAAATTCAGAGAGACTCCCAAAACGTGTATTAATGCAAAAAAAAAAACTTTACTTCGGATTTCAGGGTCGTATGCAACCCTTTTTCTACCTATAGCGCAGGTAAAAAAAGAAAAAAATTGTAATTGAAAAGAACCTCGCAACTGTTATTTATTTTTAAAATGCAGAAGTAGGAATTGAAATATTGGCCAAGTCTCTACTATAAAAGCTTAATATTGTAGTTGATATATGTACTGTACAGACATAATGTTCTTTTTTTCCCCCTGGAAGATATTTACCTACACGGTTTGAGAATACGTCAGGAAGTATTTCCCTGTACCACCAAGCCTGTCACAATGTACATTTACTATTCTTACGGGGCTCACATGTAAAACGAGGGGGCACTTGTCTCCCCGACGAGAGATATTACCAATTTATACATAACGCACTGACAGTGAGACATCACAAAAACTAGAGTACAGAAATCGAAGGAGGGTTGCCTTAGCAACGGGTCACTGGGTGCATGTGAAAGTAGAAACCTGCTTGTTGGCCCAGGTAACATTAATTCCATCTTACTAGTTTTCTACATGTTGCCGATGTTCATTTCGTATACCCAGCGAAATTTTTCATGCATATAATTGCACAGTATGCAAATAGCTTAACCTACGGCTTATGAGTCTATTCTATTCTATTTTATTCCAAATAAAACCTTAGTAGCCTGTACCTTAGGGTGTAATAATGTTAAATTTTTATACAAAAAGTAACACTGTAATAATAATAATAATAAAAATAATTTGAAAAGAGATAGCTTAGAATCAAGGTCCATAAGTGGGAAGTTGACCAAGAGGACAGACCGAAGAAAAAACTGGAACATTGACAAACGAGAGGAAGGAAGCTCACAGCCAAAGGATGAAAGCAATGTGGAGTCAAAGGAAAACAAAGAAACGCCTCTACAGTGCTTTGCAGATGACAAGCCCTTTCTTCATTCTCCTGCTTAGATACGCGGTCCAATCAGAGACGGCGAGACGGAGGGAAGACTCTTACTGCAAGCGGCAGTCTTTTAGCCCGTACACGTGATTGGTGGTGAAGGAAAAGGCTTCTCATATGAAAAATACTGTAAGTACTTTGCGTAGTCCTACATGGGCTCATGCGCGAACAAAATAATAATAATAAAATTAATAATAATGATGAAATCTTTATAATATTAAAGCAATATATAGGAAGTAAAATCAAATTTATTTAAAACTGCAATACATTAGCGGTATTAACATTTTTCTGTTTTACTATAAAAAGAGCGGCTGGGGAGAGAACCGTAGTTACGGGGGATGCCTTACGGAATTCCGAGCCTACAACAAAACCGCAAACACAATGCTCAGAAAAACCTTGTAATTCCTAATTTTCTAACTGAAGATGCTTCAGTCCAAAATTCACATTCCTTGCTTCACAGTGACAGAAATAAGGCCCCAGATGAGCAAAGCATGTGTTTAGGCCCTGCAATATTATATCTCTTAATAAGAGAAATTTACAAATATACTCGTACAAAAAATTTAACAGTTTTTACAAAATTATATTAAAATAGAGAGTTCAAAATTACAAAAAACAGTACTCCATTTGGCATGCTGTAATATAGTGCGCGTAAGCAATGTGTATTAGTACACTTTAAACCCACCTTTTTATTTATTGCTCACAATGTTTAACATTTAACATTGCTGTTTAATTATTTCTTTAGTGGGAATTTCAAATCAGTGTTAGAGCAGTAAACAAACAGCGCTCAAACCTATATCCGAGACGAGCCAAGGAAACCGAAGTAAACAAACACAAGTTTGTCTCTCTCACTCTTAAATCATATTAGTAATGTGCTAATGTGAGACAGAGGTACTGGTTTTTGTTTATTTCAGGGTTCCTTCTTAGAACGGCCAGACTTTAGGCGTACAATTGGTTGCATCCTATGTTGTATTTGGCCTTCATATAACGATAACTTTATTTACTGACATGGGTAAATATATAGACATAGCGTCAGAGAAAATATTACTGTAAATTTCGTCTACAAGAACGATGACAAAACTAATATAATTGTATTCCCGACCTAAAATTATCAAGCATAAAATTTACTTCCACTACTTGGGAAATGGAAAAAAAAAAATCGCAACCTAGATTAACAGTTACGTATTATCCTTACAGCACAAAAAGGCCTTTGTTTATGTTCTTTCTCGTACAGTATTTTCCGAAGGCAAATGGAAACCTAAGAGGCAGTAAAAGTCGAAATGAACCCATTTTGAACAGGCATGAAATGCTAATTTTATATATGTACATCAATGGAATTAAAGAAGCAATCTTATCAAGAATGAAGCGGATAAAAAGCTATAATAAGCTTTTACAGAAATTGGTAAGGATGAGTGCTTGGTCTCTTTAAGTCTAGAGAGCATGAGACAATAATATTAATACCGCACTATAACTAAAGTGCTATCAGCGAAGACATAATGGCTTGGGGTGATTAGGCACGATGGGAAATCGCAACCTTGCCCTCAACTTCTCTTTATAGAAGTGAAGACGAGACGCGAATATTTTTCCTGTTGGCACATTCTTTTCATATAATGCATTTTTGCTTAATTGCAGATTTGCAACGAGTAGGCCTATTACATTTCATCTTTCTGTCTGTACATCTAACCTCTAGTGTCTATTGTACGAAAATCTATACTCTAGGTTGCATTCAGAAACACGATACAGCAGTGGTTCTCAAAGTGGGGTCCGCGGACCCCATGGTGATTCAGGGGGTCCGCAGGCGGTTTAGGAAGAAATAGGATCTCCCGTCATTTTGAAGTGCTTATTACTGTGTTCCCCACTACTTATCTATGTGAAACAGCATTCTGCCACCTCACGTACTTGAAATCAAAGTTGAGAAATAAACATGAAGTTGAAAGTGACTTAATATTGAAATTATCAGACATTAAACCTAACATTGCAGAGATAATTAATCAAAAGCAGCTTCACTGTTCACATTAAGGAGTAAACTCTGTTTTTTACCATTGATATTGTTATTTTGTATTAAATTCTACATTTGAATCAAAGTATTTATTTAGTTTTTTTTATTCCAAAACCCAGAGGGGGTCCGCGAAATTTTAATTTTTTTCAAGGGGTCCGCGGACTGAAAAGTTTGGGAACCACTGCGATACAGTAACCCAAAGAAATGGATTCAATAGAAAGACAGCTTTATAATATCCCATTTGAAGTTTAGTTATAAGTTATAACAAAGTAAGCTGAACACTAAACTGAAAGGGAAATAATGTTGGAATTCCAGAGTTTCAAACACTACCACGTTCGGTAGAATATCAGTTTACCACGCAATATAGCGGGGCATCCTAGTAATAATACAGAGAGTTTCACTGACTGTCGCTCAGCAACCTTGGGTAAGTCGGCACCCATGTAGTCAATAGTAGAATGGAATGGGTTCTTTTAATCTTGCAAATTATACCAATAATACCTACAAAAATTGCATATTATTGTGCATGTGCCCCGGACTGAAATAGCAGTATATTAGGCAACCTTCAAGGATGCCGCCAGAAAATTTTGCCAGGAGGGCAAGTAGGACTACTAAAGGGAGTTCTGGGCTCTAGCCCATTAATCAAAATTCAGTGCCTTGGCCATGAACTACTTACTTAATGAGCACAATACAAATTACTTACTACACATTCTTTCTACTAAAAACAAAAACTGGGTTCTCCTTTTTCCCATGGTAAACAAGTCAATGGATTTTTGTACACTGGTAGGGTGGACATTTCTAAAATGTCAGAAAGGAGGACACACTTCTTCGGTAATCTAGCATAGTATAAAACTTTGGGCATGGACGGCTGGATAGCAGATATTACGTGGTATAACCCTGACTAATTTCAGACTTAATATCTGCATTTATATAAAATAAATGATAGTAAGCTATCATCGTATGGACAAGCGTGCCAACCTCAGGAATAGATTCAGATTTTTCCGCGGCACCAACTAAACAAATAATAGTATTGACAAGTGTGCCAACCTTAGGAATGGCAGGAGCATACGGGAAAATACAAATTTTATTAATATGCTTTACCGATTCATCAGAGTCTCGAAAAGGGGGACAAATCAACGATCGGCATAAAGCCGCGCCGGATGGAGGACTGCTTAGCAAAAAGCCTTACAGTCCGGCCAAAAGCCGACGTCTGGCCACCCTACACACTGGTATATGGTCTTAGTTTTCTTAATCAAATCCCTATGAACTGACAACAAGCACAGTCCACTAAGTCTGGAATTTGCCATTGATCTTTACTTGTATCAATGTGCTGAAACCAGTAAAAGTTATGTCTGTTATGTCTGTAACTTGATTGTAACAAAATTTAATGCACACGATTTTAGAATAATACATAATTATAATACATATAGTTAATAAAGCACATATAATAATAAAAAATAGACTTGTTAGGCCTACCCAAAAGACCTTTCAAATGTGTACGCTGGAGGCAGGCCAACTGCTACCTGCATTGCTTTGTTGACATTGAACAAAAAGAAGGCATGATTGTGGTTCAAAAGCTCTACCAAACAGATCTTGCTCAAAGATTCATCACTCGCAATGTCAATGCGCATTAGATCAATGCATTTAGTCAAATATCTCTACAAATAGGCTATGTTTCGAAAGATAGGCTAACTCATTCATACCATCTTTACTCATTTTTCTTGTAGATAATTGGATCTTTCCAAGAAAAACAAAAATATATTGCCCTAATTTCTTGTAAAGAGAGTAGGCCTACTGTAAAAGTATTTTGAATACGGTAGCCTATATTGCTGTACAATGCAATTAGGCTACAGTAGGCTACTTAAAACTATCAAGGTTTTACTGGAAAGCTGTTAAAAAAGTAAAATGCAATTTAAATTCACACAGATTTACTAATACCATAGACCTGCATAGAAATATAGGCTACATGAAACACAAGAAAATCCTCATGTAACCTACAGTGTTTAAAAACATTAGGCACGGCTTTCATCACCGAGTGTGCAAGACAGAAAAATATCACGACCCCGACGAAAAGTGCAAATGCAGACTGTGCGCCAGCAAGTGTGATAGATACCACGTACTGACTTGCAAACGTCGAGATGTATCTTTGACCAACTTTTGCAAAGAGTGATAAACTCAACTAATACCCATTGGGTGCATTCCCACATATTATTATTATTAAAAACATTAGATGCTCTGTTAGGGAATCCTAGACGAGTAAAAAGCTGCCCTGTGCAGTAAAGTTTCTACAGGTAAGATAATCAGATGGATATTCAAACCTGTAAGCCTACAATGATTATTACAAAATCAGACAATAGATAAAATGACAAGAGGTTGAAATTCTTCTTCACCCTTTCACAATCCTTGCTTCTTCACCCCTTTTCATAACAACATAACATCCCCTCTAGCCTATAAATGACATGTAGGCCAACTGCATATAACTTGTAACCAGTATGGTCACAGCCTACAAATAACCGCTTTCTGCAGACAATGTGACTTTACGAATTTGTGATAAATAGTATCCTTTGGTATTTTCACTATTCCTTAATATAGGCTATTAAGGCAGTTTAGGATATAAAATAATGGACGTTTAAATTTTAAAGAAAGCAAAATTACCTGTAACTAAGGCCTAATTAATGTCAAAATAACCAATAAATTTGCACTAGGGTAATGTTCAAAGTAACGTTGTAGGTTAGGCCTACTTAAATATCAGTGGATTTTGTTTCCTTGGATGGGAATGTAATGTATCGTAGGCCTACGCTTAGTGGTGACCTTACTAGCAACAATAATCATTACTCAATCACTAAGGGAATTAAGTAAATGAATATCGAGAATACGTTCTATTTGAAAAGCGGTTCGAAAATCTGTATGGACTACATTTTAATCCTTTAGGTCCACAATTTATGTTTTGGGGGTGCCTAATTCAGTAGGCTAATGTTACATTGAATTAAAAGTTTTCTCTCAATTTTTTTTCATAATTTTATTACAAATTTAAAATAAACTACTTTACCCCTTAGAATACATTATGCATTTAAATTTTAAAAATCAAGACACTCTCTTGTTTCTTCAGATTGCTCCAAGGCAAAGTAGATGATTAACCGAACATTCCACTGCAATATTTACTATAAAAAACTAAATTCTATGCCCAATATGGAGATATTTATATATTACTCAATCGAAGTTACAAGTGTGGTATTCAAAAATCATTTATTTAATTAACTGAAGTTGGACCACAGTAAAATACAATGCTCTGTACGCCTAAAACTGTGCACACGCACCGCGAAGCAGAGAGTTCTCCAAAAACAGTGCAAAATAACATGCTTCATATAAAGAATTTAAAAACAGCTGTGCACTATTCCAGTGCCGATTTACTCTAATACAGTATTCATGCAAAAAATGTAAAGAACAGGTTCACATACCACATGATGCTGAAATCAAGCCTATGATGTTTTCCTTGTCAAAATCACATCAGACATTTCTCTTGCAGACACACACTGCACGACCCACCCAGATAAAGAGATAATAGTATTAACCTGACTTAAACCAACTTAATTTACCGCATGTCTCACAATCACTAACGAACACATGAAGTACACTCGTTTGACGGTGATAAAAACTTGTCAAAAACAATTCACATCGTTACAACCAACACAAACACCTTCGTAGAAACTGCCCGCAGCCAACGAGCCAGCCTCGTCTGCTCCAGTCAACAACCCGAGTGTGATGAGAGCTGTAAGAGATTAAACGCCAGGTGGCAGAAGTATCGAAGTTTGTTGCCAACAGAATAAAAATAAGATTGGTCTATCTCGCGAGAAACATTATAAATGTGTGAAACGTCTTAATACATACACATACATCCGTTTCTCGATTTTGGTGTCTCTCTTTTATTGACGGCCATTATTGCCAAACATGTCCTTGGAGTGTTTTCCGTTCGTCTTGTCCGTTAGTTACCGGTACCCAGGGCCGTGGAGAGAAAGCAAGGGCCCCAGGGATGAATTTTCCTGGGCCCCCTTCAAATATTAAATTCATCACCCAACCTCGCCCTTTATAATGTATGCAACAAAAAGATTATGTCATGATATTACATAATTATTCAGTGAATGGTACCGGTACTTTATGAGATGGTGTGGTAGACGGGAAAAGATATGTCCGTAAGCGCGATAACTCTAATACGCTTTATCGGATTTTCATAAAACTTAGTATACGCATTTTCCGCCCATGGCACAAAGCCAGTGGCGGACGCAGGGGGGGGGATAGGGGGGTTACATCCCCCCCCGAAATTTTAAAAAAGTACTCTAAATGGCAAGTTTTATAAACTCATTGTATATGTATGTTGGTTAATTTTTTTTTAGTATTCTTTCTACCTATTCAAATCCCCCCCCGAAAAAAATTTCTGCGTCCGCCACTGCACAAAGCCTATTGATTTTGGATCAAATCGGTTGACTGATGCCGGAGTAAAGCCTAATTTAGCGCCTATTTTATGGTAATATATAGGGCCCGGATTTTTAGGCTTTTATAAAAGGTATTTTAGCCTTTTATTTTCGTGAAATAGCCCTTTTTACCTTCTAAACAAATATTTTAGCTGCCTTAATAAAACACTAATATTAACACCGAAAATTGTATTATTATTTTGACATAGTTATTCTATGTTTTTTTTAATAAACAACTAACTATTCCTTATATCGGCACTCGAATATTTGCATAAACAATTGAAATATTTACCCTTTAAGTATTCAATTATTCTTTCTTTTTATAATATATTTGACTGCGCACAATGTGCATTAGTGTGTATTAATCACTATTGATTAAGTCACTTATTGAGCGCGATCTCATGGGGCACTCTGTTATATGATATTTTCCACATCTGTCTCCACACATTTTACACCTGCATTCATCACCTGGGTCATGATACCTCTGTATCAGGCAAATCTTAAAATGAAAACCATGCGTGGCCAGACCCGTCACTATGCGTCTCATTTGGTAGTTTGTCTCTGCCCATTCCCTATTCATCATTGCATCTGTCCTATAAAAGTCTTCTTCTATCTCTTCCCTCTTCCTCCTCAGTTCTTCTTTTAGGTTTTTGAAGCTTTCGGTAGGTGGTAACTGTAACTTTAGTCGTAGATCGTCTACAAGGTATGTCTCTCTAGCCAGTACATAGACCAACCGGGAGGGTGTATACTTGGACAAACCCAATATTCTCTTCAGGTATCTAGCTTTGATCCCTTCTATGGTCCTTAGTTGCTTGAGGGTTATGTACTCCCAGATTATCTCCAGACCATAAGTGAGAGTCGGACAGACTTTTCCCTCAAACAGTCGTATCGCAGTATCCAAGGACATCAGCGTAGGGTTGGTCACGTCGTATATGTACTTTAATGAAAAGTCTGTAATTCATCGAACGAACGCTAAGAAGTTGGCGATAATTAAAAAATAAAAGAAATTTCATGAAAAATGTTAGCTTCATTTAAACCACATTTGCATATTATATTAGTAAAAGTATTTTAAATTTCGATTTCAAAATCCGAAGAAAGAAGTCTGGTAGATAAAATGAAAGATAACTATGTTTACTTACTTGTTTTGATAGGCTTGGCAGAAAATTACTCGATCATCAGTTGTAAAATTGGGGTCTTCTTCAATCCACTGCCGGAAAAATCCTATTTTTGAAAATTCCTGTCTAGGCATATCAAACTATCTTAAGCAGAATGAGGGTCAATACACCACGCAACTTTACTTCCGATCTACAAAAATAAGTAGACTGGAGTGTTACAAATTTGTTCCTTTAATGCACTTCTCTGTCGTTGGTCGACACTTATTTGAAAGTTGAAACGACAATGGATTAGTTGCAATTTATAAAGTACTGCAGACAGCAGACGGCTCAAATTTCATTTTTTGCGAAGGCAAGGCGAACATTTGCAAGTTACAAAGACAAGAAATGAGATATATACATTGTTAATTTTAGTGTGTTGTATAAGTTTATTTTTATTATGTCTTTTCTTAAAATGCGCAAATTCACATAGGCCTATTCATTTTCCTTTGCATTAATTGGAAAATCTATTTAAAAATCGTGTTTTTCTGCAAAAGCCCTCTTTAGCCCCTAATTTTTCAGCAAAAGTCCTCTTTAGCTCCTGGTTTTCAGCAAAGTCTTTCTTAGCCCCTTTTAGGTCCTTCAGTCTGATTTAGCCCTTTTTAAGTTCTTTAAGATTCATATATTCGGAAGCAAGGTGCATGAAACGGAAAAAATATGTTAAAATTTCTAATTAGGAACAATTTATCTATATGTACCAAAATTAATATTTTTAAAATGATTTTAAATGCCAAATGATAGTTGAGTTCAAAAAGATTTCTGCTTCTACTATTAAAAAATAGCAATTTTTCTTCAAAAATAATCCGTTTCAGATTAACTGACTAATTCCGTGTCAGCATTATACGACAGGACAATGCAGATAAAATAAACACATAAAACATAACTTAAGCTGCTTACTGACTTATAACCATCATTTTATTTTAGAGTAAATTTAGAAGATAAAAAATAAAACCTGGTTTGCCAGGCCCCCTTTTTGGGGCTGCCCTTACCTCTCATCGGGCCTGCCGGTACCTCGAAAAAAAGCTTTGCAAGTACGAACCATGCACTCAAATACCGGTAGCTTATTGCAGGCCTTTTGCTTTCATACATTCATCTCTAATTTAATAAGACCATTATTTTCCCATCCAGACCATTGGTTCACATCCTCTGTGGTCCCGCTAATTATTTTTATGTATGTAAGTGCCCAGTTCAAACAAATTTGCTCAACACTTTTTCTTTTTTCAAAATTTCAAATTTCTATACAAAATCACATTTAAATTAGTTTTCCATCATTGGACTAAGTCTAACTTATATAATATGTTTTCATGGAGAATGCAAATCGATCTGAATACACTTACTGTATTTTAATTTTGAAAACTGGGATTCAGATCAAATTGAGCCTAAAAAGTAGGACTAGATCAAGATTGTATTTATCATGAAACCGCTACTATATTCAATTTGATCTCAATACATGCTAAAGTAGGTGTTTCATTAATCTTAAATGTCCTAGCGGTGTTCGCATGTATGGCAAGAAAGATTTCATTGGTCATGGAATGTGGGACAAGCATTCTGTTTTCTCTTTCAGAAACGTTTTCAATATTAGGCTATATTGAAAATTTTGCATAAAAACGGGATCATATTGGATTGGGATCATATTCAGATCGATTTTATTCAAAAACATAGTAACCCTAACAGTTCCTTCAGATCAACATCATTAAATTAATTTGTTCTGATATTCACCTTGTTAAAATATTCTTGATCACCAAAAATGTATAAAATATTGATTTGGTGAAAAAAATATATACATTGAAACTTATCACAGAAATCAGATGAGTAGGACAGGCAACTGTCTCATAAAAAATAAAAATTAAATTCTAAATACTAATTGTAATTACTGTTTTGCATTCTGAAACTCTTCACTTTGGCACAAATGTTTTTAATTAATAAAATTATAATTTTTTATTAAACTGAATTTGTTAAGGCTTCTGGGACTTTAGTTGCTGTTTCTTGTCAGCTTATTAACTCTGGCATTAAATGATGTGACAGCTAAGTAGAGGCAGTCAGATAATTGCAGGTGGTTGGTTGTTTGGTTTTAAGCCCATTCTTGGAAGAAAATGCAATTTCACAGAGAAATAAAGTGAAAAAAAAAAAACAATAAAGGAATTTCATTGCTATTTTATGTAAATTTGTATATTAATTTTTCATTCTTATCCAGAATTTTGAATTATTTTATCTCCTCAAGTTATTTTTCCAATGGTAAATTTCCAAGATCTCTTCATGGGAACTGTCTTTTTGTATTCAACAAAAGAATTCAAAATCCACCTATTCTGCCTCTGAGGGTCCTTTTGTTTGGGATAATAAGACAATACCATCATAATACGTCACCCATTGCATATCCTGGAAGTAATGGGACAGGTCACTTTTTTTTTATCAATAAAAACAACTCGACTCCTTGAAGTTCATTTAACTTCTTGAGCACTTTACCTTGGGACAGCCAATGAAGTTCCACATGGAAAAGATTTTGATGAGCTGAGCATATTTCATTCCATAAGATAATAGTCTTTTTATGAAGCACTGTTTTTTTTCTGTAATTAATAATTTAAAGAGATTCATACAGGACTTTATTGAGGTTTTTTTTTTTTTTTTTTTGGAGACCAGACTTTGCCTATGAATGCAGCAATGCGTTGAGTTATTGTTCCCCATGTTCTTAATTTTAGTAACTGCACCAGAATTTGTATTGTTAAGACAGGCAGCTCCATCCATTCGAACTCCAACACAATTTTTTTCGATTGAGACATCTTTCTTCAATGAAACCACTAAAAAAATGTATAAATTTCACTGCTGGTAGTGTGTGCCAGATAACGGTCACATCATTTGGCCTTATTTCTTGCTCTCTAAGTTTACTGTTGCCACCTTCCTGGACAAGAGCATTGGACTGCAAAACACCCCATAAAACGTGTAATAGATAGAAATAACAATTAATTTGGCTGATAACAATATCCGTTACTTTGTATTCTTCAGCACCAATAAAAAGACTTTTTAAAATTACTTCAAAACCAGTGGATAAACGTCATGTTTTAACTTTGAGGGTAGAGTCGAAATGTCGTGTTTTTACTTTTTTAATGTTTATCCACTGGTTTTGAAATAATTTTAAAAACTTCTTTTTGTTGTATTTGAATCAGTGGAAATTAGGACAGAATAAGGATGTTTCATCTTCAGGACCAATTAGATAAAACCTGCTTCCTTAGACTAGATAATCGGTCTGTGTTCCCCCGCATTAATGTTTTTTAAAACGTGATATCTTCTGTAAAACAACAGATTTTAATTAGTGAACTACAAAACTAGATATGCTTTATCTTTAGCAATTATAATTTGTAGTTCCATATTAATCTCCTATCTGATTTTTCTTTGTAAGCACTTTATATTCATCACACAACCTGAAACTAATTTAGTAAATACAGTATATTATTGCAGTGCATGTTGAAATTAGGCTTGCATGAAATTTACATAAAAATTTGTCTTGTCCTATCACATAATTTCTTGCACTGTATGTACCATATACTAAGTACCGTATATGGTCTCAGGAGCAGAATGGGCTATTATACCTTTGCAAGTAGGCCCATACACATTTGAGAGGGTTAAAGGATTTACCTACCTTGGAACATACATTGATGCAACAGGCGACATAAATGCAGAAATTAATAATTGCATTTTAGCGGCCAATAGATGCTACTATGGGCTACAGAACATATTTAAATCCACCCTTATTCAAAGGAGAACAAACGTGCAACTCTATAAAACTCTGATAAGACCAGTGCTAACATATGGGTCAAAGAGCTGGACTCTCACCAAAACCAATGAACAAAGACTTAATGTATTTGAAAGAAGAGTTCTCCGACGAATATATGGACCAATGAGAGAGGGAAATACATGGAGAATACGCCACAATCAAGAAATATATGAACTCTATCAAGAGCCACCAGTGGTCAAATACATAAAACTACAAAGGTTAAGGTGGATAGGACATGTTAGGCGAATGGAAGTTGGAATACCAGAAAGGATTCTGAGCTACAAACCATTAACTAAGAGGAAAATTGGACGGCCGCGTTCTAGATGGTTGGACCAGGTTTCAAAGGATGCCCATAATATTGGTGCGCAGGAGTGGTGGAGAATGGCAATGGACAGGACCAGGTGGAATCGTGCACTTGTGGAGGCCAGGGCTCGTGACGGGCTGTAGCGCCATGGATGATGATGATGATGATGATGATGATGTATGTACCATATGTTTTAAGTAAGTATATGCAGTTAGTATTTAACCACTCAACTCAAAATACACTATCCTTATACTGTAAGAATGCATAATATATTTTTATTCAGTGAATATCCATTGCACATACAAAACACATTGCATTATTTCCATGAGTTCATGGCAGAACATGCTGGTATTCGAGTATGTATGACTCGTCACTATGGAACAATTAGCTGAACTTGAAACATGTAACAATGAAGGCACATGGGGTTTGCAGCATACCCCATTCATTCTACATTTAAAGAAAGATGTTAGGGAGGCTGTTCTTTAATAGATACAGTCTTTAATGTCTGGAGGAAGATCACATGAATCCAATAAACATAAGAAAAATTACTGAGAAATTCTTCATTAAAATATTTGGTTGTGATATCTGTTACACCCACACAGCTATGGAAAGGTTCAAGGAATTTTCAAATGCGCTTACACCTACATCAAATGCAATGGTAAGAACAGTCCCATGACAACTTTATTTTCAAAATAGTCACAGTTTGTTATCCCAGAACTAGTTCATAGGTTGGTATTTCAATACAAAGTACCGGTACCTTCTATTTTTTACAAGCGTTGAGTTTCCAGTATGTTGTTTGAAAGGGAGTCATGTAAGCACAGAAATGCAACCAGAGAGCTGAGCTGTGCTTGGTTGACCTGTAGAGTCCCTGCTAGGCTGGGCTCTCATATGAAGCTTCTAATCTCCGTACAGTAGGACTGGCATTGCCATCATCATCGACAAACAGTCAACTGGCTGGCAGAATTTAGAAGGCTGAGCTCTTCTGGCTAGCTCACTGTTGGTTAAAGCATAGTGAGTTTCATCCAAATAGAACAATGTTTGCCCATTTATGCCTATATTCATTGTCCCCCTTCATTCTAGGTTGAAAATTTCAGATGTCTGCATGCCTTGACATTAAACTCAAATGAATCAACCAGGGTGGGCTTACAAAATTCAAGCAATTGCAATGATTTTATTTCCAAGGTATGACAAAACAGGCAAAGCCACCTGCAATTGAGTTAACAATTGAAACGTATTACTAAAAACTAATGCTTCGAAAGCGCAAAAAATGCTAGTTTTCTGACAGTTTTTCACTCAAGTCGCAAACAAAAGCAAAAATTAAAAATCTGACTTCGAGGTGTATTTTTCCACCCTTCAATTCATCTATGTTTAAAATTTCAGATCTCTGTGTTCACTGGACATCACGTACAGACAGACAGACAGACAAACAAACAAACACTTCCTCTTATTATATAGGTTACGTAATACACTATATGATTGAAAACTTAATTAAGTCTATTAAATGCTTTAATTAAAATGAAGTACCGGTATAGTTAAATAATAATGAGTAACTTATTTTCTGCTTGGATAATATTCACTGGTAGTATGTAAGCTTACAATTCTGTAAAAAGAAAAGAATTTGGCAAGCGAACTAAACTAAGCCTTATAAAATAGTATTACTAAGAGAACTTTACACAATGAAGTGGTGTAATATAATTCTAATCCAATAGTATGAAATTTAACTCGTAACACTTCACCTTCACATAGTGAAATGCAGAACATCTTTCACAGACATTTACCCATATCCTCAGCAGGAATTGTTGGATTTCTCTTTGGAATGCCCTGAAATGCTCTCTGGTGTAGCTTGATCATGAAGTCCATTAAATCTAGGCTACACCAGAGGGCATACAGGGACAGACCTAAGAGAAACCCAACAGTTAACTAGCAGCTGAGGCAAAGGTCCATACAACATGTTCTGTCTAAGCATTGGTAAAAATTAAGTGTAATGTTAAAACTCAACCCATTGATTGGATTAATAAGTATAAACAAACCACATTACCATCATGTTTTAAACACATAAAAAACAATACTTGAATCAGACATTTTCTTGCTAAAATTCACACAATTAAAACAAACTTGGGGGAAAAAATTGAAATTTTATCACAATCAAGACTTTATGGGATTTCAAGAAAAGTTCTGAAAATGTCCGAATAAGAAAATCATTTGTAGGATTCCACCCTTTAAAACACATTTCATACTTTCATTTGAAATACACTATACCACTATGGAGTTAAATTTAAAATTTAATAGATACGACAAAGTTATGATTAAAAGAATAAGATCATGTAATACATCTTAAGGAAAGAGGAAATATTTTAAGGCGGAAAAATAAATGACAGGTCTAAAACTGGAAGTCAAGACAACCACAAAAGTTTCTGTATTAATGTAGAAGTTTTTGTATCCACAACATTGATCGTTTAGATACACAGTATTGTTATGGTTATCATATGTACAAAAGTAGAATCCATTTGCAAAACGTTTTTTTTTTTTGCTATCGCAAAAAATTATTATTGTATCTGTACAAGGCCTGTGATAATTAGTTTTTTAGTTATTAAAAACACCAACGTGATCTAGGCGGTTAGCAAATAGATTCTTCAATAAAAACTAGCATCTTCTCTTCACATAAAATTCTTATACTGTTTTCAGATATCTTCCGGAAATTTTCTTCATCTCTTTTTATTAATAAGACTCCCTATCACAAAATAACATTTGCTGTGAAATGTATTCTTGCCAATTCTTGAAGAATGCTAAAAATACTCAGAAACCTGCATTTTTAGTCAGTTTGTTTCATGTTCATCAACACTTTGAAATTCTGCAAATTGTAATTTCTGCATTGCTCTGAATACTAGAAGTAACAGGTTAAAGGGTGCACCACCCCAAGTGCAGCGAAAAAGGACAGTACTGTCTTTATTGAATAAACACAAAAGAAAAAATGAGTTATATTCTGTAGAGGAAAATTCATCCTGAAATGAACTGGGTTTTCAGCTCGGTACCCTGACGCCAAGATCACTCAGTTCTCCTAGGACACACACAATCCCATTAAAAATATTCCTGTCGACTCTTAATGATCTTGCTACTGTTGTTTGCATATCTACAGAGTAGTGAGGGTGCATCTAACTTTGATGCTTATTTTATTTTAGGGTTTTAAATTAAGGGGAGGACATACAGCTTTCGATGCTAAAAAATAGGTTGTTTAATTTTTTTTTCAGCAATGAATTGTTCTAGAGCCTTGTAATCTGGCATGCTCTATATTGACTAGTTCTACAATTGCATACTATTTTCAGAATTAATTTATCTATTACAGTTAATGGGTAGTTATCATTACAAAATGGCAGCCAAATTTTGTGCACTGAAGTGCCGTTTCCCTGAAAATTTTCATAA
This sequence comes from Ectobius pallidus, assembly GCA_964059195.1. Taxonomy (NCBI): domain Eukaryota; kingdom Metazoa; phylum Arthropoda; class Insecta; order Blattodea; family Ectobiidae; genus Ectobius; species Ectobius pallidus. The sequence goes on along the minus strand of CAXKWD010000003.1, from coordinate 109,182,118 downwards.
ATACCAATATTTCTGAGTGATTCTTTTTCTATCTATTTGTAAATATGTGAACAACATAATCTAGAATCTTTGGATTATCTGCCGTATAAATATATTTTTTAAAATAATTCATCACTTGTTCATTTTTTTAAGAAATTTTTACATCAGAAATATTATTAAAAAAAAAAACTATTGAAGTTACATCAATGATTCTAGATAGTGGTGTTCAATAATATCAAATGTACTTGCATGCAAAATTTCACTGCAATATGTTAATAAATGTTTGAGTTATCATGGAAACCACTTCAGTACACAAAATTTGGCTGCCATTTTGTAATGATAGTTACTCCTTTATTGTTAATAGTTAAATCAATTCTGAAAGTAGTATGTAATTGTAGAACTAATCAATATAGAGCATGCCAGATTGCAAGGCTACAGAACAATTCATTGCTGAGAAAAAAAAAAAAATGAAACTTCACCTATTTTCCAGCATCGAAAGCTGGATGTCCCCCTTGCTTTTTATGGTATTAGTTACTGACAGGTTTCCAGTCTTATCTCACATTTAACCTTTGTTCTGCTACTGACATATGAATCACCTCAAAATATTGTATAAAAGCAGATGTACAAGATTACTAGGCTAATGATTATGTAAAATATGAACATTTTTATCCACTTGTTAAGTTAGTCATTCATGGAAACCAAGTATTTTATTGAAATTTTTCTCATCAATTTTAAACTTAGCACCCACTATCAATTTCACTTGACGATTGCTTATATTAGTATATAATTTCAGTTCTGAAAGGGTTAAGAGTTTTATATTAATATATTCTATTAGCCAATCAATAAATAAAATGTTAGTTAATAAACAAATTTAGAAAATCACGGCGAGTGTATGTATATAATATCGTCACCTGAGTATTAGAGTGTATCTAGCCCATAAAGGAAAGGTTTGACAAAACGAAGAAAAAATCTATGAATAGAGAGGAAATTCATGTGTACTGTGACACAGAACCAGGGATGGCAGGTGCAGCAGGTTCAATCTGGCTGCATCAATATTTTCCACTTTGTTCATTTAGATAATTACCATATTTACTTGAATCTAATGCACACCTTTCTAGCCCAATAATTGTAGCTTTTAAAATCAGGTTGCACATTCGAGTGCAAATCTGTTTCGTAGTTCAGCGATAACTTTGATCACTTATGTAACAATGTATTTCTGCAATTCCCAACTTTGTTACATTTATTGTTGGCCTATCGCTGGTATGTAAAACGTGCATTAAAATTAACTTATTATTCTGACACTCAAGCTTAACGCCAAGCTTTTTCAAAGGCGGCTGGGTTCAATGCTGAGGTGTCTATTATCCTGCATTCTCTTTCCTAAACAGTTTACCAACCTTTATTCATCGTCATTCACAGATCCACTCTATATAAAATAAAATATTACGATAAAGTACATTGATGCACATTGCATTTGCCAATAAACACTTCTTTTATGATTTTAAGTTTCAAAATTGGGGTGCACATTAGATTCGAGTAAATACCGTAGTTACTTTACTGTTTCGCGTTAAGCCTATCTTCCTTTCCTTCCTTCATTTCTTTCACTTCTTATTTATCAAGCATTAATAAATAATCAGTACAACTGGTTGCTCAGCAATTGTCTAATTGCTCGTTCTTCAGTATCGCTTGATGCAGTACGTGCAGTGTGTCCAGTGATCTGATCGAGCAACTGTGATTAATTGAGGGCAATTGCCATGACAACATGCTTATATACCATTATGTTGTAAGCTGCGAGAGAACAACTCGGCTGTACGTCTTGTGCAAAGACATCGACAAGACCCATGCATGCCACTTCCCATCCCCTCTGCACAGTCCATACCATCAAGCTCATCTCCATCTGCTTGTGTAACAGCGGTATCAAATTATATCACAAATAAATAATATTACACAATAATATATGTATTTAAATTATATAAATGTATATTCTATTTTTTATTGCAAGGGTACTGATTTCAGTTTCTATTCTGTTCAAATTATAAACTTTGTTTGCGTTTCATGTATAAACTTACTGTTAATTTGTGTAACATTTGAAGATAGTGTTATATATTAATGTACTGATTTGTATATTTTACAACTGTAAGCTATTAGCATGAGAGATAGGTTACTGTGATCAAATGGAACAGTACATTGACTTCATGTACATTTTAACAGAGTCTTTTTTTTCTTTTCTTCTCTTTTTGTAAATGGAAGAATGTAATAGAAAATAATTTTATCAGACAATTACCATAATTGGCTTTGCCATGCCACAAGAAAATTGACACCATTCCTACAAAATGTTATGATACACATTTTTGGGGAATCTCATTGCTTGTGAAAACAAATCTTTCAAAATTCATGAAGGAACTGAAAATATATGCTGTACAACTAGGCAATTTTTAAAGCACGAACCCATCACAAAAATGCTGTAGGATATCATGAATTAAAGGAATTAAATAAACTGATGCAATTATTATTAGTTCCCTATATGTTATACTAGCATGTGCCCGCGGCTTCGCCCGCGATAATTATTTCAAAAATTAAAAATTAAGAGCATAATAGTTAAATCCTTATATTTATTAACACCTAAATCACGTGGACTACATACCACGATTAGATAGCGTCGTTCGGTAAAAGCGACCTCAGATTCGAGTTCCTTGGCCCAGAATACCCCTGTACAGTGAGTTTCGTCCAAATCGAACGATGTTTGACCATATTTAGGCCTATATTGATTATCCCTCTTCCGTGTAGGTTGAAAATTCCATATGTCTTCGGGCCTTGATATTCTAAACAAATTAATCGTCCAGGATGGACTTACAAAATCAAGTGATCGCCCGCGATAATTATTTCAAAAATTAAAAATTATGAGCATAATAGTTAAATTATATTTATTAACACCTAAATCACGTGGACTACATACCACAATTAGATAGCGTCACCTGGTAAAAGCGACCTCAGATTCGATTTCCTTGGCCCAGAATACCCCTGTACAGTGAGTTTCGTCCAAATCGAACAATGTTTGACCATATTTAGGCCTATCCCTCTTCCGTGTAGGTTGAAAATTTCATATGTCTACGGGCCTTGACATTCTAAACAAATGAATCGACCAGCGTGGGCTTACAACATTCAAGAGAACACGATGCTTTTATTTCCACGGTATGACAAAAATAGCCAAAGCCAACTGCAATTGATTTGACATTGAAATGTATTACTGAAATCTGATGCTTCGACAGCGCTAAAATCACGTTTTCTGCCAGTTTTTCACTCATAACTCGCAAACGAAAGCTAAAATTAAAAATTCGGCTTCGAGGTGCATTCGCCCACCTTTCAGTCCATCATCATGTTATATCTTTAAAATTTCAGATCTCTGCGTTCAGTAGATTTCGATGGGCATCGTGGACAGACAGACAAACAGCATGTGCCCGCGGCTTCCCCCGCGATAATTATTTCAAAAATTAAAAACTATAAATTAAGAGCATAGTTAAATCATTATAATTATTAACACCTAAATCACGTGGAGTGCATTCCACGATTAGGTAGCGTCCCCTGGTAAAAGCGACCTCAGATTCGAGTTCCTTGGCCCAGAAAACCCCTGTATAGTGAGTTTCGTTCAAATCGAACAATGTTTGACCATATTTAGGCTTGATTATCCTTCTTCCGTGTAGGTTGAAAATGTCATATGTCTGTGGGCCTTGACACTCTAAACAAATGAATCGTCTAGGATGGACTAACAAAATCAAGCGATCGCGTTGCTTTTATTTCCAAGGTATGAGGTATGATGACAAAAATAGCCAAAGCCGACTGTAAGTGATTTGATATTGAAATTTATTACTGAAACTGATGCTTCGAAAACGCAAAAAATGCACGTTTTTTGCTCATTTTTCACTCATAACTCACGAACGAAAGCGAAAATTAAAATTCCGGCTTCGAGGTGCACATTCCGACCCTTTAGTCCGCCTATGTATAAAATTTCAGATCTCTGCGTTGAGTAGATTTTGCTGGGCATCGCGGACAGACAGACAGACGGAGGACAGACACTTCCTTTTATTAATATAGATTTATACTAAACACAAATCAACTCTGAACATATGACGAGTCAATAGAATGTTATGCAACATGCGGCGTTGACGACTCAGCAGTATGCAGCTTCTCTGTCTAACAGAAAGAGAAGGGAGATGCATGCCTACTCACTAAGAGGAACAAGCAAGCATTGTTTTAAGGTATTTAATTATTTTTAAACAAGCCATTTTCTCCTCAACGGAGCATTGTACAGATATGGGATTTGGACAGCCGGCTTCCAAATAAATACAGCTTTCCAATGGTGATTCCAGAAAAGACCCATATGTAATAAGATTTTGAGCACTCAAAGGAATAAGTGAAGTACATATCTTTAGCGAGGTAGCGCTGTCCGTTAACTGTACAACACCACAACTACCTCATTCGCTTGTCACGTGATTCTGCCTGCTCCGCCTCAGGTTCAGAGTTGTCTGTGTTTACTCTAGTAATGAGGATATGTGTATATACTACTTTTCCCCTAAACGTGGACAGCAAGTACCAACCAGAACTGAATTAATCTATGGAGATAGGGCTGCAACAACTTTTTTCCTTACAAGCAGTCATTGCATAGGACAATATGTTTTTTCAATATTCAGACATGGAAAATTGGTTTTGCCGTATTTCCATAAGATGCATAGCTAAACTAGAGTTCAAAATATGCATACTCATTTTTGCAAAAACTAGAGTTAGGGCAGCCCAATATTCAGCTGACTGTATGTTCTTTTGCACTAGTCCCAACAATAAAATATACAAATCAGTATGCTATGCATATGCAGCAGATTTGACAATCTGAATAGAGCAACACAGTAATTACACGTTAGTAACCACAATAAAACGATGGAGATTTACATACAGTGAACACTGACATGATGTTCCACAATTCAGTGGCTTGTTGGTATTATCGGATCCCTAGGTACAATTAATAGAATTTGAAATTTTTCCATTATTTAGTATGGGATGGAAATAGCCTCATGAGGATAACTGAAGCTGAAAAATGGGGTGGCATCCATTGAGAAAACTGTCATTTATTTGAGTAAAGTTATTTACTATAGTGTATTAAATTTAAAAAGGCTTCCACTAATTTTTGTCAGTACTGTTGAAACAATTTGTCAAATGTGTAAAATGATGATACTGGGAAAAAACTTCAAGCCCTCAGAAATCTTTAATGAAAGACTGTAAAAAATTAAAATCCAATTATGAATAAATCATGCAAATTTGTGAATAGCCACAAAAATCACGAATGAACACACATTTAAAAAATGTTGAAAGTGAACGAGTAAAACCGGTAGAAAATGTGTTTCAAACATTATAAATTCAGTATGTTAATTTATGTTTTTATTTTGTTAAATTTATTGCAATTTTGTGAGTTGTGAAAATTTATGGGTTCTTATTTATGGACTATATCTTGCCTGGAATGCAACACCATGAAGTGCAACAACAGCTACTGAACAATCTTCATTAAATTCTGGTTAGCACAAAATATAAGAAAACCACGAAAAACATTCCATAATTTTACAGAGAACTCTGACATCAATATGTACTGGCCAGCTGCTGGCAATTCTGATTTCTTTCACACTTTTTGTAGTAAAACATCTTGCAACAGAGAATGAATACAATACTAGAATGCACTTTACTACGAATTGACAGGATACTGGACACTCACTGCTCGGTGTGTTCCACAGGCATCTCCTTCAATAGAAGGTTTACTGTATGTGCAGTTTACTTGACTCAGTGCCTCGTGATTCAATATTCGCTGCAGCTGTCTTGCATCATGGTTCAATATTCAGTGTGAGCAGTGGCGTAACTTACACTCCTACAGACCCCACAATGTAGGGGGGCCCAAGAGTTGAGCAGAATTTTCGGGCATTCTGGATCACTTGTGGAAATCTGACCAGACCTATGCATTGCATTTCCTTTATTCCTCACACTTCCTGTATCTAATGCTGAAAGATCTGTTTGAAAGTTGAAATTATGAAGTATATAAGAAGTGCCAAGATTCAACAAAGGCTTAATGCACTCAGTGCATTGAAAAGGCATAAACTATTGTTCAGAACAGATTGATATGAAAATAGGTATAATACACTAGTAAACATTATGACTAGGGCTCAGATTTTTAGACTTTAAACAAAACATTTTAGCCGTCTTAATAAAACACTGATATTAACACCGAAAATTGTATTATAATTTCGACACGGATATTCTAGTTTATTTTGGAAAATAAACAAGCAATTATTCCTTATATCGGCACTCGAAAAATAGCACAAACAATTGAGATATTGACCCTTTAATGATAAAATTATTCTTCCTTTTTATAGTATTTCAATGAGAAGTCTGTAATTCAATGAGCGAACACTAAGAAGATGGCAATAATTAGTTGCATATTTCAAAGTATTGCAGACGGCTCAAGTTTCATTTCCTGCAATGGTGAGGCGGAACATTTTTGAGATACAAAGACAAGCGACAAAGCAACATATACATTGTTAATTTCAGTGTGTTGTATAAATTTATTTTTATTATGTCTTTTCTTAAAATGCACAAATTCACATATTTATTTTCCTTTGCATTAATTGGAAAATCTATTTAAAAATCATGTTTTTCTGCAAAAATCCTCTTCAGCCCCTAGTTTTCAGCAAAAGTCCTCTTTAGCCCTAGCTTTTTCAGCAAAAGTCCTTCTTAGTCCCTTTTAGGTCCTTCAGTCTGATTTAGTCCTTTTTAGGTTCTATAAGATTCATATATTCGGAAGCAAGGGGCATGAAATTGAAAAATATGTTAAAATGTTCTAATTAGGAAGCTGGGGAAAAATAGGTTAAAACCTTCAAATTCGAGCCCTAGTTATGACTTATGACACATTTTTGTTTTCAATTTTTTTGAAAAGAAATATCTGTAATTTACCTCTTGGCTACGAGTTAAAGAAAAAATGTAAATACAGTGAATGACAAGATAAAATATAAGTACTGGTACATCATTAATAGCTTTTTCTAACAACCTACTTTTAGGAACACGAATCAAACAAGAATTTTTTTTGTGTGCACTAAAAGTAACTGGAAGCCCAAAATGTTTTTTGCTGGGGCCCTTCTGCTAAAAGTTATGCCACTGAGTTTGTGTACATTTTAAAAACACATTTTAGAAATAAATCCTCACTGAATGGAGGAACTTGAAGAAAACGTTCACAGAAGTTAGTTCAATTAGAACAGAGGAGTTAGTGCATGTGCATGATAATTTTAAGATGATGTGAATTATGTATACGAGAAAATGGATAACACTTCAGTACTTCAACACTTCAGGGGTAAGTACCAAAATCTGTTAATTAATATGGAGGTTTATAATTAAATTCTATGAAGTTGAAAGTTCACAGGCACTAGGTGTGGGAGATGCCTGTGGAATGCACCCAGTGCCAGCTGACCAAATCATACCATCACATAGTAAGATGCATTGAAGTATAGATTATGACTATAAAGAATCCTTGCTTTACACGAGTGCCAACTTACACGATAATTATTTCTGAATGTTGCTCTTTTGGTAGTCACTTATGCTCAACTCCGTGATGCTCAATATCACATTACCTATAAACAATCAACTGTAGATTTTTACACGAAATTCAAATTAGAAAAATAATTAGCTTGTTGTAGCACAATGCAGTAGGGCAGTTGCCTTACAAAGATCAGCCTCTCGGTGCAATTGAATTTTTTAAATAATCACCATTGTTTTCAAATATATAATATCAATTCAATGTTTTCTTTTGTTTCCCTTAAAAATAGGTAACATTCTAATACAATAAAACCCCAGGTATCCAAATTTCAGTTATATGAAACATTTTAAACATACAACTTTTATCGCTAAATAACAGTTCATATAAAAATTGCACAGTAATAATGTACATAAAGTTACTTACTCAACTGCATCTGCACTTCATTAGTACAGTTACTGTACAGAAGTCATTCAAAGTAAACTTATCTGCAGACAGGTCAAAGTTATGATACAAGACTACCGGTCTCTAGAGAAAAGCCTGTGTCAACCCCAAGTTCGTGTAGAATAGTGTTACAGTTGCAGTGACTGTACATTCACAATGAGGACATTTTTCTATACTGTGGTATGAGTTCATTTCTTTTACTGTATACGCAATGCAATTTTTACACTCTATCAATTTACTGTGCATTAGATTATCACAAGTAAATAAAAGCAAACAGGTGACAACACCCTTTATCTTCAGTAAGATAAATTTGAAGCTGTGATAATTAAAAATAGTGAAACCTTTTAAAAATCACAGCAGTCTTTGGTATCACAATATCAACTGTTTTACATTTTGGTGAAGTCAAAACCCAAACTCAAAGAATACTATTCTTTTTTTAAAATGAAAATGGCAACTAGTGAGGTGACTGAAGTGGTAAATACGACCTAGATTGGGGAGGTCGTGGATTCAAATTGCATGTTGACTAATTTGTGTATGGGTTTCTTCTGGGTTTTCTCCAGTCGTCAAAGCAAATAACACAAAAATCACATATCTCATGAACACCGAACTGCCAACAAAGGAACTATGCAACTTTGCCTTCATTCATTGCTCAATTTGCTCCATCATCATCACTTGCTTCAGCATGAAGTTGCCCTAAGCATAACTGTCTGCACTTTTGCACGAAAAATAAATAAATTTCACATTTGCTGCATAATAAGCTATGTTCATTCGTGTATTCAACAGATAAACAAAACCTACTATGCTGTCAGCTGATCTCCAAACATAAATGCAGTTCCTTATGATGGATTTAATGACACAGGCTATCTGGGATAAGCTGACACTATCTATCAAATATGCTGTTATGGATATTAAGTACAACTTTCAAGTTCATGTGTGAAACTGCAAAACTGTAGAACTGGTACAAAAATTTGGGGCAGGTTTAGTAATGACTTGTACATATCGTAAAATTGGGCAATATTATTGTACTTGTATTTTAATTGTAATATAATTCATATCAACACTTGTTGGTCCATATTTTCCACTGAAGTAGTATTATAAAATTCAAAAAGAACAAACAAAAGAGAATTTACTTGTCAGTGGATAAAACACACACATTAACTATAGTGTGTGTGTTTTATCCACTGACAAGTAAATTCTCTTTTGTTTGTTCTTTTTGAATTTTATAATATAATTCAGTAGTTGTTAATTGAAGACAGTGAAGGAAGCGAGGCAGTATGCACCGGTATGGAATACCAGGACTGGTTTCAGTGATCAAACAGCATACCGCCAATAAAAAAAAAGTTCCTTTGTAACATAGAGTAGGGCCCATTACCTGTTTCACTCATAATATAAGTATTTTCCATGATCATCCATCCACTGGAACGCTATGCTTTCACCATTAACCATCGCCAGTATAGAAGGCTGTGACTAGTTATTTGTGATGGCCTATGTTGGCATTTTAATGACAATACCGTTAGATCCGATGTTTGAAAAAATTTCTTGGTAACAAAATATTGTAACTTTTATACTGTTTAAATAGGTATTAAAAATAAAGGTCTGTCAATCAACAGTACAAGACGTCCATGGCGATCATCTATAAATCAGGGTTGGTTACTTATGGAGGAAGTTAATTGAAAACACCACCGACTATGTAAATCAAACTCCTACATTCCACATAACGTACCTAAAAATTATGTTATAAGGGAGTGGGCTTTTTTAAAACTGAGATATGATAGGGAAAAATCTTGGGATAGCATACCGCCTCGAGTTTTTTGTCACTGATTGAAGATGCCTATTAAATGAAGATATTTTAAACTATATTAATGAAAAATGATAAACAATACGTATTTCCTCTATCTAATGTAAACACACTTAGAAAACTGATATATTTATCCATCTTTGGTCATGACTTCATCATATTAATATCTAACTCTAGTATAAGGACTGATTATTTAAGAAAGATGTAATTGAAGAATGTAACTATAATCCTAACATACCGAAAGGTGAAATAGGGTTTTATAAAAATAGGAGATACAATATTAATAATGACGATGACTTTTATAACAACTGTATCTTATCTAATGGTGAATAAATTACAAGGGTCATTTCAAAAGTTCTGCACACTGTAAGATAAAATTAAAGAAAATAATTTATTTTACAAAATACCTTTACAGGCCTTCAATATAATCTTGATTCTTGTTATGACAGCTTCCCAATGTTTTGGCAATTTTATTATTCTGGATAGGGCATCTTCATTGTTGAGCTGTCTGATTACTCAGGTCACCTCACTGGGAGCTTCATCAATTGTAACAAAGCGTTTTCCAAGTCTATGGATGGGAAAGACTTCCCCACCCATCATACAGTCCTGATTTGAGCCCACCAGACTTGATGTTTCCCAAATTGAAGGAACCACTCCATGGATAACGTTTTGTTAGAATTGATGAAGCATCCAGTGAGGTGACCTGAGTAATCAGACAGCTCAACAATGAAGGTGCCTTATCCAAAATAAAAAAATTGCCAAAATGTTGGGAAGCTGTCATACGCAAGAATGAAGATTATACTGAAGGCCTGTAAAGGTATTTTGTGAAATAAGTTATTTTCTTTAATTTTATCTTACAGTGTGCAGAACTTTTGAAATGACCCTCGTATTATTAATATTAAAAAAACTAACTTTGTGGTTCATGTTCAGAGCTGATTATAGATTCAGAGGTGAAGGTTCAATTTGATTCCTGGTGGCTTCTTGGATTTTTCTAAAGTAGGATGACTGGAATGGGACAAATGAGGAGCTACTTGACAAAAGAAATAGCACGTCTGGTCAAGAAAACCATCGTTAATGGGCATGGGAATTGGCATAGTGACCACATGCCCCCCTCCCCCATAGGCCACTTAACAGAGGTAGATCGCAGAATAAACCCTTAACTCCATAGATGTGGTCATATGGAGTTTAAGTTAATTTTAGATATCAAAAGTTGGTCTTCCAACAGTGAATGCTTGTGGTCAACATCTATCCACTTGCTAATGTGTAAATGATCAGATCAATAAACAGGATATACAGTGAAACCCCTCCTTATGGACACCCCCAAGATAAGGACACTCCTTAAATACAGATTTTCATAACCCAACTGAAATAATATAGAAATTATAATAAATTCAATACTCCTTTATGGACACTTTCTCAGACGTGGACAGGGATCACTATTCAGAACTCCTAAAGCTTGCTTTACCATATCCTGATTACAGACAGAACTTGGATTTCAAGACCTAATGTGTTAAAAATGAAAAAAAGTTTTCAGACTGTATGGAATTGAACTATAAAAACTTTGTATCATAAAAGAAGAAAATTAGTGTCTTGTACCACATGCTAGTCAAATGGCTTTACTTGTCAGATGAGTCTAAGGTTTCCAAGACCACAAAATTATATGCGACACATCACATGTAATAGAATAAAGTTTATTTTTCTCTTCACTTCACTCAGTTGTTCTGTTTCGGGAGATAAGATACCTATACATAAAGGTTTTAGAGAATTAAAATCTGCTCAAAAGTTGAAGTTAATGAGTGTGCGGAAAAAACCAAAAGCAGCATTTATGCTTGCAGATAAGGTCTGTGTAGGAAAAACCATATAAGAATCAATCTGCAACAGAAAGAGGGCATATTAAAGCACATAAAAGAGGGAAGTTATTCACAGTATTTGTGGATTACAATAAGGCTATCGACAGGGGACTATAGTGAGAAAACTAAAGGGACTTACAGACAAGATCGTCCAATCACATTAATAATCCAGAACAACCTAGCAGAAAACTACATCACTGTGAACGATAACATAACATCTGAAGAAATAGCCCAGTGGAATGGAGTACTTGAGGGTGTTCCCCTAAGCCCCCTCCTACTCAACATTGCGACATGGGACGTAGTAAGAGAGATTAAAAAGATCAACGAAAATGCAAGGAAACTATGACTGTGACATTTTTTTATGCAGAAGAAGACCTAGAGATACAATCAACATATAAATACCTAGGTCCCAGCGGTGGAAGGTGAGAGGTCTAACCACTTCGCCATGGGGTGGCCCTTAGACAATTATTATTATAATACAAAAATTAAATCTCCATGGTATTACAGCCCTTGAGGAACTAGGCCTACCATCTGTCTGCTGTATCACCTACCATAGGCACACGTCTGAATGGGGGGGGGGGGGGGGGGGCATGCGGTCAGCATGTCGACATCCAGGGTTGTTAATGATGGTTTCCGTGAATGGAGCCACTCCTTTTTAATCGAGAAGCTCCTCAGTTTGTATCATGTGGCTAAGTGCACACCATTCCAGACCTCCCTACCTCAAAAAAAAATATGAAGTGATAAGATTATGAATTTTGTCATCGCTAGACTTTGGATTTTAGGTAAAATCCTATTAATCCTTAAAAGGTATGTACATAAAAACTTGTATATACATTTTTCATGGGTGACTTAATCCTGAAACTGATGCTTTTATAGAACCTAAAATGGCCTATTCTGATGTTGTAGCCTAATATTGCCTGTTTTTAATGTTTTTCCTTTTAAAGTTCCACATAAGTTATATTTCTGCATTTTTGTTATGGTTTCTACAATTTATTTTTTAGTTTATATTGAATTTTTAACTCTGACTGTATAGTGCATGCCATACTTAATGGTATGTCTGCAGCACTGCCTTGTCTTCATAAAAATAGTTCTTTGGACTTCTGGGGAAATTGATTATTTGGCTTCCAACTCCATTATCTAGTACCAATAGTGCAGTTCTTTGAATGAATGATGAATGTGTTATGAGAGAGATGAATAAGCTAGTGAGCCTAGCTTCAGCATAACAATAAAATAGTTGTTTGGTCATGATCATCAATGACTGGGCGTATTAGTAAATATAGCTCTATATTATATATTAAAGAAAATTAGTAAATTAAATGGAATTAAAGATTTACAATAGAGGCTATTTTCCTATTTTTACAGCGTATTTATAAAAATCTAGAGCCTATTTTGGACACCTAAAATTACATTTTAGCAACCTAAAAGTCCAAAGTCTAGTCGTCATCACCTAATCACTGACAACACTTCAATAAATGGACTCTCAGCAATAATGTATTCACTCTAAAGATAATGGTAAGAATTATGAAAGTGTGTACAGAATTTACATTTAAAATTACATTTACAGTATAGGTCATTTGGGCCAATTTTCATTCATTATACATAACTGTCTTTTCTAAAGTCAAATAAAATTAAATTACAATCAGACATTTGCCTTTGCTAGCAGGAAAACCTTCAAAAACCCTACACAAATGGTCAACCATGGGAAATGAATTCAACACCTTCCTGACATTACCATCTTGGTCAGACCATTCAGTTAAATACTGTGTAGCAAAACGAGCAATGCACTCTGTGTGACTTAAAATATGACTGTAATATGTCCATATAATTAACATTTTGTGTAGGGACATAAAAAAATATTGCAGTGAAAATTATACGAACGTTATGACAAATAAAATTAGGTACTTCACTCTTCCTTCTTTAAGGCAGTTACAAATACATAATAAATCAGTAACAAAGCAGAGTATAGGGCACTTTGGTAATCTTTGAATATAGAACTGTATCTCTTACACTACTGCATCCCACTACAGTCTAGAGATGGGAAATATTTCTTCTTACTGTTACTTTGTATGAAATGGTAACAACCTGTTACATAAGTTACAACCTGAAAATAAGTCACCGTAGCTCCTTCCTAGGATATCTTTTATCATCTTATTGACACTGATGGTTTATGTAAGCGGGGGAGGAGGAATATGATGCGAGAAAGTAGCAATTTTAATAATCGAGGTAGGGAAATTTATGGGAGTGTTCCAAGAGCCGGAATCAGACGCAAGAAAATGGTACAGTAAAGTTAATGATCGGGGTAGAGAAAGTTGTGTGAATGTTCCAAGAGAGTCATAACACATGCTTGGGGTTGTGCAAGCCATGTTTGTGAATTTAATACAATCAAATTTAGCAGTTAATAATTATAATCTTTCTCCTCTTGAAAAAAAAAAACCTTGTGGCACCCCAGCCCCTGTATTCCTACGGGACCTGCCTGGGAAGGAGGGGTATAAAAAGTAAGACATCTAGCGGTGCCATTTGAACTACAAGCAACACCATCTAGTAGGCAGAAGGTGAAACATGGAAAAAAATTAAATAATTTATTTCTCTTTTCTTCTCTTCTTGTCTTCCTCCTTCTTCCCTTTCCTCTCACCTGCTGTTCATCCTATCTACCTATTTGGGATCTATTCCTAACTTTAAATTTTTCGAATCAACCAGAATTTAAACACAGGATCACTAGCAACGTAACCACTACTCCATGAGTGATTGCTGAGCAGTGAAGTGAAAATTCATCTAAGTTTAGAGAGCTTTAATACATGAAATGACAAATAGTCATTCTGGTGCAAGGGTCGTTTTCCCACGTGGCAGGTCCTGAATAACGCCAAAAAGGATCTAGTGATTGTAATTTTGATATGGTGCAAGGGTCTTTTTTCATACTGGTACGATTAATAGTGCATAGCACAACAGTAAGCTGCATTACTGGCATTGAACAGATTGTGAGGGGAAAGGTTGAAGGTTTAGGGAAGTGAAGGCCAGGATGGGGGAGGAGGGGGAAGTAGACCGTCACCATGGCAAGGCGCAGTGGAGAGTGGAGTAAGGCAGCGTTCACACTGAGGTGATAAGTGATATATCATGAGCGATATACTATACGTGACAGGTATGGACAGATACTTGAAATCTAAAGGGAGGCGATAAAAAAGGTTCACAGTCGTGCGATAGTGCAACATATCGCAAGCGATATATCTCTCGAAGCGCAACATGCCAGTCGCCTGAGCGATTAGTTGCTTACAAAATTGTAACTGTAGTAGTGAGGATTGTGATCCCACCACATTTTTATCGCCCAGGTCACCCCAATTTATCGCTCGCTCTCTGAACCTTCCTAGCAATATATCGCCACAACACATCCCTTGCGATATATCGTTTATCGTATATCGCCTCAGTATGAACGGTTCCTAAGAGTCAAGGTGCCACAAGTATTTATCTTTCACCTCTTGATGTAGATGTAGATGTAGATATCTCGTCCTGTAGATCCTGTGTTGAGCGAGGCTCAAAAATATAATCAGATTAAAATATACATGCATGTTATAACAGCAATATATAACAGTGTAAGCTGCCAAACTAATTCAAGCTGGAAATATTCATTCATATTGTTGAAGGTGTGAGTTATAAAAATCCCTTGAGAGATCTTTTGAAAGATTTGCATTTGCTTTTAATACACAATTTAATGTTTCTTTGAAGCTTATTGTAAATCCGTAGCCTATTGCAGAAAAATAAGCAACCTTCTGAAAGAGTTTTAATGAATTGGTTGGTATACGTAAATCATTCATGTTTCTAGTTGTACAACCATGTACACTGTAATTAGTTTGAAATTTATCAATATTACCAACCATATAGCACATTACTGAGTATATATATACTCCCCTGTGAGAGTGAGGACTTTTAATTTTTCAAATAGGCCTAATAAGTGGTTTACATGATTCTCCTTTTTTCTTTCCATATATTATTATTCTTGCATGTTTTTGTAAACTAAATATTTTTTTCCCTATGGGAAGAGTTGTCCTAGAATATGATTCTGTATCTCATTACAGAGTGAAAATATGCAAAATATACCATTGAGTAATGCATCCTGTTGTAATACAGTGGGTCCCACGCAAGAGTTGGCCAGTGACGCGCTTTCCTGCGGCGCGGCGGGCACAGCTCCAACTCCCGAGCGATCGGTGTTATGATTCAGGTTCTCACACTTACAGTTAAAATTACAATGAAAATAAACACGTATCTCATCACAAGAGATGTTGGAAATGTTCTCCTCTCGCATCCACACAACACTGACACCATTTTAGGAAATTTTCTTTCACGCGCATAAGTTCAGCTTCCGAGACAGAGTTCATTTCTCTTGTGATAGGCCTATGTGATATTGTCTTTAAGTTCTTCTAACAGTATGTGAATATTATTTATGGAGAAACTTGAAGAATAAAGTGTATAGGTCAACTTCCCATACATTAGAAGAACTTAAAGACAATATCACAAGAGAAATTAACTTTTTCTCGGAAGCTGAACTTACGCGCGTGAAACAAAATTTCCTAAAAAGGTGCCAGTATTGTGTGGGACACACTGTATATCATTCAAAATTCTTAAAGCAAAATACGCTGAACACAGTTTTGGACTTATCATTTCAATGTGTGTCTTTCAGTCAAGATTTTGATCAATTTGTAGTCCTAAGAGTTTTATGTTGACAATTTCTTCCATGGTTTGTGTTTGGTAATTAATTATAAGGTTTGAGATACATCTATCTTTTGTTCTAAATTGAATAAAGTGGGTCTTTTCAATATTAAGTCTTCTTTTGACTACGGTGGTGAACTCATGTCACAGAAAACTATAGTGGGATGCAGCAGTGTGAGAGATACAGTACTATATTGAAAGCTTACCGGGCACTACTTTAATACATAAACTTTGCCTGATACTCCATAACTGCAAGAAAATAAATCTTAAGTTTGAACATGATAGCTGATATGGTAATTCCGTCTTCTGCCAATAAGTTATTCCCCTTTGCAACCAAGATCTAGAATGTTAATTAGGAAGTATATACTGTATTGTACAGTGAGGGCATAAGGTGGGCATACCACCCTACTTGACACT
This sequence comes from Ectobius pallidus, assembly GCA_964059195.1. Lineage (NCBI taxonomy): Eukaryota > Metazoa > Arthropoda > Insecta > Blattodea > Ectobiidae > Ectobius > Ectobius pallidus. The sequence goes on along the minus strand of CAXKWD010000003.1, from coordinate 109,165,377 downwards.
ACGATGATTATGGTTGGTCGATTCATTCACAGATAAGTACTTCTAGCCGATAATGTTCTTGGGGGTTACAACAAAGAAAAAGTGCAAAATCAAATCTATATAACACATCACATGATCTTTGATTATCTTCACGAAACATCTGCTAGGACCTGGTGCAGAATCTGGCTGTGTTATCAAAATGATGGTCTCTGATCATTAATCTCTCAGCTAGATGTCCATATCAATCAGTCAACCATAATCAGCATAATGATTTGATAATAAAGGGGGTACACACACTTTGTGCCCTCACTATACCTAAAAAGTTAAACTTTTATTCAGACACTCACTACTACCCTTTGGTAATGTGAATTACCTTGTTGGAGTGCTTTCAACTGCATAGGCAGATATCTTCAGCACATGACTCCCATAAGCCCAAAGTTGCGGTCAGGAAGAAGACTGTGAACAATTTTACTGTACAGTACATGTGATTTGAACTGTAGGCCTAATTGTTCGTTTAAGATGTTTGTGTTTTCTTGTACGTATGATGTATTGTATATATTTCATATTTCACACCATCAACACACAAAATTGTACACTAACAACTTCCTTACCGCAACATAGGCAGTATAAGGGTCAGTTGCTGAAGATGGGTGCCTACTCAGTTGAAAGCCCTCCAAGAAGATAATTCCCATTACCAAAACAAAGTAGTGATTGTCAGTTTAAAAAGTTTTAAACCAAATTCACATTAACTTATATCACTACAAAATGGACAAAATTCAAGAATCAAAATTACATTAGATCCTAATTTCTGAATTCAGTATAACTGTCTCAAGCCCTCTTGAAGTTAGCACAAGACACATATGTTGAGAAATGTCTACCAACAGTTAGACTGATTGGAAAATGAAGTTTATTCCAGAGTTGTTTTCGCGGAATGTATTACACTGAAATGTTTTCCATTACTTGTGCATTGGATATTGGTAGGCCTAACACTTTAATTAATACAAAAGTTAGGTACACACTTTTTTATATACCACACAACCTTCCATCAATTAAACCAATGTTAAGTATTACATTCATAAAACAATAAAACACTGTATTCTTTTCACTCAACTCTCTGTGGGTTGATCATATACTTATAATTCAATATTTTAAACTACACTTCGTTCAAAGTTAACTGACTCTTCATAGAGACAAGTTTTCCATATATAATGGTATTCAGTTTAGTCTTAAAGAATCCTCTTTAAATGAACAGACTGAACATGTACACTAAGCTAACAGGCAACCAGATGAGATCATGAAGGAATTGCAGTCTTCTTCACTCACAAAATATAATATAGGCAACTAGGCTTAATTTAATATTCAAATGATACAAGAAACTCATCTGGGTAACACTGTGGCAAAAACACATTTAATTGTACATTTTACTGTATAGGAACAAACCTTCAGTCTTATCGGCGCTCTCTGTATCTATGGTGATCCCTGTCACGGTCTCGTCTCTCACTTGTACGCCACAAGAACTCATCAACTGAGCGATCATAAGAACGCTTATCAGAATGGCTGCTGGATCGAGTTGATAACGAATAATCTGGAAGTGGTAGCCCATCATAGTAACGAGGTGGTGGTGGCATTGAATCATAAGGAGACGAAGTTGTAGACCCATAGATTCCTGGAGGTGGTGCATATGGAGGCAGAGGAGGAAGCTGCACAGAACGCATGTAGTTTTCTACATATGCTTCGGCTGCTGCTGCTGCTCCTCCACTATATGACCTGGATCCATCTCTTGGAGGCCAATACATTTGAAATCTATCTCGAGACCTTGAATTTGAAGAGCTCTTATACACACTGCCACTACCACCAATACGACTGCGTGAGTTAGAAAAGAACTTCCGGCGTCCTCTTCCAAATGTGCTGCCACGTCCACGCCAACTCGACCTGGGTGAGTATCTACCTTTACTCATGTGCCTGTTGTGACTATCATATCTATAACGTGAACTACGAGGCCTCATGGTTTTTGCAGCTTCTTTGGACTTTCTGAGAATTGGGGTCATTTCTATTCCTTCATCCTCTGGAAAGAGACGGCACAGCTCCTCAGCTACTTTTGGTTCAATTTCTTGTCCATCACGCCCAATCTTAACAGGTTTCCCTTCATTCCAAGGGTTATAAAGATGCATTGTGTTTTTGAAGGGCAATTCCTTACGGCACACCCAATCTACTCTAAAAACTCCACCTAGTGCTTTCTTTGAAAGGCCAGGAGGCAAAACCCATGATATAGGAGCCACATCTCTTCGAGACTCTCCATGGAGCCTTGCAAAACCTGCAAACTTACCACTCTCCTTCACAGAGAAAATAAGCAAAACATTCCTGGATTCTCTGTATGCCTGATTAAGTTTTGACTCATTTTGTGGAAGGGTTGACCACACGCCTTTTGCTTTAGACAATGTCACATTTTCTGCATTGTTGCTTTTAATAACAAAAAAACGAGCATCTCTAAATAAATAGTTCAATTTTGTCATATAATCATATGACCTTCCTTTCTCTCTTGACTTTGATCTTTTGATCTCAGGAGTTGGGCTTTTTCTGTTTCTTGAATGACCTCTTCTAAGCCTAGATCTTCTACGCTTATGACTTGAAGAATCTGTACTTACAGTACTTATGCTGGGACCACTGGAACCACTATCGGAAGTAGAAGAGCTCACTTCGCTTCGCGTATCGTATTCTGGCATTTCTTCGAGTTTTAGTTCATCACCCATATCTTCGCCAAAACTGAGATTTAGATTTTCCCCATCATTTATTTCCATAACACTATCCTCCATAATTTCAAGAAGTAACGATTCTTCACAAAATATTGAAGTCATCAATCTCAGAACCGCTCAGCTTCATGTTCTAGAGACAATGCAAAGAAAAATATAAAATAAGTTTCATACCCCATATGTAAAGGTTATTTACTGTGTACCGGTTTCGGTATCACAACATAAACAGGGATACGTCCATGCTTACAGCCCGCTTTTCAAAATGTCAATGACGCGAATAAATACTGACTTAAACTTTACCTGTTAACATGTATATTAGTTGCAAAATGTCTCCAAATACAGTATTATAAAATATTTCAAAGTTATTCACATCTCACAAGTACACATCAAACGCTTTTCTTCTTTCCATCTCTTTCTTTGTTTTGGAACGCAGTAGAACCAACAGAATAGCTTACAATTCTCAGCAAGAAAACTATAATTACCTTTCTCGTTCATGTATTTTTCGTGACTCGTTGATAGTGATTTGAATACAACGGGGTAAAAAAAAAAAAAAAACTGTATGTAGGATATTAATTCCATAATGTCAAGACAAATACCTAGACAAAAATTTCACGGAAGTTATAAATCATGAATGCTGCTCCATAGAGATGGTGGGGAATATGGAGTGACTCCATAACATGTTCCATGTTTTTTCTTAATTGATAAGTAGAAATATATATATATTTTAAATATTTGGGCCAAATGCCTACCTCTTGCTTGGATCTGCAGTAACCCTGTAATTCATTTAACATGCTTATCCTTAGATCCAAGGTTCGCACTTCGCGGGGTTCAAACCAGGCTGAGTGAAGGATATTTTTCCTCGCACCGCAAGAACTCCCGTGTTTCGAGAAATCGGTGTTGGAGCCGTTCGGGAGGATTCGTCTCTTTTCGGGACCCCACCGCGTAATTTAACTTAATTTTTCACGCTCAATCAACCCCCCTAATTATTATGCTATTACCATAATTAAGATAAAAATGAAACTTTTTTAAAGATATTAATTTCCTACTATACGAAATAAAGCCTCCATTATATATAAATTTAACAAATTTAACATAAAGGAAAGTATTTCCCCATCACAAACATTACAACGGATTTTACAGTGAATTCCCTGGCAAGACAGTTTACTGGTAGCTGCCGAAATATTTTAAATGAAAAAGTCATGAGCACATTGATATCAGCAAAGTATTAATTAGTACATCACAGACTGATACCACCACTCTACAATTAATAGGTGGGGGAGGCATGCAGATGCCAATTTTGAAAAGAGAAGGGCTTCACTTTGCAGATATATTCAACAAGTGGCACCTAAAATTAACCCTGAGATAAATTTTACATACCATCCCTCATAACATATCTGACAATACCAATTGTGCAGCTGACTTGCAGTTGACGGTACCAATGAGATGAGACTTTGGAGTGGTCCAAATTTTATAACTGACAAAAAATCACCTGTATTTTACTATTCTTAAATTTTGCATTCACCTTTACACTGCATAAACTCAAAGTTTTAATAATTGGTATTATGAATGTAAAACAATAAAGATCTCAATGGCACAACAGTTTAAGATCAGGTTTATGAAACTGTTGCATGGCAATGTCACTCACACTGAGATACCATGATAATGAAAATGACTCACCATGCAGTTTTATTTTTTAAAAGATAACTATTAATGTTTATATTTGTGGAGGGAATTCTGTAGTTTTGACTGTTCTAATTTTAGTCTATATCCTGCTTGATCTTAAGTAAACATAAAATTATATGAACTGAAATCTTCTTTCGAGTTAAAGATGATTAATAATAATAATATGTCTGATGACTAGACTTCGGATTTTAGGTAAAAACCTATTTTAATCGTTAAGTGATATATGGACGAAAACTTTTATATGCATGTTTCACAAGTGACTATGCCTTAAAACTGATACTAAAGCCTAATATTGCCTTTTTGCTTCTTTTTCCTCTAAAGTTCAAAATAAGTTATTTTTGTTACAAATTCTAGCATTTATTTTCAGTTCGCACTAAAATTTTAGCTCGGAATGTGCAGTACATAACACATTTATGACATGGTTAAATAGTAAGGAATGTTTCGTCTTCAGTAGAAAAATTCCTTGGAATTCCTGAGAAAATGTAGTTCTCCCAACTCCCACATCCAGTAACAAAAAAAAAAATAGTTCTCTGAATCACTGAGGGAGACAAGGGGTTGAATATACTAGCGTGCTAGCTTCTGGGCGTAGGGATTAGGTTTTCACTGTTATGGTAGTAATATAGGCCCTAGTACTAGGGTCTATATAATTCTGTGTACCAGAGGCCTGTATCTGTGTTGTATCATGATTATTGATCAATGGTGACTTCAATAAATATAATATTCTGCATTGCAATTGATATATTATAGAAAATTAGCAACTTCACGATTTTATAAAAGACTTTTTTACGATTTTTAGAGCCTATTTTAGGTACCTAAAACAGCATTTTTAGTGACCTAAAAGTCCGAAGTCTACTGATGACTTAGTGGCATATAAAAGAGAGCACGAAAACCAGATGAGAATTTACCAAAAGACTAATTCTAGTATTTCACCAAAATACTAACTCAAAATACAGTAGGCCTACAGCAAAGAGTGGTTCACATTCTTTCTCATATATACTTGTTATTGAGTTCTTAAATAACTACACACCTTACGACACAAATATATTTACATTTCGCAATAATTAATTATTAATCATAGCTTTCTTTTGCTAAGTTCATTAACAAAATAATAGCGAATAGCGTTTTCATATTTTCATGTCTTCCGATATTGTGCACTGAAATCATACTTTTATAATTTCTATCTTGATAACTATTAATTTTATAAAGAAATGTCGAGAATAAAAACATTATTTTGACTGTCATTACAACTTTACAGTGCAAAGCATTTATATATCTTCTGCTATAGTTAAGATAGCCCCCAAAAAAACCTGCATCATTTACATAGAAAAAATATATAGCTTTATTTTTATTGTCCAAACTAGAAACCATAAAATTCAATACAATACACCATTATTCATAACAAGCTTGCACAGACAGACAGAGGGACAGACAGGCATAATTCCAAAAATACTGGAATTCTTTTTTTAATCTATTAAGCATCATGAGTCGTCTGCGGTGGTCTAGAGGTAGCATGCCCCCCTCTAGATCTGAAGGTCACGGGATAAAACTAGTGATGGGAACCATTCGAATGAATTCATTCGAAATATTCGATTGTTAAAATCATTCGAAATGTTCGAGATGTTAAAAAAATCATTCGAATGATTTTGCTCTCTCCAGACTAGGGTTAGAGCGCTTCGCTTACTGAACTGAAATGTGAAAGCGAATGAATTCATTCGAATGCTTCTTCAACCTCTCGGAAACTGGCTTCTCGGCTCGTTCTCTCGTTCATTCGATTGTTTTCGTGTTCCATCGTGTCCCAGTTAGTAACTTCCGTCTCTCCCATTCCAAGCAGGGATGGCATGACGCAGAGCTAGAAGGTTTATTTTCATGAGTTTCAACCCCAGGCTACAAAATATATTTTGATAATAAAATAGCCGTTCTCACGAATATTAAAAAACACAATTTTTCGCAGATTGTTCCTATTTTACATCCATCATTAGCTTCTACATGAAGCATATGCATTCTCAAATGGATTATTTATTTGATTAATTACCGTATGTTATGAATTATGGTATTAAATACAGCCATTCAAATTTTTATATTTGATACATTTATAAGATTTTTAAGCAGTACCAACTGCAATCGGTCACATTAGCTATTTACATAAATACATATCTTCAACAACCTAAGCTATGAGTATTTACAATCTTACAAAGTTAATTATACCAGTCAAAATTAATATTCTAAGTTATAGCCTACGTACTAATGCCATAGCCTAAGTGACACTAAATGAATAAAATATACTTACATATCACACATGTAATACTTACAACCATATTGATATACTTTTGATAGCAATATTTAAAGCTTTAACTCTATATACTTTCAAGTTCTTGGCGGAATGTAGAATTGGAAGGAATATTTTGACACGAAATCCATAAACCGTTTATATAACGTACACGTTTGGAGGATTCAGTGGTTCTTTAATTATTGACTCGAGATCAGATTACTTAAGCAGGAGGCAACATGTTGTTTAGAGTCAATTTAGATATCAATCATAATTAATAATTCTATACCACATTGAACTGTTGAATTAGTTAACTGAGACATGTTCCAATTACCTCCATATTTTAGAAATTATCTAAGTAAGAGCATATTTTCCGCGACAAACTGTAATATGAGTATACTAATTTAACCTTTTCACTTCTGTTGTTTCTACTGTTTTTGTCTAAAGATCTGCAGTGTTCCAACATGTCAGAGAACTGGCAACATCTAATTTATTTTAATGGTATTGCCACCAAAGTGGGAATGCTTGCATTTTTTCCCTTTTAAAATCTTCAAAAAAATCATCCGCCCCTGAAGGGTTGTGTTCAGAAGGTGAATGGACTTGCAGTCTTTTCAATTTCCACATCCTAATAAAGGGGAAAAAAATTAGGAAGAAAGGAAGGAAAAAAACCAGACTGCTCTCACCCCATCGCCAACCTACATGTGCTCAATCACGGCTCAATTTACTCAGGCTTTGCAGAGACCTTGAATTGCTTTTGTTGGTTCCTAATTATACAAGAAAATTATATATAAAACAACAAACATACATCTTTATAAAATTAATAATTATTGAGATACAGATTAAAGAGCCACGACCTATAGTGCATGAAAATAGCATTGTACTAAACGTTATTCTACTGTTTATTAACTGAAATGTTCGTTCTTGTCTTGTTTTGATTCTTTGTCTTTGAACAGTTATGTCTGCATTTATGCAAAAATACTGTAATATGACATAACACTACCTTCAGTATGCTATTATAACACAGTAATAAAATAAATAGTACTAAATGTGTTTCACATATGGTCTCGCATATGTGTTATTGAATTTCTTAGTTAAACGAACGATGTCTACCCTATTAAATAATAATTTGAAATCTTCAGATTTAAATAGATTTGGAGATCTTACCGAATTATAGATATAATTACTTTACAGCATCGCATATAACTGACAATATAGTTATTCGGATTTCCGAACGTAATAAAATAAACTGAAGAATACACTGCACATAATCAATTTAATAACTTATTTACCTTAATTACTATTTATTAAACTTGAAAATTTGAATGGACCTAATACTAAAATTAGATACATTTCATTTCGTTGTATTCAAATTTTGTCGTGAAAATATATTTGTCTATTTTAGGCCTAGTATTGTCTTTTCGTGTATTATACTTATCCTTCCATGCTTTAACTGCATATTACATATTACATCGCTTAATTAGGAGCTTAGGGTATACCAATAAGCCGTGTAATAATAATAATAATAATAATAATAATAATAATATAATAATAATCTGTTTCTGTTGTCGTTATGTTCTCTATTCATTGGGATTGATAGGCCTATACAGTTATAATGATTATGATAATATGGTATTATTAGGTGAATAGTAACGATAAGTCATGATAAGTAAATGTTCAATCCTTTGTGAATGGGATACTAAAATTAACCTACGACAAATTATTTTTTTATAGTCAAAGATAATGATGCAAACTTATTTTTGTTAGGCTATTAGGATAGTCATATGAGTTTTATTGCAAGACAAAAGGATTGAATGATATTTTATTTAAAATTGTAAGTCCAAAGAGAAAACTAATATGAACAGATTTTTTGTAATTTATGATTGATTTAAAGCTTTAAGAACGTGTCTTGAAATTACATAATTTTTACTTTTTCGTAAATTGAAAAGTTAGATTATTTTGTACTTGATCGTATTATGCTTGTTATTATTAAACACCACAGGTATGCAAATTCAAATAATAACTACGAAGTTGTCTGGTTATTGCTGCATTAAGCAATTTATATTTGTAGGACTTCAAGAAATTTCATGTTAGGCCTAATTTACTGTATTTACTACAGCACCTGTTCGAGAATACATGACTAAAATAATAAACATCTCTGGAGGCCGTGTTTGTTGTAAGCTGGCCGCATTGTTCTCTGCCGGAAATGTGCGCACTAAATTGAAATCTACCCGCTTTCGAATGCCAATGAAGTGAAGTGAGTGAGAACGGAAGATTCATTCGAAAAATATTGACGCTAGCGAATGAACATCTCGTAGGTTGCATGTAACTATCCCTCTATGAACAAAACACTTCGAATGATTTCATTCGAAATATTCATTCGAAATGTTTAGTTCTGCATTCGAATGATCATTCGATTGTTAAAATCATTCGATTTTTCCCATCACTAGATAAAACCCAGCCGCAGTTGGGCACGGAGCCCTCCGGGAGGGACTTTAAGCTAGGGGGCCTGTGTCGTAGATTTACGGCACGTAAAAGAACTCCAAGCCTAAATTAGAGCCTCTGGACAAAATTTCTCGGCCTTTTCACTACCAAGTAATACCTTAGTTTCCGGAAGGGGGTTAAGGGGTGATGGGCTTACCACCTGTCCCTCTGCCCTCTCTAGGAAAATAAGCGTAACAAAAGTCAACTCAGTAAACAGAAACCTCCACTTGGAGGCCCCTCACCCCAACATGGGGGCATAGGATTCGAGAGAGAGAAGCATCACGATACCTATATATCCACAAATACACAGAATACTGTTCCTGTTCAACATAACATGAGAAGATTTTAGGAGAGAAATTCCTCTGACACTGGGATTCGAACCCATTACCATCAGTATTTGATGCCAATGCTCTACCAACTGAGCTAGCTAAAGTTACTGCCGTAACTATGAAGCTCTGCCAGGTATGGCAGCGTACCCACACTCAGTCTGCTTGCTTATGGTATCTAGCAGAGGTTCCAGATTTTGCAGCAATGTGGCAACTGTGTAGATACATGACATCAAGCTAAATTGGTTACATCATACTGACCTATATGATAGGGAAAAATGCAATATAAATTTTCACTGGTGTAGTTTTAAGAACACTTATGAGGAATACTAAACAACTTCAGAATAAAATCATCTCGTGTTACTATTATAAAAGATTATCATAACAGTTATGAGCATAAGAACATTGTATTATTCAAAGTTGGAAGTTGGCAATAGTGGTATGTTATGATGGCTGCGCCAAATATCTTCTCATAATCTCCTTTGCTAAGAACGCCTTTGGCAAAGATCGTAGGAAACACCAAGTGTTCAAGGCAGTGAGGAGGGCTCCAACTGCTGCTGTTGTTGATAATATATTATTGTCTGGGATCAAGTATATTTGAATAGGACTTAGTCAAAATAAGAATAATTAAAAGTCTATGTCTAAATTCAGTAGTTAAAACAAACTCATCTATAGAATAAAATGGATTAATTAAAAGTCAGATATACAGTTTCTTTAAAACCTATTAATGATAACAGTTCTGGCAAACAAAGGAAGCTTCCTATAAAAATGGATTGAGTAAAAGTGGCAAACAAAGGAAGCTTCCTATAAAAATGGATTGAGTAAAAGTGGTTTCTATACAGGCCCTTAGGGTCCCAGGAGGTTGAGGCTCCCAGATATTTTAGATATTCGGCACAAGAAGGTGGTAAGATTGTTAGCCTTATGCAAAGGTCACTTTTACACCCAGGATTGCTTCTGGTACAAATTTCTGTTCAAGGCTGAGCCAACCCCAGGGCCATAGTGCCACCAGAAGATAAAGTGTAATGAAAATCTCACTGACCTCATTGGAAATTGAACCTACAACCTTCTGGTTTGTAGTGCAGTGTCTCAACCAACCGAGCCATGGTGTACCCCTATAAAAATTAATACCATTCCAAAAACATGTATCTTTGGTTGGCTGCAATCTACGTTCTGGAAGGTTCAAATTATTCCTTGTATTTATGTTATATTGATAGTGATGAGAGATATTAAAAAAAGGCAAAAGGGAAAATGCAGTAACTAGAAACCTGCAGATTCTGACAGTGTTGGCACTAATAAGGCTTCCTTAGAAGATAAATGTAGTCTTATCAGACAACCTATTTCCCTTCTGTAACATCCTTTCCTTCCTCCTACACAACATGCAATAACAACTTGTACAATCAGTATGCTGATTCACTTGCTTCAAAATGAGCCAAAATACAGACCACAGTGAAAAATTCACAGTTTCAAAGTTCCTCAAATGTATTCTAATAGCTGCTGTAATTATTATTTTGTTTAACTTGCTTCTTATTTGTGACACCAACATATTTAAAATGATCAGAAGAAAAACAAATCCTGATGAAATTACTCAATTTGAAACCAATGACACTGCACCATCACTGTTTAATTACAAGAATTCAGTAAGTACTGGAAGTTGTCTTTAACACAAAATGGTCCTCAAACTTGACATAATTTGTTGACTAGTGAGGCTGGTGATAAAAAGATATTGAATAATCACTACTTCACAAATATTAGCAATATGATAAAATTAATTTACTATAAAGTTCCACAAAGTCTTTATTAGCAATATGATTTCTTTATGAAGTGTTAATACTTATGTATTTTATATTTTCCCAAGATATATATATATATATACATGAATTGATGAATTGAAATGTACAAAGAATGGAATGTATGTCTTTTATTACATGGCCACTATTACCCATATATACTACCTGGTTACCTGTCTTTCATATGAATGAAAAAGTATTTTGCACAGTTTTAAACTTACATGAGAAACATTATGATAAAATAAATAGTATTCGTTTTTCAGTGAGCCGGATGTTCTTCCCGAGTTTTGAAATGATGCTTGTCTGCATGTAACTCCATGCAAGCCAGTTGATTTATCTATTTTTGCAGTTTCAGACTATTTCAAATTTGAACCTATGTGTGTATGCATACATTAAATACTTGATCAAAAGCCAGAATGTTGTCTTTGTGAGAAAATCAGTTGGATCAAGACTGCCAAAAGAGATTAGAATAGATACAGGAAGATATATTGCCCAATGCTCTAGCAAGACCGGAAGAGTGTTAGGTTTGCAAGGAATTAGATGCAAACAGGCATAATTCTCAACTCTGAAAGAAAGTACAGTTACTACATGTTGTTTTTTTGGGTAAGGGTAAAGATCAAGCAAAATACTTTTTCGCCTGTATGAAGGCCAGTCAATAGACAAGAGCCGATCATTGTGACAAAAAATTATGTTGGTCTTAATGAATGTTTCTTGTCATGATTATTATTTCAAAACAATAATCGAGTAAAGTTCTGTAAGCAATTAGGTATACCTACTTCTATTGTATATTCCAAAAAAAAAATAAGTTGCTACAATTTTTTTTTTAAACAAAATATTGACAATTTTACCCTGACTATTGTATCCACAAAATATAATAATTTAAATGTAAATGGGTCATAAATACTTCCAATTTTTATCCTAGATCTTTCCAGTATTCTTAGAAATTGACATCTTGGTAAAATTCTTTAATTTACTATAAACTATTAGTGGTGATCTGTAACAATAAAGAGAGAGAGAAAAATCTTTGGGTTTATCAGTAGGCTATGAAATATTGATTGATCTATTATGTGTTAATGTGTTCATTATAACTGATAATAGCGGCGGCAAGCATATGACTATAGTCCTGTTTTTTCTGGGTATAAAAAATTTTAGCCCCATCAGTTTAGTAGTTCTTAAAAAAAACATTAGACAGAGTTATCAGACTCTGTATATCACCGGTTTAATTAAGTTTGATGCAATGAAGACTAGTAGTGAGTCTAGTACTCACCTTTGCACCGATTGGATTCTACAGTGTAGCTAAGGGTTGATAATGGCATAACATATGCCTACGAGAGTCTTAGAACTTCTGAGATAAATTTGCCATAATAATAACATAGGAGTAACAAGAGGATTTTATCAAGAATCAGCAGTTAAACTGTATCATATCATAGACATCTCACAACTGTGATTTTATGCCTCTATCATTTATTACTTTTGTGTGTGTGGATAGGACTCATGTTTTTATCATGTAATACATTTGGATTTTATAACTTTTAATACATAATTATAAATATTAGGGACATTTTATCCTGTACATAGTAATTTTAATTATGACATACTGTAGGCCTACACTTTAAAAATTCTCTAAAGTTCATACAATTTTAACCTGCAGGTGGATAAAGTATTAATGGTAACTGGATCTTTACATTAATTTTAAATATTTGGTTCCATTTACATTTTATTATATACACTTCATTTGTAACAGCCATAGAGGTCTGATTTTATAATTTTAACTTATTAATTTTTTCGAATAATTTGAAAATAAAAACTGTACATATACTTTCAATGGATATGTTGGCTGGAATTAATTTCTTTTTAAAGACAGCATTGTTACATCCTATGTATTAGAAATAACTCTCCGCAATTAGCAATTTGATTCTTCTACATTATTAGTTCTCAGACTTCATAGGCTGGGAATAGGCCTACAATAGCAAGGGTATAAGGTGAATTTTTCACATCTATAAGTAGTAATTTTTTTCTTTCTTTATATTATATAAGGTGCAACACTATCTTGTCCCCGTATAGTCAGTGGAGGTGATAACTTCTCGATTATGTTAAGCTGTACAAGAATAATTTCATTATATATTAAAGTTGCAATCAGGGCCGTAGCTAGGCGGTGGCTAGGTGGGCGACCGCCAAGGGCGCAGGTACGAAGGGCGCAAAATTAACCATGAAAAATCCCGCCTTTTTTAGGCTGGTGCAATTTATCAAGCAATATAAATTCCACGTTAGTGGAAGAAATCTTTCAGTATATTAAAAATTAATGCACGTGAACTATCTATACCTATAGTATTATGCCGATTGTCTAGAAGCAAAAAGCAGTCATGCAACGTCCTTTAATTAACACGATTCATATTGACAGAGTAAAACATAAATCATGAGCAGTATGGAAAGATATAACGACAATGAAAATTAATATGTACGTTATTATTGTGATGAAAGTGGTTCAACTCAATCCCTTTCCAGCTGATTGTCGTCCACAGTGCTACTACTGTCGGCAGGATTGATTACAAAGCGATCAACAATGGCATCGCTCATACTGTTACATGCTACATTCAAAAATGACTGACCAACTATATTATTAGAACAGAAAAAGCTGAATGCGCAGATCTCAATTCCTTTTGTTATTACTATTTTATTATAAATTAAGTGTGAACTAAAATTTCTTATTTTAAAAATGTTTAGTTTTTTTAATCACACAATGTATTTATGTACATTAAAATTAATTTCTGTAACTCTACATTGAATAATATGTGTTGTGATCCGCAGCCGATGCACGCTCTGCCAGCTGGCAGTACATATGCTGTTTGTTTTGATCAAGTTCCCTTCTAAGGCCGGCGCTGATATTATAGTCGCTGCTATTATTTTTAATTATATTATAAGGAAGTTACTCCTCTGGGTCGCGAGCGACCCCTGGGGATCCCGTAAGGGGATATTCACAGCGGATTTGTTACCGGGGTGCGCCAGTCCCCTACCTACTTAAACCTAAGGACACATACACACACCCAGTCCTGAACCCGGGAAAGAAATTTTTCACTACTGAAAAATCCCCAACCCGGCCGGGAATCGAACCCGGGCCGCCGGAGTGGAAGGCAGGAGCGCTACCGACTCACCCACGGCGGCGGACAATTATATTATACTGTATTATTATTAGGGCCCTGATTATGATGACCTAAAATTGTTTGAAAAATGACCTATATAATGGCCCCAAAATTTAAAGAAAAATGACTTAATAATAATTATAAAGAATGACCTAAAAACTGATACTTTATTTATAAAAAAAATTATTATTGTACACACAAAATTATAGAATAATTTGTACATAATTGTTAAAACCTTAAATTCAGAGAGGATGTATGTTGTAAGTCTAAAAAAACTGCTGTGAATATTCTTTCCTTACGGAAATTTATACTGGCACTGAGGCACTGGCGAGTCAAACTTCGGCATTTCCTTTTGCGGTCTACCGGATTATATTGTTTATTGAGGGTAAACAGTAGTTTGCACTCTCAAATACAAGCAGGTGGCAGACTCTGGTGCCAAGTCAATCTAATAGCAACAGTAATGTAATACAACATTTTGGCGTTCCTTTGATTCTCGTTTCCGACTGAGACATGACAACACTTCAACATAGAGTGTGTCCTTCTTGCATTAAACAAACACTTCAAAGACAGCACCGCTGGGGACGAAATAAATGCCCTAAAAATATAAAATTGCATACAATGTCAAAAAATGACCTAATAAAAATGCATTTCTATAATCTGGAGGCCATGATTATGATTTATCGACAAATTGGCAATGTCTATGCAGCAACAATAAAAAAGATGACATGTCATTAGAATCTGGGCTCTGATTATTATTGTATTTTTTAACTAAGCGATTTTTAAATTAAACAGTGAAACAATATTAATGTTTGTGTTGTTTCGTCTCTTGTTGATGTTGGCGTTGCTTCTGTTGTATAGGTAAGAATGATTTCAGTAAAAAAATGTGCCAACTAAAACTACCATGACCATCATAGCTTAGTCTACATTATTAGTTTTGATCTATTAGGCAGTGGTTTTTTAAAGAAATGGCACCAAAAAAACCTTCTGCAAGCGAATTTAAGAAAATCAGTTTTACAGAAATTAAAAAAAATGGTTCATTTGGAGGGCGCAGATTTGTCAAACTCGCCAAGGGCGCAGAAGGACCTTGCTACGGCCCTGGTTGCAATGTTATATTCATAATAAAGTTGAACTAACTTCCAGAAGCATCACGGCTTGCAGGACGAAGCGGCCCATGGTTTTATTTTTGTCAGTCCGCAAATAAACACTAATTTTAACTACAATGATGCTGTTGCTTAAGTTTTGATGGCCAGCAAACGAACACTAGTATTAACTAAAAGGAAAAATAGTATTCTCTGACGATTATTGTTTTGACAGGTCTCACAATAAATTCAAGAATGTTACTAAGCTTTGTGTTATTCATTAACAGTGCAAAGTGAAAGACAAAATATAAAACATATGTATAAAGTAAAGTAATCCGTACAATTATTGTAATAAAATTATGAAATGCTGTATTTGTATTACACAAGTATCACAATGTTTCGTCTTGTGATTCCTACTTGCTTATAATACCGTACTTTAATGTTTTAAATTATTTTTAATGAATCTAGCTTGTAGATGGCTTTGTTCTAATTTCACTTGTTATTCCTAAAATTTATGAAGCATAGTTTCATTAATGCATTATACGAGGCCTGTCTAAAAAGTATCCAACCTTTAATTTTCACGCGCGTAATATTAATGCTAGGGTGGCGCCACTGTGCACAATGGAAGAAGATAGCTTAATGCATATGCCTGAATTTTTTCTCTGCCTTCGAAAGTGCCAGTCACTGCCTACTAGCCTCAGAGTGAGGTCCCATGATAAGTGATCGGCGCATTTTGATATCTCTCAAGATGTCTGAACAAGTTGAGCTGCATCAAATTTTGTCAAAAGCTTGGTGATTCTCAAAGCAAAACAATTCGGAAGATTCAGCAGGAGTTTGGAGATGATGCTATTGGGGTAACACAAATCAAGGAGTGGTTTAACCGATTCAAACAAGGCCGCACATCGGCAGAGAGTGACCAGCATTCCGGGAGGCCACAAACCGCTCGGAATGCAGCTGTCATTGAGAGGGTTGAGCATCTGGTAATGGGAGATCGTCGTTTGACCGTACGAGAGATTGCCGAAGAGGTTGGGATCAGTAAAGATTCCGCACATGCAATTTTGCGTGATGATTTGAACATGCGCCGAGTGGCTGCAAAATTTGTGCCAAAGCTGCTTTCAGCGGAACAGAAAGAACTCCGCCTTCAGGTTGCACAGGATCTGCTGGACACTTCTAACACTTCTGCTGAATCTTCCGAATTGTTTCGCTTTGAGAATCACCAAGCTTTTGACAAAATTTGATGCAGTATCTTGAGAGATATCAAAATGCGCCGAGCGCTTATCACGGGACCCCACTCTGAGGCTAGCAGGCAGTGACTGGCACTTTCAAAGGCAGAGAAAAAATTCAAGCATGCTCATTAAGCTCTCTTCTTCCATTGTGCACAGTGGCGCCACCCTAGCATTAATATTACGCGTGTGAAAACTAAAGGTCGGATACTTTTTAGACAGACCTCGTATGTCTTGACAATTGTTGTCACTTTAATCTCAAGCTCAAAATGCTGTTATTAATTTCTCTAAATACCTTTTTATTTGAACATTTCTTTATTCATTATTTATTTATCTTGACATTATTTATTTTAGAATAGCGTTTCATTATGAATTGATTATAGTTAATAATATTTGATCATGCGCTATTTTTGGGTTGGCGGATATTCTACAAGTTATTATTATAACCTTTTGTTGTTGTTGTTGTTGTTTTTTTTTTTTTTAAATAGAAAGATTCAAATATAACAATTCTCCACACGCATTCCATTCATTCTATTCAAGAACTAGGGTTCTTTAACCAGCTCATTAAGAGCTCCAGCAGTTTAAACTATTGCTAGTTCAGGCAAAAAGCCTATTTCCATCAAATATGAACACTAAATATAATCCATATTAAGGACCAGAAAGGGTCTTCATCTGAAGATATTTCTTCTCCATCTTTCACCAGAAGATATCTATACCATTCGAAGGTGAAGGTCTATCTTTCTAGTGGGTAACTATTTGTGAACCACATCTTTAAAGGTACGTTTTTTCAACACATTTCGTATGGACCAAAGATTAGTCAGTTTTACTGAGATCTTCAATCACAATTTCATAGAAGAATCAGCATTATTTGTGATTAATAAATACATTAAACATTAATTAATCATCAAGATTTATATATGTGTAAACCATCTGAATCAATTTTAAATGCTCATTTTCAATTTTAATTTGAGTTTCATATAGACATTAAAGTTGCTGTATCTGCACAAACAATTAGATGTGCAATCTATCAAGTGAGAGACAATAATTTCACTGATTTTGCATCTATTTTGCTATAATTAAAATATAGCTGGTCCTCTGAACAATTTACTATTTAATACATTTATATGTATTTAATATCAAGTTATAAACATAGATATTTTTAATGAAACATTTATTATGCATGGATTATGTCCTTCAAGTACCAGCATATCAAGATGCATCTGCCTGTAATTTCTATAGCTCGAATTTGCAATTGTAAAGTGTTTGTTTTGGCTGAAAATGCAATAAAGCTGTATTTTGAACATTATTTATCTATTTAAGTAATAAAAGTTATTGTCAGGATAATACCTTTAATTCATTAATTACCATTACCAGAGGTCAATAGGTACCCTGACGATACACACGTTATTAATAAATCAATGCGACACACTAGGCTTTCGTCAAAAAGAAAATGATCCTTTAGTTAAGAAAAGGTTAAAGACCACTGAATTCTAAACGCTAACACAGTTTCATTGTCAGACTTTAATATATTGCTGTTTTACATATCCATTGATTGGAGTCAGTGATGGTACACCTCCCAAGTGGATGTGTGATATTCATTTAATGATGATTTTAGTGATAAGTGATCATTCACTAGGAAAGGTGTACTTTCCCTATCATCCATTTCCATTAAAACATATACATCTCACTCATTTCTGTAGCACAGATGCTTAGTTCAATCTTCCTCTCTGAACAGCAAATTCAAGATATACAAATATTGACCCCTATATAATATCTGTAAGTCAGTGTTTTAAATATAAATAAGCAATGATACTAAAAATATGGAATGGCTGTTGATGAAAGAAAAGGGAACATTAAAATTTTTAATCAACATGCAGAATATTCTGAGGATAATATATTTTACTTACGTTGAAATACAAATCCAATATTATTTCACTTGAAAATAATTATTACTGTTTACTGTTTTTCTTTTCAGGCAGCACAAATTTTCCTGAAAGAGGAAATAAAAAAGGTCTGTCTTCATGTGAATGACAATGATGTGGGCATTCCACCACAACGGCATTTTTTGATAAATAATGAACACAAACTGTTGTACTGCTGGATCCATAAGGTTGCTTCTACATCATGGATAGCACTTTTCAGTCACCTTGCTAACAGGACAAATATTGAAGAATATTATAGGTGAAGAACTGAAGAAAATACAGCACACCTGTAATAAACAAATCATTAGTCTACAGTCTGTACAAATTTAGTTGATAAATAAGATTTCACACATCTTAATATATAAAAACAGAATTACTAGCAGCACATTTTATCAATCTTACCTAAGTGTATTTAATAAGCTTATATCCATACGTACTTAGAACAGATTATAGTAAAATTTCATTTAATTTTAAGGAATTTCCATTTTTAATTAGAAGTTTTTAAATAAGAACAATTTATTTAATTTCGGCTTTTTAGAAAACTTTGCTTTTAAGGAACAAATATGTTCAGAATTTACAAATATTTACCTTGTAACAGTAAATCTGTAAACTGGTAACTCAACATACACATGCAACTGTATTTCTGAATACATCTAGGAACTTCAAACACCCTACAGTGGAAAGGAAATCACTCTTTTATTATTTATTTATCTAATTTCAATGCTTCCTTCATTTCAAGGCTACCAAATGACAAAGCTTACATTTTGAAAATAACAATATATACACAACCCCTAACATGGAAAGAACAGAACTTATAACAATATAAAACAATTTTTACATCACAACTCCATACCAGGAAAGGAAGTAACAAAATGTTGAACATTAAAGAACAAAAGAAATAAAAGCTAACAAACAATTTGAATGGTGCCTTAGAATCGATGTTGATCCTTTTAAAACTATTAGTCAAACTTTCTTTATTGTCGTACCCAAGATACCCAACCTTTTATAGATTTTGATGAAAAATGTTGGCACTGACAAAAAGCCCAAATACTTAAATAATTTTGAGGTGGTACTTATCTTTATAATAGTAAATACATTTTCTTGTGTTGTAGCTAGTGTATGGCATTCTTTACAACATTTACATTCCTTGGTTGAGCTGGCCTCAAATCATATTGTTGGATCTAGGATGTGCCAGTTCTAGAACCAGGCTTGAAGGCAATGGTATTTATAAGCCGTTTGCTCCCTTATGTAGCAATTTTTTTAAATTTCTCGTGGGCCACATAGTCAGCCCTTCTGAGAGAATCAATTAACATGTTTTATTGTATGGTGGCATATATTTTTTTAGAGCCTCACAATGGTGACAGAAGCCTAGGAAATGAAAAAGTATTTGAAACTCCCTAGGGCAATGGCTACAGCAGATACCATCCTGACTTCTCCCAGGCTCATACTGTGGCCAAATTACATGTAATTTTAATTCCAGCTTTCTATTTAGTTGGATAGTCCACCGTGATGCCAAATCTGGTTGTTCAAAGACCTATATGCTTGATATAACATGACTCTTACTCTTGTGTAAAACCTCACACCGTATCTTATATTCTCCATCTTTGAATTCCTCCTGAACTAACAAGAGTCAATGAAATTGTCTTTAGTGTTTATAAGGTATTAAGATTTTAAGATATTTAACTTGCATAAACATGGTCGAGGAAATTCTCAAAAATACTGACTGGGAGAACCGAAGAGAAGAGACCACTTGGAAGACCTAGATGTAGGTGGGAGGACAATATTAGAATCAATTTAAGGGAAGTAGGATTTGCAAGGGATGGTTGGATAGAGTAGGCAATGAACTTCCGGGTTCCATAAAGTAGATATCTCTTTAGTTTCCTTAGGAATTGCCTATTACCATTGAGTAAGTATGTAACTTCCATAAGCATTCTTTACTTCTCTTCAGTATTTAATATGCCAGTGAAGGAAGGATTAGCTCTTTTATTCAAGAACCTCAGTTCACTTATCTTTTTGAAGTACAGATTCCCACTGAGCTCGAAACAATCTGAGGACCTTGAATTTCCAGTAAATATCGACAGTTTTTAATATTTCTCTCAACGCCCCTTTTATTATTTGATTGGCATTCGTAAGAAATGTACATGGTGTACTTGTTGAGGATATTGCGTGAAATGCATAAATTACACGAGTTAATTTTACTGATATCTGGTCAGGATGCAGTAATGGTGACATTAACGAGTTCAACTTAGTCTTCTCTGTAGAAAGGGTAGCTTGAGCACCGATTGGTGGTAAACCAGGCACCAGAATACATAAAATTCATCAACACTGGTACAGATTCTTGGTGTAGCAATACAATCAAAGATCTTGATCAAAGGGACTTCTGCTTTCAAATTTTTACACTTTCTTCAGTTATTGGTTTATTGTCTTTTGTGATGAAGCACATTTGAAGTGTGATATTGATACAAAAAAATGTTTGAATTATGGATGTTCCATCGTATGAACAAAATATTTTTTTTTTTTCCAGTATGGTTAGAGTAAGATCATAAAAAAAAAAGATGCTGTATTTTTTTGCAATAAATATTGTTACACAATAATTATGTGGTTCATTCAACATTTTAAGATTTCATTTGTACAATATACAATAATATCAGAGTTAATTCTTAATTGTCTTAAGAGAGCCAATATTTCATTAAATTAATCGGAAAAAATGGTGTCAATATTATATATTAAACTTAACATTCAACTTCACATAATTATTGTAAGTAAAAACTTACCAAATTAGAATATATGTTTTGATGGGTTTCCCATCATCATCAGCTGAAATCTACTGACAATTTTTTTTCTATGTCCAACAGGTTGTATGAATTTGAAAATGACCAAGGACAATGACATAATTTTCAAATTCATACAACCTGGTAGACACAGGCACAAACTTGTCAGAAGATCTCAGCTGATGATGATGAGGAACCCACCGAAACAAAATATTTCTAATTTGGCAAGTTTCTATTTACAATTATGTGAAGTTGAATGCTTTCAAGTTTAATATATAATAGCCTACGTTACCAAAGGCATCTAATATGTAATATTTCTTCATTTCTAAAAATGGTAGTCTATTGCTTGGTTTACTTTGTCTTCAGTAACAACCTGTCAATGCAGTAAGTTGTTGCACATAATATTTTAATAAATCAATAAAAACAATATTGGAAAAATGACAAAGCAAAATTTTTGAAAGGCATGTAGAACCCATTGAGAAACGCACCACAGTTGAACTTTTAATACTGCTTCATAAACAAGTAATTTAGGATTTAAGAGGCCATGCCTATTCTTCATTCTTGGAGGATTTTAAAGCTATGGTTTGTCTACGGCGTTCATTGCCGGCGATGACCGTCGGGGTCAGCGATCAACGTCGTAGGGGTGGTTTGTCTACCGGCGTTCATCGTCCATGATACTGTTGCTATCCACAGTTGTAGTTGGTCATGTCAAACAGCTCGATGTGGTGGGGGACATGGAATTTGGAAATTTGTTAGCATTCATAACCTCAACATAGCCTATAATATTATACTCACTCAAGATAAAACGCTTTGCTAATTACTGTAGAAATAAAATAACTACAAAACTGTAATGTATTATATACAATAAAGTTACCAAATATTTAAAAAATAATAATAAAAAAATAAAAATAAAACGCTGACAGGAACAAAGGAGTCACTTTTGATGAACTAAATGTTAAATGGTTCAATGAATAATAACATAATAAAACCGGTAATAATATATCGAAAATACTTTTACTAATAAATGAGCTGGTAATTTTACTGTAAGCTACATTAATTTTAATTACAGATAATAGTGTTTTCTAACAATTTATCTACCATTTGCAACATATTTTCTTTTGTGTAGCTATCTTTATGGTCATTTAAGCTCATGTCATACAGGGCAATGTGTTTAGACACGAAATCTATAACATTTCGTCTGCAGCTAATGACAGTACTTTGTGCAAAATGGCTGTCTTCTGCTTTTCTTGACCTACTATATACATGATAATCTGCGGCGTTCATCGCCCTGAATTTGCCTCAGAAGCAACTGCTGGCGATCACCGCCGACCCCAGCGGTCATCACCAGCGTTCATTGTCGTAGACAAACCGGGTGCATTGATTTACATGGAGAGCAACAGGCAGCGATCACCGCCGGCGGTGATCGGTGATCGCTGTCGATGAACGCCGTAGACAAACCGCAGCTTAAGGAATGAGGAGATATTTGAAAGAAAAACCAGGGCATGATACATTTTAAACATAATCTTGTTTCACTTGTTTTTCCTGTGAAGTACTATACATACTTAATACTGAAAACTGTTTTATTTCAGAGAAATAAAGATATTATCTCCTAAGACCAGAACACAATTTATTGAAGCAGCTATGGATGAAAATTACTACAAAATAATGGTTGTCAGACATCCTTTTCAACGCATAGTGTCTGCATACAGAGACAGGATTCAAGATAATTCAAGATTCTCAGCCCAAGCTTGGATTTATGCTCCTCGTATTTTTTCAATAACAAGACCTTCTCTGAATAGACTGCAAATATTTAATAGGTTCAACCATCCCAAATTATTAATAGTGCCAACATTTCAAGAATTTGTTATATGGATAATACATACTGTGCGAAAAAAGTATGACGTTCACTGGAACCTTTACTTTGATCATTGCAATCCTTGTAGTATTAATTATGATTCAATAATAAAAATGGAAACATGTAGAAAAGAAGATGAGTTTCTCCTCTTGCAGGACATGAAAATAGGGCATTTAAACTTAAGTTTACAACATTTTCAAAAAACATCTGGTGGTCCAACAGATTTTAACATAACATGTCTGTATTTTCAACAGCTCACTGCAGAACAAGCTGAAGAACTGTATCAAATATACAAAATTGATTTTGATATATTTCATTATAATTATCAAGAATATTTAAATTGTGCACTAAACAGCAGTGGATTGAACAAAAATGTATCTGATCTCCAAATAAATCAGTATTGACTAGCCATACCCTATCATGCTTAGTATTATTAATGGATAGAAAGTATTAAGTGAACCTTCCACATCACAGAAAATCCAGATATCAGAATATCATGATACAAAGAGTAAAAAATGTTCCTTTAATGGTTAATGACTTGAGAATCTACATAAATATGTAGTTGCTATCCAGCAGATATGATTAGCATAATGGTTGCAGACTAAGAACTGTCCTTGGGAATCTTTACTGAC
Source organism: Ectobius pallidus (assembly GCA_964059195.1). Classification (NCBI taxonomy): domain Eukaryota; kingdom Metazoa; phylum Arthropoda; class Insecta; order Blattodea; family Ectobiidae; genus Ectobius; species Ectobius pallidus. Next base: position 109,141,483 of record CAXKWD010000003.1, on the reverse strand, counting down.
TAATAATATTTATATTAAAATCAAATAATTACATTATGAACACATAAGTAGACAAAAATGTAAAAAAAGATTAGACATAACAAGCAAAGAAAAGGAATGTCGATTTCTCATAAAAATAAAAAGTAAACCTAACTTCATTTCTGGCAGACAGGTTGGATGCGAGAGGTTGTACTGTAATGGAATTTAATCAATAGAATCTTCATCCACTATTCTGCACAGAAAATTTATTAACAGATCCTGTTTCTTTCTTTGCTTATGTTCTTGCATTCCAGAAATTCTTCCATCATTCTAGGCTGAATTTATTCCTAGCAAAGACTGACTGGGTTTGCAGAATCAATTAAAGAAGGAGGTACAGCTTTGAAAGTTAAAAAAATTAATTTATCTTTATTTCCCCTTTATAATATACACTTTCTTCTTTAATTTGTTACTCTAACTCTTGCACCAAACAAAAAACCATGCACTTGCCAGTTCTCCGGATGCTGTAGAGATTAATTAGATAGGGTATATATGTTTCATATTTGGATCTCTTTTCAAATCTACCTCATTAGTAGAACTCGGAATTTTAGGCAAATGCCTTTTTAGTTCCTTTAGAAAAATTGCAAAATTATTGCAGATAACGGCAATTAACAAAAAATTATACTCTTTGGGACCAGTTTTACAGAGCCTAAACAAGTAATTTTTAAGATTTTTCTAAAAGAATTACGAGAAATTTTAGAATTTAATATTCTGTATCTGGTATCTGGTACCCTATGATCCCCAGGTGGGGCGAAGGGGCCTCCAAGTGGAGGTGTCATTACCTAAACTAATTTTGATATGCTTATTTTCCAAGAGAGGGTAGAGGAACAGGTGGTAAGCCCATCGCCTCGCAGAATTTAATATTACAGTTTACTAAAAACTTATTTATTTTAAAAATATGCCTCACACATGGAGTGACACCAAATTGTGCTAAGGTGCTGCTAAGGGAGAAATCAGGGACAAAGTAAGTAAGTGGGAGAGAGTAATGGGGGGGGGGGGGAATCCCAGATATGGTGTAGTGGTTCGAATGGTAAATGCTTTTGTGAGGGAAGATGGAGAAATTCCAGAAGAAGTGGCCATAAAAAATGTAATATTATTTTTGTTCTACCATACTATAATACGATGGATAGATGAATTCATGTACCACAGACTACAGTCTCTGTTGGATATTACATGAGAAAAATTCCTCTGACACTGGGATTTGAACCCAGGACCTTTGGCTATCCGTGCCAATGCTCTACCAACTGAGTTCAATTCACAGTGCCAGATAGAACCTCTCTCCTATGATTGCTCTTAATGGTCTACCTCACTGACAGAGAAGTTATGTCATATGCAGTACTGTGAGGCACACTAATAAGTGATTTTTGTGACCGGGCTTCCACTGTTATTGTACAGTAATCCCAGTGTAGGGATACAATTCTACAATCCCAGTGTCAGAGGAATTTTTCTCCTATAATATTCTCAATAAAAAATGAGTTACATAACAATATCCGAATAATACTAATTTCGAAACTGTCTTCATTAAGACTTTGGTGTATTATCAATTATTATCGAACATGGAAAGATCTAGAGACCTTGAGAGTAGAGACTGGAAACTGCGTAATAAAAAGCCTTATTTAAAATAAAATCAATTCAGTTCGCGTTAATTTTGATATCACACTAAAATGAATTCATTTTGTGTTGTCAAAATCCGTTGGTTTCAAGAAAATTACCAAAAGGATGCTTCAATTTGACTGACACCATGAGCTGCCAGGCTTGTTGCCGTTTGTTTGAGTGAATCTAAAATCTAAAAATGTAAACATTCAGACTAATTATGATTGAACAAAAACAGTCGCATGCAACTTGACTATAATGGTATCATTTGCAAGTTAGATTTGATGTAACATGCGTTTTTGTTCTTTTATATCAATTAAATACAATTCATATGCATGAATTAAACACACAATAAGATTCTAGGTAACCATTTTTAACATTAGTAAAAGTAAATAGTGTTATATTTTCTTTTTCGAAAACATAATGATAAAATCAGGTAAACTGATGTAACAAAGTGCCAGAATGCTTTTGATTAATCAGTTATAATTGCAATTATGATATGCAGAAAATTAAGTTTAAAAAAAAATTATTTTGAATTGATTTCCTAGTTAAGCTTCAGATTGATTCATTAAGCAGGACTTACGGAAGAACAACAGTCTAGTTTAAAAAAAAAATCAGATTAACACTGTCCAGCATCAGCAGAACTATACAGATTTGTGATATCTTGACAATTGCACGAAGATAAAAAAAAAAAAAAATTGCCGGCTATGGGATTTGAATCATGGACCTCCAGAATGCGAGTCCAAGACGTTACCATCTCGACCACCTTGCTCAGTTTATTGGTCTTGTTTGATAAGCATGTGTGAAGGAATAGTGATATTTGTCAAAGCTAAATGTATTGCAACTTCCAAAGCCATATACGAATACTCTAAAACAATACGTTGTCATGATAACTGATTTGCATTTGATAAATTTTTTCTAATATATTACCATAAAATAGGCACTAAATTGGGCTTTACTCCAGTACTGGTCAACCAATTTTGTCCAATATCAATAGGCTTCTTCCCACGTGTGTTATAAATGTATATACCAGGTTTAATAAAAATCCAATAAAGCGTATGTGAGTTATCACGCATACAGACACATGGACAGACAGACATTTTCCCATCCCCCACACAAACTTATAAAGTACCATTGTGGCATTAAACAATATTAATAATAATAAATAGCCTTTCAAGAAAGTGTTTTTTTTACATGATTCTGGCATTGTAAACATTTAATTTCTGTTCTGATCTGTAGGTATTACTGCTTTATTGCTATTATTATCTTTACCAGTATAGTTCTCTTATTAAAGGTGATATTATTTATTATTATTAATAAGATTATTATTTTGTTCTTATTATTGGTAACATTTATTTTCATTATTACTATTATTACTATAAAATTGAAAAGTGAAAAGAACTCAAGAATCAAAGTAATATTAGTCAAGATCTTTAGCGTCAACTTACCTCTTATACCTAGGATGAATACGCCATTTTGTTAACAATACTACTGATGACACGTGTGTTTACAGCTGACTTGCGGAAATTATGAAACATAGATGTCGAGGGAGGCATTGTTTGAAAAACAACTTTCTCTTTCAAATATGTGCAAGTTCTTAAAACAAATACACAATTGTTAATTATGATCTAATAGCACGAGCGATTGCGGCTTAAGAACGAAAGTATGAAAATTATGAAACTTGTATTGCTTGTTTCATAAACATCCTCGTATCTTAATAAATGCCATTATAGGCTTGTTGCATAATGTACTATTTAAGTTTGCTCATATAACATTTATGTGACTCGAAAAAGGATTTTAAGAGTTTTTTCAACAGTTGGCTATTTCCTTTGTAATAGCCTAATTGCTACAGTTAGGCTATAGGAAACAGCCTAACTGTTGAAAAATTTGGAGAAAATCTTGATAATATATTGTGCTACTAATTATGAAAACAAATTACATGTGATGCTTATAGTCATACACTAGGAAATGTAAAAATACTTCCTTTCGTGAGTAAGTAACTGTTTTGTGACCCATTTTAGAAACCAGAAATAAAAAAAAAATTGTTTAAAATTAAAGAACAGTGCCTTAATTACATAATTTTAGATAGTAGAAAATAAAAAAAAATCCTAAAATTAAAAAATAGTGCCTAATTAACAAAATTATTACCTATTTCAGAAGCCTAACATGTCAATTTTTCATGCCTAAAATTCTGAGGTCTACTCATCAGCCTGGTCCCAGTCAACTTCGTATTGGATGATTGGGTCCATATAAGGCAGATGTTCCTGTTGATTAATGGCTGTCAGCATGTCTTTTAGAGTTACATGAAGATATGTAGTGACTTATTCATAAATATCTCATTTTGTAGCATGCAATGATGACAAAGAACTTCACACTTTTGACGACAATAATCCTTTAGAGCTCTCCCTTGGCAAGAAATCCCATTACATAAGGACACGTTTCTGTCTTGCTGTACCCTCCTTGGTTGGATAAAAATTAATTATTAAAATGAATTGTCATGTAATAAAATATTACAAAATTTTGATTTGTGTAGTGTGTAATATTTTTTTTATGAATGCTTTAGAATTAGAATTAGAATTTATAAATATAATAATGCAAATGTTTAAAATTTACTATAAATACAAGTAAGAATCAGCTTGAAAAATTTTATGTCATAACCGGGATTTGAACACGGATCTTCAGCTTAACGCGCTGATGCTCTACCATTGAGCTACCATGACAACATGCCAGTATGACATCAAATTCCTCAACTGATTCAGAAGACAAGGCAGACCACAGGAGGTTTCTCCATTGAGAACACACATCCAATGGCGTCCTACATTTGTAGGTACTTTGAAGCCAAGTTATTATTTATATACTATTAATTAAGTGGAGGGAAAGGAAATAGACATTAAATCCATGTCTGGGATATTAATACAAGTAAGAATCAGCTTGAAAAATTTTATGTCATAACCGGGATTTGAACACGGATCTTCAGCTTAACGCGCTGATGCTCTACCATTGAGCTACCATGACAACATGCCAGTATGACATCAAATTCCTCAACTGATTCAGAAGACAAGGCAGACCACAGGAGGTTTCTCCATTGAGAACACACATCCAATGGCGTCCTACATTTGTAGGTACTTTGAAGCCAAGTTATTATTTATATACTATTAATTAAGTGGAGGGAAAGGAAATAGACATTAAATCCATGTCTGGGATATTAATACAAGTAAGAATCAGCTTGAAAAATTTTATGTCATAACCGGGATTTGAACACGGATCTTCAGCTTAACGCGCTGATGCTCTACCATTGAGCTACCATGACAACATGCCAGTATGACATCAAATTCCTCAACTGATTCAGAAGACAAGGCAGACCACAGGAGGTTTCTCCATTGAGAACACACATCCAATGGCGTCCTACATTTGTAGGTACTTTGAAGCCAAGTTATTATTTATATACTATTAATTAAGTGGAGGGAAAGGAAATAGACATTAAATCCATGTCTGGGATATTAATACAAGTAAGAATCAGCTTGAAAAATTTTATGTCATAACCGGGATTTGAACACGGATCTTCAGCTTAACGCGCTGATGCTCTACCATTGAGCTACCATGACAACATGCCAGTATGACATCAAATTCCTCAACTGATTCAGAAGACAAGGCAGACCACAGGAGGTTTCTCCATTGAGAACACACATCCTTGTCTTCTGAATCAGTTGAGGAATTTGATGTCATACTGGCATGTTGTCATGGTAGCTCAATGGTAGAGCATCAGCGCGTTAAGCTGAAGATCCGTGTTCAAATCCCGGTTATGACATAAAATTTTTCAAGCTGATTCTTACTTGTATTAATATCCCAGACATGGATTTAATGTCTATTTCCTTTCCCTCCACTTAATTAATAGTATATAAATAATAACTTGGCTTCAAAGTACCTACAAATGTAGGACGCCATTGGATGTGTGTTCTCAATGGAGAAACCTCCTGTGGTCTGCCTTGTCTTCTGAATCAGTTGAGGAATTTGATGTCATACTGGCATGTTGTCATGGTAGCTCAATGGTAGAGCATCAGCGCGTTAAGCTGAAGATCCGTGTTCAAATCCCGGTTATGACATAAAATTTTTCAAGCTGATTCTTACTTGTATTAATATCCCAGACATGGATTTAATGTCTATTTCCTTTCCCTCCACTTAATTAATAGTATATAAATAATAACTTGGCTTCAAAGTACCTACAAATGTAGGACGCCATTGGATGTGTGTTCTCAATGGAGAAACCTCCTGTGGTCTGCCTTGTCTTCTGAATCAGTTGAGGAATTTGATGTCATACTGGCATGTTGTCATGGTAGCTCAATGGTAGAGCATCAGCGCGTTAAGCTGAAGATCCGTGTTCAAATCCCGGTTATGACATAAAATTTTTCAAGCTGATTCTTACTTGTATTAATATCCCAGACATGGATTTAATGTCTATTTCCTTTCCCTCCACTTAATTTACTATAAATGTTTATAAAAACAAATGTGTTCAATAAGAAACTTAAAATATTTTCAACTGAGCTTCCTGTGTAAAATGTGTGCAACAGGAGAAGACATTTTCATCCTAGATGAAGTTGGTGAGGAGGCTATATCTGTTATGGATAATAATTTATCACCTGAGAAATTGAATGTTACAACAAAGGAAATACAGAGTGTGTTCCAAGTGGAGGAATACCACAAAGATTAAAGGTATTTCAGAAGAAATTTTACTGTCATATTTTGCAGAGAAATCAAAGAAGTGTAATTTCAATGCTCTGGAGTAGTTACTCAATGCTGAAAACTGCTTTATCTCTTTGATGCCAATACAGTTGAACCTCATTAGTCATTATCAGGGCCCGGATTCTAATGACATGTCATCTTTTTTTAGATGCTGCATAGACATTGCCAACTTGTGGATAAATCCTAATCATGGCCTCTAGATTATAGAAATGCATTTTTATTAGGTCATTTTTTGTCATTTTATGCAATTTTATATTTTTAGGGCATTTATTTAAATTTTAGGTCATTATTTTGTCATTTTCGTGTCATTTGCTTCTCTATTTAGTAATTTTCATGTATTTACATTGAGTGTATTAACTTTTTTTCGTCGCTAACGGTGCTGTCTCTAAAGTGTTGTTTGTTTAATGCAAGAAGGAAAAATTCGGCGTTAAGTGTTGACATGTCTCAGTCGGAAATGAGAATCAAAGAAACGCCAAAATGTTGTATTATAATACTGTTCTTATTAGATTGACTTGGCACCAGAGTCTGCCACCTGCTTGGATTTGAGAGTGCAAACTGTTTACCTTCAATAAACAACAGTATAATCCGGCAGACCACAAAAGGATGTGCCGAATTTTGACTCGCCAGTGCCTCAGTGCCAGTAAAAATTTCCGTGAGAAAATAACATTCACAACATTACAGTTATTTACAGTTTTTACAATTATGTACAAACTAGTATATAACTTTGTGTGTACAATAATAATTTTGTATAAATAAAATATCAGTTTTTAGGCCATTTTTTATAATTATTAAGTCATTTTCTTTGAAATTTAGGGTCATTTTATAGGTCATTTTTCAAACTATTTTAGGTCATCAGAATCCGGGCCCTGGTCATTATACATAGGGATACCTCTTTTTTGTGTGTAATGCATTCACTAATTTTGGTAATCACCATTAGTAAAGCAATAATCTTTTGTTTCAAATATTTCTGGGCTAATGCACTTTACAGTTGCCCCCCCCCCCCAAAAAAAAAAAAAATTCAAGGGAAATCTTGAGTTTTGGAAAGATCTACTTTTATAAAAGGGCTAAAATGTTATGCTTATTGGAAGTCGAATAAATATATTGTTGGGAGCTGACGAGATGATCCGTGATTTGGTGGTGGCATGCAGGGGGAAGACGGTGTTGTGCTATAACTGCATGTATAGAGGAGCGCTGCTATTGGCTGCAGATAAGAGCCCCATAGTCATGCCAGGGATCATCTTGTCAGCTCCCAACTGTATCTGCGCATTAATAAATCTAAATATTAAAGAAACAACTTAATATTTATTTCACATCAAATTAAAAATATCCTTATGCGTAGAGATCGTTATGGAAATTATTTTTGCTGTAGCCTACATTAATTTAGTACTAAACCCCATTCCTTGCGACTGAATTTTATATTTTAATTCAGTACAGAAATAGCTGTATTTTGGCGCCCAGTAGTTATATCCTCGACGCACCAGGATACTTAGGTCAGGAAGATTGTGTAAACCAGTTTATCTACACTACAGGCAAGTGTTAATAATCAAATGGTAAGAATTGTGAAAATCTACAAAACAACAATCCCCTTCATGGTTTGTTTTTGAAAAGATATGCAATATTTTTCACCACATGAGCTGTATGTCTATTTGTTTTTAATGCAAAATAACAACTTTTCTACCTAAATTTAACACTTTTATTCATCGTAAAATAGGAACCCTAGTTATACGTTATTCACTTCTATGTTTTTTGCAGTCATAAGCTAAATTTTTAGGCGCCGAACTTTGACCATTAATATTACTCATTCATTTATACATTACAGCACACAACCATATTGACACAACCTGCGGATAAAAAGGTTGCCAATGACGATGCGTTAAGCGAGGCGAAAACAGATGATGATACATGCATATAATAATTTATGTGTTGACAATATGGATGGACAGGTTCTCGTTCTGTGTTTGCAGTTCAATTACTTTTTGACACGACCTTCAGGCAAAAAGGGTTGCCCCTGACAGCCGTTAAGTCAGACAACAACAGATGACAGTAATCACATTACAACATACAATTTATATGTATGTTGACAACACTGTCAGACAAGGTCTCGTTCTAATGTTTGAAGTTCAATCAACGTTTGACTCCACAGAAAAAAAAAAAAAAAAAAACATGTGTGCCTATCAACATATCAAGAAGAAATCCAGAAAATAAAAATAACAGTTGTGGTAAAAACAATGCTAATGAGACAAAAAAGAATATTGCTGAGCATCTAGGACTGCCGTATTCAACATTGACAATACTCTGCCTGTATCCAAGTACACACAGTATTACTCTAAATACTGTAGCATATGTGTTTCATTTATTGCTTTCTTATACAGTAGTTAGAGTAATATGTAATAAAACAGTTCCAGTTCCATAAGAAATTTCCCTTTGGAAACATTAACTGAGGTTATACAGTATTCTGAATATGTGAATCCAGAATAAATAAGAATTCAGAATCTACCTAGTTTTATTATGTGAATAAGTGAAGCAATAATAATAATAATATAGTAATAATAATAATAATAATAATAATATAATTCGTATACTGTGTTAAAATCACCGCTGCTTGTATTGTGTTATATATGTACAGATAGCCGTGGGATTTTAACATGTGAAATGAGTAGATAAAATAACATTTTAACAATCACAAACAAATAAAAAAATCTTACACTAAATTCACCACATGGAATTCACGCTACACGGTAATGAAGCCATGTGCAGTCTCCATCCCAATGGTACTGTTTGCAGTGTACACAGCTGGCTTGGGAAATTGCATGACACTAGGATTTGACGTAATTGATCAAATTAGAGAAGCTATTGATAATACCATAAATCAATAATAGTGACTATCCCACTCATACGCCGTGTGTTTCATATTGACCAATAACGTTTAGCAATTCCTCCGATATAGACCAACCACGGCCGTTTATCTTAGAATATTCTTGTAGAAATCGCAAGGATGGCATTTTATTGTGGTAAAACCAGCTGCTCGTTACTGGAGACGCGAGTATCAGTGTGTAGTGATTAATAGTCACTGCTGCCACTAAGCAGCATGAAATCAGATTATTTTATGCAACATAACTTGTTTGGAAATTGAAACAATAGAAATGTACATTGATTAAGAACACAATTTCGATTTGGTGCTACCCAGTTCGTGTGCTTTTATTCTGTTCTGCTGTTAGCTTACCTGAATGAAGTTAACTATGCATCATTGGTAGTGCTGATTATACCAGAGTAGCTTGAATCGATACATGGATGGTTGATTCACAGTATGCCGTGATCTCACAACTGTTAGTTTTGTTTTTATACAACAAAACATGAAAGTAATTATTATTTATATAATCCGTTACATTTTATTCAGGGAATAGTCTTAGTAAATCCAACTCGAGTTGACGGGTTGCATCAGATAAATTCGCTCCTGCTGCGCAGTCGCGAATCTATCATAAACTCATCAACTCCCGTGGGATTATCTAAGATAAAAATCCATGCTGATGTTCAGTTCACACTAATTTAAATTTTTACTTTTTCCAATTTCACATTTATTTTTCAATACTTGTGACATTTTCATTACATTCACTTGTTTCTGTTAGGGCTGACATTGTATTATAAAAGGGAGAGAACAGGAAAAAACTACCTACTTAGAATCTAAAACTACTAAAGATTGCATAAAATAACATATACTAATACAAATTGGTGTCCACATGAAAACTAATTTCCATGTCTTAATTATTGCTAAGTTGTCAGCTTCTGAAGCATTCCAATTTTTTGGGTGACAAATCACTGTGCTCGTTCTTGTAGCTTGAGAGCAAGTTGCTGTGTAATATAGTGATGGATTTGTTTATAATTGTAAAGATAACACTTCTGCAGGCATAAGCCTTCTTAAAAAAAAATCACCAAGTTTGTCAAGTCAATAATCTAGTAATACTAGTATTGAAGTGTTTGTACTGTTTACTGCAGTTTTTAATTTTGTTTTTTGTTTATTCATGTTGGAAACAAGAGTGTTGATGATTTTTAATTCTAGTTCATGAACAGGGATGAGATTCTAAGGATTAAAATTTTTTGTTTCTTGTAAAGTATCTCGAATACTTGTTTAATACATCCTGCAGTAAAATACATGACTGTTATAGAACCTAAAACAAAAGGCTAAAAATAGTTAAATGAATCATAAAAATTAAAAGATATGTTTTACTGCAAAGTCAAAACTAAACTTAAGATGTAAGAAAAATATGTGGGCACTAAACAATAAGAGCTTCGACTTCTGGAAACTACTAGGTCAGTTGAATAATAATTCTGTCATTGTTAAAAGCATTGTCGGTGGCAAGGCTGTTCAAAGTCACTTGTCACTACAATAACTGAGCAATGTAACCAACTGCCCTCGTAAATTTTATGAAGATTTAGCAATGTAGGGTTAAATTATATTTACAACTAGCATGTGCCCGCGGCTTCGCCCGCGATAATTATTTCAAAAATTAAAAATTAAGAGCATAATAGTTAAATCATTATATTTATTAACACCTAAATAACGTGGACAACATACCACGATTAGATAGCATCGCCTGGTAAAAGCGACCTCAGATTCGAGTTCCTTGGCCCAGAAAATCCCTGTATAGTGAGTTTCGTCCAAATCGAACGATGTTTAACCATATTTAGGTCTATGTTGATTATCCCTCTTCCGTGTAGGTTGAAAATTTCATATGTCTACGGGCCTTGACATTCTAAACAAATGAATCGACCAGCGTGGGCTTACAACATTCTAGCGATCGCGATGCTTTTATTACCACGGTATGACAAAAATAGCCAAAGCCAACTGCAATTGATTTGACATTGAAATGTAGGCTATTACTGAAATCTGATGCTTCGACAGCGCTAAAATCACGTTTTCTGCCAGTTTTTCACTCACAACTCGCGAACGAAAGCTAAAATTAAAAATCCGGCTTCGATGCGCATTCGCCCACCTTTCAGACCACCTATGTTTAAAATTTCAGATCTCTGCGTTCAGTAGATAATTATTTCAAAAATTAAAAATTAAGAGCATAATAGTTAAATCATTATATTAACACCTAAATCATGTGGACTACATATCACGATTAGATAGCGTCACCTGGTAAAAGCGACCTCAGATTCGAGTTCCTTGGCCCAGAAAACCCCTGTATAGTGAGTTTCGTCCAAATCGAACAACGTTTGACCATATTTAGGCTAATATTGATTATCCCTATAATAATAATAATAATAATAATAATCCTCTTCGGTGTAGGTTGAAAATTTCATATTATGTTTGCGTGCCTTGACATTAAAAACAAATGAATCGACCAGCGTTAGCTACAACATTCAAGAGATCGCGATGCTTTTATGTCGAAGGTATGACAAAAATAGCCAAAGCCTAGTGTAATTGATTTGTATTACTGAAAACTCATGCTTCGAAAACGCAAAAAATACACGTTTTCTGCCCGTTTTTCACTCATAACTCTCGAAGGAAAGCTAAAATAAAAATTCCGGGTTCGAGGTGCACTTTCCGACCCTTTAGTCCATCTATGTTTAAAATTTCAGATCTCTTCGTTCAGTAGATTTCGCTGGGCATCGCGGACATACAGACAGACGGAGGACAGACACTTCCTTTTATTAATATAGATAATACTATCTTACAGATGATGTTTGTCTGTTGGGCGATGAAATAAACACAATTGGGAGAAATGCAGAAAGACTTTTCGATGCCTGCAGGAATGTTGGATTGGGAATTAATAAGGAAAATACTAAGTATATGTTCACAAAACGTCAAAATAATGCACCTCAAATTAACTAGAATAGCCAATAAATTGTTCGAACAAGTGGAGAAATTCAAATATCTGGAAGCAATATTATAATTATTAAATAATATTAAGGTGGAAGTTACGTGTCGACTGAAATCTGGACATCCTTGTTTTTATGCAGTTCAGAAACTTTTATCTCCTCGTCTCCTGTCCAGAATTCTAAAAATAAGGATTTATAAAACAATTATTCTGCTGGTTGCATTATATGGAAATGAAACATGGTTGCTTACTCTTCGGGAAGAACACCTTTTGAGTGTGTTCAAAAACAGGGTGCTTAGGAAAATATTTGGACCTAAGAGAGATGAAAAATGGTGACTGGAGAAAACTCCATAATGACTAGCTTCATAACTAGTACTCTTCACCAAATATAGTATGGGTAATTAAATCACAGAGGATGAAATGGGCTGCGCATGTTGCACACATGGGGGAGGAAAGACAAATCTCATAAAATAATGACTGGGAGACCCGAAGGGAAGAGAACATTTGGAAGACCTAGATGTTGGTGGGAGGACAATATTACGATAGATTTAAGGGAAGTAGGATTTGCAAGGGATGGGTGGATGAATTTAGCACAGAATAGGGTTGAAAGGCTGGCTCAGGTAAGCGTGGCAATGAACCTCTGCGTTCCATTAAATAGATAATATTCCTTGAGTTTGCTTATGAATTGTCTAAATTGTCATTGACTAAGTAACTAAGTATCTTGAAACAGTAAATAATATAAAACAGAAAAGAATAACTACATTAACAATGCATTTAAATTCTGAGAATAACACACTGTTGGCTACATTCAGTTCTGTTGGTAGTATATGTTGTTCAACGAGACTTATTCCGGGATCTTGTATTATTCAATTAGTTCTTTCCTAACATTTCACACAGGTGTTTTCCTAATTTTTTAACTTCTTGGTACAGTTGTAGATAGTATAGACATGAATAAATTTGCTACATAACATGCCTGCATAACATAACTGCAAAAATGGATAGGCAATGATTCAAATTTCTCAACAAATGAAGAAAAAATTTTCTGCCAAGCGTGTTGGAAGAAAGAAAGTAGGCATTGCATAATCCAATTTTACTTACAACTAGTTTCAATAGGTTTTGAGTTGAGCATATTTTTTCCAGGCTTTTATTTATTTTTTATTAAGTGCCAGAATGATACTTTATGAGATTGTGTGGTGGACTGATAATCGTCTGTCCGTCTGTCTGACTGTACGCACAGTAACTCAAATACCCTTTATCGTATTTTCATGAAACTTGGTATACAGCCATTCATAAAATATGGGAATTTTTCCCTCAAAGAGAGAAGTTATAAAATTATTGCAATTGGGTGGTCAAAAATAAGTTTAAAACCTCAAATTCTCTGAATATTAAGGACTTAGGTGTATGTGAAGTGGTTTCATGTGTAAAATCTGTTTATTTACTTATTTATTCTATTGAGTTACTTTTTTTTTGCCATTTTTAGCATGATTTAAACACTCTTTAATACCAAGTAGTCAAGAGTAATCAGCTATATCCATTTTCATTTGAGAAAATATACATCTTAAGGTACAATTTGGTATAAGATTAACTTAAAAAAAATGTGTGGTTAATTACTATGTAAAATAACAAACAAGTGACTTTTTGTCCCACCCGTAACGGGTGATAGTTTTGTTAAATTATTATTGATGAGTTAAATAAATGTTCTGACAACCTGGAAACAGTTTATAATTTGTATTTAATCCCTCATACTTTCATTAATAACAACATTAAGACCATAACAGTAATAGCAGAACAGCAAAGAAACTTTTGTTTTGCATCATTAAAATCAGTGTCCAAATTATGTCCCACCCGTAATAGATTTTGAAAAACAAAATTTAAAATATTTAAAATAAATTTTAAGTAATGCTTTGCATGTAGCGTGGAGGAGAAGGCATTGCAAATTTTACAGAATGTGAAAAACCAATTCTAGTTTGTTATTTATGATATGTAATAAACAAAAATAGTTTTTATAATTTGCTAGACTGTCCAACCTGTAATTATGAAATGGCTGTATACGTATTTAAAAACGTACCTGGGAAGAAGCCTATTGATATTGGACCAAATCGGTTGACCGGTAATGGAGTATTGCCCAATTTAGTGTTTGTTTTATGGTAATATATTGGAAAAAATTTATCAAATGCAAATCAGTTTTCATGACAACATATAGCGTTCATATACGACTTTGGAAGTTGCAATACAGTTAGCTATGACAAATAACACTACCCACATATTCCTTCACATATGCTTATCAAACTAGATCTTTGTCCTTTCGTAAGCCATGCTTAATGAATTGATCTGGAGCTTAACTCGAAAATCGATTAAAAAAATAACTTATTTTCTGCACATCATAATTGCAATTATCACTGATTAAACAAAAGCATTCTGGCACTTGGTAACATCAGTTTATCTGATTTGATGTAAATCGAATATCAAAGATGTTGATTGAATTTTTCTGTTTCTAGTGTAAATTTCAGTTTTGGATGTAATTTTAAATTTGTTGAGATACTTGCTGAGTTGTTCTGTCTGTATAGAGTTGAAAAATTTATAAACCAATAAAATCAGGTAAACTGATGTAACAGAGTGCCAGAATGCTTTTACTGAATCAATTATAATTGCAATTATGATATGCAGAAAATATTTCTTTTAATCAGATTAAAATCGTCCAGCATCAGATTAGTGATATCTTGACAATCACACACTTACATAAAAAAAAAAAAAAAAAAAAAAAATAAATAAATAATAATAATAATAATAATAATATCCATGTCAAATTTTCCAGCTCCAGAATTTGAACCAAAGCTAATGTATTGCAACTTGAAATTCTTAAAATAGGCCTTATGTCAACTTTTCAGAAAATTCAGTGGCAAAGAACTCCGCTATTAATTCACAGTAATATATCTTCTGTACATAACAGTATTCATGTAGTACACAATTTCAACTTGATCAACGAAATAAACAGTCAAAGCCCTCAATGATTAGAAATGCAGCATTGTAGTATAGATATGATTTAAAAAAAATTAATAAAACGTGACCTTTAATTAGTTGTTACTCTGGTACCGGTCAACAGATTTGGTCCAAAATGAATAGGCTTCTTGCCATGGACGTTATAAATGCATACACCAAGTTTCATGAAAATCTGATGAAGCATATTTCAGTTATTGCGCCTTTAAAATACACACTTAATTGGGTTTTACTCCGGTACCGCTCAACTGGTCAAGGTACCAGGCTTCTTCCCATGGACATTATAAACGTGTATACCGAGTTTCATTAAAATCCGATAAAGCGTATTTGAGTTATCGCGTGTATAGACACATGGATGGACGGACGGACAGACAGACATTTTCCTGTCCCCCACACAACCTCATAAAGTACAATACTGGCACTTAATAAAGGGTAGTATGTTTCTGGCTTTAAACAAAAATCTATTTCTTGCAGATTGTACGACTTTGAAAATTAAGTTATTGTCCTTAAGGATGTCAAAATTTGTAAGTCTATCTTTGTTTTCTTGGATGCATATTTTTTCCCAAAACTTCAAAATTCAGACAACCTGGAAGACAACTGGTGGACAGAGAAGCAAACTTGTCAGTAGGCCTAGAGTTAAGCTGAAGATGGCGGGGAACCAATTAAAATGTACATTCTAATTTGGTAAGTTATTATTTACAACAATTATGTTTAGTTGAATGTTTTAAAGTCCAATATAATATTCACACTTCACAATGTCTTCCAGTTTTAATTAAATTTTTAGACAATATTAGTTTTGGAATGATAATAAAGCAAGACAAAAGCAAGCACAGTTTTTATTTATTTTTCAAACTTCAAATGAAATTGTGATTTGTGGTCACTTTTTGCAAGCTGAGAATTTAAGAACAGGACTTTGTGGTTTAGCTTTTCACCTACAGAGAGCAGCAGCACTGGACAGATACAGGTTGGATGCTTTCCGATTATCAAAGGAATGCTGCGAGCACCATGTGGTATAAAAACTATTTGTTACAGTATATGCAATTTATTGTACTGTTCTTAAGCCACTGTTAACATTTTTCATGAAATACACAAAATCTTTCATGACATTTTAATCAGAAGCATTTTAGCCTATTCAGGACTAATCTTACACCTAACAATTACAGCACCATGTCCAAACCCAACAGCCGCTGGGGAAGAAGGTAATTTGAGTGAAGCAAAGCGATCAAAAGGTATAGAATGGGAAACACTGCCCATTTCCCCAGTTTGGCAGCTACGTTGAATCATGGATACAGTCAAACCCTTGTTAATATTGCTTACTTGAAGTCTCTATATCTCATGGTTGGGTGGTAATTAAAATGTTACCAATGGAATCGCTGTGTACCATGTGATCAGTCCTAAACCAATAAGGAATAGATGAGTGGGCGTAATTGAATGTGAAAATAATACTCGATAAGTATTTTTCTAAGATAAAACATATTATAGAACGTCTACACATCTCAAAGGAGGTGGACGTACCATTCCACATCTCAATGGAGAGGACTGAACACCAGGATTTTGTTACATAAAGTAACATAAAGTGTCAAACGGATATTTAAGCTATGTGTGCATAGGCTAATGTGAACTAAATAATTCACTGATCGAGTCTTATGTAGGCAAACGATATACAACTACCATTAGGATGCCACAGTTTAGTAGAAATAGGAATATGCAAATAGCATATAGTGTTGGGCTTGCAGTAGCTGAGAATAGGGCACACATGGATTGTTCGTAACTTTAAAATATAAGATAACCTCGAAGTCATCACCATAAATCACCATTGGATTACTAAATGTACCAGAACATCACAACATGAACGTCATCTTCTCTGAATAAAACATCTGCAGTCTACCAATAACAGCCAGTGTGTCGTTATTGAAATTACACCTTGTCTATCATCTGCCGTTTCCCTGAGCATAGGGTTATTTCAGGCTCGAAGACCGGGTTACTACGGGAAGAAGAAAGGTAAACATTGTTGTAGG
The DNA here is from genome assembly GCA_964059195.1 of Ectobius pallidus. Lineage (NCBI taxonomy): Eukaryota > Metazoa > Arthropoda > Insecta > Blattodea > Ectobiidae > Ectobius > Ectobius pallidus. The sequence goes on along the minus strand of CAXKWD010000003.1, from coordinate 109,124,298 downwards.
TACATCACATGAATACTTGCAACTGGCGCTCAACACACAAGAAGGTACCGAGATCTTCGTGCTGACATACCACAACATCAGGTAACCAACCCAAACAACCAAATTGCCAAGTAGGGGCGATAAACCTTTCTCAGTATGTTTTAGTAAATTAAATAAAATTAAATTTATGCATAAACTGTTATTTCTTAAAAATAGATATTTAAAATAAAACATTCTGTATCCCCAGAAAAACAATAAATAGGCATACTACTGTAGTATAAGGGATTTTATTGCAATATAAAAAAACAAACTAAAAAGGTGTCATCAGAAAAGGTCAATAGAAATATATTATTGGTCTCTCTTTCTTTCATTTCTATTATTCTCTCTTTTCCTGTATTATGTCAAGTTCCATAGTTTATTCAATTATGAATTTTCATTAGTGAATGTTATTTTGAATGGATTAAATGGTCATACATGACATGGGCGTACGGTGAAATTCTGTTTGGAGAGGGTTGAATATAATGTTGTCTCAGCTCCATTGTAACTTAATACACTATTTTTAGTAACTAAACAGTTATATTGTGATCGTTAGTACACTATAAATAATATGTTAGTTATGCAGAACAGTATTTAAGTATCTGTCCATTTCTTGTTTTAAATAGTCTATAAATAAAATCTTTCTTCTGAGAAACTATCATAGTATTGTAGGATGTAATACACACTATGGGCTATAATCCACATAATTTCTTTATACGGAGCACTATGAATCATTGTATCTTTATTCTTTTGTTTCTGTATCGGCAAGTAGATTGCAGACGTAGTAATTTCGTTTACCTACCCATGCTGGTTTCTGGAGCTAAGTCCATTCCAGAAAATTTGGCTTTACATATAGAAAGCTGATATCCAACTGATCACACCATACAAATATCCAGGATATCGAATCATTTATGGGAAATTCGGAAGGAAATTTTGTTTATCAATAATGCGTCACTGTTATAAGAAGAAGAAGAAGAAAAAACCACCAGTATTAATACAAATAGACCTATGCTTTTCTATAAGTTATTTCAGATAGTTTGCTCATTGAGTTTATGTGCATCATTATTAAATAAATTACGAGAATATAGAATCATTAATGAGAAATTAAAATTTACAAGAGTTTTGTAATAATGTTATTTTATGTAAGAAAATATAATAAAATAACAAAATAAAATTTTAATTATTGAACATCGCAGATATTATCCCCTCAACCCTCCGACACCTTACGCCCATGATACATGACCAAACTTGGCTTAACATCTGGACAAAAAAAACTCCAACCCTCGAAACCTTAAAGATTAAAAACAGGGTTAAGTAAGAGTACAATACACACCATCAGTACTGTCATCAGTCAATCATGATTGAATCATCAGCACTCCCATCCCCTGATTTCATTTTCTTTGGAACTCCTCCTTGTGATTCACTTGTTTTTCTCTTCCTTGGTTCACCCACAGAACCATCTTCTTCTTCAATAATTAAAGCATCATCATCATCATCATCATCATTAGGAACAGCTTTGTCAATTGCACCTGTTCAACCAAAATAAAACAATTAAAAATAATTAAAGCTTTGCCCTTTATTTTTTAGTCCTGTGTACATTAAAACCTCAGTTTTGTGCGGGATGGTGAAAAACCACCTCATAGAGCAAACTTCTGGTTCCATTTTCATAGAAAAATTGCACAACAGCATGAGTAAGCAGTGCACCTTGTTCATGTCCCAGTAATTCCAGTTGACATTGTTTAAGGGCTCTGCAGATGCACTTCTGCCAGTAACATTGGCTTACCAGCACATCTTCCACTTACAGTAACCTGCATTATCAACCTTTGAAGTTTATTTCATTTCCCAAGCAAAAATGTAATAGAATTAAAAGGAAAACAGAATAAAATAATCAATATCAATCTGGTGCTTTAAGAATTTTTAGTTATAGAAAAAAGTGCAGGAAAATAAGAACTGTCCATTCTCAGTATCCTACCTGAAAACGCTTGGAGCTTTTCCTCTTTTAATTCAGGTTTTGACAACAAAAAATTATATTTCATTAATATTACAAGACTTATAGGCCTGCCTACTATTACAATTTGCTGTGTGTATTTACTTGAAGCATTGCTGTATGCAAGAACTGGCTATAGGGCATGTTTTTAAAGTCATGTTACAGCCCGGAATTGAAGTTAAATATTGGGAAATTAATTTAATTAATTTTACATTACACATAACGAGTTACGAGTTGGCTGGAGAAGACACTGAAAGAGAGAGATAAGATTTCAATGCACGTGCAGCTAAGAGGAACCTTGTTTTGGCAAGGGATCATGTGTACGGCTGGGAAATGGCTATTTATCAATTTTAAAAACTTAGTGCTGGCCTTCCGATCTGAGAGAATTTGTTTTGTCAGTGATTTCGTGAGAGAGACGTATGAGCAAGAAGTCTCCAATAATAGCCGCCAGACAGCAGCATGTAGTAGCAGAAAAATGCAAGTCCAGCAGTAGGCTCATAGATGTCACTAGTCATGGGAAACAGATTATGTTCCGGCGATCTGCGTGCTTATTGGCCAGACTTGAACAGGTGCCATAAGGGATGTCCAACATTTTATCATGTACACTAGAAGGACCACACCCTTCACATCTTTCAATACAGAGTATGCATCTGTGAAGCATCACTAGAAATGATACACCGTATTTATCCGAATATAAGCCACCCCTGAATTTATCCACACCTGCCTAGAAGGACCACACACCCTTCACAGCTTTCAATACAGAGTATGCATCTGCAAAGCATCACTAGAAATGATACACTGTATTTATCCAAATATAAGCCACCCCTGCCTTTTTTAACAATAAAGTAAAGGGGGTAAAAATTAATTAACTCCAAAATGAAAAAATAAATTGACTCATTTTCATAATATTAAAGTTACACATTTCTTAGCTGATGAAATAGGCCTGAAATAAATAAATAAATAAAAAAAAGTATCAGCTTACTTAAGTTATGAAATTCTAATTTTACTTAATATAATTAAATAAAACTGACGGGAAAAGAAAACAGAAATCAGTACTTTACACTTCATATGACTTTCGGTGTTGAATTTCGCACGATTTTTCTATTTTTCATAATTGCACTTTCAGCTACCATAAGTTTAAAATTACCATTATTTGCATTTCCATGCATTATGGCAATTTTTTTACTTCTAAGCAACTCATAATACTGCTATCAAAAATTATAAAATATGCAAAACATGTATCACAAAATGAACATCACTTGCATATGCAGTTTTAAGCATTTTCTATGATGCTTCTATTAAAATTGATGTATTTTCGAAGTTAAATTGATTAATATGTTGATATTCCTGGAGATTCGAGATAATAAGTGGTGGTGCTTGGAGGAGGATAACCAGCCCCAGTAGCTCAACTGGCTATATTGTGCATATTTTTACCATTATTACCTAAAAAACACTTGTATGCGAATTTGAACCGAAGGCATGTTTCGCTGGGCTTAATCTAGACAAAAAAGTGCGGCTTATATTCAGATAAATACAGTAAATATTAGAGTGTACGTGAATCAAGAGAGTCAACAGCCAGTTTTTCAGTACACAATGGAGAAATCCAGACTTTTCTGTTACTCATCTCTTGTCTTACGTAAGTAGACAATTACTTACGTTCACAACCTATTTTGCAACATGGTGATTTTCATAAGTTAAAATTTCTTGAAGTAGATATTAAAACAGCTTATTGTAGAGAAGGAAAATGAACAATGAAATATGATAAAAATAGGGAAAGTAACACTTCCCGTGAGCTATATAAAACTTCGTGGCGCTACATGAAGGGACTAGGCATACCACCCGACCACTGCGTTATCTATCATAGGCAGATGGCAGGATTGGGGGTAATGTGGTCAGAATGCCGATACCCACGGCCGTTTCCATGACCGGAGCCACTACAGTGAAACTTCGATTTTACGATTTCCGATTTTACGTTTTCCCCCATTTTACGTCAAGAATTTAATATCCCGGCTTAACGTCCATTTGAGCAATGCATACATTTTCGCGATTTTACGTTCTCTGATTTTACGTTTTCCTCGACTTTACGCAGGAGTTTTTGGTCCCACGGTACATGAAACCTCGATTTTACACGGAATGCGGCAACTTCGGAACAAAAGCCTCCGTGGTCACCATTATATTCCTCCTTGTTCTGTTAAAGAGCATAGGTCGTCAAGACGCTATCTCGGTGTAGCTACTTCGTTTCTGCTTCTTTGCACATTGTGCGCACTTATAATACTTTCGTTGGTTATAAGCCTTTGTTTCTGCATCTTTGCACATTGTGCGCAGTTCTTTATTAATAATGGTTTGCGGGCTATAACTTTCCTTCTTGGCTGCGCAACAACACTTCCGGCGGCGACAAGTTTGGTTCTTCATTGTGAACGCTAGAAGGGCTTCGTCAGAAGATCAAATATTTTATAATACTGTTTCGTTACACTAAGTTTGTATCAAGTGTTGGTAATCATAATGGCTACAAATCCAGCAAAAAAACGAAAAGCGTTTTCCATCGCGGAAAAAATGGACATCCTTGCTAAAGTTGATGCCCACATGGGAACACGTGTTGATCTAGCGGCGAGTATGAATTTACCAGTGTCAACGCTGAATACAATAGTAAAAAATCGCTGTGACATTGAAAAGTGTTTTGCAAGTTGTGGAACATTCTCAAAGCAGAGAAAATCTTTAAAATCAACGCCGCTCGAGGAGCTAGAAAATACTCTCTCCATGTAATTAAATTGGCCGGTTTTGAAATTTGAACCATGGAACTCTAGGCAAGCGCAGCGACTCATATCGGCAACTTATATTTTAGTAGGTCTGCTTTCCCCCCCCCCCCCTATCTGTAAATGGCTCTCACGCCATCACTCGCATGCTAGATTTTATCTAACACACTTTTTTCTCTTTCATAGCTCTTAAATTCAACTCAAACATGGTAATTCAACTCAAACATATGGATTAAACTTACAATAACATTCTCTGTAATCATATTAACAAGCTAATGTAATTTACTTTTCTTGTACAGGGTGTTAATGAACAACACCAAAATATCTCACCTGCATATAGAGGGAACATAGGCATGAAACTTTTAATTTTTTTTTGTTTTTGTATTCTGCATATCATAATTGCATTAATATCACTGTTCATAAGCAATGTACAAGAAGCGTCATGTTCATCAACCTGCCACGCTGAGAAACAAAAAAACATCACCCGTCCGTGGAAACCTGCGCACATCGCACGGTAGATCATCTTTATTTATTCATGTGGTTATTAAAAAGTGAGTTTAAGGTATTTTAATGGTGTAGCCTATGCTTTGTTTTGTCTCCATGCTTCTCTCTTACTATTCCTCGATTTTACATTTTTTTGGGGGGTCCCCTATAGAAGTGTAAAATAGAGGTTTCACTGTACTTCCCTGAGCTAAATACTAGCTTGTAAAACAGTGGATGTTCAAAAAGTTGTGAAAAAAGTAGAGAAATGTGCCATATAATTTTCATGTGTTAGAAAATTATAAGAAGATCAGAGTAGCTTGCAGAACAGCAAATGTTGAATACATCCAGAAGACAAACATTTTATTTACAATCATTAGTTAGTTTTGTTGTTTATAAAGTTAAAACAAAAGTAAGTTCAGTTTATACTGAAGATATATCCAGTGTGTTAGCTTGTAGCTTTTCCATTCAAAGTAATGAAGACATTTCCTCAGAACAGGAATTGTAATGATTCTCATTTGAAGAAAATGAAGAAGACTGCAAAGTAAAAAAACTGCAATTTAGTTATGATTTGTAGCAAGATTGAGATCGGAAATATACACACAAAACTTCACTAAAAAGGTATATTTACCCAGAATGATCATTTCAACGGGTCTTCCCGCCATCATCAGCTGATTCCGACTGGCCCTCTGGCGGCGGATGAATGAACTTGTCAATCAAGGTTCCATGTATGCCAACTGAAGTGTCAAAGTTTAAAAGATTTTCTCGGTTCTTTTTAATGAATATTTTTTCCCATACCATAAGATCTATTGGTTTTTCAACTTGTTTTAATAATTCAATTTCATTTTCAATTTGTTTATTCATAATGTTCCTAAAATGTTCTTTTCTTCTTGTGTCTAAATTCCTTTTTGTTTGGCCAACATAAAATTTTCCACAATCTTTGCAATTAATTTTGTAAATTCCGGCTTTTTTGTAATGAGGGACCTTATCTTTCTGGTTGGTTTTTATTAGATTTTTCAAACTGAATTTATTCTGTGGTGCCAATTTGATGTTTACAATGTTGAAAATCTTCTGAAATCTGTTGTTTGCCCATGGGTGATAGGTGAATCTTTTGTGATTTTTGTTTTCTTTTTCATTTAATAGTGTAGTTGTCTCTTTAACCTTCTTCTGTTTTTTGAACTTCCTTACTTTTTTGTCAATCAGATCTTTTTTGAAACCATTCTCTTCTGCAATTTTTACTATGTGATTGTACTCTAGTTTATATTCATTTTTGCCCATGGGAATGTTGACCAATCTATGTGCAAGACTGTTAAATACTACCCCACTTCTCATAAGCAGGCAGTATTTAACAATCTTGCACATAGATTGGTCAACATTCCCATGGGCAAAAATGAATATAAACTAGAGTACAATCACATAGTAAAAATTGCAGAAGAGAATGGTTTCAAAAAAGATCTGATTGACAAAAAAGTAAGGAAATTCAAAAAACAGAAGAAGGTTAAAGAGACAACTACACTATTAAATGAAAAAGAAAACAAAAATCACAAAAGATTCACCTATCACCCATGGGCAAACAACAGATTTCAGAAGATTTTCAACATTGTAAACATCAAATTGGCACCACAGAATAAATTCAGTTTGAAAAATCTAATAAAAACCAACCAGAAAGATAAGGTCCCTCATTACAAAAAAGCCGGAATTTACAAAATTAATTGCAAAGATTGTGGAAAATTTTATGTTGGCCAAACAAAAAGGAATTTAGACACAAGAAGAAAAGAACATTTTAGGAACATTATGAATAAACAAATTGAAAAATCCGCTTTGGCAATGCATTTTTGGGAAGTAGGCCATGAAATTGAAAATGAAATTGAATTATTAAAACAAGTTGAAAAACCAATAGATCTTATGGTATGGGAAAAAATATTCATTAAAAAGAACCGAGAAAATCTTTTAAACTTTGACACTTCAGTTGGCATACATGGAACCTTGATTGACAAGTTCATTCATCCGCCGCCAGAGGGCCAGTCGGAATCAGCTGATGAAGAAGACCCGTTGAAATGATCATTCTGGGTAAATATACCTTCTTAGTGAAGTTTTGTGTGTATATTTCCGATCTCAATCTTGCTACAGATTTGAACACTTCACTGTAAATTTCCATCTAATATTTATATTGTTAGTTATGATTATTTAGAAGTTTAACTTTTTATTAATTGTAACAATAAATATATACAGTGTGTTATTGTAAAACACAGAAGGAAAACATTTAATATTTTTAAGTTATTAATTATAATTTTTTATTATTTAACATATTAATTACTTTAATTAATACTTTTTTTTTCAAAGTTTTATTAAAGGATTTCAATAATAATTCAAACTAGAGACAATTTAATTAATTTTAATTGAATAAATTAAAAATTGTACTTTTGCTTAAATAAGTTAGAGTGAATTAACTGTACTTTTTTAAAAATCATTTTAAGGGCTATGTTCATTAACCACTAATTCTTACAGCAGTGTCACAAGGTAAGTAGAGTGCCTCGAGAAAGACAATAATGCGAGTGATGTCAGATATTAGTTCAACTTCCATACCTTCCTGCAGAGAAGCAGACGGTAGTTGCCACTAACATAAATAAATTGAGTTTATTTTCGTACAAAAGCTAACTAACTGCTCTTCATCAGAGTGTGAGTCCTCCAAAAATGAAAAAGTGATGAGTTCATTTTGTTTCAAGACTAGAAAAAAAAGAACAAATACTCTACACAAAAATCCATTAATTAATGTCATTTTCCAAACTTCTCAAAACTGACAGCACAAGTTATCCATAATTGCCCCTTGAGGTTAGGTAGAGTAATTAAATATGCAAAATCTTTTATGGATTTTAATATGCTCAAAATATGATTTATAAGAATGGTAGCACTCAGTTAGTAGTTCCCTGCCCATCATACATTATAATTTCAACTTCTTGCAAATCCATGATACTAGTAGGGAAGTGAGGTGGCATGCACCAGTATGGAATACAGTCACTGGTTTTAAAGGTCCAATGTCATACCGGCACTGGTTTCAATGGTTAAAAGCATAGCGTCACAGAAAGTCAGTGGCTATTTAACACAAATTGTTAATGTTCCTTTGAGTCGTAATATAAAATTTAATTTACATCCCTTGTATGCTTTCATCGGTAGCCATTGTCACTATAGAAGGCTGCAACGAAACTTATGGTGGTCTTTGTTGCCATCTTAATGACTATACCACTAGAATCAATGTTTTAAAAATATTTCTCGGCAACAAAATGTTGTAACTTTTATATCGTTCAAATAAGTCTTAAATACTTTCAAAATACCTTTATTGAAATAAATAAACTAAACCCCGTGGCGCTACATCTCTGAAGGGATGGCCTACCACCCAACTGCAGCTCATCTACCATAGACAGATGACAGCAGGATGACTCCCGCTGTCATCCATCAACCTGTTCGTAAAGTCAATGGCAATCAGAGGCTCACTGACAAAAATAAATATTAATAATAAAAAATGGTGAATGGCGTTCATCGTACATTCATCAGACTGTTCCACCGGTGGATTCAGACTTTAAAAAAGTGCCCATACCGTTAATATCCAAGTGAGTAAATCAGAGTTCATGAGTGGTTAGAATTTGGTTAAGAAAAAAAGTGTTTTTTTCCCCCCTGTAAAATTGTGTCAATTTTTGGGGTGCATCTTATACACAGGAAAATACAGTAAGTGACCACGAAGATCCACTGAACCTTTCTCCATGCTCTCAACCACTAGATACTTAGCTACTAGAGTGAGACCTGCATATAAAGATGAATATTACCAGTCTCAGCTTCAGTGAGAAGTCATGAAAAGTTCTGATCTCAGGCTCGGCACTTGAGCAGATTGGAAGACGCACTTTAGTTTCCTCATATTAATGTACATTCAGAGAGATTTCTTTCAAATTACAGCATTGTTTTAACAGAGAAAAGAACCCATTTAAAAGAGCAAAATATAGCTATATTGGCAATGTATTCTTTCGAGGGCTAAATATGTGTTGAAGATGTCTTGCCTGTTATAATACAGTAATCATATTCAAAATGACCACACTTTCTTATGAAAATAACATCCTTTTTTAAAAAAGAAATTACACCACGTTTCCAGCTAAAATAACCTTGCCTTTTGCAGGTTCTTACATATTGGTAATACTTGCCATTAGATGATGATTCTCCCGTGCTGGCTTCTTCCTTAGGTTTCAACTCAGATGGTTCCTGAAGAACTTCGAATTCAGCTTCATCTTTAACAGTTGGCCTAGGGAAAAAATTAATAAAATTAGTTAACAGTGTTGACAGACATAAAAGCTATTCTGAAAGAAAGTACGGTAGAACTTTGTTTATTTGGAAAAGAATATTTTCGGATAATCCATTGATTCCAGTAAACCCACTCTTAAAAAAAAAGTCCTACAGTACAGTAGATATGTGCAAAAAAATAGGTGTTATATGGAACTAATTACCACAAAGACAGGGTTTGTTGTTGGTATTTTTTTGACATACTAAAGTTTAGAAAATCTGAGTGTGCAAACTTCGTATTTTTGCTGCCATCTTAAAAAAAAAATCATAACAAATTGTGTGTGGTATCAATTACAGAAAATTTCATGCTGAAGAAGATTATCATATTGGTTTTACAAAATAAAAATAAACAACAAAATGGTAGCTGAAGAGCCAAAAGCCTTTGCAGTGTTTAAATTCATATTTTTATTAATCAAAATGTGTTTTATAATACAAATGCATATTTCAATAAAATTTTTCATATACTGTTGCTCCACTTACATCACAGTTCATAAAACGCAGGACTAGTTTCACGAGTTTTCTCCCATCATTGGCTGCTGGTCAACTGGTGTATGGAACCCATGGCTGGTGGTATTTATAGTCGGCCCCATGCTGTTCTCTGCCTTCCGGCCGGTGAGTTTGATGATGTCACTCACTGATGGTATATCGAAGTTCATAACATTCTTGCTGTTTTTGATAGTAAAGATCCTTTCCCAAGTGTTGAGTTCTGATGGTTTACTAACATGGTTTAATAATTTGATCTCTTTCTTTATGTGATGGTTTTGTGTCCAGAAATGATGGGCTACAGCTGATTTATCGTTTGCATCATTTTAACATTCCTTAGATGTTCCTTCATCCTCGTTTTAATATTCCTTTTATTTTGTTTAATATATGTCATAGGGCATTCATCACACTCCAACTGGTAAATTCCTGATAGTTCAGTTTTTGTTGAGCGGATGATTCAGTAGGTTCCTGAGGGTGTGTTTATTCGTTTTTATTTATTTCATCTTACATAAGAGAAAGCTAAATCTAATAGTCGTCTTCAGTTTCTTCTAAATCACTTTCGTCCAGTGTACTATTTGTGCAATCTCTACAAGAACATTACAACATATCTCAGTACATTCCACACCATAATGTTGACATGTACATCTACCACTATCACACAGCTCATTGCAGGTGCAGCAGACCATGTTTCGTAATAACTCTGGTGCAGGACTCATTTCACACCTTATGATTTGGTCTACTACTTTTTCCAACCCTACTCTTCGGGATTGGCAATATTGGTGTTCGTGGTTTTCCAACAGAGACATTGTACATGTACTTGGAGACAATAAACAGCAGGAATCTTGCAATATTAAATTCACTTTTGGCAGTTGTGATTTTTTAAAGTAGGGATTATATCGTAGAAGGTTCAGAGTCCTTATCTTTGGATTTCCACCGTACAATGATACCAATGCTTTGGTGCCAATATCTGCAAATTCCTTTCTGTTTTCTTTTTCTGATCCAGAGTAGCGCAAATGACAAATTCCCCACATTTCTAAAAATGTTGATATGCTGCCAATTTATTTTACCAAATAAGGAGCTTGAGAAATCACATTCGGTTAAAGCATGTGAAAACAGAATAATTTTGCATCCCTTTTCGCTAAGTACATGTTGCATTGATTTAATATTACATTTTTTATCACTGAACGTAAATGACTGTAAACAAACATTTTGTGTATTATAGTAAATCAAAAGTAGAAGAATATCGGTGTCGTCAGCAACAGCTGTTACATGTTTTTCTTCTGCCAAGGTCAGTGCTGTTTTTACAATAACAGTGTCAGCATCATCTGTCGCATGAATCATTGTGTGGCCATTCGCTTCTTAGTGTTCCCAAGCATGGTTATAAAGCGCTGTTTGTTTTCATTATTAGAAAGAAAGGATCCTTTGCCAATAAGAAGTGGAGAGCTCTCAGTAAATTTCACCGTTACTATGAATGTTTTGTGCATATCTGATGCCCTACATCCTTTGTACTGGAGATGGCATAGCCATCAAATACAACTGTCTTGACCGCTATATAGTTGTAACACCTCTGAAAATTTTCCAGTTTTTGGTCATGGTATTTATGTAGTAGCGCACTTCCGTCAAGAACATTCTATGTTTCTGCAGGTAACATATAATTTAAACTAGTTGCTATGTCATCCAAAGTTCTTGCCAATGATGATTTGTCACGTCTTCTCAATAACTGAGTTTCTGGATCAAATAGACGGAAGAAGTATGGATAATTTATAATTGAAGTTTCCTTTAATTTTTGGAGATCAGGATTAATAGACAAACATATCAACATTCTCTGGGTGAGGAGCCCTGTATCAATACGTTAATAGCTCTGTCAATGACAATAGCTTTTCTTAATATCCTTATTGTGAAAGCTTGATCCTTTTTAACTATGGTTAAGAGCTTCGAAAGAGTTGAAAGCATTTCCACTCAGTTTGGATTGAATTCGAAGTCCAATTAACTTAGTTTCATCTGCAGTTACCTTGTGTTGCTACTAAATGCACTGAAAATATGATGTAGCTCAACGCAATGTGAATCAAATGGATTGTGATCTTCCAAAAATTGAAGTAATGTAAGAAAATCCTTCATACCTCCAGATTTTCTAGCATCGGATATTTCAATGCTATATTATTTTCCAGCATGCCATGTAATTTGTTATTATTTTAATTTTTTTAAACCAATATCATAATCTTTTTCAGATGAAATTTTCTGTAATTTGATACCACACACGATTTTTTATGATAAAAAAAAAAAAAAATTGAAGATGGTAGGTAAAAAAAAGCGTTTTGCACACTCAGATTTTTCTAGACTTTCAATATGTGAAAAAGATACCAACAACGAGCCAAAAAATTAAAACCCCATCTCTGTGGAAAGTAGTTCCACCCAAAAGCCTATATCTACTGTAATACTATGCCAATTGAAACATGTAATTTCAATAATTCTGGAAACATTTATGAATGACGAATGAGTGATAATTTTAAACACAATTGAAGCCTTAGAATATAATACAATACGAAGACTGAAAAAGAAAATGCTATCATTATCAATTACTGAACCAAAGACATGTTAAAAACTAAATGCAACCATCATAAGAGGGATTAAAAGATCCAAATCATAGAGCTAAAACTGGAGTTGTGTTCATTATGCGATGCCATCAAGCATGCATGTAAGTATGCTATACAGTCAATGCAAGTTAACTCTGACCTCAATATCTCAGACTTAGGATAACTCAAGACAATATTTTCCACTGATCTACAACCATTCTACAGACAGTTTGGGGTTAAGAGGAAGTAAATGTTCCAAAGCAACAACAGATATATGCACAGAAGAGGAGCGACAACACCTTTAAAACTGTTTCTGAGCAAAATATCCTCATTGTCACACCAGTCGAGACTATTCATACTATTCATATTCACTAGTGTGTGAATCAAACTCTGGACAAAACATTAAGTGCAGTAACATAAATTTCATATGTGAAACAGATATATGCACAGAAGAGGAGCGACAACACCTTTAAAACTGTTTCTGAGCAAAATATCCTCATTGTCACACCAGTCGAGACTATTCATACTATTCATATTCACTAGTGTGTGAATCAAACTCTGGACAAAACATTAAGTGCAGTAACATAAATTTCATATGTGAATTTTAAGTGTTGTTATTTACAATGTCACACTGAAATACAATAATAGATAAAATGTCCATTTTTGTTGCTGAGGTCTAACTTTGTTTCCAACCTACAATCATAAAGCCAATCAGTTTTCACTTTATATTACAATCAAATGCTTTTTAAAATTGTCATACTGTGATTATTTGCATTTTAAAGTTTTGTGTTATCATTAGTGCTAGAAATTTTTAACTAACATTCAAGTTAACTAACTATGCTCTAAGGAAATATAGTTGTTACAATAATAGAGTGGATTTTAAGAGGTCATTACTAGCTAACTGTAATATTTCAACATAATTATGTTTCATTGTCATGGCAGTCAAATCTTATAAAACATTAAAATGGCTAAAATTGTTTTTTCTTAAAATCATAAATACTTAACTATTACAGTGCACGCCGCTTATTGTGATCACTTCAGGACACAGCTAATCTGATAATATTAACAGACTGACAACAGTAGCCGGAGGAATTAAATGAAGGTTATTTATTCATAAAATAATATGTAACTGTGAATCATTGAACCACTCATAGGCTAACGCAGTAATAAACTACAGGCAACTATTTTTTCAACCAGTAACAAAGTTTTTAATTGTTTTACTTTCCTTTAGGAGTCCATTAACCAATACTCCATGCTCAGTTACGAGTTACGAGTGTTTTTGGAAGTCTATACTGATCTGTGGTGAACACCGCGTAGCAAAACATCTAATAAAATCCAAAAGTCTGAATGATAAAAACACTTGGGAGCGAACAATGCTCTCAAAACTAGTCCTGTGTTATTAAAAGTGACGTAAGTGGAGAAAAAAAGTGTCTTTATCATTCAGACTTTTGGATTTTATCAGTATGCTCCACTGTTTATATAACTTCTTTTTATTGTGTTTTTTAAAACATCTAATGCCTGTCTATTCAAGTCTTTTCATTTTACACTAGCCAACACTGCAAGTCAACACTGTTATCTTCATAAACCAAAAGCTTCAGCTTAAATGTGGGGGAAACATGTTTTATTGCTTAAAAGATAAAGTTATGTAATGCCACCCCCTCAAACTGGTCATCCTGTGAGCTGGGAACAGAACTGCTACCTCCAGTACAACACAATACAGTTTAAGTAGAAACGAATCCCTTAAAAACTGAATTTTGAACAATGTACAGTCCTTGGAAATAAAGTTGCAAGAAGGAAAATGTGATAACATAAAGCGAATCTTTGATCACAATAAACAGCATTTTTTCAGTGTATCAATATTAATCTGTACAGGACTTCATAAAAGTGATAACATTACCCTACTGAAAACATTATCCGCCCGCAATTACATTAAGTGGCATTCATTGTAATATGTAATTTAATCAAATTACGTTTGGTCTGCGCAGTTTATTCATATTGTTCACTCAAGTAAGACTTTGAAATTAAAGACACCAAAATTAAAATATCCTAAACGTGGGTTGACTACCGTATTTCGTAGCATTCTATGTTGTGAATACAATGGTTTTCAGTCTTGTACTTAAGAGAAAATATAATCTTCCATTCAGAGAAATAGAGTAGTTCTGTATTGAACTTTACTTTAATGACGTATAACCTTATGGTTTTACAATCAGCATGAAATTTTTTAGAGAAAATGAAAGTATATTAAAGGACTATGATATCTTAAGAATCAGAATAAATTCTCAGAAAAAGAGAATACTATAAGAAATTGTTTAATCACGTGAAGATATTCAGACAACAGAAACAGTAATCATTCATCACTCAGAAAATCTACAGGATAGTCTCAATTAAACAAAATATAAAGCAATATAACAGAGACTATTTGCTATGTAATTGAACAGTAAAAACAGAGTTTGGTCAAATGTTTGAAATAATTGAATCGATCATTTAAGAAAGGGCTCAATGACACTTTTTTCCAAAATGGATGTTATGAGGTAAATGGATTCTCCAGGGGTAGATGCATGATTCTATTAAAGAAAGACCCAATTCCACCTACTAAAGTTAGTTCTACAGCAGCTTGAATATACCATTCAGTTTAGAAATGCCTCAACTCCAGGAATGGAGTCCTTTCGATACTGAACCTTTCTCATACCTAGCAGTGAATGTAAGACTTATGGTCATTGTTCCTTGATTTTGGTTTAATCAAGAGATGTATCTATAAGCTAGATAGAATTCTTTCTATCAGGGAATATGTACAAATCATTGTCAACTCAGCAAAACAAGGAAAATTTACAGTTTTATTGGTATTGGCTGATGACTTTCTACAAGTCTCAACATAGTGGCAAAATTATTGCAAAAAGACTGAAATCTAAGTTTTTTAATGA
This sequence comes from Ectobius pallidus, assembly GCA_964059195.1. Classification (NCBI taxonomy): domain Eukaryota; kingdom Metazoa; phylum Arthropoda; class Insecta; order Blattodea; family Ectobiidae; genus Ectobius; species Ectobius pallidus. The sequence continues at coordinate 109,108,760 of CAXKWD010000003.1, read as the reverse complement.
ATGTCAGTATGATTCAATGAACCCAGTACAAATTTGTGCTTCAACATATATTAGGGATATATATCAGCCACACCTCAGATGTGAATTATCTGCAATATCAATTGTGAAACTTCCTGAAAAGTGTGCTAGAAAATAATGTTCCCATTTACACCAAGCAAGATTTGTCAAAACTAATGTGTTATAACGTATACCAGAAGAACATAAGCATTTCTATGTAGATATGTAGATTTTACACTTACTGAATGTTTTCATTGATGTAGGACTGTATTTAGTATTCAAGATATTAAGTTTTTCATACATCATATTTTAATGCTACATAAACCAATCATAATAGTTGATTTTAGTTTAAAACTGTGTTTTTGCACAATTTCAATGTTAAGTGTGAGAGATATACTTTTGAAAGGGCTCAATTCCATTACTTTCAATTACTATAATACATCATGTAAGCACACTGTATTTCCATTTCACATGTAGAGATCTTAAAAACACCTATTATAAGACATTGCACTTATAAGACCACTTATTAAATACAGTGCAGGTACCTTAATAACAGCAACTCAACAAAATATCCAAAGATTGGAACAGGTACAAAATCAAGCCATGAGACTTATTACTGGTGGTGTGAAAACAACACCCATCTCTTCCATGTTATTCTATACGGGAAATCTTGAAATAAAGTTGGAGATACAAGAATCAGCCTTAAAGCTCCATGAGAAACTAATCCGTGTGCCTGGCACAAACTACAACTACACCACTCAATACCCTCGAAAATTAAAGACACAGGAAGGTCTTGCTCAGAAAGTACTAAAGGAAAAACAAAAACTAGACCTAATCCTAACACCTGAGCCAATACTACGCCCAGAAAACCCTCTAGACATGTACAACATAGACCATGCCCTCGACTTAACAGAATCACTACAGAAAGGTGATGCTGGCCCGAATATTCTTAAAACCATCGCATTAGATACCATATATTCACGATACCCGGAAGAAAAATGGATGCATATCTATACCGATGGATCCAAAATAGATACAAATGGAAATACTGGAGCCGGAATACACTGCAGCCTCTTCTCACTCTATTCATCGGTTGGAGCAAACCACACAGCATTTGATGGTGAAATTAGAGCCATCCAAATCGCTTTGAGACAACTCCTATGCAGACCAACAGCTCTTTCTAACATGGTCATACTATGTGATTCACAAGCTGCAATAAGAGCAATTTCAAATCACAACACACCACCTAGCCATGATATACTGAACTGCAGAAAACTTATCAGAAACCTACTTGATCAACAGAAGAAAGTAGTCCTGCAATGGATTCCATCCCATTGCGGCATTGCCGGAAATGAAGCTGCTGACACACTAGCAAAGAAAGGGACCCAAATCCATCCCTATCCAGTTAATACTGAATACAGAAGTGCTGCGAGAGTCATTCATCAGAAAATAAAAGCTACTCACCAGAAGAACCTGGAGAACCGCATCAAGGATTATCAGTGGAAAGACACCATCAAATCTATCCCAGACTGGCCAAGAAAAGAGGCTGTAGCAAGCTTCCGCATGACAACTGGACACGACTGCCTTGCAAAACACCTACATCATGTTGGCATTTTCACCAGCCCAAATTGCATCTTATGCAACACGAACTCCATCATGGATTCACATCATCTTACCATCTGCCCTGCCCTCAAGTGTACAACTTTGGTGGACCGATACTGGGAGGCAAGAGGGAAGATGACTATACTGTAAACATGTGCCTTCCTTGTTTCCAATGTTATGCTTTGTATTTTATGTATTTTGTATTAGGTGTATCGCTTTGTCATTGTTACTTGTGGCTAATGATGTACATCAAATTGCCCCTGCATTAAATTAAATAAATAAATAAGACATTGCATATGCAAGAATTTACTAACTGTCAATGTTTCTGTAAATAAACAGTTTTTTCTTTCTCCTGAAAAATGATCTTTTCTGTCATTAAGCCCTTTCTTAAATGACCGATTCAATTGAAGAAAAAAGTACCTCTGAACTATGCTAATAAGAAGTTCATAATTTTGAACAAAATCATCTGCATTTAGAATACTGCCATTGCCAACTCCCAATTCCTGAAACAGAAATAGAACACAAGTGTAAATAATAACAGAGACACACAATAGGACTAAAACATGAAATTTTGACAACCGTTTCTGTGAAATGCATTCTGTGTAAGTGATAACTTATTATCAGAGACCGAATTTTAAATTAATTCCTTTTTTTATATTTCATCATGAAACATGATATAGTTTTAAAAAAAGCATTCTTGAGTGTGTTCTACCCATAAATAATGAGGTTTTAACTTCCTCTCTTTCCCATATTTTAGCATCAGTTCCCTTTTTAGGCACTTTCCCCTTTTGTTAATGTACTTTTAATTGTAAATTACTGAGTACTTTGGTATCATTAAAATATTAAAAATTGTTTTCACTGTTTTACCATAGTGTCTTTCCCTATTAGGAAACCGGTCCATTATGCAACTGGAGGAGGAGTGTTTATCTAAGGAGCCACAGTAGGGTATGGTAGAAGAAGTTGCCAACATGCTCGAGGGATCTGCCAAAGACAAGCTCAGGTCAAGTTTGTCTTAAGTCCAGACTTTGAAAAATTAGTGAAGTGCAATTACTTAGAATTCAGAGTTTGAACCAAGTATTGATCATTGGCTTCTGTTAATGTTGAGAGGTCTTTTTCATTAGCCAAGGATATTTTGCATCTGACATTCAACCATATGGAAATGTTAAATGTGATCAAGTTCAACTTTTTTAATTAGGTGAAATGAAAAATTCAAACCCAGTCTCTGCTTATTATAGTGAAATCTATGTATTTCATTTTTGTGATACGGTTTTTTAATTTTTGACAGTATAAATAACAAGCAGGACTCATATTACTGAACAAATAAATTTTAAGCTTAGGTTAGTTTTCCTTTTAGTATATGATTGAGAGAATAAGGTTGCTTATCATATTTTCATAGCGGAATTGAGTAGTAAATCCTTTTCAATATCTAGTATTTCATTACTTCACTGTAGTCTAATCAGAAGATACATTCACCCACCACTAGATTGCATCCAGGAGCCGATATTGATCATTGAAGGAAGCAGCCCTGCCAACCAAATTTCAGATGTAGCTGAGGATGATCACAATGGTGACTGAAACTATGTAGTCCTAAGATAATAACTATAAAAGTGAACTTTAAGTGTGTTACAAACCAAAGTATATATTCTTGTTTGGGTTTATGTGGTGGAGTTGGAAATGACTGGGGTAATTTTAAAATTAATTGTGTTCTATAAACTATAACCTGTTCAAAATTTAAGCAAAAAGTATTCCTATAGTTGTGTGATTCAGAGCCATAGAAATATAAGTAAAAATAAAATAGATTAACATATTTGTTTCAATGTAGTTATTAAAGTGAAACTTGAAAAAATGTGTGTAAATGGTAGAAAAAACTAAAACTGATACACGGTTTATAAAAATCTAAAAATCCAGGCCCTAATTATAACTTTGAAATCAACTAGGAAAATTTTAAGAGTGTACAGTAGATGGTTTCCATGGATGACAATCTTGATATGTGGTTAAATTTACCTTCATATTTTAAGATAAAGCATATGCTTATTTCTTGGCCTTCGTGCAAATTTGCAGTGATGCATATGAAAAGCAGTGAAAAGTTTAATTTTTCTATTAAGAAAATTTTTTTCTATTAAGAAAAATTGTTTGAAAGTTTCACTATTAGGTTTGCTTGTCTGTGGACTTTGGCACTCTGACAATGGGATGACATGTTAAATTGATATTGCCTTAACTCAAGGGATAGGTTCTTAAAATCCTACTCATAATGTTCCATATTACAAAAGTTAACTTACTTGAAGTGTTTTTGTGTCGTTTGCTGTTGTTTCACCTTCTTCACTAGATATGAGAACTTGTCCTTGGTAAATCACATCTGGAGCTACCATATTCAATGTCTTTTTCAGCACTAATTCTTCAAAGTTCTTCAAAGTCATGGAGTCCACATCCAAGCACACTACAGCCTAAAATGGAAGTAACAAGATCTATTGACAATATGCATAACATGCCATCCTCCACGACAAAATAGCAATAGTTTTCTAACAAAATAATAATTTGTGCAATGTGTTCATTTTGCTTCCTGTATGATATGGCCCACACCTATTTTGCTTATTTGAATTTGCTTTCAAAAATAAATTGAATACATTATTGAAGTAAAACTTCTTTTCTCGCGGTTGGGGTAAATCTGGAAAATCAGTCGCACTAAAACGAAATCAGTCACACTCAAAACTACGTGTTTCGGAGCGGACTGCACAGAAAACAATCAACTCAATGATTAGAAGTAATCAAAGGAAATTTTTCAGACCTTAATTCCTCAATGGCAATAGACAATTCCTAAGCAATCTAAAGGTATATTATCTATTTTATGGAACCCGGAGGTTCATTACTTTGCAAATCCAAAATTAAAAAATACAAATTTCCAAAATTAAAAAAAAAAACAAAACAAAACTAAAAATTAAAACATCCAAAAATCCAAAATTTAATAAATAATAGATTCAAAAATAACAAATTAAAAACTAAAAATCGAAAATACCAAAATTGAAAAAATCTAAAAATCCAAAATTAAAAAAAACTAAAATACAAGATTTAAAAAATCCAAAAAATAAAAAATTCAAAGAATCAAAATTGAAAAAATCCAAAATTAAAAAATTAAAAAATCCAAAAATCCAAAATTAAAAAATACAAATTTCTAAAATTAAAAAAAAAAAACAAAATTAAAAATTATAACATCCAAAAATCCAAAATTTAATAAATAACAAAATTAAAAATTAAAAAATCCAAAAATAAACAACTCAAAGATAGAAAATTTTAAAAATCCAAAATTAAAAATTGAAAGAACCAAAATGAAAAGTTCAAAATCCAAAATTTAAAAAGTCCAAAAACCCAATATTAAAAAGTCCAATAATGCATAATTGAAAAAACCCAAGAATAAAAAATTGAAAAAATAAAATAAAGTTTTACTTCTGTTGCGTGGCCTTCCACGCACTCTTTTTTTTATTTTCTTATTTTGTACATAATTTTAGGTATCTTATTTTATGGAGAATATGTTAAATTTTTTTATAAAAATAGTTAATTTTGATAGATAGATAGATAGATACCATAGTTTGGCTGAGACATATAAAATATGTATAGCACCGTCATAAGTCATAAGATGTTAAAAGACACTCAGATTATAAAACTCATCGACAGAATACAGGGGGTTAGATCTCAGTGCTGTTAAAACCGTTCTCCTAAATGTCAGGAAAGAAAGGTTTTTAATTTGAGACGGAATTGTGTTAAATAGTTTAAGCGATGTATGTTCAAAACTTTTCTGAGTAAGGGTATACTTACATTTACGGATGTATAAATTAGAATTTCCACGTGTGGGATAACTATGGATTTGAGAATGAGTTGTGAAGCTATTTACATGTTTCCTGACATAGAGAAGAGAGGCTAAAACAAACATTGAGGGTACTGTAAGAATACCAGTTTTAATAAAAAGTGGTTTACAGTGATCACCTGGCTTAGCTCCACATATTAACCTTACAGCTTTTTTCTGAAGTATAAATAATCGTTTTGAGGAGAAGTGGTTTCCCCACAATAATATACCATAATTCAGATGGCTATGGATATGCCCATAGTAAACAGTAACAAGAGTTTCTGTAGATACACTGTTCTTTAGGATTCTAATCATATATAAACCTTTGCATATTTTTCCTGCTAAAAAATTAGTATGCAAATTCAAGCTCAAGCTCGGTTCTAGGTAGATACCTAGAAATTTTGTCTGGGTAACTAAAACTTCACTATTATTTAAACTGAATCTAATATCTATAATTTTATCAGGATTAAGAGACAGTAAATTAGCGTTACACCATTCTTGAACTTTATTGTTTAAATCATCAAGTTTCAGAGACATTGTTACTACATCATTAGAACAGATATTTACGGCGAGGTCATCTGCAAACATATACGGCTGTTGATAATCATCTTGAACATAACCTGGAAGATCATTAATGTAAATAATGAATAGTACAGGTCCTAAAACCGAGCCTTGAGGAACGCCATGTTTAACCAATTTAAACTTTGATTTCTTATGATGATTAATGTAAACTGATTGGTTTCTATTAGTGAGATATGATTTCAATAATTCAATAGTAGTATTTGAAAATCCATAAAATTTAAATTTTCGTAATAAAATTGAGTGAGAGACTGTATCAAAGGCTTTGGTCAAGTCAAAAAACCTGCTGAACACTTTATCACCTTTTCCAATGCCTTCTAAGCTTCTCTTTACGAATGATAAAATTGCATCAATTGTACTATGTGAAGATCTAAAACCGAACTGACTGTTAGAGAAAATAAGATTCTGTTCAAAGTAAGTATAAATTTGGTTATGTAACAACATCTCAAAAACCTTTGACACAGTAGGAATTATGCTGTTTGGCCTATAATTCGCATACTCATTCTTGTTGCCCTTTTTATATACAGGAATAACTCTTACATATTTGAAGGATGCAGGAAAAATATTAAAATCAACACATGCATTAAAAATATGTGTGAGAGGTTCACAAATAAAATCAACTGCAAGTTTGATAATTCTTGCATTAAGACCAAAGACATCAAGACAAGAACTATTACTGAGTTTTAATATTGCTGCGGAAACTTCTTCAACTGTGACATGTCTAATTTCAAAATTGCTTTGTGGTTTATTAAGATTATGTAAATAATTCATTGCATCGTTGTTTTGGACTACACTATTTACAATTTCATCAACTTTATCAATAAAGTAAGAGTTGAATTCTTCTGCATTTAATTTTGTATCTGTCATATTGAATTTAGTGTTATTAATTAAAGAAGAAATTACCGACCAAGTAGACTTAGATTTATTTTTGGAACTGTTAATTAAATTGGAGTAATATTTAATTTTTGTCGTTCTAAGTAAGTTCTTGTATTGACGCTGAAGTTCGCTGTATTTACCTTTTAATTCACGTAGTCCATGGTTATAATATAGATTGTAATAAAGAAGACATTTCTGTTTAAGATTCTTGAGCTCGCCATTGTACATAAAAAGAAAAGATGTGTCCAATGCCAACCCTTGGGTCACTCGGTCGGACTACATTACATGTTGATCAGGAGTCTGATCTTTTGGTGAAATAAAATGGCTGATTTCAGTATTAACTTTCTTTTATATTTCGTTAAATAAATTCTTTAATACTACATTTTATGTAGATAAAATCTGCTCCTTTATTTGCATCAGTGATCTTCAACCTTTTTAAACTAAAGGGCCATTTTCATTTTGGTGAAAGACTAGCAGGCCTCACACAAATATATCCATTAAATTACAAAATCTATAGGGACTACTTAACATTATACGAGTGCATGTTTTATTCTTTTGTCTTCTGCTTTGCAATGTTAATGAAAAACACAAAGCACAGGACAATTCTTGAATTTAATGTGAGTCCTAATGCTGTTTCTTTATCACTAAACTGTCAGTATTGGCATTGTAGTTAAAATTAGTATTGTTTGCAGGCCGCCAAAAATTAAGCCATGGACCTCATGCGGCCATTTCGTCTGTCTTATGGAGGGATTTTGTTGTTTCTGGATCATTCTATCTGCAATACTTTCATTGTATTAATTTGATTTCTATTTTTTGTATTGCTTCATTCAAGTTTAAGTCCTCTAATAAGGAAAGCTTTTTGTAAATTTGTAAATAATAGCCATATGTACTTTGGAATGTTACGAATTTTGAAAAAGAAAGAAGAAAAAAAAAAAGAGAAAAAAAAAAAAAAAAAAAGATGCCAACAAATTGTGCCGAGTGACAATAAGAGGTGTGTTAGAAAAGTATCCGACCTTTGGCTGGAGGGGGGGGGGGGGAACTGGCATACCTGGAGCACTGGAAACCTAATCACCCTCAAAGTAGTCTCCTTGGGACTCCACACACTTCTCCCAGCGGTGCTGCCATTGTTGGAAGCATTCCGAGAAAGCCTCTTTCGGAATGGAGTTTAGCTCGGCTGTCGCAGCCATAATGTCCTCTCTTGTCTGAAATTGCTTTCCTTTCAATGGTCTCTTGAGTTAATGAGAGCACTACACACTACCTCACTCAAATGCTGCTTGCCAGCAACAGATGCTATCGACAGGCGCGAAAAAATTCATGAATGTGCATGAAGGTCGGCTCATGCAAGCATGCTTGATTCAAATCCATCAGGTTTTCGCGTGAAAAAAAAAAAAAGTTGGATACTTTTTCAACAGACCTTGTACTTTTGCCATGTCTTTGCAGTTCCTATATTTGTTTTGGGTGTAATATTGGCCAATCATTTCAAGATGCTATTACTTAACCATAAATATTTTTGAAAATGTCCTGTTCTAGTCCATGATTTTAAGGACAACAATTCTTCACTACCGACACTGTTTCTCTACCAAATAAAGCCGACGACTCACGTTTTCATCAAAGGCTCACATTTTTAATTAAAATATTTTCCGTGAATAAAAAAAACACAATATATTCAAATATGAGTTAATTTAAAGTAGAACTTTTACATTTGCCCGTTTTTTGCGTAAAAATGGAATAAAACCTTAAAAACCGGGTATTTCGCGAAAAGTATCACATTTCGCAAAACTTCGCGAACGAATAAACACATATTTTGAATAGAAAAACACGAGAAATGAATTTATTACAGTAATTTGAACTTCTATTACTAATTTCGTGTTTTGGGGATTAACGAAATGTGACTATCCCTATGTATATGTTTTTAAGTTTCATTACAATAGATTTTATTAAAATATAGTGTTAATTATTTAAAATATCTGTAAATTCTCAAAAAGTATCATTATAATGCAAAATTTACAAAATGTGATATGAAACTTCAACATTTCTTTAATATGCACACAAATATGACCTAAATATGCATGTTCATACTAAATATTCTACAACAGTTGAAAATTTCCTAAATATGCAGTTATCTGCACAATAAAACCTGTTCCATTTTCACCAGTATGCTTGGAATCGGGTTTAAGTTAGTCGGAAACCTGAAATAATGCAAAGGGGAAAAAATATGACATGTCATAGAAATCTGCCCCCTAATCAACAAGTCAAGTGGTTTGCCACTACTGTGTTATAGGTTAACATGTGCAGGCGCGGTTACGAACAGAAATTAATGAATAATAAATAACATTAAAAAATAAACTGCCTCTGAAGAGGGGAGCCAACATTGCAAAATGAGAGTAATTTTATATACTCTTTATTATCTTCTTGTTAACGTCTATGACTTTCTTAAATACTTATTTTGTACAGATGTCTTGATCTTTTCAAAATATCTATCACATTTTTCAACAATGGAGTATGCCATAAAAAATAATTTTAAAAGTAGATGCAATACTATTGAGAACACTGATATACGAAATACTAACATAATACAAAATGGATGCCGGCAATGTTAAGGAAGCAGTTGACTGCTTTTTGTTTAGACAGAAATTCCCGAACCAAAGCTGATTAAGCTGCCGATCACTTTTTGTATGATGGAAATTCCCGAAACAAAGTCGATTTCGACAGACTAGTCAAATGACTTGATATGTTGTTCACTTTCTCCGGAAAAAAAATTAACATCTGAAAATGTTAAGTGCAACACGCTGGGTTTGCATGTCAAGTCAATTGGAACATGAAATTGCAATATACATGTCAATATCAACTTGTTAATATTGACTTGTTGGTGTTAAATGTTAAAACAGTGGAGACAGAGCTTTACAGTAACATAGTTATTAACACAAGAACAATAGTGTAAAATAATTGCATACATACCTGTGGTTTTTCGGAACAAACATAACATTTTGGGTTTGGTTTAATCAAAGACTTCTCAGGAACTATTAGCTGCTTGCTGGGTGTTGGCTCAGGTCTCAAATAAACTGTCTGGCAATTTTCTAAATTGCCCTGAAGAATCTTGAATGCTTGCAACACAACAATACCAGCAATAATGGCATTTGTTGTAGCAATAGCTGGAATGATGTTACCTGCCATAGCTGTATGGGAAAACAAATATTACAATAAAAACGTATGTTAGATAAAGCCAGGTTTTATGTTTTTTTCATCTAAAGAGAGTAGAGAAATGAAGAATAGCTAAAGGGTGTCACAATGACCAATTAAGAAATTGCTATACTTACATTTAATATCAAACCGACTCTTCTGGGAGATTCCAAAAATGTGAGCTCTTATATTTGCACATGATGCTACAAAATCCATAGCGTGTTTGTCATCTTTATCCCAGACTAAATTATCACCTTCTTTTAGTGCCTGAAAAAAAAAAAAAAAAAAAAAAAAATCAGACTCAGTAACGGATTGAAAGAATTCATGTATTAAATTTGCAGTATCAATTTTGTTCAAATATGTAAATCGAGTTCAATCAATAAAATTCTAAGACTTGCACTGTATTTACCTCAAACTGATATCTGAGATTCCTGCAACTGTCAGCAAAAATTTGAGCACACTCAGCAACGCTCCAACACTTTTGATCCCTTAATCCGCTTTCTTTTTCATTCTTGCTGCTACCTGCAACTAAAATTATATTATTATTATTTATTATCCTAAAGTTTAACCATATTTTACCCTAGGGTGTTTCAAGATTATATACAAGGTCTTTAAAATAATTACTTTTTGTGTACTGGTACCCTTAAATTTAAATTGGTTTAGATTCTAATGCTGGGTTGTTTTGGGAGCTTTAGCATGTGTTGAATACTGTACAATAGCCTATGTTGTTTAACTGTTTCAAGCACAGGAAAATTGTGGGAAAATTTACGCTAGCTGCATAGAGAAATATCTCTTCCTTTAGTTGAGGGAACAAGGTACTCAGGCTATTGAACAGTACTTACTTTAGGGGGCTATTAATATAAATACAAATATATATAAATATATATATATATATATATACACAGGATGTTTCAGGAGGAATAGTAAATATTGTAGGAGGTGGCAGCACCAGTGAATTGCAATACAAAAGTCCATATAACATGTGGCCCATTTGTACCGAGTACAGAGACAGAGCTGTTAGAAGTTAATCCCAACAAATGTAACGCAACGGCACATGAGGACATTCAAAGTTGATTTTCAAAAACGCCACCACCAACTTCAATGCATTTTTCACGTCTCTTGATAACACCACGCGTAGCTCTTCGGAGGTCTCGTGGCAGTCTGATGAGGGCTGCACTATGCATAATCCGAACCATCAAATTGGCTCTTGTGTTAACTTTTTCTTTGTAGACTTCGTCTTTCAATCATCCCCACAAGCAAAATTCCAAAGGGGTAAAGTCCAGGGACCTTGGTGGCCAAGAAACGTGACCAGATCAACTGATCCATCTTCCGGGGAATGTTAGGTTAAGAAGGCCAACAAATCACAATGTCAGTTGAAAACATTCCATGTGAACTAACACACAAATTCACAACCTGTACATCAACACACTACTGTTGACAATCGTTAAATATGCCCAAAGTACCCGGTGTACCAACACACGAAACGAACACTGCACTGAGTTAAATACCAACTGCTGTACCTCTGCACTCGGTACAAATGGGCCACATGTTATATGGACTTTTGTATTGCATGACGTACTACAACTGAACACATCGGCATTCATTTTCATAACTAGTTCTAGAAGAGTCACACTCAGCAGCTGGCAGCACAGTCTACAGCAGTGTAGCCACACACACAATTTTTCCCTTCTTTTCTTTCACACACTCAATTTATCTTGAAAATAAATTTATCTTTAACTTTTCTTGAGCATCGATGCTTGAAAGTTGGGGAAATGACCAAAGTAGGCTATGTTGTAGCCTATATACTTTTAACTTTACTGCTTAAGAGCATTTGTATGCAATTTTAAGCCGTGTGCCTATTTCATTCATCTTAATCTAGGGGAAAAGTGTAGCTTATAATCAGGTAAATACAGTATATTACTACCACCCTATAAACCCTGTTAAGGGAAGCGTGCCCTATCCCATGGATTTGGAACTGAGTACATTCTAAGTTTTATTATTTAGGCTATGTTATATTTGTCTTATGGCAAATAAATTATGCAAGTGGAAATTTCTAACATAAATGCTGATATTGAATTATATAGCAAGACAAGTTAAATAACAATATGCGCAGAAGCACAAGAGAAGCAAGCATGAACAGGAACAAGAGCTAAAGGCATGGTCGATGCACAGCCCAAATATTCACATGCTTGTTATTTAACTTGTTGCACTATAGAAGCATTATCAACCTACAAACCAAGATTTATATAGATCCTTTCAAATTATGGCATGACAGCTTGGGGTACTGTTCTCTTAAGCCCTTCAACTGTTAACAAGGTATTGTGTTTTTCAATTTTTCATGTCCACTTTCACATTAGTCCAAATAAACCCGAGTTCACTGCATACAACTGCAGACTGCAGACTGCAGACTTTGCTAGTGGAGTGAAGAAATTATGTACTTCTGTTCAATTTCATAGCAGGGGAAATTATTACCTGCATCTGGCAGTTTTCCCCAAGTTAGAGGTGTTGGAGGCCTTCTCTTTTTCCACAAGTTGTGCATGCTGAGTAAGTACTTAATATCATCATGGAAGAACTTTTGGAAAAGCTTCTCTGGTTCATATTTTATGGCCTGTGCCCATTCTCGTGTGGATACACGCTTTATATTGCCTTTGTCATCTGTAACCGTCTTCATGGCTTGTTCACCTGCTTCCCCTAGAAGCATAAATTAACACAATTAGGTAAGAACATATGTTGTCTTCGACTTCCCCCCCTACTTGAGTCATTCCCTAGAACATATTTCAGATCCAACATTCAACTTATCTCCAAATGAAATCTGAGAAATTTTATGGTACATTTATCCAATAGCTATAAAAAAGAATAAGAGAACAAAGGAAAGAATTTCTCTAACCTAAGCATGGATATTATGATTTTCTCACTTTCCGTTCAGGTCAAGAGTAAACAGGTACACCCTGTGTGCTTTAGTGAATGATGAGTATGGCCTATGAGCAAATCTAACCTATGGTTTGGAAAAAATTATAGTAATAAAATTATAAAACAGTGCAACAAAATGCTAACTAGGTATTTTTTTTAGGAACAATAAGGAAATAAGTCTGTTTTAAAAGCAACATGCAATTCTCTCAAATGAATTCATTGATCTGCAAGCTGATGGCACCATGAAGGACAAGTTAAAAGAAGATAGTGTTCTTAGTTTTAAAGCTTTCTTCCAGAAGAAAACTACCCAAGATCCACAGTTTCTTATCTGTCTTATAATTGCTACAGTTTACCTGTGAGCAAGATATATTTTACTAAGCTCTTTATTAAGCTGTTGATGTAATCAATTCAGAGGCATCTTCACTGCTATAAAAGGACAGCACCCTTCCACTACTTTTACGGAGTATAGGGACCTCAGCATAGATTTTTAATTTTTAAAGACTAATTTAGGTACACTTTTCCTAAAGAGGACTCAGGGACAGATGAGAAGAACACTGTCTCGATGACCAAGTATGAGGAAACCAAGGTCTTAAAGGACCAGAGAATTTGATCCAGAGGCTCTAATTTCTGTAACAGGGAACACTTTACTTTACTTTATGGTGTAATTAGTAATAACTGAATTTCTAACTACTGTTTACACCGCAAAATATAATGTAATTCATTTTAGTTATTCCTTTATTTCCTTGATAAAATGTGTTCACCAACCTCTCACTGGCATGTGTCCCTCATGGTATAACAATTAGGAAACCTATGCTTTAGACCAGTGTTTTTCAACCATTTTCATGACACGACCCCCCCTAGTATCAAAAAATATTTCACGACCCCCCAACCCCTTTTTCCATGTATGTTAAAAATATGTAATACTTACAACAATTTTAGGCGTTTGTGTTATTTGCGCCATCTGTTGGTAACACTAGGAACTAGTGCAGGTTCCGGATGTTAGCAACGGATGGCGCTGGTAGTCCACGAAAGATCCACAAGTTTCGAGACGTTTCTTTACGCTTCGAGATAATTCTCGCTAGAATGCGCTGGCCTATAAATACGGCGATCAACCGCGGCCATGGCAGTTTGATGCAAGACAGCGAAGGAAGTCGAATCAGAAGCAATCCCGATAAGTGAAAACGATTCAGAAGTGTAAATTCGGTGTTATGTGGACTGTAAGGTGCCTTGGAGTTGGAGTAATTATAGACTGATTTGTGAGTGTAAGTCACGCGTGGTCATGTCTGCTGTTTAGTTGTTTGAAGAGCGCGAACCACTTGTTTTACGGTACGTATTTATTTGAGTTGTTATAATTGAAAATGGATAAATTCCTGAAAAGATCATCAGAACCATCAACGTCTAGCGGGAGTAGTGGAATAAAGAAAAAAACGTCTTTATGACAATTATTTAAAATTTGGGTTTACTGTGATTGACAGTAAACTGCAGTGCGTAATTTGCTTTGAAATTTTGTCAAGAGAAAGCATGAAGCCATCGAAGTTGGTACGCCACCTAAACACAAAACATCCTAATGAAAAAAATAAACCCGTGGAATTTTTTGAGCGAAAATTAAAAGCTCTTGAACATCAAAAAACTGCTATAGGACAAATGTCCAACCTAAATGAGAAAGCGTTGCTCGCTAGTTATCGAGCAGCTTTTCGTGTGGCTAAAGCAGGGAAATCTCACAGTATTGCCGAAAATTTGATTTTACCAGCGGCTTTAGATATAGCAGAGATTATGTTTGGCAAGCAAGAGGTCGAAAAGCTCAAAAGTATACCTCTCTCTGACAATACCATTCAACGCAGGATAAGCAATATGGCATCTGATGTTCGTGATCAAGTCATAGAAAAAATAAAGAAAAGTTCTTTTGTATCCTTGCAATTTGATGAATCAACGGATATTGCGGGTTGTGCGCAATTTGTAGCTTTTGTACGTTTTGAATCCAATGAAATAATAATGGAAGAAATACTATTTTGCAAGGCACTTCCCAAAAATACTACAGGTCAATGCTTGCATGACATGTTCCTTGAAGCTACGCAAGATATGAATATCGATTGGGCACAAAAATGCATTGCTATTTGTAGTGACGGAGCAAAAGCCATGACTGGTGCGAAGAGTGGATTTATTGCTAGACTGAAAGAACAGATGCCAAACGCTTGTTGGATGCATTGCTTTCTCCATCGCCAAGCTCTTGCAGCCAAATCCTTACCGCAAGAATACAGTCAAGTTCTTAATATTATTATTAACATAGTAAATTCTATTAAAGGAAAAGCGTTGCAGACTCGATTGTTTCGAATCATTTGTGAAGATATGGGGACACTACACCGCAATTTGCTTTACCATACAGAGGTTAGGTGGTTATCAAAAGGCAAAGTACTGACCAGAGTTATGGAACTTCGCGCTGAACTATTGGTATATTTACAGCAAGCCAAGTCACATTACTCTGAATTCATTTCTGACCCGGAATTCCTTTTAAAATGGGCTTTTCTTTCTGACTTATTTGAACATTTAAATAACTTGAATAAAAGTCTTCAAGGGCGTGATGAAAATGTCATTACAGCAAAAGACAAACTCCATGGCTTTATAAAAAAAATTGAATTGTGGTCATCATCTATAAATCAAAACAACTTTGATTCATTTTCGTCCACACAGTCTTTCATTGAAGAAGTCGGAAGCGAGATCAACATCAACTCATATATATCTGGTATGAAAATGGTGTTACATAATTTGAAGAAAGAATTGTGTCATTACTTCTCACTGCAAGAGATATCGGATAACACTGGGCAAAGATGGATCTTAAATCCGTTTTTAAATGCAGCTATAAACGAGGCAAATTTAGCAACTAAGCTCAAAGAGAATCTGCTGGAACTATCTGCCGATGGGATGTTACACTTGGAATTCAAGTCTGAAAATTTGGATACGTTTTGGTTAAAAAGAAGAAAAGAATACCCGGAATTAACAACCGAGGCTTTGAAGTGTTTGATTCCATTTTCTACCTCGTACTTGTGCGAGTTGGCATTTTCCTCAATGGCGCGAATAAAATGTAAACTAAGAAATCGCTTAAATTTGGAAAACGATTTAATACTTAATGTGGCAAAAACGGATCCACGATGGGAGAAATTAATTGAACAAACTCAAGCGCAACCTTCACATTAAAATGAACGATTACTCGAAGGTTTTATTTCTTGTTAATGAGTTTGTGTAAATAACATAAAGAGTATCATTTTGCGTTAACAATACATACTGCTATTTAAGATAATCAAGCACAGATGTAATCATTTTCTATTTAAACACATTTTTAATATATTTTTTTTTTTTGTAATAACATGTTTTAAACTAGCATTTTTCTGACTTGTATGATTGATTATATGGAAATTTTGTTAAATATAATAATTTTAACTCTTATCGACTTTTTATTTAAGTCTCACAAATTATATGTTGTATAAAAAAAACTGAAGTTTTCTCGACCTCTCGCGACCCCCCTACAGAGGCTCCGCGACTCCCCAGGGGGTCGCGACCCACAGGTTGAAAAACACTGCTTTAGACAATTTTTACAAAGAAGTGTTCAAAATAAAATTAGTTACACCACACTAAAACTGTTTAAACCATCTTTTACAAATAAGCAAGAAACATTTCTACAAGGGGAGCAGTATGGGCAAGAGCAAGTCTTTGACATGCTTTGTGTCACACCTTCAGATGTCAATACAGCGAACTCTCAAGTATCTGGGCTAATCACCGGAAAAACCAGCATGGATAATAAAAGCACAGATAATCCAAATGTTAGAATAAAACCTGGTGCGAGAATTTGAATTTCCCGAACTTTGTCTCCATGTTGTGCATATGATGAACTTAGGTGTGGGAAATTCAAAATTACGTGAGGGAAATTCAAATTTTCATGCACAATTAATTCGCAAACTGAATAACCTGCCCACGGATAATCTGGAGTTTACTGCAACTGGAATATAAAGTTTTGTTTGGATTATATATTAAACTATAAAACATTCTACTTCACATATTTGTTGTAAGTAAAAAATTACCAAATTAGAATGAATGTTTAATGGGTTCCCCATCATCAGCAGCCGATCTTTACTGACAAGTTTGCTTCACAATGTTTCCCCAATTGATTTAATCAATTTTGTTTGGATACTATTTTTTCCTGAGTAAAGCGATATGATGTCGAGCAGACAGATAAAGTTTCAACTTGTTCATTTTTCTCCATGTTTGTTTGAAAATTGTTCATTAGTGGGCAGTAAGGTAAAGTAAAGTGTTCCCTATACAGGCCATGGAGGCCCAGAGGGTTCCAGGAGGTTGAGGCTCCCAGATTTTAGACATTCGGTATGTGAAGGTGGTAAGGTTGTCAGCCTTACACGCCTTTACCTCCAGGATTGCTCCTGAGGCTGAGATTAGTGTGTAGTATATTTCCAAATTTTATCATATTTGTTAATGATGAATCTTGTCAAGGAAAAAATACATTGTTTAATTCAGAATATACAAATGAGTAGGATTAAATTTCACATATTTGTACCACAGAAAATAATTTTAATTTGCAGGCTTGCATTACTAACATTCTGAGGATAAGAAAACTTTTTTTGCATACAAATAATATGTGCTAATAGACTGATTTCAAATAATTTCTCACATATTACTGGTCAGTTATATATATTATAAATAAATTAGATTAATTCGCGGGTGCGCGGGTAAAGAGAGTTAAGTCCACTTTCTTGTTACTGAGAATTAGAGTGACTTAACACACTTTACCTGCCCAACATCGCTTTAGAGATGGATAAACCCATGAGGCACACATCCATAACTACCGTACGTTTTTGAATACGACTTACTGGACTTAACACAAATGTAGAGAACATTTTTATCTGCAACTCTATGGACGTATCTCAATTTTTGGGGATGGTGGACTTAACTCTCTTTGCCCGCGCACCCGCGAATTAAAAAGACAGCCCACCATGAAAAAACAATCGGTCAATTTCTGAAAATAAAGAAGGAAGTGATATAAACAGTAAAGCTATTGAATCATTATTAAAAATGGTCAACTAATAAACACTTATAGCACTTACGAGACATAAGTGGACATAAGTGTTCATAAGTTGACCATTTTTAATAATGGGTCAATTTCTGTTAAATTATGGGAACAAAAGGTACTTTGCAGAATAGGTGACATGTTAAATGAGGGATGGACATAAAAATGCAAGAACCCTTACATAACTAATACTGTGTTTAGTATGAATAAAAACAATAATATAACGACCCACTTGTCTTAACTTACCAGCTGCTTCAGGGTCTGCTGTATCTGGGGAGACATCTTTGTCTTCATCATCTTCACCAAACAACTGACTGCAAAAGAAATATCACTATTAGATAATACATGATATTACATTACCATAAGGATAAGTTTTATTTATTTATTATTATTGACTGGCAAGTGAGTGACTGAAACCTTTTCAGACCATGCACTGCTCATCACTAAAATCTGTCACAAGTTCCAGCTTCCCAATTCAGTCTCTTAAATGCGCAATGCGGAAATTTAAAACATAAATACAAAATCTTTTTTTTTAAACTGCAGAGAAATATTGGGGGATATGCAAAAAAAGTAAGCATAAAATGTGAGCGTCATCTTGCTGAGAAGTGTAGTCACTCACAAGTCGCATGCAAAAAACATCGTGACGACAGAATAGGTTCGACTCACAGCAGATAGCTTCTACTCCGGCAATCCACGCAGAAACATGCACTGCATAAACAAGGCTATGAAAACAAACAAGGGTCTTCTCACAGTAGGGCATTTTAATCACAGCCATATCAGCGTTAAGGAAGAGGAAGAAAATTAATTTTATGAGGTCTCCTTGAAGTTTAACAAAGAAGGGACTTCATAGAAAGGCAATTTACATCATATTATATACCGCAATGGAAGAAGAAGGACTGGAATTAAAATCAGTTTTCATTGAAATTTTGAAACAAAACAAAATTCTTTTCACAAAATCCCAGTTACCAGTAGTTCGGCTAAAAAAGCAGAAGCTACGAAAACAGTTGTTACAAACATAAACTCAAAATTTACTTTACATTAATTGAAACACAAGTACAAAAAAAAATCCAAAACATGAAAACCAGAAAATAAAACAAAATTGATATGAAGAAAACCGGGAACAAACCCACCAAATATCAGCAGTACAATATAAACGAGATAATTATTTTCGTAATATGCAAGAATTAGTTTTTAGAAATTTACAATAATAATCACTACAATACAAGTATTCACAAGAAACTATAAGTGAAGTAATATAGTAAATGAAAATATTTATTTCCATTTATTTCCATAATATTTTAGGATTAAATTAGTTTCACGAAAATTCACTATAACATAATTACAATATTAAATATAATTAGTATTTTTAAAATGTGATATGAAACATTCATATAACTCCCTCTACCCTTAATATAGCCTATTCTAGTGTACAGTACACGGCTGAATTGCAGTAGTGTGCATTCACTTGTATCAGCCTCGTTTCCAAGTCGCATTATTCACGAGGCAAGAACAAAAAATCCAAGTCTATGTATAAAATGAATGGCTTATAACTAGCCTTCAGAGAATTTCTTGGGAGAAGTTTTTCAAATAAAAGGTTTAGCACGTAGTATATTATATTATATTATAGTAGGCTTACATAATAAGCCTATAAAATTGTTAAACCTATTTTGGGAAAATTAAGAAAAATGAAATTTTCTTCAAATAAAGTGCTTGTAAAAATGAAAAGAAAGTTGTTGCCGTACCTCGTGTCGCATCCCTGAAGGATTCCCCCCAGTTACTGTAGTGTTAATTTATGGATGCTATGATCGCTAGTATGTGCATGAGCATGTTCATCTGGCAGAAAAACGGACTGAGTTTCTTTACTGTATTAATACTTATACTGTGCTACTATGCACAGCTGTCTTCTAGCAGTATAAGGAGGATAAAGAAAGATCTTAATGCACAACACAGAAACAAATCTATGGAACATAATATTATTCAATCAAGGAGCAATAAGAATGCTATTAAGTCTGCGATGGCTGGAAGGAATTCTGCTCCTCTCAAATGTACAATCCATGGGGGGAAAATATATTAGCTTGCTAATGCTCTTGATAATTCATACGATTTATTTTGGTTTTGTGCACAGTGAATAACAACAAATAACGGTAAAATCCTATATGAACTCCCCCCATATTTTAACACAAGATTATCTCTGTAAAACAGTTTAAAACACAAGGATTTTAACACATATCATTCTCGGGAGAGGAGATGTTGTCTACACGAGTGACTTAGTCCAACTCACCCACCCTAAATAGTACACATTCTTTTATAGTGCGAAATGGTAAAAAGTAGAAATATTTCCGCCATATTAATTGTACAGATCGCATGACTGGACATTGCCTGCGTGACGTTGTTTAGCGATAAACTGTGACCAACATAACAAAACGTGTGACATAACGAAACGTGCACAATTTGATATGCTACTACAACTAACGCATTTGTGCTCTACTTCGGCTGCTGCCTCCGCTTTGCGCGCTGAACTATGTGTTTAGTATTATGCATTATTTAGACTTTCTGTACAAAATTTGTTACTTAAGAAATATTAGGTACACAGCTAGCAAAACAAATGGAGTAGGAAGAGAGCCGAGCTGCAACAATCATAGCAGGTCACCCTGGCTCGGTTGAAAACAAATACATCATGTGGGACGTCTGAAGAAGCTATATCGCAACGATGGGGGGAGTTGTTATTGGATTATGCCGAAATAACATAAATAATAAGAAATTTAACAACTTGTGTTATTTTGCTTCTGCTTTGTAAACCAACACTACTCACCTCAATGAAAGCATTTAGGTAAAAATAACAATTTATTATAAATTATAAATTTTTAAACCAATTAAATGCTGGAAATATAATTCTTTTACACTGCAGCCATTTCATAATTTCGGGTGGGACATTCTAGCAAATTATAACAACTATTTTTGTTTATTACTTCATAAATAATGAATTAGAACTTGTTCTGCACATTCTGCAAAATCTACTATGGCTTCTCCTTCGTTCTACATGGAAAGCATTATTAAAAATTTATTTCAAATATTTTAAATTTGTTTTTCAAAATCTGTTACGGGTGGGACATAATTTGGACACTGATTTTAATGATGCAAAACAAAAGCTCATTTTCTGTTCTGCTATTACTGTTAGGGTCTTAATGTTGTTATTAATGAAGGTATGAGGGATTCAATACAAATTATAAACTGTTTCCAGGTTCTCAGAACATTTATTTAACTCATCTATATTAATAAAAGGAAGTGTCTGTCCTCCGTCTGTCTGTCCTCTGTCTGTCCGCGATGCCCAGCGAAATCTACTGAACGCAGAGATCTGAAATTTTATACATAGGCGGACTAAAGGGTCGGAATGTGCACCTCGAAGCCGGAATTTTAATTTTCGCTTTAGTTCGTGAGTTATGAGTGAAAAACGGGCAGAAAACGTGTATTTATTCCGTTTTCGAAGCATGAGTTTTCAGTAATACAAATCAATTACACTAGGCTTTGGCTATTTTTGTCAAACCTTCGACATAAAAGCATCACAATCTCTTGAATGTTGTAGCTCACGCTGGTCGATTCATTTGTTTTTAATTTCAAGGCACGCAAACATAATGTGAAATTTTCAACCTACACCGAAGAGGATTATTATTATTATTATAGGGATAATCAATATTAGCCTAAATATGGTCAAACGTTGTTCGATTTGGACGAAACTCACTATACAGGGGTTTTCCGGGCCTAGGAACTCGAATCTGAGGTCGCTTTTACCAGGTGACGCTATCTAATCGTGATATGTAGTCCACATGATTTAGGTGTTAATATAATGATTTAACTATTATGCTCTTAATTTTTAATTTTTGAAATAATTATCGCGGACGAAGCCGCGGGCACATGCTATCTAAAAATAATAAAAGGACGTGTTTGTCTGTCTGTCCACGATGCCCAGCGAAATCTACTGAACGCAGAGATCTGAAATTTTAAACATAGATGGGCTGAAAGGTGGGCGAATGCGCATCGAAGCCGGATTTTTAATTTTAGCTTTCGTTCGCGAGTTGTGAGTGAAAAACTGGCAGAAAACGTGATTTTAGCGCTGTCGAAGCATCAGATTTCAGTAATACATTTCAATGTCAAATCAATTGCAGTTGGCTTTGGCTATTTTTGTCATACCGTGGTAATAAAAGCATCGCGATCGCTAGCATGTTGTAAGCCCACGCTGGTCGATTCATTTGTTTAGAATGTCAAGGCCCGTAGACATATGAAATTTTCAACCTACACGGAAGAGGGGTAATGAACATAGACCTAAATATGGTTAAACATCGTTCGATTTGGACGAAACTCACTATACAGGGATTTTCTGGGCCAAGGAACTCGAATCTGAGATCGCTTTTACCAGGCGACGCTATTTAATCGTGACATGTAGTCCACGTGATTTAGGTGTTAATAAATATAATGATTTAACTATTATGCTCTTAATTTTTAATTCTTGAAATAATTATCGCGGGCGATCGCTTGATTTTGTAAGTCCATCCTGGACGATTCATTTATTTAGAATATCAAGGCCCGAAGACATGAAATTTTCAACCTACACGGAAGAGGGATAATCAATATAGGCCTAAATATGGTCAAACATTGTTCGATTTGGACGAAACTAACTGTACAGGGGTATTCTGGGCCAAGGAACTCGAATCTGAGGTCGCTTTTACCAGGGGACGCTACCTAATCGTGGAATGCACTCCACGTGATTTTGGTGTTAATAATTATAATGATTTAACTATGCTCTTAATTTTTAGTTTTTAATTTTTGAAATAATTATCGCGGGGGAAGCCGCGGGCACATGCGGGCACATGCTGTTTGTCTGTCTGTCCACGATGCCCATCGAAATCTACTGAACGCAGAGATCTGAAATTTTAAAGATAGATGGACTGAAAGGTGGGCGAATGCACCTCGAAGCCGAATTTTTAATTTTAGCTTTCGTTCGCGAGTTATGAGTGAAAAACTGGCAGAAAACGTGATTCGCGCTGTCGAAGCATCAGATTTCAGTAATACATTTCAATGTCAAATCAATTGCAGTTGTCTTTGGCTATTTTTGTCATACCGTGGAAATAAAAGCATCGCGATTGCTTGAATGTTGTAAGCCCACGCTGGTCGATTCATTTGTTTAGAATGTTAAGGCCCGTAGACATATTAAATTTTCAACCAACACGGAAGAGGGATAATCAATATAGGCCTAAATACTGTATGGTGAAACATTGTTTGATTTGAACGAAACTATACAAGGGTTTTCTGGGCCAAGCAACTCGAATCTGAGATCGCTTTTACCAGGCGACGCTATCTAACGTGGTATGTAGTCCACGTGATTTAGGTGTTAATAATTATAATGATTTAACTATTATGCTGTTAATTTTTAATTTTTGAAATAATTATCGCGGGCACATGCTAGTCAATAATAATTTAACAAAACTATCACTGTTACGGGTGGGACAAAAATTCCCTTGTTTGTTATTTTACATGGTAATTAACCACACATATTTTTTGAAGTTAGTCTTTACTAAATTGTACCTTAAGATGTATATTTTCTCAAATGAAAATGGACATAGTTGATTACTCTTGACTACTTGGTATTAAAGAGTGTTAAAATCATGCTAAAAAGGGCAAAAAAAAGTAACTTAACACTATAACAGTCTTACTAATAATCCAGTTGTAACATTTATACCAGGAATATACACAGCTGAGGAAAGAAAGAGTACTAATAATCGTTGCATAATGCTGAATGTGTGCAACCTTTACACAGCCTAGCCCCCTTGTTTAAACTTGACGTAAATAATCAAGATGGCCGATCTGCGTAACAGCCGGTCGCTTTGTAGATGTCTGAGATTGAATTTTGAGGTTATGCATCCATTCTTAAGGTAACTTGTTATGAAACATTCTGGGCTACTTTTGCGGAATTATAAACATTGTTCCTTGTTTGCGGGACATATTTCCATACTTGTACCCATGATTACAGCTTTCTGAAAACAATATAATGAAATACTGAAACTACAATTAGTCTGCAGACGATCCACCGTTGTTTGCCGCTGCACCGATAGATGGCGTTCAGCAGTCCCTTCATAGCCAGGAGCTAGTAACGTCACAAATAGAGTGACGTATTTGATGACGTTGGACGTACAAACCCGATGTAAACTCGGCAGTTACACACTCGTTATTGGTAATGCGGCTTATGCAGAACTTACACGGTGAACAACCAAACAACCGTTCAACGCAGATATAAGCAGCTTTTATTAGTAAGGCTGTAAATAAGTAAATCGACAGATTCTACACATGAAACCACTTCAAATACACCCAAGTCCTTAAAATTCAGATAATTTGAGGTTTTAAACTTATTTTTGACTACCCAATTACAATAATTTTATAACTTTGCTCTTTGAGGGAAAAATTCCCATATTTTATGAAATGGCTGACTGGCCTTTTGTAGGCGAAGCTGGAAAGTAGGGTGGGATACCGATATTGATATTATCAAATATTATCAAACATCAATATTTTGTTAACGCTATCCGATATTTTGACATTTGATATTTCAGTTCCGATAATATTGTGATATTAATTTTTTATAATACTGAGGGTGAAGAGGGACTTAAACATAACATATTTATTTATAAAATTGGCAAAAATCAACGTTTCAGGCAATATCAAGTTAAGAATTAATTGAATTAAAACTTAAGTTTTAACAGATTCAACACATTCAACAGATGACTATCAGCATTTAGTTACACTCATTTTCTGCACTTCTGGTTGTCAATTTGAGTTTTGCTGCCATAAGGACGTCTCATTTACACTTACTCATCAGAAGTAACAACAGAAAAGCAGTGATGCCAAACCATTTCTTAAATCGCTATAGGGTATAAATCTGCATTAAACAAAATAGGTTTGTTCCTAGAGCACTCTGAAACCACGAACATATAGTTCATGCATGCGCATAATATCAGTTTTCATACGTCGTGCAGCAAAACTGTCAATGTGCACATTGCAATCTATGTGTTTCTGAGAGCTCTAGAGACAAGCCTATTATCATAGGTAATCCCACAAGAGTTGACAAGTTTATCGATAGATTCACGACTGCGCAGCAGGAGCGAATTTATCTGATGAAACTTGTCAACTCGAGTTGGATTTATTAAGACTATTCCATGAATGAAAATGTAATGGAATATACAAATAATAATTACTTTCATGCTTTGTTGTATAAAAACAAAACTAACAGCTGCAAGTTCACAGCATACTATGAATATCAACCATCCATGAATCAATTTGAGTTACCATGTCCTTGTTGTGACCAATGCTACGATATGAGTTACCATGTCCTTATTGTGACCTGTGCTATCAATGGTAGCAATCAATGTAAAACATAGTTAACTTTATTCAGGTAAGCTAACAGCAGAACAGACTAAAAGCAAATGAACTGGCACCGAAATGAACATTTATATTATTTCAATTTCCAAACTAGTTATGTTGTATAAAATAATCTGTTTTCCTGCTGTTTTATGGCAACATGCAACATGTTAATCGCGGCACACTGATCCTTATGTGTCCAGTAACGAGCAGCCCATTTTATCAGGTAAAACACCTTCCTCATATTAATAGCAAGCATTTTATAAGATAAACGGTCATGATTGGTCTATATCTGAGGAATTGCTAAACTTATTGGTCAATATCAAATACGCGGCATATGAGTGGAATAGTCTTAGTAAAACTTTCGATATTAATGAATATTGATATTTTCTTACTGATATTATACTGTTATCATTATTAGTAATCGATATTCATATCGATATTTTGTTTCCAATAACCCATCCCTACTGGAAAGATAGTCAGACTGAAAAATTCATTTGCCATAGCCGGGATTTGAACCAAAGATCTTCGGTTCTCCTTGCTGCTGCTCTGCACTTGAGCTACCATGGCAACGAGATATGGCATTGAATTTTTCAGTCTGATTCTACCTCTCCAAGGTTCATATAGACCAGTGTTCCCTAAACTGTGTTCTGTGAAACATCAGTGTTCCGTAAGGCATGTGTAAGTGTTGCACTGCGATCCTTCTAGCAGCTGATGCCTAGTTCTTATCGAGAACCAACCAATTTCATTGTCACACGTGACATGTAACAGCTAGCGTTGGCAGTGTACTGTTCCCCTTCTACTACTCTCAACAATGATAAAATAATGTTATTCTTGTAGAAACTGTTCTCGGGTTTCCAGTCGGGTAGTTATAGAAGTACATTCTGAGCTTTCGGCGACTGTCTGTGTCGTCATCTTCGGAGAAGTGAGATCCAGAGGTTGTGGTGTTGTATATATACCCATGGTAGGACTAGTTAGATGCAGTCGTGGATCCTGATTGGTCGGTGGAAGTAAACGATCTCTCCCTCCATGATTGGAGCAGAGAAATAGTAGGTTGCCAGGAAGCGGCCAATTGGAACCCTCCATCTCTATTGATGTTATTGGGGTTCATTCTGATGTGAAAGGTTTCTTTGATGAGACGGTCCCATAATCCCGTGGTAGAAGCCAGTATCGCTGTGTTGAGGTAGTCCATCTCGTGGCCCATGTCGAGACAATGAGTCGTATAAATAAAACGAAGCCACTGCTACCAAGCCGTTGCTTATGAGAAGGTTGAAAATCTAGCACCCGCTGTCTGTTTCGTATAAATAAAAACTTCCCCTCCCTGCCAAGCCGCGGCTCAGGCTACTGGTAGCAAGTGCTTGGATACCTGCATCCCATATTGCACGACACATAGCAGCTGAGTAAACAAACATGCCATTTGACTGTCTGTGCAGCGATTTAAAATTTAAAGTTTAGTATAATGTATCAGAATGGTTGAAGAAAATAGTGTATTTCAAAAGCAGATCGTGCAAATTCTGAAAATTCACAAACGAGTACTGAATAAAGCTCAACTGCCAGAGTGCAAAAAGAAAAAATCTCTAGCAGTAACTGTTTTCAAAAGTCAGCTAGAACGAGAATGTAACGTAGTGTTAACTGAAAACCAGATTTTAAGAAGTATTAGTAATTTGAAGAAGAGGATAAAGTAAAATTCGACCTGAGACTCACTGCGAATAAGCCGATAGTCTTAAAAAATTGGGAGAGAACCCGAGAAGAAAAGGAAAAATTAGAAATATAAGTACTGAATTTAAAGAAAGAAAAACTATTTTGGGAGAAAGAAAAGAGACAAGAGTGTGAGGCCTAGTATACAAAAGTCCTGGATATCCAAAGGTCCTGGGTTCAAGTCCCAGTGTCAGAGGAATTTTTCTCCTACAATATTCTCTAGTATTCATGTTTTATTAGTAAACCTTGATTTTAGGGAACTAAAAATTATGTTTATTTCTGTAAATTAATATATTAAGCATTTAACTAGAACAGTAGACACATACAATTATACTTATTTCTAATAAACAAAAGTTAACATTTTATACTAATAAACACATTTCATACTTAACAGTGTCCCACATTAATATATGTAGTTCTTTTATTAATATTTCATTAGTTCCCATAATTAATTAATTTATAAAATACGTTCGTTTTGAATCTGCTTGCTATATAATAGATTAGAAGTTAACCTATTTAGTTTACAGTATTACAATTTGAAATAGCGTTTTAGTATATTGTGATACAATTGCCGTAAGCGGTGCATACGGATCGAGGAAAGAGTTTGACAAAACGAGGCGCTTGCATACTGTTTTTTGCACGATGAATATTTATATAAATTTATTTATATTAATTGAGATATTAGCTGAAAATATTATGTATATACACTATTGAAGATGGATGTTATATTTTAGAAAGTGATTCGCATATGTTGGTTGTTATGGGGACCGAATATTTGTCCTGTTAAAGTCGCCTTGGTTCCGGTCTTGTATTATGATGATTTTACTTACGGCACTTGTGCTTTTTGTAATTTTTTACCGCACGGAGATTTCTTTTGTTTTCATAGCAACAAGATTGCGTGCGGGAATGTCAAGTTACGATCCACGGCAACAATATTCGTAAGTACCGCTAATTAGTTACGTCGTTCAAAAAAAGGATTAATCACGTTTGAAATATTTTAGTTCATATTGATACCAGTAAAATATGAGAATGTGTTAGACCTATAATTATGTATTAATTTTGTGATTATTATTATTATTATTAAAAAGAAAAATAACAAAGTTAAGTTACAAATGTTTTACAATTTTATTGTACAACCGGTTCTTTACATCTGTGCACATCATAATCCATACGTTCCTTATAAATTACTCATATTGGTTAAAAATCACCCCCATGAACCCCGCCAATACGATTAAAAACTTCACTTGAGCAAGCTGAGTCCGCAAATGAGGTACCTCAGAAAAAAGCAAGCAGCTGCTACCAACAGAGAGCCGCGGCTTAGTTTTATTTATACCAAATCCTAAGCAGCGGCTGAGCTGTCAAGGTTGTTGAGCAACGGCTAGGCAGGTGGCTGAGGAAGCCGCTTTTTATTTATACCAAACCAAGCAGCTGCTAGGAATTATCGAGTTTTGAGCCACTGCTTGGTTTTATTTATACCACCAAATGTTCGGCAATGGCGGACTTTTCAGGTTGCCCCAGACGGTAGTGCCGTTTGTGCTCCTCAATCCTGGTGGAAATATGGTGTCCTGTCTGACCAATATAAATCTATAACCCGAGCCCTTAAAAGGACCGTTTCTTCAGCACTGGGGGATAAAGACGAGAATGTTAAGCAGGCATTCATCCCGTACACTGGCCCTCTCTCCGGGAAGATCTCTCGACTGCTCGGCCGCCACAAGATCAAGACGATACACCTACCTCCTACCAAAACCCGGCTACTACTAAGACCTGTGAAAGATGACCTTGGATTACAGAGACCCGGAGTTTATGGAATTTCTAGTAGTTGTGGAAAGATTTATATTGGTCAGACAGGACGCCACATTTCCACAAGGATTGAGGAGCATAAACGGCACTACCGTCCGGGGCAACCTGAAAAGTCCGCCATTGCCGAACATTGTCTTGACATGGGCCACGAGATGGACTACCTCAACACAGCGGTACTGGCTTCTACAATGGGATTATGGGACAGTCTCATCAAAGAAGCCTTTCACATCAGACTGAACCCCAATAACATCAATAGAGACGGAGGGTTCCAATTGGCCACTTCCTGGCAACCTGCTATTTCTCTGCTCCAATCACAGAGGGAGAGATCGTTTACTTCCACCGACTAATCAGGATCCACGACTGCATCTGACTAGTCCTACCATGGGTATATATACAACACCATAACCTCTGGATCTCATTTCTCCGAAGATGACGATGCAGACAGTCGCCGAAAGCTCAGAATGTACTTCTATAACTACCAGACTGGAAACCCGAGAACAGTTTCTACAATAAAATAGTAGAAAGTCCTTTTTCCATTGTATGTATATTGAAACAAAACAAAATTAAATTCACAATGGATATCTTTTTATTATTAATACAACGTTTCGGCACAAACCATTTGGCCTTCATCAGGTACAGCAAGAAGAAAAATTAAACTGATAAATAAACAAACTCAAAAAGTTTCCATGGATATGACTTGTTTACAAAGTTGAAATGTCGGATACACCGCCTTCTGGAATATCCGGAAAAACGACGTGAAAACTTGAAGTTCTTCCGAACCTTCTAATCCACTCATCTGGGATGTTATAAGGGGTGTCCAAATTACAGACGTCAGGAGGGGAGGGAAAAGATACAGACCGTTTACAGTTTTTTAAATTCTTAATCATATTCAACCAAACTTCTCCAAGGTCTCCATCGTATCTATTCAAATTATCTTGGCTATCAATAATATTCACCGCTTCCAAGATTTTCCTTTTAATGGGTCGGGTTCGATTTTCAGAATCTTGAGATTATTGATATGGTGTTTATTATCAATCATATGCTGGCTTAAACCGGTTGCCGGCCTCCCAAGCCGTACATCTCTTTCATGCTCTTTCATTCTCACCTTGAAAGATCTAAAATGGAGCTACCTGGAATATATTCAATAACTTGCAAAGAGTGCAGGGGTTCTTACATCGGTGAAACCGGGAGATCTTTCAAGGTGAGTATGAAAGAGCATGAAAGAGATGTACGGATTGGGAGGCCGGCAACCGGTTTAAGCCAGCATATGATTGATAATAAAAACCATATCAATAATCTCAAGATTCTGAAAATCGAACCCAACCCTATTAAAAGGAAAAATCTTGGAAGCGGTGAATATCATTGATAACCAAGATAATTTGAATAGATACGATGGAGACCTTGGAGAAGTTTGGTTGAATATGATTAAGAATTTTAAAAATTGTAAACGGTCTGTATCTTTTCCCTCCCCTCCTGACGTCTGTAATTTGGACACCCCTTATAACATCCCGGATGAGTGGATTAGAAGGTTCGGAAGAACTTCAAGTTTTCACGTCGTTTTTCCGGATATTCCAGAAGGCGGTGTATCCGACGTTTTGACTTTGTAAACAAGTCATATCCATGGAAACTTTTTGGGTTTGTTTATTTATCAGTTGAATTTTTCTTCTTGCTGTACCTGATGAAGGCCAAATGGTTTGTGCCGAAACGTTGTATTAATAATAAAAAGATATCCATTGTGAATTTAATTTTGTTTTGTTTCAATAGTTTCTACAATGTATTCGTCGGGAGAACCTTCAAAGTTTTAATGTTATTCTTCTTTCTTAAGTGACAAACATGTGTGTGAAACAGGATTTTTCAAATTATGCTTCAAAAAAGACAAATTTCAGAAGCAGACTTAATGCCTCATCTGACATGAGGATCTAGTTGTCATAGTACTCTGACCTTCAAGAAGATCTGTGATGGTAAGCAGCAAAAACATCCAAAAACACGAGTTTCCATATTCCAATTTTATTGTTGGATCATTAGCATGGATTTGAAATTTGTTTGGTAATTACTTTTTGATTACTCTAGGCTAGAAGGTCACAAAAAATTTGTCATTAAGTAAAAAACTTGAATTCTTAAAATTGTAACATTTATTTTAAGCTATCACAAAGAAAGTTATTACTTTTTGCTGTGACTCTGAGGGTTCCAACAGAAAGTGTCCCTTGGCCAAAAAAGTTTGGGAAACACTGATGAAGACTGAGATGAAATGAACTTTAGATTAGCTTTAACACAATTAAATATTAAAGTTTAGGCTGACTGTTTCCATTTTGAATCTCTGATCTCATAATACCAAATTACTGACCCTTAAAATAGTATTTATACTTTGATTATTTACTTATTTATTTATAATTTTATAAAGCATAGATATACTTAAAGTGCTTGGAATAATAGATGATGTAGTGAAAAAGATCTACCAGAACATACTGAAAGATTCCTTAAACATACTGCATAATCATTTGTATGGCATTTTTAAACTTTAAACTTTCAATTTGAATTATATTCTTACGCTATGCATTAATTCATCAATTAAAATTGTACATTATGTTATTCCGGATCTGAATGGTCACCCGGAATCCCGGGCAGATGTTTTAAAATAAAAATTCATTATCATTGTATAAAGAATGTGCTGCCTATACTTACTCAAAAAGATGTTTTGCCCACACAATACAATGGATAGGCTCTGAGGGATGATTACGTATAGTACATCCTGGGAATGTCTTCTGTTTAGTTTTCATTGTACACTCATAACATTGGGTGAGTCCTTTTTTTATCAGCTCCACTTGACCATCATAACCAGCTGTGCCACTTTCGATAAGAGGCACATCTGATGCCAGACACATGCGGTTCACATGGTTTCTAGCAGCTCGATTATCCAATGCATTTAACACCACAGAAAATTGTTTGAAGAAATTAACTCCATAATCTGAACTGTAAATAAGATATTTCGTTAACTACATGAAAAACAAACTGGAAAAAAAAAAAGAAGTGTAATTATAGAACTGTCTGCTACAAATCTTTCTTCACCTTTTGAAGTCTATCATGAAATGTACTGCCTTCCTATCAATTGAAATTCCCAGACTGAAGGAAAGAGCAATTATACAAGGGTTGTCCAGAAAGTAAGGAACGATCTGGCATTTAACTAAATAATAACAAAAGATATCAACACAAAACTTTATTTACAAAGATACAGTAACTTACCTTACACTATGTCTCAATGTAATCACCATTGCTGTCAAGGCATTTATTGTAAGGTGGTTCCAGTTTTTCAAAGCTGATGTTATATACTCTTCTACCCCCAAAAGACCTGAGCCAGGATGTAGCTGCCGCTTTGAGGCCTTCATCAGTTGGGAACTCTTTTCCACCCAAAAGTCCTTTAGTTCGGAAACACATGAAAACCGCTGGGTGCCATATCAGGGCTATAAGAAGGAAGTACACAAACTTCCCACTTAAAACCCTGAAGTTGTGCCTGTTTTTGAGCAGCCAAATGAGGACGAGTGTTATTGTGAAATAAAAACAACTTTTCAGACAACTTTCCACCTCTCTTGTTTTGGATAGCATGTCGTGGTTGTTAAAGAGTTGCACAATAGGCCTCTGCATTTATTCCTTGTCTTCTTGGCAGAAACTCCACCCTCAGGTCATTGGTGGTAGAAGAATATACCACGATTACGTTGAGAAACAGAATACGGTACTGTATCTCTGTAAATAAAGTTTGTGTTAATATCTTTTGTTACTATTTAGTTATGCCAAATTTCCGGACAATCCTCGTAGATTCTTGAATGTCGTCAGTTGGCTGCCATATGCGGTTGAAACAGCTCCACAAAGGTATTTTCAAATTACCAAAAAATTAATAAGTGTCATCTGTAAGTGTTAACAGAACAGTTAATAATTTGAATAAATTTATAGATCCAATCGCCCACATTAAAACTGCAGTTGAACAACCTACAGTAGGAAATGAAAAGATGAAAGCTATCTATATAAGCCTACAAACCAATATTTTAGACACTTTTTACCATAAACGGACAAACTGAAGTTTTGATTTTTTATCTGGGAAAGGAAAAAGTTTCCAGATTTTTTTCTATTAATAATCTTAGATAAATCATCTTACATTAGTTCCATAAATACTTTTGAAGCTTACTGTTAGTGCAATACAGTAGTGAGTGTCAAAAGTTAAAACAGTTAACTAAGTTCACAGCAAGTTACTGCATCACTATAAAATGGACAACATTAAAAAATTCTTTTAAATTCAATTGGTATAAAGGTATTTTACAAATGATGATATTACAGCACAAAAAATAAAAGAATTAAAAAAAAAAAATTTAATTCCCTCAAAATTTGCTGCCTTTTCTAGGTTTGCCGCCCTGGGCAAATGCTCAGACTGCCCATCTATAAATCAGGGTCTTACAGTGGCAACGTTGCTGCAAAAACCTATGTCTATTATAATGTCCTAATTAATATGCTTTCACAATCCCTTGGGGCTACTCATGTAGGGGTGGAAACCATTATCCACATATAAGGATCCTTCACTGCAGGCTTTACTTTTGAGTAAGCTTTTTAGATCGACCTGGATAAGCGATCTTAAATGTAACCAATAACTCGTACGTCCTTAGGAGCTGCAATGAAAATAAAACGACCTCCAAAAATGCATTCAAGTTTCACTGTTTTCAAAATGGCAGAATCTGCATTCTGTTAAATTTAGCAGGAAATTAGTGGAAAATAAGGAAGATTCTATTCAGTTACATTTTATTGGGGAATGTCATTGAAATATCATGATGGCCACATTGAAAAAAGCAGGCTTGAGTACATAGCAGAAATTTTAAGCACTGCTAAAGAAAATTAAGTCTGAGTTTAACGTATTATTGAGGGAAAAAATGGATTAATTCCATTCTTAGAAAACTTCAATTCCCATCTTCTCCTTCCTATAACACATCAAATAATCCACTCAAGGGGACCTTCTTTAAAGGGGCACTGAACCAAATTTTTTACTTTATCTTAAAATAAAATATGATTCTCGCTAAGTGCAGAGTCGAAAACCATTTCTTTTTACGTTCACTCATTCTCATTCTGTGAGCAATTTAAGTTATATTGTTGCAAGGCTGTGACGTCACGCGGCTACCGCGCCGTCAGCAGTTTCAGTTTGGCTTGCTCTGTATTGTGTGAAAGGTGCCGGTCCTGTATTTCCTAGTATTGTTTATTGTGTAGTGTAAGTGAAGATGCCTGCGTGCAGTGCTTACGGTTGTTCAAATAATTCTGGTGTCCATAGGAATGTTGGTTACTATGTATTCCCTGATAAAAACAAGAACAGACGTTTGTACAACAAATGGGTTTCTTGCATGAAGCGTAAAAATTTTGTTCCAACAAAAAATTGTAGAGTATGTGGAAAGCATTTTGAAGAAGATGATTTTAATGAATCGGATATTTTAAAAATCAGAATATTGAAGGATGAAAAATTCAGGTGCCCTAGACTAAAAGACAATACGGTACCTTCAAAGTTTTTAGTAGGAAGTAAAGAAATTCCTTCTCCCAAGAAAAGGAAGTCTAATTACTTTAAAAAGGGGGAAGTGTTGGAATTAATTGATAATTCAATAACTGATACTAAACAAGAAAAGAGAAGCTACACAAGTTTATGAATGTATGCATGTAGAGTTGAAGACTGACGCAGAAATACAGTGTGAGTTAGGCACAGAAATTTATAGAGCTGCAAATTCTATCTATATGAACTACGTTGATGAACATGACACCTCGGATGAAAAGGATGAAGATTACGTCCCCGATGAAATCACTAGCGAAGGAGAATAAGATGGCATAGAAAATATCAACTTGTCGGAAAAATATTCTTTTGTGTTTGTCTGTATAAGTGCCCTTCTTACACTGTTCAGTATATGCCATACATGTGGCGCTCCAGTTAATGAACGTAAAGTTGAAACGAGAGGAATAATGTTACGAATAAAAACTCATTGTGTGAATGGGCATACATACGAGTGGTCTTCTGGAAGCATAGGTGGAAGTTTAAAAAGTAATGTGTTCATAGCCTCAGGAATGTACCTATGCAGATTAACATTTAATTATTTATCAGCTTTCTCAAATTCTATTAAGCTATTATTTTTTTTCTGAATCATACTTCTATAGGCTTGTAAAGAAATTTGTATTTCCTTCCGTACACAAAACGTGGTTAAAAGAAAAAGAAGCTAACTATGTAGATGCTATGAGTGATTTAAATTTACGTTTATGTGGAGATGGACAATATGACTCGCCTGGTTTTTCTGCCAAGTATGTGACGTATTCCATTATGAATTTAGCAACGAATAAAATACTAGATTTTGTAATTGTACAAAGAGGAACTGTAGCTGGTGACATTGAAAAAGGCTGCTTGTGAAAAAATAATAAGCACAATGAATGAGAAACTCCCTATTAAATTGTTCCTAACGGACAGACACACAGGTGTTAGAGCTTTAATGAAAAACAAATTTTCACACATACACCATGAATTTGATGTTTGGCACCTTGCTAAATCTCTAATGAAAAAGATTAACAATTTGCTGAAATCCTCTGTCATTCATGAATGGAAACAATCAATTTATAATCATTTATGGTGGGCATCGTCTACGTGTAAGAATGACAGTATACTGCTAAAGGAGAAATTTACCTCAATTCTCAATCACATTGTTAACATTCATAGCTGGGAGGGTAATGAGAAATACCATTCATGTGCTCACGACGTGCTAAGTGCTGATAAAATTAAAAATACTAAATGGCTCAGTAAGCATTCGAAAGACTACCATGACCTATATAACATCATTATGAATACCAGATTTTTAAATGATATTATGCATCTCAATCATTTTTGTCACACAGGAAGTCTTGAATCCTATCATAGCGAACATCTTAAATATGTACCAAAAAGAACCCATTTTTCATTTGAAGGCATGTATTTACGGTCAATGATAGCAGCTCTTGACCACAACTTCCATCAAGGAAAAAGAGTCGTGGGCGGTTCAGTGGAATTTTCTAAATCATGTGGGGATTGGGTTTATAAGAGGAAGTACGACAAGAAAACATTTGAGTGGAGGCGAAATCTTGTAAAGAAAACTGTCAATGAAGTTAATGAACACACATCTCTGAAGTGTCCGTATGTAATACCAGATGTTACCGATCGGAATGACATACCATGCAATATGGGTTCACTCCACAAAACCAAACCTTCAAAAGCGGAAATAAGAGAGAGGTACTTTTCTCGGATGGGATTAACTTTGTGAATGAAGAATGCAAACAAAGAAATTAATATGATAAGTTGAAGTGAGTTTCGGTAGGAGAGAAGTGTAATTACAACAATGGATACTCAACAGTAAAGAGTGCAAAAATAAAACTAATATTATGTTGTATTGGGGCTGTTCCGTGTGTAATGCTCCTGGTCAGACCCGAGCTAGCCGGGTGACGTCACGACGCGCTGCTATAGACCGCTACAACTCGGAAAGTTTTTATTTTCGCCATAGTAATGCACAATCAGAGCTCTTACTCATTTGTAAATAAAATATATATGTAATTTTTTAGTTCAGTTCCCCTTTAATTGCAACACTTGTATTTCTTCTTACGTCCTTTATTTCACTTGTTTTTAATGACAATAACAAAATACCACCTCTAGCAAGCGCCTCTTCTGCTTGTTGCCATTTTGGAAAGTGTACTCCCCTACTAGTAAATAGTAATAATGTAAATGGGGAATCCACTCGTAAACTCCTCCTAGCATACGAGGTAACTGCAAATGTAAAGCCTGCCCTCAACCCCAAGCTCAAACGAAGGCAAAATATTAAACATACTGCTTTGCGAAGAACATACAGTGGAAGATCTTGGTGGCAAATAACCTATGTAGGGTAGAGATTGGAGTCCCAAATTTCCATGCTTATGGTGGAGTACATTTCAGCTGTTACTCCCTCTCACCTCCACCACTTCCCTCGTCCAACATTTATAAAAAGCTCACATTATGTTGAGATAGCTCTTCGTGTATAAAAGGCAATAGCATCCATAATGACTGCAGAGAGACAGAACATGTTAAATGCTCAGACTGACATTAATTGCACAACCCAAATACAGTCAAAAGAAATACTTTAAAACAGTGTTTCTCAAATTTGGGTTCCTGATCCCAAGAGGGAAGACACAATGTCGTATGAAGAGGGGTTGCAAAATAAAATTATAGAAAAGATCTTCTCAAAGGGGGGGGGGGGAAACATATGATACTCTTCTTTTGAAAAAATTCCAAAGGGTTGCTTTTAAAAGACTGAAGTTTGGTTTCCAAGTGCCAAACAAACTGATTTTGGTTTCACATTTTAACCAGATAGGAAATGAAAACAATTAACACACTACGACTACAAACCAGCCAATTAAATGGATCCATGTTTTAAATAACTGCTATGTACAATCTCCTCCTCCTCCTCTTCTTTGCAGAACCATAGGATACCATTAACATGTTAAATGCTCAGACTGACATTAATTGCACAACCCAAATACAGTCAAAAGAAATACTTTAAAACAGTGTTTCTCAAATTTGGGTTCCTAATCCCAAGAGGGAAACACGATGTCATATGAAGAGGGGTTGCAAAATAAAATTATAGAAAAGATCTTCTCAAAGGAGGAAAAACATACATATTACACTACGCAACATGATACTCTTCTTTTAAAAAAATTCCAAAGGGTTGCTTTTAAAAGACTGAAGTTTGGTTTCCAAGTGCCAAACAAACTGATTTTGGTTTCACACTTTAACCAGATAGGAAATGAAAACAATTAACACACTACGACTACAAACCATCCAATTAAATGGACCCATGTTTTAAATAAATGCTATGTACAATCTCCTCCTCCTCCTCCTCCTCCTCCTATTCTTCTTTACAGAACTACAGGATACCATTAGGCTCACTTCGTTTTAGAAAGGTGAAGTTAGACTGATAAATTCAATGCCATAGCTGGGATTTGCCGATGCTCTTACCAACTGAGTTACCATGGCAACATGCCTGTACAATAATAAATTCTCCAACTGACTCACACATCCCAGTATACCACCAGGCGTTCTCAGTATGACATACCAACCCAGCGCCGACTTACAAACTCGTATGTGCTTTAAGACCCGGGCTTCATAATAAACCACTAGTAGGTCACAGTGGAATGATAATTCTTTCATACTGGCTGTGTGTAGGCTAATTCAGACTGAAAAATTCAAAGCCATTGCCGGGATTTGAACCACTATCTTTGGCTCTCTGTGCCGCTACTCTTACTAACTGAGCTATCATGGCAGCACTTCGTTTTGTTGCAAGTTTATCCATTTTGCAATGGAAACTGAAAAAACAATATTTCTCTAACTAAAGCAGAACCCAACTGGTCCAAACTAATTGGAACCGGGGTCTATTTGGGTAGGCAAAAATTCAGATTAACAGAGTTCATGTATAATGACATAATTAGGCACAGATATGAAGTCTACAAGTTAATTGTAGGCTACTCAGTTGCTGTAACGTTCAGCTGAATTGCAGATATCAATTGCAAAATGTTGTGAGTGCTTTTAGTGGATTTACTGTAGGCCTACTGTATTGTGTTAGTTACCGTATGTTCTTACTCAGTGAAGTGATTTTAATTTTCACTGTTTGACTAAAAATTGGGTTTGGATTATTTGGGATTTGGAGTGGCAGGGTTCGAACTAATGGGTTGCTGCCGTACTTTTACTAAGCACACACTAACAGCTGAGCACTCTATGTTCTCCATTTCCCATACCGATTTGTTTATGGTGTTAAAAAGGGTAAGTTCACGTTTCAAACATGTCAAGATCTATACATATGCAATATAATTATGTGACAAGAAGAAATATAAGCACATCACTAACAAGTAGGCTATGTAGACAGTTTGAAACAGTTGCTCACATAAGTTAAATCATTATTGTTATTTTTTTTTCACAGAGGTGCAAAGTTTCTAATTTATATTTCTGGGGCAAAAAGTTTGAGAAATGCTGGTCTAAAGGAACTGTGTTCAGGAGGGAACAGTCATTCCTGTACAAATCTCTACTGATCTTCAGAATGAAACACGCACTGTCCAAAGATAAAATTGTGCATGTCTAACTTATATGAAAGAACAAACAACTTACTTTGTAATGCTGTCATGATATGCCTTTATATTAACATTTGGGTTAAATTTCAATGCACTTTCTCGAGCAACTGCAGCTTTTGATTTCCCAACATGTTGCTTTTGAAAAAGAAATTGTCTATTCAGGTTGCTTACATCAATGGTATCCAAATCAACCTGGAAAAAAAATAATATTCTATTTCACATCAGAGTTGGGTCTCAGTTGTACAGC
The DNA here is from genome assembly GCA_964059195.1 of Ectobius pallidus. Lineage (NCBI taxonomy): Eukaryota > Metazoa > Arthropoda > Insecta > Blattodea > Ectobiidae > Ectobius > Ectobius pallidus. Next base: position 109,069,436 of record CAXKWD010000003.1, on the reverse strand, counting down.
AGACCCCAACTTGCTACAGGCTGTACACTCCTCTGAGCTAACTAATAAAAGCATGGAAAGATTTGTATGTGCACTAGTAAGAAGTTAAGTAGATTATAATTATGTTTAAGTCTATTTACATACACTAGGCCTTGGGAGAGATATCTAGCAGCAGCATTTAAACTACTAGCAGCGACGTTAGTGCCATCTACGTGTAAAATGGTGAAACTGAAAAAATTAAATAATTTGTTTCTCCTTTATTCTCTTCTCTTTTTCTCTTCCTTTCCCGTCTCCTTCCTCTCTTATTCTCACCTCCTCTTCACCCTACCTACCATTTGAGACCTATTCCGAACCGTAAATTTTGGATTGACCAGGATTCAAACTCGAGATTCCTAGCACTGTAGCCAGGAGCCTTATCTATTATGCCACGAGTGAACGTTGAGCAGTGAAGGAAGCTTCCATATATTTTAGTTATGGTAGCTTGCATAGCCTACATGAGAAGAGCTATAACGTAAGAATAAGTTTTTATAATTTTGAGATATTTTGTTAGCTATACAAAAGAGCAGTGTTGGTGCAAGGGAATTTTCCTGCATCAATTAAGCCGTATTTTATGTTATAATACGGCGTTTTTTTTTTAATTGTGAAATATTATGTATGGTGCAAGGGTATTTTTTTATTATGAAATGTTATTTTGTTTTTATTATAATTGTGAAATGTACTGTTGGCATAAGTTATATACCAGGTACAGTGTTTTTTATAATTGTGAAATATTATATGACCGCCGGTGGTCTTGTGGTTGGCTTCACTGACTACAGATCCGTCGGTCCGGGTTTGATCCCCGGTACCTCCTCGGATTTTTCTGAGGTAGGGAGGTCTGGTAGGGGTGCACTCAGCCTCGTGATCAAATTGAGGAGCTAATTGATAGAGAAGTAGTGGCTCTGGTCACGGAAACCACCATTAACAGCCATGGGTGTCAGCATGCTAACCACATGCCCCCTAATCCTGCCATCTGCCTATGGTACACGACGCAGCAGTTGGGTGGTAGGCCAAATCCCTCCAGGGATGCAGCGCCATGGAGTTTAGTTTTAGAAATATTACATTTGGTGCAAGGGTCTTTTTTTTTTTATTGTGAAACATTATTACTGGTGTTGAGCAGTGGCCAGCGGGTGCCAGGGTTGTTATGAAAAAGTCGGTTTTATCCACTTTAAAAAAGCCAGGCATTTTATCCTGATAAAATCAAATTGAATAAAAATAATAGAAGTTTCTTTCATGTTTTTATTCCCATACATCACAAATTTAAAAATTACACATTCAGAACCTGTAGTACCGTACTTACTGAGTGCAAATGCAGAGCTACCAGTTTTATCCACTTGAAAAAAGCCAGGCATTTTATCTGGCTAAAATCAAATTGAGTAAAAATAATTGAAGTTTCTTTCATGTTTTTATTTCCAAACATTATAATTTAAAAGTTAAAAGTTAAAAGCTCAGAACCTGTAGTAGCCTACTTACTGAGTGCAAATGAACAGCTACCAGTTTTATTCACTTGAAAAAAGCCAGGCATTTTATCTGGATAAAATCAAATTGAGTAAAAATAATTGAAGAATCTTTCATGTTTTTATTTCCAAACATCACACATTTAAAAGTTACAAGCTCAGAACCATGAAATTGTATTTAGTGTAATTTAATACCACTTCACTGTGTAATTCCCAGCAATAGTTAATTACCGTATTTACTCGAATATAATGCACTCTGAATTTAATGCACACCCTGAATTTAATGCACACCCTGATTTTGGTTACAAGTAGGCCTATAGGCATGGTTCATCAATATTCACTAATGTGTTCATCACTGGAATCCCTGGAGGTGCTTATTTTGTATTGCTAAATGGACAAACAAAAGCATTAAATGAATGTTTCACAATAAAAGCTGATACCGCTCTTAAATAAGTTTAAAATCGACAATGCACAATATTCCACATTTGCACTACAGAATCGACGAAAACAAATTTTTCATTATGTTTCAGAAGTTAAATTTCATATGGTGTAGGCCAACGATAAAATGAATGAAGTCTAGAATTACAGCAATGCATTGTTATGCACATCAATATTACCGCCGATCTATGAAACGGATTTGTACTAGAATTGAATGCACCCTTGAATTTAATGTGCACCACAGTTTTGAAATCTACAAACGGACAAAAATGGTGCGCGTTATATTCAAGTAAATACAATAAATTCATCATTCAAATTTACGCTTCAGATATGTGTAACTGATGGAGAAATAAGTATAAAAAGTTCCTTTAGGTAGGCCTACAGGGTACAGGCTGAGGTAGATTTTATAGTGCTTTTTATTGAATTTATTGAAGTAGGGTATAGAATAAAAACTGAAATATTTGTTATAAAAAGAGAGTTGTTAATTATGTTTTAATTTATATTTTTTATTATATCATTTTTAATTTGGCCATGGATTATTGTAATTTTAGCCTTAGTTGGTCCTCATAAATTCTTTTCGGCAGGCCTACAGGCTGAGATTATGAGGTACATATTTTAAAGTGTTTTTGATTTTCAAAAATTCAAATCTCTACTTTTATGAGCGCTATTGAGAAACTAGTTGTTGATTTAAAGATTACTCATCAAGAGCTTTTCAACGATACCCCACAAACATGGTTTTAAAAAAATTTAATTTCCACCCTCACCCCCACAACCACTGAATCATTGGTGTCTAATTTATGCATACTAAGTTTCCCTCTAAACCCCATAGGGCCCTAAATATAATTTTTTCAAAATTTCAACCTGCTCCCACCTCCCCCAACCAGGAAAAATTGATTTTAGCCGGCTAAATTTGATTTTAGCCGGCTAAAATTGAAAAAAACTGCTGGTCAGGTCTTTTTCAATTTTAGCCGGCTTTTTAACAACCCTGCCTTCATGTGCTGATTATCTAAAAATCTGGGAGCCTCACATCCTGGAACCCTCTGAGCCTTCAATGGCCTTTAATAGGGAACACTTCACTTTTTTTACTTTTTTACTGGCATGTAGCCAACATCTATTTTCTTTTCCATGAAATACAAAGCTAATTCCTATATCATCTTTCTGCCTCAAATTAAGAACTTCAAACATATCATTGCGTGGATCTGTGGAGGTTATTAGAATTACAAAAAATATGTTTGCTTTTTCCCAGCATAAGTGGCATACACAATTGTATATACCTGGCCTTCATTGGAATGATCTTCCTGTTTATCAGTTACGCTTATGAAATAACGTATATCGCAATATTCTGGGGATTTGTACAGTTTGGTAGAAATTTTGTACAGATCAATTACTTTAACATGAAGAATGTCTCTGGAATGTGAAACGTCTTTGACATAGCCTAGTTCCATCTTTCATAACATTCGCAAACTGCAAAATAAAGAAAATCCTAATTTATTTCAGTACGGTATGAGTTTCACACACTAAGGCATTTGCTTCTTTGAGAGTCATCAACATGTACCTTTTTTGGACTTCAGTCTTTCCAGATTCTCTTTTATGTATAGGCCTATATATATGCGTGTGTGTGTATATAAAATCTTTACATCCTGGGCACATCCAACTTATATGATCAAGATTGAAAAAGGCTTGTGCAGTTTGACAACCTGCTGATTGAGGTTTTCAGTTTTGTCTGAAATTGGAGTTAAATCCTTGACCACAGATGAGCGCTTTCGTGGACTTGCGGGGAGAGCATTCAGAACCTTTTTCACAGCTTTTCCAAAGGATTATCTTGATTTGTATGGAGAATGTGTTGAAGCAGAATGGCCACAGTATTTTTCAAATGAGAAGCGTTTTCCTTCACCGCCAATCACGTGTACGAGCTAACGAAGTACCGCTAGCAGGAAGGGTCTTCCTTCCGTCTCGCCATCTCTGATTGGACCGCATATCTAAGCAGGAGAAGAACAAACCGCTTGTCATCTGCAAAACACAGTAGTTGAGGGAAGTTCTACAGTATTTCTACATTCTTCTTTTTTCTTACATCTCAATTTCTGTACTGCTACGTAATTAGTCATCTTAGTTTATTGAGTTGAAGGTGGTTCTTAGATGCTTCTTTAATTGCTTTCTGCTCTCTGTCTTTCTTTTTCATTTCTTCATGTAATCGCTGCATTCTTTTTTTCTTTTCCGGCACTCACGCTGACATTCTGCTGCTGTTTTACCCATTACGGTCACTGAAGAAATTGATACTCCAAATAATCCAATAAAATATTACAGATAATTTTCTGTGCCTAATAAAGTTCCAGTATGCTTGTTATTCTTAATTTAGTATTACATACCTTTTTTCAACTTAAACTACCAAGTTCATGTTAAGTGCTGTTTATTAGTAAGAGGCTCAGTGTGTGTAACAGGTTAAATGTAATTCCGTCACGGCCCTAAATGTTGATTTAAATATAATCCTGTGAAACAATTGATATGGTCTGGTTGTAAACCAGGCAAAACTAGCTTTGCATACAAATTTTCTCCCACCTACTGCCATTACTTTAATAGTAACGGAGAAAAATGTCCGTTTTTGTGACGGAATTACATGCCTAATGCACAGAAACTTCCAGTATTAATTAAAGTATATAAAATATTTTTAAAATACATGTATAAGTGCATTTAAAGAATCTTAATGAATACCAGTTACTAATTCTATGATTGATTGTTAAGTTTTTTACCTTTATTTGAAACAAAATTATCAATAACAATGGTGGAGAAATTCAGTCACGTACTTAGTGTAGGAATCCCTAACTGCACTAAATAAAATATATCTTCAAAAAACAAAATATTCCTGTGAAATATAATCCTTCCCCTATGTAAACATGGTTTTACTTTCTAATTACATTCATTTTTAGAAATCCATGTCCTGGTTGACTTTTTTCTGGAATGGCCCTTAAATCATATTTTGGGTGGCAACTCTTTGCTGGACCATAGGAATTAGGTGGCGGAGCACGCATTAGCTTGGAAGCCAGGGATAGCAGGGGAAGCAAGCCGGTGGGCGAGGGTGGGCAGAGCTACGTACCATTAAATCATATTGTGGGCGGCAACTCTTTGCTGAACCATAGGAATTAGGTGGCGGCACATGCATTAGCTTGGAAGCCAGGGATAGCAGGGGAAGCAAGCCGGCGGGCAAGGGTGGGTGGAGCTACACTGGTGCACGACCTAAATTTGTCTTTCGTCCATTTCCTTGAACCAAAGTAAGGGCAAGATGGAACTTTGCACCCCATGCTGCTCCTCTTTCCACTCGCCTGCCCGCTTCCCCACCTGTTTGCTTCCCGCATCCTGCGTGCCGCCTGCCCCGCTTCCCTGCAGTGCATGCCATGCCTGTAGCCACTGCTCAACACCGGTAATGCATAATTGCAATTGGCATGTCACCTAATATTTCACAATTATAAAAATTACCGATGCAACAAAATACCGTAGGTTATTTCACACAAAAAAAATACCCTTGCACCACACATAATACTTTACAACTATACAAAATGCCATATTATAACATGAAATATGGCTTAATTGATGCAGGAAAATTCCCTTGCACCAACACTACTCTTTTCATAACTAACAAAATATCTCAAAATTATAAAAACTGATTCTTGTGTTAAAACTCATGAAATCCCCCTATCATAACTCAAATAAGTTATATGAAAGATTCCTTCACTGCTTAACATTCACTAGTAGCGTAACGGTTAAGACTCCTAGCTATAATGCTAGGGGTCCCGAGTTCAAATCTCGGTCGATCCAAAATTTACTAGGCCTACCGTATTAGGAATAGGTTTCAAAGAATTAATTTTGTCCAAATTTGGTCTTGAGAATCAGCTTGGTATTATATGCGTAAGTGAACATTGGGCAAATGAATATGAGCTTCCTAACAATAAAATCGAGCACTACAGCTTAGTAAATAGTTATTGCAGAAATTCCCACATAAGGGGTGGCGTTGCAATTTATATCAGCAGCCTGCTTAATTACCCTGTCAGCAAATTGAATTTCGATACCCTGTGTGACGAACTAAATTTTGAAGCAACTGGGATAATTATAAAAATGTTTGAAGTTGGCAGTGGTATCCTTGTACAGGTCACCAACAGTAGCAGTATATTTTTAGAAAAGTTAGACAAGCTATTGAATGTTTTAAGCGAGACCAGATGGCAAAATTATGATATTATTGTAGGGGGTGATTTGAACTCAGAATTTGATATAACCACAGATAAACATAGCATTACAGAACTGCAAAATTTGCTAAGGGAATTCAACCTAAAATGTGTAAATGACAAACCTACTAGGGGATCATCATGTCTAGATAACATCTTAACAAATGTTAATTTTAGTGGTGAGTCGTGTGAGGTATCAGTATTTCCACACTCTGACCACGATGCAGTTTTAATGAAATACAAAATTAGGTGTAATGCTGGGACAAAAGAGGATGCAAGCTCTTATTTTAAAGTCGTGACTACCAGGCCTGTAAGCGACGATAATCTTGGAAAACTAAAAAATGCACTCATTAGTATGAACTGGATTGATCAATGCTTTCATGATTCGCTTTCTCTTTTAGAAAATGACTTAACGGCCAAGGTAATATTTGAAAGGTTTTTTAAAGTTTTCTTAAAATTGTTTAATGAAAGTATTCCAGTAAGGAAATGTAAAATAGTAGATAATGGTTTAAAAAAAAAGGTGGCAAGAAAAACTAATTCGTGGCACTCTCCTAGTTTAGAGAAAATGAAAAATAATGTTATATTATTACGAGGCATATATAATATACATAAGACTGTCAATGCTAAACTAGCCTATGTCAAGTGTAGGAATAATTATAAAGAAGCTATATCTGAAGCCAAAAAGGCACATAACTGTAAAAGTATTGAAACAGCTACTAATAGGTGCAAAACTGCATGGGATTTAATAAATAGTATTGCCAAGGACTCAAGAAGGGAGAAAATTAACATCTCTCAAAAAAATTTTAATGATTTTTTTCATTTCTTCTGTCGAAGAGATCGGCAATTCTATTGCAAAGCCTAATATTAATGCACTAGATCTTTCAGCTCAATTTTTTGTAAGTCATACACCTCATACAGCATTTACTTTTGCGGAGGTATCATGTGAGTTAGTCTTAAGTATTGTTAGAAACTTTAAATCATCAGACAGTCAAGACGTAATGATATATCATGTAATCTACTGGAAAGAGTGGTGGACTGTATTGCTTATCCTCTAACTTACTCTATAAATAAATGCATTTCAGAGGGTTATATATCAAATTTGTGTATATTTGTCCATGACATTCTCTATTACCAAGCTGTTTAACGACAATAAAATTATATTATTATTATTATTACCGGTAGGTAGGTAGGGTGAAGAGGAGGTGAGAGGAAGAGAGGAAGGAGACTGGAAAGGAAGAGATGAAGAGAATAAAGAACAAATATATATTTTTTGTTCCATTAGTTGCATAAGAGATGGCGCTACCATCGCTGCTAGTAGTTCAAATGCCACCGATAGGGGAGGGAGTTAGAGAGTTGGAATGAGGGACTCGCATGGGGCGTAAAGTTCCATTTTCCCAAAGTAAGTACATTTGGGAAAATGACACATTGCGACTCACCCGAGTCCCCCACCCCCTACTCTCAATCCGAAATAGCTTATTTTGTTGCAAGGGTCGTTTTTATAATTATGAAATATTATGTGGAGGAGCAAGGGTATTTTTTTGGGGGATGGTCCACCTCTCTACTACAAGTAATATTTTAATTTTAAAAGCACGGAAAACGACCAAATTTGATGTTATATTATCCTTTAAAACCTATAGATTCCATTTATAAGCACCATATATTTGTTCAAAGGTCCTAAATACAAGTAAAAACGTGAAGAAGTAGGGACAAAATTAACCTAAAATGGCGCTGGGAACTGCTGTCAAAACACGAATCTCCATGCGCTGGCCGATGTTCTGTTTTCATGCAATTGGTCACGTGCTGATAATCCAATACTGGAAACCTAACGGTAAAAACCCGGTCTCAATGGCTCATTCGGTATCGAGGCCGAGGTACCTATCGTATACGTAACTTCATATCTACCCCAGATTTCCCTGTTTTTCTGTATTGGGGGCTTTGCCCCCAAGCCCCACCAGGGGCTGCGCCCCTGGACCCCCTTCCTGCTTTCCACCAGACCCCTTCAACCGAGGACGGTAACTTTGCATTAGCCCCGGGTCCCTTTCTTGTTTTTCTTTTTTTGGGGGCTTTGCCCCCAAGCCCCACCAGGGGCGCAGCCCCTGGACCCCCTTCCATGCTTCCATCAGACCCCCTTCACACCGGGAGCTTGGAGTGCGGTACTTATCATAAACTAACGGGGGAACCTAACCATATAACTCAAATGGAAAGCATGAGAATATAGAACTATTGGTAGCACTGGAGAAGCCTTTGGGTAAATGGCTGCCGGCCAATGGGAGTGTTGGTTCCCAACCGAGGGCCCGCATAACGATTGCAGCACGTCGCGTGGAATTGTAGTAGAGTCGTGGACCATACCCTTTTTTTTAATTGTGAAATATTAGGTAACTTGGCAGGCGAGTGGAAAGGGGAACAGGGTGAGTCGCAAAGTATAAACTTGCCGTACATTTAATCAAGTGTTTAGTTCCAGGAAGCAAAATTTCTTGGCCAAGACACTGTAGTCCAGTCAAATTATCACAAAAAAAGTCATGTGGATGCAAAATTTAGGGTAGAGCTAATTTTTTTATATGATGTCTGGGATGGTTTTGAGAGTAATTTCTGACATTTTGCCAACAAAATTTTTTGCCGCCGGAGCCGCCATCTTGAAAAAACTTCAAAATTTTCTATTTTATTTCTGTTTTTGCCCATTATCTTCCAAAATACACACCTGACAAAATTTTTTATTATCTATCCTAAAAGTGGACAAAATTTGCCACAGTTTGAAATCAAATTGAGTTTTCTACCATGAATAGTTTCGGAAATACAGCTCTCCGAATTTCAGCAACATTTTGCAAAAAATAAAAAAATCTGAATTTTCAACTAGTTTTTGCTCGCTATCTTCTAAATGACCAAACCTTCAGTAAAATTTCGAAGGTTAACTTTTAAAGTAGAGTAAATTTGTAACAAGTTGAGTATTTAATGTTTTCATAGCTATTATAGGTCACCAGATACAGAGGTATCTACAACTCCTCACATTTCAGAAAACTAATCGAAGGTACGAAAGTCTAGTTTTGCCTAGGATATTCTAAATGGCGTTCATCAGTAAAAAACCTGTGTTGTCTTACTGTTAAGTTTTACATTGTAATTAACAACCAAAACAGTATTTCCAAGAATTTATAATGATAAAAGACTAAAAAAAAAAAAAATGTAAAAAGAAAATAATAAGAAAATTTGGTGTAGGTACAGCATTTTAATTTGGAAAGAACGGCGTTTTATTTTAAAAGAACACTTTTGCAGTGTCCTCTGAAAAAAATTACTTCCTATAGCAGATACAGTTCTCCGAAAATGGAAACATGTTATCGGAGGAATGGCGCTAAGAGGCTCTTTGTCACTGCTCCGCATACTGTTCTCTCCGGATACATCTGTTTTAATGTGTTTGTACCAGGCAACCTTAGGCATTTTGAAATATTTGCAGACACATTATGACTCAAAGGTTTCAGTTATCTTTGATGGTTATCCTTCAGACGCTAATCAAACAAGCACAAAGAATTTTGAGACTCCGACGGGCTACGAGTCCATCTCCAGATGTCGTCTTTGATAGAACTACTGTTTTGAAAAGCTCACAAGAAACTTTTCTCACCAATGAAAACAACAAGAGGCGCTTCGTAGAATTTGCAAAAGCTGGAATAGGCTGTTAAAGATGCAGATGACTTGATTGTTAGCACTGCCTTCTCAAAAGCATCTCAATACGACACTGTCTTGTAGTTGGGGAGGACATAGACCTTCTTATTTCCTCACTGCATTACCATCCCCTCATATAAAGAATACATATCTCCAAAAGTACGGAAGAGGCAAAGCTGCCACAGCTTCTCCAACATGCTGCTGTTCATCCATGCTTTCAGTGGTTGTGACACAACATCTGCAGTTTTTGGCCACGGGAAAACCCACTTCTGTTCGCTGATTTTGAAACATCCTGAACTAGAAGAGGAGGCTAATGCATTTCTGAACCCTCAAGCTACATCATGAGAAGTGGCTGAAGTGGGCCAACATTTTTTGGTTCACTTATATGGAGGAGACCCTGCTACACAAACACTTGACGAACTTCGGCACGGAATATTTGTAAAAGCTGCAGGAAGAATGAAATTTAACTTAGCGAACTTGCCCCCAACCAGTGATGCGGCTCAACTTCATGCCATGCGAACATACCACCAAGTTCAGGCATGGCTCAGTGAATACAAAGACCCTTTGAAGTGGGGCTGGGTGAACACACCTTAAAGCCAAGAAGGAGCCAGGTCCAGAATCAATTCTGAAAAGTATTTCCTGTACCTGCAAGAAGGGGTGTTTAAACGCTTGTGGGTGTCGTAAAGCTGGATTAAAGTGCACAACGATATGCAAACATTGCAATGGGCAGTCGTGTGAAAACATAGCCTACTAAATGTCCTGTCCTTCGACAGTGAGGATGACGACACTCCTGATGAGCCAATTAATTCGTTTTTGGATGAAGATGCTGAAGAGAACTTTATCAACACTGGCTAGATTGTGAACATCATGGACGAAATAGCATACGTCAACTGCCCAAGTCCCTCTAAGTGCCGAAGACTATGAACAAACAAGTTATTCAATGCAATGTTTCACCAGAACTCCAGCTAAATAAAATCTTTTTGTATATAAATGAATGTTCTCTGCCGTTATTGCTCCTAACTTGTACGCACATGCATTTATTCAATCGTTGCTGTAATATTGATAAATTTCAAAATATTGATAAATTTCAAAGTAATCACAGTATACACGGGCGTACTACTAGAAACATGAATGATTTACATAGACCAGCTAACTCATTAAAACTTTTTCAGAAAGGTGCTTATTATTCCGCAATACAAATATACAATAACCTTCCAAAAGAGATTAAATCACTATGTATTAAAAGCAAATGCAAATCTTTCAAAAGAGCTCTGAAGCAATATTTAGTAACTCACACCTTCTACAATATGGATGATTTCTTTTCAGCTTGAGTAAGTGTGACATAACAATTCTTGTATCATGTTTTTTTTTATAACATGCATGTATGTTTTTATCTGACGTGTTCTATATCCTTGAGCCCTGCTCAACACAGGATCTACAGAACGAGACATCTACATCTACACATCTACATGTATATTTTTAAACCTCTGTATTTTGTGACCTGTAAGAGGTAGGGTAAGTTTAAAGTACTCGACAAGTTTCAAATTACCTCTAGTTTAATTTTCCATATTGAGTTTTACTATAGGTTTGGTCATTTAGAAGATAGCGAGCAAAAACTAGTTGAAAGTTCAGATTTTTTTATTTTTTGCAAAATGTTGCTGAAATTCAGAGAGCTGTATTTCCGAAACTATTCATGGTAGAAAACTCAATTTGATCTCAAACTGTAGAAAATTTAGTCTACTTTTAGGATGGATAAAACATTTTTGTCAGGTGCGTATTTTGGCAGATAATGGGCAAACACAGAAATAAAATCGAAAATTTTGAAGTTTTTTCAAGATGGCGGCTCCGGCGGCAAAAAATTTTGTTGGTAAAATGTCAGAAATTACTCTCAAAACCATCCCAGACATCATATAAAAAAATTAGCTCTACCCTAAATTTTGCATCCATTCTTGACAATTTGATTGGACTACTGGTGCTCTACCCAAAATAGGAATCTATCAAGTTCCCAGTAGTATAGTCCCTGTAGCAATCCTATACTTGACAATCCCGTATTATTGGCAATGGTGCCACTGCTAATGTAACAATGTCCCTAACCTAATATTGGAATACATGGCTTGGGACCCACCTAGTACAGTATGACGGGCACAACACACCCGGCATCTTCCCGAGCCCTATTCATAATGGGATCCGACATTATAAATAGGCCTAGTATAGTGCCATCAAGAAGTCGCTCTGCAGCTCGGGTTATGTTTGCTACCTTGGCGAAGGTTGATATTGTAACATTTCCTAATAATAAACTTACCCCCAAGTTCTACCCCAATATAAAACTACACTTTATTCCATTGCCGAAACGATGGCTTAACTTTCGATTTCTAGCATTTGTCAATTGTTTACATGCCAGGTTGGATTTGCTGTCAGGATGTGCATCTATCTACTTACGATTTCAATGTCCTTAAATCCCGAAAGAACAAGATTTTTAAGCACTTCACAGCCAATTCCTCCAGCCCCTACAACTAAAAGTTTTGCATCTTCCACACGAGATTTTAAATCGTCTTCAAATACACCGGTGATGCTGGCCGCCATTTTCAAGCGTTGGATTGTAGACACTACCTTCTAAACTGTATTAATCGTGTGGCGACATTACAGATGGCAGCACCTTTCACACCCAGACTGCTTCTTGTTTTTTGCTACGACATTGTTGATTATGTAGTGCTGTCACCGCCGTCTCATAATCACTGCCTTCTAAACTGTATTACTCCTCGAGACGGCGGTGCTCATAATATAGTCTATCAATGCGTCTAATTAATTTACATTTATTTTAATTATTGCTCCAAAATTCCATTTCAAGGTAAGTGTCATATACTGGAATAATATTACGTTCTAAACAAATAACACAAGTATCTGTGTCTGTTTAATGCTTATTTTGATTAGTGATTGCTGCAATCTGGGTGTGAACTGTGTCGCCTCTACTGGATAAATTAGGCAATTTGACAATACTCTGAACTCCACGTTAAAATAAAGCATAGGACAGGCAGTGTAATTCTCGAGACGGCGGTGATTGTGGATTCCCAATTTCTCGGATGTAGCAGCAGATGTCTCCACTGTCCTAGCCGGTATTCGCTAGCTGTTCGTCACTTGTTTTCCCAACTTAACCATTGAAATGAATACTCTGGAATGCCTTCTGAATGAGAGGAAAGTGAGGCTCATGTGCGACTAGTCATGTCTGGTCCTGCATGGAAGAAACCAAGTACCTTCACGCGAGAGACCATTAAGTTAATAGGATCTTCCCGATTTCATTGGCTTTTTTGAAGTGAAACTTCTTTAGCCGCGGTAGGAGTAAATCGAGAGCTTGCGTTACGCTCAAAATTGTCACGCCATTAGTGTTACGCTCAAAATTGTCACGAAATTAGTAGGGTGTAACGGAACGGACTGCAAGAAAACAATCAACTCAATGATTTGGCTTATCCAAAATTTAAAGAATAAAAAAATTAAAACATTGAAAATCCAAAATTTAAAAAATCCAAAATTCAAAATCCAAAATTTAAAAATTCAAAGATCCAAAATTTAAAAAAATCCAAAATTAAAAAATCCAAAATTCCAAAATAAAAAAATCAAAGAGCCAATATTCAAAAAATCAAAATTTAAAAAATAAAAAAAAATACAAAAATTAAAAAGTAATAAATCCAAAATTTAAAAATCCAAAATTTAAAAAATAAAAAATCCAAAATTTAAAAATCCAACCATCCAAAATTTAAAAAATCAAAGATAAAAAATTTAAAAATCCAAAATTTAAAGAATAAAAAAATCCAAAATTTAAAAAATTATGAATCCAAAATTTAAAAATCCAAACATCAAACATTTAAAAAATCAAAGATCCAAAATTTAAAAAATTAAAAATTTTAATATCCAAAATTTAAAAAATAAAAAAAAACAAGATTTAAAAATCCATAATTTTAAAATTCAAAATTTAAAAATCTAAAAATCCAAAATTAAAAAGTAGCAAATCCAAAATTTAAAAATCCGAAATTAAAAATTAATAAGTCCAAGAATTAAAGAAATTTAAAGATCTAAAATTTAAAAATCCAATATTAAAAAATCCAAAGTACCAAAATTAAAAAAATAAAAGATAAACAATTAAAAGAATCCAAATACCAAAATATAAAAAGCCTAAAAACCCAATATTAAAAAGTCCAACAATCCAAAATTGAAAAAACCCAATAATTCAAAATTGAAAAAAATCAAAAAATTAAATAAGTTTCACTTCTGTCGCGTGGCGTTCCACGCACACTTTTTTAAAATGTTATAAATGTTCATCCTTTTCATTGCAAAAAATAAATCAATAAATTATTTAAATGTTTAATTTTCTCCTATACATATTCCCTGTTGCAACATAGCAGCTTACAGCTTTCAAAATTAGGCAATTGTATTCTTTGTAGGCTGATAGAAGTTTATGCAATTATTTACAACGTGTTTCTCATATCAATACATAGGCGTACCGAGGGGGGGGGGGGTTTGGAGGTTTGAACCCCCCACCCCATTGATTAAAAAAAGGAAAATTGTATAATTTTTTAAGTCTGCCCATAAATTACTTAATACAAGTATAAAGCGTGGGAAGCTTAAAACTCGTTATTTGGAGTCTTAATTTTTTAATATTTCTTGTAACTGTTACTTTGTAACTGTTACGCTTAACTGTTACGCTTAACTGTTACTTTGTAACTGTTACATGTATGTAACGGTAACGACCTGTTACAAAAAATCAAAAGTAACGGTTACCAAAGCTCCTCCTAGGATATCTTATTTTCGTCTCAACCAAAGGCGGAACCAGAAAATACTGAAAGGAGGGACCGACACAGACGAAAGTTTGCTTTTTTTGGAAATCCAAAAAATGGGGGTCCTCCCCCGGGATATTTATTAAAAACGAGGGAAAAACAGGTCGTCCCTTTAGCTCTTCCCACTCGAGACATCTAGATGTGAATGGTGGAACTACTAGCAGTATTGGAAATTCTGACTCCCCCCCTTTCACCACTTCTTTACCCTTTCCTACTATTCAATCAGTTTTCTCCTTTACCCTACCTATCTATTCCTATCCTTTAAATGTTCGACCCAAGGAGATCCGAACACGGGACCGCTAGCATATTAGCCCTTCATCTTACCCACTACGCCATCGAGCAATCATTACAATGAGAAGCGAAAATTCATGTATTTAAGTTTAGACATCTGCATGAAATGGCGGAGATTGATCATTTCCTATTAATTGCATTTGTGTGAAGTGAAATAAAATCCCTTTAGGAAGGCCTACAGGCTGAGGTAGATTTCGAAGTGCTTTTGGTTTAATTTATTGTCACTGCGCAGTTCTCTTCTTCTTTAGCCTTGGCATGATAAACCCGCAATAATAACTGCAAAAAAAGAGGAAAGAGCACTTTTTTAAAACATTCAAATCTCGCCTTATATGAGAGCTATCGAGAAACTAGGTATTGATTTGTAGAGTACTCATCAAGAGCTTTTCAACGATACCCCACAAGACGTGGTTTCAAAAATTTCGAATTTCCATCCCCCACCCCTACTCGTACCCCTAAAACCCCCGAATCGTTACTGTCACTGTGAACTCCATAGGGAGTACTCTAATTTATTCCAACAAAGTTTCTCTCTATACTTCATAGGGGCCGAGATATAATTTTTTCAAAATTTCAACCCCCTCCCACGACCCCCCCCCACTTGGGCCAATTTTGCTCATTAACTATTGGGCCTAGAAATAACATAATAAAATTTGGTTCAAATATCTTCAAAATTACGGCCGCTAATTGAAAAATCTCAACGACCTCATCGGGAATCGAACCCGCGACCTTCCGGTTTGTAGCGCAGCGCCTCAACCACTACACTACGGCGTACCCCAATAGTAGTACTAGTAATAATAATATACTTATATATGTATATACGAAATCGAATCCATGTGCATTATATTAACATTATTTTATTATTTTAAACACTGGGAATTCGTGTATTATATCATTTGAACAGGTATAAATTCATATTTTAAAATCCAGTTTACCCAGAACCACACGATTAATACAGTTTAGAAGGCAGTGCCCAGAACCCAATGTCAAGCTACGCCACTGAAATGAAATATCCCCTACTTCAAATTTCTATGGTAACCGATAATTAGGAGTACACAACATTGTTAATTTTGTTTATCCATAGTCAAAATTTTAAGTGATCATGAATTTTCGTAAAAATCAGCGACCAATACAGCAGCAGTTACAATCTGAAACAATATATTCGGACAGTTCGAGTGACGAGGAGTCAACAGTATGGCTACCTAAAAGAAACAGTTTGTTGAATGGCAGATATGCCATAGGCAAGATGTTAGGCTCAGGCAAGTCGGCAGTGGTGTACTTGGCGAATGATATAGAACTTAAGAAAACTGTGGCATTAAAAGTGTCCAAATCAAGTGAGTTCTATATTGATCAGTTAAAACATGAAGCTGACATACTAAAAGATATGCGCAAGAAGGCTGCACAACATGATTTGCAGTTCCTCTGCCTAGCAGAAAGAAGTTTTATGTTGAGAGAAGATGGTGAAAACTATTATGTCATAGTATTTCCGGCAATGAAGGCAACGCTGGCAGATGTTGTGGAGAAACAGCAAGGGTTGTCTATTAGGCACATTAAAACCTACGGCGCGTATATATTGAACGCACTAAACGTATTACACTCGACTATGAAACTAATGCATTCAGACCTTAAATTGAACAACGTGCTTGTGAATCATAGTGTTACACCAGAGAATGCACAATGTCGACTATCAGATTACGGAAATTCAGAGAGCATATACGGACCACACAAAAGCGTCCAGATAAGAGAATGCAGATCATTAGAAGCTGTCTTAGGGATGAACACCAGCACAAAAAGTGACGTGTGGGCTGTTGGTTGCATGCTGTATGAAGCAGCAACCAACAAAATTCTATTCAAGGTACCACAGAATCCGAAACTGTCACGAGATGAAGCACATCTCTCTAGAATGAGAAACATTCTTGGCGAAATCCCGCTTAATGTGGTCAAAAGTAGTCCAAAGTTCAACAAATTCTTCCAGGAAGACGGTTCTTTCAAGTTCGAAAGCCGTGTGACAAAGGGAAACAATCTGTATCTTAACTTAAGGAAGAAGTACGGAGCAAAGGATGCAATGGATCTGGAAGCTTTTATTCGTTACTTGCTACAGTATAGTACTAAGCGTCGACCATCCGCAGAGCAAGCTCTACAGCATCCTTTTTTGTCAAAATTATGACTAGGCCTATCTTTGTACCTACATCATGACGCAAGAACACGACCAGGTTAGTCCTTTTTCAATATTATGTTGTTTATGGGTCCCAAGATCGAATCCCGGTCGATCCAAAATTTACTATTAGGAATAGGTAGAGGTGTTTGAAAATGATTTTTTTTTTGTAAGATTTGTTGGACATAGGACATCATACATATATGATTATTGTTGATATTACTATATTATTATTATTGCTAGGGCTATTATTTTTGATATTACTAGAGCCCGGAGGTTAGGCAAAATGCCTTTTCTATTTGAATAGATATATTAAAGAGTTAAATAGAGATAAACATATTTCCGTGTATTTAGGGACGATAGGGCCAGTTTTTTATTTGCCTATTTCGTTTCTATTGCCTATTTTAAGGTTTAAAGCCTTTTTGTCTACTTTGGATCGTTATGGCTTTTTATGAGATTTGTTTATACATTTAAAAAACACACAAAAAATTTTAGTGTATGAAAGTGAAAAAATGTTACACAATTAATGAAATTACACGTTCTTATCACAAAAATATGTATTGTATATTGTTAGATATGCTCCAGTCACTTCAGTGGAAGTAAAACGTTCTATTTCCATGATGAAAAACGATCTATCTGACAGGCGGCCTTGAAAAAAACATCTTCTTGTTGCTTGTAATCAAGAAATGTAAGAGTGACAAACAAATTAAATATGTTAGATAGCTACTTTCGTTAATAAAAAATGGGATTGCTCTCTGTTTTAACTTTTAATAAATCCCAATTTTAATTATATTACTGCTCACTTGCGGTATTTTAAGTGCTTTTTGCCCTCCTATTTTAACCAAAACAAATGCCTGAACTTCCGGGCTCTAGTTATTACTTATTATTATTATTATTATTATAATAATAACAAATAAATAAATATATAAATAAGATGGCACGTGTTCTACAGAACAAGAAAATGTCTGCTACTTATTCAAAAAGGTAAACGGGCAAAATAACTACAGTTAGTTAAAAATATTCTTGGCTACCACAATGGAACAGAACGATGGTGGGGGGGGGGGGGGAACTGTTTCAACTGTTACTGCTTCTCAAACAAAACAGTTTCAAGATAACCTGCTACCTGCAAGATAACCTGTTCTGTTGCGGCGGAAGAAACTATTTTGCCCCAATGGTGTTATTTTTCTATCTCTGTGCTAAGACAAGGCCAGAAGAAGCAGCTACAAAAAAAACAGTGATTGCTGCATAAAGCAGTTACAAAGTTACAAGAAATACTCTCATGAGTACCCAGACAATGTGCAGGTCGGGAAGCAGCTACATAAAAAAAAAACTTAATTCTGCAGAAAGCAGCCGTAAAGAAACACAGCAGTGGCGGACGCAGAATTTTTTTCGGGGGGGGGGGGGGGTTGAATAGGTAGAAAGAATACTTAGTTTGAAAAACTGGCCACTTAGAGTTCATATATAGCCTTTTTTCAAATTTCGGGGGGGGATATAACCCCCCTCTGCGTCCGCCACTGAAACACAGTGATTACTGCATGGAGCAGTACAAAATAACAGTTCCAGGGGCAGAAGCAGTTACAAAATAACAGTTCCAGAGGAAGAAGCAGTAACTAAAGTTGGTTGGCGTGAAGCAGTTATTTTTCGAAACAGTTTTAAAGAACAATTCTGTTATTTTTGTCCCGCGCATTGTGCGCGAAATAATGTGATACCCGTACCGGTTTATAGCGGAAATTGAAAAAGTAGATACCAAAAATAGGTTTTATTTCGCGGATTATGGAGTTTGTGGTTTTATTTACGAAATTCGCGGCTCACATTTGCCCGAAAATGGTACCTAACATCTTAATATATCAAGATATATGATCTTGACGTCAGAATACATAATTTCGTTTTATCGCTAATCAACAAAAACAAACACCTCTAAGAATAGGTCTCAAGCTTGTTTCACATACACGAACAGCATGTCAGACAGTTTCCGAAAGGGATTAACGTCAATTCATACAAAGAAAGGTTTCACATTGCATCAGGCAAAAGTTTTATTACTCTACCTACACCAAAAACTGCTGTTTGGAAGTTCTCGTCAGAGCATTCTTTCAGACAACTCCGCGACCGCCATAAACTTAATCCCACTGTCAAACCGGGAGCAGGTACAGCGGCTTCCTTCGCAGACAACACAACAGAAACTATTTTCTCTAACCACTTCCAAATATTCGCTATTGTCACGCACCAGTAAACAACATCATTAAAAAACAGTAGTTCAATAATAAAATTACTGCAATTGAAATTTGACAAATCAAGTGTCATTAATTTGTCAATGTATAGTAGAAACAGAATTGGACCTAAAACAGTACCTTGTAATATTCCTATATTAAGTTCTCTATTATCACTATAATAGTTCTGTAATTTAACTATTTGAACTCTATCACTTAAGTAAGACCGAAATAGTTCTAATGCATTTCCTCTTATGTCGTAGCACTTTAGCTTTTCCAATAACATATAATGGTTAACAGTGTCAAATGCCTTTTTTAAATCAAGAAATACTCCTAAACATTTATTCCCAGTATCTAAATTATTCATGACTTTGGATGTAACTTGGAAGATGGCATCTTCTGTACTTAAATTATTTTTGAAACCAAATTGATTTGTAGATATTAAATTATATTTGTTCAAATAATTATTTAATAATATTCTTACTACACTTTTCAAATATTTTAGAAATAGTAGGGAGCAAGGATATTGGCCTGTAATTATTTAATAATTTAGTATCCCCCAATTTATAGACCTTGGAAATATTAAACATAAATTTAAGATGTGAGTAAGCGGTGTAGAGATGTGGTCAGCGACAGTTTTTGTTGTTATAATGCCAACCTTGAAAGGTGGTTATCAGTAGACTTCGGATTTTAGGTAAAAACCTATTTTAATCCTTAAGTGATATATGGACGAAAACTTGTATATGCATTTTTCATAAGTGACTATGCCTAAAAATGATACGTTTATAGGATCTAAAACAGCCTATTTTTACGTTAGAGCCTAATAATGCCTTATTGCTTGTTTTTTTCTCTTAAAGTTCAAAATAAGTCTTTTTTGTTGTTATAAATTCAAGCATTCTCGCATTTATTTTCGTACTAAATTTTTAGCTCGGAAAGTGCAGTACATAACACGTTTGTGAGGTGGTTAAATAGTAAGGAATGTTTCGCCTTCAGCAGAAAAATTCCTTGGAATTCCCAAGAAAATGTAGTGTTTTTGTCCCGACTCCCACATCCAGTAGAGTAAGATTACCTCCACAAAGTCTCTGGGCTTTTACGTATATACCTTAGGAGCGAGTCTCACCGCTCGTAGAGTTCCTGGCTAGGGGAGGTAGCTGCACCCTGATTGGCTTTCCCACTCCACGTGTTGTCTGTCTCTGTCTATGCGGCATTATCCCTCCACTCAACTATTACAGTATTTTCTACCACTGGACACGTGGAGCATGATCTTTACTCTCTGCCTAGCAGTAGGTCACTGATCTTACGCGCAACGAATCCGCGCATCTTGGTAACGAGACGTAACGAGAAGCTCGCTGGCTGGGTTAGTCTTCAAGGCCAGAGACGTTGTGGGAGTAATCCTACTCTAACAAAAAAAAATAGTTCTCTGAATCACTGAGGGATACAAGGGGTTGAATATGCAAGATGATATGCGTAGCATCTGTGTACAGGGATTAGGTTTTCACTGTTATGGTAGTAATACAGGCCCTAGTAATAAGTCTACATAATTCTGTGTACCATAGGCCTATATATTTGTTTTATCATGATTATTAATTAATAGTGACTTCAATAAATATAATATTCTGCATTGCAATTGAGATATTTCAAAAAATTGGCAACTTAACGATTTTATAAAAGACTATTTTACGATTTTTAGAACCTATTTTCCAATTTTTAGCGCCTATTTTAGGTACCTAAAACAGCATTTTTAGCGACCTAAAAGTCCGAAGTCTAGTTATCAGTAGTGTGAGTCTAATCGGATGGTGGGGGACTCGATGTCTCGGGCAAATTAACATATGTGTCTTCTTGTGCTGCTTTTTTTTTGAGATCACACGGCGCCTACATTCATCGCGTCCTCCATGTTTAACCGAAAAATCATAATTACAATTTTCACAAAATACGTGACTCGGCGAAAATTTTGAAGGACCTCACGTTCTGGACGCGTAAAAACACCTTCCCAGCACTTAAAACCTTTTCAAAAACAGCACTTCTTGAAAAGTCTATAGCAAATTAACACATCAAAGTAGACGGTCATTTGGCCACTACTCCAGTCCGAACGAGGTTTTTGAGGGGTTTCCCTCGTTCTTAGGCGAATGCCGGACTGGTCAATAATCCCCTCAAACAGATACACGCACTACAAATCTCTAGAATACATAACTACAAGTCACCAAAAAAACACACTCGGGAAATATTGCACATAAGACCTATCCGCACTTAGGTCTATCCTGCGCCAAAATACGAAGACTTAAGTCCATCAACATCCCCTACGGATGTACATAAGGGCACAATAGGTATACACACATCACATACGGTTACCAAAATTTGGTTTGACCGGAGGTTTAGGCTTAATTGCTTGGCACTCCGGGGGCAAGGGTGGGGAAAAAAAAAAAAAGAAAGAAAAAAAAAAAAAAAAAAAAAAGTCCGAGGCAAGAAAACTCTTCCGTATACTGCTGATTTGCCGCTGTTCGTTTTGTCCATCAGATTCGTCACTGGTTTTACGTTTACACGACATATTTCCTCAATATTCTACTTGCACTGCAACACTCAATAAATCAAGCGACGACTTCGGCAGTCATCAGCGGCATTAGAGTGGAAATATGTTAACACCAAAGATGTTATAAGTACAATTATGTTATAACTGTAAGATATAACATCTTTGGTTAACACACACACACACGTCAAAGATTGTAGTGACCAATGTCGCCAACACAACGGGTGATTTCTTTTACAAACTATTTCTCATGATAAACAGTTGGCATCTCTGCTGACACATTCATTACCTTTTTTTTTTGTTATGTTCGCGGGAAATTCGTAAAATCCGTAATATTCAGTACAATTTCCGTATTGCCGTAGCAAATTCAAGAAAATCGTAGAAACTACGGAAATTCCGTAGCAGTTGGCATCTCTATCATATCCAGGTGATGTATTATTTTTTTTTAGATTTTTTATGATTGATACTATCTCATTTTCCGTTGTAGGATATAAAAATAAGGATGATGACTAGGGCCCGGATTTTTATGTAATATCAAAGTGCAAAATATGTACATAAAAATGTAGTAAATATCAGGGAAATATGTAATAAAATATGTAATATTAAAAATATATGTAGTTTAAAATTCATATTTCAATGCCTTAAATATATGAAAATGTTCACACAAGCTTCTACACGCTACCTTTAATTTTGACAGTGGGTGCAACTTAAATGATTTACCAATTTACAGCCATAGTAAAAATGCTTTACAGATATTTTTAAAAATGTAATGCACTTAAGTTTGTGGAGAAATATGTATTGTAGCAAAAGCTCTTGTCCTCAAGCCCTATGCAAACTTCAGCCTTAAGACTTCCTAGAAAAACTCTTTTGTACCGTGCAAATAACGGTATTGTTGCTACCTGAAACCTGATTGTAATCCTTCCTAATTAGCTGGTTTCAATTTGTAGTACGAGTACAAAGACCAACAAACCTGGATAGCCCAAGTTCTGAGAAACAAGTGCTAATATAGATAGCTGAGGCATTGAGAACCACCGTATTTTGCATTTGTGTTGGAATTCACAAAAATTAGAAGAATTATCCTTACTTTTGGCAACTGAAATGTTTTCTTTATAGAAGAAAATTAATGAAAAATAAAACAAAATGAAATAATTTTTTCTGATTTCCTAGATTCTATGTATAAAAATGTTACATTCTTTACATAATATGTAAAATATGTAGTATTACTGTGAATATGTAAAATGAAACCCAACTAATAATCATAACAGAAGCTCAAATAGCCGACATTTTTTATTTATAGTAGTCTACAAGTAAGGGAATAGAATATGTAATTACATAAGAATCCGGGCCCTAATGATGACAATATATTATCTTCTTGGAACTCGTCTTTATTTAAAATTTTTGAGGCAATTTCCGCTCCTATTTTAGAAAAATAGCTATTCAATTCAGTAGCAATATCTTGTTCATTTTTTAATAATATATTATCTCGTGATAAAATTTCCCTAACAGAGTTTACACCTTTATAATTACTGTCAGTAGCTTCATTTATGGTTTGCCATAATTTTCTAGGATTTGTAACATAGAGTTTCAGTTGCTGAGTAATACATTATTTTTGCTTTCTTTATAATCAGGGTTAGTAAATTCCTGTATTTTATATATAAATTCCTTAATTCAATATTGCTAGGTTGAAGAGTTATTTTTCTTGTCATTGTATCACGGGTACATATGGATTTTATTATTCCAAATGTTACCCAAGGTTTTAATTTCTTGATTCTGTTTGGGATTTTCTTGTAGTAATTTTGTGAATTCTTGTTAATTAATTTATTTATAGTATTGTAAAATAATCCATACTGTTTTCCGGGTTAGTACAATTTAGTATTATCTCCCATTTTTCCTTGCTTAAGTCTGAATTCAATTGTTCATAATTGATAGTCTTTACAGGTTTATATTCCTTACTATGACTACTGTTATCTACATTATTATAATTCATTAAGGATAAGGTCGCAAAATGATCAGTTATTGCATTGCAATATACAACAGGTGTGAAAGTCCATCCACTTTGACTTTTAAAGAATTTATTATCAATACTGGAGGAAGACGTTATTGTACAACTGGTAGGAGTATATAAATATTTGTTAAAACCATATTCATGTAATATATTTAGATACTGGTGGGTATTATTATCTAAATGATGATTTAGGATATCTAAATTTATGTCTCTAACTAGTATATGACTTTGTATTTTTTTATTTTCAAGTAAAAACTTCTCAAAACTTTGTATGAAGTCATTTTTACATGTATCCGGAGATCTGTAAATTGCAGTAATGTTGATTTGAAATGAGAAATTTAAACAATTACAACAATCTATTTCAGTTTCAGTGAATTAGCTGAGCAAAATCACTGTAATTGCCAGGGGTAGTGGGATAGGGGGTTGAAGGTTGACATTTACTACTTAAGTGTGGTTGACAAGGGTAGGATTAAAGATTTATTACCTTCAGTTGCTTCAGACGAATATGAATGCTGCTTTCGGAAATCCCTAAACGGCGCTGTTCGTGTATGTGAAACAAGCTTAAGTTTATGGCGGTCGCGGAGTTGTCTGAAAGAATGCTCTGACGAGAACTTCCAAACAGCAGTTTTTGGTGTAGGTCGAGTAATAAAACTTTTGCCTGATACAATGTGAAACCTTTCTTTGTATGATCTGTTTTTATTCCTGACGTTAATCCCTTTCGGAAACTGTCTGACATGCTGTTCGTGTATGTGAAACAAGCTTTAGGGTGAAGAGGGGAGGGGGTGAGAGGAAGGAGATGGGAAAGGAAGAGAAGAAGAGAATACAGGAGAAAAATTATTTAATATTTTCAGTTTCACCAAGTTAGTAGTAGATGGTGCTACCATTGCTGCTAGTAGTTAAAATGCCACCGCTAGGGGAGGGATTGAGAGTAGGAGTGGGGGACTCTGTCATCTTCCACATGGATACCAGAAATGAAAATAAAAATGTAGACCTATTAGGCTACATTAATTTTTTTAATTAATTTTTATTTTGTCTATGAAAGAGAACAATGAAAAATTCACAACAGTGTTTTTTGCAGGGATAAAAAAAAAAAAAATAATTTCAGGCAACTATTTTTACTTTTTTAAAATGAGTGATCATTTTGAGTTGTAAAATGTACAAATAAAAGGGCAGGGTATGGATAGGATTGCCAGAGGTACGGTTTTGCAAGGAACATTACAATTTTGTCTTATTTTGTTTCATGTACAGGACATCCTTTAAACCGTTAAATGTTCCGTTTTTTCATGGTTTAGACTAGTGGTTCCCAAACTATGGGTTGCGATGCAGAAAAATTAAACTTGTTTTCAATATAAGGAATATAAGGCATTTGAACACAATAAAACTATTGAAAGGCATATGAAAAACATGTGCTGTATTTTATATAGCCTATATTGGTTATCGTTATGTAGTAGTGGGTCGCGCAAAGAACTTCTAGGTGAAGGATGGTCCCAGGACAAAAAAGTTTGGGAACCACTGGTTTAGACAATAAAGTTGTTAAAAAGTGCTGATGAATTGTATAAATCTAAAAAACTAAAGTTAAGGTTGAACCAAAAAATCTGAACAACATTTTGATGGTACTTAAGTTTGTGTTTCCATTGAATTCATATACGGTACTGAAATAGTATTTTCAATATTGGCAATTGAATGGAGAGATGACAGAAACAGATGATCTGTAGATTTAATAAATATGAACTGTGTGCACACTTTGATGATAATACTAGGGACTTTTACAATAAATATTTGTTGAATAATAAATTATTGCAACTTGCATCTTCAAATGACAAGTACCGTACTTGTGAAATGTATATTTCAATGTAATGACTGGCTCATTATTAGTTTATTATGATGATGATGAAGTGTTCAGCCCAGAGGCTGGTACTACCCTGGGATCGAGCCATGGGGGGATACCCATGGCTCAACTGAGGGACACAATGGCCAGATATGATACCACGTAGGGTGGCCAGATCCTTTTGCGGGATGGGAATGAGGACACAACACCCAGTCCTGACCCAGTAAGAAAATATTACATAGAAAACATTACATCTCTGTAAAATCCCCGACCTGGCCAGGATTCGAACCTGGTCCGCCCAGGTGGCTGACAGTCATGCTACCAACTCTCCACAATGGCAGAATTATTAATTTATAATAAATTTAACATTGGAAGATACTGTCTTGTGATTTCAATCTAAAATAAAGACGTGAGAAAAGCTAAGTGGTTCCAACCTTTCAAAGTTCAAAATTGATCCTATTCACCCCATTTTACAGTATAGCCAACAATTATAACTTATAAGCATGTTCTTTATTATGGAGTGCGGCACTTATTGTTGGCCTAGGGGCAGGAAATTTCTAGATATGTCACTGTCTAGTACCAGAGTTCATTTAGGCCTATCTGTTCTTTCGTCTTAACACTATGTTGGAATAAAAAGTAATGTGCAATAGATGTACCAATCCCATAAAATTTCTATTTTGAATTAGAATTACGTGCCTCCTAATTTACATTATTCAAAATTGTTGAATAGGTGAAAGCCCACATCTGTAAGGGAGTGTCAGCTAGAGCTACTGATACAGACAAATAAAACAGTAGGTATCATACTTGTAGTCTTTCTTTGTTCATAGCAAAATATATTTGAAATTCGTTTGTTACTACTCATACTTATAGTAGGCCTTACTTGAACTTGAAGTATACCATAGTAAGATTAACATAGCCGGCACGGTGGCTAATGCTGTAGCACAGACATGGGCAAACCCCTATCCATTGACACGCAACCCACAAACTTTTGTCAACTTACACATAGTTCGAAAAGAACGGGTAAATGGAGACACAAGCAGACAATAATTGCAGTGGCAGTTGCTCATTCTTAGGGAAACACTAATTTCACTTTAAAATGTACACTACAAGAAACAGATAATACAAACAATTTTGTATTTTTCATTATTCTTTTTCGTGTGCAATTATTTCACTATACAAAGGCTTAGAATGTGCCATAACGCCTTTCCAATCAGAACTGTGTCACGACCCGTCACTGCTTGCAAAGAGAGTATGACTCATGCATGGGAATAATCCACCACGTACACCGAATGTCCGCAATGCCATCTTATGTGTTATGCGGGAAGGTCAAGAACCACAAGTGGTTCGTGAACCAGTAAATGCCCATGTATGCTGTAACACATGAGCCTGGCATGGTAGTGATCCTGAGTTCAAATCTCGGGCCGGTGGGTGTCTCATTCGTGGTGGACGAAGCTGTGCTTTGGGGGTTTTCTCAGGGTTCTCCTGTTTCCCCCTTTCATTCCACCAACACTCTTCACTTCATCCCACCTTTCCCCCTTTCATCCTCACCCCGTATCCAATTCTTGCATATGGTCTGCTTCAGCAGTCAGAGCCCTTTGGGGGCTTCTCCCATTCTCCCGCTGCTTGTAGTCAAGTAGTTGTTGGTGGTGTGTGTTGCGAACCTGTCGGAGCTCCCGGTTGGAGGTACCATAGGGGGTGGCGCACATGACCTGTTGGATGTAGGGGAGCTCCGTGGGGGCCCGCAGGGGGTCTCTGCGGGTCCGGGGCAGCCTGTGGGCATGCAACTCATCCCATCCAGGAGGCAGGAAAATTAGCCCTTGCGGCTGTGGTGCTTGGGGTCGTTCCCTCCCCGCCTTAAAGGCACCAATATAATAATAATATTATATGCTTTGTCCATAAAAAAAATTTAAACTTTGGTCACCAGAGCAATTATTAACATTATCCAATACCCAATTACATAAATTAACTCTGTTCACATTATCATGTGGTTGCAATTCTTGAACTAAAGTTTAGTTATAAGATTGTAATTTTAAAAATTTAGTGGCATTCCAAGCTGTAGTTTGAAAAATTCCTGAGTCCTGTGCAAGCTTTCTCAGCTTTGGACTTTGTTCTAACTTTTGTCTGTTGTCAAGTTTGTCTTCTGCAAGAACACTGCGATTATACTGTAGGTTTCTTATTAAGAACAGATCCTGTTTTTATAAACCTTTTCACAGATCAGAATCGTTTCTGTGTGAAGCACACCAACAGCAGGAAATCTGCATATAACTAGTCGTCTCTCTCTCTTCTCTACATGAATTCATTGTCACATAGGAATCATAAGTGAAGATTCTGTGATTTAAAATATACCTGTACCGGTACAGATTTTTTGGCATTATAACAGCATTAACACACTATAACACTGAAACACGTGGTCTCAAAACATATCAACTTCTACAATTAGTCATGTTGTGGTCCTGATTTCTACCGTGAATGCTAAAATATTTATTTATTTATTTGACAAAAAAGATCCCAAAGAGCCAATGGCTCGTAGCAGGGACAATACAAAAAAATTGAATTAATACAGAGAAAATGGCAACAGCAGCTTAAGTATGATACATAATAAACATCATAAATACAGTAATACACAAAAAAACTACCATATTAATACACATAAAAGATAAGTTTAAATAATAATCCCAACTAATTTAAGTAGCATAATATAAAGGTAATTTATCACAATTTACATAATAAATAACTATATATAGTACAATTTGACACACTAAAATGAAAAATTAATTATTAAAAAAGTCATCAAGGAGGTGTTTTTTGGACATTTTTTTAAACGTAGTTAGAGAAACGCTTTCTTTTATCTTATTTGGTAAGTTATTGTATTCTGTAACAATCATTTTAAGAATTCCCTTCAAACCATATTTGGTGGTATTGGTTGAATAAGTTAAAATGAGTTTGTTTCTTGTCAGGTGATCATGCATTTCTTTGTTTATGCACAGATTTAGATTGCTGGCATAAATGTTATTTATTACTTTATAAGCAAAATTTACTGTGGATAATTTTAAGGTGACTGTTAATGGTTCAATCCCTGATATATAATATACATCTTTAGTTGGAGTGTAATAACTTAGACCAAATATAACTTTAATTGCTCTTTTCTGTAGTATTATTATTTCTTGTAATTGTGTTTTAGTACATCCTTGCCAAATTATATTCATGTAGTTTAAATGACTGTGTATTAGTGCATAGTAAATATTTCTTAGCATGGCACTTGGCAGACCAGAGTTTCTTAGTCTTACAAATACGCCAGTTATCATTATCATTTTTTGTTTGATATTATTTAGATGATAATTCCAACTTAGTTTAGAATCGAGGGTTATGCCTAGAAAATTTAATGAATCAACATTTTGTATAATTTTATTATTAATTTTTAGGGGTGTAGTTGTCTGTGATTTATAGCTGTTTTTTCTGAAGAATATATATTTGGTCTTATCTACGTTTAATATTAAATGGTTATGGATAAGCCAATTTTGAAGTATAATAACATCGGCTTGCATGGCAGTTATTATATCTTCTTCAGAATTTCCTGTATAAAATAGTGACATATCATCTGCAAATATTATTAGCCTACCTTGAAACTGTAATTTAGCAACATCATTTATGAACAATAAAAATAGTATAGGTCCTAGTACTGACCCTTGCGGAACACCACAGGTGACAGTCATTGAGTCTGATTGCCCTCCATTTACACAGACAAATTGGTTTCTATCCGAAAGATAACTCCTGAACCAATTTAGAGTAATGCCTCTTATTCCCATTCTTTCCATTTTTTCTAATAGAAAACTATGTTTCACTGTATCAAATGCTTTTCTTAGGTCAATGAAGAGTCCAGCAGACCTAAGACCCGAGTCTAAGTCATTCTGCACTGTGATCATTGCATCAACTACAGCATTTAACGTACTTGTGTTTTTAATAAATCCATATTGATTTTTGCATAGTAGTCTTTTTTTAGGGTTATTTATGAAATTCAATAATCTATGTTTGACCACCTTTTCAATAATTTTTGAAATCGCAGGTAAGATACTGATAGGTCTATAATTACCTACTTCATTCTTTTTACCTCCTTTATAAATTGGGATTATTTTGGCAACTTTACAGTTTTTTGGAAACTTTCCCTGTTCAAAAGATAGATTTATTAAATTAACAATGTGTGGGCCTAGATATTTAGTGCAGTTTTTATAGACGTTACTACTTGCATTACCATCAGTATTGTTATTATTAGGTTTAAGACTTTTTATTATTTTATTCACTTCATATAATGTAGTTGGAGTTAAGAACATAGAGTTAATGTTTCTATCAACTAAGTGAAAATTACCTTCACCTGCATGTACAATTCCAGTGTCTTTGATAAGTTGCATGGCAACATTAGTGAAGTAGCTATTAAAAATGTTGCACACCTCCACCGTATTGCTTATGTCCACACCATTTCGAATTAGTTTTATATCTTGTTCATATAACTGTTTCTTACAATTTAAAATTTCATTTGCTGCTTTCCAAGCTTTCCTTTGGTCTTGGAGGTTCTTAAAAAGTGAACTATAATATGTTTTTTTTAAATTTCTTTTCATTTTGGTAACTTGTTTTGAAATATTTTTATAATCTTGAATGGTATTTTCAGAAGCAAATGGCCTCTTTGTTTTAGCAAATAGTACATCCCTTCGCTTGATAAATAATAGTAAATCATCAGTAACCCAAGGTTTACGAGTTGCTATATTATTTTTTGTTATTGTCTTAGTTGAAGATGAAATTGCTTTATTGACATAATTATTGAACAGGTGATAATAGTCATCTACATCTGTAAGAGTATTTATATTTGGCTCTGTCTGAGCTAGTAGTGCGTTTAGTGTATTATAATTTAATCTATTTATTTTAGTAGTAGGTAGTTCAGGATCATATAATGGTACATCATTTGGTTGACTAATATGTACAACTAAAACATTATGATCACTAATATCACTGATTATGTTTGCTGTATCATATTTTAGTAGCTTGTCATCAGTGAGTACATGATCTATTAGTGTCGAAGACATATTGCTTAAGCGTGTTGGAAGTTGATTACAGACTGCAAGATTGTAACATTGGGCAGTCCTTATATAGTTCTTTATTATAGGATTATTACTCTCATATAAGTTAAAGTTGAGATCACCAATTATAATGGTATTACTTCCATTTTTTTTTTGCTAAAATGCTTTCAAAATCATCTAGGAAATTAATTGCATTACTGATATGTGGATTGTATGCCCCTATGATATTATATTCTGTAATACCCTTTATTATACTCATATGTAATATGCTATGTTGTCTATTTATAGAATTAACATTATTTACTTTCAGGTATTCTTTTATGTATATTGATAGACCTCCTCCTATCTGTTCCCTAACAATATGATATGGTATATATTCTTTTATATGATAGTATTTCTCTTCTCCTTTAGACAACCAACTTTCTGCCAATATGATAATATCAATAATATATAATATATATATATATATATATAATATATATAATATATGATCAATATGTGTGTCACCTGAGGAAGACCCACAGAAACAGGGCCGAAACGTTGTGAAGTGTTTTATAGGTATCCACCGTTATACAATTCATTTTAATTTTAATATTCATCATATACATCAACTTCTGCACAGCACAAAAACTGCACATGAAAAGGAGAGAATGTGAAGGGGAACAGAAGCAGTGCCGTGCTGGAAAACAAATTCCCATTAAGCTTTTTGTACGTCCAAACGAAGGCTCTGTACTAGACAGTTTAACTGGAATGACAATTGGTAGGCCTACTTAAAAGGACCTCAAAAGAGGCATTTATACTAGATCCCTTCATCAAGACAGTACTGAAAAAGAACACCCCAAATAGGAGTTCATTGTTCTTCATCATATATATATATATATATGATGAAGAACATATATATATATATATGTGTGCATGATGCCATACATAAATACATACTAAGGCCGTGCCAAAAAGCTGAAGTCAATAACTACCGTATTTATCTGAATATAAGCCGCACTTTTTTTCCTAGATTAAGCCCAACAAAATATGCCTGCGGCTTAAAATCGCGTACGAGTGTTTTTAGGCAATAATGGTAAAAATGAGCACAATATAGCCGGTTGATCCATCGTAGCTGGTTTCCCACCTCCAAGCACCGTCACCTATCGATTATCTCGAATCTCGACGACTATCGATATATTAATCGATTTAACATCGAAAATATATCGATTTAATCGAAGCATCGTAAAAATGGATAAAAAGTGATGTTTTGCGTATTTTTGTCATTTTTATAGCGGTATTACAGAATATGCATGTATTATAAAATGCTCAGAAGTAAAAAAATGCCGTAACATATGGGAATGTGAATAAAGGCAATTTTGAACTGATGGTAACTGAGTGCAGTTAAGAAAAATAGAAAAATCGCGCGAAATTCAACACTGATAGTCATATGAAGTGTCAAGTACTGATTTCTGTTTTCTTTTTCGTAAGTTTTATTTAATTATATTAAATAAAATTAAAATATCATAACTTAAGTCAGCTGATACTTTCTTTTTCTTATTTCAGGCCTATTTTGGCTAAGAAATGTGTTACTTTAACATTATGAAAATGAGGCAATTTAATTTTTCACTTTGGGGTTAATTTAATTATTTTTCCTTTACTTTACTGCTAAAAAGGCAGGTGCGGCTTAAATTCAGGGGCGGCTTATATTCGGATAAATACGGTATGTCCTACTGTCTAGTAACTTGATAACTAGTAACTAGATACTATACTACGAGCTTTTGATGTTTAAGCTTCAATCACTGCTTCCATTTATCTGTAGATTATCAAGGATGCTATGGTTTAGTCTACAAGTTATCAGTGAAATATGCATTTTTGTTTGCTAGCTGCTAAGGACTTGATTTCTGTGAACTGAGCACCTTTCAACCATGACTTCCAGTTATTTAGTCAAACATGAAGTTCACTTCAGCTGAAAATGTAGCTTTCGGACAAAGCCTACGGGTAATTGAGGTGTCAATCATATGTTGACATATATGTACTTTGTAGCCATTGATACATTATGGCTCAAACAGTTCCACTAGAATCCTGCACTTTAGTGTAAATAGATAAATTAAATAAATAATAATAATAATAACAACAGGAAAACCAATAACCCCACTAGCAATATCATTAGTTTATTTTTCCATTATCCTATATTATTTTGTAAACATACTACTAAAATTAATTTGATCTACTGTAATAGCTTTTGAAAAAATCCTTCTTTCTATGTGCAAAATAAGCACTTGGGCATTTCTTTATCTTCTGTAAAGATTTCAGAGCTTTGTAATTGTACAATTACTCAATTTGAGTATCCACATTTCGAAAGTAAGATAAAGTGGGCAAGTACAATGCACTGTGATAAATATCCTTACAACCTGATCTTCTTGTAATTGCAGCATGTCAAAATGGGGAGTCTGATGTAGAGTACAAAGGAAAATGTGAACATCGTAAAGAATATTTATGTGATGCTTCCCCTGATTTGTGTCCCATGGGTTGTGAACTGGGATTTCATCCTCCATACTGGCATGAGAGTGAGTAATCCTTATTTTAATTAGAAAGAAAGAAAAATAATCTAACTGGATAGAACATGGGTTCTAAACTAAACCATAAGATGTATTGAATAATTACATTTGCTGTCTACCTCTTAAAAATTCTTTACCTTGTGACTGTTGGTTAGTTAGGCCACAAGTTGGGCAGCTAATTTGTAACCGATCCTATGTTTAGATGTTAGATCGGTGGGTGATATGGTAATTAGCACCGAGATGGGCACCAATTTGTACCCGTTGGTTAAGGTGTCGTTGAATTGGCCTAGAGTTGGGCGACCAATTTATAACGGATCGTATGGGGTCGTTGAATTTGTATGAGCGCCTTTCTTTTTAATTCTTACATTATCAATAAATATATTGTCCAGCTAGTGCTTACTCAGTTGGTAGAGCGAGATCTCTTTCTAGGGCCGTGCTCGACGAAGCTAATACAGGATATAAGCCTAGGAAATGATGGGTCGTGAAATGATGTCAATTGGTTATGTACTTGAATAATATTTGTAAGTTTATTTTGTTCTTAATTTTGTCACTTAGTCTGTAATTATCGGAATATGTCGGGAGGAAGAATACGGTTACTTTATATAATGTCTTTATCTATTTACTTCGTCGTCGCCAAAATCACTTTAGGTTATTTATTATCCTTCTAACATCTGCACGATTTATCGCAGGAATTTTACGTTATTTATCTTATGGCGGTATATATTCTTTTCACTTCACAATACAAAAATAATATTTATAATCTTTTCTTGTTTCTTTATATAAATTTATATCCTCGACAGTATTACTGGAAAAGTCGGTATAAAATCAATATTAGTGTTCGTTACTATTCCACTGTATAAAAGTCAATATTCCTACCTCTTATTTCGTCTACAAAAATAATGTCCGTGTCCCTTCAATCCATGTCTTCCAGTCTCGTAGTCGTTACCTCGGAGTATAAGTCGCAAGTCGGCCTTCCTTGCTCATGTTCCTGTTAATATGTTTCGGTGTTAAAATATTCTTGCATTTCCATTGGTTCTGTCAGTTAGCTTTGTCTCTTGTGATTGGGAATTAGCTAGGTCGTCTGCTAGTGTTTAAAATATTTGTCGTTAAAATGGAGTGAGATTTGGGGGAGAAACACATATGTCAATGTCAAGCTAATGGTGGCGTCAGTGGTCTTTTCCAGACAGAAAAGTACCGCCCTCAATGCATTGTATTCCTCTATTTAGTTAATAATTCATAAAGTATTTGTCACTATTGTCTGTTATAAATGTAGTTGTATTGCTTTCTTGATTACGCGTTGAATGATGTAATTTTCTATGTTGTCGTGTTAATAATTAATCGTTTGATTAATTATTTGTAATTGCAGTTAATGTCTTTTGATTCAGATGGTCGTGTTGCATATCAAATTGTCCGTGTAAATGTCCTCTGTTTTGTCATGTAATTTGTTTTATGGTCATTGTAATAGTCTAGGCGTAATGGTAGTTTTTAGTAGTCGATAATGTTGCGGGAAGTTCAAATATTGTCCGTGAAATGTATTTTCTTGTATTTAATTCCTTATTTTATATAAGCCTATATGAACTGATCGGCTACAACCTTTTGTTACACAATCCAAATTTTTGGTTCAAGAAGTTGTATCAAGTTGCATTCCTATACTGTACAATTATTTCTGGCTGAGCACATGAGAGTATGTTTCGGTCCCATATACTGTCAGCTGTTCACCCGAAATGAAAATGATTGCATGGTTAGTAATTGCATGGTTAATTGACATGACGGTAATATTTACAGGGCTTTAGAATAAAATGTTTTCCGCCTGCACGGTTATTTCTCAGCTCCCACAACCTGTTGTCCTTGCAGTGACTTTGATTCACGGCAACATCAATCTCTGTATTAGTAGTATCACTTCTGTTGCTGAGATGAATAGGCAACTGACTCTACAGCAATGTATTTTTGTGTAAATGTTATTTTTAATTTGAATCAGCATTCAGTGTTCACACAGAACATATTCCGAACTTCCCTGGTGAAGTTCTCCCTTCCAGAACTGCAATTCAGAAGACTACAAAAAAATTTGATGTTACTGGTTCGATGCAAAATAAAAAAATCCCTTTAGGCAGACCTACAGGCTGAGGTAGATTTCGAAGTGCTTTTGGCTTAATTTATTGTCGTTGTGCAGCACTCTTCTTTTTTAGCCTTGACATGACAAACCGGCAATAATAACTTTTCCAAACATCCGCAACTCTCGTCTTATATGAGAGCTATCGAGAAGCTAGTTATTGATTTGTAGAGAACTCATCAAGAGCTTTTCAACGATACTCACAAGACGTGGTTTCAAAAATTTCGAATTTCCATCCCCCCCCCCCACTCGTACCCCCAAAACCCCCGAATCGTTGGTGTCACTGTGAGCTCCATAGGGAGTAAGTTACTCTAATTTATTCAAACAAAGCTTCCTTCTATACTTCATAGGGGGCCGAGATCTAAATTTTTCAAAATTTCAAACCCCTCCCCCTTTGGCCAATTTTGCTCATTAACGAACTTGTCTGAACTATTGGGCCTAGAAATAACATAATACAATTTGGTTCAAATATCTTCAAAATTGAACGGATGGTGGTTTCGTACTTAGGGAGGCATGAAACGTAAAGATATGAAAATAATTTTTCGAAAACCATGACATGGTATCGATTGCAATTTTTAGATATGTATTAGACTTTGTCTATTGCTGTAATGGCCTAACGACAATTAAATTTATTATTAGATTTTTCTTTGAAATCTACCTAAAAACATGAGCATAAATGTACAGTTTTAGTGGAAGAAAAATTGGACGATATTGGTGCTATTCTTTAACGATCACCATCAAATCCACTTCCAAAATTAGCACAAGTAGCGGCAGAAAGGTATGGGGAAAGCCAGTTCCTGCTGCCCAGCCACCACCAGCAAAACACCGATCCAATGGAAAACCTTTTGTTCTAAAGCCCTGTATATTATAGGCCTATACTGCCAAATCTTTTTAATAATTTCCAGAGCACATAAAGTTTTATGCCAGTTGTAATAATAGTTACAGATAATACTGCTGTAAATTAAAGTATGCTTTAGCATCTGTTAATCTTTTTAACTGCAATATTTAGTTTTATCCTGTTGGTTAATGTTCCGCTGACCCCGTGCGCTGACCACAGCACTGAATGGAGAAAAATGCCAATAAATTTACTTGTGTCTACGGACAAACGATGAGGAGCCGCTACGACTGTCGGCAGCACTGTGCTGTGACGTCACTTCTTGCATCTTGGCACCAAATTCGAATGTTAGATCCTCAACACAAGCATGTGTTCGGCCGCTCTTGAAGCACACACGCTACTTTTTCTACCTTTATAAAAAAAATTGCCATTTTCTCTCGTATTATTCTACATTTTTAAAAACTCACAGAACGTTCTCTGCCATATGCATTTAAATTACTATTTTCCAGCTTTTTGAAAACTCGCATAATTCTCTACCTTAAGGATTGAAATTACAATTTTTTACGTCTTAATCCATCTCTGGGAACTCTCACACAACTTTCTGAACCCTAATAATTTTTTATTCTTGTTTACTGTGTTTTTATCGACCCCGGAGTAACCAAGAATCGGCTTTAAAAATTTGTAAAGATTATACTTTACAGCAGAGAATTCGTCTTAGTCTTCCTTTTGGAACTCACTCAACGTTCTGATTCTTAATCATTGAAATAACTATTTTCTCGTGTCTTGTTTCGCCTCTTAGAACACACACAACTTTCTCTAACTCAAGCAATGGAATTACTATTTTCTTGCGACTTATTCCATATCTGGCAAGTCTTGCATGACTTCAATATTCTCTAGAGGTAATATTACGTATTCTGTTGATGAGTTTTATAATTTAAGTGCCCTTTAATATTTCTTATGACTTATGACGGTGCTAGACTTATTTTATGTCTTGGTCAAATTATAGTATCCTGCATTGTCTGTGATGTGCCAGAAAAAAAAGGACTTTTCATTAACTTCCGAGGTCTACTTATCACTATGTGGTACAGTGTCTTGAAATAGCTGCCGGTTTTGCCAGTCCGGGACACGACGAGTCCATAGGTGGTGGATAATGGAATGGCCCTTAATGAAAAGGGTTAGGGGAACCCCCCGAACCAAAATTGGCATAAACATCAAATTTGTATAGAAAATACTTTTATATTGTTTTATATCAAATTGTTATTTCCTGGATAAAGAATGTGGATTTCATAACCATAGTCCCATGCATTTACTTTACATCCTTGTCCATTTAAAAAAAAGTACAAATCTGGTTAGACAAAAATGTAAGTTATCTCTTTAGTTTTTAAATATGATAAAATAGGCTTGGTATATGTGGAGCAATAGATAAATTTGGTTACATTTATTTACTCGTAAATATAAACTTGTTATAAGTTATACATTATTGTGTAGAGAAAATATTATATAGAGTTAGGATGATTTTCAAAGAAGAAAGAACTGATGCCAGATATAGTTTAATATTTTAAATTTCCTTAACTGCAAATGAGAGTTCCATGTCGTTTGTATTGTTACTATTCTGTAGATTATAGTG
This sequence comes from Ectobius pallidus, assembly GCA_964059195.1. NCBI lineage: Eukaryota > Metazoa > Arthropoda > Insecta > Blattodea > Ectobiidae > Ectobius > Ectobius pallidus. The sequence continues at coordinate 109,031,647 of CAXKWD010000003.1, read as the reverse complement.
AATGGTGAATGATTCATGCCACGGCAATCAATATTTGAAGCTGAATATTTACAGATAACATTATACACTTATAACATATAAATTCGTCATCTAAAAATCTGATATGAAATTCATATTACTTCCTCTGCCCAAATATTAAGTTAGTCTCTTAGCATAATATAATTGTTATGTATGACATTCTTTTCATGTAAATTGGTTGTAAATATGAAGAGAATGTTGTTACCACTCACATCTCTTCCTCAAAGCATACATAACCCAAATGAAATCTGATTAATGTACTCTCGTAACTTTCTTTACCTTAAGCATGGTCAATACATCTTTCTCACTTCATATTCTGATATAGAATAAGAGGCCATATTGCAAAGAGCGCGTATTCAGAGTGGGTGTCTTTTAACTACCCTTCATATGATTTGTCCTAAAAATGTTTCAAATCAAAGTTTTACCTCTTAGTATAAGCACACCATGTGTAAAATTTAAACAACATCGTTGGAACCGTTTTCGAAAAATCGCGAAAAACGAAAATTTCTTCAAGTCAAGTCCCCTTAAAAATAAGAAAAACGTGATGCAATTTTCGTGTCACATCTTCAGAAGGTACCTGACAAAACAAAATTTTATTTTCATACGATTTTCCGTTCTGGAGCTTGGCTGTTCACAGACACACACATACAGCATGTTTCCAGGAATAATATTTTTGGATTCAGGGAATCTCAAAACGTGTATTTATGCTAAAACTCAACTTCGAATTTGGAGGTCCTCTTCCTATAGTAGCCTACCTCGTACGGGCAGAGGAAGTAAAAATGTTGTATAAAGTGAGATATAAGATTAATAGACTTTTCTTTTATCTATGAGTTGAGGCTTTTTTCTCTTGTTACAGTTGTCATTTGTGAATATTAGCTTTTCTGTTTAAATTGTCCTTATCGATTCTACGCTTAGAGCCCACTGATGATTTCACTTGATGATTCCTTATTTAAATGTACAAATATAACTCTGAAAGGGTTAATATAACGTTAATTACAAAATATGATAACATTTTCCTCAGTACCATAAAACAGAGTGAAGTATACCAAACCTTGTTAATAAGTTTCGAAGGCTAATAATGCCAACTAGTAAGATATGTATAATTTTCAGAATATGTCCCTAAGAATAAATATAAGATTTATTGAGTAATGCTTTATGTAAAATGTGATGATTTTATTCAAATGTTATGTTTCTCATTAAAAAAATCAGCTGTTCCATTGAAATTTTCCTCGCCGATTTCAAAGAGAGCCTGCAAATATTTTTACTTGTTGCTTGTATTATTACCAGTGTATAAATTCGGCTCTGAAAGGGTTGAATATATAGTGTGTTCTACGTAGGTAGCTGGCAGGGCTGCCACATCTCGGGATCGGGCCCAGGACCATGTTTTTATCGTGGGGTTTTCACAGACCGCCTACTTCTCCGTGGAGCTTCCTTCTCATTACTCGTATAATAGAACATTTTATCACACTTTTCCAGTTTCCAGGTCTCTTGCCTCCAGCAGCCCCCACCCCACTTGGCAGCCCTGATACTCGGTACCTTTATCCTGTTTTTCTAATCAGTATTGCAAGTTAATCCTATAAAACATCCTCATGAGGTCACCTTCATCCCATGCCTTGAGGAACGAAAACTTAATACGTGGTTATCTTCACCCCACATGGGGATCCGGGATCCATGTTGAATTTATAGCGGAGAAAATTGGGTCTGATCAGGTTTTCTTGGAGAGCTCCTGTTTCCATTGCCATGTAAATATACCATCATTGCAAGTCATAAGAGATATTAAAAGACACTCAGATTATAAAACTCATCAATAGAATATATAATATTATCTATACACAATAATGTATATAACAAGATTAGAATCATGCGAGAGTTCCCAGGTATGGAATAAGTCGCGAGAAAAAAGTAATTTCATTGGTTAAGTTAGAGAAAGTTGTTTAGCCTATGTGTTCTAAGAGGCGAAACAAGACGGGATAAAATATTTATTTCAATGCTTAAGAAACAGAACGTTGTGTGAGTTCAAAGAGGAAGAATAAGACGAATTATCTTGTGTGAAGTATAATCTTTACAAATTTTTAAAGCCGATCCGGGTCATTCTTTACAGTTATTAAATCATTTTCCTTAAAATTTAGGGTCATTTTATAGGTAATTTTTCAAACAATTTTAGGTCATCATAATCCGGGCCCTGATTATCACGTTAGCCATAGCACAAGATATGAACTTTAAATATTTAAGGACCATATCAAATAGTGAGGAAACCGACTGGCGAATAATGGTATAAAAGAAACTAATAATACATAAAACTTCACACGGAAACACTATGAAATGCACGTGCTACGGTTAATGTTTACACCATTTCCCTCGCGTGCGACGTCATCATGCGCGCCGAACGATATTAGGTAACTGCGCATGGCAAATGAGCACCCCTTGCCCTAGCTCCCCACTCCTCACTAACGGGACCCGCCTGGCGGCGCGATTTGAACTACTAGGAACGCCGCGTAACGCCATCTAGTAGGCAGAGGGTGAAATGGGGAAAAAATTGAAATCATTTATTTCTCATTCCTCTTCTTGTCTCCCTTTTCCTCCTCCCTTTCTTTCCACCTCCTCGTCACCCTTCTTACCTATTTGGCACATATTCCTAACCGTAAATTTTACGTATTGGCTAAATCCAAAAACAGGGCACCCCTTAAGCTCTGCCCACTGATATTCACATTTGCACGGACTGTGTGATGTATTTTGTTTCTTAGCGAACAAGGGTGACCAACGATCCTTGTATATTGTTGCAAGGGCCTTGTACCCACTGACCGGGTCCAGCCCTATCTCCTTATCATTACAGTTTTAAGTTTACTAAACGAAACAACATTAAAAATGTGTCCCTAGGTGCAAGGATTGTAGGCTAATTAGGTGCGAAATTTGGTAATATATATAAGAATACATCCTGTAATTCTCTTACCTTAAAATACGTAATTCATGATAACAACATATAATTGACGGCCATCTTATCTGGGTACACAGGTTGGCTAAAGACAAATATAAGGTGGCAATTAGGCTCTGCCTATTGCGTTACTATGGTGACAGCAGCTGATGGCCGGCGACCACCTGACCCTTCCTGAGCCCCGTGCTGACTCACTCAACATTCCCTACCCCTTGTACCAAATATTGAAAATACGATTACAATGATGCGAGAGTGCCCCTTTTACCAAATATTCAAAATACGATAGAGGACATACTATAATATTGCGCAGGGAAGAGTTTTAGTTTTAAAAGGTTTGATACCCAAACGACAACTTCGTTCATAACATATTTAATATATACATCTGTCCCATTTAAAACTTCTCTAGAACTAAAAATGCTCTTTTCAGAACCAACATAACATTTCACAATTATATAAAACAATATCCTTACTATTTATCATGTATTACTCATCTCTGTAGTAAATAGGCTAGAAGAATTCTCAATTTTTATTGCAATATTAACTAATGGCGTAGTGGTTAAAGCGATAGACTATAATGCTAGCGGTCCCGGGATCGAATCTCCGTAGGTGCGAAAATTATTAGGATAGGAATAGGTCCCAAATAGGTAGGTAGGGTGAAGGAGAGAAGGGAGGTAATAGGGAAAAGAGGAGGAGAAAAGGGGAAAATAAAAAATAAAATTTTCTGTGTTTCTAGTATTTTTGCCAGATGTCTCTGCGCTGCTACTAGTTCCACCATTACCTAATAGATGTCTCCCATTACCTAAGATGTTTAAAATAGTCCCCGCCCTAAACCCCTCCTTCCCGGGCGGGTCCCGATAGTGAGTAGCCTATGGGAGTAGCTTAATTGGCACCTCGTATTTGGTTTTTCCCCACAGGTTAACTAACACGACAAACCTCACTGGATATAATATGGCACGTTTTCGAAACGCGTGTATTCGGTATGCCCTACAAAACTAATAAAACTGTTCATAACCTAACAAACCTAACCTAACCTAACCTAAGTTAACTTCCATGTAGATGTAGATGTAGATATCTCGTCCTGTAGACCTGTGTTGAGCGGGGCTCAAGGATATAGAACACGTCAGATCAAAAAATACATGCATGTTATAACAATAATATAGGCCTACAGAAACTGCAAGCTGCCAAATTTATCCAAGCTGAAAATATTCCTCCAAATTGTAGAAGGTTTGAGTTATTAAAAATTCCTTGACAGATGTTTTGAAAGGTTTGCTCTTTCTTTGAATACATAATAATTTAATGTTGTTTGGAAGCTTGCCACTACTTACCTTAATGCAAGATGGACAGTTGGTCATCCTGCTTTGTAGTTGGTCTTTCTTCTTCGCTCTAAACCATAATATGGCTGGTGGGTTTTAAGCGCAATAAAAATGAATTGATTGCAACGGGTAAAAATAAGATAAAGTTCAAAAACCACTAATTTCACCCCTTAATCAATTCCTTGAACAAAAGTAAGTATATTTAACAATGTTTCCAGTTCCAGGAAGGAAAATTGTAATGCTGAGGATATAGCGCTCTAGCCCCACTGACCTTGTATACTGTCACAAGTGCCTTGTACCCACCTCATTATATCTCCCACGAGGTTTGTCAGCCTGTCACTGGTCGTCTAGCGACATGACGTCAACCTCCAACGTCCAGTCACAGGTTTCTTCATAATACGAGGACAGAAGAATTCGCTAGATCGTGGTATTGAAGAAAGTGCACTGAAGGTGCGACCTGTTTTTTTTATTTTCCCTACATATCCATCAATATACAAACCCGGGACCACTAGTACCATAGCTAGCAGTCTAAACCACTACGCCACGAGTGATTGCTGAGTGGTGAAGGGAAAATTAATTTATTTAGGTTTAGAGCTTTAATACACAAGAAATGGCCATTTTGGTGCAAGGGTCACGTGGCGGGTCCTGAGTAATGCCAAAGAGTCTCTGGTGATTGTAATTTTCATATGGTACAAGGGTCTTGATTCCTATTGGTGCACTTAATAATGCACAGTGTAGTAGAACATATGGCAACAGTGAGCTGCATTACCAGCATTTAGCAGCTTTGCGAGGGGAAAGGCTGAAGGCCTGGCGAAGTGATGGCATGGCTAGAGGAAGGTAGGAGAAGCAGGCTCAGCCATTTCATAAAATAATGGAATTTTTCCCTCAAAGAGAGAAGTTATAAAATTATTGCAATTGGGTAGTCAAAAGTAAGTTTAAAACCTCAAATTCTCTGAATTTTAAGGACTTAGGTGTATCTGAAGTGGTTTCATGTGTAAAATCTGTCGATTTACTTATTTATTGCATTGAGTTACTTTTTTTGCCATTTTTAGCATGATTTTAACACTCTTTAATACCAAGTAGTCAAGAGTAATCAGCTATGTCCATTTTCATTTGAGAAAATATACATCTTAAGGTACAATTTGGTATAAGATTAACTTCAAAAAATATGTGTGGTTAATTACTATGTAAAATAACAAACAAGGGAATTTTTGTCCCACCCATAACCGTGATAGTTTTGTTAAATTATTATTAATGAGTTAAATAAATGTTTTGACAACCTGGAAACAGTTTATAATTTGTATTTAATCCCTCATACCTTCATTAATAACAACATTAATACCCTAACAGTAATAGCAGAATAGAAAATGAGCTTTTGTTTTGCATCATTAAAATCAGTGTCCAAATTATGTCCCACCCGTAACTGATTTTGAAAAACAAATTTAAAATATTCAGAATAAATTTTAAATAATGCTTTGCATGTAGTGTGAAGGAGAAGGTATTGTAAATTTTACAGAATGTGAAGAACCAATTCTAGTTTATTATTTATGATATGTAGGGGAGAGTGGGGCAGTTTTGCTCAATATCAAATTTATCTCTCTTGGTAATCATTTTATCATTCTTATGATATCACAGCTATTCCCATCAACCACCTCAACTTCCTGTGGAAATTTGGACTGCTTAGCTACATGTGGAGATTTTTTATAGAAGAAAGTAATATTTACATAAAAAGTTATAAGTTTTCTATTTTTGTTTTACCAGGTACCCACGCAGCACGATATGTATAATATACGTATGTTTTAGAGCTACATATATATCATACGTTTGATCAAATTCAAAACGTAAATTATACGTATATTTTATATCCAATATATACATGTATAAAAACTGTTGTAATTTAATCCTGCTTTATGTTCATAATATATCAAAATTAAGTTACTGTTACATAAGCAATTTATTATCTAAAAAAATCTAATTTATTGTTCATTTGCTATTATCAAAATGACGTACAAAAAAATTGGCAAATATACATAAATTTTACGTCTAGAATTTGACATTGTAAATGCACCTGTTTATTGTGTTTTACTCTAGTAAATCGATTTGGTTAAATTAAGGGAACGAAATACAATTTACTCACGCTAATAAGAAATTAATAAAAAATTGTTTAACATGATTACATCCGTAAACTCAGTAGGACTATTTTTCTGGTAAGCACAGAACACAAACATAAGCTTGCGCGGTTGCGCCACCGACCTTGTGCTGAGTCGGAACTCTAAACACCAACGGCCACGCGGGGTTTAGGGGTTATAAGTTTCGTTTGTTCTTTGAGTTTGTTATTTTGACTCACTGTGCAGAAGAATAATTATACGTTTTGTTTGTTCTTTGTTGTTTGATAATTTGGAAAGGAGGTAAGTGCTTTTTAATATTTGTAATATAACTTTTGTAGATATAATAACACGTTTTGGCAACCGAATAGGGCCTAGTTGTTTTTTCACTTTTAAACAGTGTTTGTGTTTTCTTTAAGATAATATTTTATTTATATCAAGCAAGTATCATAAGAAAGAAGGCATGCACTAGGAAAGCCAATATTAATTTATTGTTCTATAAATTTTGGTTCTTAACCTAAAACTTTAACCTATAATTTCATAAGTGGCAAAAACCATTTTAGCGATAGTTTTCATCGCAAAAACCGACGGTTGACCAGTTTTTTTAAGGCTACAAAAAGATAGGGTTTTGTTACCTGTGTGTTTTTTTTTTTTACTATTGCGGAAAACCACTTAAATTACTACCCCTAACTTAACCTGTAAATATCAAAATTGCTCATTTATATAAGTTAATATACCAAATGGCAGTTCTCAGTATGATTGGGATGGGAAAAAATAAATGTAAGTCGCACCTTGGATGAATGTTCCAGCCCTCCACTCCCTTGTGATGCACTTTCTTTTATACCACGATCTAGCGAATTCTTCGGTCATCATATTACGTACATACTCGTGATTGGACGTTGGTAGTGTGACGTCATACCGCTAAACAAAAGGTGATAGGCTTACTAACCTCTGGAAGATATAATATGCCACATTTTCGAAACCTACAGTGTACCATACATTATTCGAAAATGCAAGGGCACTTCGCTTCAGCTACTGCCTCTGCTTCGCGCACTTAACTATGTGGATAGTGTTATGCATTATTTAGACTATTTGCCGAGGTGATTGTGGTCTGATCGGGAGTGCCGAGTGAGCTAGCGGGTAGTCATTTCTATGCAACCTGCTGGTATTTGGTACGATCGGGAGTATGGAGAGAAGGAATGGTCGGGAGTGCCGAGATAACAAGCGTGTGGTCACCATAGCATCGCATTGTTCGGCGACTTACTCTTATCTTTCACCATTGGGGGAATCAAATCTACAAAGTTAGATACTACAGTACCGTAACATATTCATGGTTTTGCACTGCTTATGATAGTGCAGCCGAAAGGTTAATATAATAACTTTCGGGAGCCTAACTTTAATTCCGCATCACTTCCTCATGGTTTGTGCTAGTATAATATGCTTAACAGGTGCAAAACCGTGAATATACATTATGGTACTGTAGTGTATAGTATCTAACTTTGTAGATTTCATTATCCAATTCATAGGCTACCGAGAACTGCCATTTGGTATATTAACTTAGATAAATGAGCAATTTTGATATTTACAGTGAGGTAAAGTTAGAGCTAATCATAGGTTACCGAGAACTGCCATTTGGTATATTAGGCCTAACTTAGATAAATGAGCAATTTTGATATTTACAGCGAGGTTAAGTTAGGGCTAAGTTAGTTTACGTGATTTTCTGCAGTAGGCTATAGTAAAGAAAATAACAGACACACACAGTTAACAAAACCCGGTAGTCTTTGAATATAATACTGTGTCTCACACTGCTGCATCCCACTACAGTTTGCTTGAGTGCACCACCAGTCAAAACAGGAATGATTTTAATGTATAAAATTATTCACTGTTGAATTCGAATGTATTAAATTCACAAACACTGCTTTCACAACCCCAAGCTTGTGTTAAGCTTGTCTGCCTTGATCATTAAATTTACTATTTTCTCGCATATCTGATTCCGGCTCTTGGAACACTCCCTCGATCATTAAAATTACAATTTTCTCGTGTCTTATTTTGGATCCCCCCTCCATGCTCATAAACCGGCAGTGTCAACGAGACGATAAATGATACCCTAGGCAGGAGCTTCGGTATAGCTTGTTTTTTTATTATTTGTAACAGGTTGTTTTTGTAAGCTACAAAGCAAGTTATAAGAAATATCTCTAGACTGCAGTGGGATGCAGCAATGTGAGAAACACAGTATTATATTCAAAGACTACCAACTTTTAGAACCTAGTCTTGTGTAACTTATATGTTGTGGCAGATTAAAGACCATCACTTGCATAATATTAATTTATGCTCTAATGGTGATAAATTATTTCCAGGTATTTATTGATATTTACTTAATGTTTCAGGTGTTCTGAGTAATGATCCTCGTAAGGATACCTTCACGTAGGCTACAAGGTCTTCGAATTGCATTTAAGGGAATGGTTTCGCCAGGCAAAGACCAGAATAAGTGGTAAAAAAGAGAAACAAGATCATTAACATTGTAGCAAGATTGAGCTCGGAATTATGTTAATTAGTTATTAAATTTTATTTCGCCGTAAATCTCTATACAGAAATATTGGTGCTAAATTACTTAAGACTAAATATATCTTATACACAAGTAGTGGTGAGATTAAAACGATTACATTGTAAGTGTGATGTAATGCAATATATTAACTATGATAGTAGTACTATTGATAATTATGCTACAGTCCTGATTGAGCGTTCAGTTGAGTATATTTAAATTACTTGTTCAAATACTCAAGGCATTCATTAATACTGTAGAAGCAGTGTTGGAGTAGGAAATGTTTGACACAGTTTCTGTATTCATATAGGCTACTCCGTGTGTTGAAATACTTTATTAAGAGAGTTATATTATTATTCCTTTATAGGATAGGGAAGATTTTTTTTGTTTGTTTTGTTTGTTTGTTTGTTTGTTTGTTTGTTCTAATACTGTTAATATGAATTTTATTGTGGCTTTTTGTACAATAGTTGTGAATTGCCTCATTTTTGATGAAATTATGTTTGTTTTTATGAATGAAACTTACTGCTTCTACAGTGAGTCCCATGCAAGAGTTGGCCAATGACGCGGGTTTCTGCGTCGCGGCTGGCACAGCTCCAACTCCCGAGCAATTGGGTGAAATATCTACGCTAATAATGCCGCGGTCGGTGTAATGATTAAGGTTCCCACATTTACAATTAAAATTACAATGAAAATAACCACGTACCTCACAACAAGAGATGTTGGAAATGTTCTCCTCTTGCATCCACACAATACTGGCACCTTTTTAGGAAATTTTCTTTCACGCACTTAAGTTCAGCTTCCGAGACAGAGTTACTTTCTCTTGTGATAGGCCTATGTGATATTGTCTTTAAGTTCTTCTAACAGTATGTGAATATTATTTATGGGGAAACTTGAAAAATAAAGTGTATAGGTCAATTTCCCATACATAAGAAGAACTTAAAGACAATATCACAAAAGAAATTAACTCTATCTCGGAAGCTGAACTTATGCGCGTGAAAGAAAATTTCCTATAAAGGAGCCAGTATTGCGTGGATGCAAGAGGAGAACTTTTCCTACATCTCTTGTGATGAGGTACATGGTTATTTTCATTGTAATTTTAACTGTAAATGTGAGAACCTGAATCAATACACTGACCGCGGCATTGTTTGCGTAGATATTTCACCCGATTGCTCGGGAGTTGGAACTGTGCCAGCCGCGACGCAGAAACCCGCGTCATTGGCCAACTCTCGCATGGGACTCACTGTAGTATGTAAAGACAGGGTACTGGTAGGATTTTTAGATTTTTGAACGAGTCCCTAGGGCCTACACACTTCACTATTATCATGTATGATCATTTCAATAGGTCTTCCCATCATCATCATCAGCTGATGTGTTTGTTTTAAATTCAATTCAGTTCTTTTATTCACCATTTAAAAAATTTGCCAATAAGTTAGGTAAATACTGCTTCTGCTATAGTTTTACACTTTTGGAAACCGAACTGTTCTTTGGAAAGGATATTGTTTTTTACTATGAATGATAAGAGCCTTTTATACATTGCTTTTTCTAAGTTTTTGGGAAAACTGGTAATAGTGAGATAGGTCTGCAATTTTCGGTGTTACTAAAGTCACCTTTTTTAAATACAGGGCAAACTTTTGCTGTTTTGAATATTTATTTGTATTTTCTTTAAGCTTTTTGTAATGTGTTAAGAATAAAATATTGTAATACATATTGTTATGGTGCTATTATTTAATTTTCTTACCTACAATCTGTATTAAATGCAATGTTGGGGTCTTTTTTGTCAATTATTCACAGCTAGCTTGTTTATAGTTATTCTAAAAAAGCTACTGCTTCAAAATGCAAAAACAATATGGGAGATGCAATTTTAGAAACATTGTTTACAAAAATTATACAGGGACATTCTTTCACAGCATGTCGCGTAACTGGCTGCCGCATGCACTGCACCTCATGCTGCAATGGCCAATGCATGGATCCTTCATGCCCCCCTGCATTAACCCGAGTCTCAGAATTTGTACTTGCTATGCTCATATAGAAGATGCTGTAATTGTTCCAAATTTTCTGCCACATACAGTACTATAGCAGTGTTTATGCGGCTGGCTGAGCGGAGTGTGTTTGTTACTGTTATGTTATGATTAAGAGGCTCTCAGTGCAGGGTTTCTTTGTGTACTGTGAAGCCCAGTCCGTAACTCTGTGATATTTCAGTGTAATATTTAATTGTATACTGTGTTGTGTAATAATCCTTTGCGGATTATACACATCACGTACATGAGGACAAATAAGTCATGTGCTAGAACAAAAAAATTTTATCAGAAGTTTCCAGACAGGCCTATTCCGACCGCAGTACCATAATATGTCTTGCAAACACATTTAAGGATACAGGTTCTATGAAGGATCCATGTATCTGCCATTGTAGCATGAGGTGTTGTGCATGCGGCTGCAAATTACGCGAGGCGCTGAGAAAGAATGTCCCTGTATATCAAATATACATTTGGTGGATCTCTCATGTATGTATAGTATACATAAAATATATGTAAGCAGTGTACATTTATGAACCAAAGGTCCTATATATATATAAATTATATATAAAATATACGTTTGATATATCATCTTTACATATTTTTTACGTATAGATATTGTACATCAATAGTATGTATGCGATTGTTTGTATAATTGATATATATTATATGTCAATATTGACATGAATTGACGTAAACTATACATAAAAAAGTGGGACATTTGAGCGTATATTATACGTAGATAATACTTAACCAATATGTGTGATGTACATTATCTAGATCTAGGGATAACGTAATTTTTACATATATTTTACGTATGTGTGCTGAGTGGGTAAACACATTTCATTTATACTCATCAATACTTTTTATGTCTACTGCCTAGTTGCTCATTTCTTAAGCTTTCTTTCCATGTCAGACATGTGATTTAATAACCTCACTTGTGGAAGTTAATGACCCACTTATTCCAAATTGTCCATTGGGGCAGTTTTGCTCAGCCTACGTGGGGCACTTTTGCCCATTAACTTGAGTTTCTATTACCAGTATTAATTAACTTAATTTAGTAAATATGAATTTAGGCATATCTACCCTATTTTAAAAAGTAATTTTGAAATTTTTTTATTCAGATGTTCTAGAAATGGGTTTGATATTATCTTCTTTTTTCTTGCATAGTGCCTTCGCTGCCTAAACATGGTACAATAACAAGACAAGAATAAATTTGTATTCCCTGAGAACAAAGACTCAAGTTTGTTAATATTGAGGACATTTTTTGCAAAGCTACATCAATCTAAATTGGAAGTAAGACCTGAACAAGCCTTGGGAGCAATGACATTTTCTGTAAATTTCAAAAATTTTAATATAGGCTATACTTAGGCCTATAATAAAGCAGGGTTAAATAGATGTTAAGACTGTATTAAATGTTTATTTCAGTTTGAAGACAATTTTATCTGAGTTTGTGATGTTATTGGCTCCAATTTTCTCTTTAAATATTAGTATGCCTATTTAGGCCAGTTCTTTAGTAATTACAAAATATAATAGGCCTAATTTTTGTGTTTTAGCTCTGTACTGTAAATTAATTGCATAATCATTACATGTCAACCTTTCATTTCCACATTAACTTGATTTGTATGCAGTGATCAAATGTGCCCCATACACTGGGCAAAACTACCCCAGCTGGGGCAGTTTTGCCCAACTTGCAACGTGTAGGGAAAATAATTTTAAATTAAAAACAATAAGTTCCTTATAAAGTAATAATAAAATTATGTTCATATACAAAACGTATCAGTGTATAAGTAGCACATAAATACCTTCTCCTGAATATAATTAGGTTGAGAAAAAAAAATCACAAAGTTGAGAGAACACATTTTGGGCAAAACTGCCCCACTCTCCGCCTAATAAACAAAAATAGCTTCTATAATTTGTCAGAATGTCCCACCCGTATTTATGAAATGGCTGGGCTGTTGCCATGGCAGTGTGCAGCAGAGAGTGAAGTTAGAGCCAAGATGTAGCATATTCTTCCATTTCGCCTATAATTCAAATAGGCCCTATACCTTTGTTATAGTAATAGTAATAATTGATCTAATTATACTCTGTCGGTCCTTGCAGTGATTAAAAGGAGTGGGCACATAGTATTACCTTGAAGAGCCAATCCATAGTGACGGGTGTGACATTTGGACAGATTTCATTACACTTATTTCTTTCTACCTCTGAACCATATTGCAGGAATGTCATCAAAGTTTTTTGTGTTAACATACCAACCCATTGGAAGTACAAAATATGATCTAATGTTTTTTTCAAGGCTGTACGCTTGAGCTGGAAAATATATTGTGCATGTGACGGGTGTAACCATAATTGGACAAAGGTTTTTTCTTATGTAGGTTTAAGTTAATTGAAATTTCTGTGAATTGATTAGCTTCACTATATTTGTTTTATTTTTTTCAAGTAAGAGGACTGATAAACATACTGAAATGCATAATTAGATTTTACAAAAATATTTATATAGTTATTGAAAATTTACTTTATCAGTGTGACGGGTGTGACATGTCGGATGTGACAACATCAACTTATAACCGAGACTTAAACTAAACTAAACTCTGTCCCTGGAGGGACTTGGCCTACCACCCGACAGCTGCACCATCTACCGTAGGCAGATGGTAGGATTGGGGGGCATGCCGACACCCACGGCCATTAATGGTGGTTTTCATGACCGGAGACACTACTTCTGTATCAAGTAGCTCCTCAATTTGAATCACGAGGCTGAATGCAACCCTACCAGACCTCCCTACCTCAGAAAAATTCGAGGAGGTACCGGGGATCGATCCCAGGCCGATGGATCTGTAATCTGCAACGCTAACCACACTTTGCACCTTCTGCCTCTGTACCATTTTGCATGAATTTCATGAAAATTTTTTGTGATAATATACCAATCCTGGGGAATCCCAACACCAGCATAAAAAAGAATTCCCTTGTTAGTCTTTTTTCCACTCTGTCCATATTTTTAACAGGCTTGTGTAAAGTTGTGAAGTGAAATGTTCCTCCGGTACTAGTTAGGCAGTTTTCGTTGTCCTCTACTCTACAATCCTGGACTACTTGGAAGCCTGAGCTCTTCACAAACTTTTACTGAATTGATGTGGATCTGGTTATTCTTTTCACCAGGACATTTTTGTTGTCTCTCATACAAAAATAATATTGTGTAGCTATATTTAGATTGGCTGATTGTTTTCCTATCTGTTCTCCTTCATTTGTTTCCATGTGGGCCTACTCATGTCATCGGCTGTTAGAGGTACTGTCTGTCTGAATTTCTTAGCAGTTCTAAGATACATAGTTACCAGTACAGAAATCAGGCACAGAATTAATTAGGCTATCACTTCTCACTTAGTTTATTGGGGTACAATGTCATGCTGCTGGTTGAGGCACTGTGCTACAAACCGGAAGGGCACAGGTTCAATTCCTGGTGAGGTTTTTGAGATTTTTCAATTTGCCTAATCCTTCTGCTGGCACTATCGCCCTGAGGTCAACTCATCCTCTAACAGAAATGGGTACCAGAAGCAATTTTGGGGTAAAGGCAGCCAGTGCATAAGACTGACAACCTTACCACCTTCATGTGCTAAAAGTCTAAAAATGTTGAAGGTTGGACGTTTGAACCCTAAAAGCCTTCATGGCCTCTGTAGGGGATCACTAGATCTTTACTTCTTTACCAACATTAAAACATTTGTGACATTTCCACTGGTCACCTATGTCATCCATAGCCAAAGCTGGTAGATCGTAGTTTCTTCGTCTTGCAAAGAAGTTCTGTTCTCTACCACGGAAGTCCAAGAGCCATTTTAAAGATAGTATTAATGCAAACATATGATTTATTCAACATCTGCATGAAATAATCACTATACAAAAGCTGCAAAAGGCATTTTACATAAATGTCACACCCGTCACACAACATGTCCACACCCGTCACATCAAAATTAAGCCAAAATAGTAGGCATTTCAAAATTATATTTTAGGTGTGTCTTCTGTATTGAAATATCTTAACTTTTACCAAGTTTCCATTTTATACAATGATTACTTGGCTTCCTACCCAAACTATTAGGCTACATGTTTTTAGTGACGGGTGTGACAAGGATACCTTGAAAATTGATTTGATGAATATCTTCACTTAAACTGATCTTAAAAATTTGTTTTATGATGACAAAATCTTCACTTATTTGTGCTTTTGTGGGTGAAATTAAAAATTGCAGCAAATCTACTGATTCCATGAGTATAATGCAGTACTAGCCAACATGCTAAATGATAAATTCCAGTCAACGAAAAAAATACAAATTTCAGTAGTTGATATTATATAGATACCTTTAATTTAATAGAATTGTGAATCTATTTTCAAATTCTACAGTCTTTTCCCTTTACTTTGATATATAACATGTCTATGTCATGTAAAAAAAAGATGTAACCACCTTTGTCCACTTTCACATGGATTGGCTCTGAAGTAGCCTACTGGAACACTGGGCATAATGAAAGAATATGCTACGTGCTAAGCTCTGTCCACTCTCCATTCTATGGCGATGGCTTGCGACCTCAGCCCCAAGCTACTCATTACCGGCAATACAGCGTAGTAGGCCTACTGTTAGGCTACACTTCTTATACTGCACTGTTATATTTACTGTACTAATTCGTCCACATTTGATAAGGTCTGAGAGAACATTTTTGAACTTCTTCAGAAGAGTAGCAACAGAGAAGTATGCTACCCCACTAGTGACCGTTCCCCTCATAGCCATGGAAAACAAAAGAGAGAGAACTGGTGCAGTGGTAAAATTTCCCATCAAATCAAATCAAATCAAATTTTATTATCATTAAGTTCATTGAACAATAGGCAAAGTCAACATAGCCTAGCATATCATAAAGAAATTTTATAAATTATAAATAACTAGCATGTGTCCGCGGCTTCGCCCGCGATAATTATTTAGAAAATTAAAAATCAATAGCATAATAGTTAAATCATTATATTTATTAACACCTAAAACACATGGTCTACATACCACGATTAGATAGCGTCGCCCGATGAAAGCGACCTCAGATTCGAGTTCCTTGGCCCAGAATAACCCTGTATAGTGAGTTTCGTCCAAATCGAACAGTGTTTGACCATATTTAGGCCTATATTGATTATCCCTCTTCCGTGTTGGCTGAAAAATTCATATGTCTGTGGGCCTTGATATTCTAAACAATTGAATCGTCCAGGATGGACTTACAAAATCAAGCGATGGCCCGCGATAATTATTTCAAAAATTAAAAATTAAGAGCATAATAGTTAAATCATTATATTTATTAACACCTAAATCATGTGGACAACATACCACGATTAGATAGCGTCGCCTGGTAAAAGCGACCTCAGATTCGAGTTCCTTGGCCCAGAAAACCCCTGTATAGTGAGTTTCGTCCAAATCGAACAACGTTTGACCATATTTAGGCCTATATTGAATATCCCTCTTCCGTCTATGTTGAGAATTTCATACGTCTGCGGGCCTTGATATTCTAAACAAATAAATCGTCCAGGATGGACTTACAAAATCAAGCGATCGCCCGAGATAATTATTTCAAAAATTAAAAATTAAGAGCATAATGGTTAAATCATTATATTTATTAACACCTAAATCAAGTGCACTACATAGGCCTACCACGATTAGATAGCGTCGCCTGGTAAAAGCGACCTCAGATTCAAGGTCCTTGGCCCAGAAAACCCCTGTATAGTGAGTTTCGTCCAAATCGAACGTTTGACCATATTTAGGCCTATATTGATTATCCCACTTATAATAATAATAATAATCCTCTTCGGTGTAGGTTGAAAATTTCATATGTCTGCGTGCCTTGACATTAAAAACAAATAAATCGACCAGCGTGAGCTACAACATTCAAGCGATCGTGAAAGTTTCATTTCCAAGGTATGACAAAAATAGCCAAAGCCAACTGTAATTGATTTGACATTGAAATATATTACTGAAAACTGATGCTTCAAAAACGCAAAAAATGCACGTTTTCACTCATAACTCGCGAAGGAAAGCTAAAATTAAAATTCCGGCTTCGAGGTGCACTGTCCGACCCTTTAGTCTATCTATGTTTAAAATTTCAGATCTCTGCGTTCAGTAGATTTCGCTGGGCATCACGGACAGACAGACAGACAGACACTTCCTTTTATTAATATAGATACGAGATATAACATAAGACCAGGAGTTGATATTAACAAACAGACAGCAAGTTATGTGAATAAATACTAAGTGATCAAATAGGTCATAATACATAGCACATGCTACACACTATGTACATAGCCTGTATACAATCCTTAAATTGATACATTTTCAAAAAAATTTTGTACTATAAAAAGGATTTAAAATTAGCCATTTAAAGAGCCAAGTTTTAAATTTCTTTAGTGGTTCACTATTAATTCCAAGGATAGTTTATTATAAAATTTAATACCAATTATTTCACAACTGTTTGTCAATTTGGTTAATCTTTGGTATGGAATGTCTAATTTTTTACAGTTCCAGTGTTATGAGGGTGAGTGTCTTGCCTTAAATTTAAGTTACCGTATTTTATGGACCATAAGACGCACCTTAATTTAGGATGGAAATTTAAAGAAAAATAAATTTAATGTGATTCTAAACGGAACGTTTTAAAGGGAATAATATACTTCACTGCATTAGCAATGGAATCAGTGTAAATAATTTTTAATTTAAAATCTGCATTGTACAAAAATCTCTTCTGTACAGGTGACATCGCGTAGATTTTAACAACTGAAGTGATTTCTCATGAAAGACTTAAAACACTTTTACACCCTCTAACCCTCAATTCAGCATGAGGTAAGTGTAAAGGGACAAGGCTGTTTAGAGGTCATTGCATTCCTTTAAACCACCCAGCGAAGACACTCCTTTTGTGTAAAAGAACTCAACATTCCTTTCTTTTCGCATTGTATACCTGGCTTCCAGCTACCCTCGTTTTACAATTGTGCAGTGATGTACGGTCTGTGCTAAAATTTGTAACTGTCTTATCGTTTACAACACCTTGTTTATCTCTATGGTATTCCACCAATATTTACCATAATTTTAATTTTTTTAGTGTACTTCGGACCATTAGACGCACCCAACTTTTAAGGCTCTGTTTTCAAGGTAAAAAAGTGTGTCTTATGGTCCGTAAAATATGGTAGTCAAGTTTTCCTTTACATGAAGTAGGCCAAATACTGTAAAAATATATAGATTCACTATTGTCATTATTTTAAGCTCAATAAACAAAGGTTTACAGTGCGTAGTTGTATGAAAACTAATTATTGTTCTGGTCACCTTTTTTTGCATTAATAGGATTTTTTCAATATGCTTACAATTTCCCATAGTAAGATACCATATGAAATAATACTATGGAAGAACGCAAAATAGGCTGACCTCATGTAATTTTCCGATTCATGATTTTTTAGTTGTTTGAGCAAATAGATTCTTTCCCTGGGAGTTGCAAGACCTTGTAGTTGGTGAGAGAGCTTGTGTGGTCCGTCGATCCTATGGGCTATGCCGGCGGTAGCGTAGCTACTGGTAGTGCCTCCCATGCCGGACAGGCCATAGGAAAGGGTCTAGACTAAGAAGCAACTCAGAAGACGATGTCCAATGGTGCTGAAGGCAGAGGAGGAGTAAGAGTCCCAATGGCGAAGGCAGTGGATGAGACACCTCAAGTTAGGGAGGGGCAGATCAGGGTTTGTAGCTGTAGAGGAAGCAACTGATCTAGGGGAAGAAAACCCCGAAATCAAATTACCTGGCCCTCCAGGTTGGGGGGTAGGCATGGGACTAACAATTCCATTCTGTAAAAAGGAAATCGTTCAGAAACCTTACAATGAGAAAAGCCGGACAGAAACCTTACAATGAGAAAAGCCGGACAGATGCACCTATACGACCCAAGCATGTAAAACGGAAAAATGAGATGTTTGTAGCTACTTGGAACGTTCGCAGCCTATTTCAGCCAGGGGCCAGCAGAGTGCTGGAGGAGGAATTGGAAAGATTCAAAATTTAAATAGCAGCCATACAGGAGATAAGGTGGAAAACAACAGAATATGTGGAATTGAAGAAATATGTGATAATTAATTCAGGGAATAAGGAAAATGATTTTGGTACTGGGTCTATGATCCATAAGAGCATTAAGGGAAGCATAGTAAGTTATAGAACAGTTAATGAAAGGATTTGTATATTAAGAATGAGAAGTAAGTTCTTTAGTACCTCTTATATAAGTGTGCATGACCCCCATGAGGGAAAGGATGAAGCAACAGAAGATGAATTTTACGAGCAACTTGAAAGGGAATACAGCAGTTTACCAAAAAACGATGTTTAAATCGTCATAGGTGACTTTAATGCCAAAGTTGGAAGGGAAGAACGTTATAGAACAACAACAGGAGGACACAGTAAGCATGAACTCAGTGATGAGAATGGATTAAGATTAATTGATTTTGCCATAGGCAAGAACTTGAAAATTCGGAGTACAGCCTTCCCCCATAATATGTTCATAAAGAAACCTGGATATCTCCGGACCGTAAGACAAGAAACCAGATCGATCATGTTATAGTGGAGGCAAGACATGCTACAAATATACATGCTACAATATTGATGTTAAAAGCTGCAGAGGAGCTGATTCCAATACTGACCATTTTTTGTTGCGGATCAAAATAAGGCAGTGTTTCTCAACCTATGGTCCGCGGACCACCGCGAAAATGGTGCAGATGGTCCGCAAACATAATTAAAAAATATCATAAAGTAAGTGGAAAGTAAAGAAGTAAAATTGTTTCACATATTTCGTTATAATGACCTATAATTAATACCCCAAATATTAGCAATATAGGCCTTCTTTTAAAAGTGGGATGTAAAATTAGGGGTCCGTAAATTATTTTTTTAGACATTTTAGAGGTCCTCGGGTTCAAAAAGGTTGAGAAACGCTGAAATAAGGCATAGAATAAAAACCTCAAAATATGGAAGTATTTTGAGCCTGTGAAAGAGGCTAAAGCGGGAATTTTTCTCAGATCTCTTGAATAGAGAGAACACTGTTGAGGAAGGATCTAGCATTGGGTAGAGTAGGATTACTCCCACAACGTCTCTGTCCTTGAAGACTAACCCAGCCAGCGAGCTTCTCGTTACCAAGATGCGCGAATTCGCTGCGCGTAAGATCAGTAAGCTACCGCTGGGCAGAGAGTGAACATCATGCAGCATGTCGCCAGTCGTAGAAAATACTATAATAGTTGAGTGGAGGGATAATGCAGCAGCTTTAGAGACAGACATCCACGTGGAGTGGGATAGGAGAGCTGAGCCAATCAGGGTGCAGCTACCTCCCCTAGCCAGGAACTCTACGAGCGGTGAGACTCGCTCCTAAGGTATATACGTAAAAACCCAGAGACTTTGTGGAGGTAATCCTACTCTATGATGTGGAAGGAAGCCCTAGCCCAAGTAAAATGGAAGAGGAAGAATTAGCCCAAGTACCCCCTACTTTTAATGAAGTCAAAGAAGTGATAGCTAGGATGAGGAACAACAAGGCACCTGGAGCTGATAATATTGCGGGAGAGTTAATGGAGGTGAAGAGTTAATTAAAAATATTTTAAAACTTATACAAAATATATGGATTGTCGAAAAAATGCCGAAGGAATGGAGCTTGGCGATACTGTGTACAATACATAAGAAAGGTTCAAAGCTGAACTGTGAAAATTATAGAGGAATAGCTCTGTTAAATGTAGTTTACAAAGTACTAGATGCCATAATAGCCAAAAGATTGTCAGATTTTACAGAAGGAATGGTTGGGGAATACCAATGCGGTTTTAGAGCCGACAGATCAACTATAGATCATATTTTTACACTTAGGCAAATTATGGAGAAATGTGCAGAGTCTAATGTAGAATTAAACATTTTATTTATTAATTTTAAGCAGGCTTATGATAGCATTGCCAGAGATAAGCTTTTTAATATTTTAGCTGGAATGGGAATACCTGCAAAACTAAAAGAGCTGGTGAAGATGACAATGACAGGAAGTGTGGGACAAGTTAGAATACAAAATGCCATATCTGAGGTATTTGATGTTAAAAGTGGTCTGAGACAAGGAGATCCGCTATCCTCGGTACTGTTTAATCTGGCCTTAGAATATGCCATAAGAGGAATTACCTTAAATCCAGGTAGTAACATCTACAACAGATTGTACCAGCAACTAGCGTTTGCAGATGACATATGCATGATTGCTAGACGTCCCACTGCACAGATGGATGCCTTCGAAGAATTTCTTTTGCTTGAAACCAAAAGCATAGGCCTCCAAATAAACGAAGAAAAAACCAAATATATGAAATGTAATAATACAAGAAGCCAGGACAAGCATATACAGATGGCAGAATTTAAATGTGAGAGGACTGAGACCTTTAAGTACTTAGGATCAATCGTAAGACAAAATAATACCAAAACATAAATACAGACTAGATTGATGATTGGAAATAAAAGCTATTATGCATTACAAAACATACTTAAAAGTAGAAGCCTCTCTAGAAGAATTAAATTAAACATATATAAAACTACTAGCATGTGCCCGCGGCTTCGCCCACGATAATTATTTCAAAAATAAATAAATAAGAGCATAATAGTCAAATCATTATATTATTAACACCTAATCACGTGGACTACATACCACGATTAGAAAGCGTCGCCTGGTAAAAGCGACCTCAGATTCGAGTTCCTTGGCCCAGAAAACCCCTGTATAGTGAATTTCGTCCAAATCTAACAATGTTGGACCTTATTTAGGCCTATATTGATTATCCCTCTTCCGTGTAGGTTGAAAATGTCATTATGTCTGCGGGCCTTGACATTCTAAACAAATGAATCGTCCAGGATGGACTTACAAAATCAAGCGATCGCCTGTGGTAATTATTTAAAAAATTAAAAATTAAGAGCATAATAGTTAATAATACGAAATTAACTTATGAAGGACTTTCGATTTTTAGATTCTAGGTCCTTATATAGGTATTTATTATTATTATTATTATTATTATTATTATTATTATTATTATTATTATTATTATTATTCTCCAATACAAAGGAGCCCTATTTCACCAATAGGTATGCTAGGGCTGTATGTTGTAATCTAAATAGATTTCATAAGCTTAAATACATACATGGATAAATAACCTGTTAGATTTGTGATACATAATCATCAAAAGAACACATAATGTTACGATTACAGTCAAAGAGTTTTAAAAATGTGAAAGATGAAACTGAGAAAGGAAGATGCACAACATTTGCGTCTAAAAATTCCATTTAGTGGTGTGTTGTATTGAAGTCCACACGAATCTAGATGAGAGGTGAAGTAGATTCGCTTCTGCAGATAAATAGGACAATCGAACAGAAGATGAACTATTGTTTGCTGTTCTTCTTTGCAGGAGCACAAGTATCCAGAAGGCGATGGTATATGAAATCTAGAGAAGTAACTACCAAATTTCCCATGTCCAGACACGAACTGAGTAAGAACGTAGTTCATTTCAAAGAATTTTGCTTGTTTCCTGTCTTCTATAGTTGGAAAGAACATATTTCTTGTGATGGCTCCTTTCTTACTGTTGATCCACAACAAATTCCACTCATTTAGTATTTCTGTGTTTATAGTTTTCTTGAAAAAAGATATAGGACAGGCAGCGTAACTGTAGTCCAAGTCTGATGTAGCTGCAGCCTTCGCGAGTTCGTCTACTCTCTCATTTCCTTCCACTCCAGAGTGACCTTTGACCCAAGTAAGACATAAGTGAAAATTATTGGAAGAAATTATACGCCTGATTTCTATGGCAATTGGATTTCCATTATACTTGTCTTGAATTGCATTCAATGATGCCAGAGAGTCACTGTGTATTTGTCCACTACACCTATTCTCAATGCACCAATGAACTGCCTCCTTCAGAGCGAATAACTCAGCCTGGAAGATTGTACACATAGGTGCTAGTCTATATACCTTATTAGTAACTTCACTGTTTCTTTGGTACACAACAAAAGCACAACCAACTGAAGAATGCTGAATTTGCCGATCTTCTGTGCGTGATCCATCTGAGAATATATCATATTGGTGATCATTGTTGCATGAGTCAAGTTGTACAATATTCTGAAAGATACCAGGGTGTCCAAAATCTAAGTATTTGCCAATTTCCTCGACTTTGCAATTTGGTGGTAGTACGATTGGTTCTCGTCCTTTCTTAATGTCAGTTATTTTTGCCTTAGCTATATAGGTATTTATAAATTGAAATAGGAAGAACGACTAATCACACTCAAACTATTCCCTCAGAAAACACTTCATATAGCTTTTTACGGCTCATAGAGGAAGTAGAATTTTGCATCCCATCGCTTGTACAGTACACAGCAAGCCTGGTAGGGGTTCAAATATGAAGAAACAGAAATTCTGGTAACATAAAATTGTATTGTCTTTGCGGAAAATTTATTTCTCACTCTCATGTTACCATAAAACTGTTTTGGGGATGAAATTAAACAGAAAGCAATATCACTTTCATACTTCTCTCTCCAAAAACCTGCAATATAATAATATAGCCTACACATTACCATACCTTGTTTTGTTTTCTCTAAGTCCAGGGTAGAGAAAGTTATGTGACTGCATTATTTTCGTGGATTTCATTCTATAATATTTATTTATAACATGAATTACATGAATTATATTGATAACTTCTCTTATTTGTCAAACTTGCATTTCATTTATTTCCAAACTCATCTGATACCATTAGCAACAATATGTTCTGTGATTTGGATTTGATAATTCTGTGTAAAAAGGGAAATTATATTGATAACTTCTCTTATTTTTCAAACTTGCATTTCATTTATTTCCAAACCCATCTGATACCATTAGCAACAATATGTTCTGTGATTTGGATTTGATAATTCTGTGTAAAAAGGGAAATTATATTGATAACTTCTCTTATTTTTCAAACTTGCATTTCATTTATTTCCAAACCCATCTGATACCATTAGCAACAATATGTTCTGTGATTTGGATTTGATAATTCTATGTAAAAAGGGATTAAGTATAGGCCTACTCAAAAACATTTGATTTTTGGCATTTAGAATCAACATTTTTCAAAATCCTTTCTTAGTGAGCACCTACATTATGAAACGAAGGTAGGCCTACTGTCAAAATTCCAAGTCTCTACCTGTTATAGTTTAGGCCTTACGTTGATTCCTGTCAGTCTTATTCATTCAGTCAGTCAGGACAAAGCCTTTTATATATATACTAGCCTAAAAGGCCCGGCGTCACCCAGGTTTTTTATTTTGTAATTGGAATTATCTTATGAAGGACTTTCAATTTTTAAATTATAGGTCCTTATTTAGGTATTTAGAATTTGAAA
Source organism: Ectobius pallidus (assembly GCA_964059195.1). Taxonomy (NCBI): domain Eukaryota; kingdom Metazoa; phylum Arthropoda; class Insecta; order Blattodea; family Ectobiidae; genus Ectobius; species Ectobius pallidus. Next base: position 109,007,359 of record CAXKWD010000003.1, on the reverse strand, counting down.
TAGGAAGAATGACTTATCACGTTCAAACTATTCCCTCAGAAAACGCTTGATATAGCTTTTTATGGCTCACAGAGGATGTAGAATTTTCCATCCCATTGTTTCTACATACAATGCCTAGCAGGGATTTAAATAAGAAGAAAAATTAATTCCAGGAGCATAAAATTGTATTGTATTTGCGGAATATTTTATTTCTCACTCTCATGTTACCATCCAACCGTTTCGGGAATGAAATTAAAAAGGTATTCAATATCACTTTCATTCTTCCCTCTCCAAAAAACCTGCGATATAATAATATACACATTACCATACCTCGTATGGTATTCTCTATATCCAGGGTAGAGAAAGTTATGTGACAGCATTATTTTAGTGGATTTAATTCTTTAATATTTATTTACAACATGAATTATATTGATAGCTTTTGTAATTTGTGAATGTCCCACTTATTTCTTTCCAAACCCATCTGAGACCACTGGAAACAATATGTTGCCATGCCAACTGTGATTTGGATTTGATAATTCTGTGTAAAAAGGGATTAAGTATACCGTAAACTGGGCCAACTTTGTCCCACACAGAGAATAAAAGTTAATATTTTTTTTTTGTAGAGGTTACATAAAAGATGACAGAATGTGGCATAATAACTTTGCTATTTTCTGGAGAATCTATATGGATTACTAGGAATATTTATCACTATCCTTTAAAGGTGGTAGCTGTGTCACAATCAGAATCAGCTGTTTTGTGGAGGGAAGATTGTGTGAAAACTTTATAGGCTGTAGACCTGGATTTGAACAAAAAAAATGCAGTAAGTATCAAATTATTTACTTTATATATTTATAAAAAACATGGCATTGTAATAAAGCTTGATTTTAAATATATTTTTTTCATATTCATTCTAATTTATACCATGTATCATTTTAGAGGTTATTTGGGACAACTTTGTCCCGGGCCAAAGTTGCCATAGTGTTTTCATGAAAATTGTGTTGTGCTTGTTTTTTTAGGGTTTTTCTCTCAAAACACATTCCAGAACAACAGAAATGGGGAAAGAGAGGAAGGGAAGCAGGAGAAAAGTAGGGAATCGGGAATAGAAACAAAATATTCTGACAATAAGTTACAAAAATGTTTGCAAGATATAATGGAAGCTCGTCTGTCACAGAGGCAAGCAGCAAAGCATTGGAATGTTGAGTCTGGAAAAGGAATCACCCCTGCAGACTTAGATACTGGTATTACTATTCCAGTGATCGTCTCAGAACCGAATAAGAAGAGAACGAGGGGAAGGCCGAGGATACCGGTAGTGGTAGATGACATCTTCTCTAGTGAGGATTCTCATTTCAGTGTTGATGACACTACAAGCAATGATTTGGAATGATAGAAAGAGGACTTTGACCATGAGTGCTCAACTCATGAAGCTGATGATTTATGGAAGGAAAAGCTAAAGGAAAATGACTATGTTGCAATCAACTACAGAGGAAGACTCTATCCAGGCAGAATTGTTGGTTTTGCCATGTAAGATGGGATAAAACAAATTAAAGTGAAGTGTACGGAAAAAACCAATGAAGTTCTGGAGATGGCCACAAGAAGGGAAAGAGGACAATATTGGCTTATGATTTTGATTATATGAAAACAAGAATTGATTATCCATACCAATTAGGAGAGGACACTATTCTGTCGCTAAACTTAACAGTTTCATTTCTTTTTATAATCTTTAAGTTTTTAGTTTTTATTGCCTGTTTTTCATGTTTCACTATTCTAGTTACTTGCATTTCACTAAGTACTGTACAATATAATTTTTATCTTTCAGTATAGCCTAAGCATTATTTTTTAGATTATTTTCTCAATAAAATGTTATCATTTTTTGAATAAAATGTTGTATAAAATTTATTTTCCTATTTTTTGTTTCATACTTTCACTTGTAAAATGTCAGTTAAATGGGTCACATTTTCACTTATGCACAACATTGGTTGTGTGATCAAAATGTAGTCTTCAAAGAATAAAAACTGTAAGTGGGCTAAAGTTGTCCCGTGATGGGGCAACATTGGCCCATTTAAAAAATATTCACAGAAAATATAGGAAACAATAGTAATCACCCAATGTGTATCAGAGTGTACTCAGAAAACCCTCACCCTTATTTCAGATATTACTTATCTTCTTATAACAAAAAATAGAAGAGACGAGAGGCTTAGATTTTGAGAAATTGAAAAAAGTGGGCCAAAGTTTTCCCAGTTTACGGTACTCAAAAACATTTGATTTTTGGCATTTAAAATCAAAATTTTGCAAAATCCTTTCTTAGCGAGCACTTACATTATGAAACGAAGGTACTGTCAAAATTCCAAGTCTCTACCTGTTATAGTTTAGGCTCTACATTGATTCTCTGTCTGTCAGTCATTCATTCATTCATTCATTCATTCATTCATTCATTCATTCATTCATTCATTCATTCATTCATTCAGTCAGTCAGGACAAAGCCTCTTTTATATATACAGTGAGTCCCACGCAAGAGTTGGCCAATGACGCGGGTTTCTGCGTCGCGGCTGGCACAGCTCCAACTCCCGATCGATCGGGTGAAATATCTACGCAAATAATGCCGCGGTCGTTGTAATGATTCAGGTTCTCACATTTATAGTTAAAATTACAATGAAAATAACCACGTACCTAACAACAAGGGATGTTGGAAATGTTCTCCTCTTGCATCCAGACAATACTGGCACTTTTTTTAGGGAATTTTCTTTCACGCGCGTAAGTTCAGCTTCCGAGATAGAATTAATTTCTCTTGTGATATTGTCTTTAAGTTCTTCTTATGCATGGGAAATACACTTTATTTTTCAAGTTTCCCCATAAATAATATTTACATACTGTTAGAAGAACTTAATGACAATATCACATAGGCCTATCAAAAGAGAAAGTAACTGTCTCGGAAGCTGAACTTATGCGCGTGAAAGAAAATTCCCTAAAAAAAGTGCCAGTATTGTCTGGATGCAAGAGGAGAACATTTCCAACATCTCTTGTGATGAGGTACGTGGTTATTTTCACTGTAATTTTAACTGTAAATGTGAGAACCTGAATCATCACAACGACCGCGGCATTATTGGCGTAGATATTTCACCCGATCGATCGGGAGTTGGAGCTGTGCCAGCCGCGACGCAGAAACCCGCATCATTGGCCAACTCTTGCGTGGGACTCACTGTATATAGAGATGATACGCCCTATAGTAATGTATGGAAGCAAGACCTGGACCATTATGAAATCAGAAGAGCAACTAATTAATATTTGGGAGAGGAAGGTCCTACGAAGGATATTTGGGCCAGTATATGACGAAGGCATGTGGAGAATCAGAACGAATAGGGAATTATATAACCTTTATGATGAAGTAAACCTAGTATCGGCAATCCAAATGCAAAGACTGAAATGGCTGGGACACGTCCAGAGGATGGCAAACGAGAGACCCCCCAAGAAAGCTCTTAATGGAAAACCGGAAGGAAGGAGAGTTCAAAGAAGACCACGTTTGAGATGGTTAGATTGGGGTGGAGGATGATTTAAGGAAAATGGGTGTGAAGAGATGGAGAACGAAAGCAGAGGATAGGAAAGAGTGGAAGGACATTTGTAAGGCGGCCAGGGCTCTTCAAGGGCTGTAGTGCCGCAGTGGATGGGATGGATGGAGCAAATAGATTACTCTAGAAAGTTTGCCAGCGATATAATTAATGTGGGCTTCCCAAGATAAATTTCTATCCACGTATACTCATATACCTAAGTATTTGACCAGTGGCGATTATTCCATATAGGATGTGAGGATCATCCTACACTTCATAATTGATCAACATAAAATGTTTACTAGCATTCATTGTCAAAATTAAAACAATAAAATGACAAAACAGCGTTATTGTAGAGCACTCGGGAAGGAAGTTAGCGGTTCCTTTTTGAGCAGGTTGGTATTTGCGAGGATGTCCTCAGTCACTCACTGTTGATGTTACGTAGTCCATGCCGTTGTTAAAGCTCTTGGGCATGTGAAGGGGGAGGTGGGAAGAAAAAAGGTAGTGAGAAGCCAGTTTCATATGGACGAAGTTGAGGACGTCTTACAGTCCTTCCTCACATGTGTTTTGTGTTCCTCACGTTCGACAGCTTGTTTTCTAAGAGGGGAGTGATCATATTTTTATTAATATTTATTTATTTCATTTCTTGGTATATATTATAGGCCTAGCTATTATTAAACTTTACAGTGCTGTTTATATTTCAATATAAGTATTCCTGGAGTAATATCAAGTTTGATATCAACTATGAAAATTATAGCGGAACAGCTCATTTCCGTAAACGACAGTTTTCATACGTGGTTAAATCTTTTCATATTTTAGGATAAAGCATTATTGTATTAAATTTACATCTCAGCCTTTATGTATTTTTTACGGCGACGCATACTTTTAGTCCCTGGTGAAGTGGAAGAAAAGACCTTACGGTCTTAACTTCTCCAGGTTAAATAAACTATTATTATTATTATTATTATTATTTATTATTATGTACGTCAATAGCAGTGGATGGGTTAATTCGCTCTCTCCACACCATCCTACACAACTAAAAAACCAGGAGTCGCCACTGTATTTGACACTTGATGTATCAACATCAGTAAGTCCATCCCTATGGCTAAAATATATAGTTTGAGTTTTATTTTCGTTCAGTAGGAAACCGTTTGCCTTAAACCATAGAGGTGCTTGGAGTAGTGTGGCCTCAGATAAGGTTTTGAGAGTTTGTAACTTACATCAGAACAATTATGAAAAAAGTTGTCATCATACAGTATTGAGTGACATTTCAGGACATATGGAAGATCGTTAAACATGAGTACAAATAAAAGTGGCCCGAGAACCGAGCCTTGTGAAACACCAAACTGCACTTTTGCCATACTCGACCTCTCACATCCATATCCCACACCACTTGCTTGCATCCTACTAGATAACTTTCAAATAAATTAAGAAGAGATTCAATATGGCACAAACTAAACCTCGTGCTATTAAGTATATTGCTGCTTAATTAATATATCTGTTCCCAACAGACTGTTGATAATCTAACATAACCCATCACTGACCTAGAATTTAACTGTCACTTTTTTCCTACCTTTTTTACCTTTCCACACCTTTCATAAATAAAACATTGTTACATTGCACATAACGAACCCTGTGCTATTCAGTAAGGCCTACTGCTGCAACTAATATAACGGGGAAAAATAGTTTTAGGTCCTGCATTTGGCTCCTGCCACCAACTCTCTAATGGGACCTGCCTGGGAGGGAGGGGTTTAGGGTTTCAAATTTCTCCTGTTTGATGGTGTTGCTAGTAATGCAAAAGGTGAAACAGGGGAAAATTTATTTTTCCTTTATTCCCCTTTATCTCTTCCTTTTCCACCATCTTCATTCCTGTATCTCGCCCTACCTACCTATTAGGAACCTATTTCTAACCGTAAAATTTGGATTGACCGAATTTAAACTCGTGATCACTAGCACCGTAACCAGTAGCCTTAACCATTACACCATGAGCGATTGCTGAGCGGTGAAGGGAAAATATCTATTTAAGTTTAGAGACCATTATAGTAAACTAGATGAGTAGAAATTTTGTTGCAAGGGTCATTTTCAGAATTTTATTTTATTTTGTGTAGGCTACTTTTGATATGGTGCAAGGGTCATTTTCGTAACACTGTGTTTTTGTATATTTTTATGCGTATATGATGAAGGGTACAATCATGGCTTCCTTGAAGGAAGCCATGATAAAATAGTGAGGTGTACATTCAAGGCTGGGAAGCGAGGGTAGCATCTGGTGGGCGGAGCTTGACTGGTGTGCGACCTATTTCTATCATTTGCCAATATAACTGTTCTTAACCTAACATAACCTACCAGTATTAACTTACTGACCTAGAATTTACCTGTCACTACTTACCTTAATGCAGAAGCTTTTTTATCTTACCACTCCTTTCGTAAAACATTGTTACATAGCACATAACAAACCCTGTGCTATTCAGTATGGCCTACTGCTTCTTTAATATAACTGTTCTTAACCTAAAATATTACTGACCTAGAATTTACCTGCCACTACTTACCTTAATACAGAAGCTTTTTTACCCTCCCACATCTTTTGTAAAACATTGTTACCCTATGAATTCCAATGCTTTTGTGTGCAATAATTTCTTAAGGTAACTCCTACTAACTTACTACTGATTTTATTCATCATTCTGTATTTACTATCATATTATGGGTGTGATCAAACCGTATTTTACGGACCATAAGACACACTTTTTTACCTTGAAAACAGAGCCTTAAAAATTGGGTGCGTCTAATGATCCGAAGTACACTGAAAAAAATAAAATTATGGTAAATATTGCCGGAGTACCATAATTAAACAAGGCCCGAAGGAGAGGGTCGAAACGTTGTGATAACAAAAACCACATCCACTGGTAATTATTCTTTTTATTAGTTGTTTTAACTTCTTATTCTTTGATAAGATAGTTATATATTTTTTCACAGACTATATACACCAGTGCACTTGTCACACTGCGAAAAGAAAGGAGTGTTGAATTCTTTTATACGAAAGTAGTTGTCTCCATCGAGTGGTTTAAATGAAGGCAATAACTTCTAAATAGCCTTGTCCCGTTACACTTACTATATGCTGAATTGAGGGGTAGAGGGTGTAGAAGTGTTTTCATTAGGAATCAGCCAGTTAAAATTTACACAATGCAACCTGTACAGAAGAGATTTTTGTAAAACACAGGTTTTATGTTAGAAGTGATTTATACTGATTACATTGTACAGTCGGTCAAATAAAAAAACGGGCGTTTTTTGATAAAGTATCACGAACGAGCATATGCACATGTACAGGAAGACTTAAGGTTAGGTTCACACCTGCCTCTTGTCTGTCCATGTATTTTCTTGATTATTTAGTCAGTTTTGTTCCAAAACAAACATGTATAGAAGGCTGTGGCTATATGCCTCAAATCCGCCATATTCTTGGTTGCAAATTCTTGTAATATTAATTACCGGTAATGAATGAATTCGCGAGGAATATGTTTATTCAAGGAGCATTTTTTAAAGATTTTATTTTATAATACCGGTAGGTATTTGTAGTGCAAAATCAATAACTTACGCTCAACTTCTGCAAGCAATCTAGCATCGAAATACGCGGCCGGCCAGATCCACGTTTCCTACGAAAACTTCTGGTCGCATTATAGTGAAGTGCCCACCTTCTAGCTGCTCTTTTATAAATATGGAACCTTCTCGCTGCTTCAGAGACCGAAAAATGCAGATCAATTACAGCCCTAACTACACTTTCTCTCAAGCTAGCATTTGTATGTGGCGCGATGACACAAAGAAAAATGAATTATGACAATATCACTGCCTTGTGGACTGTATTACTAATTCTCGAGACGGCGGTGGACAATACATTAAGTTGAATATAGTGTGTTACGCTTTCCGCATTGTTCATTTTTTCCCTCCTGTCGCATGGCCTCATATGTTCCGAGAATGATCTGTATTTTATATTTTTTATAGGAAACTTGTGAACTAATGCATTAAAACTTTAATTTTAACTGCATACGAGTCCCGTTGCTGAGTTCAGTTGGCACGTAATCATGTTTATGGGTCATTCTCCAAAAAAGGGCAGATTTCAATGTTAGAATTTTTTTTTAATTTCTTTTATACTTTGGACCATGTAATTTTTTAATGTAATATTTCATTCTGTAGAGTACTACTGAGGTCTGGTCCTACTTACCAAGTGGTACTTTGCATTAAATTAACAAAGTTAGAAAATGGCGCGTTCACAGAGGTGAGAAAATAGTCAGAAATAGTAATTATATACGAGGGGCGTTCAATAAGTAATGCAACACATTTTTTTCTTAAAGCAGGTTGGTTTTATTCAGGATTCAAATACAACATATTATTCCCCAATCTTTTGGCTACAAAACCCTACTTTTCAACATGATCTCCGTTCAATTCTAAGCCTTACGCCACCTTAATGGGAGGGCTTGTATGACTGCATGGTACCACTCTCATCTGTGCGGAATTGCTTGCTCGTTATGAGACTGATGGTGACAATTTCTTGTCAAACATTGTCACAGGCGATGAAACATGGGTTCATCACTTCGAACCAAAAACAAAACGGCAATCCAGTGAGTAGTACCACACCAACTCTCCTTTGAAGAAGAAGTTCAAAGCTGGTAAAGCCATGGCTACGGTCTTCTGGCACTCTGAAGGGGTTATTCTGTTCAATGTCCTTCCTCATGGTGAAACGATCAACTCTGAAGAGTATTGTGGTACTCTAAGGAAATCGAGACTTCAGTGTGTTCGTCGCCACAAAAATGCAAACGAACTTCTCATTCTCCATGATAACGCAAGGCCTCACACAAGTCTGCGCACCCGAGGGGATCTCACAAAACTTCAATGGACTGTTCTTCCTCATCCATCCTACAGCCCGGATCTCGCACCTTCTGACTTCCACCTGTTTGGCCCGATGGAGGATTCACTCTGCGGGAAGCACTTCGTGGATGATGGGGATGTTATTGATGCAGCAAGACGTTGGCTCTGACATAGACCTGTAGAGTGGTACCATGCAGGCATACAGGCCCTCCCAACAAGGTGGCGTAAGGCTGTAGCATTGAACGGAGATTATGTTGAAAAGTAGGGTTTTGTAGCCAAAAGATTGGGGAATAATATGTTGTATTTGAATCCTGAATAAAACCAACCTGCTTTAGGAAAAAAAAAAGTGTTGCATTACTTATTGAACGCTCCTCGTAGAAGTTATGTGAGAATTAGATTAAATTTACTGCATTAAATGTTATCATGAAAAAGAACTATACTTATTACCATACAAATGGATTAACACACAACTTTTTACTTATTTTTATCTATGTTAAAATAGATTATCACCTTCAAATCAAAACTTTAAATCAAAACATGATATGTTGTCATAAACTATTAGGCTATACCAGTATCTTTAAACAAAAATAATAAATGCAGACAGTTAAATATGTTATCAATTACAACATTAATTACACCTCTGTGGATAGGACTCGAGAGTATCAGTAACGGAGGTGAGATTTTTCTCTAATTTGTCAAACAGCTTGGGAACATTTGTGGTTAGAAAATCTCAGTTCTAGAGTTTAACTTTGCATTCCTTATTATTATAATTTATAGCAAAAGTAAATATAAAAACATACAACTTTACCATTGGGTGTAGGTAACGGAGGTGAGAAAGTCCAATTACCAACTCTGCATTTAGCCCTTTTACACAAACAAAACAACACTTAAAAGCACACTGACAGCTTGGCTTTATATAAATGATAAGAAAAGTGCCAACAGTTGGAGTCCAAGGAAAATAGAAAGACTACAGTGCCATCTCTGTGGAAATAATTGAACTTTTATATTGTTTCACGGAGGTGAAGTCTCACTTTGGGACAGGCATGTTTAGTGCAAAAAAAATTGTCTTTACAAAATGATATATTTTCTTTTCAGTTATTAATGACTCATTTTTTGGGCTGTTTGTTCTTGTTATAACACTAAAATGGAATAAAAATTAAAGTCTGTTGAATTATGAAAGAGTGAAAATGACAAGTCAGGCATGGGGACATGACACGGAGGTGAGATTTCACATACTGTGCCCTAAAATGCAGAAAATTGTAACTTTTGTTTAAAAAGTGGAATATGGGATCAAATAGATCTTATTTCAATCTAACTTATCATAATAATTCATAATCCATAAAAACTTATTTTACCCCAGAAAATCAATTGCGACATGAATCTGCCCTTTTCTGGAGAATAACCCTTATAATACCCTATTGAAGACAATGTAGACTTGATCCCATTCGGTACAGCCCAGCTGAGATGGCAGTCATGTTATTCTGAAGTTTAGCTAAAATTTTTGTTTCCCCAAATAGAAATACATAGGTATTTAAAGTTTGAGGTATGATCAGCATGCTGCACAACTTTCAGATGTCTTGTCATCCAGGTTGTATTATTGGTGGGTGTTTAAAGGGAGACATGCAACATCTTCCCTTCCGAGCAAGGCTTCCAATTAAAAAATGGTAACTGACATTCTTCTTGTTATTATTTAATTACATTAAGTTGAGTACCGGTAACATTTTTTTCCAACAATCTAATTTCTTTGGGAACTGTACTTAGAAATTGAAAAGCTTGTGCACAAGCCTGATTAACAATTCTTGTTGCAGTATTTGGTCAATGAGCATGTTCAATTACTAGAACACATTACAACAACCAGTTCTACTAGTTGAACATTTGTTCATCAATTGATGATTTAGGCCTGTGTTTATATTTAAATGAAATGGAGTATTTGTTTATAGGAAAAATTATTGGGAATCATGATTTGAGTTAAGCATTAGTTACTAGGAACCAGTACTTGAACACTTGTTATGGTGTTCAGCCACTGGTGTGTTCATTTACTGATTTCCCTCAAAATCAGTAATAGCTTGCACATAAAAAGTAAGCTTATGATTGCCTTTTTTTTCTACTAATAAATGAATTGGGTGGAATTCGTGAAAGTCGTGCCCCTGACACAGAACAGGAGGTAAAGCAGCTATTCCAGTATTCTGAAAAGACCATGAAGATGGTAGTAAAGGCTGTGCATGAAGTTTCTCATGGTTGATATTCTTCTGAGCTCCCTGTCCAAGAAAATGCCCATGACATGCAAAATGGGGCTTCAAACTATTCTTTAAAAAAATAAGATAATTTATTATTTATTCATGCCGATACAAAAAAAGGTTTTCCTGTCAACTTTTAATGGAAACAATAATAACCTCGGCTGTCCGGGTGGCGCCGCATCGTCAAGTTAAAAACCAAAATTTCAGCCCTCATGTCGTGGCCTTAATGGAAACTGTTGCTGACATTGTAAAATATGATGGTAGGGAAATGCCCTTCACTGATTGTGCAACAGGATTTGTGAACAAGCATCGCTTATTTTCTGAACACCAGGCTGAAAGCATAACTTAAATGATGCTTGTGCTAGGGTTACCGAAGATGGTATCAAGGATTGTTTAAGCAATTGCCCTAGTAGCACACTTCGTTGGCCCATCGGAGGAATTTGGTTGGCATGGTAGGGATATGTTGGGGAAAGGTTCGTTGTAATTTCCTCGGTTGCGCCAACGCATTTATCGTTTGCTTTGCCCGACCGTCCTACCGTTGGGTTTGATTGTTGGCCCAACAATTTTTTTTGTTGGAATATAATCGCATTTATGTTAAAATTAAAAAGTGTTGAAATAACATTATAAGCGTTAAATTTTTATTTCCTATAAAATAAACTGTGTTAATTCATTAATTATTCAAGCTTATCCTGCGCGCTAGATCCTCCAAGTTCTCTTCGGAAATTTCCGGCATAGCTCGTATAGGTCATGCGGCACCTGCGCGTCGACAACATCGCACGCATAACCGTCATTCGCCATCTTGATTGTATTAAGAAAGAGCCCGAATGGTGTTTCGTTCTCGTTCTTTTACATAATATCAGGTAAGCCCTTTGATTGTTCTCTGAATATATAACGTTATCATTTTTTCACAATACTGTATTATGAGTGTTGCATTCATATTATAATATTGAAGGTTCGTTCAACGTTACAGTACTGTAATTTCCTATTGCAAATTTATTTGTTTCAGATTAAAGCAGAGTAGGCGCAACGAAATTTCAACTGAATTGAAACGCAGTTCAAGAAAAGCAGTTCTACAGTTCAAAATCTACATCAATTGCGGGATTTTCAAGATTTCAAACTTGCAAGTATAGCCTACAATAATGTTAAGGTATAAATATTTGATTTATTATTAAAATGTAGATGCCCTCATTATATAGTATAAAAAATCCAGGGAATGTTGTCAGTAACATTTAAATATGATGTTAATCTTTATATTCTCATATAGTTTGGCAAGTTAGTACTTTGCGACTCACCCTGCTCCCCTTTCCACTCGCCTGCCATGTCACCTAATATTTCACAAATAAATAAAAATACCCTTGCACCTCCACATAATACTTCATAATTATAAAAACGACCCTTGCAACAAAATAGGCTATTTTGGATTGAGAGTAGGGGGGGGGGACTCGGGTGAGTCGCAATGTATCATTTTCCCGTGACCAGTTATGCCATCATTATTAAGCTCTATCCGCAATGTGCAGTTGGCCGCTTGAAAGCTGCCCACAATAAGAAGTTAACATTGAGGTTAGGGAAACATTTAATAGTACAAATAATGGGAAGGAATCGATTTATAGTGCATAATATGTAGGCTATAATAAATACATCTTGCTTTTCATAGTAACCTAATCTATTTCTTTGCACTAGTAAATAATTTTCAATCTCGTAATATGTAACTTGCAGTTGGTAGTCGATGATGAATTTCTCGACTGCCGAATACCAACTGCTGACTGCAACTGTACTTTGTGAATGGCGTACATTACGATCACCACATGTTTTACTTTGACTACCAACTACAGACTGCCAACTACACATTGTGGATAGAGCTTTAGGCCTAATACGTTAGTTATATAATCAACTCTACCAAGTAATTTGCTTTCTATTTGCCTGTAACTTATAATTTAAAAACATAGTTCATGAGAGGGTTAAAAAATGCATTTACATTATGTTTGAATAACCGTCTAAATCTCATTAGCTTAACTTGATTGCTAGAATGCTTTTCCATCAAATTGTTTCATCTATCCCTATAGGCCTATATGTGCACTTAATAGATTAGGTTATTTAAAACATCTTTACGAATTCATGCAAAATCTCTTCACAAATTTCTAAAGAATTCTATCTGTTCTGTTCTTAATTTAGGCTTACATTCAGTCACAATTTTGGTTATAACCCCAATAGGCTACAGTTTGTAGAATTCAATTTAAAATGAACTCTAAAATGTTGTGTGTAGGCCTAATCAATTTCGCTAATGATCATAACATCAGTCTTTGTAAAAGTAAAATATTACTAGATTATGGAGTAAAATGGGAATAATGGAACTTTGTGCCCCACGCGATCCCCTTTCCACTCGCCTGGCTGCTTCCCGCATGCCACCTGCCACGCTTCCCCGCAGGTCATGCCGTCATGCCTGTAGCTGCTGCTCAACGCCGGTAATGCGTAATTGCATGTCACCTAATATTTCACAATAAAAATAAAATACCCTTGCACCTGGCATTCAACCCAATTCTGTACTAATTCCATTCTACTATCCCCCACAAATCCTATTTCCCTTAAATCTACATCCTAATATTTTCTTTCCACCTACGTCTAAGTCTTCCAAGTGATCATTTCCCTTTGGGTCTCCCACTCAGCATTTTTTAGATGTCTTTCCCACCCATACGCACAACATGTTTAGCCCATTTCGTTCCCCGTGATTTAATTTCCCTTACTATATCTGGTGGCGAGTACAGATTATGAAGCTCGTCGTTATGCAGTTTCCTCCAGTCCCCATTTTCATCTCTCTCATAGGCCCAAATATTTTCCTAAGCAGCCTGTTTTCGAACACACTCAGATTATGTTACAAACTGCATCTTACAATCAAAATTGTAATTGAATGTAAATTAAGAATATAATAAATAGAATTATTATGAATTTTGAAGTGATTTTACACAAATTTTTAAAGCTTTTTTAAGCCTATATTGAAGTCTTTTAAATATTAATTGATAATGAATAAGCTAATCTAAGTGCATAGGTCTATAGGAATAGATGGAACAGCATTTTAGAAATAAAGCTCTTACAAGTTAAGCTAATCAGATTAGACTGTTTTTCAAACATAATGTAAATACGCCTTTTAACCCTGTTATGAACTATGTTTTTAAATTATACAGGCATGTAGAATGGAAGTTACTTGATAGAGTTGATTATATTTCTAACGTATAGGCCTAATAATGGTGATGCTATCTGGTCACAAGAGCTGGATAACAAATTAACTAATCACAGTAGGCTAAAAGATTGCACATTGTTACTTACATGAGAATATAAAGATTAACACCATATAATATTGTAAACGTTAATAGTAACATTCTTGGATTTCCTAGACTATATTGAGGGCATAAGGTGGAAAGATCAACTTACATAAATCAACTATTCTCACATTGCATAAAAATGAAGTTTATTAATACATGTTATGTAGTTCATAATATATTTATATATCTGACTTATCCATAACTTGTAAAGCAGCAATAACAATAAACTATTCATTATTCATTTCTCTGAATTTTATTTAGCCTATAGCCAAGATTCTTTCCTTATGTTATACCATGTATCACCATTTTTCTGAGATATAGAATTCTGGACCAGGGTGCACATAGCCTCATGAAGACGAGGAGCCACTTGATAAAGAAATAGCGGCTTCAGTCATGAAGACCACCATCTGCCAATTGTAGAAGAATGGAGGAAGAAGATGCAACATGGGTAGTAGGCCTTGTCCCCTCATGGGATGAAGTTCTCGACCATTAGTATTACAGTGCTTTCACTGTACGACTTGGCCGGCAATTGCACGGGCCGACTATCCGTACTCATGCATCAAGCGCCCAAGTGATGCCTCGTCTCACCACTGAAGTCTAGCATGTGATCTGATTGCGTTCACACGTGAATAATTATTACAGCAGTGTTTGTGTTTTTTTATGGTTAAAGTAGTTTTTAGTTTTGCTTGAAGTGTTTTAAAAATGCCACGACCTAATTATACATTAGAACTACTGCGTGTGAATAGCAATTTCCTCATTAGGTGCCATAGATGTAATGATGCAGAAGGACGGCATTTCCAACATCTCCTGTGATAAGGTAAGTTTGTATTTTTATTTTATATTTTCATATTTTATTGTGATTACAATTTCGGAAATATATACGATTCGCCGGGAGTACCGTGATATGTCACGCGCCTGGCCCCGCATGAGGTTTATCTGTGACGGTGGAGCGGCCCGTGCGATTGCCGGCCAAGTCGTACAGTGAAAGCACTGTATAACCATCAATAAGCCATCCAAATCCAATGATTTCCCTATATTCCTCCATTAGGTTCTGCTTTTTGTCTTGGTTTCATGTTTATTTTATCATAATTAGGTAGTTGATAAAATATTTTCCTCAGCAACTGCATTTTAAGAATGATTAGCAAGTCCATGCAAATCTTTCGCACTTTGCCCCTTTTGATAGGTGCCCAGGAAAACTAGGCATTTAGCTAACTAATAAATTCATTCTTTTACATTCACAAAATACAGTATACGGTTGAATTAAGAGCAACATAAGAAATGTATACTGTTTTTTGTGAATCTGTATGAGTGAATTTATTAGTTAGCTAAATACTTGGCTTTCTTGGACTATTATCAAAAGGGGTGAAGTGCGAAAGATTTGCATGGATTTATAAGTCATTCTTAAATTGCAGTTGCTGGGGTAAATATTTTATCAACTACCTAATTGTGACAAAATAAACATGAAACCAAGGCAAAAAGCAGAACCCAATGGAGGAATGTAGGGAAATCGTTGGATTTTGGTTGGCTTATGGATGGAATTCGGATGGCAACAGTTGGCATTTTGTTGGATATTGGTTGGCTACAGTTGGCAATTGGTTGGGTAAAATGCACTTTGCCAACGGAACCCCGACGGACATTCCTAACCGTTAGCCAACGAAACACGGCGATCATTTCCCAACATTGGCCCAACGATCTGTGCTACTAGGGTGCATAGGCACCTTGAAAGAAAGAATTCCCTCGATATACTTGAAAACCCAAGTAGGTTTTTTAAAGCAGACAAAACTGGTTTCCAGACTTAAAAAAAATAATAATAAAAAATAAATAAATAAATAAATAAATAAAAACAAAAAAGTAACTAAAAAATAAATAAAAAATAAAAAAGGAAGACTTGGACCTATAGAATTTGACAATCTTTACAAAGTAATGATGAAATGAAAAAGTGGCCAGTACAGTTATAGCTAATTTTAATGCTACTGGAGAAATTTCTCCTGCAATGATGGGTTTTCCCCTACAAAGAGGACCCACAGATGTTGCTGAAAACATACATCCAAACTGGGGTGTTGCCCATTCAAAAAATGGTTGGATTACAGGGGCTATTTACTTTGAGTAGGCCTACATTGCAAATGTTTTCTTTCTTTGGCTCAGGGCTAACAACATAGAATATCCAGCACTAAACTGGCCTGTGATCATAAACTCACAAGTCTCACACCACAGTCAATGTGGCAGAATTCTGTTCTGTTTAGATTTTACCTGAAAAATCTGCACAGGCAATTCCTGTAATAATTAAATGGAAACAAAACAAGTAGGTCTATTGAGAAAGTAGAATCTGAAACCATTGAGGAACAGGTAGAAAACTGGGGCAGCTTAGGCGCTGTGACCTTGCTTCTGTCATCTGAAAATGAAGACGACAAGGCAGAAGAAAAGGATTCATGAAGATGGAAGTAGGTCAATCTGGAAAGAAGGGGAATTTGTTCTCATAAATTTTCCAGGAAGAAGGCTATATTATCCAGTGCTTTTTTTTTCCCTAAAAGAAATTTAAGGGATGCTGTACTCTCGATTTTGGATTGACGGAAGAAGACCCACATATTTAGAAAGAAAGTAGAATCACAGACAATATGCATAAGGTTATATGACTTTAAATCCTCTGAAGTGAAGTCAGTTCATAGGCCTTCATATCAATTCTGCCTGTTGGCTTAAATTAAGTCTATAATACGCTCACAGGGTTTCTTGCACCTTTCACAAACACATAAGGGAACACAACTTATAGTCCTTTGTATTCAAAGTCAGTTTGTACATCACATAAGGGTACATGTTTTTAGTAATTTATTCAGAAGATTCAACAAACTCTTGAGTCAGTAACATCGGCAATATAGTCATGGTTACCATTGCAACACTGCTGTAGCGCTTACTTGTTTTCCTGATCACAGCTTTGATGTCAGGCCCCACCTCTCAAAAATCATGATAGGGCTATAGGCAACAAATGTAACACTAAAAATAAAATCAGGTAAACTGATGTAACAAAGTGCCAGTATGTTTTGTTGGATCATTATAATTGCAATTATGATGTGCAGAAAATAAGTTTTTTTTTTAATCAGATTAAAATCAACCAGCGTCAGCAGAACTAACGATTTGTGATACCTTGACAATCGTGCACTCACATAAAAATAAAAAATGAAATTTAAAAAATCCATGTCAAATCGGCCGGCTCCGCAATCTGATCCAGGGACCTCCAGAATACGAATCCAAGACGTTACCATTCAGCCAATTCAGTCAGTTTGACGATGTAGTTTGATAAGCATATGTGAAGGAATAGTGTTATTTGTCAAATCTCAATGTATTGCAACTTGAAATTCTTAAAATATGTCAACATTTCGCAAAATTCAGTGGCATATAACTCCGCTAATTATTTCACCGTAACGTAGGGGAGAGTGGGGCAGTTTTGCCCAAAATGTATTCTCTCAACTTTGTGATTTTTTTTTTTTTGTCAACCGAATTATATTCAGGAGAAGGTATTTATGTGCTACTTATACACTGAAATGTTTTGTATATAAACATAATTTTATTATTACTTTATAATTGATTGTTTGTAATTTAAAATTATTTTCCCTACACGTTGCAAGTTGGGCAAAACTACCCCAGAAACTGCCAGGAAACTATGGGGCACATTTGATCACTGCATACAAATGAAAGGTTGGCATGTAATGACTATGCAATTTATTTACAGTACAGAGCTAAAACACAAAAAGTAGAGAATATTATAGGAGAAAAATTCCTCCGGCACTGGGACTTGAACCCAGGACCTTTGGCTATTCGCGCCAATGCTCTACCAACTGAGCTAAGCCGGAGCTCAATTCACA
Organism: Ectobius pallidus; assembly: GCA_964059195.1. Lineage (NCBI taxonomy): Eukaryota > Metazoa > Arthropoda > Insecta > Blattodea > Ectobiidae > Ectobius > Ectobius pallidus. The sequence goes on along the minus strand of CAXKWD010000003.1, from coordinate 108,989,573 downwards.
GCGCCAGATGGAACTTCTCTCCTATGATTGATTGCCCTAATGGTCTACCTCACAGACAGACAAGTTATGTCATATGCAGTACTGTGAGGCACACTAAGTAGTGATTTTTGTGACCGGGCTCCCACTGTTATTGTACAGTTAACATTCAAGATAGATATATAAGCATTCATGAGCCACAGATTATTGTCTCTGTTGGACACTACATGAGAATATTATAGGAGAAAAATTCCTCCGGCACTGGGACTTGAACCCAGGACCTTTGGCTATTCGCGCCAATGCTCTACCAACTGAGCTAAGCCGGAGCTCAATTCACAGCGCCAGATGTGGCTCATGAATGCTTATATATCTATCTTGAATGTTAACTGTACAATAACAGTGGGAGCCCGGTCACAAAAATCACTACTTAGTGTGCCTCACAGTACTGCATATGACATAACTTGTCTGTCTGTGAGGTAGACCATTAGGGCAATCAATCATAGGAGAGAAGTTCCATCTGGCGCTGTGAATTGAACTCCGGCTTAGCTCAGTTGGTAGAGCATTGGCGCGAATAGCCAAAGGTCCTGGGTTCAAGTCCCAGTGCCGGAGGAATTTTTCTCCTATAATATTCTCATGTAGTGTCCAACAGAGACAATAATCTGTGGCTCATGAATGCTTATATATCTAACAAAAAGTAGGCCTATCATATTTTGTAATGACTAAAGAACTGGCTTAAATAGGCATACTAATATTTAAAGAGAGAATTATTGTATATTGTATATTGTATATTGTTTATTGCCTGTCGTGAAACAATGTTTGTGACAAGGTCATATAAGTACATAAAATTAAATTAATTAAATTAAACAATAAAATTTGGCACATTACAATTAAAATATTCATCTATATTATAAAAAGCCATATCAATCAGCCAATCAGAGATAAGTGTCTTGAAATGCGGCCTGCTTAAGTAATATAAATGATGTGGTAATTTGTTACCAATCTTGATAGACATAACCTCAAAGTTGGACATGGTAACCGCAAGTCTACATAGTGGCATATGGAACATGTGCTGTTGTCTAGTGAAATGAGAATGCTGATCTCTCCTTAACTCAAATTTATGAATATTGTCTTTTATATATAACAGAATTTCAATAATGTACAGCGAAGTAAGTGTCATTATTTTGTTCTTGATAAACAGAGGTTTACAGTGTTCTCTTACAGCAGAATTTGTGATTATTCTAACGGCTCTTTTCTGAAGAATAAAAACTCTATTTACATGAGTGCTATTACCCCAAAGGGCTATGCCATACTTTAATATACTTTGGAAATATGCAAAATAGATAACCCTGATATAATTTGTAGGTACAATTGTCTTAATTCTAAGAAGAAGAAAAAGTGCTTTCGACAATTTGACGCATATGTGATTGATATGACCTTCCCAAGTAAGTCGAGTGTCAATATTTATCCCAAGAAAATTGAAAGCTTTGAGATTGTATTCCTTTAAAGAAAATAACAACGTTTCGGTTTTAGCTTCATTCAGTAAAAAGCCGTTAGAATTAAACCAACTTTTAGCATCTCTTAATGTTATCTCAGATTCGATCAGCAAGTTATTTAAGTTGTTATTTGTATTTATGATAGTGGTATCATCGGCGTATAATATAGATTCCGTCATAAGGCTGCTGGCAAAATCATTTGTTGACACGAGAAATAAAATAGGCCCCAAAACAGACCCTTGTGGTACACCATAACGTAAACTTTCAATATTTGACGTACTACCATCCAATTTGACACATTGTTTGCGGTTCGATAAATAAGTTGAAAAAGTCATGAGTTCCTTATCTGCAATGCCTAAATATTTAAGTTTTTTTAATTAAGATATCATGCTCGACACAGTCGAATGCCTTGCTAGGATCACAAAAGGTGGCAAGGAGTGCCATGTTATTTTCAAAGGCGTCGATTACATTGTGAACAAGACTTCTTACAGCACCAGAAGTATTGTGGTCGGTTCTAAAGCCATGTTGATTTTGGTAATACAAATTGTTAGACTCTAAATAATGACAAAGTTGTTTCTTCATGATTAGTTCAATAACTTTTGATAAAACGGGGATGTTGGAAATTGGTCAGTAGTTGGAAATATCAAGTTTGTCACCCTTCTTATATATAGGGATTACTTTAGAAATTTTCATTGATTCGGGGTATATACCATTAATTAATACATCATTTATGCATATGGTAAGTGGATCAGCAATGAATGTGATTATTTGTTTGAGAAAGTTATTTGACATATCGTAATAATCTTTCATGTCAGAGACCTTCATTCTGTTTACAGTGTCAAGAACGTCTTGCTTTGTCACTAATTTCCATTTAAATATGGTCTCGGTACTTGTGAGGTTGGAGAGATATTCAATAGGTGAATTATCGTGAGAGCCAATACTCTTTTTTATTTCCGAAGGTTGAGCTACAAAAAAATTGTTGAATTCATTAGCTGAGATACCAGTATGATTTTCTTGAGCAGATGGGAAGTTAGAGTTAATGAGTGACCAAACTGCCTTAAACTTATTTGGGGATCTTTCAATATAAGTTGCATTGGCATCAAGTTTAGCTTGTTTTATGCCAGCCTTGTATTTTTTATTTAGAATGCATAACAAATTTTTGCACTGAATATCATCAGAAATGGAAACAATTGTGCGTAAAGCGCTTATTTTGTTTTTTTAACAAAGCAAGCTCTCCAGTAAACCATCTCATGTTGTCCTTACTCTTATTAAAACTATTTTTTAAATACTTTATGTTGCTTACAGGAAAATGATGACAAAACAAATCATAAAACCATTCAAAAAAATCATCGAATATTACATGATGAGGTTGACTTATATTCGACAAAAGCAGGCCCCAATTTATGCTGGCTAATGTACGTTTAAAAATTTCAACATTGAAGCTATTAAATTTTCTGATAGACATATAAGAATGTTCACAAGAGATAGAACTAGAAATGTTAGGATTGATTTCACTTAGAATTGCTTTATGATCAGAAAAACCAATGTCATGAATGTTACAAACATAGGAGCTACGTTTTAAATTAGTGATCATGTTATCAAGACAGGAACTACCCCTGATTGGCTGATTTATGGTAACATTGCAACCATATGAGATAAATAAATTAATTAGGTTAGTTCGATTTATACCATCAACCATAAAATCTATATTAAAATCACCATATATCAATAAAACGTATTTATAATTTACAAGAATATGGTGTATTAAGCATTCAAGTTTGTTCATAAAAACAAGAAAATCCCCATTAGGAGATCTGTATAGTGTCAGAATTATTAGTTTAAAACAGTGCACTAAGATACCCGTCACTTCAAAATTCAGTTCAACACAGAAAGAAGACAGATCAATCGCTTCTACTGACAGGATATTTTTAACATAAATTACAGTCCCACCATGAATGTGATTTACTCTGGAGTACGAATTAGAACCAATAACATCACAAACTCAGATAAAATTGTCTTCAAACTGAAATAAACATTTAATACAGTCTTAACATCTATTTAACCCTGCTTTATTATAGGCCTCAGTATAGCCTATATTAAAATTTTTGAAATTTACAGAAAATGTCATTGTTCCCAAGGCTTGGTCAGGTCTTCCTTCCAATGTAGATTGATGTAGCTTTGCAAAAAATGTCCTCAGTATGGACAAAACTTGAGTCTTTGTTCTCAGGGAATACTAATTTATTCTTGTCTTGTCAATGTACCATGTTAGGCAGCGAAGGCACTATGCAAGAAAAAATAAGATAATATCAAACCCATTTCTAGAACATCTGAATAAAAAAAACTAAATTATGTTAATTAATACCTGTAATAGAAACTCTAGTTAGTGGGCAAAAGTGCCCCACGACATGGAAAGAAAGCTTAAGGAATGTGCAACTAGGCAGTAGACATAAAAAATATTGATGAGTATAAATGAAATGTATTTACCTGGTAAAACAAAAATAGGAAACTTATAACTTTTTATGTAAATATTACTTTCTTCTATAAAAAATGTGCACAAGTAGCTAAGCAGTCCAAATTTCCAGAGGAAGTTGAGGTGGTTGATGGGAATAGCTGTGATATCATAAGAATGATAAAATGATTAGGCTACCAAGGGAGAGAAATTTGATATTGAGCAAAACTGTCCCACTCTCCCCTACCTTGTGTATATAACATTATTCATGTAGTAGGCCTACTCAATTTCAAATACATCAACGAAGTAAACAAACATCTGACTGCACTGCAGACAAACCCCTCAAATGATTAAAAATGCAGCATTGTAGTATAGACATGATATAAAAAACATGTGACCTTTAATTAATTGTTACTCTGGTACCGGTCAACTGATTAGGTCCAAAATTAATAGGCTTCTTGCCATGGACGTTATAAATGCTTATACCAAGTTTCATGAAAATCCAATAAAGCATATTTGAGTTATGGGGCCTTTTGTTATATAATACCATTAAAAGCCACTAAATTGGGCATTATTCCGGTACCCGCCAACCAATTTGGTCCAATATCAACAGACGTCTTTCTATGGACATTATAAAAGTGTATACCAAGTTTCATGAAAATCCGATAAAGCGTATTTGATCTATGGCGCTTTTAAAATAGACACTAAATTGGGTTTTACTCCGGTACCGGTCAACCGATTTGGTCCAATATCAAAAGGGTTCTTCCCATGGACATTATAAATGCATATACCAAGTTTCATTATTTAATGAAACTTGATATATGTTTTATTGAATTTTAAAATTCAATAAAGCGTATTTGAGTTATCGCGCGTACAGACACACGGACGGATGGACAGACGGACAGACATTTTCCCTTCCCCTACACAATCTCATAAAGTACCATACTGGCACTTAATAACTACTTGAATGCAAACAATGTGTATATTTTCCAAATTTTCTTTTTTAAATTGAGGGATTCACAATTGGAATGACTTACCTGCAGAAACCTTCAAAACGTTTCCTGCTAACACCAAAATTTTAAAAAATATATTGAATAGGATATGTGATAAAAAGAAAAATTACCCGCTCCCCAAGGTCATGGGTTAAGGCAATGTCCCTGTCCGTCATCACTCATAAAATGAACCTATGGCAAAAGATCCACAAAGAAATAAGCCAGATGGTTTAAACTGGAAACAGACTGGTTTACGAAAAAGGTACATGAATTTTGGACAATGGAACGTACAAAGTCTTTCGAATAAACAAATGGAAGTATTTCCGAAGAAACTGGAAAGTATATCCACATCTACAGTGGAGTAAATAAAGAATGCCTTACTAAAAAGGAAGTTTCCATCGCAATACACAAGAAGCATAAACATTGCATAAAGAATGGGACTGTATAAATGAATACCTTATCAGAGTCGACCTGAAACTAAAAAGTTATGAGCTGACAGTATTGGGGGTCTACGCACCAAATGACGATGCCTTAAGAAATATGCCTCTCCAATGGGAGCTTGGGTAAAGGTTGCACCTACTGGAGGTCAGCGCAAAGGGATATAGAATCCTCTGTTATTGCAACAAGAAAAGTAAATTGTCTTATACATACAGTGAGTTGTGATCTATGTTTATTCTTCTTGTGCCTTCTTCATATTCTGTTGACCACTAATATAACATCTGTTTTGACATCTGGTGGCTGGATTTTTCCATTTGAAGAACATGTGGAACAATAGACATCTCAAAGTTCACCACACCACCTGTTTCGTGTGTGGTTGTGCACCACCACTTCCAGTACAACAATAGGTGAGGATTTGTGGAAGGGTTGCTGGCCCGCAGAGGTTCTGAAAACGAATTAAGTACTGGGGATGGCACAAATTAAAATTCGAAGAGCTTAGAAATTCCTTCCAGCCTCTTCGACCAAGTGGAAACAAACAAACAAACAAGTATTTTTAATTTACTAAAGAATATATTAACTTAAAATACTATGTACATTAAAGATTAAAACTGAATTTCATTTAAATAAAACATTTACATCTACTCTTGTTAACTTTTCTTCTTGAATTTGTAACAACAATTTTCTCTTAAAATCAATAAATCTATATTCTGTTTACTTCATTTAGTTTAAATAATTTACAATTAATTTCAAATTAGAATTTACATAAAGTACAATTATGCTTTTAATAAATTTAAACAAAACTATGGTACATAAATAATTATTCTGGAGGAATCACAATGAGAACTGCCTCATAATAATTTCTTATCTAGGCACAAGAGTTCCATTGTAAAACTTCCATTAGAATTTCACAAATAGTCCTAAAACACAAAATATGTATTATATAGGCCTACTCTACACATTTATTATAAAATTTTCAAATATGTTTAAAATTTATTCTGATTAATTAATTAATATTTAAAAAACCCTTTGCTTACTTCCTAATTTACATTAGGCAAATACAATCTATAATTACTTGATTGGTATAATTCATTTTCTCAACAGAGCAGATTGTATTTACCTAAGTAAAATTATCACATGCTAAATATTAAAATTTATTTTACTAACCTCATGTTTGATGGCCCATCATACTTACTATTAAAATATAATTTCCTTCTCTCAGGGCCCATCGAAAGAAGGCTCTTTGCTGCTTCAAAAAATTTTCAAAGTTCAACAAACAATAATTAAAATCCAGTTGGAGGTGAGTGACAAATTAAAATGAAATCTCTATTTGAATAATAAGGAACCTGACCCAAACTAAATTAAAACAAATAAAATATTAATCACAGAAAAACCCTGCCCAAATTAAATTACTGGCCTCCGTGCATATAATTTCAAGCCATATCAGAAATATTAATTTCAAACCCTTGTTTAAATGACTGTTGACATAAAATCACGGCACGGCACGAGGCACAAAATAATTCAAGCCTTTAGGCCAACACCAATTAAGTGCAGTTCATTTTCAAGCTTTGCTAAAACATTATTATAAAGCTATAAATGAACTGCAAAACAAATAACTTGTGGCACTGATTAAAGAAGATTGAAAACACTCACCTCAACTGGCCCCACGAAGGCGTAGCTAACCTTTTGTGAAAAGCCATTGCGGCAATGTTACAAAACGCGACCATCTTGGTCACTAACGAAACAGCAAAGAGGCTTTAGCGGGCTTCGGAGCTCGCTATATAGTAACTGCACTTCTGATCTTCAACTGTTTCACCGCAATGCAGAACTTTTGCACTAATCACAACACCTTTTATATTTATTTTAAAACAACAGACTGTAGTTATTAAAAGGCAAATTAGAAGGATGTTGCTAACAGCTGGGAATTATATCACTGCCAGTTAGAGCTTTCTGCAAGACGCAGGACTGCTGGCTGAGGAAAAACTGCTATGAGCGAGTGAAACAGAAGAGCATATAGGGGAGAAGAGCACGGGGAAAGAAAGGGGAAGCTCTCTACGACTGCGGAGGGGACATACTTAACTCACTGTTTGAACAGGCAAAGGATAAAGGAGGAACACATAGCGCGCATTCAAATTTAAATGCACTACATATTCTAAATTAAGTTTTTACATTTCAGGCGTTGCTATGAGAGACACGATTCGTGGCATTATTTAGTTTAATAATGGCACAGTTGCATCTAAAAGATGGACACATCACGTTTGTTCCAAACCAAGCGCTGGACTGTTCGTGTTTTGAATCGAACCCCATATTTCAGGCTCAGTTTAAGTGGTTGAAGGTTACTGTTTGAAACAAAAAGTTTTGTAATATCATACAGAACACCTTGTCAGAGAGTGTGAATCTGCTTCAAACAAAATTATAATCAAAGGTGGACTAGCCTATTCATGTTGTGAATCGAAGCTCCTCAAATGCAAGGCATTTGATGATTTTGCATCTTTTTTATATGAAGGTTAAAAGATAACTCGAAAATAACTTATATAAATGCGTATCATAAAATAATTGATTAATTAACAGCAATTTGTTTTTGCATTTTTTGTTTTGCTTTGTTTTGCATTTTTTGTCATTTTCAAGAGATAGGTCATTTTTTTTTGGCAATTTTAGGTTATTTTCAGCATTTTAGGGTCACGTTTCAGTGGAGGTAGAGAGGAGATTTTCCATGTACCGATCGTTACTTTCAGACAACAGACAGTTTTTTTTTTTTATTTGAGAATGTCCACCAAGTATTCATAGTTCATTTTAATTCAGGTATTGTAAACACCACAGCAGTTTCGTCTTGTAGCAATAAAGAATTGTTTTTCTTTCTTTTTAAGTGGCACATATTTGCTACAGGTAATTTGATGTGCTTTCCAGTCCAGAAAGAATTTCTTTTTTGCTAAGGGTGTCCAAGCAGTATAAATTTACTTAGGCCTACTTCTTTAGTAACAAAATAAGTGTGTTTTATAATGCAAATTCATATATAATGCACTGTCATCCTTTAAATTGTTTTTAGCAATTCATTACTTTAAAAAAACTAATTATAAATGATAGTGATAAATTTATTGGTCGATAAATTTATTGGTTATTTTATTAAAATTTTGGGTAATTTTTTCACTATTTTTAGGTCATAAATGCATTTTTTCACTATTTTATGGTCATTAAATGCTTTGCCCTAGTAATAATAATTGTTCAAAATATCTTTTACAGGTACTCCCTCATAACATTTACTACATTTTTCTGTAATGAAATGATGAACATTAAACTATAGTATATGGGTCATTCTACAGAAATCCTGCAGTTTTGATGCAAGAATAATAAAAAAACAAATTTATCAGATATGTCCTAAAAAAATATTTACAGTACTAGTTTTAAAGTACTTAACCTGTGGTTTAAGTGACATAGGTCATCTCTTTTTGGTTTTCTTTAAAAAAAATCTAAAAGAAATATGCTGTCCACGGAAGTGATTGCATGTCCACAGAAGTGACTTTTGCTAATAATAATGGACTTTTTTTTATAAATTATGCTTATGACATTTTTTCTAAAGGAAAAACAGATTTAGGTTTATTATTCAAGAAATTAATTTACTGCCACAGAGTAACATACATGGGTCATTCAACAGAAACCCTGCAGTTTTGATGCAAAAAAAAAAAAAAAAATATTGAACTTACCAGATATCTCATAAATAAATATTCAGAGTACTAGTTTTAAAGTACTTACATCACTGGTTTAAATGATCAAGGTCATCTCTTTTTGGTTTTCTTAAAAAAAAATCTGAAATAAAGATGCTGTCCACGGAAGTGATCGCATGTCCACAGAAGAGGCTTTTGGTTGTTATAATAATGAACCTAAGTTATAAATTATTCTTGACACTATTTTTTAAGGAAAAACATATCTAGATTTATTATTTAAGAAACTAATTTACTACCAGAGAGTAACCAGTTGTATAACATAGGCCTACACAAACAGAATTCACTAAAGAAATCAAAAGAAACTTGGAACTTGCTAAAGATTTACAAAAAGAGACAGGTCTTCCTCAAATACATAACATCCTCTAGTGCAAGGGCGCCCATACCCGGGGGCAGGGGGGGGGGCCGCGGCCCCCCCCTAGCTCTCAGGGAAAGGAAAAAATTCTATATTAATAATTATAGTCTGTTTTTTTCTTTTAAGACAATTATTTGAAAGTCAGTAGAGACATAAGTTTGCAGAAGTTTTACCATATCGACACCATGGAAGCAGAATCCACACTGGATTAGAAAAGGGGATCCTGGGGGTTTGGACCCCCAAAAATCAAAACCTAAAATTCTATTTTTGTATTTAAAAAAAAATTAATAAATTAAACAATTTTTGTGGGTGTGTCAAATATGATATAGCAGTTATTTTGTTTCCATAACATAATGAGTAGGCCTGTTATTTCCATTGTTCCTTGTGTTATTTAACTTTTCTTATAAATGGTAATGACAATGAGTATTATAACTTAGGTTTGTTTAAGTTCGCATGTCTTAGAGTATGGTAAACAAATTTCCTACCTAGTTTTTCAGACCTAAAATAGAGTGAAATGTGATTTTCATTAGTTCAGTATTTAAAAATTTTCCGGGGTACTTAGGTAACAATTTCTTGTTTAAGTTGGCATATCTTAGAATATGGTAAACAAATTTCCTACCTAGTTTTTCAGAGCTAAAATAGAGTGAAATGTGATTTTCATTAGTTCAGTATTTAAAAATTTTCCAGGGGTAACCCCCGACTTAGGTAACAATTTCTTGTTTAAGTTGGCATATCTTAAAGTATGGTAAACAAATTTAATAACTTGTTTTTCAGAGCTAAAATAGCGTAAAATGTGATTTCAACTAGTTCATTATTTAAAAATTTTCCAGGGGTGGACCCCCGACTTAGGTAACGATTTCTTGTTTACATTGGCACGTAAACAAATTTCCTAACTAGTTTTTCAGTGCTAAAATAGCGTAAAAAGTGATTTTAATTAGTTGAATATTTTAAAATTTTCTGGGGATGGACCCACGACCCCCTTGCTTGTGGGGTATTCCAAATCCCCTGCCACTTCCAATCCTCCCCGAAATTATTTTCTGGCTACTTCATTGTTGCACTTACATTATTATATTATTAATGTAATGTTACAAACTAACCCAAGAAGTTAAAGGGACAAAAAATAAATTAACTAAAAATTTGGCCCCCCCCTAGAAAATATCATATGGGCGCCCTTGCTCTAGTGTTCATATTTGGAGTTTTCAATTTTTTTACAATCTTCTCTTTAGGGACCATATCTTCATCAGGCATGTCAGGAAATGAAAACATTTTGTCTCCTGAACGCCGAAGGAAGTTTATGTAGCATTCTTCTTTATGCACTTCTATGATTATTCCTATGTAATGTTTTCTGAATGTCTTACTTCCTTGGTAACAAACAACCACATATTCATTTTCTTGAAATTGTTTCTCATGGTTATTTGAGTCGCTGGAACTGTCTTCACTTTCAATAAACACATCACCTACTCTTAGTTTACCTTTGACTGAAGTGCCTGTCCTTTTTGAACCTGATATATTGTTAAGGAATAGAGCTATTCATGTAAAAAAGTACCTAAACAGAAAAGTTAATATTTGAATGTGCCAGAAAAGGGAAATTAGAAAGTAGGCCTACTTACTTTATTAGGTGTCAATACATTTTAGTGAAAAGGGAAAACTTTTGCCAAAAATGGTCAAGAACTAAATTTCAAACAGTCATGCAAAAATGAAAAGCCATAGTAAGATGTAAAGATGTTCATGTAAGCAAGGGCGCCCATATGATATTTTCTAGGAGGGGGCCAAATTTTTAGTTAATTTATTTTTTGTTCCTTTAACTTCTTTGGTTAGTTTGTAACATTACATTAATAATATAATAATGTAAGTGCAACAATGAAGTAGCCAGAAAATAATTTCGGGGAGGATTGGAAGTGGCAGAGGGTTTGGAATACCCCCCAAGCAGGGGGGGTCGTGGGTCCATCCCCACAAAATTTTAAAATATTCAACTAATTGAAATAACTTTTTTCGCTATTTTAGCACTGAAAAACTAGTTAGGAAATTTGTTTACCATACTCTAAGACAGGCCCGCGAGCTGCATGCGGCCCGCGAGCTGCATGCGGCCCGCATTGCTATTTATTCTGGCCCGTCTGACTGATTAAAATTATTTTATTTAATGTATAGGATAGGGGAATAAGACTTTTTCATCTAGCTCTAATTTAAAAAAAATTAAGTGTGTAACAGAAAAACTATTTTTAAATTTCGAAAATTTAGTAGCAATTTGCACTGATGGTACCCCATCTATGCAGGTTTTGCAGTTTGATCATGTGATGAAAATAGTATTTGCTCTGGTCAACTATATTCGAGCTCGGGGTTTGAAGCACAGAATGTTTCAGGCGTTTATAGAAGAGAATGATGGCAACTATGGGGATCTACCATACCACACTGATGTACGTTGGTTAAGCAGCGGTAAAGTTTTGGTGCGCTTTGTCGCTCTAAAAAATGTAGTTAAAGTTTTGTAATCTGAAGGAGATGAGGAAAAATTTCCAAATATAATTAATGAAGAATGGAATAAAAATCTGTTCTCCTGTGTGACATTTTGGGTCACTTGGATGACCTTAACTTGCAGCTTCAAGGAAAAAATAAATTAGTTTTTCAATTAATTTCTCATATAAAGGCCTTCAAAATTAAACTAAACCTGTTTGAAAATCAACTTGCTAAAGGGGATATATCGCAATTTATAACTTGTGACAGAATATTCCTTCTGAATATCATTCGGTGGTGGGTGGAGGAGTTTCAGAAAAGAATGCCATTGAGTAATGAAGACGAAGTCCGCATTAAAGTGATTCAGGATCCATTTTCTGTCGATGCAGGAAATCTACCTGTCGATCTCCAGATGGAAGTCATTGATCTCCAGTGTTCTGAAAACTATCGGGTCAAGCATAGGGAGAGTAGTTTACAAGAGTTTTATTCTTTTCTGGATCAGAATAAATTTAAAAATTTGTTGGATACTGCCTACCAGGTATTTTGTAACTTATTTTTGGGAGCACATATACCTGTGAACCAACATTTTCTGTCATGAACTTGAACAAAAACAAACAGTGTTCATCTTTAACTGATGAAAATTTAGAGGTCATATTAAGAACGGCCACTTCAAATATGACACCAAACTTTGATAAAATAGTTGCAACAAAGAAATGTAATGTGTCACATTGAACTGTTAAGGATAGATTCCAGTGCAATTATTAGTAAACCTCGTGTGTGTTTAAATGGTATTTATTTTTAAATCTTGTAACATCATTTGTAAGTAAATAATGTTAATATAATTTTAGTTGCAACTCTTAAAATTTAAATATGCACATTAAATTGCCTTTACTGTAGACCTAATAACAACATTTATAAATTTACCTGCAGTGGCCTAATGTACGATACAAGGTCCGCAGTGATGTGGCCCTTGGTCGGGTGGCAATAGTTGAGTTTGGCCCTAAGAGTGAAACAAGTTGTGCAGGCCTGCTCTAAGACATGCCAATGCAAACAAGAAATCGTTACCTAAGTCGGGGGTCCACCCCCGGAAAATGCTTAAATATTGAACTAATTAAAATCACATTTCAATCTATTTTAGCTCTGAAAAACTAGTTAGGAAATTTGTTTACCATACTCTTAGGATATGCCAACTTAAACAATAAATTGTTACCTAAGTCGGGGGTTCACCCCCGGGAAATTTTTAAATACTGAACTAATGAAAATAACATTTTATGCTATTTTAGCCCTGAAAAACTAGTTAGAAAATTTATTTACCATACTCTAAGACATGCCAACGTAAACAAGAAATTATTACCTAAGTCGGGGGTCCACCCCCTGAAAATTGTTAAGTAATGAACTAATTGAAATCACATTTTACGCTATTTTAGCTCTGAAAAACAAGCTATTAAATTTGTTTGCCATACTCTAAGATATGCCAACTTAAACAAGAAATTGTTACCTAAGTCGGGGGTTACCCGCGGAAAATTTTTGAATACTGAACTAATGAAAATCACATTTTATGCTATTTTAGCCCTGAAAAACTAGATAGGAAATTTATTGTCATACTCTAAGGCATGCCAACGTAAACAATAAATAATTACCTAAGTCGGGGGTCCACCCCCGGAAAATTTTTAAATATTGAACTAATTAAAATAACATTTTACGCTATTTTAGCTCTGAAAAACTAGTTAGGAAATTTGTTTACCATACTCTAAGACATGCGAACTTAAACAAGAAATCGTTAAGTGGAGGGAAAGGAAATAGACATTAAATCCATGTCTGGGATATTAATACAAGTAAGAATCAGCTTGAAAAATTTTATGTCATAACCGGGATTTGAACACGGATCTTCGGCTTAACGCGCCGATGCTCTACCATTGAGCTACCATGACAACATGCCAGTACGACATCAAATTCCTCAACTGATTCAGAAGACAAGGCAGACCACGGGAGGTTTCTCCGTTGAGAACACACATCCAATGGCGTCCTACATTTGTAGGTACTTTGAAGCCAAGTTATTATTTATATACTATTAATTAAGTGGAGGGAAAGGAAATAGACATTAAATCCATGTCTGGGATATTAATACAAGTAAGAATCAGCTTGAAAAATTTTATGTCATAACCGGGATTTGAACACGGATCTTCGGCTTAACGCGCCGATGCTCTACCATTGAGCTACCATGACAACATGCCAGTACGACATCAAATTCCTCAACTGATTCAGAAGACAAGGCAGACCACGGGAGGTTTCTCCGTTGAGAACACACATCCAATGTCTTCTGAATCAGTTGAGGAATTTGATGTCGTACTGGCATGTTGTCATGGTAGCTCAATGGTAGAGCATCGGCGCGTTAAGCCGAAGATCCGTGTTCAAATCCCGGTTATGACATAAAATTTTTCAAGCTGATTCTTACTTGTATTAATATCCAAGAAATCGTTACCTAAGTTATAATACTTATTACTATTTATAAGAAAAGTTAAATAACACAAGGAACAATGGAAATAACAGGCCTACTCATTATGTTAAGAAAACAAAATAACTGCTATATGCCATATTTGACAAACCCACAAAAATTGTTTAATTTATAAATTTTTTTTAATGCAAAAATAGAATTTTAGGTTTTGATTTTTGGGGGTCCAAACCCCCAGGATCCCCTTTCCTAATCCAGTGTGGATTCTGCTTCCATGGTGTTGATATGGTAAAACTTCTGCAAACTTATGTCTATAGTGACTTTCAAATAATTGTCTTAAAAGAAAAAAACCAGACTATAATTATTAATATACATTTTTTCCTTTCCCTGAAAGCTAGGGGGGGGCCGCGGCCCCCCCTTGCCCCCGGGTATGGGCGCCCTTGCATGTAAGTACTATGTACACAAGCATGAAAAAGGATACAGTGAAGTTGTATTTGCCCAAGACTAAAATGTACACATTTTTCTTCTGGCTTGCATGTGATGCAGCTGAGCCTTCTAACTTCCAAACTTTGTCCACTCAACGGTGCCTCCTTAGACCAAATTATCTGGTGAACCTTCATGGTTCCTATAAATGTCGAGATGTCTTGCTGATCAAGGTAGTCATCTATTTTCTTCATTTCGGCTTCTGCTACATCCTCATCAATTCCAATCACCTTTATGCCTGGGCAGCTCTCCTGCATCGGATGAACAAATGCATACTGGCCAGTTATATCATGGCCTCTGGCGACAAGATTGTCTGCAGTTCTTTTCAGGGTGCCCCCTACTCCGTCAGGAGCTCCTTTACCATGCCCACTTTCGCTGAAGTGCCAAATACACCTTGTTGCTCCAGTTTCTTTAGCAATGTATGTTCCCAAGAGATGAAACATCTTCTTGTTCCTATACTGTGTGGTTGGACCATCGCTCAGTATGTGGAGTGTTTTTAAGTTGGGTTCCCATTCTCTAAGTCCATCAAAAACACATCTGAGATGAACACATATGGCTGCAGGATCATGTCTAAGATTTTCTGAGACTGTGCACAAACACTGTGTCTGAATTCCACCTTCTGGCTTATGGTTGTATAAAACGGACGTGTGTAAGGTGAGTTGTTTTTTCGAACATCCAAAGTGAGTAGATTGCACCTCTTCTGCATACTTACAATTAAAATTCTCTGAGAAATCAATGTGAAGCAGTGCCTCACCATGCTGTAAATTTTTCTTGATATTTTCAATAGCATGATACTGATGCTGCACATTATTCTCGTGCTGCATGAAGCGTGGTAGAGATTGTAAGAAAGTTGCAAATAACTCTTGTTTGGAGCATTCAACATCTTTTTTTACAGTCTTTTGGCACTTCTTCAAACTTCCTTTAACAACTACTTGAAGTTTTTTGTACCCCACTGTTCATAACTGATTTTCTGTAGTGGTTCGTAGTCCAAAGGTTGAATTATTTTGTGCTTGCATTGCTGACACAATCTCTGTAGACATTCTCCCTTCAAGTTGTTACAACACATATTTTTTACTACTTGCTGCGGTGTACTCTCATCAATCATCTTCAACACCTTCATTTTTTTCACCATAAGTGACATATTTTACATAAACAGGTTTGTCTTGACTTAGCACTGGGAGGTAAAATCCAGAAAGGACGTAGTTTACAAAACAACTGATAACTTACGGTTGACTCTCCATGTTTGTAATGAGTATGTTCCATGATAAACTTCTTGTGGAGATCTTTCATTGAGTTATTCAAGAGCCTTATTTGAGTTTTATGTTTATTCCTAGTGATGGTTTCTTTTTTTCCTGCAGTTAGTCTGCTAGATTCATCTTTCTCTAAGAATCTTCTTACATCTTCTCTTATCTTCTTCAGTTTAATTTTTCTCAAAGTTTGTCCATTTGACAGCGTAGTTCTCCATCGTGAAGTAAGCGACATAAAATATCCTTGGCACCGATATTTTTCAAAAATTTTTCCACATGTAATTGATTTCAATGTTCTCTTATCCTTTACAGAATTTGTTGCTGTGTATTTTGACTTAATCTGTGATTGTAGCACTTCTGCGTAAATTAGCTTCTTCCTCACAACTTTGGAAACATTTTTTACACCACTTAAAAGCTTCTTTACCTTTCTTCGAGGTGTCTGTTCTTGATCAGCTTGCTGCTTTTCTAAACGATGGATCTTCTGCCGAAGCTTTGCATTTTTCCTTTCTGTAATTTCAAGTTTTTTCTCTAAATCCTTCATTCTTATCTTAATCTCTAGTCTTGTTTTTTTTACTAACTTCTGTCCACTTTCTCTTCTACTTGATCCTCGTTTTTTATCTGGTAAATGTAAAGGGCTCTTATCCTGTGACTGAATTAAATCAGTAGTAGTACTGGAGCCTGGCATTGGCTCTTCAATTTCTGGACTGGTAGATGGAGTATGACTCCCAATGAAATCAACTAGTTTTATTTTACGATTTTGCGACTCTCTGTAATTCTTTGAACGTTTTATCCACTGTTTTCGAACTTTCCTCCTCTCCCTGTCTGTCAGCTGTGACACAAGTTTCACCTTTCCTGCTTCTTTTTTCCTTTGGTATCGCTCCCTATCTTTTCTTTTCTCTTCTTCATGTTTTGCTGAATCCTGTCGCATTTTTTCTCTAGCTCTTCTCATACTTTCTTTTTTTTGTTCCCTTCTCCTCTTCCTTTTCTCTTCCTTAGATAATGTTCTCTTTACTCTTGCCATCCTGGAACAAATATTAAACATTTGTACTCTACGTTTTAAAAATGAACAATTTCAGATATATACAGACCTATCTATGGTAATATCATAATATTGATCATAGTGATATTAATAATGAAATCCTCTAAACCCTGCTGTGTCAAATACATGATACCATAATTTGTTTCAAAAATAATAAGTAGCCCACCATTCAAGATATAATGTTGTAAGTACCCAAGCCTTTCCACTAATTATGATGGGGAGGAGTAGGGCTATATCAGGAGGCATTCAAGAGGCCTGACATAGAAATAATCTCTCAAAAGTAATGATTAATAAAATGAAATTTAATGCTAGTGTACACATTGGCTATGACTTAATTGTTTATAAAAGATAAAATGTTACAATACTGATAAGAAACTAAAAATATTAATAAGTGCTTTTTTATTCAGCATGTTGTTATAAAATTTAATGTTAGTGATCAACTGGATACATCACAGCAAGTGTAATTTAAAAAAAATAATGAATCAGATCACTTCTGTGGACAGTTTATCACTTCTGTGGAATCCGCATGTCCACAGAAGTGATAAAAAGTTATGTTTCTTTGCAAACTGGCTTGCATTGTGAGGTTAGAAACAAAAGCTCTTCAGGTTATTGAGATTATCACATTTTAAAGGTCATGTGCATTGAAAATTATTTTTTAGCTTAAAAACTAAACTTTAATAGAGACCACAGAAGTGATTGGATGAGCTATACCACATACAAAAAGTGAATGAAAACTAGATACTTACATGAAAGAAATCCAATCCACATGGAAAAAGACACTCCACTCTGCAATATGGCTACCTTTCCTCTTCAGCTGCCTCTCAGAGAAAAGTAACTAGCACACACTGGTGAATATTTTTGGCATTTTTTGAGTGTCCACAGAAGTGATGGCTAACCTTGTGACATGAACTCTGATTGAAAAATATTGACAATGGGGGCAAAAAAAAAATTTTTCATTCATCATTATGTTAAACTGAAGTATTTTCTGACTAGTTACTGTATTTTTTAAGATAAAATGTTAAGAAGTACAGTATCTGTGATCTTTGGAAGTTCTCTACCTGAGGGCTGTGACAGTCCACGGAAGTGAGAAATCACCTTCTGTGGACAACTTTTTACAGTTAATTTTTTTTAAATTTCCACAAAGTAAAGTACTAACTAATACAGTAGATAATATTGTACTTTAATATCTGATTAAGAAAAAATGCAAATATTATAACTAGTTTCCAATATATTGTCCTGTGACATTAAAATGCAGGTTTTCTGTAGAATGACCCATATAGGCCCTATACCATTGAATATAATTCTAATTTTTGTTTTTAGAAAATATAAATAAATACTGATGGCAAACTAAATAATTAAAGATATAGAACAGGCGTGTGGAATTGGCAGTTCTTGGAAGTTGTTATTGCGGCCTGCAGAAGAAAACTATATAAGTAATATAATACCAAGTTGAAACAGCTCATGAGTTGCAAATTTGTTAATGTCAAATATATAAAAAATCCACTTTCTATCTTTTCAAGAGTTGACAAATAAAATTATTTTTTTATATATTTTTTTTTATTTTATGAGGATATTGAAATGATTATTCAAAATTTTTTTTAAGATTTCCTGATTTTAAAAACATAAAGGACAAATTGTCTCATTCTTAACTAGCCTTTGAAAGTGAACCGTCAGACTTCTTTAACATAAATATCATAGTCTTCATGGCTCATATATCTAAGTGATAAGACAACTGGTTAAGTTAATATGAATTTAAAAATTAAGTAATTTTGATGTGGCCTTCAAGACAAGTTGTTTAAAATAAATTTGCCCCAGTTCCTCTAAAATTGGACATGTCTGTCTTAGGACCTAACATAGCCTATATTCAGTTTTAAAATTTAATATATAGGCCTACCATTTTATCAGAAAGAAGAAGAAGCATTTGAAACACTGAAAAATGCTGAAAATTAGCTGGATCGATAAAATTACCAATGAGACAGTTGATGAGAGAGCGAAAGCAGAGAAAGAAGTTTGGAACCAAATAAGAGAAAGAAGAATAAAACTCATAGCAAATACCTTTAGTAGTAATAACTTCTCTCTTTTAACAAAGGAAGAAAAGTAAATAGCAACAATGCTGCCAAGGATCTGGCGTGGTGGATTGAGCGAAGCACTCTTTTACGCACGTACGGTGAAACATCAAGCATCAAATTATTTAGCTGAAAATGTAAAATACAATAATAGAACATTATGCCCGTGTAGAACACATGTATTTCTGTGATTTTTTCAGATAGCCAATTTCTACGTAAGAGTCATTCCATGTCAAATCAACTAACAGTCTAAACCTTGACCTCTCAGATATGTGTGATTTTTTTCAGGTATTGTACTCCCCAAAACTAGTTTAAATTTAAAATTTAAAATTTTTCTGACTTTTGGTTTGAGAGTTACAAGGGTTGAAAAATCCAAAAAACTACGGTTTTCTATCACTTTAAGATCAATATAATATGCTATACCTAAAAAACTATACCACCTAGAGAGCTCAAACTTGCACCATTTTTTTCCTCTGAAAATGCCCTTTAATTTGATATATCACAGAGCTATGTTTCTTAATTTTTGAAATGTTAAAAAAGTTCCCAAAAAACATTTTTTGAAATTCCAAAAATACGTACCCTCGGATTTTTTTTGGAAAAATTATATGTGTTGTCCACTCTAATTGACTACATGCATGCAAAATTTCAAGATGGGATCTCAATGGGTTCTTGTTTAAAAAAATATTTGACTACCAGATTACATGCTAGTGAGGTGTATATTGGACTATGTCTAGGCTGACTCTGTAAAAGACTTCTACAATTCTGACGACATTAGTAGAATGATGCCAGGGAAAAAAGATTATGTGACCATAGGAAATAAAGATGGAAAGATCCAGGTACAAAAGAGACTAGTGTTGGCAAATTTACAAGAAATATACCAATTATTTAAAGAAAAATTCCCAGCAAACAAAATTGGTTTTTCAAAGTTTTGCAACCTGAGGCCGAAGAACTGTATCCTGGCTGGAAAAAGTGGCACACACACTGTCTGTGTGTGTACCTTACACCAAAACATTAAGCTAATGATGTACAGTGCAAAAATGCAAAATTTTGTATTAGATGGGGATGACACTGCTTTGAAATCTTATCACTCTGGTGAAGATGATGTGCTATCCACCATCTCAACATTGTTTTATGAATGTTTGTAAAGAATGACCTGGTGTTCCTAGACTTCAAGAATTATTGAATACAAAGTTCAATGAAACAGTGGGTGTGTGATGGAAACTGTAGTAATGTAGTGATGACTTTATTGATGAGTTTTTGGACACACTAACAAAGCTCAGAACTCATTCATTTATAGCTAGTCAGCAGAAAGAATACTAAAGCGAAATCAAGGAAAATTTAACTAAAGGCCATGTAGTAGTCAACTGTGATTTTTGTGGAAAACTACTCTTTCGTCATACAAGCCAAAATACAATCATTCCACTGGACTACCAGCCAAGCTACACTGCATCCTTTCATCATAATATATTACAAATGGGAGGGGAAACTAAACCACCTGCAGTATGTTTTTATATCAGATTTCCTGGAACTTAATACAGTCGCTTTCTATGTATTCCAGAAAGAAACTGCTAGAAAGCTTAAAGCAAACCTTGCCTTTTTCACTTAAAAAGATTACTTACTTTTCTGATGGGAGCGCTGCCCAGTATAAGAATAAGAAAAACTTCCTTAATTTATGCTTGCATAAAACAGATTTTGAAGTTGAGGCAGAGTGGGAGTTCTTTGCAACATCCCATGGCAAGAGTGCATGTCATGGCCTTGGCAGAACTGTTAAGCGGCTAGCTTTTAGCCAGCTTACAAAGGCCATATGACCAACAAATTTTAACACCCAAAGAACTTTGTGAATTTGCCTTGGAAAATATAAAAAACATTGATTTTGAATATTGCACAACAGAAGACTACGAAGAGACTAAAGAATGGTTACTTTCTCGGCTCAGTGAATCAAAAGCGATTGTGGGAACACAAAAGTTTCACTCATATAAACTCCACACAGAGAGTCAAATTACTGTCAAGCCTTATCATTTCAGCCTTGATGAATCTCTTGAATGTGTGACAACAGTGAACCAAATAACACCATCAGATTTGGAAAACATTGCTGCTGGTTTTGTGACAGTAGCTTATGATGACTCTTGGTGGCTAGGATGCATTGAAGAAAAACACAATGGCATGTATGGAATACATTTTTTACACCCAAAAGGTCCAGCCCGTTTTTTTTTTGTTATCCACAACCAAGAGATTTATTAGATGTCCCAGGAAACACTCTTTTGCAAACAGTGGATCCAACTACAGCAATGGAAAGAACATACACTCTAAGTGCTGAAGAAATAAAGCTGTCTTCTCTTGCTTTAGAAAAATATCTTAAAAAAGATCAAAAAGAAACATTTAAATTGTGTTACCGTCAGTGAAAACTTTTAAAGTGTATAAATACTATTAACTATGTACGGTAAACACCTAATATTCTAAGAAATACAGTTCTATCCATGCAAATATCAACAAGTTAAACTTTTTCACAAGGTGAAACAACTTTTACCCATTTCTTTTGTATGGGATTCTTTGTAAATGATTAGGATACAAATAATACTGGAAAACAAAGCAAAAGATAACCTCTACCATTTATAACTACCGGTATATGAGTTGATATTACTAAGAGTTTTGGATGATTCAAGATGAGTGGCTTTGTTCAAAATTTCACTACTAGCATGTTGTATGTAAATTAAAATTTATTCTTCCTTCTTATGTATAGTTACAGGTATCATGAAAATTAAATTAAAAACAACACTACACATCATTTAATTAACAAACAATAAGAGGGAAATGTTACATGTGAACGCTATCTAAATAATTTAGGTTTGGTAGAATTAGCCTATGTACCTTATTATTCATAGCCTAGAAATAGTCCGCTATACATCTCACTATCATGTATTCTGGTAGTCAAATATTTTTAAAATAAGAACCCATTGAGATCCCATTTTGAAATTTTGCATGCATGTAGTCAATTAGAGTGGACAACACATATAATTTTTCAAAAAAAATCCGAGGGTACGTATTTTTGAAATTTAAAAAAAAGTTTTTTGGCAACATTTTTAGCATTTCATAAATTAAGCAACATAGCTCTGTGTTATATCAAATTAAAGGGAATTTTCAGAGGAAAAAAATGGTGCAAGTTTGAGCTCTCTAGGTGGTATAGTTTTTGAGCTATAGCATTTTATAATAATCTTAAAGCGATAGAAAACCATAGTTTTTTGGATTTTTAAACCCTTGTAACTCAAAAACCAAAAGTCAGAAAAATTTGAAATTTAAACTAGATTTAGGGGGTGCAATACCTGAAAAAAAAATCATACAAATCTGAGAGGTCAAGGTTCAAATCTCATAGTAGAATTGGTTGATTTGACATGGAATGACCCGTAAGCCTGTGACTCACATGTCTTCAAAATTATCATAAACAAATGGGCTGAGAAAGTCCCACGTTAAAGAATTAATTATTATTGTTGCAAGCTAATAGGATCAGTATTTATTTGAAAATGAACAAGATACCTTGTTGCAACAAATACATAAATATTTAATGACAAAGCAGAAACTGGGAAAGGAATATAGGTTCTGAAAAATTAATACATTCAAAAATATTTTGAAATAGCTAGGTTACGGTATTCATTTTCTTCATCAACAAAAAGCTTTCTCATGAGTAGAGCTGGGATTTGTATGTAATCACATATTTTACTCTTGACCTTCGCACTATGGAAAATAATAAATGCCCATGGTACACCATACAGTGATAATTTTGAAGTTATTTTACATATTTGTAGGAATTTTAAATGCTCTTGTGATATTATATAGACTAGATATAAAGCAATTTATACATACAGATATCAAAATGGTTATATATATATATATATATATATATATATAATGTATAAATTACTTTGTGGAAATTCAGAACTGAGGGTATGCTTAAGCATACTTGGGCAGGCAGATTTTTTGAGGGTAGGTAAAATTGTTCAGTTAAAGAGTGTGAACCCTACAAGCTGCCTTGAACCAATTTTTTCCACTCTCTTAACCAAAGTAACATGTGCCTGTGAAAGTTCTTCCATACTAATGTATTTTGTCTTTTAATATATAGTATATTTGGAGGAAAGTTTTAAGCCTAATTAAAGTCTTTAACTTAGTAGGCCTAATTGATTTTGTCTTTTGAAATTACAATTGTCCTAGTCCATCATGTAAATAATCCAGTTAAATTAACACACAAATAGTGTACTACCATTATCTGAAACATTCTTTTGTTTTTTTGTTATGTATGGTTTTGTTGTTTTTCAGATTCTTCTGGTGTAACATCCAGTCAAGTAGCCAGTAGTATTTATGTCATGAATGTAGACATTGAAGAGGAAAGAAATGCCTGCAAAATGGATGTTTGTGACAGTGATGTTAAATCTCTGTTGCTTAATGAATTCTCATCTTGGACAAAGAAGAAAAACAACATCATAAAATTACTTCAACATTCAAAATGTGATGATGGTAGAATATGTTTGGAACTATCTTTAGGGACCAACCAACACTTCACACTCTACTGTCCCTCAGACTACCCTAATTATGAAGATAATTTTTTTGCTGAAACTACTACCAGTCTTCAGTTTTTGTGTAATGCACTGAATGAATTTATCCTTGACTCTACAGTTTTGTTACCATTAGATTCAGTACTTGAGAAGGTAGTATCCTTGTATCACAGGAAGTCGAACAAATCTCCTTGCTATAGTTCTTCTGATTCTGAACCAGACGCAGACTTAGCAGAAGAATTTATGGTGATTGATGCAGACTCTGAAGAAGAAGATTGGGATTATGTACTGTGCCAGAAGAAAAAAAGATGGCGCCTAAAAGAAGCAGAGCTCCGAGCAGCTACCAAACAACCAAAGACCTCTGACATGTTCGATGGGAACATTAAAGATCACCCGAAGCAAGTTTTTAGTAATTCAGGAGCATCTGGAATCTTAACTAACGATCTGGTAGCAATTATAGAAACAAAATGCAAAACTGGAATTAATGCAGATCCTATAGATGATAACATATATCAGTGGGCAGTCTATCTTTCAGATTTTGATCCTCAGGGAAAGCTAAGTCAAGATCTGCAACAGTTACAGCAGAAATATGGGTATGCATACATTGAACTTCAACTAGATTTTACTATGGATCTCTATCCCTTCTATCCACCAGTGTTAAAAGTAATAAGGCCTCGACTTGAAGGTTCAATGATGCTTCGTGTAGCAAGCATGGATTTGTTAAAATTATCGTATTGGAATCCAGCAAGGAGTATGAAATCTGCTTTACAGGAAATAAAAGATTATCTGTCTTTGTGGGCAAGACTTGATGTGACTAATGAAAGAAACAATATACAACGCTTTCCTCAAGGTGCTTATCTTGAAATCGAAAACCATCTGCTGTGGTTAGCATCTGTTACTGAAATCCCTTCCCGAGCCCAAAGACGTTATCCTGAGTCACAGCCTGAAATATTGTTACCTCCAATTCCTGAACCTGAAAAGAAGAAAACAGGAAAAAATCCATTCCCTGCTGGTACAGGTTTCAGTTCTTCAGGACATACAGGCTGGGACATAAATGCTTATGTAGCAGCTCAAAAAGAAAAAGACAAGCAAATAGAATCTGTACTACAAAAAATACTTCAAGAGCTAAGGAAAGGAGCCACAAGGAGCGATGTTGATTTAAAATTTAGGAATATTGGTGGAGCAAATGATACATACTGCAGTTTCAGTATCCCATCGTGTAGCTCTAAATCAATTCAGGAATCTCATAAAATTACTGATAACTTACATAACAAAACCATTCTTGACACTAATCATATAGGGCCTTCTTCAAGAACACAGTTTGTTTTTAATTGTAATCTTTCTACTGAAAAACCTTCATCTGATACAAATCATCCAATGAAATTATATTCTTCAAATGCAACGGTTCTGAACCCCAGTCACTGTAATAATGAATTGAATGGTAAAAGTCCTATAGATTCTACAGAGGATTTGTACAATGTTTTGGAGGCCTCCACTTTAGTGCCTTTTCTTGAATCAAAGCTACAAGTTGATTCCTTTCTTGAAATCAGTCAACACACGGCAGTGTATCGTTGTGTTGTAGACATTATTAGTGAAATCGCTGCCAGGCCAAAACTTGTTGGTTTGTTGTGGAGTCTGCCTGATCAAGTTCAGTCCATTTATACGTTGGTTAGCAGATTGGAAGAACAAGCTAAAGCAGTTATAGTACAGTTAGGTAAAACATCTTCAAATGAAAATATTTCTTCAGCCAAAGCAGTTTTAGCCTCGTTGAATAAAACATCTGCAAATGGAAATATTCCTTCTAGTACAAAATCTAAAATAAAACTTATCAAGGCTTCAAGTAATACTTCATCATCTGTGCCTGAGATTCCAGAAGAAGATGAAACATTGGCTCGAGACTTCTACGAAATGAGTCGTGCTGTTACATGTGCTCTTGAAAGTCAAGGGTATCTGGCCACAGATGATAAAAACGGGTCTCCCTCCACTTCAGAAGAAATTCCAAGACAACCTTCAACATCAGGCACTTTGGATGCTGACCAGGCTCTGACACAGTCTTACAAAGATGCTCTCAAAGATTTGCAGTTCTTAAGTTGTGATATTGAAGGTAAGAATCGAATATTCACGGCTTAATATAAAGAATTATGCCATTAAGTACTCTGTTCTCATATCCTATCTTCTATGAGGATATTACAATTCGCGGGTGCACGGGCAGAGAGAGTTAAGACCACTTTCTTGTTACTGAGAATTAGAGTGACTTAACACACTTTACCTGCCCAACATCGCTTTAGAGATGGATAAATCCATAACTACCGTACATTTTTTAATATGACTTACTGGACTTAACACAAATGTAGAGAACATTTTTATCTATAACTCTATGAACATATCTAAATTTTTGAGGATAGTGGACTTAACTCTCTTTGCCCGCACACCAGTGAATTATTCTTAGTATATAAAGCTAAAATGGTTTTACTTTTTTATGTTTGTATATTTTATGTAGTAAGTACGCCTAGTTGGCCTATAATTCCCTATTGATATATTCATATATAAGTGAATTAAGATTATTCAGTTTTGTTAATACCAACTAATTAGTAGTTTTTTTCTTCTTCTTTTTTTTAATCATGGTTAATGCCTGGCAAGTTTTTGTCTTATTTCACTGTAGAGAGATATATCTCTTCAGTGAGATAAGATGAAACCTGTGATTAATAATTAATACCACAGAAAGTTTGGTTAACATAAAGACCTATAATAAAATATGCTAATATTAGGGCCAGATGCTTCCTTTCTACATTGTAGACATGTGAAGTCTAACTTAAAATGAGTTATAATATTTTGGGAGAAAAAGTTCTCTGACACCAGGATTCGAACCCTTGATTCCTTCCATGCCAATCCTATCTCAGCAAAGCTAGCTAGACTCACAGCACCAGATGGAATCTCCCTTATGATCACCCTTAAATTTCGACCTCCCTGAAAGACATTAGATCATTTCATCATCATTAGTGCAGAAGTCGCTAACTCCAAAATTGCCATTTTGAGTTTGTTGAGTCGTTCTCTCTTTGATATATAATTATTATATTGAAAGTTAACACAAAAAATTACTTATAAATTCCAAGCTACCATGTTAAGTTTTACGTAGCTCTCTTATATGCATAATTGACGAGAATAATATACTTAAATATAATTTATAAAACTTTTAACCATTATAATAATTCCTTTTCTGTAATAAACTTCAAATTAACTAATCATCTCATTCAATTAAGAGAGAGAACAGACTCACAGAAATATAGGCATATTAATAAGACTATTTAGCCCATGCCGGGAATGTGCTGACTTATAGGCCTAAAGGTCCGATAAATGTTAAGGTTTCAATATATTTTCATTCATTCATGTATATTCACATAAGTTTGTACAATTTACGTACAGGAAAATATGGCTGTTGATTTAATAATATATGGTTTCCAATATATAGATATATAGTTGCAATGGAAATTTCAAGGTATGTAGTTACTTCAGATTAGAAAAATGTCTGAATATTAAGATTCCAAAATTTATTATTAATACTTGGGACGGTTAAATCTAATAAATGACTTTAATACAAAATATTCAGCTTTAAATTATCAATAGAGGAAATATGCTTTATATCGGCCTATAAAAAAAGACAATTCACTTACATTATTTTCGTTAGTGCTAAAAGCCCAAACTTTATCTACAGCCGTCCCAAAATTTGGTCATACAAACATTCACACACACACACACATGCATACATACATCCCGGGATATCTTACGAAAGATCTTCGAGCAAGGAAAGACGTCATGAGAAAAATAACACCGGAAAAAAATCTAACCAAGTTACAATATCTCTAACGAATTAAATTGTACACAATACTAATACAATTGAATACGAAATATTACGCAAATGACTGAATATAAATTAAACGGAAAAACAGACTAACTTTAAAACCCAGGTAAACCTAAAAGCCGGCAACAGTATGAATTCAGGACATGATCCGTACAATGTATTTCACATAACCCAGAACCATACCGAAACGGACATATTTAAGCTTACCTTGGCCTTAAAGGAGAAGCAGAAGAAACACAACTACATGACGTCCTACCAAAGTCGAAGATCCTTCGAAGACGAACCATACATACAATCTGATTTTATACCAGCAGATCACACCATAGGAAAACTCTGTATAACTCCCACTCCAATGTAACGTATTTAAAGAGTGACGTGATAAGAGCGACGCGCATGCGTCTTACACAAATGCTCTTTCTACTATCAAACAAAGGAAGATCGTTCATCCTAAATCAGCTGAGCAACATAAAATATACCCACTTACGTCATCATATTTGAAACATTCACAAATACTGTATAAACAAGTAGCAACTCCAAACAATCCATTGTGATTACGATAATTATATTGTTCATAGCGTATTTTTAGTGTTGGGATCATAATTATTAAGTTCATTTCAAAATCCCAACAAGTTATAGGCCTATATACTACTACATAGATGGAAGGATGCTTTAAATAGACAGGTAGAACTCACTAATTGATATCCTGGTCCATTTCCAACTAACACTTCTAGTTTCACTAAGTCCATATATGCAATGGTTTATACTAACTTTAAAACAGTTGTATCTCAAAACTAAGATTTTGGACTTAGTGACTTCTGCCGGAATGACGATATACAGTATTTGAGGCACACTAATTTAGAGATTTTGTGACCCCGTTTTCATTGTTATTGTACAGTAACATTTAAAACGGAGATAAGTATTCATGAAACCACAGAACATTGTTTCTGGTGAACGTTATATGATGAATTCCTCTGACATCAGGATTTGAATCCTTGACCTTCGGCTTTCTGTGCTGAACTCTCCTAACTGAGCTAGCCAGAGTTTGATTGTAGCGCCAGATGGAATCTCTCTCTCCTGTCTTCACCCTTAATTGTCTACCCTTAATTGAAATTTTGCATGCATGTAGTCAATTAGAGTGGACAACACATATAATTTTTCAAAAAAAATCCGAGGGTACGTATTTTTGAAATTTAAAAAAAAGTTTTTTGGCAACATTTTTAGCATTTCATAAATTAAGCAACATAGCTCTGTGTTATATCAAATTAAAGGGAATTTTCAGAGGAAAAAAATGGTGCAAGTTTGAGCTCTCTAGGTGGTATAGTTTTTGAGCTATAGCATTTTATAATAATCTTAAAGCGATAGAAAACCATAGTTTTTTGGATTTTTAAACCCTTGTAACTCAAAAACCAAAAGTCAGAAAAATTTGAAATTTAAACTAGATTTAGGGGGTGCAATACCTGAAAAAAAAATCATACAAATCTGAGAGGTCAAGGTTCAAATCTCATAGTAGAATTGGTTGATTTGACATGGAATGACCCGTAAGCCTGTGACTCACATGTCTTCAAAATTATCATAAACAAATGGGCTGAGAAAGTCCCACGTTAAAGAATTAATTATTATTGTTGCAAGCTAATAGGATCAGTATTTATTGGAAAATGAACAAGATACCTTGTTGCAACAAATACATAAATATTTAATGACAAAGCAGAAACTGGGAAAGGAATATAGGTTCTGAAAAATTAATACATTCAAAAATATTTTGAAATAGCTAGGTTACGGTATTCATTTTCTTCATCAACAAAAAGCTTTCTCATGAGTAGAGCTGGGATTTGTATGTAATCACATATTTTACTCTTGACCTTCGCACTATGGAAAATAATAAATGCCCATGGTACACCATACAGTGATAATTTTGAAGTTATTTTACATATTTGTAGGAATTTTAAATGCTCTTGTGATATTATATAGACTAGATATAAAGCAATTTATACATACAGATATCAAAATGGTTATATATATATATATATATATATATATATATATATATATATATATATATATATATAATGTATAAATTACTTTGTGGAAATTCAGAACTGAGGGTATGCTTAAGCATACTTGGGCAGGCAGATTTTTTGAGGGTAGGTAAAATTGTTCAGTTAAAGAGTGTGAACCCTACAAGCTGCCTTGAACCAATTTTTTCCACTCTCTTAACCAAAGTAACATGTGCCTGTGAAAGTTCTTCCATACTAATGTATTTTGTCTTTTAATATATAGTATATTTGGAGGAAAGTTTTAAGCCTAATTAAAGTCTTTAACTTAGTAGGCCTAATTGATTTTGTCTTTTGAAATTACAATTGTCCTAGTCCATCATGTAAATAATCCAGTTAAATTAACACACAAATAGTGTACTACCATTATCTGAAACATTCTTTTGTTTTTTTGTTATGTATGGTTTTGTTGTTTTTCAGATTCTTCTGGTGTAACATCCAGTCAAGTAGCCAGTAGTATTTATGTCATGAATGTAGACATTGAAGAGGAAAGAAATGCCTGCAAAATGGATGTTTGTGACAGTGATGTTAAATCTCTGTTGCTTAATGAATTCTCATCTTGGACAAAGAAGAAAAACAACATCATAAAATTACTTCAACATTCAAAATGTGATGATGGTAGAATATGTTTGGAACTATCTTTAGGGACCAACCAACACTTCACACTCTACTGTCCCTCAGACTACCCTAATTATGAAGATAATTTTTTTGCTGAAACTACTACCAGTCTTCAGTTTTTGTGTAATGCACTGAATGAATTTATCCTTGACTCTACAGTTTTGTTACCATTAGATTCAGTACTTGAGAAGGTAGTATCCTTGTATCACAGGAAGTCGAACAAATCTCCTTGCTATAGTTCTTCTGATTCTGAACCAGACGCAGACTTAGCAGAAGAATTTATGGTGATTGATGCAGACTCTGAAGAAGAAGATTGGGATTATGTACTGTGCCAGAAGAAAAAAAGATGGCGCCTAAAAGAAGCAGAGCTCCGAGCAGCTACCAAACAACCAAAGACCTCTGACATGTTCGATGGGAACATTAAAGATCACCCGAAGCAAGTTTTTAGTAATTCAGGAGCATCTGGAATCTTAACTAACGATCTGGTAGCAATTATAGAAACAAAATGCAAAACTGGAATTAATGCAGATCCTATAGATGATAACATATATCAGTGGGCAGTCTATCTTTCAGATTTTGATCCTCAGGGAAAGCTAAGTCAAGATCTGCAACAGTTACAGCAGAAATATGGGTATGCATACATTGAACTTCAACTAGATTTTACTATGGATCTCTATCCCTTCTATCCACCAGTGTTAAAAGTAATAAGGCCTCGACTTGAAGGTTCAATGATGCTTCGTGTAGCAAGCATGGATTTGTTAAAATTATCGTATTGGAATCCAGCAAGGAGTATGAAATCTGCTTTACAGGAAATAAAAGATTATCTGTCTTTGTGGGCAAGACTTGATGTGACTAATGAAAGAAACAATATACAACGCTTTCCTCAAGGTGCTTATCTTGAAATCGAAAACCATCTGCTGTGGTTAGCATCTGTTACTGAAATCCCTTCCCGAGCCCAAAGACGTTATCCTGAGTCACAGCCTGAAATATTGTTACCTCCAATTCCTGAACCTGAAAAGAAGAAAACAGGAAAAAATCCATTCCCTGCTGGTACAGGTTTCAGTTCTTCAGGACATACAGGCTGGGACATAAATGCTTATGTAGCAGCTCAAAAAGAAAAAGACAAGCAAATAGAATCTGTACTACAAAAAATACTTCAAGAGCTAAGGAAAGGAGCCACAAGGAGCGATGTTGATTTAAAATTTAGGAATATTGGTGGAGCAAATGATACATACTGCAGTTTCAGTATCCCATCGTGTAGCTCTAAATCAATTCAGGAATCTCATAAAATTACTGATAACTTACATAACAAAACCATTCTTGACACTAATCATATAGGGTCTTCTTCAAGAACACAGTTTGTTTTTAATTGTAATCTTTCTACTGAAAAACCTTCATCTGATACAAATCATCCAATGAAATTATATTCTTCAAATGCAACGGTTCTGAACCCCAGTCACTGTAATAATGAATTGAATGGTAAAAGTCCTATAGATTCTACAGAGGATTTGTACAATGTTTTGGAGGCCTCCACTTTAGTGCCTTTTCTTGAATCAAAGCTACAAGTTGATTCCTTTCTTGAAATCAGTCAACACACGGCAGTGTATCGTTGTGTTGTAGACATTATTAGTGAAATTGCTGCCAGGCCAAAACTTGTTGGTTTGTTGTGGAGTCTGCCTGATCAAGTTCAGTCCATTTATACGTTGGTTAGCAGATTGGAAGAACAAGCTAAAGCAGTTATAGTACAGTTAGGTAAAACATCTTCAAATGAAAATATTTCTTCAGCCAAAGCAGTTTTAGCCTCGTTGAATAAAACATCTGCAAATGGAAATATTCCTTCTAGTACAAAATCTAAAATAAAACTTATCAAGGCTTCAAGTAATACTTCATCATCTGTGCCTGAGATTCCAGAAGAAGATGAAACATTGGCTCGAGACTTCTACGAAATGAGTCGTGCTGTTACATGTGCTCTTGAAAGTCAAGGGTATCTGGCCACAGATGATAAAAACGGGTCTCCCTCCACTTCAGAACAAATTCCAAGACAACCTTCAACATCAGGCACTTTGGATGCTGACCAGGCTCTGACACAGTCTTACAAAGATGCTCTCAAAGATTTGCAGTTCTTAAGTTGTGATATTGAAGGTAAGAATCGAATATTCACGGCTTAATATAAAGAATTATGCCATTAAGTACTCTGTTCTCATAGCCTATCTTCTATGAGGATATTACAATTCGCGGGTGCACGGGCAGAGAGAGTTAAGACCACTTTCTTGTTACTGAGAATTAGAGTGACTTAACACACTTTACCTGCCCAACATCGCTTTAGAGATGGATAAATCCATAACTACCGTACATTTTTTAATATGACTTACTGGACTTAACACAAATGTAGAGAACATTTTTATCTATAACTCTATGAACATATCTAAATTTTTGAGGATAGTGGACTTAACTCTCTTTGCCCGCACACCAGTGAATTATTCTTAGTATATAAAGCTAAAATGGTTTTACTTTTTTATGTTTGTATATTTTATGTAGTAAGTACGCCTAGTTGGCCTATAATTCCCTATTGATATATTCATATATAAGTGAATTAAGATTATTCAGTTTTGTTAATACCAACTAATTAGTAGTTTTTTTCTTCTTCTTTTTTTTAATCATGGTTAATGCCTGGCAAGTTTTTGTCTTATTTCACTGTAGAGAGATATATCTCTTCAGTGAGATAAGATGAAACCTGTGATTAATAATTAATACCACAGAAAGTTTGGTTAACATAAAGACCTATAATAAAATATGCTAATATTAGGGCCAGATGCTTCCTTTCTACATTGTAGACATGTGAAGTCTAACTTAAAATGAGTTATAATATTTTGGGAGAAAAAGTTCTCTGACACCAGGATTCGAACCCTTGATTCCTTCCATGCCAATCCTATCTCAGCAAAGCTAGCTAGACTCACAGCACCAGATGGAATCTCCCTTATGATCACCCTTAAATTTCGACCTCCCTGAAAGACATTAGATCATTTCATCATCATTAGTGCAGAAGTCGCTAACTCCAAAATTGCCATTTTGAGTTTGTTAAGTCGTTCTCTCTTTGATATATAATTATTATATTGAAAGTTAACACAAAAAATTACTTATAAATTCCAAGCTACCATGTTAAGTTTTACGTAGCTCTCTTATATGCATAATTGACGAGAATAATATACTTAAATATAATTTATAAAACTTTTAACCATTATAATAATTCCTTTTCTGTAATAAACTTCAAATTAACTAATCATCTCATTCAATTAAGAGAGAGAACAGACTCACAGAAATATAGGCATATTAATAAGACTATTTAGCCCATGCCGGGAATGTGCTGACTTATAGGCCTAAAGGTCCGATAAATGTTAAGGTTTCAATATATTTTCATTCATTCATGTATATTCACATAAGTTTGTACAATTTACGTACAGGAAAATATGGCTGTTGATTTAATAATATATGGTTTCCAATATATAGATATATAGTTGCAATGGAAATTTCAAGGTATGTAGTTACTTCAGATTAGAAAAATGTCTGAATATTAAGATTCCAAAATTTATTATTAATACTTGGGACGGTTAAATCTAATAAATGACTTTAATACAAAATATTCAGCTTTAAATTATCAATAGAGGAAATATGCTTTATATCGGCCTATAAAAAAAGACAATTCACTTACATTATTTTCGTTAGTGCTAAAAGCCCAAACTTTATCTACAGCCGTCCCAAAATTTGGTCATACAAACATTCACACACACACACACATGCATACATACATCCCGGGATATCTTACGAAAGATCTTCGAGCAAGGAAAGACGTCATGAGAAAAATAACACCGGAAAAAAATCTAACCAAGTTACAATATCTCTAACGAATTAAATTGTACACAATACTAATACAATTGAATACGAAATATTACGCAAATGACTGAATATAAATTAAACGGAAAAACAGACTAACTTTAAAACCCAGGTAAACCTAAAAGCCGGCAACAGTATGAATTCAGGACATGATCCGTACAATGTATTTCACATAACCCAGAACCATACCGAAACGGACATATTTAAGCTTACCTTGGCCTTAAAGGAGAAGCAGAAGAAACACAACTACATGACGTCCTACCAAAGTCGAAGATCCTTCGAAGACGAACCATACATACAATCTGATTTTATACCAGCAGATCACACCATAGGAAAACTCTGTATAACTCCCACTCCAATGTAACGTATTTAAAGAGTGACGTGATAAGAGCGACGCGCATGCGTCTTACACAAATGCTCTTTCTACTATCAAA
This sequence comes from Ectobius pallidus, assembly GCA_964059195.1. Lineage (NCBI taxonomy): Eukaryota > Metazoa > Arthropoda > Insecta > Blattodea > Ectobiidae > Ectobius > Ectobius pallidus. The sequence continues at coordinate 108,955,022 of CAXKWD010000003.1, read as the reverse complement.
CAAAGGAAGATCGTTCATCCTAAATCAGCTGAGCAACATAAAATATACCCACTTACGTCATCATATTTGAAACATTCACAAATACTGTATAAACAAGTAGCAACTCCAAACAATCCATTGTGATTACGATAATTATATTGTTCATAGCGTATTTTTAGTGTTGGGATCATAATTATTAAGTTCATTTCAAAATCCCAACAAGTTATAGGCCTATATACTACTACATAGATGGAAGGATGCTTTAAATAGACAGGTAGAACTCACTAATTGATATCCTGGTCCATTTCCAACTAACACTTCTAGTTTCACTAAGTCCATATATGCAATGGTTTATACTAACTTTAAAACAGTTGTATCTCAAAACTAAGATTTTGGACTTAGTGACTTCTGCCGGAATGACGATATACAGTATTTGAGGCACACTAATTTAGAGATTTTGTGACCCCGTTTTCATTGTTATTGTACAGTAACATTTAAAACGGAGATAAGTATTCATGAAACCACAGAACATTGTTTCTGGTGAACGTTATATGATGAATTCCTCTGACATCAGGATTTGAATCCTTGACCTTCGGCTTTCTGTGCTGAACTCTCCTAACTGAGCTAGCCAGAGTTTGATTGTAGCGCCAGATGGAATCTCTCTCTCCTGTCTTCACCCTTAATTGTCTACCCTTAATTGAAATTTTGCATGCATGTAGTCAATTAGAGTGGACAACACATATAATTTTTCAAAAAAAATCCGAGGGTACGTATTTTTGAAATTTAAAAAAAAGTTTTTTGGCAACATTTTTAGCATTTCATAAATTAAGCAACATAGCTCTGTGTTATATCAAATTAAAGGGAATTTTCAGAGGAAAAAAATGGTGCAAGTTTGAGCTCTCTAGGTGGTATAGTTTTTGAGCTATAGCATTTTATAATAATCTTAAAGCGATAGAAAACCATAGTTTTTTGGATTTTTAAACCCTTGTAACTCAAAAACCAAAAGTCAGAAAAATTTGAAATTTAAACTAGATTTAGGGGGTGCAATACCTGAAAAAAAAATCATACAAATCTGAGAGGTCAAGGTTCAAATCTCATAGTAGAATTGGTTGATTTGACATGGAATGACCCGTAAGCCTGTGACTCACATGTCTTCAAAATTATCATAAACAAATGGGCTGAGAAAGTCCCACGTTAAAGAATTAATTATTATTGTTGCAAGCTAATAGGATCAGTATTTATTGGAAAATGAACAAGATACCTTGTTGCAACAAATACATAAATATTTAATGACAAAGCAGAAACTGGGAAAGGAATATAGGTTCTGAAAAATTAATACATTCAAAAATATTTTGAAATAGCTAGGTTACGGTATTCATTTTCTTCATCAACAAAAAGCTTTCTCATGAGTAGAGCTGGGATTTGTATGTAATCACATATTTTACTCTTGACCTTCGCACTATGGAAAATAATAAATGCCCATGGTACACCATACAGTGATAATTTTGAAGTTATTTTACATATTTGTAGGAATTTTAAATGCTCTTGTGATATTATATAGACTAGATATAAAGCAATTTATACATACAGATATCAAAATGGTTATATATATATATATATATATATATATATATATATATATATATATATATATATATAATGTATAAATTACTTTGTGGAAATTCAGAACTGAGGGTATGCTTAAGCATACTTGGGCAGGCAGATTTTTTGAGGGTAGGTAAAATTGTTCAGTTAAAGAGTGTGAACCCTACAAGCTGCCTTGAACCAATTTTTTCCACTCTCTTAACCAAAGTAACATGTGCCTGTGAAAGTTCTTCCATACTAATGTATTTTGTCTTTTAATATATAGTATATTTGGAGGAAAGTTTTAAGCCTAATTAAAGTCTTTAACTTAGTAGGCCTAATTGATTTTGTCTTTTGAAATTACAATTGTCCTAGTCCATCATGTAAATAATCCAGTTAAATTAACACACAAATAGTGTACTACCATTATCTGAAACATTCTTTTGTTTTTTTGTTATGTATGGTTTTGTTGTTTTTCAGATTCTTCTGGTGTAACATCCAGTCAAGTAGCCAGTAGTATTTATGTCATGAATGTAGACATTGAAGAGGAAAGAAATGCCTGCAAAATGGATGTTTGTGACAGTGATGTTAAATCTCTGTTGCTTAATGAATTCTCATCTTGGACAAAGAAGAAAAACAACATCATAAAATTACTTCAACATTCAAAATGTGATGATGGTAGAATATGTTTGGAACTATCTTTAGGGACCAACCAACACTTCACACTCTACTGTCCCTCAGACTACCCTAATTATGAAGATAATTTTTTTGCTGAAACTACTACCAGTCTTCAGTTTTTGTGTAATGCACTGAATGAATTTATCCTTGACTCTACAGTTTTGTTACCATTAGATTCAGTACTTGAGAAGGTAGTATCCTTGTATCACAGGAAGTCGAACAAATCTCCTTGCTATAGTTCTTCTGATTTTTAAGGAAATGTTGTGTAAATGAATGTAGAGTTAATTATCTGTTAATGAAATATGTTAATAAATTCTGGGAATCGTTTGAAGCTGGTACGTATATTTTTGTACTGGCATCTCAGTTGCTTTTTGAAAACAGTGTAAAATGTGATGCCTTAGTATTCCCACATCGGTAGTTTATTAATTACTATTTTATAAAAGTGTTAGGCATTAATATTTTAAATGTGAATCGTAGGGCACAGGAAATGGAAGTTTTAAATATTCCATTACATCATGCATTATTAGCAAACATATTTCGTAATTGCACATTTAAATGAGAACTATTCAAAACTGGAAATCATATACCACTTTGAATATCAGTAGCTTAGATGTTCTCAGTAACTGTTATTTTCTTTTATGTCATTCAGTTGTATGTTTTGCTGGTATTATTCTTTGTTGCTTTATTTGTTATGTATTGTTTGATGACAGCAGTTTTCAAACATGAACTTTTTACAAAAAATAAAAATATAGTGTTCATGTTTTGTTTTTATCAAGTCATAAGTACACTGAGCTACCCTAAACATAATATTTGTTATGATTAGAGCTGGGATTTCTATGTAATTACATATTTTACTGTTTAACTTTAGACTGTGAAATGCCATAAATGTCCACGGTTCACCATATGGTGACTATTTTAGTAAAGTTTCCATTTTACATATTCTCCCCTATGTATAGGCATTTGAAATATTCTTGTGATAATATATAAAATTACGTATTTAACTATTTTCATATCTAGTGTTTAAATTGCTTTGTTGAAATCCAGAACTGAAGCTCTGCCTACTGCCACTAGGGCGACCAACTGTTGAAGGAAGCAATGGGGGGGGACAAGACAGTCAAAAAGGGGGACATTCTATAATTTTGGGGAACACCTACGTTTTTTACCAATAGTGCTCATAATAATGTAATAAAATAGAAAAGACATTTTGCATGAATACGTTTACATGCATTTATTTTTGCTCTTTGCCTTCAAGAATTTAAATAATAGCTTTCTTTTTTGCGATGAAGTAGAAGTACAGTCATCATTATCCGATGCTGAATCCATTTAAAAAAAAAAAACTAAAACTCAAAGAAAGACACCAGTTAAATGGAGGTAACTTTTAATTTTTTTTTGGGGGGGGGGGCAAGACTTGGATTTTTAGTAGTTGTACATAGACCTTATATGATCAAATCTTAGATGTTGGAGGGGCAGAAAGTACCTTGCTCCCTCAAAGTTGCCACCTATACCAGTTAATACAACACATCTATGTTGATGCACTTCGTGTTACAGAATAGCAACACACGACATGTCACGGACTAACGGTAGCTCGGAAGTCGGAATGTACATCCAAAATGCTCCTTTGAACTTTCAAAGATCATACTGTTGGCAACTGTTATGCTGTGTTTGTTTAGTTAAAGCTAGATGGCAGGACAGTTGCATATTGTGAAAATTCGTACCAGTGGCAATAACCAGAAAAATCATTCATATAGAAAACGAATCAATTGCAGGACAAATGACATCCCTCGTGGGACATTTACAAAATACCTTAAAATGCGGCATGTTTGGTCACCCTAATTGTCACCTGCCACAATAAGTGGATTATGGAATACATGGCATGACACATGTGTTGCAAACCTATGGCACATGTTCCTAGTCCCAATCCACGTACAGTTGATTAAACTGTGCCAGATACAAGGTTCTGGCAAAAGTCTATACTTGCACTCAAAAAGCTATGTGCTGTAGTGACATCAGCTGACTAGATGTGGTCATTTTTTCCATTCATTCATGCCTCAGTTCTGGTATCTCTCATGTTCCTCTTTTCCTACCAAATGGATCTTAATAATAATGATATAATCAGAAATATACTATTAGTGCAAACTGACTAGTATAATAAATATTACAAAAATGTGTCTTGTTGACATACATCAGAGGTTTGAAAATTATATACGGAAACATAGAAAAAACTTTACTTACATGGGGCATTATTGTAGGCTTCACCACAATGTCTCAGTAACTTAGGCCTAATGGTAACAAGCTAAACTGCAGTGCGAGAGGTTTTGGTCTTCATTATAGATGGACACATGCAAAATATTAGCTGCTCATATAAACTTCTAGTGGGTGAAAACGTGTTTATGTTCCATAAGGAATCAGTGGTGGGCACTTGTAAAGCTGACTTGAGTAGCGTGCATGATGGGTTCACGTGATAGCGGGATCGGGGTGTGCGATAGAGGGAAGGAGCTACCTTGTTAATCATTGAATATGTCTCACTAGGTAACTTTAGATAATCAACACTTAAACAGATATACTTACTTCACGAGACCTCCTGGAATACAAACATGTGTATCAGAGGAGGATATTATTCATTATTTTAATATTATCCACTTTCATAGTGATAAGGTCAGGGAGAGATTAAGCTATAAGCGGGTACGCCTTTATGAGGAGTGAGATCTCTGCTTTACACTACTGTCAACAGCTGATCCACCGGCGTGTGAGCTAGGTAGAGAAGGTCCCATCCCCTTCCCTCCAACAGCTGTGCAAGGCTATTCAGTATTTCTAATTTCCAGATTTGCAATTAATTTTCACCCATTAAAAGTTCATGTGAGCAGATAATTTTTGGCATGTGTCTATCTGCAATGATGACCTATCGATGTGCAAAATTTGAGGGTAGGTTTTGACAAGACAACCCGTCCGGTTGCCTTGTAAGTTAGCATTGCCTCTTTTCTTATAACAGTACATCACAATGCTACCAAATGATGTGTCCATATACTAGAGATGTCACACTCTCCCTTGACATACAACATCTTATGGTACCATCTCCTTACTTTGAGAAAAAAAGTTAGTTGCCATGACTTATGCTCCATCCCTGTGAGTGTGTGTGTATATATATTTACACATACATACATTGCAACTTTCTGTGTTGTAATATTTAAAACAGTCTACTAAAATATTATCAAATCTCTTGTCTCTGAAGTCTTCAGATTGTTTTATAATTTTCATTTTCTGAAGGAAACTAGCCTAATAGCTGACTTGTTTTGAGAATTCAATCCCTCATCATTTTTATAGCATTTCTCTGTAATTCCCCCCCCCCCCACTAGAAAATGTTTCAGCTACTTAATTATTGTAAATTTGGTTCTATTCTCTATGCATCTCAAGACTTGTTGCAACCTATAGGGGGAAAAGTTATGAATCTGAAGCTAAAACCATACTTGTGCCCTAGAGTGAATACACAAAGAGGATACTTGTGCCAGGGACATGTACCTGGGATAAGTATCTTGGCACATATATCTGAGATTTGTGCCTGCAACAAATCCTGCAGTGTGAATGTAGCATTATATTTCACTATAGTTCTCCGATTAGTGTATTTATCTTCTATGAAGTTATAAGACTCAAGTATTTGATGCTGTGTACATTATTTAGCCTATTTTGTATCTAGATGTCATGTTTATATTGTATTTTGAACTGTGGTTTTTGTTGAATAATTTATTCTATTGGTATAGCTTTACAAAACATTTTAGAAAAAATCTCTGAAATCAGTTACAAAATAATAAATTACTTTAATTATTCTGTTGTAAAGCTCATTTATTAATATAAAAATAAATGTTTTCAGTTAAGTACAGTAGACTGCTAGTTTCTGTTTGACTTTTTCAATTTCATTTAACTCAATACTCTTTGCATCTAAAGTTTTACTTAAATTTGTGGCTTTAAGCCAATACATACTGTTGTTAAAGAAAGCATAACTGTAATTAATATGTAAAGTAATTCATTAAGAGCATATTAATATGCAACAGAATGTAATCTAAAGAAAGAAATGTACATTTATGTTTTGTGTAGTGCACCATACCGTGCATTAAAAATAATTATTCTGTTTTCCCTCTTCAGTTTGAAAACTGCTGTTGATACTCATTATGTAAAATCTTGTTTATGCTTAATTTATTTTGTTTTAGCACATTTTGCTTTAGTTGGAAATGTTAAAGGAATAAAACAACCATCTCACAGATGCTCTAGACTTGCCTCCTAAGACTGTTTCAGTTGCCTGTTTATTTTAGTGGAAGGTGCAAGTGCACATCACCACAGCACCCAATTTAAAAAGGCCCTCCCTCCAAATTCTGCGCAGGTGTTAAGGATTGCACAAGAAATGGCTGCCTTGTCAACCTCTCTACCCCTTGATCTAGGATCTGCTATTTTCGTTCGTACAGTAAGTCATCACTTTTTTGTTAGCCAACCATTCTATCTTCTGCATAGATAGGAATAGTTTTTCTCACAAAAAAGCACCAAAATAGTATACAAAAATAAATGTTTTGTTCTTGAAATTGAGTTCTGAAATTATTTTTTATTTATTTTTTATAATAATATTGTTAATGTGATAATAATTGCAATTCTTCTGTTTAGGATGATGCCAGATGCACCTTGCTGAGAGCACTTATTATAGGGTAAGTTAAATTTCTTTTATTGTCTATAGTTTCTTCTAGTCAAAATTGTTTAAATGTATCCAGTCCCCTTTCGAAAAATGTAAATTTGCTCTTCGCTAGTACCATGTCTGGCAGAGAGCCTACTGAATGAGTCTAAAGACAATAGATTTAAACACCTGAAACATGTATTGACTAATAAATAGTATTGTAGTTTGATCTGGTTTCTGGAAGCATCTGTATGGTGAAAATGAGGCTTACAAAATATCAGTTAAACATTCCACTGCTAGAGGAGCTACTTCGACTCAACTAGAATGGTAATACATCTCTTTATAGTTTATTACTAGTGTGGCACTTATAAGAATTTATAAAAAGAACCCTCCTCAAGAAAGAGGTCATACAGCAGCTTCTGCAGGAGATAGGACTATAGAGAAATGGAAAGCTCAATCTTCTGTTATCATACATAAATGCTGCAAACTTTTTTAAACTGATCATTGTCTATTTATCCATATTTATCAATATGAAGTTGTATTTGTTATGACAACTTCCCTAATATAACAAAAATAAAAGTTAAATTTTGCCTCAGTGATCCATGTTGAAGTATCATGCTTGTTGGATTTCTCAGTGCCAGCATCATCGTATGTGTGAGTATTTTCATTCATATTCATATAAGATTTTTTACATGTTATACTAGGTATGAGGCCTCGTATGCAAATTGTACCAGAATTCCCTTATTCAATTTTTTAAATATTTTATTTATTTAAAATATTTATGAGTAAAGTAGACAAGCTGCCAGCTTTCATGTATGCGCCTGTCTTGTATAGACTTATTCCCACTTTCAATTGGAGCGCTATTTAAGATAGCCTGTTGTACATTTTTAACAACAAATTGGAACTTCAGCATAATTATCTTAATAATCACCAAAGTAAACCTATTAAGTGCCAGTATGGTACTTTATGAGATTGTGTGGGGGACGAAAAATGTCTGTCCGTCTGTCCGTCCGTCCGTCCGTCCGTCCGTCCGTCCGTCCGTCCGTCCGTCCGTCCGTGTGTCTGTACGCGCTCTAACTCAAATACGCTTTTTCAGATTTTCATGAAACTTGGGAAACACATTTATAATGTCAATGGGAAGAACCCTATTGATATTGAACCAAATCGGTTCACCGGTACCGGAGTAAAACCCAATTTAGTGTATATTTTAAAAGCGCCATAACTCATATACGCTTTATCGGATTTTCATGAAACTTGGAATACCTATTTATAATGCCCATGGGAAGATGTCTGTTGATATTGGACCAAATCGGTTGGCCGGTACCGGAATAATACCCAATTTGGTGCCTTTTTATGGTATTATATAGCAAAAGGTGCGATAACTCAAATACGCTTTATCGGATTTTCATGAAAATTGGTATATACATTTATAATGTACGTGGCAAGATGCCTACTTATTTTGGGCCAAATCGGTTGACCGGTACCAGAGTAACAACTAATTAAAGGTCACATTTTTAAAAATCATATCTATACAACAATGTCGCATTTTTAATCATTTGGGGGCTTTGTCTGCAGTGCAGTCAGATGTTTGTTTACTTGGCTGATGTAGGCCTAGTTGAAAATAAGTACTATCAAATACTATTACTGTGAAATAATTAGCGGAGTTATATGCCACTGAATTTTGTGAAATGTTGACGTATTTTAAGAATTTCAAGTTGTAGGCCTAATATATTTAGATTTGACAAATAACAATATTTCTTCACATAAGCTTATCAAACTACATCGTCAAATTGACTGAGTCAACCGAATGGTAACGTCTTGGATTCAGCGAAAGCATACTGGCACTTTGTTATATCAGTTTACCTGATTTTATTTATTTTATTGCAGCAGTCTGCAATAATAAAACAAGGATACTTATGAGAATTAGCTTTCCTTTTACTCAACTTTATATGACTGTTGTACTTTGGTAGAATATGTAAGAGTGAAACATTCAAATCAGACATATAAAACAGCTGTGCATCATCATTTATTAACATAAACTCTTGAAGCTACTCTTAAGACTAAACAGTGTACCCTTCTTTATGTGATATCAAGAAGTCTGTGACAATTTTGGTAATCTCGGATCGAGATTGGTTATTTGCTCCTTGCAGCCATTCAGATCATCTTGTTTGCTTCATTCAATGAGTGGCTGGAATAAAACTAGAAATTCATCTTCCTTCATTGGTGTATCTGTCAGAAATATTTGCATCTGTCATCTGTGTGCGTGTGAATCAATCAACCTGCAAATACAAAGTTATGCATTTTGCTCAGGACTGTTTTTATTTGGGGAGTCATGGGGAGGAGGAATCTTCCCCAGCCACTGCTGATACAAACAATACAAACAATAATTGTAAGTTTTGAATTTATTCTTTACAGCTTTTTAAGGGTCTCTCCATTCATGTTAAAATATTTTGCTTTTCCCTCGAGCAATTAAAAGGAGAGTTGGTAATGGTAACCAATCCTTTATTTATTACCAATGAATTTTATAGTATAAATATGTTAATCATTATTCCTTCTTGAATATGTAAATGAGAAAGGCTGAAGTAATCATCTTATATATTCCAGACCAGAAGGTACACCTTATTCTGGAGGCTGCTTCCAGTTCGACATCTTCTTTCCACCTCAGTATCCCACAGTACCACCGCATGTGCACTTCTGCACCACCGGCCTGGGCCGTGTCCGCTTCAATCCAAATCTGTATTCATCTGGCACAGTGTGTCTCTCTCTCCTGGGGACATGGAAGGGACTACAAGGGGAACAATGGAACAAAACATCAACATTGCTACAGGTAAATAAAAGCAGAAGAAAAAACTATAACATAAATTTCTGTGCATTTTATCATAATGAATAGAATGAGAAAGTGTGATGACTTCGCCGCTAATACAATGGTGGGTATAGGGAGAGCGTCGGTCCACCGAAACACTGGCAGCACCTTCGTTTGCGTTTCAACTTCTCAATGCTGCATCATGATAGTTTGGCATCTTATGATTAAACTCGCAATCTTTAATTAACCTTTGGTCCTATTTCTGTGAAATTTGTGCAGAAATAATCTGCACAAAACAGTCCTTCTGATGGTTAAAACAGAGATTTAAAAAATTCGGACATAAATGTTTTTATTTCATTATATAAACATCACCCATTACATAAAATTCATGGAGGCTGAAACGGAATTTGACTATGCGACAATTTTTTTCATTTTTGTGTCCCGTAAAAACTTCAAGCGAGAAAGTTTTAGTGAAACATTTCAACTTTATTTTAAATTCAGTACCACCTTTATATCTTGAATGGTTTACGAGTAATTGAGTGGTAATTATTCCTGGCGCACAGCTGTCTGAATGATGTGGGACGATCGTGAAATGTTGAGGGTGAAGCAAATTTGACTATGCGACATTTATTACTTTATTTTTGTGTCCAGAAAGAGATCAAGCGTGTAAGGTAAATATTTGGATCTTATTATAAATCGAGTACCACCTATATATTTATAATGGTTAACTAGTAATAGTAATTACTCTAAAGCTAAAGCTATCAGAATGGTATTGAGGTATTGGCAGGCATCTTTTCCATAAAATACCAGTAATAACGTAAAATTTTTACATAATTTATTCGTGGATTCAATAATAATACTATATTAACTGACTACTTGTACCTATACTGAAAGATTGACCCGTTGGGGAAAAGGAGCGAATGAAGCTTTTTTCTAACTTAGTAAATCTGCACTACTTTTATTTATGCATTTATTGGATTATTTATCATATTTTCTGTTCACTTATGTTAGTAATTTTTATGTATAATTATTATAGCAAATGTCTTATTAGTTTAATATCTTGATCCTTTTTTTAATAATATAATTTAACAACATAAGACGTACATCAGTTACAGCGAACGGCGAATGGTCGAGGGTTTGAGCAAATAGCGGGCTGTAGTTAAGGCAAGAGGATTTAATTTTTTTATGAAAAAATCAGGGAAAATGCTTTGAAATATTGTGTGATATATGTAGAATGCATTGCAAAACAATTTTTGCGTATGTGCGTCTTTATCGGATGTTGAGACGCCAATTTTAAAGATCTCGCGCCCTATTTTTGTAGTGCTGCTTATGAAATTTTCCATGCCCTGCAATTCACAAACCATCCCTTAGTTTATATTATCTCTGTTCACATAATTTGTACACAGATCTTCACTTTTGACCGTGTTTCACCTACATAACTTACCCCATACAGCGAGGAGAAAATTAATATTAATATAAATAATATTACTATTAATACAATATTAATACAAAGTAATAGCCTACTCAGTAATATTCTATACAATGTAATATTAATATTAATTTATAAAATATCCCTTAGCTGTTTTCTACCCTAATTATACGTTGTTATTTCTATACAAATGTACATTCTTAAAAAAATTCTCATCATATTATACTAACATACCCTCTACCCTATTTTCTAGGCAACAAAATATTAGATCAAATCATCCCTTAGCCGTTTCATACTTATATTATACAGTATAATTGTTCATTGCTTGTGAACATCTTCGATTTTTGGAAAGATGTGGAACGAAATGTTATGGTCAAGCTTCTTGCAATCTGAGAAATTACTGTTACACACGGTCATGTTTATTTATGGAGATGAGATCTTCCAAGACGATTAAAGCAGCCCGAAAATTGTCAAAAGTATCTAACAATTCAATTTAGATAAGGTGAGTCATTTTGAAATAGATTAATGTATTATTTTGTTTAAGAGTGTTTGCAATTTTTCCTATACCGCCCGTAGTTATCTTGCTCCCGCGAATCTCAAGCAGAGTAACTGCTACCTAGCGGCGGAACCAGTGAACTACCTCAGTCATCACACTTTCTCCTCTATTCATTATGATTATATCATCACCAGGGCCCGGATTCTAATGACATGTCATCTTTTTATTAATGCTGCATAGACATTGGCAACTTGTAGATAAATCCTAATCATGGACCCTAGATTATAGAAATGCATTTTTACTAGGTCATTTTTTGTCATTTTATGCAATTTTATATTTTTAGGGCATTTATTTCAGTTTTAGGTAATTATTTAGTCATTTTCGTGTCATTTGCTTCCTTATTTAGTAATTATCATGCATTTACATTGAGTGTATTAACTTTTTTACGTCGCTAGCGGTGCTGTCTTTGAAGTGTTGTTTGTTTAATGCAAGAAGGAAAAATTTGGCGTTAAAGTGTTGACATGTCTCAGTCGGAAGTGAGAATCAAAGAAAAGCCAAAATTTTGTATTATATTACTATTGTTATTAGATTGACTTGGCACCAGAGTCTGCCACCTGCTTGGATTTGAGAGTGCAAACTACTGTTTACCCTCAATAAACAACAATATAATCCGGCAGACCACAAAAGGACGTGCCGAATTTTGACTCACCAGTGCCTCAGTGCCAGTATAAATTTTTGTGATAAAAGAACATTCACAACATTACAGTAATTTACACTTTTTACAATTATGTACAAACTAGTCTATAACTTTGTGTGTAAAATAATAATTTTTTATAAATAAAATATCAGTTTTTAGGTCATTTTTTTATAACTATTAGGTCATTTTCTTTAAAATTTAGGGTCATTTTACAGGTCATTTTTCAAACAATTTTAGGTCATCAGAATCCGGGCCCTGATCATCACCATTGTAATATTATGAGGAACAGAAAATCCAGATGAGAGGAGAGAGTTGTTTGTCTTGCTCAACTTCTTTATCTCTTTGCATATGGCCCATGTTGATTTTATCATACTTCCTGTGGAGTGCATGCTTTAATGTGATTTTACTATGGTCACATGATATGAGCGTATGTAGAGGAATACCTAATTTCATTTAATGGAGATTGTGAAAATTTATTTATTTTTAATTTGATAACACAATGTTCTTATGGTTACTACTACAGTATTAAGATAGTTACACTAGACAATTTTGTTAAGAAAATGTTTAGTATTCCTCAGAGTATTTTAGCACAAATTTTTTAAATATAAACTCATAATTTTTTAGTCTCTTGGAATTCATGTTAACAAGGTTTTACTGTAGTTAAATGTTAACTTTTAAACCAAAAATTCTTAGTAAAAATAATGTTTTTAACGGAATTAAATACTAGTAGTGTTTTTTGTTACTGTGAATATAAAAGGAACAGAGAATGAATGCCAGTAACACAAAGTAATGATTTCTTTTAAATTCAGCTTTATTTATACTCCTACTCCTTTGGGTGACCAACTGTTAAAAAAGGGAATGAGGGTCAAGAATTTAGAAAAAGGGGCATTCCACAATTTGGGGGGACGGCTGCATTTTTAGTTGTAGCTTAAAAGCGACGAAAATTTTATTTATTTATTTTCCGAAAGTGTTGCCAGTTCCCCCCCCCCCCAAAGAGTTCTCTTACTGAAATATTAACACAGAAAAATACATTTCACCCATCTTTATAGTACAATTTATTTTCCAGTCTGTGGGTTGAAGACCCTTAGTCTAAATGAAATCATACAAAAGTCAACAAGTCCTGAAATAATAAAATAAACATTGAATATTTTATAACCTAAAAACTGACATCCTGCACAGGATATTTACAAAATACCCTAAAATGCAGGACAGTTGGTCACCCTATTTGAATATTAAGGTCCTATCAGGCGTTTAGATTCTGTGTATATACAAGTAAGTTTTGAAACTATTTGATGTGAAACTGTTTTCTATTGTTGATGTGTTTATAGCATCTGTTATTTTCAGTTGATATTCAATTTTAATGAATATGATACAGGATGAAATAGCAGCGGTGAGTCATGTTAAGTAAATATTCAATTTGGCATTTGCCTTTACAAGTGGGAAACCATTGGCCTTCCGTGGGGTTTGAACCCATAACTTTCTGAATGAGTCCAAAATTTGACTACTTGATCAGAAATAAGTAATGATTTTATGTTAATGATTTTACCTGATAGTATCACTTTCTTTCCAGAGAGTGATTTTAAATGGAAGGCGAGTTTTAATTGTCTGCTGGTTTCCGTAATCTTACATCTTCTTGTACCCAAGCCTCCATATAACACAGATTCACATAAAATAATAAAATCAAGAACTATAACCCACACATTCTTATGGGTAGGGGTCATATTTTTTGGTAACAGTTGGGTAATTCCATGCATGGGTCATTTTTTTTTCCATTTTAATATGTTTAGATTCTAATTCATACACTATATATATAAAGACGTGTTGTGTATTTGTCTTTTATACAATTCTACAGTTTTATTCCGATCTTGGTGAAATTTTGTACTCTAAGCTTTCAAAACAAGAAGAAAAGCAGTGTCTTCATTTCATTTTGAAAAAAAATAATTATTGTGCCCTTATTCAACTCCCTTAATATTACATAATGTAATGGAATAGCCCTATGCTACAAGTCGACTAATGAGTACAATATTTATTGTTCGAGAATAAAAATTAATATGTTACATTACTTAAGTGTGAATAAAATTGACTAATCTTATCATCGAATGCCAAGTATATAATTTGTAACATGTATATATATTTATTTATTTCTGGTGTCACTGACCCTGGGGTCGACTCATCCTATAACAGAAATTAGTACCAGGAGCAATCTTGGGGATGAAGGTGGCTGATTCGTTACGGGGAGATGGTAGTTATCAGTGACAAAAAAATCGATTTTTTTTTCTTAGGCTCATGAAATAGATATCATAGTTTTGTGAACATTTTGACATATAGGAATTCATTATAGATGGATGACAAATCTCCCTTAGCGGGATTATGGGAAAAGTCTTGACTATACAGAAATTTCAACTATTTTTATTTTTAAAAAAGTCTTTTTTTTTTTTAGACGTGAAGTTTTCATGCAGTAATAATGTACATATTAGACTGATTGTGCATGGGTAAATAGTAATACCTGTTGTTAGTAAGTTCCCAAAGTTTTGCAAAAATCTAAGCTACAGAAATTGAATAAAGCATACCTGTCAAGGGAAGTACCTGTAAAAAAAATTATCACATATGTGTTAAAAATTCTTTCCTACCAAACAGGGAGTTCTAGAACAACCATTTTCTGCTTATTTTAAACTGCAGATTGCACTTGCAAAGCATAAAAAAATTCAACTAAATCTGACTGTTAACACCTGAGTTATGGCTTCTTGAACATACGCTATATTTTCTATCATTTTGCTAGCGGTAACTACCATCTCCCCTTAAGACTGACAACCTTACCACTTTCACATTCTGAATGTCTCAAAATCTCCTAGAAACGTAATAGCTTCCATAATAAATAAAAAAATTAATAAATGAATAAAAAAAAGGCCCTTTCCCAATATAAATATTTATTTTGTTGCTAGTTTTCCTAGTTACTCTCAAAGAAAATCCTTAAAAAATTACTTAGGGTGTAAAATATGTAAATCTCTTTTTAGAATAGTATAGATTTTATTTTACTGTCAGGAAGCATGTACTTTTCAGACTATTTTATATTACCACCTCCATCTTATTGTCCTTATCATTTGATCCATCTCTACAGCTAAACCACCATTACTTTCATACAAGACCATTTCATTTTGTATAACATAATAATTACCTACTAGAATATCCAAAAATCTGAGATTCCACTGTAGTAACCTTTTAAATTTGTGTGGAATGGCCCAGCTATGAAGTGCAAATGTGTATAAAACAGCTTGCATTAGTTAAAGGTATATTGAGCTTTATAATGCTTAAAATACCACTATACCGAGTGAGATGGCAGTGTATGTCATAGACTCAAACTTGGGAAGTTATTTGTTTGAATAGCGTGACTGCCAATCTAAAGGCTCGTGTCCACATGAGAGCTGAGAGTGCGAGAAACTCTCGAGAGTTCCATTTCGGTATGTGGACACGCGTCTGAGAGCACTGTCTGAGAGGTAGCTGAGAGTGGCATTCAGAGAGTCAACTCGCAGGTGGACACGCCTTTGCAATCAATCTCCGAGAGCAGCTCGCACTATACCAATCTGTTTCGTATAGCTGAGAGTTCTCTGAGAGTGGATAATGTGTATAGGCCTATTATGCCATATGATAAAATTATTTAATTTGCCTTCAATATTTATTTATATTTTCTAAAAACGAAATCTAAATCCAATAATACTCAATGATAATAGATTATAATACGGTATCGTTTAATGTTCATATTATGTTCATCATGAAATAATGTAGTAAGTTCATAAGGGAATTACTGAACAATGATAAAATTTTTACATTACATTCATTTATGAAACATAATGAAACACTGATAATCTCCATGGTTCACCACGGCGATCATCCATTCCTCTACAGAATATTCTGAGGCGAAGCAGGCTGTAACGGGTGCAGTAACCCTCATGTCTGTAGATTAGAGGCATGTAGGGATATCCTGCGGGACAAAATTCCGGAACAGCGGTGGCTGTCATAGACCTAAGTTGCAATCGTTAAGTAATAAAATAAACGAACACAATATTAGTGTAGACTACATACGATTCCAAATATTCTGCAAATCGGAGTTTAGAAACACGGCGCCTATAGCGTAATCAGTCTTGGTGGTTGTCTTTGTATTCTTTTGAGGGGACCAAGATGACGTACATGAGTCTATTGCGTATAAAAGTAGACATGTAACAGCGACGCACAAAATGCTTTTGCTCTAGTGCTAAACGACCCGTCAACAAGGAACACTTTTTTGGCTCTTGGTCTTTGTGGACGCAGAGGATAAATAGTATACCTATTCGTTCATGTAGATGCACGGAGTTTAGATTCACTCCACTCTAATAACTGACATGCTATAAATTAAAAATCACATGCTTGATTCCGGAAAAGCACAAAGTCACAATTAGTTTATATTTAACAAGAATCTCATATCACATTTCAATGTCTTTTTAGTTAATTTGTGGGCCTATCAAATTCACTTCATGATGTTCTGATGATATTCTGACAATATTAGATTGTGAAATTCTTCTAAACGCTTAGTAATTAAATGCATGTACTCACTTAAAAGCATTCAGCAAGCCCTCATTAAATGCTTACATTAATATTAACAACGAATAATACATTGTTGTGCGTCCATCTTGTTTGTAAATGCGAAACGAAAACTCGCGCGATTTTGTTTCAAGTGGACACGGTTCTGAGAGTAATGTCGCGAGTTTTGCTCTCAGCTACTCTCAGGATTCGACTAGCGCTCTCTAGTGGACACACCATCTGAGAGTACTCTCAAGAATTTCTCGCACTCTCAGCTCTCATGTGGACACGAGCCTTAAGAGTGGGATTTTTCAGCCTTTCCTCACTCAGGATGTCTAATGCCAGATTAAACTTAACACCTACCCCAAACATTCCCTATCCTAGTTTGAACTTTTTGTTTTGCCTAGAGGGAGTCCCTCTATAATGTGATCCAAAGATTTGTTCCCTCCCTTGTGTGCATTGGAGTGTAAGGGTAAAATTAAGTGTAAGTTTATTGCCACAGTGTTCATTTACATATTGGAGCTTGAGCTGGCAAACTGGTGATTCGTCAGTTTGAACTTGCTTGCTAAAGTTAAAACTAAGAAAACGCTAGCTTAGACTTACAAAATGTTACTTGTACAAAATAGGTTAATAGAATGGTACGGTAACCATATTACTTGCTATATCATATAATATAATAGTGAACAGAAATATATTGATGGCTTGGTGTAAGGTCTCCAAAACTCTAGCCCAAGCTCACAACGTCGGATGAGAGAGTTGGCGCCACTGCCATGTCCCGTTATCTCCCCTCTTTCAAACGAGCCATTGCTGCAGCCGCTGAACCTTTTAGTGTCCGAGGTAGAGCTGTTTGAAATGGATCTCCCGATTTCCGTCCCTGCCAATTGAAATTCACTGACAGCTTTGCGATATTTATGGAAAGGGATGTATGGACATAAAAAATGTGCGTAAATGGATTCGTGAGTTTAAACAGGGCTGGACAAATATTCATGATGAAGAGCGAAGTGGGAGGCCAACAACAGCCATCACAGATGAGATGGTGGCAAAAGTCGAATTGGTGCGACAAGATCGATGTGTCACTACTCGTGAACTTTGTTTATTGCTTCCTGACATTTCTAAAGGTTCTATACAGACCATTTTGAATGACAAATTGATGTTCCATAAGGTTTGTGCGAGGTGGGTTCGCGGAGGCCACACTTGGTGGGGACGGAAATCGGGAGATCCAGCTCTAACTCGGACACTAAAAGGTTCAGCGTCTGCAGCAGTGGCTCATTTGAAAGAGGGGAGATAACGGGACATGGCAGTGGTGCCAACTCTCTTGTCCGACGTTGTGAGCTTGGGCTAGAGGGATGGAGACCTTACTTATTGACCAACCCTCATACAATCGTGTGAAATTTAATAAAATCACTGTAATAAATAAAAGGATTGTTTAGGTTTTTAGCATGAAGAAATACATGTAAATGGATAACAGTTGTGAGCTTTTACTATTAAGAATGCTTAAAATGATAAACAACAATAGGCTATTGCAGAAATGAATAGTCACCATTTTCATGAGCAAATTAAATTAATTTTAGTATTGTATGTGTTTTGATTCAATAGGTGCTAATCTCAATCCAGAGTTTAATTCTGGTCCCAGAGCCATATTTCAACGAACCCGGTTACGAAACATTGTTGGGTACACCAAAAGGCAATCGTTGCAGTCAGTCATACAACGAGGATATTATACTTCAGACTATAAACCATGCAATGATTTCTCAACTCCAAAGGCCAAGTTCAGGATTTGAAGATGTTATACGCACACATTTTCAGGTCAAGAAGGAGCGCATATTAAAGGTAGGATGATTGATTTATATAGTATTTTTTCATACTAAAAAGTAGAGTACCCTTTCGCACCTGTGTTTCCAACTGAAGCGCATATTTTAAACCTATGTTAATACTTTAATGCAGAAAGTTACCTACAAGTACAGCAATTTGAACAATATCAAAATGTATTATCTTATTTGGAAATAAGTGTCTCTCTTATTGCATCGAAGACAATTTCAGAATGAACTGGACGAAAGCTAAAATCTGCTAATGAAATTAAAAAAGATGTCACAGGATTAACTGTCATAGACCTAAGTTGCAATCGTTAAGTAATAAAATAAACGAACACAATATTAGTGTAGACTACATACGATTCCAAATATTCTGCAAATCGGAGTTTAGAAACACGGCGCCTATAGCGTAATCAGTCTTGGTGGTTGTCTTTGTATTCTTTTGAGGGGACCAAGATGACGTACATGAGTCTATTGCTTATAAAAGTAGACATGTAACAGCGACGCACAAAATGCTTTTGCTCTAGTGCTAAACGACCAGTCAACAAGGAACACTTTTTTGGCTCTTGGTCTTTGTGGACACAGAGGATAAATAGTATACCTATTCGTTCATGTAGATGCACGGAGTTTAGATTCACTCCACTCTAATAACTGACATGCTATAAATTAAAAATCACATGCTTGATTCCGGAAAAGCACAAAGTCACAATTAGTTTATATTTAACAAGAATCTCATATCACATTTCAATGTCTTTTTAGTTAATTTGTGGGCCTATCAAATTCACTTCATGATGTTCTGATGATATTCTGACAATATTAGATTGTGAAATTCTTCTAAACGCTTAGTAATTAAATGCATGTACTCACTTAAAAGCATTCAGCAAGCCCTCATTAAATGCTTACATTAATATTAACAACGAATAATACATTGTTGTGCGTCCATCTTGTTTGTAAATGCGAAACGAAAACTCGCGCGATTTTGTTTCAAGTGGACACGGTTCTGAGAGTAATGTCGCGAGTTTTGCTCTCAGCTACTCTCAGGATTCGACTAGCGCTCTCTAGTGGACACACCATCTGAGAGTACTCTCAAGAATTTCTCGCACTCTCAGCTCTCATGTGGACACGAGCCTTAAGAGTGGGATTTTTCAGCCTTTCCTCACTCAGGATGTCTAATGCCAGATTAAACTTAACACCTACCCCAAACATTCCCTATCCTAGTTTGAACTTTTTGTTTTGCCTAGAGGGAGTCCCTCTATAATGTGATCCAAAGATTTGTTCCCTCCCTTGTGTGCATTGGAGTGTAAGGGTAAAATTAAGTGTAAGTTTATTGCCACAGTGTTCATTTACATATTGGAGCTTGAGCTGGCAAACTGGTGATTCGTCAGTTTGAACTTGCTTGCTAAAGTTAAAACTAAGAAAACGCTAGCTTAGACTTACAAAATGTTACTTGTACAAAATAGGTTAATAGAATGGTACGGTAACCATATTACTTGCTATATCATATAATATAATAGTGAACAGAAATATATTGATGGCTTGGTGTAAGGTCTCCAAAACTCTAGCCCAAGCTCACAACGTCGGATGAGAGAGTTGGCGCCACTGCCATGTCCCGTTATCTCCCCTCTTTCAAACGAGCCATTGCTGCAGCCGCTGAACCTTTTAGTGTCCGAGGTAGAGCTGTTTGAAATGGATCTCCCGATTTCCGTCCCTGCCAATTGAAATTCACTGACAGCTTTGCGATATTTATGGAAAGGGATGTATGGACATAAAAAATGTGCGTAAATGGATTCGTGAGTTTAAACAGGGCTGGACAAATATTCATGATGAAGAGCGAAGTGGGAGGCCAACAACAGCCATCACAGATGAGATGGTGGCAAAAGTCGAATTGGTGCGACAAGATCGATGTGTCACTACTCGTGAACTTTGTTTATTGCTTCCTGACATTTCTAAAGGTTCTATACAGACCATTTTGAATGACAAATTGATGTTCCATAAGGTTTGTGCGAGGTGGGTTCGCGGAGGCCACACTTGGTGGGGACGGAAATCGGGAGATCCAGCTCTAACTCGGACACTAAAAGGTTCAGCGTCTGCAGCAGTGGCTCATTTGAAAGAGGGGAGATAACGGGACATGGCAGTGGTGCCAACTCTCTTGTCCGACGTTGTGAGCTTGGGCTAGAGTGATGGAGACCTTACTTATTGACCAACCCTCATACAATCGTGTGAAATTTAATAAAATCACTGTAATAAATAAAAGGATTGTTTAGGTTTTTAGCATGAAGAAATACATGTAAATGGATAACAGTTGTGAGCTTTTACTATTAAAAATGCTTAAAATGATAAACAACAATAGGCTATTGCAGAAATGAATAGTCACCATTTTCATGAGCAAATTAAATTAATTTTAGTATTGTATGTGTTTTGATTCAATAGGTGCTAATCTCAATCCAGAGTTTAATTCTGGTCCCAGAGCCATATTTCAACGAACCCGGTTACGAAACATTGTTGGGTACACCAAAAGGCAATCGTTGCAGTCAGTCATACAACGAGGATATTATACTTCAGACTATAAACCATGCAATGATTTCTCAACTCCAAAGGCCAAGTTCAGGATTTGAAGATGTTATACGCACACATTTTCAGGTCAAGAAGGAGCGCATATTAAAGGTAGGATGATTGATTTATATAGTATTTTTTCATACTAAAAAGTAGAGTACCCTTTCACACCTGTGTTTCCAACTGAAGCGCATATTTTAAACCTATGTTAATACTTTAATGCAGAAAGTTACCTACAAGTACAGCAATTTGAACAATATCAAAATGTATTATCTTATTTGGAAATAAGTGTCTCTCTTATTGCATCGAAGACAATTTCAGAATGAACTGGACGAAAGCTAAAATCTGCTAATGAAATTAAAAAAGATGTCACAGGATTAACTGTCATAGACCTAAGTTGCAATCGTTAAGTAATAAAATAAACGAACACAATATTAGTGTAGACTACATACGATTCCAAATATTCTGCAAATCGGAGTTTAGAAACACGGCGCCTATAGCGTAATCAGTCTTGGTGGTTGTCTTTGTATTCTTTTGAGGGGACCAAGATGACGTACATGAGTCTATTGCTTATAAAAGTAGACATGTAACAGCGACGCACAAAATGCTTTTGCTCTAGTGCTAAACGACCAGTCAACAAGGAACACTTTTTTGGCTCTTGGTCTTTGTGGACACAGAGGATAAATAGTATACCTATTCGTTCATGTAGATGCACGGAGTTTAGATTCACTCCACTCTAATAACTGACATGCTATAAATTAAAAATCACATGCTTGATTCCGGAAAAGCACAAAGTCACAATTAGTTTATATTTAACAAGAATCTCATATCACATTTCAATGTCTTTTTAGTTAATTTGTGGGCCTATCAAATTCACTTCATGATGTTCTGATGATATTCTGACAATATTAGATTGTGAAATTCTTCTAAACGCTTAGTAATTAAATGCATGTACTCACTTAAAAGCATTCAGCAAGCCCTCATTAAATGCTTACATTAATATTAACAACGAATAATACATTGTTGTGCGTCCATCTTGTTTGTAAATGCGAAACGAAAACTCGCGCGATTTTGTTTCAAGTGGACACGGTTCTGAGAGTAATGTCGCGAGTTTTGCTCTCAGCTACTCTCAGGATTCGACTAGCGCTCTCTAGTGGACACACCATCTGAGAGTACTCTCAAGAATTTCTCGCACTCTCAGCTCTCATGTGGACACGAGCCTTAAGAGTGGGATTTTTCAGCCTTTCCTCACTCAGGATGTCTAATGCCAGATTAAACTTAACACCTACCCCAAACATTCCCTATCCTAGTTTGAACTTTTTGTTTTGCCTAGAGGGAGTCCCTCTATAATGTGATCCAAAGATTTGTTCCCTCCCTTGTGTGCATTGGAGTGTAAGGGTAAAATTAAGTGTAAGTTTATTGCCACAGTGTTCATTTACATATTGGAGCTTGAGCTGGCAAACTGGTGATTCGTCAGTTTGAACTTGCTTGCTAAAGTTAAAACTAAGAAAACGCTAGCTTAGACTTACAAAATGTTACTTGTACAAAATAGGTTAATAGAATGGTACGGTAACCATATTACTTGCTATATCATATAATATAATAGTGAACAGAAATATATTGATGGCTTGGTGTAAGGTCTCCAAAACTCTAGCCCAAGCTCACAACGTCGGATGAGAGAGTTGGCGCCACTGCCATGTCCCGTTATCTCCCCTCTTTCAAACGAGCCATTGCTGCAGCCGCTGAACCTTTTAGTGTCCGAGGTAGAGCTGTTTGAAATGGATCTCCCGATTTCCGTCCCTGCCAATTGAAATTCACTGACAGCTTTGCGATATTTATGGAAAGGGATGTATGGACATAAAAAATGTGCGTAAATGGATTCGTGAGTTTAAACAGGGCTGGACAAATATTCATGATGAAGAGCGAAGTGGGAGGCCAACAACAGCCATCACAGATGAGATGGTGGCAAAAGTCGAATTGGTGCGACAAGATCGATGTGTCACTACTCGTGAACTTTGTTTATTGCTTCCTGACATTTCTAAAGGTTCTATACAGACCATTTTGAATGACAAATTGATGTTCCATAAGGTTTGTGCGAGGTGGGTTCGCGGAGGCCACACTTGGTGGGGACGGAAATCGGGAGATCCAGCTCTAACTCGGACACTAAAAGGTTCAGCGTCTGCAGCAGTGGCTCATTTGAAAGAGGGGAGATAACGGGACATGGCAGTGGTGCCAACTCTCTTGTCCGACGTTGTGAGCTTGGGCTAGAGTGATGGAGACCTTACTTATTGACCAACCCTCATACAATCGTGTGAAATTTAATAAAATCACTGTAATAAATAAAAGGATTGTTTAGGTTTTTAGCATGAAGAAATACATGTAAATGGATAACAGTTGTGAGCTTTTACTATTAAAAATGCTTAAAATGATAAACAACAATAGGCTATTGCAGAAATGAATAGTCACCATTTTCATGAGCAAATTAAATTAATTTTAGTATTGTATGTGTTTTGATTCAATAGGTGCTAATCTCAATCCAGAGTTTAATTCTGGTCCCAGAGCCATATTTCAACGAACCCGGTTACGAAACATTGTTGGGTACACCAAAAGGCAATCGTTGCAGTCAGTCATACAACGAGGATATTATACTTCAGACTATAAACCATGCAATGATTTCTCAACTCCAAAGGCCAAGTTCAGGATTTGAAGATGTTATACGCACACATTTTCAGGTCAAGAAGGAGCGCATATTAAAGGTAGGATGATTGATTTATATAGTATTTTTTCATACTAAAAAGTAGAGTACCCTTTCACACCTGTGTTTCCAACTGAAGCGCATATTTTAAACCTATGTTAATACTTTAATGCAGAAAGTTACCTACAAGTACAGCAATTTGAACAATATCAAAATGTATTATCTTATTTGGAAATAAGTGTCTCTCTTATTGCATCGAAGACAATTTCAGAATGAACTGGACGAAAGCTAAAATCTGCTAATGAAATTAAAAAAGATGTCACAGGATTAACTGTCATTTATGAGATAATTCACTGGGGTCCAAAGACATTCTGTATTCTTAATTAAGCAACCCATCCTAAACAATTTACATCCTTCATTTATAGTAAATATATAATATGGGCCTATGAAGTTGAAAGTGTGTGTGTGTATGTATGTATGTATATTTATTTATTTATTTATTGTACTAAGAATATTACAGGCTAATGCCCAGTTACAATATTCTCGCTTACATTGATACACCAGATTCTAAAATTAAATATTTAAATTGATATTCAAAATAATTAAGCTAATGCTATAACAATAAGGAAAAAAACACACAGAAAAGAAAACCAGAAACACAAACAATATGACAATTACACAAGGGAACATAATATGAAAAAACAAATAATAATATGTATATATGTATGTATGTATATATTTCGTTCGCTATACAAATCTACATGCTTTGACTAGTTTCCAAGAATTCTTGCACACATACCCTCTTTAACCAGGAAAGAATTGTAGTCAGCATTAAAATTCAAACAAACCACCCCTTTCCCTAAATGCAAGAAGAAATATAATTTTAAAGAAGAATGTAATTTTTCTTACAGATTTTAAAAAGCTGTTTTAACGACAAACTATAATTAAATAATTAAATATGGGGATACAGTAGAACTCCAATTATCTGGATTAATTGGTACCAGACCTGATCCGGATAATCAACATCCGAATAATTGGATAAATCATGAAAAAAGATAATTTCTTTAGAAAGAAATCATCTTATACAGTACAGTACTGCACTTACATAAAGTGTCACATCTTGAACATATCTGTCAGGGTCAATTGTTTTGCTGACAAACTTGATTTTTTCAGCTAAAAGTTTTCTTTTTTGCAAATAATCGGTCCTGCAAGAGGGTTTCCCAATGTTTTCTGCTGCAAAAACTATTTCAATATGGCAATCCGGATGGTTGGAGTTAGGATTTTTAGATTTTTTTTTTTTTAAGTTCAATATTGCGTGAATACATAGATAATGTATAAGGTCCTGAAACCCCGAAAGAGCAAGAGCTCATACTCGGGAGCAGTTCCATTTCTACATTTACATGTTTTACATTATTGAAATATAATCTTAACCTAAATTTGCCTTAAACTAAGAAGTAGACAAAATGTTGTGAAATAGTACTAGGGGAAAGAAGACAAAAGTTGAGAGCAATGGTATGACTCAGTTGATATAAATAATAATTATAATAATGAAAAATAATTATCATGATAGTAGTAGGAAGGCCTACCAGAAAGATAAACATATTTTAAAAGGGACGAATTTCTAAGCTATACGAGTTTTTTAATTCTATATTTAAAGACTCCATAACTATATTTGGCTAAACCTGGATGTAATGTAATTTTAGAATTATATAGTCAAGGACCGGAACTAGAGCAATGTGACAGGCCAGCATAAGTGAAACTTCTACTAAAGTACTAGTTTTATTTTGTCTAGGGCTGGGTACATGTGGAACAGCTGGGTATTTTGTCTTATTTTTATGGTAGAATTTTAGTAAGGAGTATCTATAAATTTGGTTGATGCTAAATACAGAGAGATTATTTTTGTGATGTGCCAAGAAACGCATGTCCAGCAGTCTGGAAGTAAGTCGTCGGACAGTAATGGTGCTCCAGTGGCAAATCACAAAAATAATGTCTCTGTACATTAAAATCTGAATAGATTTGTTCAATTGGGTAGTCCAGCTGCTTTTTTAAACATATTTTGATTTTGCATCTTTGTAATAAAGTTAATGGAGTAAGAACAGTATTAGAAATACTTCCCCTTCCACTAATACCACACTGAATAATGGATTTGACTAGGGCTAAATAAACTGCGCTTAGAATGTTAATGGCCCTACTGTTACGGAGATTTACAAATTTATATATTGTTTTTCGAATTTTATTACATATATGAAAAACGTATACCCCATTTCAAATGCTGACAATTGAAGTTCTACTGTATCTTCAGTAAGTCTGAAAATTTTCAAAAGCTATTTTAAAAATTTTAATAGGCTACTTGAGCCCTGTTTGTTACAAGGGAGAGTTGAGTGACACAATTCAAGAATTTTTCATAAACTGAATATGCAAAATATATTTATAAACGAATAAAAAGCATTGGAATATTAAATTACTAAAATAAATAGAGGAATTTTTCTGCAACAAGGGAGGGGTGAGTGACACTTAGAATTACACTTACATTATTTTTCTCATATTTCGGAACTTAGTCTTGCACATGCATCTGATGAATCCTTGGCTGCCTCCTGTTGACTGACAAGGAAACCATACGAGGTGTCATATCGAAACCTACCCTCAAATTTTGCATATTGATAGGTCTTTACAGATAGACACATTCAAAAAATTAGCTGTTCATATGAACTGTAAGTGGTGAAAACGTGTTTGTATTGTCACATAAAGAATCAGTGGTGGGCACTTGTACAGCTCGCTTGAGTAGCCTGCATGCTGGGGAACATGAGCGACGCCGAGTGTGATGTAGAGGAAGAAGCTATGTCGTTACTCGTTGAATGTAATGTGATAGTGATAGTGATGCCTTTTCCACATTTTGAAACTATTTAATCTGCATAGACGTTGAAGGGTTGGTTATGATTGTTAGTGTGTGTGGGTGTTATAGACCAAAAGTGTGACCACTAAATTCACATGATTAAAACAAAGATTTTTCACCATGCACAACAGTAACACTTCAAACAACCTGTTCTCAATGTTGACATTTATTTTTCTTTAGGTTTTAAAAACTTGGACTAACTTATTATATATTGCACTCATCATTATAAGCCAAAGTAAAATAGTAATAATAATAATATTAATTGAACCAATTTAAAAGCAACAGGATACATTTTACTAATCCTAAACACTTCAACAGGTACTAATTACTTCACAAGACCTACTGGAATACAAATATATGTATCAGAGGAGGATATTAGTCATTATTATAATGTTATTCGTCCCTTAGTGGTAAGAAAAGGGAGAGATAAGACAGCTATGTGAGGCTACTGAATATTTCAAATTTGCGAAATTCACAATTGATTTTCACTCATTTTAAGTTTAAGTGAGCAGCTAATTTTTCGCTTGTGTCTTTCTGCAGTGAAGATCTACCGACATGCAAAATTTGAGGGTAGGTTTTGACATGTCAACCCGTACAGTTTCCTTGTGAGAGTTTGCAGCTGTTTGGAGTGCAGTTTCATGATTCAGGATGTCTTCAAATCGCACTAATTCCTTTGGACACACCGTGAACTGCGACCTCAAGTAAAGCTGTTTCAGGATTCCATTCAGTTGGAAGAAGCCATCTTCAGAAACCTTATCAAAACTGCAAACACATTGCGTGAATCACCCTTCCTCTTGTCAAAGTCAGAGTAGGAACTCAGTGTTGTAAATTATTATTTTAATTAAGTGGAAGGAAAGGAAATAGACATTAAATCCATGTCTGGGATATTAATACAAGTAAGAATCAGCTTGAAAATTTTTTTGTCATAACCGGGATTTGAACACGGATCTTCGGCTTAACGCGCCAATGCTCTACCATTGAGCTACCATGACAACATGCCAGTCTGACATCAAATTCCTCAACTGATTCAGAAGACAAGGCAAACCACGGGAGGTTTCTCTCCGTCGAGAACACACATCCAAATGGCGTCCTACCCTTGTAGGTACTTTGAAGATCCGTGTTCAAATCCCGGTTATGACATAAAATTTTTCAAGCTGATTCTTACTTGTAATTATTATTTTGCCTACCTAACTTGGTTAGATGGAATTAATGGTTCAGTCACATAACTGTTAAAGGAACTTAAAACACATTCCCATACTCTCTCTTCTGTACAACATGGATATTAAAAAAATGTCTCAATGTAGGAACAATAAAATGCTTCACAGTTGAGATTGAGAAGAACCAATTGAAAATTCAGTTAACCAGCAGAATCTCTTTACATTGTATGGGAATCTGATATCTGTTTTCCACTTGTATGCATAGTTCTGCCCATACTAATTCAGGAACAGTTTTTGTTGTTTGTTGTTTGCTTCAAATTGTCAAGGTTTTACTAGGGTTTGCTCTCTCACTCAGAGTTAAATAATATTTATGTGTATTTATTTAAAATTCTACCCTTGTGTTACAGGAAATTTATGACCATTGTCAGCAATTTGGCAATAAAGGGGCTCTTAAGAAAGCATTTAATTCATTAAAAGCTGAACTTGACAAGTTACCACCATATTCATGTAAAACGACCGGATGTTCTACAACAGAAGAGAATGCAAAGGTTTGACCTTTCATCTAGGGACTTAGTGTAAAAGACTTAACTAAAAAAGAAAGAAAGGGGGGGAAAAAACTGTGATATCTTCAGACTGAAAGGTTTATTGTATTATGCTCAAAACCTTCCACCTAGAGGTAGGACGATCTTATAAGCTATCAGAACTTAAATTAGTCTCTTAGTAGAAGAGAAGAAATTTTTGTCCAGGACCTCAAGTAAACATACTATTTTAACTTGAATTATCATAAGTGAGAACATTGAATTGGCATCACAAAAAGACTGGAATTATAATATAGATTTTTATATGATAAAATTTTACTACTTATTGATTAAATAACGTCGTCCAATCTCTAGTTTCAACAGTGTGTCAGTAGGAAACAGAAGAATAGTAAGATGGAAGGGTTCTGTGCACTGAAATCAATATATTTATAGTATAAGGTGTTTTCAGTTCTTTTGCTTGTTGTGCGTTAAATTCTCTACTCAGTACATCGATGCCATGTTATCCAGCTTTAAAAATAAATTAATTAATAAAAACGAATAACTTAAGTGTGATACGATTTGGAAGAATTAGAAAAAGCTTTGGCTTATGTTGTTAAGAAAATTTTAGCTACACAATTGCACAATCTTTGGAAGTTCTGATATTGTAATATATGGATTACAAAGTTTGATCTCATAAAAATATATAGAAATTGAAAGTGTATGTTTGAAAATATGTTCTAATTGATACTTTGTAAAATCTAAGAGCTGTTTTCTCCATTTCAATGTGAACTATTATTGTACAAGCTCTTCTGTATCAGTGATTCCCATAATTTTGTTATTTAATTTTGTATTGATAAATCCAGATAAAAGTTTATTTAAGTAATGCTTAGTCAAGTATTTCCTAAAGTGTTTGAATCTATTGTATGATTTAAAAATGCCTATCTTTGCCACAGACTTCAGTTTGGGTAAGAATGGTCAAGGCTGTGATTTATTTAAAGTATATTATTAATTTTACAGAGTTATTATTACCATTACATAGTAACATTTTGTAAAACCTCTTTAATCCAGACCATTTGGGGCTGAGTGTTGTCCAGAATAGCAAAAGTCCAGATTAAATCTAATAAAAGCCAAGTAAAATTTTTGTTAATAAAGTTATACATTTTTATTACCGGTACAACATAAGGTACAATAGGCCAACCTGATTTTAATTACACATCCTTTATTTGTTTGGTTTGAAGAAACTTGTTTGCACCAATTGTACACCGCGTCTTCTAACTTCTGTTCAGCCAGCTGCCGCATTCATTTCACCTGTGAACTTTTCTCGTTTACATCAGATTTAATCGTGAATGATAAAGAGTTCAGCTTTTTTCTTTTTTCTATCCGAAACTGTTTGTTTTGCAATTCCATATTCTGCACAAACACACTTAACAGTGGAACCATTTTCAAGTCTCAGTTAATTTCAGTTTCTCATGTACAGTAAGTGATTTATGCTTACATTTCCCCTGATGTCATTGCAGGCTTATCAAACAACATACTGGTACTAGATTTGTTTCTAAAACCTACGAATGAGCTGGATAAAGACAAGGAGGGTGGCCTATTGTTCCTTTGCCACCTAAATGTATTCCATGCATTCGTAAGAGACTTCTAGTGTACAGTCTGCTAGTTTTTAGCATCAATCCACAAAACTTAAGGTTTACTTTCTGTTGTCTAAAAAGCAAAAAGGGTTCCTTGATTAATGGTAGGTGCTAGAAAGACATTGAATAATACAATGTGAGGGACTTTTTTTTAATTATTCATACCAATTTCTTTTCTGTTTGTAGCACGTATCTGTTTTGAAATATTTGCATATTAGGTCTGAAGAACACCTTTGTAGTTATATGGGGGAAAATTGATTTACACGGATTATTAGAAATTATGTACAAACAGAATCAGCTATAAAGACTTGAGGTATGGTTTACTCTATTTAAAAAAGTACTTCCTGGTTATTTGCATATTCTTTGTTATAAGTATAAATTTTTAAGGGCGCAAGTCTTAAAATTCCCTCTGAATGAAATAGTTTCCTTTATATATTTATTGTTTACAGTGCTTTTTAATCTGGGAATTTAGCAACTGGTGAGCATCCATGAAAATTTAAGGATCATTTGAAGACAGAAATGGGATGAACTCACAATGAACATATTCCCACACTCTCGTTACTGTATAATAAATACTGATTACTAATACAGTGCACGCCGCTTATTGTGGTCAGTTCAAGACGCAGCTAATCTGATAATATTAACCTATTAATAACAGTAGCCGAAGGAATTAAATGAAGGTTATTTATTCATATATATAAGATAATACACTACAAAACAGAATTAAAAATATTTATTCATAAAGTAATACATAACTGTGAATCGTTGAACCACTTATAGGCTAATGGAGTCCATTAACCAAGACTCCATTCTCAGTTATGAGTATTTTTTGGAAGTCTGTACTGATCTGTGATGAACACAGTGTAGCAAAACATCTAACGCCTGCCTGTTCAAATCTTTTCATTTTCACAAGCAATCACTGCATGTCAACACTGCAGCTTAACTGTGGGGTGAAACTTGTTTTGTTGCTTAAAGAGAAAGTTCTGTAATGTCACCCCTTCGAACTGGTCATCCTGTGAGCTAGGAACAGAATTGCTACCTCTAGTACAACACAATGCAGTTGAATTAGAAACAAAACCCTTAAAAACCAAATTTTGAATGACGTGCAGTACTTGGAAATAAGCCACAAAAAGGAAAATGTGATAACATAAACTGAATCTTTGTTCACAGTAAACAGCATTTTTTTCAATGTAACATTACGGGACTTCATAAAAGTGATAACTTACCCAATTGATAACATTATCCGCAATTACATTAAGCGGCGTTCACTGTAGTGCTTATACTCATCATACTTCTGTTGTCCATTCATTTATTGTTTTAAATAATCCCCTGATTTTCTTGTATAGAATATTAAATGCTTCTCACATTTTGTCATAAATTGCACCCCCAGTGAAAGACTGCCACAAGATAAAAGCACATTTTCTTCGGAAAAAGCATTTAAAGATTTTGAATCAAAAAGAAAAAAGTAAGTACAGAAAGTGAAATTAATATATTTGTTTATGTATTTTAATTTAGAGATAATAGTTTTGAGTTAAGCTAGTGTTTCATTCAGTTCATATAAAATTGGTAACAGTTACAGCAGGTATGGTTAACATAATTTTTCATTGTTTTGGTTACTATTTAATTTGCTTATTTAGTTATCATTTTACAGAAGGAACTATCACCTTTGGAGACTAGTTGTACTGTACCTGACCTCCTCTTTTATCTCTGTTGTAAATCTAAATTATTAGTTGGCACTGTTAATGTTTCCTATGATATTTCTACATAGTCTTTGTTTGGACATGTGGACTGCTTAAGGGGGATTTACTTGGCAGCAGGAAGCAAACTGTTTGCCGGGGTGTTAGATATTCATAGCTCTTTAAATTCAAGCACATAGATTTCTCATGCAAATTATAATTATGAATAACTACATACCTTCGACATAATTATGCCCGAGTACATTCAATGTCACACATTTCTTCTAGGAATGGTGTAATTATCGCTCTGCCCATTTACTGTATGTTTAAAAAATATAGGTCCTATAAGTCTGAGAGCATTCACTACACACCAAACACCAATATTTTGGTCTTGTAATGGCATTTTGTGTACCATGTCATGTTTTTCTGCACTTCAGTATCTATTGTTTTGTTTCACTACATGGTCATGTAAATAAAATCATGCTTAATCTGTAAAAACAAATTAAACACGGGTCAATGGAGCAATCATTAGCATTATACAATACCCAATAAATTAATTGAATTTACTCACATTATTTGTGTTTGCAATTTCTGAAGCATCTTATAGGGTATCATAATATTCAGGAAGTTTATACAGTGAAGTAATTTTTTATATATATATATATATATATATCTTATAGGGTTTTAATTTTAAAATTTAGTGGCATACAAAGGCCGACGTTTGCAAAATTTCTGATTCCTGTACAAGCTTTCTCAGAGATTTCTTTGGACTTCATCAAACTTGTCCAATGTCATCGAGTTTTTCCTCTGTAAGAACATAGTGATGTACTCTCAGTTGCGTTTCAAGAACAGATCCTGTTTCTCTAAATCAATTCACAATATTACATATTGTTTTTCTGTGAACAGCAGGGAATCTGCGCATTAATAGCCATCTCACTTCTCTATAAGACTTTTTGGTATTATAACAGTACTAACTCACCGTAACATTGAAACACATGATCTCAAAAGACTGCTAACGACACGCACAGATAGGAGCGGAAGTGGAGAGAGAACAGAACTAGTTAGAAGTGGGCAGCACAAGGCAAGCAAATCCCTGTTAAGCCAGCCACACATCCAAATGAAGTCTCTATAATACTAGTGACACATAGGTGCATTATATTTAGCACCACTTAAGGAAGTCAAGTCTCATCTTGGCATACATTACATTCCACAGTCACAGCACTTCTAAACATTCAGCTGATTCAAACAGCAGAATAAAATGACTGCTACTTCCAAATAAGATCGCTGTCATAACTTTAGTTGTGAACGGTTTTATAGACAATGCATCTGAGAAGAAAACACCACAACTGAGCTGTGGCAGTTTTCTGTTATTGTCAGATGCTGTGAGTAGAAAACCAAATTACATGTAGTAAAATTACTATCTTCACAATTTTAGTTGTGGCACTTTTCCAGGATACACTTGATAACGAACACCATAATTATGATTAAGAATGCATGTTTTATGAGTATGTTTAGTTTATTTTCTTCCTTTCTAATGGTGGTCTTACACCAGGGTGTGAAATTTTTAAATATGTTCTTCAAAACTCATAAGCTTTTAAGCTCTGTTAGTTAATTACTTTTCAACTGTGGCTGTGTCTGAATATATTTCAAACATTGAACCTATTATAATTCTTTATTGATAAAATGTGATTGTTTTTAATTGGCAATGTAACAATTCAAAATATCTTCATGATAGGCAGATTGGTCATTGTTTGTTAAAGAGATTGTTAGAATATATTATCATAAATATATTTATATCAATTTATTATGTAGATTGCTGATTGTGCTATACTGAATCTAGTAATAAATTATTACCATGTCACCCTCATTCCTTATGTCTTTCCCCCCCCCCCCCCCCGGCATGGAATTCCCTTGTTAGATTCAGGTTAGATTAGTTTCGTTTAAAATGTGCTGGCTTACATTGATGACTGAATTTTTTTACTCTCTGCAGTGCTTTTTCATTTGATTTTACTTGGTAGTTTGAGATAGAGATACTAGATGATTACCTTTGGTTCGGTACAATGGAAAACCTCAAACTGCTATTCGATCGAAAACTTACCTGTACTATCAGCTTTCTTTCTCTGTAAATTTGTGTTGTATCTCAGAATACTGAAATACAATTCTTGCTCCAATGCAAGGTACTGGGACTACTGTTGTGTAGTTGTTAACTCACATCAAGGCTAGAAATAAGAGTGACCACCCTTTAAAGAATGTGGCAGGCAGAGAAAATACTCTACTTCTCCACTTTCTTTATTCTCAGTTGTGGCTAGTGGTTGAAAGCTTGTACTATACTGTATTGTATTGTATTGTATTCATGAGTTTAATACCACATTTTATGCAAATCTAATGCGCACTTCAATTATGAAACTTAAAATCACAAAAAAGAGTTTGTCGGAGAATGCAATGCACATCAGTAGTAGGATATTTTATTTTAAGTATTTTATTTGGTATTTTATCTTAGTATTTCTTTTCATACAACAATGGATTTGTGAATGCCAATTAAAAAGTTGGTGTAACAGTATAGGGGGTGGTGTGGTACAATAGATACTTCTGCATGAAACCCTGCTGCCTTTCAACACGCTTGGTGTTGAGCAGCTTCAATGTCAAAACAATATGCTCACTTTAACCCTCATCTCTATGCATACCGGTAATAGGTCAATGATAAACGTATCGAATTCTATAATTACAACAATGCATTGTTAAGTAAGTGATTCAAGTTACTGCCACAGTATGGAATGGATTTGCACTCTAATGTAATGTGCATTCCAATTTTGAATGCTGCAAATGGACAAAAAAAAAGTGTGCATTAGATTTGTGTAAATATATTAATTTGTCCAGGGTTACAATCTTATTGAAGGTTATGATAAAAATAATTCAATAAAACATCCATATCGGTCCCAATTTCCACTGAGTCAAATACAGTAAAAGACGTGTTTAAAATTATTACAAAATCAGTGGATAAACGTTAAAAAATAAAAGCGTTTCGACTCTGCCCTTGAGTCTTCCTCGGGTGACACCTCAAACAGTACTGATCATAGGGAAGAATAAGTTTCATCACGGTAACCATCGATAAAAACATTGTTTCTAAAATATTTGTCTTTCCAGTCCTTTGGAATGTCAAACATTTCCTCCTCTATGCATTCCGCAGGCGGCCGGGGAATTTTTACTACTGGAATTTCCCTTCTCAGTCTCCTCATTACATCCGGCCATTCGTCCCCTATATCACCATCATACCTATTCAGACACACCCCCTGGTTGCCGATTATGCTCCATGCCTCATATACCTTTCGTTTTACGCAATCATCCTCGATTCACTATGTTTACCTCACCAATACTATGATTGTTTTCCGTCATATGCTGACTGAGTCCAGTAGAGCATTTCCCACTATTTACATCCCTTTCATGCTCATGGATTCTAGTTTTAAAATCCCTCCCTGTTTCCCCGACATAGACTCTCTCACAATCACTACATTTTACCGAATATACTCCGGGAAAATTCATTTTGTCATTGTTCGTGCCAAGATGTTTGTACTGGGAAAACATGTTATTTTTAATGTTTATCTGCTGATTTTGTAATAATTTTAAACACGTCTTTTATTGTAAAAATAATTCTTTGGAAAAAGACATTATGCTTAGTATAGCGGAGCAAGAGAGGGGAGTAGGTAGAAGAAGAGTATGATAGTAAGGTGACATTAGTAATGCTACCAGTCTCATCAATCTCATGAAGAGAGACAGATAAATGTTTATTTGACCTTACATCTGTTACAATCTGGAATCGGTCTTATCAGATGCATTAAATATAATAGCAATATTGAAAATTCTGTAACATAGACATTGATACATACAGCACATTCCCGATTATCCCTGGGTGAATTATCTGGTTTGCAGATTTATCCATGCAAGTTTCTTCCTCTCTTTTTAAACCTTTGCAAGCAAATACAAATAAAGCAGTGCGAGATTTTGAGTTTCCTGCACACTATGTCTCCATACTGTGCACAGAGAATGTTGTTTGACTTTTCTGGAAGCCATGTAACATTCTCTGTGCACAATATGACAAAATAAAGTGCAGGAAATTCAAAATCCCCCACCTAGTTATATTTGTACTCCGCTCGCAAAGGGTTAAAATTGACATATATATATATATATACTATTATTGTTAATGAAAACTCTGAGTACAACAAACATTAACTTATGACAAATTTGATAGCATTTACTGCCACTTAAAATTATATTAGATTGAGTAGCCCATAACAAAGTTTCCTGAATAATTCTAACATTCCTCATATGTAATTCTCATTTAGACTGATCATGATGCTCAATACCATAATACCATTAACACTATACTTCCTGATTTACAATTAGTTATTTTAGACTACTAATTAAGACTTTCAGAGGCTTCAATTATGCTGGAATGTGAGGCTGAAGAGGTGATTATCAAAGAATTCCTCAACTGAGCTTAAAGCTTTAGATTTTAACCATTTCTGAGAAGATTGTAAATTTGGTAATCAAATCAAATTAATATTATTTGGAAATGTGCAATATGTTAATTTCACTTCTTATATTTATTAATTTTTCTGTTGGTTCAAAACTTTTAAATGCGTTTTATGAAAAATGAAAGAAAAAAAAAGTGCTTTTAGACTTAAACACACATTGCCATTTTGGTGTGTTCTGAACCAGAACAAACATTAAATTTGTAATCACTTTTATCTTCAAAGCCATCACTACCCGGTAGATGAAACATTTTCAGGCTAATGTTTATTTCTAGTCAGTTGATATAATATATTGGCCCATATTTTTAAGGTTAGTAAGTGCTTTATTTCAGGAGATAAAGGTAAAGTACATGTACAGTAGAGCCTCGGTAATTCGAGCCCCGGTATTTCGAGGTTCCGTGTAATTCGAGCTGGTCTTAAGAAAATTAAAATTTTCCATAAAACTAGAGTAAAATCCCATTTTTATACGGTGTCCGCATGTAAGTGTTACGCACTTTCGAATGTGTTACATTTTGAGCTTTCTTTCAATTTTTCCATGTACAAAAATGAAGGTAAAACTTTCCCACTTAGGGTTTTTGTTCATGATACACAGAAATAACCTTGGCTTCAGACTGCTACTGCATTTCTATTACAGTTTGACAGAAACCGTTAGGTTCGATCTTTCTTTGTCGGAACCTCGTGTCAATCAATTGTACAGTGCATACCATCCTTTCAGAAGAGAATACTGTATTGTTACTGTAATCCCTACTCAACGACAATGGTAATTAAAAGTGTTTTCCTAGTAGCGCCGCTTTCCCGTTCCATTCCATTAAGGGTCAGACAATGACTTAATCCTTAAAGGATGCCGATGTAGCAAATTGGAAATGTTTGATAATATTTACATATAGGCATAACACAGGTATGTAGGCCTACTGTATTGTTTATTTATTTATTATTTAAACCATTATTGTGCTCATTAAAACTTATTTGCGATTTACCCATTGATTTAGTGATATTTCTGTATAATCCGAGTTTTTTGTAATTCGAGGTAGCCTCAGCCCCAATTAGCTCGAATTATCGGGGTTCTACTGTACTACAGATGTTGCATTATGTGGTAACAGTCCGATACCATTCTCCTCTAGGAGAAGGAGGTGTCACCATAATTCCGGGGTGCGCGGGCAAAGAGAGTTAAGTCCACCATCCTAAAAAATTGAGATATGTCCATAGAGTTATAGATTAAAATGTTCTCTACATTTGTTTTAAGTCCAGTAAGACATAATCAAAATTGTACGGTAGTTATGGATGTGTGCCTCATGGGTTTATCCATCTCCAAAGCTATGTTGGGCTGGTATAGTGTGTTAAGTCACTCTAATTCTCAATAACAAGAAAGTGGACGTAACTCTCTTTGCCCGCACACCCCGGAATTATAGTGCATCATCTGCACATACTGAGTCACATGGGTTCAATAGAACCATATATGCTTACAGTAAACACAAGCTATAAGGCAGAATGATGAATAAGTAGGGTATATAATTCAGAGCTATAGATATTACCTATGCTATATCATTGTTGCAAATAATCCTATTCTTAATAGACTTGATTCTATGAGTAATTAGAATGGCAAAGTTGCATTTTTAAATACTGTTATAGAAATATGAATGAATATGATCTATTCGCATGGAAACAATATACTATATGAGATAGATCATTCAGCACAAACATACACATAAATAATTAACCCCTAACCCTGAATATGTATAGTACTAAATGTTAGCAAACCATAACACTGTCTAGTTTAGGCTCCTTCCCAGATTTCTCATTCTAATTCTCTAAATTTTGATAAAAATTACCCCAACCCTTCTCTGTCTACATCATTGTTATGAGCTTTAGGCATGCAAATTATCCCCAATTCAAATTAATGAACGTATCTGGCAGATATTATTTTCTCCATAGGCCTACTTGTTTCCTCACAGGTAGCCTGTATGTGTATTCCAGACTAACAGTATACACGTGGGACAAATTTTCATCCTCATTTTAACAGTTCACCAAGCTCCAAACCTGAACATGGATCTCGGTTTGGACATTCCAAATAGTTTCCCATTCCCACCATACTTCTACCATATACTGTACTTCCAGGGTAACTTTCTCATCACATTCTGCTTGTCTAAATCTTTCAGACAGCTCACTTTCTTCCAGACTTCCTATTCTCAGCACCTGTTTCAAACATAAACCCCATTCCAATTTGCTCCAGCCCCTTTCTCAATTTGTTTATCCATGTGTTACAATTTTCCAACCTCTGTAGCATGCCCCTAATGATGGATTGGTCTCCATGCAAAGAATGTAACCAATATTTGAACTCTATTGCGTCCTTGTATGGTCTGAATTCCCAATGCCTCTACCCACTCCCAAGATAATCTTAAAAAATTCTCATCTAACTTGGTTTAAATTATCGACTTGTTCACATCCCCAGATCTCTGCCCATAATTAAGTTAACCACTTATAATAATAACAAATCTTGTTGAAGATATTAAGAGATGCTTTTGGAATTTTGGATTGTATCTTCGCCCTTGCTTTCTGTCTTGTCAAGTCAGTATGTTTGTTTCATCATACATTCATTGTCAGTATTATGCCTCCTAGAAGTACAACATATTTTCAGTGAAATTATTTCTTCCTGGCAGCGGAGAAACGCATTTCAGGGGAAGGGCTTTCAGAGGTGGGGTTGAATTCAAGCCATCTTCCCCTCCCGGGAGTCATGACAGGCATAGCCGTATACTTAGCACGATGTAACTGGACTGGTGACTGAATTAATTATACCCCTTCAAATGACAATATTTTGATGCAGAGTCTTCCTTGTTACTGCGCACTGCCAGCTAGAAGTAATTGCACTATACATTGTCTAGTCCCTGGCTTGCATACATTCATAACTAGGGCCTGGAAGTTAGGCAAAATGCCTTTACTATTTGGGTATACTATTTGCCTAGTAGACTACCATTTTGGTAGGATTCTTTTTCACTTATTTGATGTTTGTTTATTTAGATTATGTTAGATTTGGAACTTATAACGCCCTACTCAGCTTTCAATTTTACTTCCATTAACTTATTTGCTTCTTTCCTATCTTATTTTCCCTTGTAACCAGCAAACAAAGTAGATATTACATATATATATATATATATATATATATGTATTGAGGCTACGTTAAAGCCCAATAATTTCACATACCGGTATTTATTTACCAGTGGTATTTCTTACATTTTCGAATTTTGAATTCAAACGATTGTAAGTTATATAATAGGTAATTCTGTAGCATACATAATGATACAAGAGGGAATTATTATGTTTTAATTATAAGTATTTGTGATTAGCTGTATGTATGGGTGTCCATTCTTGATTGTATTAACAAAGTTTTTATAATACTTAAATACTTGACCTTGCAAATTGGAATTACCTTTGGTGATCCAGACAGCAGTTTCGCACTATTTTAGTGCATCATCAGCGGTTTCCGAAATGCTACTGGGTGCCTAGGTGGTTTGGGTGTTGTGTTGGTCTTGAAGGGGTGGGAGTATTTTTGGTGGGGTTTGGATGTCGGGTATTGTGTCAAAGAGTGTGACTTAAAGTGTAGCTGGCTATCCGGTATATAGATATTGGGTATATACAAAAACACCAAAAAAAAACAAAGATATTGGGTGTACAGGGCCGTATCAAGGTCCTTCTGCGCCCTTGGCGAGTCTGACAAATCTGTGCCCTCCAATACTGGGGGTCTGAACAATTTTTTTTAATTATGTAAAATTGTTAATTATTTTAATATAAAAACACTGTTATTATCAAAGAAAACCTAAACCTCAATTTCAAAATGAACTAAGTACTAAGACTTTCAAGATACTGAAACCTAATTTTCAGACGATTGAACTACTTAAAAAATAATTAATTCATAAAATCTAGAATTTTTATTGCTTGGTAACTTAAATTCCACCAGTCTAAAAACGGTGGTATTTTGCATGGTAACTTTTGCGCCCTCTCTTCATACCTGCGCCCTTGGTGGGGGCCCATCTTGCCACCGCCTAGCTACGGCCCTGTGGGTGTATACAAACACACAAAAAACACCCAGTATCTGTACTGAACAACGTACCAGCTATGTGTTTGTAAACACCAATATCCAGTGGCGTACCAAGGGGGGTGCGAACGGGGCGGCCGCACTGGGCGCCAAAATTGAAAAACATATTTTTTTAGTTTAAGAAAAATAATTTTTCAGGCAAAATATAAGGTTTTATTGGTCAAATTTTCTTGATTACTTTATTAAATACTTCAGTAATGTTATTTAGAAATGAAATAAACGTTTAGTTTCAAACTATTTATAGACAATACGAAATAGGTCGTGGGCGCCGAGGACACAGGAAAAGTTTACGGTGTAAGTTAGCAATTTTATCTATTTTTTTTTCAAACAAACTAACCTTATAATACCTACAGTTTTATTTCATTCATATTTTTTCTCTTTATAATGTGTTAAAGTAACACACTACTTATTAAAAATAAATAATTGTGAACATTAAACTGTGTTTAAATTAAACTCATTGAACCTGGAACCTTTTAGTGTTAGGGGGCGACTACCATCTAATTAGCCCTGGGCACCAAGTAGCCTTGGTACGCCACTGCCAATATCTTTGTTTTTTTGGGTGTTTGTGTTTATATACACCCAATATCTATACTGAACAATCAGCATCTACACTTTTTTAGTCACACACATACTTTGACTCAAACCCCATTAAATACTCCCACCACTTCAAGGCCAACACAACACCCATGCAACCAGTTCAAAAAATTTTATGAAGTATAACCTGTGACAAGTTAAAAGCTTAAAGAGTGAGACGAAACTGGGTGCACTCAGCTTTGTGATTCAAATTGAGGTGCTATTTGATAGAGAAATAGTGGCTCCGGTCATGGAAACCACCATTAACAGCCGTGGGTGTTGGCATGCTGATCACATGATTCCCAATCCTGCCATCTGCCTATTGTAGGTGACGAAACTGTCGGGTGGTAGGCCTATTCCCTTCAGGGGTGTAGCGCCATGGACTTGCGTTATAGTTTGGGGCCGTCGGATATCACATTGGCTCTATTTCTTGACTTTAAATCTAGTTATATCAAGTTTTAATTTTCTAGTATATAAGTCTGACGCAGGGCCGTCGCGTGGGCGGGGCGACCAGGGGGGCGCCGTGGCAACGGCAAAAATAAAACAACACACTTTGAAAAAATAAGTAGGATGTACATAAC
The DNA here is from genome assembly GCA_964059195.1 of Ectobius pallidus. Lineage (NCBI taxonomy): Eukaryota > Metazoa > Arthropoda > Insecta > Blattodea > Ectobiidae > Ectobius > Ectobius pallidus. Next base: position 108,913,438 of record CAXKWD010000003.1, on the reverse strand, counting down.
ACATTTTTTAAAGTTAGGTATAACTGAATTTTGAATATTACGTTGTATGTTTTTATTGAACAAATAAATATTTGACACCAATAACTTTAGGCCTATATTTGTACTAAGTTATCCCAAAATAAATATTTCCTTATAAAGACATTTACGATCAACTACGTCACAGGAGAGACTGAATTCTCTGGCCTTCTTGTCCATTGAAAATGACGAAGCACAAAAAATAGACTTGATTGAAATTCTTAACGACATTTCCTCGTGCAAAAACCAGGTGAAAGCCATTTAATGTTTAGTACCTTATCTTAATTTAATAAACGCGGTTCCCTTTTCTATATTCTATTCAATGTATGTATCGAGGTTTCCCACACTATTAATTTGTAGTCCATTAATAACGCCTATAGTATTTTTTATGATTATTAAGATTTTCTAACATTACTAAACTTGTATTAATTTGATTTTCAATACAATCTTATAAAAAAATTTAAATAATTTTATTTCTGGTATTTTTGTAAGGTAATCCGATTAGGTGTCTCTTTTGGACACAAAAACACAGACAGCGACGCAACCCGACGCGCAACTTGGCTAACGAGCGACTGGACGCAATCCGGCTTGGAACTTGTCCAGTCCACGTCGCCCCAAGTCGCATCGCTCATTGCGTGTTTATTCCCAAATGTTTATATGTAGGCATATTTGATAGTGTCGCGTCACGTCGCTCGCTGTGTGTTACAGATAGGTGGAATGTCGGGTGGGTGCACGTGGGATTGAGTTTGGGGGGGGGGGGCGCCTGACGAAATCTTGCCCCGGGCGCCAACAAACCACGCGACGGCCCTGGTCTGACGTCCATTGCTGTAATGGCTAAATGACAATACAATTTTATCATCATCATCTAGCCCTCTGGCCTGTATTATTTCTGATTATTCCGTAGCTTTGCATTTCCTACGTTACTGTACTTGCACATTTGTGGGCATTTCTATTAACTTTGAGAAATTTCTTGTCCGTTAGTTGGGAATTGTTATCGTAAATGGGGTGGCCCCCCTGATCATTAAGGAAAATGGACGACGTTGGAATAGGTTATGTATGAAGTGATTTTGATGTTACAGTGCATAGTAAGTCACGTTGTATATTAAAATGTTGCTTGGAGATAATGATTCGGATACAGATGTTACAATTTCAATTAATAGAAACTATGCTGGTCGCTATAATAGGTGGAGGCAAAAGGAGGAACTACAAAAGTGTAAGTAATTGAGTCTTTGTCTCGCACGTGATGCAAATGACTATCAAACAGAAATGAAAGTTGCTTGCGCATTGTCAGCTCATAAGAGAATAATCTCTGTAAATTAATTTACTGAACTTGATTTTCCCAATATCATCAGCCCCACCAGAAATCCCCAAAACAACATTTCGTATAAGGTATGTAAGCAGTTCACTGTTGTGGTCTATGTTCCAAGGGTAAGTTGCCGTAACAAAATTGGACTCAACTTTGGAATATGTCCCTTCAAAAAAAGTTGCCGTTTCCTGCGTTTTTCTTGTTGTTCAGAATTTTTAAGGCCTACGCGTCATTGACATTTTTTCTGCATATTTTTTTTTTTAATTACACAAACGTTTATATCATTTATTTATATTAACAGATTAATTGCACATTCGACGAATTCTTCGCTTACCAGGCACGCGCCATTTTGGATTGGAGACGTCATGTACTGCTGCCAACATTGCTGGAATTGTGTACCCTAGGTCACGCTGCCAATTTCCGTGGAGACACTGACTCTAATGCGCAATTTCGTAACGCTACAAGTGACGCTACGGGTGAAGCTGCAGCTATTCTATATCCCATTCTAGTTTGATCCTAGTCAAAACAAAGGGGAGGTGAACTCACAGAGAGTTCGCGGAAAATTCGCATCATGTGACAAAACGTGATTGGTTAATGTCATTAGCATGCGCCATTAGCAGAGTGTGGCTAACGAGTGTTCGTAAGTTCATGCAACAATAATATCAACATTTACACGTGAAATAACAAACTCTCACTGGCATCGTCATCATTATAGTATATCAATTAACAAACAAAACAAAGGATTCATTGTTCACGACGACCCTGCGGGTCAGTTGTACTGAGAATAAACAAACTAACATAAACGCAGTGAACACGTGCGTTCTCACTTGCGGGCTATGACAGTCACGCCTCTTTGTTTTGAACAGGATCGTTCTTAAATGGGATAGAGAATAGCACTTCCAATTAAATTAAATGTACCGAAATGTTTGTTTGATCTATTTGTGATGGAAATGAATGTATGCAATTCTAAAATTAGTAGGCCTACAATACCTCAAACACTAGTACAATATTTACAATAATAATAATAATTATTATTTATTTATTTACAAGTAGCCCGGGCGGCGTGGGTCGCTTAAATCCTAAAAAGGGAGAGGTAAAACTACGAGTAAGAAAGAAAGATTTACAAGTAAAGGCGCTAAATCTACTTAACTTTAAACTCTAGTCTACTATCTGCAGAACACATGTCTGGGGTTTTGGTGCATATATTGGCAGCAGTGACTTCAGATGTTGCCTCCATTCTTAGTCTCGGCACTTCGGGAAAAAAACTTCGGGAATCTTCGCAGTTCATAGCATATCAACGTGAACTTTCGGACTTAGAAAATTTTCGAGGGACATATACCAAAGTTTATCCGGCTTAATTTAATGAAGTTCTGATCAAATACGAAGATGTTCAGTCTCTGATTGACCAAATTGAGTATTCAGAAGCCGAAGCAGATTATAGAGAAGATGTTGAACAAGCTGTTTTTTAGCCATATCTCACGTAGACTTTTTAATTGTAGCCTATGAGGCTAAACTTAAACAAGAAGCAGATGCTAAGATTAGACAAGAAGCTGCAGAAGTAGATCCTAGGATTAGACTAGAAATTGCAGAAACAGAAGCAAGGACTAGACTAGAAGTTGCAGAATCAGAAGCTAGGGCTAGACAAGAAAAAGCAGAAGCAGAGCAAAGAGCTGCTCAAGCTGAATCTATGGATAAATTAGCTTCTTTTGATATTGTAGCAACTCAGTTCTTTGATTATGTTGAAGCTATTCAAACGTCAGTTATACGAGATAAGGTTTCATATTGCGAAGCTATTAGTATGCGTAACGCATTTGAAGCCATATTTAATGAATATAAGAGCAAGTATTCTAATATCAGTCCTCAAGAAGTAACTGAAGTAATCAAACTTCAGAGGAGAGAAGTCATAGTGACTTTTCATAAGACGATAGCTCTTTTGAATAGTTCTATTGCTGATAATAAACAGTTCTATGACCCTGATCAGGTCTCAGCTTCTGTAGTCCACCAGTCATCTACAGAATCTACAGAATCGACTCCTTCACTGCCTAAGTTTCCCGAGATCAGACTTCCTCAACTCACAGGCGATCATGCCTTGTGGATTGAATTCAGGGATTCATTTTATTCCCTTGTCATTCAACATAAGCATATTTCTAACATGGACAAGTTCCAATATCTCAAATCATGCTTATCGTCAGAGGTCATGACTGTAATACAGAATATTCCTGTATCCTCAGCTACATATGATGTAGCCTGGGAAATGTTGTCAGAAAGATTTGACAACAATCGTCTGATTGCTAATACTCACATTGACAAATTATTTTCACCGCCTTCTCTTGAAAGAAATTCTGCAGACTCTCTGCAAAGATTTATAGATCATTTCATAAGTACAGTGCATGCATTGCACTCTTTAAATACTAATTTCGATTTATCAGACTTAATTATTTCTAAAATGATTTTAGATAAACTCCCAGTTCATATTATTAGAGAATGGGAATCATCACTGAAAACAGACAAATTGCCTGAACTCAAGGAACTGCTTAAGTTCCTGGAGACTCGAGTCCGTGTCTTGCAAATGACGGACTCAGCTCTAAAAAATCAGTCTTCAACTTTACAGTATTCACAACCTATATCGGTTAAGAGCAAATCAGCTCAGCCTGTTAACAAGTGTATTTGTTGTAAAAAAGATTCGCATCAACTGTACCAATGTGATGTTTTTAAAGCAATGAGTCTTGCAAGCCGTAGTAATTTTGTTAGGACTAACCATTTATGTCGAGTATGTTACTCTTCAAGGGGTCATACCAAGGCTTGCAGCACATTCTCTTGCAGGGTATGCGGAGAAAAACACAGTACTCTCCTTCATGATTACAGTGCTCAGAATGAGTCACGAATATCTAATACTGCAGGGATTATGTCAGCCTCTCATAATCATCAAAGCTGCTTACTTCCTACTGCGAATGTGTTTGTAATAAACAAGAATGGTCAACCCGTAGAGGACACTGCACTCTTAGATAGCGGCTCTGATTGTAACTTAATCAGTGAAAGGCTATTTAGACACGTAAAGCTACCTCCCTGTCAGCAGCATGCAAGGCTGACTGGAATGCTGTCATCCAAAGTAAGCACACATAAGCTTGCTCCTATAGAAATCAGGTCCAGAACAACTCGATGGTATTATAATACTGTCGCCATTGTTGTTCCGGAGATTTCAGAATCGAAACTTCCACGATCTCCAATTAATGCCACTAATTGGAATATTCCGCCTAATCTTCAACTAGTTAATCCTCACTTCAACACACGTAACTCTGTACATTTGGTGTTGGGTGTTGAGGTTTTCTACCAGATCGATTGTGTGGGTAACATTTCTGCACCTATCCTACCCATCATTCACAACTCGCAACTGGGTTGGTACTTTGCGGGAAAGCTCCCCAGCCTTCTTCTCCTAGATTGTGTGTTTGTAGGTCCAATAGACCTACATGTCATAAATCTAAGGATCTTAGTAATGGAATCCCTGATAATGTGTCTGTTCATTCAAATGCTTTAACTACGCATTATTCAGCCTTTGTGAATTAAACCTGCAAAAGGTTTCTAATGCATCTAAGAAGTCCAAAGAGTTTGATTGTGAGGTGCATTTCACCCAGAAACCTAAAATAAATTCTGAGGGTAGATATGCAATTAAATTACCATTTAAATCTGATCCTCAATCTTTGGGTGGCACCAATCGCCAAGCGCATTCAAGATTTGCGTCTCTTATATTCAATATTCAATATTCAATATTCAATTCAATATTCAATATATTTACAGTCATAAACATCCAGTGGTGCTATAGACATTGTCAATGCAGAATGCTACAATAATATATTAGGCCTATATCTACACATGTAAAGCTACACTTGTCTGAGCATCAGAAAGTTACAGGCCTATTTATTACTGCCATATAGTATTCTTCAATTCTATAAAAAGGGTTATCAGTCAGCCAACGGCGTAACACACAATTAAATCTATTATAATTACTATTGTGAGCTTCACGAGGCAAACAATTGAACATGTACATTGCCGCAATCTGAAACCATTTTTTGCTCTTGGCCAGTCTAACGTTTGGCGTGTTGATACGGAAATTGTTCCTGTTTGGGTACTGATGGATATCGGATCTGAACTGCATTGAATTTTTGTTGCGTTTTACGTAAATCAAGGACTGGTATATGTACAGATTTATAACCGTAAATATCTTTTCACTTTTGAACAGGGGCTTGCAGTGTGCATCCTGCCCCTTTCCCGCTAAGGTACGGAAGCCCTTTTTTTGTATTATCAAGATTTTGGAGACGCTGGAGCTGTTCCCCCATATGAGGATACCATATGACATAATACTATTGAAGAAACAGTAATATGCGTTTTTCAAGAATTCCTTAGGAACTAAACTTCTGAGCTGTCTTAACAGAAAAATTACTCTAGACAGTCTAGTACAGACAACAGAGATGTGGTGTTCCCATGTCAATTTGGCATCCAGGGTAATGCCTAATAGTTTTACTGTTGTAGGCTCAACTTTGTTAGAGTTTGTTAAGGTAAACAGTACATGTTGGGTTTTTGACATGTTCAACCCAAAACCATTCACCTGGAACCAATTTGTTGCCGATTCAAGAGCCTGGGCCATTGTCAAACTTAAATCATTCACATCTCTCATGGTTTCATACAGAGTAGTATCGTCGGCGAATTGCAGCACCTTTTTACCTATATTGCACGGCAGGTCATTCATCATTACTATAAATAGCAGCGGGGAAAGCGTGGATCCCTGAGGCACACCTCTTTCAAGTTTGGCTGGGTCAGAGATCTTTCCATTGTAGGATACCTTTTGTAAGCGATTGATTAAGAAGCTTTCGATCAAGGCCAATTCTTTGCCTTTAACACCATAGTACTGCAGTTTACTGATAGTTAGATCGTGAGGAACGCAGTCAAAGGCCTTGGATAAGTCACATAATGTAGCACTTGTGTTATTTTGCTCTTCAAAACCAATAATAATTGAACTGACAAGATTTTCTATTGCACCCAGTGTTAACATTCCTTTTCTGAAACCATATTGTGATCCAGAAAACAGGCTGTTGTTTTCAAAATACAATGTTAACTGGTCCTTCATTATAGCTTCCAATATTTTGGAAAAAGCTGGCAAGATGGAAATAGGTCTATAATTGTCAGGCTTTGTTGGATCTCCTTTTTTAAATATGGGCACAGTCTTGGCAACTTTAAGAGAGCCAGGAAACACACCTGTGGTTAGACACTTATTTATGCAATATGCCAATGGGTCGGCGATATAGACAATCACTAATTTGAGGAAGTCTACACTGATGTCGAAAATATCCTCGCTATTTGAACATTTAAATTTATGCATTAATAGCAATATGTCCTTTGAAGACACGGGGTGCCAAGAAAAGGTACTGTTTACAACTCCGTGATTTTGTAGGAAGCTTAATGCAGAGATGTTACACTGATTGACTGATTTGCTTATATGTTCGACTGATGAAATGAAATATTTGTTAAAGTCCCCAGGCTGAAGTCCAATGTCTTGCTTGTGTCCCTTATCCATTCTAGTGCTATTTATAATTCTCCAAGCTGCTTTGCATTTATTTGCAGCCTTTTTTATATGATCCACATTAAAATTATACTTAGATATTTTAAGTTGGGATCTGTAGTACTTTTTTCACTATTGTATAATTCCTTTAGACCTGTTATGTTCATGTTGTACTGGGAAGCCCATTGTAATTAACTAGATAATGTGTCTATATATATATTTTTTGAACACGTAGCTCCTCGGTAAACCAACCTCTATTTATAGGTGCTTTACTGGGTTGTGGTGTTCTGATGAACTTCTTGGTAGGAAAACATATGTTGTAACCATGTAGAAACCAGGATACGAAGGCATCGAAGCTGCAATTTGTATTTGTGTTTAAATAATTTGTCCAACTTGATGTTAACAAATATTCAATGAAATTGTTCAAATTTATGTAATTGAAGCTTCGGGTCTGGACATATTTTGCCGGGGCATCCTTCTGTGGCGTGACTTGAGTAGGCCTATCAATGTTGATGGCCAAGCCATCGTGGTCCGATATATTTGCTTTAATGACTTCCGACCTAACTAATCCACGAGGATGGTTAGTTATCATGTTATCAAGACAGGCATTTGCCCTTGTGGGACTTCTGTTTGTACAATAACAATTAAATGCACGTAATATGTTTAAAAAATCCTCCGTCACATTTGATTTTGTGTTAATGTCTAAATTAAATTCTCCACAGATGACTATAGGTATACTTAGCATACTTATGGCCGAGTGCACCAATCTCGGTATTCAGAATACCGCGGTAAAGTTGCTTAGCTTACCCTGGTAAAGTCATATTTTCGTTGCATCGTGCTCGGTTTCGACTTTTACCGCGGTAAGATGCAAACCGGCCGTGAAGGAGCTGTAAAGTGAGAAAACCGCTGTTTTCTTTCCAAGATGGAGATCAGCGTAATATATCATATTTATGATATCTAGGCCAAAAGCTAATTGAATATAAAGAATAATGAGAGACAGGTGGGATCTATTTGAAGAATGAACGATGGTGCATATCTTTGCAAATACTGTGCTGTAACATCGATTGAAATTACTTTCCTTTCTTACCTCTACTAAACCAGGTCCATCGAGTAGGCTAGTGGGCGTAACCAAGATTAGTACGATTAGTACAGTATTTATGGTGTTTGAATTCAAACTTTCAATTCAGACGACATATATACGCAATATAATAATCCATTTTATCCTTATGAACATTTATTACTGAACAATAAGGCAAGAAATAAATGAAATATGGAAAACCTGTGGGCCTAGGCCAACTTTGCAATGAATGGCTACAGTGCACCAGTGCACCAATCTCGGTATTCAGAATACCGCGGTAAAGTTGCTTAGCTTACCCTGGTAAAGTCATATTTTCGTTGCATCGTGCTCGGTTTCGACTTTTACCGCGGTAAGATGCAAACCGGCCGTGAAGGAGCTGTAAAGTGAGAAAACCGCTGTTTTCTTTCCAAGATGGAGATCAGCGTAATATATCATATTTATGATATCTAGGCCAAAAGCTAATTGAATATAAAGAATAATGAGAGACAGGTGGGATCTATTTGAAGAATGAACGATGGTGCATATCTTTGCAAATACTGTGCTGTAACATCGATTGAAATTACTTTCCTTTCTTACCTCTACTAAACCAGGTCCATCGAGTAGGCTAGTGGGCGTAACCACGATTAGTACGATTAGTACAGTATTTATGGTGTTTGAATTCAAACTTTCAATTCAGACGACATATATACGCAATATAATAATCCATTTTATCCTTATGAACATTTATTACTGAACAATAAGGCAAGAAATAAATGAAATATGGAAAACCTGTGGGCCTAGGCCAACTTTGCAATGAATGGCTACAAGCATCACGATATAGCCTATGTTCCGGTATATAGTGTATATAATCAATTTATCATACTTGCACACACGAACATAATTATAACAGTCCTTTCATGGCTATGTAGATGATTTTGCACCTAAAATTTCCACTAGTCGAACGGGAATAAAAGTGAGGCTATGTCGAACTCAGAACAGAGATTTCATGGTGTTGCTTTGCCTTAGATTGCAGAGGTGTGAGAATTATTCTTTAAAACATAAATGTTATTTTATTGAAATGTACAGACAGGTGGGATCTATTTGAAGAATGAACGATAGTACATATATTTGCAAATGTTGTATGTAACATCGATTGAAATGACCTCATCCAAACCAGGTCCATCCAGTAGGCGTAATCAACTGATTTTCACGATCGTTACAGTATCTATGGTGTTTGAATTCAAAGTCAGACATATATACCCAATATAATATTCCATTTTATCCTTACGAACATTTATTATTGAACAATAAGGCAAAACATAAATGAAATTTGGCCTATAGACGAGCCACCGTGACTGAAAGACGTGCAGAGAGAGAGCGAACCTAGCGGCCATGGAAGAAACCAACACAAATCAACACAAAATTTCTCCAAGGGAGAAATTCATAGCAGAGTAACCGCGATATTTCCAAGCATTAGCAAACCGCGATATTTTAGCAATGGTGCACAGAGATTTTGAAAATACCCGTAAATAAATATTACGTTTGCCGCGGTAACGAAACGGCTGAGAAAACCGGAGAATGGTGCACTCGGGCATAAGGGTTATTAATAGTTTTTCCAGTTGTATTACAAACATATTTGTAGAGCTCGTGGGTGAACGATAGAAAGATACAGGAATACACTTTAAATTGATTAGGTTAACAGCTACCAGTTCAAAATAATTTTCTACACAAAACGGGCTGACATCTATGACCCGGAAGTTTACCGACGTTTCCCTTCTAATCCTGTATTAGTTAAGAATTACAGGAAGTCTGTGTCCAAACACTTAAAGTTAGGAAATATGGAATCCGTTGGTCAGGTTTCCAACGAGAATTCCGACTGTCTCAGACCTCATCATCCGGTGTTAAGGCATTCAAGCACCACGACAGATTCACCCTGGCAAGGACAGTCTTGTTCGAGTAGCAACAGTTCGGACTGCCACGGGTTCTTTATGTGCGACCAATCATTAAATTGGCGCCATTGCCAATATCAGAAAATGACGAATGACTAAGTCATTCTCTGCATTTGTTCATAGTTTATAATTCATTTAATTATTTGTTCTCATGTTTTGTTTTATTTTTATTCTTTTTTCTCTTTTCTTTATTTTTAAGTGACATAAACCCACATGTAATTTAAAATTATGCCACAAGTGTCATAATTTGCGGGCAATATGTTCCGTTATGTATGAATTTCTTAGTAGGTCATGCTTCCTATAATTCAATTTATATCAGGCTTTGCTTGGCAGTATGTCTTATTTATTATACAACAATTGATTCTCAATTAATTTTGTTTACTCCTTTTGTCATTTTAATTATTCTAATTGTAATTTATATCCAATCAGAGAATGGATTATCTTTTCTCATTGTTCTAACAACCAATAAGGCTTCGTCTTCATCCTTTCTTCAAACCTTCAACATTCTATAATTCCATTGGAATTATTCATTCAATTATACTCATAAAGATATGAGTTCTAGGCTTGTAAATGCCTATATTTTACCCATCAAACAGTTTTGATGGCCTCAATTCTCAATTGCTGAAGCAAGCAACTCTTCAAAATATAAATTTAGGCTAAAAATGCCTAATCATTTTTGATGACTGAATAATTCCATCATACATCTTGTGATTCAACAAATCTTCCTTTCTGGTTTGACGTCGCAAGAATCTTCGAGCCAGCAGCCTTAAAACCTATCAGGAAGTGGTAATTATAAATACTTCAAGATAAAGGTACGTCATTTTATTATTCAACATAATCCGAGAAACACTCAGATATAAACTCACCATTTAATCAAGTTTCGTGTGGTTATATTAACTGAATTAGCCATCTCGAAGATAATTTTATTACCTTAAAGAAAGGAATTGTGTTCAAGAATTGTGACATTGTAATTCTAACAGTGCTACTAAATAGCATTCTTCGTGTCCAAGTGATCCGGTTCTTCATAATCTGCATATGAATTATGTATTATTATTTGGTGGCAATAAATTGTTATATGCCAACTCATTCAATCTGAAAATGTATTGGACAAGTGAGTTAATCTGTTTTCAGGTTAAGTCTTCGCCATAAGAAGTGCATAAAACACCCAAGTAGTTATAGGCCATTTTTAAGCGGATGGAAGGGAAATGGGGTGGGTGAAATGACGTCATAGTGGTGGGGGTGATGACGTCATCACTTCCCCTCCACGACGTCATCCAAGATGGAGGCACTTCCTGTTCCGGAACAATATGGCGGCTCTTCCTGTTCCGGAACAATATGGCGCCACTTCCTGTTCCGGAACAATATGGCGGCACTTCCTGTTCCGGAACTAGATGGTGGCTAGCGCCAAATTCAAAATTTTAAAAATGCAAGAGTGGGCTAAGTGTAAATTTTATATTTAATGCAAAAGCGAACTAAGTCGAAATTTTATTTTTAAAGTGGTGGGATATTTGAAAATTCTAAATGGCGGACAAGATGGCGACTGGCGCCGAATTCAAAAATTCAAAATGTTGGTAATGGGCGGGATATATGAAATATGTATTTTGAAAATTTGGCTGAAATTCAAGAATGACACAATATGGCGGCATTGCGTGATGGCAGGCCTCAAGATGGCGGCTAGGGTGGGTAAGATGTTTATGCTAAGTCGACAGAAATGGCCTAATTCTGTAAAATGAATACTTAGGTCTATATGTTATGCATAACAGCAAATTATGTTTTAGTATTATTTAAAATACTGTCTTCAAAATAACATTTCTGGATAAAGTCGACACAAAAGGCCTAACTTTTGTAAAACTATCATGTAGGCCTATTTGTCATGCATAACAACCTATTATGTTATAATATTCCTTAAAAGAATGTTTTCAAATAAGATTTTATGCCAAGTCGACACAAATGGCCTAATTCTGTAAAAGGAATACATAGGCCTATATGTCATGCATAATAGCCTAATTTGTTTTAGTATTCCTTAAAATACTGTCTTCAAAATAAGTTATCTAGATAAACTCGACACAAAAGGCCTAATTTTTGTAAAACTATTATGTAGGCCTATTTGTCATGCATAACAACCTATTATGTTATAATATTCCTTAAAAGAATGTTTTCAAATAAGATTTTATGCCAAGTCGACACAAAAGGCCTAATTCTGTAAAATAAATACTTAGGCCTATATGTTATGCATAATAGCCTATTATGTTTTAGTATTCTTTAAAATACTGTCTTCAAAATAACTTTTCTAGATAAAGTCGGCGCAAAAGGCCTAACTTTTGTAAAACTATTATGTAGGCCTATTTGCCATGCATAACAGCCTATTATGTTATAATATTCCTTAAAAGAATGTCTACAAATAAAATGTTTACGCCACGTACAAAAAGCTTAATTTTTGTAAAATATTACATAGGACTATTTATCACAAAGGGCATATTTTCTTGTAAAAAAAATAATACACAGGCCTAACGTAATGCTTCACACGTTATTACATCTATATACTTAAATACATTACAAAGGTTTTAGGATAGGAGCTGTTCAAAGGCTGAAATAAAACCATCATTTAATTTTACATTACTTATTTTCACAAGAAATATATAAGGTACAACGATGTTGTGGTTACCTTACATTTATAGATTTCCTTTCAAGAGAGCATTTACCTTTAACATCCTGGTCTACTTATATTCATAACACCTCAGGCGATAATATGTAGGTCGCCAGATAAAGATCAACCGTTAACATCCTGAATTTTTCTAAGTCAACCTGGCCGGCACGGATCTTATACACGGAACTGATTGAAAATACATCTCGTACAGATAAAGATCAACCGTTAACATCCTGAATGTTTCTAAGTCAGCCTTGCCGACACGGAACTGATTGAAAATACACATACACACAAACATCCTGGATGCTAATTGTAACTCATCAATAGGACATGTTCCTCAGGGTATAAAAGAGAAGCGTTTTTGGCATATGATCTCATACACTCTCTATATTTCGTAAGTGTTTGTATCTCTACGTGTGATTGAAAGTGATAGTGATTCAGCTTCTTCTTCATCCAGAAAAATCATCAGTATTCGAGGTATGTTCCATCTAAGTAACATTGTTTTTTATTTAACTTGTTTAACTTCAGTTGTGTTTAAAAACCGTAATGTATAATGTCTATGATCCTTGACTTTAAACTTAAAACAAATTGCTGTGCACATTTTGCTTCAGGAAAATTCGCTTAGGTCTTTATAAAATAAAACAAGGGCGTTTTGTTTTCTTTTCTTCTTTAACATCTAAAGTAATATTCATAAACACTGAGTTGACAGATGGAAACACATCTTGCCCTCCTCCCTCCTTTAAGTAGCGTTGTTGAACTTCTCAATTATATAACATCTTTAACATCTTTTACATCTAAAGTAACATTCATAAAACACTGTTTCAATAATTATACTTTTCAAGAGATCTTAATCAGATAAATTTATATTTAGAATTAGATGCTTGAACAGGATTTTGTGAGAGGACGACTTTCTTTATAGACCTACTTACATTTTATATTTAGTTCAATTAACACTCTAGAGACGAGGACGAGTCCATACTGACACGGTACTTTCTTCTCGTCTTTATTTATACCCGTAGGGGTGGCAGTCGAACCCACTGCTAAGTCTACGCCTTTTCCGGAAACAGAGACGGTACATTTTATCCTAAGGCTCCGAAACTAAGCTCGGACCGGCCTTTCTTTTAATTTTCTTTTCGGTTCTCACAGACACTGTTGCATTGTGATCACCTGCTAAAACCATACTCTTGATGGTGTCGAAGTTAACCACTTTCAAAGTATCGTAGTTTAAAGTGATACCTCTGACCTTACATACAGTTTTTGTGGTGTTTTCGTCGATAACTACTTTATAGCCGTAGTTTTTAGGTCCTCAGCTAGCAAACTCGGAGATGTAAGCGTCAGGCCCATCGTCAGTAAGTTCGTCCGTCATATTACCTAGATAGTCACGTATAGGCACAGTGTATTTGTCATTAGGTGTCTGCGTGTAAATCACGCTGTCCGTGTCGCAGTAAAGAGCTCTACGCTGCAACTGATTCAGATAAGAATAGAGTTCCATGCTACCTCCCTTTGTTACATAGGCCCCATGAACCGCACTGGTGTGAGGAAGAGTAACCTGTTCCTCTTCGATAGGGATCCACGAAATCCACACGACTTCAGCGTTAGCAAAAATGAGTCTTCTAATTTCTATTCCAGGTGTCGTGAGGAACCTGTACAATTCTAATGGGTCTTTAAGAAGTTTTGTCTTGCTCAACGAGTTTCCCCCAGAAAGAATTCAGACATAGCTTGCTAATAGTCCTCTTTGCAGCGTTCTTTTCGATTTGTGTGGGGTCTAACTGAATGCCTTCATGCTCAAAAACAAATCGATATATTTCTTTTTTTCGGCCTCCGATTTCACCCAAGCAGGGTATCCGCTGGATTCTGTTTTGATTTTAAGGAACAGGTTAATATAGTCCACGAAAAAACCACCCTCACGGGTTTCACGAGAGTACATTGTAGTTTTGTACTCTAGAAATTCGTGGACTTTCATCACGGAATATCCTTTCTGAACTGCTTATCTCACCTCGTCCACAATCCAGGTACCGGTGAGAACCCTCTCTTCCTCCTTAACATGAGTGCAGGTCCCTTGCTCAAATGTAGTAGCGCAGGAACGGAAAAGGGGAAACAAGAGTTTACCATCCCACCTGAAAGGCAAAACGGCATGGTAGAGCTCTTGCGGGGGAAGGACAGTGCATTTGATAACACCTTCTTTGTTCATCATGAGATTGACATCCGCACACTGATCTCTCACGTAAACAGTGGGATGTCCTACAGGAAATTTAAAGTATTTGCAGACATACGGGTATAACGACATAATGTCAGCGTACAGGATTTTTTCGGATTGTTTCTCGTCCACCTTATGGAAAAGGCGCATAGCTTCTTTTCGCCCTCCATAGACCGAGTCTCTCAAGACCAGAGGAGCGTCACCTATCATAGGGTCATCTTTCAGCGCTGGGAATTTCTCAAGTACGAGATCAAATTTACACTCCCACATTGCGTGAACAGTATACCCGCATGATATGATCTTCTCCAATCTGCTCAGGGTGTTCTTGTATCTCTCGGCAAGGGATTCGGAAGAATCCATCAGGGGTACGTCTCTGTTAGGTCTACAGAGACATCCGTGATAATAACAACCGAGAAATTCAAAAACCTCTCGTGTTTCTTCACAGAAACCGTCTACTTTCCATTGAGGGAATTCAGGTAGGCGAACCTCTCGTCCGTTACCCGCATGACGGATAAAAATGTTCCTCTCATTAGCTTCGTGGATAAGCCACATCAGAGATTTACGCGAATGCCTGTCTGCTTTCCTATAACGCAGGAGGGAACTAAACCTATGGTTTTAGGTTGGAGAAAAGTCTTACGAATGATTTTATTACAGGCCGACGCAATAGTAATGGCCTCTGCAAAAATGTCGATCTTGGCTATTTCCCAAAAGAGGTATTTGAAGAGAATGCAGGCTTCTCTCAACACTGTAAGGTCGGCCCGGCAATACTCTTCCAATTCTTTTTTGTTATTGAACTCCTCGTTTTCGACAGATTTATGCCAGTCTAGAAAAACTTCGCGGTCTTTCTCAGACATGGTGTCAAGTCCATAAAACGATATGTCAGGATGCGGACCAACGTAATTGAGGTTTTCAAGGGTATTGAAATAATGCGGGTAATAACCTTTGGCAATATCGGTTAAGCCGAATGTCTTGGGGAAACTTCGTAAATGGAGTGGAATGAAGTTTAAACTGTCTAGAAAGACGAAATGTTCAAACTTCATGCACAAGATTTTGCATCCAGACAAGACCAAGTCGGGAATCCACTTTTCCTTAATAGCGAAGTCGATAATAAACTGTAGATCGTAAGCTCTTGCATTGTGTGCAATGATGATGAGCTTATTGAATGGAGGTCTGTTTATTCTCAGATAATCCATGAAACCACGGATAGGATCTTCCCAAAATGAATGAAAACGTGGTCCGCAATTTATACACTCGGCGTCTTTGGACGACTCACAGTAGGAACAAGATTGTTGGGCACACAGTAAATTAGGGACATGAAGAAAAGTATTGCCTTTCACTAGCGTGTTTTGAGTTGACTCTATATCATATATATATATAAAGTCTTATCAGAACGAACAGTGTTTTTCAAGGGGGCCATGTAACATTCATGTCCTGTGGTTGGCTCATCAGTATTACAAATATTACAGAAAGTTTTAAAACATACATGCCTCTGCCTGTATGCTTTAAACTTATTGCAATCCTTGCAATTCTGCAGAGCCATGCATACACTGCGGCCTTCGATAACGTTAAGCCTGTGTTTGTCTAAACATTCATTTCCTCGGAAAAGTCTACTACATACATCACAAACACAGACTTCACGTTTTCGGGACATGGAGGTGTAGATCTACATGAAAAGCACACGTATTCACAGGAATGTTGAACTCCTCTATTGGAACCTCTATTACACCCTTCACAGAAGTAGCGCTGGGCCATAGCTCCTTTTATATTGACAATTGTATGGTAATGATGTTCGTCAGGATCGTATAGAAGGTATAGTCTTTTTTGTCTTGTCCATTGTTTCCGTCAAATATCAGTCTGTCGAGATTAAAACCTTTGTAAACCACTAGTCTATATTTATTACGAAAATGATTTTGAAATGCCTGAAGCTCTGGGATTCCTCCTCCGTTTGAGAGATCTACACCAGATTCTCTCAAAAGCGCTTCGACTTTTGTGTTGATTTTCTTATTTGTCATATTACTCTTCCTATAATTTGCATAGTCAGGGTCTCCATCCACTTTAGCAATTGCCATCACAATAGCGAATGCAAGACAGTTTAGCGTTGCTTTAATAAAAACAACACTTTTTTTCAAAAGGGCAAGTGCACTAGTCGTACGAGCCCTCCTAGGTACTCCACCAGCTCTACCGTTACCGTTAGGCATGTGTACAATGTCTACAGCCAAACGTAAACGATCGGTAGCGTTGAAGAGCGCGTTCGACTGGCACACTTTCTGAACAACGCTAGTGATCACATCCATGCTAACCTGATCTTTTCGCCTATAAGAGATACCGATAGGTTTGTCCATACTATTGACTTCGTTAAAAATAGAGACACCAACCATATCGTGATCTCTAGCTTCGACTAAAGCATGGTCTATAACTTCTTTTAGACATGACTCAAAATAGTTGGGTCCTGAACTTTCACCTGGATCTCTAAGATTGATAACTAGTTGCAATCCAACTGCACCGAACCTCGGATAGTCTTTACGACTAGATTCAAGAATCGTGAATGATGAGGGGACAACCCTTTCATTCACGTTCGTACTATCCGGTACGTTGTCTGAAACTAGTTAATTTACACCCGCACTTTCGGGTTCATATTTAGATTGAGAACTGTTGTACATAACGTTTTCAGATTCTGCATGATAAAAACTTCCTGATTCTGACAGATTTACAGTTCGTACTACATTTTCGGAATCCGACAGAGCCCTAGTGTCTACACTGCTCTCACTCAGTGTTATACTATCTATGCCTCTTTCAGAAACAGATAATGTAAAAGCATCCGAATCTCTTTCAGAACCAGACAACCTTATAGTATCATCATCATCTGACAAACTGATAGTTTCTATTTCATTTTCAGATTCCGAGAGAGTTATAGTGTCTACACTGTTTTCACTCAGTGTTATAGTATCTATATCTCTTTCGGAATCAGATAACGTTATAGTATCCATCTCGTTTTCCGATGTAATGGTACATGTGTCTCTTACGGAATCTGTCAACGTTATTGTATCCATTTCTGTTTCTGAATCAGACGAAATATCAAAATAATTAGAGGCCATTTTGTAGGCAGTAAGTAATCACTCTGATATACAACTAGCTCTGACAACACCAAGACAGATTCTAAAAATAAAAGAGAAAACGGGAATAATTATTTATATTAAAAACAGAAAAAAGGGAATAATGCTTTATATAGAACAGAAAAAAAACTCTATGAAGGCTTATTGACTCACTTGATATTCACGTACAACTGACACGTTACAGTTTTTCGCTCCTTTTGTATTGTTGTTCTGTGATAAACTGTGAAAGAAGTAACCCCGTTAGTCTATTATATAGGGAAGGGGTATAACGGTAACAGTTATCCATTTTCATAAAGTATGAATCATAGGAACATGTGGCAACAGGAACGGTATAATTGTACTAAATATAAAATGTAAGTAGGTCTATAAAGAAAGTCGTCCTCTCACAAAATCCTGTTCAAGCATCTAATTCTAAATATAAATTTATCTGATTAAGATCTCTTGAAAAGTATAATTATTGAAACAGTGTTTTATGAATGTTACTTTAGATGTAAAAGATGTTAAAGATGTTATATAATTGAGAAGTTCAACAACGCTACTTAAAGGAGGGAGGAGGGCAAGATGTGTTTCCATCTGTCAACTCAGTGTTTATGAATATTACTTTAGATGTTAAAGAAGGAAAGAAAACAAAACGCCCTGTTTTATTTTATAAAGACCTAAGCGAATTTTCCTGAAGCAAAATGTGCACAGCAATTTGTTTTAAGTTTAAAGTCAAGGATCATAGACATTATACATTACGGTTTTTAAACACAACTGAAGTTAAACAAGTTAAATAAAAAACAATGTTACTTAGATGGAACATACCTCGGATACTGATGATTTTTCTGGATGAAGAAGAAGCTGAATCACTATCACTTTCAATCACACGTAGAGATACAAACACTTACGAAATATTGAGAGTGTATGAGATCATATGCCAAAAACGCTTCTCTTTTATACCCTGAGGAACATGTCCTATTGATGAGTTACAATTAGCATCCAGGATGTTTGTGTGTATGTGTATTTTCAATCAGTTCCGTGTCGGCAAGGCTGACTTAGAAACATTCAGGAAGTTAACGGTTGATCTTTATCTGTACGAGATGTATTTTCAATCAGTTCCGTGTATAAGATCCGTGCCGGCAAGGTTGACTTAGAAAAATTCAGGATGTTAACGGTTGATCTTTATCTGGCGACCTACATATTATCGCCTGAGGTGTTATGAATATAAGTAGACCAGGATGTTAAAGGTAAATGCTCTCTAAAAAGGAAATCTATAAATGTAAGGTAACCACAACATCGTTGTACCTTAATATTTATTGTGAAAATAAGTAATGTAAAATTAAATGATGGTTTTATTTCAGCCTTTGAACAGCTCCTATCCTAAAACCTTTGTAATGTATTTAAGTATATAGATGTAATAACGTGTGATGCATTACGTTAGGCCTGTGTATTATTTTTTTTACAAGAAAATATGCCCTTTGTGATAAATAGGCCTATGTAATATTTTACAAAAATCAAGCTTTTTGTACGTGGCGTAAACATTTTATTTGTAGACATTCTTTTAAGGAATATTATAACATAATAGGCTGTTATGCATGACAAATAGGCCTACATAATAGTTTTACAAAAGTTAGGCCTTTTGCGCCGACTTTATCTAGAAAAGTTATTTTGAAGACAGTATTTTAAAGAATACTAAAACATAATAGGCTATTAAGCATAACATATAGGCCTAAGTATTAATTTTACAGAATTAGGCCTTTTGTGTCGACTTGGCATAAAATCTTATTTGAAAACATTCTTTTAAAGAAAATTATAACATAATAGGTTGTTATGCATGACAAATAGGCCTACATAATAGTTTTACAAAAATTAGGCCTTTTGTGTCGAGTTTATCTAGATAACTTATTTTGAAGGCAGTATTTTAAGGAATACTAAAACAAATTAGGCTATTATGCATGACAAATAGGCCTATGTATTCCTTTTACAGAATTAGGCCATTTTTGTCGACTTGGCTTAAAAATCTTATTTGTAGACATTCTTTTAAGGAATATTATAACATAATAGGCTGTTATGCATGACAAATAGGCCTACATGATAGTTTTACAAAAGTTAGGCCTTTTGTGTCGACTTTATCTAGAAAAGTTATTTTGAAGACAGTATTTAAAAAAATACTAAAACATAATAGGCTGTTATGCATAACATATAGACCTAAGTATTAATTTTACAGAATTAGGCCATTTGTGTCGACTTAGCATAAACATCTTACACACCCTAGCCGCCATCTTGAGGCCTGCCATCACGCAATGCCGCCATATTGTGTCATTCTTGAATTTCAGCCAAATTTTGAAAATACATATTTCATAAATCCGGGCCATTACCAACATTTTGAATTTTTGAATTCGGCGCCAGTCGCCATCTTGTCCGAAATTTAGAATTTTCAAATATCCCACCACTTTAAAAATAAAATTTCGACTTAGTTCACTTTTGCATTAAATATGAAATTTACACTTAGCCCACTCTTGCATTTTTAAAATTTTGAATTTGGCGCTAGCCACCATCTTGTTCCGGAACAGGAAGTGCCGCCATATTTTTCCGGAAGAGGAAGTGCCGCGATATTGTTCCGGAACAGGAAGTGCCGCCATATTATTCCGGAACGGGAAGTGCCGCCATATTGTTCCGGAATAGGAAGTGCCGCCATCTTGGATGACGTCATGGAGGGGAAGTGATGACGTCATCACCCCCACCACTATGACATCATTACCCCCACCCCATTTCCCCTCCATCCCCTCAAAAATGGCCTATAACTACTCACCCTATTGGATATTCGCTTACAGTCTAGTCGAGCTCTGCTTGCCCCTACAACAGATCTGCCTAATATTTCCTACCCTATAGCGGTTTTCTTTAAGGCCTTAATTGGACTAAATTAACAACTGGATTAATTATAATTACTTTGGGACTCATAGCAAGTTAGCAAAGTAATGCAATGGTACATTAAGATGATTTTTACATACCTGGTGAAAGTTTCTTTACCACTGGAAGAGGCTTGTGGGCCTACCTGGGATATAATAAAGTCGGTCTTTACCAAACTAGAGATTTACAAGCAGAGATAGAATTGCCGCTTTGTAACTATAAAAGAATGTGAATCAATGGGGAGGAAATGCTTCAATGGAGTATAATATTGTTTAAGTGTTTTCAGCAATAAAACCTTCGTCCCACGAGAATAAGTTGAATACCTGTAGAAATGGTGAGGTTCTAGTTTAAGCCGATAGATTTAAGATAAGACATGATTATTTACTAGTGAAAAGACATAAGGTAATATTTAAGGTGATTTCTAAATTACGATTTTTAATGCATGAACATGGGTCGTGTGAAACTTTAGCAACTGAATATAATTAATGTGTGAAAGTCGGCGTATTTTTGCTTGTTCAAAGGACTGACGATATCATTGGCTAAGCTATAATTATAGCGATAGCCAATAATATCGTTAAATGTATATGTGACCAATTAGACTCTATGAGGGGCGTGTATTTTGATGAAAAAATAGTCAGTTGATTTTTGTCTTCATGATGTTGAGATATCACTCTCGACAAATAATCTCAGGGAGAGATCACATAATTCCTAACTCCGCTCGATGGAGGACTTTACTAAGAAGGGGTTATGTGTGTTAGAGTAGTGACAATAATCACATTAAGATACCTAAGTGTTTTATAGGTTTGGGAGTATATAACTACTCCAAAGGACGCCGTACATAAGTAGCTAGCGTAGATGTATGCCAGAAGGCGTATAGTGATTTAGGCTCGCTGTGGCCTAAGTGTAGTTAGGCACACATGACAAATAATACAAACCCATTTACGTCGTAATTTCCGAGATCACCATTGTAGCCAGATTTCCAGGATATTCCAAGTGCACTGTGACTCAGTTATACCAGTGTATTTATACATTAAGTGGATAAAATAAATTGCCGAATTTGTTGTATTAGAGCTAACAAAACACGTGTACTTATTTCTGTGGCAAATCTTCATCATCACCATGATATCAGTTGTCTCCCTGAGGACGGACATCTGAATGCTCGAGGAACGACGGCAGCCGAGGAAGGGGTAAGAAACAAATATGCTTTTAAGTACCTACTGGTCAGGATACTCAAAAGCTGGCGCCCAAGTAAAACACCCATAAAGGATTACGCCAACCGGAGGAAAACCACCATAAGTGGCACACCAACTGGGGCACGAACAGCGGAAGATGCTAGATAAAATTCAAGCACTATTTTTCCAAAACTGCTGACATATCGCAAGGATGAACTGGACTGGTCACCAACTGTGGCAGCAACTACGAAAACCCAGAAGTCAACGATAACGGCGTAGAAGAATGAAGAGCCAAAGGAAATTAACAAGAAAAGAAGAGGAACTTGGTACGATGGATCTCCGAGGGATGACACATCCAAAGATAAGATTTTTTATGTACATGTGAGCGCTGATAACTTCTAAATTAATAGCAGCATAATTAATTCAAGTAAAGAAAGAAAGTTTTTAAATAAATAACAATTGAAGTTTTAAAACCAAGTAAAATATATTGAATTAAAATAAAATTAGATTGATTGTGAATTGAAGGCAGTCAAGCAGATATCAGCACTCAAATCATACCCCGTAGCCAATTTTAAATAACGCCACTGTTATTTAAAACCGGTGAAAGAGGTTTTAGCGGAAGACGAAACGTTAAAATAGAAGGTCTTCTAGCGAAATATTCAGAGTAATTTTTTGTTGTTTGTGAAAACATTTTTTGGCAAGAGTATTTTAAGAAAAACTGTAAGAGTTATATGTTCTTTTGTGTTGTGTGTTTAGTTATAAGAGGGCTGTGTGAATATAGGTATATGCTACTTAGGAGCGGACGTAGTATACACGCAAAAATGGATTTTCACTCAGACCTCGGAGGGGGGCAAGATTTTTTCAGCCAGGAACCCGAAATTAACAGTGAACAGATAGATGATAGAACTCAAGAAAATGAGATTTTAGGAAGTAGGCTGTCTGAGGGAGAGGAAGTAGTTAACCGGGTAGATGAAACAGCTGGGGGGACTGCTGAGAGCGAAGGCATTGTTCACCCTGACCTAGAAAGAAGTTCAGAGACCCCAAGTGAAAATGTAAACAGGAACCTTGTTATTCCACCTAATATAGAATCCATGTTAGCCAACCTTTTGGGGGAGATGAGGGCCCAATCCAAGGAAACGAACAATAAAATTGAAGCCACTAAAGAGCAGATCATGAAAAATATAAATGATAAAATTCAGGAAACGAACAATAAAATTAAAACCATTAATGAGCAGATTATGAAAAATATAAATGATAAAATTCAGGAAACGAATAATAAAATTGAAGCCAGTAACGAGCAGGTTAAGATAAACTATGAAAAACTAGAGCGGAAAATTGGACAGGGTAGTAAAGAGACAGATGAGAGGTTTGAGAAATTATTAGGGAAGCTGGATGATAAAATAAATATTCAGAATGAGAAATGTAAGGAAAGGGTTACTCTTGAAATAAAGAAAGTAGAGGATCAAATGAATAAAGCTGAAGTTAGGATGAATGAAAAAGGTGAATCGAAAGTAAATAGCCTAAAGGGGGAAATGATGAATTGCTTGTCTGAGATAGGTTTAGGTGTTGATAATATTAAAAGTAAGACGGCTGAGTTGTCTGAAAAAGTGTTAAATGCAGAAAAAGCTGTAAAAGAATCTAGGCAGGAGATGCAGGCGGAAGTCATGGCAAAGGTGAAGCAGATAGAGAGTAAGATGGATAAAAACTTCGAATGCTTGAACAAGGAAATAACTTGTTTATCGCAAGAGGCGCGTAATGTGGGTTCGCGGGGAGGCAGTGTCAGGAATGACGTCATACAGGGTGTTACTGCTGTCAATCAGAATGAAAGTAATAACATCACGATGAGGGCAGTTGAAAATATGACTAGCGGGAACATTTTTGTAGCAGGCCCTAGTTCTGACCTCTCTCAGACCACTGCTGAACCTCCTGAGAGTATAGGGGTATCTGCAATTGGTAACGACAAGATTTATGTCAATAGCTCCTTGTTTAATGAAGTCACCTTACCGGGTTATGTAGAGAATGCCAGTCAAACACCCCAAGCATTTTTAAAATGCATGGATGAATATTTTTATTTAAAACAAGTGCCTGAGCAATACAAAATGCTCATGGTTTCTAGATCACTGCGTCATAAGGCGAAAGATTGGTTCGATCTAACAATTGGCCCAAGCAGTACTTATGAAAGATTTAAAACATTATTTCTGGAGCGGTACTGGGGAGAAGATAAAAAGGCCGAAGTTAGGATTGAGCTTTATAACGGACGTTATAACCCCACAGGAAATGTGTCTTTAGTGGACTATTTCTTTTCTATTGTCAGCCGAGCAAGATTGCTCGAGTCCAATTTAAATGAACAATCTATGATACAGCTCATAATTAAACACTTTGAACTGGAAGTTCATAATGTTTTAGCGGTAGCTAATGTTACTACACTTAGTCGCGCCATTGAATTGCTGTCCAGTTTTGATACCATTGCGAAGCGGGGTGGTAGCGACAACAGGTTCGTTAGGCAAAGGGATATGAACCAAGGAACGAGGAACAGGGCGGATGGAGATAACAGGAATAACGGTCCTTACTACTCTCAACGGAATATGGATAGAAACCGGGGTGCGAACCAAGGTAATCAGTTCAGAGGCCCGAGTCGGGGATCGAACGAAAATAATAATAATAATGTGGCTAGAGAGACACAGGTGAACAATACTGAATTTTCAGATATACAATATGCGAGGAATAGCATGGGAAGTTTTCGTGGTCAGAGAGGAAGGGGTTGTTATGGAGACAGACAAAGGACTTGACGTCCTGGCCGTGAAAATGTAGAGTCTGTGAATGGCCAGTCAGGCGGAGGAAATTCAAGCCCGCGGGCAGTGGGACGCGAAACAGGAAATGCGAGTGTGAATGAAGACAGGCAGGTAGTAGGAAGGGTTGAAGACCCACCAAGCTTTTAAATAACTACGTAAATATTAGGGTAGCGACCTACAAGAAATAGGCTGTAAGGATTAACATATCAGGAGCGGAGATGTTTTGCAATGCACACGAAATAATAATAATAATAATAATAATAATAATAATAATAATAATCAGGTGTAGAGGGGCTATAATGGAAATTAAGATGAAACCAGTATGCAGAAAACACTTGTAGTGGAAGTAAATACGAGATGCATTGAGCACGAAGACATGAGATAAATGGCTAAAATAATGAGAAATAAAATTGGGAACCACGTTTTTCAGGATGCAATTGTTGAATGCGAAGGATTTTACAAACATTTTATTTTGGGTTGTGATTTATTTGTCGTACCTCAAGTCCAGAGTTGATTTTTAAGAAGAAACTGTGAAAATGGGTATGTTGAGGTAATACATAAAAGGTTATATACTTGTACGCGTGCCGTTCTTTAAAAGAGGAGACGAAGTTAAGTGGAGTGGTTACAAGAACCACGTATTATTAAAAGACGTCGAAGCGACGGATTTATTAAGTAGCTCAGCGGTGAAGTCGTAGAACTCACGATGCTTAGAAGCGGAAAATGAGGACAGCGTAGCTAAAATGCACGACTGTATTAGAAATAAATGGTGATGATATTCGAGATAACTCATATCACATCAATGGGGGAGCTGGGGCTCCGATGAAAATGTCTCGTAAAAGAACGCGATGCACATACAAGCGGTGGATTTGAAAAAGGGGATTTCAGTCACGTAAAAGGTGTGAGCGAGGAATTAAATATTTATGAAAATTATGACAGAGGTACCGCAAATAACCCACGATAAAGGAAGAAAGCTGTAAGACGAAATGTCTAAGAAAAAGCCAATACAATCATAGCAGCCGTAAGCTTAGTTTCAGACCATTGTATAGCTTGAGAACGGACGAAATAGACACCCAAAATTCAGACGTCGTGTAGTGCCATTGAAAATTGCATAAAATAAATATTGAAATAATTAATTAAAAATGCTCTGAGGTGAAGTCATGATTATTTAAGGTCGAAAATTTGATGAAAACAAGTGTTTAATAAATATGTATACTGAGTGATTAACAGGAATATTATGATGAGTTGTCCAATGAGAATTTTATTAAAACAGTTTAGTATTATATATATAAAAATATATATACTACTGGTGAAGTCTGTTTAAAAGGAAAACGATGATAAAGTGCTTAAAAATAATAAAGTGGAAAGTCTAAAGTAAAGAAGTTAGATGTATGCATTGCGACGAGTCCTGATAATTGTTTCCTAGGTCGATTCTTTGTACGGTACGTTAATAATAATACAGTGAAGACGTTTTGAATGAGAGGAATAGATTTAAAATGAATTGTAGCGTTATTAGCTAACATAAGTAAATAAAGTAAGGAAATAGTGAAGTTATAAAAGAAGCATCATAATTAAGTAAACAAATTGAAGAGGGTAATTACTTTAGGGATGGAGTGAGCATATCATTTCACGTTACAATTACCTATCGGGTAGTGCACGTTTGTTCAAGACATGAATATATTTCTGTTCCAAGGGATATTGTTTTTAGTAAACATAGAGGCTTTCGATCCTAAAAAGAACCAAATTGTAGGTCGATTCAATCTTCCCTTTTGAAAAAGTACAAGGAGTAAAGATGTATAAGTCTTGTCAAACTGAGTGCAAAAATCCTAAGTTGACATGTAAATGTTGCTATCACTGTTTTTGTTGAAGTGTAAAGATGTTTTCTTTTGTGTGAAAATTTGTGTGGATGGGATGATTATGTGAGCAACGGGACAGATGGTCGACTTTCCTATGCGAAGTGCTCATATATATTTATTTTCTACGCTAAAGGAGAAAGAATAGTTGTTAAAAAGAAGAGAAAATAAGTGTAAGTAAATTTAGCATAATCCACAGACGTGACGTCTACCTTTCGGCGCTGTGATGATCTTAAACCAAAATAAGTGTGAGTAAATTTAGCATAATCCGCAGACGTTACGTATCACATTCGACGCTGTGATTATTCTAAATGGAATGTGAAAATAAATAACGATAAATCGTGTGTGTTGTTGCACGAGGTTGACATATCACTAGAAGTATGGAGGAAGTAGAATGTATGATTGATTGTATAACAGGGTTTAATACTGTGTCTGTGTTGAGTGAAGTAATGTTTATGTATTTTTTAGTTTAAGATAATTGTAGCCACTGACAATCTTACAACAGGTAAAATTTCTTTCAAGAGCTGAGAAGGGTACGTCACCCAGGTAAGGATCCAAATGATGTATTGGAGCATAGAGATGAGGTTTACTTTGTAAACATAAACATATAGTAAGGTCAGCTGTTTCGCAGCTATGAATGAAAGAGGTATTTGTTTGTTTATGGTAAATCTTGGAGGGATGCGACCTTGTGCCACCTTAAATAATCAAAGCAGGGGCTGTAGACTATTAACGTGGAACAAGATCGGGGCATATATAGCGGTTTTCTTTAAGGCCTTAATTAGACTAAATTAACAACTGGATTAATTATAATTACTTTGGGACTCATAGCAAGTTAGCAAAGTAATGCAATGGTACATTAAGATGATTTTTACATATCTGGTAAAAGGTTCTTTACCACGGGAAGAGGCTTGTGGGCCTACCTGGGATATAATAAAGTCGGTCTTTACCAAACTAGTGATTTACAAGCAGAGATAGAATTGCCGCTTTGTAACTATAAAAGAATGTGAATCAATGGGGAGGAAATGTTTCAATGGAGTATAATATTGCTTAAGTGTTTTCAGCAATAAAACCTTCGTCCCACGAGAATAAGTTGAATACCTGTAGAAATGGTGAGGTTCTAGTTTAAGCCGATAGATTTAAGATAAGACATGATTATTTGCTAGTGAAAAGACGTAAGGTAATATTTAAGGTGATTTCTAAATTACGATTTTTAATGCATGAACATGGGTCGTGTGAAACTTTAGCAAGTAAATATAATTAATGTGTGAAAGTGGGCGTATTTTTGCTTGTTCAAAGGACTGACGATATCATTGGCTAAGCTATAATTATAGCGATAGCCAATAATATCGTTAAATGTATATGTGACCAATTAGACTCTATGAGGGGCGTGTATTTTAATGAAAAAATAGTCAGTTGATTTTTGTCTTCATGATGTTGAGATATCACTCTCGACAAATAATCTCAGGGAGAGATCACATAATTCCTAACTCCGCTCGATGGAGGACTTTACTAAGAAGGGGTCATGTGTGTTAGAGTAGTGACAATAATCACATTAAGATACCCAAGTGTTTTATAGGTTTGGGAGTATATAACTACTCCATAGGACGCCGTAGATAAGTAGCTAGCGTAGATGTATGCCAGAAGGCGTATAGTGATTTAGGCTCGCTGTGGCCTAAGTGTAGTTAGGAGCACATGACAAATAATACAAACCCATTTACGTCGTAATTTCCGAGATCACCATTGTAGCCAGATTTCCAGGATATTCCAAGTGTACTGTGACTCAGTTATACCAGTGTATTTATACATTAAGTGGATAAAATAAATTGCAGATTTTGTTGTATTAGAGCTAACAAAACACGTGTACTTATTTCTGTGGCAAATATTCATCATCACCATGTTATCAGTTGTCTCCCTGAGGACGGACGTCTGAATGCTCGAGGAACGACGACAGCCGAGGAAGGGGTAAGAAACAAATATGCTTTTAAGTACCTACTGGTCAGGATACTCAAAAGCTGGCGCCGAAGTAAAACACCCATAAAGGATTACCCCAACCGGAGGAAAACCACCATAACCCTACTACATTGAAAACATTTTATAGGTTCTACTGATTTCACTGACTTGACATATTCAGAATATGCTTCATCGAGCATAAGTACGTTATTAAAATATTCATTCAGAAGTGAATTCCTAGTTCTTATAGAGAGATATCTTGACAAAATCTGTTCGTGAAATACGTCAAGGCTCTCGCCATTCATGAGCACATTACTAGCAAGATCCTTTAAACTGTCATTTAATTTGGAAAACACTACTGCTAGAATAGCCTCGCTTAGACTGAAAACAGCGACTTGCTCTTTCAGCAGGCAAAGAAACTCGAGAATCATAATGAGCATATAATGAACAAGATTTACATTGCACCCTAACTTACAATCACTTTCTGGTCTGATCACTTCACTACTCTTGTTCAAATTACTCATTTTATAACTTTATATTTACATTTTCAAGCAGGATATGGTGATCTGACTCACCAAGATTCCTTAGATCCACCGCAGCCTCTCGGTTCTCTGCTAACAGTTTCCTCAAAACTGCCACATTCTGCTTTTCCTGTACCGTTATTCCGCGACATTTTAATTCGTATCTCAGCTCTGTCTTCATTAAATGTACAGCATTTACATTTCTCCTTGCTGGTACAGGACTTCTGGATGTCTCACACTCATTTTCACAACATTTCATACATGCAACACACAATACAGGAGATATTAGTTTCATACATTAAATTTCGGGATAAATAATATGCACAGAAAATCCCCTGTAAAATAAAATAGATAAATTAAATTCATAAAGAATTCCCTGAAACAAAAAGTCTTTACACTAATTCATTATAACGCAACAATCAAACTGCAACAATCAGAAACATGCATTTATATTATGACATCATAGAACGTGGCATTACACATATTAAAATCAAAGCCCTCTGCAATATGAAATAAAAACGTTCTATTTCTACAAACGTTCTCCTGAAAAATAATAAATTATATTAACACACATACATATTGAAAGGCAGAGAACAGAGCGTATTGAAATTAATTACAATTTAGGCAAAATATTATTCGGGGAAAAATCGGCTGTTGTCTAGAGCACAACTTTAGCTCAAAATCTCCAGAAAACGTGGATTTTAACTAACCGCGGTCTCGCTACCACTATTGTTCCCTGGGAACAATAACGAAATACGCAAACTACAATAATTAAACCTGCTACCCGATAGTTTGCTATAACAATATATTTTGTTTCAAACACATATAATATGCTGGGCCAAACTCTTCATAAAACACACCAGCTCTCTGCCTTACACAAACATAGGCCTACTCTAGATATCTTTAATAATAATAAATATGCACTCATCCTAATTTCGTCTTCCATCCATCTACAATCAGCATACGGTGATCACCTAAAATATTGAAGGCCTAACACACAATACTCACTCTTGGGAAGCCTTCGTTACTAAATTCCCAAGCCGTGAGGAGAATCCGGTTGAGACGCGTAATTACTACCACATTAAAATATAACCCGTGGCTGCTCCAAATTATTATCTAAACTGAAAGTGTGATAACTATGATAATTAAATTACATTATATGCAGACGGGGAAGCTTATATAATTTTAAATTACCAATTCAAATATTAAATTCCAAATAATCAATATGGTGGCAATGGCAAGACCTAGGCTATTTCTTAAACATGCATTATCTGAAGAATATCTTACCATCCGCCCAGACAAATTACTTACTCTGCTTCCATACACCCGTGAGAACACACTTTCACTAATATAACTTTAAAATACTTCTTAAATTCAATTAAAAACCTAAATAGAACGGAGCACCAAAACGAACATCTTTTCAAAGCGCAATCCCAACCGGTTCTGAAGAAACCGGAAGGATAAAGCTCGCTTGCACAAGACTTCATTTGTCTGCAGAAATGCGAATTCAATAATATGATGACGTATACAATTTCTCATATTGGCCCAATATGCATATTTGCATCCACTTTTATTAAACAACTGATAATTTAATATTGTGCCCTCTTTAACAATAAATGTTTCAAAATGAATGCTTCTTGCATAGAACTTTACTATACATATGTATAATGGATTTGAACTTTTAGTGCATAGGCTACTCATAAAGTCATAACTAACTGTTAAAAAGAAATAACCTTAAAGTAAAGTTGTAATATGTTAAGTTTTTATGTTATTGTTAATAAAGCTTAAAAGTTAAAAATACAGTTCTTCCTTATTATTACCTTATAGGTAACAATTTACATAAAAATAATTAACATTTTGACAAGAATATTTTTAGTCCAATCTGTGGTAAAATTGTTCTTAGCCCTATAATCACATGGAAAATATGACTTCTTAAAATTTCACAGATGTATCACCTTGAGGTAGCCCAATAATATTCTAATAAATCCTCCTAAAGTTGCCCTTTGTGATATCAATACACCATTAGGGTAAATAGATACCGGATATCCCATGTGACTACCTCAAGTGATATTACCTGAACTTTTTAAACTGATGAAACACATAAGTATGACAATAACTGATTTCTTAACTAATTTGCGTTTTTAATACAATTTAAGATCGGAATGATACAACGGTGTACATACAAATTAGATTTTCTGTTCGTCTGAAATCTGCTATTTGAATAGAAATCAATTAAAAATACGTCATGTATATTTACCTAATTGCCAATATTTTTTATTATAATGAAATAAATACAAGTAAGTTATTTAGTGAGGTATTCAAAACAAGAGGATTGAGAAATAAGTAAGAAAAGTGATCTTTTAACATTCATGGAAACGTACACAGTATGTAATTGTTTTAGTTGTCAGCAAGTGAAATGTAGCTCATTTTTTTTATTTAACTTGCAAAGCGATGATGCAGCCTGTTTATTTTTCTTTAAATGGGTGTACAAGAATATTATAAGTTAGTTCTGTTACAATAAATGCTGGTATATTAAGGTATTATTATCTAAAACTTATAACGACAGAAATAAAATAATTTATGACTGAATTTAATTTCCTCAATGGTGGGGAATGAGCTTTTCAAAATTGTTAAGCTCCATTCTATATTATACATTACCAGTAATATCAAGCATGTGCTTAGCAAGAAACATAATCCTGTTGGTCATCAGAAACTTTACCTTCTCTCGATAACCATAAGAAATATCAAAACAAAACTGTTCATTGTATATCTAGAGTTAAAAATGCATTTAACTAATAGGGATGTATACCTGGGCCGATGTAAGTTTGCACTTTCTAGTTTCAACTATATGCCTATTTACGTTGGCTGCACTGCAATTCTATTCACTGACAGACAGAAGCCATTCGGCTTCGAACATTGCATGCTTATATTAGGGGATCCTCTCTCATTTTTCCGTAATTAATGTATTACGTCTCAGTATTAATAGTATTTATACAAATACAAACACAAATACACTATTAATCAAAAATCGTATTGTTCATATACAAAGGCTTATGGTATCGGAGAAAGCATAATGCTTTACAACCCTAATATTCTCGCTCTTTGACAAAGTTATAAGTGGTGTAATGGTTAGGATGCTAGATCGTGGAACTGGAGGTCCTAGGTTCAAATCCCTCCCTATGCTGTATTTTTTTTTTCATTCACTATATTTTTAAGATTTAAATGCAGCGTTTAATTTTTAAAATTACCTGCCTTATACTTTTTGTCAAATCTATAAGGGCAGATCCAGATTTCACGTAATTTGAACCCTGGGCAAAACTTTGTTAATGGCCCCTTTAATTTTTTACTTTTACCACCTACCCCAAGTTACTGTTTTAGTGTTAAGTTTGAGTTTTACCGAAGTATAAGCCAATAGTATCCCGATAGCGTTTTATTATTGCAAGTAATCCCAGGCTTCACAACATTTATTAAAAAATAAAAGTAATTATGTTTTGGAGAAAAATGCAGATCATACAGGGGGTGTCACATCAACATCATGGATTTTGCTGAAAAAAATATATGTTAAAGGACCACATGACCTATGTTCAGAAATGAAATATTTTCCTTCTCACTTGATTTGTAACAATGTTACAGGCACACAAAGAATCGGGACTTTTGGTAAAAAGTTGCATGCAAGGAAAATATTGCAATTTTCAAAGCGCTATAAATCAGAAACCAAAAATTGAGACTTGAGGTTTTTTTTATTTGAAAGCCTGTTCATAGTAGTTTCAAATCATGATATAGGAAGACATTTTTGAAATTTTCTTTAACTCTAAAATTCAACATGAAAATACAAAAAATTGAATTTTTTTCCAAAGTTCATGTATTTTTTTTAAAAATGTGAACAGTCATAAGTCATGACTTTTATTGGGATAATATGGTATGGAAACTGGACTAATTATTAGCAATAAAAATTCTGCCCTAGCTTCTCACATTAAGTAGATAAATCTTTGTAAAAAGTGAGAAAACACATTTTTGACTGTTTTTTAGAAATGATTTTCTCCAAAACACCCATCTCAAAAGTTTTGAAAATTACACAAAATATTCTTTGATGGTTTTTCTTATAGGTGGTACAATCACATTGGGCGATATTTGTGTGGAAAACCTGAGAGAATTTTTTCAAAACTACTCTACCTGATCCATAATGTTGGACATTTAGTATATAATGTATTATTTTTCCAGAGTTCGTGTATTTGTTTTGAAAATGTGAACAGTCGTAAGTCATGACTTTTATTGGGATAATATGGTATGGAAACTGGACTAATTATTAGCAATAAAAATTCTGCCCTAGCTTCTCACATTAAGTAGATAAATATTGGTAAAAAGTGAGAAAACACATTTTTGACTGTTTTTTAGAAATGATTTTCTCCAAAACACCCATCTCAAAAGTTTTGAAAATTACACAAAATATTCTTTGATGGTTGTTCTTATAGGTGGTACAATCACATTGGGCGATATTTGTGTGGAAAACCTGAGAGAATTTTTTCAAAACTACTCTACCTGTTCCATAATGTTGGACATTTAGTATATAATGTGTTGTGCCCTGGTGTATACCTGCAGTATACCTTAGTATACCACGGATATACAGAAAATCATTGTCATTGTTTATCCCATATTGTAACAGCAATGTTATAATTTAGGATATGGCAATGCATGGGTCAAGGAAATTATCATTAAGCTGTTGAAAATTTGAGTTAAGAGAATTGCATATTTTTATGGATATTGCTTTAGAAGTCACATTAAAAAAGGCAAAGATCACATCCCATAAAGGAAGTGAAGTATTACATTGCACATTGTCGGAACATTAGCACAGCAGCATTTGTGTAAATATTATCGCAAATTGCTTAAGTAAGGTTAAGAAGAGCAAGCTTTTGATTGGTGGAAAATGATGTCACTATCTTTCTGTTGTTTTAGTGCAAGTTAAGCCTTTATTAATTTAAGGAAACACAGAGATTTCCATATTACGTTAATGCAAATAATAAGGCATTTGCATGCATAAAAGACGCATAGCACTTTTATATGAAGCATTACTTCATTGTGACTTTTGACCATGGATCAGGCGTGGCAGACGCTGGTATAAATACATGCCCAGCGCAACCCTTATGCTCATTATTATCTTCAACTTAGTGGATTCAAGTTGTTAGTCTACGCGACGGTTCTCTTCAAGGGGGAGAGAACATAGACCAGTTGAGATGGCAGAACACTTCATACTATGTAAGTTTTAACAAAGAAACATTTACACTTATACTTAGAATAAATATGTAAAGTTTATTCATTGTTTTATTTCAAGAACATAAGACATAGCAGTCACTGTAAATCCTTTACCTTTCAGAAAGTATTGATTTGAATTTAAATATTTTATTAAGTAAGTAAAGTAAATAATGTTGTCAGAGAAATAATATAATTGTTGTAGAAGAAAGTAAAGTTAGGTAAAGAAGATTTAACGAACGCAATGCTGACCGCAAGATTTTCCTGACTAAGGGACGCCCCTAGGCGGCCCCCAACAGTGGTGTCATCGTGTGGGATACTTACCGCGAGTAAAATTAATATTTTGGAAATGACTTTATGATCTCATGTTCTTGGAAAAATGTTAGAGTGTGTGTGTAGGTGTAGGTAGAATATTTTTTTTGTGTTGTGTGTGAAAATTGGCTAGAATATTGAGGGCATTATTTTAGTTGAGGTATCTAAGCTTCTTGAAGATTCTCTGGATTCCAAGTGCGTGTAGGTTAATCGAGTTAGGATTAACGGATTAATTAATTGCCAGTGACAATTAAATAAATCAAAATGCCGCTAGACGAGGATACTAGGCGTGCTTTAGAGGAGCTCAATAATAGAGTAGCAGCATTAACCGCAGCAAACCAAGCTCTGCAACAGAGACAGGTAGTACAGGTAGCTCGACAGAAAGACCTAACGGCATGTAGTGCGATAAAAGAGTGGAGTGGCTCAGCTGGTGGGTTACTAGTTAAAGAATTTTTCAATAATGTAGATGCAGCAGCTAGTATGGGAAATCTTGAAAATGCAGACAAAAAGCAAATTGTAAAACTTAAAGTAGCAGGTCCTGCAGCAGAATTTTTGCATTGCCGCCCAGATTTAATCAGCGACGAAACCTCATATGATCAGTTGAGGGCAGCTTTCGAGGACAGGTTCAAAGAAAAATTACCCGATAATTATTATTATACTCAGTTGCAAACGGCAACACAAAAGAAAGGTGAAAGTCCCGAAGCATTCGCAGATAGAATTAAAGCATTAAGCATTAAAACACTCAAGCCAACTGATAATGCACAGGAAAAGCGTATTTTAGCAGAGGAAGCTGGAAGACGATTATTAGCAGCTTACGTTTCTGGATTAAGGGGAGAAGTCGGAAAGCAGGTTCGACTCAGATTACCGCGTACAATGCATGAAGCAGTGCAATTGGCAGTTACTACTGATAATTTAGAACAGAAAGATTCAGGATCTTCCGGTGTAAAATCCGAAGCCCAGCCTAGAAATGTGTTTACTATGACTAATGTAACATGTTATAATTGCGGGAAGAAAGGTCATACGTCCAGGACTTGTCGTCTTAAACGACAACAGAATCAAGGTAATTCAAGCAATTCTACCCAGCAGAAAGCTAATGCTAATAATAGTGGTAATAATCAGTCGAAACAGGCAAGAAAACCAGTAGAGTGTTTTTATTGGAAGAAAAAGGGGCATTTAGTTAGGGATTGCAGGAAAAAGAAGTACGAGAATTCTAAGGAGCAGAATGTCTCGTCGGGTTTTCAGAACGCCTCGTCGGGAACCCCGGCGACGAGGTCAAATTGGGCGTAATCGAAACAGATTTACCCACGGAACTCATGGTCACGGCTATGGTCAATGGTAGAGCTAAGGAATTCTTAGTGGATACAGGAGCGACTGCATCAGCGATAAAACCAGGTGTTTCACAGGGAAATTTATTAGAAACTGACGTCACAGCTAAGGGGGTATCAGGAAAAGGACTCCAAGTAGATGGGTCCCAGTTATTAAACTTAGAGTTTGCGAATGGAGAAATATATTCGCATGAGTTTATAGTGTGTCCAATTGATATAGAACAAGACGGAATATTAGGTCTTGATTTTATGTATCAAAACATGGTTAACGTAGATGTTTTGAACCGCGCACTTATCACGCGAGAAGGGATGATAAATCTGTCGCAGCAGCCGCCGTGTACTGACACTAGAAGCGATGGAATCGGATTAGCTACCCGAAATAATCCACTTACTTACCATACGAATGGGAATAAAAGTAACTTCTGTGATATCTTACACGGGCAGGTGGAAACGTCAGAGAATAGTTCTAGCAACAGTCTCAAATCTCAAAATGATAATCGTGGTGTTTGTCCAGTTTATACTGCACGTAAACTGACAATCCCTCCAAGATGTGAAGCTATGATCGTAGCGCAAACAAATAGGAAGTGCACAATTACCTATAATTTGTCCCTAGAACAAGGAGAAAGTATTTTCGAACCTGAAGAGCAAGGTTTAAATGGGATTTACCTAGCTAGATCGCTTAGCGATAGGGAACAGAGATGTAAGAATAAGATTCCTGTGAAAGTAATTAATTGTTCCAGTGAAACAATAGAGTTACCGAAAAATAAAAGAATAGGTTACATCTCAATCTATAACCGTGTAGATGCAGGCACGATGAGTACTCCGGATGCTGTGGGTACGAATAAACAAGATGACGTCAATTCACAGAATGATGAAACAGCACGAACAACACATACGCATACAGATTCAGATCTAGAAAGAAACGGTAAAAGTCAGGTAAATGTGTTGACTCCGATGAGTTCGGAATGCAACTTAGGCTTACTCGAAACAGTGAAATTAGATCACTTAAGCGAAAGTGACAGACAGATAATACGGGAAGTATTAGAAGAATTTATAGATGTGTTTCACGACCCAAGAGATAGTAAAATAGGATGTACGAATAAAGTGAAACATAGAATAAATACAGGGGATGCGCCCCCAGTAAAGAAAAACCCCTATCCCTTACCACATAAGTATAAAGAAAAGGTAAAAGAGATGATAGACGATATGTTGGATAAAAATATTATTAGGCCTTCAGCAAGCCCTTGGTCAGCTCCAATAGTGCTAGTTCCGAAGAAAAGTCCGGATGAGGAAGACCGGATAAGGTTCTGTACGGATTTTAGAGGTTTAAATGCCGTAACGCATGGAGATACTTGCCCTCTACCAAATATCAATGAAACATTAGAGAGTCTGGCAAATACAAAATATTTTAGTAAGCTCGATTTACACTCAGGGTTTTGGCAAGTAGAAATAGAGGAAAAAGACAAAGACAAGACTTCGTTCTGCTGTCCATACGGCGCATTCGAATACAACCGAATGGCATTTGGTCTAGTGAACGCACCTTCTACGTTTTGTCGTTTAATGGATGGTGTACTAGCAGGGTTAAAAGGAATATCCTGTTTTGTCTATTTAGACGATGTCATTTTATTTTCCACATCCATTGAAGAACATGCAGACAGACTGCGTGAAGTTTTACTAAGGTTAAGAGAAGCTAATTTAAAAGCTCATCCTTCAAAATACAAATTTGCTCTGGATCAAATTGAATATTTAGGTCATATTGTAAATCGTGAAGGAATTTTACCAGATCCACGAAAGGTACAGGCTATAAAGGATTATCCTATTCCCAGAACGCCAAAAGAAGTCAGATCATTCTTAGGCCTTGTAGGATATTATCGTAGGCATATAGCGAATTTCGCTCATATAGCAAAACCTTTAACAGAATTAACTAAAAAGAGTACAGATTATGTTTGGGAAGAAAGCCAACAAACCGCGTTTGATACTTTAAAAGATGCATTATGTCACGAGCCGATACAGAAATACCCAGACTTTAAGAAAAGATTTATCTTGACCAGCGATAGCTCGGGTTACGCAATCGGTGCCGTGCTGTCTCAGATGAATGGTGACGTAGAGCTTGCCATTGCATACGCGTCACGCGTGTTATCTAAAAGCGAAAAGAATAACTCTACAACAGAACGAGAATTATTAGCACTTGTATGGGCTACTGAATATTTTCGCTGTTATTTATATGGTAATGAATTTACTGCAGTAACAGATCACGCAGCTTTGAAATGGTTACTTAGTTTAAAAGACCCTAGTTCGAGACTCTTGCGTTGGACTTTAAGACTTTCAGAATTTAAATTCACAGTCCAATATAGGCCCGGGAAGAAGATAACCCATGCAGACTTGTTGTCTCGAGCGTATGTAAACTCTTTACACTTTAATAGTGATGTAAACGTGGTAAGAAGCAACCAGATAGCAGAACATCAGTATTGTAAATGGTTAGAAAATCCAGAAAAATTCCAACTAGATGATAATGGAATTTTGCTTTTAGTAGAAAATGGGAAAGAACCAAGGTTGGTTGTTCCAAAATGTATGAGGAGAAATATATTAAAGAATTTTCATGATTCGCCGATAGGTTCCCATCAAGGTCAAAGAAAGACAATAGAACTGTTAAAACGCAGATTTTATTGGCCAAACATGAAAGCAGAAATAGAAGATTATATTGCTAAATGTTTTTCATGTAACAGTCGGAAAACAGGAAAACATCCCGTTGCTCCATTATGTAATTTTGAACCAGTTTTACAACCTTTTGAATTAGTAAGTTTAGATGTTGTTGGTCCATTGCCTAAAACTTCAGCAGGTAACATATATTTACTAACATTTATGGATGCATTCAGTAAATATACTGAAGCGATTCCTATTCCAGACCAAACCGCTGAAACAATAGCAAGAGAATTTGTATATAACATCATTTGTCGACATGGAACGCCAGTTAAATTACTCACAGATCAAGGCAGAAACTTTACGTCGAATTTATTCAAAGAAGTTTGTAAATTATTGCAAATTGAGAAAATACAAACGTCGCCATATCACCCCATGACTAATGGCATGGTTGAGCGTAGTCATCATACATATGCGGACATGCTTTCGCATTTTGTAAGAAAAGATCAAAAGGATTGGGATTTGTGGATACCTATAGTACAGTTAGCGTATAGAAGCACACCTCATACTATAACTGGATATTCTCCTTATTATTTATTACATGGAAAAGAAATGAACCTTCCATTTTCTTATAATATATCTCCTAAATTTTCTAGAAATGAAACAGGGAATGATCATGTAGATACTTTAGCAGAAAAGTTAGAATACGCGTATAAAATTGTGAGAAACCGTATTCAAAGGGGAAAAGAAACTCAAGCAAAACAGTATAACGAAAAGGCAAATGTTCGTTATAGGTCATTCAAAGTAGGAGACAAAGTATTGTTACATTCTACGGCCACAGCTAAAGGCGTAACGAAGAAGTTATCTAAACCGTGGTTAGGTCCATTTACCGTTGTAGAAAGATGAAGTGAAGTAAATTATCGTATTATGTCTAAAAATGGAAAGACACAAGTAATACATGTTAATAGGATTAAACTATGTCCTATAGGGGAAGATGTTGTTTCCGGAAAAGAAACCAGACAATATGAAGACGGAGACAGTGATACATCCACGTTGGAAATACTTCATGAGAAGCCTAATGTTATGAAAAAAGCAAATGAAAGAAAACCTACCGGAACGGCTAGGACACAGCAGCAGCCGGTGGAAGAATATTGGTCGTCAGATGACGAAAAACCTCTTAGTCAGTTTGTGTACCGCCACAGGGACGGCGATGAAAAAGAAGATAATGACAGTCTTTACAGTGAGGAAGATGAAATCCCGTTGATGAAGTTACGAGACAGGATACAACGGAAGAGCGCTCAGGTAGATATATCTCCCACTAATAAGAAATCCGACCATAAGCACGTGCACCACGGCCATGAGACCCCAGAAAATAGTAAGACT
The DNA here is from genome assembly GCA_964059195.1 of Ectobius pallidus. Taxonomy (NCBI): domain Eukaryota; kingdom Metazoa; phylum Arthropoda; class Insecta; order Blattodea; family Ectobiidae; genus Ectobius; species Ectobius pallidus. The sequence goes on along the minus strand of CAXKWD010000003.1, from coordinate 108,873,519 downwards.
CCTAAAAAGAAAGAAAATGTTAAAGTTACAGGAACTCCCGAAAATAAACATAAGTTTAGTGTTCGTAAACCCCATGTGAGGTACGGATTCGAGAACGATGTGCACTGGAGTAGTGAGGACAGGACTCACGGGGAGGAACCCCCAAGAAATAACGAAACTCCAGTAAGAAATAAATCCCATGAGATTAGGCAAGGTGGGTCACGCATAAATACGGAACCACACAATTTAGGTCGCGGATATGAACGTGAAAACAGTAATGAAACAAGTTCGCAATCAGAATCGCGAGAACGTACGGAATCCCAGGGATACAGAGAATTTCAAGAACGCACAGAAAATAAAATTAGTAATAATGATGAATCAAGCAACTCAGGGCAAATCATAACAGAACCCAATAGCAATAACGCACCCCAATGTCGTTATAATCTCAGATCGAGACAAATATTTTGACTTGTTTACAGGGAACGTAATACTGATGACAATTACGTGTGGACAAGGACTTAGTAGTTCAGCAAGAGAAGAGACGACTAAGCTTAACAAAGGATTGGTATTTATTAAAGAAAAATATATTCTTCTTTCAGGAGATAAGTGGACAATTGTTATGGATTTTAGTCTTGATACTTATTATGATATTTTAAGTAATGTAACTGAAGATGTTAATTATTTTCGAGAAACAGTTAAAGATCCAGATTTTATGAAGATAGCATTGTTTAATACATTAGCACATAAATCACGCAATACCATTAGAATTGCGATACGCAGAATTGATCAGGAAATTCGAAGAATAACTAATAAGTTAGATGAAATCAGTAATGAATTATTTCATTCAGAAACTAGATTTAAGCGAGGTTTAATTAACTTAGGAGGATCAATTTTAAAGTTTTTATTTGGCTCGATGGATAATAATGATCTCGAGAGAATCGATGCTCAGGTAAATACTATTAGCAGCAATAAAAATCAAGTAACAGAAATTGTGCAAGATCAACTTTCGTACATGCAGAAAATGGACGAAAGGGTTGACCAAAACAGACGCGATCTGCAAGAATTTGCTAAATATGTTAATAAAACATTACGCGCTTTGGATAATTTAATAGAAGACGCTTCGCTTAAATTTAATGCAATCACTAAAAGCATTAATATTCTTGCAAATTTACAATTTATCGTAGATACATTAAAAGAGTTAGAACATCATTTAATGCAGTTTAGGGAAGCTGTAGATCTCACAGCTACAGGTAAATTAAGTTCTTACTTATTACCACCCCATATCTTTTCAAATATTTTGAAAAGAATTGCTTTAAAATTACCTGAAGGTATTTCTTTATTGTCAGTCGTTGAAACTAGTGCTATATTTTTATATTACTCGTTAGTGGAGGTACATGCTCTTGCAACTAAGAATAAATTACGTTTATTTATTGACATACCATTGAAGTCATTGGACAGGTATTTTGAATTATACAGAGTACGAGCTTTACCGTATTGGGACACGACAGCAAATGTCAGTACTCTGGGTTCTTTTGTAATAAATCCCGATTATGAATACTTAGCTATAACTACTAATAGATTGTATTATGCTTTGCTTGATGAAAATGATATTTTCAGATGTAAAGGTAATTTTTATATCATATGTCCAGCCGACATAGTAATATTTTCAGCAACTCAACCGAACTGTATTCCGGCGCTATTCACAGGAGGGCCGAAGGAAGCCATTGAGACATGTGACAATAGGATAATTGGAAATCAACGAAATCTTGTTTGGTATCGTTTACCTTATAAGAATTTTTGGATATACAGCCTTCCAACGGAAGTGCGTTTAACTAAAGCTTGTCATTCTAGAAATGGTTCAAGAATAGAATCATCTACCATAGTTTTGTTTAATACTGGAATATTAGAGGCAACCAATGACTGTTATTTTTACTCTAATAATTTTAAAGTTTTACCTCATACAACAGGAAACATTTATGCAAATTATGATCCAAGTGATATTTTACTGCCAGAAATAAATAAAGATATATTTAATGCAGATTTGAATTTTTCACATAATGAATTGAGTTCATTAATGAATGAATTGAGTTCATTAATGAATGAATTACCTGATATTAAAGACTTTAATAAGAATGGATTAAGCTTTGAGGATTTAAAAGCTAAAATAAAATCATTAAGAAATGATTATAGTTATTATGATATCAGTAACACTACGCATTATGAAATGTTATTATGGTTTGTTTTGTTAATCTTGTCTTGTATTTTTGTGATACAGATAAGAACTCTGCTCATAAGGAGAGGCTATACGATGTCGTGGGTAAGAAACTTGACCTTACCAGGAAGACGTCACGGGTCCGAAGGTCCGAGAGAGCAATCGACCTTGCGAACACATGGAGATGCAGTCATCACTGAAACAGTATCGTCAGCTGATTCGACTATAAACACAGCTAGCCCAATATTATTTACTGGCTCTGGAATTCAATTCACGTAGTAAAACAGAAGCCAAATGATTGTATTAATTATTTTATTCAAGAAAAGAATTATGTAATTATGAATATGTAAACACACACACACATACACACACATACTCTATAACTAAAGGAATATATTATCAATATATCAATATATAATATAAAGTATTTAAAGGAAGCTTCTCAGCTATCACAACTGGGAAATAAGAATTAAGATATTAAAGTAAATTTTAATTTTGTTTAAGTTGAAACCGAACAAGGTCAAAATGTCGTATTGATAGATTAAAAGTAAACCCATTATTATATAATGAAAAGAAAATAGGGACATCATAATTAAGCAAGTTAATTAGTAAATTTGATTTAAATGAAAAAAAAATAATTGAATATTAATTTATGAAGACAATAAGAAAAGGCATACATAACCCTTATCAGTTCGCCGACTTGTTAAGACTGTAAGTAGATATTTGAAGGCCACTGGAACGGAATAACACTCCTGTAAGCCTGATTGTAGCCACTGCGGAATTAAAACTCTGCATGCGATAAATGTTGAATGAATGAGTTTTACAGCTCTCAACAAGGTCGCGAGACTTTTGGAACTTATTGAAAAACGAGTGTTCCAACGAACAGCTCGTTTTCAAAAAAGGAGGGAGTATTGTTGTGCCCTGGTGTATACCTGCAGTATACCTTAGTATACCACGGATATACAGAAAATCATTGTCATTGTTTATCCCATATTGTAACAGCAATGTTATAATTTAGGATATGGCAATGCATGGGTCAAGGAAATTATCATTAAGCTGTTGAAAATTTGAGTTAAGAGAATTGCATATTTTTATGGATATTGCTTTAGAAGTCACATTAAAAAAGGCAAAGATCACATCCCATAAAGGAAGTGAAATATTACATTGCACATTGTCGGAACATTAGCACGCAGCATTTGTGTAAATATTATCGCAAATTGCTTAAGTAAGGTTAAGAAGAGCAAGCTTTTGATTGGTGGAAAATGATGTCACTATCTTTCTGTTGTTTTAGTGCAAGTTAAGCCTTTATTAATTTAAGGAAACACAGAGATTTCCATATTACGTTAATGCAAATAATAAGGCATTTGGATGCATAAAAGACGCATAGCACTTTTATATAAAGCATTACTTCATTGTGACTTTTTACCATGGATCGGGCGTGGCAGACGCTGGTATAAATACACGCCCAGCGCAACCCTTATGCTCATTATTATCTTCAACTTAGTGGATTCAAGTTGTTAGTCTACGAGACGGTTCTCTTCAAGGGGGAGAGAACATAGACCAGTTGAGATGGCAGAACACTTCATACTATGTAAGTTTTAACAAAGAAACATTTACACTTATACTTAGAATAAATATGTAAAGTTTATTCATTGTTTTATTTCAAGAACATAAGACATAGCAGTCACTGTAAATCCTTTACCTTTCAGAAAGTATTGATTTGAATTTAAATATTTTATTAAGTAAAGTAAATAATGGTGTCAGAAAAATAATATAATTGTTGTAGAAGAAAGTAAAGTTAGGTAAAGAAGATTTAACGAACGCACTGCTGACCGCAAGATTTTCCTGACTAAGGGACGCCCCTAGGCGGGCCCCCAACAATGTATTACATTGACATCACTGTTTTGCCAAATGCTTTCAATGTACACAGTTCTATTAAATGAAATTGTATTGAAAGGTCACACCATAGATGGTTGAGTCCATTTCCGTAGTGACGTCACTTGAATAACATAAACATGCGTTGAGGAAATGTTCGTCGTAATCTTGATGTTTATGAAGCTAATTGAATACACATGTAAGTGTATTGTATACAATCGGAGGACCAGCTATAATTGTAGCAAAAAGATGTAGCTTAATGACATTGTTACTTCTCACTAGCTAGAATATTTGCGTATTAATGTTCGTAGAAATGATAAAATTTGAATGTTTACAGTATCTGAAGCTCAGAATGAAGATTTGCATTGAATTAAGTTATTTACACACTTGCTAAATGATAAATGTCTATATTTATTATCAATCACAATTACATTAAATTCTCTTTGAGACTGCGAATCTCACGAAGCCTTGGTCCAAATATGCTGTTAAACTTACCTTCGGTATGTGATTCACGAAATTACTCACAAAATGAAGGATTTTCCCCATGATTAGTATGAATGCCCTGAGGATTGATGAAGACTTATTATCTTTGTAAAGAAGTCCTTGAGGTCCTTAATATTGTGTTACATGAAATCTTCATGGTCGTTGACTTACTGAATCCATGTTAAAAAAGAAGAAAAAGGCCTTTCGCTCGAAATTAGCAATATCTTGAATGCTAGAAACTTTTAATAAGTTGAAAAAGAACTCCTTGCTCTTGGAAAAGGTGAATGGAACATGGATGAAGCTATCCATTTTGATGAGGTGTGATTAAAAAAACAGAAAGTTGAAATAATTAGATATTCGCCAACCCAAAAAATAGCTTGATCAAAATATATTGAATTAATTATTCAATTCATGAAAAAACACAACGCTAAATATAATAATCTCACGATAAATAAAAATAAACAAAGAAATGTTTTAATAGGAAAGTATTTAGAAATAAATTCCCCATGTGCTTCTCAAGCTGAATCATTCTTTTCCACATGGAGAGTCAGCCCAGCTTCATAAGTTTAATGCGGAACATATGAAGATGACAGAAGAACTCTTCTCAGCAGTGTGATGTTACAAGTGAAAAATATAGGCCTAATGATATTTCAGTATTTGTAAATGTTAACATATATTTTATCTTATGTAGTTTTGTCTAAATCTAGTGATCAATATTAATAATTAACTGAAACTGATGGACTCTCACAAAGAACCAGATACCCATTGCTGAATTTGGACTCAAAAACCTCTAGTGGTAAGATTTCCAATACCGAAATGGACTCGACCATCTGTGGTGTAATCTTTCAATACAATTTCATTTAATAGAACTGTGTACATTGAAAACATTTCGCAAAACAGTGTTGTCAATGTAATACATTACATACTAAATGTCCAACATTATGGAACAGGTAGAGTAGTTTTGAAAAAATTCTCTCGTTTTCCACATAAATATCGCCCAATGTGGTTGTACCACCTATAAGAACAACCATCAAAGAATATTTTGTGTATTTTCAAAACTTTTGAGATGGGTGTTTTGGAGAAAATCATTTCTAAAAAACAATCAAAAACGTGTTTTCTCACTTTTTACAAAGATTGATCTACTTAATGTGAGAAGCTAGGGCAGACATTTTATTGCTAAACATTAGTAAAGTTTCCATACCATATTATCCCAATAAAAGTCATGACTTACTGTTCACATTAAAAAAAAAATACATGAACTTTGGAAAAAAATTCAATTTTTTGTATTTTCATGTTGAATTTTAGAGTTAAAGATAATTTCAAAAATGTCTTCCTATATCATGATTTGAAACTAGTATTAACAGGCTTTCAAATAAAAAAACCTCAAGTCTCCATAATTTTTGGTTTCTGATTTATAGCGCTTTGAAAATTGCAATATTTTCCTTGCGCGCAACTTTTTACCAAAAATCCCGATTCTTTGTGTGCCTGTAACATTGTTACAAATCAAGTGAGAAGGAAAATATTTCATTTTTGAACATAGGTCATGTGGTCCTTTAACATATATTTTTTTAAGCCGATTTTGAAATCCAAAGGTGACACATTTGGTACTAAGCTGTATGATTTGAGATGAAATGTGTCTATTGCAGTTTCATTTGAAAAACAATTACCTAAAACCTCTGACAATATATTGTATTATGTAATTTAATCGATCTTTGAAACTTTCAAAAATATTTAATATAGACTAGGTTATTTGGTAATTATAAAACATATGCTAATTTAAATTAAGATATGTTTATAAAACATATGTATTACAGGTACCATATATTAAAACAAATATTTTAGAACAAAATAATTAATTATCCAAATGTTAAAACGAGATTTTTAATTGCGAGTTTGCTATGTTTGCGAAACGAGCCCTTAAGAGCGAATGCAGCAATCCTACGAGCAAAATAAAATAATTTTTTTCACGTGTATCGTACACTATTTTTTAGACAATCGTTAAAATTTGTCAAATAATAATAATAGATGCTAGATTTATGATAAAGAATTACGCCCTGTGGAAAGCAAAGACAACCTGTTACAGATTTTCTACAATTTCTGAGAACTTTCACATTTAAAAAGGCTTAGTGAATTTTAACATTTTTATCAAACTGAGTCTATTTAATAATATTAAATATTTTTAACAAAAAGAGTTTTTCCATGTGAAGCAATCAAAGTTGGTTACACTGGAATGCTATAATTTCATACCACCCACTAGCTTAATTTTCTCATTTTAATTAATATCATTCAAAATTAAAAGTGCTTCTTTTACCGATTTTCTAAAAAAAATATTACCTTATTTCTACTTTCCTGAGAAAAGTACCTGAGCCCCAAAAAATGTTGTTTTCATACAATTTTCCTTCTCGAGGTAGGATGTTCACAGACATACACACAAACACACTGACACTCTCACACACTGAAACACGCACACAGACATGTTTCCAAAATAGTATTTTTTGATTCGGGAGCCTCAAAACGTGCATTTATGTTAAAAACTAAAGTCGGAATTTCGGGATCGAAAACGACACTTCCTCTACCTATAGTACCTATGGCACGGACAGAGGAAGTAAAGGAGTATCGTCCGAAAAATGGGACATCTTGTCCCTCTACATGAAAAGAGTTTTAATAGGTTTTGCCGCTAAAGGCGATCTTCAAATTGGCCGAGGTTAAGGTTTCACTACTGATAATGTTTTATACAATACAAATTATATTATACAATAAAATATAAGACAGCTAATTTTAAAAATTAAAAATTATGAACTATATTTGAGTCTTAAAAATAGTATATATATAAAAAAAGTTCATTGCCCAGGATCGAGCCCTAAACTTCTGCGTAACTATTCAGCATTATAGTAATTGAGGTACGACAACACGAAGTTGAAATGTGAATATTATCATCTAAAGGAGTACCATGTCGCACACATAGGAGGATAAATCTTGATATACATGAACGATATGGGTTCTTTTTTCGTGATACTATAGGTTCAGAATAATATTATATTACATAAATATCGAAAATTACTGAACGGGAGAACAGAAAAATAGTAATTGAGGGATTAGAAATAGTTTCGAATGTTCAAGGCCGAATACAGCCGAAAACTGCCGATCGGCACCTCCTTGTCAGTACAGAACGAAGTCGAGTAGTTCATTTGTCAATATTTGATACTGGCAACTTAACTTGTAGAATGGAAAGTGCAAACTTACAACGGCCCAGGTATAGCTCGCCAAACTTCTCCGACAGATAGCGTGGGTGTACTAGCCGGTATGCGCTAGCCGTCCGTCACTTGTTTTTCCAGTTGTCGTCTGCTGGCACCATGCTTTTAAATGGCGTTCCATGTTCCCAGTCCGAAAAATATGTTCGTAATTTTATATTTTTATAGAGGACACGAGGGTATTATACATACTTCTTTGTCTACTGGGCCCTTCTGGAATGTTGAAGTGTCAAAAAGACGAAAGAAAAATTACAGCATATAGGCTCTAAATAACACTAAAAAGGAAGAATTAACTAACAAATATTGTGAGATATTTCCGATATAGACGACATTATTTTGTACTCGACTTGCAGTAATAATAATAATAATAATAATAATAATAATAATAATAATAATAATAATAATAATGATAATAATAGCTTATGTTATCAATGTATGAATATTTATATGCAGTGTGGCGATTGGATATTCTTTAATTTTTAAATTAATATTAAATTTACCGTGAGCATCGAGAAGATGTTATCGGCCATTTAAATAAATGGTGCAAAAATACGTTGCACAAACTTTCTCGCATATATGTGTTAAAGGCTAGCACAGAAAAAATTAAATTAAAGAGACAATTAAATTTTACTTACTACATTTTCATAAAACTAACAAGTATCTAGAACGGAAAGCATCAGTTTCGATCTTTATGTTCAATGCTTTTACCGTGAAATAATAATAAGAATAATAATAACAATAATAATAATCAATGACAGTAAAACTGCATATTATTAGTACTACTACTACTACGGGAAAATTCAAATATAAGTCGCACCTTGGGATAAATCGGTCCCACCCAACCTATCTTCACCGATGCAGTTTCTTTTATACCACGATCTAGCGAATTCTTCTGTCCTAGTATTGTGAAGAAACTCGTGATTGGACGTTGGAGGTGTGACGTCTTACCGCTAGACGAGAGGTGGCAGGCTGACAAACCTTGCGGGAGATTTAATATGCCACATTTTCGAAACCTACAAACAGTGTATCGTACTTTATTCGAAAATGCAAGGGCGCTTCGCTACGGCTGCCGCCTCCGCTTCGCGCACTTAACTATGTGGTTAGTGTTATGCATTATTTAGCTATATGCAACAGTATACAAGGGCAGTTGGTCATTCTGCTTCGCTCAGAAACAAAATACATCACACAGTCCGTGCAAATGTGAATATCGAATGGGGAAGCTTAAGGGACGACTTATATTTGAATTTCGCCACCACTACTACTACTACTACTTAGGTTATAGTGCACGCTTTAACTGCATGTAGGTCATACCACGTGTTTAGTATGTTTGCGTGAAACATTATTCTATATCAGCATTTCTTAACCTTTTTGAACCAGAGGACCTCTAAAATGAGTAAAAAACTTTACGGACCCCTAATTTTACATCCCATTTTTAAAAGTAGGCTACATGTAGGCCTATATTCTTAATATTTGGGGTATTAAATTATAGGTCGATATAATTAAATAAATTTTTTTTAATCCGACGGAAACACAGTTATTGAATTGGAATGAAACTATTGACAGTAAAATTATATTTTGAACAGACTTTAATAAGTATTACCAATTTGATAATATAATTAGGAATTATGTTATTACTCACTTTTAATAAGACGGTTGAGCTTGACGCCTCTTGCAGAGTTCCTGGTTTTTTGGCTCAATATTAGTCAAATTTAATCGAAGATCAGCAGATACATTAAGTCGGTTTCTGTATTATGTTTTTAGTTAAACGAGCGATGAAAATCCCTTCTGACAAAGATAGGTTGTTGAAAATAAAAACAAATTCCGACAAAGTATTATTTTTTAGGGTTTTGATTGAAAGAGGGAACCATAGACGTCAGTGCATCAGGGGTTTGAAACTGTGGTTCGTAACTGCAAAAGTAAGGAAACTTGCAATATGACCTGTATTTTCGAAGATTTTAAAAACTTTGACATCTAGTCTCCATTTTATGTGAAAAATTTCTACTTCTTTACTTCTCACTTGCTTTATGATATTTTTAAATTAATTATGTCTGCGGACCATCTGCACCGTGTTCGCGGACTACCAGTGGTCCGCGGACCATAGGTTGAGAAACGCTGGTCTATATTAACAACTCATTCGCGTCATGTTTGTATTGTTTAGTGATGTCTTCTTATGTGGCATTCAGTTTAAACGATTATAATATCCAGTGACATAGCGGCGATGAGCTATGGAAAACAAGCAAGTCCTACAAACCCGGCGTTTGCCTTTGCGAACGACGGAACCATGAAAAACCAAAGTCAATTTGGGCGGCCACGAGGTTTGATTTGAACTCAGGACCTCTTCCCTGTTAGCCCATAGGCCTACCACCTCGCTGTAATTGGTTTTAGTGTGTTCATTGCGACTGAGCTAAACTGATTGCATTTCACAACAATAAGTACATGAGGCCTATAGTTTTCTTGTTACTAGGGGCAAGAAAATGTCATTCATATTTTAATTGACATTTATGTTCTGAAATTCGCATTTAAGCTGTCCTTATTTCGTTTTTATCTTGATATCTATTAAATGTACAAAGAAATGTGTTAAACAAAAAATGTTCATTTTAAATTTTTCTACAACTTTACTGTGGTAGGTTTTCATGTATCGCCTACTGTAATGGATATAATCTAGAAAAATTGAAAATGGATACGAGTAAAGTACCCCTTAAGTCATTTTTACAGAAATACGGATATAGCCATTTTATTAGCCACAGATAAGAGTTTCCAATTTTAAATTTTAATTAAAATCGTTAGAGCCATTTTCTCAAAAAACTAATTTTTTAAAAAAGTTTTCATGAAAAGTCCCCTTAATATTTCAGTTGTGAAACTAAATTTCTGGGCGGTTCGACAAAATTTCGAAAAAGTCCTTAATTCAAAAAATGAAGTAAATACAATGAACCGTTTACCCGATGTGCTTGTCCACGGACAGACGGACAGACGGACAGACGGACAGTCGGACAGACGGACAGACGGACAGACGTCATTCCAAAAATATTTTTTTCGGTTTCTAGGCTTCATGAAACGTGCTCTCCCGGTGTTATCTCGACTTCGATTTTTTGTCACGATCACAATACTTTCTCTATACTACGTATATGCGAGAAAGTAAAATAGAGTAAATTACAAATACAAATAAATTAAAATTACGTAGTAACGCAATGATAATTACAGTACATTGTGTTAGTTTTATACTTTCGTTAAAGTGTATCTTTAGTGCACCACCTTTATATTTAAATTTCACTTCCCTGTTCAATTTATTTAGTTATTTTAGGCCTATTTATTTTACTTTGCTGTATAAAGATGTGTACATTATTGTAGCCTTCTATTGCATCTGAGATCAAAATATAAATTCTGTGATTTCTAAATAGCCAAGTTAGATTAACAGCTTCGAATAAAAATTGTGACAATAGCGTTGCCAATTTAATAGGCTACATAACTTAACGTAGGATAATTCTTAAATTCTGCCTTTATATTCTGCTATGTCATGCAATGAAATATTCTTAACAATATTTTGTCTCATAACTAGAAATGAAAATCATGTAACGATGGCCTAGCATACCGACAATAAAAGGAATAAGAAATAATGAGGAATGAGAAGAAAAAAGGTCTAATCGATAGTCAAGTTCCCATCTTTTCTCACTATTCTGGACAGGAAATTGTAAGTTTTCGTGTTGTAAACATATTTTAGTATTTTGATTTTGTAGGCGTTTTAATATGCATTTGATATAGAAAATAAATAATATTAAAAATGTCTGCGAATACACACCACATATATCAGTGTTTATCACGTATATCAATTAGTATTTTACTGTCTGAGCCCTAGATGTACATTCTTTTAGTTACTTTGAATCATACCCAATCGCCAAATTAGCAGCACTGTATATAAATTCATATCTGCATAACATTTTGTACGTAGGGAACATAGTAATGTAGTTAATATCGGGCATTTCTCACAGTATTTGTCAGCTTATTCTTCCATCTTTTCGACTTATATAGCGTCTATCTTTTGCAATTTTTCTTTAAGCTTTTTCACGTAAATATATTCCTGAAGTGTCCAATATACAAAGAAATACGCCTAGTAGCGCTTTACCCGCTACAAAAATAGGAAAGTTCGAATGTATCTTTCAGTCTGCTAAGATGAAACTCCATTTAAAACCATGGTACCAGCAGACGACAACTGGAAAAACAAGTGACGAACGGCTAGCGCATGCCGGCTAGAGCAGTGGAGACATCTGTTGGTTCTAGTTCGCTACATCCCTATTGCTTTATTCCCCTATTTTTAATAATAAAGTAGAAGTGCGCACATACCTTGCAAAGATTACATTTACACTTAGTTGTCTTTGCTATCAGCGGCGATAGACTTACATCGTTTCTTGCACTTTATGATATGGTACTGTTCACATTTTTCTGAGCACAACACACAGATGCAGGTATCATTGGAGTCGTGGAAAGTCTTATTGGAGCACACATTGTGATGAAATCCATGTATTGCTATACTTGGATTCAGGGTAGGAACATAGTGTAGGAGATGTCCTTGCATCTCAACGTTGCCATACACAACCGCTGTCTCACTCACTCCCTTTCATTCCTTGTCTACAGAATGAAAGGGAGTGAGTGAGACAGCGGTTGTGTATTGCAACGTTGAGTTGCAGGTACATCTCCTACACTATGTTCCTACCCTGAATCCAAGTATAGTTTTGTAGTCACGTGACGCATTTCATAGTTCGCCTGTGTCCAGGTTCTGTCTTGCATCGCACAGGTTGCATAGAATTCGGTTTGTATGTCCCTTTTCTTCTCTTGTAGGTCTTGTAGGAGTTTTTTGTAGGCTTCACTTGATGGCAGCAGCAGTGTAGTCCGCAAATCTTCTATTAAGAAGGTCTCTCTGGTGAGCTCATACACCAGCCTTGATCTCGAATTCTGAGATACTCCCATAGCTCTCTTGAGGTATCTGGCTTTTACTCTTTCTATTTCTTCTAACTGCTTGTATGTGAGATGTTCCACACTAATTCTATTCCGTACACAAGAGCTGGTAATATCTTCAGTCTGAACAGGTCCAAAGCTACGGTAATTGATAGTAGCCTGATGCTTCTTATTTCGTTCATGGCCCTGATTGCAGCCACCGTTCTTGTTCTGATGTGGAGTCTGGAGCTCTTCCCTGTTGTCTGTAATGTGAGACCTAGGTATTTGAAGTTACTTGCTCTCTTGAGGAATTTCCCGTTGCATTTTACATGTTCTGCTTTGGTAAGCCTGCTCCCTTTCCTAGATACTACCATTTCTGTCTTCTCTTCATTTATCTTTATGTATTTTTCCTCTGCCCAGTCGCTTAATGTGTCTATTGCTGCCTGCAGGGTGCCTATATCTGTCGTTGCAATAGCCATATCATCAGCATAGATATACATGTTGGCTCCTTTTATTTGTTTCGCGACATCGTACGTAAGAGCATTAAACAGAATAGGACTAAGCGGGTCGCCTTGAAGTACGCCATTCGTTTGGGATAGCCAATCTGATCTTCCTACTCCGTCGTCTATTTGGAGGTAGTTTTCTGTCAGGATGTTTGATATGAGTATGGTCGTACTTGTTCTTCCAATTAACTCTTCCAGCATGTTCATAACTAAATTTCGGTTAACCAGGTCCAGTAGGTTCTTTGCTGCCATAATCATAGATCTCCCTTTTCTGAACCCAAATTGCTCTTCTGGGAGTAGTGGTTCGAGTCTTTCTGCCAATCGTCTGGTTAGGATTCTCGTTAGGAGTTTCAGCGCTGTGGGTTCTAAGGCTATCCCTCTATATGCAATTGGGCTGGTCGTGTCCCCTTTACCTTTGTATAGTAATTTAACAGTCAACTTTCTCCATTCTCTCGGTATGTTTCCTAATTCCATGCATTTGTTTAGGAGGGAGGTCCATATTGGGAGGAGTTCCATGGCTGTCTGCTTAAGATGTTCATTCCGGATCCCATCTGGACCTGGGGTTCTGTTGTTTTTGGTTTCTTGTATGGCTTTGGCGATTTCTTCTGAGGCGAAGATCTCCTCTGCCACTGGTATCCCAGGAGGTTTGATCAAGGGTCTCGTTTCCTTTGCGCGGATAACTTCATTCATGTGTTCTCTCCATGTCTCCATGGAAATGCTGGGTTGAAACTTTTGTTTTTTAGGGCGGAGGGCACGATATGGGTCTTCCTCTGCCTCTTCTATAATTTTCCTCTATAGATCGTCCCAACCTTAAAAGACTGTATTGGTCTTATGCAGCGCACTGATGCCAGATCTACTCACGAAGGCCAGACACATGATGTGAAAAAACTCCTACATAGGCGTGAAAAATTCGAAATTTGTTTTTTGTCTATAATAATTATAATATTGTAAATCATGCACTGCAGAAAGAACGACGGCACACCCTCCTTCCCTTATTTTCAACCCCCATGAGTAATATTTTCTCTATAGGCCCACAAATCTACATTTTCTGACCAATGACTACAAAATGTTACACATGTACCCTGTGGAATCGAGTAAAAATTCTACGAGACAATCATTCTCGAAAAAACACCCCTTGCGAAATATTCAATCCCTACTATGTGATCTTTTTACACGTCTACATTCTTTGAACGATTTTTACCAAACTTTGCACACAGACCATATAAAAACAAGAGAAAAATCAGACAAAGTTAATTTTGGAAGAAGCCACCCTTTAAATGTTTCTACCCCTGATACATCAGCAAAATTTAGATCTACATTCTTGACGTGTTTTCAACAGACTTTATACACAACGTATAGAATCAGGAGAAAATGGTAGGAAAACTAAATTTGGAACAAACCCCATTTTATATGTTTCACCCCTATTTTGTCATATAAATTTATCTACATCCTTTGACCAATTTTATCAGACTTTATACCAAGAACCTATTGAGTCAAGATAAATTTGGAAGAAACTACTCCTTCAATGTTGCAACCCCTATTATATAAATGTTATTTAAATCTACATTCTCTGACCAATTTTTACCAGACTTTCCACAGAGCTAATAGAACCGGGAGAAAAATTTAGGTAAAACTAAATTTGGAAAAAAGTCCCTTAAATGTTTAATCCATATTAAATGACGTTAAAATCTACATTCTTTTGGCTCATTTTACCAGACTTGACACACAGGAAAGCAAGACTAATAGGAATTTCTGTCTCTTCTTACCTCAACCCCACCATCCATGGTCTTTAGAAGTAATGGGGTCCTTGAATGTGATAAGTCGTTCTTTCTCTAGGGCCTAGATTTTGAAAATTAAAAGGGCTCCCTCCAAAATTGACTTCGAAGTACAAGCAAAGTACAAAACCAGGTGACGCAGGGTCCTTTAAGATAATAATTTATAATTGTTAAATTTAATATTAAATTTCATTTCGATAATATTTATTATTATTATTATTATTATTATTATTGCTATTATTATTACTATTATTGTGTTATAATTTTCAAGAATATAATCATAATAGGAAAGTAATAGTTAAAATACATTACATACCTTTAGGCCTGTTCACTATCCTCAGGGAGTGGTATTATTCCTCCTCAGAGGGCCTTTCGTTTTTTCTTTTCTTATTTTATAGAGTAAACTTTCTGAACACCCGGTAGCTTCTGCTGTCTCTTTAATTGCCTGTGTAACGTTCATTTTCTTCAGGAAATAATTAAGTATATTTAATGCTATAATTCTCTCTTTACTGCGCAATTTGCCAACACTACGATTTCTAGTTTCTCTATTCATAATTAATATAAAATATTAATAAATATAAAATTTAATTTTAAAAAACACAAGAACCACTTCACAACAAAGTTAAACTTCACTACACAGCTAATATTATAACAGTGAGCTTTGAAGAAGACACGATAGTCTTAGAAACATCTGAGTACACAAAATCTCAAAACAACCAAGTCATGAGCGCGAGAATGATGAGCTCGGGAAACTGTGATAATTTATTAATGCTACATGATAGAGAGCTCTGGTTTGTTTTAAAAACTTTTTCAGACATCTATAAACATTTCTTCTCGCTTAGTCATCAACGTAAAGTCAATACCAAAGTACGTTACTCACTACCTAACTTTTCTGTGTTGCCGTCCGAGAATTTTCAGGTAGCACTTAATAAAAAAATATATAGCTTTCTTCTTATGTAAAATTTATTGCCGACGGAAAGGGAGTATTTTCTTTCACCATCAGGCAGTCCAAGAAAAAAATCTTTACTAGTTTTGATTATTAGTTTTCTGTCTATCGCGTGATAAGTTATTAATGTGCAAAAATATTGTCTTCCGCCAAAACAACGTAATTATGAAAAATAGGCCTTATATTAATTATCTATGACTTTACATTTGACATCATTAGAAAGAGCGGAAAATTCTCTATAAGACCTTGCAATCACATTATTACATTTATCACTTTGGATTTTCGGAAAATTGGCAACATTGTCGGGATAGAAAAGGACGAAGATAATTGCAAAACGTACGAGTGCAAGTGAGATGCAAATACTACATTTAACTCAATACTGTCTTTTAAGGCTGGGACGATCTATAGGTGTTTCCTTTTTTTCTCTGCTCGGTAAGATGTTTATAAAGATTTCTTTCTTGTCGGTAATCTTCGAGGGTTTCGTCGTCCTTTTTTTCTCTAACTTAATGCAATTTTTCTAGAGTCGCCTTCCTTTGTTCATAGCACTCTTTGTCGAACCAAGGTCTCGCTTTCCTGTTTACGTTTTGTGGGGTGGCTCCATCTTCTATGCACGTCCTCATCCATGCAGCAGCTTCATCAATATTTCCTATTAGTATCTTCCTTTCTATCAGGTTCCTATCAGTCATTTTTTATTTGATTACATCTATGTTCAGTTTTTTACTGAGAGTTGGAAATCGCCTTTCTCCTACGTCGTTCGCTGATATAGTTTCTCTGCACATATTTACAGGGATATGTTTGCGGATGAGTGCTTCCTCTTTTTTGAGTGGTGTTGCAATTGCATTAGTTCTAATGCCTCGTGTGAGGATTAGGTCTATTGTACTGACCCCATTTGGGCCTGTGTATGCGTTGTTGCGCACTTGGAAGCCCTCGGTTCGTAGATATACCAACACTTCCTCACACTTTCCATCTTGCTTGTCTATTGCACAGTTCAGGTCTCCAGCAATTATTATTTTGTCACCCTCTTTACTGTGGCTAAGAGCCGACCCTAGTCTGTCAACTATGTCTGCTGCAGTGTGATCTGGGTTAAAATATACTGCCACAATAACTCCAATCTTTGTCCGGATGACCAGTAGGTTTTCCTCTCGTAGCAGAAGTTTGAAAGGTACTAGGTCTGGTTTAATGATGCAGACTACACCTCCTGAGGGCCTTCCTCGGGTTTTACATTGTTTCGCATAAGCATGAAAATTGTAGAAGTTCGGTATATTAAATACTGTGTCCTCTCTGACCATTGTCTCGGTTAGTATTCCTATATCGTAGTCGTTTAGGAAATTCTTCGGTAGATGGGACAGTGCTCCCGTCAGACCTTCTACATTCCATGTAAGGAGTTTAGTCCCTATATGTCGAGCCCCTGTATTTCCAGGGTTGTTGAAAGGGCCGACAGATTACATCGGTTGGCCAGAAATCACCGTCGTGAACCAGGTCTAGATTCTGCATTGGGATACCTATTTTGAAAGCTCTGCTTCCTATCTTCTCATTTATCAGGTCGCAGTGTATTCTGCCCTCTACGCCATTTTCTTTTAAATATTCTTTGATATCGTCTTCTGTCGTGTCCGGGCCTAACCTGCCTACATATAGCCATGTGCTTCTTTCCGCTGCCTTTATTCTGTTTTCACCTTGTCTTGTGCCCTTTGTTTTTCCTCTCGAATCTTTTCTTGCATCTTCATCATTTTTGAAGATGGGGTATGGGCCCCTCCTGGACCCTATCCTTGGCTTTGGGTAGCATGCTCATGTATGAAACCAGCTGAGAGAAATGGGAAAATTGTTAATAAATCAGCTATAAAGCAAGTCTTCTAAGACTTTATTTTTTTAATATAACATTCCACTATGTGAATTTGCTCTACAATTTTAATATAATTTCACTCATTAACACTGAACAAAATGCCTATATACAGTATGTCTGTAATACTGCAATATCCAAACTGATTTGGTATTTTAAGGGTAATAAAAGCAATAAACATGCTGATGATACTGAATCCCATGATGCAGAAATGAACATTAATTTCATTGTGTTGCCACTTGACTCATGCTGAAGCACCAAGTTCTCAGCATATTATATACACAAAATCCAATCTACATTCTAACAAGGGATAGAGTGTTGTGTATAGGGCGACCAGACCTCCTCTTTTTTGAGGAAATGTCCTCATTTTTATGTCCTGGTGCTCTGTACTCGAAGAAATTTCAGTCTTCCAAAATGTCCTCCTTTATTGTAATACTAAAGCTTTTTCTTTTTCAACCTCTGATAGGGCATAAAGTGAAGACAAGTTTGAATCACAAAATGGTTTTATTACCAGGAGTCAAGTAGAGTCACAGTTACTTTTCCACATAGGCATTAAGGCATTCGTGGTATCTGTGGACGAGCTTCAGAATACCCTCTTCATAGAAGGTTGCCGCCAGCCTATTGAGATAGGTCTTCATGGCATTTAGAAATTCTTAGTTGGTGTGGAAGCACTGTCCTCCCAGTTCTTGGGTTTGTTCAGGAAATTTGTGTGCATCCATTGTTTGGATCTTTCTTTTGATTCTGGATTGTTGTAACGAATCCACGTTTCATCCCCTGTCATGGTGGATTTCAAAAACTTGTCTCCATGCTGATGAAATGAGTGACTTTCATCTTTTTTGGAAGCTGAAGAAAGAACTGGGAGAACACAGTGGCGGCTCGTGGCCGGAAAATTAGGTGAAGAGAAAAAATGCCACATGCTTATGTTAATAACGGAATTCACCCAATAGCGGCTCTTGGCTCAAAACGAGGGTGTGCTGCAAATACCATTTCATACAGCAAACTTAAAATATTTTTAAAAATTATTAGTAGGCCTATCTAAACTGCTCGTCTCTTAATCCATCTCTGGGAACTCTCACGCGATTTTCTCTACCCTAATTTTTTTTTGTTAATTTCTCTCGTCGAACGTTGTGTGAGTTGTGTGACGAGAGAAAATAGCACCAAAAAAAATAATAACAATAATAATGATAATAACAATGATGATAATAATAATAGTAATAATAATAATAATAATAATAATAATTAGGGCAGGGAAAACCGCGTGAGAGTTCCCCGGAAATGGAATAAGAGACGAGAAAATAGTATTTTTAATGATCGAGGTAGAGGAAGTCGCTTAGTGTTCCCAGTGCGACAGAATACATAATCGGGGTTGTGGAATCCGGGTTTTTCTGAATTTAACACATTCGAATTTGGCGGCGTCAGACCATCAGACGGTGGAAGATCTAACGTGCCCACCTCTTTCTCCGAGCTGACAGTGTGAGGTGCTGTCGAAGAAAATGCCTGAACAAGAGCAAATACTCTCAATAAGAATACCGCCCACTGTACTCTATTCCCTTTGTTCAAAATGTCCACTAGCACAGAGGTGCCATCTGTTGAGTAGGAATGGGCAGCAGTCTCAGAAGCTACTTAATGAACCTATATAGCTGCAGAAATAAATTTGTTTTTCAAAGTCCTGATGACACAGTAACTTATTTGTGTGCTTGATAATGCAGGAATTAGGTCGGGAAATAACATAATTTACACTACCGCTAAACTAACTTAATTAAATGAGGATAACGCTAATTTTTTAAGTAAAACTTCTTTAGCCGTGGTAGGGATAAATCGAGAGCTTGTGTAACGCTCAAAATCGTCACGAAATTAGTGAGGTGTGACGGAACGGACTGCACAGAAAACAATCAACTCAATGATTAGGCTTATCCAAAACTGAAAAAGTCCAAAAATTAAAAAATCAAAAATTTAAAAAGTTAAAAAATCCAAAATTAAAATATACAAAAAATCAAAGATCCAACATTTAAATAATCTAAAATTTCAAAATAAAAAAATTCAAAGAACCAAAATTAATAAGTCCAAAATTTAAAAAATAAAAAATCCAAAATAAAAAATTAAAAAATTCAATGATCTAAAATGTAAAAAAATTTAAAAATCCAGAATTAAAAGATCAGAACTTTAAAAAATACAAAATCTAAAAAGTCCAAAAACCCAATATTAAAAAGTCCAACAATCCGAAATATGAAAAATCCAAAAATGAAAAAATAAAGAAAAAAGTTTCACTTCTGCCACATGGCGTTCCACACACACTTTTTTTTAATAAGTATCAAAACTAATTGTTTCACTTTAATACATTTATGTGAAAATCAGGTTAAATAAATAAATAAATAAATAAATAAATTTTAATTCATACGATTTACAATATATACTTTTTTTTTAATTTGAAATTTTTACATGTAAAACAATTCGGATGGTAAGGCAATGAACATCTGTATGAATCAGTCTTGTACACACTCTAATTAACGATTTTACTTATTTCACTCTCAAAATGATTATTACAACCATAGACGGCATATATCATGCCACCTACATAACCGGACATTTTCTTTAGGCCTATGTTGTATTTATTATTTTACTCAGGGGTGCCCACCCCCAAAACTTCATTGCTCACCCCCAAACTTCATTGCTCACCCCAACCCAATTGCCTGTCGACAAAGGCGCCCATATGATATTTTCTAGGGGGGGGGGGAATTTTTTAAATTAATTTATTTTTTGTCGCTTTAACTTCTTGGGCCACTTTGTATTTTATATTAATCATATAATAAGTAGCCAGAAAATAATTGCGGGGAGGGTCGGAAGTGCCGGGGGGTTTGGAATACCCCCCAAAAAAGGGGTCGGTGGTCCATCCGAGAAAATGTTTAAGTATTGAACTAATGAAAATCACATTTTACGCTATTTTAGCACTAAAAAACTAGTTAAGAAATTTGTTTACCATACTCTAAGACATGCCAATGAAAACAAGAAAATGTTACCTAAGTCGGATGTCCACCCCGGGAAATTTTTAAATATTGAACTAATGAAAATCACATTTTACGCTATTTTAGCACTGAAAACTAGTTATGAAATTTGTTTACCATACTCTAAGACATTTCAGTGTAGGCTACATAAGAAATCATTACCTAGGTGGGGGGTCCAGCCCCGGAAATTTTTAAAATATTGAATTAATGAAATCACATTTTACGCTATTTTAGCACTAAAAAACTAGTTAGGAAATTTGTTTACCATATTCTAAGACATGCCAATGTAAACAAGAAAATATTACCTAAGTCGGGTGTCCACCCCCGGGAAATTTTTAAATGTTGAACTAATGAAAATATTTTAGCACTGATAAACTAGTTAGCAAATTTGTTTACTATACTCTAAGACATGGCAACTTAAACATGAAATTGTTACCTAAATTATAATACTTATTACTATTTATAAGAAAAGTTAAATAGCACGTGGAACAGTGGACATAATAGGCCTACTCATTATGTTATGAAAAGAAAATAACTGCTATATCTATCATATTTGACACACCAACAAATCTTGTTTAATTAAATAAATCGATTTTTTTAAATACAAATATAGAATTTTAGGTTTTGACTCTTGGGGGTCTGAACCCCCCTTTCCTAATCCACTGTGGATTCTGCTTCCATGTTGTCGATTTGGTAAAACTTCTGCAATTCAAATAATTGTCTTAAAAGAAAAACACATGACTATAATGATTAATAATATACATTTTTTTCCTTGCGCCCCCCCCCCCCGGGTATGGGCGCCCATAGCTGTCGAAATTCTTCATCTTTATCTTTATAAAGAATTAAAAGAGACCTTTTGAAGTTATAGAACTTGACCGTTTTTATTTTTAACATATAAAACTCTAATTTTGCAACAATTTTCAACCCCCGGCCAGAAAATTCATAACACGATAATATTCCCCCCCCCCAAGAAATTTCAATGACGCAGTCTGTGTCTTAACCCCCCCCCCCGTGGGCACCCTGTTTTACTAGAATTTATATTATATTTTCGTACACAAAACACAGCAGACAAACGTTAACTATATCAGCTGAGGAGTAACTGCCCATTCCTGCTCACTGGCGGCGCTAGTAGTAGCGTGTCCCGGAAAAAGACAGGGAGTGGACGGTATTACTTATTGAGAGTATTTGACAAGAGGGACGGCTTCGTGGGTAGTCTGTTCTCGTCACCTAGCGGACGTGGGATAAGCGAGAAAACTGCTGCTTGCTATCCTCGTTTGAGTGGATGAGACTACCCATTCAGCCGAGGGAATGGTAAACCAGTTCCATTTCACTATGGCTGACTTGAAGCACGTCTTGCAGGATCTCAGTGTCTCCTAGTTTTGACACCAGGTGGTGGCGTAGCGGGCAATTCAAAAATACAGATATATTTATAATAAAAACCAATATTCGTGATATGGAAAATAAACTTTAAAAATACGTATTGTAAAGGAAAAATACTGGTGAAGTGCTACTTCGCCTACTTCCCCTGAATAGCCGCCACTGGGAGAATAGCACTTCCACACCAACGAAGAACTTCAAAACACTTCAAAATGCCGTGAAGACCTTTCTCAATATGCTGGCGGCAAGATCCAGCGGGGAGTGTCGATACCAGCCAGGAAGCTACAGGTCTTCGAAAATCACAGAGAACAAGGAAACCAGCAAAAAAGGCAAGTGATGATTTTTTATAAATAGGTCAAAATGTAGTAAGGTATGTAGGCCAACTGCAGGAAGGAACCCTAACCATAACTGCTTGACAATTCTCCATTCAAATATTCAGTCATTAAGCAATAAAACAACAAAATTAGATGTACTGCTACACACTGATTTAAAATATGTTAATGTCATTTGCCTTTCAGAACACTGATTGAATACTCAAAACTTAAAACAAGTAAATTTAAATGGCTTTAAATTAACAGATGCTTTCTGTAGGGAAAAACATGGTCATGGAGGAACGAGTACTTCGTTAAAGAAAACATAAACACAAATGAAATAAAGGGACTACAGCACCTAAACAGTGAAGAAAATTTTGAGCTCTTCTTAACAGAATTAACTTTACATAAAACAATAATAGCATGCATAAATAAATAAATAAATATACAGGTCTCCAGATAGTGAGTTCCCGATTTTTCTCAATAATTTAGACCTTTTAATGCAAGAACTAACCTCTAAATATAAGAACATAATCCTCACTGGAGATTGGAATATAGATTTTCTAAAAGGCAGTAATGAGTTAACTGAATTGCAGAACATACTTCGAAGTAATAACCTCAAAAACTCAGTAGAAACAGCTACAAGGATCACAGAACATTCAAAATCACTCCTTGATGTAATAGTAACAAACATTGAACCTACTTATATCCAGCCGAAGTAATTGATTTATGATTTTCAGACCATGAAGCTCAGATATTGAACTTAACAACATATTCCACAGTTCCAAAGCATAGGCCTATAAAAGCAACAAAAAGATGCTATAAATATATAAATTTAGAGGAATTTTAATACTTATTAAGTAAAGAGACCTGAGGCGAATTATATAGTAAAGAAGGAATAAATTCAAAATTTGATACTTTTCTGAATACGTTTCTGCATTATTTTAATATAGCATTTCTTCTAAAAGAGGTAAAATTGGGTAAAGGTGGCAATATGAATAGGCCTACCAGTAACTCTTGGGTAACTAAAGGGATTAGAATATTCTCAAATAAAGTAAGACTTTTAAACAGCATTAAAAAAGTAGGACACATCTCAGATGAATTGCACAATTACATTATCAACTATAAGAGAATATATAAGAAAGCTATCAGACATGCAAGGAGATTAGAGAATGATAAACATATATCAGAATCATCAAATAAGAGCAAAGCTATGTGGCAGGTAATAAAAAAGGAGACAGGTAAATCAAATTACAACAACCAACATATCGAATTAACTCATGGCAATGGTGGTAATAGAGTCACACATCCACGGCAGGTTGCTGAACTATTTAACTTACATTTTACAGAAATAGCAAATACATTAATACAAACACAGTATGGTCCACCAACTAGGCAAAATAATTATAATAAAAAAAATTAGCAGCAGCAGTGAATCATTATTCGTACTACCAGTAAGTGAAGTTGAGATAAAGAATATAATTAACACATTAAAGAATAAGGCGTCGACTGGAGTAGATGAAGTACCAATCTCGGTATTGAAAGAATCTATAGATTACATAACAGCACCTTTAACACACGTCTTTAATGTCTCCTTTCAGAGTAGGATATTCCCAGAGAAATTAAAAACAGCAAAAGTTAAGCCATGATATAAAAAGGGGGGATAAAAGTGACATACAAAACTATAGACCGATATCCATACCTTCAGCTTTTTAAAAAATTCTGGAAAAACTTATGTATAGTAGAGTCATTACATTCTTAGATAAAAATGAAATCTTCACAGATAAATAACATGGTTTCAGAAAGAATAGATCCACAGAATCAGCAATTCAATCTCTATTACAAACTGTTCAAAATTCATTAGAAAAGAAAGGGAGTACAGTAGCCTATGACGTTATAAATCATGATATCTTACTTAAAAAATTATACATATATGGTATTAGGGGAGTGGCCAACTCATGGTTCAAAACGTACCTTTCCCAAAGAACTCAAATAGTCGAGATAACCAATTTAGAAAAAAGTAATCTAACCCTTGAAAGAACTAAATCCACCAGTAGAGTACTAACACAAGGGGTACCTCAGGGTTCCATTTTGGGACCACTTCTATTCTTGCTATATGTAAATGAACCTCCCTTGAATATTGAAGAAGCAGAAGTTGTACTTTTTGCCGATGACACAAATCTTCTGATAAATGGAACAAACGAAACAGATCTTTCTCAAAAACTAGATTCCAGCTTAACAAAAATATTTTCTTGGTTTGAAGCAAATAAACTTTTGATGAATGCAGAAAATACAGTAGCCATGAGCTTCCACACGACTCAAAATCAACATATTAGGAAGCCTCAAGTTGAATTAGATAACAAAATAATTAATTCCAAAATGACACAAAATTTCTAGGCATACATATAAACGAAGATCTAAAGTGGAAAACGCATATTGAGGCACTAACCAATAAATTGAGTACAGGCTGCTATATATTAAAAACTTAAAAAAATATCACAAGTGCACATGTCACATACTTTGCTTATTTCCATATATACTAGAAGTAATTTGCAATATTAAACTAAATGGACAAAATTTGTTAATGAACAATAACATTCATTTTTTCAAACGAGACAACAGAATGACCAGCATGTCCAATACAGTAGAACAAATATTGGGAAGTCAAATATTTACAATTCCGGTATTAAGTTATTTAATAAACTACCTATAACTATAAAGTCTATAGAAAACAGTAAAGTATTTTTAAAAAAGCCTAAAGTCCTTCCTGTAGACACATTGCTTTTATTCAGTGCCCAAATTTCTTTCTTTACAGGCCTAGGATATATAGCAGATAGCACAGCATCTAATAACCTACAGAATAACATTTTTTTTTTAAAAAGCAGTTTAAATTATAGGGGAAGAATAACATTTTAAAAAAGCAGTTTAAATTATAGGGGAAGAAAAAAGATTGGAAAATAAGCCTATAAAATAGATGTTGGAAAGAAAATTCTAAAATCTAAACAACTCTTTTCCATAGATACTGCCCTCTTTTCTTTTCTTTTTGTTTTAGGTAACCTGGAGGGTGAATGGCTCTCAACATATTGCCAAGTTCACTAGCACCAAGGACAACACCTCAACGTTCAACGTTCATAACTTTAAAACATTACAGTAAAATTGTAAACCCAATAGTGTTACTTTTGTATCTAACACATCATTAATGTTAACTTTATATGTATTGTATTGTATTGAGTTTAATGTGTAAATATGTATTATATATAATGTTTGTAAATATTTGGACGCGTCCTATAACATGAACATGTTCGGAAGGACTAAATAAATTCTATTATATTCTATTCTATGAAGAGGGTATTGGTAAGCTTGTTCACTGGTATGACAACTGTCTTAATCTTCATGATCACTTATGTGGAAAAGAAACTGTGATTGTACTTCACTGCTGGTAATAAAATCATTTTGTGATCAGTGGCGCCAACTATTGAAAAACATTGGGTGGGCTCAACAGATTTTAAAATTTCCCTACTCCCTTTATACTCATGAAATGTACTTATAGGTCTAATAGTATTGATATGACTCCGGATAGATACAGAACTGCACAAGAAACTATCACATTTTATCACATTCACATTTTATATTTCAACCACCAGGAAAGTGTTGTGTATCCTAATTAAAGGAAATTATTTAAAGTTTATAATATTACATAAGTAGCTATACTTCCTCTGCACGTACCATAGGTACTGTAGGTAGAGGAAGTATTGTGTTCGAACTTGAAATTCGAGTTCGAGTTTTTAACATAAATGCACTGCTATTTTCAGTAATGTGTGTGTGAACAGCCTAGCTCGAGAAGGAAATATCGTATAAAAACACATTCTTTTTATTTGGTTAGGTATTTTTTGGGGATGTGACACAAAGATTGTCGACAACTTTCTCTTATTTTTAATGTTACTCTACTTTAAGATTTATTTTTTATTTTCTCGAAAACTTCTCAAACTCTTGACTTAGGCTACATCACATGTAATTGCCTTGTTCATTAATCTCATTCCTGTGATATCACAAGAATCATCTAATTTCTATTATCTGACTTTCCCGCGATCCCCTTATGTATGGACCTATTTAGAAAAACAATGTGATTAAGTTTTTGTCTGAACGCAAAAAATTATTTAGTCTTATCGAAGAGTAAATAAAAAAATATATATATATTTTGGCGGTGGCTGTGAAAATTGCGCTGAAAGTCGAAAAATTTATTGAACTGAGGAACGATTTTAAACGATCGTGAGTGAATTGGAACAATAGGAGATCGTACTATGTATATCTACAATAGCCTGATTTTCGTTGAACAGCGATTCAACAAAGAAACAGGATTTTTAACAGTAACAAAAAATTATAATAGTACACGGAAAATTATTGGGTGGGCTTCAGCCCCACGGGCCCATATAAGTTGGCGCCACTGTTTGTGATTCACACTTGCCTTCATTTAATGCCCCACTGGAAGTTGAAAAAAATTGCCTCATAGTTGATGATTTTGTCGTTCGTAATGGGTGCCATAACACTAACTCAACCTAGACTCTTTTTTTTATATACACATTCAGTAATAATATTTGTTATTTTCATCCTGTAAACTTTAAAACATGCTATTCTGAATTGTTAAAAATTGCTTAATTTTGTTTATATTTCAAACCACAATGCTTATGTTTAGAATGTTGTCTATAATTTCACCTTAGTGGACAGAAGAATGAAACAGGTTGACAATTGAATCTGTTAAAGATCTATTGTTGGTTTAATATAACTTTAAGGAATAGTCCCTGCTCCTGTCAGGACTGTTATGTATAAAACAGAAGAAAACTTAAAGACCTGCAAGAGAAATCATTCTCAGGGAAATATGAGTGAACTTTGTTTGCTGGTTTTTAGTATCTGCAGTTTGAAAAATTATTTAAAACTTTTAATTTCATGGTTTTTAACATTATTAATATACTTCGACGTTTGTAAACTCCATATCTGTAGGCCTATTATATATTTGTTTTTTCACGGCTTCCATTAGGATTGTCCTCATTTTTTCTCTGTTGTCTTATTTTCCCACCCTATTGAACTTTTCTTCGTGTAGGTAGATCTGATCACCCTAGTTATGTACCTACATGCTTTAGGTGGAAATTCAGGCAATCCCTTTCAATTGAGAAATCCTTTCTCATAAAACAATTCAATTAAGGAATAAAAATGTGTGTAAGTTAGTGTATTGAGACTGAACAACAATTAATCAAAACTGAACTTAACCAAAACTGTAAAATTGTATTGTTCCAAAGATGTGCAGTCAAGAAGCTATTTGAACAATACCTGAAATCAGGGGCGGCCCGTCCATATGTGCTCACGTGCTACAGCACACAAAAAAATAAGGGGAAAATAAAATGTTTTAAAAAAATCACAAAAGATATATTTTAATGTAATAGCTACTTATAATTCCGTTGTGTATTGTTAGAACGTTCGAATCTTCCGCTTCGCCACGCGTCATCATTCACCCACCAATGAGTGCAAGATGTGCTCAGCACACGATCGCTTTGAAAAGGAGAGAATTGCGCGTGCGTTAACCACATTTCCGCTTCCCCACATGCACCGAAAATCTCCACAAACTGCTCTGTTCCGTGCTCTCCACCAGACGAGCCCAGATCAGAATAGCCAACCTACGTATTTGGTACCTAAAAGTTTATATATTAAAAAATATATAATATAATTACGAAACATTTATTTTTGTGTTGGAAACATGGTGTATAGTAGTTGCTTTCAATTTGTCTAATTAATAAAATTAGAAATGTATGTTAACTTTGATAATATGAAATTAAGCTGCATTCCATTGCAGACTGCTACGGGAACTACAATCAATGTGTTGGCGACGCTAGTCAGGTGACACGCGTACTCGAGTAATGTTATGTTTTAAATTCCTGTAATAGTAGCTTCTGTTTGTTACTTTGTTCGTGTGTTGTGTTAAATTTTCCCTTCTCCGAGGTCAGTGTCAGTGCTGGAACATGAATTCAGTTGATAGTCTGTTAAAAACTTCTGCTATATCTTTTGAATATATAGTACAAATTAAGCAAATAGGTACCGGTAAACCAGCCACGGAATTATACTTAACACAAAAAGCGAAAGGAGGCTACTGTCGGGAATACATAAGGTAGTTTGGTAGTAAAGTTTATGGCATTTATAACTGGATTTGTGGCTGTAATATCATAAATACCGTAATCTCTTCCCTTGCCTTCTTTTTTAAAACAGTGAATGGGAAAATCGTCCGTGTGACTGTACGCGCGATAACTCTAATACGCTTTGTAAGATTTTCCTGAAACTTATAAACTCCATAGGAAAAACCTTATTGATTTTTTACCACGTCGATTGACCGGTACCAGAGTAACGACCAATTAACCATCACATTCTTTTAAAATACCAAATTTGCATTGAACTGAATATGTTGTTGGGAACTGAAGACAAGACATGATTGCATATTTATACGCCTTCAGATGTCTGGCAAAAATAAAAGGATGTCATTAACGTGAGGAATTTGTTGTGCAACTTATCCATTCTGTTGTTGTTGTTATTATTATTATTATTATTATTATTATTATTATTATTATTATTATTATTATAAATATTGTTGCCGCTGCTATTATTGTAGCACATAAGTTTGAAATGTCACGAGCCGCCACTGCCTGAAATAAATATTTCTAAACTCACTGCCAATGTTAACAAGAGTGTGTGCCCCAAAAGATACTATGGGCATCAGCCACTCAAGCAAGAAATCTGCTTATGCCACTGTGAATTTTTATTGTAAAGGATACTCTAATTTTATATTTTAATGCATTTCACTTACTGTATTAATGATAGCAGGACTAACATTGGACTTTCCTCCACTGAAATGAAAAAGGCCCTAATTTTCTAGTATAAATCAGTGTACTGTGCCAATTTTTTTTTTTTTGGATAAGTATTTAAAATTTGTCTTATTCATAGGATGAAATTTTGATCACTTTTCACACTTAATTTTTCTCTGTTTCTTATAATCATGGAAAAAACTCTTTATATGACCCGAGACCTTGTTCTGTTGCATCACGTAAAACATATTTGTAATGAATTCAGAGTGAAAATTATTCATATATTGTAATAGATGATGCAATGTTAGTGTCAATTTCTGAATTTTTTGTATATTTTCTCAAGTACAGAGTGGACCAAAAGTCGCGATCGGATAATGTTTGTATTGAAATAACTCATTTTCCGGAACCGAAAACTAATTAAAAACTATTCATAGGCTGAGAGGAATATTTACCCCCTTCATATACGTTTTGTAGTATTAATTTGTCGATTTTCCGATAGAGCAAGGACATTGTTATGTTTTAGTGGCAAGCCAGAGTTTTCTTGCGCGCGGGTTTATTAGGCGATTGTTGTCGATGTGCAACGCTGTGTTATGTTTGTGTTGTAAGCTATAGCGGATACAAGAAAATATACAACTGAGGAACGTCTCATTGTTAGTGTGTGGGTTCATGGAAAAGAGCAAACTGGAGTAACGTACGAAGAAATCAGAGATAACTTCTTTCTTCGTTTCAATAAAGCAGCTCCCACTGAAGCCAAACTACGGAAACTGGAAAAGAAGACTTTCTCAAAAGGCTCTGTATTGGATGCAAAACGCAGCGGAAGACCTAAAAAATATTGCGGCGATGATGTCAGTAATCGTCTGAGTGAATCATTGGAGGGTTCACCGATGAAATCAACGAGGAAGCGATCGGCAGAAATGCAGATCCCAAGAACTTCGTTGTGCGACAACTGGCTGTGGTCCTACTTAAAAGAAAATCTTGGAATGATTCGGATGGATTCTGTTGAACAACTGAAGAGAAAGATCATCCGTATCTTCAGAACGATAACTCCCGAAATGCTGTGGCGGGCAAGCAGAAGGACATGGCGGGGCATTCAACTGTGCGCAGAAAACGTTGGTGCACATGCCGAAACTTTGGACGTTTAACAATGACGCTGACAGGGCCAGGGAACTTTATTTTACCATATTTCCATCCCTTAGTACTTACTACTTCAATAAATAAAGTTTTTAGGTCAATTATGGCATTTTATTATTGCATAAACTAACATACAAACTATCCGATCGCGACTTTTGGTCCACCCTGTAGTATGCTCTGAGATTGTTACATCATCAATTATACTTGTATTTAATGAAACAAAACTAAATTATCTTTGGCTGATCCCAAGACAGGTTGGGACATGCTTTCTAGAAGTGAAATTTGTAACTAAAACTAGCACACTGAATTCTTTCACCTTAATTATATATTGCAATAGAAATATGTGTTGTTTAGTGCATTTAAGTAATGAATATTATTACTTCATAATTTCATGAATGTATTTATTATTTTCATCACAGTTTACTGTACAGTATATATTTCACAAAATGTAATATACTACTGTTTGCTCACTTTCAAAATCATTACAAAATGGATCTATCATTCAGTAAACATGCACTAAAACCTTACATATACTCGTATGTTATGCAACATTATGCAACAGGCCTATAATAGCATAGAATAGATTTAATAAATGCGTTTATGAAATGAGGAAAGCGACTTTCATATGGGTTATATTAATTATCATTATAGGCAAGTTGCATGTGAGTGTTTGTTCAATCATAATTAATTGTTTAAATTTTGAGATTTCAGATTCATTAAAAAATGAGTTAACCATGCACAATCAGCTGTTAACAAGTTTTTGTAGTTGTTGTCTTCTGAGAAAGATGGCAGCCGATGGCGTACAGCTAAGATGAAATCAACTCAATTTAGTATAATATACCGGTAAAAATTAACAAAAGTTCTTTTGTGTTAATAATGAGGAAAATATCCTCATAAGAGATATAACAGAGCAATATTGAATTATTTGAAATTTACTTTTAACTAGTCTAGTTTTAAT
The DNA here is from genome assembly GCA_964059195.1 of Ectobius pallidus. Taxonomy (NCBI): domain Eukaryota; kingdom Metazoa; phylum Arthropoda; class Insecta; order Blattodea; family Ectobiidae; genus Ectobius; species Ectobius pallidus. The sequence continues at coordinate 108,842,105 of CAXKWD010000003.1, read as the reverse complement.
AACATCTTGTAGAGTAAACTGTGATTTTGTTTGTATTCATTAATAATTAATTGGATACTAAATAGTTAAGTGTGATAGCACAATCTGCCTTTTAGTAATGTTGTTGTAGCAATGACTCCCAACATATTAAATTCTACTTTCTGTGGAAATGTCCAGTATTTTGTTACTTATTGATTGATATAATTCGATAATGTCACTTATTCTTTTTGAGGAACACCTTTATTTGGCAAAATTGTTGTCAGATAACAAATAGCCTAATCAGATGAAAAACATAAGAAAAATCAGCAATCTGGCTATTAGAATATGAACCAATTGGTCAGTAAAAGCTACCTTGGAGCTTCTATTTGTTACTTCAATACTCATAAGCTATTGTAGATATTATTCAATTTCCATACCAATTGGTTCATTTAACTTGATGAACTAAACAATAATAATTTTCCTAATTCTTTTCAAGTGCATTGTTTTTCATAATTCTGGATTGCATATGACCAATTTTGCAGCAATTGATCACTGTTAAGAGTCTTGAATTGTATGACATAAAATCCTGCAACTTTTTTTAAAAACACTTTCGCAAGCCTCTATATGTTACAAAAAATGTCACGAATAATATTTCTCATAATAATTTCTTTCATTTTATAATCTTCTTTGGCTTGTAATATTTTTTCCTTTCTCTTATTTCCATTGTACACTTAAAGTAAGGATAGTTTCAGATAATCTGTTTTAACCCTTTTGGAGCTGAATTCATACACTGATAATAAGGCAGTCATCGAGTGTGAAATCATTAATGGGCTGTAAGTTTAAAAATCAAAGAGGAAAATTTAATTGAAGGAAATAATTTTCATGAATGACAACCATAACCTATTTATATACAGAAATCCTCACTTTAAACATCATACTTTTTTAATCTTGTATCATTCTCTGCTTTTATACAGTTTTGGAGACATTGCATTTATATGTCAGTAGGAGTGAAAAGGATAAACTATATGGTTTTTATTTTTCACTTACTGCTTTGTTTTATTTTCTCATCATTAATTGATATTAGGATCATATTTTATTTCATTTTAATTAATTTTCTTACCAGACACATTCAATATTTATTTTGCACGCCCCTCAGTCCTGTTTGTAATTTTTCAGAATTTCCTTATGAACCAATGTGATATTCCTAATAAAGTTTCCAAACTCCAAGGGTCTGTAAATACTATACCTCTTTATATACCTGGGCCGTCCTAAGTTTGCACTTTTCAGTTTCAACTATATGCCTACTTACGTTGGCTGCACTGCACTGCGGTTCTAATGAATGACAAACAGAAGCCATTCGACTTCGAACATTTCATTCTTGTATTAGTCTATTCTTTCTCATTTTTCCGCTCTTAAATGTTTTTCGTCTCAATATTAATGGTATTCATACAAATACAGATACAAATTCAAAATTAATAAAAATCCGTATAGTTCCTATACAAAGGCTTATGATATAAGAGAAAGCATAATGGATAAGATTCATAATATTCTCATTCATTTGACAAACTTATAAGTAGCGCATTGGTTAAGATGCTTGATCGTAGAACTGGAAGTTCTTGAATCGAGTCGCTTTGGTGAATTTTTTTTATTTCATTATATTTTTAAGATTTAAATGCAGTGTTTGATTTTTAATATTTAAAATTACCTGCCTTACACTTTTTGTCAAATCTATAAGTGTAGATCGACATTTCACGTACTTTGCACCCTGGGCAAAACTTTGTTAATCGCCCTTTTCATTTTTTTACTTTTACCACCGAAGAATAAACCAGTAGTATCCCGATATGCTAATTTAGATTAAGTTATGTTTATAAAACATATGTATTACAGCTACCATATATTAAAACAAATATTTTAGAACAAAATAGTTATTTATGATCCAAATGTTAAAACTAGATTTTATTTTGCGAGTTGGCTATGTTTGCGGAAGGAGCCCGTAAGTGCGAATGCCGCAAATCTACGAGCAAAATAAATTAATTTTATCACGTGTATCATACACTATTTTTTAGACAATCGTTATAATTAGTCAAATAATAATAATAAAAATAATAATAATAATAGAAGATAGAATTATGATAAAGAATTACAACCTGTGGAGCCAGCCATATTGGAAAGCAAAGACAACCTGTTACTGATATTCTACAATTTCTGAGAACTTTCACATTTAAAAAGGCTTAGTGAATTTTAATTTGTTTAATCAAACTGAGTCTATTTAATAATCATATGTAAATATTTTTAACAAAAAGAGTTTTTCCATGTGAAGCAATCAGAGTTGGTTACTCTGGAATGTTATAATTTCATACCACCCAGTAGCATAATGTTATCATTTTAATTAATATAATTTAAGATTAAAAATGCTTTTAACTTCTATTCTCTAAAATAAATATTACCGTATTTCTACTTTCCTGAGAAAAGTACCTGACCCCAAAATAAAATGTTGTTTTCATACAATTTTCCGTACACACATACACACAAACACACTCACACACTGAGACACGCACACAGACATGTTTCCAAAATAGTATTCTTTGATTCGGGGGCCTTAAAGCGTGCATTTATTTAAAAAACTAAAGTTGGAATTTCGGAATAGAAAACGACACTTCCTCTACCTATAGTACCTATGGTAATGGGCAGAGGAAGTAAAGAAGGAGAATCGTGCAAAAAGTGGAACATCTTGTCCCTCTACCTGAAAAGAATCTTAATAGGTTTCGCCGCTAAAGGCGATCTTTAAATTCGCCGAGGGTTTCACTACTGATAATAAGGTTTTATTCGCTACAAATTATATTATACAATAAAATATAAGACAGCTAATTTTAAAAATAAAAAATCATAAACTGTATTTGCGTCTTGAAAATAGTATGAAAAAAAAATGCACACTGCCTAGGATCGAACCCCAACTTTCTGCATAACTATCCAGCACCGTAACCACTGAGCTACGACACCACAAACTAATAAAGTGAATATTTATCGTGTGAAGGTGTACGATGTTCCACACATAACATGATAAATCTTTGTGTAAATGAACGATACGGTTTTTTTTGGTGAAACAATGGGTTCGGAATAATATTACATTACATAAATATCGAAAATTACTGAATGGAAGAACAGAATAATGATAATTGAGGGATTAGAAATAGTTTCGAATGTTCAAGGCCGAATACAGCCGAATAATGCCGATCGGCACCTCCTTGTCAGTACACAACGAAGTCGAGTATTTCATTTGTCAATCTTTGATACTGGCAACCTAACTTGTAGAATGAAAAGTGCAAACTTACGACGGCCCAGGTATAGTCATACCTAAATGTCTAAATGAAGCTTAAAATGCATTCATAAAATATTTATTTATTATTTATTTATTTTTTTAAAGTTTCCGGCATTTTATTTATAAATTTAAAACAATTTTGCATTTAGGTCAATATTATGGCAATGCTTCATCAAAATTTAACTCATAAGTGCTAGCATATTTATAATATTTTAGGAGATAAACTTCAGAGCTATGATTATAATATTGAATGGATGCTCTTAAATTATATGTTGGGTGTCATTATTATTTCAGGACCATGAAATCTATGTATTCTTGTGTATTTTTCTTAATTTATTTATCCTTTTAAAATAACAACTTTGAAGGACTCAGGTTTGTGGATTGATGTTCTGAAGACAATAATATTTTTATTGTATTTACATGTGGATTAACCATCATAAATGACAACAAAGATAACATTACTAGATGTGGCTATGTCCTTCACCAGTAGTCTGTATCATAAAAATTCATAATAGGACTAAATACATGAGAACCATAAACCGTGTTGGAAATTTGAATATTCAATATATAGATAAAACTCCATAAACAAGAACATATCCTGCAGAAATAGGTTTGGAAATTGTGTCTTCTTCAAAGTTTAGTTATCTGATTCTTGTGGACAGTAAAAGTTTATTCTTGAACACTAACTAGCTCTTTTAGTTACCAGAATGTTAGTCTACTAAGATCCTACTTTAAGGTGGTTGAGAAGTTGAGATATATGTACCATTATTTTTTTTAATTTTTCTGCCTTATGTAGACCTACTGGACTTCAGTAATTCATGTATTATAGTTAAGATTGGCTAGATGTTAAAATAATCTATCCATCGAAAGTTTGTGATGGTACTGAAGCTAACATTTAAAATTATAGATGTTTGATCAAATATACGCTAATCGATTACAGTGCTGTAGTTATAAAATGTATGGAACTCCTTACGAGTAGCGTAGCCAGCCATGTTTTGCCATTAGCGACCGTGCCCCTCCGAGCCGCGGGGAACAAAAGAGAAACGATTGGAGCAAGGGTAAAATTTCCCGTTGCAGAAAATATTCAATGTGAGACATAATAAACCCCGCGCTATTCGGTATATTGCTCTTAAACTAATACAAATCTTCCTAACCTAACATAACCTGTCACTGACCTAGAATTTGGCTGTCACTACTTCTAGAAGCCTTATTACCTTTTACGCCTTTCGTAAAACATTGTTACCTGGCACGAACCTCGTGGTATGCAGAATACTGCTGCTAAACTAACAAGACTGTTCCTAACCTAACATAACTTATCACGGACCTAGAATTCTTAATGCAGAAGCTTTTTTACACTTCCACATCTTTCATAAAACATCGCTACAACAGTCGTTTATCTGCCGAATTCAATCAGCATGTAATCATGTTTGTAATATTGGCGACACTGTAGACTTGGTCCCACTTGGTACGGCCCGGTTGTGAAGGCGATCACCTTATTCTCAAGTTTAGCGAAATATATTTTCTTAGTTCAGTATCAGATCTAATAATCATATACTTGTTCTAAAGTCATTGTTTGCCCTACATTTTTAGTAAGCATTATTTCTTGTCCTCCAAAATCTCTGTAATCATTTTCTGATTAATTTTTTTGCACGAGCCTACATAATGAGTTATCTCATGGCCTACTGGTAATAAAGATAAAATTATGTTCTATAGAATATTCTCTTAACTTTCAGTACAAGACGTGGAACTTATCAAATAGTTACACTACAAGTACGAAATTTAAATATTGGATTTATTTATTGAAAATTGGTTAAAGTTTATTGGAATTTTTCTCAACAGATTTTTTTAGAGATCCTGAAAATCCTATGTCCGTTGTTAGTTATTTTTAGTTATAACTAAAAGCCAATAGGCCAGAGCTTACATTACCTCATTTATAATCCAGCACTGACTGCAGAGATTTAAGTCTTAATTTTTATGGGAAAATGTGCTATGTATATTACACCACTACATGCCTGTGTGGCCACTGAGGGGAGGCAGAGAAAAAAGTCATTTCTGTTCATAACCACAATATGTGAAAAGAAAATTTTAGCTGGATGATGTCAAGCAAGCAAGGAATAAGATACATTTTATTATAAGGAGTGAGACGGGTGAGAAATTTTCTAAGATATTGTCAGTGTGCTGACCACATGCCCCCAACCCTGCCATTTGCCTAGATATATGATGCAGTAATCGGATGGCAGGCCTAATTTCTCAAAGGGATGTAGCACCATAGAGAGCATAAGAGGAATTCAAATAAGTAATTTAACTGCTTACCCATCTCACTATCCCTCCTCATAACTATAAAAAATAATGTAGTCAGTTTATCTGTTTTACCTCCTTGAGATGATGCAAAATGTTGATGCATCAAATAGTAGGTTGTAGTTTTTGAACAGACTTGAAATTAAGAGAACATAAAATAAAAGTCACTAAACAAGAGTAAAATTGCAATTTGAGGGGACCCACTTTTAAAACAAAGTTTGTGTTCATAAAACACGTAATTTCCACAACAACAATTATATACAAATTAAAGATTACTTTAATCGCCAAAATTAATATTTTTATAAAATAACCCCACCCTAACTGCCACTAAACTAATCCCGGTATAATTCAAAATGCCCTACTAAATTAATATCACTGTTCATAACCTAACAGAACCTGTATCTAACACTAATATCACCGTTCCTAACCTAACTGCCACTAAACCAGAATCTAGTTGGCACTACTTACCTTAATGAAGAGGTGGATACAATGAAGCAGCTGCTCAGAAAAAATTATATTCTCTCATATCCACGGGATGATTGCTTTTAAAGAGGAACTCTGCCAAGTTACCTTTGAAATGACCCTTAACTCTACCCCTACCAATCATTGAATTATTTCCATGCTTAATATGCGACCACCTATTTTTTATGTTTTGTGTATGCGCAGGTGGCCGATTATAATCAGGATAATTATTAGGAACCGCACATCTATTAGCCCTATGCACATCTCCATTTTGGGGATCATCAATAAATTGGATGGAATGATTCACTCTAAGGTGAACAAAACCTTAATGCTCGAGACAAACATAGGATTTCCAACAGTTTGAAATAATTATCGTGCCAGGCAGAATCCACTGAGTTATCAAATCAAGCAACATATTCTTGTCTCTTCTCTCCATCAGCACAACAAAAAAATTGTCCCTCTCTATATCCCCGAACACCCACTGCTCTTGAATTATTCTCCCTCAATGGTACTTGTTCTTGCCAAACTTACTCTCGTCTATTTCCACGATTACACCTGGCCCTCCAATCTGATTGCTGTGCATTTGTACCCAATGTTTACAAACCTCACAGCAAAAGGAACTCCAGTCAGTGACACTATTCTTTGCAATCCCCAACTCTTGTTTGATAAACTCTAACCTGGGTTTAGGTACATTGCACCATAAGATAACAAAACAACCTATATTGTAGATTGAAAGTCTTGATTTTTCGAAAAAAGTGTTTCCCTCCCACTCACTTTCCAATTACACCTGTTCCTGCCAAAAGTTTTCGGGAATGAAATAAGATTTTACCATTGTTAATGGACAGATTCGTTTCCCCTGCACATCGTTCTCAAGATATAGTTGCACTTAAAAGCCCTTGGCTTTCGTAGAAAGTAATCAATGCAAGTAAGTCATTATTAAATTGCATGATAAAACTAGTGAAAGTAAGATTGCAGCTAACACACAGTGCACCTGCCACTATACTGATATCTGATAAGCAATGTGCAAGAAGCATCAAATTGGTTTACCTGCTACGCTGAAAAACAAAAGACATTACTTGTCTGTGGAAACCTGCACATCATGAGATGGGTCCCCTGCATTGCGACTTTGCCAAAATACGAGGGCTGGTCAATAAGTAAGGTCTCCAACACTCTAGCCCAAGCTCACAATGTCGGACAAGAGAGTTGGCACCACTGCCATGTCCCGTTATCTCCCCTCTTTCAAACGAGCCATTGCTGCAGCTGCTGAACCTTTTAGTGTCCGAGATAGAGCTGTTTGAAATGGATCTCCCAATTTCCATCCCCGCCAAGTGCGGCCTCCACAAACCCACCTCGCACAAACCTTATGGAACATCACTTTGTCACTAAAAATGGAACCTTTAGAAATGTCAGGCAGCAATAAACAAAGTTAATGAGTAGTGACGCGTCGATCTTGTTGCGCCAATGCATTGACTTTTGCCACCATCTCATCTGTGACGGCTGTTCTTGGTCTCCTACTTTGCTCTTCATCATGAATATTTGACGGCCTTGTTTAAACTCACGAACCCATTCACACACATTTCTTTTCCCCATACATCCCTCTCCATAAACTTCCCAAAGCTGTCTGTGAATTTTAATCGGCAGAACTTTTTTTGCAGTAAGAAACCATATGACTATTACTGTGATAATAGAATGGTTGGCAGGAAAGAATATAAATACATAGGCCTAATTATTATCTTTTTCAAAACCTACTTTTAGGAGCATAATAATTATATTGTTTACTGTGTGCATTAAATAAGTAATTTAGAGGGGGAATATTTGCTGGCGGTGCCCAGCTATGCAAGTTACACCACTGGTCAGAGGCGCAGTCACTCATCTAAATTGTGAGTTGAGCTAGTGCTACATACCAGGCGATTAGCTCAAAACTGATGTAACCAGTCATCAATAGGAGATCCACATTATTTAAATTGTCAAAATAAATTTTGATATCTTTAATGAATTCTCTAGAATCCCCCCCCTCCTGGGTTCATTGCACTACAAAGTGCAAAGGAGCATCCTACAATTTAACTGAGTCAAAATAAAATTACAACCTTGTGTTGGTCTTCTTTTTCTTAAATTATAATCCATGTTATAAACTTCTAATTTTAAATACAACAAAAATATTGGGAACTTACATAATAAACATTTTCTGCAGGAAATGTTCTGGGAATAGCATCTTAGAAAAAGTTATAATATTCAGGTAGATCAGGAGATTAGTTATAATGATTATAGAAGGATTTTTAACAAGAAAAATGTATTTCCTGAGAAGACATTTCCTTAACAATGAGCTAATATGAATTTGAGAAGATTTCACTGTGCAAGCCCTACTTTCAAGGATTTCACTGTTAAATGTCTGGCTCTATTTTTACTAATAACATCTTTTTTTACTTTTTTATGTAATTAAAGTTCATTTTATAAATCTTTTCTCAGTAATATATCTTTACGTAATCTAGCTCTGAAGTCCGCTGAACTATCGGGAGAATGACCCAGTTAACCAGTTACGTAAGTGCACCTGTCTTATCATTCCAAGGTACGGCACGCGTATACTAGCATTCCAATGCTAATGCAAAGTCACAACATCCTACAGGGTGTTCTCAAACTTCTTCACTGTAATTTCACTTCTATCAAAATTCTCTTTTATTGGTGTAAATATTTATTTAGGGCACCATCCACCAATTCATCATCTAACTCACAAATTAAATAATTACCATAATTAATTTCTCTCTCTACTTTATTATTATATTTTTTCTTTTTTTCTTTTTTAAGTCCAGTCACAGTATATTTTATATATATACAAGGTTATATATATGCCTCTCGGCTTAGCTTTTAGATAGTGGAGATAGGGAGGGGTTATTAATATTTAAAGGGGGTTAATATATTTATTTCACCACGTGAATAATAAAGCCACTTTAACTATTTTTTTCAACAAATAACAAAAAAATATTTTATTCAACAATAGTCAGGTTGTTTTGTAGTTGTTTTACAGATCTAACTTTTAATTACACTAGTTTTAATTCTTTATATATTTATGCCAAAGATCCGCTCACCAACAATATATTTGCTACAATTATAACTGTTTATATACTATTATTATCCAAAATCAACATTTACAATATGAAGCACTATGTTAAACTTCCTGCTCTTAATAAGGTTAGTATTCTGAATTAATTTCTGTATTATACTAGTTTACTACCTTCCAACCAATTAAAGTAATTTCTGAATTTATGTTACTGGTTGATTTCCGAATTCCACAATCAAATATTTCTTTCATCAAACATTTGAGGCATCAATAATTAAATTTCACAACAAAGAAACCCTATAAGACCCTACAATGTACCTACTTCTCTTAATAAATGTTCATTTTCAATTATAATGGATTTTATTTTATTTTCTCACCCGACAGGCAATTATGATATGGTCCTATATTAGTTTGTTCTTGTCTGTCCAGTCAAAGAAGAATAAGTTGTTTTTAAAGATAGTAAAGACAATATATCGAAGAATGAAATGGAAATTTAGATATGTATCCACAGATTGAACTATGGCGATAGACCTCCGATACAGTGGCGGTGTCTAGGTTCTGAGTTACAGTCAACCTGACCTCTCCCCTGCAACCGGTGAAATATTAAAGGCCAATAAAAAAACTTAATTTTGATAGGGTCCCTGACAAGTTTCCTAACTGCTCTTGGGGCTGATGACCGCCTTAGACATCGATGAGCGCGGGTAATCTTTCAGTAATTACTACTAACTTGCTAGGTTCGGACTAAACCTACTAATAGACTTAACTTTTGTTTTATTTTCTTTGATACTTCCGGTGTTCACACCACCTTATAGTATCCCCCACCTTAATAATTCTTCGTTATTCTTAATATAATTAATTTCTAACAACTGTAACAGAATTATCAGGTCTCTTTTTCTTTTCTTTCTTGTATTCGCCATCGGAGATTTTACACTACTACTTAACCCTTTATGTTAACTTCCTTTCAACCATTGGTGTATTCGACCCACCTTACTTTTATTTAAAACCCCAATTTACTCAAATTCCTATTCACTTTAATTTCACTACTTCCTTATACTTCCGTTGAATTTCCCTGTTACCTACTTTCAGTACTGTGTGCACATTTTATGTTTCTGAATTCCCTTGAATTCTAATTTGAAACTCTTCTACACCCTTTTTCAGTAACTTCTCTCTGTTTCCCAATTTTGTGTGAAATTCTTTTCTATTCTACCCTAACCCAAAACTTGGATTATACATTTTATTTTTACCATTTATTCCTAAGGTGAGTCACTACCAACCAAACTTCTTTTCTCTCATTCCTATCCTTCTCTAGTTTCACACTTGTTCTACTCTATTCCAAATCCTTCTCCTAGTAAATATCTTTATTAATAAAGCAACTAAACATTACAGGCCAGCATGCCATCCAACATGTAGATAGTCATCTGTCATCTGAACAAAAAACAAGTGGGAGAAAATGTAAAAGCATTCATAGGCTTCTCCAGCTGAACCTAGCTACGTATTCGTTCGTGATTCAACAACTTATGAACGCCCAAAGTATAGAGATTTCTATTTACTATTCCCCTCTTTCTTCTCAAACTACTTCTACCTTAACTTTTCCGACAGGAAGTGGAAACTTTGGATTACTGTATTGCTGTTAAATCTTCTAACATTCCTACTAGTCCTGTTTTACCATTATTTCTACCATCAAAGCCTTCTTTGTTCCTTTAGTAATCTATTAGTCAAATATAAGTTAGAATCTACAGAACTAGAGTTAAAATTTATTTTCTCCCGTTTCCAAAAACAAAAGAAGTGTCTGATATTAATAGTTTTTATACTCAACAAGAAGTAGATTAGTGTTGTTCTTCATTCTTCTTGTCATTCCTTCTTTTGTCGGATGTCCGTTTCCTGTTGGATCCCATTCCAAATCTAAGCATCACATAGACTCGACCCATTTCCTCTTCTCCCAGCGGATGTTCGCTGCCGGCGGCCACGACATAAGCCAACTAACGCTCAGGCTCATTCCCATCCAACAGCTATCTCCATATAGCCATCGGTCGTTGGTTCCCAGTTTAGATGGTCATCTCGGATTATGTCTGACAGGGAACGTCAGGCCACTACGTCGTTACGACTGCCGCTCACTCCAGGCCTCGTCAACCAACTCTTCCTCTCTCCACGACCTTCTACCTCAACCTTCCAATTCTGACTCTCGACTCTGACTGTCTCTCCCTTCTAAAGACGCCAACAGTCGTCTTTTCCAGTTTTCTGCGCGCGCGTGCGCACTTCCCTCTTCCTGCAATTCAAACAAAACTGACACAGTATCGATAGTTTCTATGGTTTTCCTTGTTTATGAATTGTTCCCTCGTGGTCCATATCACTTTTTATGCGTAACGAATTTACAACGTTACAACATATGAATGATCCTTCCGCTGGTAAATGAAAAAGTCATAACATGAGGAGTATCTACTTATAAAATGACAATGCAGTTCATTGTTAAAATTACTTGTCCACTGTTAATTGTTCAAACGTGGTGTAAAAATGTTGTATAGAGTCATCTTGAGATCATACACAAAAGTGTGCTATGAGATTAATTGTGCTATGTAAATAGAACATTGTTGTTTGTTTCATGTGAAAATAAACTGTTAACTGAACTGGTATTTTCCAAATTTTTTTGATTCAACCTAACTTTTTATTTCCTTTTCTAGGTTCCATTGATGCATTGTAGAAACATAATGGTTTTACGTTTGCCTGCTTATTTGTTAATGCATGTGGGTCTTAACTGTGTCCTGATTTTTCACCAATTACAAATACCGGTAATTACCCTCTTCAGTTATTTCAAGTACCATGGCAGATGCACAAGTAGTCAGGTTCGCTGCGTGACATTCTATGGGCATGTTGCCATTTTTCAGTGTGTTCACAATGTGCACAGGCATCATGGTACATGAGAATACATTACTTAGCTTTGGGAATAGACCTATTATTGGCGTTGTCATCTTAGAATTGTATAAAAGGTCTTGAGAAAATTTTAAAAGTTGGAGAAATAATAAATTTTCAGTAAGTAAGGCAGGCCTGCCTGTCACAGAGTGATTCAAAGAGCTGCTTCCCCTACTACCCCTTGTCTTTCCACTCCAGTTAGCCTCTCTCGAGGATGGCATGGACCAGGATTTGGCAGCTAGTACAGTATTACAAGATATAACCATTCCTTCCCACTTTTTTTCTTACACATCACCTGATGTGACTCATACAAGAGTAACACATAGTTTGAAAGGCCGTTTTGGGTGAAGTTTTACTGTACATAATGTAGGCCTTTTATTAAATTTAGATGTAACTGTTTAAGGAAGGGTAAGTATGTGAATATATCTCAATGTAGAAAATAATTATAGAATTCTCTCTGCTCAGGAGATTTTTATGAAAATAACTGGGCAATCTAATAAAATTTATGCTGCCATTTACTTCGGAGAGTTTCTGCTCTCATATAAATTCAGAAATGAATTGTCAGATGAATATTTGAACATTGTTTTCTAGACCCAGAGAGATTCAATAACTTAATATATTGAACACAGATGTTCTGTATATTGAGTGTGCTAAAATATTAGATGCCGCACTCTGGATATGTAGGCCTATTATATATATCATCATCATCATCAATCCAGGGATTAGGCTAAAAAGCCTGTTCCGTCCACACTTAATTATTCCCACCTCTTCATGGGGCGTCCAATGCTTCTGTTCCCTCTAGGCTTATTGTAACGGGGGGGGGGGAAATTGTAAACTCAGATTTATATATGGGAAAATCATGTGGGTTTTACTGTGATGCGACCCCGTCACACACTAAAATACTCAATAAACTGCTCAGTCACAAAACCTGAAGTTTAAGAAGAAACTCGATAATAATGACATACAGCTACCATGAATATGATATAATTATCATTAGAAAAACTAACTGGAAACGGCTTACGGTCCACTACCAGGGGAGAACGTAGATCGAACATCCCCTCAAACAGGAGGACAAGGAGGGAGGATAAACAACCAGCAAACAAATATAACAATATCGGATAACTAGGACAAGAGATTTATTTAGATTTCAGATGAGAAGGCAAAACCAACAGTACATTCAAAATATAGAACAGCAGAATAATTTCAAAGAATCATTACTCAAGGTGATATGTTTTATATTAAATTTTTTTTTACAAGAGAAAGATAAATAGTATCATGATCTGTTTCCAAGAAAGACAGAACTAAGAATATGAAAACCTAATACATATAACTCAGAATAAATTACTATGGGAAAATCTGACCTTGATATATTCAAAAGAAAAACCAAAATACATCTAAGCGATGTACAGAAAATAGGATAACAGCAACCATAAAGTTAGACTATACGTAAAATCTTGAATCTATAAGAGAAATACCACTACGTTATATATGACTCAGAAATTTCACCAAATATTAATAGAATAAATCTCAAAATATTCATTGCATAAAAATATATAAACAGGACTGTAGATAAAATACAATTTACAATACAAAAATCCAAATTCCGTTAAGTTAATTTAATATTCCCAGAGAAATCAAACTAGAGCATAATATATATAACTGAACAGGAAAAACTATGACAAATGCAGAATACAGATCTCAACTAATATTTCACGTAACAATAATTTAGGCCTAAACTGACTGAAATAATAAACCACGGTAATTCCAAAAATACACTGATGTCAGAAGGAGAAACAAAGAGCAAAACCGAAAATCTATTTCAAGATAAAAATATCAAAAAATAAACATGAAACCAGGAGAAATTCCAAAGCGGCATAAATACCAAAGGTTAAGCAAAATCTTTCTAAATTGTCAAACTATAATTTCTAGAAAAAGGTACAGTCACCCAATACAGGACTATAATAAATTTAGATACTCAAACATGACAGCACGGAATATTTAATTAGAAAAGGAAACGGCAGAAAAACAAGATCATGAATACGCAACCCAGCCGGAACTTAAAATTCAGAAAACACGGATACCCAAAGCGTAGATAACCTCTAGATTACCTTAATCAAAGAAATCAGCGCTACGCCGATAATATCCGTAGAATTCCTTCAAATAAGAAAAGGCATAAGGAACGTACTCAGAAAACTTGCTGCAAGGACTGTACCATACACGCGAAGCTCAATATTACGAGAGAAAATATGATGAATCAACTAAGGTATACGAATGACTGCTACAGAATTAGACAACCCGAAAATGCAATACAATAACATGACACTATGCATGAAATTAAATAATATAGTTAACTAGGACTTACGATAGCATAAACGTGACCAACAATAATACATCAGAGTAAAATATGAAATTACGAAAACCGCTATAAATTTTATAACATTTCTTTATTCAATCACAATCACATTGACTAGCATGACCTTATCGTATTTTGGCTATAGACTTAGGACTGTAATTTACGTGTAGAATAAACAGAATTTCTTATGAACATTCAGAACTCCAACATGTTAAATTTAGAAAACTTTATAACTTAGTTAATTCACCGAGACAAGAATAAATCTGGATAGAAAGACAATGCCAAAGAATCAAAATTTACGTAAGCTATAACGATCAGAAAAAGAAATAAGAAGCAACTAGAATGGAAGAAGGCTTAGCGTTTGCACATTTCAACAGCACACAAGGTGAATGACCCAGACCTTGATCTACATGAACGCTACTCGTTATACAACAGTACGTAGAATACGTATAAGTTTTATAGCAATAAAAAAAGGGTTCTATCTTGGAAACAGAGTATGAAAGATTAACTTCATAATCATCTTTTAAAGAACATTAAGTATAATGAAGTGAGCCAAGGATAAAACGTAGAAACGCGATCCCTTGTATGAATTGCCGAGGCAGAAATAGATATTTAATTAAGACATAACGAAGGTGAAGCCTTGCAAAAGAACTGTTGTGGAGCAACTACAGATTGCAAAGATATTAAGTAATATGATTGCCGCAACACAATGAAGAATCAACAGCCTAATTACAGAGTGCAATGTCAGCATTATCTTCGTATAAATAGGACTCGAAATATGTAATAGGGGAGTCAGGCAGCAGCCCTGCCTGTGGCCACGCCGCTCGGGCCTTTGGGCCCGAGAGAAGATTGGAGAGGTTCCGACGACAACATCACCCCGTCAACCCTTCCCGTGTGTGCTGCTAGCTCTGAGAACAACTTCTATAAAAGGTATGAAACTTGTTTATGTTAGTATTGTATCAATGTGTAGAGAGACATCATAAACTATTTGAGTAAATATGAATACTTACATGATTCTAACTAACAGAATAAGAATATATATATTGTTAATAAAGTTGATAGTATCTTTTATACGGATTTTATGAAACCCTAAAAGTATCACATTAACAAACGAATATTTAAATAAAATATCCACCATAACAAATGGTGGAGGCGCCGGGCAGTTACCATATTATGTACCTCGGCATGCCAAGTTTGCCTACCGAATGAAACCCCCCAAATAAAATTGAGAATATGCTATATTTTAGGAAATTTGTAGTAATTAAAGTAGGAATTACATAGTATAATGCAATTAAGATCAATTTTTCTGCTATTGCAAATACGAGTATAGTAGTAACCTTCACACAGTTGTTAAAAAGCTTGCTCATCACACATGCTCACATAACAGCAATCACTGAAATAATAGCTTACTTGCTGAATAAACAAAAATGTATACATCATTCTCTTCTAAGTGAAGTTCCCTTTAAGAATATGACCTGTATGTCAAAATAAATATTTAAAACGTCATGGACAGAGAATGATGTTATTTTATATTTATAAGACGGGAAAAAAGTACTTAAATTTTATTATGAAGTATTTAAAAAAAAAAAGTTTTGTTATTAGTATTATTCGTCTTATTACAGCGTTATTATTTCGTCATTGAATTAATGATTATATTGATAAATTAAATAGATTTATAAACTGTTTGGAAATTTGAAGCAATAATAAATTGGTAGATGTGTTCAACAAGAGAGTGGCATCTAAATATATTAAAAGATTTAATGGGGCATATTTCTATATGTACATTAATAATAATACAACTTGTGAAAAATGAGTCACAGGGACCTATGAATAATATAATTAGCGAGTAAAATACACTTACGAGAAAAGGGACAGAGAGGTCCTACGCCGAAATAAATAAAAGGGACAGAGAGACCCTACGCCGAAATAAATAAAAGGGACAGAGAGGTCCTACGCCGAAATAAATAAAAGGGACAGAGAGGCCCTACGCCGAAATAAATAAATGGGACAAAGAAACCCAACGCCGAAATAAATAAATGGGATAGAGGAACCCAACGCCGAAATAAATAAATAAATAAATGGGACAGAGTAACCCAACGCCGAAATGAATAAATAAATGGGACAGAGAAGCCCAACGTCGAATAAAGTAGGTAAGAGTATAGCCTATAAATAAATAAAAAAAGTGCATTGTAAGTGTGTATGATAATTATGATAGGTCAAAAGTATTAAGTAAAATGCTATATAATGGAATAGCCTCACAATCTACCAATATAATGGAATCATAGCCACGTGCCATTTAACTAACATAAATTTTTCATCTTGATAGAACGCAAGAATTCAAAAAAAATCAGGGACATCTCAATTATTTTGTACATAGAAGTGTCGTTAACTGAAAAAATACTTAGAAAAGTATGAAATAATTTACATAACTGTAACACAGATTAAAGTGACAATTTAAATCAAACATAACATGACATTTAAATAATTTCATTCTTGACAACAACAAAATAAGAATTTTATTCAATGAGGTAAATAGGCTTGTGTGAAAGCAAGATTTTCTAGCAAATGTGGTGAAAATAAAATTATAGTAGCTTATTAAAAGTAAGTCCTACTGTGAAAAAGAATAATATAAGAACTATTTGTTTGCCAAGTGTTCAAATAGCAATAAGTATAAGTTATTTAAAAGATGTAAATATGTATTAAAATTTAAATATGAACAATTTTGTTTAAGAACAAATTATATTATGTAAATAATAGTGATTTTTTATAATAATCTTGCCTTCAAGGAGCAAGCAGTTAAGCTACATGTTGAAATCATGTGTGTCAATGTCTACTACAATCAGCTGACAAAGAATTCGCTGACACCTAGCATTACATCATAATTACTTAAATATACCAGAACTGTGTTATGATTTTGATTGCACATTTTACCAGTTCAATATAATTTTTATGTAATAGAGGAATGTTATTTTCAATAATATGGCAATCATCAATGTTAACTTTGTATGTACCCCCCCCAAAAGAAAAAACACACACACTGTAAGTGTGAAAGCTATATATAAGTGAAAGACATACAATTTTATGTAAAACTTCATAGCACTTTGAATATTTAAATGAATCCTTTATCTTTGAAGACATACGCGTAATTTATTATAGTCCATAATTATGAAAGAATGTCATAATAATATAATTTTCTCTGTTTCAGGTGAGGAACAAATCTGTATAAATCATTTAAATCATATAATTACGTTTCTTTTTCACAATGATTTCACAGAAGCAGCTCGAGAAGAAAAATATATACACTTAAATAATACATTCAAGAATGCATGCAAAACAAATAGAAAAAAATTGGTAATGTAGGCCTACATAAATAATTATAACGGTAAAAAGAAATATACTCATGTGCACAAAAAGGGGCCCCGAAGAAAGAAAGAAAGAAAAAAAAAGTTAACCATCCTTCAATACCATTATACCCACCCTTCCCACTTAAGGATTGTACATTTATAACTAGATAAATTTTAAAAGAAGTATCAATGTATTTTTATGTGTGTAAGAAATGTTATTATGTATTTTAAGGTTTTCAATGTTCTATTGAACATCAAATATCAATTTTACTCATTTTATGGAGATTAGTATGTACACTTCTTAATTTTTAACATTTCAGTAGAAGTGGAAAGAAAAACTCAAAATTCTTATAGAACAGAATTTTTTTAATATTTTGAATTTTGTTTAAAGACAGTTTTTATTTAAAAAAAAAAGTTATTTACACACAAACTATGAATTATAAAGAACATTTAACGTTTAATTTTGTTGTATTGAGATAACAATGTATTTCAAGTTCTATAATAATTTTCTGTTTAAATAATTCCTAATGATGCACATTTTTTTTGTTAACTGTGTGTCACTATTTTGTGAATGAATACTGACACAACATTGCATTCACTCAATTTTCTCATAGAAAAATTTATGTTTAAATAATACAGTAAACTGATTATATTTATAAGAACTGTTATCCTAAGTGACAGTTCAGTGAAACGATTTTACCTGATTGCTGTTATTGATATTATGTCTTATGTTTTAAAATTTCAGAAAAATTATTCGTATTGTTAATAGGCTAATATGCACTTAAAAACAACTTAACTTATTAAGAAAAAAGAGTTTACCAAAATGAAAAGCCAAATATTTCAATATTTTATTTTCTTGTGGATTAAGTGCATATATTTTAAACAGAAGAGGGTTTTATTATTTTATGTTGATACACTGTAATTTACTGATGTAA
Source organism: Ectobius pallidus (assembly GCA_964059195.1). Taxonomy (NCBI): domain Eukaryota; kingdom Metazoa; phylum Arthropoda; class Insecta; order Blattodea; family Ectobiidae; genus Ectobius; species Ectobius pallidus. Next base: position 108,823,474 of record CAXKWD010000003.1, on the reverse strand, counting down.
GCAGCACACACATTCCTTTCTATCCAAGAAGATTCATATTATGCTGAAAAATCAATTCTCCAAAACAATGACCTCCTCATTCTGATATCAACGCAGAAAACGATGAATAGTAGTCCACAGCTGATGTACTGATCTCTGTACAAAACGTATCATCGTAAAATATGGACCCACATGGACCAAGGATCAAGGACCAAGGTACCTACAGGTACCTACACCATGAAGGAGGGAAGGGTGTTGTGGAGCAACTACAGATTGCAAAGATATTAAGTAATATGATTGCCGCAACACAATGAAGAATCAACAGCCTAATTACAGAGTGCAATGTCAGCATTATCTTCGTATAAATAGGACTCGAAATATGTAATAGGGGAGTCAGGCAGCAGCCCTGTCTGTGGCCACGCCGCTCGGGCCTTTGGGCCCGAGAGAAGATTGGAGAGGTTCCGACGACAACATCACCCCGTCAACCCTTCCCGTGTGTGCTGCTAGCTCTGAGAACAACTTCTATAAAAGGTATGAAACTTGTTTATGTTAGTATTGTATCAATGTGTAGAGAGACATCATAAACTATTTGAGTAAATATGAATACTTACATGATTCTAACTAACAGAATAAGAATATATATATTGTTAATAAAGTTGATAGTATCTTTTATACGGATTTTATGAAACCCTAAAAGTATCACATTAACAAACGAATATTTAAATAAAATATCCACCATAACAGAACTATAAAATTAGCTTTAATTTTAATTATGGAGATACATGAACTTACCCAGCAATTCCATGTCTGCCTAAAGCAGACAAAATTTAGAGAAGTTACATCTTGAAGAAAGGCAGCCAACACACTGAGGAGTCTCAACTAGATCAGCGCGGAAGAAAAGAGAAAGGGGCAGAAAACTACTGCGCATGAGCGGACTAGAAAATTCTAAGATCGGCAACTGTTGACGAAAGCAAACACAACGCCCTCTACAAGCCATGATATTCTATGATGTTCCATTCTACTCTTTCCAATTTTCTTTATTCTCGATTATATTTTCATTTAACTCAAATATATCTAAATCTTCCCTTATTATTTCATTTCTTATCTGATCTCTTTTTGTACATCCTTTAATCCTCCTTAAAAACCCATTATTTATATTGAGTCTTAATTATTTTAATGTAGCGTGGGTTGCTTAAAAGTCCCTTAAAGGTAGAGGTAAAACTAAGGGAAATAGGAAATAAAAAAATTATTTTAATTCAATACATTAAAAAGTGTTGACATTGAATATTATAACATTGTATACTAACTAGCATACAAGAAGAACTACCTCAGCTGTTAATAAATAAATATAATTGCAGTGGAAGACAACAGATTATTTCCCGTTTCAATATATATATCGCTTCACAGCATGCCACCACATCAAAATCCGTGATGGCATTTAAAAAGTGTGCATCGCCAAAATCAAATATGATGAAAGTAAAATGTCTCAGTATCCTAATATTACAAGGAAATTACATACATCATAACGTTTCACCCATGAAATGCATTTAGGTGGCAATAAAAATGCAAACCACAACAAAGATTATAATGTAACGCCACAATATATACCGTAACCTAGCGACGATTAGATGCAAATGTGTTGGCAATTTAGTTAACCGAGGCCGACAGGACCGCAATGCATGGTTATTATATAATTCTACCATTCTTGTAGGATAGTATTTGGTTAATTTTACATTGGCTAATCAAGTCGTTTTACTATTCGAATAAAGATCATACCAGGTATTATCCTTACTTACCGGTAAATCAATGTTAATTAAAATGTGTAAGATAATTCCAATTTTTTAATGTTAGTTTGGATAAATAGGAGCCAGGATGTTGGTGATGGAATTAAGATATTTAAATGATTTACAAAAAATATATATTTTACAGTAGCCTCTTTTGTTTCATATTTACTGTCTTGTACCAAAACGTATCGGAATCGGAAATGCACTCAAACCAAATCTTAAAATCCAGCTTCATATGTTTCAGAGGTCTAACTGTTATTAGAATTAAACTATGTTATAGTAATAATTATAGGAAAGTATCCCTAGTAGAAACTAATTTTATAAGCTGTTTTTAACTTTTATAGGGTGTCAGAAAGAAACCCAGAACAGAATCAGTTGGTAAAGGGCAGGGTTAATTTCTGATGATGTGTAAAATGAATGCACGAGAAAGGGTGATGACTGATGAAGAAAGAGGTTAACAGCTCTGTGAATTGGACAATAAGTTAAGTTATCTAATTTTTAATATGTTGCACAAACATCACGCAAAGAATGCGGGCAGGCAATGGGATTTTATTCTTTCACGAAAGTTTAGGTCAAACTAAAATGTCACAAGAACATTATCCAATTAGGTAGACGTCACTGGTTTCTCACATAAGATACTGATTCTAGAGTTCTTATAATAATTATATTTATTATAGCTACAATTCTAGAATGAAAAATTTTGTACATCTAAATTTCAAACTATCACGGAAGCTTGGTTGCTTAAGGAAGGTATAAACCTTAGTGTCTAAACACGTTGCAAATGAAAAAATCTGATTACTTGGCTATAATACATTGTGTCTACCTTTTGACAGGGTCTTGGAAAGAAAAGTGTCTGTAACCTATGACAGTATTCAGTGCAACATTATGGATGACGATGTGAAGGCCTAGACCTGATATGACTGCTGGCGAAGTTGAATTCTGACATCCTATGCTGTAAGTATAATGATGGTATGATTTTTATTTAAATGGAGAAACTATTCTTGCTTTTCTCTTATTTTGAAGATGAAAATGACAGAACAGAAGCCGATATATGTAATTTTAGTCATTTCACTTGACTTTCCAGTTCCTCTGGAAACCACAGAAAACTCTTAAAATGATAAATTCCACGTAGCGAGTTTGGAAGATAACCGAATTAGAGCACATTATTTCTATATATATATATATATATGCAGTCCACTGGGAGGAATAACAACGTGGAGTTGAAAGTGAATCGAGTCTTTATAAGTCATTATGTGAAGTGACATGGCATCATCGTATTTATCACAAACAGTGTTCATGTAACGTAATTGGTTTTTTGTAATACTGTTTCAGTTATTTCTTCTTATTATTCTGATCATAAATGGAGAGCTGCAATGAAAGAGAGCAAATCAAGCATATCCAGTTTCTACTTTGCTTGTACAATTTTTATTCCTGAGGCTTCAAAACGATTATGGTCTTCCACTTCCATGTCTCGGTATGAGGCCAATGTTGTTATTTAGCATTACTTTGATTCATCCCCTTGGATGTACCGCACCTGCAGCTGTCAGTTGGCCCATTAAAACTATGGGGTCTCAGGTGCAGAATAGACTAGGACAGATCTAACTACCATCAAAATAAAGAGACTAGATACTGTTTTTATTGTTTTCAAACAACACTGACATATCCTTTGTACAGTAAAAACACTGTTAATAATAGTTTAAACGTCCGTTTCATGATAAATATGACGATGTCACTTCACTTCGCAACATTTCGGAAGGTTCTTACTGATTCTTGGTGACTAAGACTTAGATAATGACTGACTGTGATTTTCTGGCAAAACTGACTCTCACAACAGTGACAGTTCGACATATACTTATTATATGATTCTGTTGAAGGCGTGATCTGGAAGTTTCAATAATATAATGACAGTAGTATCTTTCAAATCATCAAACATACTGAAGACATTGCCTTCTTTAGGAATTACAGTTATCAATTCCCACTCTTCCGTGAGGGTAAAGCCTTTCTTGGCATAACTTGCTATTCTGTTGGCTTTTAATGCCGCTGGAAAATGTACGAAGAATCTGGTTCGATAAGCAGTTTAATTACATGGGATGAGCAGGTGACATCATTATGTCTCCAGAGCTCTCTTTACTAGAGTTTTCTGGCCTTATACAATATTTTCTGCTATCATTTACGTTCTTAGAAGTGAGTAATTTCTTCTATGATTGACTTTGTCACATCTGCTTTGGATGGATTTATGAATGCAATCTGTAAGACTCTGAGTGTTTGGATTCAAATACAGTAATTGATGGTATTAAAGAATAAGTCCGTCATCCTACTGTAAGAAAGCTTAAATTGGTCACAACATCCTGTTTACTTTCCCTTCACAACAGGTCTCTTTCCTTAGTGCAATAAAGAACTATGTGAACTCTGCAGTAAGATATGCCCTTTCATACTGTACTTGGCATCATGATACATCATTGTTATTTAGGCCTATTATTTATATTGAGTCTTAATTATTTTAATGCAGCGTGGGTTGCTTAAATGCTCCTTAAAGCGAGAGATAAAACTAAGGGAAAAAAGAAATTTAAAAAAATTATTTTAATTATGCACATTAAATAGTGTTGACATTGATTATTCTAATATTGTATACTAACTAGCATACAAGAAGAACTACCTCAGCTGTTAACAAATTATATGTAATTGAAAGGGAAGAAAACAGATAAAATTTAATATAAATTTTCAGCCTTTGTACTAGTATATTCAAACCACATATGACGTATTAAGCACGAATATGAAATACTTGGAAAGTAAACAGATTAAGCTTTTTATTTATGATAACAGTTATACATATTTTTTAAATGCAAGTTGGTTGAGAACGTTCTTTGTTTGATTAAATTAAAATATATATTATATGAAAATGATTTATACAACAAAACACATTTATAGCTAAAACATCACATAACATATGGATCTAAAACCTATTGGAATATTAGTGCATTATGGTTAACCTAGAGTATGCAAGATTAAGAAACCATAAAGATTGAATTGTGAATATCACCATCATCAAAGTTAGGTAAAAAGTGAAATTTTTCTTGAGTGATTAACTATAAGTTATAACGAAGATGGAATTGAAGAACATTTCATTTAAATAAAGTGTGGAAAAACACTTATATCCAATATTAATAAGTTTCATCTTGAATTTGAGGGTGATTTTATAAGTACAACTGCAAGAAGATTTTTTATCCTAAGCCCTCAATAAAAGATAATCAACTATAGAAGCGAAAGATATAAAAGCTGATGTGATTATAGTATTAATTTAGAAATGTTATGAAATGAAGTATTAATTTGCATTTTATTATGTTGTCAATACTAGTTAGGAGAGTTAGGTTAGAAGACCATAAAGTATATAAGATCCAAAGTACAACAATTTATATTTTTTATTTATGTATAGCGTTAATAGGTCAGATTATATGTAAGAGACATTCAACAAATTAAAGCGAAGTAGATCTAAAAGCTGTTAATATAATACCTTGTTTAGATACACATCTCAGTTAGATAGAATTTTACTTGGTTTATTCAAAGAATAATAGTCACACTATTCAATAATTATGAATTCACTAAAATATAATATAATTGCTAGTTACTTATAATATATTTTTAAAAATTTTATATCTAATTAAGCTTAATTGACTGTTAAAAGAAATGTTAAATATAAGACTTATATAAAATTATTTACAATTGTATAATCTTGAAAAGTTTCACATTACACGTCTCATATTATATGTTAATTTATCACGTGTTTTACGTGGTATAGTTATATAAAAGTAGTATGATACTCACTCTCTCAGAGAGTTCTCATGAAGTTCATTAATGAGACAACAGATATATTGCCCATTTTTATAGATATATCTATCGTTTCACAGCATGCCACCATATCAAAATCCGTGATGGCATTTAAAATATGTACATCGCCAAAATCAAATATGATGAAAGTAAAATGTCTCAGTATCCTAATATTACAGGGAAATTACATACTTCATAACGTTTCACCTATGAAATGCATTTACGTGGCAATAAAAATGCAAACCACAACAAGGACTATAATGTAACGCCACAATATATACCGTAACCTAGCGATGATTAAATGCAAATGTGTTGGCAATTTAGTAAACCGAGGCCGACAGGACCGCAATGCATGGTTTTTATATAATTCTACCATTCTTGTAGGATAGTATTTTGTTAATTTTACATTGGCTAATCAAGTCGTTTTACTATTCGAATAAAGATCATTCCAGGTATTATCCTTACTTACCGGTAAATCAATGTTCATTGAAATGTGTAAGTTAATTCCAATTTTTTAATGTTAGTTTGGATAAATCGGAGCGAGGATGTTGGTGATGGAATTGAGATATTTAAATAATTTACAAAAAATATATATTTTACAGTAGCCTCTTTTGTTTCATATTTACTGTCTTGTACCAAAACGTATCGGAAACGGAAATGCACTCAAACCAAATCTTAAAATCCAGCTTCATATGTTTCACAGGTGTAACTGTTATTAGAATTAAACTATGTTATAGTAATAATTATAGGGAAGTATCCCTAGTAGAAACTAATTTTATAAGCTGTTTTTAACTTTTATAGGGTGTCAGAAAGAAACCCAGAACAGAATCAGTTGGTAAAGGGCAGCAATAATTTCTGATGATGTGTAAAATGAATGCACGAGAAAGGGTGATGACTGATGAAGAAAGAGGTTAACAGCACTGTGAATTGGACAATAAGCTAAGTTATCTAATGTTTTTAATTTGTTGCACAAACTTCACGCTATGAATGCGGGCAGGCAATGGGATTTTATTCTTTCACGAAAGTTTAGGTCAAACTAAAATGTCACAAGAACATTATCCAATTAGGTAGACGTCCCTGGTTTCTCACATAAGATACTGATTCTAGAGTTCTTATAATAATTATATTTATTATAGCTACAATTCTAGAATGGAAATTTTTGTACATCTAAATTTCAACCTATCACGGAAGCTTGGTTGCTTAAGGAAGGTATAAACCTTAGTGTCTAAACATGTTGCAAATTAAAAAATCTGATTTCTTGGCAATAATACATTGTGTCTACCTTTTGACAGGGTCTTGGAAAGAAAATTGTCTGTAACCTATGACAGTATTCAGTGCAACATTATGGATGACGATGTGAAGGCCTAGACCTGATATGACTGCTGGCGAAGTTGAATTCTGACATCCTATGCTGTAAGTATAATGATGGTATGATTTTTATTTAAATGGAGAAACTATTCTTGCTTTTCTCTTATTTTGAAGATGGAAATGACAGAACAGAAGCCGATATATGTAATTTTAGTCATTTCACTTGACTTTCCAGTTCCTCTGGAAACCACAGAAAACTCTTAAAATGATAAATTCCACGTAGCGAGTTTGGAAGATAACCGAATTAGAGCACATTATTTCTATATATATATATATGCAGTCCACTGGGAGGAATAACAACGTGGAGTTGAAAGTGAATCGAGTCTTTATAAGTCATTATGTGAAGTGACATGGCATCATCGTATTTATCACAAACAGTGTTCATGTAACGTAATTGGTTTTTTGTAATACTGTTTCAGTTATTTCTTCTTATTATTCTGATCATAAATGGAGAGCTGCAATGAAAGAGAGCAAATCAAGCATATCCAGTTTCTACTTTGCTTGTACAATTTTTATTCCTGAAGCTTCAAAACGATTATGGTCTTCCACTTCCATGTCTCGGTATGAGGCCAATGTTGTTATTTAGCATTACTTTGATTCATCCCCTTGGATGTACCGCACCTGCAGCTGTCAGTTGGCCCATTAAAACTATGGGGTCTCAGGTGCAGAATAGACTAGGACAGATCTAACTACCATCAAAATAAAGAGACTAGATACTGTTTTTATTGTTTTCAAACAACACTGACATATCCTTTGTACAGTAAAAACACTGTTAATAATAGTTTAAACGTCCGTTTCATGATAAATATGACGATGTCACTTCACTTCGCAACATTTCGGAAGGTTCTTACTGATTCTTGGTGACTAAGACTTAGATAATGACTGACTGTGATTTTCTGGCAAAACTGACTCTCACAACAGTGACAGTTCGACATATACTCATTATATGATTCTGTTGAAGGCGTGATCTGGAAGTTTCAATAATATAATGACAGTAGTATCTTTCAAATCATCAAACATACTGAAGACATTGCCTTCTTTAGGAATTACAGTTATCAATTCCCACTCTTCCGTGAGGGTAAAGCCTTTCTTGGCATAACTTGCTATTCTGTTGGCTTTTAATGCCGCTGGAAAATGTACGAAGAATCTGGTTCGATAAGCAGTTTAATTACATGGGATGAGCAGGTGACATCATTATGTCTCCAGAGCTCTCTTTACTAGAGTTTTCTGGCCTTATACAATATTTTCTGCTATCATTTACGTTCTTAGAAGTGAGTAATTTCTTCTATGATTGACTTTGTCACATCTGCTTTGGATGGATTTATGAATGCAATCTGTAAGACTCTGAGTGTTTGGACTCAAATACAGTAATTGATGGTATTAAAGAATAAGTCCGTCATCCTACTGTAAGAAAGCTTAAATTGGTCACAACATCCTGTTTACTTTCCCTTCACAACAGGTCTCTTTCCTTAGTGCAACAAAGAACTATGTGAACTCTGCAGTAAGATATGCCCTTTCATACTGTACTTGGCATCATGATACATCATTGTTATTTAGGCCTATTATTTATATTGAGTCTTAATTATTTTAATGCAGCGTGGGTTGCTTAAATGCCCCTTAAAGCGAGAGATAAAACTAAGGGAAAAAAGAAATTTAAAAAAATTATTTTAATTATGAACATTAAATAGTGTTGACATTGATTATTATAATATTGTATACTAACTAGCATACAAGAAGAACTACCTCAGCTGTTAAATATATGTAATTGAAAGGGAAGAAAACAGATAAAATTTAATATAAATTTTCAGCCTTTGTACTAGTATATTCAAACCACATATGACGTATTAAGCACGAATATGAAATACTTGGAAAGTAAACAGATTAAACTTTTTATTTATGATAACAGTTATACATATTTTTTAAATGCAAGTTGGTTGAGATCGTTCTTTGTTTGATTAAATTAAAATATATATTATATGAAAATGATTTATACAACAAAACACATTTATAGCTAAAACATCACATTACATATGGATCTAAAACCTATTGGAATATTAGTGCATTATGGTTAACCTAGAGTATGCAAGATTAAGAAACCATAAAGATTGAATTGTGAATATCACCATCATCAAAGTTAGGTTAAAAGTGAAATTTTTCTTGAGTGATTAACTATAAGTTATAACGAAGATGGAATGGAAGAACATTTCATTTAAATAAAGTGTGGAAAAACACTTATATCCAATATTAATAAGTTTCATCTTGAATTTGAGGGTGATTTTATAAGTACAACTGCAAGAAGATTTTTTATCCTAAGCCCTCAATAAAAGATAATCAACTATAGAAGCGAAAGATATAAAAGCTGATGTGATTATAGTATTAATTTAGAAATGTTATGAAATGAAGTATTAATTTGCATTTTATTATGTTGTCAATACTAGTTAGGAGAGTTAGGTTAGAAGACCATAAAGTATATAAGATCCAAAGTACAACAATTTATATTTTTTATTTATGTATAGCGTTAATAGGTCAGATTATATGTAAGAGACATTCAACAAATTAAAGCGAAGTAGATCTAAAAGCTGTTAATATAATACCTTGTTTAGATACACATCTCAGTTAGATAGAATTTTACTTGGTTTATTCAAAGAATAATAGTCACACTATTCAATAATTATGAATTCACTAAAATATAATAGAATTGCTAGTTACTTATAATATATTTTTAAAAATGTTATATCTAATTAAGCTTAATTGACTGTTAAAAGAAATGTTAAATATAAGACTTATATAAAATTATTTACAATTGTATAATCTTGAAAAGTTTCACATTACACGTCACATATTATATGTTAATTTATCACGTGTTTTACGTGGTATAGTTATATAAAAGTAGTATGATACTCACTCTCTCAGAGAGTTCTCATGAAGTTCATTAATGAGACAACAGATATATTGCCCATTTTTATAGATATATCTATCGTTTCACAGCATGCCACCATATCAAAATCCGTGATGGCATTTAAAATATGTACATCGCCAAAATCAAATATGATGAAAGTAAAATGTCTCAGTATCCTAATATTACAGGGAAATTACATACTTCATAACGTTTCACCTATGAAATGCATTTACGTGGCAATAAAAATGCAAACCACAACAAGGACTATAATGTAACGCCACAATATATACCGTAACCTAGCGATGATTAAATGCAAATGTGTTGGCAATTTAGTAAACCGAGGCCGACAGGACCGCAATGCATGGTTTTTATATAATTCTACCATTCTTGTAGGATAGTATTTTGTTAATTTTACATTGGCTAATCAAGTCGTTTTACTATTCGAATAAAGATCATTCCAGGTATTATCCTTACTTACCGGTAAATCAATGTTAATTGAAATGTGTAAGTTAATTCCAATTTTTTAATGTTAGTTTGGATAAATCGGAGCGAGGATGTTGGTGATGGAATTGAGATATTTAAATAATTTACAAAAAATATATATTTTACAGTAGCCTCTTTTGTTTCATATTTACTGTCTTGTACCAAAACGTATCGGAAACGGAAATGCACTCAAACCAAATCTTAAAATCCAGCTTCATATGTTTCACAGGTGTAACTGTTATTAGAATTAAACTATGTTATAGTAATAATTATAGGGAAGTATCCCTAGTAGAAACTAATTTTATAAGCTGTTTTTAACTTTTATAGGGTGTCAGAAAGAAACCCAGAACAGAATCAGTTGGTAAAGGGCAGCAATAATTTCTGATGATGTGTAAAATGAATGCACGAGAAAGGGTGATGACTGATGAAGAAAGAGGTTAACAGCTCTGTGAATTGGACAATAAGCTAAGTTATCTAATTTTTTTAATTTGTTGCACAAACTTCACGCTAAGAATGCGGGCAGGCAATGGGATTTTATTCTTTCACGAAAGTTTAGGTCAAACTAAAATGTCACAAGAACATTATCCAATTAGGTAGACGTCCCTGGTTTCTCACATAAGATACTGATTCTAGAGTTCTTATAATAATTATATTTATTATAGCTACAATTCTAGAATGGAAATTTTTGTACATCTAAATTTCAACCTATCACGGAAGCTTGGTTGCTTAAGGAAGGTATAAACCTTAGTGTCTAAACACGTTGCAAATTAAAAAATCTAATTTCTTGGCAATAATACATCGTGTCTACCTTTTGACAGGGTCTTGGAAAGAAAATTGTCTGTAACTTATGACAGTATTCAGTGCAACATTATGGATGACGATGTGAAGGCCTAGACCTGATATGACTGCTGGCGAAGTTGAATTCTGACATCCTATGCTGTAAGTATAATGATGGTATGATTTTTATTTAAATGGAGAAACTATTCTTGCTTTTCTCTTATTTTGAAGATGGAAATGACAGAACAGAAGCCGATATATGTAATTTTAGTCATTTCACTTGACTTTCCAGTTCCTCTGGAAACCACAGAAAACTCTTAAAATGATAAATTCCACGTAGCGAGTTTGGAAGATAACCGAATTAGAGCACATTATTTCTATATATATATGCAGTCCACTGGGAGGAATAACAACGTGGAGTTGAAAGTGAATCGAGTCTTTATAAGTCATTATGTGAAGTGACATGGCATCATCGTATTTATCACAAACAGTGTTCATGTAACGTAATTGGTTTTTTGTAATACTGTTTCAGTTATTTCTTCTTATTATTCTGATCATAAATGGAGAGCTGCAATGAAAGAGAGCAAATCAAGCATATCCAGTTTCTACTTTGCTTGTACAATTTTTATTCCTGAGGCTTCAAAACGATTATGGTCTTCCACTTCCATGTCTCGGTATGAGGCCAATGTTGTTATTTAGCATTACTTTGATTCATCCCCTTGGATGTACCGCACCTGCAGCTGTCAGTTGGCCCATTAAAACTATGGGGTCTCAGGTGCAGAATAGACTAGGACAGATCTAACTACCATCAAAATAAAGAGACTAGATACTGTTTTTATTGTTTTCAAACAACACTGACATATCCTTTGTACAGTAAAAACACTGTTAATAATAGTTTAAACGTCCGTTTCATGATAAATATGACGATGTCACTTCACTTCGCAACATTTCGGAAGGTTCTTACTGATTCTTGGTGACTAAGACTTAGATAATGACTGACTGTGATTTTCTGGCAAAACTGACTCTCACAACAGTGACAGTTCGACATATACTTATTATATGATTCTGTTGAAGGCGTGATCTGGAAGTTTCAATAATATAATGACAGTAGTATCTTTCAAATCATCAAACATACTGAAGACATTGCCTTCTTTAGGAATTACAGTTATCAATTCCCACTCTTCCGTGAGGGTAAAGCCTTTCTTGGCATAACTTGCTATTCTGTTGGCTTTTAATGCCGCTGGAAAATGTACGTAGAATCTGGTTCGATAAGCAGTTTGATTACATGGGATGAGCAGGTGACATCATTATGTCTCCAGAGCTCTCTTTACTAGAGTTTTCTGGCCTTATACAATATTTTCTGCTATCATTTACGTTCTTAGAAGTGAGTAATTTCTTCTATGATTGACTTTGTCACATCTGCTTTGGATGGATTTATGAATGCAATCTGTAAGACTCTGAGTGTTTGGATTCAAATACAGTAATTGATGGTATTAAAGAATAAGTCCGTCATCCTACTGTAAGAAAGCTTAAATTGGTCACAACATCCTGTTTACTTTCCCTTCACAACAGGTCTCTTTCCTTAGTGCAATAAAGAACTATGTGAACTCTGCAGTAAGATATGCCCTTTCATACTGTACTTGGCATCATGATACATCATTGTTATTTAGGCCTATTATTTATATTGAGTCTTAATTATTTTAATGCAGCGTGGGTTGCTTAAATGCCCCTTAAAGCGCGAGATAAAACTAAGGGAAAAAAGAAATTTAAAAAAATTATTTTAATTATGAACATTAAATAGTGTTGACATTGATTATTATAATATTGTATACTAACTAGCATACAAGAAGAACTACCTCAGCTGTTAACAAATATATGTAATTGAAAGGGAAGAAAACAGATAAAATTTAATATAAATTTTCAGCCTTTGTACTAGTATATTTAAACCACATATGACGTTTAAGCACGAATATGAAATACTTGGAAAGTAAACAGATTAAACTTTTTATTTATGATAACAGTTATACATATTTTTTAAATGCAAGTTGGTTGAGAACGTTCTTTGTTTGATTAAATTAAAATATATATTATATGAAAATGATTTATACAACAAAACACATTTATAGCTAAAACATCACATAACATATGGATCTAAAACCTATTGGAATATTAGTGCATTATGGTTAACCTAGAGTATGCAAGATTAAGAAACCATAAAGATTGAATTGTGAATATCACCATCATCAAAGTTAGGTTAAAAGTGAAATTTTTCTTGAGTGATTAACTATAAGTTATAACGAAGATGGAATGGAAAAACATTTCATTTAAATAAAGTGTGGAAAAACACTTATATCCAATATTAATAAGTTTCATCTTGAATTTGAGGGTGATTTTAGAAGTACAACTTCAAGAAGATTTTTTATCCTAAGCCCTCAATAAAAGATAATCAACTATAGAAGCGAAAGGTATAAAAGCTGATGTGATTATAGTATTAATTTAGAAATGTTATGAAATGAAGTATTAATTTGCATTTTATTATGTTGTCAATACTAGTTAGGAGAGTTAGGTTAGAAGACCATAAAGTATATAAGATCCAAAGTACAACAATTTATATTTTTTATTTATGTATAGCGTTAATAGGTCAGATTATATGTAAGAGACATTCAACAAATTAAAGCGAAGTAGATCTAAAAGCTGTTAATATAATACCTTGTTTAGATACACATCTCAGTTAGATAGAATTTTACTTGGTTTATTCAAAGAATAATAGTCACACTATTCAATAATTATGAATTCACTAAAATATAATAGAATTGCTAGTTACTTATAATATATTTTTAAAAATTTTATATCTAATTAAGTTTAATTGACTGTTAAAAGAAATGTTAAATATAAGACTTATATAAAATTATTTACAATTGTATAATCTTGAAAAGTTTCACATTACACGTCTCATATTATATGTTAATTTATCACGTGTTTTACGTGGTATAGTTATATAAAAGTAGTATGATACTCACTCTCTCAGAGAGTTCTCATGAAGTTCATTAATGAGACAACAGATATATTGCCCATTTTTATAGATATATCTATCGTTTCACAGCATGCCACCATATCAAAATCCGTGATGGCATTTAAAATATGTACATCGCCAAAATCAAATATGATGAAAGTAAAATGTCTCAGTATCCTAATATTACAGGGAAATTACATACTTCATAACGTTTCACCTATGAAATGCATTTACGTGGCAATAAAAATGCAAACCACAACAAGGACTATAATGTAACGCCACAATATATACCGTAACCTAGCGATGATTAAATGCAAATGTGTTGGCAATTTAGTAAACCGAGGCCGACAGGACCGCAATGCATGGTTTTTATATAATTCTACCATTCTTGTAGGATAGTATTTTGTTAATTTTACATTGGCTAATCAAGTCGTTTTACTATTCGAATAAAGATCATTCCAGGTATTATCCTTACTTACCGGTAAATCAATGTTAATTGAAATGTGTAAGTTAATTCCAATTTTTTAATGTTAGTTTGGATAAATCGGAGCGAGGATGTTGGTGATGGAATTGAGATATTTAAATAATTTACAAGTAGTATAAGTTTCTGTGTGACGTCACTGGAGGAGCGGAGGAGCAGCTGACCACTGTCCACTCGGAGGAGCAGCTGACCACTGTCCACTCGGAGGAGCAGCTGACCACTGTCCACTCGGAGGAGCGGAGGAGCAGCTGACCACTGACCACTGACTACTGACCACTGCCCTTTGGCCACCTGGGTGCTAGCATGCTTATTGATCATAGCTCTTTTGACGATCTGGATGCTAGCGCCCTTTGCTCCGCCTGTGTAGAACAACGGCCTAAGTGTTTTGTGGAAACTATGGGAATATTGGTAATTATTTGCGAGTTTGTAATATTGCATGTCTCGCTATCGTAGCGGGTGGTCCAGATGCTGTTTGCATCCGCGCGTGTACTAGAATAACCAGCTCACGGCGCGTGGGGTCCAGATGTCTGCTGTTTCGCGTGGCGGAGTTGCGGTGTCTCATCTCTGCATCTCAAAATATCCCATCGTCTTACATATGCATGTGTCGTTCTAAGTAAGCAGTGGTAAAGAGCAGACGCAGGTAGGAGGTGCTGTGTGGATATATGTAAAAGTGACACAAGGGTCATGGCTATCGAAATTGAAGCATACAGGATGAGGATAGGCACATTTGGGGTTAAAAAAAGAGCATGGAACAAGGGAACATCGGGAGAAGATTTAACTAATGTGGCGACCTGGGCCCTGGTGTTAATAGTGCTACTGGTAATTGGAGGAGTGGAATTGAACCCAGGCCCAAATGGCGGGAAAGGCTGCTCAGAAGAGGTCATAAAAAGCCTGGAAAGAATGGAAGAGAGATTAGTGAATAAAATAAATGGGGCTACAAAAGAAGTTAAACAAGAAATAAGAGAGGAGATAGCGAGAATGAAGACGGAAGTGGAACAATTGAAGACAAGAATTGAGAAAATCGAGAATGCAGACCGGCAGATGAACTTAGTTTTCCACGGAATAGAAGAAAGAAAAGGTATCAGTGCCCTTCAGGAAGTCCATGAGCTATTGGAAAACAAACTGGAAGTGCAGATAGTGGGATGGGAGTTCCTTACGGCACACAGAATCGGGAAGATTCCGGGGAAAAGAACAATTATAGCCAAATGCGCGTCCACACAAGTCGTTTTTGCTACACTTAGGAGAACAAACAAATTGAAAGGGACTGCGATATACATTAACAGGGATCTAT
Organism: Ectobius pallidus; assembly: GCA_964059195.1. Lineage (NCBI taxonomy): Eukaryota > Metazoa > Arthropoda > Insecta > Blattodea > Ectobiidae > Ectobius > Ectobius pallidus. Next base: position 108,807,574 of record CAXKWD010000003.1, on the reverse strand, counting down.
CTCTGACGGAGAGAGCAACAAGGAAAAAATTAGTGGAACGAATGAAGCTGGAACGTAGTAACGGGAAGAAGGCTATCATACGAAACCTTCAACTATATGTCGATGGGAGAAAGACAGACCTAAGTAGCAGCACGGTAGCAGCAAGCACCAGGAAAGCTATAACCGCGTCAGCATCGGAAGAGGGTGCCGCGTGTCAGGTTAATGAACGTAGAACGCGTGCAACGACGTTACCAACTGGAGTTAACCGCCAAGAACAGCTGAGAGCAGCAGCTAGTACGTCATCTGTGACGCGTTTCCAGGTTCCTCACGGGCCTTGGAGCAAGGACGAGTCAGCTGCTGCTGGAAGCGGAACCACTGATGACTCAACGATAACCACCAGAAGCCGTACCAGATTATTAAGTTTCAAACAATAGAACTTAGCCGGGAGTTTTCAAATAGTAACTTGTGATGTAGTGTTAATTTAAATAGATTAAGGTTCATTAAGAGTGAATTGCCAAGGAGTATAGGGAGAAAGTAGAATAGTTTAAATCATTATTGTAAGATTAGGATGAAATAATAAGTTAGTGTCTAGTATCACATCCATCACACGTCTCCAGCGTCCATGATAGCGTGTGCCCTATGAAGACATACGATCGGCAGTTCAATCAAGGTAGTGTTTAAGTACTAAAGCTAATGTGATTAATGACGTTGAACTATCTGCCGTGTGTTAATTATGTATGCATGTATTACCTGGAAAAGGACCTGCCAGAAACCGGAAGGTAGGTACGGCTCCTTTTCGAAAGTGTATAACTTAAGGGCCAGTGTAAAGTGTCTTAGAACAAATAAATCATATCATATCATATGCATGTGTCAATGTTGCAGTACATGTGATATAATATTATTGCTAGCTTGCGTATCTTAGCTAGAGTACGGCAGCCACGCGTACGAAAATAACACACAGCTTATCGCAGCAGTGGCCCCCCGCTTGTATACCGACGCCGTACCGACGCGTGGTGACCGTTATAGGCGTAGTCCCTAGCGTGAGCCGATATAAATACATAATTTTTAGTTTAGATGTTACTCTCTGCATGCCGACAAGTCGTCACATGTTCAAGACCGATATAAACCCACGCTATCGCTTTTTTACGTCATAGGTTAGCCGACGTCGGTGGAGAGGTCATCGTACGCTATGAAGAGGCCATATAGAATGTATAACATGATGCGAGAAGACGATCGCAAAAAATCATTCGCAAGTTGGCCACTATCGTTTATCGATGTTGATAAAATGGTTGAAACCGGATTTTATTACACTGGTTACAGCGATATAGCAGAGTGCGCATACTGTCATACGCAAATAGGAAAATGGGAAAAAACGGACGTTCCAGCAAATGAACATAAAAGATGGTCCCACAATTGTGCATTTTTAAATAAAGGTGGCGAGGGATTGGATGTATGCGGAACTGGTGAAGACGTGTGCGGTCATGGTGACCTCGTTGAAGACGTGTGTGGTCACGGCGAACAAAGGCGAAATAATCAAAACTTGGCGTTGTTTTTTATTGCAATAGTATTTACTGTTTATTGCGCATGTGATTGGTTAAAATAAGACGAAATTTGATTGGTGGAAATAAGACGTTCTGGGATTGGTTAGCAGAGGGCTTTAATAGCTGCGAGACGAATGTTTCGTCCTCAGTGTACAGCTAGCCAGGATGATGTCAACAACTACGAAGCGCCCACGTAAGCAGACGCCAAAGCAAGCAGTTGAACTGGATGCTGCCCTACAGGAGCTGATAAACTCCATGCAGGTGACCGAGATACCGAACCAGGCTGCGGGTCAATCTCCGAACCAGGCTGCGGACCAAACTCCTAACCAGGCGGCGGACCAAACTCCGATGGATAAGACCAAGATCCCTCCTATAGTAGCAACGCTGGAGAGATATTCAAATATGGACTTTAATATATCGCACATGAAAATGCTACACGAGTTGGAAATCGGGGCACCGCACCATATAAAGCAGGCACGATCCACCTATACCAAGTACGGGCGCCGCGTTGTTTTGGACCTTCATAACGGCTGCTCAGTATTCTTGCCAACTAGATTTGGTAAACTTACAGAAGACCAAATACAGCAGCTGAACGAAGTTAACCTCTCTATCATATATTACGGCAGAGAAATTAACCCAGGCGGCTACTATTACCATAATGTGAAATTTGTGTGAATTGACTACATAGACATGGTGATGTGTGTAACAGATGGACCAATGCAATGTGCGAGTGTGCGTAGTGTAACAGCTGGACCAACGCAATGTTAAAGTGTATATGGCACAAGCCACGCGTGTGGTCTCTTCAAATCATATATAAAGCATGATACATGCGAAGCTCATCATCAGTATGTCTTCTCAAGAACTAGTACGTCAACTCCAGGACTCTTCGTTTGCAGATATCCCAGACATGGAACCTGCGGTAGAAGAGCAGCCATCACCAGAACCAACAGAGCCGACTATATTATCTACTCTTAAGCGATATAGAACTGTATATATCCCAGAAGTGAGATGGAACAAATCGTTGAGCGAGCTGCAATTTGGACTTGCGTATCCGATAAAGGAAGCTCGTTCCGTGTATACAAGGCGTGGGAGAAGAGTCGTCATAGATTTAAAGATTGGGCGCAGCGTTTTCCTACCACGAAGGTTTGGGAAGTTGAGTGAAGATCAGCTTCGACAGATTTACCAGGAGAAACTTTCATTGATGTACTATGCTAGGGAGCCGACTTCACGTGGTTCCCACTATTACGTTTTCGGATTTGTCTCAGTGTGAAATGTATGAATTGACTACATAGACATGGTGATGTGTGTAACAGATGGACCAATGCAACGTGATAGTGTACGTGGGAGGCATATGCAACAGCTGGACCAATGCAATGTGAAAGTGTATATGGCACGAGCCATGCGTGTGGTCTCTTCAAATCATATATAAAGCATGTTACATGCGGAGCTCATCATCAGTATGTCTTCTCAAGAACTAGTACGTCAACTGTGGGAGGAGATCCCGGACTCTTCGTTTGCAGATATCCCAGACATGGAACCTGCGGTAGAAGAGCAGCCATCGGAGTCAGTAGAACTGACAATATACAATTCCTATGGGCACGACGTGGGGAAGGTGGAGTTTCCCATCCGATGTACCGACATATATGGATTCAACCAAGAACATGTTGACTCGTCACCGATCCTACCCTGCGACAACACGCTTCAAGATATTGCTGGGGACTTATGCTACCACGATAACATCTTCCATAAACAAGTCTGCGATGGTGTCAATCATTTCCACCGGTGCAGGAGGCCCGAGGAGGGACACTACTCAATGTGGAGCATCAAGTGTAAGCCGGAGTGCCACCTTTTCGAGAAGCTGCAGCAAGCTGTAAGTATTATTATCACCACCCCTACCCATTGAATTATAATTTCGTAACACTGTGCTTATAATGTTTTGTTTTTATGTGTTTCAGACAAAGGCAGCATTTTTCCACGATCTTCACTGCAACCAGGGCGATGGATGCAACCTCCCAGAACACACAACCAAGAAAAACTTCGGCAATTGTTTAAATTTGTAATTATATAGAATAAATGTGTGATATAAAAGTAAAACTTGTGTAAAAAATCATTTCAAACCGAGCTCTTCCATTTTATGAATGAAAAAGTTCGGGTCATAACCTTAACCAAAACCCTTACTCCCATAATTCCAACACATGTCATAGACCAAAAGCATGTTCTATCTATTTTTTACAGGAAGCCGTTCACCTTTGGAAGGATTGTGTAAATAAAAAACAGACAATTTTATGAATGAATTTATTTCAACTCATGATTACAAAACTCTTTAAAATTATACCGTGCTTGCATCCAGAGTCTAAGCACCATTACATTGTGTAGGGCACAGTTCATATTAGAGTCATTATGAAAAAGACATTTTGTTTCACAGTCTCTTAATTTGCCAAGCTTCGGTACACCAAGATCTTCCATGTTTATAACAGACCTCTGCAGTAGTTTTTCAAAAAATCTCGCCTTTTCTAGTCCCTTAGAATAAAGTCTGTCTTCACACTGTAATACACTATCAAGAACAGGTTTCAACTCGTCGTAAGGTAAGTATCCACTCTGCCATGGTATCCCATGCAGACACGATTCCACAAACCGCTGACATTTTACATCTGGGTATACGTCTTTAGGCGGTCGCAGCACGAAATGTCCCATTCTGCCATCATGCGATAATACAGCCACCTCTTTAGCCACGAATTCATTGCAAGTTGACTGATAGCCCTGGACATCCAATATGGTGAATTTCTCACACGACATTGGTGATGATGTTGGTCAGAGCAGTATACTCTACGCAGCGATCGTGCAGGATTAAACAGTAGGCCTTTGTGTTTGCTGAGATGGTGTTTGTAGCAGAAATTTCAACTCTCGTAGTGCAGGCTCCAGACTTCAGATCCTCGTTCTGCTTGGTGCAGTCCACCACAAAGAATGGCGCCTGTTTTATAAAATCGCTCCTTTTAAGCAGTGGTGAAGGGGAACGCTCATAGTAAGAATCTTGAAATCTGGCATACATCTCATACAGTAATCCATACGCACCATTGGTGCTGTCTACACGGAAAGAATGGTAGGGATACTTTTTATCATTCAAATATACGGATACGTCCTGTACGTCACCTAAATCAAATCTTGAACCGTTTGCTTCGGCTTTGCTTCTATCAGTCTGAAATGCCACGATAACCATTCTAGGCTTTTGCAGCTGAGGAGAAGTTGTCACATTCCATGAAACGTTGGTTGCTTGTGGTAAAGACGGATGCTCGTACAACTGCCAGCTTCTGAAATATATGGGCAGGGATCGATCGCTTTCCAAGGCGTTTAACAGTTTCAAGCGTTCAATGTCTGATACTTTAAGCATAGGAACAAACCATTCTATATCTGTGAGTTTAATTTTACTAACGGCTCCCATGGTGACATGTATAGTGTTTTTAGCTCTCATCATGACGAGTTCGAGTTTGCAGTTTAACAGAATTTTCTTAAAATCCTCAGCCACACCGAGAAAATGGTTCAGCGGTATGCAAACATTGAACTTTCCAGCTTTTACAATTTCTCCAACGCTCTCATTACTGGGGTGTACCCATCCTGAGTTGTCCAGTCTATCGCAATCTAATCTCGTATAGGAGCAGATACCTTTCATCAAGCTCGTAATACCAGGATTTCTAGTACGATCCACAGTTTCTCCATGAATATTGAGTTTTATTTCATCGAATAAATGCATAAAGCCGTTATTTACAACTTTTCCAGTGTACTCGGCATCTTTGTCGGATGTCACAGTACCACTTATCGAAACGAAACTCTGGCTGAGTAATGCATACAAGTTTTCTGCTTGAATGGGAATTCGTATTTCATCGCTTTCGCCGAGAGCCGAAGTGTTGTAAGGTTTGAATCCATGATACTGTGAATTTTCTATGGCGTCTTCAAATAGTACCTTATCCCTTACGCTTAGAACGTGCATGTTGTAGTACTAAAAAGCCTAGAGATTCCAGATACTTCTTGTTAGCAGATGTTAACTTGCCGACGGTACGCTGATGATTACCGGGTCGAGCACGACGCACCGCCTTATATGCTGGTCCGGCTGGTGAGGATTTATTAAAGTTAAGCCCCATTCTTCCTAATGGCTAGTCTCACAGACACTCGCTCTCCTCTAAAATCGATAAGTCTATCGTCCTGATCCACGAGAGATATGGTAATGTCCGTTATTTTTTGTATGTTGATTAACGGTAGAAATATCAGGTTTGCAGGCGCCTCGGAGATTTTATATCCTGGCGGCACAGTAGGAAAAATTCGTATATGGTGTGTGTCGGACGTCCGTTTAAGAATGATCCCGACGCGATGTTGCATTGAAGTCTTATAGTATTGATGTTATTTATGTCTGGCTGCCTTGCGGAAACGACAGCTTTCATTTTCGGTATTTCATCCGTTGTTGCAAATCCGAGTAAAGGGCCCACGGAGTTTGGAACATTAAAAGAAACGTCGAGAGAGCAATATATTGTCGTGAGCAGAGTATTGGGGTTCACACTGACTCTAAAAACCTCATCAGGATCAAGAGTGGAATTTGTTAATTTTTTTATCATGAGCGCAACATATTCTGAAATATCGCTAACCTCGTACGTCCCTTTAGGGATGGTGATGGCATGTTTATGATTACCTGAGGTAACCGCCAACGAATTGTTACTCTCTGTAACGTTTGGAATAGAGTTGTAAGCGTCGAGCCTCAGCATCGCAATCTCGTAGTCTGCCCCATCTTCCAGCTCGATAGGGGGATAATACGTGTTGGTTAGTTCGGACGTGGATCCGCTTAGAGTGAACGTGCGCATCGTTTTAACACTTGTATGTCGGAGGTGAAGGCTTTTATAGTAAAAATGCTAGACATAGGTGACCACAAATCTCGGTGTTGTATTTTTGATAGCGTGTAAAGTTGTAATATAGTTTAGAATGCGGACCAGTATAATTTACAATTTCTGCAGGAGGAGGCAAGTCTCCATAGCTGTCGAAATAAAATGAACGGCTACCACACTTTTTCATCGCTACCCAATGCGTCCCAGGCCCTGAGGCATCATCGAGATTGACAATGATTCGTTCCTGTTTATGAGGCTTGGTAGGTAGCTCGTTTCTCATGTACACTCCTCTGAAATGTGGAATACATAGCTTTTTCGCATATCGCTCCAAGTCGTAGTTAGTTAGGGCTTTTTTTTAAGACGGATTCCACTACCAGATGGATAAGGTTTTAAAAATAGTCCCTTGCCATCTCTGTGCTGGCGTATGAGCTCGTCGATCCCATCCTTATTTCCCAAGGCAATGCTTTCCAGCATGCGGTTATGGCGTACATGTTCTCCAAGCTGCTTCTTGTCGTTTTTTGCTGAATTAACAGCTTTAGCAATCTGTGCTCCTGCCCCACCTAAAGCCCCGAGCGCAGACAATCCAGCCAAAATGGGTAATATCGGCAATATGCCACCAATTTTTTTTAGGCGACTTCAAAACTCTCTTCTTTTTCTTGCTTTTCTTCTTTGCTGCCACTTTTCTGTATGCAGCCTTCAGTTTCTGAATTTTATCCAGTCCAGCTCCCATTTTAACCTTCCCCTTCATAATTTTAGAAACGGCGTAAGCTGCTGCACGCTCCCCAAGGCTTGCGTCGGAAGCCTTAACACGGTTAGAGGCCTGTTGTGCCAATTTCAAGTCTGCCTTATGTCGATCGTTTATATCCGAGCTCTGTGCGTAGCTTATATCGTGTAACTTACAAGCTTCGTCCAAAGGATTGATTCCTGTATCGCCTCTTTTCAAACGTTTCTCTAGTTTGGTGCCCGGTCCGCAAAATCTGTACTTTGGTATGTGCAGTTCCACAGGCAGTTTATTAATGAGCGTATTGATCACTCCTTCTCCACGGCGACGTTTACCTCGTTCTATTCGCGGAGCCATACTGACCTCAACGTCTGCACGGGTTTGCCTTTTATAGGTATAAAAGCGGCTGCTATTACACTTTGCCCTGTTCACACCATGAAGTTTGAGAAGCAAAACGTATCCTTAGAGGTTCGTCCCATAGAGCAGACGGCTTCGATCCATGAACGCAAACATAGCATTTTACTACCCGACAGCATACGATGTATTATCTGCGGGCCTAGCAACTCGGGAAAAACAAACGTGTTAATAAATATTCTTCTACACCCCAACGGCGTAAAGTTTTCAAATGTCTACATTTTTTCAAGATCGCTGTTTCAGCCTAAATATAAAATGCTTGAAGAAATTTTAGCCAGAGTTCCAGAAATCGGTTATTACAAGTTTGATAACTGTGGGGATGGTATGCCAGAGCCTCACCAAGTACGAGAAAATTCTGTGGTGATATTCGATGACATTATGACTGAACCTCAAAGCCCCATAAGGAATTATTTTAGCATGGGAAGACATAACTCGCTAGACATGTTTTATCTAGCCCAGTCGTATGCGAGGATACCTAAGCATCTTATAAGAGACAATTGTAACTTGCTGATTGTATTTAAGCAGGACGCGTTAAATCTAAGGCATCTTTACGACGACTACGTAAATGCCGACATGACGTTCGATAAATTCCTGCAAATGTGTCGCGAATGTTGGTCTTCGGAAAAGTATGGATTCCTAACGATCTGCAAAGAGGACTCTGTAGACCGAGGGAGGTATCGGAGGGGAATGGACGAGTACGTTGTTATATAAAGACGTGCAAAGTATAGTGGATACTCACAATGGATGATAGAGGACTCATACGCGCATGCAGAGGGGCTATGGGCGTTGACAGATTTGGATCGCCGTTAATTGCGCGATACATCGATAAAATAGCACTGCCTCGAGACGCAGTAGGCAATTACTCGGTCAAAGGTAAACGAATACGCTACGTTGGCCATCCCACAGAGAACCACAATGCCGCGACGAAGGAGTACGTGGACAAGGTTCTGGCGCAGAAAGATTTTCACAAAAGTGATGGTAATATTGATTCTAGAAACTTTGAATTGTTTAAAACCACGACCCAAGTGCTGAATAATTTTAAAGATATGATAAACCTGCTCATCCATCATCAGTCGCAGCTCAGAGACGATGTTACTGCTTTAAAATACCTCATGCAAAGAACAGCTGGGGCTATGCAGAACATGTGGCAATCCAGTTTTTTTCAACTCTACAGTGGCACTCGTCTAAAATTAATTTATGATGGAAGAATCACGGTTGTTGACATGGACGATTCAGACGATCTGAGTACAACGTTAAATGGAGCAGCTGTTGACATTAAACAGCCTATCCATGTCTCGAGAGGCGATATGTTATTGTTTAAGACGGGCACTTTTTCGCGTGAGGTCCCCATCACGATCGAATACGTCTATAAAACGCGTGAAATCACAAAAATAGACAACACTCGAAATGAATCCGTCAATGAGTGATGACCAGAGGAGAATTAAGGAGGAAATTGAAAAACATACCAATTCTATACGAACAAAATATTTATCATTAAGAAAAGCCGATCTTCAGTCGAAACATGAGTTTTCAGACATTGTACAACCTATAACGCAACCTTTGGAACAGCTCGTCACTCTGAGTAAAGACAAATCAAAGCAAGATGAAAAGGAATACGAGCCTGAACCCTATATGGAGCAGACCCCTGTAAAACACTACAAGTCTATGTTGGAAAGCGTATATGGTCGTGTGTCTGGGGGTTATATTCAGAAACTAGTTCAATTGAGGCCTAGAAACGTGGACACCATATACGGTATAAAATGGCATCCAGACAGACAAACTTTCTCGATCGGGGCACTCCCTCTGTCGATAAGAAACGATACCATATATGTAGGCAATAAGAAATACCATTCCCGCCGCGGATTAATGGAGTTGCTTACCAAAAGCATACCCGACCCTAAGTTACAGCGATAACGACTTGGAGACCTATAAGGAAATATTGGAGAGGTCTAGCGCTCATAAAGTCGGCTATGATGATAACGAAGAGATACGAGTCTCAAACAGCCAGAAATTTAAAAACGTTATTAGGCGGTTATTTCCTGAGGATGAGGAGGTCGAGGTAGACGGTGATCTCAAGACTAAAAAACCAGTCAGGGGAAAAGGCCTGTGGAAGGACTTGCATACGAATCGCAAAATAGACTATAAATACTGGGACGACCCGAATGAACTGGTTCATAGACTGCGTTTGTTGGTAGCATCATCTGAGGCTGGGAATCACTCGCATAACAACGAAATATTGGAGATTATAACAGAGTTAAGAGAAAGTGGTGTGATACAATGAGCAAACGCGAAATTGCTTACGAGCTTCATAAACCTGCTCGAATAAATTATCCAAGGCGTCACGTGACAATGAAAGGTTTAAATGATTTGTGGCAGAGCGATCTGATTGAAATGATCCCGTATCATAAGGAAAATAGAGGCTTTAAGTACATTTTAGTCTGTATAAATGCGTATTCCAAGTTTGCGTACGCAAGGGCATTGAAGAACAAAACTGGAAAAACTGTTACCGCAGCCATGAATGACATACTTCAATCTGTTAAAACACCGCCTACAAACCTTCAGACCGACATGGGGAAGGAGTATTATAACGCTAATTTTAAAGCCTTAATGCTGAAATACGGCATCAACCATTATTCTACATACTCCAACGTTAAGGCTTGCATTGCTGAACGTTTCATAAGAACTCTTAAAACAACCATGTACCGTGAATTTTCTGCCAGGGTTAGTTATAAGTGGATCGACATGCTGCAAGAACTCATTAGGAAATACAACGATAGGTTTCACACCACCATTAAGATGAAGCCTAACCAAGTCAAGGACGATAGCCTGCTGAAAACTGTGTATCGGTACAAGGAGCCATATATGAAGCCAAAGTTTGCTAAAGGCGACTTTCTAAGAGTTTCAAAACATAGGAAAATGTTTAAAAAAGGATACTTACCATCGTGGACTACGGAGATTTTCAAGGTGCATGGAATCCAAGCCACATCTCCACCTACTTATCTGCTACAGGATTTGGATGGCAACAACATAGAAGGTGCTTTTTATGCTGAAGAACTCCAGAAAACAAAGTTTCCAGACACTTATTTAATTGAGAAGGTGCTACGTCGTAAAGGAGATATGATTTTGGTGAAATGGATGGGTTTTCCTGCGTCCAAGAATTCATGGATTCATAAACATAACATTGCAGATGCGTGATACAGGATGAGGAAGGAACACTTGTATTTTTTTACTTCATTAAAGACTCAAGGATAGTCATGTGTTTTTTATTTCCATTCCTTTGCCTTTGACAAAGCCCTCACAACACACAGCATAATACATACACCCACGCAACATACACATGACACAAAGCATTATACACTACATACACAAGACACAAAGCATAATACACAGGATACATAACATAATACATTTTTATTTACATACACAAGACACAAAGCATAATACACAGAATACATAGCATATTACATTTTTTATTTACATACAGGACTCTGACACTATATACATTTTTACACTTTACATCTTTTAGCTGGGGGTCCCTCATCAACATCAGCATCCCTGATTTTGTAATGCCCGTGAGCAAGAGTATTTACGCCGTTGGGTAAAATGTAACGCTTGTCATCGTTGCTAGATAAAGTGACTTTATTCACAGCAATCGAAAACACGTTATGTTTAAACGATCTGATAGATCTATTTACCGAGAATGTTGATTGTCCGCTCTGAAGACAGCCAACATAATCTTCAAAGTTGACATCTTTGTCAATAACATTTTTTCTAATGCCTTTCAATTTCTTTACGGTCATATGATTAAATTTTATAGCGTACATCTTTGCTCGCAGGCCTACAAATTCACTTATAGTATGACCAGCACCTTCATCCTTGAATTTACCAACCACCGCCTTGTTTTTGGGGGAATACAAAGGATGTTCGGGTGGGTAGACGCTAGTATCCAGCTCATCTCGGAAATGCATCATGTCACGGAAGAGGTCATCCGTCTCGATCTTGTATATGAAGCTATCAGTATCCATGTAGCACAGGTTAATTTTGTTTTGGAAATACCTACTCATGGTATCATAATGAAAGTTATACATTCTGACTTTGGATATTTCTAATATGGACATACCGACATAGATTGCTTTGTCAAACACCAAGCTAGTTTTAGCAAGATGGACACCGACCAAATTCTCGCTGAATATGGTTCTATCTAAAAAGCTTGGCTTAGCCACCAGCTTTCTAATTAAATTTTGATCTGAAACAAGCCTAAAGTTCATCCTTTTCCGTACATTTTCCATTGTCTTGCCAAAAACGGCGTTATTCATCAGTTTAAAAAAGTCTTTTTCAAAGTTGTTGGCTGCAGCCCTACGCTTGGCTGTATTAAAGTCAATGTAAGGTTTCAACCAGCAGCTTTGGTGAAATTCAATAATTCTATGGATCTTGGATAACCTCAGTCCGTGTTGTAATGCTTGTATAAGCACAGAATAGTGAATGACATAATTTTGTTTAGTTTCAAGAGTCGTCAAAAGCTTTTTGTTTTTACTACCCGGAGGACACTTCATTTCTGCACAAAAGGGCAGATCAGTATGAGCGTCGTGGAGGTGATCTGGATACTCAATGTCTACCTCAAGGACATATCCCAATTTAGAATTGCTCGGTATGGACATGACGTCAAAGGACGCTATCTCATCTTTCTCAAGCCAACGGAAATTACCAGTAGGCAACGCTTGAGACATGGCGTAACCATAAAGGTTATTGGCGTCGACGTAGTAAAGGTGAGAGCTCGACTTTGAGGCATCGTAGTCGGCGGAACAAGGGATATTTGCCACAGCGTGTCTCGTTACACACTGACAAATTCCACCTCTTATCCCGCGTTCAAACAACTGAATCATGTCCATATCGGTCAATAGCTGTAATTTTACCTCTGTGAACTTTAACATGGATGCATAAGCGAATCCGGGAGCGGTCGAATAGTAGAGACAATCTAACCCATAGGTATCATGGCACATTTGCCTAAAATTCTCAAAAACGTCTGTTAAGATCAAGACATCAGATTTCAAATATAAGTCTGAATATTCCCCTAAAGACTTGACCGAAAATGAATTCCAGACATTAACAGCATGAGAGTAGTCTCGATCTGAGACACCCGCATTGCTGAGTTTGTTGTAAAACGCCTCTTTAGGCGGTAATTTTGTCTCATCAAGAACTTCGTAGGACGACACATAGTCGTAGGGGAAGACCCCCTTTCGACATACCAAATCGGTTTTGTCACCAAACGAATTTCTGGTTTCTATAAATTTCTGCTTGGGTAGATTGTCCGCTAGCTTCTCCAAGCTACTGGCCATGAATCGGAAAGAATCTATAAACCGCAACTCCATACCTCCCCGCTTCAAATAAGAGGAGGGAATAAATTTAGAAAACGATACATACTTCTCCTGAGTATTGCAAATGACGTTAATTCTATTCTTGTCAAAGCCTAACTCTGTCACAATGAAATGAGCATCGTAATTGGAGAGGTTATGCAACACGACAGGGACGAATGTCTGATTTCTGTAATTTAGATTACAATTCCTGTGAGCGGCCCCTCTGAATCGCCCGCTAACATGACAGTGGTCCCTGACTTTATAGTTCACTTCGGTGAAATTACCATGCTTACAAATGTGGCAGATGGTGCTGTTCATATACAGTTTGTTTTCATCCGGCGTTAGAGGGATCATAGGTTTGTTTATGCTATGTAACACTCGATCGATGATTTTTACATCGGCTACAAGCGATCGCATAAACTCCCCGCTGCAGTCTTTCCCTCTAAACAACCGTAACTGTGAAAACGTACCCTCCGCATCTTTGATAAAATAAGAAAAACTAAACGGAGTATGTTTCTGATAAGGTGTGGTCCAAGATTTTGCGGGGTCGTTTAAGCACCCCGAAATCGGCTCCAATAGGCATTCGAAATCAGCATAGATAACAAATCTAATTTTCTGCGAATATTCGTGCTTATTAAAGCAAACTTCGGGGTTCTTTGGAATCTCGCATCTGACAGGAGTGAAAGAATTGCATAACACTAGATGTTTAGCCAATCTCTCATCTGCAGATTTACCCTCGTACGACTGGAAGTGCGTAAAACATCGTTTGCACACTCTGATCTGACGCTTGTCGGATGTTATGTAAGGTTTTACAAATGCATCGAAATCGGAAATGACTATATAATGAGAATTTTGCTCATTGCAAACATACAAAAGGTCTCTATGGTCCGCGAGTTGATTTTCTACAATTTTGATAGGAAACACGTAGTGCGAAATATTCTTCCCATCACGTTTTTCCTCTAGGCCGAAAACATTAATAGAAATATTATTCCTTTTAGAAAACTTGTCGATATCGTGTAATGAAACGGGGAATTTTACACAGCTCCAATCGTACTTCTCACCCAATTCGGGTTTGTTGAGGTAACTTGTCCACAAATCCTTGTCAGAATCTATAAATTTAGACAAAACGCAATATTTAAAACAAAAATCATCATCGTTCTGAATGTTGATGAGGGAGTGTAGGTGGCGGAATTCTACAGGTAGAATCATATGACCACGCCCCGCAAATGGGACATGTTCATTGATGCGCACTTCTATTTTAATCAATTTTTTGTAGCACCATCCAGAGCCACGCGTACTATGCTCCTCTTGCTCCTTTAACAATTTCGCGATGTGGTTGGATACGGCTTCATGGATGTTAGATGTTCTGTACAAAATTTGGTTTCTGGTTTTAAAATTATACAATGCCGACTGACCATCTAAATTTGCAAAATCTGACTCTACAAAAATATTAAATTTTACGGAGGTAAATTTTAACAAAGCCGAAGTTAGAATGAGAACAATTTTTTGATGGAATGAAGCAAGAATCGTCTCCATGTCGCCTGAGGGAATATCTGTTACGGCGTAAGTGGCTATTCGAGACTTGAAAGCAGACTCGAGCATGAAAAACTCACTTTGATGTTGTGAAGACTCGCTGCCTGCGTCATGTCTCGCGTTGCCATTCCCCGCTCTGACCTATAAAAATAAAATACGAACATGTGTTATACACGTTTACGATGAAATGTGTAATGACATAAATGTTTTTTTAAAAACGAACAATGTATTAAACGTACCTCTAATCGAGCAGGTTCAGGAATCCTGGAGGTACCGGCTTCGATCCCAGATGAGGCCCCGGCTTCGGCAGGTCCATGCCTGGTGGCGTTCAATGCGGATGTGCCATTCCCCTCTCCGATCTATAAATATAAAATGAGAACGTATGTTACAACACCATATATATTTTACATTTTGAAAAAAACAGATAATAATAATATTAATAATTAAAAATATGATATATGTGATATTGAAATTATAAAATGTACCTCTAATCGGGCTCCATCACAGCGCGCCGGAATCCTTGAAGTCTCTGCTCCGATTCCTGAAGTCCCGGCTACAGCAGGGAAATAGAGGTGAGCTGCCAGGTGGTACACTCCCTCTCGTCTGGCTGCGTCCCTCGTAGCTGGGTGATGAAATTTCTCCCGGTGTTCGCTTAGAACTCGCGACGATTTAAAGGTGACAAAGCAGATGTCGCAAGTAAAGGTCACGTCGGAATGTTTTTCACGGATATGCCTTGTTAAGTTGTCCTTGCGCGTGAATAATACACTGCAGGTGTCGCACTTATACTCCGATTTAACATGGTGTTGGTTAATATGCCGGTTGAGATTGCGTTGATGTTTAAATGCTGAAGCGCACTCCTCGCACTTGAAAAATGAAGTAGTAGCTTCCATCTCGGCTTCTAACGACTGAATGATACAAATCGTACGCGGGTTATGTATTTATAACGGCTCACGCTAGGGACTACGCTTATAACGGTCACCACGCATCGGTATACAAGCGGGGGGCCACTGCTGCGATAAGCTGTGTGTTATTTTCGTACGCGTGGCTGCCGTACTCTAGCTAAGATACGCAAGCTAGCAATAATATTATATCACATGTACTGCAACATTGACACATGCATATGTAAGACGATGGGATATTTTGAGATGCAGAGATGAGACACCGCAACTCCGCCACGCGAAGCAGCAGACATCTGGACCCCACGCGCCGTGAGCTGGTTATTCTAGTACACGCGCGGATGCAAACAGCATCTGGACCACCCGCTACGATAGCGAGACATGCAATATTACAAACTCGCAAATAATTACCAATATTCCCATAGTTTCCACAAAACACTTAGGCCGTTGTTCTACACAGGCGGAGCAAAGGGCGCTAGCATCCAGATCGTCAAAAGAGCTATGATCAATAAGCATGCTAGCACCCAGGTGGCCAAAGGGCAGTGGTCAGTAGTCAGTGGTCAGCTGCTCCTCCGCTCCTCCGAGTGGACAGTGGTCAGCTGCTCCTCCGAGTGGACAGTGGTCAGCTGCTCCTCCGAGTGGACAGTGGTCAGCTGCTCCTCCGCTCCTCCAGTGACGTCACACAGAAACTTATACTACTTTTACAAAAAATATATATTTTACAGTAGCCTCTTTTGTTTCATATTTACTGTCTTGTACCAAAACGTATCGGAAACGGAAATGCACTCAAACCAAATCTTAAAATCCAGCTTCATATGTTTCACAGGTGTAACTGTTATTAGAATTAAACTATGTTATAGTAATAATTATAGGGAAGTATCCCTAGTAGAAACTAATTTTATAAGCTGTTTTTAACTTTTATAGGGTGTCAGAAAGAAACCCAGAACAGAATCAGTTGGTAAAGGGCAGCAATAATTTCTGATGATGTGTAAAATGAATGCACGAGAAAGGGTGATGACTGATGAAGAAAGAGGTTAACAGCACTGTGAATTGGACAATAAGCTAAGTTATCTAATTTTTTTAATTTGTTGCACAAACTTCACGCTATGAATGCGGGCAGGCAATGGGATTTTATTCTTTCACGAAAGTTTAGGTCAAACTAAAATGTCACAAGAACATTATCCAATTAGGTAGACGTCCCTGGTTTCTCACATAAGATACTGATTCTAGAGTTCTTATAATAATTATATTTATTATAGCTACAATTCTAGAATGGAAATTTTTGTACATCTAAATTTCAACCTATCACGGAAGCTTGGTTGCTTAAGGAAGGTATAAACCTTAGTGTCTAAACACGTTGCAAATTAAAAAATCTGATTTCTTGGCAATAATACATTGTGTCTACCTTTTGACAGGGTCTTGGAAAGAAAATTGTCTGTAACCTATGACAGTATTCAGTGCAACATTATGGATGACGATGTGAAGGCCTAGACCTGATATGACTGCTGGCGAAGTTGAATTCTGACATCCTATGCTGTAAGTATAATGATGGTATGATTTTTATTTAAATGGAGAAACTATTCTTGCTTTTCTCTTATTTTGAAGATGGAAATGATAGAACAGAAGCCGATATATGTAATTTTAGTCATTTCACTTGACTTTCCAGTTCCTCTGGAAACCACAGAAAACTCTTAAAATGATAAATTCCACGTAGCGAGTTTGGAAGATAACCGAATTAGAGCACATTATTTCTATATATGCAGTCCACTGGGAGGAATAACAACGTGGAGTTGAAAGTGAATCGAGTCTTTATAAGTCATTATGTGAAGTGACATGGCATCATCGTATTTATCACAAACAGTGTTCATGTAACGTAATTGGTTTTTTGTAATACTGTTTCAGTTATTTCTTCTTATTATTCTGATCATAAATGGAGAGCTGCAATGAAAGAGAGCAAATCAAGCATATCCAGTTTCTACTTTGCTTGTACAATTTTTATTCCTGAAGCTTCAAAACGATTATGGTCTTCCACTTCCATGTCTCGGTATGAGGCCAATGTTGTTATTTAGCATTACTTTGATTCATCCCCTTGGATGTACCGCACCTGCAGCTGTCAGTTGGCCCATTAAAACTATGGGGTCTCAGGTGCAGAATAGACTAGGACAGATCTAACTACCATCAAAATAAAGAGACTAGATACTGTTTTTATTGTTTTCAAACAACACTGACATATCCTTTGTACAGTAAAAACACTGTTAATAATAGTTTAAACGTCCGTTTCATGATAAATATGACGATGTCACTTCACTTCGCAACATTTCGGAAGGTTCTTACTGATTCTTGGTGACTAAGACTTAGATAATGACTGACTGTGATTTTCTGGCAAAACTGACTCTCACAACAGTGACAGTTCGACATATACTTATTGTATGATTCTGTTGAAGGCGTGATCTGGAAGTTTCAATAATATAATGACAGTAATATCTTTCAAATCATCAAACATACTGAAGACATTGCCTTCTTTAGGAATTACAGTTATCAATTCCCACTCTTCCGTGAGGGTAAAGTCTTTCTTGGCATAACTTGCTATTCTGTTGGCTTTTAATGCCGCTGGAAAATGTACGAAGAATCTGGTTCGATAAGCAGTTTAATTACATGGGATGAGCAGGTGACATCATTATGTCTCCAGAGCTCTCTTTACTAGAGTTTTCTGGCCTTATACAATATTTTCTGCTATCATTTACGTTCTTAGAAGTGAGTAATTTCTTCTATGATTGACTTTGTCACATCTGCTTTGGATGGATTTATGAATGCAATCTGTAAGACTCTGAGTGTTTGGATTCAAATACAGTAATTGATGGTATTAAAGAATAAGTCCGTCATCCTACTGTAAGAAAGCTTAAATTGGTCACAACATCCTGTTTACTTTCCCTTCACAACAGGTCTCTTTCCTTAGTGCAATAATGAACTATGTGAACTCTGCAGTAAGATATTCCCTTTCATACTGTACTTGGCATCATGATACATCATTGTTATTTAGGCCTATTATTTATATTGAGTCTTAATTATTTTAATGCAGCGTGGGTTGCTTAAATGCCCCTTAAAGCGAGAGATAAAACTAAGGGAAAAAAGAAATTTAAAAAAATTATTTTAATTATGCACATTAAATAGTGTTGACATTGATTATTATAATATTGTATACTAACTAGCATACAAGAAGAACTACCTCAGCTGTTAACAAATATATGTAATTGAAAGGGAAGAAAACAGATAAAATTTAATATAAATTTTCAGCCTTTGTACTAGTATATTCAAACCACATATGACGTATTAAGCACGAATATGAAATACTTGGAAAGTAAACAGATTAAACTCTTTATTTATGATAACAATTATACATATTTTTTGAATGCAAGTTGGTTGAGAACGTTCTTTGTTTGATTAAATTAAAATATATATTATATGAAAATGATTTATACAACAAAACACATTTATAGCTAAAACATCACATAACATATGGATCTAAAACCTATTGGAATATTAGTGCATTATGGTTAACCTAGAGTATGCAAGATTAAGAAACCATAAAGATTGAACTGTGAATATCACCATCATCAAAGTTAGGTTAAAAGTGAAATTTTTCTTGAGTGATTAACTATAAGTTATAACGAAGATGGAATGGAAGAACATTTCATTTAAATAAAGTGTGGAAAAACACTTATATCCAATATTAATAAGTTTCATCTTGAATTTGAGGGTGATTTTAGAAGTACAACTGCAAGAAGATTTTTTATCCTAAGCCCTCAATAAAAGATAATCAACTATAGAAGCGAAAGATATAAAAGCTGATGTGATTATAGTATTAATTTAGAAATGTTATGAAATGAAGTATTAATTTGCATTTTATTATGTTGTCAATACTAGTTAGGAGAGTTAGGTTAGAATACCATAAAGTATATAAGATCCAAAGTACAACAATTTATATTTTTTATTTATGTATAGCGTTAATAGGTCAGATTATATGTAAGAGACATTCAACAAATTAAAGCGAAGTAGATCTAAAAGCTGTTAATATAATACCTTGTTTAGATACACATCTCAGTTAGATAGAATTTTACTTGGTTTATTCAAAGAATAATAGTCACACTATTCAATAATTATGAATTCACTAAAATATAATAGAATTGCTAGTTACTTATAATATATTTTTACAAATTTTATATCTAATTAAGCTTAATTGACTGTTAAAAGAAATGTTAAATATAAGACTTATATAAAATTATTTACAATTGTATAATCTTGAAAAGTTTCACATTACAAGTCTCATATTATATGTTAATTTATCACGTGTTTTACGTGGTATAGTTATATAAAAGTAGTATGATACTCACTCTCTCAGAGAGTTCTCATGAAGTTCATTAATGAGACAACAGATATATTGCCCATTTTTATTGATATATTTATCGTTTCACAGCATGCCACCATATCAAAATCCGTGATGGCATTTAAAATATGTACATCGCCAAAATCAAATATGATGAAAGTAAAATGTCTCAGTATCCTAATATTACAGGGAAATTACATACTTCATAACGTTTCACCTATGAAATGCATTTACGTGGCAATAAAAATGCAAACCACAACAAGGACTATAATGTAACGCCACAATATATACCGTAACCTAGCGACGATTAAATGCAAATGTGTTGGCAATTTAGTAAACCGAGGCCGACAGGACCGCAATGCATGGTTTTTATATAATTCTACCATTCTTGTAGGATAGTATTTTGTTAATTTTACATTGGCTAATCAAGTCTTTTACTATTCGAATAAAGATCATTCCAGGTATTATCCTTACTTACCGGTAAATCAATGTTAATTGAAATGTGTAAGTTAATTCCAATTTTTTAATGTTAGTTTGGATAAATCGGAGCGAGGATGTTGGTGATGGAATTGAGATATTTAAATAATTTACAAAAAATATATATTTTACAGTAGCCTCTTTTGTTTCATATTTACTGTCTTGTACCAAAACGTATCGGAAACGGAAATGCACTCAAACCAAATCTTAAAATCCAGCTTCATATGTTTCACAGGTGTAACTGTTATTAGAATTAAACTATGTTATAGTAATAATTATAGGGAAGTATCCCTAGTAGAAACTAATTTTATAAGCTGTTTTTAACTTTTATAGGGTGTCAGAAAGAAACCCAGAACAGAATCTGTTGGTAAAGGGCAGCAATAATTTCTGATGATGTGTAAAATGAATGCACGAGAAAGGGTGATGACTGATGAAGAAAGAGGTTAACAGCTCTGTGAATTGGACAATAAGCTAAGTTATCTAATTTTTTTAATTTGTTGCACAAACTTCACGCTATGAATGCGGGCAGGCAATGGGATTTTATTCTTTCACGAAAGTTTAGGTCAAACTAAAATGTCACAAGAACATTATCCAATTAGGTAGACGTCCCTGGTTTCTCACATAAGATACTGATTCTAGAGTTCTTATAATAATTATATTTATTATAGCTACAATTCTAGAATGGAAATTTTTGTACATCTAAATTTCAACCTATCACGGAAGCTTGGTTGCTTAAGGAAGGTATAAACCTTAGTGTCTAAACACGTTGCAAATTAAAAAATCTGATTTCTTGGCAATAATACATTGTGTCTACCTTTTGACAGGGTCTTGGAAAGAAAATTGTCTGTAACCTATGACAGTATTCAGTGCAACATTATGGATGACGATGTGAAGGCCTAGACCTGATATGACTGCTGGCGAAGTTGAATTCTGACATCCTATGCTGTAAGTATAATGATGGTATGATTTTTATTTAAATGGAGAAACTATTCTTGCTTTTCTCTTATTTTGAAGATGGAAATGACAGAACAGAAGCCGATATATGTAATTTTAGTCATTTCACTTGACTTTCCAGTTCCTCTGGAAACCACAGAAAACTCTTAAAATGATAAATTCCACGTAGCGAGTTTGATCAGGGGGCATATTATATGATAGCGGACTGTAAGGAGTCCCTAAATACCTACACGAGATTGTAAATTTAATTGTGCTTAACACTTTCCGTGCCAACCACAATTAATAAGATCTCTGGCGGAGGACCACCTCCATAATGGAGGAAATGAAATGAATAAGCTTTGTAGCATACATCACTCAATGAAACCTTGAATATAAGACATAACATTTAATCATAAGCTAAGCACACGAACAAATACACTTTCACTTTGTTGACAAAGTTGAAAACGAAGATAGTAGGTCTTCAGCTAACAGTCTTCTTGATGTAGCATTTATATATCCATACAATGGTTGACAATCTTCAGGTATGTAGAGTTTATGTTTGATGTAATATGTGAGTCATCTTAACGCATGAGATTGAATGAAAGTTTGTAAATAATGGAGTTGAAGATTCAGTCTTGAAATCACATAAAATCACATTTGTGAATAAATATATATATATGTGTCCGTGAAGTGTGACACTTGTAGAAGTAGATTTCAATATGGGAAACTGAATATTAAGTCTGATGTATAAGCTATTTAACGATAGCTAAATCTCAACAATAAGATCGATGTTTAATGCGTAGATGAATGGAGAATTGAAGCCACTTCTAGTAATACTATTGATAACTTACTTGAAGTGAAGTATATGTCCTCGTATAAATTGAAATTAGCAGAATCTTTACCTGCTGTAAGGATGAGCATATATGTCGTGATATCCCAGCTATTTAGCAATTAGCAAAACACCACAAGAACGCCATTTTGCCAGGCATAAGTTGAATGAAAGACAAGCACATTTCTTGATGCACTAGAAGTATTGCTTACTTGAAGCATATGATGAAGAAATGTAGAATCTGTAGGATATGTTATCCTTACAAATAGAATGAATGAAAGTTGATGTTCAAATTATATCTCAATAATCTGAAGCACCAGAGAAACACATGAATCCTTTCATGTATAAGTAAAATGGAAATGTTGAAGTGAAGAAGAAGGAAGTTGAGTCAATGAGCAATATGAAACGCATATAAACTGCTCAAGAAGTGTATCCTGAAGACTGGATACAAAAAATAATAATGAAATATGAATAATAAAGACAATGAATAGGAATAATAGCTTACAAGCTAGAAAATGAATGTTATTTAAATAGTAATATGAATCAAGTTGACTACAGAAACAGGAACTGACAAAAGAAAGATATCCAAAGCCAACATGATAAGCTAAATCTAATGTTGAAAGTAAATGAACATAGGAAGTAATGCAATAACTTAAAATGTAAACTTAACAATAAAAACTAGAGAAAAAATAATAAATAGAATATACTGCTGTTAAGTTGGCAGCAAAAAATAATTAACTTGTACATAGTTTAAATCTATGATTAAACATAAGACCATATGTAGGATCAGGGGGCGTAATTATATGTGATAGCGGACTGTAAAAGTCCCTAATACCTACACGAGATTGTAAACTTAATTGTGCTTAACACTTTCCGTGCCAACCACAATTAATAAGATCTCTGGCGGAGGACCACCTCCATAATGGAGGAAATGAAATGAATAAGCTTTATAGCATACATCACTCAATGAAACCTTGAATATAAGACATAACATTTAATTATAAGCTAAGCATACGAACAAATACACTTTCACTTGGATGACAAAGTTGAAAACGAAGATAGTAGGTCTTCAGCTAACAGTCTTCTTGATGTAGCATTTATATATCCATACAATGGTTGACAATCTTCACAAATGTGATTTTATGTGATTTCAAGACTGAATCTTCAACTCCATTATTTACAAACTTTCATTCAATCTCATGCGTTAAGATGACTCACATATTACATCAAACATAAACTCTACATACCTGAACCGAACTAGAGCACATTATTTCTATATATATATATATATATATATATATATATATATATATATATGCAGTCCACTGGGAGGAATAACAACGTGGAGTTGAAAGTGAATCGAGTCTTTATAAGTCATTATGTGAAGTGACATGGCATCATCGTATTTCTCACAAACAGTGTTCATGTAACGTAATTGGTTTTTTGTAATACTGTTTCAGTTATTTCTTCTTATTATTCTGATCATAAACGAAGAGCTGCAATGAAAGAGAGCAAATCAAGCATATCCAGTTTCTACTTTGCTTGTACAATTTTTATTCCTGAAGCTTCAAAACGATTATGGTCTTCCACTTCCATGTCTCGGTATGAGACCAATGTTGTTATTTAGCATTACTTTGATTCATCCCCTTGGATGTACCGCACCTGCAGCTGTCAGTTGGCCCATTAAAACTATGGGGTCTCAGGTGCAGAATAGACTAGGACAGATCTAACTACCATCAAAATAAAGAGACTAGATACTGTTTTTATTGTTTTCAAACAACACTGACATATCCTTTGTACAGTAAAAACACTGTTAATAATATTTTAACGTCCGTTTCATGATAAATATGACGATGTCACTTCACTTCGCAACATTTCGGAAGGTTCTTACTGATTCTTGGTGACTAAGACTTAGATAATGACTGACTGTGATTTTCTGGCAAAACTGACTCTCACAAAAGTGACAGTTCGACATATACTTATTATATGATTCTGTTGAAGGCGTGATCTGGAAGTTTCAATAATATAATGACAGTAATATCTTTCAAATCATCAAACATACTGAAGACATTGCCTTCTTTAGGAATTACAGTTATCAATTCCCACTCTTCCGTGAGGGTAAAGTCTTTCTTGGCATAACTTGCTATTCTGTTGGCTTTTAATGCCGCTGGGAAATGTACGAAGAATCTGGTTCGATAAGTAGTTTAATTACATGGGATGAGCAGGTGACATCATTATGTCTCCAGAGCTCTCTTTACTAGAGTTTTCTGGCCTTATACAATATTTTCTGCTATCATTTACGTTCTTAGAAGTGAGTAATTTCTTCTATGATTGACTTTGTCACATCTGCTTTGGATGGATTTATGAATGCAATCTGTAAGACTCTGAGTGTTTGGATTCAAATACAGTAATTGATGGTATTAAAGAATAAGTCCGTCATCCTACTGTAAGAAAGCTTAAATTGGTCACAACATCCTGTTTACTTTCCCTTCACAACAGGTCTCTTTCCTTAGTGCAATAATGAACTATGTGAACTCTGCAGTAAGATATGCCCTTTCATACTGTACTTGGCATCATGATACATCATTGTTATTTAGGCCTATTATTTATATTGAGTCTTAATTATTTTAATGCAGCGTGGGTTGCTTAAATGCCCCTTAAAGCGAGAGATAAAACTAAGGGAAAAAAGAAATTTAAAAAAATTATTTTAATTATGCACATTAAATAGTGTTGACATTGATTATTATAATATTGTATACTAACTAGCATACAAGAAGAACTACCTCAGCTGTTAACAAATATATGTAATTGAAAGGGAAGAAAACAGATAAAATTTAATATAAATTTTCAGCCTTTGTACTAGTATATTCAAATCACATATGACGTATTAAGCACGAATATGAAATACTTGGAAAGTAAACAGATTAAACTTTTTATTTATGATAACAATTATACATATTTTTTGAATGCAAGTTGGTTGAGAACGTTCTTTGTTTGATTAAATTAAAATATATATTATATGAAAATGATTTATACAACAAAACACATTTATAGCTAAAACATCACATAACATATGGATCTAAAACCTATTGGAATATTAGTGCATTATGGTTAACCTAGAGTATGCAAGATTAAGAAACCATAAAGATTGAATTGTGAATATCACCATCATCAAAGTTAGGTTAAAAGTGAAATTTTTCTTGAGTGATTAACTATAAGTTATAACGAAGATGGAATGGAAGAACATTTCATTTAAATAAAGTGTGGAAAAACACTTATATCCAATATTAATA
Organism: Ectobius pallidus; assembly: GCA_964059195.1. Classification (NCBI taxonomy): domain Eukaryota; kingdom Metazoa; phylum Arthropoda; class Insecta; order Blattodea; family Ectobiidae; genus Ectobius; species Ectobius pallidus. The sequence continues at coordinate 108,782,352 of CAXKWD010000003.1, read as the reverse complement.
AGTTTCATCTTGAATTTGAGGGTGATTTTAGAAGTACAACTGCAAGAAGATTTTTTATCCTAAGCCCTCAATAAAAGATAATCAACTATAGAAGCGAAAGATATAAAAGCTGATGTGATTATAGTATTAATTTAGAAATGTTATGAAATGAAGTATTAATTTGCATTTTATTATGTTGTCAATACTAGTTAGGAGAGTTAGGTTAGAATACCATAAAGTATATAAGATCCAAAGTACAACAATTTATATTTTTTATTTATGTATAGCGTTAATAGGTCAGATTATATGTAAGAGACATTCAACAAATTAAAGCGAAGTAGATCTAAAAGCTGTTAATATAATACCTTGTTTAGATACACATCTCAGTTAGATAGAATTTTACTTGGTTTATTCAAAGAATAATAGTCACACTATTCAATAATTATGAATTCACTAAAATATAATAAAATTGCTAGTTACTTATAATATATTTTTACAAATTTTATATCTAATTAAGCTTAATTGACTGTTAAAAGAAATGTTAAATATAAGACTTATATAAAATTATTTACAATTGTATAATCTTGAAAAGTTTCACATTACAAGTCTCATATTATATGTTAATTTATCACGTGTTTTACGTGGTATAGTTATATAAAAGTAGTATGATACTCACTCTCTCAGAGAGTTCTCATGAAGTTCATTAATGAGACAACAGATATATTGCCCATTTTTATAGATATATCTATCGTTTCACAGCATGCCACCATATCAAAATCCGTGATGGCATTTAAAATATGTACATCGCCAAAATCAAATATGATGAAAGTAAAATGTCTCAGTATCCTAATATTACAGGGAAATTACATACTTCATAACGTTTCACCTATGAAATGCATTTACGTGGCAATAAAAATGCAAACCACAACAAGGACTATAATGTAACGCCACAATATATACCGTAACCTAGCGACGATTAAATGCAAATGTGTTGGCAATTTAGTAAACCGAGGCCGACAGGACCGCAATGCATGGTTTTTATATAATTCTACCATTCTTGTAGGATAGTATTTTGTTAATTTTACATTGGCTAATCAAGTCTTTTACTATTCGAATAAAGATCATTCCAGGTATTATCCTTACTTACCGGTAAATCAATGTTAATTGAAATGTGTAAGTTAATTCCAATTTTTTAATGTTAGTTTGGATAAATCGGAGCGAGGATGTTGGTGATGGAATTGAGATATTTAAATAATTTACAAAAAATATATATTTTACAGTAGCCTCTTTTGTTTCATATTTACTGTCTTGTACCAAAACGTATCGGAAACGGAAATGCACTCAAACCAAATCTTAAAATCCAGCTTCATATGTTTCACAGGTGTAACTGTTATTAGAATTAAACTATGTTATAGTAATAATTATAGGGAAGTATCCCTAGTAGAAACTAATTTTATAAGCTGTTTTTAACTTTTATAGGGTGTCAGAAAGAAACCCAGAACAGAATCAGTTGGTAAAGGGCAGCATTAATTTCTGATGATGTGTAAAATGAATGCACGAGAAAGGGTGATGACTGATGAAGAAAGAGGTTAACAGCTCTGTGAATTGGACAATAAGCTAAGTTATCTAATTTTTTTAATTTGTTGCACAAACTTCACGCTAAGAATGCGGGCAGGCAATGGGATTTTATTCTTTCACGAAAGTTTAGGTCAAACTAAAATGTCACAAGAACATTATCCAATTAGGTAGACGTCCCTGGTTTCTCACATAAGATACTGATTCTAGAGTTCTTATAATAATTATATTTATTATAGCTACAATTCTAGAATGGAAATTTTTGTACATCTAAATTTCAACCTATCACGGAAGCTTGGTTGCTTAAGGAAGGTATAAACCTTAGTGTCTAAACACGTTGCAAATTAAAAAATCTGATTTCTTGGCAATAATACATTGTGTCTACCTTTTGACAGGGTCTTGGAAAGAAAATTGTCTGTAACCTATGACAGTATTCAGTGCAACATTATGGATGACGATGTGAAGGCCTAGACCTGATATGACTGCTGGCGAAGTTGAATTCTGACATCCTATGCTGTAAGTATAATGATGGTACGATTTTTATTTAAATGGAGAAACTATTCTTGCCTTTCTCTTATGTTGAAGATGGAAATGACAGAACAGAAGCCGATATATGTAATTTTAGTCATTTCACTTGACTTTCCAGTTCCTCTGGAAACCACAGAAAACTCTTAAAATGATAAATTCCACGTAGCGAGTTTGGAAGATAACCGAATTAGAGCACATTATTTCTATATATATATATATATATATATATATATATATATATATATATGCAGTCCACTGGGAGGAATAACAACGTGGAGTTGAAAGTGAATCGAGTCTTTATAAGTCATTATGTGAAGTGACATGGCATCATCGTATTTATCACAAACAGTGTTCATGTAACGTAATTGGTTTTTTGTAATACTGTTTCAGTTATTTCTTCTTATTATATGCGTGGTTTGGAGAGTTCCCTCCTCCCCTCCACCAAAGTACAAAGATTCTAACCCGTATTCAGATTGTTTGCAGTTTGAGTGACATTACGTGAATATCATTGAGATTAAATCGAACAAAATATGTATTTAGGCCTATAGTTTCTTTTTTTGATATCCTAGTTTTGCTGAATATTTTAGTTAACATCTTTAGAATTGTAGCAACAAAGATGGCAGTTTTCCTGGCCAAGATTCTAGCAATACGTAAATAGGGCAACATTACTTGTATAAGACATTCCTTCTTGCAGGATCTACATTCTTAAGCTTGCATTATTTTATTTACTCCACCTAGATCTGCACCACTCTATCAGTCGCAAAGTTGCCATAACCTCATCTCGGTACTTTTCACCAATTCCAGCAAATGATTTTTAGTACACGCTCAGTAAAACAGCTGCTTGTCGGACTATTAACACGCCGAAAAGTAGCACTTTGGCAGCCTAGGCCGGTAAAGTCGTCATGGCAACTAAAAAATCCAGATGACAGTGACCAGTCATACCAACCGTAACATGATTTGAAACAAAATACTTTACCATAAGACAACAAATTTAAGGCAACATTGTTTCTTTACGTTAATCAGAAACTTTACAAGGTTTATTGTACAAAACACTTAATAATATAACAAATATAGGCATAAGCCAACATAGCTATATTATTCATATGAAACCCGCACTGCCATCTACATCTGCATTTCTTATTGGTTCATAACATTGAATTCAGGCAGCTATGAAAATATGGCGTCAACAAATGTCTGACTATGCCTTTTATAATTAATTATACGGTAGTTTCATTTCATTCCATATAATTTGAAGAGCTTTTACTAAAAAATATAGTCTGCACCACGTACGCAAAAGCTTTAGCGGACTCATCCAAGGCTTACGTCTCGGCCGCAATACTAGATCCATCCGCTGAAGCGTTATTTTGCGTTATTTATACAAAAATAGATAGTATTGTATTTTCCTAAACTAAGTTATAAGATAAACATTTCCTTTATCATAAAGAATTTGATACATACTTCACAATATAGTCTGATTTGAATGCATGTAGGCCTACCTGATTATTAAAACATTAGTATATAATAGGCCTACATAATAGTACTAGTAAGTAGTACATAATACTACTATATAGTACATAATACAGTGAATATGGTTTAGATTCGTATCCAAAAATTCATTTACTGTATAGAAATTATGGTTTAATACAAAAGGTACTTACCATTTTCTTTTTCAGATTTTGTTGGGAGTAAGGTAACTTAATGTTAAAAATTATTCTATTGTGGGAAATACTATTTAAAGCAGATCTAAGTCTATGGTATTGAATTAATGAATTTCATGTTGTTCCTATGAGGGTAAAGTTATACAATCACGTTCAATATTACCACCTTATTCCCTCAAAAAAATCAAACTTAGGATTGCTTGAGAATAATAATAAGATATTTCAGTAATTAATCTATTTTATTAATTGTGCATCTGTATATGACCGTATAAAAAGCCAAGTCAATAAGTTATAAAAATGATGTTTAAAATTATATAGCTGTTTATATTAAAAAAACAAATTCACCAAAGTGATATGTATAAATGTAGTAGATTAAAACGTTGCCTTGTCAATATTATTCTAAAATAGATCTAGGCCTATTATAGTACACAAAATTAAAAACCATTAGGTTATATACACCAGTATTAACATAAAAAACTTCACCAAATGATATATAAAATATGGTATGTTAAAACTTGGTTTGTCAATAATATTCTAAACTATTTTGAAAAGTAAAATCTATTGAGTTACATATATATTAAAAAATGTTGTCCTGAAAACATATACACTGAATGTTGTGAAGTATGTTATCTATTCACAGTTTGATTCACTTCATATGTAAAATATGTACTTAGGTATGATGAATACTAATTATATATTTCAGGTGAGTCAGTTCACTATTAATTGTAACTAAAGTACGATTACTGGAAAAAACACTGTAGCTGGAGTTCGGTATTCTTGACTGAAGTTATACAGCTGAAATATCTTATTGTTCTCTTGAATCTTTGTCGTTTTTCTTTACAATTTTTTTTACAATTTTAAATCTTTTGAAAAAACAAAAGAGGTCTATATATAAAAAGCAAAATGAAATCAGCCAATTGACCCCAATAAAGGAAGATAACCACAATAAAAAATACGCTATCTTTAATTATACTGATAATAAGGTACATCAGATAACAAAAGTGCTTAAACAGAACAACTTTAAAATAGCATATAAAACAAACAATAAATTAAAAAATAAATTGCACCAAGTAACTAATAACAAGACTGATGAATTTAGTGAGAACGGTATATACAAACTAAAATGTGGTAGTTGTGATAATGTTTACATCGGACAAACCGGTCGAAAATTTAAACAAAGATTTCAAGAACATATTTTTGACTACAGAACTAATAAACAAAGATCGGCATATGCAAAACACCTATTGAACGAAAAGCATCAATCGAACAATATAGAAAAAACACTTGAAATTATACATAAACAAAATAAAGGACCCAGACTGAATTCCCTAGAATCATTTGAGATATACAAGCACAAACATAAAATTATAAACGAGGATCCGATTGAATATAACCCTCTGTTTGAATTAATTACAGAACGCACCCAATAGCAATAAATTCATATGCTCGCGAGTTTAGTCACTCAGTATGTTGATTTTCAGCAGCGGGTCGGGTTAGTGAATGCTTTAAGGTTAGTAACATTTATACGTATTTAATCACATAAATTTTTAGTTTTCTCATAATTTCCTCAGTGATAATATTCCACTCATTCATTTAGGAACTGAAGATGGCTCATCTTGGGCCGAAATGCATCTTCCATTAAAGAAAAACGACAAAGATTCAAGAGAACAATAAGATATTTCAGCTGTATAACTTCAGTCAAGAATACCGAACTCCAGCTACAGTGTTTTTTCCAGTAATCGTACTTTAGTTACAATTAATAGTGAACTGACTCACCTGAAATATATAATTAGTATTCATCATACCTAAGTACATATTTTACATATGAAGTGAATCAAACTATTCTCATCATACCTAAGTACATATTTTACATATGAAGTGAATCAAACTGTGAATAGATAACATACTTCACAACATTCAGTGTATATGTTTTCAGGACAACATTTTTTAATATATATGTAACTCAATAGATTTTACTTTTCAAAATAGTTTAGAATATTATTGGCAAACCAAGTTTTAACATACCATATTTTATATATCATTTGGTGAAGTTTTTTATGTTAATACTGGTGTATATAACCTAATGGTTTTTAATTTTGTGTACTATAATAGGCCTAGATCTATTTTAGAATAATATTGACAAGGCAACGTTTTAATCTACTACATTTATACATATCACTTTGGTGAATTTGTTTTTTTTAATATAAACAGCTATATAATTTTAAACATCATTTTTATAACTTATTGACTTGGCTTTTTATACGGTCATATACAGATGCACAATTAATAAAATAGATTAATTACTGAAATATCTTATTATTATTCTCAAGCAATCCTAAGTTTGATTTTTTTGAGGGAATAAGGTGGTAATATTGAACGTGATTGTATGGTATTGAAGATGTAAGGACTTGATCGCTTTAATGTTGTGACGATAAAATTTACACGTACACGCAAAGGACATATACAACGTTCCTTGAAGATGGGATTAGTGTGTGATGGTTGGTAGGTTGGTTCATAACTCTTAGGATTTTCTTTCGGAGTTTGAACATTGAGAGGGACTGATTGGAATGAAGGATAGCCTGTACCATGCGAGATAAAATGGTACACTAATCAAAGTAATCAAGTCTCTTAAGATGTTCATTGTGTAGACTTTCCTGAAGACTATCATCGCATAAAAGAAACTGATTAATTTGTTACATCAGGCATTAATATGATCACTACAGAATAGTGTAGAGTCTATTGTCACTCTGGAGAATTTAGTATTGTCTAATATGATTACTTTCGAATTTTTACTAATTTTAGTGTGGATCGCAGGAGTGTGTCTAAGACAGATCGACCCCAAGGACATGATGCCACTTTAAGGTTTATGGCAATTATTGAAAATCATCTGAAGTTTTCCAGTTCGAAGGTATTGTCTCAATTAACTGCACCACAATAAATCCCGTTTGCTCTAAATTATGACAAATTAATAACTTATTAATTTTAACAAATCAGTTCAGTCAGGTGGAATTCTTAGGGTATTTTCTGAAAGTTAAAATACACATATTGCCCTACCTGTAACGTGTATTAATCACGTAATAGTTAAAAACTATAGTAATAATATTACTAGTAATAGTAATAATAATAACAACAACAACAACAATAATAATAATAATAATAATAATAATAATAATAATAAGTCTCTCATAGGATTGTTACTAGTAAGAGAAGAACTCCTGATTAGTTTTCAGTTCTATTCTGAGTAGCCATAAAACTATTTCCTCATCAGATAATCTATGAATAAAATAGGCCTATACAAATTACATTCTTTAGGTCTTGATCACTTTTAGCTCTTCTTATACTAATGAAAATATCAAAACTGCTAGGTGCATTCATTTCTATCTATTTTTTTTTTATTTGGCAGATTGTTTGTGTTAAATTAGCTTTCAGAATATTAACTCTGCTAGTAGAAGCAGAGCTTCAATTGCAGACGGTTATTAAACAAACTTTCGCTCTGCTGTGAGGCGTGTTATTCACAATAAAGCAAAGTACTGTGGATAGTTCGTGGTTTGAGTGGTTATTCATAGGAAATCAATTACATTTCCTATAAAGCTTGTTACATGATACCAGAAGGTAAATATAATATCATATATGCAAACTCTATGGCTTTGCATATAAATGCCACAGTGAATTTGTGGTTCCGTTGTCGTCAATAATTGTTACTTTATGTCGCAGTCCGGTTTCAGATTAAGCTTCTGTGAGGGGTGAATGAAGTTGGGAATTATTGTCAGCCCCTAACTCATGCACTAACACAGGTAAATCAAGAGTTTTTTAGGCATGGGGACGAATGCTGGTATCTTATTAAAATGTAAGCCTTATATTCAGCTTATTTCATCCCAGATTTGTGGTGGACAATGAGTATTCAGAATACACGTGAGGATATTGCCTGGCCGGTCCTCCACAGCAAGTTTCTTTTTACAAATTATTTGATCATTATCAAGATTTGGGTCTCATTAGGGCCTTGTCAAATATTGGTTTAAAAAATCTGATGCGAACCCCACAACTTACGAGGGTCGTTCCGAAAGTAACTCCTCCTATTTTTTTACATGGAAACTACAGGAGATACATAAATCATAACAGCACAGATAAACAGAGCAATATTTCAGCTACAGACTATCATTTTTCCACATAGTCACCACCATTCGTTATGCACTTTTGCCAACGTTGAACCAGAGCCTGCATGCCGCGCTTGTAAAAATCGGAACCTGGAGCCCGGAAAAACTGTCAATTCAGCGCGCTACAAGCCGACACTGATAAGCTGAAAGCCCGAATTTCCAGGGTAAGGCCAGAGAAGAAGACAAACTTTCACCTCCAACATGATAACGCCAGGCCCCACACCAGTTTTGCAACTCATTGCAAAATTCAGCTGGAGGTGTCTTACCACATCCACCGTACAGTCCCGATTTAGCACCTTCAGACTTTCATCTCTTTGGGCCTCTGAAAGATGGACTACGTGGCGAACATCTTCAAGACTAGGATGCTGTTGTCAAAGCTGTAAGGTAGTGGTTAGATTCAGCTGGTTCCGATTTTTAAAAGCGCGGCATGCAGTCTCTGGTTCATCGTTGGCAAAAGTGCATAATGAATGGTGGCGACTACGTGGAAAAATGACAGTCTGCAGCTGAAATATTGCTCTGTTTAGCTGTGCTGTTGTGATTTACGTATCTCCTGTAGTTTCCATGTAAAAAATAGGAGGCATTACTTTCGGAACGACCCTCGTACTTTACCCTTAATATTTCAATGTAAAGTGCAGTATCGTATTGCAGTAATGCTAATTCAGTTGACTCAGAATCATTCAAAATCGCATTATTTGTGAGTGAAGTTTGTGTATGAAATCAGTAACTTATAAGTAGGGAGCGGATTTCTATGGCATGTCATATTTTTCCCCATTGCATTATTTCAGGTTTCCGACTAATTTAAACCCGATTCCAAGCATTCTGGTGAAAATGGAACGGCTTTTATTGTGCATATAACTGCATATTTAGGAAATTTTCAACTATTGTAGCATATTTAGTATGAATATGCACATTTAAGTCGTATGTTTGGCATATTTTTGTGCATATTAAATAAATTTTGAAGTTTCATATCATATTTTGTAAGTTTTGCATTATAATGATACTTATTTAGAATTTACAGATATTTTAAATAATTAACACTATATTTTAATAAAATGAGTTGTAATGAAACTTAAAATATATACACAATGTGTAAGTGGTAAAGTCATATTTTAAATTTTATTGGTCATAATTTAATGTTTTTTAGGTCATAAATGCATACATTTATCCTATTTTTTAGGTCATAGAAATCCGCCCCCTACATAAGCATCATTCAAAGAATTTATTGAAAAAATGTTCAAATGAAAGTTTTAGCTTTTAGTGTAATATATTATAATACAAAGTAGGCTACACGTCTAATGTTAGTCCTATATATTACGCATATTACACAATTCAGGTAGAAAATTTAAATAAAACCATTCAAGCCTTTGTTTTAGAAAATCACTAAAAACGATATCATATTCGTCATGGTAAAGTTGTAAAAAATAAAAATAAACTTATTACGACGCTTCGTGTCGCATCCAAATGAAAGAGGGTGTAATGCACTCACAGAACTTTCGTTACTTTATGCATGGACAATACACCTTTTTCACATTCTGATATACAAAAAGAGGTCGTACTGCAAGGAGTGCGTATTCAAATTGTTTAAATCTAATGTAAAAATTTATTGTTCACCAGGCAAGACTGAATTTGAATGAACGGTACTGGCTTATAACTATCCTTCAGATAATTAAAAAAAAAAAAAAGTGGTTTCAAATAAAAGTTCTAGCTCTTGGTATAAGCACCTCATATATAAAGTTAAACAAAATCTTTGGAGTCGTTTTCAAGGAAATCGCGAGAAAGTGAGAGAAAGTCGTCGCCAATCTTCGTGCCACATCCCCAAAAGGTATAACACAAATATAAAATTTTGTTTCTACACGATTTTTCGTTCTCGAGCTAGGCTTTTCGTAGACACACAGACATGTTTATGAAAATAGTGTTTTTGGTTAAGGAGACCTCTAAACTTTTTTTATGATAAAACTAAATTTCGGATTTCGGATCAAACAATACTTCCTCTACCTATAGTACCTATGGTATGGGCAGAGAAAGTAGTAAAACTACAAAAAATGATGAAAAGTATTGTGCAACGTATGACAGTATAAACATGATAGAAACAAGCTATTACTATACATATGACAGTCCTTCCAGGCGAGTCAATTGCCCAGTTAGAGAAGTAATAGTTTTCAAGTAATGCACTTACGTGTGAAGTATAAATTACATTGCCTGCTTTTAAGAATATTTTTGTCTAAAAAAACATTTTCCTGTAAAAGTTTAGAGTAATATATATTCCAATTTGTAATCATAAAAATAGAAAATCCTTTAATGTATGAATAAATATTACTAGTGTAGGATAATCTGTCTTTATTTTATATTTTTACTGCAAGTTTTCCTAATTTCTCAGCAAATTTCTAGTGGATACAAATCCACACCCTAGTTAGAAGTTAGTCCCATCTTCCAAAAACTCAGGCAAATCCTTCCTCGCAAAGAAGGTTAAGGTAACTGAAGGCGCACTCTCGCAATGCATCGACTTACTCTGGTATTGTGCAGCAAGAAAATAGCATTTCCTGTGTTTAGAGTAGAGAAATTGCTGTGAGTGTATTACATGAGATTTTTAATTCTCTTGCAATGAGGACATCTAGGAACGACGTAAATATACAAATGTTGTGCAAAAGCTCTCGAAATAATCAATTTCTACAGACTGTAAAGCTCTACCACGAAAGAATGAGAAGAGGAAAGTAACAAATAAAAGCAGATGCGATTGAATGTTTGGTGGCTAAATCTGGGCTTAGTGGAAGAAGAGAACTTCGTTCTGTTGTCATGTCAACTGAAGCCACTTTGAGAGTCTATAGATCGATAGGTCGATACTCAAACTATGAGACGTAGTGACCACAGAGACGAATCTGACAGGGGGAAAAGTGCAATCTGTGTTCAGCGTCAACCAATAGATAAAATCAACTCGAATTGAGAGGTCTCCGTACCTGCCATTTATATTTCACGATCCGGCAGACAGGAAAGTAAACACCATTTATAGTATATCGAGGTCGCACCTATTAGCTAAGTTAGTTGTGTGTTCAATTGTGAAACACAATTCACCTTTTAATAAGTTTGAAACGTCAAAAAAGTGTAATGTTTATAAAGATGATAAAAAGTTGAACAAACAACGTATTGATATGGAATGATAATTCTTTCACACTGGCCGTGTGTAGGCTAAGATGGAAAGGTGAAGTCAGAATGAAAAATTCAATGCCATAGCCGGGAATTGAACCAGAATCTTCGGCTCTCCGTGCCGATGCTCTAACCAACTGAGCTACCATGGCAACGTGCCGGTACAACATTAAATTCTCCAACTGACTCACAATCCCACTGTAGAATTTAATGTTGTGGGATTGTGAGTCAGTTGGATAATTTAATGTTTTACCGGCACGTTGCCATGGTAGCTCAGTTGGTTAGAGCATCGGCACGGAGAGCCGAAGATCCTGGTTCAAATCTCGGCTATGGCATTGAATTTTTCATTCTGACTTCACCTTCCCAACGTATTGATATATCTAAGTAAACATATTTTGGCAATGGAAAATAAATAAAATAGGAAAAAGACGTGTTATTAATGGTTCCTTACTTACTCAACAGCAAGACAATTCCTAAGCAAGCTAAAGGAATATTATCTATTTTATGGGACCCGAAAATTTATTAATTAATAATTTGATTAAATAAGGGCAATTACTCTCAGACAATAGAAAATCATTTTCATCTGAGATTCTCTTGTTTATTTAAATGGTAAATATTCTCATTTTAAACTGGTGAAGCATGGTGTCCCACTTGGCCATTTATACTTCATTGTCTATATTAATGAACTCTCATGTAATATTCCAGATGACTGCCTACATCATTATCCGTATGCAAATTTTATAGCTGTAAATATTTATTTCAACTTGATGTCAGTATGTGTTTCGAATTAACTGGCTAGTAAAACTGATAAATGGTGAAAATATAATTAACTATTATTTCTCCGCTAAATTTGCTTTTTAAACGTATTATTAGAATTTTTCTATCTAATTATCTTGACTATTCGTCTAAAATAATATGGTTTGAATTTAACGTATATAGTTTCCTTCAAATTTATAAGAATATTTTCTTAAGTTTTGTTAACAGAAACGAATCTTTTTTTTTCCGAAACTACAAGCCACTTTTTTTTTTTTTTTTAAATGGAGCTATGATCAGAAACCCACTTATTCAGTGTGGAGGTATCATTTCCAGACGAAAGTGCACATGTCAATTTATTTCTCACATGTCTCCCTATACCCACTGAATGCGGTTTGATGGAGAAACTCCTTTATATAATGGCTTTGAATAGTTACATTTGTATATATCAAAACTCTGTTTTTCTGACATGTGCTGTTTTAGAAGAAATGGATTCAAATTCAAGCTTTAGATTGGATCCACGTCCCCATACATACGATACAAGACGAAGCCAAAAAAATCCTTTAATAGAACCTAAACGTTTCACATCTGCAGGATTAAAACACAGCCCTTGTTTTGGTCCCAGATTATTTAATTCCATTGTTAAAAATAACCCTGCATTTTATTCCGAACAATTACAAAACCAAGGCAATAATTAATTAATTATATAAATATTTATTTTTCATGTTTTTCTTATTTAAAACATTTCATTCCTATTATTATGCCTAACGGTACTGTAAATAAATGTAATTGATTGTATTCTTTCTTAAAATAATTTTTATTTTATTCAATGAATTTAATGTCCCTATAAAGGAGAGGTAATACTAAGGTAAAGAAAGAAAGATAATGCATTTATATCCATTTTACACTACCCCCGATCACGAGTGTGTGCTCATCCGGGTGGCATCCTAATGAAAAGAAAGAAGTCTGAGAATTGTAAATAAACTTTCACGTAATGTAACATTTATTTCAAGATCCACCTCCTTGTTTCAACTTCATTAGCATGACTGGGGTATGTGGTCTGCATGCCGACTCCCATGTACTGCACGTTATCGATGGCTGGTTTTCTTGTCCGGAGTCCCTACTTCTTTATCAAGTGCCTTTCGGTTGTTTTCACGAGACCGAACGCAGGACGTAAAAATTTATAATTATATTGTAGATTTTATTATTGATTGCTTCTCACGTGTTACCAGCCGAGTTATAGTATCGGAAAACTTCAGTTAGTCCATAAAGAAATATTCAATCACATTCGTCGGGACAAATTCGAGTTCTAAGCTATGAAGTTTAAAGTAGTACGAAATATACAGCAAGTTATAGACTTTCTTTGGGGCGAACGATATTTTTGCATACCGGTATATAATGTATAGACCTGGGATTTTAAGGCAAATGCCTATTTTGTTCCTTATGAATTAACATGATTTTTTAAAAATATGTTGACATTTCATGATAAATCACTTATATTTATAGAGTTTTATAGTGCCCTAAAATGCTTATTTGGACCTTTAGAGCCTATTTTTACTATTTTAGTGCCTAAAATGCCTATTCTGTACATTTAAAATAAAATTCAACTTCTGTAACTTTTACAATCATTTAATGGACATCCCTGAATGAAGAGCAGAACAGCAGAGGGTGGGTTTCTCACAGAAACTTTATTTTCCCAAACAATTGTCGCCAAAGGAATGCTGATATAGTAAGAAAGGGACATACTGTGTCAATTTTTTCATATACTCCAAAATTGTTTTTGATAAATGTATTTTTAATTCTGTCTTAATTTTGCAATTATTTCTATTAAGAATAGGTAGGCCTGTACCACGTTTCTTACAGTAAAGAAATCACGTTACAGTTTAAGAGCATATTGTAGTATTTTAAAGTCTATTTTCTGTCTATTTACACATTGTTAAAGCATATTTTAAGAGCCTATTTTCCCTTTAAAAAGTCTATTTACTTGTTTTAAAAGCTTATTTTAGGTGCCTAAAACTATTTTTAGAGCCTAAAATCCCAGGTCTAATAACGTATTAAAATCTTTAGCAACAGCAACATTTAGAAGCAAAAGTTAAAAAAACCAGTTATTTTAATAATCATTCTTTGTGTTTTATTGTCGTTACATGATTCTTTTCCAATTTGAAAGCAGTAATAATGGCAGGCAGCCTTGCCTCACTCATCGCTCATTTACTCAGTTTTAAAAACAAACTAAAACCATAAAAATTGAAACATTACAATGATCAATTTTGTTAAAACAGAGCATACTGACTTTCATTTAAGTTTAAAATGCGGTAACTCTGCCTTGTCAATATGAAAGTTGTGAAATTTTAAAAATAAAATATATTTTGACAAACTTGTGCTCAGGTTGTTCAGGGCTGCATAACCTTATTTTCCATGGTTATAATTTCAATTTTTTAAACTATTCACTGAAGATAACCACAAGTTTGTCGAAATAAAGTATTTTATTTTGAGCATTTTACAATATTTAAAGCTACAAGGCGGAGTTATTACAATTTAAACCCACAATATAATAATGGTTAACAAAACAAACTACCGGTAATTATTAAAAGCTACTGGTACATTTCTTCATCGGTGTTCTCAAAAAGGAAGTTCGTGCAAACAAGAAAACCACTTTAATTTCAGTAAAAGAAAGCCAGATTAGTTTCAAACTGATGTTAAGTCTACAAAACGTTATTACTTCAAAGAATGTTTACACACAATAAAAACATACTGTATGTCTTTTAAACTATAGCCTACTGTTTTTTTCTCTTCTTATCCAGCAGAGAAGTGCAAGAAACTTTACCTTGTTAGAAAGCAGGACTGAGTTATATATTTTAAAAGGTCAGGTGGAGTTGGTGTGACAGGTCATAGGCGTAACGAGGGGGGGTTTTGGGGGTTTGAACCCCCCCCATTGATTAAAAAAAGGAAAATTGTATAATTTTTTTAAGTCTGCCCATAAATTACTTAATACAAGTATAAAGTGTGGGAAGCTTAAAACTCGTTATTTTGCGTGTTAATTTTAAAATTTTTCCGGGGATGGACCCCGGAAGCTTAAAACTCGTTATTTTGCGTCTTAATTTTTAAAATTTTCCGGGGGAGTAGGCTACCCCCGGAAGCTTAAAACTCGTTATTTTGCATCTTAATTTTTAAAATTTTCCGGGGGAGGACCCCCGGACCCCCCTCTCCCTGGGGGATATTCCATACCCCCCAGACCCCGCGGATGTTATAACCCCCCCATATGGTCGGCCTGGTTACGCCTATGTGACAGGTATGTAGGAGGAAGGCGAGCAACTGACGTCAAGCGACCTACCCTCTTGACTCCGTGCGTCTAATTCACAAGCCTTTCTTCTAAATGTTCCTATCGTATATCGAGTGCACCATAAAACAGAAAATTTAGAACTTGACAGAGAATCGTTGATGTTAGTTCACTTTCAAGTGCTTTAAGATGTTGGAATTTGAATAACTAGCTAAATATATATTTTTTTACCTTCAACTTCGCTTCTTGGGGTCAAGTACTTTTGAAATAAATACTTCTCCTGGTTTTAAAACTATAATTTTCAAAATTTATTACTTCATCCTGCTGAGTCAGCTGTATCCAAAAACGTTTTATTATTTTGTTATATTTTCAATACATTAAAATGTGTATTCGTTTATACACTGAGTACCATTGGGTCAATATGACCCCTTCAAAATTGGTTTTTTACTTAGAATTTAACATTATATAAAAATGCTTATATACATACAGGTCCTGTTTTCAAAAGGAAAATGTACGTTTTTACACCACTTCATTATAGCAAATTGCAATAAGTTACTACCAATAGGCTACATCTCATGTAAATTAATTGGGGTATTTATGACCTCATTTGTACTCAGTGTAAAGAAGATAACAAAAATAACCTGGTAGGATGACGGTTCAGAGTAAAATGTTTTTATACATACTTGTCCTATTTTAAAGGTAAAAATATATGTTTTTACGACAGTTTGTTAAAACAATAAAGTCAGGTAAACTGATATAACAAAGTGCCAGAATGTTTTGGTTCATGAAATTATAATTGCAATTATGATATACAGAAAATAAGTTTTTTATCAGATTAAAATCGACCAGCGTCAGCAGAACTACAGATTTGTGATATCTTGAGAATCGCGCACTCGCATAAAAATAAAAAATAAAATAAAAAAATCCGTGTAAAATCGGCCGGCTCCGGGATTTGATGCAGGGACCTCCAGAATACGAGTCGAAGACGTTACCATTTGGCCAACTCAGTCAGTTTGATGGTCTAGTTTGATAAGCATATGTGAAAGAATAGTGTTATTTGTCAAATCTAAAATGTATTCCAACTTGAAATTCTTAAAATAGGCCTATGTCAACATTTCACAAAATTCAGTGGAAAACAACTCCGCTAATTATTTCACAGCAATGTACCTTCTATATGTAACAGTATTCATGTAATTCTCAATTTCAACTAGATCAACGAAGTAAACAAACATCCGACTGCATTGCATCAAAGCCTTCAATGAAAAAAAAAAAAATGCGGCATTGTATCTCAACTGTTTGTTGACAGATAAATATGATATGGATTTGATTTGATAAATTCAAGTAATTTTCAGAAATTATATAATTTTTCAAGGGAAGGAATGGTTTGTTTGAACTTTTATATTCCCGATATTTCCAGGGTTAATTTATCAATATTTTACAGCTGGTGCCCGAGCCTTCGCCCGCCATTATTAATTGACTCCAGAATTTTTAAGAAATTTACACTGGCAGTTTATTAAAAATAATTGTGGTTCAGAGCTATGAAAATTGTAAGTAAAAATAAAATTAGAATATTTGTTCATTGTGTTCATTTCACTTAGGCCTTATATAGTAAATAAATTGTTTTCCTAATGTTGTACCACCGAGACGGCGGTGTTTTGTACTATTCGTAAAAGTTTCGCTGATTGGTTGGCCTCGAGCCAATCAAAATGCTTCGAATTGTTGAAGAACGAAGATTACATTATAATAGATGTGACTGATAATTACTCGTTATTTCGGTACCGGTCAACCGATTTGGTCGAAATTCAGTAGACTTCTTTCCATGTAAGTCATAAATGCATATACCAAGTTTCATGTAACTCCGATAAAGCGTATTTGAGTTATCACACCTTTTTGATATATTTCCATTACAATAGGCACTAAATTGGGCATTACTCCGATACCGGTCAACCGATTTGGTCCAATATCAATAGGGTTCTTCCCATGGACGTTGTAAATGCGTATATCAAGTTTAATAAAAATCCGAAAAAGCTTATTTGAGTTATGGCGCGTACAGACACGCGGACAGACAGACAGACAGACGGACAGACATTTTCCAACTTCAAACATTCTCACAAAGTACCATCCTGGCACTTAATAATTTTAATACTACCAATATATATTGTTTCCGCTCTAAAGACATTAAAAAGACGAGAAACTTCAATCCCTTTCAAAAAGCATATTTATGACCTCTCATACAAATTTAGAAAGTTAAGCAGAAGCCCCTCTTTCCATTTTAGGATGCGTGTAACTGTAGCGTCACCACGCGAATTATTTCTCCAGACTAACGCCGAACCAGCTCCAATCAAAATCCAGGATTCTCTTTTTAGCGCGAAAATATTCCCAGAATACGGACTATTTTCTGATTTTTCACTCACGCGCATAAATTTTAACCCTTCATATAAAATAGGCTCTTAAACACCCAAGCAGGGAGATCTTTTCAAACTTTTGGACGTACTGCACCGACACGGAATTTTTACATCGCAAGTCGCCTAAAGTCACTTAAGTGAGTGCAGCGCAATTGGATTAACACGCATCATTATCAGGTACTGTACAAGCAAAGATACATAACGTGTGTGATAATCGGGAAGAATTTTGTTAAAGAAAGACATATTAATTATACATATTTTGGAGTCTTGTGCCCCCTCTCGGGTGACACTATTTACGTATGCTGGAAGCAGAACATACGATTATGAAGGTAGATTTGGTTTCGACCATTTTTAGCTAAACCAAGTAAACGCCCTGCTAAATCTTTATACTGTGACCCATTAACCCCAAATGTAATTCTGAAATAGAGTGGATAAATTCTGGAAAACTGAAAAACTGGTGACTACAAATACCATAAAGATGCAAACGTTCAAGTTTTAGTAACAGATTTATTTAATAAATATGGGCATATGTTGTTTTAATTATTCATATCTGTATGACTGTTAACATCTAGTAAATGTACATGTAATTAAATAAATATAAATAAATAAATAAATAAATAAATAAGTTTAAAAGTTAATATGTACAAAATAGCTAGTTATCAAATTTAGCCTGTAGCCAATAAATTACTCCGTTAAAATTGTCAAGTCTATGTGCATTTATGGTATACAAAAATGATTTCCCAATTTATTTGTGAAAAGGTATTTTCTTCAAATTATAATCACCCTGTATATAAAGTCTGAATTTATACTCTTTTTCTTTATGTGAAAGTTAATGCTTATTAATAGAATAATTAATAAGAGCACCTCGTAGCATCAAAGTCTAATTCCTAGCTCTTTTTCTTAACTGAAACTGTTATTCAGATCACCCTGTATTTTATGCATAACGTATCTCATTGCTTCTACTTCAAACTTCCAATGTTTCAACATGGTCTTATAATTTTACAACCGCATAAATTATGTTTACGTACCAAGTTCCTGGCATTCTGTACTTATTTGAATTTTAGCAAGTAATTTTGAAAAACTGGCGAACATGGTTTAAGCTTCAGGAGAACTGGAGAGATTACTAAGTAACGGACGGACCAAAGAAAAATGAAAAGCATGATGGATTACAGATTTACATTATGGGGGCGAAATTTCTAGTAGTCAAAAATCAACCGTGAAAATGAATTATATGAATTTTAGAAAAAAAACCAAACTATACTTTACGGCAATTTAGAACTTCCAAAAGAGGTGAGATGTCTGATGGCAAATGAATTTATAATTATATTAATAGAGAAATAAGAACAATCTCACCAAACAGCAGACACGATCCATCGTAGAACTGCTGGGAAACGCCCATCAAAATCACAATTCATTCAGCTCGCGCTGGCCGAGTCAACTCCCAACTAACGCACGTAACATCTGCTCTCCAAGCCCTCGCTTCCGTTACCACGTTCAGAAATTACCAAGAGTAACCAATGGTAAACTCGGACGCATAAAATATATTAACATTAAAGCTTTTAGTCTTCCAGAAGAACACTAGGGGTGCTACATATACTCACTTGTGCCGAATTCACGGCTCAGTCTGCACATAAAGTAGAAGATTTACCCAGGAACATTTTCTTTAAGCTTTACCCATAAATATTATCTACAAACGAACTGTAATTACATTCCCCGAAGTAATATTCAAGATAAGCACATCATTAACAAAAGAGAAACCCCCATCTATCTTGGTGAGATACGTAAAATTATTATCAGGAATAAAGAACTGTTCTTTGTTATACTATTTTTTTTTATTTATTTATTTTATTTATTTGACAAAAAAGATCCCAAAGAGCCAATGGCTCGTAGCAGGGACAATACAAAAAAATTGAATTAATACAGAGAAAATGGCAACTGTAGCCTAAGTATGATACATAATAAACATCATAAATACAGTAAAACACAAAAAAAATGCCATATTAGCACACATAAAAGATAAGTTTAAATAATAATCCCAACTAATTTAAGTAGCATAATATAAAGGTAATTTATCACAATTTACATAATAAATAACTATAGATTGCACAATTTGACACATTAAAATGAAAATTAATTATTAAAAAATTCATCAAGGAGGTGTTTTTTGGACATTTTTTTAAACATAGTTAGTGAAACGCTTTCTTTTATCTTATTTGGTAAGTTATTGTATTCTGTAACAATCATTTTAAGAATTCCCTTCAAACCATATTTAGTGGTATTGGTTGTGTAAGTTAAAATGAGTTTGTTTCTTGTCAGGTGATCATGCATTTCATTGTTTATGCACAGATTTAGATTGCTGGCACAAATGTTATTTATTACTTTATAAGCAAAATTTACTGAGGATAATTTTAAGGTGACTGTTAATGGTTCAATCCCTGATATATAATATACATCTTTAGTTGGAGTGTAATAACTTAGACCAAATATAACTTTAATTGCTCGTTTCTGTAGTATTATAATTTCTTGTAATTGTGTTTTAGTACATCCTTGCCAAATTATATTCATGTAGTTTAAATGACTGTGTATTAGTGCATAGTAAATATTTCTTAGCATGGCACTTGGCAGACCAGAGTTTCTTAGTCTTACAAATACGCCAGTTATCATTATCATTTTTTGCTTAATATTATTTAGATGATAATTCCAACTTAGTTTAGAATCGAGGAAAATTTAATGAATCAACATTTTATTATTAATTTTTAGGGGTGTAGTTGTCTGTGATTTATAGCTGTTTTTTCTGAAGAATATATATTTGGTCTTATCTACATTTAATATTAAATGGTTATGGATAAGCCAATTTTGAAGTATAATAACATCGGCTTGCATGGCAGTTATTATATCTTCTTCAGAATGTCCTGTATAAAATAGTGACATATCATCTGCAAATATTATTAGCCTACCTTGAAACTGTAATTTAGCAACATCATTTATGAACAATAAAAATAGTATAGGTCCTAGTACTGACCCTTGCGGAACACCACAGGTGACAGTCATTGAGTCTGATTGCCCTCCATTTACACAGACAAACTGGTTTCTATCCGAAAGATAACTCCTGAACCAATTTAGAGTAATGCCTCTTATTCCCATTCTTTCCATTTTTTCTAATAGAAAACTATGTTTCACTGTATCAAATGCTTTTCTTAGGTCAATGAAGAGTCCAGCAGACTTAAGACCCGAGTCTAAGTCATTCTGCACTGTGATCATTGCATCAACTACAGCATTTAACGTACTTGAGTTTTTAATAAATCCATATTGATTTTTGCATAGAAGTCCTTTTTTAGGGTTATTTATGAAATTCAATAATCTATGTTTGACCACCTTTTCAATAATTTTTGAAATCGCAGGTAAGATACTGATAGGTCTATAATTACCTACTTCATTCTTTTTACCTCCTTTATAAATTGGGATTATTTTGGCAACTTTACAATTTTTTGAAAACTTCCCCTGTTCAAAAGATAGATTTATTAAATTAACAATGTGTGGGCCTAGATATTTAGTGCAGTTTTTATAGACGTTACTACTTGCATTACCATCAGTATTGTTATTATTAGGTTTAAGACTTTTTATAATCTTATTCACTTCATATAATGTAGTTGGGGTTAGGAACATAGAGTTAATGTTTCTATCGATTAAGTGAAAATTACCTTCACCTACATGTACAATTCCAGTGTCTTTGATAAGTTGCATGGCAACATTAGTGAAGTAGCTATTAAAAATGTTGCACACCTCCACCGTATTGATTATGTCCACACCATTTCGAATTAGTGTTATGTCTTGTTCAGATAATTGTTTCTTACAATTTAAAATTTCATTTGCTGCTTTCCAGGCTTTCCTTTGGTCTTGGAGGTTCTTAAAAAGTGAACTATAATATGTTTTTTTTTTAATTTCTTTTCATTTTGGTCACTTGTTTTGAAATATTTTTATATTCTTGAATGGTATTTTCAGAAGCAAATGGCCTCTTTGTTTTAGCAAATAGTACATCCCTTCGCTTGATAAATAATAGTAATTCATCAGTAACCCAAGGTTTACGAGTTGCTATATTATTTTTTGTTATTGTCTTAGTTGAAGATGAAATTGCTTTATTGACATAATTATTGAACAGGTGATAATAGTCATCTACATCTGTAAGATTATTTATATTTGGCTCTGTCTGGGCTAGTAGTGCGTTTAGTGAATTATAATTCAATCTATTTATTTTAGTAGTAGGTAGTTCAGGATCATATAATGGTACATCATTTGTTTGACTAATATGTACAACTAAAACATTATGATCACTAATATCACTGAATATGTTTGCTGTATCATATTTTAGTAGCTTGTCATCAGTGAGTACATGATCTATTAGTGTCGAAGACATATTGCTTAAGCGTGTTGGTAGTTGATTACAGACTGCAAGATTGTAACATTGGGCAGTCCTTATATAGCTCTTTATTATAGGATTATTACTCTCATATAAGTTAAAGTTGATATCACCAATTATAATGGTATTACTTCCATTTGTTTTACTAAAATGCTTTCAAAATCATCTAGGAATTCTATTGCATTACTGATATGTGGATTGTATACCCCTATGATATTATATTCTGTAATACCCTTTATTATGCTCATATGTAATATGCTATGTTGTCTATTTATAGAATTAACATTATTTACTTTCAGGTATTCTTTTATGTATATTGATAGACCTCCTCCTATCTGTTCCCTAACAATATGATATGGTATATATTCTTTTATATGATAGTATTTCTCTTCTCCTTTAGTTAACCAACTTTCTGCCAATATAATAATATCAACATTGACTACTTTTTGTAAGATTAACTCAATAGCCTCTAACTTATTTCTTAAACTTCGAACATTTAAGTATAATATCTTGAGTTTGTATCTCTTCTTAACATTAAACTTCACAGAGTAATCATCCACACTATCACATTGCACATCACTACAATTTTCTCTTATAAAAGGAATTATCCATAATGAGAAATTAACAGTCGTAAGCTTAAAAAAGAAAACTGGACACTTTTTTTTTTTTAGGTTGCTGTTACTTTGGATCTTAACTCAGTTAACTGATTGTCATTTGTAATAACAATCGCTCTTTGATCCCAATCTTTCCTAATCATAATTTTGCAGTTTCTAGTCCATGTAGAGTGGATCTTCCCTTCAATCTTTAGGTCCCTTGCTTTCTTTGCAATAGCCTCGTTTCTGGGGGATAAGTGTTCATTTATGTAAATATTTCTTCTATTTCCAGCAATACCTATATCATCAGTTCTTTCATTTAAGATAGTTAGTGATAAGTCAATTCCTGTGTCTTCCCTGAAAAATTGTTCAAATTTATACCATGGTAAACCTGAGAAGAAGAGCTCGTGTCGACTGGCCAGCCGAGGGTCTAGTTCATAGGTGAGCAACTGAAGGGAAACATTTTAGTCCCCCATCCGCCTGTGACGTAAGAAACCTGTTCTTCATGTTCAGTGTCACGTCGAAACTGCTTTATGCTGACGTCAAGGGCGACGGTAGTGGGAGAAATTCCCCTACCTCACAGTGACACGATGTGCCACAGATGCGCATCCATGGTCTAGTTCAGTGTCCGGCAGATGCTGCAGTTGTGACGTAAGAGCCGATCATCTCGCAAGAGCTTGAGCGAGCGAGCAGTTGAGTTGCATTCCTGTTAATACGCACTAGCGCAGTGGCGTTCAGTGCAGCAGTAGGGGGGTTAAGGTGAGCCGTGATGGTACATTGAATTGCGTGCATTAACCATGGCAAGGGTGCAGAGGTCAGTTAATCAGTGAAATGTATGGTAAATTTAGTGCATTCAGATTAATACTAGACTTACGGAAACGTCAGGTCACCCTCGGAGACACGCCACATTTTCCAAAGTTGTCTACAGTATGTCATTCAATTACAGACATTAATAATTATGTACAAATATTAGAAGAACTGGATCAGGATATTTTATTACAGATTTCAAGATTTTGCAAAACTCCAATCCGATATTTGCATATTTGCGACACCATTTTCTGTGGATGTTGACAGTGTTCCAACGTCATTGCAACTAGAAGTCATTGATTTGCAAAAGAATATTGAAATGAAAGACCGCTTTCAAAACAAAAAGGATCTATCTATATTTTATAGAAGATTTCCCCAGGCAACTACATAATATATTTGCTGCTAGAATGTTGAGTATATTTGTATCGACGTATGTATGTGAATAGTTCTTTTCTTGTATGAAGATCTGCAAACCACAACATGGAAACCGCCTATCTGATCAGAACATGAAAAATGTTCTCGTTTGTGTGTTAGCCAGACTATGTCTCCTAATATTGCAAAATTAGTGCGCGAGAAAAGAGGGAAAAAATCTCGACAATGCCTTGAGCTTGGGCACGATAGTGACACAAAGTAAGGGTGTGTATCAAAAGTCTGAATAGGCCTATACTTGGCATAGTGCTCACAAAGGTGTATAGTTTAATTTGTATATTTTGTGTATTTTGTATATTTTGTATACTTTAACATTTTTCAGTTTCCGAGTAGACAAAGTTTTGCAGTACTCCTTAAAGTATTCTTATGTTTTATGTATTTGTATGTTTATAGTAGTTTCGGAGCCTCATTTAAATAACCTGACGCATCCGCACCTGGATGCATTTCAGATTAGTGTAAGTAGGGCCTATATTAAATTTCATTACAAATAAAACTGTTCTGTTACATTGATTTATCACAGTTGTACTATTTTGTTTTCGTACAAATGCATTGTAATTGTGCTATTCCCATACTATCTACGAAGATCGGAGCGCACTCTGTCAATGCATAGGCGTCGTTCCGCCACTGGCCAGTTGAACCCTTCCTCCACGCTCAGTACGGAGATATTGCAGAGCAAAGAGCGCGGCTGCTCTGTAGTATGACGTCACAGAGCACGGAACATGCCGGTCACTGGTCTAGTTGGATAAGGTACGTAATTACATCGGAGGATTGCTGGCGCCAAAGTAAAAATTTGTAATCCTCATTGCTTCAAATTATCAGTTATTCCATTGTGCACTTTTAATTCAACATCAGACATTTAATTAAATTTATATTGTCGGCTGTAGTAAGGCAATTAACAAGTGCTTACGACCTATATTCATCTACAACTGGGAGGTTCCTTTTTTTTCTAATATGCTTAAATTTTAAAATCTTGCTTAGTATTTATTTTCTAAATAGTTCACAGCTATTACAGACAAAAGTATACATGTTACTTAAATTTTATATGAACTGCTATAGCCTATCTTCAATATTGAATAAAAATACTCTTAAGTATTGAGAGAAGATAAATTATTCTAATACAACATACCTGGGATAAGAGAAGTATCTCTCTCTGTAGTCATCAGTTTTACAACTGGTTTGATGCAATTCTCCAGTTCTTCCTATCTTGAGCCAGTCTCTTCATGTCTACATATTTTTTACATCCAAAATCGCCAATAATCTGTTTTGCATATTCTAATCGTGGTCTTCCCTTACAATTTTTCCCCTCTATTGTTCCTTCTAATATAGTGTTGACCAAGCCTGGATGCCTCATAATGTGCCCCACTAGTCTGGCCCTTCTTCTAATGAGTGACTTCTTTCCTCCTCTATTCTTTCTAAGACCTCTTCGTTAGATATTCTGTCAGTCCACCTGATTTTCAACATTCGTCTATAGCACCACATTTCAAAAGCTTCTATGTTATGCCTTTCACTTTTTCCTAAAGTCCACGTCTCACTGCCATAGAGTGCTATGCTCCAAACATATAACTTTAGAAATTTTTTTCTGACTTTTAGGTCAATATTTGACAAGAGAAGTATACGAACAACAAATTAAGTCTTCATCATAAAAATGCAGAAAATACAGCTTTCATACACCACTCCCCTTAATCTGGCGAACAGTTTTATTTTTATAATTTATTTGTTAGTTTAATTGTTATTAGTTATTAGTTAGATTTCATATTATCTACTGATTCATCTTTCATACATTAAATAGAGCAATAGAACACAAGCGCCGAAAAGTTATTGGGACCGGAGTATGGCCTATGGTCGAGCGCTCCGGGGGCGGTGGAGGGGAAAAAAAATTAAACAAAATAAGTGTTTAATTTATTTTAAAAAAAGGCCTTGGGAGGGTTATAGGTTCAGTGGAATTGACAATCCGGATTTTCAGATCTCGTCATCCCTATGCACTAGCTTTTGGCACATTTCTGTATAGAGAAGACACGCCTTCCAGATCACAAGGAAAATATGAAATGTAAAATCATTAGCCATAAAACATGTTCGATTCTCAATCAAACTTTTTTTTAAAACTAATAGTGACATTACTTTACGCATATCACTTTCGTTTATTAGTTTTCCCTGCGATTTGGCAATTTAAATTCATAAGAATGAAAAATAAAAATATAATTGCAAGTAATTCACTACAGCTATCCCTTTTTCATTTCACCAGAAGAAGGAGCTTAATGGAGAATTATATTAACTTAAATTGTTTAATGAAAGCTTCAAAATTAAATGTGGTAAACAAACCAATGAAGGAAATCTCCCTGTAGTATTAGGTAAAGGACAGGGTGAGCTCTAAAAGAGTAGCCTTCACTTTCGGTAAGTAGGCCTTGGTTATACAACTTTCGGTACGATATTTTCTTCCGAGGATTTATACAGCAAAATATGCGTAACGTTCAATCCATCTGAAAAATGTTTTGCAAAATGTTTAGCTAAAATTCTGAGTTGTTATAAATGCAATTTAGCATCAGTAAAGAAATACCTTAGTCATAAATTAGTAGTTTATGCCTAATTATAATATAGTATTGTTAATTTTTTAGGCCAAGTCCCTCGAAGGATGTAGCGCCACGGAGTTTTATTGTTAATTTTTTCCTAAGTTTATTCTCTTACAATGATTAGATACTCTTCATGCTCCTGTATATTTATGCGATCGCTCCTTTTTGGACTAGGTTCGTGCGACCATCGGGATTTCGAATGTGAGATACAAGCGGTTGATGAAAGCGTTAGGTAGATACTATCCTAGGCACACAAACAACGTGTGTAGGCTTATTCTAATTGCATTAATGAGAGCTGCATTACAGTACCTCGTCCTGATTCTCGTCCATTTTGGAGTAAGACGCGCAGTCCTCGCATACTTTCTGTTGACACTCGAAGCAGGTTCGGAAGAAGTCTTCGGGCTTGAAGCTCTTGAGACACACACGACACGTCCCCGTCCGGCAAGGAAGCTTCGTCGGATCAGTTTTCCTGCAATAAAAATCAGAAAATCAACAAATAATCTGATACGATATACACGAACCACCGTTTTGTCAGATGGTATAGGCGTTATGAGATATTCTCGTTTTAGTATTGAGCAATGTCACACGTTTTCCGAAACAACCATGTAATTAATATTACTAACTATAGACCTATACACATTTAAGCAGTTATAAATATAAGAGCAAATACCCTTGGGAACTAAAAATCTTAAATTAACATAATCGTTCCGACTGTTGAAGTTACAATGCCCCGAAGGAAATTTTCCCTAATACCGTCATTCTAATCCGGAATCTACGGCATTCCGTCCCGACGCTCAATTTTTCTCACTCACTCATTCACTGCATTCACTGATATTAATATTTACCAACTTCTAGATGAGCTAAAACTTGAATTTTGGCACACTTATAGCTTTTTGCCCATAACCGACGGGAAAATCCTCAAAAAGTTCAAAATTTTAATTATTACCCCCATAACTCTTCTAAATGGCGATCGCAACATCAAAGTCGATGCAGACTAATAGTAGTTAAACGGTAACTTAAGTCCTCTAATAAAACCTATATCTATACTTGTTGTAGTACCTTCATCGGTAACACCTCAGGCACAGTTAGACATTTTAACGTTAAGTATATTTTGTACATTTTCCACACATTATGTGATTTTTGTCACAGTTATAGGGCAGCTAGAACCATAAAATTTGGAAGGAATATTGGTACATCCAACAGTTTATAAGCGTGCTATATTTTGTGTTTCCAATCTTTCCTACAAGTATGTAAAAACTGACTGGATAGCCGTAATTCACATGTACGCCAGTCTAGAACTTGGACTAACTTATATTAATGTTTACCTAATTTCACATTTGTAGCATTTAAGGTGTAACCGATGGGCAAATTCCAAAAAGTTCTAAGTTTAATTGAAAGGTTTTCAATCACTCCTGAACTAAAGCGTAACTATTGCGCAAAAAACTGAGTGCGCGATTGCGTGCATTGTGTTTTGGTAGCATTTCATCACGGTGAAATTGAGAGGTTATGAGTTTTACCTAGTTGACATAGCGCAGAATCTGGTTATTTCATCACTCAATAGTCCAGTAGCGTAAAACCAAAAAATTAGACGAATCGGAAATAATTCCTACAAAAGGTTTTATTGTTTTATTGGCTTCATTTGTTGCCCAATATGACTATCCTGGGTTTTCCCCCTCGGCGGAGTTGTGCATAAGTGGTGGGGGGTAAAAATGTGGCCCCCAAAGGGGTAGTTTTGCGGTTTTACGGTTATATCTCGTAAAAGACTCACGATATCGAAAACATGGTGGTACTAAAAGTTGTAGGGCATTAAATTCTGCATTGAATGAGACTAGACACATATTTTTTGGACAACCCGTTCCCATAATACTGCTCATCAAAGTTGAACAAATTTTACATATTTATGACAAATTTTCGTTTTAAGTTCTGCTTTTTGGTAATATCATCTAACTTAACCCATCTATCAATAAAGTGGTCCATACAAAAGTAATAAAGGAATAAATTTTGCGTTCGATGAGATTAAAAGTGAATTTGTTGGACCACCCGTTTCCGTAAAGTTCTACATTTAGTCCAGTAGTGTAAAACCAAAAAATTAGACGAATCGGAAATAATTGCTACAAAAGGTTTTATTGTTTTAATGGTTTCATTTGTTGCCCAATATGACTATCCTAGGTCCCCCCCGGGGAGTTGTGCTTAAGTGGTGGGGGTAAAAATGTGACCCCAAAAGGGGTAGTTTTGCGGTTTTACGGTTATATCTCGTAAAAGACTCACGATATCGAAAACATGGTTGTATTAAAGTTGTAGGGCATTAAATTCTGCATTGAATGATACTAAACACATATTTTTTGGACAAGCCATTCCTATACTACTGCTCATCAAAGTTGGACAAATTAGACCATTAAATCTGCTGAGCGCCTCCACCGAAGCAAAAGACATACTATTCCTGAGGTCATCTTTACCGAGTAATTGGTGGTGACCATGACTCAGGAGCAATTTCTTTCCAACGACAGAAATAAAGCACGTCTTATTAGCTTGCTTACTGAAAGACTTGAAGGTGAAGGCTTCTCAGTCAAGCAAGCTGATGAAGACGCAGACCACCTGATTATTGCCACGGCTCTTGAGGTATCACAGGAGCATGAGAAGGTTGTGGTAGTTGGTGAAGATACAGATCTCCTCATCATGCTAAATGCCTAGCCACACCATCAGCAAACATATATTTCTCAAAACCTGGAAGAGGAACGACCCCAACAAAAGTATTTGGTCCCAACAGCTTCGAACTGGCAGACAACATCAGAAGGCCACTCATATTTCTCCACGCCATAAGTGGATGTCACACAACTTCGGCACTCTTCAGGCAGGACAAGAAGAAGGTGGTCAAGCTGTTGGTCGAAAATATATGTCTTCTCGAAGAAATCAAACCTTTCTTCGAACATGACACTCAAGCTGAAGCTATTGCCGAAGCTGGCCTACAATTTTTAACAACCCTCTACGGAGGTAGGGCAGGAGATACTTTAGATAAATTGCGATTTGACCTATTTTCCAAAGCCCTCGTGAAATCCAAATTTAACCTGGCATCCCTACCACCAACATCCGAAGCAGCCCGCCAACATTGCTTGAGAACTTACCTACAAGTACAAATATGGTTAGGACACCAGATGGATCCGCTCCTCTGGGGATGGCAGGCTTCAAAGTTTGGACTTTACCCCGTTCCTACCTCCAAGGAACCAGCTCCACAATTTCTTCTCTCCACAATTTTCTGCAAGTGCAACAAGGGGTGTGCACGTGGTTGTGGGTGTCGGACGCTGAAATCAATTGCTCATCGATTTGTGCCAACCCAAGGGGAACTCCTGCACTAACTCCCTCCAACCAGATGCAACTGACGAACCAGATGTTGACGAGACCTGGACTGCATATATGGGGCGACGACAATTACAGACTTTTACGAGTCGAGTGATGGGGTGACGTACTCCTTATCGGAAATTACAGACATTTTGAGGAGCCGAGTGGCCCAACGACAATGAAACGTCGACATCTGTAAAATTTGTGTATCTACCATTTTCCCCCTTTTCTTCTTCATATTTTTAACTACAATTTTTGTTATGAAATAAAATCATCACTAATTGAATTGAAGAATTGTGTTTCTCTTCTACAATTTTCATATTTTATATATTTACTAAGCACAAGACTAGTACATTGGAGCGCTATAGTATTATGTTTACACATCTCTATTACCGTATTAAAAGAATTAGAAAATTCTTGGCCAATTTGCTTAATTTTTTTTAAACGAGTGGTATTCAAGCACAGATGTTATCGGGCATTGGAAATCACCCAACTACCACCATCTTCGAGATACAGAAATTCTGCAACTTTGAGAGGCGATATCTCAGGCAGCCGGTGATAGGCTAAGAATACTCACCAGAAACAGCTCTTTAACATGCCGAATTGATCACTCAAATCAGTTGAGTGAGAGGAAAGTTATGCGCGGACAATCAATTTTTATAAAACTGAAGAGGGAAAAAAGAGAGATTATTAATAATAACACAAAAAAAATTGTGTTGGGGTGCAAGAATTTCTTCTTCTTTTCTTAATTTTTTAGAGATATTTTTAGTTAACAAAAAAAAGTGATGGGGGCTAGACATTTTCTTCTTCTTCTTTCAGAAGTGTTGCAGAGCAGCACGGGTCCACAAGTTTTTCAGAAATATGTAAAGTTTGTCCAAATTTGATGAGCAGTAGTATGGGAATGGGTTGTCCAAATTATGTGTTTAGTATCATTCAATGCAGAATTTAATGCCCTACAACTTTTAATAGGGCCAAGTTTTCGATATCGTGAGTCCTTTACGCGATATAACTGTAAAGCCGCTGAACTACCCCTTTTGGGGTCACATTTTTACCCCCACCACATAAGCACAACTCCGCCGGGGGGGGGGGAAACCAAGGATAGTCATATTGGGCAACAATTGAAACCATTAAAACAATAAAACCTTTTGTAGCAATTATTTCCGATTCGTCTAATTTTTTGGTTTTACACTACTGGACTAAATGTAGAACTTTACGGAAACGGGTGGTCCAACAAATTCACTTTTAATCTCATCGAACGCAAAATTTATTCCTTTATTACTTTTGTATGGACCACTTTATTGATAGATGGGTTAAGTTAGATGATATTACCAAAAAGCAGAACTTAAAACGAAAATTTGTCATAAATATGCAAAATTTGTCCAACTTTGATGAGCAGTATTATGGGAACGGGTTGTCCAAAAATATGCGTTTAGTCTCATTCAATGCAGAATGTAATGCCCTACAACTTTTAATACCACCATGTTTTTGATATTGTGAGTCCTTTACGAGATATAACCGTAAAACCGCAAAACTACCCCTTTGGGGGCCACATTTTTACCCCCCACCCCTTATGCACAACTCCGCCGAGGGGGAAAACCTAGGATAGTCATATTGGGCAACAAATGAATTCATTAAAACAATAAAACCTTTTGTAGCAATTATTTCCGATTTGTATTTTAATTCTACTGGACTACAAAGTTACATTACCTTCTTAATTTAGTCCAGTAATACGTTAGATGAGGTTAGGGTAGGACACTAGTGCCATCTTTATTTCTCTTTCTCTCATAAAGCTTAAACTCCACATTTATGAAACAATGTATGTACAATTAAATGCTTAATGTTACTGAACTTATATTTTATAAGCCCAATTATTAACGATTTCAGGATTATCAATATCAATAGATTACTCCAGTCTTTATCTTTTAATCATACATACTGTATGTATTTTAAAAAAGGAAAAGCACATTCCAAACCTGCATTCGCGTCTTTGAGTAGGAGAAATCTCCCTTACATTGGTCAACCACCGGATTTTTTTCACTTTTGAATGTGATTTAATGTTACTTACATTTCGATAGCAGAACTTGGACGATACTCTAAACAAGCTAGATTACCAATAATTAATAAACGAATAGGATGCGGATATGACGTGCGCAATCGTTTTACTCCAAAATGGAGGTCATCGTCTATCTTCAAGTGCTCTATTATATAGGCCTACGAAATATTTCCATAAGTTATCTAATATCCGCAATTCTATAAAAGCATGTCACTTCCAGAATTTAACTTGATAATGAATTAAATTGAGTATATTTATGTACTAGACAAAATGTTACTGGTTTCATAGCTATGCGCCGTAGGCGCGCAGCAACGAAACAAGGCCACGCGGTCGCGAGGTCGCGCGTGGGCTTGCCACGTGACCCAGACAGCCTCCCAGGCCACACCGGTAGGGAATGGTGCCTTTCTAATATAAAAAGAAGGTATAGCTCAACCGAAATATAGTATGCCACATATACCCGGACACAACTATCTTGGTCCAGGTAGCGATTTAAGCGATCCCAACGTACTACCCGTAGACGAAGACGATCAGATCGCAAGAGTGCACGATTTTCTGTACCAGCACGCAAGAGACGACGCAGAAGTAAGGAACGCCGATTTCACGGCCATAGGACAATTCAAAGATCTATGGTTGTTTTACGGTAATCCTCACGCAGCCGCAGGGGCTTTGGGTCTCAGCTTAAAATACATCGCAGAAAGCGTGTTCGGCGTTCAATATCCAAATGATATGTCCAAAAGACCAGGTCTATCCAAGAATTGGGGAGCTATAAAGAAGATCAACAAAGCCAAAGCAGCGAGGAAAGCGCAAGGGGAAGACGGCACGCGAGAGAGTCCACCTAAGAAGAAATCCAGAAACGAACCCGGACTTGAAGATTTGGTAAAGGATCAAGGGGAAGTACCACCTTTTGATTTCGACGAATCCTACTTCGACGAATTTTTGGCTAATAATCCCGAAGTCGATCAACTCGAAGCAGGACCTTCCACAGCTGCAGGAGGAGGACCACAGGTGGAAAGCCCACCGACAGCCCATGGAAGAAGCGGATCTGGCTCACGAAGCTCTTCAAGAGGATCGTCTGCGAAGACTTTAAAACCGGCAGGAAGTAATAGTGAAATCGGTATGGATATTGTTAGCAATCACGTGCCTAATTTTCCTGGGTCTCCTGTTGGAAATGGTGTTGGTGGTGCTGGGGGAGGTGCAGGTGGCGGCGGTAGATCGACCACGGACCTCGTGTTTTTTTCATCCCCTAATAATGAATCCACAACATTGACGTTCAGTAAACATGCAAGATTAAGCACGTACGGCCACCCGTATAAAGAATTCGATTACAAGGTTGATAACCTAGCAGTGGCAACGGAAATAGTAACCCCGCTCACCTATATATCGCTGGACGCCCTTCCTTATTTCATCAGTCCAGGAGAATTTAAATCCCTGGAAGGGTTTGCAAAAGTGGTTGTAGTAGCCAATCAAGTGGAAGCAGTTCCGGTCGGAATGTCAACGTCCTTCCAAACCGGCAATACTCTCAGCGGAACAGCGTCCACGCATCACTACGTGGAAGGCATTGCCTCTAAAGATTTGTTTTCATCTTTTTTGACGCTGGGAAGGAAGCTTACCTACGACACCACAGGAAATTCTTTCAAAGTGAACGGCAGTGCCGACGCAGAACTGGATCACATTAACAAACTCATGTACAGTAATCTGAACGGCAATAACGTCGTCGGCCACAAGAGCAACGTGCATTACACGAGTGTGTTGTGGACGGAGAAGAAAGAGAAAACAGATCCTGGACAATATATCGATTACCAAGACACTGGCCGTCCCAACATCAATGCCGGAACTGTTAAGTTTTCTATGGAGGCAGCAATTGCCAAAGGGCACGTCTTCAAAAAATCACACGATTTCATACACGGTATAATTAGAGACGGTGTAGCAGTCTGGCCTCTTGCCCTAAAAGGAGGATTCATCAATCAGAGCATGGTCGGTTCGGATCCAACATTCATACAGACATCTCCGCAAACCACTGGAACGGGACAAGCAACTAAGGAAAATGGAGAATTGCTTATTACAGGTAAAAATGATTTTGTGGGACTTAACCATGGTGATGTGAACAGCGAACTCAAGGACAATGTACAGCTCATAGAAAAATGCCAATCCAGTTTAAAACCGTACAACAGCAAATTAAATTACAGACCCGTTCCGGTGTTGGCTTTCGGCCAGCAACCCGTGAACGCATCGTCTCCCTCCCAGATGAATAACTACGTGTTTTCACATACCGATTGGCACGTGAAGTTTCACATTAAATTATTGTGTTTTGTTAATTCTTATTTTCCTTTGTTACAAGTCATTCCTTTAAATAAGGCTACTCTAGTTGTGTCGGCTTTGGAATTGAACGTTATGACTTGGTCAAAGTTATATGCTCTGCCCAAATTCTTTGGCATGACTTATTTCACTCTAGGAAAGGGTCATAACAAAATAGTACAAGGTGTTACAAGGAGAGAGGATGTGGAAATGGAAGACCATAATGATTATGTTGTGATGTAAAACATTGGAAACAAATTCCTGTAATACGTACATTTTATTCAAATAAACATGGAATCATATAGGTTTACAATATCTGGTGTTCTTATCCTTTCATCATCCTGTAGCATTAGACCATATGTCCTAAAGAAACCTCTTACAGCAAATGGATTAAGTTCTTTGAGGAGAACGGGAATGTAGGAACCGAAGGGAATCGGTCTCCAATAAAATTTCTTTATTCTGACCTCCCATTGCGGGCCTTCGAATATGTCCTCGTTGGCACATACGAAGACCGGCAACTTCCTAACCTGCTTCGGAGGCTCGTACTTTACGTCTACTGTTATGGCGTCGCCGCTAAACAGTGCGAGTAAAGATTGCATAGCCCCCGGATCGAGGTTGGGATCGTCAAGCAGGATACAATTCCCTTCGGCAAAAGGCTGCATGGAAAAGGTGCCGGAGTAACGATTTATTTTTGTTACTTTTTTACATTGGAGAAAACTAGAACATATCCACGAAGCGAACTTCGTTTTCATGCAATTGGGTTCTCCTATTAGAAACACAGTGTTAAATTTACCTGTGGTGGATATACACCACTGATACAAATATTGAATGAAAGATACTTTATCTTCCTCGTGTGGAAATTGGTAGTTTTACAGTTTCTGCACAATGTAATGTGTTTCGTTCACAGATAGATATGTTTCCGAGAACGGTCTTTTAACACTTTCGAATACACAATTAACGTCACCAAATTGACTATTACCATGAATGTAATTTTGAATTTGAATATAGTCCATGTTATTGATAATTTTTTCAGCGCATTTTATGCACTGATTTACAATTTTGGAATCAATTAAACCGAATCGCATGACAAAATCTAATGTTTCGGTGATACCGGAGACAGGACAACTCGGATGACCAAGAACGAAGTTCAGGATCATTTGTTTGGTCGTGTTTCTAGTACCACCGATGCCGGATTTGTTCCCAGCAATCGGTTCAAATAACTCATGATTTCTGCTCGGAGCTCGTTCGTGCTGTTCTGCAGAGCGGGATCCGAAGTCGAGACCAGAGCATGGAAGTTCCGACTCCTCCACCAATCCTTCCGTGGGACGTTCTTGACGTTCACTGTGCGATAGGTCGATAACTCTACGATCGACGGTCCCATCGTCTGTTCTTTGAACTTGTACGAATATCTGTCCTTGTCCTTTTCGAAGGAAATAGTTGAAGAGGTTTCTAAAGTAGGCTGGTTGATATTCCCCGATGCGTTTAATACTGCGTTGACCGCATCGTCATATCCTCGGAATCCCTTTGATGAGGACGCATTGGCAACGTCCCATGCGGCATGCGTGGACGACGTGAATGTGGCTTCTTTCTCCGGCGTCGTGCTTGTAAACGATGGACCAGGTGTTGCGTCGTTCCTGTTGTCTCGCAATAAGGACTGTAAGCAGATTTTGCAGTCCTTGTGCATCTTTGCTAAACACGACGTCATGTATGATGGTAAGGTCGACGCCGTGTCTAGCAATTTCCTCCACGACATCGTCCTCTGTTACCCGTCCATCAGAGCGAGGAGGATCAGGTAGAAGCCTTCCATCTCCTCCTTGAATTCCGATCCCTCCAGCAGATACGGTAGTTTCTCCGCCAGACGTTTCAGACCATCCTCCGGAGATGCCACCACCGTCATCATTGCACGAATCAATACTAAGGTTGCTTGCTTCCAGTCATCGTTGCCGTCATCGTCGTCTGCTTCATCGTCGACTTCCTCTGTAACAATGCGATGATACAGTACTTGATAAGTTGGCTTACGTATTACAGGAATGTTTTTTGTTTTCTTCGATGTGTCACGTTACTTCTCATTCGTTCTAAACAGCTGCAGAGAAATGTCTTTTGACCAAATGTTCAGCATGATTTTTTTAAATATTAAAGGCATGCTGACATTCCTTCTTCCCTTTGAAATCTACCATTTTGCACTTAGGAGTGCAGGGATGGAGGTGCACAAAAGGAGCGTCCTCTGGTGGAAGGGCCTCCCCTTCTCCATCCGTAAACACATTCATAATGTGCCAGTCCATCTCCAGGGCACTCGACAATTCGTCTTTTCCCAGAATGAAATAATCGACTACATCATAATCGAATCGTATTCCCGATTCCTTTGTTTTCCAGATTACAAGTCCCTGGACAGGAGAATCCTGGGGAAGTTGTGGTAATACGTAAGCAAACTTACCACGTACCTTCGTAGGTATTGGTAAGTCGTCTTCTTTAGCATCGGATGATTTTCCTTTCCTCTTCACAGGAGCGGTTGAAGACGATGCTTTAGGCGACTCTTCCTCGCTCGTCAGCACGACGTCCTCAACATTGCAAGCGTCGGTGCTCGTAGACGAATCTATCTGTTGGCTGGCCATAGTGTTGTTGTTGATGCGTACTGTACTAGTACATGCAGCAGACTACATACATTCGGTATTTGACGCAGCCTTTATATACTGCTTGACTTTCACTATTAGAAAGGCACCATTCCCTACCGGTGTGGCCTGGGAGGCTGTCTGGGTCACGTGGCCTCTAGATTATAGAACTGCATTTTTGTTAGGTCATTTTTTATCATTCTATGCAATTTTATATTTTTAGGGCATTTATTTCAATTTTAGGTCATTATTTTGTCATTTTCGTGTCATTTGCTTCCTTATTTAGTCATTTTCATGTATTTACATTGAGTGTATAAACTTTTTTCGTCGCTAGCGGTGGTGTCTTTGAAGTGTTGTTTGTTTAATGCAAGAAGGAAAAATTCGGCGTTAATGTGTTGACATGTCTCAGCCGGAAGTGAGAATAAAAAAAAAACGCCAAAATTCTGTATTATATTACTAATGTTATTAGATTGACTTGGCACCAGAGTCTGCCACCTACTTGGATCTGAGAGTGCAAACTACTGTTTTCCCTCAATAAACAACAATATAATCCGGCAGACCACAATAGGATGTGCCGAATTTTGACTCACCAGTGCCTCAGTGCCAGTATAAATTTCCGAGAGAAAATAACATTCACAACATTACAGTTTTTACAATTATGCACAAACTAGTCTATAACTTTGTGTGAACAATAATATTTTTTTATAAATATAATGTCAGTTTTTAGGTCATTTTTTATAATTATTAAGTCATTTTCTTTAAAATTTAGGGTCATTTTATAGGTCATTTTTCAAACAATTTTAGGTCATCAGAATCTGGGCCCTGGTAATTATGTAAGTAAGCCTACTAATTTATTAAATATTTTAAGTTTGCTGTATGAAATGGTATTTGCAGCACACTCTCGTTTTGAGCCACGAGCCGCTACTGCTACTGCTCATTAATAAATTATATTCAGTGACTTCTTTATCTATCTCGATTTCTACTGGAAGCAGCTGGTGATAATTCAAATCTCTATATGTATCTTTTTCATGTCCATCTAGTAATGCAACAAATCCATCCTGAGGATCAGTAGATTCCTCCTTAGCATTAGGCTATCATGTGGCATTTATAATATTTCTCCCATCATAAATCAATGGATTATGTTTTTTAACTCTTTGGATATCAGTTTCCGTTTCTTTTTTTAATAGTTTTAGTCGACCATAGGCTATTTACACGAAATATTTAAATATTTTCCGTCGTTTATATTTTTTTTCCCGTCAATTTTCTTATCACACGACAAATACACATGTCCAAGGCGGGACTGGAACCCGCAGTTTCCTTCACCACGACTCCAAGCCTTATTAGCTACTATAATTACTTTATCACGGGTGCGCATCTGCGGCATATTGTGCCACTGTGCGGTGGGGTAATGTCTCCCACTACAGTCAGTTCCGACGGCGATGAAAGGACAGCGCAGCACTGGCTGTGACAGTGTTCGATGTTTGGTCTTTACTGCAGTTCACTAGACCAAGAGTAATGAGTGCTGTAGCGAGCGTAAAATCACATAGCAGCTTATCATAGCGACGACTTTTACATGCTAAATGGGAAAACAATTATTTCGTCGCACATACACAATTACATAAAATTTTCACAGTATATTTCTTGCAGGACGCATTAGGGCCAGAATTATCACAGTCCCAATGGGTGTGCGACCTGGTACTTATGATGGACTTGTGTGGTAATTTTGATTCCTTGAATATAGCTCTACAAGGAGATCATTAAAACGGTTTCATTAACCGTAAATATATTTATATGACACTATAGCAGGTGTCCGCGGCTTCGAGCACGATAATAATTTCAAAAATAAAAAGTTAAGAGCATAATAATTAAAGCATTATATTTATTAACACTTACACGCAAATCATTCATAAACTATTCGAAGCAGCGCAAATCCAGCTTTGGAATGCATTCCAATACTAGAAAGCGCCGCCTGGGAAAACGACTCAAATTCGAGTTCTCTGGCCCAGAAAACCCCTTCATGGTGAGTTCCGTCGAGCTTGATTAATGTTTGCCCATTTAGGTCTATGTTCATTATCATTCTTCCGTCTATGTTGAAAATATCAGATCTCTAAGGGCCCTGACTATAAACAAATGAATCGGCCAGGGGTGAGCATACAAAATTGAAACGATCGTTAATTTCATGCGATATGTATGGACTATGTCGAAAAAATTGCGATGCTCTTATTTTCAAGTTGCGATAAAAATAGCAATGTCACCTGAAATTGATTTGACAATTGAAATGTATTACAGAAAACTGATGCTTCGATAGCGCAAAAAATTAACGTTTTCTTCCAGTTTTTCACGGCAGCTTGCTTTCATGACTGACCTGACACAATACTTGAATGAGTTGAACCAGAGACTTCAGGGCAAAAATCAAAGTGTTTGAGGGTTAGAGGTCATGGTAATGGTTTTATAATTTCTGAAATCAACCTTGTCAAGAAATGATTTAACACATTTTCCATGTTGTCAAGAGCTGTCAGAAGAAATTGAAGATGGTAATTTTCCTGAGTTTTGTGAAAATATTGAAGTTATTATTCAAAAATTCAATCCAAGATTTTCTGACTTTGAAAATATTAAAGGTAAACTGCTGCTTTTTAATGACCCTTTGATTATGGATATTGAGAATCAGCCATCCATGTATCAACTGGAGCTCTGCGATCTTCAGACTGATCCTTTTCTTCAAACCAGAGAGGGCTCAACTTTTTCAAGCTACTTCCAGAGGGCAGGTTTCCTCAGTTTAGAGATTGTGAGAGTGCTTTCTCCAACACGAAATTCATAAAAAATAAATATAGGAACTGTCTCACTGATGATTCCTTGTTACACCTACTAAGACTGGCAGTTACTAACATAGAAGTGGACATCCATGCTTTAGTGAAGCAGTCTGAAAATCCTCAGTGCTCACATTAAGTTCTAATTTTGGCCTACTGGTAATGAATCCTATTTCAACAATTTTACTTTACTTTACTGTTATAGTTATGTGAGTGACTCATTTAGTGTTTGGCCCTCAGTATCAATTGTCGAAATATTTTGGCCCCCAGTACTTATGAAGTTGGACAGGCCTGCTGTATATCTAAGACTAGTGTGCCAATTAATAATAAACGATCTATTGTTTAATAGGTTTATAGTTCATATACATTTACCAAGTCTTTTAAGTTTTCCACACTTATACATAGTTCTTTTCATCTTTGCTGATTTAATTATTAAGGGTAGGCCTATAAGGCATTTTCAGTACATAGGATATATTGTCATGTCATTCTGACCCTTCACATAGGAGTTTTTAAAATCATAATTTAAGACATTGTATTACTCTTGCATATAGATGTTTTTTCCAGTGAATGGAGTATACAGTAACTTATCCAAAACTAAGAAAACTCCAAAATTTTTTCACATACGAGCAGCGACGATTGGCACTAACAGACACGAAGGATGAAAAAAAAAATTAAAATTGGTTATCTCATTCAAGAATCTAAAAAGTAAAAGGTCAAAGAATAAATGCGCGACTCATTACGATGTTATTTGTATATCGATAAACAGATAGTTTTCAATGGACATGTAGGTAGTTAGAACTCTTTCATCTGAAAGAGATATGGAAATTTGGGGAATATTACACAGGCTTATGTTACACACAAAGCGTTCGGAGAACATGGAGAAAGCGGTAAGTTAATCTGTCAGGTTTATTTAAGGAGAGTTTCTGCTTCGGTTGTTGGTTGCACCCCAAACATTTACGAGTGGTGTGCGTCCATTAGAAGCTATTAGGTTCCCACATGAATAGGTAGAGAACTTCCAAGTTTGTTTCTTGTTAGTAGTGGTACCCTAGGGATGTTCCTCCTGAGATACGCACAGATAAACCTACATTCCAGCAAGACCCAAACAACCTCCCAGCATTTGTTATACAACGGAGTTAATCTAAACTAAATCAACACCTTTGCACATTACATAGTTTATCATCTGTGAAAATAGGAAAATTATTCTGACACCAGGCCTCGAGCACATGCCCGTCTTTCCGTGATGTTGCTTTCCAATTTTAAAGTTCTTTACATGGATGCAGATGGAATCTTTCTCTACAGATTGCCCTTAATGGCCAACATGCAGAGCATGGCATGCAGTGACGCAGTTGGTGAGGCATTGCGCTGCCAACCAGGAGAACGTGCGTTCGATCTCCGATGACTACCATCCTACAGTGTACTCATCCTCTAACTGACATGAGTACCAGGGGAAATTTTGGTGGTAAAGGCGATCGGTACATAAAATTGACCACCTTCATGTGCAGAATGAATTCCAGAGTCCTAACCTCTGGTAACTTTAAGATTTTCAGGGGTCCTGATAGGGAAGACTTTCCTATACTTTTGGCTTCATGAACACGACGAAGCTCGCGTGGTTTCGTATACGAGGGATGTAGTACAACTCATGGCAGCTATTTTGTTCTCAAAGTAAGGCGATGGTACCATATGTTGTATGTCACGGAAGAGAGCCGCGTCTCAAGTATACGGACACATCATATGGGTGCATTGTGATGTACGGTTATACAAATAGAGACGATGCCAATTTAGTTTTGAGTCAACCACCGTGCAAAAGGGATATGGCAAGATATGAACAGTTTTCTTAAGTGAGAATAGCCACTAACCTAGGGGGAAATGCCAAATAAAATCACAAGGAACTGATGAAACCTTTGGAGAATAATGCCCATCTGTACCAAACTAACAAATCCTGGAGTGGTTATGTGTGCTTTCATGCTTCCAACTATCGCAATACATTAGAGTGGCATGATGCAGTCGCGAATGAATGTTTATGGGTGTCTGTTACCTTCACTATCCCACATCTAGCCCAGTCAAATGTTACATCGCAACTTACATTAAATGGAGTAATAATGAGTTTTGGAGGGGAGTTTTGGACCATTACTGGAATCACAAATCCAGATTCGCAACCCTCAGAAACCTGTGCTCGCTGAATGGCGGTCGAAACAAACCGGGTGTTTCGGACTTTTTTTCGTTTTTTCGACAATATCTCCTAAACTATGCGTTTGTTGGAAAGCATCTTTCTTAGCTTTTTTAAAGTAAATTAAATTTTCTAAAACGTGAGATCAAAATCGTTTTTGTAAGCTATATAGTTACCGCGATATGGCTTTTCAAAGATTGGCCTCTTTTCCAAAAAGTTAAAATTTTAAAGTTTTCTTCGTGTTTCGAACTGAATACCGGCAGAATGACACACCCTACAGAAAAGGCAAGAGAACAAAAGTTGTAGGCAATTTAATAAGCTTTAATTTGAGCTATAGCTGGTTCTTGTAGCTTAGATAGTCTCGTCATAAATGACAAAAACCGAAAATATGAAAAAATGCTTTTTTGGGTGAAAGTTGAATAACATTGTTTCCTCCACCAAGACCTTAATTTTATTGGTAACATGTTGGCGGATAATGTCTTATAACTGTGTGTAGAAACTGTTTGTGTGTATATATATCTATGGGAGATGGATTTTGCCACAAAAAATATTTAAGCAGAATATTTCATAAAAATGTATTTACTTTAAACCAACAGGCATATTTAAACCATGTGTGAGGTTTCTGGTATGGGATGGTATGGGACCTGGGAAGTCGAGGGTGGGGTGATTTCTTCATCCTCACTTGAAGAACTGTCATTCTGGGGTGTGGACACATTGCATTTCAGCTCAGTTTTGCGAGTACAGGTTTCTGAGGGTTGCAAATCAGGATTTGTGATCCCAGTAATGGTCCGAAACTCCCCTTCAAAAATCATTAATACTCCATTTAATGTAAGTTCCGATGTAACATTTGACTGGGCTAATCTAGTACCCATAATCTGCTTTATACATACATTCCATACTCTGCCCTTTCATTTGTATATTTCAACATTTTAAAATGGTCCCACATTTTCAAAATTGAAAAATAGTTGCCATGACTTATGACCCATCCCTCGTATAAATATATTTATACATAATGCATGTATTTAATGCACTAGAATCTTGCGACAAACACTGCTGACATTCTAATTTACTCTACTTTTGTTTTGTTGATGTAACTAGGCATTATTCAATTAAAAATTGTATGTTTGCTCAAAAACGCACTTTCTAAGTATTATTCAAATCTGTTTATAGGCTAAGGGTACGAGCCACTGACTACCAATCAATGCTCTGAAACCCGTACTTCAATAGCACTTTCCATGTCCGAAATATCTGCGGTGCAAGTTTTTGGTGATTCACCCTGTATATACATAGTATTTATAGTATATACATAGCATTTATAGTATAGTATATATGGTATATATACTATTATGTATATATATATATTCCAACAGTCATAGACAGTGTATGTCTTTAAAATCTACTTTCACTTTCTTCAGCGAATTTTTAGCTTTACCAAATTCAATTCTAAAATGAATGTAAGAATAAAATTGCATTTAATTTTCTCCAAATCGAAACAAGTTGATCACACGCTATTATAGACTATAGGTTATGCCATATTAATATATGCGTTCTGAAGGAGTTATTGGGAACCTAACGCATTGGTCGATATAATAATAGAAATAATAATAGTAGCAATATATAAATATTGTTTTTAAAATCAGACATATTGCAACGAACCATACTAAGAAATGTATGTCAAATCTCTCTGTATTAAGATGAATTTGTCACATTTTACGACCATTCCTTCTATCATTTGTCTTCAGTGACCATTAAATTTTACTAAGATTATTTTTCTGGATATCTTATATGAATATACGAGGGTCATTTCAAAAGTTCTGCACACTGTAAGATAGAATGGAAGAAAATAATTTATTTTGCAAAATACCTTTACAGGCCTTCAATATAATCTTCATTATTACTTATGACAGCTTCCCAACGTTTTGGAAAATTTTATATTTTGGATAGGGCACCTTCATTGTTGAGTTGTCTGATTACTCAGGTCACCTCAATGGAAGCTTCATCAATTGTATCAAAACGTTTTCCACGGAGTGGTTCCTTCAATTTGGGAAACAAATGAAAGTCTGATGGGCTCAAATCAGAACTGCATGGTGAGTGGGGAAGTCTTTCCCATCCATAGACGTGGAAAACTTTTGTTACAATTGATGAAGCCTCCAGTGAGGTGACCTGAGTAATCAGACAGCTCAACAATGAAGGTGCCCTATCCGGAATACAAAATTTGCCAAAACGTAGGGAAACTGTCATAAGCAAGAATGAAGATTACATTGAAGGCCTGTAAAGGTATTTTGTAAAATAAATTATTTTCTTCAATTTTATCTTACAGTGTGCAGAACATTTGAAATGACCCTCGTAAATAGTCAAAGGCGTAACCATATAACTCAAACTAACTAACCAACCAATTCTACAATGAGGACGTCTGTATGTAATATATTTCTACTTTTTAAAATCTGAGTTAAGATTCTATTGAACACTTTATTTTTACTGTGCGTTCAATATCTTTGGTCTGACTTTTACTCCTAAGATATTTATGTGGAAGCAAAGGAAGTTAATGAGAAAGTCAGTTCCCAGCATTCCTTGCGATAAACAATCACTTGGCATCTGGAAACTCTGTTGCATGTCTCGGTGATGGATGTGGATTGTAATTCTGTGCGGAGCATTACTTAAACCCGCGATAATATAATAATAATAATAATAATAATAATAATAATAATAATAATAATAATTTTACCTTGTAAACATTTGTACATGTAATAAAATCGTCAGGTGTTAAGACAAAATTAAAATAGTAAACTAACTCAAAAAAGCTATTTACGCTTGAAGTGGATAGTTCAAAGAATTCATTGATGGAATATAAAGGTGTTGCTGCTAAGAGCCTCCATGTGCACTTTTCGAACTTGGCAAGAAGCAGATTCCAGGCTATGTCCGGGAGTGTGTTGAACATATTTAGTTTTAGGTAATGATTTCCCACCCTACTCAATCTGGTGTACGGCACGTCAAGCATACGACTGCCTCTCGTATTGTGCTAATGAGTATTAAATCTACGGAGCAGGGAGTCAAGTTCTTTCCTCACATCCACCAGGCATACATAAGTGTATAAACTATAAACAGTCATTATTTGTTCACTTATGAATAAGGGTTTGCAATGAGCATCGAAATCAGAATCTGCAAGTAACCTTACTGCCTTCTTCTGCAGCAAAAGGATACGTTTTACATCTGTAGATGCACCCCATAGAATAAGACCATAAAGTATTATGCTTTGGAAAAAAGCAAGATAGCGCAAGCGCAAGATAGCACACTCTTATATAGTTTTTGTAGAGACGGTTCTTGAGTCTTCTTAATAGACATAGCGCTGCAACAAACAGC
This sequence comes from Ectobius pallidus, assembly GCA_964059195.1. Lineage (NCBI taxonomy): Eukaryota > Metazoa > Arthropoda > Insecta > Blattodea > Ectobiidae > Ectobius > Ectobius pallidus. The sequence goes on along the minus strand of CAXKWD010000003.1, from coordinate 108,737,442 downwards.
CTTGACAGCCTGCAGCAAACATGTTCAATGTGAGTGCTCCAAGTTAGTTTATTATCGAGCATAATACCTAACATCTTGACACTGTCCACCTCAAATTACAAGTTCTTTAAGGAAAACGTTATTGATTGTGTCTTATCCTTATTTATTTAAAGATACTGAACCATGTGGTAACTTCCTCGAGTGAGTGCGTCATAGCTTCCGAGAGTTCCTGCCGGGTTTCCTTTTCAATGTCGCTCATCATTATGATGAAAAACAAGGGTCCCAACACGGAACCTTGTGGGACGCCGTACATCACGGGTCTTGCTTGAGAGTAGTGTCCGCGAACACAAACAAGTTGATTTCGTCCCCTCAGGTATGAACTCAACAGATTCAGCGATGCTTCCTCAATGCCATAAAATTCAGTTTGTCGAGAAGAACTCCGTGGTCAATTGTATCAAATGCCTTACTGAGGTCACATAAAGTGATCCCTGTGAAGCTTCCGATCTCGAAGCCAGTAAGATTTCACTGACTACCTTGTCAATTGCATCAATGGTAGATAAACCAGTTCTAAAGTCATACTGTATGGTGGCTAGGTTATTTTCCTCAAAATATCTGTAGAGTTGTGATTTCATGAGGATTGAAATACTGTAGACAATATTGGTTAGATGGAAATAGGCATATAATTCTAGCTAGGTCCTTGCTACCTTTTTTGTGGATAGGGATGGTTTTCGATAGCTTCATTTTAGAAGGAATAGTACCTTCCGAGATACCCATGTTGATGCAGAAAGTCAGAGGTATCGCAATATGGTTTATTATTTGCTTGATAAAGTTGGCTGAGATGGAGTATATATCCTTGCTCGTACTAAGTAAGCAACGATGAAGAGAGGACGTGTGTAAGAGGTGCTGCTAAATGATTGAGGAAAAGCGACATAAGGGACAATGGGTGTTGGATATAACAGCGTACCGGTATAGAGCCAGAATTGGCTCCTTTGGGGCCGAAAGGAAGACTGAGAAGAAAGGGCAAGTGAGAAAAGAAGACTTAATTAATGTGCTAGTTTATGCAACATTACTTATGGTGCTTTTAGTAATTTGAGGAATCGAGCTGAACCCAGGCCCGGCCGATAGTCAAGACAACGTGGAAGAGATATTTAGAAGGCTTGATGGCATGGAAGACCGAATAGGGAATAAAATCATCGAGGCGGCGAAAGAAGTTCAACTCGAGATCAGAGAAGAGCTTAAAGGAATGAGGAGAGAAGTGGAAAATCTGAGAATAAGAGTTGCGAAACTGGAGAATAGATATAGGGCATTCAATCTAGTTTTTACAGGAGTGGAGGAGAGACGAGGAATATGGCCTTTGCAAGAGGTTAAGGAAATTCTGGAGAACAAGATGAAGATTGGACTGCAAGGTTGGGAAGTGACCGAATCATTTCGAGTTGGAAAGAGGTTGGGCAGAAGAATGATAATCGCAAGATTTGCCACGTCACAGATTGTCCACGATGTATTAAAAAGATCAAAGATGTTACAAGAAAGCGACATTTTTGTGAATGAAGATCTCTCAGTTGAAGATATGGGCATTAGGAGACAATTAGTACACAGATTGAAAGAGCTAAAGCAGGCAGGGAGAAAAGCCTATATACGCAACCTACAACTTTGGGTGGATGGAGAAAAAAATAGTGGAGAGCGAAAAGGTACTAAAGGACAGCAACAAACCAAGGAAGGACATGCGTCAGCAAATAGCTGCACTGCAAGAGACACAATACGTAGGAAACGAGAGGGTAGAACGTCCAGCTAGCCGCGTGCGAGGATCCAACGTATGTCGAGGTGTCAGCGATAGCAATCAAGGCCAAACACCATCAGCTTCTTCTCGAGATGTAACGTCACCACGGAGAGATAGAGTATCACCACCACGTACGAATCAGCTGGTCAGCCAGGGACGGGAAAGAGTTACATATAGTAAAGTGAAATTACCGAGTGAGAGAAGGCCTATAAGATTTTCTATCCCAGTGGGGCCATGGTCGAAACAAAGTTGCACAGATGATAACACGAGTAAGGGGGGCGGGAAAATGGAATGGGTAGTAGTATGGGAGTGGATATGGCCCGGTGAAAATTTGGCAACTTCCCGTCTCCAGACGCCTAGTTAGGCCCTTTTGTCCTATGACGTCACGGGACGCACAGTTTGGCTGTTTGATCCGACCTAGTTAGGCCCTTTGATCCGGAACGTCATGGGAGTCGATTCGAACAATGTATATACGACCTTATACACTATGCTATTCCCGATTCATCTTGACGCATAGTTTGGCCGTTATATCCGACCTAATTAGGCCCTTTGATCCGGAACGTCATGGGAGTCGATTCGAACAATGTAATTACGCCCTTATACACTATGCTATTCCCGATTCATCCTGACGCATAATTTGGCCGTTTGATCCGACCTAGTTAGGCCCTTTAATCCGGAACGTCATGGGAGTCGATTCGAACAATGAACTAGGTCGGATCAAACGGCCAAACTATGCGTCAGGATGAATCGGGAATAGCATAGTGTATAAGGGCATAACTACATTGTTCGAATCGACTCCCATGACCTTCCGGATCAAAGGTCCTAACTAGGTCGGATCAAACTGCCAAACTATGCGTCAGGATGAATCGGGAATAGCATAGTGTATAAGGGCGTAATTACATTGTTCGAATCGACTCCAATGACGTTCCGGATGAAAGGGCCAAACTAGGTCGGATCAAACGGCCAAACTATGCGTCAGGATGAATCGGAAATAGCATAGTGTATAAGGGCATAACTACATTGTTCGAATCGACTCCCATGACGTTCCGGATCAAAGGGCCTAACTAGGTCGGATCAAACGGCCAACTATGCGTCAGGATGAATCGGGAATAGCATAGTGTATAAGGGCGTAATTATATTGTTCGAATCGACTCCCATGACGTTCCGGATCAAAGGGCCAAACTAGGTCGGATCAAACGGCCAAACTATGCGTCAGGATGAATCGGAAATAGCATAGTGTATAAGGGCATAACTACATTGTTCGAATCGACTCCCATGACGTTCCGGATCAAAGGGCCTAACTAGCTCGGATCAAACGGCCAAACTATGCGTCATGATGAATCGGGAATAGCATAGTGTATAAGGGCATAACTACATTGTTCGAATCGACTCCCATGACATCACAGGTCGTCCCGGATCAAAGGACATAAGTATAGAGACTGTTCCTGTTGCGTAACGGGAATACTGACCATAGGGCCTAAATCCAAAACAAGGCGTCTAAATGAATCGGGAATAGCACAGCGCAAAAGGGCGTAATTACATTATTCGAATCGACTCCCCTGATGTCACTGGACAAAAGGGCCTAACTAGGCGTCTGGAGACGGGAAGTTGCCAAATTTTTACCGGGCCATATGCACTCCCATACTACTATCATTCGTTGCTAAAATCAACACCAGGAATATGCGTCTGACTTTTTTAGCGTGAAACAGATAGTTAAATTAAAGCAGTGTGAACACATAAGCGAAAATGAAATTACAAGAATGTGGCAGCTAAATTAAATAACCAGTGAAGTGTAGGGAGTTTGAGAAGTTGCTAATACGAACATTTTTCTAATAAATGTCATTATAATAAGCTTATGTATTTAGAGCATTTCTTAACGGCAAGAGTAATAGAATATAATGGTGTCATAATGTGAACAGATAGAAGGCATATGAACATAGTTCAAAAGAAAACTAATCTCTTTATGTTTACACACACTCCACGAAAATGTATTATGGAGTTTTAGATGTCTACTGGTAAAATGGCAAGCGTCAAATCCGGTAGACTCTTTTGTAATTTTTTTCTTAGTACAATAAATATAATATCATATCATATCCTTGCTGTTCGAATTTGTCATGTTGTGCACAGCATCTAGCACAGGTTAATAATTTGCACTCAAGTTTTTGAGCTGTAGCTAGCAATTGTTGAGCTGTTATATTTTGGGTGTCGATATTAAGACGTACTTGATGTACAGAATCCACAAAGAAAGTATTAAAATCATCTGGACTCAAAGAGTTATTGTTTTGCGATGGTTGTTTACATTCAGCTTGGATTACACGCCAAGCCGCAGAACATTTATTTGCGGCTGGTTCAATAAAGCGGGCTTTAGAGTCAAGCTTTGCTTCTTTCAATTCCCTTCTATATTCTTTCTTAAGAGCCTTGTAGACGTCCTTGGACTCCGGGGTCCTATTTCTTTTGAACAGGTTATAAGTAGGGCCCGGGGGTTTAGCCACAAAAACATTACATCAGGTTAGTGGTGACTGGGCTATAGCTCTACGCTATCTATCTTGTAAACATGAGGAAGGGGTGACTCGTCTTCAGTGGCGCACTTACTACGTACATCTAAGTTCAAGGGCAGTGTACCTAGCCTAGTGAAATGATGGGCACAGCGTCATAGAATAGTTTGCACATTTAATCGTGAATCACCTAAACAAAACATATTTTCTCGTAAAATGAATATAAATATACACAACATATGCATTAATATTTGTTAATATTACTCACAGTAAAAATGAAAAGGCAAATTATACATTATGTCTGTGTATACACTTTGTTGCAGTGAATGAAAATATATGTTTTGACGTTTTCTTAAGAAAAAGATCTTCTATTTTCCTTCAAACAAGATCTGTATTGAGAAAATTTTCTTTCTACGTCGCATGACGTAGGGGGGGGGGGAGGAATTTAAACCAAGTTGAGGTATTAGTGTTTCCTTTGTGTGGATTAACATCATGATCTCCTGTAGAACTTTATAATGCCTCTCGAAAGGTAAAAAGAGTAGGAAATCCTACATTTTTCCGGTGGAATGCTTTTTAATTTCTGCTGTACCTGTAGAAGTATTCCATCTTCAGGTTGACTCTTAGATATGGATAATTCCTCCACGAGTCTGATCGCTTGTACCATTTACATATTTCGTCTCTCTAGAAGAGTGATACATCTAGAAGTTCCCCGAAGTTATTTGCAATGGACTTGATATTACTTAATATATTTTCTGATACAAAGTCTTTTGCTTGTTTTATTGACGCATTTTGTTCGTCGTCAAGAATATTTAATATTTCAACAATCTGAAGGTAGTATTTTTCATGGTAGGCCTGTAGAACAGCATCTAATTAAGTACACCGTCTGCCCACAATGGGTTTCGGGGGTAAAGGGATGTCTGGTTCAATTTCTGTAAAGGTTCTTAGTCTCGCAGGTGATTTCAGAAATATTTTCTTTACGTGAGAAATGAAACTGTTTATATCTGAAAATAAGGATCGTACACTTTCAGCGACTCTGTGCACCAGTCTTGGGTAAAGCTTTTGTATTTCCTTAGCAGCTTTTTTCATATAGGAGGCCCCATCAGCAACGAGGACATTTTCACGTTTAACACCATCTGGCCACAACAGCAACATTAACTGCTCAAACAAGTTTAAAATGGTTAAATAGTTTATTCTTTCTATTAATTCCGATGTTAATAAACAACTTTCTCCCAGATGGTTTTTACTTAGCGTACCAACAATTACATGAGCTATACTCCTCACAACACGACTCTAACACAAACCCTGGTCATGCCCCACTTCGATTACTGTGATGTCCTGTTTACGGACTTGAGCTCTAACTTATCCCAAAGGTTGCAACGTGTTCATAATATGTGCGTACGATTCATTTGTAATGTAGGTCTGTTCGATCATGTATCGCCTTCCTTCGAAATGTTGTCATGGCTCCGTCTGAATGACCGAAGAAGGTATCACTGTCTTTGTCTCCTCTTCAAGATTCTTCATACTTCATCACCATCATATTTATCTAGCCGCTTCCTTAACCTGTCTTCTCATCACACCCTAAATACAAGATCAGAACATAGTCATGTACTCTCTATTCCTCTCCATCGCTCTTCATCCTATTCATCCTCATTCTCTGTATCAGTAGCTCGCCAATGGAATTCCATCCCCCTCACGGTCAGAGGCTGTCGAACTCTTGGTAAATTTCAGAGAGAAGTTAACATATTAATTTTAAACCATGTAATTTAGTTTTGTTTTTCATCGTAGTAACTAGAAATCTTAATTGGAGCTCTTTTTGATATTTGTAACCCGTAGCCTAACTTCTTGTAACTATACGTTTTTCTCTTTAGTATTAGTTAGTATAATTTTAAATATCTTAGGCTATAATCCTAATTATTTTATTTAGTATTTTTATATTTTGTAATTTAATTATGTAATTTAATTTTGTAATTTTCTTTTGTAATTTAATGTTTTATAGCACTCTAGTTTATAAATTATAACTATGTTTAGTTCTTGGTATTTAATATTAAGTATTAATTAATTATCTGTAATATTATGTATTTGTGTTATGTAATAGTAATGTAGTTTTTTTTTACTGGTAGAGCGGAAGAGAAGGCCAAATGGCTTTAGCTCTGCCAGAATAAATAAACAGAATAAACACACGGACACATAGAAACACACACAATCTGTCTTTTCGTCTATCGAAACCCATACTATAGGCTACTGTCGGACATGGTGTCTCTAATATCTTTTAGTAAATTTTCGTAGCACAGTTGCAAATATTCTTTGCGTAATGGTGTTTCAGATGGCAACATTTTACCATTGTATTTCTCCAGGAATTGTTTGAAATACTGATTTTCGAGTTTCCGGAAGAAAATGTTAGCGCTTGCCATCATGTAGGCTTTGTGTCTGTCTGATCTAAAATTTGACGTTGAAGATATATTTCCTGCTTCCCTTTCTCCCTGTTTATACAATTCAACAGTTATTTTAAGCTTTTTACTTGCGAAAGGCCTACGTTGTTTTATACATTTATGGTAGCGACCTCTTAAGTTTGGTACACATAATTTACAAACAATATTCCGATCATCAGAAGAAAAATAATCACTGCCATATTCAACTAAAATGGCATCTGTTGTGTTTCCGGACGTCCTCGTTTCTGCAGGTATGACTTCACTCAATGCAGTATTCCTTGCCTGCTCTCCCCACCTAATGTCGCGTGACATGCCACAGGCAGCGTGAGTTGTTTACTAACTCAGAAATCTTGCTATGCCTTGTGCACCACTAACTTGACGAATTATTGGCTAAACCCCCGGGCCCTAGTAGGGCCCGGGGGTTTAGCCACAAAATAATTACATCAAGATAGTGGTGACTGGGTTATAGCTCTACGCTATCTATCTTGTAAACATGAGGAAGGGGTAACTCGTCTTCAGTGGCGCACTTAATACGTACAGTCGGTCAAATAAAAAACGTCGGGCGGTATTTGATTAAGTATCACGAACGAGCATATGCGCATGTACAGGAAGACTTAAGGTTAGGTTCACACACGCCTCTTGTCTATCCATGTATTTTCTTGATTATTTAGTCAGTTTTGTTCCAAAACAAACATGTATAGAAGGCTGTGGCTATATGCCTCAAATCCGCCATATTTTTGGTTGCAAATTTTTATAATATTAATAATTAATAGATTCGCGAGGAATATGTTTATTCAAGGAGCATTTTTTAAATATTTTATTTTTATATTACCGGTACTTATAGTGCAAAATCAATAACTTACGCTCAACTTCAGCAACCAATCTAGCATCGAAATACGGGCCGGGCAGATCCACGATTCCTATGAAAACTTCCGGTCGCATTATGAGCTGCTCTTTCATAAATATGGAACCTTCTCGCTGCTTCAGAGGCCGAAAAAATGCAGGTCAATTACAGCCCTAACTACACTTTCTCTCACTTTAGCATTTGTATGTGGCGATGACACAAAGCAAAATGAATTATGACAATGCATTAAGTTGAATATCGTGTGTTGCGCTTTCCGCGTTGTTTATTTTTTCCCACGTTCATTTTTTTCCCTCCTGTCGCATGGCCTCATATGTTCCGAAAATGACCTGTATTTTATCTTTTTTATAGGAAACTTGTGAACTAATGCGACAAAACTTTAATTTTAACTGCATACGAGTCCCGACGTTTTTTATTTGACCGACTGTACATCCAAGTTCAAGGGCAACTGGTAAGGGCAGTGTAGCTAGCCTAGTGAAATGTTAGGCACAGCGTCATAGAATAGTTTGCACATTTAATCGTAAATCACCTAAACAAAATATATTTTCTAGTAAAATGAACATAAATATACACAACATATGCATTAATATTTGTTAATATTATTCACAGTAAAAATTATACATTGTCTGTGCATATAACTTTGTTGCAGTGAATGAAAATATACGTTTTGAAGGTTTCAAAAGAAAAATATCTTCTATTTTCTTCCAAAAAAGATGCGTATTAGGAAAAACTTCTCTCTACGTCGCATAACGTAACGGGGGTAAATTTAAATCAAGTTGAGGTATTAGTGTTTCCTTTGTGTGGGCTAATATCGTTCTCCTGTAAAACTTTCTAATGCATTTCGAAAGGTAAAAAGAGTAGACAATCCTACATTATTATGGTAGAATGCTTTTTAATTTCTGCTGTACCTGTAGAAGTCTTCCATCTTCAGGTTGACTCGATATGGATAATTCCTCCACGAGTCTGATCGCTTGTACCGTTTACATATTTCATTTCTCTAGAAGAGTGATACATCTATAAGTTCCCAGAAGTTATTTGCAATGAATTTGATATTACTTAATACATTTTCTGATACAAAGTCTTTTGCTTGTTTTATTGACGCATTTTGTTCGTCGCCAAGAATATTTAATATTTCAACAATCTGAGGATAGTATTTTTCATAGTACGCCTATAGAACAGCATCTAATCAAGTACACCATGTGGTCGCAATGGGTTTCGAGGGTAAAGGGATATCTGGTTCAGCTTCTCTAAAGGTTCTTAGTCTCGCAGGCGATTTCAGAAATATTTTCTTTACGTGAGAAATGAAACTGTGCCTGTGCATTTAGACGTGAACACTTGAATGCGCCGCAGAGATAGGGCGGGACGGAAGGGGAGTGTGTTGATAGTATGGATCACGTGAGACTGATACCACTGCGCATCGTGTTTACAGTGGTCACGTCTAAATGCACGGGCAATACCTCTGAAATTAAGGATCGTACACTTTCAACGACTCTGTGCAGACAATGAGCAATGCACGTCACATGCACCATTCTTAGGTCAAGCTTCTGTATTTCCTTAGCAGCTTTTTCCATATAGGAGGCCCCATAAGTAACGAGGAGGAGGATATTTTCACGTTTAACACCATCTGGCCATAACAGTAACATTTACTGCTCAAACAAGTTTAAAATGGTTAAACGGTTTATTCTTTCTATTAATTCTGATGTTCATAAACATCTTTCTCCCATATCGTTTTCACTTAGCGTACCAACAGTTAAGTGCGCTATACTCGTCACCGCTAAACTTGAGAATAGGGTGACCGCCGTCATAACCGGGCCGTACCGAGTGGGACCAAGTCTACAATGTCGTCAATATTACGAACATGATTATATGCCGATTGAATTCGGTAGATAAACGACTGCTGTAGCGTTGTTTTATGGAAGATGTGGTTGTAAAAAACCTTCTGCATTAAGAATTCAAGTTCCGTGACAGGTTATGTTAGGTTAGGAACAGTCATGTTAGTTTAGCAGCAGTATTCTGCATAGCGTGGGGTTCGTGCCATGTCACGATATTTTACGAAAGACGTGGAAGGGTAATAAGTCTTCTAGAAGTAGTGACAGCCAAATTCTAGGTCAGTGACAGGTTATGTTAGATTAAGAACATTTGTATTAGTTTAGGAGCAATATACTGAATAGCGTTGGATTTTTTATGTCTCACATTGAATCTTTTCAACGACCGGAAATTTTACCCTTGCGCCGATCGTTTGTTTTTTGTTCCCCGCGGCTCGGAGGGGCATGGTCGCTAATGGCAGAGCATGGCTGGCTACGTTATTCTGAAGGAGTTCCCTCCTCACAACACATGTGTCTTTTCGTCTATACTGTCGGACATGGTGTTTCTAATATATTTTAGCACATTTCCGTAGCACAGTTTCAAATATTCTTTGCGTAATGTTGTTTCAGATGGCAACATTTTACAAGTGTATTTATCCAGGAATTATTTGAAGTACTGATTTTCGAGTTCCCGGAAGAATATGTTAGGGCTTACCATCATGTAGCACAGATCACTAAAAAAAAGGCATTGTGTCTGTCTGATCTAAACTTTGATGTTGAAGGTATATTTTCTGCTTCTCTTTCTCTCTGTTTATAGAATTCAATATATTTTTTAAGCTTCTTACTTATGAAAGGCCTATGTTGTTTTATATATTTATTGTGGTATTTATGTGTGTTGCACATAATTTACAAACAATATTCCGATCATCAGAGGAAAAATAATCACTGCCATATTCAACCACAATTGCATCTGTTGTGTTTCCGGACGTCCTCGTTTATGCAAGTATGACTTCACACACAGCAGTATTCCTTGCCTGCTCTCACCAACTAATGCCGCGTGACATGCCACAGGCAGCGCGAGTTGTTTACTAACTCAGAAATCTTGCTATGCCTTGTGCACCACTAACTTGACGAATTATTGGCTAAACCCCCGGGCCCTAATGAGGAGTAAGAATCGGGGAACTTAGAATGTGGTAGTTCGCATGTAGCTTCCGGGAAGCTAACCTTAACAAACTTTTCCAGATCATTAACTGTTGTAGCTGGGTCAAGCCTACTAACAAACAGATGTGCCTTTTTTGGGATTGTTTTCAAAACTTGGGCACTTGTTTCACCGGTCATGTTTTTATCACCGACAATCAACTGTTTTGGTTTAGAGGACTGTTTCTGTTTACCAAAACCTAACGATTTTCTTTCTAACAACAGCTATCCAGGCTTCTTCTCCTTTTATTTCACTACTTTCACTTATGCCATTGTCAGTCGTACCAGCCTCTTGACTATTCATTTCACCAGGGTCGTTGTTTACAGTATTATTAGAATGAACACTTTCGTGTAGATCCTTTCCAGGGGAATCACCAGTCCGGTTAGTCAAAGGTTTGGGCCTATTCATGCAGTTTTTTTTTTGCTGCGTCAGTAAGAGGTTTAGGAAAACACTCGGAAGCATTATGCTCATTATGAACATTGTCATTAGTGTCCCTCCTAACCTTACTGCTTTGCAAGATAATATTATTCATTGTGGCTATTTGGTCCAGTAAAATTTCAACTTTACCCCGTAGTTCGTTAATCACTGCGTCTTTCTGGTCAATCATCTGCGATCAACTTCATTACTCCTGTGGAGTTTGAAGTTTCTTCAACATCAGCCGAATCAGTGACACATTCTATGTTTACGTCGCTTGAAGACCTACGAGGCACAAGATGGAGGCAATTCTCACATACCCAGCCGTGCAGAGAATTGAGACTCTCTCTAATCGCTGGATCAATATTTGCGCATTTAAAATGCAATACACCGTTACACAATGTACATGTAATTACATTTTTCACTATTTTCGAATATTTACAACACATTTCAGTCGATAATCCTTGATGAATTGAGGAGCCCTCTTCGCCGACATTAACGGCCGGCGCCATCTTGATACACTGTATACACGATGGTGTATTATAATGGATCTCCGAAGTTGTGAAGTGGTTTCCCTTGTATACTACAGCTATAAATATTCTGTATTAAGATCTGAAGCGTTTTGATAGGGAATAATATTATTAAAATGGAATTCTGAAGATAGATGTTGTAAATTGCCAGCGTATAAGGTAGTAAATAAATTTTGTTTAATGATAAGTTATCTCATAATTGTTTTGAGGAAATGCAAAGAAATATTAGGAAATACGTGATTCTTGGTTTTGTTATTTATGTTGGATACATGAACCGATTTGGTTATCTGTCATTTTAACATATTAGTTGACAACACATTGCGCTTAAATTGCGGCATGTTATTAGGAGTGCGTTGTGCGGTATAAATAACAGATATAAAGAACTAATGTTGCACTTTTTACATAATTTATTTTGCCAGCATGGATGATACAAGGTAAGACGAGAATTGTCTGCATTACTGTCATTCTGAAAAAGCATCTCGCAGATGCTCTTACTGTTAGAACACATACCTGTTCTTCCTCTCCTAGGGCCTTCATAGGCGACCCATGTAACTGTGGACCTTGCAAGAATTAAACAGCTGTAGGTCTATTATGAGGTCGCGCGATCAAACCCGGCCGCAGTCGATGGGTTTTTCAGGACGTAAAAATCCTGGGCACGGAGTCTTCCGGGAGGTACTTTAAGGTGGGGGCCCGTGTCGTAGATTTACGGCACGTAAAAGAACTCCAAGCCTAAATTAGAGCCTCTGGACAAAATTTCTCGGCCCTTTCCCGTCCAAGTAATACCTTAGTTTCCGAAGAGGGGTTAAGGGGCGATGGGCTTACCACCTGTCCCTCTAACCTCTCTAGGAAAATAAGCGTAACATAATTTGCATAGGTACAGTAACCTCCGCTTGGAGGCCCTACGCCCCAACAAGGGGGCACAGGATTCGAGAGAGAGAGAGAGAGAGAGAGGTCTATTATGTTTAAAATATCTCGTTAGAGGACTGTGAAAATCGACAGCTGTAAACCCTTGGCACTTACTTCATTACTACCCTCTATATATGCAGTAAAACTACGTGAAAAATATGAACGTTTAAAGAATAGCAGTTCTTTTCTTTTTACACAAAATTTTATTTTTCTGTCTTCAGACTCCAGATTGTCTGAGATAGTGTCATCCTGGACCAACATCATGGTGATTTGCCAACCATAATTGGCGACATATCTGAATGCACTCCATTTTTTAAAAATAAAAATCTCATTTGTTGGTTACTAAAGTCTAAGAATTGTACATGTGAAATAGATACAATCAAAACATCACATACATTAGAAACGTTGAGGATAATCGAACATCTCAGCGGCAGTATTCACCTGATAAAGATGACCACTTCTACATCTACACGGGCATGAAAGGCGTTGCCTCAACTCATCATTTTTTCTTTTAAACGTAATATTATTCTTTAATCTTGCCTAATTGACTCCCAGAGTGAGACTTCTAAAACGTTATTATCTCTAAGACTGATAATAGGATGGTCTTGTGGTTCATTATGGATAGATATGATTTTTGCTTGGTTCTTTGAGATGGTTACCAGGTTGTTATTTATATCCCAGGTACTTCTCTATTCAACTACCCTATAATTTATCATTATGACTGCGTAATAATTACCTACTAAAATTCGCACAGCTCTTTTTTTTTAATGATCAAAATATTATCAACTCTAGAACAATTTCCCCAAAGAATTCTGTATTTAAGTACGGTCTTAAACTATTCATCGTAAGACATTTTAATACTATGTGTAGTAGTAGTTGTGTTTTTAAGCTTCTGAGCAGATATACCTATTACTCTACTAAAGAGTCAATATGATTTTCCCAATTTAACTTGGAATTAGTACAGTAAGTATTTCAAGTAATTTCACATTATTGCCTTTTATATTGAAAGTAATTGTCTGAGTTTATCTAGCATTTAAAACCATTTCTTGGATTGAGTCAAAGTGGCTTCACCTCAACTATCTAATTCATTTACTACTTTTTAGGAATGTTTTGCCGTCAACATATACAAAGATTTACATGGAATATTAACTGACAAGTCATTTATATAAATTGAAAATAATACAAGCACAAGTATAGATCCTTGGGACACCACATAACTCACAACCCCAATGTCAAATCTTTTAGTGCCAACCTGAACCACTTCTTTACGGCATGATAAGTATGATATAAGAGTTTTTAAATCCACCCCATGAACACCATAACATTCCAACTTATGAGACAAGGTATTGTGATGAAACATTTCATGAACGCTTTACTCAGGTCACAAAGAACAACTTTGCTATGATGGCTATGATCGAAACCATCTAAAACATATTTGAGAAAGTCACTTATTGCTTTAATAGTGGTTCGTCCTAAACGAAATCCAAATTGAGAATTTGAGACAAGTTTATTTATTTCAAAATAGTGTATCAATTGTTCATAGATTAGATTTTCAAAAAATGTTCCGAACGTTGGTAGTACTGAAATAGAACGATAAGTATCAGGGCCACGTTGATTGCTGTCTTAAAAACTGGATTGCCTTTCTTTAAAATTTGAGTTACTTTAGACATTTTCAAGCTATCTGGAAATATACAGCTATATGCATACATTCATCAATCAGTAACGAACAGGTTGTGCAATAGCAATGATTATGTTTTTCAGGAAATAATTAGATACATCATAGTAATAGCTACTGTAAGAACTTTTCATATAGGTTAAAACCCTTAACACATCTTCACAAGTTACAGCTCTCCATTTAAAGGTGGTAAATCTTTTGGAACACTTTTCACAAGTTTACTAAATTGAACATCAGCTGTTGATATGCTTTTAATTGTATTATCAGGAGCGGTAATAAAATGATCGTTAAAAGTATCTGGATCGACATTTCTTTCTTGTTATTTCTACTTAAACCACTACTATTTCTTATTCAAGTCCATGCTGCCTTGGATTCATTTGTTGATGGATATATAAGTATTCATGATGAGCCGTGAATGCGGCTCAAAGCTGTATAAACAGTGCTCCCAGTGTGTTTCTAAAACACTAAAAACTTTAAGTAAAATGTTTTGTCCGTCCGAGTAATCTTGAACGCGGTACGCGCCGCGAGGTACTGGAGAGCAGCTGCCGAGATCAGCAGTTGGGAGATTAGGTTGGAAGACCTACTGTTCAACTATACAACATAATACAGCGCCAGTTCAGATATGGCGCAGACTAGCGTGGTTCAACAAGAAGTCTAACTCCCAGGTACTTACACCCTTGATGGGAAACCTTGAACTCCAGCAAGACTTGCTGCGTATGGTAGCACCCACATCTGTGCAAGAACCACACTTACTGTTTTCGGACAATATGGGGCCGGACACTCATGTTCTAACACAACCTATTCAGGTACAGGAAATCAATCACGTATGGAAAACGAAGACGCGTCCTTCTTCTCCTGGTGCAGATGAAATCACATATTCGATGCTCAGGGCATCGTCACAAGATTTTGTTCAGACTTTGGCACAGACTTTCACGCAGATACTAACCACCGGTAACATACCGCCCTCTTGGTATAAAGTATATGTGTTGCCTATTCAGAAGCCGCATACTGCCGGACAGTCTGCTGTGGATTACAGACCAATATCGTTACTGTCTACACTCAGGAAAACTTTTGAAAAAATTATCACGGATCGATTATCCTTTTACCTGGAAAGATATGGTCTATGGCCAAAAACCCAATTTGGATTTAGAAGACATTACAATGCTGAATACAACATTTGTGTTCTACAAACCGATGTCCAAATAGCTTTTGCGCAACATCGACATGTGGCAGCATTGTTTCTGGACGCTTCTCAGGCCTATGACTCTGTGTGTATTAATCTTCTCATGCAACATTTGGCAAAATTTCAGCTTCCATCTGGTATATTACGCATGATTTATCGCCTGGTGCGAACAAGAGTAGTTGGGTACCCACCTCTGTATATAAATTATGAACGGAGGATAGCCACCACTGGACTGCCACAAGGATCTTCTCTGAGTCCATTGCTGTATGCCTTATGCATACAGGATATATTGACGGAAAATAGTACTCCTATACGCATTCTGCAGTATGCCGATGATGTGCTTGTATCAGACATTAAACCATCCGACTAATCCAGAAGAATTGTTAGATTTTCAGCGAAATTGTGATGATTGTATTGTCCAACTTCAGCATCTTGGTATCCATCTCAATCAGGATAAAACAACGTTTATGATCTTTCAAAGGGGCATACCACGACGGCGACGGAGTGTCCATCTCAACATAGGCAGATTTCCTGCGGAGCCTACCACCAGGTTTCTAGGGGTTCTGCTCGATAGTCGAATGGCCTTTAATAACCACTTACAACAAAAGATCCGCACATGCTATAATATCAGGAAATTGTTTTCAGCTATAGCCGGAAAGTATTGGGGTGCAGCGCCTTTACGATTATTCCAGCTTATTACACCACTAATACTTTCTCGCATGGAATATGCGTCTTGCGCTTTTAGGGGAATTACTCAACAAACGCTTGACAAGTACAAATCCCTCCTGTATCAACTTTACAAAACTATCTTCCGCATCAATGGCAACCCGGCCAAGGTGAATATGATTAAGGAATTTCCGTATTTTGAGTTTGAACATAGATATCGACATAAGTCAGTTCACTTTATCGCAAAATTGTACCAGCACAACAGAAATCCTCTACTGCCAAAACTCCAAAGGCTCACTGAGTTACAAACACCCCAGATCAGAGTCTCGCCGTACGATTTACCGGGATTGCACTCATACATGCCATTTTTCCTAAACTGTGGATACATCTACAAAACTCCGGTCCACCCTATGTACTTGAGGGACTATCAGATTGAGTTTCCTAACATTACCATTGATACCAACACCTTTCAAGGACAGGCGATAAATCAGTCAGGACGTTGGAGGGAATATGTGGACAGGAATCAGTTAGAAGACATCTCAACTATATACTTTACGGATGGGTCGAAAACAGAGGATAACGTAGGCGCAGCATATTATAATTGGCAGGCAGCATATGGTAGAACGTGGAAACTACACAAGTCTATTTCAATATACACGGCGGAGAACATCGCGATCTATACTGCACTACAAGATGCCAACCAGCATGCTTATAGGCATATAACGATATTTACAGACAGTCAATCCACGCTTCAAGCGTTAACTAAACATACTACACAAAATCATACTATTTATGAAGTCCTGATACAATCTCTACTCCATAGCATGGCAACAAGAGGATGTCACATCGCGCTGATATGGATACCGGCTCATGTAGGGATCCAGGGTAATGAAATAGTGGATAGTTTGGCGAAATCCTCGGTACAGAAACTACACCTGGATGAGCATTTTCTCACCCCTCCGCACGATGTTGCACGATATTTCGAGCAAGAACTTACGATACAGTCTAGGCAACAATTGGACCAGAGGGACATGGACAACAAAAGGGCACTGATCTCATTCTTGAAACAATCTAAGACCCTCCCACAAAGATCTGTGATGATATATTATCGCTTGAAATTCGCCACGGCACAAGTCCCATATTACTTACACAAAATAGATGCCACGATTTCACCTCGGTGTGAATGTGGTCAGATGGGCACCATAGATCATTTGTTTTTTAGTTGCCCACTCAAAGAGCCTCATGTATCAATTTTAAGAAAGTCAATATACCAACATCATCCGGCTGGACCGCTAAAAATGAGCTCAATCTTAACACGTCCTAAAATACCCATCAATAAAGCACTTTTTCGCTTTATTACCAAAACCAGGATGAAAATTTAATAACGAAGGCCTATCATTTCGGACATTAGAATAACGCTACGCACCGCGAATGGACTGTCTGTCTGATGACAGATAGTAATCAATTTGACAACACAGCAGACGCAGTAGTCATCTCTATGACTGAGAGACAGTAGCATCTATAAATAAGGACGGAAGAAGAAGAAGAAGCAGTTGGGAGCCGACGTCGCTGGAGTAATCATGTAGTGAAATTAAGTAGTGTTTTGGTGGGCATGTCCGCAGACGAGGAAAGAAAACTTCTCTTCTGCTTGGTGAGATTGTTCTATACAGGGTGTTAATAAATAACACCGAAATAGTTTAGCTGTATATAGAGGGGACTTAGACAAACAACGTTTATTAGGAGATTTTTGCTCTATGACGTAGAATGTGTATGCTACAGGGCATTAAAGTCATTATAATTTGGTGCTCATAAATCAATAATTACGCGAAATAGGGTTAAAATGTTCGTTAAATTGACTTCATGCCTTCCTAGTGATCGATAAAAACCTGACTCTTAATCATTCGTCAATAGCTATATCATAATTTAGTGTTTCCATAACCTGCAAAATTTACAGACTAATCACATGACTGGTCGCCACTGCATTAGTCTTTTTTTTTATTCATAACTACTGACTACAGTGTTAACAGCGAAGTTCCTTCGTTTTGTATTTTTTCTATTGTTAGAAGTCAGTGGCGGCCATGCTGTAGGAGATTTTAAGCTGTAACAGGAAAAATTGAATCCACAGAGAAAAAATATCCTAATAAAAGTTGCTTGTCTATGTCCCCTGTATACACAGGTAAAATATTTCGGTGTTATTCATTAACACCCTGTATATATTTGCTATTCACAGTCTAAATTCTTTTGATAAATTGAGATCTCACCGTTTTCGATCTTCCAAATTCCGTAACGCATGCAGTTTACAGTATTTATTAATTATGCAGTATTTTTCGGGTTCGTTGTTCTGGCATGTTGAAATTCACGTCCACAAAAGTCATACAGAATTCAGTCATGCATCTCAGATTCTTTTCTAGTCAGTCCGTCCGTATAATCATGCTCTCCAGTTCTTCGCTAGTTCAAGCTTTTCTAAATTATTTTCAGAATTAATGTTTAAAGTATTTCGAGTCAAAGCCAGCACCTTACAGATAACTCAAGTTTCAGGTAGGTTTCAGGTCAGCGTATAAGATGTTTGAAAGGATTCAGGCTATAGGAAATTGCGAAGCAATTGTGCAGGTTATGAAGAATACAGAGTGATTGAAATTTCAATTAACATATTGCAATAGGAATTGCATTTTTCTCAGATTCTGTTTTCTCCGAGAGAATGAAGTAACATGAAAAGCAAAGTTTGTTCTAAATAAATTTAGCATCTGCCATATTTAAAATAGACAGTTATATAAAAAGCTATATCTAGATCCGAATTGGTACTAGACTGTTATGGAACTGTGACCTTTTGCATCTAAGGTTATATTATAAGAAGATTAACGAACTTCAGAATTAAAACAGTGATTCAAGATTATATTGTAAGAAAACTATAGAATTTCTGGATAAATATAGTATTCAAGCTTGCTTCATGAATATAGAGTGATTCTTATTTCAAATATATAAAACTTCGACAATTACTTTCCATTTCAGGATTTTCCTAGGCCTATACCCAAATAAATATTCTAGAATTTCTTGGCCCTGAATAATAATTGAAAGCCGTTACATAATCACTGTTCACATATATGGATTTTAAATAGATTTATTACTATTTATTACACTGTACATAGATTTTACTCAATTTCAAGAGTTATACAATTTGGATCTTTGTTGGTTGTGATTTAAACTGAATAAACTTGTTATTAAACTTTTGAAATAAGAACTTTTCCTGATAATATTAGTTATCCAGTCTCTTTCCTAGATGATTCAAAGTCAGTTTTCAGATCTTGTATATTGGGATAATGGGACCCAGAGTCAAGAGTTCAGCAGGGTGTTAACTGATTTAGTAAAAAATGGTCGGAACCAATTTACATTCCTAAACCGTACGCTAGCTTCCCGTACGTAAAACTCGTGCTAACCCGTAGGGGGCACAATGAACCACAAATTATTGTCTCTGTTGGACATTACATGAGAATATTCTCTCCTATAATATTTTCATTTGTTGAGTTACTTATGTGTATTATGTTAGCGTTATTCTTAGCATCAATTAGGGCTTTTTCTATACAAGTGCCTACTGTTCCTATACATTTATAAGCTTCCACATAAGTACTCTTAAACGTTGTTAAATAACACATCATATTCTTCTCCATTATTTTTAGGTTATCATTGTGCCACACTATTCGTTTTGCAGAGTTAATATTTAAAGGAAAGAATGCGTTGAACACAACATAAAACCAATTAAGGATAAATCGAACGGATTGCTGTAATGACAATCATAATTATAACATGTCATAATAATAAAAGAATGAAACACAATAATTGATATTAAGTAGAAATTAAATAAAAAATTGAATAATAGTGGCGTTAAAGTTTCTTTTCTGAATAGGTATCTCAGTAAAGATGCCTTAAGGGCCGTCGATTCACCAAAGTCCAAGAATTAAAGGAAGCGGTGCTTACGTGGCTTGCTACTCAGCTGAAAAGCTTTTTTTCTGAGAGTAGCAAGAAGCTTGAGCACCAATGGATCGAGTGCATTGAGAAGCAGGGGTACTAAGTTGAACAATTTTAAAAAGAGGTTAAACGTATTGACTTACCCTCGTAAATAAAAGAAAACCTAAATTTGAAGGAAGATTATAGTGCAGCCGAACAGAAAGATATATATATATAGAATGAGATGGAGATAGAGGAAAAGGGGAATAGAAAATAAGATAGTAAGAGTGGTTGAGAACGGAAGAAAGAAAGAAAGAAAGAAAGGTGGGAATTAATGTCGCGAAATAGTTTTAACATAATTTTAGGATATATGTGCAATTTTCTCTCAGTTGAAATTACCATATTTGAAGTATAGTGTGTCACTTCCAGAAAAAAATTGGAAATTCATCAAGCACATTAAAAATCTTCCTTTGGCTATAAAACATTGATTATCAAAAATATAAGTCGTGACATTTACAGTTTATAGGCCTATTAAGTATTCTACATTTTAAAGTTGTATCCTGTTTTGTGTAATAGCAGCTCAGAAAAGTGAGTTATAGAAGGAGAATCGAACATAAAATATTGAGCATAAAGCTTAAACATTGAACAATATCCTGGGCTCAACTTCTTTTTTCCATTTTCTTTAAACGGTTTAATCTTTGACCGCTTGTGCAATCCGATATGAAGTAGTTGGTAAAGCAAGTAAGTTTGATAAGTCGTTTATTTTAATCTTGTAATTCGGCAGGTCATGCAACTTGACGGATACTTGAGGAGTGACACATTTGTGTAGAAGTTTGTGAAATAACACGATTAAAAAAGTAAAACTTCAAAATACCCAAGAATAGATTTACCGAAGTTTTTAAGAACTTCGCAAATTTTGTTTCATTCCCATTTAACATTAGAAGAATGTGGACCCCTTAATTATGTAAATCTGTCTTCACCATGTAAAGTCTATCCACTGTCTTTCCAGTTGGTAAAGCAAGAAGGGGAGTGAATTTACACATCTCTCTCCTCCTGCTGCATTTACTCCATGAGGCATATGACATGTATCAGCATTTAGAAAAGAGAGTTTGAAGTTTGTTTACATCATTGTTGTAGACCAAACCTCCTAGTACAGAACTCCCCTCCCATGTCCTACACATCATGTTTATCCACTACTTAAAGTTAAAAAGGCAGTGAATGGTTCAAATAATGACATTAACACAGAACTACAACTAGTGTATACTGTAGTACTTTGATTGCCCTTATTTGTAATCTATCAGTTTTGCGCAAGCGGCGATGAACAGACACAAATGTGCGAGGCTTTGGTAAACGCCGGCCAGAATATCATTCAGCAGAGAGAAGTTGTGCAACTGTGAAATTGTCATTGCATGCAAAATAAACTAGGCGGATATCCGAGAATTCAACAAAACTGTAATCTTCCATCTTCCGTACTCAATGCCTAACAACAAGCAGAATGAATACAAGCAAACAGCTACCTAAACTCTGTACAACCTGCAACGTGTCACATGTTTGTCATGCGCTGAGATGTTTGTTTCTACTCAACGATGTCTGTCCTTCTTGGTTTCCAGCCTATGGTTTTATAACAAAACAAGTTTGTATTGGTCTCCTCTACAATCTACAGCAGTTTGTATATGAAATTTTGCAACACCCTGTATAATGCTTGTTGATATGTGGAGTCACATGCTAGTTGTAATATCATTCTGATTCATTCGCAACTTTCTTTAAAGAAATGTATACTTATTTCTAATTCAAGGTTCAAATTCATTATTTTCAGTTATTGAATACTGTCAATTAATTTCCAATTTATTAATATTGAGATTTATTCGTTTCATACCTTTATTTAGTGTTATGATGATGGCTACGAGCTTCGCATTTGTATCTCTTTCGTAAGTTTCAGAATAAATAATGAGTCATCAAAATAGTGGAAAACATACTTGAATTTAATATCAGAAAAAATACTGTCCAAAACACGTTTGATCACCTGCGCACCCACAGCAATACCAAATGGGACACAAGTGTTTTCATACAAGTTCCAGTCTGTATTGAATGCTGTTAAATGCCTGGAACGCTGAGTTAATGATATTTGATGGTACGCACTGTTAAGATCAAGACTGGTAAAGAATTTAGCTTGATTAAAGCAATGAAAATTGTTATGCACATCTGGTAGAGGAACAGATTCTATAGCAATTTTACTGCTAAGTACCCTATAATCGACCACCGGCTTGAAATCATTACCAGGTTTCGGAACCAAAAATATAGGACTAGAGTAATTTAACTTTGATGGTTGTATTATGCCTTGTACAAGCATATCCTGTATTTTCTCTTTTAGAACCTGCATCCTGGGCGAAGCCAAACGATAAGGCGGAAGTCTGAGTGGGGTCTGGTCATTAAGTATGATATCATATTCTATGAGATCAGTCAGCCCTAACTGGTTAGTAAGAACATCCGGGTATTGTTCTACCAATTTCATACCATCCCTCTACACACCAGAAGAAAGAAGTTCCAGTTTTATTTCCGTTGAAGGCTCAATAGCAAACGACGGATCACTGGTAGGAGCTAAAGTCTCATAGCGACTGTTATAGGCTTCCAGATTGAATGGCACTTGGGTCTTCGGGTCAAACCCAAAGCGCAACACCCTTTGGTGATATACTGGCTTTAGACAAGAAATCCGCTCCTAAGATAACATCTACAGCTAGATTCTGCACAATAAGGAACTGAAATTTCCAGTCATATTTATGTAAATTTATCCGAAGGCATGCTTTACCTATAACGGATACAAGCGTTTGGTCCACACTTTGACAAAAGAGTTGATAAGTGTCAAATTTTATTTTATTCTTTAAAGCAAATTCAGCAGATATTAATGAAAATACACATCCTGAATCTAGTACAGCCAAACACGAAATCTTATTTATAAAAATCTGAAGCATCGTCTTATTTATTAAAAGTTTTAGCCTCAAGACCATAATTGCAATTGGCTAAAAGTCCCCTCTGTTCATTTTCTAGTCATAAAGGATTATTTGTACTGGATTGATACACACGACCGTTACCATGACGGTCACCCCATTACCATTATGGCGGCCATTAGCTCAACCCCTATCTATAGTGTGGCCAGATCGCCTACATCCATTACAAAATAAAGGCCTCCTGTCATTATGCGTCCCTTATAATTATAGGAAACTGACTCAGTCCTAGCGTAAATACCATTAACGGCCAGACCACTATTCCTGCGACTATCAGAATCGCGACTTACAAGAGTATCATTAAGTTTATAGGCTATCTGTTTCTACTGTTCCTACGTAGACGGAGGAGAAACTCCCAGAAATAAAGAACGCACTTCGGCAAGTCTAGCAGCTGCGCCGACCATAGCAACAGTCTCCACTTCGGTATATGGTACCATAAGGGCCAAGGACACCGTTTCTATATCCTCAAAAATGTTAAGAGACTTTCTGCAAGCATCTGAGTGCGGAAATAATACCTTGCAATTAACTCATGTAAAGTTTCAGGAGATAGAAAAAATTTGATCACAGACGCTTGAAATTCCAACATCGAACAACAATTATTTAGGGCTTCATTAATTAAACTGGCCAAATCTCCTTTAGCACGAGAAAGTAATACCTGCAATTACTGGCAGTCTTCCAACAAAAATGGACATGCCGATTTCTGTAATTGAACTATAAATTTAAAAAATTTAAACACTTCCTCAATATTAAAAAATCAGATACAGGCATATCAATAATTAAATCTTGCAATGGACTTGATAATTCCAAAGGTTTAATTTTAACAACTTCATTAAATAACGACCTAGCAGCATTACGATCATAAGGCATTTGATTGGACTCTGATCTATTCAGGTTAGGTTTAGGAGCCGTCATAGTTAATTCAGAAGCACCCCCAGCTGGTTCAGATTCCAAAACATTATCAGGGGAATCCAATAAATTACCTACATAACTTTGCAAACCGGAACGCTCCACCTCAGAAACGCTAGGTCACCCTAAAACCCCAACTCCAGAAGTAAAATGAGTACTCCCCCAGCTACGGCCTCATGACAACCAGAACGCAATTTCTGTAAGCGTTGCATCAAGTCAGAAAAACATACTTCATATTCCCGTTGCGCAGTTAACATTTCTGCATTATCTGTTATTTGCCACAAAAAATAGTTACGATTCCTCCAGTGCAATAATCTATTATTTGCCCTACGTAATTGTTTGTCAGTGACACCCAAAGATTCAAAATCATCGATAATTCCAGAAAATTCCTCTCTGGCACGGGCAATCCTATTTTTCTCAACAAATTCTCCTGAATCATCATATTTAGCAATAGGTGGTTTCAAAAACAATTTAATTTATTTACTTTTTGACACTAAATTAGGTAAATCAAGATGGAGTCCTTCGGTAACACCTCTGTGGTAAAATTCAACTAACAACTCATCCTTATGCAAAGCATCAGGTGAAATCACTGTACTCTCCATAATGAAATGTAGTTCGCACGCACACGAACCAACTACGCTCTGCTACCACCACTGTACTGGATATTTCTTTCACCCAATATAAATTTCCAAAGTCCGTAGGAGAGAGTCCAGGAAAATATACAAATGCAAAAATAATGACAATAAAATTTCAAATTTAACAAGGATTTACAAATTTTATTGCTGAATAAATACATGAAGCTCATTAATTCAAGATTAATAAAATATATTAAAGCTTGGCGCAACATTAACATTCATAATTTAAAGAATTTACTGAATATTATTAGGCAATAGCAATCAATATCACCTGATGTTTCACGTAAAGTAATTTATTTTAAGAACGGAGGAATGACCTCGAAGGTCTGACTGGCAACTGGTAATTAAATTCTATCCTATGCGTGTTTAAGTTGCATAATACACATTTCCGCAAATAAAGCAGAACAAACAAAGCAAAGAATAATGAACAGATCAAAAGAAAACGAAACAAAAAGAAATTTATAGACTGACCAGAAAAAATATATGAATATATAAGCAAAGGCAAAACCGGAAAAAAACGGAACCTAAACTGAACAAAAGCCGAAAAAATATAGCAAGAAAATTTACATGAATTTAATGAATTTAAGCACACAAAACAGAAAACTAGAAATCAAAGCTTAAGGCAGTTACATGATTAGCAAATTAAGTTCAGACCATACCTGGCATATAATGGCCAATCGGTGCGACGAAAGAATTCACTGATATGACGTTACATTACAATACGTAACCACAAAAGCACTAAATCAGGACTACATGCTTTCAAGTCGATGCTTCTCGGCGTTAGCGATGAGTCGTTCACGAACTAACTAGTTCATTTGAACGACTCGCTCAAATGTGCGCACACTAGTTAGTTCAAAATGTTTGAACTAGTTAGTTCGCGTGCGGTTTGTATGTGCTGGCACGATTGTGCTCCAGAATTGTGCTGTGTGCTGTTGCACCAGCCAGCTGACAGCATTGGGAGGAACGAGGAAGTAGCAGTAAAACAATGACAGCTTTGTTTGAGCGGCGGGCAAGGGGGGGGGGATAGTACAGAATATAGGAAGAGATTCAGTCTTCCACTACAGTAGGGGAAGGGGGATATTATGCATTAGGTCTATAGAACTTACCTCTTGAAAACCTATTCCTTTTCCTTGAGCCCTTTGCGCGCAACATTCAATGTCCAGCGGGGAAAAAATTAAACTAAAACTTTATAACGAAACTCGGCATATCCCAATTATAACGTAATTAAAATTGAAAAGAAAACTTAAGGAAAACACACATCAGATAACTGTTTCACAAAACCACTGAAGATCAGCTCCTTCCACAAACTAAAATCCTCACCACCTGTCGTAAATAAATTTGTGTGGAAGAAATGCCAGGAAAATAGCCAACACACTGAAATATAATTATGGTATTTATATATTTTCTTTATTATTTCCATTCGGATTAGTACGAAACATCAATAGGCTACCCATTGAAAGGTGTTGTGAAAGCAATATAAATTTTAATTACCATGCAACATACATATTTAGTAGTAATTTAATCAAGCTCATAAGGTTCTATGACTATATTTAATAAAGAGAGGTTGGCAGAGTACATTATTTATCTTAGGAAACCACAGCGAAGTTTTCTCTCACATAGAATCGGATATCAGTAATTAACAAATAAAAATATATATTAAGCAATAAGTGATTAAGTAATAAATAGAAAAATAATTGCATAAAAATACTTAAACTGAATGACTAATATTGATAATGAATTAAATAAATAAATAACAGACTTGAAGAATAAACCAAAACCGGAAGTACAGTGATGTACCGGAAATAAACAGCAGAAAAGTACGTAATAAATAAATCTTAACTAGAAAACACAAAAAATAGACCAGAATAAATATACATATAGAATAAATAATAATTAATAGAATAAGGAACCATTTACTAATGTTTCATCGTTCATAACAAAGTCAAGTTATCTTTATTTACATATTTAGTAGTTTATAATTTGTAAAAATTCACTTCTCCCTTTGATTATTCATGTTTAATTTATTATATTGTGTCAAAATCTGAGGTAATCTTGTTATGGTCTTCATTCATCGATATATTGTCATTTTGAATTCGCATACTTCCCTTCTAGTCCATTGTGGTCGCACACTTCTCACACATATTCACGCTAACACGGCGTATTCGTTGGCTCCATTGGATATATGGAATATCCGAGTCATCATCACTGACATTGGTCTTCTTTGGTAATATATGCCAGAAGCCACATACATTATACATACAAATATTTCTTCGCATCGCAAACAATTTTAATGAAACGTATGTAAATTTCAAATTGTTCATCGCCCAGCCAAGATGGCGACGGTTTTCAACACTTCATCTATCTACAAGGATCAACGTCATCCTACATTCAAATGACTTTCAGTAGTCTTCAAACTCAAGAACTGGAAACTACACATCACAGTGACTTTCAGTGACGTATGTTAATATTTACATTACTTGATTAACAGTGAGTAAGAATTATTATTAATTTCTGCCACGATTTCAAGACACGGTTTGTAAACAAACATAAAATTGTATTTGCATCAGCAATCATCAAGTTTGTAGGCACTAAAAATACGACGCATTTATAATTAACAAGTGGTGTAGTGACAATTCAATTTCAAACTTACACATTAAAGAGCAGTCATATCTGCCTTGAACTCTTTCAACATGAAGACGTTGAAATATACATTCATATTATTATTAACAATTGATGAATGTTAACCGTCATCAATACGTTAACTCATTGTGCATTTAATGGAATCTGATTATTCACATAAACTCTAATTTCTTGTACTAGGGTGTATGTCATTGTGTAACCAACAATTATTCTGGACCAATAAAGAATTTGAATTTTGAATTTGATTACGAAGCGAAAGTTAATTTGTGTATTAGCCAGCATTTCAGGTTATGTTTAATGGGCTTTACAAAGCCATCGTTCATCAAAGTGTTAGTGTAAAGCATTTCGTGTGTTAGTTATAAATATAAAGATCAAAATATATTTAAATCATGTAATTCATTAAGTGATGCATGCATTCTTGTGATTCATTCGCTTTCATACTGCACTTTTTTTTTATTTATTTATTTATTTTTTATTTTATTGCAACAAAAAAAAAACATGAATTACAAACACTGAATATAGTACTTAGCAAATTCAGTACTAAGTAAGCAACAGTTGGGGAAGACGTGTGTGGAATGAGCTGCGGAAGATTTGTTTAAAAGTGACATAAGGGACAATGGGAGTGGAAGTAGCAGTTTACAGAGCCAGAATCGGGTGTTTTGTGAATAAAAAGAAGACGGGGTTGAAGAAGCAAATAAACAAAGAAAACACCGCCAATGCATTGATACACTCAATCATGATTATTGTCCTCCTGGTGATAGGCGGAATTGAAATGAACCCGGGACCAGGCAGACAGGGTAGCTTCGAAGAGATATTCAGAAGATTAGATGGCTTTGAAGAGCGACTGAGTAACAAAATTAGTGTGGCGACGAAAGAAGTAAAGCAGGAGATCCGAGAAGAGATCAAGTATATGAAGAAGGAAGTGGAAGAACTGAGGAGCAGGATACAAAGATTAGAGAAGAAAAATCGAGAATTCAATTTAGTTTTCACGGGGATAGAAGAGAGAAAAGGAATCACGCCTAGAAGGGAGATTACGGAAATTTTAGAGAAAAAACTGGAGGCTGAACTACAGGGCTGGGAAATTATCGAGGCCTATCGGATTGGTAATAGGAAGGGCAAACGAATGATAGTCGCGCGATTTGCCACGAAACAGGTCGTTTACATGACATTGAAGATGGCACCTAAATTAAGGGGGACGAATATTTACATCAATAAAGACCTATCAGAACAGGAAAGATGCGTCAGGAGACAGCTAGTACAACAAATGAAAGAATTAAGGAAATCTGGAGAAAAGGTTATCATCCGGAACCTGGAATTGTACGTGGATGGAGTCAAGCTCGAAGACAAAAGCGGATTAAGTGACAGCAAACAGGAAAAGCGTCAGCAGATTTGTGAAGAAGGGGCAGCCAGCCTGCGCGTGGACGGGTCGGAAGAAAAGGACTCCAGACTGTCCAGAGTCGTGACGTCGCTTCGTAGGAGAAAAATACCTCATAGACCATCCCAGGTGATGACGCAGACACAATCAGATGACGTAGGAGCGAAGATAACACGAATGAACGTGAGAACAGCTGAGGATCCATGGACGAAGTTTGATACGGCGAGTGCGGGAGAAGAAAATGCAGACAAAGCAACAGGCATTGGAACGAGAACCAGACGACGTTTGCAGTCTTTTAACTTGGTTACTAATCGACAATAAGCAGGGAGATCAACAAAAGCAGTCAAAATTATCATAAAGAAACAATTATAGCCTACGTCCTGTTTCAATAATGGGGAATGATCAGTGTACAACATTCAGTGCAATTAAAACAGTGCGAACACAGCCCGGAAAATTAAATAAATAAATTTAAAAAGCGCTAGCTAATGCCAAAATCGTGTGTAATGTAAGGTAACTCGATTCAGTGCGCTATGCTTAAAGACTCGGAGTATTGACAAAAAGGCTAATTTTCAAATATATACGCTATCAGTATAATAAGGTTTATTTAGAAAACCAGTTCATTGTTTTTGAATCCCATAAAAATGCAGATTATTTATTTAGTGATTTTTATGGCTTAGGCAAGAGTAACAAGAATATAAAATGGTTACATGATGTGAACAGAAAAAAGACATACGAACTTAGCTTAAGGAAAGCACAGATGAAACTTACGCCACTTATTTTATTTGATTTTTATCTTAAAAAGAATTTATGAAGTTTCCTTATGGAATCCAGTTATATTGTTTAGTAGCCCTTTATGCTTACACACACACTTCCACGAAAAATGTGTAAATTGTGTTTTAAGATTGTCTACCGGTAAAACGACAAACGTCGAATCCGGTAACTCTTTTGCAATTTTTCTTAGTACAATAAATATCATATCATATCACTTAGCAAATTCAGTGGTGTTGAACTGTCAGTTTTTTCCCAATTTCAGTAAAACCATTCTTCTTAACATCAGTCTGTCCATTTTCCAGTCAAATGTGATATTTCAGAAATAACTACTTAGTCACTTACATCACTGTAGACAAAACACACACTTCACTAAAAAGGGGGGACTACAATTTCAACGCTACCGCCGCCATAACTGACCATCAAAATAGATTCCATACAGCGGACCAAACGTTGCAGAATAAATTCCTGTTTAGCTCTCGGTGGATAGTAAAAACTTGGCTTTAGAAGGAAGTTGATATCAATATACTTGGCGGGAATATTGGCTATGTGGCTGATATCTATTATTGTAGTCTTCCAGTAGGATTTGGTACTTGGGCAGTCTAGAAACCTGTGCTGGAGTGTGTCCTCTTGTTGGCATAAGGTACAGACGGGGGAGTGCGTTACACCGATGTTATATAATTTGCTTTTTGTTTGAAAAATATCATTCACCACTCTGTACCACAAATCCTGCTGCTGACGGGTCAATATATTATTACGTACATTTTTCCATATTCTCTTCCAATTATAGACTGGAAAACGGCAGACAATTTTTGGGGCTGGTAATTTTCTATTCATATACTGGTAAATATGTTTTGAGGTGAATAAGTCCAGTGGTACATAACTAAGTTCCTGCTTAAGAGTTTTCACCTGCGGTGCGTGGCTAGGCAGCAGTCGGAGGTCAGGAGGATTCTCTATTTTTGTTATGTTTATCCATTGCGCGAGAAAAGTCGAACAGAAATCATCTCCTCTTCCCGTGACATGCAGAACATTTCGATGTATGTAAAGACTCATGGCTTTGGTGTAGGGATCAAAAACCCCTAAGCCTCCTTCTGATTTTGGTAGGGTGAGCTGGTCTCGCGAGACGCGGAGAATCCTGCGGTTCCACAGAAACCATCCAGTGACAGAACGTAACTTCTTGCCAACCAGGGTGGGTATAGGTAAAATTTGTGCTATATACCAAGCTTTAGAAACTGCATATATATTGACGTACTGAGCACGTTGAATCATATTATCAAAGCGAAGTCTCTACATTGACAAGGTATGTCGTACTGCGTTTGTGACTAAATTCCAATTGTATTGAATTGTTTTATGGA
The DNA here is from genome assembly GCA_964059195.1 of Ectobius pallidus. Classification (NCBI taxonomy): domain Eukaryota; kingdom Metazoa; phylum Arthropoda; class Insecta; order Blattodea; family Ectobiidae; genus Ectobius; species Ectobius pallidus. Next base: position 108,706,900 of record CAXKWD010000003.1, on the reverse strand, counting down.
GGTCATTAAAAAAAGGTTACTCCTAATATTTTAATATGTGCTTGGATGTTCAGCCATGATGGAGCCGGAGTATATTGTTCCCTGCCAATATATATCGCCTTCGTTTTCCGTTCATTTAATTGGGCCCCACTTTCCAGACCATACTGTTGGATAATATTATATAAGCTTGGTAACTTGGCAATCCCATCTATAGTTAAGGTTATGTCATCCGCGTATGCTCGGAGAATGCTTCCTGTATCCGTGAGTGAGATTAAGGAAAGTTTCTCTAAAAGGGGGTACATGGCAATTGCAAAGAGATGCATAGAGAGCGGGCATCCCTGTCTCACCGACCGTTCCACAGGGAAGGCCGGGGTTAAATATCCGTTCACAAGGATTTGGGTTGTGCTGACGGACATTATGTTTCGGATACATGAAATATAATTAGGATCAATGTGTAAATCCACCATTCTTTGTTGAAGGTAGCTATGGCGTACACGGTCAAAGGCGTGATCAAAATCAAGGGATATAAGCAAGCGACTTTGTCGTTTTTGTTTTGCGAGACTGATGCTATCTCGAATTGCGCACGTTGAGTTTAAAATGGTTCTGTTAGGTACCAAACACTGCTGATAAGGTCCTATTATGTTTGGAAATATGGTGCCCAAACGTGCTTTCATGCACCGCATAAATATTTTATAATCGCTGTTGAGAAGAGTGATGGGACGGTAATCGGCGGCTGATTTTGGACGAGCTATTTTTGGTATGAGTACCATTATTCCTAAGCAGAATTCCTGTGGGATGGCTGGTGCTATCATCAGAGCGTTCAATACCTCTATTAAGTCCTCGTGTAGAATACCCCAAAAGGTCAGATAAATCTCAACTGGAAGCCCATCCGCCCCCGGCGATTTATTTAGGGGACTTGCTTTGATTGCCTCCATAATTTCCTGTTTTGTCAAAGGCTGTGTCAGAGGGGTTGAATCTTTGTCATCTAAAATAGGGGGTACCGTTGTGGGATGGCCATGCGCTAGATCTGGTTCAGTGTATACATTTTTGTAGTAGTCAAATAATGCTGAACGAACAGAGAGTTGGGTAGTGTGGACTGTGCCATCCGCAGCATTGAGTCGAGCAATATATTTACGTTTTCCCCTCTTCCTTTCTCGGATGATGTCATACATAGACGTTTGTTCCCCCGGCAAGGTAGTGGTCCTTGCACGAATTTGAGCTCCCTTTGCGCGATCATGGTGTATTTTTAAAATGCGTGCTTTGGCTGCTTTGAGGATCTGAGTGAGCCTTGGCGTAATAGAGGGCGTCGCATATATGTCCCGCATTAATCCATAAAGGTATTCTTCGTATCCCTTAATCTCCTGTTGCCGTCGTATACTATATGATTTCAACCAATGTCCCAACTTCCTTTTTGTATTCACCCACCACTCTAGGATGTTGCGATATCTGATCTTCTGTCGGCCGTAAATTTCCCATTGTCGTTCTAAATCCACACTGAAGTCTTCATCCTCCATTATACTTTTGTCAAGTTTCCATATACCTCTGCCAAAAGGAGTAGATATTTTGGAAGTTCGAAGGGCTATCATATATCCACAATGATCAGAGAAAGCCACCGGGCATATGTCTGTGCTAGTGACGTGTGTACCCAATGTATGTGTAACATAGATGCGATCCAACCTGGAAGCACAGTTGTAACTACGATAGGTGTAAAGTTGTTTTTGGTGTGGCCTTAAGCGCCATGAGTCATGTAGTTGCAAGCCTTCAACTACACTTTGGAGTTCTGGGCAAAAATTATAAACTCCTGTAGTATCGGTGGCATGTAACACAAAGTTGAAGTCTCCTCCTAATACAATTTGGTCATTTGTGTTTACTAGAAGGGGCAAAATGCCTGTTGTAAAGAATTGCTGTCGTTCTCGTCGTTTCTGAGAGCCAGAGGGAGCATAGAGATTCACAAAGTAGTGATCTCCTATCCTTAATCTGATTCCCCTTCCATCAGGAGTAGTTACAACATCTGTGTAGGGTATATGATCTTGTATAACGATAGCTGTACCTCTCATCCCCGGAAGAGCGTTGCATTCTATATTATAGCCGTATATCGATTGGAGATGCGACGTGGCAACCTCTTGTAAAAATCCGATGTGCACATCCATGTTGCGAAGAGCTTCTGTTAGTAAGGCAATTTTGTGAGGGGTGGAAATGTTGTTTACATTTAGCGTAATTATATTATAAGTGTCGTTCATGATGAGGATACACCAGAGGGAGAAAGCAACTGGCATGAATAACTTCATAATGGCTATGGAAAAAACTAGAGTAGTCAGGACTGTAAGATAGGGAAAAATAACCCTGTGCTAAAAGCGCTGTTGAAGTTGAAAAAGTCTTTAGTCGGTGGCACGCAATGGAGGGAACCCCAATTTGTTACTGTCGTGTTTGTACGGGTGGGATCGGCCAGTTTTGTTACCTCCTTTTGCAGTTTTCTGCCCACTTGTGTCCTTTGTTATGGGCACATTTGGAGGGGTCTCATGGTTTTCTTCTTCATCCACTAAGTCGTTCCATGACGGTCGCATGTCTTTTAAAACCAGCTCACATGAAGAAGGATGACCTGAATCTGATTTCGACATTTCGTGATGACTGTGCATGTGAACATCTGTTCCCTGTGTCAAATCTTCAAGATTCCTGGTGTGACTTGTGGTCTCAACGACTCGTCGACACGATTTTTCACTGAAGACTGTAGTTTTTGCCTTACGTGTTCCCTCGCTCTCATCTGCAGAATCCGTTTCAGAGTTTGCCATAATAGAAGACTCTTCCTTTTCATCCTCTTTTGCTATGGCAGTGTCCATATTCGCAGGAGAAAAGCTCCCAGAAGTAATAGTTGTTGTTGTGGACGCTTCTGGATTGAGTGTTGACTTCCCCATCTCATCTGGTAGACTGAGACCTGATTGTACGCCATCGCTGGTGGTGCACCTCGTGTTGTTGATGGTGTTCAGTGGGGGGCCTTCATTGGTCAAGTTTGGCTGTTGTTGTTCTGAGTTCACTGTAGCGGATTTAAATAAATCGCTCATGTTAAGACAGTTCTTGGAGCAACCGTAACTTTTGCTCTGACATTCCTGTTTGGGCATTGGTGTCGCATGTGTGTTAAGCTGCCGCAATTAAAACACGTTTGTTCTTGACTGGGGTACGTTACATAGGCCTCGTATCCCGCTACAATGATATTTGACGGTATAGGTTTGTCAATCACCATATTGACCAACCGGATGCCAGTTTCGACGTGGTACTTGTATCGGTTTGACCATTTTTCGTTGTCTATTTGTTTGATCTTCCCATAGTTTTGCAGAATATTTTGTAGTCTGACGTTAGGCACTTCAGGAGGTATGTTCAGCACTCGCACTACTGTACTGTCTTCTTCTGCTGGCTCAATTATGACTTCTACCGTTTCACCATTTTGTAAGGTTATGGTTGAAATCCCGGCATGTCGGTTAAGATATGTTTCGTATGGGATAGAGTTTTTATATTTCAGAAAAACAGCATTTTGTTTACTTACAAATTGTATCGTTAGAAGGTCGTCCTCTTGTACTTGTAACACATCTTCAATCCATTGATGTATTTCTAGTGCAGTTGGTCGCTGCTTGTCCTTATTGAAAGTTGCTTTAAGGGTGTGTTGACGTACAATTTTTGTTGCCATGATAGTGGGGTTGCACTAGTGTACGACACTTGTGTAAACAGAGAACACAAAGAAAAAGGTCACTGAGTTAAAGCAGCGTAGTGTCAGTAGATGTTACCAGCGTGCCCTCTTCAACGAGACTTACTTGAAATCATAATACATCGTTGTTATATTATTTATATTGAGTCTTAATTATTTTAATGCAGCGTGGGTTGCTTAAATGTCCTCCAAAGGGAGAGGTAAAACTAAGGGAAAAAGGAAATAAAAAATTATTTTAATGATATAGATTAAATAGTATTGACATTGATTATTATAATATCGTATACTAACTAGCATACAAAAGAAGAACTACCTCTGCTGTTAGTAAATAAATAAATGTAATTGCAGTGGAAGACAACAGATATATTCTCCATTTCAATAGATAGATCGCTTCACGGCATACCACCATATCATAATCCGTCATGGCATTTAAAAGGTGTACATCGCCAAAATCAAATATGATGAAATTAAAATGTCTCAGTATCCTAATATTATAAGGAAATTACATACTTCTTAAAGTTTCACCCATGCATGCATTTAGGCAGTAATAATAACGCAAACAACAACAAAGACTATAATGTAAAGCCATAATATATACCGTAACTAAGCAACGATTAACTGCAAATGTGTTGGCAATTTAGTAAACCGAGGCCGACAGGACCGCAATGCATGGTTGTTATATAATTCTACCATTCTAATAGGATTGTATTTGGTTAATATTTACATTGGCTAATCAAGTCGTTTTACTATTCGAATAAAGATCATTCCAGTTCTAATCCTTACTTAAATCAATGCAAAATGTGTAAGTTCATTCCAATATTTTAATGTTAATTATGATAAATCGGAGCCAGAATTTGGAAATGGAATTAAGATATTTAAATAATTTACAAAAACTATATATTTTACAATAGCCTCTTTTCTTTTCATATTTACTGTCTTGTACCTTACCGTATAGGAAACGGATATGCACTAAAACAAAATCTTAAAATCCAGCTACATATGTTTGAGAGGTGTACCTGTTACTAGAATTAAACTATGATGTAGTAATTATAGGATAGTAATAATTATACTCACTGTAGCCCTAGTAGAAACTAATTTTGTAAGATGTTTTTAACTTTTGTAGGGTGTCAGAAAGAAACCCAGAACGGAATCAATTGGTGATGGGCAGCATTAATTTCTGATGATGTGTAAAATTAATGCATGAAAAAGGGTGATGAATGTTGAAGAAAGATGTTTACAGCTCTGAGCAACGGACAATAGGCTAAGTTATCTCATTTTTTTTGTATCTGTTGCACAAACATTACGCTAAGAATGCGGGCACGGTGGATTTTTATTCTGTAACGAAAGTTTAGGTCAGACTAAAATGTGCGAATATTATCCTAGGTGAAGACGTCACGATTTCAGAAAAAAGATTCTGATTCGTCATCGAGGTTTCTATAATTGAAAATTATTATAATATTGATTTGTCCACGTAATTGAAAACTTTGTACATCTAAATTTCAGCATAATTAGCGTATCAAGCTTGCTTAAGGAAGGCTTAAACCTTAGTGAATAAAACGTGTTGGATATGAAGAAATATCTGATAACTTAGCAATAATACATTGTGTCTACCTTTTGACAGAGTCTTGCAAAGAAAGGTGTCTGTAACCTAGGACAGTATCCAGTGCAACGTTATGGATGACGATGTGTAAGCCTAGACCTAATATGACTGCAGGCCAAATTGCCTTCTGACATCCTACCTGTAAGTATAATGATGTTATAATTTTTATTTAAATGGAGAAACTATGCTTTCTGTTCTTTTATGTTGAAGATGGAAATGACAGAACAGAAGCCTATATGCAATGTTAGTCCATTTCCTCTGGAAAACACAGTAAACTCTTAAAATGATAAATTCCACGTAGTGAGTTTGGAAAATAACCCAATTAGAGCCACTATTTCTAAATATATGCAGTCCAGTGGGAGGAAAAGCAACGTGGAGTTGAAAGTGAATCGAGTCTTTATAAGTCATTGTAAGTGATGTGGCATCATCATATTTATCACGAACAGTGTTCATGTAACGTAATTGGTCTTTAGCAATACTGTCTCAGTAATTTCTTCTTCTTCTGATCATAAATGGACAGCTGCAATGAAAGAAAGCAAATGAAGCATATCCGGTTTCTACTTTTCTTGTACATTTTTTGTACCTGAAGCGTTCCAAACGCTTATGGTCTTCCACTTCCATGTCTCGGTATGAGGTCAATGTTGTTATTCAACATTACTTTGATTCATCCTATTGGAAGTGCCGTACCTGCAGCTGTCAGTTGGCCCATGAAAACTATGGGGTCTCAGGTGTGGACTAGACTACAGAGATTTAACAACCGTCAAAATAAAGATACTGGATACTCTTTTTATTGTCACTCGTGTTTGTTTGAAAACAACACTGACATATCCTTTGTACAGTAACTACACTGTCAATCTTTTAAATTGGCTGTTCATGGTAAATATTACGATGTCACTTCACTTCACAACATTTCGGAAGGTTCTGACTGATCCTTGATGACTAAGACTTTTGATAATGACTGACTCTGACTGTCTGACTAAAACTGACTCTCACAACACTGACAGTCCGACATATACATATTATATTATACTGTTCAAGGCGTGATCTGGAAGTTTCGATGACAGTAAGATCTCTCAAAACATCAACATAATGAAGACAATACGTTCTTTACAAATTACAGTGATCAATTCTCACATTTCCGTGAGGGTGAAAGCCAATTTGGCATTTCTTGCTACCCTGTAGGCTGGTAATGTTCCTGAAAAATGTATGAAAGAATCTGGTTGGCTAAGCAGTTTAATTACATGGAATGAGCAGGTGACATTATTATATCTCCAGAACTTGCTTTACCCTAGATGTTTCTGGCCTTATACAATATTTTCTGCTATCATGTACGTTCTTAGAAGTGAATAATTTCTTGTATGATTGACTTTGTCTTATCTGCTTTGAATGGATTTATGAATGCAATCCGTAACACTCAGTTTTTTTATTCAATTACAGCGACTGATGGTATTAAAAAATAAGTCCGTCATCCTACTGTAACAAAGCTTAAATGCGTCGCAACATCCTGTTTACTTTCCCTTCACAACAGGTCTCTTTCCTTAGTGCAATAAGGATCTATGTGAACTCTAGAATAACATATGCGCTTGTGAAATCTCGTCTTTTTTTTTTTAAATCTTTGAGGTTAAGCCTAGGCTGTCAAATGACTTGAGTTATTAGCAGCTCACTTACTTCAAATCTAACTCATAAGGAAGTACCCACATAGGAACTAAACATTGCTAATACGTTCTTGTGGACCGACTCTAAAATAGTTTTGAGTTGGCTCATACAAGAGTTAAGAGTTAACTGCTGGTCCTTTTGAACCTAGTGAAATTTCGAACACACTCTACACTTGTGTGAAAACATTTCAGCAAGTCGAATGTCATGATGAAATCAACTTTGAATTCAAGCAGTATTCTTCCTACATCTAGCAAAATATACTCACTATGTCAATTCACAGACAGTGATGGTATTCTCCGTGTTGGTGGAAGACTATAACACTCAGAAATACCCTTTGAGCGTCAGATCTTTCTTCCAGCTAAGCATCCTTTCACTAAACATCTTATTCGTTTTACGCATTTCAAGCTTTGCCATGATGGTCCCCAGCTGATCATTGCTCACTTACGAGAAACGTTTTGGATACCTTCTGTAAGAAGAATAATTCGTTCTGTGATTAGACAGTGCAATATCTGTTTCAGATTTTAAGCACAACATTTTCAGCAAAACATGGCTGATTTACCATCTTCTCGTGTCTCTCCCATTGCGCCTTTCACTAATGTCAGCATTGATTACGGTGGCCCCATTTCTATTAAATATGGTGGTCCTAGATAAAAATATATTTCTAAAGCTTATATACCTGTATTTGTTTTCATGTCTACCAAGGCTCTTCACCTTGAGTTAGTTATCTCACTTACTTCAAGCGCTTTCTTAGCGGCGTTATTTAGATTCACTGGTAGAAGAGGTATCCCAGTTTCAATTATTTCGGATAATTGTACGAACTTTGTTGGAGCTCAAGCTGATATACAGGAGTTCACAGATTTTCTCTCTTCTTATGTGCATACTGTACTTAACGGATCAATAAATATGATTATGATTATTATTATATTGAGCATAGGTGGAAATCCTAATTTAACAAATATACAAAGAACTACCTCGGAATTGAATCTTGGACGCTAGCCAAGACCAAAGCGTTATCTTTTTTTTTTATTCATTTTTTTATTTGTTCTAAGATACAACCCGTGTTTTACCTGCTAGGTATATCACGAGATATTTACAGTATTATTTACAAATTGTTTAGTTCACATTGTTGTTTCTGAATTAAGACTGGAGTTTGTTGTACACTTTTTGAGGAAGTCCATAACATCTACAGTTGTTTCTGAATTAAGACTGGAGTTTGTTGTACACTTTTTTGAGGAAGTCCATAACATCTACAGTGTGTATGTGTGTCTTCATTATTAGTGGCAAGGGTAGAGAAGTTAAAACTGCTGGTCTTTCCCTGGAGAATATGGAGCATTCTTTTACAAGGTGAAGGGCCGATTGGTTTCCTCCCTCGGGGCAGTTGCAGATTGGAGAAGAAGACTTTTTTATTCTGTAAAGGTATTCTCGAAATCTACCATGGTTGGTAAGAAACTGTGTTAGAATGAAGTTTGGCCATAATGATATTGATAATCTGTGTGGAATGTCTGGAATGAATAGCTTGGTGTGGGTTGCTACTGTGGAATTTATGTAAGTAGCATTCCAGATTTGATTGTAGTAGTCCCTCAGTAGTTGTTTGCCTCTGGAGATGGGGATGGCATTATATTCAATATTACAGTTCCCATTGGCTATTGATTTGGCTATGTGGTCTGCCCTTTCATTCCCCCAGAGCCCCGAGTGGCCTTGACCCAATGAAGTGTGATCTTGGTTGTTTTATTGAGTGAGATGAGTTTCTCTCTTATTTCTGCGGCTAGGGGGTGGGTTGTTTTCTGATTTACTACTGCTAATAGGGCTGCTCTGGAGTCAACATGGATGGCATAGGTTGATTTTCCATGGTGTAGATTTTGGATCCAGTCTACTGCCATTAGTATGCCGCAAAGTTCTGCTTGAAAAACAGTGCAGTCAGCGTGTAATCTTTGCGCTCTGGTGAAGATTTCCTTTCTGTCCTCCACTACTACCACCCCTGCGCCTACGTGATTCGGAGTTTTGGATCCATCGGTGTATATGAGCACCTTTGCTGCTCCCTCATTTCCTGACATATCTACGCTGACGAAGATGTCTCTTGGGTGAAAGAGTCTGGCCCTTCTAGGAATTTCTATCCTTTTCTTGACAGGTATTATGGCATTTGTCTTTTGACCTTTGGACATAAATTTCAGGTCATTTCTTTGGAGAAGTTCCAGATCAATGGGCATAGTACCAGCTATCGCTTGCAGCGCTACAGTTGAGACAGTTCTGTACGCCTTCGTTGAGAAGATGAGGTGCGATCGTTGTATTTGTATAAGTTTCCGTTATCTTTTGCCATGTGAATGTGGTTTCATAAGGCAATATCCATGAATATGCAAATTCCATATCTTAAAGTTTCATCAGTGTCATGTTAATTTCTTTGACCCATGTCTTCCTCCTTCCAATATTATAACGTTTCTGTTATAATACAAGAGAAGCAATGACAATGATAATCGGTATATCCGAGGTATACTCTAGTATACGCAAGGTATACGCAAATAATAACATAACTCCCTTCTTTTTTAAAAAGGAGATATTCCCGATGGAATACTCGCTTTTCGATATAATTTTAAATTCGCGACTAATGTTGATTTCTACAGAACCATTCATTCATCTAGTATCGCTTGTAGAGTTTTTATTTTAACACAGTTTTTTTTTATTTTTTTGTCTTCTGACTCCAGCTTGTCTCAGACCGTGTCATCCTGAACCAACATTATGGTTTGCCAACTATAATTGGAGACATATCTGAATGCACTCCATTTTTTAAATAAAAATCTCATTTGTAGGTTACTAAGATCCAAGTGCCTGTGAAGTAGAAACAATCAAAACATCACATACATTCGTGCAGTGAGAAACGTTGAGGATAATCTAGCATCTCAACGGCAGTATTCACCCGATACAGATGGCCACTTCTACAGCATTTGTGTATTGCATGACATCTACACGGGCATCAAAGGCGTTGACTCAACTCACCATTTTTTTCTTTTAAACGTAATTATTCTTTAATCGTACCTAATTGACTCCCAGAGTGAGACTTCTAAAACGTGATTATCTAAGACTCGTATTAGGATGGCCTTGTGGTTCATCATGGATAGATATGGTTTTTTCTTGGTTCTTTGAGATGATTATCGGGTTATTTATATCCCCGGTACTTCTCTATTCAACTACCCTACAATTTATCATTCGGACTGCGTAACAATTACCTATTAAAATTCGCACAGCTCTTTTTCTCTATTCTTAAAAATATCATCAACTTTGGAACAATTTTCCCAAAGAATGCTATATTTAAGTATGGTCTGAAAGTATTCATAGTAAGACATTTTAATACTATGTGCAGTAGTGTTTTTTAAGCTTTTGAGCAGATGTATTACTTACTAAATAATCAATATGATTTTCCCAATTTAACCTGGAATACGTATGTTTTCCAAGTAATCATTATTGTCATTATTGCATTTTAGATTAAAAGTAATCGTCTGAGTTTATCCAGCATTTAAAAACAATTGATTGACATCAAACCATTTCTGGTATTGAGTCAAAGTGTCTTCAACTAAACTGAATCATTTACTACTGTTCAGGAACGTTTTGTCGTCAACAAAGATTTACGTGGAATATTAACTGACAAGTCATTAATATAAATTTAAAACAATACAGGCCCAAATACAGATCCTTGGAACAACACACACTCAAGACCTTAGTGTCAGATCTTTTAGAGCCAACCTGAACCACTTGTTTACGGGATGACAAGTGTGATATATGAGTTTCAAAATCCACTCCATAAACACCATAACATTTCTACTTATAAGCCAAGGTATTGCGATGAAACACGTCATGGAGGCTTTACTCAGGTTACAAAGAACAGATTTGGTATGAGGCTATGCTTGAAAACATATTTGAGAAAGTCACTTGTTGCTTTAATAGTGGTTCGTCCTAAACGAAATCCAAATTGAGAATTTGAGAAAAGATTTATTTCAAAATAGTGTGTCATTTGTTCTTGATTAGCGTTTTAATTTTTTCCGAACGTTGGTAGTACTGAAATAGAACGATAATTATCAGGGTCACCTTGGTTGCTTTCTTAAAAACCGGGTTCTTTTTTTTTAATTGGAGTTACTTTAGAAATGTTCAAGCTATCTGGCAATATACCTATTTGCATACATTCATCAATGCAGTAACAAACAGGTTGTGCAATAGCATTGATTATGCGAATATTATAGGAGAAAAATTCCTCCGACACTGGGATTTGAACCCAGGACCTTTGGCTATTCGCGCCAATGCTCTACCAACTGAGCTAAGCCAAGATTCAATTCAAGCGCCAGATGGATCCTTCCTCCTATGATTGAATTCCCTTAATGGTCTACCTCACAGACAAGTTATGTCATATGCAGTACTGTGAGGCACACTAATTAGTGAGTATTGTGACCGAGCTCCCACTGTTACTGTACAGTTAACATTCAAGATGGATATATGTAATTATTCATGATCCACAGATTATTGTCTCTGTTGGACACCACGTGAGAATATTATAGGAGAAGAATTCTTCTCCCATAATATTCTCATGTGGTGTCCAACAGAGACAATCTGTGGTTCATGAATACTTACATATATCTAGCATTGATTATGTTTTTCACGAAATAATTAGATACATCATAGTAATCGCTACTGTAAGAACTATTCATGTAGGTTAAAACCCTTAACACATCTTCACAAGTTATAGCTATCCATTTAAAGGTGGTAAAAACTTTTGGAACACTTTTCACAAGTTAACTAAATTGAACATCAGCTGTTCATATCTGGATCGACATTTCTTTCTTGCTATTTCTACTTACACCACTACTATTTTTTATTGAAGTTCATTCTGCCTTGGTTTCATTTGCTGAGTTACTTATGTGTATCATGTTACCGTCCTTCTTAGCTTCAATTAGGGCTTTTTCTATACAAGTGCCTACTGTTCCCATAGAAACATTTATAAGCTTCCAAATGAGTACTCTTAAACATTGTTAAATAACACATCATATTCTTCATTATTTTTAGATTATCACTGTACCACAATATTTGTTTTGCAGAGTTAATATTATCCATTTTTACAGTTTTTAAAGGAAAAAATGCGTTGGTCACATCATAAAACTAGGTAAGGAAATTATAAAACGGATTGCTGTAACCATAATCACTAATCAGATGATTTTAACACGTCATAGTTATGAAAGAATTAAATCCAATTTATATTAAGTAGAAATGAAATAAATAATTGAATACCAGTGGGGTTAATGTTTCTTTTCTGGATAGGTATCTAAGTAAAGATGCCTTAAGGGCCGTCGATTCACCGCAGACCAAGAATTAAAGGAAGCGGTGCATACGTGGCTTGCTATTAGCTGAAACCCATTTTTTTTCTGAGAGTATCAAGAAGCTTGTGCAACAATGGATCGAGTGCATTGAGAATCAAGGGGACTAAGTTGAAAAATTTTAAAAAGAGGTTAAACTTATTGACTTACCCTCGTAAATAACAGAAAACTTAAATATGAAGGAAGATTATAGTGAAGCCGAAGAGAAAGATACAGATATATACAGAATGAGATGGAGATAGAGGGAAAGGGGAATAGAAAATAAGATAGTAAGAGTGGTTGAGAACAGGAAGAAGAAAGAAAGGTGGGAATTAATGACGCGAAATAGTTTTAATATAACTTTAGGATATAAGTGGAATTTTCTCTCAGTCGAAAATACCATATCTGAAGTATCGTATGTCACTTCCAGAAAAAATTGGAAATTCATCAAGCAAGTTAAAATCTTCCTTTGGCTACAAAAAAAATTGATTAACAAAACTAGAAGTTTTGACAAGAACATTTTACAGTTTATATGATCTATTCTACATTTATCAGTTGTATCCTGTTTTGTGTAATAGCAGCTTTAAAAAAAGGAGAATCGAACATAAAATATTGAGCATAAAGCTTAAACATTGAACAATTCAACAATATCCTGGGCTCAACTTCTTTTTTCCGTTTTCTTTAAACGGTTTAATCTATGACCGCTTGTGCAATCCGATATGCAGCAGTTTGTAAAGCAAGTAAGTTTGATAAGTCGTTTATTTTAATCTTGTAATTCGGCAGGTAATGCAACTTGACGGATACTTGAGGAGTGACACCTTCATGCAGAAGTTTTCGAAATAACAGATTAAAAAAGGAAAACTTCAAAATACTCATGAACAGATTACTGAGGTTTTTAAGAAGAACTTCGTAAATTATGTTCCGTTCCCATTTAAGATTAGAAGAATGTGGAACCCTTAATTACGTAAATCTGTCCTCACCATGTATGTATTAATCTTTACAGACCAATAATTGCTGTTGAACATGAACAGGTGGGGGGGGGGGTGAACCGGACCGACTAAACTATCTAAGTTGCCAATTTGAGCCACTGCGCATGCCTAGCGGCATTCACAGGATAGCAGGGAATGTATTGAAATTTGTTCTAGTGTCGACTGTTAACTTAGCCCATTTCGAAACCCAGAATGTGGTTTCTAAACGTATTGTTTTGTAACTGAATATATTAATTATTAATATTATAAAATACTAACACAAATTATATTATATCCAGCTACAAGAGTCGGTCCGCTTTTTTTTTTTACCCCTACCTGTGCATAGACTATCTTTTCTTTACATTATGCCAGATAATTTTAAATATTCTTCTCTAATTTCCATCTTATTTATAGTAAATAATTTACATTTTAAAGTTTACTTCTACGCTCTTCAATGTTGAAAATCAAGAAAATTTACACTATATTACCCATAATTCAAATTCAGTTTCACATAATTAACAGATCACTTACTCACCACATTTAGTTCAACCGATAAGTTTCACAACGGCAAGACATTTATAACAGTATCAATGAAAGGTACGCTTATCTTAAACCTACAAACATCAGGTTAAAACACCGAAAAAAAACAAGATTTACAAAAAGTTGATGTTATCTTTTATTTAGACTAACATTTTATTATCTCAATTAATTTAACCTTAATAAAATGAATCTTTAAATACGTCGATAAAAGTGATAATACAATTTATGTATTTACTTATTAAGTGCCAGTATGGTACGTTATGAGATTGTGCGTGGGGACGGGAAAATGTCTGTCCGTCTGTACGCGCTATAACTCAAATACGCTTAATTGGATTTTAATGAAACTTTTTATACCCATTTATAATGTTCATGGGAAGAACTCTATTGATATTGGACCAAATCAGTTTACCGGTGCCGGAGTAATTCCCAATTTAGTGCCTATTTTAATAGTATTATATTAGAAAGGCGTCATAATTCAAATATTCTTTATTGGATTTTCATGAAACTTGGTATACCTATTTATGACGTCTATGAGAAGTAACTTATTGAATTTATACCTAATCGGTTGACCGGTACCGGAGTAAAACCTAATTGAGTGTCGATTTTAAAAACGCGATAACTCAAATACGCTCTATCGGATTTTCATGAAACTTGGTATATACATTTATAATGTCCATGGGAAGACGTCTATTGATATTGGACAAAATCAGTTGACCGGTATCGGAGTAATGCTCAATTTATTGCCTATTTTATGGTAATATATTATAATAAATACAAATCTGTTATTCTGACAACATATCGTTTTACGGCCTTGGAATTTGCGATAGTGAGCCATAACACATTGATTATCAAACTAATCAGATGTTTACTTCGTTCATCAAGTTGAATACTGTTATATACACAAGATATATTACTCTGAAATAATTAGGCCTACATACATTAAGTGGAGTTCACCGCCTGTGTATTTTGTGAAATGTTAACACATTTTATGGATGTCTTATATCAGTGTATACGAGTTTGAATTAAGGTTATGTATGAAAATTTAGACCTTTGATATTGATATTAATAGCAGCCTTGATTGATTCGTTTCTTCTTAACGATGTCAGTGTAGGATAAATAATATTGTAAATAATGTAAATAAAATATTTAACACAACTATCCATTGAATGTTGATATTATATTGTGCATTCTATGGATATGTAGACTACCGATATTTACAATAGGCTATATTGTAATGTGAGTATTTTTCTTATTCGTTCCTGTGCAGCAATATACCTAATGTAATTCCTGACAGATAGATTTCATATTGAGTTTGTATTCATTCATAACCTTTAAGGCTGTTTTAAACTTGAAACAGACATATCAGCGAATCGTATCCCTATTGTATCATTATTATTATTGCCAGCGCATTTTTTTCTTTTTGGAGTTTAACTCGGAGATCTATTACAAAAATAACTTTTCTGCATTGGCCTATCATAATTGCGTTTATCACTGATTAAGAAAAGCATACTGGCACTTTGTTATATCAGTTTACCTGATTTTATTTTCTTATATTTTTCTAATTTCTCTGAACGTAGTTATCTATATCCTAATAACTAAACTTCTTACTTTATAAAATTGTAGGAACTTTATGTTTTTGGTCCATGGCAAATACATCTCTAAAGAAATGACAAACTCTACTACGAAGAAGGAGATCGCACTGGATCCTTTTAATCTTCAAGAGTTCCAACCTATTCGATAAATTGGTGTACATATTGCGGATCTGTACGATTCTTAAAATATAAAGTACTGTAAACATTATAAGTATATCTTGATTACATTATGTCTCAGAAATCTAGTACAAGACTGTTACGGAACAATTTTCTGTGGCCTCCTCCTCAACGGACACGCGGCAAGGAGGCCACAGAAGGTAGAGATTTTACGAGGGTGACGAAATGCACTTTTGTTTTTTATTTTAATTATTGGAACTCCAAGCCAGCAAAAGATGCCCTGAAGATGGTGTGGTAACATCGAAAGGCCTAGGCGACACAAAATATATCTTGTTGAACATCTGCTATCTTATTTATTCTATTACTTTGAAGGGGGAGTTTATATAATTAGTTATATAATTACCCCCCGGGGATTGTCGCCTTGTCGTGGCGGAGGGGCTCAGTACCCAATGATCCAGACGGCATGTTCAGGGAGCGTAGCGGCTGGCATGCAAGAGGAGAGGGGAAGCGAAGAACAATCCACAACGGGCGGATGGGGCTCGGCAGTCGGGAAGACAACTCATCTAGGAGAGGAAACTCCGAAATAAAACCGGGAAGAGGACTCTCGTTAGCCGTGGCGAAGGCAACCATCTAAGGGATGAAAACCCCGACAGAAAATCCTGGTCCTCCAGGTTGGGGGTTATGCGATGGGCCAGCCCCCCATCCATAGAAAAGAACTCAGATTGCTAACAAACCCAGTAAAATGCCTCGGATTTTGGATGATTCAAATGGAAGTCGAAAACGGAAACGAAAATGGACTTTGCAATTTGGTATATGGAATGTACAAGGAATCCGGAATAAACAGCAAGAAGTTTTAATGGATATAAGAAAGCACAAGCTTGATGTAGTGGTGCTTTCTGAAACAAAAAAGAAAGGGACTGGTTGTGAATATCTGCTAGAGTTCGCCCACTACTTTATTGGAGTGGACAAAAGCAATAGGGCGAGAGCAGGAGTATCCATCTTATTAAATAAAAGATGGTCAAAATATGTAACCTCGTGGGAAGCAGTTAATGAAAGGTTGATAAAGCTCAATGTGAGGGCTAGAGCTGTGGATATAGTAACAGTGGGAGTGTGTGCCCCTACTGAAGATGCGCCCATGAAAGTTAAAGATGATTTTGAACAGACGTTGTTAGGGACTATAGAAGCTGTTCCAAGTGGCCATGAATTGATATTAGCAGGAGATTTTAATAGCAGAATAGGGAAAGAGAGGAATAGCAAGACTATTGGAATGTATGGGGAAGAGGTAAAGAAAGAAAATGGAAAAAGATTGGTGGATCTATTAGAACAATATGAACTACGGGTAGAAAATACATTTTTTGCACACAAGGATGTACATAAATATACATGGTATAGTCGTAAAAGAGGGCTAAAATCAATTATTGATTACTTAATTATGAGGCAAAAGTCCAATGTAAAAGTTCAGGATGTCAGAGTTAAAAGAGGAGCAGAATGTGGAAGCGACCATCAATTGGTGGTAGGTAAAATACATATTCCATATAGGTTCAAGAGTAGTGGTGAACAGAAGAGGATAGAACGAGCTGACCAACCTGAGATTATTCGTAAGATATAACTTGGATAGTCTAAGGGAAGGAAGTATAAAATGGTTATACCAACAGCGATTGTTAAAAAAATTGGAGAGTGCAGATAGAACAGTAGAAGAGGAATATGAGCACATAAAGAAGGCTATAGGGGAAGCAGCCAAAGAAGCTCTTGGTGAGCATGACAAGAAGGGAAAAACAGTTTGGTGGGATCAAGAAATAGCGGAAATGATTGAAAGGGAAAAGGAAGCATATTTGACATACCTAAATATGAATGATGATCAAAGTAGGGACAGATATAGAACTCTAAATAGAGAAGTAAAAAGAGAGGTTTTAAAAAGAAAAAACAAGACATGGGAAGAAAGATGTGAATATATAGAAATGATGGTAGGTGGGAATAGGAGTGCTGAGACATGGAAAACAATCAGATCAATGAAAGTGTCGAGCAGTAATAAGATACATCAGAATAATATTAGTCAGGATCAATGGATAAAGTATTTTAAGAATTTGTATCAGGAAAGTCGGCCTGAATTTGCACAGGGATATGGGGTGAGGATGCAGCAGGAGGAATTAAGGCAGTTGGATATTAAAGACATACAGCAAGCTGTAAGGAGTTGTAAGACGAAGAAGGCACCAGGGTATGGATCAATATACCCAGAGCTGGTGAAGTTTGGGCCACCGGAATTGTTGGAGAAACTTAGGAAGTTGTTTGAAAGAATATTAAATGGAGAGGATGTGCCATCGGAATGGACGAAGTGTTATATAATACCGATGCATAAGAAAGGATCACGTAATGATCCGAATAATTATAGAGGACTGGCAGTGATCCCCTTCATTGGAAGACTGTACTCGAAAGTACTTAAAGACTTGATTGAGAAAGAAACAAGGCACAAACAACAAGAGGAGCAGGCAGGATTTCGTGCAGGAAGATCGGTAATGGATAACATCTTTACTTTAAAAATAATAGGTGAAAAACGTACAAAGGTAGGGTTGGAGACACATGTTGCATTGATTGATCTGGAAAAGGCATATGACAATGTACCTACCAACAAATTGTGGGAAAAGTTGGAAGAGATAGAGTTGGATCAAAGATTGATTAAGGCTGTTAGGAAATTGTATGAAAATAACAAAGCAAGAGTAAGGGTTGGGAATAGTTGGACAGAAGAATTCGAGGTTAGTAAGGGCCTGCGGCAAGGATGTGGGCTGTGACCGACCCTCTTTAAGTTATATCTAGGAGCAATCCTAAAGAATTGGCACAGAAAATGTCAAGTTATGGGGGTGCCAGTAAAGAATGGTAAGATAGGTAGCAGAAGATGAAGATGACCTGAATTATATGATAAGAAAACTGAAAGAGGAGTACAATAAGGCGGGTTTGAAAATGAACATGAAGAAGTGTGAGTACTTGGCCGTTGGAACAGGGGAAATAAAGAATTAGGAGTTAGATGGAGAAATAATTGTAGGGGTGGAAAAAGCAAAATATCTAAATATATAAATATCTAAAATATATAAATATCAGGATGAACAAAGGACGAGCTGTAATAAGAGCAATGAATTCCGTTTGGTGGAGTAAAAAGATAAGAAGAAGAACGAAGAAGAGATTGTATAAAACTATAGTGCAGAGTGTAGTTCTGTACGGATCAGAAGTTTGGGATGTTAGTGAGAAAAACAAGAATAAACTGCTTGCCACTGAGATGGACTATTTAAGACGAAGTTTAGGCTGTACGAGGATGGATAGAATAAAAAATGACGTAATCCGAGAACGGATGAAAATGGATAGGGATATATATGACGACATCCAAAAGAGACAGCTGATGTGGTTCGGTCATGTAAATAGGATGAGTGAAGAAAGGTTACCGAACAGGATACTAAGATGGATACCATCCCGGCGGAAGAAAAGAGGTCGCCCACGGCGCAACTGGCAAGATGATGTGAAGGAGGCAATGGAACAAAGAGACATGTATAAAGAAGAAAGTCAAAACAGAAGAAAATGGAGACTGGGGGCGGAGAAGCGGCGCCAGCCGTAAACAATCCGCAAGAAGAAGAAGTTATATAATTAAATAATTATATACAATAATTATATAATTAAAAATTTTTAATTTTGGATTAGTAAGTTTCCCCGATTTTCAGACATTCGGAATGTGAAGGTGATAAGATTTTCAGGCTTACGATCGGCCATCCTTACTCCCAGGATTGGTCCTGGTTCTCAACCAACTGCGCTACGACGTAAGTCATAAGTACTACTTAGTACTAATTCATCCGGTATGCTACGTTTTCCATTACTACCGGTATTCTTAAATACAGACGTTATGCTCGTCAATGAGAATTCAAGGCCAAAGAATAATACAGTAGAAAAATAAATTCAGCTTTTTTAAATGCAGGAACAGCAAAAATGACAACTGAAGGTGCGAATTTCCTTAGATTATTGTGGACTATCTGAAAATATTATTGTGTAAATACATAAAGTTAACTCCCTTAAGAGGAAACGGACTAGCCTATCTTTACAATGTTAAATAGATGTTAGCTTTTCTAAGACAGTACTAAAGCCAGGCACTTGATCTTTTTACAGTTTCTAAATACATACCCTGTGTTAGAACTGAAAATAGGATTTTTCATAAATGTACTTATTTGCTGAAATATGTTTTCTTTCTTCTTTATAAAAATTGTTATCAACATTTTAAGTACCTCGTGGCCTGTAAATATTTCATAGATTAACCAATTCAAATGATGTTTTCAGTGTATGTAAAATATCTGAATGAACAAATCCTGAAAATGTTAGGTTAAGTAGAAGCTGAGAAAAGGCACCTTTTGTATAGAAAAATTAAACTTACGGGAAACGAGTTTCAAAATTAAAACTTCCCTGCGCCATAGTTTGGATCAGCTCAAAAAAAAAGCCTACAGGCTGAGGTAGATTTCAAAGTGATTTTAGTTTAATTTACTGTCGTAGCACTCTTCTTCTTTAGCCATGGCATGACAAACCCGCAATAATAACTGCAAAAAAGAGGAAAGAGCATTTTTTCAAACATTCAAATCTCGCCTTATATGAGAACTATCAAGAAATCAGTTATTGATTTGTAGAATACTCATCAAGAGCTTTTCAACGATACCCCACAAGACGTAGTTTAAAAAATTCGAATTTCCATCCCCCCACCCCACCCCCACTCGTACCCCCAAAACCCCCGAATCGTTGGTGTCACTGTGAACTCCATAGGGAGTACTCTAATTTATTCAAACAAAGTTTCCCTCTATACTTCATAGGGGCCGAGATATAAATGTTTTAAAATTTCAACCCCCGAGTCCGAACTATTGGGCCTAGAAATAACATAATAAAATTTAGTTCAAATATCTTCAAAATTACGGTCGCTAGCGTGTAAAGATATATATATATAACATTTTTTTTTTTACCTGGGGGTGGTTTCGTCCTTAGGGAGGCATGAAACGTAAAGATATGAAAGAATTTTTCGAAAGTGTTGACATGGTATCGATTGCAATGGGTAGATTTTTCTTCGAAATCTACCTAAAAGCATGTGTAGAATTATAGTACAATTACGTATGATACACCATTTTAAAGAAGAAAGTACAGAGAATGAAGTGGAATAATAATAACAAAATCTCAATTTGGTACAAAAACCAATTGAGCTTCGAAGTTAAAACAATCCTACTCCAAAGCCTGGATCTTCTCAGAAAAGAATGCTTGGATAGAATTAAAGTACAAATATGTAGGCCTATGATACACCATTTTAAAGAAGAACGCCCAGAGAATAAAATATAACAATAAATAACCTGTGGAATTGCTGATCAGTGATTTTATACACATAATGACTGGGTTCACAGCACTGCAGATTAATTTTATCAAGACAATTACATTTTTAACGACATTTAATAGACTCTGAGTGGGAACTTCTTTATTGACAATTTGAACATATATTTTTAGTCACACATGTGAACACTACTAGGCCTATTTTATATTGTTTACACTGACTGACTGGTTCCTGTAAGCTTTTATGGTGGGGCATAGGGCCTCCAAGTGGAGGTTTCATTAAAAGTTACTCCTCTGGGTCGCGAGCGACCCCTGGGGATCCCGTAAGGGGATATTCACAGCGGATTTGTTACCGGGGTGCGCCAGTCCCCTACCTACTTAAACCTAAGGACACATACACACACCCAGTCCTGAACCCGGGAAAGAAATTTTTCACTACTGAAAAATCCCCAACTCGGCCGGGAATCGAACCCGGGCCGCCGGAGTGGAAGGCAGGAGCGCTACCGACTCACCCACGGCGGCAGACGGAGGTTTCATTACCTATACTAATTTTGTTACGCTTATTTTCCGGGAGAGAGCAGAGGGTCAGGACAGGTGTTAAGCCCATCGCCTCTCAACCACCCTCCGGAAACTAAAGTATTACTTTGACGTGAAAGGGCCGAGAGGTTCTAATTTAGGATTGTAGTTCTTTTACGTGCCCGGGTCCCGTGCCCGGGCCCCGTGCCCAGGATTTTTACGTTCTGAGAAATCCATCGACCGCTGCCTGGTTTGAACCCGCGACCTTCGTATCTAGAGGCGAGCACGCTACCTCTAGACCACTGCGGCCGACCTTATATTGTTTAACAACAAATAATTATTTTATAAGTTCAAACTAGTCCCTTAAGCTGGGGGGCCCGTGCTGTATTTACGGCACGTAAAAGAACTCCAAGCCTAAATTAGAGCCTCTGAACAAAATTTCTCGGCCCATTCACGTCCAAGCAATACCTTAGTTTCGGGGGGGGGGGGTTAAGGGGCGATTGGCTTACCACCTGTCCCTCTGCCCTCTCTAGGAAAATAAGCGTAGCAAAATTAACATCGGTAAACAGAAACCTCCACTTGGAGGGCATAGGATTCGAGAGAGAAAAAAAGTAGTCCCAAGTAGAAAAATTGAGGGAATGAGGAGAAATTTTATCAATCAATCGTAATTAACCCTCAAAGGTAAATATGAAATTTATCAATAAAAAGAAAATCACAATTTCCATCCAAAAATTATTTCCATTTCCCCTTAAAACAATCAATGATATTAATAACTGAACGAAAAAAGATTTCGAGGCAAATTACAGATTAGACCTGCCGTAATCAGTGCTACGTGTAGAACTAAGTAATATTTGTTGCATGAATGTGGGTCAGTTAACAAATCTATCACAGTTTATGAATAAACAACAAACACATAAAACAGAATTGCTGTTTTCATGTCGGGCGGTTAGGTGGCAGGTTGGGGCTATAAGTCACGTAAAATCTGGTGCAGTAGATCTGTACTTAGAGATTACGACCAGTCCACGTATGGTACTGTAATTATTGCATGACTGGCCCCTGTAAAGTTAATTACCACTGTATAACCAACTGAATAACTACCAACGTTCGAAATAAGGCACATATAGAAATTATTTTCATGAAAGGAATTAGAAGGTAATTCCTGTCAACAGACTAAATTTTCAAAGTCAATATCTTTTGTATCGACATAACACAATGCATGTTGACAAGTTAGGTTCGATCCTTGATATCTCATGCAACTGCTAAATAGATACTGAAAGTCATGATGATACCCTAGGTGCCTAGGTAATTCGTTGTGGGGTATGTAAAACCAAATGACCACAATTAAGAAATTTGAATCCTCCGCAAACACTTGTGTCGGGGAATGAAGTTAATTTTGGCACTACCCTGCTTCCTTTCATAAAGGCTGAGCTGGTTAATTTCCATAGCAGTCCCTGCCCCAGAAAACAACCTGTTCAGACTCCCACATCAAGTGTTACCTAACAAGTAGGGCCCGGGGGTTTAGCCAATAATTCGTCAAGTTAGTGGTGCACAAGGCATAGAAGCTTTCTGAGTTAGTATACAACTTGCACTGCATGTGGTAGTTTAGTGTTTTGTTGACGACGTAGTGTGTTGTGCGTTCTTGACAACCAGTGGCGGATCATAGCTAAAATGAGTGGGGGTGATGCTCCAGAAAATGTTTAGCCTTTTGTTTAGAAAAGCTACTAAGTAATATCAGGTTCATTGCAAATAATTTCGGCAACTGTCTAGATGTATCACTCTTCTAGAGAGACAAAATATGTAAATGGCACAAGCGATCAAGTGAGGAATTATTAATAGGTAAGAGTCAACTTGAAGATGGAATACTTCTACAGGTGCAGCAGAAATAATTTAAAAAAATCTCCAGAAAAATGCAGGATTTTTCTACTGCTTTTACCTTTCGAGGTGCACTGGAAGGTTCTACAGAAGACCATGATGTGTACCCACACAAGGGAAACACTAATATCTCATCGCCCCGTCACGTCATGAGACGTAGAGAGAAGTTTTTACCATTAAAGATCTTCTTTGGAGGAAAATAGAAGATATTTTTCTTTTGAAAACTTCAAAATGTATATTGCCATTCGCTGCAACAAAGCGTATGCACAGACATAATGTATAGCCTACATTGCCTTTTAATTTTCACTGTGAATATTGTTAACAAATATTAAAGCATTGGTTGTGTATATTTATGTTCGTTTTACTAGGAAATATATTTTGTTTCTGTGATTTAAGATTAAATGTGCAAACTATTCTATGACGCTGTGTCTATCATTTCACTAGACTAGCTGCACTGCCCTTGAACTTGAATGTTCGTATTAAAGTGCGCCACTGAAAGCGAGTCACCCCTTCCCTCGTGTTTACATACGGCTATATCCCAGTCACCACTAACCTGATGTAATATTTTTGTGGCTAAACCCCCGGGCCCTACTAACAAGGCTCTAACTTCGAAAACTCCAAGTTATTCTCTCTCTCACTCTCATCCTCTCGCACTAGCTCGCTCTGATTCCTTTTCGTCTCTCTGCACTCATACAAAAACACAAAGGTTTCGCATAATTACACAATATGCAGAATGTTTCTTAAGGGCTTGTAAATAAAAATTGGGAACACTGTTTAATTAAGTAAGTTACTTTTCAAACAAGTTGTATTAAAGTGTATTGTAATCGTAAATAAGTTAAAATAAAAACTCAAGCGCGACTCAGTGCACAATTTCAAGCGTTATCTATAAAATTCATTAGTCTTATAGTGTTCTACAGTTGATTTATTGTAATTTTTGCCTCTATACGGAATCACAATATGGTACTTCCTTATGTTATTTTATGTTTCCGCTGTAATTTGTCAATTATGACGAACTATATTTGTAGAATATAGTTAGTAATAGTACTAATAGTAAGTTATTTTAATACAATAGTGATTAGTGAGAATTAGTAATAACTCATAAAGTTATAAAATAAATAAAACGGACTTAGTACCAACTCAATATTTTTTATTCATTGCCTAGGCCTTCGGAAGTAATTGCGCCATCTTCGGGACACCTTCTTTTACTGGTTTGGATGCATCAATAATTAAAAACTAAAACTACATTGTCTTACATCTTATCACAATAATTATAAAAATTAAAATGTTTAAAAGTTTTATTAAAACATCAGGACTGAAAGAACTTCCAGTTACATCTTATTATTTGCTGTGTGCCTGCTGAATACTCAGCAGTATTCAGTACTCAGATGTTTCAGTGCTGATGTTTGAGAAAAACTTTTAAACATTTAACTTTTATAATTGTGACAAAATATAAGAATAATATTATTGATGCATTCAAACTAGCAAATGAAGAAGTCCTGAAGATGACAGAAATATGTCGAAAGGCCTAGGCAAAGAATAAAAATATATTAAGTTGCTGGAAACAAGTACATTTTATTTATTATATTGATCGAGCTCAACTGTCCTCAATATGTGTTTTAGTACCAATGATAAAGTTTTACTTTTACTTCCTTCACACATCTAACCTTTTTAATACTACACTTGGACCTCTCACTTCTAGCTACAGTAGGCCTATAAGAAATTCCAGCCCTGTCTAAACCGGAAAAGTAATCTTTTCTGTTCATGGGTTTTCAAGGCTGTTCAGTGCTTTATGCATTCGAATCCATCAGGTCAACATTTTTATAAAACCCTACACGTCTTACATGAGTCTTTCTGTTCAGACGCCCCATGTTTCTTAACAGTGATGGATGACAGAAGTTATGTGAACTGTATTGTAATTTTCTTACGTATTTAAAGAATGAAAACGTCTCTATCCGACGAACATAGATCTTCCTTTGTGAAGATTTTTTCATGGATCTTCCATTGTGAAGATATTTCATAAGGTTAATGGGATAATCTTTGCTACCCTTTGCATCTCATTTATATACGAATATTCCTATTCCTATTTCTATTCCTATTTGTTATTCATACACAGAATTAATATAATACTTAAAATATTGATTTAAGCAGTAAGGTTTGGTGTTATCTTCAAACTAGACAATTAATCCCCTTAGAAGGGCTCGGAAAATAATATATTTACCATTAAGAGAATTTTAGTACGAATTTTATCGATCTACCAGTAGAATTTTAAATCCGAACAGTAAATAATACACCATGACTCTACAGGATTGAAAAAAGCACAAGCAATAACTTCAAACAAAATTTTCAAAAGTAAATTATGACCGAACCGACTGGGCTATCAGAATGAAAATTTAAACATACGATTTCCGGAGTCATAGGCAACGTATGGTAGAAGTTTTCAGATATCAAGATCAAAGGGCCTCGGAAGAGGATGCAAGTTCATAAACATAGCGCATTTAATAGGTGATGATTCTGAATATAGGTAGACCTAAACACTATTTTCGTATGTATAACTTACATCTGCGTTTATCATATAGGCTATGGTTTTATAAAACTAAGTTTTCATTTTATTATAGGCCTAAATATATTTTACTATTGCACTCTCACCTTGTGACAATGCCTGATTTATCTCATTTAATGAATGATAGACTAAAGATTGTGAAATGAGATTCCGGTTAAGCAAAGCATCTATATTCAACGTTTTGGAAACCATTGAAAATGGTTTGGAATTTCCATCAGAGAAGTAAGTTCTGTTTACATTGAGGTATAGGAACTACCATGACAACATTCGCAAGATGACATATTATACTCTATTCATAAATCTATGTGTTTATATATATGTTCAATCATAGATTTAAACTATCTACAAGTTTAATTATTTTGCTGCCAACTTGACAGCAGTATATTCTAATCATCATTTTTCTCTAATTTTATTGTTATAAGTTTAGATTTTTAAGTTATTGCATTACATCCTATATTCATTTACTTACAACATTAGATTTAGCCTATCATGTTGGCCTTGGATATCTTTCTTTGTCACTTCCTGTTTCTGAAGTCAACTTTACTCATATTACTATTTAAATAACATACATTTTCTATCTTGCAAGCTATTATCCCTATTAATTGTCTGTTATTATTCATATTTGATTATTATTTTTTGTATCCAGTCTTCAGGATACATTTCTTGAGCAGTTTATATGCATTTCATATAGCTCAATGACTTGACTTCCTTCTTCTTCACTATTTCAACAATCCATTACTCAAACATGAAAGGATTCATGTTTTCATTGGTGCTTCGGATTATCAAATGTAGGATCAGGGGGCGTATATTTGTGCTAGCGGACTGTAAGAGTCCCTAATACCTACACGAGATTGAAAATTTAGTTGTGCTTAACACTTTTCGTGCTAACCACAACTAATGAGATCTCTGGCGGAGGACCACCTCCATTGTATTGGAGGAATTGGATTGAATAAGCTTTATAGCATACATCACTCAATGAAACTAACGATATAAGATATAATATTTAATTATAAGCTAAAACACACGAACGAATACACTTTCACTTGGTTGAAAAGAGTTGAAAACGAAGATAGCAGGTCTTCAGCTGAAAGTCTTCTTGAAGATAGCATTTACATATCAATACAATGGTTGACAATCTTCTAGTATGTAGTGTCTGTGTTTGATGTAATATGTGAATCCATCTTAACGCAAGAGATTGAAGTTATGATTCAAGGATGTGAACATCGTCAACATCTACCATATAAACGATTGAATGAAAGTTTGTAGATAATGGAGATGAAAATTTAGTCTTGAAGTCACATATAATCACGTTTGTGAATAAATATACATCTGTCCGTGAAGCGTGACACTTGTAGAAATAGTTATCAAGACTAGAAACTGAATGTCAAGTCTGATGGATAAGCTATTTAATGATAGCTAAATCGCAACAATAAGATCGATGTTTAATGCGTAGATGTGTGGAAATTGGAATCACTTCTAGTAACACTAATGATTACTTACTTGAAGCGAAGTAAATGTCCTTATTTAGATTGATAATAGCAGAATCTTTATCTGCTATAAGAATGAGAATATGTGTCGTGATGTCCCAGCTATTTAGCAATTAGCAAAACACAACACAGAAACGCCATTTTGCCAGGCATAAATTGAATGAATGATTAAGTCCATTTCTTGATGCACTAGAAGTATTGCTTACTTGACGAAGCATATGATAAAGAAGCGTAGAACTTGTAGGATATATTATCCACACAAATAATAGAATGAATGTTGATGATCAGACTATATCACGATAATCCGAAGCACCAAAGAAAACATGAATCCTTTCATGTTTGAGTAATGGATTGTTGAAATAGTGAAGAAGAAGGAAGTCAAGTCATTGAGCTATATGAAATGCATATAAACTGCTCAAGAAATGTATCCTGAAGACTGGATACAAAAAATAATAATCAAATATGAATAATAACAGACAATTAATAGGGATAATAGCTTGCAAGATAGAAAATGTATGTTATTTAAATAGTAATATGAGTAAAGTTGACTTCAGAAACAGGAAGTGACAAAGAAAGATATCCAAGGCCAACATGATAGGCTAAATCTAATGTTGTAAGTAAATGAATATAGGATGTAATGCAATAACTTAAAAATCTAAACTTATAACAATAAAATTAGAGAAAAATGATGAATAGAATATACTGCTGTCAAGTTGGCAGCAAAATAATTAAACTTGTAGATAGTTTAAATCTATGATTGAACAATATATATATATGTTCTGTGTTTTGTCTTTTCCCTTCGTGCCAGAGTTCTCTGCTGCCATTATGATAGATTTCTCGAGAGCGGTGTACACTCCTTGCACGTCATTGTTGGCCTGCTGTTGTGTGGCTTGTAGTTTCTCTTTTAATTCATCTTTGTATTTTTGTTGGATTATGTTTGACGGGTGTGCTCTTTGTGATCTGTACAGGTCTTCTCTGTGCCTCTTAGTCTGTACCCTCATTCTAACCATTCGGTGATCAGTGTCAAATTTCATGCCATTGATAGTTTGGATGTCTTTTACATCTTGAAGTCGGTTTGTTAAGATGAAAGCTCCTTCCGTACCCATATGGTCCCATTGGCTCTTCACCCTCATGCTCTCTGTGCCTACCTTGCTATTAAAGTCTCCCATTATATTTGTGGTTTGTGCCTTGCTTTTGTGTATTGTTTCGTCTAAGAGATTGTAGAATTCCTCTGACTCTTCTCTTGTGCTTGCTTCTGTAGGCGCATAGACTTGTATTACTTTGTACGTGTGCCCATTGATGTTTATGGACATTGCCATGATTCTTTCTGAGACTCCTAATATCTCCTGTACATTCTTCTTTAGGTGTTTCTTTATTATGAAGCCTACTCCTTTCTGGCCTTTGGTCTTTCCCATGTAGCTAAATAGATCGTCATTTTTCTTTTCGATGATGGCCTCTCCTTGTCGTCTCACCTCACTAAGTCCTATTATGTGTGCTTTTATGTTTTGTAGTGCATTGTTAAGTTCTTCTTCTTTCTCACCTGTCCCTAGTGATCTAACGTTGAGTATGGCTATGTACAATTCTTTTTCTTGTTGAATTGACTTATACATCCCTAAATGTGAATGATGTTGGGTTTGTTATAAAATTTGGAAATTTATAAGGTTTATGTTATATTCTAGAAGTCAGATCCTGTATCCTGCCACTGAGAGTGTGAGATCGCCAGAAACAATTATTGATTTTTTAATTTCTTTGTGAAGTCATTGGTCAATTTATGTTGAAAGAAAAACCCGTGGGTTTTGCTATCGGAAACCGGAACAATAATAATTTTCTAGTGTAGATTAGTAATAAATACTTAAAAATAATTTAGAGTTATTCCTGTATATTGCGATGAATTTTTTATTCATAATACGGCAAAGAAATTAATTCTGTATTGCATAAAGAACAAATGACTAGATTTATAATAATTATAATAATTATTTCCTCGTGTTAAAATAATTCTCTTGCACGCAGAAAACCTAAAGTGCCAGTCAGCCGGCTTCTTCTCATTTTGTATTGTTGCCTCCTTCCAATCCTCAACTTCAATGTCTGTTCCTAATTTTATTACAGTAGCTGATTCATTAAAGATTTTGAAGTACTCATTAGGGTGTACGATTGTTTCCAACTTTCTTACCTTTCTCTCAATAGCACCAAACACCCTATCTGGAGGGATGTATGAATGCATTACAATAATGTAACAAGGGCTCGTCGGGGTTCAAAATGAGAACACCGAGTTTATAATTGAAGGATGGAGGTTTCTTTATTTCCTACAACAATTGACAATACAGCCAGAAAACTCCAGACTATTCGCCAGTTCACTGTCCTGTTCAGAGCTCACTCTCACTGTGCTCAGTCCTAATTACAGCACTGTTCCAGTCCAATCCTGATCATCCCACGTCGCGCCGGTCAACTCCACAGTCCTCGCTGCCGCTGTGCGATCCACCCGTCGCGCAGAGTTCCCCGGGACGGCACTGCCTCAGCCCAGATCAGCTCACCAGCTCTTCCGTTCACCCTTCCCTCCGGTCACTAGTTCCCCGTTGACTAGCTATTCCGCTCTCGGGTCCCTCCGGTCACTGGCTCCTCAGCTTCCCAAGACACACTCACTTGAGGCCGCGCTGATCAGTCCTCTCCGTCCAGCTCACCCTCTGACGCTGACGCTCGCCGCTACTCACGGACTGCCTCTCTGACTGTTCCCTCGTTGACCCTCCGGCTCTTCACGGACTGCCTCTCCTCTGATGTACTGACTCTTCACTGTACTGAACTCTCCTTGACTGACTGACTCATCACTCCTCGTTGCCGTCTCTGACTGACTTGCCGCTCGCTCGCTGCCCTATATATAGGGCCGACGAATATTCCATACCCGGTCTCTCGAAAGCTCTCCGCCCGCGCATTGTCTAGAATGTCCGCGCGGGGCGAAGTCACAGCCCTAGCGCGTGGCTCCACCTCTGGCCCCTCCCACGGGCGCGCACCGTCACTCACCGCGCCGCCGTGCCAGGGAGTAGGCCGCACCCGTCGGCGCGCGGCTCCAATCAGCAATAAGAGGGCCGTCCCTTTCTGGATTTGTCTAACTCTAGTTCTTTCGGCCCGAGTCCTTCTTCTATCAGCTTCTAGGCTTTTCTGGCTTTGTCACAATAATTTTGACTTGCACTGGAGCTTTTGTTATTAGCCAGTTCAGAAATGCATTGATAACTACAGTGTTCTTGTTCTGTCCCCCTGCTCCATCAGAAAACAGTCGAATTCTGTCTACATTTTCTGGAAACAAAGTGTTCGATAGGCGATGAATGATACATGTAGCCAGTGGCGGCTATTCAGGGGAAGTAGGTGAAGTAGCACTTCACCAGTATTTTCCCTTTACAATACGTATTTTTAAAGTATATTTTCCATATCACGAATTGGTTTTTACTATAAATGTATCTGTATTTTTGAACTGCCCGCCACACCACCATCTGGTGGCAAAGCTAGGAGACACTGAGATCCTGAGACCGCAGCGTGCTTCAAGTCGGCCGTGTGAAGGTGAACTGGAAACCACGCCCTCCGCTGCATGGGTAGTCTGTTCAAATAAAAAAATTAGGATGGCAAGCAGCAGTTTTCTCGCTTATCCCACGTCTGCTAGGTGACGAGAACAGACTACCCATGAAGCAGTCCCCCTTGTTCAGATATTTTCTTCGCCGCGCCAGTACCTCACAGTCAGCTCGGAGAAAGAGGTGGGCACGTTAGATCTTCCACCGTCTGACGGTCTAACGCCGCCAAATTAGAATGTGTTAAATTCAGAAAAACCCGGATTCCACAACCCCGATTAAGTATTCTGTCGCACTGGGAACACTAAGCGACTTCCTCTACCTCGATCATTAAAAATACTATTTTCTCGTCTCTTATTCCATTTCCGGGGAACTCTCACGCGATTTGCCCTGCCCTAATTATTATTATTATTATTGTTATTACTGTTATTATTATCATCATTATTACTATCATTATTATTATTGTTATTATTATGATTATTTTTGTACTATTTTCTCTCGTCACACAACTCACACAACGTTCGACGAGACGAGAGAAATTAGCAAAAAATAATCGCGTGAGAGTTCCCAGAGATGGATTAAGAGATGAGCAGTTTAGACAGGCCTACTAATAATTTTTAAAAATATTTTAAGTTTGCTGTATGAAATGATATTTGCAGCACACCCTCGTTTTGAGCCACGAGCCGCTATTGGGTGAATTCCGTTATTAACATAAGCATGTGGCATTTTTTTCTCTTCACCTAATTTTCCGGCCACGAGCCGCCACTGCATGTAGCTATTTCACTAGAACCTTTTGCAGCTTCCATTTCGGTCCAAGCATACATAAACGTATTTTCAGGAGTCTGCTTTGAATGTAAAGTGCCTAAACACATTATATCAGTTAAGTAGTTTTGTTTGCAGAATGTGTTATGGTATTAATAAAAGTACGGGAATTAGTGAGTTTTGAAGCAGTGGTAAGTCATTCTGGAATTAGTGAGTTTTGGAGCAGTAAGGTACTTGGAATTAGCTAGTTTTGTTGCAGTGACCACTTTTTAAATGATTTTTGTTAGGGGAATAAAGAGTTTTGGAACCAAGAAATTGCACCATTGTATGTAATACAGCATTGCCTACCAGGTGACATCAAAAACAGAAAATAATAAATTTTGGAGTTAGTGAGTTTTGGAATCGACCGACTCAAATTTAAATTTTTCAACTATGCAGCTAAAACTAAACAGTCTTTAACATTCTTCCCACTGTGGTTTCATTTGTCCGCAATATTTAGAAATGTGGTTGCTGACACGCACCAATTGTTTTGCTCTGGCTTTTTTTATTATTTTGTTCGATTCTGTGTTTTGCTTCCTCTCGTCCCCTATAATAGATCAATTCTTATGTTAATGCAAAGTGATTTATATTACTCTGATCGTTACATTTCTTAGTAAAAAAATCATTTGTCGCAACTAAACATTAATGCATAAGTTCATTTCGTAATTTATTGCATACAGCTCTTATAAGAAAACAATACCTGAAACTATACTTTTTCCATGATTCGTATTGAAGTGTCGTCTGAGATTAAAATTGCAAAATAAAGCGAATTGTTGCACAACATATCAAACAAAACGCATTTTCATCTTGTTGAATAAAAAAAATGTAATTCCCAATCTTTATGGAAATAATAGTTTTTCTTTGGCTGCGCCCTACTCCTTAGCAGTTAGCTAAAGGTAACGTACGCCACTGATTGCTTCCACACTCCGTAGAGGTGCACTAGGAGTCCGTCTGCTCTATCCTGTCACAAACATTTAAGAAAGAGATGAAAGTACTAACCATCTCTCTCTCACCAGTGCTGCCACAACGTTCATCAAAACTTGTTTATGGTGTTCACGAAAGGGGGCGGACACCAGGAATTTTTGCAACAGGGTGGGTGTACCGTTAACCTTGACGAGGATTTCGCATTGTGTTGCAGTAGGGGGTAGTTCTTGACTATCTCCATCTCTTTCATCTTGTTTGTGACAGGATAGAGCAGACGGACTCCAAGCGGGTTGAGTAGAGACGGCGGTGGAAAGGGTAATGGAGGGGACACGTCCTCCTGCGCCCTTCGCCTGAAGTGCTCATTCTGCCCCTAACCCCTTATGACCCGGAAAAGTGATGGTATTTACCGGTATCTAACTAAATTACTGTCCGCCGCCGTGGGCGAGTTGGTAGCGTGACTGGCAGCCAGGGTTCGATTCCCGGCCGAGTCGGGGATTTTTCAGTAGTGAAAAATGTCTTTCTCGGGTTCAGGACTGGGTGTGTGTGTGTCCTTAGGTTTAAGTAGGTAGGGGACTGGCGCACCCCGGTAACAAATCCGCTGAGAATATCCCCTTACGGGATCACCAGGGGTCGCTTGCGAACCTGAGGAACCTACAGTTGAGCATGGAAAATAAAAAATATATAATTACTTTATAATGAGTTTAGCAAGTATTAACTAATTATAACTATAATATGTATTTATAATAATATCTCACCATAATATATCACGCTCAAAAGAGCGTATTCTGTTAACTTAAAAAACTTTGTAGCCTCGTCGAATTCAGCTTGGGTTCAAAATAACGATCCGGTTAACTAAGTGAATATTAAAGTGTTTAGCCTATAATCATTTGAAATTGAGGTCCGAAATTGATTTCCCCCCCTAATAAAATTCCTTGCGACGCTGCTGACTGTAACACTGATAATAAAACTCGTTAGCCCTTACTGCATTGTTGGTCAACTGCAGGTGGTTTGGTGGCTATTGAACTTGCATCAATGTAGCAAGACTGTGAGGTGAAAATCATTTTCAAGCAGTAGTCCAGTCATTTGGTAGTTTTACCTGGAAAGTTTTCCGGGAGTTTTTAAAATTTGTGATTGTATAGATTTCGACGTGCTCTTTTCGAATTTTTACTTTGCTACCTCGTACCTTTGCCGCTCGCGCCGCCATATTGGAAAAATGGCGCGCAAAAACAGTTTTTTCACAATATCTCCTTTCCGTCTCATTTTACGATGAAAATAGTTATGTAATAAATTAAACTAGAAAAAATTTCCTATAATTTATGTAGTTATGATTTTTTTGTAAAATGAATAGTTTCAGCGTACGCGCGCCGCGAAGTCTATTCCGACACGCGTTTTGGCCAAAGCCACGGAAGATGCGGATACGCCACTACCTGCATCATTTTCCGGTAAAGCATTTAATGAGCGATTTTAACTAAATAAGGTCTCCTGATTTAAAAAATGTCATTATTTTTGTTGTTTCACATCTAGTTTTCGTGTTTGCTGTTATGGCGGACGCAATTTTAAGGTCTGTGTAGACTTTTTGGGGGCTTATAGTAGCTAAACGGTAAGTCGTATAAAAAAAAACCTGTTGCAGAAGTAGTAACGGATTTTTAGAAATCTACAAGTTTGGTCTTATGACTTTTTGACGTATCTTCATCGGTTATCCCTTAGATTGAGTTAGATTTTTTTTATTTTAAATAAATTCTGTATATTTTTCTCACATTATGTAATATTGGCACACATGGTATGAAAGATAGAATCATACAATTTGGTAGGAATTTGGGCACATAAGCGTGCTAAATTTGGTGATTCTAGCTGCCCCATAAGTATAGAAAAACTTGCTGGATAGCCGTGACATCATTCACATCTACGACAGTCTAATCTTCCACTTATTAACATTGATGTTTATTCACTTCCAGATGAGCTAGAAACTTGAAATTTGGCTAACTTATAGATTTTAGATTTATTAAAATACATGTTCAAAACCGTTCAGCTCGATCAATGTAATAAGATAAATAAGATACCATTTGCTCAACTAAAATATATTTTATAGATTTTAGCTTATAACCAATGTAAAAATTCCCAAAAGTTCAAATCCTTAATATTTCCCCCTCCAAACAAACTTCGATTTTTTGTCACTGAGCATTTGTACGGCATCAGATGATTTGGCAAAAATAAATTTATTTGGCCTGCACTCACAAAAAGTACTGGAATACATACGTCTTGGACTGTTTGAAAATATTATTTGATTTTTCCCCGAAAACTATTATCAAAATTATCCAAATTTTTAAGTATTTTTTAATCCTGTAAGTTAGTTTAAGCAATAACTTATATCTCTCGTTGTGAAGAACCTATTGCAAGAAAACATGACGTGTTACATAGAAACGGTCAACGGATTCATGTTCAGTGACCCAAAATTGGTTAAGATCACCTATCACACCACTTACCGCAAAGGAAAAAGTTTCAAAATCCAGCATCAAAATAATATTTTTCACAAATGTCAATTAACCAGATGTGATAGAGAAAAACGAAATGCATTTTCGAATTTAGCACAGCGAATTTAATCAAACACACCTATTTTCGTTTTTACCGCAGAAATTTTCGTCTTTTTTCTAGGCTGATATAATCAATACGGCAATCAGCATTTCATCTACATTTGATTCCGTAATAGTTGTCGGCGACGATGTTGATCTTCTTATTCTTTTGACGGCTCTGCCTACGCGTTCAAACATAGCCTATATAATCTCAAACCAGGAATAGGAAAAATTTCGCAACTAATATATTCAACTCCATACCACTGCTGAACTTGGTGATAGGTTTGGAACGAATGTTAACGTGCTACTGCTTCCGTCGGTGGCAGCGATGCAATATTAAATTTATTTTCTTATGCTGATTTTGTGAAGCATGTACAGTATATCTATAGTTGTTTAACGACACACTTTTCACGGCACTGTAACCATACAATGCAAGGAGGAAGCTTCAGCAATGACCTTTGGATCTGCATTTTGGTTTTTGAATACCTGGACAAGCTCGTTTAATTCTGTTTTTTAAAAATACATTAGCACATTTTATTTTTGTTTGTTTAAAGAATGCTGATGTTGTATCACAGCCACTGAAGGCGTGCAGAAATAATATTATGTTATTTGCGGCTGTTTTATCTACGATACTTTTTGTTGAATATATTCGTTGCGAAATTTTCCCTTTTCCTGGTTTGAGAATATATATATATATATATATATATATATATATATATATTTATGTGTGTGTGTCTCTGAACGCGTAGATAGAGCCGTCAAAAGAATAAGAAGATCTACATCTTTGCCGACAACTATTACGGAATCAAATGTAGATGAAGTGTTGATTGCCGTATTGATTATTATTAGCTTATCCGCATCTTCCGTGGCTTTGGCCAAAACGCGTGTCGGAGTAGACTTTGCGGCGCTCGTACGCTGCAACTATCCATTTTACAAAAAACATTGTTACGACATAAATTATAGGAAATTTTCTCTAGTTTAATTTATTACATAACTATTTTCATCGTAAAATGAGCCGTAAAGGAGATATTGTGAAAAAACTGTTTTGCGCGCCATTTTTCCAATATGGCGGCGCGAGCGGCAAAGGTACGAGGTAGCAAAGTGAAAATTCGAAAATAGCACGTCGAAATCTATAAAATCACCAATTTTCAAAACTCCCGGAAAACTTTCCAGGTAACCCCATTTTTGAGCACCAAATGACTGGACTACAGAGCGGTTACGAGTTAGCGTGGGTGAAGCTTATGGACACTTGTTCACAACTGTGAGGCAAACTTTAATTTATAGTTGAATAAAAACACTTTCTTCAACGCACTTTATTTACCTTAGTAAACTTCCGGGCGGCTGTTTCGCAGGTGGTGTTCCTGCATCATCAGCAGAGTGTCAACTGAGGTCTCTGGAGCAGGTGTGAGGGTGTCTGTTGTGGTGGGGGTGTAGTGGAGGTGGGGGTAGGTGATGGGGGTTTGGTTTGACTGCCTGTGTGTATTAATGTGTCAAATAGCGTGTGTGATCTGAAATTGAGTTGGTTATTTAAAACTGATGTTGGGTGTGATTTTGTGTGTTTGTAGATTTCGAATTGTTCCAATGTATTTAATTCGAAATCTACAAACACACAAAATCACACCCAACATCAGTTTTAAATAACCAACTCAATTTCAGATCACACACGCTATTTGACACATTAATACACACAGGCAGTCAAACCAAACCCCCATCACAACAGACACCCTCACACCTGCTCCAGAGACCTCAGTTGACACTCTGCTGATGATGCAGGAAAACCACCTGCGAAACGGCCGTCCGGAAGTTTACTAAGGTAAATAAAGTGCGTTGAAGAAAGTGTTTTTATTCAACTATTTGTTACACAGCGCTAAAGTCGGACACAAGAATGAATTTAATTTATCTTTTCAAATTTTAACTGTCAACTTTCTTAAGTTTTCCAGATTCCAATTTAAAAATGAAAACATGTAGGCTACTCCTGTTTTTTGAATGAGGCCTACGTCAATGATCTTAGTTCATTATTTCACTTCTTTGTTCTTAAACAAATCTGTAAAAAATTTGAAAATTGAGTTTTCTATGTCATTGGGTGCTACAACCTACTGGTCATGGTTTAAACTACATGATATGGCAAAAATTGCCATAGTCCCTCAAATATAGGATTACAAAGTTTACCAACTTAGCAAAAACAACCATTGTCCATTCAGTTTTTTGCAAATACCTAGTGAATTTGCTGATAGAAGTTGGCTATCAGGCAGAAATCTGTTTCTTAGAATCAGCCGATTCATTGTTGTGCAAAGCATTGTCTCCTCTGATGATAACAGCAGTGGAATCGAGGATCCATGAACATCCTAGCTCATACGATAGCTAATATTGATATTTTTCAATAACATTAATAGTGTGACGTGTAATTAAGAATTTGAATAACATTTTTCTTGTTTATTATTTGATTTTATATGTTTTCTTTGCATTCTTAAAAATTTATTTGATAGTGGATTAAAATTTGTTGGCAAAAACAGCCATAGTCCATGTGGCTTCATCTTTCAGGTCTGGTTTCAGGGCACTGAAGTTACATATAAAGGAAAATTATTAAATCAAAATATTTCTATATATGTTCACTTAAATATAGAATACATTTTAAATCCATAAAGAATAACTGCCAAAGGGAGAAAGTTTTTTGCTTCTACTGAAAAATTTGGTTTTTGGACTATGGTTGTTTTTGCTAAAAGCTCTTCAATTTAACACTACAGATAAGGTAACATGCACACAAATTTATTTTACTGTAGTTTATATTAACATTTCATCTTCGAGATATTCTTTAATTAAATAATGTCTGAAAGATAGAATCCACAATTTTGCAGTTTATGATTCTCTGCCTCAGCCAAATGTACCATAGCATAACCTCAAAAAGTTTTATAGAACCCTACCAATTCAATTTAATTCAAGTTTATTCACCAATTTAAAACTATACAGTTTCTGGTTTCGTCAGGATACAAACAATAACATATAGCTAGCACTAGGAAAAAGAAATACTTACATTAGAAATTATAAACAAGCTAAGTATAAGCGTATTACAAGAGTAATAAAGTAGTAAAAAAATGATGTTATAAATCTTACAGAGATGATTTTTAACAATTGATATCTCTATATATATAAGAGGCTTTGTCCTGACTGACTGACTGACAGGAATCAACGTAGAGCCTAAACTATAACAGGTAGAGACTTTGAATTTTGACAGTACCTTCGTTTCATAATGTAGGTGCCCACTAAGAAAGGAATTTACGAAATTTTGATTTTAAATGCCAAAAATTAAATGTTTTTGAGAAAACTTAATCCCTTTTTACACAGAATTATAAAACCCCAATCACAGAACATATTGTTGCTAATGTATCAGATGGCTTTGGGGGGGGGGGGGGAAATGCAAGTTTGACAAATAAGAGAAGGTATCAATTTATAATTCACGTTATAAATAAATATTAAAGAATGTAATCCACGAAAATAATGCAGTCACATAACTTTTCTCTACCCTGGACATAGAGAAAACAATACGAGGTATGGTAATATGGTATATTATTACTAGCATGTGCCCACGATAATTATTTCAAAAATTAAAAATTAAGAGCATAATAGCTAAATCATTATATTTATTAACACCTAAATCACGTGGACTACATACCACGATTAGATAGCATCGCCTGGTGAAAACGACCTCAGATTCGAGTTCCTTGGTCCACAAAACCCCTGTATAGTGAGTTTCGTCCAAATAAAACAATGTTTGACCATATTAGGGCTTACAACATTCAAGCGATCGCGAAAGTTTAATTTCCAAGGTATGACAAAAATAGCCAAAGCCAACTGTAATTGTCAAACTTCCATTTAATTTAATTCCAAACCCACTGGCAACAATATGTTTTAATGTCAAATGTGATTCGGATTCGATAATTCTGTGTAAGAAGGGATTAAGTATTCTCAAAAACATTTGATTTTTGGCATTTAAAATCAGAATTTTTCAAAATCCTTTCTTAGTGAGCACCTACATTATGAAATGAAGGTACTGTCAATATTCCAAGTTCTACATGTTATAGTTTAGGCTCTACGTTGATTCCTGTCAGTCAGTCAGGACAAAGCCTTTTATATATGGGTATAGAGATATCACAGGTTTTTGGAGATTGAAGTATGAAAGTGATATTGCTTTCTGTTCGATTTCATCCCCAAAACAGTTTTATGGTAACATGTGAGGGAGAAATAAAATTTTCCGCCTCGGTATTACAATTTTATGTTACAGGAATTTCTGTTTCTTCTTATTTGAACCCTTACCAGGCTTGCTGTGTACAAGCAATGCGATGCAGAATTCTACATCCTCTATGAGCCATAAAGCCATCAAGCGTTTTCTGAGGGAATTTTAGTGTAATAAATAGTTCTTCCTATTTCAGATTATAAATACCTATATAAGGACCTAGAATTTAAAAATCAAAAGTCCTTCATAAGTTCATTTCCAATTACATACGTCTTTGAGCTATTTCTGACATCTTTGCACAACCATAAGCACAATAATTTCCACACCAGATTTTTTAAAAGAGTGCTCCAGAGTGAGAGCATGAAGTTGACTTTATTTATAACAAACGCAAGTCAGCTCCTATAAGGAAACTTCTTGTTCAGGAAGGGGTGAGGTCTCAATGAGCAAGCTCAGATTGTATCGGGGTAAATTCATATTACTTAACTTTATTTATACCACTCGTATTCTAATATTTTTTTTAAAGTCATCATTATCTGAGTCATTATAAATAGCAAGAACAAGCCAAGCATTTCAAGATTATGAAAATTTTAGTTCATACTGCAATGCAATAGGCAGGTTTGCAGTTGTAAAACTTTCATCGTGGAAGAAGTGTTTATGTACTACTTTACATTCAGACTCAGGTAATAATGAACGTAATGCATATTCAAAATTGAGAGTTTTGTTGAATACTAGCATGTAGAAAAAAGTTCCATTCAAAAACGTTTATTACTTTTCATACAGGATTATGAAACACACTCACAATCCCACTAATTATATCTAGATATACATGTTTCGAGTAGCTTTCTACTGCATCCCAATT
Source organism: Ectobius pallidus (assembly GCA_964059195.1). NCBI lineage: Eukaryota > Metazoa > Arthropoda > Insecta > Blattodea > Ectobiidae > Ectobius > Ectobius pallidus. The sequence continues at coordinate 108,666,710 of CAXKWD010000003.1, read as the reverse complement.
AGTGAGGCAGTGAGATTAAAAAATATCCTAGAGGTAGATTCCAATTGAATGTGCTTTCCCAATAAAAGTTAATATACCGGTACCGGTACACTATGTATCTTTTCATTAGACCTGTTTTATTTTCCAAATTCCAAGCTATCTGGAATTCCTTCCAGTGTTTCATTAATCTTGAAATTGGCAGTAACTGTATTCAGTTACTGTGTCTTATGACTTCTTGTTTTTTATGACAATTGAGATAGGCTACCCTATTTACTTATGTATAAGCCACAAGGGTGGGAAGGATTAGTCAGCAATGTAGTGCACTCCTATGGAGGCCAAGAGGTTTTACCTGCTTGACAACTTCCCTGGTTCTATAGGAGTGCACCACATTGTTGGCTCTTCCTTCTGGCTTCGGTTTCAGGGAGTGAAAAGAGCCCACTGTAGAAAAACAGGCATGGTATCCTTATCTACAAAATTAGGTAATCTTCTACTTCAGCGTAACTTATCATGCCAGCGGTCACTGCCTCCCTAATAATACGTCACACGGAGATTCTATCATCATTACTTTGCATCATCTTGCGGGCAGTTGTAAAAAGCTTGTGCATTTAGTTCAGTAATGATAGGTAAATTCTACATCAGTGACACGTGTTAGGTTAGGAACGTTTATGTTAGTTTAGGAGCAAAGAGTTTTAGGTCGCGCTATTCAGTAGCCTATATTGCTCATAAACTAACATAAACGTTCCTAACCTAACAAAACCTGTCACTGACCTAGGATTTTCCTGGAGGCACCTAACGTATTATTAGGGAGGCAATGACCACCGCCACTATAAGATTACCCAAAAATACTCTATTTTTCAATAATGCTGAATCACAAGACAACATTACTAACTGCCTTTCAACAATGTGAAGACATCTTTTTCTTCGCCTAAGAACAGTAGTCCGAAGACATCATTATAGAAGTCAGGATAGTATTCACATGCACGCTGGCAGTCAGGAGTCCAATTTACTTCTAACAATTTAGGCAGAATTACACGTTCTCCACTCTCATTTTTCTGCCATGCCAACATTATATCCGCTGCATACAAGGCTCTTGACTGCAGACTATGAGCTATCCCTCGTGGAGGCTCCTTGCTGGTTGCAGCTACCATTAACTCATACAACATTCTGATGATCTTTTGCTCTATATCATCCCACCCACAATTTGGATACTGTTCATTGAATTCCTGCACAAATTCATAATGCAGTTTACGATATAATGGTGCTCTTTCATTGTAATTCATGACTGTGAAATGTTTCTCATAGTCATCAAAATCTCTCAACTCAAATGGCTTATTTGAAAAGCGAAGGAAAAAATTTCTATATACATATGCTTTTAAAGGTTTTACACATGAAAGAAGAATAACATATCTGATATCAAATTTCACATCACCACATTCAGGTCTCTTATAAAGTACGGGATCCTCAATGTACTTCTGGACAATCTTAGGTCCAGTGAAGGGTAATCTTAATATATAATTTAAATTATGTGTTATATGAGTATCCAATCCTCTTGCCAAATTCCATGGTTTACAAATCCAATGATTATCTAAAGCGTTTTTCTGGCGATGTTGATAGTAACTTACAAATTTTGGTAGTTCTGTTTTCAAATTAAATGTTGTTGGTAACCACGAAGGTTTAGTATCTAGTGAATTCATTAGGCCTACATCTTGTGAGTTATCTGCAACTCGTCGACAAACAATGCTTAAAAGATCTTTAATGGTAATAATATTTTCAAATGGGAACTGATTCACATAAACTGTTGGTCTGCTCTCTCTTAGCGTTTTGTAGTCTTTGAAATGATGTGTCAACCAAAGGACATCTGCATCCTCTTCACTATATGACAGCTCAAATTTTGGATGTGTTAAATACTCATTCACATATCTATATTCTGAATACACCTTAAGCTTTGAATCAGGAACAATTACAGGCATGGTTTCATCCCCATGTTCTGGAAGAGATTCAACAGTATGTCCTTCCAGAAAATATTGTTCCCCTGGTTCTTCTTGCCTAAAACTGATATGTGTGAAGGAATTCTGAAACCATGGCAACAGTAATACATCTCTGATGTCTGGAGTTGTAAAGGGTCCTTCGACATAATCCCTTGTAACCTCTTCATCTTTTGCAATATCTTTAATAGGAAAAAGTATACTGTACGGTATTTGATGAGGCATATAAATAAATGGAATCACTCTGAAAGTAGGGTTATTTGAATGCTGAATTGCAGAACCAAATTCATCCAAAATATACCAAACAGGATTTCTTTCTTCAGCATCTGAAGCTGAACCTATTGTATATGTTTGGTTAAACTTCCACATCTCATCGAAAATCCTATTGACTTCATCCTCCCGAGTACCTGCTTCATCTTCAATTCCCATCAAATCTTTCATTCTTTCTAACAGACCATTAATAACTCTAAGATGATTTTTTGCATCTGAAACACGGTATGTCCAAGCATGATCTATCAAGAAAATATGTTCTGGATCCTTTATAGCTACACCATCATCTTTAGAAACAACCACTCGCAAGTGAGTGTTTTTTCCTCCGCTATCAGATTCAATCTTCAATATCTGAAATGCATTTCCAGCATCAAAAATTTGTTCCTTCAGCTTCTTACACAGTATTTCCCAATAATGTTCTGGCACACCTGACGATTCAAGCTGTAACCGATGGTATGCAACGAAGGTCGGGAATGATGACATTCCATCCTTTTCTTGTTCCATTATAGCAACAATTCCATAAAAAATTAATCTTAATTATAGCTAGCTACTACCGGTACCTCAATAAGAGCCGACTGATGCCCATTACATAGCTGAACTCGTCTGCTGATGAGACACCATATCAATAACTTCCTGTAAGAACAAAAACCTCATTAACACTTTTATTGGGTATTGTTGTATTCAGTAATTGTGCACGTGCTTGCATGACGAACATAACCTCGGTTTAATTCGTTTGATTATTTTCTTATTGACGTTCAACTATAGAGCATATAAGCAAATACTCTCAATAAGTAATACCGTCCACTCCCTGTCTTTTTCCGGGACACGCTACTACTAGCGCCGCCAGTGAGCAGGAATGGGCAGTTACTCGTCAGCTGATATAGTTAACGTTTGTCTGTTGTGTTTCGTGTACGAAAATATAATATAAATTCTAGTAAAACAGGGTGCCCACGGGGGGGGGGGGGGGTAAAGACGCAGACTGCATCATTGAAATTTCTGGGGGGGGGGGGAATATTATCGTGTTATGAATTTTCTGGCCGGGGGTTGAAAATTGTTGCAAAATTAGAGTTTTATATGTTAAAAATAAAACGGTCAAGTTCTATAACTTCAAAAGGTCTCTTTTAATTCTTTATAAAGATAAAGATGAAGAATTTCGACAGCCATGGGCGCCCATACCCGGGGGGGGGCGCAAGGAGAAAAAATGTATATTATTAATTATTATAGTCAGGTGTTTTTCTTTTAAGACAATTATTTGAATTGCAGAAGTTTTACCAAATCGACAACATGGAAGCAGAATCCACAGTGGATTAGGAAAAGGGGGTTCAGACCCCCAAGAGTCAAAACCTAAAATTCTATATTTGTATTTAAAAAATATATTTATTTAATTAAACAAGATTTGTTGGTGTGTCAAATATGATATAGCAGTTATTTTCTTTTCATAACATAATGAGTAGGCCTATTATGTCCACTGTTCCATGTGCTATTTAACTTTTCTTATAAATAGTAATAAGTATTATAATTTAGGTAACAATTTCTTGTTTAAGTTGCCATGTCTTAGAGTATAGTAAACAAATTTGCTAACTAGTTTTTCAGTGCTAAAATAGCGTAAAATATGATTTTCATTAGTTCAACATTTAAAAATTTCCCGGGGGTGGACACCCGACTTAGGTAACATTTTCTTGTTTACATTGGCATGTCTTAGAGTATGGTAAACAAATTTCCTAACTAGTTTTTTAGTGCTAAAATAGCGTAAAAAGTGATTTTCATTAATTCAATAATTAAACAATTTCCGGGGCTAGACCCCCCACCTAGGTAATGATTTCTTATGTACATTGAAATGTCTTAGAGTATAGTAAACAAATTTCATAACTAGTTTTCAGTGCTAAAATAGCGTAAAATGTTATTTTCATTAGTTCAATATTTAAAAATTTCCCGGTGTGGACATCCGACTTAGGTAACATTTTCTTGTTTACATTGGCATGTCTTAGAGTATGGTAAACAAATTTCTTAACTAGTATTTTAGTGCTAAAATAGCGTAAAATGTGATTTTCATTAGTTCAATATTTAAAAATTTTCTGGGATGGACCCCCGACCACTTTTTTCGGGGGTATTCCAAACCCCCCGGCACTTCCGACCCTCCCCGCAATTATTTTCTGGCTACTTATTATATTATTAATATAAAATACAAAGTGGCCCAAGAAGTTAAAGCGACAAAAAGTAAATAAATTAAAACAATTGCCCCCCCCCTAGAAAATATCATATGGGCGCCCTTTTCGACAGGCAATTGGGTTGGGGGTGAGCAATGAAGTTTGGGGGGTGAGCAATGAAGTTTTGGGGGTGGGCACCCCTGAGTAAAATAATAAATACAACATAGGCCTAAAGAAAATGTCCGGTTATGTAGGTGGCATGATATGTGCAGTCTATGGTTGTAATAGTTATTTTGAGAGTGAAATAAGTAAAATCGTTAATTAGAGTGTGTACAAGACTGATTCATTCAGAAGTTCATTGGCTTACCATCCGAATTGTTTTACATGTAAAAATTTCAAATTTAAAAAAAAAGTATATATTGTACAAAGTATCTTGCAAATCGTATGAATTAAAATTTAAAGCTGATTTTCACGAAAATGTATTAAAGTGAAACAATTAGTTTTTATACTTATTACAAAAAAGTGTGTGTGGAACGCCATGCGGCAGAAGTGAAACTTTTTTTATTTTTTCAATTTTGGATTATTGGATTTTTCAAATTTTGGATTGTTGGACTTTTTAATATTGGGTTTTAGGATTTTTTAAATTTCTGATCTTTTAATTCTTAAATTTTTAATTTTTTAATTTTTTTACATTTTAGATCATTGAATTTTTTTAGTTTTGTTTTTTTAATTTTTTATTTTTAATTTTTATATTTTAGAATTTTATCATTTTGGATATTATGATTTTTTAATTTTGGATTTTTTATTTTTTAAATTTTGGACTTATTAATTCTGGTTCTTTGAATTTTTTATTTTGAAATTTTAGATTATTTAAATGTTGGATCTTTGATTTTTTATTTCTTTTTATATTTTAATTTTGGATTTTTTAACTTTTTAAATTTTGGATTTTGGATTTTTTAATTTTTGGACTTTTTCAGTTTTGGATAAGCCTAATCATTGAGTTGATTGTTTTCTGTGCAGTCCGTTCCGTCACACCTCACTAATTTCGTGACGATTTTGAGCGTTACACAAGCTCTCGATTTACCCCTACCGCGGCTAAAGAAGTTTCACTTAAAAAATTAGCGTTATCGTCATTTAATTAAGTTAGTTTAGCGGTAGTGTAAATTATGTTATTTCCCGACCTAATTCCTGCATTATCAAGCACAAAAATAAGTTACTGTGTCATCAGGACTTTGAAAAACAAATTTATTTATGCAGCTATATAGGTTCATTAAGTAGCTTCTGAGACTGCTGCCCATTCCTACTCAACAGATGGCACCTCTGTGCTAGTGGACATTTTGAACAAAGGGAATAGAGTAGAGTGGGCGGTATTCTTATTGAGAGTATTTGATATAAGGGGAGGGTAAAAGAAGTTCGGGAGGGTTCGATCACGGGTACATATTTAAAGACGAAAATGCGCACATTCGTGCAAAGAGTTTATAGAAGCTTCGCCCCACGGGTACCGTCTATGCTTTGCTATGTGCCATGATAGAAAATTAACCGTAAACGTAACGTAAACATAGAAGTTTGGGGCCATGTTTTTCAATGTGACCATTCACAACGCATCACGTAAACTTAAACGTAAAATTAAACGTAACGTAGAAGCTTTCTGTATTCTGTCCATCTGTATTCTAGCGGTGGTTTGTAGGTACAGTTTGGAAAGTATTCTTATGTATTTTCTTCTATTCCCTGTTTCCTCAGAGCTGTTAGTAATGGTGCATGTTCTACTGTATCAGTGCCAGTATGTTTTTGTTTAATCAGTTATGACTGCAATTATGATATGCAGAATATGTTTTTTTTTTTCAATTGATTTCCAAATTAAGCTCCAGATTTATTCATTAAGTAGGGCTTACGGAAGAACAAAGGTCTAGTTTTTTTTAATCAGATTAAAATCTTCCAGCATCAGCTGAACTGTACAGATTTGTGATATCTTGACAATCGCACACTCACATAAAAATACAAAGAAAGTCCAATTGGCCGGTTTCGGGATTTGAACCATGGAACTCCAGAATGTGAGGCCAAGACGTTACCATCTCGGCCACCTGGGTCAGTTTAACGGTCTAGTTGGATAAGCGCATGTAAAACAATAGTGGTCATAGCTAACTGTATTTTAATTTCCAAAGCCTTATAAGATCACAGTAAAACAATAGGCTATGTTGTCAAGATAACTGATTTGCTTTTTTTTTTAAATATAAATTCTTTCGAATACGAACACCAAGCTTCTGCGTTACGTTTATGCGAAAAATAACGATACAACCAATCAGAGGACAGAACAGGAGACGGAAGTGGAGGTAGCCAAGAAGTATTCAATGAATGAGAAACTCCTATGGTAAATGGCATCCATTATATTAAGATGCGGCATTGAAGGAAAATATATGAAAATTAGTTCCCCAAGAAATGAACTATAATATTAAATACAGCCCATATAATATTATGTTAATTTTTATGTGCCTGCATACGCATGTATGATTTCAATTTTTAATGGCCTACATATGTTTAATAGAAACATTAAAGTATTTTCGTCTGCTGCAGCCATTTTATCAATTGTTCACGTTCTCGTATGTGATTGGTTGTTACCTACGTTTATGTTTTCATTGCAAATGCTCAATGCCGTGCTAAAGTTTTTTATTTTTTTTATTTATTTATTTTTTATTTATTCTGCACATTTACAATCTGTTCAAATATGAACATTCAGTAAATGGTATAAATGACACAGTAACGATGTGAGAGCTGTAAAATACAACTCTTTAAGGTACCGGTAAGTCATTGAATAAAAACTCTTTAAGGTAAGTCACTGAATCGGAATGCCAAGTCTAAAATCTTATGTCGATGTAAACGGTTGATTGAGGAACTATTGTCCAATAGATTGATGGCTAGGGAATTGGGATGATTGTTTAGGCGTTGCTGGTATCGAATGCTGTACAAGGTGATTTCTTCTTTAATAGTAGGGATGTCCAGGTCGTGGTGTAATGTAGCATTGGGAACATACCACAGTGCGTTAGCAAGTCGGCGAAGAGATTTGGATTCAAATCTTCTTAAGATGTCAATATTGGAATTGCAGTGCCCCAAAGCTGAAGTCCATATGTCCATACTGGCCTTATTATGGTATTGTAAAGTATAACTTTATTATACAGGGATAGCTGAGATTGCTTATTTAATAACCAGTACAATTGTTGAAACTTTAGTTTGGCTTCTTTGCTTTTCGTAATAATGTGATGTCTCCAGGATGAAAACCAAGGTATTTTACATGCTCTACAACTGGAATTTCTTCGTTATTTATTTGTATTATTGGGGATTTTTCTCGGCGTAAAGAAAAAGTGATATGCCGAGATTTTGAACTATTTACCTGAATGAGCCATTGATTGAGCTAAAAATTGCTAAAATAAAACCTGTGTTTAAGAAAGGCGCTAAGGATGAATTAGGAAACTATCGTCCTATAGCAATACTCTCCACATTTTCAAAAATTCTTGAAAGAGTTGTTTATAACAGATTAATTACTTTTTTTAATAAGTACGAAATTTTTACGAATAGTCAAAATGGTTTCCGTAAAAGTAAATCCACTGATACAGCATTGGAACAATTTTTAGAAGAAATATACAGAAAATTAGACAGTAAGAAAGTTTGCATTGGCTTATTCTTGGATTCATCTAAAGCCTTTGATTTAGTAAATCATGACATTTTGTTATCAAAATTAAATTCTTGTGGTATCAGGGGAATTGCAAATAAATGGTTTGAATCTTATCTTAAAAATAGAAAGCAGATAGTTGAATGGAATGACTTGGACACAACAAAGAAGGAATCAAAACCCGTATACTCACAAGTAAAAGATGTTCATTGTGGTGTCCCACAGGGCTCCATATTAGGACCACTTTTATTCTTAATATATATAAATGATTTAGATAAAACTATCGAAAATTGTAATGATATCAAATTAACAATGTTTGCTGATGATACAAATGTTTTAATTTCAGGAAGGGATATAAATGAAGTAAATCTAAATCTAGAGAAATTAAAAGAGAGATTCATACCCTGGTTTCATGAAAATGGTCTTATTATAAATATCGATAAAACAGTTTCAATTGGTTTCCATCATAAAGTAAACAAAAGTTTCGTTTTCCCTGATTTTATTTTAAATGATACGAAGATTTCTTACAAAGATCACACAAAATTTTTAGGTGTATGGATCGATGAAAATTTAAATTGGAAAGTCCATGTAGATAACTTGACGAAACAACTTAGTAAACTTTGTTTTGCCTTTAAAACGTTAAAGAATTCGGTTCATATGAATATTATTAGAACAGCGTATTTTGCTTATTTTCATTGCCTATTAAAACAGGGTATAATGTTTGGGGGGGAATGAAGATTTCCAATAAAGTTTCCCGGGTACAAAAAAGAGTAGTGCGAATAATTTGTAATATTCCAAGATTCGAAAGCTGTAAACAATATTTCAAAAAGTTAAGCATTATGACGTTACCATGTATGTACATATTCTATGTTATTTTGCACGTAAAATAGTTCATTAATAAATTCAAAACAAATTCAGTAATACATTCTCATAATACAAGAGGAAAATCGAATTTAGCCTTAATCAGTCACAGTACAAAATTATTTGAAAATTCTCTCACACATAATGGAATACAACTCTTCAATAAATTACCTACCAAAATTAAAGAAATAGAAAATTTTACCAAATTCAAGATTCAGTTATCTGCTTTCCTATGTAATGAATCGTACTATTCTGTAGATGAATATTTGTGTTATTAGATGAGTAATATTTTGTAGTTTCACCTTATTTTATTTTACTATTGAGTAATGTTGACTCAATTAGTCCGTATATTATTTTTAATACCTGTAATATGTACTTAAGTTTTCTTTCTTTCTTTTTATTTAGTATTGTATGTTTATTATGTAAATTCCTTGACGAAGCCATGAATCTTGTATTCCTGAAGGTGAATAAATTGAATGGAATTGAATTGAATTTAGCCAGCGTTGTAATAAATCTAAGTGATTCTGTAAGTATCCTGAGGCTAAAGTAGGATTTTCATTTTAAGCAAGAATAGCAGTGTCATCTGCAAATGTTGCAGTTATGGTATTTTCTGTTGTTGGTAGATCATGTGTATAAAGAAGATACAGAACTGGTCCCAAAACACTACCCTGTGGGACACCTGACTTTATGAGATGGAATATGGAGAGTTCGTCTTTAACTTTAACTTGAAAATGTCGATCACTTAGGTATGATGTAAGCAGCAGATAATAAGGATGAGGAAGTTTTATTTTATACAGAAGGCCCATATGCCAGACTTTATCAAATGCTTGTTGAATATCCAGGAAAGCTGCAGTGCAGTAACGACGTGATTCAAAATCCTGTTGTACAATGTTAAGAATGCGATGGGTTTGTTCAACAGTAAAATGGCATTCTCGGAAACCAAATTTAAAGTCAGGAATTATTTCAGAGTGTTTAGTCGTTGTAGGAGCAATTTTTCAAACACTTTGGAGAGTACAGGCAAGAGACTAATCGGACGATAGAATGCTGCTTCAGTGGGTGGTTTACCAGGTTTAAGAATACAAATTATCTGTGCTATCTTCCATTGATTTGGAAAATGGCTACATCGGAGAATAACATTAAAAATTGATGTAATAAATGCATATCCTTTCTTCGGTAATTCTTGTAGGATTCTACCAGTAATTAGGTCGTAACCTGGACTTTTTGCAGGATTAACATGATTCTTTATTGTCCTTTTAACTTCATTTGAAGAGGAAGGTTTAATGGGGGGTGATAATTGAAGTGGAGCAGACAAATACTTAATAATGTCGTCCTCAGAAGAGCTCTTTTGAGTAGAAGGTTCGAAAACCGTTGCTAGATGTTCTGCAAACCGTTCTGCTTTTTCCTTCCCACTGCGAGCCCAGGTGTTGTCACTGTTCCTGATGGGTGGGATGTAAGATTTTGGTCGCTGTAGTCTTCTTGTTGCTTTCCAAAGTTAATAGTTTGATTCCACATTCGGGCTTAATGATTGGAAGTATTGGGTAGTCTTAATGTTGCTTTCCAAAGTTAATAGTTTGATTCCACATTCGGGCTTAATGATTGGAAGTATTGGGTGAAGGATTCATTTCGGTAAGACTGTAATTGACTTTTCAATTGACGGGAAGCTCTGTTAAATGCACATCTATCCTCGGGTTGTCTTGAGCATTGCCATATACGTCGTAACCTTCTTCTTTCTTCAATTTTTTCCATGATGTTAAGTGGATATTTATTTTGTTGTTTGCTACTAGTAGGAGGTGTCGAATCCCTTGCAGCTTGTTGTATAGTAGTTGTTAGATGTTCAATGGGTTCGTCGATTTCTGTGCTATTTTGAAGAGGCATATGCGGCGGTGATAATTTTTCTTGTACTCTGTCTTTAAAATATTTCAAGTCAGTGGAATTATTATATAGCTTTGGAGGTGGACAATATTCAATAACAGAAGAGGCCAGAGTCATTAATACAGGAGAATGATCTGAGTTTAAATCATAATTACTTTTTATTTCCATTTTTTCTAACGGCACTCGTTTGATTAGAAAAAAATCCAAGAGATCTGGGATTTTATTTATATCAGTGGGCCAATAAGTTGGTTCTCCAGTAGACATTATTAGAATATTAAGTTCTGACAAAGTTTTATAAAGTTCTGAACCTCTTGTTGTATTAAGACGAGAACCCCAATATTGATGTTTTGCGTTATGGTCTCCACCCACTATAAATCTCATTCCAATAGATTTAATAAATGTAGAAAAATCTTGCTGCGTTATCTTATGTTTAGGTGGGCAATAAACAGCCGTAAGTGCTAATTGACCCCATGCTTCTGTTAACATAATAGATGTAGCTTTTATATGCTCTGTCCTATAATCAGGTAGGCAATGATGTTTAATTTTATTACGGACAATGACTGCTGTTCCACCATGGGCAGTTCCATCAGGACGCTGCGTATTATAAACAGTATAACCTGGTATATTTAAGTAACTTTTATCAGTAAAGTGTGATTCCGAAATTAACATTACATCTATGCTGTTAACATGTAGGAACAATATTACTTCTTGTCGATGTTGAAGTAGACCATTTGCATTCCAGAGAGCTATGTTACATATGAAAGCCATAATTATTTGATTTTGGACACAATGACAGAGAGCAGGTTAAGTAGTGATCCTATTTGTTCAGCTTGCTGTTTGAGTAGATTTTCAAATTTTAGGAATGATTGTTGAATAATGGTTGCGATATCAATTTCATTATGTTTGGGCTTAATTATAGGAGGAAGAAAACGGAGGATGTGAGGAAGAATGCAAAGGCGGAAAATCTGCAGCATTTGGCTTTGGTTGACTGGGCGAAGGTGAAGCCACTGGTCTCGAGGTAGTCGGATATCTCCTACTTATAATATCCCGATAAATTGCGCATCCTTTGTAATTGGCTGGGTGACTTCCCGAACAAAGAGCACATGTTGCAGGAGTAGAACGGTCCTTCCGACATGTTTCAGATAGATGGTAATCTCCACACTTGACACATCTAGGAGATCTCTTGCAGTACTTTCTTGTGTGCCCATACATCTGGCATCGCATACACTGGACTAAATCCTTCTTTTTATAAGGCGCTTCAAATGTAATTTTTGCATCCATCAAAGAGTCAATTTTATAGATATCTTTATTATTAGCCTGGGGTTCTAGGTCAACATAAAATAGAGGCAATGGTTCCTTGGAAACTCTGTGTCGAATATTGTAAATATTGCGAACCCTATGTCCTTGTTCCTGTAATTCTGAAATAATGGATGGTACATCTACAGAATGGTGCATATTGCGAAGGACAACCCTAAAAGCTCGTTTTTGTTTTATTTGGTACGTGTGATACATAGCTTCTATAGAGTTTGGTAATAATTTAACTTCATCTTTGTACATTTTGTATGAGAAATCTGATTCAGAAACTTTTTGCTTAATGCAACTTAATAGTTCTGGCACTTTTACGACATCTGGGATAAAAATAGGAGGTTTCAGTGGCACTGATGCCAAGGAAGACGCTATAGGAGTTGAATTGTCATTTACGTTCGTAAGTGTATCGAACTGATTATGCACAGGCACTGGTGCAGTAATAGTTGGTGTGAGCCTAATTTCCTTTTCACTTAATTTACGCTTCTTACAGCGTACAAGCTGCCATTCAGGGTTAGTTTCAATATCACAGGACATTTCCAGTGACAAAACTTGTTGCGTGAAGGGGTCATGATTTGAAATCCTTGCTTCTGTATAGTTTGTTGGAACAGACTGCATTAAAGTGTTATTTGACTTACTATTAATAGCTGATAAGCCACTTACAGTTTTGCTGTTCCAGTCCTTTAGATTACTGTATGTTCTAATATTAGTTTTGTTCATGAATAAAAACTGTGTATTTGACAATTTTTCATTTGAAGGCCTCTCTTTTATTGATGTTGAGATATCAGATGCACCATTGTTTTGTATGCCCATATAGGGGTCCGTCATATTAGTTAAAGTTTTTAGCACTTACACTGTTTATTATTTAAAGATAACATTCACACTATCACAGAAAGAACTTTTGAACAATTTAACACCAAACACAAATAATAAACACGATAAAATATGAAATTATTGAAATATTTTCTCCTCTATTCAGCACTAGCTGTTGCTACAATAAACAAGGCCAACTGTGATTTAAAAAAGCTGAATTTATTTTTCTACTGTATTATTGAATACAGTATTGAATTCTCATTGACGAGCATAACGTCTGAATTTAAGAATACCGGCAGTAATGGAAAACGTAGCATACCGAATAAATTAGTACTAAGTAGTACTTATGACTTACGTCGTAGCGCAGTTGGTTGAGAACCAGGAGCAATCCTGGGAGTAAGGATGGCCGGTCGTAAGCCTGAAAATCTTATCACCTTCACATTCCGAATGTCTGAAAATCGGGGAAACTAACTAATCCAAAATTAAAAATTCAATTTTTAATTATATAATTATTATATATAATTATTTGATTATATAACTAATTATATAAACTCCCACTTCAAAGTAATAGAATAAATAAGATACCAGATGTTCAACAAGATATATTTTGTGTCGGCTAGACCTTTCGGTGTTACCACACCATCTTCAGGGTATCTTTTGCTGGCTTGGAGTTCTAATAACTAAAATAAAAAATAAAAGTGCATTTCGTCACCCTCGTAAAATCACTACCTTCTGTGGCCTCCTCGCCGCGTGTCCGTTGAGGAGGAGGCCACAGAAGATTTTTCCGTAACAGTCTTGTACTCGATTTCGGTGAGAGCATTAAACTTTCTGAGACATAATGTAATCAAGGTATACTTATAATGTTTGCAGTACTTTATATTTTAAGAATCGTACAGATCCGCAATATTTACACCAATTTATCGAATAGGTTGGAACTCTTGAAGATTAAAAGGATCCAGGTAGTGCCATCTCCTTCTTCGTAGTAGAGTTTGTCATTTCTTTAGAGATGTACTTGCGTTTAAGTTTACGTTCTTGGTCTACGTTTATGGTTAAGTTTCTATCTGAATGGCCCTTACAAAAGATATTCCAATTTCCTCGATTGGAGGGTTCAAACCGGAAGCGTTATCATAATGGAAAGGAAGGTTTTCACCACCTGATATGTACAAAAGTCAGTTATCAGCCGAGGCCATTATGTGTATGCAAAAGATGTGGGATAACGTGTGAGAGATACCACGTGATGGCATGTGACAGGAGACAAAAGCCCCTAAAACATATACCACGGCCGACTTGAAACTCGCTGCGCTCACGGCTTACTTGAAAGTTTCAAGTCGGCCGTGGAGCGCAGCTAGCTTCAAGTCGGCCGTGCATATACAAAATAACCAACTTTTGAATATTGTGCGATCTTCATATTTGATCATAATGGAAAGGAACTGGAAGTCACGAATATCTACTTTCCTTCTTTCAGGCATGGGCAGCTGGAAGAATGGACGTTGCACGTTGGCTTGGACAGAAGCCGGTCATGTTACGTAGTGTTATGGCGATTGGTGAAATATATATACACACATTGCGAATACCATACCCTCTTCTTGTTAATAAGGTAAGTCGGTGAGGGCTCGCGAGGTATAATGTTGGTACAGACCTACCCGCGCATCAAGTGCTTGTTTTGGCAATTGATTCCTTATTGGTCTTCATGTCTGGGTAGAATCTTCGAAATCAGGGGGTAACAGCAGTAAACTCTTATCATAAAATGCTCATTTGAGTGCGATGTCCTAATTAAATCTTGAAAACAGTCTGGTAACTCTGGATGCCAATAGTCTTCTATTTCTATGTCCACTCTGGAGGTATAGGATCTGTACTAAAAGTTGAAAGAAACCTGCATGGAACGAAGAAGTGCATGCTGCAGCAATCAGCTTCTTTCTAGGTTTTGGACTATATTAGGGTTGGGACTTCTCCCACAAACACATCAATGGGACCCCCCGGGCAGGAGGGTGGGGAAAAAGGAAGGGGAAAAACCAAATATCGGGTGCTAAATAGGCTCCTCCCATACTCGCTATCGGGACCCGCCCGGGAAGGAGGGGTTTAGGGCGGGGACTAACTAAATGAAACAGTGGGAGACATCTAGTAGGTAATGGTGGAATTAGTAGTAGCGGCGCAGAGACATCTGGCGGAAATAGCAGAAACACAAGAAAATTAATTTTTTTATTTTCTCCTTTTATCTCTTTTCTCCTCCTCCTCTCCTCTTCTCCCTATTACCTCCTTTCTCTCCTTCACCCTACCTACCTATTTGGGACCTATTCCTATCCTACTAATTTTCGCACCTACGGGGATTCGATCCGGGGACCGCAAGCGTACTAGTCCATCGCCTTGACCACTATACCACGAGGGTTCGTTGCAATAAAAATCGAGAAAACTTTTAGCCTTTGTACTACAGAGACGTGTAATACATGACGAGTAATAAGAATGATAATGTTCAACCTCTACCTTCACGTGGTGAGTCCTGTTACGCTAAAGAGGCTCTGGTGAACATATATCCTAATGGTGCCTTGGTAATTCGTAAATATAATTTGTAAATACTTAGGTGGGTATATTTGGTACAAGGGGCATCTCGTATTTTGAATATTTGGTACAAGGGTAATTCGTAAATATAATTTGTAAATACTTAGGTGGGTATATTTGGTACAAGGGGCATCTCGTATTTTGAATATTTGGTACAAGGGGCACTCTCGCATCGTGGGAATCGACTCGAGTAAAGGCGAGGACACGGTCGGGAGTACGTTCGGGAACGGTCGGGGCGAGAGCCGAGCGAGAGGTCGCCGGCCGGCCGACAGCTGCTGTCGCCATGGCAACGGAATGCGGGATGGGCGGAGCCTATTTAGCACCCGATACTTGGTTTATGCCAAAGGAAGAATACGCCACAACCGAGTCTTCCACTCCAACTCTCAATCCTTCCCCTAGCGGCGGCATTTAAACTACTAGCAGCGACGGTAGCGCCATTTACCAATAATTTGGTGAAACTGAAGAAAATTTAATTTTTCTCCTTTATTCTCTTCCTTTCCCGTCTCCTTCCTTGTCTTCCTCTTCACCCTACCTACCTGTTGGAGACCTATTCCCAATAGTAAATTTTGGATCGACCGGGATTCAAACTCGGGACCCCTAGGAGTCTTAACCATTACGCCACCAGTGAATGTTTACCATTGAAGGAAGCTTTTGTATATTTGAGTTGTGGTAGGGGGATTTCATGACTTCATGAATTTTAATGCAAGAATATGTTTTTATATATTTAAGATATTTTGTTAGTTATTAAAAGAGTAGTGTTGGTGCAAGGAAATTTAGCTAAAGACAAATATAAGGTGTCAATTAGGCTCCGCCCATTGCGTTGCTATGGCAACAATAGCTGACGGCCGGCGACAACCCGACCCTTCCCTAGCCCCATGCTGACTCACGCGACATTCCCTACCCCTTGTACCAAATATTGAAAATACAATTACAATGATGCGAGAGTGCCCCTTGTACCAAATATTTAAAATACGAGAGGGCCCCTTGTACCAAAAATTCAAAATACAAGAGAGGCGTACTATGATATTGCGCAGGGAAGAGATTTAGATATAAAAGGTTTGATACCCAAACGACAACTTAGTTCATAACATATTTAATGGCAAGTTTATAGATTACGACTCACCCTGCTCCCCTTTCCATCAGCGCGGTCGCCTTTCCCGCCTGCATGCTCTCTACCGCGCATCTTCCCCGCTATAGCGCATGCCGACCGCTACTAAGCGCCGGTAATGCAGCTTGCTGTGTTAAGCCCGCAGCTTGCTCTAATAATTGCAATTACCATGTCACCCCAATTATAGAAAATGTCGAACAATTAAAAAATTACCCTTGTACCAAACATCATATTTCACGATCTTAAAACACCGATTTGAAAGAAAAAAAAATTCACAATAACAGAAGACCCTTGCACCATACATAATATTTCACAATTTTTAAAAACGATTATAAAAAAACAAAATAAAATTTCACAAATTATAGAAAATATCGAACAATTAAAAAATACCATTGTACCAAACATCTCCCCATAATATTTCACGATCTTTAAACAGATAAAATAATATTTCACAATAACAAAATACCCTTGCAACACCAACAAACATAATATTTCACAAATTATAAAAAAATAATAATTCACGATAAAAAAAATCCAAAATGCCAAAAACCCTTGCAACAAACATAATATTTCATGCCAACAGGATATTTCACAATTATACATATATATATAAAATCGAAATTTACATAATATTTCCCAATTTTAAAAAACGCCGTGTTATGACATAAAACATGGCTTAATTGATGCAGAAAAATTCCCTTGCACCAACACTACTCTTTTCGTAACAAACAAAACATTTCAAAATTTGAAAAAGCGATTCTTGCGTTAACACTCGTGAATGCATGAAATCACCCCTATAGTAACTCAAATATATGAAATCTTTCTTCACTGCTCAACTGTCATTCGTGGCGTAGTGCGTTAAGACGCCTAGCTATAACGCTAGGGGTTCAGAGTTCGAATCCCGGTCGACCCAAAATTTACAGTTAGGAATAGGTCTCGAATAGGTAGGTAGGGTGAAGAGGAGGTGAGAGGAAAGAGACGGGAAAGAAAGAGAATAAAGGAGAAATAAATTATTTTTCTCTTTCACCAGTTCCATACTAGATGCCGCCTCCGTCGCTACTCTGCTAGTAGTTCTAATGCCGCCGCTAGAAATCTCCCCACCCAAAACCCCTACGTTCCACATGGGTGTAGTGGTGGTGGACTCGGGTGAGTCTCAATATATATTTTTCCCTATTTAATATATACACCTGTCCCATTTAAAACTTCTCTAGTACCAAAAATGCTCTTTTCAGAACTAACATAACATTTCACAATTATATAAAACAATATCCTTACTATTTATCATGTATTACACATCCCTGTAGTAAATAGGCTAGAAGAATTCTCGAATTTTATTGCAACGATCACTAATGGCGTAGTGGTTAAAGCGATAGACTATAACGCTAGCGGTCCCGGGATCAAATCTCTGTATGTGCGAAAATTATTAGGATTGGAATAGGTCCCAAATAGGTAGGTAGGGTGAAGGAGAGAAGGGAGGTAATAGGGAAAAGAAGAGGATAAAAGGGGAAAATAAAAAAATAAAATTTTCTGTGTTTCTAGTATTTCCGCCAGATGTCTCTGCGCTGCTACTAGTTCCACCATTACCTAATAGATGTCTCCCACTGTTTAAAATAGTCCCCACCCTAAACCCCTCCTTCCCGGGCGGGTCCCGATAGTGAGTATGGGAGGAGCTTAATTGGCCCCTTGTATTTGGTTTTTCCCGGGAATTTTCTTGCATCAAGTAAGATGTTTGTTGCAAGGGAAAATGGTGACATCTTAGTGCAGCATAACACTGTGAGCTGCAGGCAGCGACCGGCGGGTGGTTAGGAGAAGACTGTGTAGTGACGAGGCAGGGAAGCGGGGAGAAGACAGTATAGCGGCCAGGCAGGGAAGCAACTGAGTGGAATGGGGACAAGAGTGTGGCTTATAGCACTAACTTGCCAGAGGGGTTCAGGGTTTCAAATGGCTCCTCTAGATGGCGTTGGGTGGATTGGTAGTTTATGCTGTGGACTAGTCCCCCTTCCCCTTGCTACCCGCCTGCCCGGCCACTTCCCCTGTCTTCTTCTACACATCCGCCGGCCGCTGCTCTATGCCGGTAATGCAGCTCACTGTGTTCTATTGGGTGAATGGGTAGTCAATGCCATGCACAGGTCCCCCTTCCACTCGCTACCCGCCTGGTCAGCTGCTTAACCACCCGACCGCTTCCCCTATCTTCTCCTACGCACCCGCCAGCCGCTGCTCAACACCAGTAATAATATTTCAAAAAAAAAAAGACCCTTGCACCAAATATAATATTTCACAATTATGAAAAACGCTGATGAAATCCATACATGCTTGACCCATTCTTTAAAACCAAGCTTCTCACCTTTTTTCACACATATTTTGTTATATACATAGTTACATGGTGAGGAGATGCCTTATTTTGTTATACATAGTTACATGGTGAGATGTCTTGGCAAATGATGTGGTCTGACCAACCTCCCCTAAACGTTACAATTTATTTTATAGGCCTACCGCGAATGTAGTGAAAAGTAGTCAAATCTCTGCCATATTACCTCTTGTGGCAATTACGGCATAAGAGTAGAATCGGGCTCACCCTAGTCCCCTTTCCACTCCATACTCACCCGCCGGCTTCTTCCCCGCCTGACCGCTTCCCCTATTTTGCCGACCACTCCTAGCCAACCTGCCGGCTGCTACTCAACGCCGGTAATGCAGCTCACTGTGTTATACGCATACAAATTATATTCAATGCAATTGCAATCACCAGAGCAGCCAATTTTAATTCACAATTAAAATACCCTTGCACCAAAATGGCTCTTTTCAGAGCCAACATAATATTTCACATTTAAAAAAATTTTCCCTTGCACCAATGCCAACATAATCGGCGCCACATAATCTTTCACAATTACAAAAATCCCTTTAGGCAGGCCTACAGGCGGAGGTAGATTTCGAAGTGCTTTTGGTTTAATTTATTGTCGCTGCATAGCACTCTTCTTCTTTAGCCTTGGCATGGCAAACCTGCAGTAAAGAGGAAGAGCCTACAATCAATTGTTTTGACAACAATAATAGGATATAATATTCTGGGAGGCCGTGCGCAAGATCAGCAATGAATAAAATTAGCAAAGCCGCTAAACAAGACAAAATTATGATATTATAATAATTCTTTCAAGTGTTATTATTTTCAAACATTAAAATCTCGCATCATATGAGAGCTATCAAGAAACTATTTATTGATTTGTAGAGTACTCATCAAGAGCTTTTCAACGATACCCCACAAGACGTGGTTTCAAAAGTTTCTAATTTTCATCCCCCACCCTCACTCGAACCCCCGAATCGTTGGTGTCACTGTGAACTCCATAGGGAGTACTCTAATTTATTCAAACAAAGTTTCCCTCTATACTTCATAGGGGCCGAGATATACATTTTTAAAAATTTCAACCCCCTCCCCCGACCACCCCCTTGGGCCAATTTTGCCCATTAACGAACTTGTCCGAACTATTGGGCCTAGAAATAACATAATAAAATTTGGTTCAAATATCTTCAAAATTACGGCCGCTATCGTGTAAAGATATAAATATATATATATATATATATATATCACAAATTTTTTTTTTGAACGGGCGGTGGTTTCGTACTTAGGGGAGCATGAAACGTAAAGATATGAAAGAATTTTTCGAAAATCATAAAGTGGTATCCATTGCAATAGGTAGATTTTTCTTCGAAAATCTACCTAAAAAACGATGGCGAACGATTATAAAAAAGACCCTTGCACCAAGCATTATATTTCACTAGGTATTAAAAGCGATTATAAAAAAACAAAAAAAAATATTAAATAAAAAAATACCCTTGCACCAAGCATAATATTTCACAGAATTATAACGACACTTGCAACAAAATAGGCTATTTCATAATAAAAAACAACCCTTGCACCAGACACAAAAAAGATTGCAAACAATAATAAAAAAACAGATTATATTTTAAAATAAAAAAGACCCTTGCACCAAGCATTATTTCACTATTATTAAAAGTGATTTTAAAAAACATAGTATTTTAAAATAAAAAAAATACCCTTGCACCAAGCATAATATTTCATGGTATTATAACAACGACACTTGCAACAAAATAGGCTACTTCACAATAAAAAAACACCCTTGCACTAAACATAATATTTCACAATTATAAAAAAAGCCATTACATATGCCAACAGAACATTTGAAAAAACAAAATATTTCACAATTAATTACACCATACATAATGACAATTTTAAAAAATGCCGTATTATAACATAAAACATGGCTTAATTGATGCAGAAAAATTCCCTTGCACCAACACTGCTCTTTTCAAAACTAACAAAATGTATAAAAAATCTAAAAACTGATTCTTTCGTTAACACTCATGAACACTATAGGGTCATTCCATATTAAATCAACAAATGGGCGTTGCCGCACCATTTTTTATTTTGATGCGAGAATTTGCTAGAAATTTGTATAACTGAGGAAAATTCTCATTTGTAAATAAATGTTTTGTATTTTATGTAAATTTAAATTCAATTTTGTGGTAATTATCCTATCTGCTTAGCCTATTTTCAGTAGCGGTCAAGTGCTGTTTTCTTGATATTTCAAAGGCTTGTAGCTCCTCTATCCCTTCGAGTCACAGAATGATTTTGTTTTTATTTTAAAGTACACTATAAGGGCTTCTCATCCTGGCATTTTCAGATTTTTATCACCTGTCCCACATTACTTTTTGGGACCAAGAAAAAGCACGATTTACATTTTTTTCGAAGTTTAAGCAAATTTTTCAGGGTGAAGGACCACCAGTAACAGCTCAGTTTTTTTCCTACACATACTCCTCATACATAAGTGTAACAGGAAAAAAAAAAATTGGCCTGTTACTCCAAGTCCTTTGTTGTTTTTTTAATGCCTAAAATTACGCAAAACGACAGTTCATGAACGAAGATTAGAGCCTAAAAACGTCTGTTTAGACTTAACTTAAATCTAATTTAGTATGCACAAATGAAAGTCCATTCTTTAAGCTTTCCAATGAGCCCTATCTAATCATCCTACTGATTCAAATAGAAATTCTACGGCTTTCAGAAAATAGGTCTGAAATTACATTTTTTTACTTGTTCGTATTCCAAACAAATGCCTATATCTCAGGAGTAAAATTTTTTAGAGGTATTACAAGATTTATTTTGGGGTTCAGAAGACTGGTAAAGTGTTCGCGCTCAAACGATACCCAGGCGGCAACAAAGGGAACGGCCCTCTTTTAAGTCTGACCCTCATCAGTAGTGATTATTAGGATCTACCCACCCCTAACCATATGCGGTTGTCCTTGCCACTACCTGCCAGCCAAGTCGGGCGTTGTTGCAATGTCATGTTATTTCCTTGAGTTAGCAATTGTGCTTATTCTGTATTTCTTGTTAAATCTATATCTATATCGCCATACAACTTGTATGTTTGTATGTATGTATGTATGGGGGACAGGCGTGTTGGGAACTACCCTAAGCACGTAGGCCACTTGATACAACTTAGTGTTTGACATTTTATAATTGGGTAATTGGGAATGTGACACGAAGATTGGCGACGAATTTCTCTTATTGTTTACATTACTTTACACTAAGAAACATTCATTTTTCGTGCTTTTCTTGAAATCGACTGGAACGATTTGACTTTGCATATAAGGTGCTTATATCAAGATATAAAACTTTTATTTCAAACATTTTTTCAAACAAATTCTCTGAAGAGTAGTTATAAGTCAGGTACGTTCATACAAAGTCAGTCATGCCTGGTGAATAATAATAAATCCTTGAATCAGGCTGAATCAACTGACTATGCACTCCTTGCAATACGATCTTTTATTGTATATGAAGTGGGAAAGGTGTATTGCCCGTGCTTAGAGTAACGAACGTTTTTGGAATGCATCAAATCAGATTTTATTTGGATTATCCTTCAGAGAACGACGTTCTCTTTATTTTTTACGACTTTTCCATGAATAGAATTTCGTTTTTCGTAATTTTCCCGAAAATGGTATTAACGATTTTGTTTAAATTTTCTGCATGAATTGTATAATACTAGGAGATGCCCGTGGCTTCGCCCACGATAATTCAATTAAAAATTAAGAGTATAATAATTATTAAAACATTATATTTATTAACACTTGCACGTGAATCATTCATAAACTAATTTAATAATATTAATGAAACAGCTAGAATTCCGGCTTCAGAGTACATTCTACGATTTATCAGAATCGATTATGCAGTTCCAATGGAACCTGTGAACACATAATACGTATTGTTACTCAACTGTTTATTGACATGAATATGATGTGAATTTTATTTGATCAATTCAGTGTAATTTTCAGAAATTATATAGGTAATGTTTCAAGGAGAGGAATGGTTTGTTTGGATTATTATCAGCGATATTTCAAGAGTTAAACCATCAATATTTTACTGCTGGTGCCCCCGGCTTCGCCCGCCATTATTCATTGACTCCAGGATTTTTAAGAAATTTACACTGGTAGATTATTAAAAATGTTTGTGGTTCAGAGCTATGAAAATTGTAAGTAAAAATAAAATTAGAATATTTGTTCATTGTGTTCATTTCACTTAGGCCTTATATAATAAAGAAACGGTTTTCCTAATTTTGTAGTCGTCATGAAAGTTTACACTGCGAGAGACGAACATCGCCGAGTATACCCGATGTCTCACGAAGCGGGCGAGCGAGCAAGCACGCTATTTAGGGCCGTTGGATGAATTGTATAAGAGTAGATACATAATATATTATATACGGTAGGCCTAGGCCTACACTATGCATTATATTATGCTAACTGCATAAACATTCACTTGAATTTTTTTCCTAATAAACTCTGAAGGATAGTTATAAGCTACTCATTTCATACACAAATTCGCCTCACGAATAATGCGATTTTCGAGACTATTGAACTACCTAGCATTTTCTGAAAAAGTCTTTATTTTTCACCTTTCTTTTCTTCACATCTGAAGAATATATACTGCTTCTGTTTACATCCTCTAGAACTTGGTTTTACCACATTCTCTGGCTGACATAAGAACAAAAGAAATAACGATTTTATTACCTAGCGTACAATAATAATAATAATAATAATAATAATAATAATAATAATAAAAATAATAAAAATAATAATAATAATAAGTAGAACTAAAATATACCGTCCTTTTTTATGATATACTAAAGTAAAGTAAAGTGTTCCCTATTACAGGCCATGGAGGCTCAGAGAGTTCCAGGAGGTTGAGGCTCCCAGATTTTTAGACATTCGACACAGGAAGGTGGTAAGGTTGTCAGCCTTACGCACCGACCGTCTTTACCCCCAGGATTGCTCCTGGTACTCATTTCTGTGAGAGGTTGAGTCGATTAATGATACACTATCAGCATAAATAACAAACCAACCAAACCATTTTTATTTGTAGGTAGGCCTAAGTGTTCCTTGCAAAATTAATGCATCTCAGCGGTATTTATTGCGGAACTTCTAAATATCTTATGACTCTAGGATTCCCTCGGTTATAACTTACTAACATGCATTTGGGTTCTTAATGCAGAATATTACATTTTCACAGTTGGTTTCTAAAGCAGTTGTAACATATAATAATCATTATGCGATGCACAGTTACTTATTTATTATGACTATTTCATACATTTGGAAATCAGCGCCACTGTGGCAACAACGCACATCTTAAGGCTTTGGCACGTGCTGCACATTTGCCTTGCCTCCTTTTCGGCTATTATACCCCAAGATGTTTATGGAGGGTGGGTCGGTTTGGGATTAGGGCACTGAATTAGACGGTTGCCGCCTGGGGTTCCTTTGGTAGAGGCTTCTATACACATCACCTACCAAATTTTATCAAAATCAAAAATGGTGTGGCAAAGAAATTTTCTTAAAATTTGTTGATTTAATATGGAATGACCCTATAATAACTCAAATATACGAAATCTTCTTTCATACTTTCCACGTGGGTTCCATTAGGGAGTGGAGTGGGGAACTCGGGTGAGCCTGATTCTACCTTTTTCCCCCATTACCCCTTCCTTGAAACTACAAATTTTCGTGATTGTACGCCAGAGCTCTGACAACACACCAGCGGAGCAGGTAGAATTCTGGGTAACAGGTTGACAGACACACTACACTTCTTTCGCTGTTCATAACCTAACCATACCAAACAAACCTAACCAAACCAAATGAACCTAACCTAAACAAACCTAACCTAACACAACTGCCACTAAAGTAGAATCTACATGTCACTACTTACCTTAATGCAGAGGTGGGTCTGTGCCAGTTGGTCACCCGGCTTTGCTCAGAAACAAAAAAACATTGCATCGCCTGTACAAACATACATATCGCGTGAATGGGTCAAGCATGTATGGATTATGCCAAAATGCCATATATATGCCAACATAACATTTCACAATTATGAAAAACAAAATAATAATTCATAATAATAAAAAAAGACCCTTGCACCATACATATTTCCCAATTATAAAAAAACACCGTATTATAACTTAAAATATGGCTTAATTGAGGCAGGAAAATTCCCTTGCACCAACACTGCTCTTTTCATAACTAACAAAATATGTCAAAATTATAAAGACTGATTCTTGCGTTAAAACTCATGAAACCCATTGTGGAACCTATCATAACTCAAATACGAAAGCTTCCTTCACTGCTCAACATTCATTCGTGGCGTAATGGTTAAGGCTCCTAGCTACAGGCCTAGAGGTCTCGAATTTGAATCCCGGTCGATCCAAAATTTACTCTTAGGAATTGGTCTCAAATAGGTAGGTAGGGTGAGGAAGAGGTGAGAGGAAGGAGACGGGAAAGGAAGAGAAGAAGAGAATAAAAGAGAAATAAATTACTTTTTCAGATTCACCAGTGTGTAGTAGACCACCAACGTTGCCGCTGGTAGTTTAAATGCCACCACTAGATATATCCCCCACCCAAAACCCCTACTTTCCAGGCGGGTACTTTAGAGAGTAGGAGGGGGGGACTCGTGTGCGGCATAAAATACTTTTTTCCCTAATATTGAATGCAATTGAAATCACCTTGTAATGGTAATGGCCTATCAGTTGAGACACTAATACAATGCCTCCACAGTATTAATAGATATTTCATGATGAGGCCACGTATGGATTGTACTATGAGATATTACATGTATTGGGATGAAAGCTGGGAAAGAAGAAGTAACAGATGATACTATGATATGGCCGAGAGACGAGTGTTAGACTTGAATGGTGTGCCACACACAAGATGAATTAATTATGCTGCGGAAACGAACATTCCCCCTCAAACAGCTCTTTTCAGGGCCAACAATATTTCACAATCACAAATAATTTCCCTTGCACCAATGCCAAAACGGTTCTTTTCAGAGCCAACATAATATTTCAAATTTAAAAATAATTTCCCTTGCACCAACGCCAAAATATTTCACAATTATAAAAAAAATACCTATAATAAAAAAAGACCCTTGCACCAAGCATAATATTTCATAATCATTAAAAACGATTATAAAGAAACTAATATTTTAAAATAAAAAAAGACCCTTGCACCGAACATAATATTTCACAGTTATTAAAAATTTAAAAAAAAATAAAACCCTCGCAGCAAGCATAATATTTAAAAATAAGAAAGACCCTTGCACCAAGCACAATATTTCACAATAATAATTCAAAACAATTATAAAAAAACTAGTATTGTAAAATAAAAAAGACCCTTGCACCAAGCATAATATTTCACAATTAATAAAACGAGCATAAAAAATTTAAATAACAAAAGACCCTTGCTCCAAGCATAATATTGTACAATTATTAAAAACAATGATAAAAAACATAATAACAATCTAAAATAAAAAATGACTCTTGCGCCAGCATAATAATTCACAATTATTAAAAAGAATTATAAAAAACAAAATATTTCAAAATAAAAAAAGACCCTTGCACCAAAACATAATATTTCATGGAATTATAGAAACGACCCTTGCAACAAAATAGGCTATTTCACAATAAGAAAAGACCCCATGTACCAAACACACTACGGTATTTCACAATTATAAAAAAACGCTGTACATATGCCAACAAAACATTTCACAATCATAAACAACAAAATAAAATTTCATAATTAACAAAGAACCTTGCACCATACATAATATTTCACAATTTAAAAAATCGCCACATTATAACATAAAACATGGCTTAATTGATGCAGAAAAATTCCCTTGCACCAACACTGCTTTTTTCATAATTAACAAAATATCTAGAAATTATGAAAACTGATTATTTCGTTAAAACTCATGATACCCATGAAACCTATCATAATTCAAATACAGTGATACCTCGAGATACGAGTTTAATTCGTTCCGTAACCTTGCTCGTATGTCAATTTGCTCGTATTTCAAAGCAATTTTCCCCACTGAAATTAATTGAAATGCCATTAATCCGTTCCAGCCCCAAAAATGCTACCCCAAATTGTTTTTGTTACGTGTTTTTGAATAAGAAAAATGTATTTATAAATGGCAAATATTGTATAAAAACGTAATAAAAGAGAATGTAAAGCAAAAAAAAAATGGTTTTATAAAGTGTACGTACATATTTGTTACACTTTCTTCGAACCCATGGTTATAAAAAGAAATGTATGTAAATGCACAAAAAACGCAAAGCCCTAGAAAAACTTAGCAAAGATGCTTCGACAGCGAGGTAAAACAAGCACACTGGGGGAATACGTGGGATAATGCGCGAGACGCACGAGGGGCAGGCGCAGTAAACTGGTGGGCCATGTGCAGCGTCGAAGCTGGCCGTTCCTCGTATCTCAAATGTCGCTCGTATTTCAAAACAAAACTTCGCTCGCTCGACAGCTCGTATCTCAAATAACTCGTATGTTAGGGCACTCGTATCTCGAGGTACCACTGTATATGAAAGCTTCCTTCACTGCTCCACGTTCACTCGTAGTGCAATGGTTAAGGCTCCTAGCTACGAAGCTAAGGATCTCGAGTTTGAATCCCGGTCGATTCAAAATTTACGGTTAGGAGTAGGTCTCGAAAAGGTATGTAGGGTGAAGAGGAGGTGAGAGGAAGAGAGGAAGGAGACTGGAAAAGAAGAGAATAAAAGAGAAACAAATTATTTAATTTTTTCAGTTTCACCAGTTACCACATAGATGGTGCTATCGTCGCTGCTAGTAGTTCAAATGCCGACGCTAGATGTCTCCACTGCTTTAAGTTTCTCCCCACCCCAAACCTATACTTTCCAGGCAGGTCCAGTTAGGGAGTGGGAGTGGGGGACTCGTGTGCGGCATAAAATACTTTCCTGTGATTCCTAGGTAAACATGTGGAATTTTACTGAAATAGTTCAATTTTAAAGTATTTGAACCGTTAATAAGCACTAAAATGTTCAATCTATAATCTAATTATTGTTGTGAAATGTAGTCAGTTTACCACAGTCTAATGAACACACCAAAATCAAATAGAACGAGGTGGTATAGGGTAATAGGGAAGAGGTCCTGGGTTCGAATCAAATTTCTTGGCCACCCAAATTGACCAGTAGGATCTTGTAATAAACTCATTCGTGCAGCATTTGCTTCTATTTTTCGGCTATACCTCAATGTATCCTGCATTTTTGCCTTCGAGATTGAGGAAATCATGCAAGCCCCAAGTTGTTGTTGTTATTATTATTATTATTATTATTATTTCACAGTAAAAGCATTGAACATAAAGATCGACCCTGATGCTTTCCGTTCTAGATACTTGTTAGCTTTATGAAAATTTAATTGTCCCTGTAATTTACTTTTTTCTGAGCTAGCCTTTAACTCGTATATGCTAGAAAGGTTGTGCAACATATTTTTGCACCATTTACTATTTAATATTACACAAACACAAATTTATAAGTTTATAGTCTAAGGTCAAAGAATTAACAAAAGCAAATAGGCCTATTTCTAAAAGTTGTTTGGTTTTGCATTGTTTATGATTACTACTGTAATTTGTAAGTATTTATTAGCCAGTTTGTTCAATTAACTCTTTTGTTAATGTTCTCTATTGACCTTCAAGAACCAAGGCATATATTAATTATTAATTACCTCAGGTTGTGAAAACCCAGTAAAATTGTAAAATGTATCTACATTTTCCCAACGGCTCTGTTCAGAGCCAACATAATATTTCACAATTGTAAATTTTCGTTAGTAATAAAGCTCTCTAAACTTAAATAGATGAATTTTCACTTTACTGCTCAGCAAACACACATGACATAGTGGTTAAGGCTCTGGTTACGAAGCAAGCAATCTGTGTTCGAATCCCGCTTTATGTGTAAGTCTGGTTACAAATAGGTGCCAAAGAGGTAGGTAGGTGGTTCAGTTCCCGTACTATTTGAACACAGTCTTGTGACTAAGTGATTTGAACTGGCATTCACATGTTCACATGATGTATGTGTATTCTTATTGTGTGTAGAACTTGAGCACAAACTAAACACACACTGCCATTCCCCCACTTCATATTAAAACTTTCTCATATAGGCCTAAATATAGGCATGGTCTACGTGTTAGTTTACTTTCTATATCTGATGTAATGCTTTGAAAAGCTGGTGGAAGAGACGATCCCCTTTGCTGTCAGAACCCTGTCTCAAACTGACATCACATGGCACGTGCTGCGCCGCAAGGTGCAAGCCTGCTTGCTCTTACACAAAATAAAGCTGCTGCTGTCTGCTGTTGTACTTTTTCAGTTCAGTCTGATTAGATAAAATTATTTTAGTAGGTTGAATATTGGGCAAGTTTATAGTTTACGACTCACCCTGCTCCCCTTTCCATCAGCGTGGTCGCCTTCCCCACCGGCCTGCCTGCATGCTCGCTTCACCTCACCGCCTACCGCTCATCTTCCCCGTTATAGTGCATGCCGACTGCTACTAAGCGCCGGTAATGCAGCTTGCTGTGTTAAGCCCGCAGCTTGCTCTAATAATTGCAATTACCATGTCACCGAACAATTAAAAAAATACCCTTGTACCAAACATCATATTTCACGATCTTTAAACACCGATTTGAAAGAAAAAATTTCACGATAACAAAAGACCCTTGCACCATACATAATATTTCACAATTTTTAAAAACGATTATAAAAAACAAAATAAAATTTCACAAATTATAGAAAATATCGAACAATTAAAAAATACCCTTGTACCAAACATCATATTTCACGATCTTTAAACAGATAAAATAATATTTCACAATAACAAAATACCCTTGCAACACCAACAAACATAATATTTCACAAATTATAAAAAAATAATAATTCACGATAAAAAAATACAAAATGCCAAAAACCCTTGCAACAAACATAATATTTCATGCCAACAGGATATTTCACAATTATATATATATATAAAATCGAAATTTACATAATATTTCCCAATTTTAAAAAACGCCGTGTTATGACATAAAACATGGCTTAACTGATGCAGAAAAATTCCCTTGCACCAACACTACTCTTTTCATAACAAACAAACCATATGAAAATTAGAAAACCCGATTCTTGCGTTAACACTAGCTAACGTCGCTATAACTCGCTATAATAACTAAAATATATCGGAACTTCCTTCAGTGCTCAACTGTCATTCGTGGCGTAACGGATAAATCTCTTGGCTACGATGCTAAGGGTCTTGCGTTCGATCCCCGTTCGACCCAAAATTTAATGTTAGGAATATGTCTCGAATAGGTAGGTAGGGTGAAGAGGAGGTGAGAGGAAGAGACGGGAAAGAAAGAGAAGAAGAGAATAAAGGAGAAATAAATTATTTTTCTCTTTCACCATTTCCCTACTAGATGCCGCCACCGTCGCTACTCTGCTAGTAGTTCTAATGCCGCCGCTAGGTGAATCTCCCCACCCAAAACCCCTCCTTTCCACGCGGGTCCCGTTAGAGAGTAGTGGTGGGGGACTCAGGTGAGTCGCAATATATATTTTTCCCGAATATTGCAGTTACATTAAATCAGGATTTATGCAGTACCAGTAGTGGTATTGCTTAAAAAAATAAAACAAAATTATATCCTATATAGCCTATAAAATTGGTGGAGTCCAGAAAATTTCTTTGTGAAAAGTTTGTTATTTCAACATTTATTACTTACGACAATTAACTTTATTACCTATGATGAACTATAATTCAGTTAATGAGAAAGGTGGTGATTATTCCTTACATGCACTACCAGCTGAGGTACCGAGCAGATAATAGTATTCATTCTAAGTATTTATTTTGTAAATCATAAGTAATGAAATATTTTTATTGTTCCAGGATGGTCAAGACTTGCCTGGAAATTGATTCATCTGTACAGATTCTAAAGGAATGTCACCATATTGGGGTTCATAGTGGTAATTTATTAAAGCATTTGTCATCTTATCTTTGTATGCCATTGTCTTTTTAGTTCTGTTGCAAGAATGCTTATGATTCCACGGATTACTATATAATATCACAAACTCTGCCTAATTCAGGTGGTAGAGCATCACCATGGACAGCTGAAGGTACCAAGTTTAAGTCTTGGGATTTCTGTTAGGAAATGCATTGCTTCAACTGTGAACAAGGCATCTAGGCCTGATAACTTAATTTATTCTCAAGTACAAAAATAATCTAGAAGAATAGGAAAATGAACTTTTGGAGAATTCAAGAACTTGTAGCAAGGTAGCATAAGATTGTGACAACTGGTGAAAACAATACTTCTTAAACAAGAAATTACAGAAAAGACTTCAATCTGAGAGACCTGCCAATCCCTGGAATATGTTAGATTTACCGTGTAAATAATCAGTTAAGATTATTGGTCATAAGAAGCGAAGACATAATAAAAGAATTGTTCTTTACCATCAGGATTTGCCATAGGGATGGGATATCAATTTTTGTTTATGATAACTAGGGCCCGGATTTGAAGGTTTTAACCAATTTTTTACCCCAGCTTCCTAATTAGAATGTTTTAACGTACTTTTCAGTTCCATGCCCCTTGCTTCCGAATATAGGAAACTTATAGAACCTAAACAAGGGCTAAATCAGCAAAAGGGGTTAATGAGGACTGAGAAACTGGGGACTAAAGAGGACTTTTGCTGAAAAAACTAGGGGCTAAAGAGGACTTTTACAGAAAAACACGATTTTTAAATAGGTTTTTCCAATTAATGCAAAGGAAAATAAATATGTGAATTTGTGCATTTTAAGAAAACGCATATTAAAAATAAATTTATGCAAGGCACTGAAATTAACAATGTATATGTCAATTTGTCGCTTGTCTTGGTAACTCAAAAATGTGTCGCCTCACAGTCGGAGGAAATGAAACTTGAGCCATCTGCAATACTTTGAAATCTGATATTAATCCAATGTCGTTTCAGCTTTAAAATAACAAGTTGCCGACCAACGACAGAGAAGTGTATTAACGGAACAAATTCGTGACACTCCAGTCTACTTATTTTTATAGATCGGAAGTGAATTGAGTGGTGTATTGAATAATTGTATCATTAATGGGTAAATATCTCAATTGATTATGCCGATATAAGGATTAGTTACTTGTTTATTTTATTTAAAAAAAACTAGAATAACTGTGTCAAAATTGTAATACAATTTTTGGTGTTAATATTAGTGTACATTATGTTTTATTAAGACGGCTAAAATAGTTTTCTTTAATGCCTAAAAAGGGCTATTCCATAAAAATAAAAGGCTAAATTACCTTTTATAAAAGCCTAAAAATGATAACCGATATTTTAACATTAATATTTCAGTTCCAATAGTAATAAATTTTTCTTAAAAACTGGCAAAATCATTTTGGCAATAACAAGTTAAAAATTAACCAAATGAAGAGTATAACATATTGAACTGACATCTATCAACGTTTAATTGCTTTACACTTACTTTCAGCATTTCTGGTTGTCATTTTGAGTTTTGCTGTTACATGGTTGTCTCAGTTACACTTACTCGTCAGAAGTAACCGATATTTTAACATTAATATTTCAGTTCCAATAGTAATAAATTTTTCTTAAAAACTGGCAAAATCATTTTGGCAATAACAAGTTAAAAATTAACCAAATGAAGAGTATAACATATTGAACTGACATCTATCAA
This sequence comes from Ectobius pallidus, assembly GCA_964059195.1. NCBI lineage: Eukaryota > Metazoa > Arthropoda > Insecta > Blattodea > Ectobiidae > Ectobius > Ectobius pallidus. The sequence continues at coordinate 108,634,089 of CAXKWD010000003.1, read as the reverse complement.
CGTTTAATTGCTTTACACTTACTTTCAGCATTTCTGGTTGTCATTTTGAGTTTTGCTGTTACATGGTTGTCTCAGTTACACTTACTCGTCAGAAGTAACAACAAGCAATGATGCCAAACCATTCCCTAAATTGCTATAGAGTAAAAATTTGCATTAAACGACAGTAGGTTTGTTCCTAGAGCACTCAGAACCCATGAAAACACGCAAGTGCACATTGTCAGTTTCCATTCGTTGTGCAGTGAAACAATCACGCATGAAATATGTGTTAACGAATACGAAGAAAAAACCATATGGAAACAGAGATGGCTGCCCTGCTTCAACCAGCATGTGCACCAATTTGAACATTGCCGACCAATCAAAAGTTGGCACATGGAATCCCAGCCCCATCTCATAGACTATAAACACTGTTGCAGAGCAGAGTACCGAGCCAGTTAACAGCCAGCCGCCGATTAGAACGCTTCGCCCGAGACTCCACCGCCACTGAGGATGTCTGCCATAGTTGTGGACGAAACGTTTGGCACATCAGTGTCAACTGGACCATGGCCTACAAGCCCGGATAATGTTTTTAATATTGACTCCAGCTGTGAAAGCCTACAATGATTTATAAATCGCCTCTACATGGAGGAGATATACCAACTCATTCGTAAATGGAGGGTCTACGGAAGAAGAAAGCTCAACAGCTATGCTCCTAATGTTTTTACTATATTGCTGGGATAACCATATTATTAAAAAAATTTATACGTCAGAATCACATCTTCTCTACAAAGTTGTTGCACCACATCTATGATCATTTGGAAAAAGCACTGCTTCAAGAAAGAATACACCAGGCCTGCTGGGAAATAGCCTTAATGGATAAGGAACTATATGAACTACATCTAAAGATCAGTAACAACATCCATGTGGACGATTGGAATAATATTGACCACATCACATACAATACAATGACAACAGTAAGACACTGCCTCTTGGAAAAACAAATTCAGAAGTAGGACTGATCAACCAAAAACAGTAAAGCTTCAACAGTGTTTGACATACAACACATGGTAATAAACTTATCAGATAAACAACTGTCCACGGAAGGAACCTCGTTAATGGCTAAGGGTGGTAATTTTGCAGTTTGTACCACCAACAATATGTATAAAAGACACAATCTCCAGGATTGAGTCTGGAATACGATCATTGTCTACAGATGTAGCAAAAGTTATCTGAAGGCAAAACCTCCTAACCATAACCTTTCCAGTGCAGAAAGAGCAGCATTGAAAAATTTAAACAGAAACTAACAGCTGATAAAGGTAAAGCGACCATGGTCCTAAATAAAGATGACCATGTCCATAAAGTAAGGGACATCCTAGACCCGGAATCCTACTGTAAGCTCCACATGACCCCATGGCACACATGTTATACCGCATCCGAATCTTCCATCCCAGAAGATATACAATGTTCTATCAAGAAATCTAAAGCCTCTATCCCAGAAGATATACAATGTTCTATCAAGAAATCTAAAGCATTAGCACCAAGACTATATGGATTACCGAAAATCTATAAACCTGATGTTCCACTACGACCCATTGTTAGTGCCATTGACTCACCGACATACTCTGAATCCAAGTACCTATGTGAATTACTCGAACCTCACATAGACAAGACCGACACCTACATCAGGGATTCTGCACACTTTGTTGAAAAATTGAAAACTCTAACTTTACGACTACATGAGCTGCTTGTCAGTTTCAACATGGTTTCCTTACATTTACATTTATAAAACAACGTGGTTTCTCGGACTTGCCAATCAACCATGGACGAAGTTTTTCACTGCCATCTGCATTACATACAAGAACAACTGTTAGGCGTTGTTTACTGTGTGCTCCACCATGACACTTGTCACCTTTCATTCCGAGGGTACGGCTAGGAAAAAGATTGTAAAAAAGACCAGTTTCGTCCATGTTAAACACATCACACAAGGCATAATTTTCTCTTACTCAGTCAAAGTCATGCAACCAGTTGTTTGCTCGTTCTTCATCAACTTTATTTGCTTCATCACAAATCACAAACTATGAAATCGAGTGTGTCTTTTGGAACCGGTACAGCCAACCGGAAGAACAACTGAAAGCTTGAATGTCTAAGCTTTTAGCAATGTCATTTGCTTTTGACCGAATTATAGGTCCACTTAAAGATACATTAGAAGCTTGCATATGGTTGAACCATTCTAAAAGTAATGTTTCGATGTCTTCATACTTAGCAGTAAGAAGCCACTTAGATTTGTTCCCGGAACCTGATGTGCTGGCATTAAGAATTTTTTCATGATCTTTAATTATTGTGGATAAGGTAGACTTGGCAATTCCAAACTGTTCAGCAATAGTTGTTTTCTTCATTGCACCACGATCTACTTCCGCTAGGATTATTAGTTTTGTTTGCAGGTCTATTCTTGTCTGTTTCCTCTTGGCCATGATTAGAGGTTACTGCTTACAAGTTTTAATGCAACGTATGATGAGATCGTACTGGTTATGTTTAAATTAACAGAAGAATAAAATAAGAAACGTTATAACCTGATTGTTGGTGGCACGATGCTCCAAATTGTCGAGCGATTGCACCAGCTAGTGTTAATGTTAATCCAAATACTCGTAGCCATTCACATAAGTAACCGGGAATTTAATAAAGGTTTGTGTTTCACTTCATTTCTTGCATGCCTAGCGAAGGAAGAACAGGAAATAACAATTTGAAAAGCTTTGGAAGTTTGTGTTAAATGACATTTCAAGATTCAAGGGACAGAAAAACAGTTCGCAGTTCGTGGTAACCAAAATTCGCGTTAACCGACAAAACTTTCAATCAAACTGGATCAATCAAATCTTTGTTCTTGTTAACAGAGTGTTCATCATAAGGGAGTTCATGTTAATGAGGTTTTACTGTAGTAAAATACTAATTGATACACGTAATAAACACTGATATATGTGGTGTGTATTCGCAGACATTTTAAACATTATTTATTTTCTATATCAAATGCATATTTAGCCTATACCATCATATTCAAAATTTATTCAAAATCAAAAGAAACACGAAAACTTCCTGTCCAGAATAGATGAGAACTTGAGAATCGATAAGACCTAATTCTCTTTACTTGTCATTCCTCATTCTTTCTTATTCCTTTTATTATTGGTATGCTAGACCATCGTTACATGATTTTCATTTCTAGTTATGAGACAAAATATTGTTAAGAACATTTCATTGCATGACAAAGCAGAATATAAAGGCAGAGAGCCTATCAATCTATTTTAAATTTAAAAATTATCATACGTTAAAGTTATGTAGCCTATTAAATTGGCAACGCTATTATCACAATGAGGCTGTCAATCTAACTTGGCTATTTAGAAATCACAGAATTTATATTTTGATCTCAGATGCAATAGAAGGAAGGCTACACTAAGGGCCGGTATGACGACCTCCAGATATCGTATTTATCTACCAGATAGAGAACCTATCTGGAAGTTGGCCAAGAATTGCGTATTATGGTCTCCTGACAAAGTCTGTATGGGAAGACAACTTCCAGATAAGCTAGCAGCAGGATGGAGTGGCTGACAAAGTACTGACTGCTAGTTAGGGATCTTGGTTGAAACAAGATGGCGCAAGCCGAAAGCTTCCTAGCCATCTGAATTTTAGAACTGATGCCGGAAGATTTAATTTACATAAAATTGTCATTTTATGCTCACATATGAATGAAATAGAATTGAACAAATAGATTAATGCACTTAAAACGATATGTTGTTATGTAATTTAATTGTACAAATACAAATCCGAGCCGCCGCACCTAGCGGAGGACTACCAAACTACAACAAACACACCTCTCTGCTCAGCGATGTAAGGACCATTTTACAAATTTTTACTGCGTTCTTGCCGGTAGCAGATCAGCGGTGGTATTACACGGCATCTTCCAGTTAAGCTATCTGGAAGTCACGTATCTGGAGGATTTGTCAGCATGTGGTAATACAGGCCCTAACAGTAATGTACACATTTAATTTAATTTAATTTATTTGTACTTGTAATTTACTCTATTTTTAAATGGCCCATAACATCATCTCGATGCTCACGGCAAATTTAATATTACCGGTACCTAATTTAAAAATTAAAGAATATCCAATCGCCTCACTGCATATAAATATTCATAGATTGATAACATATTACTGCAAGTTGAGTACAGTCGGTCAAATAAAAAACGTCGGGACTCGTATGCAGTTAAAATTAAAGTTTTCACGCATTAGTTCACAAGTTTCCTATAAAAACATTAAATACAGGCCATTCTCGGAACATATGAGGCCATGCGACAGGAGGGAAAAAATGAAGAACTAAGGGAAAAAATTGAACAACGCCAAAACCGCAACACACGATATTCGACTTAATGTATTGTCATAATTCATTTTGCTTTGTGTCATCGCCACATACAAATGCTAAAGTGATAGAAAGTGTAGTTAGGGCTGTAATTGACCTGCATTTTTCGGCCTCTGAAGCAGCGAGAACGTTCCATATTTATGAAAGAGCAGCTCGGATGTGGGAACTTCACTATAATGCGACCGGAAGTTTTCACAGGGATCTGGCCAGCCGCGTATTTCGATGCTAGATGGTTGCAAAAGTTGAACGTAAGTTATTGATTTTGCACTACAAATACCGGTGTTATAAAATAAAATCTTTAAAAAATGCTCCTTGAATAATCATATTCCTTGCGAATTTATCAATTATTAATATTATAAAAATTTGCAACCAAGAATATGGCGGATTTGAGGCATATAGCCACAGCCTTCTATACATGTTTGTTTTGGAACAAAACTGACCAAATAATCAAGAAAATACATGGATAGACAAGAGGCGTGTGTGAACCTAACCTTAAGTCTTCCTGTACATGCGCATATGCTCGTTCGTGATACTTAATCAAATACCGCCCGACGTTTTTTATTTGACCGACTGTACAAAGCAATGTTGTCTATATCGGAAATATCTCACAATATTTATTAGTTAATCCTTTTTTGTGTTATTTAGAGCCTATCTCCTGTAATTTTTCTTTTGTCTTATTGACGCATAAACATTCAACAGTGAGTCCCACGCAAGAGTTGGCCAATGACGTGGATTTCTGTATCACGGTGGGCACAGCTCCAACTCCCAAGCGATGGGTGCAATATCTACACAAACAAAGCCGCGAACAGTGTAATGGTTCAAGTTCTCACATTTACAGTTAGAATTACAATGAAAATAACCACATACCTCATCACAAGAGATGTTGGAAATGTCTTCTTCCTGCATCCACACAACACTGGCACCTTTTTAGGAAATTTTCTTTCACGCGCATAAGTTCAGCTTCCGAGATTGAGTTTATTTATCTTGTGATGTTGCCTTTAAGTTCTTCTAATGTAACTTTATTTTTCAAGTTTCCCCATAAATAATAGTTAGAAGAACTTAAAGACAATGTCACAAGAGAAATTAACTCAATCTCGGAAAATTTCCTAAAAAGGTGCCAGTGTTGTGTGGATGCAAGAAGAGGACATTTCCAGCGTCTCTTGTGATGAGGAAGGTGGTTATTTTCATTGTCATTCCAACTGTAACTGTGAGAACCTGAATCATTACACCGATCACGGCTTTATTTGCATAGATCCCTTGGGAGTTGAAGCTGTGCCTGCAGCGACGCAGAAACCCGCGTCATTGGCCACCATTTGTGTGGAACTCTCTGTAGAACATCCCAGTAAACAAGGAAGTATGTATAGTACCCTTGTATAGTAGCCTTGTGTCCACTATAAAAGTAGAAAATTGCAAACATATTTTTAGGATTTTTATGTCTGGGAAGATGGAATGCTATTTAAAAGCATGGTACCAGCAGACAACTGGAAAAACAAGTGATGAACGGCTAGTACGGCTAGTACACCCACACTATCTGTCGGAGAAGTTTGGCAGGCTACATCCTTATTGGAAACTTGTACATTCCTACCTCCTCATCAGTAACAATAATGTTTATTGCCAAAGATTAGACTGCTTGTTTCATATATCTCGTCAGGATTTGCAATTCTTGTACTTGGGGGGGGGGGGATTCACTGTTCATTAGAACCATGCTGCATGGTAAAAAGTGGAAAACTCCATTCTTGCCAGATTACATACAGCCCAGTCAAATGTTACAAAAAAAATGCGTGAACCTACATTAAATGGAGTATTAATGACCTTTGGAGGGGAGTTTAGGACCATTACTGGGATCACAAATCCAGATTTGCAACCCTCAGAAACTTATGCTTGCTGAATGGCGGTCGAAATAAACTTTTTTTCGGACTTTGTTCGGTTTTTCGACAATATCTCCTAAACTATGCGTTTGTTGAAAACAATCTTTCTTAACTTTTGAAAGTAAATTAAATTTTATAAAATATGGAATCAAAATCGTTTTTGTTAGTTATATAGTTACCGAGATACGACTTTTCAAACATTGGCCTTTTTTTTCTTTCAAAAAGTTGAAATTTTAAGTTTTCTTCGTGTTTCGAACTGAATACCGGCAAAATGACACGTTCTACCGAAAAGTCAAGAGAACATAAGTTGTAGGCAATTTAATAATATTTAATTTGAGCTATAGTTGGTTCTTGTAGCTCAGATAGTCTCGTCATAAATGACAAAAACCGAAAATATGAAGAAATGCTTTTTTGGGTGAAAGTTGAGTAACATAGTTTCCTCCACCAACACCTTAATTTTTTTGGTAACATGTTGGCAGATAATGTCTTATAACTGTGTATAGAAACTATTTGTGTGTATATGTGTCTATGGGAGATGGATTTTGCCAGAAAAAATATTTAAGCGGAATATTTCATAAAAAATGTATTTACTTTTAAACCAACAGGCATATTTAAACCGTGTGTGAGGTTCCTGGTATGGGATGGTATGAGACATGGGAAGTCGAGGGTGGGGTGATGTCTTCATCCTCACTTGAAGAACTGTCATTCTAGGGTGTGGGCACTTTGCATTTCAGCCCAGTTTTGCAGCAGCTGCAGCCCCCAGCGCAGCCCATCTTCCACTTGCACGAGATCAGTTGTTGCAGAAGGGTTTTGGGGTTGGTTCAACTTCCATTGCAATTGGAGTAAGCCCCAACTCGTCCAACTTCCACCCCAATCCGTGAGTTTTTTCCACCCTAACCACTTTTGTACCTGCGAAAAAGTAGAATGAAAATTAGTTATTCTATAATATTTCAAAGCATACACATGGTGTACAATGAGAGTGTATAAGTGAACAACGAAATTTAAGAACATAATGATAGGAAATGTACATAGACATACCTGGTGATACATACAATAAGCATGATATTTTGCAGCATCTGTGGTTGGTGACAAACGGGAGAGGTTGACTTTGGCTGTCAGGTCGTTGAGGGTGGTGTCAGTCGCTCCTTCATTTACTGCGACGAGATACTTCTCCCCAGCTGCAGCTATTTCATCGTGACTCACATCTGGGCGGAGGAAGACTTCTGCTTGCCTGAATAGTGCTGGGTTCTTGAAGAAGGTTTGACAAATTGGTTTTCCCCTGCCTGAGAGGGGCCCGGGAGGGTAATCAGAATTTCCGGTGGTGAACAATGTAGATGAATATTGGACGTCTGACTCCCCTCTTCTGGAAGTAGATGTGTTTTTTGGAACTCAAACCAACTAATAACACGAGCAGGTCCACATTTTCCACGATGATTACAACCTTCTCAGAAGAGTCAGCTTTGGTGATGGCAGCTCTAACAATGTCAGCATCAGCATCCTCTTCTGTCACCTCAACACCGTGCTGCTCAAATCCAGTTTTCAGTAGCTCTATCAGCCCATGCTTATTAGGGTTCGTCCAGACAGGGCGCGATAAAATCGTGTGTTGCGTTCTATACGTTACAAGCGGCTTACGCGTTTCCCGCTTATGCAGTCAAATGAATGATCATTCTATTCAATGGCCACACAGGCAATCGTGCGTCATTAGAGTGCGATACGAGAATCGCTATACTCTCCAGAAAGTCAAAGTAGTTTGATATTTTATCGCTTAACAAGCAACGTCAGTCGAGAGTTGCTGTTAGTAAGGAACACGTGCACCATGTTTTGATCCTTTCTTCATTTCCTGATAATGCACATTGCTCCTATTTACAGCCGTCTAGGCCTATTATTCCTAGAACAATATTACAACAAAATTATTTCAAATTCAATCAGAAAATATACTTGCAAAAAGATGGAGTAGCAATGGGTTCACCGCTCTCTGGAATACTCTCAGAAATATTTTTACAAAATATAGAAGAAAAGCATATACCGAATCTCATTAGTAAACACGATATAACTACATACTACAGATACGTAGAGGACATTTTTATAATATGTAAAGAATCAAAAACTAACGACATACTAGAAGATTTCAATAACCTTAATAAAAAGTTAAGCTTCACGCACGAAACTGAAAAAAACAAAACCTTAAATTACTTGGATCTAAATATAACAAGAAAAAATAACACACTTATTTTCGACATATATAGAAAACTGACATTCACAGACACAATAATTAACAAGAACTCAAACCATCCCCATAGCCATAAAATGGCAGCATTTAATAACATGATTCACAGGTTGCTTAATATACCGATGAATAAACGACAATATAATAATGAACTTAATACAATCTTACAAATTGCTACCAATAACGGTTACAAAAAGAAAACAATCTGGCAACTACTGAAAAAACGAAAAAGCTTGCACAAAAAAAAAGAACTAGTCACTTAACTCCAATCAATGAAGATAAAAAGGAAAAAAGGAAAAAATATGTCACTTTTAACTACACTGACAAAAAAGTATATCAAATTACAAAAGTATTTAAACAAAATGATATCAAAGTAGCATATAAAACCAATAATACAATAAAAAACAAACTATATAGGTAGCTCTAATAACAACAACATAGATAAATATAACGAGAATGGGGTATATAAACTTAAATGCAGTAATTGTGACAATGTATATATAGGGCAGACAGGACGAAAATTCAAACTAAGATATCAAGAACATGTACAGGACTATAAATCTAAAAACTGGAAATCAGCGTATGCCAAACATCTTCTAGATAAAACACATTCACTCAACGCAATAGAAAATACACTAGAAATTATACATAGACAGGATAAAGGACCTAAACTAAATACATTAGAGTCCCTGGAAATATATAGAAATAAACATAAAATTATAAATGATGATACTATTGATTACAACCCGTTATTCAAGCTGATTTCAGAACACACTCAACCGGTATAAATTAATAACATCCTAAGATCAAAGGTTCAGTTCTTAATAAACTCTGTAGAGATGCAGTCTCCTTCTGCAAACTCAAGGTTAGTAACAATTCTTGCGTGGCTAAATTTCATATTTACAACATTTGATTATTCATTCCTCTTACTGTTTTATATTTATTTTTGCTTAGGATCTGAGGATGGCATATATGTATGCCGAAATGCATCATCATTTCTCTCCATGTAACATATAACCACATCAGCATATTGGGATTGCAGCCGAAAAAGAGCACTTATAAACATATACAACATATTTTATCTGGATCGAAGCACATTTTACTAGCCAGCATTTGCCAAATCAACATTAGTTTTATTTATAGCTGAATAGAATCAGCGTTTCAGAAAATACGAAACCTATGGTTGAATAATATCTACGTAAGGAAACATAAGACGCCTATTTGATAAAATAGGAAGTTTTAATCTAGTTTTTATCCATAAACAAAAACTGATATAAATACAGGTCATAAGAAAATCTAGTTTTATATAAAGTTTTACTAAACTATGACTGTTCCATTTTGCATGGAGTTTTAATATAAATGTTTCACTATATGTGATAAATATCAATAGACTGATTTTAATTTTTAGTGGTTTTAAATTAATGTCGTACACTTTGTACAAGTGATACTTATTAATAAATTTTAATTGTAATATGTAAAATGTGAAAACTATCTCAATTTCATTTGATTGTAATCTGGATATGTTTTAATTTTAGCCAATGTACATATTTACAAATCTAACTTAAATAAGTTAATAAAAAGTGTGCAAATAAATACTGTAATTTTTAAAAACTTTTTCGAAGCAAATCCCAAAAAATATTAGTTGGTGTTGGGTTACATAAGTTTTTGAGGGTATAAGGTGGACATACAATCCTTTAAATTTTACTACTATTATTCCGCCTCGATAGGTGTTTCTTCCTTGTGAATTAAAATGTGCAATTTAACGTTTTAAAATAAAAACTTACCTGATAGTTACCGGTACAACTAATCTTTCCTCTGTTGAAATAGATCTTCTGTAATTCAATTCCTTCTTTTCCAGTTTCTTCTCACTCGCCTTCAAAATCAACTTGAATGTACTTTTCGACATCCGACAGTACTCATAAAACTTTTCCGAATACTCACATAAATTTTGAAATAAGGTATGGTATTCCCCATATTCCAGTCTTCGTCTGTTAATTTTATGAACCCACTCTCTCTCTCTCTGGTATATCATCTAGTTTCCACGACAAATTCTCACTATTCTCACTCTTTGATAGCGTCATTCTACTGTAGCAGTGAGCGAGTTTCCAACACGCGTCTTCTGTTTGGCCAGTATCGCTTATCGTTCAACTCGCAACGTATCGCAAAAACAGCTTCTCGCTAAAACATATCGCACTACTTTATCGCTTTCTGTCTGGCCGTAGACTTAGTGTCGTTCGATAAGAACTTCTCTTGCGTGATGTTGGTAGTTGAAGCTGATAGGGCAATATCACTGCAGTTGAGGGCGGAGTATCGTCTGAGACGTTCAGCGCTGGTACTTTTTTGAGAGGCGTCCTCCAGGTATCCATCGAAGACAATGGGTTACATCTGTCCCACTGATGAGTTTTGATGCCACACACATTTGTGGAGCAAGCAGCCACCATCGAGCACGATGTGGATATTGTGGATGTTGATAGTGAGGGATGTGAAACACGAATATAGAGCTGCCTTAGTTCCCTTCCTCACTCCAGCTTCGTTGAAAAGAGACATTGGGTAAGGGGGCAATTCATACTTGTAGTGGGCTTTCAACTCTGCGTCGGATTTTTATGGTAATGCTAAGGCGCTGAAATATTGTGAGAGGGTCAACTTCAATCTTCTTATTAGTGACTTGTATGGAATGATTGACGCTTGCCAAGGTAACAACTTGCAACGATGGTAATAACTTTGTCTTTACGTTTGAATCCAACTTTCCCAAATGTCTGGTTTTCTATGTTAACTACGCCTTCTTTTCCCAGTTCCTTGACAATTTAACAATTGACTTCATAGGATCCAACAATCCCACTGCTAATAGAAACTATTTTGTCAGTAACGGGGAACTGATCTCGTGCAAGTGCAAGATGGGCTGCGCTGGGGGCTGCAGCTGCCGCAAAACTGGGCTGAAATGCAAAGTGCCCACACCCCAGAATGACAGTTCTTCAAGTGAGGATGAAGACCACCCTCAACTTCCCAGGTCCCATACCAGGAACCTCACACATGGTTTAAATATGCCTGCTGGTTTAAAAGTAAATACATTTTTTATGAAATATTCTGCTTAAATATTTTTTTCTGGCAAAATCCTTCTCCCATAGACACATATACACACAAATAGTTCCTATACACAGTTATAAGACATTATCTGCCAACATGTTACCAAAAAAAAATTAAGGTGTTGGTGGAGGAAACGATGTTACTCAACTTTCACCCAAAATAGCATTTTTAATCTTTTCGGTACAGTAGAACCCCGATAATTCGAGCTAATTGGGGCTGAAGCTACCTCGAATTACAAAAAACTCGGATTATGTGGAAACATCACTAAATCAATGGATAAATCATAAATAAATGTTTAATGAGCACAATAATGGTTTAAAAAATCAATAAATAAACAATATAGTAGGCCTACATACCTGTGTTACGCCTGTATGTATATTGGTAAACATTTCCAATTTGCTACATCGGCATCCTTTAAGGATTAAGTCATTGTCTGACTCTTAATTAAGAGAGTAGCGCCGCTTTCCCATTCCACTCCATTAATGGAGTGGAACGGGAAAGCGGCGCTACTAGGAAAACACTTTTAATTACCATTGTTGCTGAGTAGGGATTACTGTAACAATACAGTATTCTTTTCTGAAAGGATTTATGCACCGTATGATTGACACGAGGTCCCGACAATGAAAGATCGGTTTCTGTCAATCTGTAATAGAAATGCAACAGCAGTCTGAAGCCAATGTTATTTCTGTGTATTATGAACCCTAAGTGGGACAGTTTTACCTGCATTTTTGTACATGGAAAAATTGAAAGAAAGCTAAAAATGTTACACATTCGGAAGTGCGTAAAACTTACATGCAGACAACGTATAAAAACGGGATTTTACTCTAATTTTATGGAAAATTTTAATTTTCTTAAGACCAGCTCAAATTACACGGAACCCCGAAATACGGGCTCGTTTTACCGAGGCTCTACTGTATTTGTCATTTATGACGAGACTATCTGAGCTACAAGAACCAGCTATAGCTCAAATTAAAGCTTATTAAATTGCCTACAACTTATGCTGTCTTGACTTTTCTGTAGAATGTGTCATTTTGCCTATATTCATTTCGAAACACGAAGAAAACTTAAAATTTTAACTTTTTGGAAAAAAAGGCCAATCTTTGAAAAGCCGTATCTCGGTAACTATATAACTTACAAAAACGATTTTGATCTCATGTTTTATCAAATTTAATTTACTTTAAAAAAGCTAAGAAAGATTCTTTTCAACAGACTCATAGTTTAGGAGATATTGTCGAAAAAAACTGAAAAAAGTCCGAAAAACCCGGTTTATTTCAACCGCCATTCAGCGAACACAGGTTTTTGAGGGTTGCAAATCTGGATTTGTGATTCCAGTAATGGTCCTAAACTCCCCTCCAAAAATCATTAATACTCCATTTAATGGAAGTTCCGATGTAAAATTTGACTGGGCTAATAGTTCATCAAGAAATAACTTAATTTTCTGGTTGATTTTCTCCTTTAAGTCGTGATTTCTTTTTATCAGTCCTTAATGTAACAGCTGAAAATTGGGATCCAGAGGTACAATCATTTTGTGATCAGGATTTTCTAAAGTTATTTTGCAGAGTATATTAAGTTATCTTCCAGATAATTAGATGCCTATTCATCACAAGTAAAATCAAGAATTTAAAAATAAATAGTGGTAATAATTAATTACATTAATTTTGTTTCTTGGAATGTTTTGGAATCATTCAATTATGTTAACATACTGGTCTGGGGGTAAAAATGCATACTTTCTATGTTGTATAATAGTATAACATTTTCTCTCTTCCAGATATGATCACCTAGAATTTTGAAGTTTTTTAGAGGATGATTCTATTCATGGGTAAGTGTGCTAAGGTTGTTGAAGATTCTCCTTGCTTTTGTTACTACCTGTGATGTTTTAAGATCCAGTTAATGATAATGATTATTACTTACATGCATTATCAGCTGAGATACTGAACAAATAGCTGTATAGTTATTATTTATCGTGTAAATCAGAGTTGATGAAATGTATATTACTGTTCCAGAATGTTCATTCTTAGTAGTGACGAGATGCATCCCTACTCTTGCAAAGGAACTTAATTTGGGTAAGCTCAAAACCTCCAAGTAATACTTATTTTTTAAATGCTGATCCTCTTATCTTGGCATGCCACCACCTTGTTTGTCCGTGGTGCATGAATGCTTTCAAGAGGTAAATAAAACATGTGAATGTAATGCCTTCGGTGTCCACTTCAATCACTGAGTGGATTCCATCCTCCTCATTCTCTACAAAGAACTGGGTTATTATTTTTTGCGAAGTAAAAGGAGAAGAGGCCGCCCTAAGCGCAGATGGGCAGATGAGTTCTAGACATCAGCCAGCACAGACTGGATCATCGGGGACAGAGTTCAATGGAAAACCCTAAGCAAAGTAGTAGTTCAGTGTAGTGAAGTGTAATATAGGGTGCGGCAGAGGAAACGGACGTTTTTCAAATAACCATAACTCAGAAGATTTTCAAGTTAAACAAAATTTAATTGCACAGAAATGTAGCTTGTATAATGCAGTTTCTATTGACTATTTCAGAATTACCTCCGAAAAATAACGTCCGTCAGGTGACGACCTTTTTCTGTATACACTCCTGTAACCTTACTTCGAAATTCTGCATTGCTCTTCCCAACATTTCTTCCTCGACATTAGTGATTTCTACACGAATGAACTCTTTTAGTTATTGGATGTTGCGGGGTTGTTTAAGTAAACGTTTGATTTGAGGTAACCCCACAAATGATAGTCACATATGGACAAGTCAATGTCGCCTAAACGGGAGATCACATGTTAAGGAAACATGTCGCGAACCACTTGCATTGATGCTCTCGCAGTATGCGCTGTGGCACCATCTTATTGGAACCAAATTTGCTGCATGTTGACTCTTCGTCTGCATAGTTCCGGAAGCAGGAACCTGTTGAGCATTTCAATGTAGCGTGCTGAAGTCACTGTCACTGTGGTATGGTCCTCTTCAAAAAAATAAGGACCGATGATTCCAAATTTAGCAACACCACACCACACTGTTACTGGGTATACCCAGAAGAAGGCCACAACATGAGGACCGAAACGTCGGTTTTAGACATGATGACACGGCGCCACCCGGACAGTCAAGGTTATTATTAATGAGATTGCCTGTTAGAAAATTCCATTGTTGCGTCACTTGACGGCATTTATTTTTCGGAGGTAAATCTGAAATATTCAACAGAAACTGCATTATACAAGCTTCATTTCTGCGTAATTAAATTTTGTTTATCTTGAAAATCGTCTGAGTTATAGTCATTTGAAAAACGTCCGTTTCCTCTGCCGCACCTTGTATAGTACTAACGTTAAAGAGGTAGATCATTTTTACTAAACACGGAATGGCTCCCCATGTAAGCAGTGACAGAGCCACCCCTATGTAAGCAGGAAGCCCTTGCTCTCAAGGGATTTTATGGGCTTATTTTATTTTATTACAGGTAGAAAATATTTCAAATAATAGTTGTCCCTTTTGACTCCTCACTAAAGGGTGAATTCTTTTATTTTTCAGGTTTGATCCCCCGAATCCAAAATTCTTTGAAGGCTGACCGAGTATATACCAAGATATAATAATCCTTTATTGCAACCAAATGGTCATACTATGATGAATGGAGCAACGGTGGAATGACAGGGGAGACAGGAGCGCCCCAAGAAAACCTGCCCCGACCCCATTTTGTCCACCACAAATTCCACATGGATCTATCGAGTGCGATCCTGGGTCCCAGCGGTGGAAGGCGAGCTGTCTAATAACCCAGCCAATACATCATTTTTATGTAAGTTAATACTATTCATGTTGTTTACTGGTACTTTTCCACCCTTTTCTGTTATTACCTATGATGTACTTGGATCCAATTAATGAGGATTATGATTATTACTTACATGCACTACCATCTGAGGTACTTGACAAATATTAATCTCATGCTTTTTTTTTTTTTTTTTTTTTTTTGTTAACTGGTAATAATAAAATGTATATTGTTCCAGGGTGTAAATTATTGGTGATTGCCTAGAATAGCTTCGAAAGAAACATCAGGATATAGAATTTATCTTGGTAAGCATAATTTCATCTGTTTTAATTAATTTATAAAATCATTAAAGTATGTCAGGTGTACAGTTATTTTCTTTAAAAGAAAAATTACTCAGGATTTTTTCACAGATTTTTTACCTTCTGTGGATAAACTTCTTTGTGCTGTTAATGCAGACTTCGACCTATCTAATTTTAAAATAACATTTTATAACTTATTGTCGACATTATAATGATACATGTGAAAAGAAATGAGGTTAATGTTATAGTATTGTTATAGTTGTGATGATGGTGGATATGAAATATGGCAAAAGGAAATCAAGCATGTAGTGGCAGAGGAAAATAAGATGTGGGAATTTGATTGTGTGTATGAAACTGTAGTCGACAGATTAGTAATCAGTTTAGGTGAAAGTTCGGATGGTGGTTGTGATACGGAAGTGGAGCCAATGTCAGGTGATTCAGATTTGAGAGTTACGCCATTCCCGGAGAACTCTGATTAATGTAACCAGGCTGCCTTCTATATGTAACAGTATTCGTGTAGCACTCATTTTCAGCTTTGAAGAATGAAATACAGCAAATAAACATGTTTCTGTTTTTAATGCATATGACAGCGGAAAGTAGCTCTTGTGGATAGATTATTATGGAAGGAGACTTATGGACTTTCGTTGGCCGCAGGAAAGAGATGACTGATGTAACATATAACCAATCAAATACGTTAAGGGTGGAATGATACAAATGCAATGTTTATATGCACTTGTATTCTCAAAATGAATCGATAATATACGAAAAGTGAAGTTTTATGTAAGTTTTTATAATTATTTCCTTATATAACTTCACTGTGTTAACTTCTAATACAATTTAATATTTAATTTATTATTAAATGAACTTTTTTTTTTACCTGGTTTGTACTGTAATTATTTTAAAACAAAATTTCTACAGTGGTTAAACTAATTTCTTAAAATATGTAATAATATAGTGTGAATTGGCATGACCCAGTTTTTTTGTTTGTTTATGTTTTTTATAATGTGAAAGTCTTCAACGTGTGTGATAATGACAGTTCACTGTATTACCTATGATGAATATGGATCCAATTAATGAGAAAAGTGATTATTATTTACATGCACTACCAGCTGAGGTATTGAAAAATAGTAGTAATAACAATAGTATGCTATTTATGTGATGAATCAGAAGTAATGAAATGTAAATTGTTTCAGGGCATAATGTTTATTTGTGGGCATGATCTGCATACACAATCTCCAAAGGAACTTATGTCCTAGCATTTGTCTTTGGTAAGTACAAAGTCATGAGACATTACTTAGTTTTTAAAATCATTAATCCTCTTATCTTGGCATGCCACCACCTTGTTTGTCCGTGGTGCATGAATGCTTTTGAGAGGTAAATAAAGGTGAATGTAATGCCTTCGGTGTCCACTTTAACCACTGAGTGGATTCCATCCTCATCATTCTCTACAAGGATACCTTGGCTTAACACTTTGACTGCTAATCTCGTCAATTGATGGGATTCAGAAACTTGCAAATGACAGGATCATAATTTTCCATGCATTTTATTCTTGAGTTTTGTGATTTGATGGGATTTTTTCATTGTGCTTATTCCTTTTGATCTTTTAATTTTGTTACCTACCATTAGAGTGTGTTTTCTTTAATTTATTTAGACATTAATGTTATTTCTTTGGAAGCATGTTTGCTGCATGTTTTTATACCTACATTATTGTCGTTAAGCATATATTTGCTAAAAAGTGTTTATTATTTGTAATATTGTAATGTTAGATCATATTTCAGTGTTTTGGATCGCACATCCTTGTAAATATGACTTCAAAATACACTTCTAACCTAGAATTAAATTTTACTGTTCATTTGTTCATTTTTTTTTTTTTTTTTTTATCAGTAATTTATCATGTTTCTATATTATTGGAGTTAAAGATTCTGTTTATGCGTTTAATATCCATTTAAAAGAAAAAGATAAAATTTCAAACTTTCGAACCATATCAGTGTTATTTTTGTATAATATAACTTTTTTAAATTTAAATTTTGAAATATCGCAAAATTTGCCAGCGTTTTTTGGAAGGCTACTACAGAATGACTCAAATTGTTAAGGCTTGCTTTTCTTTCCTCTCTTACCAGAACAGTTGAATTAGAATTCTAAGCTTTCTACTTTTGTGTTAGTGCTTCAAAGAATTTGAATTAAAATTTTTTTCTTGTGAAGTAATTACGAAACAGGCATGGGTGTCGACATGCCCCCAGTCCTGCCATATGCCTGTGGTAGATGACACAGCAATCGGAGGCCTAGTCCCTCCAGGGATGTAGAGCCATGGAGTTTAATTAGTTTTAGTTTAGAAGTAGTTATGATATAATAAAGTATGTCCCATATAGACAGAAAATAATTTAAATACATGGATGTCTTCTTTTGGACCATTTACTAAAATGCAGTTTCCTGTTTCTCTTCCAGGTATAATCCCTAGAATTCAGGAGTTATTCAAAGTGATGGAATATACACTTCTTCATATGTAAGTGTGAAATTCCTCCTTTTTTCATGTTATAGTGAAATGCCAATGTAATAAACTCTCAGAGTAGTATTGTTTTTGTAAGAGTTCAGTTCAGTTGAAAATAGGTTCAGTTTGCCACATGGTGCATTTTAATATGTACAGCATTTTGTGCAGGCATGAAACCCTCCAGATATATTTGTAAGAATATCAAAAGACATTATGCGTCGACAGTCATGGTCTCAGTGTGTAGGGCAAGACCGGGTGACGCGCCGCACCGCACCGGGAGAGTTGCCGCACCCCCTCTTACTCGAACATTTTACGCTAGATACTGCTAGTTGTCGTGATACCATCTCCAGTTCCCTCCCTAGAGTAATTGGATCGCGTGTTTTCATTGTTTGTGGTGTTTATGCCATTGTAATAATGGTATTTATCAGGTAAGTGCACTAGTTTCTCTGCGAAACTTTTTTGGACTCATTACTTTATTCTTTCCTGATCTGTATTTGTTCCATTTTTTCTGCGTGTACTACTTTTAATAGACTATTTAGAGGTTGTAAAGATATTGTGAGTGAAGTTACGCCATTACAACAATAACAGTAAGTTCTACAGATGAGTGCGGCGCATGTCCCTGAGTTTTGGGTCACATGCCGCATAGCTTTCAAGGCTGACATGCCGCACACTGTTTTGCAGTATAATTACACACCAAAATTATTTTTCTGCTCTTTTCAGCAATAATATGCCAACTAGGTATAAAGAAAGGGAGGGAGCTAAACAATGTGGCCTATGGAGTGACAGTGACCTATAAAAAGCTGTTCGGCGAATTAAGGCATGGGAAATTTCCATTCCGGAAGCCGAACGTTGCTATCATATGCCAGAGAGGACTATTCGTAGGCGCATGGACACAGGAAATTGGGAAAACCCTCACTTGGACCTGAAGGAGTACTTGGCTCAGAAAATGAAATAAGGCTAGTCGTCCATATTCAGAGATTGTGCAGATAGGTTCTCTTTTCTTTTATACGTGCCTTTGATGTAAATTTAGACTGATATTGTGAATGCGGCATGTCTCCCGTACGTGCAGCATAGCACCCTGTAACGCGGCATCTCTCCCGTTTTGCCTTTCAATTTAATAATTGTATTTACACATTTAATTATTATTTTATAAATATTTTCGTTGCTGAAATAAAGGGAGAGAAGATCATAGCTTGGAATCTCAAAAAGAGTTTTCAAAATATTCAATCCTGTTTTGAGGTAGACGAATACCCAGAAATGTGCGGCGCATCACCTTATCTTGCCCTATATAAGCTGCAAAAGATACCAGTATTGGTATTGCAGGTTCAATATAAATGGAAGGGTGCAACTTTCGTAACCCATCTATTCTTGGAAGGCCAAAGAAAGGAAGGCTACTTTGTTTGGCGACAGGTTTACCGATAAAATCTCAAAATGCAGAAGAAGATTGTGTTGACAACTGATGTAATGTAATCATAATTTGCATAGTAAATTTTCTTAAAAATCTCATCAGTTGAATATTTTTAGTGGGTTGAATTGTAATTATAAACTATAATATTTGCATAGTTTTTTTTTTTTAGAATGATATTAAATAAATTTGCAGGGACCAAAAAACAACTTTGTTAACACGAAAATCTTATTTTTACTTTTATTTACTAGGAAGATTTTATTGAACAGCTTTCCTCAATTGACAAAACTTAATATAAATATATAGTTGAATCAAGTGAATGAATACATGATAATTCGAATACCGTATGTTTCCCCACATAACATGACAGTTGAATCATAGAAAATGGTCCCAAGAATTCAGGGTCGTCTTATAGCACAGAGACAAAAAAAATTAGACTGAAATTTATATAAATTAAAACCATTATAAAGTGATATATTCTGATATCAAGATTATATTATCATGATATATTAAGATGTTAGGTAAGAAATGTAAGTCCTGAAATAACGTGAATTTCGTAAATAAATCCACAAATGCCAAAATCAGTGAAATATAACCTATTTTTGATGTTCTTTCACTTTTATCTATGCATCGATACATGTATCACATGGCTCATGCACAAAGCATGTATGTTCTGTTCCCTTGTGTGACTATGCTCAATGATGCCATTCTGAAATAAAGAAGATTGAGAAAGCTTTGTTTCGGTAAGGGTAGCCAACAGTCTTTTTAACTAACTATAGTTACGCCCTAACTTCTACTACCCACCCTATGCAGTGGTTGGCAACGTTTTTGCCTCATAACTCATGATCAAGCAGAAAACTGAAACCAAAACAAAACTTTTTGAAGTTGTTTCGTAAACATAAACTCATAAGCCGTTGACAGTTTTGGGGTCATCTTATAGGATGGATATACAATGAAACTGTAAAACTTTGAGGAAAATTTATACGTCTTATCTGTGAAAATATATGGTACATAAATTTTCTATTGATTAATGGGCTGTAAATACCTATGATGTACTTGGATTCAATTAATGAGGTTGATGATTATTACTTACATGCACTACCAGCTGAGGTATGGACAGATATAGGGTCATACTTGTTATTTTGTAAATGAGAAGTAATTAAATGTAGGCCTACTGTATGTTGTTTCAGGGCATAAATTATGATACCTACACAGCTAGCCAAAGGAACATGTACTAGAATTTATCTGGGTAAGTAAAAGGATAAAGTAATTACCCGAATATAAGCTGCAAGTTTTTGCCTAGATTAAGCCCAGCGAAATATACCTGTGGCTTAAACTTTCATACAAGTGTTTTTAGGCAATAATGGTAAAAATGCTCTCAATATAGCCAATTGATCTACTATGGCCGGTTCCTCTCTTCCATACATCGCCTCTTATCGATTACCTTGAATCTCCATAAATATCAATATAATAATCGATTCACTAACGAAAATGCATAAATTCAGTTGAAGCATTGTAGAAAATGCATAAAACTGAATGAGATTTTTTTTATGCATGAGAAATTGATGTTCATTTTATTTTATTTTTTGTGTATTTTGTCATTATTTTAATGCAGTATTACAGAATATTCCTGTTCTATGAGCTGCTCAGATGCAGATATATGCAAATAATGATTATTTCCGTTAGTTTCAATTAATGTTTGATTAAATAAAATTGGAATTTCATAATTTAAATCATTTGATGCTTTCTCTTATTTCAGGCCTATTTCAGCTAAGAAATGTGTTACTTTTTTTAATGAAAATGAGGCATTTTATTATTTTACTTTGGGGTTAATTTAATTTTTCTCCCTTTACTTCAATGTTAAAAAGGCAGGTGCGGCTTAAATTCAGGGGCAGCCTATATTTGGGTAAATATGGTATTCTGTATTACCTAATTTATAAAATTGTTAATCCTCTTATCTTGGCATGCCACCACCTTGTTTGTCTGTGGTGCATGTATGTTTGTGAGAGGTAAATAAAAGATGTGTATGTAATGCCTTCGGTGTCCACTTTAAGCTCTGAGTGGATTCCGTCCTCGTCATTCTCTACAAAGGTGTTTAATAAAGTTTAAATCTTAGTTTTCTTCCAACATAACAGTTTAAGATAGAGATTCTTGGTTGCTCTTTTCTTTCTTTGTGAAAGTATGAAGGAGGTCTTGGATCAACATAAACCATCTCGTTAAGAGCTCTCAGTTTTTAACGATTTCTTCTGTGAATTTATGAGCTAAGCGGCAATAGAGTTTAACAGCTTGTACATTTTAATTTTTAGAATTTACACTAATGTTAATGCTTATCTATCTGCAAGCATTGTGGTGGGATTATTAAAATAAACACAGATTCCAATCATGATCAGGAGTTGTTGATTCTACTTAGCAACACCTTTGGCTGAATATTTGAATATTTATTTCAGTTTTTCAACCATATATAGTTTACAGAACTAATTTCATTTCTTAAAGAAAAGCAGAATTTAATTTAATTTAATTTAATTTAATTTAAATTACCAAAAAATATTACACGAGGTCAGCTTGTGATGTAAAAAATTGTGATCTTCTAAGATATAACTTGAAAACAGAACAATGCATCGGGCTAACATAAAAACAATCTACACTGCACCGTCAAAGCTTGCAAACGAACTAGTTCATGTGAAAGGTAAGGTTCCCCCCTCCAGGTAGCAAGAGTGTATAAAATTCCTTGTGATTGTGGAAAGGTTTATATAGGGGAGACTGGCCATACGATACAAGAAAGACTGAATGAACACATAAGACATTGTAAAAATAGCAGTCATAAGTCTGCTGCAGCACTCCACGGCCAGGAATTGTATATCCACTTCAGACTACACCTCTTAATAAAATCCCTACTTCTTTCTTACAAGATATTGATAAACTAATCAGAACAACTATTAGGGAGATAATAGGATTACCTCACGATTGTCCTACTGAAATGTTGTATGCTCCTAAGAATCCTAGAGGATTGGGATTATTTCATGCAGAATGGGAATTTAACCTACAACATTTTAATATAGCACTTCGCTTGTCCAGTATTGAGGATGTACACCTTCATTGCTGCAGGAATACGAATGACGAAAAACAACAAGTGCTTAATAAACTTGACCTGCCATGCAATCAAGAAACTCCAGGGTAATTCAAAATGCTCTCCGGGGTTTTATAATGCCACTACATCCAAACCACCAAATATACATTGATGCAATAAGTACCAAAAGAAACAGCAACTGTGAAAGTTTGGTTTGCCTCATACAGATGTTCAATGTGTCCACCTTGGGTCACATGGCACACATCAATGCGATATTGCAGTTCTTCCCACACTCGACGTAACAGGTCATGATCGATGGTGTTGACGCTGGCTCTGATACGTGTCTTCAGATCATTCAAACCATTAGGCAAGGGTGGCACATAGACGGCATCTTTCATATACCCCCACAAAAAGAAGTCACAGGGGGTGAGATGCGGAGGTCACGGCATCAGCCTGTTATCGCGATCACACCTATGCCCAATCCTGCGTCGTGGCAGATTGTTGTTTAGGTACCTCTCTGTTTAGTTCTCTGCAGGCTTGATATGAGGATATTTGCAAGCTTCATTGGTACAATTGTCACACATGTTCCACGTCGTCTGGTGTTCTGGACGGACATCCAGTTGCTTTCTTCTTGCACAAGCAAGCAGTTTCTTTAAATTGTGCATACCAAGCATGAATTGTCTTGTCTATTGGTGGATCCTTTCCATATTCCCTCCGAAAGAGACATTGGATGGAGAAAATGCTTTCTCAGCAGCCGTGAACGCCATTTTCATTTAACGCTACCTGGCGGTCGAAAATTGAAACTACCTTCCATGTTGCGATTATAAATGAAATTTCCAGAGTTTCTTTATGTTACTATCCAAGGTTAGAAAATATATCCTCAATAACCACTCTGCAATGGTTTTTTTAAACCCCGGAGAGCATTTTGAATTACCCTGTAGATCAGGTAGATGGTTGAGGAACAAGCTTTGAAGATGGTGCAGTTTGCCTCATAAAGGAAAAGGTGTTTCGGTATACAAGGAAATTCCGAAAACTAATGCATGAGTATCAAACAAAAAAGGCCTCTCTTCATCTGAATGGACAAGTGCAATTAAAATATTGTTTAATGTTTCTGCAATACGGGTTGTTCCTGGACAATTACAATATTTCACCTTATGTTGCCATCGAGGCTGTGAAGAGCCAGAAACTCTTGAGCATGTTGTGGGATTTTGTCTAAAAGGAGAACTATTGAGAAATACACGACACCACAAGATCAGGTCCTATATTGAAACTGCTCTCAGAAAAGTTAAGTGGGAAGTACACACTGTTTCAGAATCTGGTGGCAATAGAAGGGCAGACATCATGGCCATCAAGAGAGAAGAAAGGAAGGCATTACCGTATAGCCTATACTCGAATACTACCCGCATATTTTTTTCAAAAATCGAAAACGAAAAACTAGGGTGCGGGTATTATTTGAATACTGGACTCCCCTCATCAGAATTTCGACATTTTGTACCATATTGGCTAAATATAGCACGATGTTTTGTATCCCAAATATAAGACTATGTTTTTCCTCTAAATGTGCTTACGAAAACAATACTTGTCTTATTACATGCAGCCTAACAATTGAAGGGCTTAGTGGAATAAGGGGGTATCCCTCAAAGTTGTGTTTTTGAGATACTGTATTTAGTATTTTATTAGATTTTCCATAACTCAAGCCAAAAATTACCAATCACGAAATACTTTTGGTATTATATTAGGAAGGTTTTGATCTAACTTTCTGCAAATGTAGGACGAAATATTTTAATTTATAATATTAGAAACTTTTACTTAACTTCTAGATCATATAATATTTACAACAGAAGTGACAAAAAACTTTCAGACATCAATACCAAATGAATCGTGTCCATTGTTCTCTCAACCTTCACACTTATTGTCTGACTTTAAATTTAAATAAAAGTCATGGTACACTGGGGTATGAACTTCAACAATGAATTTATGTCACGAAATTTAGCTGCCTTGATTGGCCTCCCATTGAGGTACTTTGGTTTGAAAACTGTGCCAGCGATATTCTGTGGCTTTCCTTTCCCTTTCTGAAAGCTGATGGTAGAATAAGTGCCTAAATCACTGTATTTGAAATGCACGTCCACTTTATGCCCACCCTCGAATCTTGGAATCGATGCTTTTCGAAAGACCACATTTCTGCCAGAACGGGATTTTTTCTTTTTGTTAGTTTGCTTGTTAATGGAGTCAGACTAACAAAATCTTCTTTCCTCATTTCTAGTACAGTGAATGGTTTATTTTTCCTTGCATTTCTTATGAGATTTGCCTACTCCTGAGGTGTATATACATACTGGGTACATCGTTTTAGTTTTTCAATGATGCCAAAATCAGCATCACATGGCAAATACGTATAGCCTGGAACCAGAAACCTGTGTTCTATGCTCTCAAACCAGCCCATTTTAATCATGTACATCCACATGCACATGATATACATGTGATATGAAAGCTGCTCCCCCATTGGTCAATCCAGTAAACAGCTGACCAATCAGGATGAGGGTTTCAAAGAGGTGTGGGATAGCCTCCATATTCCACTCAGAAAATGTTGACAACAGTTCCAAGGACTTTTATTATCCTCTCCAATTTTTCAGGGGGGCTATCCCACACTCTAAGAGTACAATAAACTAACACTACATGGACTCAGGTTACATAATATGCAACTAGCTCATTTTTGACCAAAATGAGGGATACCCCCTTATTCCACTAACCCTTCAATTTCAACAACTAATTTTCATGAAGGCGTGAAGCGGGAATCAACACGTGATGATGTCAGTCCGACCCAAGGTCAGTCATAAAGACTGGCGTTTCCTCTTGCTCACGGCTGCAGCGCTGAAGTCGCGCCGGTTGTAAAAGAAGACTGGAGGAGCTTTGTGTTTGCTAGTTACTGTTATATGTTTGTGTTCTGTGGTTATAGTAGCGTGCTAGCGTGGCATCAGACTGAGTCTAATTGAGTTTTCGTGATGGCTAGCGGTGCAAAACTATACAGATCGTTTACTGCAAAAGAAAAGTTGCAGATCATTCAAGATGCAGAAGAAATTGGAAATCGTGCTGCGGGGAATAAACACGACGTAGACGAAAGCTGGCGAAAAAATAAAACTCGTCTTGATGAAACAGGAAGCAGACATAGGGCATTTCGCGGACAGAAAGCGAAATTCCCAGAAGTTGAAAAGAGACTGTGAATATATTAATGAAAAAAGACAGTTTGGTTTCGTGGTAACGACTGAAATGTGTCTTCTTCAAGCTGTTGCTATAGCTAAAGAACTAGGAAATACCGGGTTCAAAGCCAGTCATGGTTGTTGGATCACGCGTGTTTTCAGAAGGAACGGTCTTTGTTTTTGCAGGAAAACAACCATAGCACAAAGACTTCCAGCAGACAGTGAAGATAAAATAATTGGCTCTCACAATTTTGCTATCAGGTTGCGTCGAAAGAACAATAACATATTGTCACAAATCGGAGATGCGGATCAGACCCCGGTGTATTTTGAAATGCCGCTTGACTACACTATAAATAAAAAAGGCAAATCTAGTGTTCTTGTTAGGACTGGCGGTTGCGAAAAACAAAGATGAACAGTCATGCTCTGCATAACTGCCGACGGTAAAAAGCTGCCGCCATATGTAATTTTCAAGCGGAAGACCATCCCCAAAGTAACGGTTAATGGTGTGCAGGTTGGATGGACAATGAACTAGTAGTCGACTGGGTTGCGAAAGTGTGGCAACGTCGCCCTGGAGCACTTCTGAACTTATGCAACATGCTTGTGTTGGACAGTTTTCGAGGACACACAACTGAACGAGTGAAGAACTGTTTGGACTGAGTTGGTTGTAATTCCTGGCGGTCTTACATCTATACTTCAACCATTGGATGTATGTGTGAATCGTCCATTCAAGGTTGCTTTGAAATAGCGATACACCAGATGGATGGCGGAAGCTGAACACGAGTACACACGAACTGGCAGAATAAAGCGACCAGACATAAAATTAATTTGCGAATGGGTGAAAAGCTCTTGGGACTCCATTCTCCTGCCGCTGGTGGAAAAGAGCTTTAAGAAATGTGGGATCTCAAATTCACGGGATGGGACAGAGGACGACATCCTTTGGGAAGACAACAATGATGATGACGACGGCAACGACGATTCTTCCACCAGCAATGCTGAAAGTGATGATGAGTAGAGGTAAGACTGCAATTACCGTATATTAATATATTTATTGAGTTTTTGGTTTATGCTCGTTATAATCTGATAAGTTGCTATTTGTAACTGAAATACAGTGTTTCTTCTATTGCAGAATGGCGGAGTGGTGTCGGCTGGACAGTGTGTTATCACGCACGTTATTTTTATACATAATTACAATTTGGCCTACAATGTTTAAGTTTTTATTATATGTAATATTAATTATAACTGTTTTAATTGTAAATAAAACTGGCAAAATAATTTTATGTATGGGCATATATATATATTTTTTTTAAATTTCCTATCAAAAAATTTGGGTGCGGGTATTATTCGGGTATATACGGTAATCCTCGATCCTACGGTCAGATTCGAGCAGAATGACCAACTATGTGTGTGCGAAGGAAAGGAGTCTATATACCGACAATGTATTCCTCACCTCAGTGAGAGTTACAATGTACCCATTTCAGCATGGGAGGTAAAACGACTTCTCTCAAAGAGCTTGAGGTACAGCTTTTGCATGGACACAGAAGACACTCCAAAACTACGGCCTTCTTGCAGATGACATAGTTAATTGTTCTTTAAAAATATTATGGGACTTCTTTTCATATTGCACAACCATTTACCGTATTGGCCCGAATATAAGACTATGTTTTTTCCCTGAAAATGTGCTTTTAAAAACTATACTCGTCTTATACGCGGAGCCTAAGACTCAACAATTATCCATTCCTGAATGCAGCTGTGCACATGGGCAGCGGCAATGCAGTGGGTATCCCCAAGCAAATGACGTGCGTCCGACCCAAGGTCAAAGCCGCGCGGAAATTACCGAACTTTACCGAACTAATTTTCCCCGACTTCCAGCTTCTGTTTGTACTTCACCAGGACCTTCTGATCCTGACTGCACTGCGCGTCTCTATTATCTACGCGTAAATCTTTTGTTTGACCACCAGTCATGGCAGACGAAGTGCGTAAATAAAGGCGAGAGAAGAAGTTGCGACATGAACTTCAAAATTCTGTTTTATGTGAAGCAAAATAAGCTTCTTTTCGTAACTACCCTTCAAAAATTCAGTGTCGTCTTATATTCGAGGTCGTCTTATTTTCGGGCCAATACGGTATACATTTATATAATGTGAATTAGTTTTAAGTTGTTTGCATAATTGCTTGTGTGTTTTCTTTTTTGCAATTGATTATTATTTATGTAAAAAACTAAACTCCGTGGCGCTACATCTCTGGAGGGACTTGGCCTACCACTCGACCGCTGCATCATCTCCCGTAGGCAGATGGCAGGATTGGGGGGCATGTGGTCAGCATGCCGACACCCACGGCCGTTAATGGTGGTTTTCTGGACCGGAGCCGCTACTTCTCTATCAAGTAGCTCCTCAATTTGGAATCACGAGGCTGAGTGCACCCCTACCAGACCTCCCTACCTCAGAAAAATCCGAGGAAGGACCGGGAATCGAACCCGGGCCGACGGATCTGTAGTCAGTGACGCTAACCACAAGACCACGTCGGCGGACTTATTTATGTAAAGAGTATTGCAATTATTTCAGGATCTTCAGGGTCTCCCAGTTTGCTGGGCAGATGTTCCTTTGTTTTCTTTATAGAAAAAATATATAAATCACTTGAATATTATTTTATTTGTTTGTTAAGTAATAGAAATGAAATGTGCTATATATTGTTTCAGAACATATTAATGGTGGCACATGACTGCTTACAGAGCTTCTGAAGGAACTTCTTTTACTAGAATTTATCTTGGTAAGCACAAGGATATCTTGTACGAGTATTACCTCATTTATAAAATTGTTAATCCTCTTATCTTGGCATGCCACCACCTTGTTTGTCCGTGGTGCATGAATGCTTGTGAGAGGTATATAAAAGATGTGAATGTAATGCCTTCGGTGTCCACTTTAATCACTGAGTGGATTCCTTCCTCATCATTCTCTACAACGATGTTTTAATAAAGTTTATTGTTAATCTTCAACATTACGGGTGAAGATTTTTTTTTTAAACAACAACAATAATAATAATAATAATAATAATAGAAAAAAAGATAGTTGAATATACACTTACATCTCTAACATATCTGCCCAAATTAAAATTTACTTGTTTTATTGAATATTTATTATATTAAAATCTCATTTAACTCTTCTTAAAAATGTGTTTCTAAAACTCGTGATTTCACTTGTAAAATAGGATAGATTAAAATTTTGCACTAAAAACGGAAATCTCCAAATACACAAAATTTTGCTGTTTTTCACAAATGTAAAACTACAATATTTCAGCCCTTAGAAGTATTTGAAACAAAAATAAATAATTTTATCAATGGTAATAACCACAATTTGTGAATCCATCACTCATGAAAACTAGGTATCGATAGTCATAATTCATTGTACCCAGTACATATTGTGCATGCACATTCAATTTTAAAAAAGTTGCAGAACTTAGTTACGAAACCTAATCTTGTTGTATCAACTAGCCTTAAAACAGCAGTTGAATTAGGTATTAGTATAAGCATCTCTGATTAATAACCTGTAACCTTAAGTAATGAATTTGTCTTTGACTTTCAGTGAGAGAAGCCATAGAGAGCATGGAGGCAGAGAACATTGCCAGCATTGCGGTCCACAGACATGCCACCACTGACCAGCTGGATGGGTGTAGCGTCTAGGCTCCATGCCCCACTAACCCCAGCCATGATGTGGGAGTTCCTGCAGTGCCCTTAGCTATGTCCATCCTTCTGGTATTGGAGGACAATAATTAGCCTTTGGTTTCCGTGCTTAGCAGTAACCAAGCAGAGACTGGGTGGAGGAGATATTCCTCTTCGATACATTGGTTGAGGGAGAATGAGAGGCATTCCGACAAATACTACAGGATCTTGGCTGATATTGAGCATACCACAGACTGCCAACCCTCTCATAGTCAACAGTGAGGGTATGGAGGCAGTGGTTGTCATGTCAATTGTGAAAGCTATAATGTATATGTCATCATTTACCAATTAGATACATACTGTAGGGAAAACATATCATATTGGCTGAGTGGTCACCGGCACCAGATCTGAGATCTGGTTCCCATTTGTATATTTACTGAAGTAAATAAATATTTTCTCTTAAATATGCAACTTATATGGTGTTATTGGAAAGTCCTTCCTACTTCAAGTCATGGGGGGGGGGGGGGGAGAACCATTAAAAAAATGAAAGTTTCTAATTACATCACAAATTCTTGGTGTATTCAGATTTCTTTCAAATATCATATATACCTGCATTTTATTTTTAAATCACAAATGAAAAACTGGGGTGCGGGTGTTATTTGATACTGGACTCCTCTATCTGAATTTCGACATTATATACCATATCAGCTCAATATAACACAATGCTTTGTTGTAGTAGCAATAGCAGCAGCAAAGCTGGAATGAAAGCAAGATGAGACAAAGAAGATGCTTTCTTATGCACATGGTCTGCCGGTGAAACAAAGCTTCATGCTTAAAAGACCAAATAGTGCAGTACAAGCAGAACTACTATTTTGGGGAAAGTTTGGTAAAGTTTGGTGGATTTCCACACGACTTTGACCTTGGGTCAGACGCACATCATGGCTTGTGGATTCCCGCTGAACAGCTGAATTCATACGCTGCATGCATAAGACTGCGAGACATCGGCTGGGTGTTACCATGCTGTTTATTTCAGCCTACTATATTTAATTCTTTTATGATATTTAATGTTAATTATAACTGTTTAATTAAGAATAAAACTGGCAAAATTATTTTCTATATGGGCCTATAGATTTTTTTCAAATTTCCTTTTGAAAAATTTGGGTACAGATACCATTCGGGTATATACTGTAATCCTATTACATTCTCTTTCTCTTGCTTTAAAATATGTTTAAAATATGGAAGATCGACAACTAAGGATTTTAGAGTTTCAAATGTAAAACCTATACCTAGCTTGTTTTAATTCTAATTAACAGTTCACTTGCTTTATGAATAGACTATTCCTGTAGGAGATATAAATGGTATGAGGGTGGGAGATGTCTTGTGGAAAGTAAACCAGATACACAGTTACATGCTAACAAACTGCTAAATTCCTTTCTCACAAGGGAAGTTTAAGTTTGGTCATGCCCAAAGCTACTCAAAATGTTGTATACACAGTACATAGGTCTCCATAATTAAAAAAAAAAAAATATGTGATGGTATTTTGTTTTAATCAGTACCGAAATAGGCCTTAAATGTTTAATTTAAGTAGTAGTACATTTTATGTTTAGTGTAAGATAAGATGGTTTATTGTCACATAAGGTTACAAAATGAGCAAATGTTCTATAAACAGGCAACTCATCAGTTGGTACGGCAGTCTGTGTGTGTGTTTTACATAAACCAATATGCTGTGATGTTTATTAACATAACTACATTTTTCTTTGTACACAGCACTTTTTCGTGTAATTTCATAAATAAAAGTTTTTTGATAATACAATCTTGGTTCCATTCACCTCGAATTACTGAGACACTACTGAAATAAATATATATGACAGGTCTATAGCTATAATAAGAAATTGGTGAAGTAAATACTCATATAACTTACATTTAGAAGACTGTTGTTTCTACTATGAAAGAAAACATTCTGTGCAAGAGTGCTCATGCTCAAGATTATCTAGAAGGAAATTTTTTTTTATGAAATGACTAAAATCCTTGTGACATACCATAAATCGCTAGTCCAAATCATCAGCACTAATGGAGACATCGACCATAGCTCGGGCTTTCTCAAGATCCATTCGCAATTTGTCATCATCAGGTTGCAGATAGACGGCTGCTTCTAGTTCTCCCATTCCTTGATGGACCATTCCTAATTTACAAAGAGCAGTTCCACGACGAGCATGGCAACGTGCTCTTGACAAGGCATTCAAAGACACCTTTGGTGTGAGTAGGTCAAGTGCCTGAAACGGGGACAGGTCTTGCTATATTATTTGGAAAAGTACAGAATAAATGAGCAGTCCATTTTTAAAAACTTTGATTCCTAACCTTATTATTATATCTGATGTATGGTAAATAAGGAAGATACAACATGGTTATATATTAAGGTTTATTATACTTTTAACTTCCCTTATTAGAAGCTGTTTTACACAAAGTACAGCAAACACCCAATTATCCCTGTTAATTGGGACCATGGCATGAACGAATAATTGAAAAACACGGGTAATCCAAACCAGGTACGAGATTTTGAATTACCCCCACTTAATTTTGAATCTCCCACATTTTGTGTTGCTATATTGCACATACATGATGAAATGAAGAGTGGAAAATTGACAATCCCTGGTAGCCAGTCTTCGATCATGGGATGGATATCACTTGGTGAATGCTTATATTAATATAAATTCAGCTCTGAAAGGGGTAACACAGGTTTTTCTATACTCCCTTAGCCTCTCCAGAAATAATGAACAACTTCACAGTAGCATTTCAACCATTTCATAATCACGGGTGGGACATTCAAGATTGTGAAAAATTATTTTTGTTCATTACATATAAACAATAGACTAATACTGGATTTATTTTAAATAATTAAAACTACTTTTTCAAAATCTATTACAGGAGGGACATAATTTGGACAACGATTTTAATGGTGCACAAAAACAGTTCATTTGCTGTTCTCCTATTACTGTTAAGAGTTTTAACATTGTTATTAATAAAGATATGAGAAATTAAATAACAATAAACTGTTTCCAGATTGTCAGAACATTTATTTAACTCATCCATAATTATTAATTTAATAAAATTATCACCATTTTGGGTGGGACAAAAAGTCAGTTTATTTTACATAGTAATTAACCTCACATACTTTTAATTAATAATTTAATAAAACTATCACCATCACCATTTCGAATGGGACAAAAAGTCAGTTTATTTTACATAGCAATTAACCTCACATACTTTTTGAAGTTAACCTTATACCTAATTGTTCCTTAATTATGTATATTTTCTCAAATCAAAATGGACATAGCTGATTACTCTTGACTACCTGGTATTAAAAAGTGTTAAAATCATGCTATAAATGTAAACAAATTTAACTGCAATGCAGTAAATAAGTAAATCAACAGATTTTACTCATCAAACAACTTCAAATACACTTAATATTCAGTGAATTTGGGGTTTTAAAATCTTACTTGACCATCCAATTACATTAGTTTTATAACATCTGTCTTGAAGGAAAAAAATCCTATATTTTATGAAATGGCTGATTGGATATGCTTACTAATTTTCGGATGAATAAATCATGCCTTCTGGCAGTACTTACAGTTGAACAGTCTTCAACGCATCTGTTGCAGTTTCCCATTGCCATGTGTGCTGCTGCTCTATTTGAATACAGTGCTGGCATCTTACTTCCAAGTTTTATTGCATGACTATATGCACTAATAGCACCAAGATAGTTCTCCACTTTGAAAAATGAGCTGTAACAAAGAAGTCAGTTTCTTGATATGCAGTACTATCTATATAATAAGAGGAAGTGTTTGTCTGTATGTGTTCAATGCCAGCCTTGGGCACGCAGAGATCTGAAATTTTGAATATGGATGGACTGAAGGGTGTCCAAATGCACATTGAAGACAAATTTTTAATTTTCGCTTTTGTTTGGGAGTTATGAGTAGAAAAATGGTAGAACACTTTTTTTTTTGCTAACTAACCTGCTCTGATTGATTCATTTGTTTATAATGTTATGGGATGCAGAGATCTGATTTTTTACATAGGTGGACGGAAAAGGGATAATGAATGCAGACTTAAATAGGGAAACATTGAATGATTTGGATGGAACTAACTATGCACGGATTTTTTGGGTCAGGGATCTCGTATCTGAGGTCGTTTTTCCCAGGTAGCACTTTCTAATCGTGAACCACACCCCAAAGCTGGATTTTTAACTGTTTAATAATTATTAATAATTTATTTTATGAATGATTTGCTTGTACGTGTTAATAAATATGTTTTAATAATTATTTTGCTCTGAAATAAATTTGCGGGTGCATGGGCAAAGAGAGTTAAGTTCACTTTCTTGTTACTGAGAATTAGAGTGACTTAACACACTTTACCCGCCCAACATCGCTTTAGAGATGGATAAACCCATGATGCACACATCCATAATTACAGTATGTTTTTTAATATGACTTACTGGACTTAACACAAATGTAGAGAACATTTTTATCTATAACTCTATGGAATATCTCAATTTTTGAGGATGGTGGACTTAACTCTCTTTGCCCGTTCACCTGCAAATTATTTAAAATCTAGCGATTGAATTAATGAACACGGGCAAAGCCATGGGCACCTGCTAGTGCAAAATAGAGGGAAAAGAGTTTGTTGCATTTATAGAGCAACATTTGATGAAGGCATAGTTAATTTCTCAGATGAAAGTATTTAGGACTATATTAGTCACAGTGATAAGATATTGCATATACCTGGATTATGGGGGTTGCATAAAAATATAACCAGATATGAAGACTTCAAACTTACTACTATGCTGGATGAATCATCTTATCCTGTGGGTTGGTATCTAAGCAAACCTGCATTTTATGCATGATGCAGAATTCAGGTGCTCGTATCACATTCACTAGCCAGTCTGATTAAGCTACAATGTTCTCTAGCATATATTTATTTATGTTCAACTAGCATGTGCCCGCGGCTTCACCCGCGATAATTATTTCAAAAATTAAAAATTAAGAGCATAATAGTAAAATCATTATATTTATTAACACCTAAATCACATGGACTACATACCACGATTTTATAGCATCGTCTGGTAAAAGCGACCTCAGATTCGAGTTTCTTGGCCCAGAAAACCTCTGTATAGTGAGATTCGTCCAAAAAAAACGTTTGACCATATTTAGGGCTTACAACATTCAAGCGATTGCGAAAGTTTTATTTTCAAGGTATGACAAAAATAGCCAGCCAACTGTAATTGATTTGACATTGAAATGTATAACTGAAAACTTATGTTTTGAAAACGCACAAAATAAACGTTTTTTGCCCGTTTTTCACTCATAACTCACGAATGAAAACTAAAATTAAAATTCCGGCTTGGAGGTGCATTTTCCGACCCTTCAGCCCACCTATGTTTAAAATTTCAGATCTCTGCGTTCAGTAGATTTCGCTGGACATCGAGGACAATTCCTTTTATTAATACAGATAATATGAATTATAATGATACCTTCTCTAATTTGTCAAACATCCATTTCATTTATTCCGAACCCACCTGATACAACTGGCAACAATATGTTCTGTGAATTTGTTTCGATAATTCTGTGTAAAAAGGGGTTAAGTATTTTCAAAAACATTTAATTTTTGGCAGTTAAAATCAGAATTTTTCAAAATCCTTTCTTAGTGAGCACCTACATTATGAAACGAAGGTACTGTCGAAATTCCAAGTCTCTACCTGTTATAGTTTAGGCTGTACGTTGATTCCGGTCATTCAGTCAGTCAGTCAGGACAAAGCCTTTTATATATATAGAGATAAAGCAGTTTCTAACAACAAAAACAATTTGTGACTTCATTTAAATGGGATTGTATTCAGATCTATTTGAATTCTCTATGATATTTTTTTATGATAACTAGTAACAGTACAGTGTGTTGTAACATAACAAATGTACAAGAATAATATTTAAATAATAGACTCTTACTTAATAAGTTAGTAAATTATCAAAATATTGACAAAAAACATAAATGAAGAGCTTATTTCCAAAGCCACATTAGGAGTTTTTCTCACACACTTTTTGTTTTAGTGTACGGATAAGAAGCCTTAATCTGTGAATACCAGATACAGAAATCATGTTCTGATATATATTCAGAACATGATTTCTGCATGATGATATTAATAGCTAGGCTTCTTAACCCTACAGTAAAACAAAAAGAAGTGTATTTTTAAAACTCACCAATGGAAATACGTCACTTTTGAAGTAAGCCCTTTAAATATACAGTAGCTTAAAATACAGACTCTTCGAGAATGAATGGTGAGGTCTCAAAAAATTGAGTTATCTGGACATCATTTCCACATCTAGAAATGTTTTTGCCTTTGATTTAGTTTCTGCATCCATCCTATGGTCCATTAACAAAGGAATTGTTCAGGTATTCTTATAGAATGTTAACTAATTCATTATGCCCTGGTTTTAACTCAAGTTAAGTGTGTAGTTACTTTTGTGCCATTGTGTACAGGTATAAGATGATGTTTCACTACTTACTCTCCCTTGTCTTTTAACCATACTGGATCCAACTCCTCTGGGCTTAAATCTTCTGCAACAAAGCCAACTCTTCGGCGAGCTTCAGCCTGCTTCTTCAACCACTACAAAACAGAATTGAACAAATAATTATGAAAACAAACTGTTATGGTGAAACCTAGCTCTGCAGGAAACAGTCATCTTGTTCTATGCTGTCCATGTCAATACCAAATGTTGTTAAAAATACGGTTAAAAGTGTCAAGTTCAAATATTATTGCACACTCTCGCTAATCCAGACTAGATGGGACTGGACCCTGTCTGGATTGGCAAAAGTCTGAATTATACGGAATTTGCCTTAAAATGCATCTACTGTACTGTTATACAAGTTTTAGGTGGGTAAAACTATAAAAATCAATTTGTTTCCCCTCATAAATATAACTTTTCCTACACTTAATTTTAGTTTGAATATTACTGTGCACGTAGATCTAAGTTTTTAATCTAAGAACTGATGTTGGATTAATAATACAAAACATCTTTGTGATTAAAATTCAAAATTTATTGATTGCACTACCCTGCATCATTTTGCGGCAAATCATTTAATAAGTGATTTTAAATAAATAAGGTGTCCTGATTTCAGAAATGTCTTTATTTTCTTGTATCATATCTAGTTTTCGTGTTTGCTGTCTGAAAATGTGTCATGGCAAACGCAACTTTAAGGTCTGCATAGACCTTCTTGGGGGCTTATAGTAGCTAACAGTAAGTCATATAAAAAACAGATTAAAAAATAATGACCTTCCACGAGCGTGCCGACCCTGGCATATTCGTGGAAGGTAGTGTTTTTACTTGTTTATTAATTTTTTTCTCCGCATATGTTGTGCTTTAAAACCATGTACCATATTCTTGAATGTGATAAAGTGTAGAATTTGATTATTATCTTGTTTCCAGCTATTCTATTTGATTCATTTTTTCGGTTCTTTTATTTAACAGAAAACTTTAACCATGGCAGATCAAGAAGAAAATTTATTTTGTTTTTTAGGGTTTTATCAAATTTCTAAATAAATTTTCTTTTTATGTGGCTTATGTATGTTTCCTTTTACACAATCTTAAAACAAAGGCTAAAAATTTTCTGGAGCAGCATGTTCACTAATTTTAGCTACGAGCCACCACTGAGATTAAGTAACTATGAGGTAGATATTCCTAGTGTCATATTGATGGAGATTACTGTATATTGAAAATTTTGACTATGGAGATTAAACTTAAAATATTTACCAAACAATTGTAGATATATTGATTAATTACAGTGAGGATTTAAAAATTCTGAAACGATTGGATCTTGTGATGCAAGATGAAGGCTATCTACCTAAAGCTATACTACCTATCATAAAATAAAACACCCTCGCATGATTCCCAAGTTGGCCTAACTGTAGCCAATGTCATAAACCTCGAGTTGCCAAGATGCAGCCCTAAACTTTCTAACTAGCGAAGTCAAGAAAATAAATATTATGCAAGACTAACTTGATATGAATAATATTAATGAATTAATGATTACTTAAGCCTACATAGTCGGCCGCGGTGGTCTAGAGGTAGCGTGCCCGCCTCTAGATCCGCAGGGCGCGGGATCAAACCCGGCCGTGGTCGATGGATTTTTCAGGACGTAAAAATCCTGGGCACAGAGTCCTCCGGGAGGGACTTTAAGCTGGGGGTCCCGTGTCGTGGATTTACGGCACGTAAAAGAACTCCAAGCCTAAATTAGAGCCTCTGGACAAAAATATCTCGGCCCTTTCACATCCAAGAAATACTTAGTTTCCAGAGGGGGGTTGCGAGGCGATGGACTTATCACCTGTCCCTCTACCCTCTCTCGGAAAATAAGCATATCAAAATTAGTATAGGTAATGAAACCTCCACTTGGAGACCCCTTCGCCCCACCTGGGGATCATAGGGTACCAGATACAGATACAGATAAGCCTACATACCTATAAACAACATCAGGATGATCATATAATATTTACATTGTTAAAGAAAACAACCATCATATCACAGATTGGACAGTTGAGAGTTAGTGCAAGTCATGACATTTAGGCCTACATAATGTACTGTTTGTATTAACTGTACTACTTTCAACATGTCTTGGAGTTTGGCATAGTGCATAAAACATTCAACTTTTCTTGGAGTTTGGCATAGTACATAAAATATTTTGTTTCAACAAGATACTGCATTCAAGAATGAACTGCAAAGCTATGAATGAGGGTGTGGATGGTAGCGACTTATTCTGATAGATGGATTATAAATTCCTGTATGATATTTAGCTTCGATCTCTAGCTAATGTTGTATTTCCTCCTGTTAAAACATCCGTCTTCCTTTGCTGGGGCTTTCAAGTTACATACAGTAATGATGAGTGAATGTTTTTGAAATGATGTATTAAATGAATACAAAATTCTCAGCAAACAGACCATTTCACATTTATATAATTGTATTTCTAAGCAGTACAAGCATATACCGTAACCCCTCTGAAACACTTTGCTGAAAGCCAAGGAAATTTTTTTTTTTTTGTTTCTCGAATCTCACTTTATCTATACATCCTCCAACTTGGCTACGACACTTAATATCACATACTTGATAGACCACCACAGAACACCAATCACTACTTCCATGGGTGTCCGCAGAAATTTTGTCAAGGGGGGGGGGGGGGCAATGAACGAATTACTGCCATGTCCACCATCACTATGCTACTATAACCACTTTATTATTATTATTATTATTATTATTATAATATAATCAACATAATTTACTGTAGCTGGACTATGGCCATGGATCAGGGCCGTAGCTAGGCGGTGGCTAGGTGGGCGACCGCCAAGGGCGCAAAATTAACCATGAAAAATCCCGCTTTTTTAGGCTGGTGCAATTTATCAAGCAATATAAATTCCACGTTAGTGGAAGAAATCTTTCAGGTTTTAAAAATTAATGCACGTGAACTATCTATACCTATAGTATTATGCCGATTGTCTACAAGCAAAAAGCAGTCATGCAACGTCCTTTAATTAACACGATTCATATTGACAGAGTAAAACATAAATCATGAACAGTATGTAAAGATATAACGACAATGAAAATTAATATGTACGTTATTATTGTGATGAAAGTGGTTCATCTCAATCCCTTTCCAGCTGATTGTCGTCCTCAGTGCTACTACTGTCGGCAGGATTGATTACAAAGCGATCAACAATGGCATCGCTCATACTGTTACATGCTACATGCAAAAATGACTGACCAACTATATTATTACAACAGAAAAAGCCGAATGCGCAGATCTCAATTCCTTTTATTACTATTTTATTATGAATTAAGGGTGAACTAAAATTTATTTTAAAAATGTTTAGTTTTTTAAATCACACAATGTATTAATGTACATTAAAATTAATTTCTGTAACTTTACATTGAATAACATGTGCTGTGATCCGCGGCCGATGCACGCTCTGCCAGCTGGCAGTACACATGCTGTTTGTTTTGATCAAGTTCGCTTCTAAGGCCGGCGCTGATATTATAGTCGCTGCTATTATTTTTAATTATATTATACTGTATTATTATTAGGGCCCGGATTCTGATGACCTAAAATTGTTTGAAAAATTACCTATAAAATGACCCCAAAATTTAAAGAAAATGACTTAATAATTATAAAATATTACCTAAAAACTGATATTTTATTTATAAAAAATTATTATTGTACACACAAAATTATAGAATAATTTGTACATAATTGTTAAAACCTTAAATTCAGAGAGGATGTTGTAGGTCTAAAAAACTTTGATTTTTGCTGTGAATATTCTTTCCTTACGGAAATTTATACTGGCAGTGAGGCACTGGCGAGTCAAACTTCGGCATTTCCTTTTGCGGTCTGCCGGATTATATTGTTCATTGAGGGTAAACAGTAGTTTGCACTCTCAAATGCTGCAGGTGGCAGACTCTGGTGCCAAGTCAATCTAATAACAACAGTAATGTAATACAACATTTTGGCGTTCCTTTGATTCTCGTTTCCGACTGAGACTTGACAGCACTTAAACATAGAGTGTGTCCTTCTTGCATTAAACAAACACTTCAAAGACAGCACCGCTGGGGACGAAATAAATGCCCTAAAAATATAAAATTGCATACTATGTCAAAAAATGACCTAATAAATATGCATTTCTAAAATCTAGAGGCAATGATTATGATTTATCTACAAATTGGCAATGTCTATGGAGCATCAATAAAAAAGATGACATGTCATTAGAATCCGGGCTCTGATTATTATTGTATTTTTTAACTAAGCGATTTTTAAATTAAACAGTGAAACAATATTAATGTTTGTGTTGTTTCGTCTCTTGTTGATGTTGGCGTTGCTTCTGTTGTATAGGTAAGAATGATTTCAGTTTTCAGTAAAAAAAATGTGCCAACTAAAACTACCATGACCATCATAGCTTAGTCTACATTATTAGTTTTGATCTATTAGGCAGTGGTTTTTTAAAGAAATGGGACCAAAAAAATCCTTCTGCAAGCGAATTTAAGAAAATCAGTTTTACAGAAATTTAAAAAAATTGTTCGTGTGGAGGGCGCAGATTTGTCAAACTCGCCAAGGGCGCAGAAGTACCTTGCTACGGCCCTGCCATGGATACAAAGAAAACATCTGATATAAACACACACTCACATGACTTTCCTTACTCCTTACAATTTCTACTATTCATAAAAAACATAAAATGCCTTATCTTCATTGTAATAAAATGTTTGGGTATAAATGGTTTCAAGTTTAGGGGAAGTAACTATTCCTACAAGCTCATATCTAGTCAGCTGTTACAGCTTGTTTTCATCCAAACAACGCAAACATACAATATTTGGAGACTTAATCCTCACTTGACATAAGCTGCTTATACTCATTTCATTTAGAGGTTTATGTCTAAACAAAATTTCCAGGGAGGGGCAGCGGCCCTACCCTGCCCCCCTTCCGAACGGCCATGACTACTTCACTCGTCATAGCAAACATTCTTTAACCATCGTACCAAAAAGGAAACCAACACAAGGTAATAATATAAACCTTATATCCATTGTCACCCTTCTGTTACACCATATACGACAAATGCTTGTTAGACAAATATTACTGCTATGCATTGTGCTGGTGTTATGTTAAAAATTGATGAAGAAGTGTATGTTTCCGGTAATTACACTAGAATTTTAAACTGAAATTTATGAAATATAGAAAAATATTTCCCTGGCAAGGAAGGAATTTTTATTTCATGAGCCAGGGAAATTTTTTGTTGTGAGAGAGATTCCCCCACCCCCCTTAATTCAAATCCTGTAAAATTGTATAATACTTTCTCAACAAGTTATTCTTTAAAGGTCTATAGAAGGTTTCTAAAAATCCCACAAGAAATCTGTGCTGATTGCCTACGTCATTGCATTATGTTTTCGTGGGGACTGTAGCATCGACTGGCCTGCTACCTATCTCTCTCGCACAACAGTACCTCCCTTTCTATTTGTAAAGACCAAGCCACCTCTCTCTCTCGCACAATAGCATGTCTCTCTCTAGCGAGTAACGGTCGTCATCGGCACAGATTTCGTGCGAGATGTATAGTTTATATATATGTATATATCCAAGCCCAAGAGAAAATGTCTGATTGTGGCTAATGCTACGCAATCACATAGTGTGTGGAGGGAATCTCATCCTCTAAGTTACCTGTGACTTCACATCTGTATGAAAAGTAGTCAACTGCGTTTCTTGTTTGTGACTATGATGATTATTTCAACAACTTGAGCAAAATTATGACTTTTGAAATATTTTATTTACTACGTTTTCATGCAGAATTCAGATCGATCTGAATCCTCTTACCGAATTGAAATTGTCATGAAAACAGGAACTCAGATCGATCTGAGTCTCAAGGTCAATCCTCCTAAAAAGTAGGATCTGATCGGACTGAGATCGTATGCAAACGCCATGAAAACACTACCCATATTCAGTTCAATCACAATACACTAATAAGACATTTCTTTGGTCCTCAATGTCCTCACACCATATTTTCGTGTTTGGCGAGAATAGTTTCATTGGTCGTGGAATGTGGGACTAGCGCATTCTGTGGGTCCTCTCGGAAAAGTTGTTTTCAATATCGGATCGAAAGTTTTACATGAAAACAGGATCGTGTTCAGATCGATCTGAATTCTGCATGAAAACGTAGTAATTACTTTATATACCGTATATACTGGCACTATCATTAAATTCTTACATAAGTATGTGTTCACTAATTAACTTAAAATGACCTGGAAACAATATTACCTCCTCTTCATCTTGTGCCTGTGATTCACGCTTTGGAGTTGGAAAAGCTCTTGGTGTAAAGCTAACTTGAATTTTACCACTAGTCCGTGGAAGTGGCATTGGTTTAACCATATCATCTTCAACATCTTCTTCTTCCACTTCATCATTACTTTCTTCGTCTCCATCCTCTTGAAAAATCGTGTTGTCAGACATACTAGTACACACATTGGTAGTTTTATGAATATCATTATTACCTTTAAAAGAAAAAAAGTCAAAACTATAATACCATGTATTGCTTTGTCTTAAAAATGAACCATAAAAATTTGTTTATCAAAGCCTTCCGACTATTCTCCCAAATTATTATTTTCTCAGTTTAACATCTTCAGCATGGACCAAATCAACAAATACAACCTATTTTCATAAAAATCGTGACAAATATAGCTCAGGTCATGAATGTAACACACAACGGAATCAGTTTAATTTATTAACTGAACCAATTTTTTTTTACAACTGCTGGAGTTAAGCACTGTTCAGGGTTTGGCCCAAAACTGATTCATCTATTAGCAACCATCCTGAATTATCTGGGTTAAACAACAATAAATTTAAGTCTAAAATTAGAAAATGTGTAAAATAGTTCTTTTTAATATTGTAAATAATTATTTAGGTGTAAGTTATTTCATTGTATTGAAATGAACCTCCCCTGAGCACAAGCTTGGCTTTTTCAGGTGGCATTCAAGTTCAAATTTGTAAAGGTTTTATACTGTAATTTGTAGCAATGAATTTATTTGTATTAGGTAAACACTATCCAAAGTTATGTAGCTTCCTAACAGAACTCCAAAAAGAGAGGCAGATTTGGAATCAGCAATAAATGAATTTTCCATGGGAAGAAGTTTCAAGGCACAACCTGAAAAGAATTATCTCATATATCAAAAGAGGCTAAGAACATTGGTGCTTCAATAGAAAAAATACCATGAGGAAAATAAAATATTAAATTATTTGTGGGCTATAGGTTACAATCTTCATATTAATAAGAATAAAGAGCAATACATTTTTTATTCTTTTAAGAAATTTTTGTATTTTTATTTGCTTTATGAAATTTTGTTTTTAGTAAGTTATTATTAGAAATAACAGATTTGATGAAAAATGGAAATTAATAACTTTTAGTAAGGAAAAATGTTTCCATGAAAAACGTTCGGGAAGGTTTTGTTGTTACAAGTTTTAAAAATTTTGACTCATTTAAATTGCCACTAAATAATAATAATTTTGCCATGAATAAAATGTTATCATTTGCAATCTCTCTGCTCGTAGACAGCCATACCAAATCTTCTCTGGGGATATTGAAATAGTGCATAGTGTTGTTTGTGCATTAGAAAGAC
This sequence comes from Ectobius pallidus, assembly GCA_964059195.1. Taxonomy (NCBI): domain Eukaryota; kingdom Metazoa; phylum Arthropoda; class Insecta; order Blattodea; family Ectobiidae; genus Ectobius; species Ectobius pallidus. Next base: position 108,590,489 of record CAXKWD010000003.1, on the reverse strand, counting down.
TGAATTATTTTGAAAATAAAAATGTTAATTCAAATCAATATGTATTATTGCCAAATAGGTACAAATGTTAAAGAACTTTGAAATGAAGGAGATAAATACATAAACATTTAAGAATACTCACTGGCATTAAGCGCTTTGAGTGATACAATATAAAGTCAATTTTGTTTTCATCTCTTTCAAAATTTTAAATGACCAAAGCCAAAATGAAACAAATATTTTCTTCACCAACTGACGTTTGAGCAGTCAAAATAACTTTGAAATGAAGGAGATAATTAACTATGAATTACCAAAGCTAGAATGAAAGAGATATTTTTTCACCAAGTGATTGATGTTTGAGCAGTCAAATGTGGTTCAGTAGTGAAGATTTATCAGAACTAATACTTTTTTACTACACTGACATTTTCTGAGATTACAGATTTACCGAGAAGTCATTTCTGAACTGGTGAAGCTTGAGCATAAAACACTGCTATTGATGGTGCCAGAAACATTGGACATTAGTGTTTATTTGCAAAATGAAGATCCAATTTCTTCATCTTTTGATTATACCCTCTTTTACTTTTTTCTGTTTTATTATTAGCCTACTTCTTTATTGGTTTTTTATTATCACTAGTTTACACCAGCCTACTTTGTTTGTAATGTTGTTGCTTACCTAGCTTAACCACATTTTCCTTGGCTTCTTGTGTAACTTTCCACTCTTCAAACTCCTTCATTGCTACTTTCTTTTCATTTTCCTTTATTGCTTCAATTTGTTCACGGTGAGCTGTATCAATTGCAATTTGCTGTTTCACTGCTAATCGACCTAATTCTTGTTTCATCTCTGAAAAATCATATAATCATTTTTCACATGAAGTTAAATATATCATGATAGGGCCTACATCTTTTTAAAAACTTAAACATCCCACAGAAAGGCAAGGGTTAACACCCAACTGGGGAACCGTGTTTATGGTAAAACAAAAAGAAAAAAGTAACCTTTTTGCACAAATAAAGGTAACCTGTTTGCAGCAGGTTTTAAGGGCATTTTTGCGGCAAGACTTAGCAATACATGGTGACCGACTTAAAGGGTGTGTAAATAGAATTCTTATTGTAACACATAGCCACATTTTCCTTCCCAATTTTCACAGGCTTAGGACTGTCCACGGTTTGCTTAAAATATGGCTATACGTCAGTGACAATAATGCCACCTTGTTAGATATTCATAAAAATCGACTTCTTTGTTGCATGGAATTTCATCCCTAACACTTTAATGTACAGTAAGATTCCAAAATGCCATTATAATTTTAACTTATTAAACACTAATTTCTCCTTTTGATTTCAATAACTGTGTCAATTTCTACATCGATGTTGCTGTAGAAAAGTTAGTGAGTAGATGTGGATACAGACAAATCAGCATTGGTGGTGCCAACTTTAGTTTATGAGATTAGATCAGAAATATCAATATTTTTCTACAATATATATGGTGCTGTTACTTTTTGGTCATCCTTTTAGTTTACCAGGCTTAAAAGTTGTTTTTCGACATACCACAATCGCATCCTCCAAATCCAACACAAACTGGCCGTGATTTAATCTTCCTGATTAGCCATCTTGCAGCAAAATGCTGTCCCCACTAATGTCATCTACCACATTATTTGACTGAAGTTGGTAGATGGAAGGATTGGGGAGCATATGACCAGTACACCAACTCCCACAGTTGTAATTCATGGTTATACCAAGTTCCTCAATATTACATGCAGTGGCGTGAAAAAAACAAATTTTTTTAGTTTAAGAAAAATAATTTTTTTCAGGCAAAATATAAGGTTTTATTGGTCAAATTTCCTTTATTACTTTGTTAAATACTGCAGTAACATTATTTAGAAATGAAATAAACGTTTCGTTTTAAACTATTTGTAGACAATATGAAATAGGTCGTGGGCGCTGAGCACACAGGAGAAGTTTACGGTGTAATTTAGCAATTTTATCAATCGAATATGATAGGGCTGCTACCATAGACTTCAACTAAATTATAAATAAGTTTGAATCCATCAAGGCTTGGAAGGCACATTTTTACATTTTTTGTTATGACTCTGAAACTTCTTTTCTCTTTATTTTTTTTTCAAACAAACTAACCTTGGGCTCACAAAAGGTATTCAGATCTCCTGTACAAAGAAAAGAATACTACACAGTATTCCAAAAACTCAATTAGGCCTAAACAACCCTCAGTTTATTGCTTATTTTAAGAACTACAAATTCATTCTGAATAAAGTTATTAAATATGCAAAAAAAAAAAAAAAAAGTTAATGACAAATATATTGAAATAGCTCCAAATAAAATTAAAGCAGCCCGGAAAGTGATTGAAAACCATACTGCAGCTGAACCATCCATTAATAACATAGAATTAGAAGATGATGGTTCTCTTATATCAGATCCGAAGCTGCTGGCAGATACATTTAATAGATACTTTGCAAACATAGCGAATAGCGAATAATATAGTACCAAATAATTTTGCGCAAACATAGCGAATAGCGAATAATATAGTACCAAATAATTTTGCAAACAACAATCACTTTATCACACAAAGAAATCTACCACTGGTTTGTCCAACCATATTTATAACACCGACAAATGAAAAAGAAATTATGTCAATAATACCAGAGTTAAAAATGAAAACTCTTCAGGAACCGATGAGTTTCCTGATCATATAATTAAACTCAGTGCTCCATACATTATCCATCCCTTTACTGACATATGTAATAGCTCATTGGAACATGCCATTTTTCCTAAGAGCCTAAAAACACCTATGGTCATCCCATTATTTAAAAAAGGGAATAATAAGCATGCATCAAATTATAGACCAATAGCTTTATTATTGGGGTTCTAAAAAATACTTGAAAAAATGTTTTACAGACGATTATTATCTTTTATTGAAAAGAATAAACTGCTATCGGAATGCCAGCATGGGTTTAGAAAAGAGAAATCTGCTCTGTTCCAATTTGTAAATACTATTCTTAAAGCAATAGACAAGAAAACTAAAATTACAGGGATATTTTTTGACCTGTCCAAAGCTTTTGATGTATTACAACATAAAATTTTATTACAAAAATTGGAACACCAAGGTATTAGAGGACATGCTCTTAAATGGTTGAAATCATATTTAGATGAGCGATCGCAGCTTGTAGAAATTATCCATAATGATAATGGGGAAATTAAAAACTATCTATCTACTCAAGAATTCATAAAATCTGGTGTTCCACAAGGTTCAATCTTAGGACCAATACTCTTTCTTATATTTGTCAATGACTTAAAAGCTAATTTATCAATTTCTTGTCCCATTCAGTTCGCAGATGACACCAGCCTATTAATAGAAAGTTCTTCAATTACTGAACAAAAACTAATTGACTCAGTTACAACTGAAGCTTATAATTGGTTCAATGCCAACAAACTAGTAGTTAACATAGAAAAAACAGCATCAATGCTTTTTCATACACATCAAAACCTAAACATTACTGAAACCACCATTCGTTTTAATAATGAAGTAATAAAATACGTACCAAGCACAAAATTTCTGGGACTTTGGATACAAAACAATTTAAAGTGGGACGATCATATTAACTATCTTTTAAAGAAATTATGTGTAATCTGTTACCAATTCAGGTCTCTCGTTAATTATGTAAATATAAATACAGTAAAAAATATGTATTTTGCACATGTCTATTCAGTTTTGAAGTATGGTATTCTTTTATGGGGAAATTCCCCTCCCTGCAATAAATTAGTCATAATGCAAAAAAGAATAATAAGAATAATGTTAGGTTTACCTTGGAGATCCTCATGAAAACCTGCTTTCAAAAAATTACAGATACTGCCCCTCCCTTGTATTTATATATATGAACTTCTATTATTCACAAAAAAAAGAACCTTTCGGATAACAACACCCACTACCTTCTTTATTTCTTAAAAGCCATGCTGTTAAATCTGGCAACATCGCATCGGTAGTCCTATCGGCTATGAACATGTTGTAAATAAAGCAATGAACTCCATCAGAATCATCGAAAAATTAAGCATATTTCAGCTTAAAGTAATCCCAGTCATCGCCTATTGTTTAGAGAACATCTGGATACACCTGAAGACCAACTGGAGAGCATGGGGAAGGTAAAAACCGTGTACATAATGAGAGATTTATATAAACCGTCACCTGTAATTGAGTACACCAGAGAACAGTTTTACACAGAAGAATTTCGTGTTTATCAGCTACAAACGAATACCAGAGTGAGGTACGGTATGATATTAGTGTCCTTAAGGAAGAATTGGCTGGTATTAAAGAAGAATTGAAGAGAAATAGAGTCACTTCTACTGGTAAGAACTTTTATCAAGCTGCTCACAGTAGGCCTAATACATCTCAATGTGGCAGACGCCAAATCGTATATATTCAATCTCCTATCCTCCCAATATTACTACCAGCGTTTTCCTACAGTTTGGTGAAGGTAATGAACGGGATTCAAACCTTAACCTCAAAAGTGCTGGCGAATCAACACAGTTCACCACCGGATGATGAACGAATGAATGACTTGACAGCAAATAACGGAAAGCTGAGTGTTCCCAAGGAATTAGGCAAAGTTATTCTTTTCAGTGACAGTCATGAGCGTAGTCTTCCACAAAGTGCATGTGACAAGAAAAGAGATATCAGTGTTCTAGGTTATATTAAACCTGGGACAACTAGCTCAGTGGTGGTACAAAATGACCCAGAGAAGTGTAGCAGTTTAATAAAATATGACTCTGTTGTGGGTAAAATAACAGAGTTCGTAGGCCTAACAGGATAAGTGAGGTTATTATCAATAAAATAAGAAAAAAACGCGACATCGTAACGTATGAGGAGACACTGAAAACTACGAATTCCTTCGGATAGGCTATGTGGAGTCACCGCGCATTACGTTATTATGCACATCACAAGTATATGCTATGTAATACATATAATAGACTTACTGATTTCGCCTAAATAAAATCGGTATTTGTGATAAAGAAAAATATCTGCATTAAAAACGTATTCAAATGATTCCCACAGACCACCACAGATAGGACTACCTCCTGTGTTGTCAGATTTCAAGCAGCATGGCTTGTAAGATATAGAAGGCAGTGCAACACCCCATTTATAAGTAATATAGAAATTCACTTTCACAATACAAGAGAAAAATCAGATCTTCACCATGAGAGGCTTAACACTAAAATCTGTCAAAAGGGACCAATGAATATGGGAGTAAAACTGTAAAACAAATTACCAGCCTCCATTAAAAAAATCGTCAATATGTCTTCTTTCAAAACTGAAATCAAAGCATATCTGCTTGATCACTGCTTCTACTCCATTGAAGATTATACACAGTCCCGTGTTTGAATGTAATAGGCCTAACTATTATATTGTGTTGTATTGTTCATATTTATATAAATAATTATATTTAACTTTTGTTTAGTTTTAAGTTTAGCATTAAGGAATCCATGACGAATCACCTGCTTACGAGCATTGCTCAATTGTAGACGTATGTGATATTTATTTATTCATATTTTTCTTTTTATAATGTGTAAAGTAACATGCTACTTATTAAAAATAAATAATTGTGAACATTAAACTGTGTTTAAATTAAACTCATTGAACCTTGAACCTTTTAGCGTTAAGGGGCAACTACCATCTAGTTAGCACCGGGCACCAAGTAGCCTTGGTACGCCACTGATTACATGGCTGTTGCAGACCCTGCCTGTCAAAAGCAAAAGTGGGTAAATCATTTAGAAATTAACTGTATTATCTCATCGATGGATGACAATAAAGCTTTGACCAAGTCTACTTGATCAAAGTAGGGGATAAGCTGGACAAATCTGTATCTTGATTGTGGTAGTTATTGCAGTTGATAAACATGAGACAGACACAAACCTCTACAGAACATTATGAATGATCAAATCAATGGGCCTGCTATTTAAAATTCATTTTATTAATTGATTAGCAGGTGTCTGTGGCTTCACCCATGTCTAAAAATTCAAAAGCTAGACTTCTCTAAATAATTTATGTAACAGTAAAATAATTCAAACATTATATTTATAAATGTTGACATCCTTTTTTTTTACATACCGGTAAATTACTTAATTTTACTTTTACTTATATTGTTAGATGTAGTAAATAAATGGTAATTAGAATGATTAAAATGAACTATACAATCATGAACCTTACCCTTACATGCAAATCATTCATAAACAATTAATAACTAAAAAGCTAACAATATGGCTTTGAGGGGCATTTTACCATAAGAGTGCAATGTCCAGGAAAAAAGTTTTCAGATTTGAGTTCCCTGACACAAAAGTACTCCCTACATAGTGAGTTTCGTCCAAATCAATAAAAGTTTTGCCATTTAGGGATACATAGACTCATGATCCCCCTTCCATCCACCTATGTAAAAGATTTTGTAATGTTATAAGCAAATGAATCAATCAGATCAAAGTGATCAACAATTTGATGCATTATATTCCTCAATGCTCTTTTCCAGTTGCTATGGCAAAAGAGCAAGGCCTCCTATTATTAATTTCACAATAGAAAAGGATTAGCCAAATCTGGTGCTTCGATAGCACTGAAAATAGCATTTTCTGTCAGTTTTGGATAACTCACAAACAAAAGCGAAAATTAAAAATCTGGCTTCAAGGTGCATTAAAAATTAAGATATTTGTATGCAGTAGACTTGGCTGGACATTGCACACAAACATGCAAATGAACACTTCCTCTTATTACTGTATATATAGATGTCAACCACCTGACAGAGAATAGGAGAAGTCCCAATAAAAATATTTTATTTGGATCACGGTCTCTATTTCTCCTCTTAATCTGTGCCATCTGCAAGACTAGAGATTAATTGACAATGTACACTACTTGTTGGCTCTAAAATTTCTTTTTACGGAATACTCTAAAATCAGAAAAAGTTCATAAATAAAATACCCAAGCATGGAGTAAACTGCAAACACAACATACCAGCAGAAATAAGGGAAAACAAGAATTTGGAAACAATGATGCAGCGTGTGAAACAAAATATTTTTAGTAGACTTTTAGTTCTTAATTTGTTGTAGGGTGTGGGCAACTGAATTGTGTGCTGCTGGATACTGGCCATGACCATGTGCAGGGAAAAACAAAACGAAAGAACATATGAGTAGAGGAAAATTCCTGAAAACAGGAACAAAGAAACAGAACAAATTGTTGTGAGAACATATTCAATTAAGAAATAAAAATCAATATCATTATAAGTCGACAGTTCTCAGACAATGTTAGTTGCTATCAGACAAATCTTAATATCAATTCCGGGGTGAGCAGGTAAAGAGAGTTAAGTCCCCCATCCTAAAAAATTGAGATGTGTCCATAGAGTTATAGATAAAAATGTTCTCTACATTTTTGTTAAGTCCAGTAAGTCATATTCAAAATTGTACGGTAGTTATGGATGTGTGCCTCATGGGTTTATCCATCTCTAAAGCTATGTTGGGCTGGTATAGTGTGTTAAGTCACTCTAATTCTCAGTAACAAGAAAGTGGACTTAACTCTCTTTGCCCACGCACCCTGGAATTCATCAGATATTTATCTAATACAACACCATAGGCTATAAGCTATACTATTTCTCTGGTGACTTAGGATTTCTGATGATATTTGAACAATGATACATACCACTCTTCTTCTTAATTTCTTCCTGTGCTTTCTCTTGTGCTTTTTCCAAGATCATCTTACGTCTGTCACGTTTTTCTTGTTTGCTCAGATTAGAGTCTAACCTTTCCCAATTAATACATTCCACTTTATGTAATTCGAATACAATTTCATCATTAGCCAAGGTGCATGTACTATCAGTGTCTCTCACATCAGCAAAAAGGAAGACTTCAAAAAAATATTGTTGAAAGTGAGCCTGTAATAAGAAGAATGATCCATGGATAAATGTGATTGTTTCTGTGTGTGTATGTATGTGTTTGTATATACATATATTTTCATTCTTTGAAACCAGTGGCTTGAGAAGGTTCTATGATTTATTGAAGCAGTTAATCTTAAATAGTTATAACTAGGGTGTGGATTTCTATGACGTCATATTTTTCCCCTTTGCATTCTTTCAGGTTTCCGACTAATTTAAACCCGATTCCAAGCATCCTGGTGAAAATGGAACGGCTTTTATTGTGCATATAACTGCATATTTAGGAAATTTTCAAGTATTGTAGCATATTTACTATGAATATGCACAATTAAGTCATATTTTTGGCATATTTGTGTGCATATATTTTGAAATTTTGAAGTTTCATATATTTTGCAAATTTTGCATTATAATGATACTTTTTGAGAATTTATAGATTTTTAAATAATTAACACTATATTTTAATAAAATGTATTGTAATGAAACTTTAAAAAAATATACACAATGTGTAAGTGGTAAAGTCATATTTTAAATTTTATTGGTCATATTTTAATGTTTTTTAGATCATAAATGCATGCATATATCCTATTTTTTAGGTCATAGAAATCCGCCCCCTAGTTATAACTGTCTGAATTTGTGTGCCATTCACTGTTCTGTTAAGCCACACAAAAATTAAAAACAAATGATAATTATCTGTGTTATAAAACTTCCTGGCTATTCTCGATTGAGAAGTAGCACAGAAGACAATTCATGCTTCTGCAGGCTAACAAAATGGATTGCCTTAAACACAATCAAAACATAATGAAGGAGAAATATGATATTGGTTGGGGATCATACAAGAGACCGACGATTTGAAGTCATCTACTTTGTAGGGTAACATATCCTACCAATAATGCATTCAGTTACCGTAATTCAAAGGACACTCAAAATAGGGGCTAATTATTATTATAAGTAGGCCTACACTACCTACCCTACTTTGTCCTAGGGTAACCGAATCTTCCAATAAGTAGATTATTATTATTATTATTATTATTATTATTATGGGTTGTAGAAGCCTATTTGTTTCTAATAATTTTCTATGTAGTCTAATGGTAACTATCAATACTGAACCTAGCCATCTTTGTACTGATCCAGAAGTCCAGTGTATGTCACTCGAATCAGAACTGTTGAAACTGCGTATTTTAAACCCCATTGTAAGTGACAATGGTGTTCCAATTATGATTAGCTGTTTTATGTAACCTATCCACAGATTATCCTGCCATCTGGCTGTGAGAAGTTTGCAGGTTGTCATTTATAAATTGGATACTTCATACTGATGAAATAACAGTAATGAATTACTGACTAAATTGGATACCAATTAAAGTGTACTCAGATTTTGACCACCCCAGAAAAAACTAAAGCTCTGAAATCAACAGTACACACAAGCCTATGATTCTTTAAATGGAAATAAAGACACCTTCAAAGTTCACTGTCCTCACGTTGGACCAAGATGCTAAATGACAACCTTTATTTTTGTATAAATATTTTACTTGTACCTTCACATAATTATCGGAAGAAAATATGTCAACCTTGCTGGAATGAACTCCCTTAAGGGGTACTCTAATCACAACAGTGTTTTCAGTTTGCCTCCAAGTGTAATCTTTCACTGTCAGTGGCATTATTTATAACACTTTACTAGGCTTAGTGTATAGCACGGAACGAAGCAAAATTCTCGAATTATAACTACGAAGATACACTAAAATCAAAATGGTACCATATTAATGACTTTCAAATCCTAATCTCACAATCCGCCATAAGCAAGTGTTTGTTGACACTAGGCGAGTCAAATTCATTTATTATTTTAATTCTTATGAGCACTACAGAAGAGTAAGCTTACAGTGAGATATGAAATATTAAAATATATTATTACTTATGGAAAAAATATTTTTGCGAATGGCTTTTCCTTTTGAGATTTCACACAAGCCACAAACAAACAACCCATTCCGGATTACTTGCTCTTGCGTCTAGCCACAGCCAGTCTAGCTTGTGTCGTTCTGCCATTGAACGCTGTAGCGCTAGTGCTATGTCATGCGGAAGTTCCTATAAATTGTACTCGTACATATCCTAGGATGTTCATTCGTACCATTTTTCCCGGGACTGTCCCGTTTTTTGATTAAATGTCCTGCTGTCCCGAAAGTTTTATTGGGGACACTCAAATGTCCCGCTTTTTTGTGATTGTGAATGGCAAGTGTGTTTTACGGCACATTAATTTACGTTACAACAGTGAAGATCTTGCTCATTGTCAAAACATACCTTAATGGAGAAATATGTGCTGACTTTTATGATAAATTATAAGAAAAAAATGCACTTCTTGATAGAATACATAGAAGTGAGGTGTACAGTGGCAATGAGGCATCTATTTCTGTGGAATAAATTCTTTACAACAGTCTGCAGAAGAAAATTAAGAAGTCATTTGGGATAATTTGTGTGCATGAGACAAAGGTAAATTGTAAATATTCCAAAAATTTTATGAATGGAGTTTTTGTCCCCTTTTTTCCCCTTAACTGTCCAAGTATTTTAAATTGAAAGGTCCCGTTTTTATATAAACATAGTATGGACACCCTAACATATCCGTGACCACCAAAACGCTTCAACAAGTTAACTCACATTGGTACCGGTGTTTATCAAGAGTTAATATTATTGCATCACTACAAATCGATCCAGTTCAAGAATTATTTATTCATTACTTATTAATGGATTATCAATATTAATGAATTATTTTTCGCCCTAATCAATTTTCTTTATTATAAGTCGGTTACAGTGCATGGTATAGCCTACTTTATTCCACGGGAAAATTGTTTATTAGTGTAAAATATATTTTGAATCTAGATTAATATAAAACATATTCAAGTAACAAATAAGAATAACAATTTAGTCTGGCCACACAATAGAACAATGCTGTAAAGAGTAGCCTAATAAAGATGCATCGGTATTTTCTACCCAGATATATCGGCGGTAGCGGACCACACCATTAATTCAGGACCAGGCCACAAATTGACTTCAATGACATTACAGTTCTCTCGAAGTAAAATCATGAGAGTCCATAGAGAGTCTGATAAGAGAGTCCATAGAAATAAAACTAGAGGAACTCAGTTTTTATAGGTGTAGCCAGGCTTTTACGTCAGGATGTATCTAACATTATAATCCCCACTATTTTGCACAAAAAAATAGTAAAATGAATCAAATAGCTACCAGGCTGCAAACGTTAATTTGATTTGTTTGAGTTTATGTAAATAAGTTAATATAGAAAGTTGCTAAAAAATGACAAAAAGTCATTGCGACATTAGAATGGGATTTTATTATTATTTACTGTCTGAATTTCAAACATGTAGATGTAGATATCTCGTCCTGTAGATCCTGTGTTGAGCGAGGCTCAAAGATATAGAACATGTCAGAGGGACGTCCATAAAGTAAGTTTTCCCCTGGGTCCATTTACAGAAACAAAACACAATTTCATGGACATATATAATCCAACAGATCTAGATATAATATGTGGTGCAGAGCACTGGTTAAACGAGAGAGAAATTAACTCATATCAGCTACAAAATTATAACATTTCAAGCTCTTTCTGCACTAAAATTTATAAAAATGGAGGCACTATAAAATTGGTCAGGAATAACTTGCCCAGTGAGCATACTGAAAAAAAGCTAACGTATCACTCAAATGAAGGAAAGGTGTTCAAACACTCTGTAACAGAATTAAAGTTCCAAAACGCGTTCCTGACAATAGCCTGCATTTATAGGTCACCAGATGGCTGTATCAAAACATTCCCAGAGAAATTTTGGCAAGTTAACACTTTGCGACCCGAGCGGCTCCCCTTTCCATCGGCCCGGTCGCCTTCTCCGCCAGGCAGGCTTCCCCTCCGCCTACCGCGCATCGTCCCGCGCGCATCTACCCCGCTGCCGGCCGCTACTAACCTTACGGAGAGTCAATCTCAATAAAAAGCCTAAAAAAGTTGGCTAACTAAGGGAATTATAAACTCATGTAAAAGGAAAAGACAGCTACATGAACCATGCTTGGCTACTGATGACATTAATCTCAAACAACACTATAAAACTTATTTTAAGGTACTATGGAAAGTAATATGTGAAGCAAAGTTAAAAACTAATAAGGATTTTATAACGCAAGCCGGTAATAAAAGCAAAGCTATAAGGGAAGTAGTAGAAACCGGGAAAAAGAAATGTGACACAAGAAATAATATTGAAATATTGCAGGACAATCACTTAGTTAATAGTCCACACAAAGTAGCCGAAATATTTAATAATTATTTTGCTAACGTGGCAGAAAACCGAAATACTCCGTCCACACAAAGTGCTAGACCAAGTTCTCAACAAGCACACCTTATAAACACTATATATTATTTTGGGGATAGTTTCACTTTTTATGCTGTGAAATGCAGAAAACCCCTTTTGATTCTATGGTGACAGGCCTAAATGATAATCCTCTCATAAAATTGAAACATGTCTTAAAGCTATTTCAAAAAAACATTTTCTTTTTCTTTTGGAAGCATATTTTCTTTGCTTCTGGGAAAGAAAAATAGGTTTTTTTTTCAATTGCTTTCCTTTCAGTAGAACCTTCAGCATTCTATCCTATTCTGTATTAACTCCATCCAACCATCCCTTGCAAATTCTACTTCCCTTAAACCTATCCTAATATTGTCCTCCCACCTACGCATAGGTCTTCCAAGTGGTATTTTCCCTTCGGGTTTCCCAATCAATATTTTTGAGATGTCTTTCCTCTCCCATGCATGCAACATGTCCAGCCCACTTCATCCTCCGTGATTTAATTACCCTTACTATATCTGGTGGATGAGTACATATTATGAAGCTTGTCATTATGCAGTTTTCTCCAGTTCCCATTTTCATCTCTCTTAGGCTCAAATATTTTCCTAAGCACCCTGTTTTCGAACACTCTCAGATTGTGTTCTTCCCAAAGAGTAAATGACCATGTATTATATCCATATAATACAACCGGCAGGACAATTATCTTATAAATTTTGATACTTAGATTTCTGGAATGAAGACGAGAAGATTAGAGCTTCTGAACTGCATAAAAACAGACATTTCCTGATTTGAGTCTACACTTAACTTCTACCTTAACATTATTTGTATCTGTAATTATTGTTCCCAGATATTTGAATTTCTCCACTTGTTCAAACGATTTACTGTATGTTCCAATATTTTGTAACACATTATTTTGACGTTTCAGGACCACATATTTAGTTTTTTCTACATTAATTTCAAATCCAACATTCCTGCAGGCATCAAAAACACTTTCTGCATTCCTCTCAATTCTGTTTATGTCATCGTCCAGCAGACAAACATCATCTGCATAAGCTAAAACTGGGTGACTGCCATTTAATTCTAGGCCTACCGTGTTTTCCTGAATTTTTCTAATGGGATATTCAAAAGCAAGATTAAAAAAGTAAAGGCGATTGAGCATCTCCTTGTTTGAAGTCGCTTTTAATGCCGAACCTATCTTATATAAATTTTCCTACCCTGACTCTGTTTCATTTATTCACATTTTGAGCAGCCTAACTAACTTCTTTGGTATTCCAAACTCAATGAGGATACAGTACAATTTGTCTCACCTAACTGAATCATAAGCTTTTTTAAAATCTATGTATAGCTGGTGAACAGACTTATTATATTCCCACATTTTCTCCAAGATTTGGTAACTTAAATACAACATATTTGATCAATGGTTGATCTATTTCGCTTAAATCCACATTGGTAATCTCCAATGATTTCGTCCACATATGGGGTTAATCTTGACAAGTAATCTTGATGATAAGACAGGAATTCTTCGATAGTTATTACAGTCGGCCCTATCTCACTTTTTATGGATTGGTATAATAACATATTCTTTCCATTTCTTTGGCAATTTCTCCTTTTCCCAAATCATAAGAATGAGTTTATGAACTCGTTTATTCCCTTGTAGAGATCCCTAATATTTTGTCTTTACTATTTACCTCTAATTCATTTACTTTGTCTTCGAGATAGTTTATTTTCTTTGTCCGAATGGTTCTAGAGGTTTCTCGGTTAGCATTGTTGAGATTTTCAAAGTACAGTAGTTTCATTCGGATTCTGCTACCATTCTTTTTTGCTGCTTTCTTGCATTTGCATTGCACTCATCATCGAACAACGGTTTATTTGGTTTCAGTTCAAGCTACAATCTTTTAATTGTTATATCTTGAAACTTCAATGTTGATATATAACATGTTATAATTATCTGAAAATTAAATAACAGGTCTTCAGGCTCACTTTTCATGGAATGACAGTAATTTTTGTTTTCCAGGATTGTGGTGCAAAATTAGATTTCAATTAGTAGTATAGTATTTAAAACACTTGCAGTAATCATCTATGTCACCAATTTTTAAATGCAAATACAGAATGCAAGTTTCCCTTTGCCAAAATTTGAAAGTCAGTATTGGAAGAAACTATGTCAAATATATTACAATAGTTCAAACCATATATCAATATTAAGAGCATTATTTGATTTTGGTGAAATTTTTAAATAAAACACATACAATTAATATTTACATATAAATTACAGCTCTAATAATAAACGAATGTTTATTGTTCATGTATTCTCAGCTTGACAGATTTTCTAACTTAAGGTACTAGAATTCAATACAAATTATTTTCCCCTCGGTTTTAAACATATTTATTTCAGCCATGGTTTAGTCCTGAAAAAATAATGTAATTCCACTTGTCTTGTAATTTAATTAATTAATAATTAATTAATCACAAATTGCAGAGTTTCACTAAATTAGTTATAACTCACTTCTGAATTAACATAACAAAAATGTTTTTGTGGATTTTTTAAGAACATCATTAAAGATTATAGACCGTGGGCTACCAATATGAAACCCTCCCCCCCCCCGGGAATTTCCGACACATATATTTTTTTGTTGGTATTGTCATCTAGTTTAAGATTTTGGTTGTTTGCCCCTTATCAATTATACCATTTAGCCGGAAACCCCGGAAATCCGGAGAAAATCAATTTGTTTTAATTTTTCATTGTTCTTTGCTCCTAATATTCCCAGGGAATTTCTGACTCACACATTTTTGTTGGTATTGGCATCTAGTTTAATGTTTCAGTTGTTTGCCCCTTACAAATTACAACATATCCCCGGAAAACCACGTATATACGGAGAAAATTACTATGTTTTATTTCTTAAATCTTTGTTCTTTGCACCTAATATTCAAAGGGAATTTCTGAATATGTTTTTTTGTTGGAATTACCATCTAGAATAAGGTTTCAGTTGTTTGCCCATTATCAATTACAGCATATCCCCGGAAAACACCGAAAACCACGGAAATCCGGAGAAAGGGACTTGGTTTTATTTTTTAAAAATCTTTGTTCTTTGCTCCTAGTAATCAAAGGGAATTGGTGAATCATATGTTTTTGTGTTGGTATTCCCATATAGATTAAGGTTCCAGTTGTTTGCCCCTTACCAATTACAGCATATTCCCGGAAACCCCGGAAAACCACGTATATACGGAGAAAATTACTATGTATTATTTTTAAAATCTTTGTTCTTTGCTCCTAATATTCAAAGGGAATTTCTGATTCGTAAGTTTTCTTGTTGGTATTGCCATCTAGATTAAGGGTTCAGTTGTTTGTCCCTTATGAATTATAACATATCTCCAGAAAACTCCGAAAACCACGGAAATCCGGAGGAATTGACTTTTTAAAAAATCCTTTAAAAACTTTGTTCTTTGCTCCTAATATTCCCAGGTAATTTCTGACTCATATGTTTTTTTGTTGGTATTTCCATCTAGTTTAAGGTTTAAGTTGTTTTCCCCTTATCAATTACAGCATATCCACGTAAACCCTGAAAACCAAAATTAAAACGAACTCATTTCCTTCGGATTTTTGAGGTTTTCGGAGTTTTTCGGGGATATGCTGTAATTGATAAGGGGCAAACAACTGAAACCTTAATCTACATGGCAATACCAACACAAAACCATATGAGTCGCCAATTCCCTTTGAATACTAGGAGCAAAGAACTAAGATTTAAAAAAATTAAAACAAAGTCATTTTCTCCGGGCTACCGTGGTTTTCGGAGTTTTCTGGGGATTTGCTGTAATTGATAAGGGGCAAACAACTGAAACCTTAATCTACATGGCAATACCAACACAAAACCATATTAGTCACCAATTCTCTTTGAATACTAGGAGCAAAGAACTAAGATTTAAAAAATTAAAACAAAGTCATTTTCTCCGGGCTTCCGTGGTTTTCAGAGTTTTCTGGGGATTTGCTGTAATTGATAAGGGGCAAACAACTGAAACCTTAATCTGGATGGCAATACCAACAAAAGAACATATGATTCAGAAATTCCCTTTGAACATTAGAAGCAAATAACAAAGATTTAAAAAATAAAACATTGTCATTTTCTCCGTATAAAAGTGGTTTTTCGGGATTTCCGGAGGTATGTTGTAATTTGTAAGGGGCAAACAACTGAAAACTTAAACTAGATGACAATACCAACAAAAAATATGTGAATCAGAAATTCCCTGGGCATATTAAGAGCAAAGAACAAAGAAAAATTAAATCAAACTAATTTTCTCCAGATTTCCGTAGTTTTCCGGGGTTTCCGGGTAAATGCTGTAATTGATAAGGGGCAAACAACTAAAGACTTAAACTATGTTGTAATACAACAAAGAATATGTGAGCCAGAAATTCCCTGGGCATATTAGGAGGAAAGAACAAAGAAAAATTAAAACAAACTAATTTTCTCAGGATTTCCGGGGTTTCCGGGTAAATGCTGTAATTGATAAGGGGCAAACAACTGAAAACTGAAACTAGATGGCAATACCAACAAAAAAAATATGTGTCGGAAATTCCCACGGGGGGGGGGGATGGGGGGTATACAGTAGCCTACGCTCTATTAGGGCTGGTGGTTAAATATTGTATATCAACTTTCTAGAAAATATGTAAGAATAAGTTGAATATAATGAATATTAAAATATTCCATATGCATATTCATTAACCGTCTTTTTGAAAATCTCAACTCAAAGTAAACTGTAAAATTTTACTACCAGACATGATTTAATTCAATAAATCTTTTTAAATATTCCAGAAAAAAGAAGTGATTTTAATGACATTAAAATGTAAAAAAAACAACTGAGAAAAATAAATTCACACACACTCATCAGTAAGCCCCGGATTTGTAGGCTTTTATAAAAGGTATTTTAGCCTTTTATTTTCATAGAATAGCCTTTTTTTAGGCTTTAAACAAACAATTTTATCCATCTTAATAAAACACAATAAGGAACACTAATATTAACAGCAAAAATTGTATTAGCCTACAATTTTGACTCAATTTTTCTAGTTTTTTCTTTCAAAATAAACAAGTAACTATTCCTTCTATCGGCACAGACTAAACAATTGAGACATTTATCCTTTAATGATACAATTATTCAATCCACCACTCAATTCACTTCCGATCTACAAGAAAAGATCCGATCAAGTGTCACAAATTAGTTCTCTTAATACACTTCTCTGTCATTGGTCGGCAACTTGTTATTTTAAAGTCGAAATGACAATGGATTAGTTGCAGATTTTGAAGTATTGCAGACGGTTCAAGTTTCATTTCCTGCGACGGGTGGTGGCACATTTTTGAGTTACAAAGACAAGTGACAAAGCGACATATACATTGTTAATTTCAATACATTGTATAAATTTATTCTTATTATGTATTTTCTTAAAATGCACAAATTCATATTATTTATTTTCCTTTGCATTAATTGGAAAATCTATTTAAAAATCGTGTTTTTCTGCAAAAGTCCTGTTTAGCATCTAGTTTTTTTTAACAAACGTTCTCCTTAGCCCCTTTTAGGTCCTTCAGTCCCTTTTTAGGTTCTATAAGATTTATATATTCGGAAGCAAGGGGCATGAAATGTTAAAATGTTCTAATTGGGAAGTTGGGGGAAAAATTGGTTAAAACCTTCAAATCCATGCCGTACTCATCAGCAAATGATTTATAAAATTATAGCCCACTTACAGTTCAGAATCCTCCTAGTTCAAAACTTGTATCCTGTCCACTGCTGAGCTTTCTTCTTACCACTCAGGTATATTCAAAACTACCAGTATTTAGTGAATCAGTTTGTAATGAAGATATACGGTAATGAACTAGATAATTACCTATAACCAGAAATGATAACGTATTTTGAAGGTTAAGATCATCTGCAGCACTATTTACAATTATATTACTAGACAATCAATCATTTTTATCCAATCTCATACATTCATTTCCACCAAATGTTCTTTTCTTTGTTTTTGAAGCTTATTTTCCCATTTTTGATAACAAATCTCAAGATTTACAACATTAAAAAATTACAACTATTTTGCCTTCAATTTTTCAACTTTCCCTCTAAAACATCTCCATCACACCAACATGAACAGTGTAGCTAACAGCACATACACCAACTTACCAGAATGAAAAATACTTTTTTATAGATATAGAAAATTAAAATGTATATGTCTGCTTACAGGAGCAACATACTCCTTTACCCTCCCAAACTTATTCCATTAAACTCACAGAAAACAAGAGGAAAATATATGAAATCTTATATTTTTAGGGATGGCAAGTAATTATAATACTGTAATTCTTTATTACCATTAAAAGATAACTTTTGATTTTTTTTACCTAATTCTATGATAGTGGGCTACTAATAGACCTACAACAAATAAGAAATTGAAGCTAAGCAGAATAAAATATTTTCTTGTAGAAAATAACTTTTACACAATAGATGAGTTTTAAAAAAGTATGAAATACAGAGAGGACTAAATTATAAGATATGTATATTCAGTGAATTATACAAATTTATTAATTTTGAATATGAGTTTATGACCTAGAAATTAAGTATGTTTGTGTAATTAATATTTGTTTTTGTTCAATGCATAATATAGTGTGTTTACAAAGTCACCAAACACGTTTTTATAGACCATAAACAACATGAACATACATTTAGACATTTTGAACACAAATTCAATACATTTCAACATGATGACCCCACAAACCTAAGTACACGTCCCATTGTTCCTCTGTAGCCCAACACACCCTTGCTAACATATCTGGTGTTATCTGTTCCGCAGCGGCATAAATGTGGTTTTTCAATTGTTCAAGACCAGTGATACACCTTGGACTTGATAAAGCCCCAGGCGAAAATTCCATCCAGACATTTACCCTTTCCCATTCCTGTAACACATTTGGCTGTTCATCTGCCCAAATCCGACAGTTATGTCTGTTCACATGTCCACAGGTGAGGAATGAATTGCTTCCTGAATCCTTTGCACAGTTTCATCTGCTACAGCCGGTCTCCCAGTTCGCTGTTAGTCAGTAACACTACCAGTTCGCTTGAATTTGTACACCATGTTCTTAATGACATGTCTGGTAGGAGCTGGTTTGTGAAATCTGCACGTGAAATTGTCCCATGCTTCACCATACGTCATTCCATGCAGTCAATAGAAAACAACAGCTATTCTTTCTTCTATTGTGTACAGTGGCGGACGCAGAGGGGGGGATAGGGGGGGTCATATCCCCCCCCCCGAAATTTGAAAAAAGGCTATATATGCACTCTAAGTGGCCAGTTTTATATATAGCATTCCTATTCAAATCCCCCCCCCCCGAAAAAAAATTCTGCATCCGCCACTGATTGTGTACATTGCTTTAGATCAGAGTTTCTCAACCTATGGTCCACGGACCACCTGGTGCAGATAGTTAGCAGACATAATTAAAAAATATCATAAAGCAAGTGGAAATTAAAGAAGTAAACATTTTTCACAAAAAATGGACACTAGATGTCAAAGTTTTTAAAATCTTCGAAAATACAGGTCCTATTGCAAGTTTCCTTACTTTTGCAGTTACGAACCACAGTTTGAATCCCCTGATGTACCGACGTCTATGATTCCCTCTTTCATTCAAACCCCTGATCATCGACTAATGTTGACTAATATTGAGCCAGATATTTAGGAACTCTGCAAGAGGCGACAAGCTCAACCGTCTCGTTAAAAGTGAGTAATAACATAATTCCTAATGATATTATAAAATTAGTAATAAATATGAAAGTTTGTTCAAAATATAATTTTACTGTCAATAGTTTACTTCCAATTCAATAACTGTGTTTTCGTCGAATTATAAAAAAAGTATTTAGATTTTTTCGTTATAATGACCTATAATTAATACCCCAAATATTAATAATATAGGCCTACATAGCCTACTTTTAAAAAGGGATGTAAAATGAAGGG
Source organism: Ectobius pallidus (assembly GCA_964059195.1). Lineage (NCBI taxonomy): Eukaryota > Metazoa > Arthropoda > Insecta > Blattodea > Ectobiidae > Ectobius > Ectobius pallidus. The sequence continues at coordinate 108,570,309 of CAXKWD010000003.1, read as the reverse complement.
TCCGTAAAAATATTTAGCCACTTTAGAGGTCCTCGGGTTCAAAAAAGTTGAAAAACGCTGCTTTAGATCATCTGCAAAAAAAATCAAAATTTTTAGTGTTAAAACAGAAATGGTAAGTGACTTTATAAACACTGTATACTTGATGAAGCCTTGTAAACCTTTTGTAATAAATCTTAAATCTTACACCTATTTTTAAATTTGATTGGCCAATCAAAAATCTTTACATACACAAACTTACAAGAATATATGTTATCCTGGTAGATCCTTCTTAGTAGGAAGGAATTGGAATCCAAGGAATTGGATGGCTATTGTAGTTGAACTGGTATATAAGATAATAACCATTACAAATTCAATGTTTCATAAATAATATTTTCCTCTACCTTTATTGATCATAACGATCTGCCCCTATATACAAAAATGATATTACGTACACACACTACATAATCTTTTCACATTAGATACATTTTATTAGTTTATAATTGCCTAGTCTGACCTAACATCTTTGTAAAAAGATTTGATTTTTTAATATATAATACAGTAACTTAGGTCAGTTCAGAAACATTGTACTATATACAAAACATTCTTTGCTGTATACAAAAAGATAAGCGACAGTTAAATCACATCTACATTATGTTTCGCCACTCCTTACAAACGGGATAGGAAACATAATTATATGTAAATATCTACAAAATAACTGTTGATCACCTCAGAAGGTACGAAGAATAACTGCAAAGAGACGAAAGCATTATAGTTGAAGCTAAAAGAGTACGAGAAGAAGGGAGATTAAACAAATTTTCATTTTTTACTGAAGAACTTTTCAAGTGTTAAGTTCACTAGTTCTATAACCCTCATTAGTCAAGCATTCTTTTTTTAGTGCTTATGTGAAAGATTCTTACGTTAAATGCCAATATTTCAAATAAATGGGAAATCTTTTCAGATGTATATCTTCGTACTTTCTATCTTACCAAAACTCACTATACCCAAGGTTCATGGCACTGCTAACTGCCCTTCAGCAGAAAATTAATACAAGTGCTATTTATACGATTCCAAGGTGTACAGATAGTTTGGTGTCAAACTATACACTTTATTATTATATTATATCTGCCTAAAGAAAAGTAACTGTATACCTATTACTCTATTTTGTTCTTGTGTGAGGAGAAAAAAAAAAGTAAAAATTCCTACAATCATCGTATTAGTATGCACATCAAAATAATACTGGTTTAACTGACACCAGCATGTTATTATTTAGAGTTTAAGAGAAAAAACTTCAAGCTTGATACAGAAATTATTTATATATCTATGCTATGTACTATACTATTAGTCTTGCCCTCACCACATAATAACATAGCACAATGAAACATCTGTATAAATATTTAACATATCCCCTCTTAAGAAAACATATATATACTGTCTTTGACAATAGGTATTTTAACGACTCACAGTGGGTAATTCAGCCTTTTTCCATGTCGCTCATAAGTTTCTCTATCTATCTCTCTCTCTCTCTTTTTTTTTTATCTCAATAAAAACAAAACTGTTCAATGTTTCAATAGATTACAACAAATTATTATCTGAATTATAAATCATACACATCTGATACATTCCTTAACATGCCTAATTTCTGCATAGAACTTCTGATCTATTGTTGAAGTGACATAATTTGATTATTTATGTAAAAACTCATCAATGACTATATTCATATTGAATATAACATTTCAAAGTAGTTACATCACTGCCAGTGGCGAAGCTAACGGTTTACTCTCGGAAGGCTAAAGCATTATACTCATTATTTTCAGTTCTTTCATACACCAATTCTATGCATCTATTCATCTTTGCTGCAAAATTGCTTATCAAACAGTCTAATTTTTTGATCACTTACTAGTTGCTTACCCAATTTTTCTCAAAGGCAATAGTAATGAAACTTCAAAACTGTAACTTGGAAAAGGCTTAACATTAAATTTATAATAATGAAGACAAGACAGAACTCTCCCCATGAAAACAAATTAAATTAACAAATTAAACACAGAATAATGTACAGACAAAACTATAATACAATACTGAACATGTAAAGTATACAGACAGACTCCCGCCTCCCACTTCCCCCTACCACTAACCGGGAACTGCACAATGATGCTACCTTTCTCTCTCATGCGAGATGAAGCAATAGCTATGAAGCATGCTTTGGGTCTAACCTTAACGCATCCTTATTACAAGTGCATACTCCCTTTGCCTGCATATAAAAAACAAATGGTGGGATTGAAACTCAGCTTCTAATGAAGTCTGAACACCAGATTAAAATAATACAGTCTAACCTTTGTACAACAAAGACTGACACAACGATATACCCACATTCAGCAATGTTTCTTTGCGCTCTCGCAGATTTCCTATCTTAATAACGTTAAACATCTCTCATTACAGAGATTAAGATATTTCATAAGCTCCCTTTTATAATTACAAGTATTTTGAAGAGAAATTGCCATTTCAGAAATCCAGACCAGTAGCTTAGCCCTGCAGATGGTAGCAGGTAGCGGATTAATGTCCTTCCCAGTCTAATATGTCTTTGATCCCAATCATCTGTTGTTATCTGCAGGATGCGAACCTGTCAGCAGCTTTTAGAAATTCCGAAAGAGAAATCTGTCACTAAAGGGTAAGAACAAGGTCTCTGATCAGGGTAATTAGCTTGATTTACTGTGTTAGCAAAAATATATTTGCTAATTCAACACATGAAGAGTTAAAGTATGATGCAGAGCAAATGGTTTCATTATTGACTAAGTTACATATCAATTCTGTTTTGTCTTTCTTTGCTCTCTTTATCGTTTTTTTTTTCACCCTTTACGGGACTGAACTTTCTATGATGTATGATAGGTGACGTTGAATCGCTAACCAGGAACCAGTTGTCAAAATTAAATTTAAGTGTGTGAGTGAAAAGTAGCTACACCTTCTCAATGAAAGTCAATAAATCTGTAAACAAAATTAGCAGCAAAGAAAAGCAAAGAAATACGAATTACTATTTTTTTCACTAAATAAACACTGAACAGTACAATATGCTTCAGAATTAAATAAATCCTTCTGTTATGTAAGTATATTGGTTTTAGCTTTCTTTGGATACTATTTTCTTAAGTATAACAATAACCTTCATATAACAATGTGATTTGCTAGGGCCTGCAAATATTGTTATGAGGAGGCTTTACTGTACAACATTTAAAACCATGTTTCGACTTTAGAATGAATTTATATTTTAATTAAAATTATTAAATTTTCTGGGTAGGTTAAGCCTTAAAAGCCTCTTAAACAGCTTTGCTACTGGTTACTTCCTGGTCTTCGTAAGTTTTGTTTTAGGGCTCCACATTTGCACAAAAGTAACTAAGTAGTTTAACTTCATTAACCTTTTTAATGCGAACATATTATTCAGTGTGCAAACTGGTGGTGCTGAATTAAATTGCAAATTTCCTTTGTAATCGTAAATGGACAAAGATTTGTAAACAATTTCTCAATACCCTCTGAAACAAGAGCACAGAATGTATTTCTTAAAGTTTAGACTGATTTACACAACCCTGGGGTTGCCAGCACATCATCACAACACAGCAGGGTTATAACACATTTCAATGCATCACCTGAAATATTCAGCTACAGATTTCAGTCCAAAGCAGAGAACAGGAAACTATGGTGACAGAATTTAGACAATACATGACACTACATGTTGGTTCACTTTTAATCACTCTCGTGGAAAATTTCTATCGTCTATTGGCCTTCAAAGTGGTGTGTCGTACATATGCATTGTATGTATATGTATCAAAAGCACAGTCAGCAGTGATGTGTGCTGATGCATATATACAACTGTATCAGTGAAAGCATTAAAAGTCAAGCAAGGTAGAATTGCAGACTCACTTTCGGGGAAACTGTGGGTTCAATCCCATAGTTTACATACATATAGTCTCTTTATAGGTTCCTGAATACAGTTTCTTGTCTGTTCTCTACTTAATGTTTATGCACAATACAAAGTCTTTCCTAAAGGAAATTGGATATAACATTTCTAAGTCCTTTCCACCAGCTTGTAGCAAAAGTCTCAGGAATCACCTGCCAAAATGGACAAGAGGCTCTACCCACTCTTGAGGGTGTATGACAGAGTTATGATCAACTGATTGACTTATTCCGGCTAGGTAGACCCATAATAATCCAGAAGCTTGAGCTTGATTATACATACTGACTTTGGATTCAGATGACTATTGAAAAACATACTGAGCCCACAGGACCAGGGGCTAACACTCATGGCAACAACTATAGTACTCAGTGGTCTTTATTATCATGCTGAGTTTGTTCAAGAATGGTTTGGAAATAAAAAAATTGAATAGTCACAAAAATTGGAGAAGTAAATGCATAAGAATATTACACAAGCCTCATGAGTTACACTAAGATAAAGTAATTACATAAGTACTATTTACAAACAGAGACAGAAATAAGTCACATTTTTAAAGTACAAAGAATATTGTTTGCACAAATTCAATTACCGGTACATAAAATAATAATTTATTAACTTAGTTAAACTTTTTTTTCTGACAACTCACTATTACGTCTTTGGTAATCTGAATTACCCTGCTGAAGTTCTTTCAACTGCATGGGTAGCCATCTTCAACTACCATGAACACCATGCTGCCAACGTTGCAGTCAAGAAGATGTTTGTGTACAATTCTGTTGTATTGTATGAGAGATTAATGTTCTTGTGCAAGCCTTTTATCATTTCAACATTTTCAATGCCATTAGCTGCGTCTCCATTGATATACATTTAACACCAACATGTCAATATTAACAAGTTGATATTGACATGTATATTCCAATTTCATGTTCCAATTGACTTGACATGCAAACCCAGCGTGTTGCATGAAACATTTTCAGATGTTAATTTGTTTTCCGGAGGAAATGGACAACATGTCAAGTCAATTGACTAGTCGGTCGATATCGGCTTTGTTTTGGGAATTTCCGCCAAACAAAAAGCGATCGCCAGCTTAATCGGCTTTGGTTCGGGAATTTTCGTGTACACAAAAAGAAGTCGACAGCTTCCTCAATATTGCCGGCATCCATTTTGTATTATGTGAGTATTTGGTATATCAGTGTTCTCAATAGTATTGCATCTACTTTTAAAATTATTTTTATGGCATACTCCATGGTTGACAAATGTGTTAGTTATTTTGAAAATACCAAGACATTTATACAAAATTAGTATTTAAGAAAGTCATAGACAGTTAACAAGAAGATAATAACGAGTATATAAAATTACTCTCATTTTGTAATGTTGGCTGCCCTCTTCAGAGGCGTTTTCTTTTTGAATGTTATTTATTATTCATTAATTTCTGTTCGTAACAGCACCAACACATGTTAACCTGTAACACTGTAGTGGAGACAGTTGTTAATTGGCAAACCACTTTACTTGAATACGTCAACAAGTTGATGATAAACATTTAACATATGTTAACTGCAACATGTTGGTGTTAAATGTATATCAATGGAGACGCAGCTTTAGACAGTCCTATGTTACAAAATAAATCATTAACATGGAATTTGCACTTTAACTATTGAGATAAAAATACTATTCCTGATGTAAGGAAATATCAAAGTATATGAAGGCATTTGATATTAGTAAAATGTATTTACAAAACAGAACTATAAGAGACCATAGGCAGAGAATAACTACCAATAAAATATCATGTAATTTTCAACAGAAAAAATATTTTGTGGTGTCATGAATATATATCTAAGAAATTGATTGAAAAATGTACCCAATGGAAGATATCAGAATCATCCACGTGTCCTCTTCTGATCATATACATTGCAAAGTTTACTGCTATTCCTTGAATTAAGAAGTCCCAGGCTTTGGTCCACTTTTTATCAGTGAAACTTCTAACTGGACGCTCAAGAGAAATTAAGGAAGGTGAGTGTGAAGCCACGCCAGCCACAGGAGTCAGAAAACTGCAAACGAAAAACTGGGATGCGGGTATTATTTGAATACTGGACTCCTCTCATCTGAATTTCAACATTTTGTACCATATTGGCTCAATATAGCACGATCCAGTCATCCAGTCATCACAGTATAGTATGTCAGTAGCAAAGCTGTAATGAAAGGAAAATGAGACAAAGCAGATGCTTTCTTGTCCACATGGGTTGCCATAACTGGTGGTGAAACAAAGCTTTACGCATAGAGACACCAAGCAATTTCAGCATCAGTATTTAGCTGAGGATGAGGAGAAAACTCTCCAAAACAAGTACAGTCGGTCAAATAAAAAACGTCGGGCGTTATTTGATAAAGTATCACAAACGAGCATATGCGCATGTAAAGGAAGACTTAAGGTTAGGTTCACACATGCCTCTTGTCTATCCATGTATTTTCTTGATTATTTAGTCAGTTTTGTTCCAAAACAAACATGTATAGAAGGCTGTGGCTATATGCCTCAAATCCGCCATATTCTTGGTTGCAAATTTTTATAATATTAATAATTAATAAATTCGGGAGGAATATGTTTATTCAAGCAGCATTTTTTAAAGATTTTATTTTATAATACCGGTACTTGTAGTGCAAAATCAATAACTTACGCTCAACTTCTGCAACCAATCTAGCATCGAGATACGCGGCCAGCCAGATCCACGTTTCCTATGAAAACTCCCGGTCGCATTACAGTGAAGTACCCACCTCTGAGCTGCTCTTTCATAAATATGGAACCTTCTCGCTGCTTCAGAGGCCAAAAAATGCAGGTCAATTACAGCCCTAACTACACTTTCTCTCAAGCTAGCATTTGTATGTGGTGCGATGACACAAAGCAAAATGAATTATGACAATACTAGGGGTCCCAGACGTCCCGGTTTTTTAGTTTTTTCACACTTCTGTCCCGGTGTCCCGACAATTTCTCTTCGGGACGGGAAATGTCCCGGTTTTCATTACCATTATCATCACTACTACTGTTTCCTGTATTTAATTAGAAATCTTTCAGTAAAAAATCTACAGATTTTAAAAATAAAAAGCGAGAAACCGGCATTCAATAGAGCGAAGCAGCTGAAAGTTTTCCCATTTCTATTATCTGTGGCATGCAATGAGTTATCTTTGGTGGCATGGATACAGCATCTAGGAGGCACTGATCCTAACTCACGCCAGATCCTACCGATCCTACGCCGCTTCCCCATCTTAGTTACCTTGCTCTGTGCTTGTAGACACCACGTGGTAATTGTGTTCTAATTTTGCTCTGCTCTGATGAATAAAACTACGTGCTTGCACTCTTTTATGTTTCCATATTGTGTACTTAGTTAATGCAAAATGCCCAAGAGAAAGTGTTGTTTTAATGATACATTAAAGGAAAAGTTTCCTTTCATAAAAGAGAGTGTTATTGGTAGTGCTGATGGATCGAAAGTGGAGTGTATAATGTGTCGAGCTGTGTTTTCTATTAGTCACGGGGGGAAGGCTGATATAGATGACCATGTGAAGACCAAGAAACATAAAGCTGCGGCGTCTGCAAGGAGTTCAAGTGAAACACTGACAAAATTTTTTAGGAAGAAAAACTGGGAGACAAAGAAAAGGAGCTAGCTGCACAAGAGGCTACTTTCGTTTATCATACTGTAAAACACAATCAGAGCTTTCAGTCAATTGACTGCACTTCTATACTTTTACAGAAATTCAGTGATAAGAAATTTACTTGCAAACAAACCAAATGCCAGGTTATTGCAGTGAAAGTCTTAGCCCCACAAGTGATTGATGAAATGAAAGAAGATCTTAAACACACAAAGTTCTGTTGTTTAGGCATAGAGTCTTCTAATCACATTGCTGTGAAAGTTGTACCTATTGTTGTAAGGTATTTTATGCCAGAGAAAGGCATTTGCACAGAAATTCTGGAAGTTTCGAGCCTTCCTGGCGAAACATCCGATCTTCTTGCAAACCATATTCTTAAAGTTGTTGAAAAGTATGGCATTGCCGATAAAGTGATAGGTATATCAGCTGATAACACCAATACCAACTTTGGAGGGCTGAAAAGGAGAGGCAAAAACAACATGTTTGCTAAACTACAAGAAAGATTGAGAAGAAAGGTAATAGGAATAGGATGTGCTGCACACATAGTGCATAAAGCTGTTCAAACTTCTGTTGATGTATTGTCCATCGATGTTCAAGCAATTTTAGGAGAAGTATTCCAGTATTTCCACCATTTCACAGTTCGAGTAGAAGAACTCAAGACGTTCTGTGATTTTGTGGAAATCTTATATAAGAATGTGTTGGGCTATAGTAAGACAAGGTGGTTATCATTGGAACCAGCTTTAAACCGTTTCATTGAAATGTATGACGGGCTCAAGTCTTATTTCTTAAGCCAAAACAAATGTCCTAATGTCTTGCTCAAGTTTTTTAATAATCGAGTTTCATTTGTCTTTCTTCTTTTCTTGAAAAGTCAGTTGAAGTTGTTTTCTCATTCAATACTGGAAATTGAATCCGAAGAAACCACTGCTTTTGAAGTAAAGAGTCAAATTGATCATCTTGTCATGAAACTTTCAATGCGTAAGGATGAAATGTTCCTAACAAGTGAAGTGAAAGGAGAATTGAAACAACTTGAAGAAGAGGATTTAATCACTTCAGATTCTTTCATGAACACAGTTTCCAATTTCTATGCTACTGCAATAGACTATATCAAAGAATGGTCCCTTGAACAATTCAGCATATGCATGAAAATGGAATGGGTATCTCTACGTACCTCTTTGCCATTGGAGAAAATATCACAATGTGCAGAGAAAATTAAGGTTATGTTCCCAGGCATAGACTTGCAGGAAGAAAGTCTCTTTGATGATTATTGCCATGTAAAATTATATGCAACTGAAAATAAAGTGATGGAATGGAATAGGGCTAATTGTAAAGTGGCGGACAGATGGAAAGAAATGTTTGCTCATTTTAAGAAAGAACACATTCATTATAGTGATATGGAGTCGCTCGTAAGTTTCTGTCTTACCCTTCCTGGATCTAATGCTTCAGTTGAGCGAGTTTTTTCTCAGATGAATTCGTTGTGGACTAGTGAGAGGAACAGCCTTCATCTGGATACAGTGGGTGCAATGTTGACTATTAAAATACACTACAAAAATGTGTCATGTTCTGCTTTTTTGACATGATATCTTCAAATCATAAGTTATTGGATAAGATCCATTCTTCAGACAAATACTCTGCAGCAAAAAGCAATGAAAGTGAAGATGATGAAGCAACCCCATCCACGAGCCAACCGCTGTAAATGAAGACTGCAGGACAGTCTTCAGAATGATATGGCCTATGGTACCTCCTATGTTTTATTAAATTTTATTAAACTTCAAAGAGAAGACAAATATGTAAGTTAATTATACGGTAAACGTCTTAATACAGTTATCATGCATACTACAAATTATTTGGAATACTGATGTAAATTTTTCTTTGTATTAGAGACTACTTCCTGAAAACATAATCCCATGCATAACACAGGGCACCGCCGAGTGTCCCGGTTTTTTCTTGTCAAGAAATGGGACCCCTAGACAATACATTAAGTTGAATATTGTGTGTTGCGCTTTCCGCGTTGTTCATTTTTTCCCTCCTGTCGCATGGCCTCATATGTTTCAAGAATGACCTGTATTTTATGTTTTTTATAGGAAACTTGTGAACTAATGTGTTAAAACTCTAATTTTAACTGCATACGAGTCCCGACGTTTTTTATTTGACCGACTGTACTAGGTAATGTATCAAAGAATAGTGTAGTCGAGTGTGTTTTTAATATGTACTTATTAGTAGTTGCTTGGTCTGATATTTCCAGATTCTAAGAATGAAATTCTACCCACAGCAAAACAAATCCAGTATAAAATTCTGTCATTTTCTTCATAGCCCAAAAGTAAATAGAAACTATTTCAGCAAAAAGTGCAACTTACAAAAAAAATAAATAACCGGTGATATTGTTTTGATGTCTATATTACATTCCTCACTTTAATGGGCATACAAGTTCTTTGTGATTGTCACAAAATGACTTAAACTCACACTTCCACATAGCAAAGACTATATACAGACTAAAGTATGAATAATTAAAAGGCAGTATAATAATATCAGCGTGCGAAAATGTTATAAAGCTATGAGGTCAGGCTCACCACACCACTATTGGTTGGGATTCAGCGAGCTTCTGTGCTCAACGCGTGTTTTTCCCAATTTACACATTGCTGGATGTCCCTTGTATTGATAGATGGGCGAAAATAAGGTCGCCCAGTTCCACAGCATCATGGTCCACCACCTGACCGATTCCCTGGTGTAATATTGAACACTGGACCAATACGTAAGAAGAATCTTCGCAGAACAGATCTTAGTTCTGGCTTCAGGTCAAAACACATGATTTCACAGAGAAGAGGATAGTAACTAGACGTATGAGCAGCAAACTGAAAAGAAAATAAAGTAATGGAATTTATACATTTTTATTCACGTTACATGATTGCTATTCAGACCCTTGAATCTAAGATATAAAACAATATTGTAACTCCCTATTACCAAAACATTCCATGTAATATTTACCATCCTATTAAATGGTCTTAAATGTGGGTAACTTCATACCGTAAAATGGGGTAATTTTGGCTGTTAGGTTGTCCAACCCATATAGAAGTAGATGCCATCTAGCGAATTGATGGTTTAACTATTTCGAAAATTCTAACTTAGTACTTTCGAAATAGTTAAGCCATCAATTTGCTAGATGACACTTACAAGGAAAAAGGTAATGGTCAAAATAACCATATTTTACAGTGCAGGTTGTAAGTAAAATAATAACTTCTACCACTAAAATCTTAATAATTCATAAGACGGGATGATGTATGCCATTTATCAACATAAAAAAGAATTACCCAAAAATTGTTATAGGTAATAAAAATGACTTCATCTTGAAAGCATCCAGATCTTGGGCTATATATTTTATTGTAAATAGATAATGAATGATTGCCTGTGTGGTTATCGTCGCTGGCTATGGATAAGCAGGCCTGAGTCTGATCTCCAGTACCTCCTCGAATTTTTCTGAGGTAGGGAAGTCTGGAACTGGATGCACTCAGCCTTGTGATACAAAATGAGCTACTTGATACAGAAGTAGCAGCTCTAGTCACAAAAATCACCAGAAATGGCTGCCAATGGCAGATGACGAAGCGGTCGGATGGTTAGGCCTTTTAGGGATGTAACACCACGGAGTTTAGTTTGGTTAGATAGTGAATAACTGTAGCATTAAATAAAAACAAATAATTAAAGCAATTTAAGCAATAATGGGTTCCTTCAATCAATGCTCATCATTTCTAAATGTGCCAGTAGTCGATATAGGAAACTTGGATAGGAACCTACACACAACACATGGATTACATCTGAACAGTCGTGGTAAAAATTGTGTAGTATCATTAATATCAAATGAAATAAGTTTCCTAATGAAGGGATGGAGAATAAGTCTAGAGTATGTACATAAGCCTACTGACAGGCCAACAGAGAATTGCAATGAAAATTTGGAAAACTAAATGATCCCTGTGGTAACAGTAGGCATAATCAGATAAAAGCATCCATATTTAGGATATTACATAAAAATGTGCAATATATTAGTAATAAATTTGAAATACTAGAACAAGTTTTAAAAGAGGTTAACCCTAAAATTACAGTACTAATGGAGCATGGGTTGACAGGAGAACAGCACATGTTAGAGTTAATAGCTCTGATTTGAGCTATATTTGATTTGATATACAGTGAAATCTCCGTACAACGATTACCGATATAACGATAATACTCCTTATAACGTTAAAATATTTTGGTCCCGGCATACTTTCCATTAAAATAATGTAAAATTCCCCTCGGTTTTACGATACTCTTAATAACGATAAACCTCCCCACTACGATTACATTTAGAATCCCCGAAAATACATTTTCCTCGGTACAACGATAAAAATAGATCGTGAAAGTCCAAATCATGAACTCCCCCGCCTCGTTTTAAGGGTGGAATCGCCTTCCTTGACCTTGATCGTGCTTCACCCTCGCTCAAGTGCACAATGGAGTAAACCAGTTGCCTGGTCGCCAGTCAGTGCCTGCACTGCACGGCAAGTTTGTTTGGTGGTGTTCGCGTATTGTTGTGCTTCTCTGTCAGCATGGCTTCTCGCAAACAAATTAGTATGCAGCAGAAATTAGCTGTAATTAAAGACATTGACGCAGGCATGAAACAAACTGCAACATCGAAAAAGTACGGGCTTTCGGAATCTACGGTGTCGACTTTCTTAAAGAAAAGGAATGAGATCGAGGAAAAACTCAATTCAAATGCCGTGGATCCTACTAGAAAACGAAAGAAAACGGCAACATTTATTGACTTGGATGCTGCAACCTTGGAATGCTTCAATGAAAAAAGAACTTTAAACATTCCAATAAATGGACCGTTGATTTGTAGTCAAGCTAAGAAGTTTGCTACCATGCTTGGTATGGAGGACTTCAAGGCTAGCAATGGGTGGCTTGTCCGCTTTAGAGACCGCCATGGCATAACTTTTAAGTTAATTCAATGGGAAGAGAAATCTGCACCAACAAATGACGCAAATCTCTGGTGCAGTAATGAAATGAAAAAAAATTACTGAGAAATATTTGCCAGAAGATATTTATAATGCTGACGAGACTGGGATGTTTTACCAGCTTCTTCCTGAAAAGACAATGTGTTTGCTCATAAGTTAGTGTAATAATTTAAGGGTGGAGTGAATACAGTACAGTATAGCAGTTCTTGTGTAAAAATTCTTTATTTCCTTAAATACTTAAAGCATTTCAATTATTGAAGGTTGTTTCCTGCATATACTACCAATATTTGAACATTTTTTGTAAATTCTCGATATAACAATATCTCTCTCTACAACAATATTTTTTTCTGGTCCCTGCGAAATCGTTGTATCGAGATTTCACTGTATTTGATTTTAATGTTAGTTTATCTTGAGAAGTAGCAAGTGGCTGTGCTGTGTTTAAATCAGTAAGTCAGATACATCATGTGTCTGCATCAGTATTATTTTTGCATTTATACTAATTGTACTAAATTGTAGTGGATGGTTGTAGTTAATAGATGATAGCTGATATCATTATGTTAAAGTCCGAGTTTATTTTTAAGATAGAAATAATATTCATTTATTTTGAGCAGTTTAAAAAAATAAAAAGCAAAGGTTATTTTTTTTTAATATTTAAGAGGCGGCTTACTTCATACTGAGAAAATCTACCGCATGGCCTTGTGTGAAACCTTTATAGCAGGAATATGCACAACTTAGGAAAAAATTGTTTTTAATAAACACTGTGTACACGATCCAATTATTACAGCCCTTTGAAAAAAAAAAAATACATTTTCTACTTTTATGGTGCTGTTAACATTATAATGCTCCCAGTTTGCATTGTAGAGACAGCTCTTCCAGGATTTAATGAAAAATGAAGGCATGGTTCCTTCGAACACCCACTATGAGGTGACATTAACGTCTTCAAGTTGGCCAGAACGGTGTTCAAAACGAATGGTGGGATCGATTATGAAGCCTTTCTTGCTGGTAGGTTGAAATATGATCATGAAATGAGGCAGTCCATCAAAATAATTGCTAAGGATCCAGGTATTCATATTGGTCTGCCATATTCGAACACCATTTTCGCTGCTTTTGAATCAGCATATGACATTTTCCAGCAATCACAGCAAACTACATGGCACAGACTCCTAGTGATGTGGGCTGGAAATATCCCCAGTGGGAAGGAACTTATAAAATGGGAATATTTTCTTGGCCAGGAAGTATTCCCAAAAAGTGGGAATTTATAAAAATCCTTGGTTTTGAACGTTTTAATGCTTATTAACGGTTCAGGCACCTTACAATTTAACTCTTTCAGTAAAATTCCATGTTTATCTAGGAATCATCATAGGAAAGTATTTACCCTTTCCTATGATATAATTTTTCACTTATTCTCAAAAGCAATGTACCTTGAGTCCATCTTCTTTTCAAAAATAATAATAATCTCTTGGGATTTCTTTATAAACTTATATTTTATAAAGTGATACCTCACTCACATTTATTCCAACAGTATTAAAGATAAGCAATTCTAAATATAAAAGGCAATGTTAGTATGCATGTCCTTTATAGACTAAAAAACTACTGGACCAATTTTTTCGCAAAATGATCCGCATTGTCCGGAGAAGGTTTAAAGCTATTGAAATCTTTGATGTGACTGCAGAAAGAAAGCTAGGGGCCTAATTTCTGAAAGCATTACACTCAATTTTTCATATGTAATTCTGTTCTCATGACAACATTGTTTGCAGTTTTCACATAGGACTTTGGCAGTTGCATTTTACTGGGCTTTGACAAATAAAATATCAGGCGTGATGCATCACATAACTTTCTCTACCCTGAACATGGAGAATGTCATTTTTCATGTAGAATAAGAGGTCATATTGCAGGGACAGTATTTATAGTTGCCTCAGCCTGAGTTTATGCCAACGATGGGCACCGGTGTTGGGGATAAGGCCTGAGAGTACCTAAAATAAGAGTTAGAACAAAATGACTAATAGGTACGAAGAAGGGACCTAGCCTATAATAACTAGGAAGGAGGACCAGCTGATATCTTCAGCAATAATTGGGGAACAGTGGACACAAGTCACTGGGATTCAGGGAACCAAGCAAGCGACTATTACATGTTATAACACAACTATGGAAAACTTTATTTGATAACACTAAAAACTAAACTCCGTGGTGCTACATCCCTGAAGGGACTTGGCCTACCACCCGACCGCTGCGTCATCTCCCGTAGGCAGATGGCAGGATTGGGGGGCATGTGGTCAGCATGCCGACACCCACGACCGTTAATGGTGGTTTTCTTGACCGGAGCCGCTACTTCTCTATCAAGTAGCTCCTCAATTTTGAATCACGAGGTTGAGTGCACCCCTACCAGACCTCCCTACCTCAGAAAAATCCGAGGAGGTACCGGGAATCGAACCCGGGCCGACGGATCTGTAGTCAGCGACGCTAACCACAAGACCACGCCGGCCCATGATAACACATAAACTGTAATTGTAGAAGTAATGAGTTCTTGATATAATAAATGTTTATATTTGCTGGATAGTTCAAGATACCGTCTCTCCTTGGTGAGCGAGCGCGAACTGAACTATAACGAACTAAACCGAACAGTTGTATAAAACCATGTATTTGCACTTACAAATAATGGTTAATCATAATTGAAACTTGATGAATAATATCTCCTTGAGATCGTAGAACACTAGTAATTTTACACTGGATAACAATGATATGAACATTTAAGAGAATACTTAAACATGGCTTGAACTTGCCTTTGGCGCCAAATCATACACGTGATATAGAACAAAGAGATTTCTATCATATTATGAATATATTGGCTTGAATGATAATTGTTGATATTCAGAGTTGAAATACCAGGGAATTACTCTTGAGTGTTGAAGAATACTTAAGCACTTTGATAAAATTGCTGTGAATTGTGTGAACTTACAATTCGCACACAACAAACTTTCACTGATTCTAAATTGGTCAGAACACATGAGTGTCTGGACCGAATTTGTACATAAATACAATTGAAACATTACGTTTCAAGTGTGAAACTGTTGTTTCTTTAGTATGAAACTCTAAACTGCAAGGATTTATCGAAGCAGTGTCCCATGCAACAACTTGTGAAATCCCGCAAAACCACGAATACAGGACCGATCCTGTGATATGGCTTATTCCAAACTGAAATGACGCTAGCAAGCTAGCTGTGAGAAGCCATGCACCAGGTGGGTGATGCAATCTTGTGAAATAAAGAAAATGCTTACATGTTAACTGGTCTACGTGACTTGCAGCACAAGTGATTATAACCTCACTGCTGGGCAAAGTAATGGCGCATGCATTTAAATATACTAAATACTATGGCTGAAGCTTGTACGAACAACCGGTATGTTATGTCAGAAATCCTATCCACTGATACATTATTCTTCGCTGAAGGTTTTGTATCAGTTGAGAAACAGGGGTGTTCATTGTAAGACCTAAGCATGTAAAAAGAGACAAAATAGGATAGAACGTTTTTAGTCCTATGTGCGCAGTAAAATATTGAGCCCCAGAATTTTGGGAAAGAATGTGTGAAAGTGACATTGATTTTCTTTTGATTTTAGCTCAAAACAGTTGTATGACATGGAAGTGGGAAATAAAATACCCCGTACACACAGTAAAATGTTATGTTACTGGAATTTCTGTTTCTTCTTATTTCAACCCCTCAGGCATGGTGTGTAAAAGCAATGGTTTGCAAAATTCTAAATCCTATATGAGTGATAAAAGCCACTCCTATCGTTTTCTGAAGGAATAGTTTGAGTGCACGTTGTTCTTCTTTGCTTCAAACTCTATATTCCTATATATAATGACTTAGGGAGCATTCACACTGAAGTAGCATGCCACTTGCGACGTGCTACCTGGATGCACGCTGCACGTTACTCATTTTAAATCCCAAATAAACAAGTTCAAGTCTTCACACTAAAGTAGCGTGGCAATAGTGCAGCTCGCAGAGTGCGACATTCATTTCTTCAGATAGATCTGGACTTATTTCATGTGACGCTACTCGGGGAGACGCATGTGTACAGTTGCCTTTTCAGCTGTTTCTAACTGTTAAGAAAATTCAACACATATTCGCTTGTGTAGCGGTAGATTATGGCAAAGATGTCATGAAAACTGCTAGAATGAGAACTATTTAACATACGATTTGTACATGCGTAGACATACGATATGGCAATCGAAACTAGTAGGAAAATAACCTGGATTAAAATTGCTGCAACTATATCCTCTTTAGGTAAATTACATTACCGGTACTTTAAATGGGTTTCTCAATTGTTCAAGTGAAAATATATAATTACGTTAAACTCCATATCGCATTCGCTACTTCGGTATGAATGCAAAACTGTGAACCATTCCACTCAATGTGCAGCCTGCGTCCACGTAGTGCGATTCGCATGCTATGCTACTTTGGTGTGAATGCTCACTAACAGCTTGGAAAACAAAAGCCCTCCGCTAGTTTAATATAATCGCTAATAGATTGTGTTGGCATTTAAAATAAAATGTCAAAAACCAACACCTTCAAGATTAACAATTTTTAATATTACACAAACACAAATTTAAATACTCCCTAATAAGTTTATAGTCTAAGGTCACAGATTTAACAAATGTACATAGGCCTATTTCTAAAAGTTGTTTGGGTACATATTGTTAATGATTACTACTGTAATTTGAATACAGTAATTAATAGTCAGTTTGTTGAATTTGTTGAATTCAAGAACAAAGGCATATTTTAATTATTCATTAGGTCATTTGTGAAAACCCAGTAAACTTTGTAAAATGTTTTATATGCAATTAATTTCTGTTCATTTTTTATGTTCTTTCATTAACTATATTTTAATCTTTGAACTTATAGCAGTTTTTTAGTTTTATGTATCATATAACAATCATTTGTTACTGTACTTATGTACTGTACTTTATGTAAAAAATAGTTATCTTTGAGTTATTTTGCTTGTAAATCATAAATTCTTGGGAATTTATGAATTTTGGGAATATTTCAAGGAACAGTCCTGGGAATATTTCCTCGAGTTTAAGTTCCCGGGAATTTTACAACACTACAGACTCCTGACATCACACCCATTCCACCAATATTCCTACCTGAGTCAAGTGCACTGTGATATTATTAATCACAAATTCCCGGACAATTACTCTGACATAAACACACTCAAAGCTTTCGGCAATACAATAGATTCAGGCAAGATGGTAACAGTATAAATCATAATGTAGTATATTTACCCTTTCATCTGACATCTTGAATATCCTAGTGAGGACTAACAGGAGGAGACAAGTCCAAGCTTCACGATGTGCTTCTGACTGGAGGCAAAGAAAATATTCTAAAGCCTCTCGACATACTGCAATAAGTCGTTGCTGAATTGTTGGCCATGCATCCTGTCTTGTCTCATCGCTGTACATTTTGAAAAGAATTCGCAGAACACATGCCAAACTCTGAGTCTCTTGTTTTAAAAGATTGGGTTTTGCGCTGCCTTTGAAACCTGCCAACACAGAATAACAACTCATAGAAAACTGAAGCAAATTATGAAGAATAGGATAAGTGATTAAAAAAAAAAAAAGCTTGCAATAATACCACATTTAAAAAATCACAAAACAGTATGCACATGGAAGGAACCATTTCTTTACTGCTTTGAAGGAAAGAAAAAGGATAATTAGAGAGTCTTATTACACCGATTACAAGTTCTCAGACCTGTTACTTATATTAACTGATGCCTTTATACGAATGTTCCTACATGAAAGAGATGATACCCCCATCATGGGCTGATGACTACTGTGGTTGTTATTGCAGACAGCAGAATATGTAAATGTCTTCATAGAACTTTTAACATTAGCCAACCAAATAAAAGTTCATACTGGAATAGAATGCTTGATAGTTACGGTAGCTGCTCAAGCATAATTTCCTTGCAGTTTTAGCTAAAAATAGTTTTATCACTTTACTTTTAAAAGAAGTCATTTTCATGTCACTTTACAATTTATTAACAACATATATTGCAATTTGAAATCAAATGAAATGAGATAAAATGTAAGTGTTTTTTAATAATACCGGGTATTTCTTTATTTTGCAATAGTCTTCTAATTACATTCAAATAAACAATATTTAATGTTCTTGATTTTTATAATGTATTTTCACACTTTTTAGTCTTATGGAAAGCAATAGTTTTCTTTTAGTATGTATTCATATACAGGTATCTTTGGCAAAGCTATTCAATTACAAACCATTCCAAATTTGAAATCACAAGCAAAATGAACACTTACATAAAGTGTATGTTTTCTCTGAGTTATGAATGTACTTCAACCATGTCAAGTTGTCCACAACTGCCAAGTATTATAAACCATTTGATTTGATTAAAAAGCAGTTGAGTATTTTTACATATAAGATGGCAGTCCCCGTGTTGGTATTGTACAGTCAAGGATCACCCAGCAGAGTGATTATGGCCCAAACAGTCACTGCTCAGACTGCACACAATAATACAGGTGAAAATTGAGAACAGTCACCTAGTGGACTTCGAGTTGTTTTGGCAAAGAATGGAAGCTATCAACTACAAATGATCTATTAATTTTTCTGCACTTTGCAATATTTGCATGGTCATCCTGCTTCAAGCTGAAGATGAAATGCTCAGAAACATGAATGTGTTTATAATTTACAGATTAAGCATTATGACAATATTGAAATAAAAAGTTCTTTCCAGACTGGTTTGCTGTGGTCTGCTGGAAGTAAAATGTCCAGACGTTTCGTCCACAGCTGCAGTGGACATCTGGAGTGGTGCAGTAGAAGTCTTCTGTCTGAATAGGAGATAGGGTTGATGTCAGTTCCTTCTTAAGAATTTACACAGTGGAAAGCTTAAGACCATCCATCCAACATGTCAGTTCCTTATTGCTGTTTGTGAAGTCTAATAACACTAGTTAACAAGGTTTTTGACACATGGTTGAAACTATGTGTATCAGATCAAGTTTTATGTGCTATTTATGAATATGAACATAATGTTCCGTCACCCTCAAATTTTTAGGAAATCACTAAAATATATCTAAAAATATGAAAAAGTAGTGGTAATAATTATTACAACCTACTCTTTTTATAATTATAATTAGTATACATAAATTGGGGACTCAGTTCCCATGGGGAAAATTTCAAAGGAACTTATAAAATCGGAAGGCTCCTTAAAGGGGGACTCCAATGACAATCTAGAGCTCTCCTTAATTGGGGACTCGGAAAGGGTAAAGTTTGAGAGAAATCTGGCTGTGGAACCCGGGGAACTAGAGCGCTCCCCTATAGGGGACTCTGTTTCTATGGGTTACTGTGCCGGGGAACTCAAGAGATCAGAGTTCCTTAACAGGGGACTCCAAAGATAAAGGGATCGGACCCGACATAGCCTCAGGGACCTCACATCAGGAGGAACCTGAAGCTAGAAAGAAACTCTATTTTTCTATCTATCCTATATGGTGAGTACCATTAGGGTTATTTACTGTCTGCAGGCTAACCTTCAACACAATTTTGTGGCCTCTAGGGTTCTTACCCGACGGCTACAGACTGGAGGGATACATATTGCCCTGATACAGGAACCATGGATTTGTGAGGGCCGTATCATGGGGTTGACTGTAGCAGGCTTCTCTACTTTTAGTGCTCGCACTACAGATAGGCCTAGAGTATGCATCCTAATTAAAGGTATGAATGCATGGGCACTACCGCAGTTCTGCTCTCAGGACGTGGTAGCTGTTCTTGTGAGTTATAAGGAGGGAAATGCAGAGCGGCAATTAGTTGTCTGCTCTGCATATTTCCCATATGATTCTGAGGATCCTCCTCCCTCAAGGGAGTTCGAGGACCTTGTTACTTATTGTGGACGGGAGGGACTTGACCTGGTGGTTGGCTGCGACTCTAATTCCCATCATGGGATTTGGGGTAGCACCAACGTTAACGCCAGGGGTGAGGCTCTTGCGAACTACATAAGTACAACGGATTTGGAAATCTTGAATAACGGCGAACCTACATACTGTAATAACAGAAGGGAGGAAGCTATAGACATAACACTAGAATCCATAGGAATCCTGGACAAGTTTAGTGGTTGGAGGGTCAGTAGTGAACCGTCCCTTTCCGACCACAGACACATAGAATTTCGTTTGGCAGGCTCCCTTGATCCAAGGACCTTCAGGGACCCCAAGAGGACCAATTGGGACTCTTATAGGGAGGACCTGAGGGGCAGGATCGTTGGGGGAATGCCTAGAAATTCTTATAACAAGGAAAACTTGGGGGACTGCATTGATTGGATCACTACGGCCCTCAGATCTTCATTTGAGGATAACTGTCCACCTAGAGCAGTTAGGACAGTAAATGGGAGGTTCCGCTGGAACTCAACTCTGAGCAACCTTCGGAACTCCACGAGACGGCTTTTTAACAGAGCTAAAGGTAATCAAGATACTGAGAGCTGGAACCTGCATAGGGATTCACCACGCAATTATAAGCAAGAACTGAAGAAGTCCTCCAGGGAAGCCTGGAGAGACTTCTGTCAGAGTATCAACAATCTACCAAGTACGGCTAGATTGTATAAAATCCTAATGCGAGACTCTAGAGCCAAATTGGGCTCATTAAGGACCCCCTCTGGGACATATACTGGCTTGGAGGAGGATACTTTACGACTCTTGCTTGGGACGCACTTCCCTGAATCACAGGTAGTTAATGAGGAGGCTGTATCTAGTCAGGCTTGCCGGCCTGCTATGCAGGACTGGCGGACTGCCAAAGATATTGTCACCTATAAGCGAATAAAGTGGGCAATTCAATCATTTGCCCCCTTTAAAAGCCCAGGGATGGATGGGATTTTCCCGGCCCTGCTTCAGCAGGGACAGGATTTACTCATTCCAAACCTGGTAAGAATTTTCAGATCTTGCCTGGCGATGGGTTATGTACATTCGTCGTGGAGGCAGGCAAGACTAGTTTTTATTCCTAAGCCCGGTAGGAGCTCGTACCTTGGGCCTAAGGATTTTAGACCTATTAGTCTGATTTCTTTTCTTTTAAAGACTTTGGAAAGGCTAATAGATAGATATATCAGAGGACCTATCTTAATTGAAAGGCCTCTAAGTGCTGAACAACATGCCTATCAGGCTGGCAAATCCGTGGAGACGGCGCTTCATCAGCTGTTTTCAAGGGCTGAAGAAGTGCTTGACCAGGGAGAGCTAGCCATGGCAGTGTTTTTGGACATAGAGGGGGCCTTTAATTTTACATCATATGGCTCTATCTATAGAGGGTTGATTAGACATGGAGTTAACTTGTGTGTAACTCGATGGATTATGGCATCCCTGGAGGGCCGCCGGGCAATAGTGTCTTTTAATCAGTGCGAGCTGATGTGCACTATGCCCAGAGGCTGCCCCCAGGGAGGGGTTCTATCTCCACTTATTTGGTGCCTGGTGGTAGATGAATTACTTGCCAGGCTCAATGAAAGTGGAGTATATGCCCAAGGCTACGCAGATGATATCTGCATTGTGGTCAGGGGCAAATTCGCTGATACAGTTTCGGGCCTTATACAAGGCGCCCTTGAAACTGTTGAAAGATGGTGTCGTGAGGTAGAATTGTCGGTTAACCCTGATAAAACTAACCTCATTGTGTTCATGAGGAAGCGACGGCTTGATGGTCTACATGAACCTACCTTCTTTGGGAAGAAGCTGCTTCGATCTACGTCGGTCAAGTATCTGGGAGTCATTCTGGATTCTAGGCTGACTTGGAAAGAGCACATTGAAAACAAGGTGACTAAGGCCTGCAATACTTTGTGGGCCTGTCGGAGGGCCTTTGGTGTGAGGTGGGGACTTAAACCACCTCCATCATTAGGCCTTCCATCACCTATGCTTCGGTTGTGTGGTGGCCATGTGTTAAGACACAGGCCACCAAGAACAAATTAAATAAAATCCAACGCTTAGCGTGTTTGGGGATTACTGGAGCCTTGCGCACCACTCCGCTCAGTGCCCTGGAGGCGCTGCTTGGCTTACCTCCTTTGGATCTTGTTATTCAGGGAGAGGCCGGAGTGACTGCTCATCGTCTCGGGAGTTTGGGCTGTTGGTCTTTTAAAAATCCAGTTAAAGGACACAGAGAAATACTTAGCAGACTTCAGAAGTCGCAGCCTATCCTTGCGATGGGCTGTGACAATATGAAGCCAAGTTATAACGTTGACTCTATATACAGGGTCAGTATTCCGCCCAGAGAGGAATGGACTCGTGGCCCATGGGCTCCGGAGTCTGTCAAGGGGCTTGTCTGGTATACGGATGGCTCCAAGACGGACGAGGGGACCGGGGCTGGCATCTATGGGCCTAAGACGAGGCTGTCATACTCTTTGGGAGGTTATACTACAGTATTCCAGGCTGAAATATTTGCTATTTTGGCCTGTGCTTATCATATCTTAGGGATGCCTTGGCTGCAAGGTCGGATTAGTATCTGTTCTGACAGCCAGGCTGCCCTGAAGGCACTATGTGCCAGTACAACAAGCTCTAGGTTGGTACGAGAGTGCCAAAAAACCTTGGATATTCTCTGCTCCCGCCGATCAGTACAGCTTTGCTGGGTTCCTGGGCATGCTGGAATCAGAGGAAATGAACTAGCGGATAAGCTAGCAAGGGAGGGCTCGGCCAATGTCTTTATTGGACCGGAACCTGTCCTTGGTATCACTCCAAGAAGGGCCAGACGTGAGGTCTTAGACTGGATGTCTCATCAGCATGGCACTTTCTGGAGTAATCTCACTACTGCTAGGCAGGCTCGAGCTATGATCGAGGGACCTAGCAAGAAGAACAGCAAGATTCTGTTAACCCTTAACCGGGTACAACTTAGAGGTGTAGTTGGCCTGTTAACAGGACACAACACCCTAAAGAGACACCTACATGTGATGAAGCTTAGTGCGGATCCCACATGTAGGAAGTGTGGTAGAGAAGATGAGTCCTCTCTACACATATTGTGCGAGTGCGAAGCACTTGCTACAATCAGACACTTTCTCCTGGGCTCGGATAAACTGAGACCTGATGACATAAGGAGAACTAACCCAAGATCTATCCTGTCCTTCTTGAAGGCAACGGGACTTGAATGAATTCTCCAGTAAGAGGGGCACAATGGGACCAATTATGTGGCCTACGTGCACGGGACCGAAAGGGCCCAACCCATTCATTTTCATTCATTCATACATAAATTACTATACTTATTAACGAATTGTGGAGCTTTATTATCTTTCTTAAAGCCAGTTTGCACAACAATTTGTCCATTCTTACATGCCTGAAGAGCCATAGGGATGTGCGGTACCTTTCGAGGTAGGGATTAGTGAAGTGCTAGGTGGACAGGAAATGGCTGAGTGTATGGGGTGAGGTATGGTTTCAACATGAAATGTTTAGGTTTTTTGTTTAGCTTGAGTTTGGCTGTGCCTCTGAAAAGTGTTGTGAGTTTTGCTTCCTGTAGTTTTAATTTTCACTGCAATGAAGAAATTACGCTGTGCGTGTGTTAATTCGCCAAATACTTTCCGTTACGTGTGTGGACAGTTTACTATTGAAAATCAACGTCGATCTTTAACAGAAACATTAAAAGAGGCATACTACAGTTATTTTGGATGTCGTATTGGTGATGAAGACAAAGTGTGGGCCCCGAACGTGTGCTGTATAACATGTTATTAAAATCTAATTAAGTGGGAAAATGGTGACAAAACCTGTGCTATGCCTTTCGCGGTCCTAATGGTCTGGCGTGAACCAACTAACCACGCACAAGATTGTTATTTTTGCTTAACAAAAATTGGAGGACATTCTAAAAGGATAAAATCTAGTACTGAGTATCCCAATGTTCCATCTGCTATAAAGACCTGTTCGACATGGGCCTGAACTCCCAATCCTCAGTCCCCCTACACAGTTAGAAGTCCTCTCCAGGAGAAGAACAAGCAGATGAGTTACCGAAACCATCCACTTCCTCTGATCCAAACTATAGCCAAGAACATAAAAAGAAACCCCTCCTGATTAATCAATCCAAACTGAACGACTTAGTTAGAGATATGTATCTCACGAAGCAGCATGCTGAAGCGCTTGGATCGCGACTTCAAAAATGGAATCTACTTGCCCCCAGTATTAGAATTTCTTCTTTCCGGAAGAGACATAAACAATTTTCTGGTTATTATGTAATGGAAAATTCCCTCTGCGAATGTATAAATATAGACGGTTTAATGGATGAGCTTAGATTTCAACATATCCCTGAAGAATGGAGATTGTTTATTGATTCCTCGAAAGCAAGTCTCAAAGCATTTGGGTGCTGTCAGTGACAAGCAAGGGGAAAGATTTCACCAGGACTTTCAGAAAATGGAGCAGAGATA
Organism: Ectobius pallidus; assembly: GCA_964059195.1. NCBI lineage: Eukaryota > Metazoa > Arthropoda > Insecta > Blattodea > Ectobiidae > Ectobius > Ectobius pallidus. Next base: position 108,545,419 of record CAXKWD010000003.1, on the reverse strand, counting down.
TCAAAGTAGATGGGATCCTCACATGATGGGCGAGTATTACTGGTTTTTAGTTAGGGAGACTGACACACACTACAAGAAGATGAATTAACTGTAAGTCTTAAAATTAAAAGTAGCTGTCACATTTATAATCCCTATTACCTGCATGTATAAGTTACTAAGTAGGACCACAAAAGATTTTTGACTATTAATTCTTAGGATTTCTTAACTCAGAGTCACAATTTCAAATTATTTAGTTTATAGCAAAAATTACATAATTTTATTACATTTTACTGAAGATGAAAGGCAACTTGTCAATAGTAGCACCAATTTATTCCTTTTATATTACTTCATATGTAAAAGTAAGGCATTTTATAATGTAATTCCATAATTAAATTAATTATAGTTGTGATGTTCTTAGAATTATGTTTAAATTAAACTAAATTTTATGTATTTTTTGCTAGAATTGAACTCGATTCTGTCACACAAAAATGTTACGTGTTACGGACTTTTTACTGTCATTTTCGTATTCAAGTCGTCTGATTTGTATAAAATGACCTGTTTTTGTCCATGTGGCAGACAAAAAGTTGAAATTTGTTGACTAGTGTAACCATTCAGTGTATAAAGAATTTGCAAAAAGAGAGCATTATTAAAGGTTAACAACTTGCTTTCTACAAAAGCAACACAAAGACAGAGCCTTATAAATGTTACTAACCTGCTTTCCACAAAAGATTTCTTTGTTCATGATTTGAGTTGAAGGCCTTGGCAAAGCGATGTGATTGCAGAAGGCAGTCCGTGAGAAGCAGGAGATGCTTTGAGCTGAGATTTCGGTACATTCCCTGTTCCTCTCGCTGCTGTTCAGATAAGCCTGCCTCTATGTGAAGCAAATCAGCCTAAAACATAAAAAAAAATTGGCATGCTTCAAACATAACAAGATATTTGTTGTATAGACTATTTATTAAAACCTTCTGTAATTGTTTCCTGTTATTCCACACTATTTTGTTGGGGAAATAGATAACCAGACAAAATATATATATATGTATATATATACATACACACCAGTAAATATAAAGCTAAACAAAAGATTGTGAAAGAAATGTGAATGACCCTATAATCAGCTGTGGAAATACAGTAGTGAGAGAGGTTTTCCTCAAATGTATCCAATTAGCTCAGGCATGAGAACTGAAATTGTAGGAGAAATGAGACTTCACCCTCTTTTCACTTCTTGTCCACGTAAACAACGTGAAGTCAATGCTCTGCAGTACTAGACACATGCAATAAGTTTCAATACCGCATCAGTGGCGTTGCAGTGACATCTGCAAGCATGAGGTGCACACTTTTGACAGTTATACAGTGTAAGATATAATGATCAAACTTATTGAAACTTTGTGAATAAATTAACAGAAACTGAAAATTATTTTCTTTACATGATTCAATGTCACTGCCACGGGTTGAGTTTAACATTCTCCCCCATTGTGAATTGTGAATAGTTAATTTTTTCCGCAATATAGAAATGCAGTAGCTGTCACAAACCAATTGTTTTGCAGTGATTTCTTCGCTATCTTGTTTGAATTTGTCTGTTTTGCATTTTTAGACTATCTAACAACTGTTTCCTGTCGTCATCTACAATAGATAACATATACTTCCCTGATAAGAAATTCTAATGTCACTTACACTAAGTTGATTGATACAATAAGTAGGGCAAGGCATTTGATGATTTTGCATCTTTTTTATATGAAGGTTAAAAGATAGCTCGAATATATATAAATGTGTATCGTGAAATAATTGATTAAATAAGGGCAATTTGTTTTTGCATTTTTGTTTGTTTATTTTGCATTTTTTGTTTATTTTGCATTTTTTACCATTTTCAAGAGATAGGTAATTTTTTGGCAATTTTAGGTCATTTTCGGCATTTTTAGGTCTGTTTCAGTGGAGGTAGAGATGAGTTTTTCAATGTACAAATCATTATTTTCAGACAACAGACAATCGTTTTTATTTGAGAATCTCCGCCAAGTGTTCACAGTTCATTTTAATTCAGGTTTATTGTAAACACCATAGCAGTTTGTCTTATAGCAATAGATTTTTTCTTTCTTTTTAAATGGGACATATTTGCTAGGGGCAATTTGATGGGCACACCAGTTCAGAAAGAATTTCTTTTTTGCTAAGGGTGACCAAGCAGTATAAATTTACTTACTTCTTTGGTAACAAAATATATTTTTAAAATTTTTAACTTCATATATAATGCACTGTCATCAATTAAAATGATTTTAGAAATTCATTACTTTAGAACAAAGAAAAAATTAATTATAAATAATAATAGTAAATTTTTTAAAATTGTGTGTAATTTTTAGGTCATAAATGCATTTTTTATTTTGCATTTTTCCCTATTTTATGGTCATTAAATGCCTTGCCCTAGTAATAAGTCACTGTTCACGGCTAAACATTAAATGATAACTTAAGTTATTTTCGTAATTTATTACAGTTTATAAGTAAACAATAAATAAAGCCATACTTTTCTCATACTTCTTGTCATGCTTCGTATTGAAGAGTCGTCTGACAGTGAAATGTGCAATAAAACCAATCGGTACACAACATATCAAACAAAACGAGATTTCATTTTGTTGAATTTCATTTTTGTTTTGCTGTTTCGTTAAGCAAGATAAACAAAAGTAATCTAATTCCCAGTTCTTAGGGAAAGAATAGCTTTTCTTTTGCTGTGACATACTACTTAGAAATTAGCAAAAGGTAATGTACACCACTGACTGCTTCCAAGCTCCATAAGTTACACAAGAGGTGTGCTGTGTCAGAGAGGGTCGTAGAAGGGGTAACACAAGGGGAATGCTTTAGGTACTCAATGAATGCCAGCTCGCACACCCTGCCTTAGCTGAACCTTTGTGGGAATGACAACTCTACAACATCTGCTTGCGTAGTACCTCAGGCTGGTGCCTTTACCTCCTTAATTAATAAAGGGGCTCATAGATAGATGAATGACCCGTACCTCATATACAACCCCTCCCAAATTTCTCAATGGTGGGAATGAACAAACTAGTTTATTTCTACCACCTTAGTCAGTACTTGGGACTTGGAAGTCATTTTCCACCCAGGAGGTATAGCTCAACACAACCCTCCCTCTTCAATCTTGGATGAACATCCCAACCACAAACTGCTGAGACCAACCCAAACTGTGGGCATTATGTGTAGAACTTATGTAGGGATCTTGTTACTTTGGTCACCAAGCTATGTTTAGGATTGGGTAGAGATAATGCATGTCCAAACACTTTTCCTGAAGTACAAAGGACAGTCAAGGCTTACACCATTCAGTAGTTTGCAAGTATTGGGATGGGGTAGAAGAGTGCAGGCCCTGAATGTGTTCCCTGAAGTACAGATCTCTGACCAATAGGGTTACCCTGTTGTATTTCACAGGACTCAGGATGCCATCCCTAAAGAACAGGGAACACCCCAGCAATTTATATTGATTATTTCACTCACCTAGAGAACAATATATTATACCTGAGCAAGTGCTAAGTTTTCCTGGTCTTCTTTTCTTGAAGTTGCAGGGAAAAAGACAATGTTATCTATTGTCTGGATAAGTTCCAGTTGCACCACACACTTGATGAGTAGGCCAGCAAAAAGCTTGTCTGAGGATACCTAAGACAATAAAATATGTCAAATGTTATCTCCTCTATTCTAGATGCATGTGCAACTATGCTAAGTTAGTAACAAAACTACAACACAATTTTGTTCAACAAATAAGACAAGAATTGACTCCAAGAATATTCTAGGGAGAGTATGATGCCTAATCTTATTGATTTCTTCAATGATAATGTATGTTTATACGAACATACCTTGCTCTTGTACGCTTTTAATTCATCTGCTGACAGCGGGGGCATACTATTGCTCTGTACACTGAATGTACTATTGGAACGCTTCAGGATTCCTTGTCGTACTGCATCACCATTTTCATTCTGTAAAAGAAGAAAGTGCTATTAGTAATATGACAATTTTCATTACACTTGGGAAGGTGATCAGAATAAGATCCTAGAGAAACAGAGATAATACTGAGGCTGTATTGTAGCAAAGGCCTTGGAAATTCAGATCCAAGACCAAAACTTCATTACGGACAGCGGTCTACAGCTTAGCCAGACCTGGCAGCTAGTATTGGCCTCTATTGCTCCCAAACATGGTACTGGTCATGAAAAGGAGCGTTAACACATCACATCACTACTATTCAATTCATTTTCCTTCCCCACCAATTCAAGCTCTCTGCATATCTGTTTCACTTCCTGGCTTTGCTATTGGCCTCTCACTTTACCCAGTCTTTCTCAGTCGTTTGTACAGAATAAATACCTTTTCACAATTGGCTCACTTCTTGCAGAAAATGGCAGCAGAGCAAGCCACCGAAAGCTTGAAATCAATTTTCTACATACCTGGTAGGAAGCCCAATCATTACATTTGATTGGAATGTTTGGGACCATTATCCACACTCAAAGCCTCAAGTTACACCTCCATTATTGCTAAAAATATTAAAGAGTTGAGGAATGTTATCATACCGAAATTATTTCCATATCGCTCTCTTTGCCCTCCCTTCCATCATCTGGCTTCCACGTAAGAAGAGCACTTGGAATGGTACAGTTGAATATATCCAGCATACATTGACAGGTCTTATCCCAAGTTTCATCAGCAAACTTCAGACCATTTGAATTGACTAGATTTTCCAAGCAATTTGTGCCTGAACGTGCCAGTTGCTCATTGTCTGAAACAAATTAAATTTACAATAGAAATGAGATTTCAAGTGGCTCCCGAATTTACACAACTGGGATACACATGCACACACACGTGCATGCACGCATACACAAATACACACTCACAAATAATCTGTAATTGAGATGATATGGATACTGATGCCCTCTACTACAACATCATACAATTACAGTAACACAATTTTCAAAATTTACACTTAAACAATATCAGTAGTGCTCAAACCCTTGGATTATGAGCGTCACTGGACTGTAATGCTACAAAGTGCTAACCAAAAGTTCTCAAAATTCATAAGTAGCACTTGGCCAGGTAGTAGTGTGAGAAAATGGCGCTATTTGATGATTTTTTGTGAGTCAGTGTGCCAAATGGCTTTGTTCTGAGTGAATGTATTGTGTTTTCCATACATTGCGATTTTCACATTGATGGATGTGAGGAAGCAGTATGTCTGTGTAAAGTTCTGGTTCAAATAATACAAAAAACTAAAATGATGCACTCGACTTCACTATTTTAAGTGTATTTACACATTATGCGTTTTGCAAGCATCTAGCATCTAGCAAGCAGTGGACCTCATCTGAGGATGCAAGCTAGATGCTTGCGAAATGCATAATGTGTAAGTACACTTAAAATAGTGAATTTGAGTGCATCATTTTAGTTTTTTGTATTATTTGATCACTCCACTGTGATTCCTGCATATAATAGTGTTGATTATTCTAGAAAACTGCTGCAGAAATGCATGAGATGTTAAAGCAAGCATTTGGAGATGATGCTCTAGGCCAAACTCAAATCTACGAGTGGTTCATAAATGACCGAACATAGCTTGATAAACATGATTGTTCTGGACTGCACTCAAATGGGAATACACCCGAAAATGTCACTGCTGTTTGGGCTGTGACCTTGCAAGATTACACACAGACCATTAAAGACATATGTGACGTTGTTGGACTATTGTATGGCACATGCCACAGGATTTTGTCTGATAAACTTAACATGAGGACTACAACAAAGTTTCTCCGGGACTACTTAGTGCTAGCAGGAGCAGAATCGCCAGTGTGTCTGCAGGGATCTTCATAATCAGCTTCCTTTCCAAAGTTGTCATAGGTTTTCTCGAGTTTGAAACAAAATTTTACACAAACACACTGTAAAACGGCAATATAAGCAAAATGCAACAATGGGAAAAAGCACTCACAAATATGAAATGCATAAACTCAGAACAAAGTTGCTTGGCACAATGACTCACCACAAGAGATGTATGAAGTGTAACAAAGCAGCATTTTCTTGTACTACTGCTGGGTCGTGCATCACTTGAGAATTTCAGGAACTTTTGGGTAACACCTCATATTTTCAGTATGGGCCAAAATCCCATCAAGCACAACCTTTCTATAGACAGTTCTGCCAGGTAAGTTTCACTAATTTTGCAAGAGGTTATGCACCACTGTTCTAGATATAAACAGTACTGATTTATTTTTGCTTCACTGTGTACTCATATTACTGTGCTATGAATTTTCATGAAATCGCCTTATGAAGTACAGTCAAGTAATAGATGTGGTACTATGACTTTTTTTTTCCAGGATGAAAAAAGCTTTTCCTAGCACAGTTCACGTCTCTCTCACCAAAAAATAAAAAAAAAAAAAAAATAAAAAAAAAAAAAATATATATATATATACACACACACACATACATATACACACATTTATTTATCACGGTATGACTGATGTTAGGATACTCATTAAAATGTGCTCAAAATTTTCTACTTTACAATCAAGTCTTGATAACATTCTTTCTTAAAAAAAGAAAATATAATCTGAGAATATTTTAGGAGAAAAATTCCTCTGACAATGGGGTTCAAATCAATGACCTGCTTTCTGTAAGGATGCTCTACCAACTGAGCTGGCCAGAGTTCGATTCACAGTACCAGATGGAATCTCTCTCCTATGATTGATTACCCTTATTGGCCAAACTCACTGAAAGATATTTACTTCATATTACAGTATTGAGGCATAATTTGGTGATTTTAATTAGTTGAATATTTTAAAATTTTCTGGGGATGGACCCACGACCCCCTTGCTTGGGGGGTATTCCAAATCCCCTGCCACTTCCAATCCTCCCCGAAATTATTTTGTGGCTACTTCATTGTTGCACTTACATTATTATATTATTAATGTAATGTTACAAACTAACCCAAGAATTTAAAGGGACAAAAAATAAATTAACTAAATTTGGCCCCCCCTAGAAAATATCATATGGGCACCCTTGGGTATGTATTCACGAAACCACAGAATATTGTTTCTGTTGAACATTACACGAGGATACAGATTCCATCTGGTGCTGTAAATCAAACTCTGGCTAGCTCAGTTGGTACAGCATCGGCACGGAAAGCCAAAGGACAAGGGTTTGATTTCCCAGTGTCAGAGGAATTTTTCTCCCAATATAGTCAAGGTAATATTTAACAGAAACAATATTCTGGGGTTTCATGACTACATATCTATATACAAACTATTCACTAATGTATTTAGAAAAATCAATATAAATATGGTAATGTAGTAACAGTGAAATGATGGTATTACAAGTAATGCAAAGAAACACTGCAAGCAGAATGCAAAAGTTCTAGAAAGAGAATATTATTTTGAATTCTAAATAAAATCCCAGGAATATTTGTAGTTCTAAACATTTTAAAGTATCCACTAGGTAGTTCCAAAGTCATACTATTTGACAAATTTTTAAGCTACTCTTTAATTACCAAAATAATATACAATTTTAATACCTTGTTGGACACACCAGTGGAGTTGTGTATACAGATCTTCAAGCAACAAGGGCCCAAGAACATCAAAATACTGTGTAAATACATCTACAATTGCATACAAAGCATGATTACACGTTGTTGTCATCCATTCAGCTTTCTGAAATATAAATGAACATATGTAGGATGTAAGTTTTCAACTGTAGAATACAACATAGTTATATACAGTTACACAGATAAAACAAAACATTACATAAAACTTGTACAGAGTCAACATTTATTTAATATTTACACTTCTTGCTCCATGTAAATATTAAATAATTGTTGACTCTGTACAAGTTTTACAACATGCTCTACTGTTTATAGTACTTCAATTAATTATTTTAACACTTGAAAACATTACATGTTAGGTTACTAGACACACAATTACTAGTCTGGGTTATATGGATGATAAATGTAATAAAAATTATGACTAAAACTGTGAAAATATGATTTCAGTAGAGTCTTGAAAATTCGAGGTGGATTACCTCAAACTGCACAAAAACTCAAGACTTATGAAATTAAAAGAAAAAGTCTGTGTACATGAAAGAAATTTACTAATGTTAAATATTACAGCAGAGTAGTTTAGAAAACAAAAACATAGAGATTGTCTTACATTAAAAGAGACTTTTGAGAGAAAGAAAAAAAAATCTACTTAAGTTGAACATTATACAGTCTATTCCAGTAGTGTTGAAAACAAAAATGCACATTTCATTACATTTTAGAAAATTGTCAAGTGTTTTCTGTATTAACGAACTTCACCATTCTTGAGCAGCAATGTTACGTCATCATCTATAATAAACAGCAAGTTTTCCACTGAGAGACCTTATATCTTCAAAATGGCAACTATTCAGGAGAAAATATATATTTATATATCTATATTAATAACAATGAATTTCCAAAATGTATGTTGCCGCATCACTTGAGAACGGCTCGACCGATTTGGCTGATTTCTTTTTTGTTGTGTTCGTAATTGTCAGGACAAGGTTTGTATGAAAGAAAATTTTTGGAAAATCCATGGGAAAAGTCAGAAATGTGAAATGAGGCACAGTTAGAGAGTTCTGCTGTCAATTGTTTACATAAAACAAAAAGATTAAAAATAGTTGAAGTGTGACAAAAGAAGTGTGACATATTCACAGTTTGAGGGTTTCGCTGTCACATGTTTAAAAAAAAAAAAGTGAGTCTTGCAACCAAGCCAAATCGAAAGTGTGTATAATATGTATGTGGGTATGTATGTTCCCTATACAAATCTACATTTCTTGACCAATTGGCACGAAATTTTGCACACATACCCAGTTAAGCCTGAGAAGTAACGCAATCAACATTAAAATTCAAACAAGCCACTCCTTCCCTTGAAAATTTATATAATTTCAGAAAATACTATACTGAAAAAATGAAATGCAATTCAATTATCATGACAACAGTGTATTGTTTACAGTGTTCACATAGGGCTTAGGGAACTATATAATACTGGGCTTTAACAAATTCTGATGCTATCGATGGAATACATTTGTGAAAATAATTCTTGAAGGATGAAATCCATGAAAATAAAGCACAATGAGATGCAGTCAAATAACTTTCTCTATGCTCGACATGGAAAATATCATTTTCTTACTTCACATTTTGATGTAAAACAAGCGTTCGTATTGCAGGGACAGCTTAAGGGTTTGCCAATGAGTATGCTATATCAGAAGTCGGTAAAAAAATATCCTATCCACTGATACATTATTCATAGTTGTAGGCTTTGTATTAGTTGAGAAATAGGGATGTTTATCAGAGGCCCTAAGCATCTAAAAGAAGACAAAATGGGATGGAACATTTTCAGTCCTACGCGCGCAGTATATTATGTCCCTGGTTTTTTTGGGAAGGAAAGTATGAAAATGATATTGAATTTCTTTTTTATTTCAGCCCCGAAACGGGTTGTATGGTAATATGAGAGTGAGAAATAAAATTTTCTGTCAAGACAATACAATCTTATATAACTGGAATTTCTCTTTCTTCTTATTTCAACCCCTCCCAGGCATGGTGTGTAGAAGCAACGGAATGTAACATTCGACATCCTCTATGAGCCATAAAAAGTTATATCTAGCGTTTTCTGAGGGAATAGTTTGGAATAGTTTGAGTGTGATATGTCGTTCTTCCTCATTTCAAATTCTAGATACATTTTATAAATCGAAAGTCCTCCATAAGTTAAGTTCAAATTAAAAAATACAAAACCCGGGCGACGCTGGGCCTTTTAAGCTAGTATATATATAAATTATAACATTGAATTTGTATTCTCAATGATAAACACTGAGATTAAATGCAGTTAGCTCCTTCAAAAGCATCCATTGAAACTAGAGTAGATAGGCGATCTCATCAAAATCATTACTTTATTTGATAATTTTTTACTTCCACTTCAGACTACAATCGATCATAGTGTCAAAATTTATTGTTGTTCGTATATGAGGCTGAGCGAGAAACATAGAGCTAATTTTTATTAATATTTCACAACTATAACCAAAAATGACTATACGGGATCGCTCTTCTTAATCTGTCATTCTCATCAGTGTCCAGCCTTGTATAAGGCACTCGTACACTAAAAACTCATGATTAATTGATTAAATAATTGTTAATAGAAACTTGTCAGCTTAGATTTATGCCAATATAAAACTAATGAGACTTGAAATACCGAGACAATACTATAAAGTATAAGCTTTGCATTTAGTAACTTTTTCGTATGCTCAAAATTAAATTTACGAGGGTGGATCGAAAAGTAACGCACATTTTTTTTTTCTGCATTGGTATTGCGGCTGGGATGTTGAACTTTCACCAAGATGGAGTTTGAAGCTTCTGCTACAGACACTATATTGTTCTCATGTGCAGCTCTAGCGAAAGAAGCATGAACTATGCAACAAAGATGGCGCGCATATTACTATTGTCCACTTGTAAAGAGCAGCGAGGTGTAATGCGATTTTTATGGGCTAAAGGACATAACCCGAGTGAAATTCACAGGGACATAAATGGCGTATATGGAGACGACAGTATGGACCGTAGCAATGTCTCCAAGTGGTGTGCATTCTTTGTAGATGGCTGTGATAACCTTTGTGATGTGCTATGTTCCATACAGTCCAGTTCTGGCACCGTTGAACTTTCATTTGTTTGGTCCCATGAAGAAATTCCTTGCCGATAATCACTTTTTTTCAGATGCAGAAGTGAAAACAGCAGTCTGCAGATGGCTATACTCCAACCGAACGGACTTCTATGAACAGGGTATTTTGAAACAGGGTATCACAATGGTAGAAATGTGTTGAGAAACTGCGACTATATAGAAAAATAGACAAAAGATGTCCCTTCATGTGAGCATTTGTTTGTAATTGTAAGTATTAAAATTTTTGTAAAAGAAATTATTGTGTGTTACTTTTTGATCCACCCTCATAGCTTACTGTTTTTTAATTGTTAATCTGCACTATTAAAATGTTTCATTTATTCTACACAAACATTATATGCTTGTTCTTCTTAACGATGCTTTGAAGTTTAGTAATAGTAACTGGTGGTGGAAAATTAAGGACTGCTTCATATCTTAAAAAGTTTATACTGTGCTCACTGTACATTCCTCTTAATAAGAGAAAGCTGTTAAATAGGAAACGGCTATTAGTTTTTCACCAGCAGTTACTGGACTGAACTTTTCAAAACATTACTAAAACCCCTACAGAGAACAGTCACTGCTCAGTATTCGTATTTATTAATAAATTCCTGCATAAAACATGCAGTATTCCCTGACAAGTTAAAAATTGCGAAAATAATACCTGTCCACAAAAAGGGTGATAAACAGAACATGAATAACTACCGACCAATATCCATATTGCCATCAATTTCAAAAATCTTTGAACAAATAATTTACAATAGGCTTGTCAGTTACTTAGATAAATATAAACTATTTCCCCCTAAACAACACGGGTTCATGAGGAACAAATCCACAACAACTGCCCTAACAAATATTGTTGAAAGTATCATTACTGAAATTGATTCTGGAAATCACATAGCGGGAGTACTATTAGACTTAACAAAAGCCTTTGATTGTGTAGACGTTAACATCCTAATGGAGAAATTATCTCATCTAGGTATAAGAGGAATAGGACATGATCTGATCAAGTCATATATGTCAAATAGAAAGCAGCTCGTTTCTTTAACTACAGATGAAGGTACTTGTCAATCCCCTGTAATGGATATAACCATTGGTGTTCCACAAGGATCCATTCTAGGCCCCCTCTTGTTCATATTGTACATACACGACATTGAGAAAGTAATGCCCTATGATAATAAAATTACACTATATGCTGATGATACCACACTGACCTTTAAAAATAGAGATTTACTTGCAATGGAACTTCAGATAAATGAAACCACTGACCACATTGTAAAATACTTCACAAATTTAAATCTAAGTGTTAACCCCACAAAATGTGAACTTATATCTTTGGGACATAGGACTAATACAAATTACATGATACAACTTAACATAAATAATATCGGAGTTAAGGAATCAGATGTGGTAAAATTACTAGGATTAACAATTGACAGTAAATTAACGTGGACCCAACATGTAGAAACACTAGCCGAAAAAATTTCTAAGGGTCTCTACATTCTTAGATACCTAGGTAACATGATCCCCAAAGCAACGGCAAAAATTATTTATTTCTCACTTATCCAATCACATATAACATATGGATTAGAACTGTGGGGTTCTACTTCCCTAACTAACTTTCAAAAAATTTTTGTCTTGCAGAAAAGAGCTATTAGGTACCTGGCTAAACTCAAGCACAATGAAACATGCAGACACGCCTTTAGAGAATTAGAAATCATGACGCTAGCCAGTCTATAAGTTATATCTATAAAACCATAATTTTACTAAACAAATTCGAACAGCCTGCCAAAATTTCTGATACACACAATTACAATACAAGAAATAGAGACAACTTTGCAGCTACCACTCATAAATTAAAGCTTTTTGAAAAGTTACCTAAATACACCGGTGCCAAGCTATTCAATATGCTGCCCAGAAAGATAAAAGAAAGTGAAAGTCACAGCCAGTTTAAGAGCATGTTGGCCAAGTACCTGCTTAACAAAGTATATTACAGCATTGAAGAATTTATAGAAGATACCAACTAGGTTGCGACATGCCATGTTCCTCATTTCTCTTCTCATTTCTCTCATTATTCTTGTAATATTAAATTGTGAAATTGTATATGTGGAGAAACTCTCCAAATTGACAATGTTCCCTTGTGCTATATGTATTTATGTATGTACTATATGGAACTGAATAAATATTATTATTATTATTATTATATGCAAGTCTCAATATTAAGTTCCTGGGGGTGTCACTGTATACCATAATACATCCTACCGCTAATATGACGTATGATTTGGAGGGTCAATCACTATACCCTGTAATCTATTAAGCAGATGGGCCTAGAAATGTAAGTGTATTATTTCATGACGAAGTATTTTCAAATGTATGAAGTGGGTTTTGTTTCCAACTTCTATTATTTATGCAATCTATTTAATTTTTCTAACTCTTCTGTATATATCATAAATCAATTTTAGTCAGAGTTTAAGGTATCGCTGTTGTGTTACTTATAACATTTTGTTGTTTTTGTATTAAGTAAATAAAACACATTTATTTATTTTAACTGATTCAGGAAGTTTGTTTTTTATACATGTCTATTAACAACCCACAATATTTTTAAAAGACCAGCATAACATTGTTTATTAATGAGTTAATGTAAAGCCAACACACAACCTTCGGCACAGAAAAAATAACATTACAGCTCCTAAGTTCCTTTACACTTGTGAACTGCTGCAAGAAAGAAGGGCAGACTCTTGTTCATTAGAAAATAGTCAGCCCACCCTTTTTGCAAACGGCTGTACATAAAATGAAAATATACAATAAAATGTTAGTAAGGGGTATTTACAAAGATATAAACCAATAAATGAAAAGAATAAAATAAACTGCCTAACGATTAAACACAAACCTGACTTACTTCAGTATGTTGCTCAGGCAGCTTCATGTTATCAAATATCCTAAACAATACTTGAAAGAGATCTCTCCACCAGTGTGGCTGGAATGCTTCACCATATGTCTTGACGATTTCAAATAACACAGTAAGTCCCCGTGTACGTACGTCCAATTTGCAGCGACTTACAATGCAAGACAATTCAAACAGCAGAGGAAACCATCCTCTCACCCAAACCCTATCTTCTTCTGGAACATTGATATCCTCCATGTTATGTTCACGAAATAACTGAAAAGAAAAGAAAAATATATGTATTTTAAGATCTAGCGACTTAGCTCTATTTTGCATTTTCATCTGGTATGAGCACTTCATATCACAAAGTTTAACTTCATTAGTAGGTTAATTAAAAGAAAATAATAATAATAATAATTTCTGGTGGTCTTAAGTATTTTTCTTAATTATCTCAGTAATGAAGTTAATACATACTGTATATAAACAGCCTATGAGATTTATTTAATTGATCCAACAATAATATTCAAATCTCATGAAGATCAATAGGAAGTGAATGAGGGGAGAAATGACTTATTATAAATCCACCATTGAGTATTACAAGGATAAATATCATCCTACATCCATCATAGTAACAGTATTAATGATTGGAGAACATGATACTATCTTAGGATAATTACACGAGTTCTCAAAAACTTTCAGCCTGCACAAAACCATCCTTAGCACTAAAAAGGGTCTATCGAGACTTTTAACAATCATACATATGGGCCACAACTCTCAGTTTGCAACTTTAGTTTTTTCTGTTTGTGACCTATTTGTTCACATTGTTCAGATAACCTTTAAAATTTTTTCTTAACAACAACATTATACAAGTAACAAAATTAAGGCCCAATGCGGATTATTAATTACCTTTCATATACATATACCCAGTGAGGGAAGTGAGGCGGTATGTGGCGGTGTGAACACAAGCAATGGTTTCAAAGATCCAATAGCATACCAGCACTGATTTCAGTGGTCAAATAGCATACCACCACTGAAAATGAGTGGATCTTAAAAAGATGCTAACTTTTGTTTGTAATAAAGAGTAGATCCTATTAATTATCTGTTCGAGTCGTAATATAATTACTTTTCATGATCATTTATCCACTGGTATGCTTTCACCAGTAGCCATTGCCAACATAGGAGGCAGTGTCTGATAACTTCTGATGGCCTATGTTGTCACCTTAATGACTATACTGTGCTGCTAGATCCGAAGTTTTAAAAATATTTCTAGGTAACAATATATTGTAACTTTGATACAGATTAAATAGGAATTAAATACTTATTCCACCTTTATTGAAATAAATAAAGTTCTGTCAAACAACAGTACAAGATGTTCATGACTTTCGTGCTCCTGCTTGCCGATCATCTATATTAATGAAGTTAATTAAGAACATCCCGTGTGTATAGAACAGTATTTCTTGCATACCGCATAATACGTATGTTGTAAGGGATGAGTATATTTTTTGTAAATTGAGGTATGATAGGAAAAAATCTTGGGATAGCATACCACCTCTGGATTTTTCCCAATTCCTTCACTGCATATACACATTGCTGTTGGGTTATAAAATCTATGGAACAGTACTTTTTTGTCATTAACAGCAATTGTTGCAGGAAGAAATTTAAGTAAATAATGTATTTACACTAATATCATGACATGGTCAGTGATGCTATTAATATAACAATTAAAATCAAAGACTGCTTGCTTTGTTGTTCCAGTACCTACTACAATGTAGTCTCAAAAGAGTATGAACTGAAACTAGCTGTCAATAATACAATCAAACCTGAGTATAATGAAGATCGATATAACGATAAATTCGCATACAGCAATATTTTTGTTTGGTCCCGGCGAATTTCCTATCTTAGTAATGTTAAATGTAACTCACTATGATGATTAAGCTATTTTAGAAACACCCTTTTATAATGATACTTGGAAGTTGTATTATTACTGCAAATCAGTAGCTTAGCCCTTTGGATGGTATGATGAAATTCTATAATCCCATGGTATTTCATGTCATTAAATGAGAAATTAAAGTTGGATTCTGAATTCCAGGTAACAATTTCTTAAGAATCATACTATTTCTTTTTATCTCATTTACCTGCCCTTTCAAGGTCCTTACACTCCAGTGCCTTAGGGGCAGGGACAAATCTTTGAATCACACATAATATATATTCAGACATGATCTAGAGGAACTCCATGATGTGGGATCAGGACAATGCAGATCCACTCTCACGAACAACACACACATGTAAAGACAAAATGGACAGCAAACATTTAGGGTAGGTGTACGGCATTTGTCTTTGTGAGTCAGAATACTCCGAAAAACTCTCACATTCAGAATGGCCAGTCAAGGGATTTGAACCCACAACCTTCTGAATGAGAATCAGCACCGTTACTGTCTTGGCTACCTCACATGAATTCCATTAGATTAGATTAGATTAATGAGGGTAGTGCAAGCCCGTCGGTTTCTCACACTGCGACCTTAATAGATCTATTGTGAATACCCTATACCCTATTCTAGCAATCACCATTTTAATTTAAAGCTTTTTAATATAGCCTATAATTTTCCTGGGTGATGTCCAGTCCTGAACCCAGGGATTTTTTGTTACTGAAAACCCCACTACCCAGCCAGGAATCGAACCCGTACCGTCAGGGTGGAAGGCAAGTATGCTACCTATACACCCATGGCGGCAGACTGAATTACATTAATCATGAATTTACCATGAAGTACAGAAATTTCAAATACTGTATAGGTACTTATATTTGTACAAAATTACAATATTTCTATAGTTATATGGTGCATTTAATCAGTAATATAGACAAGTTGTGAAGCAATAATAATTAATTAATACTGTGAAAGTATTTAAGTCTTAAAGAAAAATAAGTTTGAACAATCATCCTTTACATTTCATGCTTCATGATTCTGGATGACAGATTTTACTTTGAAATTACTGCATTCTAAACCTTAACATGTAAGGTGGCTTCTAGGAATTCAAAACATCTAGGTTCCAGTTGAAGTATGTAAACACTGAAACAAAGTAACTGACAGAAGTTTGTAGTTCAAATTGACTTTCCCCAGAAACAGGAAAACTAACAAATTCAGAGCTCTTTCTTGATTCTGCAGGTGGTGCTAATATGATAGTCGCCACATGTCTTTTGAGTGGGTTCTGTGTGAATTAAAGTCAGTCTCACTGAGAACTCCATGCCTAGTTCTGATAAAGATGATTTCTTTCTACCAATTCATGCAGTGAAAGCAAGAAAAAATTAAATTCAGTACTTCTTTGCATGCCATGATTTCTCAAGCAATGAACTACCCACTTATACAAAAATCTAATGAAAATAGCTACTTTAATATACATTGCATAGAGTTACTTATTACAGCTACCTGAAATTATTTTTTAAAACAGACCAAGATATTAAACTTATTGCACTTATCAGCATAATGAGACAACATTTTTATTATCAGTGTTGTTTCAATTTCTTAAACCCAGTAATTTGATAATTATTAATCCTTTAACTGCAAAATATTATTCACTTTGCAAACTGGTGGTGCTGAATTTATTTGAAAATTTCTTTTGATATCATAAATGGACAAACAAAGGCAAATAATTTGTCATTTTCCTCTGAAACAAGAGCAAGGCACGCAATTCTTGCAGTACAGTGATTTACGCAACCCTGGTAAAGCCCGCATGTCACAACACAGCAGCGTTATAATGCATTTTAATGCTTGGTGCAATACTCTGCCTGAAATATTTAGCTACAGATGGCAGCTCAAGGCACAGAACAGGGAACTGATGGTGTCAGAACGTACACAACAGACATCATGTTGACAAACTTTGAATGGCTCTCAAGCAGTGGTAGATTGTAGCTAAAATTAAAGAGGGTGCTGCTCCAAAAATTTTTTAGCCTTTGTTTTAAAATTGTATAAAAGGAAACATACGAGGGGCGTTCAATAAGTAATGCAACACATTTTTTTTCTTAAAGCCGGTTGGTTTTATTCAGGATTCGAATACAACATATTATTCCCCAATCTTTTGGCTACAAAACCCTACTTTTCAACATAATCTCCGTTCAATGCTACAGCCTTACGCCACCTTAGAGTGAGGGCCTGTATGCCTGCGTGGTACCAGTCTACTGGTCTATGTCAGAGCCAACGTCTTGCTGCATCAATAACATCCCCATCATCCACGAAGTGCTTCCCGTGGAGTGCATCCTTCATCGGGCCAAATAGTGGAAGTCAGAAGGTGCGAGATCCGGGCTGTAGGGTAGATGAAAAAGAACAATCTACTGAAGTTTTGTGAGCGCCTCTCGAGTGCGCAGACTTGTGTTAGCCCTTGCGTTATCATGGAAAATGAGAAGTTCGTTTGCATTTTTGTGGCGACAAACACACTGAAGTCGTTTCTTCAATTTCCTTAGAGTAGCACAATGCTCTCCAGAGTTGATCGTTTCACCATGAGGAAGGACATCGAACAGAATAACCCCTTCAGAGTGCCAGAAGACCGTAGCCATGACTTTACCAGCTGAGGGTATGGCTTTGAACTTTTTCTTCAAAGGAGAGTTGGTGTAGTGCCACTCCATGGATTGCCGTTTTGTTTCTGGTTTGAAGTGATGAACCCATTTTTCATCGCCTGTGACAATGTTTGACAAGAAATTTTCACCATCAGCCTCATAACGAGCAAGCAATTCCGCACAGATGAGAGTGGTACCATGCAGTCATACAGGCCCTCCCATTAAAGGAAAAGTAAACTAAAAATTCAGTATCATTTCCTTTGTACGGGTTAAAAAAAATGCTTTTAAGAAATGATATTCACTGTTAGAAATGTTTTACACCTTCACATTTAATCACAAAACGAATATGTTTATTGTGACGCGGTGGGCACGTGACGTCACGCTTGACGAGTGCTTGACTCAGTCTCGCCCGGTGAAAGATAGTTCACAGTATTCTGTCTACTGTTACAGTTTTTTAGTGAGTATCTGTTCAAACAATCGTTTATTGTTGTGTTGTGGGGTGTACATACTCATCGTCGAAGAGTGATAACACACTTAAAATATCTTTCCATCGATTTCCCCACAGTGATAAGTCACCCGAACGTTATAAGCAATGGCTGATAAAAATAAAAAGAGAAAAATTTGTTCCTAGTAAATACAGTACGGTTTCTTCACAACATTTTGAAGAAAATGATACCGAGCTTTCGGTACAGTTACGAAAACAGTTAACTGGAGAAACCCCGCAATCTGTTTAAAAAAGAAGTGCTGTGCCATCACTTCTTTTGCGTGGGAAATCTGAAACACCACCAATGAAGGAAAGAAAATCGTCGTACTTGAGGAAGAAGGAAATGAGAGAGTTGTTGCAAGATTCGAACAGTAATCTATCAGTATCCGGGAATGGACAAATCATGAATGTGGAATCTAGTATTTATGACGAAAATTCAGTTTCTAACAGCGTAGGCGTTCAGTGTGAACTAGGAAATGAAACTTATGTCAATGTTTCCACAGATTCATTGAATGTTTCTTCTAGAAATTGTGATTTAGATAGCTCTTTTAGCATTTCGGACATTTCTACTACCGCAAAAGATGATTCTGAATCTGAAAGTGACTCTGTTCGTATCTTGAAAAATATTTTGTTTTTGAACTGTGTTAGCTCTAAGCATTAACTGATAACGACTGGCAACTAGTGAATCTTTATTTATAATAACGCTATCGAATGAGGCATGTTGTGCTATACAGTCTACAACCCCCTTCTGTTCACAAATTACTTCACAGTCCCAACAACACACACTCTCATGGACCGTTTTCATATGTATACACAGCCCACATTTACACCATTCCGTATTTTCTTTTCTTCCTTGTAATTCTTTCAATAATTCCTTGTCATTTTCTTTTCGTGTGATATTAATTTGTGAATACCGAGATTTGTCCTTCTAAGGTAACATTGCAGACATCTCTATCAACAACAAACACAAATGAGAATTTGTGGTGTATTAGAAACACACGCGCGAGCATTACAGTAGGTGTCGTCCTGCCAGCGAGTTAGTCAGTCGTGACGTCACAAGAGCTTTTTACTTCACCCGTACAAAGCGTAATATTAGGCACCTGAAGTTCACGAGATCACCATTTGTTTCGTAATTCAAAGCTCCGTGCGATGAGATTAAAATAAGAAAATGGTATTTTTTTAGTTTACCCTTCCTTTAAGGTGGCGTAAGGCTGTAGCACTGAACAGAGATGATGGTTTTGTAGCCAAAAGATTAGGGAATAATATGTTGTATTTGAATCCTGAATAAAACCAACCTGCTTTAAGAAAAAAATGTGTTGCATTACTTATTGAACGACCCTCGTATATCGCCAGCAAAATCTACGACATGCAAAGATCTGAAGATCTTAAAATAGCTGGATTTTAACTCTTGCTTTTGTGATTTATGAGCAAAACCTTCAGATAACATGATTTTGAGCGCTTACCAACACACAGCTGATTATGTAGGCCTAATTGTTGAGTACTTCAATTTTATTAGCCGGCTCTGTTTGATTCATTTGCTTTATAGTGTTACGTACATGGATTTCTTGGTGTTGTGCAATGAATGTTAAAAATATTACATATGCAGTATAAAATGTCCCTGTACCGTAAGATGTTAAAACTCTGTTCATAAGTGAAACAGGACTGTTTCTATTAATAGCCGAATTCATTTCATTCACAAATAACCATATGGTTTCCTTCAACAGATGAATATTATTGAAGCAATCATCATGACTGGACATGCTTGGGTGAAGTAGTATTCATTCCTCAGATCCCAATCGTCTCCCCATATATCCCATTTCAATTTAGATGTCTGCAGTTTTTAGTTTGTTTGAGTTTTGCAATAAGCATCAAGTCCCAAGGACAATATAAAGTTTAAAGTTGTAGGACTTGTTCTTTGGAAACCGTGCTTCAGTTAATTTTTCTTGGATTTCGTATAGCATATATTCCTTCATTTTGTGAGCCTCTAACAGTTCATTCCTGATTATATAGTTTTTCAATATCTTGCTCTGTTTTGAAAAAAATTAGGTATTTCAAATGCCGCAACACTCTGTAACTTACATAACAATGTTTACTTCATTTTGCCTCTACTTTACTTACTTCTGGTGCATTCCACCTGCAATTGAAATACTGAAAAGAAGATAACGCAAGAAATCTTTTAACTGACGCAACTGTCAACTTCCATACTATACAAATAATGTATTCACTAAATACAAAATACAAAACAATAAAATTATTGGTCTAAAGGATCTTTACTCAGAGCTTCCCAGATAAGCTGTTGACTAACATGTCATTCTCATTAATTTATGTCCCTTTAATTATTACCAGTACAAAGTGTCTTTTTACATTTGTTTAGTCTTAAGTCCATATAATATTTTTCTGTCCCTGTTTCAGTCCAACAATATTTTGTCTGCTTTTTCCCCATCCTCATGAATTTGGCAATAAATTGTAATTCAAGTAAATGGCAGAAACTTAATTATAATAATAATAATAATAATAATAATAATAATAATAATAATAATAATAATAATAGTAGGAATGATGATGATTATAACAATAATGATAAGAAAAATAATAATTAGAGTAGCACACATGCATTAGAATTAATCATTATCTCCGACAGAATACGTTGTCACTTCACACACGAGAATGTGGGGTAACCCATAGTAATAATAATAATAGGAATGGTTTATTTTGTCCTATAAATCAAATACATGATACTGGACATGTCAAGTCTTATTACCTAGGTACTTAAAAAGTAAACAAAATTAAACACTTTATAGGGAAATAACTTATCTCATTATAATAATACTGATAACTAGAGTTCGGATGTTTATGACGTGTCATATTTTTATCCTGATCTCCATTCTCGCTGCAAATACAAATTAAATATGAATTGCACACTTGTTATCCCAATTGGACCATTTCTATTTTGCATATAAAGTCATATTTTGGTCATTTTTGTGGTCTTGGTCATATTTCGGTCTTATTAGTAATTCAATGTCATATTGAAATTATAAATTCGGTAAAGGAGCACAATTATACAGGGTATGTATTACATGGTTGAGTTAAATTTGAAATTTAGTTCATTAATTTAATGTTAATGCCACTTAACTGGTAACTTAAATGTTAAAATAATGCAACTGTACATATTTTATAGGGACACACATTATAATGTACAGGGTGGACCAAAAGTCGCGATCGGATATTTTGTATGTTAGTTTATGCAAAAATAAAATGCCGCAATCGACGTAAAAACTTTATTTATTGAAGTAGCAAGTATTAAGGGATGGAAATATGGTGAAATAAAGTTCCCTGGGCCTGTCAGCGCCATTGTTAAACGTCCAAAGTTTCGGTATGTGCACCATCGTTTTCCGCGCACGGTTGAATGCGCCACCATGTCCTTCTGCTTGCCCGCCTCAGCATTTCGGGAGTGATCGTTCTGAAGATATGGATGATCTCTCTCGCTTAAGTTGTTCAACAAAACCCATCCGAATCATTCCAACTCAAGATTTTCCTCTAAGGAGGACCAGAACCAGTTGTCGCACGACGAAGTTCTTTGGATCTGCTTTTCTGCCGATCGCTTCCTTGTTGATTTCATCGGTGAACCCTCCAATGATTCACTCAGATGATTACTGACATCATCGCCACAATATTTTTTAGTTCTTCCGCTGCGTTTTACATCCAATACAGAGCCTTTTGAAAAAAGTCTTCTTTTCCAGTTTCCGTAGTGTGGCTTCAGTGGGAGCTGCTTTATTGAAACGAAGAAAAAAGTTCAGATTTCTTCGTATGTTTTGCCAGTTTGTTCTTTTTCATGAACCCACACACTAACAGTGAGACGTTCCTCAATTGTATATTTGCTTGTATTCGCCATTGCTTACAACACAAACATAACACAGCGTTGCACATCGACAACAATCGCCTAATAAACCCGCGCGCAAGAAAACTCTGGCTTGTCACTAAAACATAACAATGTCCTTGCTCTATCGGAAAATCGACAAACTATTCCTACAAAACGTATATGAAGGGGATAAATATTCCTCTCAGCCTATGAATAGTTTTTAATTAGTTTTCAGTTTCGGAAAATGAGTTATTACAATATAAACATTATCCGATCGCGACTTTTGGTCCACTCTATATTATGAAAATACATTATTTTATTAGGTCATACTTAGGGTTTTTGTGTCATATTTAGTAATTTTAAAGGGCATATTTGCAGTCATATTTTCCACTTTTTAAGGTCATCAACATCCGAACCCTACTGATAACAATACAAATAAATGCATAAAGGCACAATAAAAGTTGCTAAATGTAACACTCACAAGCTGAATTGAATTACATTTTGCTTATATGATGGTCAAATCTAGATATTCATTTATACTGAAAGGTAGTTCTAGTTGTAGAATGTTTTTGACTGCTTTTTTAAACTTCTGGTTATTTAATTCTTTGATGTAATCAGGGAGCTGCTTATCGTCCCCTTAGAATGAAAACCACATATCTCATAAAACACATACGTGGCTTTGTCACTTAATAACGCTTCCTAGTGATACACTAGGTTTCGTTTTTCCTCTCTAGAGGACAGCACACATGTTATTCTTGTAATATTGGCTGGCAAATAGTTAATATACGTGTTTTTCTATCTAATAATAAATTAAAAGTACTCTTGCTTCAGTTTTGAGATACGTGGTTTTCATTCTAAGGGGACGTTATATAGATTTATGCCTTGATGTGAAGTGCTATAAAGACTCTTGGTAAAGCTATGATACGACAGGTGTATGTCATTGGCTGCTCTTGTGTTATGTGAATGATAATCTGAATTCTTCTTAAAGGCATTTATATTGTTGTGAATATCTGTAAACATGGGTTTCCTTTCTGTTCTTATTGGTACTTGCTTTATAATTTTGAGTAACAGTAACAATGGGACAATTTATTTAGAGTTACTTAGGTATATGTACAATCCCTGGGCATAATGCTCACGATGGGATATGGCAACTCAGAACAAAGAAAAAGAAAGGAAGAAAGAGAAAGAAAACCGTTGAAGAAAATTAGCTATTATTTAAAAGTATGAATAAATAGAAAGTGTGAGCAAAATAGAGAATAATGACAACTGTTTCGAAAAATGGCCTCCCAGATCTCCAGATCTATTCCCTGTGACTCCTTCCTATGGGGATACATCAAAGATTGTGTGTATGTACTACCTATAACATAACATCTAGAAGAACTGAAGCATAGGACTGAAGAAGTTGCCACCACTGTAACTGAGGATATGCTCCAAAGAGTATGGCAAGAGCTTGATTACCGTATAGACCTAATGCTGAGTTAAACATGGTTCCCATATCAAGTCATTGTGGAACCAAACATTGAAAACAAAATCATTTGAGTTCCTCTTTATACGGTATTTACTCGAATCTAATGCGCACATTTTTTGTTCATTTGTAGCATACAAAATTGGGGGGCACATTACATTTGGTCGTGAATAAGATTAAAGTGCAAATCCGTTCTGTAGTTCAGCAGTAACTTTGATCTCTTAAAAAATTCTCGACTTCATTACATTTTTATCATTGGCATATTACCGGTATTCACAAACATGGGTTAAAGTTAACATATTACAACACTCCAGGTTAAACCAAGCAAGTTCAAAGGGAGGTATCTATTGTCCCGCACCCCTCCACTATCCCCCTAAACCATTATACGCCCTTTATTCATCGGCATTCACAAATCCATTGTTCTTTAAAATAAAATACCAAAGAAAATATCCTACCACTGATGCACATTATGTTTGCCAGAAATTGTTTTGTGATCTGAAGTTTCAGAATTTGGGTGCGCATCAGACTCTAGAAAATACAGTATATGTAGTTTTTGTGTAATCAATTAAGAGAAGTATTATCAGACTTTAGGGACATGGTGTATGTCAACAGCCAATCTGTATAGTAAATCATGATTCTATATAGTTGTTTTAAACCATGTAAAGTAAATTGTTCCCTATTACAGGCCATGGAGGCACAGAGGGTTCCAGGAGGTTGAGGCTCCCAGATTTTTAGACATTAAGAATTATTATAACTTTTTAACATTAAACTTTCATAATTTATCTAAACTTAGATTACACTAGCACTATCAGTGAAGCTCTCTATGACATAACACAAGTCACCTAGCTATTATAAATTTTGTATGCTCAATAACTTGTATACATTTGTAATAATAGTGTACTCAACATACCTGAGGTTTTTCATCCACATATTTGGCACAAGTACGTATGTATCGGATAGCTTCCATGCTGGTATCAGGAAAACTGGCATTGCAGGCAAATTCAGACAGACACTTCACAGAATCTTGGAATGAATCAATCATAATAGGGAAATGTTTGCTATACAGTTCATCTGAAATAGAAAAAAAATTATTTTACCAAGCTCTCCTCATTATCACAATTTATTGATTTTACAAGTAAAGCTCTAGTCGGAATAATAACTGTCGGATGAAATTATTTTTACAGATACTCAGATAGCCGAGTCCTTCTACTTGCAACATCTCAAAATTGTGTTGAGAAAGAAACACTTGGACAAGTACCAGAAAGGCAAATACATAGAATTGCTCAGGACTTTAATACTGACTGTTTGTCATCTATTAAATCCATAAAGCATGCAGGTATTGTTACCATTCACATCAGACCAAGAAAGCTTTTTCTAGATTTAAATGTTCAACTTGAACATGATGTCAAACAAGCATAGGAAATAATTAATCGATGAAAAGAATATTATTTATGGACCACACATTGCTAATTCAGTGCAAAATACATCAGCCCTGAAAAGAGGGACGTGTTGGACTACCTTTTGGAAGTCCAGAAGGCTGTACTAAGTTTACATGGGATATCAAAGGGGATTGGGCTCATTCATTCATTCATTCAAGACAGAAAGAAAGAAAGACAGGCAGACAGAAAGAAAGAAAGAAAGAAAGAAAGAAAGAAAGAAAGAAAGAAAGAAAGAAAGAAAGAAAGAAAGAAAGGAAGGAAGGAAGAAAGAAAGAAAGGGTGAAAAAAATTAGTAAACATCATTATGATTCTCTATATATTACCGTATTGGTCCGATATAAGACAATGTTTTTTCCCTCAAAATGTGTTTTTATAACTATACCCGCCTTATATGAGCAGCCTAACACTTTCAACAACTCTCCATTCATGAATGCATCTGTGCAGCGGGAATCCCCACACGATGACCTGCGTTCCGACCCAAGGTCAAAGTCACGCAGAAATACACCGAACTTTACCACATTTTATTTTCCCCGAATTCATGCTTCTGCGTGTACTGCACCATTACTTCTCTACTCTCTATGCATAAAGCTTTGTTTGACCACCAATCATGGCGGATCATGTGGAAAAGAAAGCATCTTCACTGTCTCAATGCATAAATAAAGGTAAAAAAAGAAGTTATGACATGAACTTCAAAATTCCGTTTTATGTGAAGCAAAATGTACTAATAAGCTATTTTATTTATTTTTTCGTAACTATCCTTCAAACATTCATGGTTGTCTTATATGTGAGGTCGTCTTATATTCGGGCCAATATGGTACATCACCATCCATAAGTGTTCAGTATCATATTTTACAATTTGTAGCAATTATTACATTCTGAAAGAAAAATCTGTCCTGGGTGAGTACTGAACTGAACCAGCTTGATCCACTAATGCTGAGATCATTCATACCCAGTCCTATTTCAAATAATCCTCTATACCCATGATTCCCAAAGGGTACTTGAGGTGTCATCCAATGATACGTAAAGAGGAGGCTGGATAAATTTTCAAAACATGAATAAAATTTAAAATTTTTAATGGGAACGGGCAAAAATATTTTGGGCCACTTTGTCAACAGTGTTAAGAAACTGAGGGGGAAAATGGAAGATAAGTAAACTTTTATGTGATAACTTACTGGACTTAAAAATATATTTTTCAAATATCCTCTTTCAGATTTTGGATTAAAGGTCAATCTCAATACCCTGATCTTAGTGTCCTAGTGAACAATTTCTTCATGAGAGCAACGGTTCTCAATGCTTGTTTTCATAAAAGACAAGTACTGATACAGACTGCATGTGGAATGTGACCTGAGATTGATACTGAGGAAAGCTCAGCCGACATAAATAAACTGGTTTCAATAATGCAATCTTTCCATTCTCCCCAAATTTTGAAATTCCATATAAGGTTCAACCTAAATTAATACATCAATAAGATTGAATATGTATATATTCTCACAATATTCAGACTTTAACAATATTACTTACACCTGGGCCCTATCCTATAAAAGTATGGATTTGTATTACAAGTGCTATTTACTAGCAATTCAGAAGTATAGTATTTTATAAAGTTTTACAACTGTAAACTTAATACCCGAGCTTCCCCTCTTGTAGGAGGCCCTAGCCCTTCATGGGACATAGAGGCTAAATTCATTCATTCATTCATTCAAACTTAATACAAGTCACAAGAGAATCGGAGACAAACGAATACGTCACTGCCACTGCCTTGTGTTTTTTTGTTTGTTTTTGTTATATTTTAAAACTTAAATACAGAGTACCATATAACATATTTAGGAATTCACTGCCACTACCTTACATATTTATGTATTTTTAAAACTTAAATACAGTGTTCTATATAAGATTTTATAGAATTCACTATTTTCTTTTGCTTTTATAATATTCCTTATTTTTTCTTTTCTTTTGCTTTCATATATTTTAAAAACGTAATACACTGTACCATTTAACATGTTAAAACTTTACTGCCACTATGTTATATTTAGAGATAGGAATTTTTCGGTGCTTTCAAATCGAAGAAAGTGGTACTTTGAAATGTGAAATTCGGTGGTTTCAATTGAACTTTTCGGTACTTTCAAAACTATAGCAGGTTCACGGGAAAGCATACCTTTTATGTGCTTAAACCATACAATCAAATTAACTTTTACACATTTAAACCCAATCAAGACACAATATTTACAAAAGGCTAAATAATACACATTTAAACTCGATCAAGACACAATATGTACAAGGCTAAGTAAAGTTTATCCTTCAGAGAACATCTCACTAAAAAGTTCAACATTCTCTTGTGACAAACGATGGCGCCTGTCACTCAATACGCTAGTGTTCGCAGAAAAAAATCTTATCACAGTCTGCATATGCACATGGCATCCACGGCGCCAAACTCCAAGGAGAACTATACCGTATCTCACGATGTTTGAGAGCACAAGAAAACAACTCCCCACCCGCTGCACACTGGCCCACGTGCTGTGGCTCCGCGCTACTACTGATCCTACAAACATAAACATACCACTGAAAACCATGGTTTTAAAATAATGCTAAGGGAACTCACCAGTTAATCATCCGTTTCTAGAGGTTCAATTCCGGACATGTCATCAGCACCATCATCATCATCATCATCGTCGTCGTCACTGTCATCGCCTACGTTAATAATTAGAGGTTCCACCAGCTCCTCTGTCAGGCAATCTAGACGCCACATATTTTCTTCTTCCCCACGCACATGACGGATGCAATCTTCCCATTCACGCGACGATATATTTCTTACTGCCTCGAGCATGAGTTCTCGCACTTCTGAAAGTTTGAAGGTTTTATTGTTCCTAGCCACATGCCCTTTCAGTTGGCTCCAAATTAATTCAATGGGGTTAAGATTGCAATGGTACGGTGGTAGTCGTAGAACCAATCTTCCAGAATTTTCGGCAATTTTGTCGACTCTGTACTTGCGGCATTCAGCTACGAGGTGACTTGGGATACACTGCAATAGTTCCAGCTTGTGGTAATTTTCCTCAAAATGCAGTTCTTTTGAAATCAGCCACTCCTTGATTTTAATATTAGTCCACGATTTGTTGGGAATTCTTTCCACCATTACGCTGTGATAAGGAGTGTTGTCCATAACTATAACAGAGTCCTTTTCCAGGCGTGGAAGAATTTCACAAAACCATTTCTCGAATCTGTCCCCATCCATTTCCTCGTGGTAATCTTTAGTCGACTTGGACTTGAAAAGAAGAAGACCCTCATCCACAAACCCTTTTTCACTACCAATATGAAGCACTATCAGTCTTTTCCGCTTTCCGGTGGGGTTCTTTAGTCCAGTCGATAGCCCGGAGAGGAATGCCTGTTTTCGGGTTTCAATAGTTTTGTCCACTAGAACTTTATTAACAATGTGGCCCGCATTCACCCACGTTTCGTCTAGGTAATATATTACCTTGCCTTGAGCCCGGTGCTCTTTTATTGCCCTCAAATATTTCCTTCGCCACAGCACAATGTCATCTCTGTCGAGCAACAAACACTGACGATTCCGTTTCTCAAATTTAAATCGAAGCACTTTAGTAAGCAGTCGATGCAGGGTGGCGCGCGAGAAATTAGGCAAATCTTTGACATTACGCACCGCGGCAAGAATTTTGTCTACAGTCGGTATCTCATTACGGAAATAAAACTGATGCACTATGCTACGAATTGCACATTTCGTTGCTTCATCGTATCTTTCTCCTAGTTGTTTAGCCCAGCGAATTTTTTTAGGGGTGGTCAACTTTTCGCCCGACTTCACCTTACTTCGTAGTCGATAAATACTGGCTTTAGACACGCCTGTTGCTTCAGCAGTCAACTTAGTCACTTCATCAATAACCATTCCGGGATTGTCGGCGGAAATTTTGTTGAACACATTTAGCACACACACTTGCTGGCCTCGTTGCAGCGGTTTGCCTTTCGAATGCTTCTTCACTGAAAGTTCCTCCATTACAACTATTATTTATATATGCACCCAGACTATAAAATGCCAACTTATATTACATAAATAAAAAGATGACATGCCATCAGAAACCTAGCCCTGATTATTATTCGTACAATAGCTCTCAGTAAGAATCTCTGCATCAGTCAACGTATTTAAATGTATTAATACACAGCGCACGTGTTGTCTTGAGAAGGGTTCGCTGTTGATTTTTTGTGTTCGCAATCCCATCCAATGTTAGTCTGCATCCTCTTAATTACATTTTAAAAGCATTTTATGCTCTTCATAAACCCACCAAAAATATAATATGTATATCTAGCTTCAGTTCTCTACAATATCATAAAAAATTAAAACATTATAGTATTGTAAATGACCGTAAACAGTACGAACGATGACAAGGACAGGGGGTGAGATCCCTAGAGTAACAGCCACCGGCAGGCAGGCAAAGCTTGTCTGCTGGGATGTCACCGGGTGGGGGAGTTGTTTACCTGCACTCTCAAACACTGTGAGATATGGTTTAAATACGTCATACTAATAGAATCCTAATACCGTATTTATCCGAATATAAGCCACCCATGAATTTAAGCCTCACCTGCCTTTTTAACAATAACGTAAAGGAAAAATAATTAAATTAACCCCAAAGTGAAACAATCAATTGCCTCATATTCATAATATTAAAGTAACCCATTTCTTAGCTGAAATATGCCTGAAATAAGAAAAAGAAAGTATCAGCTGACTTAAGTTAATACAATTAAATAAAACTGACGGAAAGGAAAACAGAAAACTGTACGTTATACTTAATATGACTTTCAGTGTTGAATTACGCGCTATTTTTCATAACCACTTTCAGTTACCATTATTTGCATTCCCATATGTTACAGCATTTTTTTTTACTCATATACTCATATTACACGCATATTCTATAATACCGCTATAAAAAATGACAAAATACGCAAACATGAAAACATAAAATTAACATCACTTGCTTATACGCATTTTTACGTCTCTTCTCAATGCTTCAGTTAAAATCTATATATTTTTTATGTTAAATCGATTCATATATCGATAGTTCTGGCGATTTGAGATAATCGATAGATGGCAGTGCTTGGAAGAGGGTAACCAGCTACGGTAGATCAGCCGGCTTTTTCGTTATCGGCCTCTTTCTCGCAAAAAAGTAAAAATTCGTGCCAAAATCGCACTTTAAAGTAAAAATTCGCAACAAAATCGCATTTTCATGCAAAATTCGCACTTTCATGCAAAATTCGCATCAATTCGCGAGTACAAAAAACATTTTTCAGGGTACTGTTGTGTGTGTTGAGGCTAGTTATCATTCCTAATACAGTTCTTAATAAAAATCGTTAAATTCGCGATCGCGAAAAATTCCTATCCCTAGTTATATTTTTTTGCTTTCAGAATATTTAAAGAACTTAAATACAGTGTTCCGTATAAGACTTTATAGAATTCCCTGCCACTGCTTTGTGTGTGTGTATTTTTTTCTTTTGTAATATTTTAAAAACGTAAGTGCCGTTTACCGTATAACATTTTAAAAATTCACTCCCACTGTCTTTACATAATATAATAAATTGTCACATTGATTCAGACTACAGTCTACTGAATAAAACTTTATGAATTCTCTGTCATTACTTTATATAATTCTTCACCAAGAATTATACACAGCAGTGACAGTAAATTCTTAAAATTTCATACAGTACCAGTACACTAATTAAAATTTAAAATATTATGAAAAAAAAAAAAGTTAGTCATGACTGGGGTTCGAACCTGCAACCTCTTGCACCCCAACTCAGTACTCTAACCACACAGCCATGAACAACATTATGAACAGCACTTCAATGTTGGCCATTTGAAGAGTTAAGGCTTCTCCCTGTTGCGTCTCGTGACTTTAAATTGCCTTTGTAAGTCTATGAGATGTGTTTATATATAATACTAGCGTGTGCCCGCGGCTTCGCACGCGATAATTATTTCAAAAATTAAAAATTAAGAGCATAATAGTTAAATCATTATATTTATTAACACCAAAATCATGTGGACTACATACCACGATTAGATAGCGTCGCCTGGTAAAAGCGACCTCAGATTCGAGTTCCCTGGCCCAGAAAACCCCTGCATAGTGAGTTTCGTCCAAGTCGAACAATGTTTGACCATATTTAGGCCTATATTGAATATCCCTCTTCAGTGTAGGTTGAAAATTTCATACGTCTGTGGGACTTGATATTCTAAACAAATGAATCGTCAAGGATGGACCTACAAAATCAAGCGATCGCCCGCGATAATTATTACAGAAATTAAAAATTAAGATATTAATAGTTAAATCATTATATTTATTAACACCTAAATCACATGAATTACATACCACGATTAGATAGCGTCGCCTGGTAAAAGCGACCTCAGATTCGAGGTACTTGGCCCAGAAAACCCCTGTATAGTGAGTTTCGTCCAAATCGAACAATGTTTGACCCCATTTAGGCATCGCGTGGTAAAAGCAACCTCAGATTCGAGGTACTTGGCCCAGAAAACCCCTGTATAGTGAGTTTCGTCCAAATCGAACAACGTTTGACCATATTTAGGCCTATATTGATTATCCCTCTTATAATAATAATAATAATAATAATAATAATAATAAAATCAGGTAAACTGATATAACAAAGTGCCAGTATGTTTTGTTTAATCAGTTATGATTGCAGTTATGATATGCAGAATATAAAAAAAAGTCAAATAGGCCGGTTTCGGGATTTGAGCCATGGAACTCCAGAATGTGACGCCAAGACGTTACCATCTTAGCCACCTGGGTCAGTTATGGGATAAGCGCATTTAAAGCAATAGTGTTGTCATAGCTAACTGTATTTTAATTGCCAAAGCCTTAGAAATCACAGTAAAACAAAAGGTTATGTTGTCAAGATAACTGATTTTCATTTTTTTAAATAAATTCTTTCGAATACGTATATTACCATAAAATAGGCACTAAATTGAGCATAACTCCGAAACAGGTCAACCGATTTTATCCAGTATCAATAGACGTCTTCCCATGGACATTATAAATGTGTATACCAAGTTTCATAAAAATCCGGTAAAGTGTATTTGAGTTACCGCGTCTTTAAAATAGACACTAAATTGGGTTTTACTACGGTACCGGTCTACCGATTTGGTCCAATATCAGTAGACTTCTTCCCATGTACATTATAAATGGGTATACACAGTTTCAAGAAAATCCAATAAAGCATATTTGAGTTATCGCGACTTCTTATATATTAACATAAAATGCACTAAATTGGGCATTATTCTGGTACTGGCCAACCGATTTGGTCGAATATCAATAGACGTCTTTCCATGGATATTATAAATGCGTGTACGAAGTTTCATAAAAATCCGAAAAAGCGTATTCGAATTATTGCGCCTTTAAAATATACACTAAATTGGGTTTTACTCCGGTACCGGTCAACAGATTAGGTTCAAATTCAATAGGGCACTTTTCATGGGCGTCATAAATGGGTATACCAAGTTTCGTGGCAATCGGATACAGCGTATTTGAGCTATGGCGCCTTACTAATATAATCTATTAAAATAGGCACTAAATTGGGCATTACTCCGGTACCGGTGAACCGATTTGGTTCAATATCAATAGGGTTCTTCCCATGGACATTATAAATGTGTTTTCAAAGTTTCATGAAAATCCAGAAAAGCATATTTGAGTTATGGTGCGGACAGACATTTTTTCGTCCACCACACAATCTCATAAAGTACCATACTGGCACTTAATAATAATCCTCTTCGGTGTTGGTTGAAAATTTCATATATCTGCGTGCCTTGACATGATAAACAAATGAGTCGACCATCGTGAGCTACAACATTCAAGCGATCGTAATGGTTTTATGACAAAAATAGCCAAAGCCTAATGTAATTGATTTGACATTGAAATGTGTAACTAAAAATTGATGCTTCGAAAACGCTAAAATACACGTTTTCTGCCCGTTTTTCACTCATAACTCAATAACGAAAGCAAAAACTAAAAATGTAATATGCCGAAAACCTTCCCGGGAATGTACTCAACAACTTCCCAAAGTTTCATGGCGATCGGATGAATGGTGTAGTAATGCATAAAGGACACACACACAGACACACATACATTCATTTATATATATATAGATTTATTGTAGTTTTCAGTTCGGAAAAATGGTATGATAATACTGATAACATTAATATCGAGACCTAATTCGTCTAAAAAAAGAGAAATATGAGAAGAAGAGAGTTTGCAGTTGAATGCACGCAGAATGAGTGCAAGACATGCTTTTCCTTCCCGGTCATGATGTCAGTAATGACGTGGTTTGTAAAGGCGTGCTTTCTTTTACTAACTACAAATTACAACAGAAATAGCTTTATAGTATACCATATTTTCACTCTAGTAATTGTAAGATGAAAAGTGGTACTTCAAAAATAAAAGATTGGGAAACACTGCTCTAGACCATACCAACATTGCTACAGCTGTTTGCGCATCAATACTGTAGCAAGGATACATCTGACTCTGATGCTTATATTGTTATGGGTTAATTGCAATACAATTTATGCCTCTAATATATTATTTTAATGGTAAATACCAATAACCTTACTTATAATTTTTCCAGTTGTATGAAAGGCAAGTTCCACAATGGCTTCATCGTGATCGGATGCAGCAAGATGAAATACACTAAAAATATTCTTCCATCCAGACCTTATGTTGTGAGCTTGTGAGTTCACCATTTGAGCTATGCAACGTACAACCATATCACGGATTGTTGGTGACCTAAGTAGAGAGCAACATAAACATATGTTAACGACGTATGAAGTAATTAGTATTAACATACAATAACATTAAATGTACAGTGAATATAATCTGAAACACTACTTCCCGCAAAGTAAACAGTTACATCGCTGCAGGTTTTTAAAAGTTTGGAACAAATAATCTACAGCAATTTAACCTTTTCACTGCCACTGGCTTATGTTTATGAAAAAAATTGTATAAAGCAGAGATATAAGATCAACAGAGTAATCCTTTATGTAAAATATGAGGATTTTATCCATCTTTTACGGTTGTCATTTATGGAAACCAGCTATTCCTTTGACATTTATCTCATCCATTTCAAACTTAGAATCTGCAGATGATTTCACTTGATGAATATATAAATATAAGTCTGAAAAGGTTAAAAAATAAAATTATGATTTTACTGCATATACAAATACATTCTTCCTTGAATTTTATCCATTTTGTAGTGATATAACTTGATGTGAACTTAGTTAATTTTTTAACTTTTTTAACTGACATTCACTACTACAATAAGGTAACATGAATTACCTCGTGCTTTCAACTGCATAGGGAGCCACCTTCAGCAACTGATTTTTATACTGACAATATTAAGGCCAGGAAGAAGTTTGTCTATGATTTTGTCGTATAGTGAATGTAATTTGAACTGTAGTTGTTCATTTAAAATGTCTGTGTTGTCTTTTATGGTGTGTTTGTATATTTCATATTGTTCGTAAGTGTTGAGGGTGTGATCCTTGAGATTAATGTGTAGGATTTCCATGTCTATATTGATGTCTGCGTAATTGTGTTCCATGCTGATAGGTAGTTTGCACAGGAATCTACGTTTTGTTTGAGGGTTCTGATATGTTCTGTGTATCACGTCTTAAACTTCGGCCTGTTTGTCCAATATAGAATTTTGCACATTCATTACATTTTAGTTTGTAGACTTCTGGTTTACTGTATTTATCTTCGTGCTGTGTGTTGTTTGTGAGCTGTATTCTACTGAGTGTATTTTTTTGTTTGTTCTAAATGCCACTCTGTATGATACACTGCAACACACAAACACAGAAACTCGCCCAATGCTTCAGAAAACAAGAATAGGGAAAACATTACACTGTAAAGCTTGAATTTTACATAATTATCTATTTACAATAATTATGTGAAACTGAATGTTTTAAACTTTAATGTATAGTATATGTACTACATTATTTGAGTGGTACAGTGACAGGATTTTAATTTTTTACTTTTTATTGATTTTCCTTGAATTTATTTACCGCTTTTAAAGTAAAATCAGTGATATTAATGAATTGCTAATGTTTACAGAAAAGACTAGAATACTGGCTGGGATAAGGAAATGCTAGCACAAAACAAAGGGGATAATGAAAATGTAAATTTATTGTACAAATAACTACAAACCTATTCTTCTTCATAATGTGCTCGAATGGACGAAGGAAATCCTTTTGGAAACGAAAATTAGCGAATTCCCCTTTTTCTATAAATTTCATGGACAACTGGCGAAGAGAATCAACAGCAAAGAAAGCTATATCTTCACTAGGATTACAGCCTACTTTGTTGAAGTGCTCACCGAGCACTTGCCAAATGCGAGACCATTGCAAACGAATTCTGCCCATATTGTAGTATGAGATTTCCACTATTTTCTGTAGGCTGAACATTCTTGGATGAGCTGGATGTGCCAATTCATCAAGTGAAACCTGTAACAAAAATACATTTTTTAGTACACGCTCCACAAAGCGTCTGTTTCTCAAACTGCTAACATGCCGTAAAGTAGCATTTTACTATGCTAGACCGGTAAAATAATTTTACCGTACTAGGCTGGTAAAGTTGCCATGTTAACCCCTAGTGGACGTAATTCCAACTATGGCTCCTAGATGTCTCTGCAGTGTCTCCCAGTGTTAAGTTCAATTTTACATGTTAAAGGGTTTTATTGTTCATTGTCTATTAACAAGCACAGTAAACCTTGTCAATTAGGAATCTTGAATTTAAGAAATAAATTCCATAATGATAACTTTTTATATTTTTATGACTAGGGGTGAACATGAACGCACAAACTTTGCATTACGAACCCATCGCTTAGTCCCCTACACCACGAGTTCTAGTTGAAGGAAGCGAGTTCAGATGAGCATCTTATATGATTGCTTCTTTTAACGAGGCGTAATAAGTTTCGTTGCAGAAAATATGATAAAAATGAAGTGTAATTTCAATTGATGTGAATATATTTAGTTTATTAAGTGGAAATGATGAAAATAGACATTAAACCCATGTCTAGGGAATTAATACAAGTAAGAATCAGCCTGAAAATTTTTTTGCCATAGCCGGGATTTGATTATGCTGAAGATCCGTGGTTCAAATCCCGGCTATGGCAAAAAATTTTTCAGGCTGATTCTTACTTGTATATTTAGTTTAATTAATCAACATTACTATCTTAATGATGTCTTTAACAATCCACAGCAGGCGAAGTTTATAAACATGCACTACTGATACAATCACCATTATCTTTGCTTTCTTTACGAGAATCATTGAAAATGACTGAAAAACAGAGTTCATTAGTAGTAAAATTTCAGAACTTTTACTAAAAAATATTGTATGCACCACGTACACCACGCACGCAAAATCTTTAGCAGACTCAACCAGGATTTCAGCCTTGGCTGCAATACTAGATTCATCTGCTAAAGCCTTATTTTGCATACTTGATACACAAATAGCTGTATTTACATTCTTAAAATAGGTACTGTGAAAATTAAGTTTTGAAATTTTCATACAAATGGAGCTCTAATATTTTTTTTTTTTTATTTGTTTAATTTTATTTTATTCTGTAACTAAAATTTTAATAGCAGGGGAAATGATGTGAATGTTAAAGATGCAATGTTTTCATTCTCCTTAAAATATAATTCTTGTATTTGTAACATGATACCACTGCCTTCTAAACTGTATTTACGTGTATACACTGCCTGTCCTATACGGCTAATTTTGCATACTTGGCGACATTACAGATGGCAGCACCTTTCACACCCAGATTGCTTCTTGTTTTTTGCTACAACATTGTTGATTATGCAGTGCTGTCTCGTAATATAGAATAAACTGAATGTTTAAACTTGTATTATTCTAGGTACCGGTACTTAATTGCTATGAATAAAATTTTGTAAAATAATAATTATAAAATTTACTATCAATACGTCTAATTAATTTATATTTATTTTAATTATTGCTCCAAAATTCCATTTCAAGGTAAGTGTCATATACTGCAATAATATTATGTTCTAAACAAATAACACAAGTATCTGTGTATGTTTAATGCTTATTTTGACGCAGCAAACGCATAGAAGCAATGTACGGTAATGTATAGGGCAATGCCTTCTATTACTCATGTATTCTCGAGACGGCGGTTGTATAGGTGGCGGTGATTGCTGCAATCTGGGTGTGAACTGTGTCGCCTCTACTGGAGAAACTAGGCAATTGAGCAATTCTCTAAACTCCATGTTAAAATAAAGCATAGGACAGGCAGTGTAATTCTCGAGACGGCGGTACATGATACAGTACTGAAAGCATGAAAACATTTGCAAATCTAAGGTGTCAGCTGTTTTCTATGAGGATCAAATTTTAATTTCTTCATTGTAACTGTTGAAACAACTGACAACCAATATTGTGTAAAATAGTGCTTCCACCTGTCAGATGCACAGTTATCAAATAAAGTAAATAGAGGAATGGCAGCTGCAATTGTCAGTTACATGAGAAGCATATGATTCATATGACAAGAACTCTTTATTTTCATACATAAAACAAATCTCCACATCAGGGGGAAGGGTGCAGGTTAATGTGGCTGAATGTTATTGTGAATCATCGCAGTAAATAGTTTTGACTGAATAATATCACTGAAAGAGAAACTAGGAAGGAAAAAGGATAAAAAACACATAATAATTGTTATGTAGGTATATGGTAGCACTAAAAACTAATCAGTTTTCTATTCTGTATGGCTATACTTTTAAATGAAAAGCAAATAATCATTATAATAAAAAAAAATAGTTAACTTCAGTCATGATTGTAAATTCAAATTGTAAAAGATTGTAAATTGACTTTTATACACCTTGTTGCTTCACTTACCGTATTTTTAGTAGACCATGTTTCAAAGACTTCCGCGATTCTGCCAAATGATTGACTTCTGGTCCATCTTCAGCTAACTGCCAACTTTCTTATATATGAAGATGGAGACAAAGTCCTTGAAACATGTTGTACCAAATATTCGGTAACGGATGTAATAATCAGATATAAAATAATTTTATTGTAGTTGCTTCAATATACCGTATAAACTCAATTACATCAATCTTGGTAATCTCTTATGAATGATTTCCAACTACGTGCCTAATATAGCAAACCACAAGAGTGAAAGTATGATGGTAAGACCTATCCTTCTCTTAGGGGCTGGGACAGACATTGACAGGAAATCTCACCCATGTGGTGCCTGAACGAATTCTGGGTACTTGGACTTATGAGCATAAATTTGACTTTCTAATGTGTGAACAAGAAATAGCAAAATCACTTGTTTGTATGAATCAATAGTCTAGTGGTTGGTGTTGCTATGGATTTGCAGGCCTGAGTTCAAACCCTGGAACTCCTCAGATTTTTATGAGGTAGGGAGGTCTGGGACGGGATGCACTTAGATTAGTGAGGACTAATAAGGAGCTGCTTGATAAAGTATGGATGAACGACTGTGGATGTCAGCATGCTGACCATATCATGCTCACCATGTCATCTGCTAATGTCGAAGGACTGAGGTAAATTACTCAGTGATCCAGTGTTAGGTCTTGTGCCACCATGAAATTAATTAGAAACATAAAATAATTGAAAGGCCATATACAGGACTCCACATAGATCCATGCTTAAGGTGCAAAGTTTCAAAGACCAAAAGTACCGCCTTTTTAAAGATTTGAATTTCAAATATTATTCAAATACACAATACAGAAAAACTTTGATTTTATTCTTGTAACTCGAATTGTTATGCTTCTGCATCTCTATTGAAACGACTGCTATTTGTTACAAAAGACAGTTTATAGTTTTTACACACAAAATACAGAGTTAAGAAATAAACTGCATAGCTGGTTTACTGTAACCAGAATGGGGAATAAAGATAGGGGGAAAAAATGACTACAATATTATTCAATGTGAGCATTCACAAATATATATATATATATATATTTTAAATTTTGCTGCTTCTGATTACATTGTAAATATTTTTACAGATTTGCTTTATGAAATAAACTTAATATTTTGGGAATATTTATTTAAATGACACTATGGATTTTTTTCTTTACCTGACAGAGAGCTCTAACAAAATCCACTATTGCATCACCATCCAGACGAGTTGAGCCTGTGAAGATTCTATCCACTGCCACAACAACGCTCTGAGAACTTGTTTCTCCGATGGATTCTTTAACGCTAGCTGTAAAGTAATCACAAAAATAACAATCAGTTATTCCACATTAGAAAAGTCAAAACTGTTCGACTGTATTAACTGGGTATTCATTTTAGGTTGAATAACATAATATAAGTTCAAATCAAAATCTATATGGAACTGGGAAATTTTGAATTGGAATTCGGTAAGGGTCAATCCGTTAGAAATGAACCAAATTTAATAAAATTTGTTGCTCGACATTTTTGATTTTCCTAATTTTTCTACCAGTTATTTCCCAACTAAAGGTGAGTTCAAAACTATGGTAAAAAATCACAACTACAAATTGAAA
Organism: Ectobius pallidus; assembly: GCA_964059195.1. Classification (NCBI taxonomy): domain Eukaryota; kingdom Metazoa; phylum Arthropoda; class Insecta; order Blattodea; family Ectobiidae; genus Ectobius; species Ectobius pallidus. Next base: position 108,505,569 of record CAXKWD010000003.1, on the reverse strand, counting down.
ATTAACTTAAAACGGGAGTTTTAGTGCCACAAAATTATTAAAAGGAAGAAAGACTCACCCTTAATTTTTTTTTTCTTGTGTAGATCTACTATAGGACTATTTGCTGTAGAAGTTTCAAGCTTGAGAACTTTGCTCTTTTTTTAATAAAATTTTTCAAAAATGCCCAAAAGCGTATTTTGGCAATATTTGAAGTAGAATATCTCAAAAGGGCCTAATGAAAAATTATGAAATTTGTACAGATAACACCTCCTTATGATATAAAGATGTGATACAAATTTGGTGACTGAGACTCAACTGGTTCCCGAGTTACAGTGCATCGAATTTGGCCAAAAATTGCATTATACGCACACGAATTTTAACGGTAATTTAATAGTAAAAATCCACATTGTAATTTTAAATACAAAATTTTAGTAAACCTAAGTATGTTACACAAAAGAGTTGTACATGTAGGCTACATTTCATCAGTTAGCATGACAAATTTATAATTTCCTCAAAGCATTGAAGAGCGTTAAAATTTCGGTGCATAGTTTGCAATTTTTGGCCAACTTTGATGCACTGTAACTCTGGAACCAGTTTAGTCTCAGTCACCAAATTTTTATCACATCTATATATCGTAAGGAGGTGTTATGTGTATAAATTTCATAATTTTCACTCAGGCCCTTCTGAGATATTCTACTTCAAATAATACCAATTCTAATCCATTAGAAATCAACCAAATTGAATAAAATTTTTTGCTCAACATTTTTGATTTTCCTAATTTTTTTACCAGTTACTCCCCAATATTAGGTGAGTTCAAAACTAGGGTAAAATATTTTTTAGGCTCATACGTTTTTCTTGGCAGCCATTTTAAGTTTACTTTGTAACAGTTTTTCGGCCGGAAACTTGTTTTGCACAAATGTATGTAACTTTGTTAATTTTAAAGATAACAAGACAAAATAAAGACCAAAATTATCAAAATGAAATGCTCTAGATTTTTGTTCTAACATAACGTTAACCTAAGTAGTGAGGAAAGTGAAGAAAAAAACTCACAACTACAAATTGTAAATTAACATAAAATGGGAGTTTTAGTGCTGCAAAATTATTACAAGGAAGAAAGACTGGCCTTTAATTTTTTGTTCTTACATAGATCTACTATAGGACTACTTGCTGTAGAAGTTTCAAGGTTGAGAACTTTGCTCTTTTTTTAATACAATTTTTAAAAAAATGCCCAAAAGCGTATTTTGGCAATATTTGAAGTATAATATCTCAAAAGGGCTTTAGTGAAAAATAATGAAATTTATACAGGTAACATCTCTTTAGAACATAAAGATGTGATAAAAATTTGGCGACTGAGACTCAACTGGTTCCAGAGTAACAGTGCTTTGAATTTGGCCAAAAATTGCATTATAGGCACACAAAATTAAACGGTAATTTATTAGTAAAAATTCACTTTGTAATTTTAAATATAAAATTTTTGTGAGGCTAAGTTTGTTACACAAAAGAGTTGTATATTTAGGCTACATTTCATCATTTAGCATGACAAATTTATAATTTCCTCAAAGCTTAGAAGAGTGTTGAAATTTCGGTGCATAGTTTGCAGTTATGACCAACTTCGATGCACTATAACTCTGCAACCGGTTGAGTCTCAGTCACCAAATTTTTATCACATCTTTATATCATAAAGAGGTGTTATCTGTATAAATTTCATAATTTTTCACTCAGGCCCTTGAGATATTCTACTTCAAATAATGCCAAAATACGCTTTTGGGCATTTTTGAATAATTGTATAAAAAAAAAAACAGCAAAGTTCTCAAGCTTTTGAAACTTCTACAGCAAATAGTCCTATAGTAGATCTACACAAGAAAAAAAAAATAAGGGTGAGTCTTTCTTCCTTTTAATAATTTTGTGGCACTAAAACTCCCGTTTTAAGTTAATTTTCAATTTGTAGTTGTGATTTTTTACCATAGTTTTGAACTCACCTTTAGTTGGGAAATAACTGGTATAAAAACTAGGAAAATCAAAAATGTCGAGCAACTTGGCCTGGTTCATTTCTAATGGATTGACCCGTACAAGGAAAATAATTTAACTTCAACCTCCAGAGCACATACTTTTGTAAGATATTCATTATTGTACAAGATGTTTAAAGGTATTCTCATGCCTGCAGCTATTGGTCAGTTAAGGCATTTTAGTAAGGAAGATCAACCACATTATGTTTACATTCAATGCCTATATTTTGTACAGAAGTCAAAGATGGTTGATGAAGAAGCTCTTCATCTTCCTGTTTATCTCAAGTAAGTTTGGTGAACTCCAGTAAACTTTTTTTATTTATATAAAACAACACACGGAATTCCACCTTCCAAATCAGTAGTCTGCAGCATATATTTTATACCGTATTATGAAAATTCAGGAGATGAACTGATGCCAGAATCAGGATAATTCCTAAAGTGAAAGTGAAGATGAAATTGTGTCTCTTGGCACCAATATATAAAAGTGAGTGAAGTGAATGATATACAGTACAACATCCCTGATCATCAGTTGGATTAGTAACAGCTTAACAGAGGGACGAATGTAATAATTACTAGTAGATATATAAAAACTTTCAATTTTCTAAGTCTAAGAGTAGGTATAATACTAGGGGACATGAAGGGAACATAAAAGGCTGGAATGCAAATTAAATCTCATACTCATCAGAGGCTGGTATTGAATGTGTTAAAAGTACACTCATTTCCATAATTTAAATGAATAAGAAATCCTTTAAGATAAAGAATACAAAACTGATGTAGAGCAGGCTTAACATTTCAATATGCAATAATATGGGGACGTTTTTAAAGTCATCAGTAAATTCACCGGTGGAAAAGTGCGATGAAAGTCTGGCGAATGTATGATGAACGTCATCCGCCATTTTTTTCATCTGATGATCCATTGACTTTATGAACAGGTTGATGGATTTCAAATTGTATAATAATTATTGTATCATGGATTTGCAAGAAATGGAAATAACAATATATGATGGGCAGGGAACTAATAACTGAGTGCTACTATTCTCATAAATAATGTTTTGAGTATATTAAAATCCATAAAACTTACTGCGTAGTAAAATGCGGTACCTAATCTCATTATGGATAACCTGTGCTGTCAGTTTCAAGATATTTGGAATTAATAGATTTATATGTAGAGTATTTTTTCTTTCTTTTCTTGTCTTCATACAAAATCAACTCATCACTTTCATTTTCCGAGGACTCACACTCTGATGAAGAGCAGTTTGTTAGCTTTTGCACGAAAATAAACTCAATTTACTAATGATAGTGGCAACTGTCGTCTGCTTCTCTGCTCCGCCATGTTTCTCATGTAAGAAGCATCGTACTTTAAGTTCGATGAGTCTGATTGCAATTGATGACTTCCACCGGACTTTCACCGGTGAGTTTACGAACAGCCTGATGCTTTCCTGGTGGATTTTCTGTTGACTTTACAAACGCCCTGGTGAAAGTCTGATGGCCTCGGTGGATTCAATCGATGACTAAATACGTGCCCTATGGATTACAATGGAACACCTATTTTACACCTCTTAAGGCAACGATTCCCATACTTCTCAGCAATGTGGACCCCCTTTCCATTGATTAATAGCACTGAGGACCCCCTTTCTAGAGATTAGTATTTTTGTGGATCCCTTCAAAGTCGCCAGGGAATGGTGGGTATGTCGGACCTTCGAGTTAAGAGAATCTGAGTACGGATATTTCTACTATATTTTACAAAAATAATACAGAGTTAATATTAAAAATAACAAAGCATAACTAAATACACGTTATAATCTTTCAGTAGTAAACATAAAGTTGCATTTTAGGACTAGAAAAACATCATTGATACTTAACTTTACAAAAACACAAAGGACAATAAATACACAAAGAAGATACTTACGATCTAAGGAACTCAAGTTCAGTTTGAGGGGATCTGATAGATAATGATCAGTATGATGAGATTTCGGTCCAGATATGAATTGAGGCCTCACTCCAGTTCCAACTAATTGAGCAAGTTCTAGTTGTGAGATGCATTTCACAATATCCAACCACGAACTTCCCAAGTAATTACCTGTAACATATAACTTAATTCTATAGCTTCAGCAATCTTGTTTAGATTTTACTATAACTATAACATCTTTATCATAATATACTATAACATCTTACTTATTCTGTATACCATCTAACTAAAGAATCAATTAGATGTACACAAAGACACGTAACACAATGGTTTCTGATTGGCATTCGGACACATAGCGCCTCTTCTTCTGAATACTAATACAGTTCCTTCAAAACATAAAAATTGGTAAGGTATTTGAACTACGACTAAATTAAGCAAGTTTCCTAAGTTTATAGCAACACTTTATATACAAGTAAAAAATATATTTTTATTATTAGTGCTTGATATGGTTGGGTAAATGATTGTAATGCAATGCACATAAAAAATAATTCAATAAAATAATACAAAGACTGAAGAGAAAAACGCCTTAACACCTCGTGTTGTTAAGTACAAGCAAGGAAGCCTGAAAAATAGAGGCACGAAAATAGTGAACTTAAACATTTTAAACATATTTTGCATAAATATCCTACAATTGGAATTGCTGAAATTGTGAAATTAATGTCTCAGACTTCTGGAGTTTCTTCCATATGTAAGATAAGCTTTGCAAAAGGAGAAAATAACAGCTGGCATGGTTTCAATCCCTGGGGAGAAAAAAAAAGTCTCAAGCAAAAAATGTGATGAATTTGTAAGATTCACAGTTTAATGTAAGACCACAATGTTTTTTTGAACAATGAATCCCCATTTTAAAAAAGGTTTTGATGGAGATAAATGGTGAACCTGTTTTTCCAAATTTTAAAATATCATCACTTACTTCAGAACCTTCTTCAAGAGATAGATTTTGACTACATTAGTAGAAATTGCAAAAGCATGATTCTGAACATAGGCATAAGCAATATTTCTGAAAATAAGAAATTTAGATGACTGGATTGTAAAATTTATTTCCTTGGTGAGACCTGGGTAAATGCAGGACACGTAATTTATAAAGTGTGGAGTGACAGCACTGTGAAGGCCCCAAAAAACTATCTTATCGGGAATAAAATAATTATAAGAAACCTTAAACTCAACTTCTTTGATATAGTCTTTGGTTACAAGGAACCTTCATCAGGCTCCTGATGATTTCCTATAATATTCTATTTTATTCTTGTGAAAATTAATTACTGAACAATAAGGTAACATAGATATAAAATATAAAAAACCAGTAGGCCTAGGCCTAATTTAAAGTAGTTGAAATTAAAGTCTACAAGTATCACAATATAATCTAGGTACATAGATATGTCATAAATTTAATACATTTGCATCTCACAATAATTATAAGAGCCCTTTTATGACTGACTGCCATGAGTGGCACCTAAAATTTCCATTAGCCGAATGGGGAAAAAAAAGCAAGGTCGTGTCGAACTCGGAACAGTTTCCCAGTGTATTGGATGCCTTAATTACATACATGTGAGAATCAATCTAAAAACATAAAAAGATATTTTATTTAAATGTACAGACTGTTAGGGGGGATTATGTGAACACAAATAATGAACAGTAAAATCTTTTTGGCTTCCGGGTGCCTTGATAAAGACCACGGCAAGATGGTTGAAACGTCGGCAGACTTCTTAAATATGACGCGGCAGATACCTGGAAGCCAAGAAGATTTTATTGTCAACTCGGGCTGTGGAAGCCTATGATCTTATATTAATGAACAGTACTGCTGTAAACATTACATCTTATTGTGACTGAGCCACTGTGACTGGCAACCATGCAGGGGGGGGGGGGGAAGCAAAGAGAGAGAAACATAATTAATCCATGGGAATGACTTCGTAGCAGAGTAACCGCAATAAATTCAAGCGATACTGACGATTAGTTTAAATAACATAAAAACAAACTTTACTCAGAGCTATTCAAAGCTCTATGGTTCTTCCAGTTGAATAACCACATATTAAACAAAAACTTATACCCCATGTGAAGTGAATGAAAAATACAAGTGAAATTACATCAACAATTTTTTGCCACTGTAAATAATGTCTGATAAGTTATTTTAGGTTCATTTTTCTGCTTGCTTTAGATACCGGTAGCTACTTTTGCCTCCAAGATGTCTTTTCCTTAACTGGTCTTTTATTCCTTCCCATTGAGTCTTGATATTCTACTCAGTGATTCACATGAAACTAACAAATTTCTTCATTTATTTTAAGAGAAATTACGACTTAAAAGTATACTGCACCTCTAATGTAAACTCTTTTTGGAAATTGAAACTTGAGATGGAGGTTTAACATACGTAACTTCACTTAATTCAAGCACTAACCTGAACATGTTTCGAGCAAACTTCATGACTCATCATCAGCTATATTCCATCTGATGGACATGTTCAGGTTAGTGCTTGAATTAAGTGAAGTTACGTATGTTAAACCTCCATCTCAAGTTTCAATTTGATTATAACTTCACTATATAAACTTCCTACAAATTCTAGGATTCTTTTTGGAAAATTACTAGCTTCTACGGAAAATACTTAAAATGCCTGTACTCTCCTAAACATGGTGTTCCATAATAATTATGTAGGGTGTTGAAATTAACACTAAGCTTCACTTTTGGTATATAGGCTAGTTTACCTGAACTAGTTCTGGTGCCATGACTACCATTTTCAACAGCTACACTTCAAAAGTGAAGTTTAGTGTTAACTTCAACTCCCTATATAATTATTATGTTATATATCTTCACTGCGTTAATGTAACATTTGGTGTTCCATGTTATAGGCCATTCTTTGGATCATTCTACTGCCAACCTCTTTTATCATGATTGTAATATTTTCTTTCAAATTTTCTAAGATGGCTGGATTTCAAGAGATGAACCATCTCATGATCATGGATGAAACTTTGGAACGCCTGCATATTTACAAAAGTGGATGGTCGCATCCAAATAAATAAGAAGAAAATACCGTATGTTAGTTTTATATGAATCTTTTATTTTACCAAGTTACTTATTAAACTTCTTAATTTTATATCTTATTATGATGTTTGTATTTCACTGGTAAATGGACAATATATTCCCTCAAATGATGTGGAAAATACTATATCTCCATTACACATTGCTAACACTGATAATTAAATATTATGAATTTACATACCATCTGTATGGGCGACAGTAATGAGAGTTTTAATGGTGTCAATATTTTTAGCCTTCATTTCGGTAATTGGAGAATTAGCGGTGAGCAATGTAAACCTTGCCAAGGCTTGAACATATGCATCTCTCTCCAGCTAAAACAAATATCGTAAGTTGCATTATATTTATGTTAACCATTGGATATGTGTATCTGAAGTCTGAATGATACAATAAATGTAGTACAGTATTCTGATTAAAGTAGTTACTAACCGTCATGTGGAAAATGCAGGTTATTCTAATGGCACATCTTATTCCATCAAGGCAAAGGGAAGCTATTTCAGGATCATCACAGTCTTGCAACCCTACACTGAATGCTGCTAGAAATGGAGTCCATGCCATCTGAAAAGAGTCATAATGAAATATAATTTACTTTAAAGGCAATGATTAGGGCAAGACATTTAATGACCATAAGAAAGTGAAAAATGCAAAATAAAAAAATGTATTTATGCCCAAAAGTAGTATTAATTACACAGAATTTTTAAAAAATGGCCAATAAAATTATCCTTATTACTTATTAGTTTCTTAGAAGTAATGAATTTATTGTAGAGAGCAATTTAATGGATGACAGTGTGTTACATGTACATTTACGATATAAAACACTCTTATTTTCTTACTAATGAAGTAAGTAAATTAATACTACATGGAGAACCTTTGCGAAAGGGAAAGGGGGAAAAAAAAACTTTCAACTGGCATGCTCACGAAATTGCCTCTTGCAAACACCTCACTCAACTCTTATAAAAATGAATGACACAGTGAAAGTCCTTCTGATATACCTGAAAATGACTAACAGTGGACATGCTCGGATGAGTCCAATATGCACATTCTTTAAAATAGGGGAAGCAGGTACTGCCTATACCACGTTATCTTGGAAATGTAGTAGAGCTCAAAATGCAAATTCCTTCCAGTTATGCTGCAAGTCTGATTTGTTTCCTGTGGGTTATTTGCTTATAAAGTTTTAATAGACAAGCATTAAAAACAGAAATAATAATGGAAAAATCAAAACATAACATAATGTAACACTTTATTTAAAATCCGAATGTGCATTCAGAAAATCTGCACTGACTCTGACACCGACAAAGAACAGGTGCTCTTGTGGTCGCATGGGTTTCCCCAGTGTTGCCGCTGTCATTCACTACTTCTTAAGTGAATTAAGTGCCGTGGTACGTATTTGGCAACATTATACTGGACTGCAGACAAGTGTGAATACACCTAATTACCTTTCTATTCACTGATTGTCAGGTCGAGGGGGATTAGGGTGGCAGCAGGTGAAGGCAGTTCTTGGAAAAAGAGTCCTTAAAAAGTGGCACCCACTTTAAATACTGAACCGAGTTTCTCCTTGCCAGTTTCAGTATTGAAACTCTGTTCTGGTATAATACATTGTTCTCCCGAAATAATATAAACAGTGACAGTGTATTTTCACATATCTCCTATGAACTCTTTGAATCCGGGAACTATCGCTACATAGACAGTGATCACGCACGCCCTCTTTCGAGTGTACGCTGGAACTGTAAACTTCTGGACTTGGCCCACAGAGTGCAGGTTTATGCTTCGGTTCATCTCGGCGGCACTCGGAAGTGTGGTGGCTGGAAACACAATGGCCGAAAATGACTTGGCATGATTATCCTTATAAACAGTGTTATGTTAGCACTCATTGGTCGGCCGGTTCGTTATAAACTATCGGATTGGTTTGAATAATAGACTGTGTACCATTGGAAGTGACTTTTAATGCCGTTGCTATGCTACTTGTGTCAAGTGTGTGGATTGGTTTAGGTTAGGTCACCTGACGTCTTGGATAGACGCCAAGGCAAGTTTGCGTTAGGACGCGGCGTCTTTCTTCGCTGGCGGCCATGACGTGGGTATCAATTTGGTGGAGCTGTGCTCCAAAACTCGGGTAATTATGGCAAAACATTGTCTTTTGTTCTAGCTTCCAGATAAACTTGTTCTCCTGAATTTTTAGCCTTTCCTGAATAATAAAGTTATGTTTTTCTTTGATTAATTATGTAGTTCTTACATCTCGTAATATTGTGGGTCGTGGCGTCCCCACGCCGTATCATTTTATCTTTAGTAATGTCAGTTGTCTGAATTTAAAGCAATGTAGCTGCCCCTTTGAGTCTTGTTTTTCAGTCTAAAGTTCTTATTCAGTTTAAAGTAAATCTTTCCTTGTTGTTTAGCTTCCTGTTTTCTGTTATTTGTAATTTTGCCTTGTTTGCCTCCCCTTCGTAAATTTCGCCACGTCATGGGCGGGAAATTCCAGCACCCCTTCTTCGGATCAAGGATGGGATCGGAAGATTGTATTTAGTTGTTTATTCAAAGTAACAAAATTGGTCCGCCATCCAGTGTGAATGTTGTTATAGGTTAGAGTGTGTTTTAGGGATCCTTGTTTAATTGAATTAGAGATTTTATTTGTTTTTAATGTAGTATAAAGTCTGTTTTATTTTGGGGGTTCATTATTTTTAATGTAACATAGTGGTATTTTAATTTATGGGGTAGGGTATAAGTATATCTTTTCACAATTCACAAGTTGTTCATGATGTATTAATTTTCAATTTGAAGTACCATGTTTTAATTTGTTTTTAAAATCAATAAGAATATTTAAATAAATATTCTTTCAGTTTCTTCCACTCTTTTCTTTGTAAATATTTATTTGATCCATGCAATTTCATCCAAGATGGAAATGCATGTTATAATTGGGCAGTGGCGGACGCAGAATTTTTTTTCGGGGGGGGGGGGGGGATTTGAATAGGGAGAAAGAATACTAAAAAAAATTAATTAACTTACATATATAATTAGTTTAAAAAACTGGCCACTTAGAGTGCATATATAGCCTTTTTTCAAATTTCGGGGGGGATCTATCCCCCCTATCCCCCCCTCTGCGTCTGCCACTGTAATTGGGTAACCTCCCACGGGCTGTTCCTGGTTAATCCTCTGGGGTGGGCACGTTAATTTTAAGTACCCTTCAGGGAGGGTTTTCAGTTTGCTTCCTGCTGGCTGCTTGTGAAGGAAGAAGAGAACTTCGCAGCCAGTCTTCTTGTCTTCCGTAGGCCTATGGTTCCTGTATTCTGCAGGCCGTCTAGAGCTGATGATGTTTCCAGGTACAGTATCCTTTTGAGAACAGCTATGATATAAATTCAAGGGTAAGTCATAATCCCCGGGAGGTGGCTCAATACCTGCATTTTTGCTTAATGTTAATCATGCCAATTTTAAATAATGAGATGATACAACCCATTCACATTAATTCAACTGCCTGCATTTTAATAATTTTCTTACCTTAAACATTGGGCGAACATGTTCAAGATGTTTAGCCGAGGTAAATGGTGCTTGTACATGACTAACAGACTCCATAAGGTTTTTAGCAGCAGTTGAGATCACTTCCATTTCCATATTCCACAGGAAGCGTCTTCGCTTCTCACTTGAGATTACTGTTAAAAAAAATTAAAGATGTAAAAATAATTTATTAGTAGTGGTCCAGAACTCAAATTTGTTTAAAATTTTCTACAATTGAAGAGTGTAACCAAAAACTAAGTGCCAAAATGCTGTTTGGGAGTTACAGATAAAAAATACATTCTAGATGATATAGTTTACATTTAAAACTAGAAGTATGTTTAGAGTTCTAAGGAAGATATGTTTAATGTTTAATGTTTAATGTTTGTAAGCCAGTCACGAACACGAAGTGTATAGACATGGTCAGTAAGATAAAAACTATACCAGTTTAGGTATATCACAATTAAAAAATTCAATTACATTATAAAATGGCATTGTCATCAACCAGCCAGAGATCACAGATTTAAAACGAGTTCGACTTAGATAAATTTCATTTACCATTTTTGCTAATTTGGTAATATTATCCCTATTAATTAATAACACACAAATTACTCTTTTTTTTGCACTACTTTAACTTCCTTTGAAACGGCCTGTATTTTTAGGTAGATTTCGAAGAAAAATCTACCTATTGCAATGGATACCATGTCATGATTTTCGAAAAATTCTTTCATATCTTTACGTTTCATGCTCCCCTAAGTACGAAACCACCGCCCATTCAAAAATTTTTTTTGTGATATTTATATATATATTAGGGATGGGTCCTCGATACTTTCGATACCTCGATACTCTCGATACTTGCATGTTATCGGCATCGAGCGATACTTCAGAAAACTCGCTCGATACTTTTTCGATACTTTGGTAATTCTGCAATTTACGGAAATGCGTATCTCTTTCTGCTTTTAGTAGTCTACTAAATATGGTAACTTAAATACTTTTGTTTCTCCTTTAAATGGAGAAAACCGCACTGTGATTTTTGTCTAGTCATAAATAAAGACTTTCCGACTTCAAAAATCAAACAGAAGAGATTCTTAATTGTTTCGTTTCCTGTCAAACGTTTCAATAACAACCAACAAGCAAGCTGACTGTCCAAATCCTGTACGATGCTCCCCTGCTGAGATTAAGTTACTGCTTATTCTGCAAACCTTAAAACAGTTTGTTCATTGTACTGCTCTGTGATCTGAGTAGAACGTCACATGATTATTTTATCCATTCATAAGCAATCTATTTCGGTATGCTTTTAAAACAAGTCAGCATACCGGCTTTCAGTTGATATCTCTACGTGACAGAAGAATAATGTGTGTATTGCGTACGATAACATATAATATTTTTTCCAGTCAATATGAGTGAAGTGTGGAACTATTTTCAAATAGACCCTCATTGTGATAATTGCGCCATTTGCCGCATTTGTAAAAAATGTTTTTCGCGTGGTGGAAAAACTCACAACACTAGTAATCTTAAAAAACATGTTACATCAGTGCATAAAATTGCCTTTTCAGAACCTCTTAATAAAAAATTCTGCGGAAGTGGAAATTTAACTCCTGAAGAAGAAACAGTAGATGAGCCTGCGACTCTTCTTTCACACTCGTCCTCATTATCGACAGCATCGACATCATCATCATCATCATTCTCTCAACCTACACTTAAATCATTTATGGACAATAAATCTGCATTTAAACCAGGTGATATTCGGTCGAAGAGAATTACCAGAAAAATTGCAACAATGATATGCAAAGATAATCAACCATTCAGCATTGTTGAAGATGAAGGATTTAAGGAGTTGATTAAGCACCTTGAACCTAGATATACTCTGCCTACTCGTAAGCACATATCTAATCAAATCATTCCAGAACTTTACGAAGAAGTAGATAGAAGAGTAAAAAGTGAGTTACAAGACGCGAATAGCGTAGCTGTTACGACGGATATGTGGACATCAACAGCCTGCGACGATTATCTAAGTGTCACTGTTCATTTTGTGAACCTGGACTATAATCTTAAACATATTTGCATTGAAGTGATACCATTTGAAGAAGTGAGCCACACTGGCGAAAATATTGCAATTTTTTTGAAGAAAACTTTAGAAGCTTGGGGTTTAATAGATAAATTGGTGGCCGTGATTCATGACAATGGTCGCAATGTTGTAAATGCTATGACGTTAGGAAACTTTCCCCATCTGTCGTGCCTAGCTCATACATTCCAACTTGTTTTGAAGCATGGACTTTTCACTTCAAAAAGTATTCAAAATCTCATTTCGTCATGCAGGAAATTAGTTGGGAGTTTCAAACACTCTTCAAAATCTACCAAGATTCTCAAAGCTGCACAGAAGCATCTTTCTCTACCACAACACCGCTTGATTCAGGATGAACCTACGCGATGGAATTCGACTCTACATATGTTACGAAGACTTCAACAGCAAAAGAGGGCCATAGTTTTTGCATCCTCTGACCTGTCCTTACCAGTGAATCTTACAGCATCGCAATGGGATCTAATTAATTTATTGATCGACACATTAAATATTTTCGATCAAGCAACGCTCGCCGTAAGTTCATCCTCAGTGTCAGTGTCTGAAGTAATCCCCATTGTGAACAGTGTTATTTCTGAACTCGAAAAGCCATCAGAAAGTGGATCGGGAATTGCGATTATTCGACAGTCATTGCTGGATGAAATGAACGCAAGGTATAAATCCATTGAAGACGATGAAATATGCTCCATTGCAACGCTGTTGGACCCACGCTTAAAAGGACGAGTTTTTCGCAGTCCTAGTGCTCTCAATTCTGCTAAAGACCGATTGGTGGACCTTGCTAACCAACAGGAATGTACTGCATCGAAAAATGATGAGGTAAGATTTAAAAAATTTTATTCCAAAATTTTAGATATGTGAGAATAGCATGTAGTACTGACGTACTCGTAATAATCGATCATTCACGAACTTTTTTCTTTATTTTATTTTAGATGTCACAGACGTCAAAGCCCGAGACATTGCCAGGAATGTGGTACCTGTATAGTAACATTATGCAAGAAAATAATATGTCAAATTCACTGCCAGTAAACAGTTCCCAGGAAGAAATCACTGCATATCTCAAAGACGATTTGTTACCTCCTCTCTCTAGTTCATTAGATTACTGGAAAACAAACACAAAATTTCAGAAACTAAAGAAGTTAGCTGTGAAATACCTGTGCATACCACCAGCAACAGTTTTCTCTGAAAGACTATTTAGCACAGCAGGACTCATTTGTGACAGAAAAAGAAGTAGACTTGACCCCGAAAGAGTGAGAATGCTAGTATTTTTGAATAAAAACTTGTAAGTGGACTGTTTCAAAAACTAAGTTAATTTTACTTTTAATGCAGAGTTTAAAAATAATTATAGGCTACTGATGATATTAAATTTTGTCTCATTAAATATGCACACTTAAATAATTTAGTTGGTACTGCACAGTTCCCTCAAATTTTAATTTGTAATATACCTATTTATTGAAACTGGAAATGTTGACGGTATCGAGTATCGAGGAAACAATCATGTATCGGTATCGAGTATCGAGAAAATCTGGTATCGACCCGTCCCTAATATATATATATATATATATATATATATATATCTTTACACGATAGCGGCCGTAATTCTGAAGATATTTGAACCAAATTTTATTATGTTATTTCTAGGCCCAATAGTTCGGACAAATTCGTTAATGGGCAAAATTGGCCCAAGGAGGTGGTCGGGGAGGGGGTTGAAATTTTAAAACATTTATATCTCGGCCCCTATGAAGTATAGAGGGAAACTTTGTTTGAATAAATTAGAGTACTCCCTATGGAGTTCACAGTGACACCAACAATTCGGGGGTTTTTAGGAGTACGAGTGGGGGTGGGGGTAAGGGGATGGAAATTAGAAATTTTTGAAACTACGTCTTGTGGGGTATCGTTGAAAAGCTCTTGATGAGTACTCTACAAATCAATAAATAGTTTCTTGATAGCTCTCATACGACGCGAGATTTTAATGTTTGAAAATAATCACACTTAAAAGAATTATTATAATATCATAATTTTGTCTTGTTTAGCGGCTTTGCTCATTTTATTCATTGCTGATCTTGCGCACGGCTTCCCAGAATATTATATCCTATTCTTGTTGTCAAAACAAATGATTGTAGGCTCTTCCTCTTTACTGCAGGTTTGCCATGCCAAGGCTAAAAAAGAAGAGTGCTGTGCAGCGATAATAAATTAAACCAAAAGCACTTTGAAATCTACCTCAGCCTGTAGGCCTGCCTAAAGGGATTTGTTGTATCTAAAATTGGTATATTGATAACAGGTCTTCTTTTTTCTCCTTACTTAGCAATCTTTATCTCCTGATTCCTTTCAGAATTATATTTCCGATTTTACATTTATGATTTCAGGTTTCATCTCAATCCTGGATGTTTCATATTCTTTCCCACTAATTCTGAGTTTTTTCTATACATCTACTTGTAAAACATCCTTTCTTCCTTCTTTTTCCCCTACTTCAGCTGTTGAAGGCATGGTTACAGATATAATTTGCCCATTTCTCTAATCAGCTGCAGGCACTTAACAAACTTATGGGTATAATATAAATAAATTATTGGACAGCACTCACCAATGTTTATTGATTCTTTTGTGAAGCCAGTCAAGGGTTACTTAATCTTGTGTAAGGCCATCATCTTCATAAAATAATAGAACACACGCATAATATATACACAAACACTAAAAATGTCAAGTTCACAACAAATACCACGACGTTTCGCAAGACATGAACGTCTTGCGTTTTCAAGTAAGTCTTATTTTAGTGACGAGATGTTAAGTCGCGTAGTCTTTCCGAACTTCTAAACATGACTGTGGGTAATGAAACTGTTGATGCATCCTTTGAAGTTGACAGAGGAGGGGGGGAGATTGTTCTTATTCTTATTCTTTTCCTTGGCTAATAGTACAACTTTACTTTTGTTATTTGCCTCCTTTATTTCTTCATCAACTAGTTTCAGATAGGCTTGATTTATTTCAATGAACGGTTTAGATATCGGTGCTGATTCCATGGCCATGAACAGAGATTCCACTATATTTCTTTTTCTCCAATCCATTTCTTTATAGATAATGCATGATTTGTCCCAATTTATACTGTGTCCTGTTTCTAGTACGTGTTCACATAATTTTGATCCATAGGATCTTTGTTTTGTACTTTTTTCTGTGTTCTTCAATTCTTTTATTAACCAGCCTCGAGGTTTGTCCTATGTAACTTCTTTCACATGAGCATGGTGTTTTATAGACAACATTTTTTTTGTTTCTGTTCCAGATTTTCAATAAACATTGGTGAGTGCTGTCCAATAATCTATTTATATTATATCACATTCCTCACCATAAGAAAATGTCATTCAGTGAAAAAACTTATGTGTAACATATTAGTGTTTCCATCTTGTGATGGAACTATGAACCTCACTATTACGGCACTTGGTCATTTCTTGGGTGAATTAGCAATAGTACAGAGGTTGGTTTTAATTTAAAACAAGTATTTTGGAAACATGGCACTTAGCAGGCTTTCAGGTTAAACTTTGCAAATCCTTCTCTTTTTTTGATGGTGATGAATAAATTACAATTTCACCCCTTTCAAAAGGGAGCTTTTTCAGAGGGACAAATATTAAACTAAAGAGATACCCACTGAATTTGTAACACTCTTAAGTAATGACTTTTACTAAAGTATCTATCAAGTAATAAA
Source organism: Ectobius pallidus (assembly GCA_964059195.1). Taxonomy (NCBI): domain Eukaryota; kingdom Metazoa; phylum Arthropoda; class Insecta; order Blattodea; family Ectobiidae; genus Ectobius; species Ectobius pallidus. Next base: position 108,489,346 of record CAXKWD010000003.1, on the reverse strand, counting down.
AATATTAAAACAATTAAATTGACTTTAATAGACAGATTTTGATAAGCTGTACCTTCTGGTAACCTCAGACAGGGCAGCTATATTGTTACTATTTTCTCTTTTCGAAAAATGTGGATTGTGCTTGAAAATATACGTACTGTATTTCACAACATAATTCTCAAATTTTTAGGCCTTTTTTCCCTTCTGAAGACACAGTGCAGCCATTATGTGAAGAGAGGCTGGAACTTGACATTTATAGGCCTACTGTACAAATACCTTACAATGAAAGAAAAAAGTATATTATTAAACTACTTGAGCACTTTATTATGTACAGTTACAGAGTTATTACACCGCATGTGTAATGAAATTACATCAATTGTCATATCAATTCGCAGGCAGATGATCACTCTAAAAAAAGTTAAGATTACTTTGTGTTGTTGTGTTTACCCGTAAATATTATGATTGTGAAAATTTATTTGACACAATATCTTGAAATATTAAATACGTACTTTCACAAAACTTTTTATTCTTCTCCATCCGATGATTCTTGGCTGAAGCCTACATTGTGTGTCTTTAATGCAATGTCTTCCCCCTCAGTTGCATCACTATCCTGAGATCGGAACCCTACAACTCCACACCTCGTGCTGTGTAATGCGTTGGATATCCCTGCCTTCTCAAATCTCTTCAGAATGATTTCATGAGATATGTGATTCCAACTACGAATTACAGTTGAATAAATGAGTCCCTATGGTGTACGCTCCTGACTGTGATTGCTCTTTTATTTTGAGCCAGTCTCGCACAAATTTTTCTTAACTGAAAATTCCCTCTCTGCAGCTCTGTTTCCATTATTTTCTGCAAATGCTATTACTTGCAACTTAAAACTCCCAGTATAATTCCTACATTTCCCCATTTTCTACAGTATACTACTGAAGCAACCAATAAGTAGTGTACTGAAACTGAACTAAATGGCGTTACCACAATACTGCATGAGTTGCCAGCCCTATCCCTTTCTATCGTATCAAGCTAGTGGTCAACACATTCCTTAACCTTGAATGTATTGGGTGAAGGGTAATGATGCTCTAGATTGCAGTGGCAGCTTGTCAATTGTAATTTCTGAATCATCGAGAAAGAGAAATATACTATGTCAAAATATCCCTGCAACGATTATGTGATGACATTTTTATACACTATTTTTGGACTGAAAAAACAAGGTGCGACCATTACGCGGTGGTGATGACTACACGAAGAAATACACTATTATGGTGAATAATAGCTTAGGTATTACATTTGGACTTACATTGCTTCCCAGGCTTATTGATGGTTCCTTTCATCTTGATTTCATGACCAGCAATCTCGTCGTAAATATTTGATAAATATTCTTCTGGCAGATCCTTGCTGTCACTAATGCCACGGTTTAAACGGATGTACTGCTCCTTTGTCATCTTGCTTTTAACTTGAGGTGAATGAAGATCGGTTGTCAACATTATCACAGAGTATGCCAGTACATAAGCAGTGTCTGCACTTGCGAATAAGCCATTGCTAGAAATAGAGGAAATAAATTCAGTTTATTTATTTCATTTAACCTGGAGAAGTAAGACCATAAGACCTCAGGCAGTTAAGTCCTGACTTAGCATTTGGGTTAGGCTTTTAAAAATTACACGAACTGAAATATGTAAAACAAGATTATTTCACTAAAACCAAAAAAACTCTGTGGTGCTACATCCCTGAAGGGATTTGGCCTACCACCCGACTGCTGCATCACCTACCACAGGCAGATAGCAGGATGGCCATTAACACTTTCTACACCATGCCCGTACGTGATACGTTCCGCATTTTATTCCCGCGTGAACCAAGACCGTATCCCTTACGTTGCGCGCGTTCCCGTGCTAAGCAATGGGAGAATACTGGTGTAATACAGGATTTGAACAGATAAACACGAAGCTTAGTTTATGAACTTCCCAACAGAGTGTGCTTCATACACTTTTATCGATTCTTGTTCAATTTATATCGACTTTTTTTATCGAATTTATATCGGCCTACTGCAATTATCAAAACATCAACAAGAAGATAGGTTAGCATTCGTGAAGATGTCCAAGAATATCACACACGTGTTAATTACTAGACGATATGCAACCAAAATGTTGTCAGCATTCTATATTATGTATTTTTTCAGTAATTTTAGTTAGTACTTTTGCAATAAAAAGGTTTTTAACCCTCCAAACCTTGAAAACATTATTTCCGAAAAAAGTAATTCCTCAAAAGAGCCTCCCATTTACTTGCCTGTGATATATTTATATGAGAGTGAATACAATAAAGAATATCATTTCTAGAAAGAGGAAGTTTCAATCTTCATGCTTAAGTAATTCATTATTTTGTAATACATACTGTATGTTTTTTAAAAAATTGCAAAATCGGAAGAAAACGCCCGGTTCACAGGATGAAAACGCTGAAAAATGGCGCGGTGTGGAAAGTGTTAATGGTGGTTTTCGTGACCGGAGCCGCTACTTCTCTATCAAGTAGCTCCTCAGTTTGCATCATGTGGCTGAGTGCACCCCGTTCCAGACTTACCTACCCCAGAAAAATCCAAGGTACCGGGGATCGAATCTGGGCCTGTGGATCTGTAGCCAGCAATGCTAACCACAAAAGATTATTTCAGCTCATAAGAAATAACAGGAAAAGGAGATTAATTTAAAAAACATACAATATGATATCAATACTAAAATATTAACAAAAAAGTGATCTAAAGTGTAGACTTTTTCCTTCAATCACTTTCTGTTGTTAGATATTGACAGAGAAGTGATAATAAATCAGCTTACTCTTCATTGCATACCTTAAAAAACCAACCAAACAAACAAACAACACCATGAGTAATGCCATGCTGTAGCCAGGGTTGGGGGAGTACTTTACATGTAGGTACTTCACACGTAAAATATTTACTGTAAAAAACTGTTTTATACATGTGATGTAATAAACTAACAATTAGTTGATGATAACAATTTAGACACTAATTACTTTATTATTTACACTTTAAATTCTATGAAGGCTTTTACACACAGAATATTCAGTGCAACTCCAAATTGAATTCAGTCACATTATCAGTTTATCAAAATATTTTTAAGACAATAAATAATAATAATATATTAACTCTCCTAAAATCGGGAACATTATCTTAAATAATACCTTATACATAAACCCTTCAAGAAGTTTATTAAATTAGGTCTGTTCGACCTTTGAAATCCTCTACAACTGAGTTTGTCACAACTATTCTTTGATCATTATTTCATTAATATACCACATGTAAGTGTATAATACTCTTCCACCATGATTCATAAGTAGTCTAAATATAGCTTTTTACCTTTTAATTTCCTGTGTCTATTAAATCTCTGAACTCAAGTAGTTCTGCTAGCTTGTAGTTTATGCTTCATAACATGAAGATGTCTTAAGATATTTTTAATATCAATCAATCTGTTTTTGTTTTGCAAGCTTGTAATTTTTATTGTTGTCGGCAAGAAAGTCCAAAATAATTTATTATCGATGAACATGATGTGCTGAGGAAAAAATTATCTGCTTGTCAACAGTGTCAACACACATACAGTACCCATTGGTTCCAGTTCATGTGTAATAGTAGCTGAGGGTGTGGAAATTAAGTTTATACATAAACGCCAAATAATTAGATTTCTCAGCAGGTTGCAATTCTAATTCTATTAATTAAGTGGAAGGAAAGGAAATAGACATTAAATCCATGTCTGGGATATTAATACAAGTAAGAATCAGCTTGAAAAATTTTATGTCATAACCGGGATTTGAACACGGATTTGCCTTGTCTTCTGAATCAGTTGAGGAATTTGATGTCAGACTGGCATGTTGTCATGGTAGCTCAATGGTAGAGCATCGGCGCGTCAAGCCGAAGATCCGTGTTCAAATCCCGGTTATGACATAAAATTTTTCAAGCTGATTCTTACTTGAATTCTAATTCTTAAACTGAGAACTTAAACTCATAAGAGGTTTACTTAAGTATTATATGATTATTAAGTTAATTACTTGTTTTTGAAGTGAAACTTCTTTAGCCGCAGTAGGAGTAGGAGAGCTTGCGTTACGCTCAAAATCGTCATGAAATTAGTATGGTGTGACGGAAGGAACTGCACAGAAAACAATCAACTCAATGTTTAGGCTTATCCAAAATTTTAAAAATCCAAAATTCCAAAATTTAAAAATCAAATAATTTAAAATTAAAAAATACAAAATACAAAATTTTAAAAATCTAAAAATTCAGAACAAAAAATAGAAAATCCAAAATTAAAAAAATTGAAAGTACCAAAATTTAAAAAAAAAATTAAAATTCCAAAATTAGAAAATTGAAAATCCAAAATTAAAAAATTCAAAGATCTAAAATTAAAAAATCCAAAATTCCAAAATTAAAAAATCAAATATTAAAAAAATACAAAATCCAAAATTAAAAAAGTCCAAAAACCAAATATTAAAAAGTCCAACAATCCAAAATTGAAAAAATCCAATAATCCAAAATTGAATAAATCCAAAAATTAAAACAAGTTTCACTTCTGTCGCATGGTGTTCCACGTACACTTTTTATACATCTATTAAACAACAAGAAGGATTTCTTTTTCCATTATCTAGACCCAACCCTGGCTGTAGCCACTACTACCAAACCAGTATGACATGGTGTGCAGCCTAGCAAGGATAGCCAAGATAACCATTTTAAAAATAAGTGTACCTATCTGACTGCTTGAGCAAATCCACTGGGTTAGTATGAGTCAGTATGTATTATGTGCATGTTGATAAACGTTTACATCGCTATATTCGTTTAGTACCAGTACAGAATGTTTGATCAAATCCTTTAAGGATGCCTTTTATTTTATGATTTAGGAAGGGGGGTAAAACGAGTAATCTCTTACAGTACTTACTTTGGATTGCATTCGCAGTATCTGCTTGCAAACTTCTCCATAAGTCTGTCAATTTTTTGAGCTTCCCCAGGTAGACGAAATCCTTCAAGGAAATAGCGTAATGCTGACACCATATCACGATTGCTAAAATCCATTTGATCCACATATGCATACATGACCTGTAAATTGATAGGATACTACAGTTTTGGGTTCTTAAAATAGCAGAGCATTTTCTAAGTGGGGAAAGACTTGCTGTAAAAGAGAAAAAGAGGCTATAAAATAGAATTTATTAGAAAACATGCACTAAATAAGAAATTAAGTTACTGTAGTAATTGGTTAAGTAAAGAAATTAGCTTCCAAAATCACTATAAAGTAGTACCACTAATGGAACTTTACACAACTAAGAAATATAATAGTCATATTAATCAAATGATATATTTTTTAAAGTCATTATACGAGGGCCGTTCAATAAGTAATGCAACACTTTTTTTTTTTCTTAAAGCAGGTTGGTTTTATTCAGCATTCAAATACAACATATTATTCCCCAATCTTTTGGCTACAAAACCCTACTTTTTAACATAATCTCCATTCAATGCTACAGCCTTACGCCACCTTAATGGGAGGGCCTGTATGCCTGCATGGTACCACTCTATGGTCTATGTCAGAGCTAACGTCTTGCTGCATCAATAACATTCCCATCATCCACGAAGTGCTTCCCGCGGAGTGCATCCTTCATCGGGCCAAACAGATGGAAGTCAGAAGGTGCGAGATCTGGGCTGTAGGGTGGATGAGGAAGAACAGTACACTAAAGTTTTGTGAGCTCCTCTAGGGTGCACAGACTTGTGTCAGGACTTGCGTTATCATGGAGAGTGGGAAGTTCGTTTGCATTTTCGTGGCGACGAACACGCTAAAGTCGTTTCTTCAATTTCCTTAGGGCCAATTGTACAAACAGTTTGATCTCGGATCAGAGACTAAACTGATCTCAATTCACGCTGAACTCTGAAATTTCTGTTGTATAAATGCTAATCTGAGATCAATTCGCACTGAACTAGGATCAATTTTGACTGGAGAAATTTCTCCGATCAAACTCATTGATCTCAGTTCAAGAGGCTGTTTTCTCAATTGAGGCACACGATCATTATAAACATAATATTAGGCCTACCTGTGTGATTACGATAGTCTAAATATCAAGAAAATACATAAAAGACAACTTCATACATTTCTAGCTATATCGTACTTGTGCGTATATAGGCTATGTTAGGCTCATTGTAATACAGTGTAACATAACTATACGACATAACCTCTATAAATTGCTTACATTATTATTACCAACTCATTCTAATTTTCAGTTATCTCATGACTGATAAAAATGATGAATTTCGTTGGGTTCCCCTTGTGTTTTATTTTGTCTAGAGGAAATGCTTTTTTCGCTCTCTTCTTTATGTGACTTATTAACTCTTTCAGAGCAGAGTTTACATTGTAATAAGGCAATCATCAGGTAAAAACTTCAGTGGGTCTTAAGTTTAAAATATGTAGGGAAAATTTCAGTAGAATACCTTAAGTTTAAAAGTTTAAAATATGTAGGGAAAATTTCAGTAGAATACCTGATTTCCATGAATGACAAACAAACTGTAAAAGAAGACCAAATGGGAAGATCCAAAAAGCCCCTTAAGCTCCTCCCACTTGAGATTTCCTAGTAGTTCCACCATAGTCACCTAGATGCCTCTTGTTGTTTAGCAGCATTGAAAATTTTTTATTTTGTTTCCCCTTTCTCCTCTTCTTTTCCTCTTTCTACTATTCAATCCCTTTTCTCCTTTACCTAACCTACCTATTCTTATAAATTTTGGACCTAAGGAGATTCGAACATGGGACCACCAGTCATTTTACCCATCGAGTGAACGTCGTGGTGTGAAGCGAGAATTCATCTATTTAAGTATAGAGAGCTGCATGAAATGGCAGAGATTGATAATTTCATATTAATTGCAATTATGGTACAAGGTTTATTTTTGTATTGTAGTAATTAGTGCGGATGCTTTGGTACAAGGGTAATTCTCATATCCAATTGAAAATAATTTACGGTCCTATTCTTTCCACTATAATTTTATTAAAAAATAATATAATACAAACAATAATACTTACTTACAATAGTGGATAAAACAATCCCCTCCAACACACAACGTTTCAACCTGCCCTCCAGGCCTTTCTCAAGTGTACTGAATTGAAAAAATCGTAAACAAACTGCTGTAACTATGTAGCACTTTTTTTTTTTTTTTTTTTTTTTTTTTTTTTTTTTTTTTAAATACCGTTGTTGTTGATCATTACTGTCTCTATTGTTTTCTGCCTCCTGCTCCCTAAACGTGTTATCTCTGAAATGTTCATTTATCCATTCCCTCGGGATATCAAAATTATTATCATAACTTGATCTTGGACAGGGAAATCTTGGAACTCTATATGTTTACAATTTTTTCAATTCAGTACACTTGAGAAAGGCCTGGAGGGCAGGTTGAAACGTTGTGTGTTGGAGGGGATTGTTTTATCCACTATTGTAAATAAGTATAATTGTTTGTATTATATTTGGTAATTCTCATATTTTAGTAATTAGTGCAAATGCTTTGGCAGAGCATGAAAAGGACTAGTGGGCCGTCTCCATAAGATCACAACAGCTGGTGTGGGTGGAGCTTATGGGGGTGACCTGTTTTTGGATTTCGCCCCAAAAGGGAAAACCTCACGTTTACATAAAGCATTACTCTACTAATCTTACATTTCCGCATTTATAAATTATTTGAGACGAAGCATTTATATGTTGGTAGCAGTGTAAATGTTAAGCTGATTTATATTGCCAGAATTGAAACTACCAGAACTTTTTTGACGCATTTTGCTCTTCCACCAATGTTATTGCATCCGTCTTTTTGGATTCTTTATATTTTCCCAAGACAATTTCAATCAGGACACCCTTGTCCTCCTTGGAAAAATTAAATGAACAATCCTTTTTCTGCTTAATTTCGATCATATTTTCCCTTCCTTTCGCACAGCACACGGTCTGAATACGAAGGAAAACAGAGGAACAATGGTCTCGCCTCGCGATACTCAGCTGTTTCTGAGATGTTGCCAAGCGTTCATGTATGAACTAGGCTCAAAATTGAACTTCAATTAGTTGATCTTAGACCAGTGTTATACAATATGACTCAAGTCTGAACTCAGATCATTTTCTGAACTTAGATCATAATTGATCTCCAGTCAGTGATGTTTACACAATCGGCCCTTAGGGTAGCACAGTACACTTCAGAGTTGATCGTTCCACCATGAGGGGGACATCGAACAGAATAACCCCTTCAGAGTCCCAGAAGACTGTAGCCATAACTTTACCAGCTGAGGGTATGGCTTTGAACTTTTTCTTCGAAGTAGAGTTGGTGTGGTGCCACTCCATGGATTGCCATTTTGTTTCTGGTTCAAAATGATGAACCCATGTTTCATCGCCTGTGACAATGTTTGACAAAAAATTGTCACCATCAGCCTCATAACGAGCAAGCAATTCTGCACAGATGGTCCTTCTTTGATCTTTGTGGTCTTCAGTTAGGTGTCGAGGAACCCAGCGGGAACAAACCTTTGAGTACTCCAACTGGTGGACAAGTGTGTCTGCACTACCAACAGAAATGTCAAGTTGAGCAGCGAGGTGTTTGACTGTGATCCGTCGATCACCTTGAATAAGAGTGTCCGCATGTTCCGACATTGCAGAAGTCACAGCTGTGTGTGGCCGGCCGGCCGACAAGTTTGTTGTGATGAAGACATACACCTCGCCCAACGACTAACCGTGCTTTTGTCCACTGCCAGGTCTCCGTAGACATTCTGCAAGCGCCTATGAATATCTGTGATGCTCTGGATTTCCGCCAAAAGAAACGAAATAACTGCTCTCTGTTTGAAACACACCTCCGTTACAGATGCCATTTTGAAGGCTAGTTATAGCGCTGCCAGCAATCGGAAATTATGAAACCATATGAGATGAAGCAGGAATATTTTAAAGATGCCCCAAACAAAAATACAATTTTTTTCAACCAAAATTGGCCGAGAAAAAAAATGTGTTGCATTACTTATTGAACGGCCCTCGTACTTTACTTATGTTTAAGCAGAACATGTTTCATAGACTTCTGCCCACATCCTCAGCTACTAATCATAGCTACCTCTTTGCTGAAATCATCACTTTCACCGAGAAAATCACCAATTCCAGTTTTATCTAACCGATCATCAGTATGAAGCCATTCTGCAATTTCTGCTGACGTACTACCAAGAAGTCTTTGCTCCTGAAGGAACTGTACACCCTTTTTTGGTTTTCTGTTAAACCTGAATATAAAAGAAGAGCAAACTTTAAACAAACTACTATGACATCAAATCTTTATATCTGAGTTATTTGGGGTGACTGAATCTTTTTCTTTTCAATCAATGCAGAACTGAATATGAATAGCTAAATAGTCTGTGATCAATTACCAAAGTAATTCATTCTTTTTTTTTCTGTAAAAAAAAAAAAAAAAAGCAGAAATAATATAATTTCTTCAAATATGTAATCTTTGTTATTTCAACTGTTGTAAATTTCAGTCTGCTTGACACTTTTATCCAATAAACTTGCATAACTTTGATATAAATCATGTTTGTAATTTAGATTTTAGAAGAGAAATTTTCAGTATGCATGTGTTATGGACTCACAGCGTGATGCCAGTTTCCCACACTTCTTTCTGATGTTTGAGCACTTCAAACTGTTCTGGGGTGTCTGGTGCTTCTCTGTTTCCTCCTGTGCCAACAATACTGCCTTGTCCAGAGCTTCCAGAATTCAGGCTATTGTTGCTGCCATAGGACTTAATGCTGCTTCCACCTTTAGGAGGAGCTACTTCAGTATCAGCATCTTTATGGCGGTCGGCACCTGGACATTATGAACGAAACAATTCACAGTTTAATTTGTAAACTCAACAAATCAGCAGATAAAAGTAACATCAAAATAAGAATTATTATATGCACTTTAACCTAACTCTAAGGAACGTGTAAGTATAATACAAATAGATGAAACTTATTTAGCAACGGAAAAGTGTTATGTATAATACAAATAGATACAACTTCTTTAGCAACTTAACACAGACTACTGTCCTCATCCTCAGCTACTTATGAAGTGACGTATCACGCTTCTGAAAATCCCTATATGCACTTGGCGAAAGTTTGACAAACATTTTGACCAGATTCTCGTCTTTGGTATCTCAAAATTCAGCAATCCACTTTCAAACCTTCTTCTCCAAAATTTCCAGATCTTTTGGGGTTTTCACTCAATTTAATAAATTTTCTTTTCTACAGGTTATAGGCCATTACCCCAAGAATGAGTAGGCCTACAGCTATTTCTCAATCTGATTATGCTTAAGACTTGGCATGTGGCTTCTCTGAATCAGGTGACAGTACTTTTTTCACTTCTCTTATGTACACCTTACTGGAATCTGCAAAATATATCTGATAAACACCTGATATTTTTCCTGGAGGCATGCTGTCAGTGTGTTTAGATTTAATTACTTCTTAATGCTGCATTTGTTATGTACAGCCACAGTTAATATCTTGTACCCTGAATTCTTTTTAACATTTAGGTTTGCCAGGGAAATGAGCAAGCAAAACTCTTGAATTTTGTCTTTTCTTTTTCTGAAGAAACTGTAGTTACGGTTCTTATTTCCATTGGTTTACAGAATTTATCTATTTCTTTTCTACTAATTTTTTGTACAATAAGTCAAAATTCAAGAGTGTCACCCAACTTTGGGCGGCACCCAATAAAAAAATAAAAAAAAAATAAAATAAAATAAATAAATAAAAAAATGGTATAACTTTAGCTAAACATAACACATTTAGCATTGAAACTTAATTAAACCAAAACACACTGACAACACACCTCCAAGGAAAAAATCAGGTATTTATAAGAAAAACTGTGCAGATTGCAGTAATATGTAAGAAGTATTGTAGGGGGGGAAAAAATACTGACTCTATTTGCTAAGTAATCAGACTGAGAAATCAGCTGTAGCAACTCATTCTTGGGATGGTGCCCTTATAAGCTGTAGAGTAGCGAAATTATTAAAATGAGTCAAAAGCCTAAAAGATCTGGAAATCTGAAAGAAAATTTATATAAGGAAGTTCAAAAGTACAGTGAGCCAAATAGAGTTTTGTATAAAAAAAAACATCTGTCGCAAGGACAAAATAACGTACAATGAATCCTAAGTGGAGAGGGTTAATTCCTCCCTTCAAATACTTTAGGTGCTAATAGCCGTCTCTTTCCCAATAGAGTTAAGGGGATGTTAATTTTGTGGTTTCAAGCCTACATATCTTATATCTATGTGGATATAATGTTGATGTCTGTGTTCTGTAAGCAATGGCAGATACAAACACATACTCAACTGAGGGATGTTTCATGGTGGTGCAAAAAATGGACGTCGAAAGTGGACAGAAATATTGTAATCACTGACAATGTATTCGATCATGACTTTTGGCTGAATTTTGAGATACCAGAAGAGAACCTGATCAAGAAGTTTATCAAACCTCTACCAGATGCACATTGGCACTTTCAAAAGCTGGATTTATCATTTGACAGGTAGGGCAAGTTTTTTAACTCGGCGCATTTTCATGTGCATGCATCGAGAGCGTTCCTAAACACAGCGCTGGAATTCATCAACTCGTTCTCCTTTCCAGCGCATGATTCATCACACTTCGAACACTTTCATCAGTCTTTGGGACTGATAGAAATGTGTTTGACCATTGTCGTCTGCTTTTCTGTATAGGGAAGTCGTAACTCGTAACACTTAACCTATACAGTATGTTGACACAATGAAGGAAACTGCAATGAGACGGAAGAATCTTCAGATTCAGATAGTGATTCTAGCGATAGTGGTAGTAACATTGATATTTTATTATATTTATATTTATTATACGATTTCTTTCAATGTAAAGAATTTGACATATGAACAACTTTGGAAATTTTACTGAATCAAAGCCATTTAATTTAATTTAACCCAATAAGTTTATTTATAATGTATTTTGACGTATTTTATGCCTAATGACAATAAAATGATATTCACATATGGTACGTGAAAAGCATGCCAAGATTTGAAATTTTCAGTATAATCTTCAAAATTAGTCATATTGGTCCTTTCAGTATAATGTTTACATACGGTAATCCATCGGACCGTTCATATTTACATCGCTCAACGTATTCATCGCATATCCATCGGTTTTAAAAAAGTGCATTTTCTCCGATGACTTTAAGAACACACAAGATGAGAACAATGCTCCTTAAAGCAAGTTATATCAAGAACTTGGGATGAAGCAAATGCATGAAAGATAAATTCCTGTGATAATTAGATTAAAGTGTAATAAATTAAAGTACTTTGAAACTCAACCACATTACTTTTGAATGCATGACTTAAAACAAACTCAGTCAGTAAAATGTGTATCACACTTACCAAGCGTAGTTTGTGAATTTGGATTCACATATAGGTCTTTGCTCCACTCGACCATACATTTGAGAATAGAGACCAAACACTCTAGGCCTCGAATCCTCATGGACTTTTCTTGATTCGGTGTAGCACCTAACTCAAGAGCTTGACGCCCTTGTGCAATCTTTGATAAATCATTGACTAGCCTGCCAGAGAAGATAAAAGGAAGTTTTATTATCTAAACAACCAAGACATAACACTTAAAGAGACACAATCTACATAAAATATTGATAGTGAAAAAGAAGGGGCAAACAAAAACAAAGAAAGACAAAATTCAGACAAGTCAGGACTTGTGTGTTTTTTTTAATTAGTTTATGTTACTGGTAAAAAAGAAAGGGAAAAATAGGCAAGTAAATTTAAGCTAGAAGATAGTAGTCATCTGCTAAAAGCATATACTAATGATTATTATTAGACAATCACCTTTCAAAAAGATTTGCTGCGGACAAATCACAATCGTAATTGACATAAATATCCACCACACTCTGTGCATCAGCACATATCCTGGTCAGTGCTTGTATTACCATCCACTTGTGTTCAAATGATGAACTTGATGTTTCCAAAATATTAAGAAAAATTTCTTTAAAAAATACCTGAAACAAAACAGAATTATTTCATAATAGTATTATTTATTTATTTTAAATTATTTTTCTGTTAATTTCCTGAACAGATCACATCATAAGAAAAAATATATGGCAACTGCTTTAAATGACTTTTTAACAATATCCAAAATTCCAAATATCTATAGGAAGATTAACTTGCTACAGTTCTAAGGTCATAAACAAGGAGGAACTAAGCACATTATTATAATAATTGATCATTTATATTTCAAAACCAATCTGACCAAATCTAACACTGTGATAGCAATGACTGAGAACTGGGTTTGTATACCATAATGGGTTTGTTTGCATAATGCTCAGTTATTATGCATAAAACCTGCTGAAATTTACAGAAACTGTCTTACTGTGACTGAGTGTCTCATCACTGTACTGAGCCTGAAGTCTTCTGCAAAGTTCAGCAGGTTTTATGCCCTTGTTCACTAAAAACGTCATCACAACACGCTGTTCCACGTAGACGTTCACACTGTTGTCTGCCATCTTGAATAACGGTCTACCCAGAAGCATGGGAAATGAGCGGCATATACCAGTAACAGGACACAGGGGTCAGTTTCTACTGCATACAAAACCTCCAGCCTAACTGAAAATAAAAAAAAGTCCTGGATTGACTTGAACGACCCTCTTATTAACTATACGACCAAGGTTTACGTTCCCTTTCATGGCAGTTTGTCCAACCAAATAGCTCCTACTCTCAGGAAACACAACGTCAAGACCATCATTCTTCCCCTAAAAATATGGACATGCTTCCTCTATACACACATTCCTGAGGAAGGTCACAGAATGCAGATGGCCAAAAGCTCGAGCCTAATAATTTTGACACAGCTGACAACCTGAGAAGCCATCTTAAGTAATCAGCGCAGTGAAAGCTTCAAATCTCAAATGTTATATGTATTATGTGTAATTAGCTGAAAAGTGCAATTAATTCATTTAACTCAGATTGTGTTCATTTGCTTTTGTTTGTCATTGTTGACATAAGTAATTACAAACTTATTACTACAAATTACAATATAAATCTTTACAAATGTAAATTATAATGCTACCCAAAAAAGCAAAGCTCATGCTCTGGAGCGGTTCGGTTCAATACACTGAAATACAGTGTGTCCCACGCAAGAGTTGGCCAATGACGCGGGTTCGTGTGGCGCGGCGGGCACAGCTCCAACTCCCGAGCGATCGGGTGAAATATCTACGCTAATAATGCCGCGATGGGTGAAACGATTCAAGTTCTCACATTTATAGTTAAAACTACAATGAAAATAACCATGTACCTCAACACAAGAGATGTTGGAAATGTTCTCCGCTTGCATCCACACAATACTGGCACCTTTTTAGCAAATTTTCTTTCACGCGGATAAGTTCAGCTTCCGAGGCAGAATTCATTTCTCTTGTGATAGGCCTACGTGATATTGTCTTTAAGTTCTTCTAACAGTATGTGAATATTATTTATGGGGAAACTTGAAAAATAAAGTGTATAGGTCAATTTCCCATACATTAGAAGAACATAAAGACAATATCACAAGAGAAATTAACTTTACCTCGGAAGCTGAACTTATGCGCGTGAAAGAAAATTTCCTAAACATTTCCTAAAATGCAAGAGGAGAACATTTCCAACATCTCTTGAGATGAGGTATGTGTTTATTTTCATTGTAATTTTAGCTGTAAATGTGAGAACCTGAATCGTTACACTCATCGCGGCATTATTAGCGTAGATATTTCACCCGATCGCTCGGGAGTTGGAGCTGTGCCCGCCGCGCCGCAGGAAGCCGCGTTATTGGCCAACTCTTGCGTGGGACACACTGTACAATAAAATAATAATTTACAATAATACGAAAATGGAATACAAAACATAGAGTATGAGTTAATCAGTAAATTGCCCCTACAAGTGGAGAAATTAAAATATCTGGGAGCAATAATTACAGACACAAATAATATTAAGGCAGAAGTTAAGTGTAAACTCAAATCAGGAAATGTCTGTTTTTATGCAGTTCAGAAGCTCTTACTCTCGTCTTCATTCCAGAAATCTAAAAATCAAAATTAAAAGATAATTAACCTGCTGGTTGTATTATATAGATGTGAGACATGATTGCTTCCTCTTCGGGAAGAACATAATCTGAGAGTATTCGAAATCAGGGCGGTTAGCAAAATATTTGGGCCTAAGAGAGATGAAATTAGGGACTGGAGAAAACTGCATAACAAGCTTCATAATCTGTACTTGTCACAGGATATAGTAAGGGTAATTAAATCACGGATGAAATGGGCTGGACATCTTGCACACATAGGGGAGAAAAGACATATCTCATAAATACTGACTGGGAGACCCAAAGGGAAAAGTCCACTTGGAAGACCTAGACGTAGGTGGAAGATTTAAGAGAAGTAGGATTTGAGAGAGATGGTTGTATGGAGTTGGCACAGAATAGGGTTGAATGGCAGGCTCAGGTAAACATGGCAATGAACTTTCGGGTTCCATAAAATAGATAATATTCCTTTAGCTTGCTTAGGAATTCCCTTTGCCATTGAGTAACTAAGTAAGAGTATGAGTTAATAATATTTACAATAAATACAGAACAGGTTGCTAAATTTATCATTTTGCATTGGGTTTGTGTATGCGTTTGCGTTTCTTTGAAGTGTTTCCTTTGTGTTGTCTTATTTGAAATGTTTACCATTCAAGAAAAAGCTATATATATTAGTTGGCAGAACATAAATCTGAGCTTAAGGTACGACAATTAAGATATGAGTACAACGAAGATCCTTCATACCAGGTGATGACACAAGCAATTTAAGGAGACCGGTAGAGTGCAAAAAGAGAAAACAACAAAAAGACCCAGAACATCAGAAGAAGACGGCAAAAGAATCAACAGTCCTGTGATCATTGTCCACAGAAATCCATTTCACGCTATAGTCTACATTTAGGTCTACCTAAGTCAACAATGTATGACGTCATGCAAAAGATTGAAATTGTGAACAAAGAAACAGAAAAGGAATTGCATGCATTATGCCATAATATGTTCCTAACAGTCTGGGCTGAAAGTAAATTTTGCTTTCACTTCTGTTGTGGTGTTAATCCTGGTCATATTGAAGTTTACCTAAGTTATACAGAAACTATTTTAGTACATTAATCAAAAGCATTTTTCAATCCATTACACATAATACATACTTCACAGGAACCTATGAAAGCCCATCATTCATTCTCGGAGACACTATGTCAGAAATTAAAATATAGGTTTCCTGGAAAACAATGTAAGAGCTGAAAGCAAGAAATTTGAAAACATCTTTTCCCTAAACTGTTGAAATGTTAGGTAGAGGAAGAAGAAGGGAGGAAGAATGATATCACTTAGGTAGTGGCACAGCCATGGGGGGTGCCCCCAGCCCCATAGGTTACAATGATTCTTCTTTATTAATATCTAATTTGCAGTGAAGATCAATTAGTGACAAGAATCCAAGATAGTTTAAAACATTTCACAAACAATGTTTGAAATTGTTGACTGAATTAGTAATTAGTTTCCACGATATGTAACAGAAATTCAGTAATGATTTCAAATGCATTAGTTTACAGCATCGCTTTAAATTTGCTGAAATGAGTCCAAATACCGCTCAACAAAGTTTGCTCCAGGAATCATAACAGCAAAATATGATAAAATCTTCTGTTAATAACAATAATTTCAAGTCATTACAGAAGTCAAAACAATTCAGTATGTACTGTATATTACTGTATAAACAACTACCAATGTTAAATTCTCCATCATTCCATCATTCAATCACCTGATCGTCTCAATACTGTTTTTTAACTCTTATTTGCTATAGTGCTTCACATGATTGGTTCAGGAACACACTGAACCCAACACTATCAGCGAGCAGATTCAGTTGTAATTAGGCCTACTGGTACGACAAGTGCATTTCAAAAGTAAAATAAAATGCTTTGTGCTGTGACATGTTAAACTTTTTATAAATAACAGATGAGATGGAAAGTTGTGAGGATGAGGATGATGATGATAATGATGATGATGATGATTAGGGGGCGGATTTCTATGACCTAAAAAACAGGATATATGCATGCATTTATGACCTAAAAACATTAAAATATGACCAATAAAATTTAAAATATGACTTTACCACTTACACATTGTGTATATTTTTTAAGTTTCATTACAATTCATTTTATTAAGATTATTAATTATTTAAAATATCTGTATATTCTCAAAAAGTATAATGCAAAATTTACAAAATATGATATGAAACTTCAAAATTTCTTTAATAAGCACACAAATATTCCAAAAATATGACCCAAATATGCATATTCATACTAAATATGCTACAATAGTTGAAAATTTCCTAAATATGCAGTTATATGCACAATAAAAGCCGTTCCATTTTCACCAGGATGCTTGGAATCGGGTTTAAATTAGTCGGAAACCTGAAGTAATGGGAAAAATATGACATGTCATAGAAATCCGCCCCCTAATGATGATGATGATGATGATGGTGGTGATGAAGATGATGGTGGTGATGATGATGATGGTGGTGATGATGATGATGTCTGCATTAGTATAATAACTTCATTCAATAAGAATAAGTTGTAAGGAAAACTGAAAAATTAATTCCACCCAGCATATAATAAATGTTTAACAAAAAATTTATCATGTATTTTATAAGGTTTGTTCGCAAAGCAGTCAGAAACCAGGAACATATCGTTCGCGCATGCGCTCTTTCTCCACACGCGTTCGCAAAGCGAGAATCCGTGATTCTGATTTCAATCTTCTGTTCGCAAAGCTCTCGCGGACAGTTTCTGTACTATAAGAAAAGTTTGCAGGCTCTAGCATGAATTGTTATCACAGACATGCGCAGTAACCTATTTTCACGCGCCTGACTCCTCCCTCCTATAACATTGCGCCAGATTTATAAACATAGGCTACTTATTGTATGAATAATGGAAGATAATTAAAATTTTTCCAAAATATAGATTATATTGTCGATGTATATTGCATGTATAACATGTCAAAGGGAAATATATATTTTATTTGCATATCATATCGATTAAACGCAGAAACTATCGATTCCAAATTCCTGTAACCGTTCGCAAAGTGCAAATCACGGGTAAGTTACAGACTGGACATGCGCAGTACAACAAATTCTCAAGTGGTCACGGATTTGCTTTGCGAACAAACCTATAATGTTTAGTATCTCCCTGGATTAAAATCCTGGCTGTGCCACTGCATTTAGGCACTGCACTGCCCTTGTCCACTGCAAGCAAGGTCACTGCTTGAAGAAGATCACAATAAACTAAACATATGGTGTATAATAAATCTCTAATTAAAATCTTATAAACCTTAATTACAATATAACAACTTTTATGACAATCTGTCCAATGTATTTTATTCAATGCTGACAGAATAAAAATAACTGATTATTGTGCATACGTATAGAAACTTAAGAAGTTCACGAAGTCTACATTTTTGAAACTTAAATAAGTTGACCCTGCTGTTAACAAATACCTGAAAATCTCATATGATTACCAGATACCTCACAATAATGTTTTATTTGTTTGTTCTAAACTGAGGTATAATGACATATTTTTTGAAATTAAGAATAAACGATTGATTAGTATGAACTTTTAGAAAACTGTATTAGTACTCTTTGAAAAAAAAAAATTGGTTTTCACACATTTATCCTGTTTGTTTATTTTTTAAATTAGAAACCATCAGCAGGTGTATGCTAGCAAAATTTATGTTAAAAATCAGATATACAGTATTTATAGTTTAAAGAGTAAGGACCATTTGTCTACAGACGGTTGGCTTGACAACTGATTGAAAACAATAGAAACCCTTAGTACAGTGACATTTTTTAGACCTGACACTGCTCAGATAAATGTTTAAGAGCTTGAACAATTCTATTACTTTAATATTGTAATATAAAGAGTGAAGGGTTATTCCTACATCAGTCTTAAAGGAAGTCAAACCTTAAAATGATAATGTTTCGATAAACAGACTCGTCTAGGCTAGTGAGCATCAATCAGAGCAGTGTCAGGTCTAAAAAAATTACTGTATGTCAACAGTAACCTGAATTATAGTTACACCCCCTTTTAGTTGTAAAAAATAAATGACAATAATACCTTCTTACCTCAATTTGCATTTTTAAGTGCATCTTGAATTTGGACAAGAGTGCAAGGAAAATTGCAAGTGATAGTTCAAAAACTTCTGGGACGGAAGAAACACCATTTTTGGAGAGAGCAACACAAAGATATTGTTTGATAGCTGTCACAAACATTTCATTCGCTCTGAATACTGGACCTGCATTCTGAAGAATAGACAACAGCAGATGCAATGACAGAATTTTTGACCTCAACTCATGTGACCTGTAACAAATGTGAAAAAGACAGCAAGGTTGCAGTTCAATTTATAAGACAGAAATCAAGAAAATTTTAGATCAGGTACTTAATTGCTTGTGCCATAAAATAATCCATACATATAGCAACATCAGAATTGATGCAATGTCCCATTAAAGTATAGGCTCACACACAACGTAATCATTAGAAAACAGACTTCAGCTTAATAATTATAAAGAGTTGAATTTTACGCAAAATCTTCACTTTTGGTATAGTTTACCTGTACTAGTTTCGTTTATGTATTGAACATAATGAATTAGCTATATAAGAATATACAGTATGACTAGTGCAAAAATTAAGGTTTGGTATGGGTGGAGTTATGGAAGATGTCAGCCAATGACATGTACTAGTTGAAGTATAGCCTCATCTTGAACACATTGCTGAGAGAGCCAATAAATTACTACCGGCACTGACTGCCGTCACCAGACCCACTTGGGGTCTAAACTCTAAACTACTTAAGGTAATATACCGGGGTGCAGTTGAACCTATGATACTCTACTGTGCAGCAGTATTTGAAGATACATTACATAAGCGATGGGCACAGGAGAAACTTTCACAAATTCAACGTGGATACCTGTTAAGGATTATACGTGGATACCGTACTACATCTACTGCAGCTTCACAAATCATAGCTGGCATCAAACCACTATTTCTCACTGGTTTATACAAGGCAAGTTTAAGTAATATGAAGCAAGGACGGAAATCTCCCCAATATATCTCACATTTGCAATTAGAAGTTCCGATGCATCCTCTTAGTGCAGGACATCCATCTCTTTACATACCTAACTTTAATGAAATATGTACTGTAAAATTCCACCGCTATTCCATCTATACCAATGGGTCACGACTACAGGAACAACCAGATAGAACAGCCAAAGTAGGGTGTGCCTTTGTGGTCTACAAGGAACATACAGAATTATCTTCAACCATATATAAACTTGCTCCAGAATGCTCAGTTTTCCAGGCAGAGCTGATCGCAATAAAAGAAGCAGTGAAGTGGTGCGATACTAACAATCACAGTGCGTGTATTCATAGTGACTCACAGTCAGCATTGTTTGCTATTAATAATAAATATAATTATAATCCCATAGCTTCAAAAATAAGAAATCTAATCCTAAACTGTACTGCTTATGTTTGTTTTTCATGGGTCAAAGGTCACATTGGTATTGAAGGAAACGAGAGAGCAGACGAAGTGGCAAAGCTAGCTGCAAATTCAGACCTTCCACACTGTTATAATTTATGCCCTGTCTCACATGTTAAATTAATTATGAAAGATGATATCATTCAGAAATGGAATGAACAATGGCGGAACAACGATAAAGGTGTTCTGACAAAAGAACTATATTTTCCTACGGTTTTTGATAGATTGAAGTGCAAATTGCTGACACCCAATTTTGTTTTGACTCAGTTTTTGACTGGACATGGTGGTTTTACAGAATATCTACATAGTAAAATATTATATTAACACTTAATGCTTCACTTACGTCGCTGTTTATGTCACCATGATCGCCAATTGCCAGTTGACCAGCAGCCGAAGATGGGATAAGAATCCCGAAACATGTCCTGCTCATAAACAGCGACGTAAGTGAAGCATTAAGTGTTAATATAATATTTAACTAGTTCAGTTATTCATGTGCTCCACTGTGTATATTACTTCGTTTTAATTATTATATCTACATAGATTTCATCTTAAACCTAGCCCGGAATGCATATGTGGAGAAGATACCCAAAATGTCACACATATACTATTCGACTGTCCACTATTTCATAGTGAGAGATACGAACTTAGATTGCTGTTGGAATCTGTGGACTGCACACTTTCTAAGCCACTCACAGATGTTTTAGTAAACCGTAAATCATATAAATACTTTATATCATTTTTAAATACAATATTTCCAAAGATAAAATTGTACCAGTAGTTAAGTTCTATAGTTAGAAATGTATATCAGATATTGTATCAGCAACTAAGTTAACTATTAGCGTATGTTGTTAGCCATTTCATACACTATTTCTAAATTTATATATTTGTTAAAACTAGACTTTAACCAAATAGTGTTAGTCATCTCATGTTAAATTGTTAGCCATCTCATGACTCAATACTCTTGTACATATATTACTTTAATATTTAGATATGTTAAGTGATTGTTAATAACTATAACCTTAATATACCTTCGGGTAAAATAAGGTTAAAATTTGGATAATAAATAATAATAATAAGTATAGCTTACACTTAAAATTGTTGTATTTACTTAGTTACTTATAAATATAGCTGTTGACAATGGTAGGTTTACTTACTTTGGATCTGGTTGTCCTTCAGGCAGAGGTTTCATAGACAATTTACAAAGCGCTCTGAACACCAGAAAAGCATCCTTTTGAAGGACATGGGTGAATTTTGCTGTAACCGCTGAGTCAGCCTCATTTACATCCATACTCTCCTGTAACATATGGGTGAAAAATTTGCATTATGTGAAACATATAGATTTATTTGTATCCTACAATATGTCACAATTTGGGTAAACATCCCTCAGACCTTGAAGTTGAGAATGATCTTCATGTTAATGAAAACGTTAAAACACTGTTTTATCAATAGCTGGAAATACTCCTGAGAGCCTTTTTCCCCCTACCAACCTCATTCTGATTGCTGCATTAGCTAGTTTTTATGTTTGAACTGCCTTCATAGCTACAGTAGCCAGTGTTTATTACTAGCTCCTTCGGGTGAGAGATTTTACTCAAAAGTTTTGACTTCCTTTTAGATACAATTTGTATATTCTTTGGTAATAAATTTATTAATTAAATTGCATCCTTGTTATGTAATAACAGTTTTTACTGACTGTAGATGTCTAGAGCAGTGGCGGCTATTCAGAGGAAGTAGGTCAAGTGGCACATCAATATTTTTACTTTATCAAACTTTTATTTTGTAAGCCGTGGTGGTCTTCAGGTAGCATGCCCGCCTCTAGATCCGAAGGTCATGGGATCAAACCCGGCTGCAGTCGATGGATTTTTCAGGACGTAAAAATCCTGGCACGGAGTCCTCCAGAAGGGACTTTAAGCAGGGGGGGGGTATCACAGATTTACGGCATATAAAAGAACTCCAAGCCTAAATTAGAGCTTGTGGACAAAAGTTCTCAGCCCTTTCAAGTCCAAGTAATACCTTAGTTTCCAAGGGGGGTTGAGAGGCGATGGGCTTACCACCTGTCTCTCTGCCCTCTCTTGGAAAATGAGCCTAACAAAATTTACTTATGTAACAGAAATCTCCAATTGGAGGCCTTAAGCCCTAACGCTAGTGGATATAGGAAACTAGAGACAGAGACTTATATTTAAAGTTTATTTAAAGTTTATTTTCCTTCTCACGTATGTTGGTTTTTACTTGAAATATGTTTCCTATTTTTGTACTGCACCGTGGCTGCAAGCATGAGATTAGGCCGACCAACTTGGTGATGATTAGTCCTCCCTCCACAGTCCATGCTCTCTTACTTCCAGACTGCATGGCAGCAAGTGTGTGATCAAACTGGCCAACTTGGTAAGAGTTGTTCTTCCTCCATGCTCAACTACTACCAGGATGGAGCTTATCTGGATGGTTGGACGTGGCTCCTCCGGACAGCTACGACAGTGTTATGGATGGTTGCTATGACAACTGTGACATCACCCGCTTCAGCCTGTCTATAGACAGAGGTAGAAGAGGTTCTTTACACGTTGGAAAGACGACGAAAAGAAGGAAGTTTTAATTGTATAAGCATGTGTACATATATTTTTTTTTCTTTCCTACTAGCTCTTCACCCAACTTTCCAGCCACAAGTCGCCACTGGTCTAGAGGAATATTAGGAATGAGACTGCATACATTTTGAGGAATTAAGTGGCCTCGACAACATTGTTTCAAGCTTAAAACCAGGGTTCGATTTCAGCCTAAGGCAAAATTATCTCTATAGATATAGGCCTAATGCAAATCTTTTCAGTAAGATGTAACTGAAAATTTGTCACTTAATACACTATTAGTAAAATATTGCTGTAATCAGAACCCTAATAGCAAAATTTGGATGAGCCTTGATACATTCTAGGTGTGTAAGCGCATATGTGATCTAGGGAATGTTTAGAATGGGGTTGTGCATGTTTCAAGGAATTAAGTAGCCTCAGCCAGCATTAGGCAAGTAAATTGATGCATTTAGTTTTTAAAATCATGATTCAGAGAATACAAGGAAAAAAGAACTGAAAAGCAAATTTAAGATATTTATTTAGGGCATTTAATCATGATACTGCTTCTGTTAAGTGACAAATACATTTGAAGATAATCCACATAATAACCATTACAAAAAATAATATTTGCCATTCTTACAGTATTTAAAAAAAATGTGAATAGCAAAAGGGTTTATATACCAGCTTAATAACCACAAAAGGGTCTATGTACCAACTTAAACTGCAAAGACACATGGCATTATAATACATCACAATCTTTAATAATGGTAAAATCATTAAGGATGAGAACATATAAACATTTACATTGAAAGTTATCCTAAAGGCACAAAAAAAAAAATAAAAAAAAAAAAATAAAAAAATCATAGATCTTTAAACGCTGAGTTAGTCTTTAGCAGGGGGCATGCATTACAAATAATGTCCAAGTAAAAGCCTTTTGCTTCATCTGGAATATATGGGAGCATATTTTCGAGGTCCTTCAGTTTTTTTGGGATTACCGTATTTTACGGACCATAAGACGCACTTTTTACCTTGAAAACCGAGCCTTAAAAGTTGGGTGCATCTAATGATCCGAAGTACACTAAAAAAATTAAAATTATGGCAAATATTGCTGGAATACCACAGTTATACACAAGGTGTTGTAAACAATAAGATAGTTACAAATTTTAGCACAGATTGTACATCACAATCATAAAATGAAGGTAGCTGGACACCAGGTATACAATGCGAAAAGAAAGGAATATTGAGTTCTTTTATACAAAAGGAGTGTCTTCGCCGGGTGGTTTAAATGAATACAATACCTCTAAACAGCCTTGTCCCATAACACTTACCGTATGCTGAATTGGGGGTTAGAAGGTGTAAAAGTATTTTCAGAGTGTAAAGTATATGAGAAATCAGTTCAGTTGCTAAAATTTACGCGATACCACCTGTACAGAAGAAATTTTCGAACAATGCAAGTTTTAAGTTAGAAGTGATTTACACCAATTCCATTGTACAAGGTTAAAATTTGCTTATGTAATGAAGTATATTGTTCCCTTTAAAATATTTCGTTAAACAATATAATCTTATATACAACAAAGAAATACAATGAATTATGAACTACAATAACAATAATTAAAAGAAATACATTTCGTCAAGGGCTGAAGATTGAGGAAAGGTTCCCATGACACATTAAATTTATTTTCCTTTAAATTTCCATTCTAAAATTAAGGTACGTCATATGGTCCGGAGCGTCTTATGGTCCATAAAATAAGGTAATTTCCCCACCTTGCTGAAGTACAGGTAAAACAAAGCTGCAGAGATTTGCATATTTAACACCTTTTTTGAAAACACGAACTTCTTCCCAAGGTCTGAGGTCATTGTGCGATCTCTTTATTCTTATCAAGCCATGTTTAGACAAGAAGTGTCGACAAGATGGCAGTTTATGTGCGCCTTGGCACTTAGAACCACAGAAAAAGGTGCTGGAGATAGACCCAGCGCTATCTCTTGGAATTTATTGCTACTAACATGGCTTTTCCTGGCCCTTGGACCCTTCTGAAATGTATTGGGCTGGGCACATAAATTTATTTAAAATGATCAGCTGAAAAATCACGATTCTGTTACTTAGACCCTTATAAAACTAAATGCTTCAATTACCTATTAAGTATTTCAATGTAAAATAATGGATATGAAAATAGTTTTATACATGTGATGCAATAAACTAATCTTTAATTTGGTTTTCACAATTTAAACCCACTCTACTTTACTACCAGCTGTAAGGTGAAGAATTTGGATTTGATTTGGATAATTTTGTGTGGTGATCAATTAAACAACCTTACCCTTACAACTCTTTACCAATATAAGCACCTTTTATCAGTAAAGGCTAGTTTATACGATGACACTAGGTTTCATAACCATTTTCATGAAAGTGGTTTCGTAAAACTAATTACACTCATTTTCTTCAAAACTAATTCCAGCACAACCGCACGTTTCATCTTATTTCTGAAATTCTAGTTTCTGAAATCCCATATAAAAATTTGAAACACATATGGATCCAGGGATTTCACAGTTTCCTCACTTCCTACTTAATTTTAAGAAAACGCGAAAAACAAAATAAATGTATAATCTCAAAATTACTATCATAGTTTTGTGAAAAATTGGAATCAGCCGAAACTGCGTGGTGTCGTAACTCATTGTCGCCAGTACATCTCGCGCTTGTGCATTCAAGTAAGAAACAGTTGCGAAACTCAGTTACGAAACCTAATTTCGTCGTGTAAACTAGCCTTAAAGCTGTAGGCATATACAATTTCTTCATAACTGATTTAGGGATGTGGAGGAATACAATTTATAAAACAAGATGTTTTTAATGGAAGAAAATATATTATACCCATTTAACTGAAGAACTGTGCAGTTTAAAACAGAGACATGATTTTGGCCCTTTTCTTAAAAAAATAATTTAAAACTATGGACAAAAGTGGTAACGGTATTTGTTTATATATATATTATATAAAAATAAGATTTACATCTTGACAAGGGAAAAATAAATATTGGGACAGCTATTTAAAAAAAAAAAAAGGATTGTAAACGTATTTGATTCTCACCTACCAATATTATTGGGTAATTCACCACACCCTATGTGAAACCCTTTGCACATCTTTTAAAAATTCAGTACAGAAATCAAGTGCTATTAATTTATAAACAGAGAAAAGAATGATTGGATTCCTTGTTTTTCAAATTATATTAAGGACTGGGTTACATTATACTAGATAACATACAAACCTGAGATGGTACACGAGTAATGGATGGCGTAATTTGTTGATTTTGTAGGCTTCCAGTGTCAGTATGTGATTCTTGTACTTGACTAGATGAGTCACAACTGTCTTCTGCACTCAAACTTGCTCTTCGTACTTGTTCATCGCTTTCACAGCCTATTTAATAAGAAATTTATAAACTGAATATAAATTTACTTGCATAAATACAGAATATGATCACCAGGGCCCGGATTCTAATGACATGTCATCTTTTTATTGATGCTGCATAGACATTGCTAACTTGTAGATAAATCCTAATCATGGCCTCTAGATTATAGAAATACATTTTTATTAGGCCATTTTTTGTCATTTCATGCAATTTTATATTTTTAGGGCATTTATTTCAATTTAATGTCATTATTTTGTCATTTTCGTGTCATTTGGTTCCTTATTTAGTTATTTTCATGTATTTATGTTTAGTGTATTAACTTTTTTCCGTCGCTAGCGGTGTTGTCTTTGAAGTGTTGTTTGTTTAATGCAAGAAGGAAAAATTCGGCGTTAAGTGTTGTCATGTCTCAGTCTGAAATGAGAATCAAAGAAACGCCAAAATTTTGTATTATATTACTATTGTTATTAGATTGACTTGGCACCAGAGTCTGCCACCTGCTTGGATTTGAGAGTGCAAACTACTGTTTACCCTCAATAAACAACAATATAATCTGGCAGACCACAAAAGGAAATGCCGAATTTTGACTCGCCAGTGCCTCAGTGCCAGTATAAATTTCCGTGAGAAAAGAACATTCACAACATTACAGTTATTTACAGTTTTTACAATTATGGTCAAACTAGTCTAAAATTTTGTGTGTACAATAATAATTTTTTATAAATAAAATATCAGTTTTTAGGTCATTTTTTATAATTATTAAGTCATTTTCTATAAAATTTAGGGCCATTTTATAGGTCATTTTTAAAACAATTTTAGGTCATCAGATCCAGGCCCTGATGATCACTAACTTCTTCTGATGGCCTATTTTAAGCAAATATTCAGGACACAAAAACTATTTCAGCATACTACAAATTAATCTTTAACTCATGGGAATTAATTTTCTTTAGAACGAGATTTTAAGCTGGTTTTAGCAGTACTTCCTAAATAATTATTGTATTGAGTATTTTGATGTATCCAATGGTATAGGTTTAATATACAGTGTTATTTATAAAGATGGACCCAATTTCATTCATTTGTATTTAATGAAGTATAAATTGGAGATGAATAATCTACATACTAATATAAAGAGGAAGTTTCAAAGTTTTTTAACACAGGTTATAAATGTTCAATATTCCCTCTGCTGCACGGCAAACATCTAAGCGGTAGCCAAACTCGTCCCACACCCCATACAGTTGGTTGGGGTATTCCTAATTTCCTAGTTCTCTACTAACTCTATTGGTTGATTTTCTTGGACTACAAACAAAACTGTCTTCTATTCGTCTGATGCCATCCTCTGACATACGCGGTCGGCCCGGACTTTTTCCTTTACAGAGACATCGAGTTTGTTTAAATTGCTTAAACCAACAGCTTATGCTTTTCCTAGTTGGTGGTTCAATGCCTAATTGTAAACGAAACGCCTGCTGCACTGTAACTCCCGATTCACTTCTTGCAAACTCAAGAACGCAGAAAACCTTATGCTGCATAGTAGCCTTCTTACAACTAACAGTGACAAGAAATGCCTGCCTATTGGCGCGAGCAGCCATTTACACAACAATCATGCGACAATCACAGTCCAAGCGGTAGAAAACAAAACTTTGGAACTTCCTCTTTCATTCGGTATGTAGAACGTTATTATCTAATTTGTATTTCGTGAAATACAAATTAATTAAATTGGGTCCATCTTTTTGAATAACCGTGTACTTCTTTTGTTGACAGTAACTGATGATGTGAGCAAATGTCCAAGAAACTTGTTTCACAATTAAAGGTAAATAGTGAAGTCTTAAGTGTTTTGTATCAATTTAATTTGTTTAATGTTAGTATAATGTTTCACTGTAAAAGTTCCATTAGCAAAAAAGCTAATTTGATTAGTCTTAGCAGGACATGTAGATATGCTTCATTATGTCATTATACAAAACAATAAAATAGTACACATAAGCAGCCTAGAGAATAATTTCTAACTGAGACTGCTGTTATAGGTCTACCATCAATTTCATATAATTAATGATAAGGTGTGTGTGTCACTGGCATGAGATAATCAAACATACATGCTTAGTTAAAAGTGCAATTTTTTTTTCATTTTGTATTCAGTGCATGCAAAGGCTAAGCAATGTTGCAAAATTTGGCGGTATTTTAAACCTACTATATGCAGAGGCGAGTACTAACTGTCTACTTTTCAACTGCACATTACACTTAATAAAAATGTTTCAAGATAATGTGCACTACAAAATTAAAATCTGCTCCTCTATGAATCTGCAATATATCACTGTGAGCTAATTACATGAAAAAATACTTAAGAATGCAATAGATTTAGCTCATGTCTTTTTTTTTAAAGAAAATTAATATTGCATTTGATATTTATGCGGTACTGAAAACTGAACTATACAGAAGAAATATTATTACAAATCCTCAATGCATTGTTAAAGGGGTACTGAACCAAATTTTTTACTTTATCTTGAAATAAAATATGATTCTCGCTAAGTGCAGAGTCGAAAACCGTTTCTTTTTATGTTTGCTCATTCTCATTCTGTGAGCAATTTAAGTTATACTGTTGCAAGGCTGTGACGTCATGCGGCTAACGCGCCGCGCCGTCAGCAGTTTCAGTTTGGCTTTCTCTGGTATTGTGTGAAAGGTGCCGGTCTTGTATTCACCTAGTATTGTTTATTGTGTAGTGTAAGTGAAGATGCCTGCGTGCAGTGCTTACGGTTGTTCAAATAATTCTGGTGTCCATAAGAATGTTGGTTACTATGCATTCCCTGATAAAAACAAGAACAGACGTTTGTACAACAAATGGGTTTCTTGCATGAAGCGTAAAAATTGTGTGCGAACAAAGATTCTAGAGTATGTGGAAAGCATTTTAAAGAAGATGATTTTAATGAATCGGATATTTTAAAAATCAGAATATTGAAGGATGAAAAATTCAGGTGCCCTAGACTAAAAGACAATGCGGTACCTTCAAAGTTTTTAGTAGGAAGTAAAGAAATTCATTCTCCCAAGAAAAGGAAGTCTAATTACTTTAAAAAGAGGGAAGTGTTGGAATTAATTGATAATTCAATAACTGATTCTAAACAAGAAAGAGAAGCTACACAAGTTTATGAATGTATGCATGTAGAGTTGAAGACCGACGCAGAAATACAGTGCGAGATAGGCACAGAAATTTATAGAGCTGCAAATTCTGTCTATATGAACTACATTGATGAACATGACACCTCGGATGAAAAGGATGAAGATTGCATCCCCGATGAAATCACTAGTGAAGGAGAAGAAGATGGCATAGAAAATATCAACTTGTCGGAAAAATATTCTTTTGTGTTTTTCTGTGTAAGTGCCCTTCTTACACTGTTCAGTATATGCCATACATGTGGCGCTCCAGTTAATGAACGTAAAGTTGAAACGAGAGGAGTAATGTTACGAATAAAAACACATTGTGTGAATGGGCATACATACGAGTGGTCTTCTGGAAGCATAGGTGGAAGTTTAAAAAGTAATGTGTTCATAGCCTCAGGAATGTCGTACCTATGCGGATTAACATTTAATTATTTATCAGCTTTCTCAAATTCTATTAAGCTATTATTTTTTTTCTGAATCATACTTCTATAGGCTTGTAAAGAAATTTGTATTTCCTTCCGTACACAAAAAGTGGTTAAAAGAAAAAGAAGCTAACTATGTAGATGCTATGAGTGATTTAAATTTACGTTTATGTGGAGATGGACAATATGACTCGCCTGGTTTCTCTGCCAAGTATGTGACGTATTCCATTATGAATTTAGCAACGAATAAAATGCTAGATTTTGTAATTGTACAAAGAGGAACTGTAGCTGGTGATATTGAAAGAGCTGCTTGTGAAAAAATAATAAGCACAATGAATGAGAAACTCCCTATTAAATTGTTCCTAACGGACAGACACTCAGGTTTAGAGCTTTAATGAAAAACCAAATTTTCACACATATACCATGAATTTGATGTTTGGCACCTTGCTAAATCTCTAATGAAAAATATTAACAATTTGCCGAAATCCTCCGTCATTCATGAATGGAAACAATCAATTTATAATCATTTGTGGTGGGCATCGTCTACGTGTGAGAATACTGCTAAAGGAGAAATTTACCTCAATTCTCAATCACATTGTTAACATTCATAGTTGGGAGGGTAATGAGAAATACCATTCATGTGCTCACGACGTGCTAAGTGCTGATAAAATTAAAAATACTAAATGGCTCAGTAAGCATTTGAAAGACTACCATGACCTATATGACATCATTATGAATACCAGATTTTTAAATGATATTATGCATCTCAATCATTTTTGTCACACAGGAAGTCTTGAATCCTATCATAGCGAACGTCTTAAATATGTACCAAATAGAACCCATTTTTCATTTGAAGGCATGTATTTACGGTCAATGATAGCAGCTCTTGACCACAACTTCCATCAAGGAAAAAGTGTCGGGGGCGGTTCAGTGGAATTTTCTAAATCATGTGGAGATTGGGTTTATAAGAGGAAGTACGACAAGAAAACATTTGAGTGGAGGCAAAATCTTGTAAAGAAAACTGTCAATGATGTTAATGAACACACATCTCTGAAGTGTCTGTATGTAATACCAGATGTCACTGACATAGCATGCAATATGGGTTCACTTAACAAAACCAAACCTTCAAAAGCGGAAATAAGAGAGAGGTACTTTTCTCGGATTGGATTAACTTTGTGAATGAAGAATGCAAACAAAGAAATTAATATGATAAGTTGAGGAGAGTTACGGTAGGAGAGAAGTGTAATTACAACAATGGATACTCAACAATAAAGAGTGCAAACATAAAACTAATATTATGTTGTGTTGGGGCTGTTCCGTGTGTAATGGTCCCTGTCCGACCCGAACTAGCCAGGTGATGTCACGACGCACTGCTATAGACCGCTACAACTCGGAAACGGTAAGTTGGATCGAGTTTTTATTTTCGCCATAGTAATGCACAATCAGATCTCTTGCTCATTTGTAAATAAAACATATATGTAACTTTTTAGTTCAGTTCCCCTTTAAGAACTGAAACATTCTAATTAACTCCCAAACTTAAGTTTGGAAGAAATAACAGGTTTAAGATCTCTTTTAGGAAAATGAAGACAATTCTCATTAATGTGTCTCAGTAATAAGGAAGAAAAAAGAATACAATGTTGGTATTTAAGAACCATATTAACTTTAATTTGAGAATAGAATGTTGTAACTCCGCCTTCTCAATATAAATTGATGTAAAATGTTAAAAATCAAATATGTTTCGGCCAATTTGTGGCCATCCTCAGTGAATAACTTAAATGAAAATTTAGAATTATAGCCCAGTCAAACCAACATGCAGGTTATGCAGCTATGTTGGTTTGATGTGGCTATGATCTCAATTTCCATTTGAATTATTCACTGATCATAAAGCCACATCATGATATTTCTAGACATTTTGATGAAATATCACACTCAAAACTGGTGTAACTTGTACCAGCAGTATGGTTATTGTTAGTGAAGAATTTGGATATTCTATGTTAATCTCAAGTGGTGATCGTTCTTTACCCATATAAGCAACTTCTATCAGTAAAGCTATAGGCATATAACATTTAATCATAATTGGTTTAGGGATGTGGAGGATACAATTTATAAAACAAGATGTTTTTAATGGAAGAAAGTACAGTGAGTCCCATGCAAGATTTGGCCAATGACGTGGGTTTCTGCATCGGTGCGGACACAGCTCCAACTCCCGGGCGATCGGGTGAAATATCTACACTAATAAAGCTGCGATCGGTGTAATGATTCAGTTTCTCATATTTACAGTTAAATTTACAATGAAAATAACCACGTACCTTATCAGAAGAGATGTTAGAAATGTCCTCCTCTCGAATACGTACAACACTGGCACCTTTTTAGAGAATTTTCTTTCACGCGCATAAGTTCAGCTTCCGAGATAGAGTTAACTTCTCTTGTGATACTGTCTTTAAGTTCTTCTAACAATAGCCTATGTGACTATTATTTATGGGGAACTTGAAAAATAAATTGCATAGGTCAATTCCTCACACATTAGAACATTAGAAGAGAAATTAACTCTATCTCGGGAGCTGAACTTACATGCGTGAAAGAAAATTTTCCAAAAAAGGTGCCAGTGTTGTGCGTATGCAAGAGGAGAACATTGCTAACATCTCTTGTGATGAGGTACGTGGTTATTTTAATTGTAATTTTAACTGTAAATGTGAGAACCTGAATCATTACACCGATCACGGCTTTATTAGCGTAGATATTTCACCCGTTTGCTCGGGAGTTGGAGCTGTGCCCGCCACGACACAGAAACCCGCGTCATTGGCCAACTCTTGCGTGGGACTCACTGTATATTGTTCCAGTTTAAATGAAGAACAGTGTGATTTAAAACAGAGGGATGTGATTTTGGTCCTTCTCTTCAAAACCAATTTATAACTATGGACAAAACTGGTAACAGTACTTGTTTATACATAATAAACAAGTTTTACATCTTGACAAGGGAAAATAAATACTGGGGCAGATGTTTAAAAAAGAAGACTGTCCCAACCAAATTGGGATAAATGGTCACTTTACAGTAGAGGACTTTTAACTTTGTGTTAATCTTAATTTGGCTTGAAAAATAAGTCAATGCCATGACAAGCACGGAATATTTAAGACAGATAGAAGCCAGATTACAACAGTCAAAAATATACATTCCAGGCATCACAGAACACCCTGGTTTTTTGTATTGTTCTTAACTCAGTGTCACCTTTCTAAGTAATTAATAATATTAAATAAGTATTCAGTTATACAATTAGAGATTTAAAATATTTGTTACAATATTAGCTGATACATGAGGGCTGTTTAAAGTAATGTCAACATTTTATCAGTTGAAAATTGTAAGTTGAACAATTTAAGTATAAATTGCTGATGTTAAAGGATTGATATTCTACATAAATAATTAATTAGGTATATAAGGATAATGCGCTGTACATAATTATTCTGTATCCTAATAATGAATAATTAAAATTCAGAATAATATCTACTAACATTTTTTCTGTATAGTTTGAGACAGATTAGACATAAAAAGCATGAGTAATTCCAAATGCAATGCTGTATCATAGCATATATATCATAGCATACTTATTACAAGAATATTTGTCCTCCTACCTTGTGAGACAAATTAGTTTCATATTAGAACAAGAAAAGTAAATTTCAATAACAATATCATTGAGGCTTATAGCCTGTGAAGAACTTATCAATTACTGGTACTTGTTTACTCCAGCTTCAATTCTTAGGTTTAAAGGTGTATAGAACAGCAAATATTTTTATAAACTAATGGACAGTGGTTACCATCTAAAAAATAGGGAGAGTGAAGAGTTATATTTCATACATAATAAGAGTATTCTTACTTGGCTTCAGTTTTCAAAACTTATAAGAAATAAAACAAAATCACTTAGTCCTTTCGGCCAGCACACTATTCTTACAGTACAATATTACATTCGGTAGGGTTGCCATAATTCAAAAGTGAAAACCAGGACATCATTTATCTGATTGAAATACCTGATACAGTAATAGAATTTACTGTCATTGTCAATTCATTAGGTTTAAGTTTTGTTTGAACTTCATCCTTAAAATCAAAACAATAGACCAGAACAGGAAACATCTCCAAAATATGATGCCTAATTAATAGCATATGGACTGAGATGATTGGTTACTATTGTACCATATACAAATACAGGGATATAAAGAGTACCTGGTAGCTAATTAAGCTGGCTGACTTTTAAAATTTGTAAATCAAAACAGAATTTGGATTTTTAATCTTTCCAGTCTGAGATGTTCTTACACTACAAACTTGCTGATTATTCATGAAATCCTGTTTCATATGGCAACCCTAACATTCAGTGAAATCCATGACACAACGCAGGTCTTACATGAATGTAATTTTTCCTCTGAACTCCTAGAACTGTGAAGTAAGAAAACTGTGAAGACAATATTAACTATGGAGAAAAGGAGCACCTAAAGCACACAGAAAACTTAAAAGGCATATCAGAGGAGCAGGCGTTGTAACACCACTTAATATTTTGCAATTTGAGATAGTATGAACCATGTCATTGGCTGATGTTTTCTATAACTCCACCCTATATGACTTTATATTTTGCATCTAATTTAGCACATATGAATTATATTTTTTTGCATAACATGGTGCAAGTTTACTCTTCGTTTTGGAGATCAGGAATTCAAGTTCAATGTGGACTTTTCAGGCTACAAAATCTTACTTTAAGCCATGACTTAGTTGTAATTCCATTTAAATAGTAAATTCAGCTACTATGATATCAACTTCAGTAGTCGTATACACCCACATAAGCGGGATCTTTTGAAATCTGATCATAGAAATTATATTTTTTGGTATAAATCAGTAAGTTTGAAATTTTACACTATTCCTTACTTGCATTCAGCTTTTTAGATGCTTAAAATACCATTATTAATTATCCTACCCCCTTAATTTACTTACGCTATATTCCCCACTATGATTACTGGAATTTACTATTTTATTCCTTTTTCATATTTAATTAATTTTAATGAAGTGCCATAGCAAGAGCATTCCATTATATAAATGGTTTGAACTTTTCTTGGCGAATACTATGTAAAAGTTCTTCACAGGCTTCACAGCCAAGTCGAGGTTTTAAAAAACTCTGAGCTTTCGGACTCCATCTCTGAGTCCATCTTCTGGGAAACTGGACGTCCGCCTTCTCCTTTGAGTAGGTGAATTTTGAACAAATCTTTTCTGATGCTGCCATTGGCTGGAACTCACCAACTGCTCCGGCCTATATATACAGGCCTTCCGCCTTCTCTCTCTACCAGTTTCCCAGAAGATGGACTCAGAGATAGAGTCCGAAAGCTCGGAGTTTTTTAAAACCTTGACTTGGCTGTTAGCCCATGAAGAACTTTTACATAGTATTCCATTATATTTGACTTCTGACTGTTATAGGCATTTCCCCTTATATCAGATACTTAACGGCTTTAACAGAAATATTTCATATTATAGAAGCCACATTTCATTTAAACAATTAACTGCCCACTGCAAGGTGCTTTTAGGCCAATCTATATTAATAAAAATGAATTTACAGAAGGGTTGTTGCCGCATCACTTGAGAACGGCTCGACCGATTTGCCTGATTTTTGTTTTGTTGTGATCGTAATTGTCTGGAGAAGGTTTGTATGAAAGAAAATTTTTGGAAAATCTACGGGAAAAGTCGGAAATGTGATGAAATGAGGCAAAGTTAGACAAAGTTAGAGAGTTCGGCTGTCAATTGTTTACATAAAAAAAAGATTAAAAAATTGAAGTGTGACAAAAGAAGTGTGACATTCACAGTTTGAGAGTTCCACTTTCACATGTTTTCATAACGAAACAAACAAAAACAAAAGTGAGTTTTGCAACCAAACCAAATCGAAAGTGTGTTATCCATTCATTTTGAGAATGCAAGTCCGTGTAAACAAATGCACGTGATTTGAACCACACCACACATCATGCTACAAGACAATATAGTGCGGTATTAGATTTTATTTTTATAACAGTAAAAGCTCATAAAATGTGACGAAAATTTTTAAGATAACAATATCAACTTATTGCAAATGTTTCAATGTATTGCGAAACGTGGCATTCGTGATATAACCCTTCAGTTTGCGAGAGTCATTGTTGTGAATAATGTAAACATACAAATTTCAGTGAACAGTGAAACATGGTGTTTATAATTTATAACCCAGTCTGTGAGAAGCATTAAATATAATGACTGAAATTCAACCAGGCCCAAGTGGCATAATTAAAAATAAGAGAGGTAAATCTTTGCGAAGTGGACAGAAGGAAATTATATTGAATGTGTTTAATGGGTTTAAAAAATATATATCCAGCACTTGCAATTGAGGACGTTGTAAAATTGACATCTGAATTCACCGGTATATGTACCAGAAGTATCTGGAAAGTGCGTAGTGAATACAGAGACTCTGGTGTAGTGAAAACTCCCCCAAGAAAGGCTGAAAAGCTGTATAGTGTTTTAGATAACATTGATGACTTTGTGAAAAGTGCTATTCGAGCAAAAGTTCATCAATTCTTTTTTGATAACATACCTCCAACTGTGGATAAACTTCTTTGTGCTGTCAATGAGGACTCAAACCTACCTAATTTTAAAAGAACAACAATTTATAAGTTATTGTTGGACATTGGAATGAAATATGTGAAAAGAAGTGAGGTTAATGTTAAAGTAGATCGTGATGATATTGTACTTTGGAGAAGACGATATCTTAGAGCTGTACGGCAATACCAAGCAGAGGGTCGAAAGTTTTATTACTTAGGCGAGACATGGGTAAATGCAGGACACACCATCCCTAAAATTTGGCATGACACTACTGTTGAATCAAAGGAAAAAGCTTTTAGGGCAGGATTAAGTCAAGGTTTAAAAAATCCTATGGGTAAGGGGAAACGCCTAATAGTTACGCATATAGGTAGTGAAACAGGCTTCGTTGTATTGAGTCAAAGAAAACAGGTGAGTACCACGAAGACATGAATGGAGAGGTATTCCGTAACTGGTTTGCTAATGTTTTGCCGAAACTTGAACCCAACAGTTCAATAGTTATGGACAATGCATCATACCACAGTGTGAAACTCTATCGGCGTCCAAATACTTCTTGGCGTAAACAAGATATTGTGGAACGCCTACAAGAAAAGAATGTAACATTTAATGATAAAAGTGTTAAGGCAGAGTTAGTGATCTTAGCACAGGAATTCGCGGACAAAGATGAAAATAAATATGTGGTTGATGATATGGCAAATAAAGTACTGAGGTTGCCCCCTTATCATAGGAATTTGAATCCAATTGAACTGGTATGGAGTTTTATCAAAGGGTTTGTGGTCAGAAATAACAAAACTTTTAAATTATGCGATGTTAGGAAACGGTATGACAGAGCAGTATTGATGGTGACGCCAGAAATGTGGCAAAAGGAAATCAAGCATGTAGTGGCTATATCTAGCGTTTTCTGAGGAAATAGTTTAAGTGTGATAAGTCGTTCCTCCTCATTTCAAGTTCTATGTAGGCCTACAGATCGAAAGTCCTTCATAAGTTAATTTCAAATTACAAAATAAAAACCCGGGCGACGCCGGGCTTTTTAAGCTATCTATATTAATAAAAATGAATTTACAAAAGGGTTGTTGCCACATCACTTGAGAACGGCTCGACCGATTTGGCTGATTCTTTTTTGTTGTGTTCGTAATTGTCACGACAAGGTTTGTGTGAAAGAAAAGTTTTGGAAAATCCACGGGAAAAGTCGGAAATGTGAAATGAGGCAAACTTAGAGAGTTCTGATATCAATTGTTTACATAACGAAAGTATTGTTTACGATGTTTACATAGGGCTTTGGATACTATATTATAATACTGGGCTTTAACAAATGCTGATACTATCAAAGTATTTAATACATAATTGTAAAAATAATTCTTGACGAATAAAATCCACGAAAATAAAGCAGTCACATAACTTTCTCTACCCTCAACATGGAAAATATCATTTTCTCACTTCACATTTTGATGTAGAATAAGCGATCGTATTAAGTGTGTGCCAGTGAGTAAGTTATGCTATATCGGAAGTCGGTAACAAATCCTATCCACTGATACGTCACTCATAGCTGTATGCTTTGTATTAGTTGAGAATTAGGCCTAGGGATGTTTATCAGAGGCCTTAAGGATCTAAAAGAAGACAAAATGGGATGGAACATTTTCAGTCCTACGCGCGCAGTATATTATGTCCCAGGTTTTTGGGAAGGAAAGTATGAAAGTGATATTTAATTATTTTTTTTTACTTCAGCCCGAAACGGTTGTATGGTAATATGAGAGTGAGAAATACAATTTTCTGTCAAGACAATACAATCTTATGTAACCGGAATTTCTTTTTCTTCTTATTTGCACTCCTCCCAGGCATGGTGTGTAGAAGCAATGGAATGCAACATTCGACATCCTCTATGAGCCATAAAAAGATATATCTAGCGTTTTCTGAGGGAATAGTCTGAGTGTCATATGTCCTTCTTCCTCATTTCTAATTCTACATACATATTATGTAAGGACCTAAAGTTTCAACATCGAAAGTCCTCCATAAGTTAATTTCATATTACAAAATACAAAACCCGGGCGACGCCGGGCCACTTATGCTAGTAATTAATATTAATATTCAAATTATATCCATTGATTTAACTTGTTCATCACTAAATCCAGTATTCATAATGCACTCACCAACATGTTCTTCTGTCTATATGATGGATAAGTTTTACATAAAGCCTTAATTATTACGCACTTCTCAGTATGCCAGTTCACCCTGGAGCCTGCTTTGAAGTTAAGCCAAGTTCAACTATGTGACAAGACTGTAAGTAATATTATTGCATCTACAGAAGAAGTACATCTTTATAAAGTCAGTGAAACAAATGATCTACTTTGAAAAGTGAATATTGAATAAATCCCTGTGGCAATTTACAGTTTTATAAAGGTAGGCATAATAAAAAGATGAAGCATTGTGTATTACATTAACACGTAGATGCAACATTATCATTATTACTTTGAGTACAAAGTATAATGGAACATTGTTACTAACGTACTGGTGAATGACAACATACTAGGTTTCACACTACATCAATAAATTGCTGCCACATTTCAATTGATTGTTTCCATGAATTGACATGATATAGGATTCATGTGTAACTCCACTGACAACTGGAAAAGCGACCTGCAACTGTGATTCTCTGAGACCGTTCATTGCATGGTGAAAAAAAGAAGGAAAGTTCAAGTGCAAAACCTACATTCCATCATTCATAATAAATTATTCTAGTGCTAAATCTATTTTCCTGAGAATTTCCCCGAAAAGATACAAACCACCGCCCAATGACAGGAGACAACTTCTCACTGTATTGCATGTGCTCCTTTTCTCCTATCTTCACAACTTATGAAAAGTGAATAGCCCCTTTGAATGATCAGAATGAAAACTAAAGGACATAATATGCTGTTCAGTGGGTTCTGTTGCATACAGTGTATTTTGTGATGTATGACTGTTAAATGTAGGCTAAACAAAGGAGTGAAATGTAATAATATCAAATGTAGTATAAAATAACTTACTCTGAGTAATATCCCCTAAAATATTAGGAGTTTAACAGTGAAAGCACCAAAAAATCAGGGTCTTGTCTATCACCCATATAAGGATTTGTGGAAAAAGCTGTGGTTAGGCAAACAGCCCCAAAGCCTCCATAATTATAGTCCGTACACACTAAGAACCAAATCTAAAGTTAAAAAAAATAAAAATAAATAAATAAATCTCACTCTAGCACATTACTCGTATTACCTAAAAGTGAGACAAGCGTATTGGTTTTTCTTTACTTTAGGGTTGGTTCTTAGAATGGATGGACTATAGAAGATGAAGACGAAGACGAAGAAGACAAATGTCAATGTAATAAATATTACTATTAGAGAGAAAACCATACCTTGCACTACATTGTCTACAATGCCATTCAACATGCCCCGCACCATATCACGATGACTCATCTCAGATTCAGCACCTTGTTCATTGTGGACATCACCCGTTTTCTTTTCAATCCTTCCTTCTTTTCCATCATCTGAGACTTGCTGGTCAGGTGGTTTAGTTTCGTTTTGATGCGCATTTGCTGTTTCAGAATTTTCTTTTCCCTTGTTGTTGATGTCATCGGCCTGAAAATAAATCAATTAATGTTAAAGACATGTACTTTTTTTATTTATTTAATATAATATATATATACAACCCCACCTGTGGAAGTTTAGAGACCATAAAGAAATATTTTCTCCAGGATCCCAATGTCCTCTTTTGAGGAAAAGTCGTATCTATGAAAGGGTGCATCATTTTACACAATTATTTTTATTGTGGTTTTTGATAACCTCTTAACATATTTTTAGCAAAATTTATGTAAATCAGGAACATCAAATAATTTGGGATTTAATGGAAGGTGGTCATCAGAACCATATGAAATAAAAAGATTAGAGTGACTTCCACCTTCCCAATTGTTATGCATACAGGAAAACCCCCTTTTTACACTTTTCAGGGGACTGATGCAAAAAAGTGTAAATGGCAGGAAGTGTAAAAGCTGTAATGCTATATATTGCAAAATGTAATACATGAAAATAAACATAGGTACCTATGCACACTTACATTATCTATATATATCTATATATATCTATATATATGGTGCTCAATATATAATATTTCCCTTGTAGCATCACACATATTAAATTAATAAATAATTGCTCCGACTATTCAATAGATTTAGATGGTATTCAAAGTTGACACAGAGAGTGCAAGCTCTTTTGCCAATTGAACACGTGTTCCGACATGTGAATCAATACAACGTAAAATTTCCTACTTTTCTTGCGAAGAAATGCATTTTCTATTGTTTTTCTTCAACTCCATGATACCATAAAAAATCATGCAACACAAAAACACTGGTGTTGCTTCAAATCACGATGATGAGTTATGCTATCTGAATAACTGCAATATAATAAAATGCAGTAAATCTCACCCGCACAAAAGAAACCAACTTCACTTAGACCATGTCTAAAAGAGTTGGCAACATAGCGGAAAATTTAGATAAGTGAAAGCAATTCTTCTTCAAAAACCAATGCTGCCAACTAGGAAAATATGTAAATGGCAGGAAATACAACTGTTTGAAAGTTGTTAATGGCAGGAACGCTATGTATTGTCAGTACAGGATAAAAGACGGGACCAGTGGAAAATGATGTAAAT
This sequence comes from Ectobius pallidus, assembly GCA_964059195.1. Taxonomy (NCBI): domain Eukaryota; kingdom Metazoa; phylum Arthropoda; class Insecta; order Blattodea; family Ectobiidae; genus Ectobius; species Ectobius pallidus. Next base: position 108,448,062 of record CAXKWD010000003.1, on the reverse strand, counting down.
GGAGGGAAATGTAAATGACAGGAATGTAAAAAGAGGGTTTTACTGTATATGCAATTTATTTTGTTTTAAAATTGTAAGATAATATATTGATAAAACTGTCTTTAACAGATTGATCTTGGTAGGCTGTATCTTCTGGCAACCTCGGACAGGGCAGCTATAATTATTATTTTTTTTTTTCTTAAAGTATATTTAGGAAACACACATACAACATTAATATCATAACACATGTTGTGCGCGGAAACTTTTTAAATAAATATATTTTTGGTATATTATTTTTTCAGACAAACGGTAGCATTTTTAACTTTATTCAGTAGTTATATTTTTTTTTTTATATAATCAAAAAGGGTGCATAGGCTATTAGGAACACTAAAAAAATCAAAATGAATGTTTATGGTACCAGCAACCTATAAATCTGACAACACTAGACAGGTTTAATTAAATCCGACAATTAAAATTATTACCCCATATACAGTTAAACTGAGCAGGATGTCCGACAGATCACATCATTTTGTCATGTTGCTTCAATGATATATTTGTGTCCAGGTTTAGTGAGAACAGTATGCATATGTGTCATGTAAAATAATATCAACAGATGAATTAGCTAGAATAACTCCTGTGGAATAGGACTAAACAAATCTGGAACTGTTTAAGCAGAAGTACAGTAATGCATAGTAGACATCTGTTCCTATTAGGTTTGCTCCCAAAGCAAACCCATGACTGCATGAGGATTTGTTGTACTGCGCATGTCCAATTCATTAACTTATCTGTGATTTTGAACTTTGGGAACGGTTAGAAGCATGCATAATTGATAGTTTCTACTTTTAATTGACATGAGATATTGTTCAATATTTACAAATACTGTGAACATTAATATGAAATAAATTTACAGACCATTAATAATTTACAAATAAAGAGCAATCTTAACAAAATTCATGTAGCCTAATTTATACTTCTTATGCCATTAATTATTTAAATTCTACAATGCATTTTGTAGCATTTAATGTGAACTTTGCAGTAAAATTTAATCAAAATCTGATGTGAATGATGAGTTTCGTAGTACTTATGTATAATGCAAGACTTTTTATACCTTGATGATGATGAAGTGTTCGGCCCGGAGGCCGGTCCTGACCGAATCTCATGGGTACTTGTTTCATAATTTTTATAGCTTTTTTCTGAAGTCTAAACAATTCCAAGAGATCTGCTACACATGCCCCACACAGCAATGCCATATTGAATTTGGGAGTGAATGTGGGCAAATATATTGTTCCCAAGACTTCTATTGAGGTTATGTTTCTCAAGATTCTCAATGCATATAAATAGTGATTTACTTTTGCTGCAACTTTTTCAATATGTACATTGTAGAATCAACCCAGACTCCAAGGAATTTTGTACACTGGACCTCAGATATGTTTTGGTTATATACCTGCAAGTGCATTGTAATTTCAGAATTGAAATGGCTAAACATTATAAAGACAGTTTTACTTACATTTCAGCTGTAACTTGTTGCCTTCAAGCCAGCTCTGGAGACAGGCATTGTTTACATTTATTTTGTCCAGAAGTTTGCTTCTACTTTCGTAGAAGTTTGTTAGATAACTGTCCACTTCACGATTATACTTGTACTCATATTTATCATATTTCTAGAAATAAACTGAGTTTATATAAAAATTCTATAGTTTCTAAAAATATAACACACTCAAATTTCTCCGTTTTTAGTGTCCTAAAGAAAATAAATACATTTAGTACATAGAAAAATACACCTGTACCGTTCACGGTGAGAGGGGGACTTTTAAAATGTTTTCATGATACTGCCATAAACAAAATTGTACTCATCAGATTAGAATAGAATATGTATTTCCCAAGTAAGAATAAGCTTGAAAAATTTTATGTCATAACCGGGATTTGAACACGGATCTTCAGCTTAACGCGCTGATGCTCTACCATTGAGCTACCATGACAACATGCCAGTCTGACATCAAATTCCTCAACTGATTCAGAAGACAAGGCAAACCACGCAAATTTCCCTTTAACATGTTACACATGCAATATGCATCATCATTATAAACTATATTTTGAGAAACTTTTAATTATCTTTCATTATTCATACATATATAGCCTATGTTTATACACCATGTGCAACTTGCAAGTTTCGTGGAGGGAGGAGTCAAGTATGTGAAAATACGAGTTGTGGTTACTGCACATGTCCCTGATAGGAAATTCATGGTAGAGCCTGCAAAATTTTCTTATAGGTAACTTAGTACATAAACTGCCTGTGAGAACACACGGAACAGAAGACTGAAAATCAGAATTAATGAATTCTTGCTTTGGGAATGTGTATGGAGAAAGAGCGCATGTGCAAACAATGTGTCATGGTTTCTGATTGCTTTGGGAACAAACCTATTGTAATCAGGTCAAGAAGGGTGCAGGAATCCTACATGCTAGGAATGTGCTCTTTAGGACACGAATTCATAACTGCAAAGATAAAGGCTATTTCTAATTCCCTAGTTATTTACCTATACAGAGGTACCTCGAGATACGAGTGCCCTAACATACGAGTTATTTGAGATACGAGCTGTCGAGCGAGCGAAGTTTTGTTTTGAAATACGAGCGACATTTGAGATACGAGGAACGGCCAGTTGCGACGCTGCACACGGCCCACCAGTTTACTGCGCCTGCGCGTCTCGCGCATTATCCCACGTATTCCCCCAGTGTGCTTGTTTACCTCGCTGTCGAAGCATCTTTGCTAAGTTTTTCTAGGGCTTTGCGCTTTTTGTGCATTTACATACTTTATCACATTTCATTTTATAACCATGGGTCCGAAGAAAGTGTAACAAATATGTATGTACACTTTATAAAACCAGTTTTTTTTGCTTTACATTCACTTTTATTATGTTTTTATACAATATTTGTCATTTATAAATGCATTTTTCTTATTCAAAAACACGTAACAAAAACAAGTGGGGGTAGCATTTTTGGGGCTGGAATTAATTTCAATGGGGAAAATTGCTTTGAGATACGAGCAAATTGACATATGAGCAAAGTTACGGAACGAATTAAACTCGTATCTCGAGGTATCACTGTATAAGGAAATATCTCAGTACGACTATATTTTTAATATTTTTTAGTAGCCTACTGGTACTTATTAATTTATTAATAATAAATAGCAATATATTATAACTTACTGCTTGATTTTCCATGCGTGTGAAAATGACATTAAGCATCTGTGTTAATGTTGCACGAGCTGTGGTTTGGTTGATAAGATTCTTGCTGGCTAGGTAGATGTTGTAGCATGTCCGTACTGCCAGGAGAACTGTACCCTCATGTACTTCCACATGCTGACTTGTTACAACAGTCAAAAGTGCCTAGAAAACAATAATGAGCATTGGAGTTCAAACTTGATTACAGTACAGTAAAATACAAGAATATAGTATATTGCGATACAAGTGCTGTAAGCGGTGCATACGGATCGAGGAAAGAGTTTGAAAAAACGAGGCGCTTCCGCCAAGTTTTTTCAATTTCCGAGATCCGTTATGAGCTTACAGCACGAGTATTGCATGCTATTTTTTGCACGATGAATATTTATATCAATTTATTTATATTAATTGAGATATTAGCTGAAAATATTATGTTTATACACTATTGAAGATGGATGTTATATTTCAGAAAGTGATTCGCATATGTTGGTTGCTATGGGGACCGTATATTTGTCCTGTTAAAGTCGCCACAAACTGGGGGGCCTTGGTTCCGGTCTTATATAAAGGCTTATATTATGATGGTTTTACTTACGGCACTTGTGCTTTTTGTAATTTTTACCGCATAGAGATTTCTTTCATTTTCATAGCAACCAGATTGCGTGCAGGAATGTCAAGTTACGATCCACGGCAACAATATTCGTAAGTACCACTACTCTCTTCTAACAGTATGTAAACATTATTTATGGGGAAACTTGAAAAATAAAGTGTATAGGTCAATTTCCCATACATTAGGAGAACTTAAAGACAATATCACAAGAGAAATTAATTTTATCTCGGAAGCTGAACATATGTGAATGAAAGAAAATTTCCTAAAAAGGTGCCAGTATTGTGTGGATGCAAGAGGAGGGCATTTCCAACAACTCTTGTGATGAGGTATGTGTTTATTTTCATTGTAATTTTAACTGTAAATGTGAGAACCTGAATCATTACACCGATCGCGGCTTTATTAGCGTAGATATTTCACCCAATCGCTCAGGAGTTGGAGCTGTGCCCGCCGCGGCGCAGGAACCCGCATCGTTGGCCAACTCTTGCGTGGGACTCACTGTACATAATCTAAGGCAAAGAATATTTAGGTTAAAGTCGGAATGTGACATAAAAACTTACGAATTCAATCAGCATTTTAGGTTAATGTTCAATTAATTTCATGTGGTACTAGATACCACTGTTCCAAAGCTGCAATTAATTGTGTTTTAGCATTGAAGCAACAAGAAGCTACAAACACTTCTATATTGGTTAAAATATGGAATCCAGTTTCATGCAATTGCTGACATGCATGCGGTTTCTAAAGCCTCTGTTAGCCATGCTGTTCGAAATATTGATGATAAACCAATAGGCACCAGCCAAATATTTTATATTTCTGACCATGTTTCTTTTGCATGTATCTTTAAAACTGTTTATTTTCGATCATACGTACCTTGTGTATGGAACTGTGCTATAGGTCATTTATTGCATCTGCAAGAAACTCCAAAGAAGGCTATCAGGATTGTGGAGTTCTCCCAAGAATGCAATATAACCTGTATTTATAAAGTCTGGGATCTTAACTTTGATATTAACGTTCATCTTAGACTGTCTAGACTGTTTTAAAGTTTTAATCTTATTATTTGTCTAGTTCATGTTAAGTATTAATAGTTATAAACTGTGTGCAGCAGTTCTTAACTACCCCACAAGTGTCTATTCCAACATAAGCTATCATTTTTAGGCATATGGAAATGAACTAAAACACAGATTCGTTATTTTAATAATAGCATTAAATTGGTGGCTTTGTCTTCCCAGTGAATTTAAATTATTTCAGTGCCTGTATTTATAAGGACGGTCAGATGAATGTTGATATTAAACCCCCTTTACAGTCATGATCTCTTTGACAGCAGAAAATTTAAATTGGCTAATAGTAGAAATAAATTATTAACTTTTTAAAGCTTTCATTCATTTTACTATGACATCGCCATAAATTATAAAGATGTATTGGCCACTGATTTATTGAGACCATTTCGTGTCATAACAGTAACCATGGCCTCCTGTAATACTGAATGTCAAGCTATAGTTTTTTTTACCAGACAACCTACTAGAGTAAAATATTTACTAAGGTTATGAAAATTATATGAAACCAAAAAACTAACTCTGGTAGAATTATATAAATTTACTATAGTAAGCTACTAGAGTATTTTACTACAGTTTTATGAAACAGGCCCCTGTATAAGATTTTTATGCCTCCTATTGTACATTCATAAAATAATTTTTCATATCTGATGACGTTGGTTTGGATATTCAAATATAGCCATAAAATATTAGTGTTATGTTAAATATATTACACACGTTTATACATCAAAGTAGCCTAAAAACTGCTGAGTAATTAATTTTAAAATATAAAACCATTAAAATATACTGATTATACGTTGTATAGGCCTACCATAATTAGTTAAATGATCTAAAACTAGGTATGTCTTTGTATAAGCTAATAAACATGTATACAATTTTTGGTGAAATTATTCAGCAATAGTCAATGATATTAATTAGTATGTGTATAATCTGTAGCAAGACAGTTGTGAATTACTTGTAGCCTTATTAAGCAGTATAAAATTTTTCCTGTTTTCTTCAGCAATAATCAATGATATAATTATATGTAGATATACTGGAGTTGAAAGTTGTGAGTTGCCTTGTGGATCTAATATTAGCTCTTGTTGATTATGGCTTGATGTAGTATTCATTACAGGGCATGTCCATGAGAATCAGGATAAAATCCTTAATTTTTAAAATTTTTATTTTTTTAACAAGAATACTGTTTTCAGAAGGTAAAAGTTTGAGAGAATGTAGGTAGCATTAAATTTCTTGGATTACACCCTGCATTTATTTTTAATTTGAGAGGGAATCCCACTATTCTGATGGCAGACCTAATGTCTTCATTTTAGGTCTGTTTTCCAATGGTTTTTGTGCTTGTGTATTAATATATAGAAAATACAAAATTATTGGAAAATATTATCAACATATTAGGGAAGTAAACATATTATTCAAATTGTAATTATTTCTTATATTATGCCTTTTATTAAGACTTCAAAAGTACATAGCACCTTGTAACGTGAGTTACCAGAAACATTGAAAAGTTGTTAACTTATTACGGTTTTCAATTTAGTTTATAGAAACAAAAAATTAATTTCATTTCATACTTGTTGATTAAAAAACACTAGCATTGATTTTGAGTTTCCATGCATAACCTAGAAGTCATAATTTTATTTTCAATTTGTGTAACGTGAGTTACCATTGATGCTTCCTAGCACAGTCAAGTACAAACTTTAACTTAAAAGTAGAAAATACAACCAGCTTTTCATTAATACAGCAGGCAGGTTGATACCTAATTTGTAGGTAACATTGTCTCCATAAGTACTTTTCATTAAAATTTTAAATTTTGGACTTTTGGATTATTTTTCAGTCATGCCTTTATCTGCAGAAGAAAAAATTAAAAGTCAGAGTCAGAAGTTAAAGGATGAGGAAAATTATCTACAATAATGAGAGGAAATGTTTGTTTCTGTCTATGCGTGATGTTTTAATTATTTAGTTCTTAATTTTTAATTTTTGAATTAATTACCGTGGCCAAAGCTGCAGGCACCTGCTAGTGAAGAATATAAGAAAGTGTTGAATTCAATGTTCTGTTCAAAACAGATGAAAAAGAACAGCTTTCATTAATTTCAAACAGAAAATTGAGATTTTGCTTGTTCCTAAAGATAAAATGAAAGGAAATCGAATTCAGTAAGGGAACTGGTATTTTTAGAATTGCAGGAAATAACTTAAGTTAGTTTAAATTAAACATGTTTCTAGGAAAAAATTATTTTTTTTTTTCTATTTACTACTAGAGAAATGTAGATTACATGTTTAAAAATGTTTGATTATTTTACAAGCAAACGGTTTTGATTTAGTGTATAGTGGACAAATTGTAATGTGAGTTACCAACAGGCATTCTTTTATGTCAGATAAACTGTATTTAATTTTGTTAAATTACAAATTGTTCTAATATTCATATTTCCAACATGATAACCTACCAGTACAGCAAAACATGTATTTATTGAGCCAATAAAAGAGCAGAAAATGCTTACTGAAATCTGAGTTTCAAATACCATGTCCAATTTCTGTAACGTGAGTTACCAACGTTTGAATCTCAATAATCTTTGCATTTGTGATCCAGAATTTACACAAAGCATGCAACATGTGCTCCATTTATTAGAGGTTTCACTCATGCATTTTTGGCTGCTTAGGTATTTTCTGGAAATTATTTAATAAGAGTTTAACAAGTAAAAATAAGTCAATTTGTAACGTGAGTTACCATGGACATGCCCTACATCAAATTGAACTTTCTGGCGTCTTTCTCATAAGGATATGCGCATTTCATTCATATTCGATCATCATCAGTCCTTTTTAAGACTTGCAGGTCCAATATGTCTGAGTAAATCTATGATACTGACCTTTACTATTTGAAGGGTACAGGGGAAGAAGTAAATCAAAGTTTTGCAGGAAACAATTTTTAAAGTTTGAGTGCTCCAAACGCAGATGTATGAAATTAATTATGAATACATTTTCATTCTGTAGTAACAATAATGCGTTTTGTACACGTGGTGTGAATATCAAGTTCTGAAATTAACTTAATCATGTAAAAAAATCGTAAAATGCGATAAAAGTCCAACGGTACATGGGGAAGAAGGCAGAATGTCAGTAAATGAAAGTTTTGCAGGATACGATTTTTAAAGTTTGAGTACTCTAAACCCAGATGTATGAAATCAATTATGAATACATTTTAATTCTGTAGTAACAATAATGCGTTTTGTACACGTGGTGTGAATATCAAGTTCTGAAATTAACTCAAACAGGTAAAAAAATTAAATGCAATGAAATGCACAAACATTTTGAAGTAGTAGGTGAAAAAGTATAGTTATGTTTTAGGCCTATGTGGTCATTGCCTACATTTTTACATAACTTTTAAGTTATTAAAAAAAGCAATGAAACATTATTACATTATGAGACATTAATTATTCCTTATGAGGAAGTGACTAATAATAAAATTGGTATATCGCACAATGTGCATTGATAGTTTAATTTTCGCAGAACTTTGTTAGCGAGGTACCACGTCAATTACAATTCAGTGCGTGATAAGTTACCTGTCACACAGTTGTCCACATAATACGCACTGACACTGGATACCTGGTTCGTGATATTTCTTCACTGAGCAGATCTTATAATGGAACCCGTGAACTGCGAATCGGGTGGCTATGTGGAAGTACTAATAATAAGTAATATGAAAACTTATTACTGTTTGGGTAATTCAATGGGAAGTGACTAATAGAACATCTGAGCTGTGTAGAACAACATATATGGTTTAGCCTACATCTGCGTACTTCTCCTTTGAAAGTGGGATAAAATCTAAAACAAAATAAACGCAATGCAGGTAATAATTAAGTTTATAAAAATGATAGGAGTAGAAAAGATTTTTTCCTTAAAATTTTAGGAATTACTGATTTTTGTGCACCAAAAAACGAAAAAAATATTTCTACATGTAAACAAACATGGGTTGTGTCGTTAGTAAAATAGAAACACTTAGGCACATAAAATCGAAGGCAATGATTAATTTTTAATATCATTACTAGGGTTCGATTTTTAGATTTTATAAGCCCTGTGGTTAGTTTTTTAAACATATTAAAATAGTTAATGATGGAATCTGGATCAATGTAACATTACACCACCTAGAAATTAACGCTCCAAACTGACACGTCATTTTCCTGTCGGCATTTCTATTTGCTGTCTGTCGGATTATATTATTGTTTATTGAGGGCAAACAGTAGTTTGCACTTTCAAATCCAAGCAGATGGCAGACTCTGTTGCCGAATTAATCTAATAATAATAGTAATATAATACGAAATTTAAGCTTTTCTTTGGTCTCATTTCCGACTGACATTTGGCAACGTTTTGTAAATACACTTCAGCACGCGACTATTGATGAGTATGTCCTTCTTGCATTAAAGAAACATTTCAAGCCCGCACCGGTGCAGTGCCTCGGACGAGGATAGCATTAGAGGACAGTGAGTGCCATTCTCTCCTGACTCGCCGCCTTATTTCGCTGTGATGCATGGACATTCCGCCTTCATTCCCTGTACGGTGAAATTTAAACTGCTATTTTCTCCTTACCTTACACTTTTTTCACCGGTTTCAAAAGCAACACTAAAAGAGTGCTCAGTCAGCTACCATATGGGCTTGATAACAAAATTTCCAATTTTTCTTGTCATTCCGCCTTCTTCCCCTGTACCGGTACCCTTCATTTATTATTACCTTTATTATTTGCAGCTGAACACCTTCATCAGTCTGTGGCCCACTAAAACATCCACAGATTGTTTCAACAATCCGATCAATAAGGTACTTTCCTGGAGTTGTAGAATCGGGTATGTTTCCTGTCAAGTGTCCATATGCAATGAGTTTCTGTAATAAAAGGACAAAATATAAATAACTTGAGTAAGAAATGTTTCGGCACTCAATTGAAAACTTGTTACAAACACATCGTTCAATACCTGAAGGCAATCTAATGCTGTAACGACAATCCTTGCTGCTTTGCTCTGACATGCTAATTCAAAAGGAAGAAAGTACTTTTCTGCCGTTATGATGTTAGCTTCGTCGTTTTTTGGCAAGGGCAATGCTGATGACGCATTGGGACCATCCTGACCTCCATCTTTCAGTTCATTCTTGATTTCTTCTACAAAGGGAATACAATCATCTTAATGTTAGGTTATGGAACATGAAACAAAATGTTGGAGCAGCAGAACATATTTGAACATCCATAATGGAAATTTCAATAATTAATTATGAAATACCTTTAAAATATTTATCCGTATATGCACAACTCAAAATCCATGATTAATAAGTGAGTTATTAAAGTAAACACAAAACAAAATGTCAAAATTACATACCTAATGCCACCTCACAAGCCCGTTTTAATTGGGAGTGGTGCGATCTTCTAATATCTTTGTCACTAAGAATCTTTTCTAAAGCTCGCACAATAAACATTTCTTTGGTTTTAGAAGTCCTTTGCATCGTTGCCTAAATGTATAGCACCGACATTCTTCAAGTATGAAGCATTTAAAAAAGTTAAAAACTACTTTACAACGCCATAATTCCAATCAATCAACACAGGAAGCCATGTTTTTTGGAGCCAATACGTCAGTAGAATAAAGTCCCTCGTTTAAGTTAAAATACAATGATATAAATAATTTTGTCTCATTGTACCAATTCTTTGGAAATAATAACTTCTCGTGATCTGTAGAATTATTTTAGAAGTTTTGACTTATTTTGTTCGTCGACTCATAATTAGTCTGCTACTGCTAATCCTCAGCTCATGTAAAATTTACCACATTTATCAACATTTCCCTTTGTTGCTCGGAGTAAAAATTAATTTGAATGCAGCACGAAAACTAAACTAATTGTACATACGAACATTAATTCTACATGTGAGGAAAATATCATATTGCACAAGTGAGCAACAAGAAATTGCCGTTAAAATACCGAATGCGTATAGCAGACGTAACTGTCTATTCGGTGTGTTGAACTAAACAGATGACCAATTGAACTGATGAGACTTTATTACAATTATGCTAATGCACATATTATCTATATCCCTCGCATTTTTGGAGGTTTCCTTACTATTTATTACGTTCGTAACTAGTAAAAGAAAGTTGTGATGTATTCGGTGAAGGGAAATTTATTGGCATTTTTATCCAGTCAGTGTTGTCGGATTTGGTACAACCTGGCAGACGGTGACGTGCTACGTCACATACGCGTCATCATCTGTGTGATCGTGGTCATCTGGCAGATGAGAGAGTAGGTTGTTGTTAATGTGTACTTTTCGAATATTCTGAAAGATGGAATTATCAGAGGTTGTCAACACTCAGTACGCTTTTCCAGTTGGTGTTGTATTAATATGTGCAGTGCTAGTATTTGCATTTGGGTTTAAATCGGCAGAACAGCCTGCGTTTGCCCAACTCACATATACGGGCGATGACCGGAAACCAGCTGGCAAAAAAAGGAAAATTAAGGATAAGGTAATCATATGTTAAAAGTAAATGTTTGAGGACATTTCAAACTTTATTTACTCTAATTTTTTAATAGATTTATAAGATAGAAGTGGCTCGGTAATCTGTAGATAACTTTCCATATGGGATTTAAGGATTCATGAATTCAAGAAAATGGTTAAGTCTTCTTAACCTGGTTTCTGTGACCCCACTGTTGGAGTTTCCAGAGTTGAGATTCAATTTTTTACAAAATTACATTTATGTGGTAGGTCTCTTTCAAAGGTAGTCCTGAGTTTTATTGCCACATTAAAAATAATAATTGATTCAGTTAATATACAATTTTAAATCCCTGTACCGTACCGGTACTGCAGTTATTATGAGAATTAGATTAATATTCTATCTGGGGTCAAGTAGGCTTTGAATACGAACTTAAATACATAACACAGCTGATGTTACATTGTGTTTCACCTGTCCTCTGTTTGTAATTTCATTGTCTGATGGTAGGGTGGCATGAGGGATGACCACAGTCAAAAGAGCAATATTTTTCATCTTCTTTAATTCTTCCTCCCACTCTTGAAACACTCATATGACCTTCTCTACATTGGTCTTTCAGGAAACTATTTTCTCCCCTTATTGCATTTCTGGGAACTTTCACATGACTTTCTTTACCGTAATAAAAATTTATGCTATTTTCTGGAGTCTTATTTATCTCTTGGAAGACTCACACAGTGTTCTCTATGTTAGAATAAGAACTCAGAAAGTAACATAAAATGTTATTAGAATGGAAAAATCTCATGAGAGTTCCCAGAGGCCTAAGAAAATAGCATAAAATTGTATTATGAAAGTGAAAGAAGCATGAGAGTTCCCAGAGATGGGAGTTCCTGTCATATAGAAAGGATTTAATTAAGTTCAACCCAGCGTTATTAACCCCATACTTTTTAATTATCAGTTTATGATCTATGGTGTCAAAGGCATTAGTTAGATCACAGGCTGTTAGTGTAGTAGATCCTTATTTTCAAAAGCTGTGATGATCTTTTTGACTACATATTCAGTAGCTAACACCGTGGACTTTCCTTCCAAAAACCCATACTGTTAGAGGTTATTGGTGTCTTAAGCTCTATCCACAATGTGCAGTTGGTAGTTGGCAGTTGCAGTCGGCCGCTTGGGAGCAGCACTCGAGCTGTCCACAATATGCACTTGACATTGAGGTTAGGGAAACATTTTACAGGGGAATATATATGTACTCTGTTATGTGTTATGTAGTGGATAATATTGATAAATTTCAAACTAATTTTAGTGTACATGGACGTACTACCAGAAACATGAATGATCTACACAGACCAACTAACTCGTTAAAACTCTTTCAGAAAGGTGCTTATTATTCTGCAATACAGATATATAACAACCTTCCAAGCAACATTAAATTATATGTATTCAAAGAAAATGCAAACCTTTCAAAACATCTGTCAAGAAATTTTTAATAACTCACACCTTCTACAATTTGGAGGAATATTTCCAGCTTGGATAAATTGGCAGCTTGCAGTTTCTGTATATTATTGATATAACATGCATGTATTTTTTGATCTGACGTGTTCTATATCCTTGAGCCCTGCTCAACACAGGATCTACAGGATGAGATATCTACATCTACATCAGTATAAAAAATGTCGAGGAATTGCTTTATAATTTCATAATATACGTAATAAACACATCTTGATTTCTCGTAGTATGCTAATCTGTTTGTTTGAACTAGTAAATCATTTTCAGTCTCGTAATATGTTACTTGCAGTCGGTAGTCGAAGATGAATTTCCCCGACTGCTGACTACTGAGTACCAACTGCCGACTACCAACTGCTGACTACCAACTGCCTGCTGTAGACTGCAACTGCACATTGTGAATGGCGTCCATTACTCACCACCGACTACCAGCTACCGACTGCCGACTGCACATTGTGGATGGAGCTTTAAACCACATATCACTTTGAACTACTCTAGTGTACTTTCATTTCACCTAAGCTCAATTAAATGTCATAAACAGAGCATGGAGTCTCCTTGCAAGTTACCCTAATGAGCTAAGATAAGTATATAGTTGCAAAGGAAATCCTTTAAGACCTTTCTTAGTAACCAGACCATGGGAGGTAGATGAAAAATTAAAATAAAATTTTCCTTAGCCGGATCAAGAAATGAACCCGAAACCTCATGATTAGCAAACAGAAGCGGTAGCCACTAGACCACGGGGCTGTTTAGCTTTATATTTGTGTGTGGGGGAGGGGAGGAACCTTTTCGTGTGAGTTTTAACCAAATTAAATGTTGTAAAAAAAAGGTGAATTAATTTTTTTGTGTCTATTGTGTTGCAGAAATCTCAGTCCAATGGCAATGTAACTGCAGCAAATGATGACAACACTGATTTGAAACACAGGACAAGTGAAGTATCAAGCTCAAAATCTAAAGAAAACAAGACTGCTTCAAGTAAACAAGTAAAGGAAGCAAAACATGATACTGAAAAATCACCAGCAAAAGATGCTATTAATAAAACTGTTAAGCAGCAGAAACAGACTAAACATGAAACATCCCCTACCAAAGAACAGCAAAATAAGGCAGCAGGCAAAGAAACTACTACTAATAACAAACCTGTTGTTCCAAAGGGGCAGAAAGATAACAAGAAAGAAATTTCTGAACCTCCTATTAAACAGCTGAAAGATAAAAAACAAGAATCTGCAGAAAAATCACCCTCTAAAGACAACAACAAGAATGCTCCAGTTAAACAGCCCAAAGTTAAAGGAAAAGAAAATCAGGTGGAAGATATAAAAAACAAAAAGAATGAGAAGAATCTTGCAAAATTGAAAGCTGAAGAAAAACCAGTTGATTTTGATGATGGTAATGTATTGTTTGTATGTAGCCTATTTTAATTAATATGGTTAATTTTCTTCTATAGTCCAGTCACCAGGTACTTTTGCCTGGAAAAAGGTCCGAAGTTAATGATTTTTTAGTATGTTGTATATGGGTATTCTGAGGTGTAGAATCCAAGTTTTCCAATTCGAGAACCTTGTGCTAACTTCAGGGCAGCCGAAAAACCCCGAAATTTTTGGACTTTTTTCAATGTTTTCCTTATAACTCCTAAACAACGCGTTTTATCTGAAAATACTCTATTATAAAAATTAAAGGGCAATAAATTTGCTACAATTTGCACTGTTTAAACGTTTTTTAAGTCGAATACGTACTGAGATATGGAGCTTCGAAGTTTCGAGTTATTTTTCAAAATATTGAAAAACTGCAAAAAATGCAGGATTTTCCCTAGTAACTTTCATCTTTCAATATTGCTATATGAATAACGTCTAATAACCTACACAATAGAAACCCACCCTTAATTAGATGTTCTTTTCAGAATAAAGAACACAATTCTCTATGTATAAAAATGAATTTTATAAAAATGTATAATACATGTAATGACATGTGGATATATTAATTAAGTACAAAATATGTAAATTATTACAAATTAGTCATTCATATTAATTCAATGCTTTTTTGCAGCTGCAAGCCCCGGTGCTATACCCTGTCATGCACTTGCATTGTACCATGTGCAGCAACTTTTCTGGATCTACATCCATGGTCGTTGTTATAGGGATCAGCCCTAGTTTCGTTAAAGTCCAGCCCCAAACTGACGGTGACTTTTTGTAGCCCAGCCACGTCTGCACTTGCAGATAGGTATGAAAAGAATGGTACCGGGCAGCATCTCGTGCAGGGGGCAATCTGGCAAGGTTGAATTTGGATTTTGACACGGAGTTCGAAAATATTCGGTACCGAAGATCATCCAGAGTATCTGTGTCCATGTTACCACCGTACAGTATCACAAGAAACTTTTCCCCTGCTTCCGAAATTTGACATGGTGTTGCTTCGTTATCTTTGAAAACACTAACGATGTCAGACACAGAACGGTTTTTTTCATACATAGTGAAAACTTTCTTCTTTCCTTGTCCAAATGGGTTTGATGTAGTGTCACACCCGCTTGCTGCATGAAGGAAAAGAATATCCTGAGTACTGTATTTGCACGAAGCTGGCGAATACAAAACACTGGGGTATTACCTCTCCCACTCTTCTGGAAATAAACGTTCTTTTGAGAAGAGTCTAATACAGTCAGCAATACTAAGAGATCGATGTCTTCACCTGTGATAGTAACACTATCGAAGTCAGAAGCCTTAGATATAGCAGTTTTCACTATCATGAAATCAGTATCTTCTATTGCCTGCTTAACTTCGATGCCCTTTGCTGCCATTTCAGTCAATCAGCATTGAAATAAAGTTTCTCTTGTTCGTGTCATTGGACAAAAATTTTTCTTGCGACAATGTAACGGCCGTTGTTAACGAAAATACAAATTTTCTGGACGATTGCAGCAAAGCCCGGTGATATCTTTCAGCTGCTTTGGTGCTCTGATAAGCGATGTCACTAAGATATCCATCGAATACTACTATGGCATTATACCCAAAGGGTTTCTGTACCTAGTCCACGTAGGTCTTGCACACTGACTTGAACGTGCGTGATGTAGTCTTACCCCATACAACCTTATGCAGTCACTTACTACACATTTTCTGCTGCCAAGGTCTTCATCCTGTAAGGAGTGAATGCTGAAATGGCAGCAAAGGAGGACATCATCGATAAGATCTTTGCTCAGGAGGAATTACTGAAAGATGATGCCGATTTGCCAATCGGGAGCAAAGAGATCAATGCTTTTATCAATCAATATTAATGGAAGTTTGTAATAATTTACATATTTTCTACTTAGTTAATATATCCACATATCATATGTAGTATACATTTTTATAAAATAAATTTTTATGTATCGATTATTGTGTACTTTATTCTTAAATGAACATCTCATTAAGAATGGGGTTTCTATTGTGTAGGTTATTGAACGTTATTCATACAGAAATGTTTAAAGATCATACTCCATTTTTGCAGTTTTTCAATATTTTGTGAATTTTTCAAAATTTTCAAGCGCTATATATCGGTACATATTTGGTTTTCTAAATCATTTAAACAGTTCAAATAATAGGAAATTTCATGCCCTTTAACTTTTGTAATGGAGTGTTTTAGGCTAATATGCATTGTTTAGGAGTTATAAGGAAAACACTGAAAAAAGCCCTAAAAATTCGGGATTTTTCGGCTGCCCTGAAGTTCGCACAGGGTTCTCGAATTGGAAAACTTGGATTCTACACCACAGAATATCCACATACAACATATTAAAAAATCATTAACTTCGGACCTTTTTCCAGGCAAAAGTACCTGGTGACTGGACTATAAGCCGTTCCACGGCCTTCAAGGAAATCGCCCAACAGTACGTCCTGACGGGGGGAGGGAGGGGCATGATGATGTTAAATTTATTAATTTAGATTCACCTACCATTACTACTATTATTATCCATATAGAAATGTTGGAAGATGAAATTTACTAGGGAAAATCCTGCATTTTTTGCAGGTTTTCAATATTTTGAAAAATAACTCGAAACTTCGAAGATCCATATCTCGGTATGTATTCGACTTAAAAAACTTTTAAACAGTGGAAATTGTAGAAAATTTATTGCCCTTTAATTTATATAATAGAGTATTTTCAGATAAAACGCGTTGTTTAGGAGTTATAAGGAAAACATTGAAAAAAGCCCAAAAATTTCGGGGTTTTTCAGCTGCCCTGAAGTTAGCACAAGGTTCTCGAATTGGAAAACTTGGATTCTACACCTCAGAATACCCATATACAACATACTAAAAAATCATTAACTTCGGACCTTTTTCCAGGCAAACCCAATTTTCAGTACCTGGTGACTGGACTACTAGTCAGTGTTCTTATTTTTAGTACATAGGCCTATTATTTATAATAACTTTAGCTTTTTTCTACACACATTTATCTTTTTACTTTATATTGAAAACATAATGCATTTAAAATTACTTAACCTGTTCACTGCTACTGACACATGAACGCGTCATTTCAAAAAATTGCATGTAAGCAGTAATAGAGTAATGCTTTATGGAAATTGTGAGAATTTTCAAAGTGTTAAGATAACCATTCTTGAGATCTAGCTTTTCCACTAAAGTTTTCCTCATCAATTTCCAACTTAAGAGTCCATTGATGATCTTGCTTGGTGACTACTTGAATTAATATATGGGTTAAAAATCATTGCAGTTCATGGAATGTATATATAGTAAATGTTGCTCAGAAAAATTGTTTTGAGAAATGAATTGTATTATTTCACTTTTTATTAAGTCATTTAACCCTTTATCTGCTCTCAGGCGACACCTCCCGGAGCCTGGCAAGCCTCTTTTGCATTCGGACCACAAAAACACTTGCTAGGGCCATCTAACTGTTAGAGTATGAACTAAATTGTTGGTAGGTGTTCCCTGGGATATTGTATTTGTTGCCTGTATGCAACATTGCCGAATAGGAGGTATAATTGCCGGGAAATAAGCATTAGACTTGCCTGAGAGCAACATTGCCAATTCAGTGGACATAAATTTTCATTTTTTCTGCCAGATAAAGGGTTAAGAATTCATCACAAATCAAATCTATGTAGAGGCTGTTCCATAAAAAATTATTTCCAAAATTTAGGAAATTTGGAAAAGTGACAAATAATTCACTGCCCAACAAAAAAACATTTTTTAAATGTTTCCTTCACTTCATGAGTCAATTCTTACTAATTTTGGGTTGAGAAAAACGAATATGACAAAGAAAATCTTCTATTAGCTCTAGTTTCTGAGATAAACAATAGGTGAAAGTTTGTAACTTTAAAGGATTAAGAGAAAACGGTAAATTTAACATTTATAAATATTAATTACATAATGTGCTAACAACATTAAAAGTGTGACCATTCTTTTATTAATGACAGTTAACATCCTAAATTGATTAAACAAAACCTACCATTCCGTTGGATCTACAGAGAATCAATTGGTTGCTTCATGAGATCGCTGTCTTTTGGCTTTTTCTCTTGTGAGTTCAGGAGCATCCCTATACACAAACCAGCAGTAATCCGCAAGCATAAGTGGCCCTGATACCTCCATTCTATCACAGAAATATTCTGATGGAACCTTTCTCCATGCTCGTCTCTGACAGCTCCACAACTAGGTGGGAAAAAATTGAGATCGGAGTGGAGAAAATTAATTTTTAGGGACTTGTTGCTTCTGAGTTGATGGTAATTTTTGTAGAAGTACTGTCACCAACTGAGTGTAGTCATCATCTCTTTTATTCCTTAAAAATCCATGCATAACTCCCTTGAGAGCTTCCCAAGCTGCCTTTACTTCCCCTTCCAAAAGTAGGTCGAACGCAGGAACCTTTACAAGTAGACGCATTTGTGCCGAACAGAGATGCCTTCCTTGACTTTTGCATCACCTAGTCCAGAAAATTTCTCTCTCAAATATTTAAAAGCCTGGCCTTCTTGGTTCATGCCTTTGACAAAATTCTTTATCAAACCCAGCTTGATATGTAGAGGTGGAAGAAAAACATCTTTTGGATCCACAAGAGGCTCGAATGAGATCACTCAACTCCGATTGGCTCAATCTGTGTGGTTGATCATCTTTCACTTCAAAATCAGGATCATGGGGTGTTGAAGGCTTGTTGAGTTCTTCTTCTTCCACACTTGCCTTCATTTTCTACGTCCAACTCATAATTTTGGGGTGGAGTAGGAGCTGGTAAACTGTCTGAATGTGGAATAGGTGAAATAGCAGATGGACTGTTGCTTTTTTTCATTGACAATCCTGCCTTTATAGGCGGAGTCAAGCATAAATAGCAGTCATCTGTATAATTGTAGGCTCCCGCCAAACCATAGGCACTGCAAAAGGCATTCATTGTTTTTTATTTTTCAGCCACTCGTAATAAAACTGAACATGAGTTGCAACATATATGTGGGGCCAATGCCTTATCCTGGTTGTACCAAAATAATGTTGGTAGGCAGTCTTCACAAGAGGCATCAGATTGCGTTTTTGTGACGAAAATGTTATTTCACCATAAAAGTAACAAAAATTGTTCACTAAATTTACACATTCCTTGGCATGTTGATGTAACAAATTTTGCTCTTTAAAACTCTCCAAAACAAAAATTCTGCACTAATTAGAACAGATACTCCAAAATTCACCGTCACAACAATGGTGTTTACGTTTGTAATCTACCCACAGCTAGACTACTGTGGTATTTTGACAGTTGACAAGTGTGCCAACATCCAAAAACAAATTTTTCAAAAACTGAAAATTTTGACTATAGAGAATATAAAATGTCACTGTATCTCCAAAACAAGAGCTAATCGGTAATTTCTATGGTGATTTCTGAATTCAGCAGGTGGAAATACATAAGAATCAGCTATTTTTGAGCCCGAAACATTTCCATTGTTGGGCAGTGATAATCAACCAGCCTGGATATTACAAAGTATTCACTGAACTACAGTACACCCATCTTCACATATTTATATTGCGTTTGTTAGTTCGTTTTTATTTATTTTTAGTCTAAATTTGAATGTCTAAAATAGACACAATAAAATAATAGGCCAAAAGATGAAATTTGGTTTGAAAAGCATTTAAAATTGTAATGGTGTAGTGTGAAAGAATTCCTTGTATTATCATAAATATTCTTGTGAATATCTTTTTGTGCAGATAATTAAAATGTACAGTTAAGGTTATTTATATATTTCCTTTCATTCTTTAGGAGAATGGGAGCAAGCTTTGTCAAAGAAGGATAAAAGGAATCGCAAGAAGGACGATCCCTCAGATGAATCTGAAAACATAGGTAATATTCAAGATAAAATTTGAGATAATATTTTTATTTACTAATTATAGACTTAGGACCATAGCAATATACAGTACTCACATCTCATCTCAAGATCGTATCACTTGAGTAACTCTCAAGTTGGTGTTTTCATCTTGAGATGAGGACAGGGCAGTAGTCCCGTTTCAAGTTCTTCTCCGCTGATAATTTACTCAAGTAATGCTTCTCTGTCCACCAGATGTCTTCCAAGTTGTATGTGACCTGATTCTCCTATAACCCCTACGGTGGAGCATAGAACCTCCAAGTGGAGTTTCTAGACTAATTTTTGTTGCACTTATTTCCCATGAGAGGGCAGAGGGGCAGGTATTTCTTTACAATATATACAGTAAATCTATTTAAAAGTATTAGTGCTTCCAGGCTTTACTCATGCTACCAAAACCAAGAAGAAAAAAAAACTACAGTAAGAGTCAAGAGCCTGCATAGCTGTCCATTTTCAACTGTTAAATAATATAAGACCTACAGATTTTTATACACACAAACACACACACATGTACACATACACAGTTGTAATATCAGGAAAGGAAAGGATCCGAGGATAACCAACATCTTTCTATCCAACAATAATTGACCATATTGTAAAAACTAGGACTTAATACTGACACTAACATATGATAAAGTAACCCACACATAACTCAGAAAACACTGTGACCCATCGCCTGCCGCTGGCTACGTAAGGTACAGAGATCACCATATCCCATCACCAATAAGTTAAGAAAACTAGTACAGTACATATTTACTGTAGTTGTATTCACTGAATTGCAGAATTTGAACACAGTTTTTCATTGTTTTCAAGGCTGAGATTGTTCTTTGATCAACTAACTTAACAGAAATTGTCATCATGGAAACAAAGAAGCTGAATGGTTAGAGCATTCTTCCATCTCTGAGACCTGGAATTGAATCTTGGTTGATCCATGTGGAATTTTTTGTTGTACAAAATGGGATTTGGGTAGGTTTTCTGAAGATGGCCACTATTTCCCCATTGCTTTATCTTGGAATGGCCGTTTGCTGCTGCACTAAAAAAGTTTTTTACATGTTAAATAGAGCTGGAACACAACTTTCGTTCATTTATTGCAAAATTGTAAGCTATGTATTATATTTATAAAGTAATCACCTTTAAAAGTGCTGTGAACAGCATTGACCTTGATGCTGTGGGTTATGTACCTCTGCCCTAAGACCCCACTGAGATATTACAAATGGAAGCAGTGATAATATTTGAGATTAGTAGGTCGTAATAGTGATTTTATATTCAGATTCATTTAATTGGTTATTCAAATGAGAGGTTGAATCAAATTCTTTATGTAGCTGTACTTTGATATTCAGATGACTGGCATATATGTTAGCAGCATGACTTCTACAACTGATTACGCTACCTCATCATTCTTTGCATTAATTTTAGAAATGCTAGGAGTAGATCTTTCTCTTCTGGTTTATAAGTTCAGTCTACTGTTGAGGCACGAATTTTTTGTTGAAATGATATATTGCTTCCATATTAAAACATTGTTTTAATATATAATTGTATCCGAATTGAGTTCACATCAGTGACAGCTCATGACTTCCAAACTTGGTGGTGCACAGTTAGAGTTTTTTTTATAGTCAAACGTCAATTACATTACCAACAAAAGAAGCCCCCATTGTTTGTTTGTCTAGTTATCTCCTCGTGGCACACCTAGGCCTACAACATGCACTGCAGTAATTCATTCTGAATAGTTTTAGAAGTTGTTTTGAAAACAGGGGTTATCTCAAAATGGACCTTAAGGGCACTATCAACTTCCAAAATCAATTAAAGTTCAGAATATTCCTGGATCATGACCTATTATTGCTAATTCCATAGACCCACATTAATAAATGCAGTTTGTTGTTATATTCAATTATGTGTCTATTGTAGGCCAATTTTTTATTATGTTGTTCTGTATTGCATTGGTTATCACCTAGGGTTAGGATTTTTAGGTGCACACCTTTTCTCGTAGGGTAAATTAAAGCTCTTCGGAAAGATACCACAGTGTGAGATTTTATCTATAGTCGAGAATGGAGACATTTTTGTAGCACCTTTTTTCCCTTTTTTGGTACCTTTTACCCCTTTTTTCTCAACAGTGCTCATAATCCCCTTTCTTCCCCTTTTTCATATGCTGTAGCTTATCAATATTCTTCTAGAGTGCATTTTATCATTATAAAGCGTTATGAATGACTTGTGAGTTTCAGTCCATTTTACTTCCAGTAAAAGCGGGACTGAAAGCACACCTGCAACAACAGAAAATGATACGTGTGTGCATGCAAACCCTTTTTCTCTCACTTTGCCGAAACAAATAGCTCCCTACAATGGAAATGCATATTTCATTCCATCAACAATAATATTGTGTGTGCGTGCAAATCCTCTTTCACTTTGCCGAAACAAATAGCTTGCTACAATGGAAATGCGTATTTCATTCCACCAAATTATAATTTATTATAAAAAAAATATTGTGTATACGCAAATCCTCTTTCTCTCACTTCCATCTTCTTGACTTCACCAGTCAGTAGTCTGTTGATCGTGAGTGCAAATCTGTGATTAAATGAGTGTATTTTTGCCATGCCTAAGGTGTCCAGAGCCCGGTTATTTCCTCTGTCTCAGGAATTCAAACAAGATTCCGTAGAAACAGATGGAACTGTAATACGGTGTAGCATTTGCGATTCAGGAATTTTGTTAGATGAAAAACACCAGCGAGACCGCATCGAACAACACATTTCCACTTCTAAGCATCAAAAGAACAAGACACTTCAAGCAAATAAATCGCGACAACCTTTATTACGGAATGCGATTGAACAGTGTTCATCGAAAACTCAAAATTTGAAGAAATTCAACATTGATTTAAGTGCTGCTCTTACACAAGCGGGAATTCCACTCAATAAGGTAAACCATCCGACTTTCAAAGGATTCCTTGAAAAATACACAAAGATGTCAGTGCCTGATGAGAGTACTATAAGAAGAAACTACATGGAGCCTGTTTACCAAGAAACCATAAAAACCATAAAGGAGAAAGTGACTGATTGTGATGTGGGAATCATATTGGATGAAACTACAGACTCAATGGAACGATATGTTTTGAACATTTTAGTTTTTCCCCTATCAGGGGAGAACGTTAAGCCCATGTTGTTTAAAATGTATGAACTGGGGAAAGCCAACGCCAGTACAGTAATGCAATCAATCATGGACTTCTGTCAAAACCTGTGGCCAAGTGGTATCGCATTTGAAAAACTTCTTCTGGTGGTTACAGACCAGGCTCCATACATGGTTTCAGCAATTAACCAATTGAAACCTTTGTTCCCTAAGTTAAAGCATGTGACATGCCTAGTCCATGCCCTTCACAGGGTTTGTGAATCCATAAGGAATGAATACGACATTGCAAATGAATACATCTCTGCCCTGAAGAAGATTCTACAGAAAGCTCCGAGTCGTGTTGTTGCCTACAAGGAAATCACTGGCCTCCCCCTTCCAAAATTCCCGGTCATTACTCGCTGGGGATCATGGATTCAGTGTGCTGTTATGTTGTGTGAGAATTTTGACAAGATTAAGGATTTTGTGCTTTCATTGGATCCAGCAGACGCAGGTGCGATTTCCAAGGCCGAACAACTTCTGCTACCGGAAAAAATACAGAATTTGGAGACAGAACTATTTTGTGTCCATGGTTACAAGTACTTGACTGCAGCTATCAAACAATTGGAAGAACAAGGTCTCGAAAAGGAAAAATAATGGGATATTTTCACTTCAGTGAGGGGCTTTGCTAAAGACAAACTTGAGTCTGGTCTTCAGAAAAATCCGGATGTTGAGGAATTTGCCACGTGTGTAGAGTTGCCATTCCGAGTGAATACAAAGTTTACCCCACTGGTTTCTGTGGATGTCGAAAGAAGCTTTAGCATGTACAAAGACATTCTATGTCCTAATAGAAACAGGCTTATTTTTAAAAATGTAGAGATGCTCAATGTCTTGAAGTACAACAGCTTCCTGTATTTTACTGTTTCTGGTGAGTGATGATTTGATGTGTTTTTTCACAACTCAATAACTGTTAATAGAAGATAGATTTTTTTGAATTACTTGAGTAAAATAGCACCTTTTTGTCCCCTTTTTTACCTTATTTTAGCACCTTTTCCCTTCCTTTTTACATATAAAATTTGCACCTAAAAATCCTAACCCTGTAAAATCACTGTCTAATTGAAATGCAATATTAACACTGCCAAGATTGGTCAGATTTAGTACATTACTTGAAAAATGAGTTTCAAAAAGCAGTCTGATCTTATGACAATAGCCCAGTTTCCAAGTGATTTGAATGAGGTAGCCGAACCTGTCCAAAGAAGTTCAGTTTAGGGAGGGAATTCGTTTCATCACACCACGCATTGTGGAGGGAGTGTTTGTATCACTATTGCATTTCCTGAATTAAACCACTCCTCTTCCCCGCCGAGCATCACAACCCATCCCTTAGTTTGACAAATTGGCATTAGTTCTTTAAAAAAAATATTATTTAACATAACGTCATAAAAGGATGAATTAGTTAATTCTTGTCATTTTTTATGACTGTATAATCAGGGGTGCCCAGCCCCCCCAAACTTCATGACTCATCCCCCCAAACTTCATTGCTCGCCCCCCCCCAACCTGATTGGCTGTCGACAAGGGCACCCATATGATATTTTCTAGGGGGGCAATTTTTTTAATTAATACATTTTTTTCTCTTTAATTTTTTTGGTCACTTTATAACATTATATTAATAACTTAATATAAGTGCAATAATGACGTAACCAGAAAATAATTGTGGGGAGGGTCGAAAGTGCCGGGGGGTCGGGGTCCATCCCCAGAAAATTTTTAAATATTCAACTAATGAAAATCACATTTTTTGCTATTTTAGCACAGAAAAAGTAGTTAGGAAATTTGTTTACCATACTCTAAGACATGCCAATGCAAATAAGAAATCATTAGGCCTGCCTAAGTGGGGGGTTCACCCCCAGAAAATGTTTAAATACTGAACTAATGAAAATCACATTTTACTCTATTTTAGCACTCAAAAACTAATTAGGAAATTTGTTTACCATACTCTAAGACATACCAATGTAAACAAGAAATTGTTACTTAAGTCGGGTGTCCACCCCCGGGAAATTTTTAAATATGGAACTAATGAAAATCACATTTTACGCTATTTAGCACTAAAAAACTGGTTAGCTTGGCAGTTTTTAATTTTAGCATATAAAACGCTAATTTTGCAACAATTTTCAACCCCCCCAGAAAATTCATCATGCACGTCGTGAGAGGCATACTTTCAAGTTTATATTCTGTAAAATTCAAATGAAACATATAAGTTATATTAATGATTGACATGTGTTGTTATTTTATTATTAGTCCATGTTGCTGATGTAGCAGATGGAGCTACGTTTTGATATTCTTTATCTAATCCAAGAGGAACACATGCAATTTCTTCACCCTCATCATCTGAAACAGCATTTGCCATTGGACACATGGCAAGCATTTTCTCCCCATGTGTTTAAAAATATTTGTTTTTGATTGCCTGAAGAAGAGACCTAATTTGCAAATACAGTAAAACCCCCTTTTTACATTTTTCAAGGGACTGAAGCAAAAAAGTGTAAACTGCAGGAAGTGTAAAAGCTGTAATCCTATATATTACAAAATTTAATCATCACACATATTAAATGAATAAATAATTGCTCTGACTATTCAATAGATTTAGATGGTATTCAAAATTGAAACAAGCTCTTTTGCCAACTGAATATGTATTCCGACATGTGAATCAATATAATTTAGAATTTACGAATTTTCTTGCGAAGAAATGCATTTTCTATTGTTTTTCTTCAACACCATAATACCATAAAAAATCATGTAACACAAAAACACTGATGTTGCTTGAAATCATGATGATGAGTTAGGCAATATGAATAACTACAGTATAATAAAATTTAGCCAATCACACCCACACAAAATAAACCAACTTCACCTGGACTAATGCAAATAACAACTGACGCTGTGTCTAAGAAAGTTGGCAACGTAGTGAAAATTTAGTTAAGTGAAGCAGTTCTTTATTGAAAACCAATGCTGTCAATGAGGAAAATATGTAAATGACGGGAAATAGCCTACAACTGTTTGAAAGTTGTTAATGGCAGGAACACTATATTGTCAGTATAGGATAAAAGATGGGACCAGCAGAAAATAATGTAAAAGGCAGGAAAATGTAAATGGCAGGAATGTAAAAAGGGGGCTTTACTGTATGCATGTGACAGACCTATACTGTTCTGTACTCTGTTATGAATTAGGTAGGTTTACAGTAATTAATTATAATAACCTGGCTATAAATTGATTAAAAATAAATATAATGTCAATAAAATAACAAAAATGACACCTCTAATCTATAGAAAGTCAAATATTGTATTTTAATTTTAATATTATAATATGCTCAGCCATACATAGGTATAAGTGGTATTTTTATTTATAAGATGGGATCTTAAAACCACAATTATTAAATGAACAGTCTTAGTATGCCAGATATTTTTAAAAATAAATACCGGTAACTTACAAAAAGAGTAATTTTGAAACAAATAAAACTGTTTTCTTATCTCTGCAGCATATGGTTTGTTCAAGTGAGCAGACATTTTCTAAGATCACTGTCTTGAAATCCAAGAATGTTTTCAACAGTGGTATGATGATTGCATCACCAGACAGTCTGCTTTCTCAAGATGTATTATCTATATAATAAGAGCAAGTGTTCGTGTGTCTTTGCATGATGCCTAGCCAAATCTGCTGCATTCAGAGATCTGAAATTTTTAACATAGATGGACTGATGGGTGGCCAAATGCACCTCGAAGCCGTATTTTTTTTATTTAGCTGTCGTTTGCAAGTTATGAGTAAAAACTAGCACAAAACATGAATTTTTTGCACTATCGAAGCATTAGTTTTCGCCATTACATTTCAATTGTCAAATCAATTGTAGATGGCTTTTTTTTTGTGTTATAACTTAGAAATAAGAGCATCACGATTCTTTCAACATATTCCATGGAATTATTGATCGCTTCAATTTTGTAAGCCCACCTTGGTCAATTCATTTGTTTATAATGTCAGGGCATGCAGGCATCTCAAATTTTCAACATAGAAGAGGGAAAATGAATGTAGGCCTAAATAGGCAAACATTGATCAATTTGGATGCCAGGGAACTCAAATCTGAGGTTGTTTTTCTGGGGTGGTGCTTTCTAATTGTGGAATGCACTCCAAAGTCAGATTTTTAGTTGTTCCATTTTAATTATTACTCATGTAGTTTATGAACGATTCACATGTAAATATTGATAAGTACAATGTTTGAATTATTTTGCTCTTAATTTTTAATTTTTTAATTAATTTTCATGGGCGAAACCACGGACACCTGCTAGTTTACCATGAACTGGCACAAGTTGTGGTGTTTAAGGTCATGTTTGATTCAGAGAGCAAATAAAAAAGTGTATGATATATCATACCTTGCCAAGTTAAAGGGAAGTTTGCCCCCTATAAATTCTGCAAGTTAATAATAATGTGTGGCTTTAGTAGAGGGCAAGATACCTAAAAACCTGTGTAATTGTATCGAGGTGTAGCATTTTTTTTAAAGTAATTTTTAATATTGTAAAGTAAAAAGTAATACTGATAACTTGTGTTCTTTCAAAATCCGTTGATGTGAATTGTTAGAGCCAAGTGAAAATTATATTTGTAGAGTAATAATTGAGTGGACTATCTAGTGGCCTTCTCTCTGTTCTATTCAATCAAAAACCTTTCTATTCATCCCTCTTATTAAAAGGAAAGCGGGATTTCTCCAAATGCTACACTCAGGATGGTTGTAATTTTTCAGAATGAATGCAGTCCTGCCTTTATTGTGCCAATTGCAGATTAGCTTGGGTGAAATTATTGAAACCTGACCCTCTACTTTTGACATATTACTTGATTAAAAAAGTATAAAATGATATTTATTTATTTAAAAAAAAATAGTGTGTTTTGTAAAGAAATGTGTGTGACTGTTGCATGATGTCAAACTAATTTTCAAAAGGCTGACAGAAAATAATATATTATTTCTGTTTATGTTCACAGTGAAAAAGGAAGTAAGCAGTCCTGCCAAAAAGAAGAAGGCCAAAAATGTTGATTCTGGCAACAAAGAGAACATAAATTCTGATGAATCAAAGATCAAAGAAGAAATAGCTCCTAAGACTCCAGAGAAAAAATCTAACAAGGAGAAGAAAGAAGCACAGAACCCAGAGAAGTCTAACAAGGAGAAGAAGGATACACTGACCTCAGAGAAGTCTAACAAGGAGAAGAAGGATGCACAGACCCCAGAGAAGTCTAATAAGGAGAAGAAAGATGCACAGACTCCAGAGAAGAAGTCTAACAAGGAAAAGAAAGATGTACAGACTCCTGAGAAGAAATCTAACAAGGAGAAAAAAGATGCATCAAAAATGTAAGCATTACAACTGAGTTACATAGGTCACCTATATGGTTAACTGTAGGGCTGAGATAAGTCTTTATAACTTTAATTTGACAAAAGAAATTCTGAAATGCAAGGGACTTTTTTTTACAGATATCTGAGATTCTGAAAAACATTTGAAAATAAACTTTTGCTTGAGAATATGGCATTGATTAAACATTTTCATAAAAGAGTAACTCCGTAGTTAACTTTCTTCCATTCTCCAGAAGACATACAAAGATGTGTTCCCATTTTATGGTATGAATTTCTCGTAGCTGTAATCATTCATTCAAGGAATTCCTTACCAAATCACTTGTTGAGCATTGGATTTTTAACTTATTGTTAAAATACCACTATTAACTACTTACTGCATTGAATATGGGAACCTTGAATATGACCCACCTGAAATCTTGGATAATTAGTGTGAGATAGCTATCAGGGAATGATACAGGCAAACCAGCTGTGTAACTATTCCAAATTTCAAATCATTAATAGCTATCCACTAAACTATACAATTCAAGCATGCCATTTGATTGTTAGCAATATTCAGGAGGTTATAACATTAGTTTAGTAGTGCAGGTAAATGGAGCATAGAGTGATATATATCCGTTTGTCAAAGAAAGGTGATGGTAGAACTGCCTTCAAATTTGGCAGTTGTTTTGAGTTATCCATTCCAGAAAGAATCTTCCGATACAGACAGTTGAAAATTCGTGCTCATATTTTTTTTTTATGTTGCAAATAAATACTAGTTACATCTTACAGATATTTATACATGCACACATTACATAACACAACATACCCATACCGTGCAAGGTGGCCTAGATGATAACGTCTTGGACTCGCATTTGGGAGATCCTAAGTTCAAATCCTGTGGCCGGCCAATTTGACATGGGTTTTTTCATGGTTTCCCCAGTCATAAAGGCTAATGCCGAATTGGATATTTAAAAACCATGACACAGATACCGAACTCATAGCTAAAAGGAGTATAAATACAGTGAAATAATAATAATAATAATAATAATACTAATAATACTAATAATAATATTAATATTATTTCATTTCATTTCATTTATTTATTTAAAGATGCTACAGACAATTACATGAAATAATAATAATAATAAAAAAAAAACATACCCATTCAAAACTGTAAAATACTAAAATATTTACAACACAACTGCATATTACATGTATTCATATGCATGCACTGTTATATACAGATTTGAACGTTAAATAAAATGCCTTCCCCTTCACTCTTACCAAAATTGAACACACACCCTAGTCATTCCAACATTAAATCCTTCTATTTAGGAAAAAAAAAAAAAAACTTATAAATATTTCTTCTCTTACATATTTCTTATAAATATTATAAATATTTCTTCTCTGAGGCCTACCCTTACTTTTTTGTGTTTGTGGTCCTTCATACCATTGTAATCTGGTTCTTTTATTTTGCTGTGAAGTTCTTTCTAAGCTGGTTAGGTTCCTACCCTAGTGTTTTTATCATAGCCATATTGCTGTCATATTTTTGGTACTTATTCATAACAAATCTTGCAGCTTTGCTCTGCACTGTTTCTGACTGTGTTATTAGTAGACTTCGGACTTTTAGGTCGCTAAAAATGCTGTTTTAGGTACCTAAAATAGGCTCTAAAAATTGTAAAATAGGTTCTAAAAATCGTAAAATAGTCTCTTATAAAATCGTTAAGTAGCCAATTTTCTGAAATATCTCAATTGCAATGCAGAATATTATATCTATTGAAGTCACCATTAATCAATAATCATGATTAAACACAGAAATAGGCCTATGGTACACAGAATTATATAGACCTATTACTATTATTACCATAACAGTGAAAACCTAATCCCTGCGCCCAGAAGCTACGCATATCATATTAGCATATTCAACCCCTTGTATCCCTCAGTGATTCAGAGTACTTCATTTTTTTGTTTGTTACTGGATGTGGGAGTCGGGAGATAAACACTACATTTTCTTGGGAATTCCAAGGAATTTTTCTACTGAACACGAAAGATTCCTTACTATTTAACCACGTCATAAATGTGTCATGTACTGCACATTCCGAGCTAAAAATTTAGTACAAACTGAAAATAAATGCTATAATTTATAATAAAAAATTACTTATTTCGAACTTTAGAGGAAAAACAAGCCAAAAAGGCAATATTAGGCTCTAACGTAAAAATAGGCTGTTTTAGGTCCTATAAAAATTTCAGTTTTAGGCATAGTCACTTTAGCCCAGTGATTGGGGAGTAAAAATAAGCCGAATTCGGAATTAATTAGGGGAAATAGTTAATCTGAGACCATATGTAAACCAACAAGAAAAATCAAGGAGATGCTAAGGTCGGCCAAGGACCAGTTAGAGCCATTATCCACATGCGGTGTGTACCAGATACCGTGTTCCTGTGGTAAATCTTACATTGGAACTACGAAGAGACACATCTCGACCAGGTTAAAAGAACATAGGACCTATTGCCCCCAGGGGCATGTGGAGAAATCAGCTGTGGCCGAACACGCGTTCACAGACGGTGATCACGACATAGGCTTCCAGGAGACGAAAGTACTGGCAAGAACTTCGCATTACTATGCCCGCCTTAACAGAGAAGCTATAGAAATTTTCAAGTTTAGAAACAATTTCAACAGAAAAGAAGAGGGGCTAAAACTTCCAAAAGCTTGGTTTCCGGCCTTAAAATCACGTATTAGACAAGAAGGAATACAACAGCCAGCGTCGAACGCCACCATTGGTGCGACGGTAGCAACCGCAACCAGCTAAGCCACGCCCACCGCGAGTATATAAGCAGCTCCGTTTCTTCTAGCAGTCCAGTCAGCGTCAAGATAGCAGCCACTGAAGAAGTTCCCCTCAGCGGGAGCGAAACGTCTGGCGAGACTTGTAATTTTTGCCTTTGGACCACGGCCCACAGCCCGGAAGATGCTTCAACTCCAATTAGGGGAAAGCTGGAAATTGTTTTAATCCCTTCAGTCAAGGTCAGGAATGAACATACTAAGTTTTCCCCCTCCTGCTAGGTGAGCTTTAGCTGTAGCGTAGTGATTTATAGTCGGAAAACAAGTTTTTAAAACTAACATAACAATGTCTCAAAAACAATCAACGCTATCAAAACCATTGACCATACAAATTTTGTAGAGCTTTAAATTTTGAATAAAATGAGTACCCACACTTAATACTTTCGTTGAAAATTAAAGTCACAACACTTTTTAAAAGTTTTGCTTAAATTGCTAATCATGCGTTTCGAGCCAGGAGGTACCATGTTGCTAGTCCACCTTGCGTCCTATTATAATATATGTGTATATAATTATATATAACTATATATCATTACCGGTACTGTTATAAATGAGCTGCTCGGGGGAACAAAATGGTAACTGCCACTGCC
Organism: Ectobius pallidus; assembly: GCA_964059195.1. Taxonomy (NCBI): domain Eukaryota; kingdom Metazoa; phylum Arthropoda; class Insecta; order Blattodea; family Ectobiidae; genus Ectobius; species Ectobius pallidus. Next base: position 108,416,133 of record CAXKWD010000003.1, on the reverse strand, counting down.
ATGAAACAAGGAATTTTTGACTTTCCAACTTGTTTGGTGTAACAGATTGGTAGGTGATAGGTATTGATCTCTATATGTTCAAACGTATTGAGTAGAAAATTGAGCTGAAAATAAAATTATTCAGATTTCTAGGTTAATGAGAAATTTATTTGCTCTCTTTTACAACACACCCCATTTGGCACTTACCATTTTGTTCCCCCGAGCGGTTCAAATATATATGTAATTATATACAATTATATATAACCATATACATAACCATATATAATTACCCTATATATTTAATTTATTGAGACCTTCACCATGTTTTTGTCAGCCATTACACCAACATTATTAAACACAAAATAAATTGACATATGCACATCAACATACAGGGTGTTAATGAATAACATCGAAATATTTTACCTGTGTATAGAGGGGACATAGACAAGCAAATTTTATTAGCAGATTTTTGCTCTATGACTTAAAATGTGTGTGCTACAGGGCATTAAAGTCATTACAATCTGGTGCTCGTAAGTTAACAATTGCAATCTGGTGCTCTTAAGTTAACAATTACGCAAAATAGGGTTAAAAGTTTCATTAAATTGACTTCATGTCTTCTTAGTGATCGATAAAAACCTGATTCTTAAGCATTCATCAACAGTTATATCATAATTTAGAGATTTCATAATCTGGAAATTTACAGACTAATCACAAGACTGGCCGCCACTGCATTAGTCTTCTTTTATTCATATAACTTAAGACTACAGTGTTAACAACGAAGTTCTTTTGTTTGCATTTTTTTCTTATGTCAGAAGCCAGTGGCGGCCATGCCGTGGGAGATTTTATGCTGTAACAGGAAAAATTGAATCTATAGAGCAAAAATCTCCTAATAAAAGTTGCTTGTCTATGTCCCCTCTATACACAGGTATAGATATGACAATAGAGCCCTTATGAGATCCATGAAGTCAACAAGGGGGTTGACCCGAGGACATAGCATTTCCGACAGTACATTGGCCAAGTGGATTCTCTCAATGCCAATTCTTGTAGAGGTTGCTCAGAAAATTTAGGAGTTTTGTAACTTATCATTTGCCTACTGGCCAGCATGTGGATGCTAGGGGTTCAAGAATTGCAAGAGACGAGGCAAATGTACAGAAACTAGTGAACTGGTTCTCATCCCATGACTCATTTCCAAGTTGTGAACATCTCATGTCAATATCAAGTGATATTGTGGCAGATGAAAGCATACATTGTCACAATGCTCACGAAATCGGAATTGATTCTTTGTAAAAGATTGTTGGTAATAACTTTGTCGATGTTAAATTTAAAACGAAAAACCGAGTAATGCCTATTCGTGGTTCCAGTTCCAAGGTGAAAGTTTCTTGATGAATTTATTCCTGTACAATTTTCAGAAGAATCTCCTACTGAAAAGGTCGGATACAGAGTTACAAAAATATTTCAAATTTGAGTTGGCTCCTTTACCATTGTCACTCTTTGATGAAGGAGGACTGCATAATACCCACAAGTCAGTATTTTATGACTTATTTTCTACTACCGTATGACTGATGTTGTTCGTGTCAATACTGCTTGTCTTGTGGTTGGTGGTGGGTTTCTGTTGCATTTGTTAGTGTGGCAGAAAGGTGATTCATTTTCCTCCATCCTGCAAAAGTGTGTTGAATACGCCATAAGGCACTTTAGTGCAAGGGGCACAATAGTTTTTGATGGGTACCCTGAAGATATCGCAGAAAAAAGTACGAAATTAGCAGAACGTAACAGACGAGCAAAGAAACACATAGGTGGTTATGTTGTGTTTGACGGGTCTATGACAGCTCCTATATCTCAAGAGAAGTTTCTATCAAATGATAAGAACAAGCAACAGCTTATAAGTAAGTTATGTTATGTGTGAAGTTTCAAAAAGAAGGTTTTGTTGTGAAGCACAATGACATTGATGTTTATAATACACCTTAAACACACACAAAAGAAATTAAATTGACGTAACCACTTCTTTAATGTATGCACCTAGGTAATATCATTTCAGCTCTGTTTTTCTCAAAATATCCACAATAAACGCCTGAAATAATGACGGAAACATCATGAAGGTCTCAGTAAATTAAATATATAATGATATATGGTTATATATAATTATATATACCCAAACAATATAATAGGGCGCAAGGTGGACTGGTAACATGGTATCTTCTGGCTCGAAACGCATGATAAGCAATTTAAGCAAAACTTTAAAAAAGAGTTGTGACCTTAATTTTCAACGAAAGTATTATGTATGGGTACTCATTTTATTCAGAATTTCAAGCTCTACAACATTTGTAAGGTCAATGATTTTGATAGCATTGATTTTTTGAGATATTGTTATGTTAGTTTAAAAAAACTTGTTTTCAGACTATAAATCACTATGCTACAGCTAAAGCTCACCTAGCAGGAGGGGGAAAACTTAGTATGTTCATTACAGACCTAAACTGAAGGGATTAAAACAATTTCCAGCTTTCCCCTAATTAATTCCGAATTCAACACCCCAACCACTGGGCTACTTATGAAACATGCATATACAATAACTAAACTAGTTAAATATTATATTAACACTTAATGCTTCACTTACGTCGCTGTTTATGAGCAGGACATGTTTCGTGATTCTTATCCCATCTTCGGCTGCTGGTCAACTGGCAATTGGCGATCATGGTTAGTGGTCTTTATGGTTTGTCCAGTGCTGCCCTCTCTTCTCTTGGCTGTAAGCTTGATGACATCATCCACCGGCGGTATTTCAAAATTCATAACATTGCTGCTGTTCTTAGTGATGAAAATCTTCTCCCAGGTGTTCAGTTCTGCCCGTGTCTTGACGTGTTTTAATAGTTTAACATCCTTTTTGATGTGGTGGTTTTGTGTCCAGGAGTGATGTGCTACAGCTGATTTGTCCGTTTGCATGAATTTCACATTCCTAAGGTGTTCTTTCATTCTAGTTGTTATATTTCTTTTGGTTTGTCCAATGTAGGTCAGCTGGCAGTTTTCGCATTCCATCTGATAGATTCCTGATAGTTCTGTTTTGGGTGTGATGTCTTTTAGTGGGTGATTGAGCAGATTTCTAATGGTATATTTGTTCTGGGGTGCTAGCTTGATGTTGTAGTTTTTGAATACCTTCTCGAATTTGTAGAATGTTTTTGGATGGTAGGTGAATTTTTTGTACTTTTGTGGTTTTTTCTCTGAATTGTCTAATGTACTAATTCCTTTTATCATTTTTTGTTTCTTGTGTTTTGTAATCATCTTGTCTATGAAATTGGTTTTGAACCCGTTGGTAAGTGCTACTTCCTGTAAGTGCTTCCTGTATATCAGCACATATAGGAAGTAGCACTTACCAACGGGTTCAAAACCAATTTCATAGACAAGATGATTTCAAAACACAAGAAACAAAAAATGATAAAAGGAATTAGTACATTAGACAATTCAGAGAAAAAACCACAAAAGTACAAAAAATTCACCTACCATCCAAAAACATTCTACAAATTTGAGAAGGTATTCAAAAACTACAACATCAAGCTAGCACCCCAGAACAAATATACCATTAGAAATCTGCTCAATCACCCACTAAAAGACATCACACCCAAAACAGAACTATCAGGAATCTATCAGATGGAATGCGAAAACTGCCAGCTGACCTACATTGGACAAACCAAAAGAAATATAACAACTAGAATGAAAGAACACCTTAGGAATGTGAAATTCATGCAAACGGACAAATCAGCTGTAGCACATCACTCCTGGACACAAAACCACCACATCAAAAAGGATGTTAAACTATTAAAACACGTCAAGACACGGGCAGAACTGAACACCTGGGAGAAGATTTTCATCACTAAGAACAGCAGCAATGTTATGAATTTTGAAATACCGCCGGTGGATGATGTCATCAAGCTTACAGCCAAGAGAAGAGAGGGCAGCACTGGACAAACCATAAAGACCACTAACCATGATCGCCAATTGCCAGTTGACCAGCAGCCGAAGATGGGATAAGAATCCCGAAACATGTCCTGCTCATAAACAGAGACGTAAGTGAAGCATTAAGTGTTAATATAATATTTAACTAGTTCAGTTATTCATGTGCTCCACTGTGTATATTACTTCGTTTTAATTATTATGCATATACAAGTTTTCGTCCATATATCACTTAAGGATTAAAATAGGTTTTTACCTAAAATCCGAAGTCTAGTTATTAGACCTGCCTGATACTGATCACACACACTAGCACCATATTCTAAATATGATCTCACCAATGATGTGTAAGTAGAGATACATATTTTTCGTGAGTAACGTATTCACGAATTTTAGTTATTACAAAGTTATTACAAAGTGAAATTCTTCTGTTTCAAACACTTCTAGTTCAAAATATTGTCTTTTACACTCGTGAAAAACTTATGTTGTTTTTAATTTTTAATTTTCCTTTTTTGAACAACATTTTTCAAGGGAAATTTTGAGTTATGGAAAGGGCACGTTTTATAAAAGGACTTAAAAGATATGCTTATTGAAAGTTGATTAAATATATGTGATCATTAGAAAAATAGATATATTGACTTGAATGTTGAGTTAGCAGGCATGTCAGTGATATAATAATCCAAGTATAAAGGAATAATAAATATATAAAAAACTTATTTAAATTAAAAATTTAAATATGTTCATGGAATATGATTTTTGCTTAGCATAGACTATGCAGTAAAATACCAGAAAACAGAAATTTAGGGGACCTGGGAAATTAATTTGTTAACTGAAACTTTACCAGTGCACATTGTTCTGGATTTATTTTTTAAAATGTTTGTGATTTTCTTTGGAACACTCCCAGACACAAAAGACTATTCAAGATAGTCACTAACTACCGCACATGAATTTAAAACAAAATCTGGCATATTGCTTTGTGATAGAAGACACTGTGCCATGTTTTGCCTGCACAAGAGTCAAACTCTGCTGATCTTTCTCCTCATCTTCAGATGGAATTCTATCCCTCAAAATGTTTGCCACAATTCCATCATTTATGATTTCTTGTTACACTATCACATCTCATTCTGTAGTGAAGTGATCAGTAAGATCCACACTTGCTGGCCCATCTGACTTTTCACACAAACGCTTCCTGTTATCTGCTATTTCTATGTCATCTAGCACTTCACTTTTTGTGATGTCTTCTTCATAAACCGCTCCAGCTTTTCTAAAGCATTTAGCAATTACATATTTCTTCTTTAAGTTATTTCCATTCAGCACTCAGCACAATATGCATTGATTATAAAAAGTTGGCATTAATGTCTCTCCCCGAGACAATATTTCACAGCATACGCTGGAATAATTAAAATTATATATATAGATAAACAGGTGAAATTTTAATTTGTTGTACTGAAAATTCTAAATTTGTTATAATGAAATGTTTTAACACACACAAAATAAGGAAACATAACTTTGCAATATTGAACATTTTGTTACACTGGTGTTCATTATACTGGTATTTTACTGTATTAATTTAGCACCAAACCCGCTTCCTAGTGAACAAATTTTATATTTTATTTCAATATAGAAATAGCTGTATTTTGATGTACAGTAGTTATATCCTTATTGTATGTAATTTTTATGTAAATTTTTGTTTTTTGTTTTTGTTTGTTAGTTTTTTTGTTTGTTTGTTTTTGTTTTTTGTTTGTTTTGTTTTTGTTTTTTTGTTTTTTTACTTGGGCCGTGAGGATGGATATTGTAAAGTAAACTTATATTTCATTTGATGTTTTAGGGAAAAGTTGCTGTAGATGAATAATGAATTTTTATTATAAAATTGTACTGCAAACCTGTTTGTTTCTCTGGCTGTTTGGTCCTGTAGTGAGTCGTGGACCATACACTGGAATACCTCTACAATTACTCAGGATGGCTTCAGGAATTATCAGCCATGTCAACATTATAAGATACAAGCTTTTGGCCAACTTCCCTCTATGGCCTTCCGCATTCCTGAGGAAGGCCCCAGAGGGAAGATGGCCAAAAGCTTGAATCTTGTAATGTTGACATGGCTGACAACCCGTGAAGCCATCCTGAGTAATCAGCACCGTGAAAGCTTCAAATCTTATAGTTCTACAATGTTTGGTTCAAGGGGAAGATTATGATTTAAGCCTGGTTTTATCCCAGGATTTAACGTAATATAAAATTTTGATGGCGTATCCTGAGGTAGGACGGTCGCCGATTATTATTGTGCCACACGTATGGGAGCCAAATTTGAGGTAGAGCCCCAGTTGGGTGTCCAAATTTGAGGGAGTCTTGGCCTCGCTGTTGGGATCCAAATTAGAAGGCGGTTGACGCACCGTTGGGTACGTTGAATTCTTGAAGTTCCACGGCTATAATGTGAGACTCTTCAGGGAAATCGTGTGGTCGATTTTAAATAATACAAACTGATAAAGTTAACTGCGATTTATTTCTCACTATTACGCAGATAATATGCCACCGTAATTTCTAATAAGTTGTTGCAATGAGGCGGCAGTACGGGTAAATCTCTAGTGCGTCTGTACTTGGCAAGTGGCTGGCGAATAATGCGTTGTTACATGGCGACTGATGAGTGAATAATGCATGCTGGTGCTGAAGGGTTGCCATTTATATAGCCTCACTTTTAGTTCTCGTGAGTCGCGATATCTTGCGTGTAAAAGGGTTTACAAGTTCAATCCCATAATAATTCTGGTTCTGTCATTGGCTGATTGTTCAACTCTATCCAGTGTCCTTCTTTGAAAATTCTGTTAAACGGACTCAATGGGGAATTCCCGTTCACAAGCATTACTAGCTAGACCTTAGAACATAACAGGCACAAGTACAGCGTCACCTTGATTGCAACATGATAAAATCCCGAAATTAAGCTTTTCTGAATCACTAATCAAAATTTTGATATTAAAATACTAATTTCCTAATTAAAATACTACTACTGACTACTACTGTATGTAGGCTTAAATAAATAAATAAAAATAAGCTTATAGGCTATTGTAATATCTTATTACAGCTTCAATCCCCAGTTTCAATCCTCTCCCAACACTTTTTTGTTCTTCTTTATTATTTTTGTTGCTGGTAGTACTTCATCATTCATCATCAGTATTTCATCATTGTCACTTGAATTGAGATTTTCATAGTGATAATACCTTAAAAAATCACATACCATACCATTCGACAGATAATTTATTTGACTTTAAAAACCGAAATAATTCATACATTTGATAGATAATTTCTTTAGTTTTAAAACAGTATAAGGCATGTCATGCCATCTTACTGACAGAAAGCTAGAACTAAAGAAAAGGAATCGGTGGCTCAAACTAATCTTGCAGCTGTAAATGGACTTGTTTTGTGCTCATGGCTCAGAGTAAGTGAAGGGGTTAACAGTTGTTCCTAAATAATTGCACAATTCTATTCCCGTTATAATTTCATTTTCCGTTTCATAATTATATTGAACTTTTACTGTGTGAATCTCACTGCAAGCATCCGTCTTTTTACTTTAAAAGTATGTGGCTGTAAGAATAGGATTTATTTGCCTGAACCTGTGTATAATTTTCTTCAAGTGCCATGAAGTCTATGGTGTTAAATGTGAAAATAATGCCACTCTAGTTCTTTAATGTAGAGTATGAAAAACTAGAAATCACAATATCTGGTATTATTGCTTATAGTCCAGTCACCAGGTACTGAAAATTGGGTTTGCCTGGAAAAAAGTCCGAAGTTAATGATTTTTTTGGTATGTTGTATATGGGTATTCTGAGGTGTAGAATCCTAGTTTTTCAATTCGAGAACCTTGTGCTAACTTCAGGGCAGCCAAAAAACCCCGAAATTTTGGGGATTTTTTCAGTGTTTTCCTTATAACTCCTAAACGATGCATATTAGCTTAAAACACTCCATTACAAAAGTTAAAGGGCATGAAATTTCCTATTATTTGAACTGTTTACATGTTTTTTAAAACCAGATATGTAGCCTACCGATATATGGCGCTTCAAAGTTTTGAAAAATTCTCAAAATATTGAAAAACTTCGAAAATGGAGCATTTTTCCTAGTAACATTCATCTTTAAACATTTCTGTATGAATAACGTTCAATAACCTACACAATAGAAACCCCATTCTTAATGAGATGTTCATTTAAGAATAAAGTACACAATAATCGATACATAAAAATGTATTTTATAAAAATTTATACTACATATGACATGTGGATATATTAACTAAGTAGAAAACGTGTAAATTATTACAAATTTCCATTAATATTGATTGATAAAAGCATTGATCTCTTTGCTCCTGATTGGCAAATCGGCATCATCTCTAAGTAATTCCTCCTGAGCAATGATCTTATCGATAATGTCCTCCTTTGCTGCCATTTCAGCATTCACTCCTTACAAGATGAAGACCTTGGCAGCAGAAAATGTGTAGTAATTGACTGCATAAGGTTGTATGGGGTAAGACTACATCACGCACGTTCGAGTCAGTGTGCAAGACCTATGTGGACTAGGTACAGAAACTCTTTGGGTATAATGCCATGGTAGTATTCGATGGATATCTTAGTGACGTCACTTATCAGAGCACCAAAGCAGCTGAACAATATCGCCGGGCTTAGCTGCAATCGTCCAGAAAATTTGTATTTTCGTTAACAACGGCCGTTACATTGTCGCAAGAAAAAATGTTGTTCAATGACACGAACAAGAGAAACTTTATTTCAATGCTGATGACTGAAATGGCAGCAAAGGGCATCGAAGTTAAGCAGGCAATAGAAGATGCTGATTTCATGATAGTGAAAACTACAATATCTAAGGCTTCTGACTTTGATAGTGTTACTATCACAGGTGAAGACATCAATCTCTTAGTATTGCTGACTGCATTAGGCTCTTCTCAAAAGAACGTTTTATTTCCAAAAGAGTGGGAGAGATAATACCCCAGTGTTTTGTATTTGCCAGCTTCATGCAAATACAATACTCAGGATATTCTTTTCCTTCATGCAGCAAGTGGGTGTGACAATACATCAAACCCATTTGGACAAGGAAAGAAGAAAGTTTTCACTATGTATGAAAAAAACCGTTCTCTATCTGACATCGTTAGTATTTTCAAAGATAACGAAGTAACACCATGCCAAATTTCGGAAGCAGGGGAAAAGTTTCTTGTGATACTGTACGGTGGTAACATGGACACAGATACTCTGGATGAGCTTTGCTACCGAATATTTTCCAACTCCATGTCAAAATCCAAATTCAACCTTGCCAGATTGCCCCCTACACGAGACGCTGCCCGGTACCATTCTTTTCGTACCTATCTGCAAGTGCAGACGTGGCTGGGCTATGAAAAGTTACCGTCAATTTGGGGCTGGACTTTAACGAAACGAGGGCTGATCCCTATGACAGCGACCATGGATGCAGCTCCAAAAAAGTTGCTACACATGATACAATGCAAGTGCATGACAGGGTGTAGCACCGGGGGTTGGAGCTGCAAAAAAGCAGGACTCCGATGCTCAACCATCTGCAAGAATTGTGCAGGAAATGCTTGCGAGAATTCGCCTGAAACCGACATCAACGAGGAAGACACAGACATTGAGTGCGACGAGGAGGATGACGTCATCAATGAGATCATTGCTCAGGAGGAAGAGGAATCACTGAGAGATGATGCCGACTTGCCATTGGGACTAAAGAAATCAAGGCTTTTATGAATTAATATGAATGACTAATTTGTAATAATTTACATATTTTGTACTTAATTAATATATCCACATGTCATTACATGTATTATACATTTTTATACATCGAGAATTGTGTTCTTTATTCTGAAAAGAACATCTCATTAAGGGTGGGGTTTCTATTGTGTAGGTTATTGAACGTTATTCATATAGCAATATTGAAATATGAAAATTACTAGGGAAAATCCTGCATTTTTTGCAGTTTTTCAATATTTTAAAAAATAACTCAAAACTTCGAAGGTCTATATCTCGGTACGTATTCGACTTAAAAAACGTTTAAACAGTGCAAATTGTAGCAAATTTATTGCCCTTTAATTTTTATAATAGAGTATTTTCAGATAAAACGCGTTGTTTAGGAGTTATGAGGAAAACATTGAAAAAAGCCCAAAAATTTCGGGGTTTTTCAGCTGCCCTGAAGTTAGCACAAGGTTCTCGAATTGGAAAACTTGGATTCTACACCTCAGAATACCCATATACAACATACTAAAAAATCATTAACTTTGGACCTTTTTACAGGCAAAAGTACCTGGTGTCTGGACTATTTTAACTACTAATAGAATTGTTGTCATTAGTTCGCAAATATAGTATCCCAGTTGTGCGTGTATTGTAAGAAGTTGCCAGGTGTGCGTTTTCATAAAATTTTACCATGTTTTGTTTCTTTTAAAAGAATTCTGGAGAAACCCATTGTGGAAGCTAAAGAGATAAAATCCAATGATGAATCTGAAAATACTGGAGATGGTGCAGCTAAGTCAAAGAAGAAAAATAAGAAAAAGTCTGGTAACAAACCTGATGCAACCGAAGCTTCTCCCTCAACTGAAACAACTAAAGAAACTAAGGAAGTTGCACCTACTCCTCCAGTTGTTGAGATAAAGATTGCTGAGATTAAAAAAAAGGAAGAAGGTAAAACATCAAATTTTACTAAAGTGTATTAATAGTAAAATTATTTATTTAAAATTTAGATTACATTTTGCTGAAACTTTGCTGTTTGCTTGTTAATCCATTTAGTTCACATTGTTTACACATAACACTACACTTACCAAATGTTTTGGCAGAACATTACAGAAGAATAACATGAACCAATTATGGATTTCTATAGGTAAAATATAACATAGACCGTATTTCTGACAATGGGCGTATAATTGCATGCAAGGCTAAAAACCAAAATGTGACTCCGGGAATACCTCAAACTCAGTAGGATACTCTGTATGATTTGTGGTTCAAGATCCTTTTTTTGGGGGGGGGGGGGTGTTTCTTTATTCTTTGTCCTAATGGCAGTCTTGATAATCACATTCTTGTTACATAGAATTTACACATTGAAGCGATATAATATTTAATATTACATCCAGAGGTAGAGTCAAGGGTATACACAGGTATATAGTGCTATATATTGCCAACATAACATTACTCGTTAGCATATACCGTCTGTCTTATTGCTTATATCTTCTGCTTTGGCTGTTTCTTATTTAGTTATTTAATTATTTTTGTATTTTCTTAGTTGTCTATGTAATTGACAATGAGAACTCTGCCATGAAAGAGTATTCTTTGTAGAAAGGTTCTGATTACCCATTAAAAGAAGTTTTGTAGAAGATTTTTATTTATTTAATTCATTACATAGCCAGAACCAAATCATAACAATTTTATCTTCAAATCAATGGTATAATTTTCAAACTAATTTTTGTTATAGGTCCTTGTGTAGAAATGTGATTATTAAAATGTATTTGATCTTTCAAAATCTCACAATTCCATAATTTTTTTTAATAGTTTCTTGTATTAATTGCTTCTTTGCAGTCCAAAAATCCAATCAAAATATACGACTTCCACTAAAATTTCCCCAAAACTTCAGAGCATACCCTGGGCAAATTTCAGATTATATCCCTTCATTGTATGAATTTCATTAATGATACTGGGGGAGACTCAATGCTAGTTGGCACTGTCACTACTAACATGGAGTTTCACTTAACAATGCTATTCTCTGAATGAAGGAAATTTTGTGTGTGAAGATTCCAGTATTTTGTTGCTTTTCTTAAAATTTCAAATTGAGTTATTCTTCTAAACTCTGTCAAGTGCAGTTAGGAGAGTGAAAAGAGTGGAAATTCCTCCTATAAGTGAGAAATTGCATATTCTATGATTAAATTTTTGTTTGAATTCAAAGAATTTTACAAATCTAGGAATACCATAATCCAGTTGAAGAACAATAATAGGGATACAGTAACTGATGCAACTCATTCATGAAAAGGCATGAGATGTTTCAAGTGAATTGAACACAGACTTTTCTATCTCTGTTGTTTGGTTAGATACCTTCAAATGAAGACGTAGCTCAGTACAGTGTGAATGGGAATTGATGCAGCTTGTCAGGATTTTTCATCAGCAGGAGGATTTTTTCTTCTAGAAAGGAGCAGTAGTATTTGTAGAGTTCTCAAGTTCTTAAATTTGTAATGCGGGAATCTTCCATTGAACAGTACGTTTTCATGAAACATTTCTTTTGGAAAAAAAAAAACATACGAAAGATGAATTTGAAAATTGTCATATATTCTAAGACTGCTTAGAAAGTGGAGACAAACTGCATCAGTTTTAATTAAGAATAAATTGTGTCCTAAAAGAGCTCTGGCTTGAAAATCTTGTTCATGTGTTCTGATAGTTGCCTAGGCCAAACCAGCAGACAGTTTTTTGTAACTATTCTTAGCACTGAATAAATGATAGAGTTAAATTATGTTCAATTTGATTAGACCAAGATTTCAGGGGCAGCAGAGATACTACTGGGACTGAATTGTAACGGAGTCCTTTGAAATGTACAGAGACATTATTTTTGCAAACTTCAGTAGTGATAGCAGTCTACAGTTTGACCAAGCCTGGAAGCCGGTATTTGCTATTCTCAATCTTCCCAAATAAGGCAGTGCACCTGAAAAGTTTTGTATACATTTGCATATAAATTGCTTTTCAGTGCCATAAATTCCTAATTTCTCACATATGCATTTAGGTTACAAGCCCTTGAAGTGTGTATTAACATGGGTTATGCTATATACTTGATCTCTCTAGTTAAGTTTGCTCTATATAGTGCAACATTCAGCATACTCATTGTGCTATTTTCAGCTAAACCCAAGGAGCCCATGACTATAAATGATGCTGAGAGTGGTGTTGTCTTTGATGAACTTGGAGGTAACTTTGCTATTTCATTTTGTTACATTACATTTGTTAACTTTGTTCTTGCAGACATTGCTTGTTCTGGTCTTGAAACTTTACAATTTTTAAATTTAGATTACTTCTGTTAATTCTGTTCTTGCATATTGCTATTTTAGATGACATCTTTAAGAAAAAATAAAAACGGGTATAATTCTTGTTTTTCTTATAATGCAGTAAAGACTGACTGAGATTTGAGAGTGATAAATCATTTATTTTCTTTACTAGATAAATAGTTCATCCTAATTTAAAATATTTTCTATATGTTGCATGAAGTTGTTGCAAGTAAAGAATTTTTAGGTATTGTTAAAATTGTTCACAATTCTGATTTAATAATTTCAGATGTTTGGAAAGAAGCAAAAACCCAGAAGAAAAGTAAGAAAAAAGTCCGCAAAGATCAGTGAGGCAAGTAAATACTTGGAAAACAAATAAGACCAGATAGAGAAACGGTCAAAAATAAAAATTAATCCGTCTTCTTGAGGTAATGTGAGATTTATTTTTCTACAACGATTGGAGTGGAATTATACAAATGAAGGAAAAAAAGAAGGCTCTGACTACGGATTGATGCAATGTAAAAATGTGAATCCTGAATTCCAATTCCAATGGCCTATAAGCAATTCCAAGTTTGTCTAGTTTGTGCATAGCTTGGCTTTGACCAGCTCAGAGTGAAGGCCTTGGTGGCTGGAGGTGAACCAGTATATCAGCACGTCCATTACACATACTTTCTCACGACTCTAACAGCAGCAACTATTTTGTTTCTTATTTATATTGAGTGGATCTCAAAGATTTGAAAAGACTAACGGATCTTGGCACCTTTTACAAACACAGTGGCCTCTTAATTCAGAGTGATATTTTATTAACATCTCCATTAGAAATTTCTCAGAGGACATAAACTTTAAATGTAGATGAGTGCTATGGAAAAAGCATTTTGTTTAGTTGTTTTTAAGACCTATGTCACACACTTTAGTAACTTAAGTGACAAAAATTTCTACTTTAGTGGCAGAAAATTTGTTAAAGCTTATAGTTTTGTGGATAAAACTATTACATATTTGCTGAGTTATATTTTTGTTCTATCCTTTTGGTGCAGTTCTAATTTTTTTTTCATCTCATCAAATTTGCATACAGCGTTTTTTTATTAAATTGCAAGTACTACTTAAAATGTGCTTTTCTTTCGTGAAAGTAGCAATATAATATTGATAATAGTCGCCACCCACAAACTAATTTTATATATTATGCACACTGTGAAGGATAACTCACATATTTCTGTTACCACATTTAGATAACAGGCTTTCTATGTATGTATGCTTTCTGGTATTTTAAATAATTTTTACAAAATTTCCATGTGAATGCTTTGTTTCTGATGGTAGAAAGGGTTCTAGTAAAAACATCTTTTTAAGTAGAGTTACAAAAATCTGTTGACTTTTCTCTTTTAAATATTTTTTAAGTAAACAGTTTAATTTATCTTATGACGTAGCATAGAAAATTGGAGAAGTGAACTCTCCCTGACCTCAGTTAGTTATTTAATTTTTGTACACTACAGGTATTTGGTGCAATGGTGCATGGAGGTGATAAAGTTGTAACCTTATGTGCTAACCATCTTTACTATTAAGCCGGGTCCCCCCCTTCTTAACATTTAGCACCAACAAGTTGCAGTTAACATATGTTAAATGTTTATCATAACTTGTTGAAGTATACAAGTCAAGTCGTTTGCCAATTAAGAACTGTCTCCACTACAGTGTTATAGGTTAACATGGGTTGGCACGGTTACGAACAGAAATTAACATCATTCAAAAAGAAAACACCTCTGAAGAGGGCAGCCAACATTACAAAATGAGAGTATTTTTGTAAACTTGTTATTATCTTCTTGTTAACTGACTATGACTTTCTTAAGTACTAATTTTGTACAGATGTCTTGATCTTTTCAAAATAACTGTCACATTTTTAACAATGGAGTATGCTGTAAAAAATAATTTTAAAAGTAGATGCAATACTATTGAGAACACTGATATACCAAATACTCACATAATACAAATTGGATGCCAGCAATGATGAGGAAGCTGTCTAATGCTTTTTGTTTAGACAGAAATTCCTGAACCAAAGCCAATTAAGCTGCCGATCACTTTTTGTTTGACGGAAATTCCCGAAACAAAGCCGATAATGACCAACTAGTCAATTGTCTTGATAAGTTGTCCATTTTCTCCAGAAAACAAATTAACAAATGAAAATATTAAGTTCAACACGCTGGGTTTGCATGTCAAGTCAATTGGAATGCGAAATTGCAATATACATGTCCATATCAACTTGTTAATATTGATTTGTTGGTGTTAAATGTTAAGCAGTGGGGACCCAGCTTTAGGATTGCTTCTGATAATCATTTCAAGTAGAATAATTGGTCTCCACCTTAGGACCAAAGTGACATCAGAAAATGGGTCAATTGAAAAAATCCTAGCAAACTTATTGGTAATTGAACCAAATTATTGCACAGCTTCTACCAAAATCTGAATACTGACTCCTATATTAATTAATATTAAGGGGCCACCGTTGTAACAATTCTGACAGAATTAGTTAGCTCAGAATCGCTGCGCAGCTTCATGCATTTCCATTGTTTGAGGGCTATATAACATTGTAGTAAATTTTACCAAGCACCACAGAATTCGCCACTTCTATTAAAATTGGATTTTTCAAACTGTAAGGAAAAAATAATAAAACTACCGGTAACTTGCTTTTTAAAAGTCTGGCTTAGACCATTGTTTTGCTGACTCACCCTAGGGCCATTAGTACCTGTGTATCCTATGTATCCTAGCCAAGAATTTTAAAAATCTAGCCTGGTGAGAAATTAATAACATTTTCAATCTGGAGATAATCGCTTATATGTATAATTTTATTTTTGAGATCGCCTTATACAAGGAAAATCTCTAGTGATAGTGAAGATGGCCAAGTACTGATCAGTTTAGAATATTCTAGTAAAGCTTCTGCATCATACTCAATCAAAATTTTACCAAGGTAAAATTAGCATTTTACACTGTTCCTCAGTTTCTGATGCATCAATCATGTTTAAATTAAAAATAGTATTTGACCGAGATAAAATTTAACCACCCTTGAGGGAGTGATCATCAAGAATTGATCAGGATTTCATTAAAAAAAAAAATGGTGTCATATTCAGATGTTCTTGATGGAATAAAAGAAACCATGTACCTAGAGCATTTTATTATATACCAACGACAAATTTGGAACAGTAGGACAATGCAACTGCCAGTGAACAGTGAGCCCATGCAATTAAGAGGTAAGAAAAGGGGGGGAAGAAATAATTTCCTAAAGTAACTCCTACTAACAGTGGTACTATTTGTCTTTCTGCATTTACCATCATATTATCCCATATGAAATGACACAACAGTGTTTTGTTTCTAACCCAAAGACTGCAAAATAGGGACTGCAGGAAGGAATGGGGGACAAGACAGTAAAAAAGAGTTTTTTTTTTTTTTTCTTTCTTTTTTTTTTTTCACTAAGTAATAATTCCTGAAGTAATCGCTCATCACTATCCGATGATGAATCCAAAGTTTCTATAAACCTTTTCTTTGCACTTTCAAAGATCGTACTTGCATATTGTGAAAATTCCTACAGGTGGCACTAACATGAAAATTTGTTCAGATAGAAAATTAAACAATTGCAGGACAAATGACGTCCCGTGTGGGACATTTACAAAATATCTTAAAATGCAGGACGTCCACGGTTGGTCACCCTATGCAAAATGTTAGGTGGTTTCTGAGTTAGCCCAGGTAAAAAGAGCACTCAGCCAAACAAGATTGAGGAGTCTTGAACGTATTTTGACAGCGGAATAGTTTGACCATGTTCCTGGTACCCTTTTGTTATTTTGATTGAGAATGGTGCACACGGCCATAAGACTACATATCAACTTTAAACACATTGTGATATTTATGAATGATAGAACCAGTGCTTATTCGTTATAGTGCATTGTTTAAGTAATTGTTTTTATTTTCTTAGATAGATGCAATATTTCAATTTCGAGAAGTATTGTTCATGTATATCGTAGAAATGCTAAATAATACTCCCATAACACAGTCAAGTGAGCAATGATTTTCTGCATTTTGGAAATCTATGTTATCTCCCGCATGTCCTTCTTTATTATGAAAAAGAGCAAGATATATTTAAAGAGAAAAATAGGCCAATGTCAATTACTTACATTTGGTATTATACATTACATGGTATTGAAATGCAGGATATATAAATTAGAATATGTGAAATGAATGAATGAAAAGTCGAAATTATTTAAATGGCTTATAGAAAAATGAACAATTACCGGTACTTGGTTCACAAACAGCACGTGTTAAAGTGGCCAGCGGGAACTCGAACTCAGCTATGTCAGCTTCAAGTAATAATTGTAGGTAAGGTTTGAGGGACTATAAATGTGGCAGCCGTTTATAGTTATTTTTTCAGCAAGCTTACCTGACAGCTGTTCATAGGTTTCACCCTTAGTCAGTCTTTATTTTCGACTGCTACGGATGTACCTACTGAATCTTGTAAATTTGTTTATGTTTTTTGTACGATGTCCTTTAAAGGAGCATTTTAAAGATTATATTTTACTGTTGCAAGAATTTAAACCTGATTTCAAATGAGAGACAGATATGTATAATGAAACATTTAATTTAGACTTCTACAAATTATATTAAATTGGTTGAATATATTGGAAGCAAACTCTGAAACTTAGGCTTGTAGTATTTACCAGCGTCCAAAGTCTGACATTATATTATCATTGTCATAATCTAACCAAACCTAAAAAAAAAGGGCTTATTCATTCTGTGTTTTGTTTTGTAAAAGGTAAGATTCAAAGTAGCTTCACAGTTCTATTGTTATGACAGTATTAAAATTACAATATTTGATTTTGCCTTTGAAAATATCATTGTTAAGCTAAACTAGCATTGGATATTGCCCTCTTGCATATATCTAGGCTTTCTGTATTTACACATTGAGAATATAAATGATGGTTGTATTTCGGGCTTTGCCAAATATTAGATGTCTAGTGCTAAGTTTGGTCAATCTAACAAATATGTTATTACCCAGAAGCTTATGGCATGATGATAATTTACTACAGCCATTTCATCTTCAGTACTCACTTTGAACTGACAGGCCACTGTAGTGTTAAGATTTAGTTTTAGCGTTTATTTATCCTCAATGGATTGTAGTGTGCTTTTTTTTTTGTGCTAGTGTGTTTTTCCTTGGTGCATTTTTCAGTTCTGTTTTTGTTATACCATTCCAGCTATAATCCTAGAATAAGAGTTGCTATATAATACTGTAATAGTTTATTAACGGACTGTCTGTAATGTTGTTTGCTGTATACCATTTAAATATATGGCAACTCTTAGGACCACTCATCAGTTAATTTAGTTTAGTTGTAATTAACCCCTTTTTGAGTGTGATTATAGGTTTACTTGGACCATGTATTTTTATACACTGTATTTCAACTTTATAAAATGTGATTTGAATTATGCCTTTTTAAATTTATTCATACAGAAGCAAGCCTAAATACTTCATAAATTTGTTCTTCATTGGGGTTTAATAATGAACTGTTCTGTGTTTGCTATTTTCAGTTACATAGAGATGGCTGGCTTACTGTAAATGCAGTCTCTTAAAAATGTAATTTTAAAGCTTTTACAGTTTACAGAAACTAAATGTGTAGTGAATAATTTCAAAAGAATTTGGTTGAAAATGAAACACTAAACAATTTATATTTGAGTAAAACAACTAAGAGAGTGATAGAGGAATGTTAGTCTACACAGTAAACCTGTGGGAAAATTGCTATGGAAAAATCCTGTATTTTATTACATAGCCAGCTATCTGTAAGCAGTAGTTTCGTAGTTTTAATTTAAAGGAGCATAGATGAGAACATTGACAATCTATTATTATTTGTGTTATTAAGACCATAAACATTTGCAACATTGTTTTTATCAATGTGTAAGAGTGCAATGTTGTCTGGAGTGACAGACAGAAGTTAACATAAGACAAAATGCCAAATGATTGAGTAGCCACTTTTCTCTATGAGTGAAATTTATGTAGAGATTGTCTTACTACGATATTAAGAATATATATATACATGCTTTTAAAAAGACTTAGAAATTTTGAAGTTTAATGGGTGATATGACTAAGTTATATCACTTGAAAGAGATGTTTTTTTTATAAAATACTTACATAGTTTTATTGTGGATAGGACCAAGTGCTCATGGATTGTACCAACAGCTGACTAATCTGGTAAGATTTTTTTTTTATTTTTTTTTATTTTTATTTTATAGTTTAGCAGAATGTCCATTGCTGGTATCTTGTTGTGCAGTTTAATTATGTATTATTTAGGAATTTCTGTCTTGTTAATTCTTACAGTTTAATTAATCTCTAGTTCCTAGAATATGAAAATCCCAATTCTCCGCTCTTACACAAGAAGCTATTTGTAAATAAATTGTTTCCCCTATCAGATTAGGGTTAATAATTTCTTTTCAAGTCCTTTATTTGTTTTCATTGCTTAAATTGCACACATTTTGACATTTTATTTGTATAACTGTTTTGACGCTGTTGTCAAGTCTATAGTTATTTCCGCAGTTTTTAATTTGTATGAGCTTTCATACACTGCCTCGTTTGTTTTTCATTTAGCCTTCCTATAAATGGATGAATGAAATCATGACTAATGAAACAAAACTGATTGTTAAAAATGATAATTATTCACTATATGCATACCATAATCGTTCATGGTGATGGTGACTCAACAGTCATGTGACAAAAGATCTTCAGCAAGCAGTAGATAATGTTGATAAAGAAATGGGTTGAAACGAAATTTCCATATGCTGAAATGAAACTGTGATAACATTTGCTAACAGTAACTATATTAAAGCAGCTAAAGTATCAAGGAAATTGAAATCTTCTAAAACTTCTGGGGAAGGAGAGTTAAATCTTAGCATCTTAGGTTGGATTAAAATTTTCTTTCCTGAAGAAAATTTCTAAAAATCTCCCTTTTATCTTTATCCCATGCTCATTGAATAGCGTGCGATCATGTATGAAGCTGGTTTCCATCACTTGCAAGCACACACCGGGAAGCGCTTGCCAGCTCAATTCACAGACAGCGGTTGTTGGCTGGTGGATAGCACTACGAGGTCTGTTAGAAAAGTATCCGACCTTTTTTTCTTTTTCTCGAAAACCTGACGGATTTGAATCAAGCATGCTTGCATGTGACGACCTTGAACCTTTGTGTGCATGTGTGAATTTTTTTCCCCGCCTGTAGATAGCGTCTGTTGCTGGCAAGCAGCATTTGAGTAGTGTGTAGTGCTCTCATCGTTGCAAGGAAAATAACGGAATGACTGGAGCAGCGGTATTTGTAAAATTCAGATGGCTTTCGGTGATGATGCTATGGGCATCACACAGATTAACCGGTTTAAAGATGGTCGAACGTTGGTGGTGAGCGAGCCATGCTCCGGTCGGCCATTAACATGCCGAAATGACCAGATCATTGCCAAAGTGAACGCTGTGGTGATGCAGGACTGTTGTGTGTGTATCCGAGAAATTGCGAAAGAGGTGGGCGTCATCACTTTTTCGGCACATTCAACTATGACCGAAGATTTGGCCATTAAGAGAGTGGCGGCGAAATTCAATGCCGATGCTGCTGATGGCGGAGCAAAAGCAACTTCGTGTTGAAGTCTCACATGACATGCTTGACTCCACAAACAGTGACCCCGACTTCATGAACACCTTAATGAGTGGTGACAAGTCCTGGTTTACGGGTACGACCCGGAAACCAAATTCCAGTCGTCACAATGAAAAAACGACGAGAGCACTACACACTACCTCACTCAAATGCTGCTTGCCAGCAACAGACGCTATCGACAGGCGGGGAAAAAATTCACACATGGGCATGAAGGTTTAAGGTCGGCTCATGCAAGTGTGCTTGATTCAAATCCGTCAGGTTTTCAAGAAACAAAATAAGGTCTGTCCGAGTTATGAAGTGTCCGGCTTATAGAGAGTAAATTAGGAAATGGTACTTAAGTAATGAAATCTCATGTTTAAGCTGAAATAAAAAAAAAGTATGAGGCAGAACATAATATTAACACAATTGGAACTAAAAAGAATAATATCATTTCTGTATTGAAATTTCTAGTCAGAGTCTGAAATACACACTGTTACATTATTAGTACAATATTATGATTGAGGGGCACTTTGAGCATATTTTTCTGAGAAGATTTAGGCCAAAAGAAACTGTAAATGTTCTTCTGTGTACACATTGTTTCTGTTGCTTTTGAATAATTCCTTCTCTTGCAGTTCTGAAGTGGCCGTAGAATGGCTGTAGATCTGGGTCTGGATCGCCAAGAATCTGTCCGAGTTAATCCGAAGTCCGGCAAACTGAGATCTGAATTATCGAGAGTTCACTGTACAGTCATGCTAATAGGTTTTATGTTGACAAATTTTGGAAGAATATATCTTCTGAAAGTGAAAGTCAAAGGTAAATTACGTAAATTATAATTTACCTTTGACTTTGACTTTAGAAGATATAATTATTATTGTTTTATTGTAATTATTTTTCATTGTAATTATTTTTCATTGTTATTATTGTTTTTATTGTAGTTAAACAACCTTTTATAACTCAACTTTGGAGCTTGTTTCCAGTTTTGTATATGAACATTTCAGAACTTGCAAGTGCTTGTACACAAGTCGCTGGCCACAAGTTGCTTGCTGCCAGCTTTGTATGTGATTGCACCCTAGATCATAGTCCATTCTGCTTAGATTTCAGAAGTCCTGTGTTTAGTACCCACAGGCTACCATTATAACAGACACTACACAGTACATTTAATAACATAACTATATGGCATAAACTAGCAGAACATTTCATGAATGGAAGAAAATTAATTTATTATAACTGAAATAATTAAAATTTACTGCAAATACTTATATATTATAGCAACTCCTAATTATATGGTTTGTGGATTACCCATTCAAGGTTCTTCTCCCTTTTTTTAATCCTTTGCGAGCAGAATACGTATATATCTGGGTGCAAGATTTTGAATTTCCTGCACTTTCTAATTTGTAATACTTTATTTTGTCATATTGTGCATAGAGAATGTTACAGGGCTTCCAGAGAAGCCAGACAACATCCTGTATGCACAATATGACGAAATGTGGGATGTTAAAAATCTCACATTTAGTTATATCAGTTTTCTCCTCACAAAGGGTTAAAATGTATAATGTACTATTATAGTTAACGAAAACTTCTTATATAATGAGCATCATGACAAATTTAGTAGCATTTACAGCCAATTAAAATCACATCATATATGTAGCCTGAAACAACATTGTCAAAAGCTGGATTAGTAATAATTCTAACATTCAGATTATCCTTTTTTTTTTAATTATTATTCATGCATGTCACAGTCCCATTTAACATAGATAACTGGGAGTTACTGTTTCTGGCTTCTGTGGAATTTCATTGATGGAGCTGCACATCGAAGTTACATCAAGGAACTTACTGACAACCATTTCATGCAAGTAAACTCCCCAATATGCAAATTTTCTCTTGCTAAGCCATTTGGTCCTGTCCACACAAAAACAAGTGTAATTTTATAAATTGTTATTGTAAAATATTGTAATGAAGGTTGGAACTGTTTACTAACGTGTCACAACTATCATTAATTTTGATGGGTTTATTCTGTCTCTTTAATGAATCAAGTTGTGAGGAAATGTAGGGAAGGTTGTATTCATGTTTGTATTCCAGGCTTTGCGATGAAGATAAACTAAAGTGTGGACCACAGAAATTATTACATTTTTATTGTAATTAAATTTTTAGGGTGTAAACTGAAGAGAAACAAGATGATGTGATATCATATACATAATTCTAAAAAATATACATAAAATGCAAAAAAAGAATTTATATATAAGTATATAATGAAATATTTGTGTAGTATTAATCAGTTCTCGAGGACAGTATTTTTCTTCATTGTGATTTTTAAATTCAGGAGTACCAAGTGCAGGTTTTAAACAGTCTGTGTTGTTTACTTTTGCACATAATGCAAACAATTTTGTGCAAAAATCTATTCAGTGCGCAAGACAGCTGATACTGGAAATTGTCCTTGAATATAGAGAGCATTGTACAGTATGGTAAAGTAAACAGATTGTATACAATATTGTAATAATGAATCATAAGTCCTGTAGAGCTCAGGGATTGTGACTTTGTTCATATTTAATTTTATTCTTGAATGTATAAATAAAAGAACAGTAATTGGTAGGGACACGATTTTATGGTGAATAAAACTTGTAAATGTCAGTATGAAAAATAGGCTGAATTAAGATGCCAAATATGACTGTACTAATTAAAATTCCAAATGCTTTATTTATCCTGTTCATTGAAGTAACAAGCATGCTTTATAAGTTCCCTACTATAAGAGTAGCTCTTTTATTGGACAAAATATCATTATGTGCTGAAAGGGCTCTTTCACAATGAACATTTGAAATTGAAATTTACTTCGACTGAATACACTTCAACTCAGTGTTGGATACTCTGGTAAATATCCTCATACAAATTGCTTTACATCACTTTCTTGACAGGCAGATTTTCACAGTCTTTGCAACTGCATGTAGAATTTAGCAAAACCATGAACATGGGATTTTTTTTATTTTGTCTCCTAAAGAAGAATGCACTACACCAATTTTTAGCTGTGACAACTGAAACAATGCTGTGACAGAATAAAAATTTTTATGTTCAAAACGCATGAACCTACTAGACTAGAAGCAAAAAGATCTTGAACTTATCTTCCATCTGGCTATCTATGTTGTGGAAGATGGGATAGATTTTTTATTCTTGAAATAGGGATTTTAACATGTCATTTAAGCATAGATATTGCAATGAATTATTAATTTTGCAGTAAATCATAAATTAGCGTTTATTTCGTGAGTTGGATAAAATTTTCATTTAATCATGATAGTAAAATCTATTAATTATGGGGGACAATCGCTATATAATTAAGGCTGATATCTTTTGATTATTTATTGACAAATTTCATGTTATCGCAATTCCACCAAAAAATTGTGTCTCCAGTAATTGGTAAGTATAGCAAGACACTTGCATCATGCAGTACAATTTTATGTATTTACATTTTCTCTTCGTATGATATGTGATAGTTGCTGATAAGCTGAATATGAATAAGATCAAAATTTAAATTCGATAGAAAGTTACTAAACATTATAGTGAACAAATTGACAGGGAGAATATTCAAAACTTGATTAATAACCAGAAAACTGACCTTGACATGACGTTTCAAAGTGTCTCCCTCAATCATCAACCACACTCCAACTGTCTTATGTGCTGGAGTTAGATCTGGAGGTGAGAGCATTATCTTTTGGAAAGTCAAGGTTTGTACAGGTTTTATTTCTGTTCTTATTTCTGTTGTATGTTTTTTAAGAGACCTGGCTATGTGTTTATCTTAAACAAAGAATACCAATTTTTAACATCCCAAAGAATAATGATTTCTCTCCAGATTCATCTTCGCACTATAAGAGAGTACATCACACGTTGTGTGGTGTACAACAGACAGTTTGAGTATAGCTGATGATGAGGGAGATGTTTCCTCAAAGTATGTTAAAGTCAGCTTCCTTGTTCTTAGTGAAGTTTTATGTATTTCCATATCGCAGTTTGTATCCAAGATTAAAATTGCTTGGAAAACTTTATATACTAAATATGTGTGTATATATTTTTTTAGTTTATTCTACTCTACCTTTTAAATTGGTGCTTGTACATGTATCTTGTTTTGTCGTTAAAAATGTGATTTACACAAAAATATTTGTATTTATACTTTTACCAATGTTCTTATGTTTAAATTTTTGAAATGGAAAATTACTGAAATTTAATAAGTACATTTTGAAATGTCTGTTTTATTTTATCCATACAAATAATGAAAATTATTTTAATATTTTGAATTGTTTTGCAATAAATTGTTGTGAATCGTCTATTCTAACTCTTACTGATGTGACAAATAATACTTGCAACTATTGAAACTCTTTGTTTATTACTATTCAGAAATTATTTAATCTATAAACAAGATTGGAATCAAATATACTCTATTTAATTTAGACTAAAATAAAAATAACATAAATTATTCATGTGGAAGAAATGTTCATTGATTGATGTAATTGTTATTATAATGGTGTAGTCTTGCATATCATTTAGTTAAAATATTCAACATTAATAATTAATCTCTTGTTAAAATATGCACACAGGTTATGTGAGCAATGCAATTGAAATAGAATTCTTTATGAACTAGATTATGATCATAATATTGTATAACGTTCATAATGTTAAACCTTACCTTGTAATAATTGTATTAGAGGCGTTTATGTGGAATCTGAATTCGAAAGTCTCCAAAAAAGCATGTAGTATCTGTTTTATGATTTAACTTTTTAGTAGCCATGTTTTAACTAGCGGAAATATTGTTTCTAAGTGAAATATATAAACACTGTAGTTTCCTCAGGTTCTGACTCATTTAATTTGTATTTTTCCCCTCTGGCACAGAAGGGTATTTTAGTTTTGTAGCTCATTTTTTTATGGGGGTATGAATATTACCTGATATAGTAAGGAGCAACGAGAAAGTAGTGCCTACTATAGCAACCCTAAATACTTGTAAACAAAATATTGCTACTTCTTACATCTGCCTAATTTAAATATGGCCATACATTGTGGACTCCAAAGTACAATGATTTCATTTTAGATTTCAATTATTTATTATTCTTGCCCTTCTTTTTTTTATTAGGGTACCTATCAAAAGTAAGATTGTATCCACAATTATTAGTTTTTCTTTATTAGCTCTTGATTATGAATTGCTCAGATATAGTAAAATGTACTGTAGCTAGAAATTTGTTCTCATGGTTATGGGATATTGGGAACTTACACTGTATAAATATGTTACAAATGTGTAAAAATACAGTCACTTTTTATGTATATGTGTAGCCATTGATGTTTACTTTGGCACAACAACCTTCCACGCTCTTACTTGTGCAATATTAACAATTTTCCCCCCCATTCCTTTTTGTGTTATAATTCTCAAAAAATAATCTGGGTTTACTTGAGACTATGGGAGCAACATCACAAGCCTAACAGAAGGTAAAGGGCTTGACTAAAAATTTGCTCAATGTTCATTATTTTTTGCACTATTTTTGGTGCTGGTGTGTATAAATTATCTTGAAATCACGTTTTAGTTATATAATATGTTGATAAATATGACAAAGCTTGTATAAATTGGGTATTTTATGAAATCATTTCTCATTCAACTTAAACTATACGAAATCAATATTCTAATAATGATCCTCCTTAATTCAATACATTATTTCTTAGAGCCGTCTAGCGTTGAAGTATTATGACAGCTTACAGTTAGGTTGAATATTATCCTATAATTGTGTCTTTTCTAAAAATTAATTTTCTGTATGTACCAGTTTTTAAATTAATTTATTATGTACAAATTCCAGATGTACGGAAATCAGAGTTCCTGTTATAACCTGACAAAAAACAAGACCAGACCTAAATTCTTCCCGGTATGTAGTTGTATATAGTTTTAAGTATTGGAGTGGAAACTGTAATTTCTTATGAAATGGAACAAAGTTTTTGTTCTGTTCCTTTTAAGTGCTGTGCATAAAGATTATATCTTCGGTTCAGTCGGAAATCTTAAAACTTCAATTTTAAAGCATGAACTAAAATATTTTAAAACATTCTTAATAAAAAAGTCTGAAATTATATTGCAGTGGATTGCAGTACATTTGCATATATTTTTGTAAATATTTATAGGTATTAACCACTATTTTAAACTATTGTATATTTAAAAATTCTGAATACTAATTGGACTTACGTGAAGTCTCATTATGTTACGATCCTCATTTTGGGATTGCGAGGTTTGCTGTTTAATTATAGAAAGGATACTAATGGAAACATGTTTTTATGAAAATTAAAAACATGTTTCATTGTTTGTTTTAGAAGATACAGTAGTTGTAAGGTTTATAAAGTCGAAGGTAATAAAATGTTCACCGTGGATGCAATGTTTCACAAACACGATGTTTCAGACTTGTCCATTGGGCCTTCATCAGGTGACTGAACAAGCCGGGAAAAAGGTGCTGCCTCACAACCACTCCACTGGGGTGCGTTGCTAACCATGAAGTTAGTGTTTTGAAGATGTTGACCAATCCACTCCTTGGTACTCGTGATGCTGCACATCACTCTCGGGTGGGGGGGTGGAAATTTAACTGCACATTTACCTCTTACTCTTCTTATCAGGCACAACCACTCCTCTCCTAAATCCCCATCACACCTATTCATACATAACCCCCTGTTCCCAATAATGTTCCAAACCTCAACTACCTTCCTGTTGGTGTCATCTGCCTCCACCTGTATTATTTTAACAGCCCCGATACCATGTTTTTTCTCCATCATGTGCTGACACATTCCCGTAGACATCCTCCCATACTTTACATCCATCACATGCTCTTTTAATCTCGTTTTTACACTCCTCCCCGTTTCCCCCACCTAAACTCCATCGCAATCCTTACAGTTTATAGTATAAACCCCCTGGTAAGTCCATCTTATCTTTCTTTTTCCCCAAATGCTTGTGTTGTGAAAAAAAAATTTCAATTGTTTTTTCAGTCCTATAGGGTGGAGTCAAATCGTATTTCCGGAAAATCCATTCTTCATTCTGTATACCCTTAACTTGATCCCCATCGGATCCAGCCCTATCTTCAAATTCAGGAAATTAATCTTGTTTTCTGACCTCTCACACGTGAAGATCACCCTACTATGGAAGTTGTTAAAGTCATTCAAGAGTCTTTTGGACTGGTCACCCTTAATTATTACCAACACATCGTGAACTTATCACATGTATGACACAATGCTGTCTAAACTTTTGCAGATCACTGTGTTCTCCATAAAATACATGAAAATATCTGATATGAAACCAGATGTGGGATTCCCCATATACAGCCCGTTTTGCATATACACCATCCCATTGAACTGAAAAACATTAAAATCTGTACACACCCTATACCACCTGGTGTATTCATTGGCAATTATGCTGTCTATACCTTGCTCTATAAGGCATCCAAACAAACATTCCCCTGCTAACCCTCTGGGAACGCTAGGGTATAAGGCGACCACATCCTAGCTGAACATACAATGGTCCCTGTTATAGACCACACTTTCCAACTTTTCTTTTGCTTCAAGAGTTCTTTATAGACCATTTTGTTCTGGGTTGTATACCACCTAACCTCTCCACCAATAATTTTGACAACCCAAAAGCCAGATGACTGAACATTGGGACGATTGGTCTTAATGGTAGGCCTACATTCTCTTTGTGAAACATTGCATCCACTGGTGAATATTTTATTACTTTCGACTTTATAAACCTTAATAAACAGTGGAAATATAGTACCAACAAATGCAGTAGTTATAAAAATTGCCAAATAAATCTTCACACCAAAAACTGGTAATATAATACTTCTAGAATATAGATGAAGCTACAAAAAACTTTTCTTCCAAGTTCTTGATCTTATTGAACTTTTTCAAGGACAATTTATGCAGAAATCTCAAGATCAGAGGTGAAATTGGAGTTTTGAAGTTTGCCGACTGATTAGACTGTATAGTACTGGTGTTTATGATTAAGACTTTATTTCATGTTAGAGAAAATAATTACAAATGGAGCAATAAAATAAAGTGAACCATTCATTCATAACTATATAGTGATAGAGATGGCTCTCTTTTGTTGAATTCTTATGGTTGTGTTCATCCGTTTTGTGTCAGATGCATCAGCAAAGTTATCATATTACATACAGCTTTTATGAAATATGTTTTTGCCCTGAAATTTTTCAGTTGTGATATATCCAGTAAAAAAATTATCCCAGGCCCAAAATTGAGCAATTTCTTTCTCTTGTGCATTTGCACCAAGATATTGCTGGCGATATGGTAACAATAAGAAAGTTCAAACATTTCTCCCAACTAAAGCAAACTTTCCAAAACCTAATTTAGCCTATCATTCCTGAGTTTTTGTTCTTGTTGTTAGGCTGTTGGCTTTGTCATTGTCTTGGAGTGCAACAGTAGAATTTTATATATTTTAATTTTTAGCTGAAATTTACAGGTGTATTTCCTCAAAATATATTAATTTAAAAATGATAGTATATTTGAATAATATAATGTTAGTTAACATAACAGTGAATTTACTGTACATAATTTTATTGTTAAATGTAATATCTGAATCAGGTTTCAGTAAGCTAGCATCTGAGATGATTCAGGACTTCTGATTTATTCTACACAAGAGGAAGACATAGTTATCAGCATGTGTATGTGTATAGTACTGTCAGACAAAGAATTGAAAAGATTGATACAAAAAGACTACATGTACTTGTATACCTTAATTAATGTATGCATGCATAAGTGTGGTGAGTGAATGTGGAAACAATTTAATATATTTTTATGCATATTGTTCCTATTGTCTTCCATCTTCCCTCACTTATTCCCATGGACTTGTTCTTAGAAGGTAATAATTATAAACAATAACTTCATTTTACTCGAATGGGATGCTGGTAATTTATACTTCGGGGCAAATGTGACATTATCCTATTGCTTTTAATGGAAGGACAGTTGATAAAATAATTAATCATATACCGGTTAAATATTTTTGAAGAATAATTTTGTGTGTGTTCTTTAATGAGCATAATTTCTAAGGAAAAGTAAATTTCTATAGTGAGTTTTAAAATGTGAAAATGAGGTTTTGTTTTATTTAGTGGAGTTTCTTATCAAAGTTGAAAATGTGTTATGCAATGATGGGTTTCAGTGTTCATTCAAAAAGTAAATAAATCCTACTATGTGGGTGACCAATTAGAAGTGAGATAAGTGTCTGAATAGTAAAGTATAATTATAAACTGGCAGCCAAGCATGCAAGCATGCTCTCATTCAGAATCCTTTTGGTGTTAGCAACATTAGTCATGTAGGATAGTAGTTTAATTATTTAGGTGTAGTTAGAGTGTTAGTATGTCCTCCACGTTACATTAATTTAGTAAATGCCTTTCCCACTTTTTTGTTTTTAGTTTAAATGGATGATAGATCCATTTTCCTTACTATGAATTTATTGTTACTTAATATAGTAATTAATTTTCTTGTTATCGAGTTAAAAATGTAAGTACTGTCAAAACAACTAAAAGTCTTTTAAGTTTATACAGTAATAGGTTTACCAGTAATAGACACAAGCCTGAATTTTTAGTCAAATAAAATTGTATTAACTTCTATTTCAGTGGATATTTCGTGAAATAAATTATATTGTACTGTAAATATTAGAGCAGTTTTCCAGGCGTAGGCTGTTGTCCAGTGAACATCAAGCCCCACTGGACGATGGCGTATAAGCTGCTCTTAATGTTTCCAATGCTGGCCATGAAATCCTAAGCTGTTATATATTATTCTGTACGTCACATTGAAAATTTTACTCCTTTACTCATATTAATACTCAAAATATATTTGACAAATACTATCAAGATTTTAACAAAACAACTTCAGATAGCAATCGGCAAAGAGAGATGCTAACCACGCTCTGTAAAATACAGAGTCTGTTGAATGGCATACATTCTTCAATTTTTGCTGTAATCCAAGAAGTTTTTCGGCCTGAAAAGATGATCTCACTACTGAAAGAAATTAAAAAACACATGATTTTAAATCATACTTTCAATCACATTTCTCACTTTACATAATTATTATTTACAGATCTTGTCAATACAACTAATTATATGATATTTTATGGATTCAATTTTTTAATGGAGGAATTTTAATCTTTTATAAAGCTAAATACAGGTTAGGAAAACTTCAGAATTTTTCATATATTCCTGTTGCCATAAAATCTGTCCCTAAATGTTATTTTTTCATTATAATACCTTTTGTGTGAGCACTGAATCCAAGCTGGTTTTTTGCACTCAAGTTGATATAATTCAAATTGGTGGAATGGTCTGTTAAGATGATCCCTGGTATTTAGCTCAATGCTTTTACATGACTTTCACATCGTGCAGCCAAAATGAGATGTTAATGTTTTATTTATTTTAAGAATTTGTTAGTTCTGATTATTATGTGTGTGAATTGAAATTATAGGAGTTAATTTTTAGTAAATGGATATATTTAATAGAACGATTGCTATGTTTGACACATTTGTTGGTTGCTAAGAAATTATATATAATTTGGGACCATTTGAATTTGAAAATAAAATGTGAAAAAAGAAATTGTCATTCTGTGTACACTCTAATTTTAAGTAATTTTGTTCTTCCACAATCGTTTGTCCATTGTATCTCCATCTTGTAGTTCTCTTGCTGCCATGCTCCTCCACCTTACACCATCCTTCCATGTTTAAGTAGGCTTTCCTTTCCTTAATACCAGTATATTACGTGGGATTTTTTACAGTGAAGTGGTACTATAAATAATGTAGTATATGGTCGGTTGTTTAACCCTGCAGTGCTCGCACAGCGTCTGACAGACGCCAGACCAAATTCATTTCACCATATCTCGAATACCTATGAGGCCATTGTGCTGACCTGCTATCTACCTTTCGGTCAACTACTCTTAAATAACATATCCAAGCAGCAACCCTCCAGTTTTCGCCTAGCAAGAGTGGAGTGACGTTATTGTTGCAAAAATGTAGATGGCGTCTGCGAGACGCCGCGCGAGCTTTACTGTTACAAGGTAAGTTGCTGGTTTAAAACAAATTTCTTGCAGAAACTAGTGATCATAAAGCTACAATACCAATCTTTTCTGATGGAAATTATTTATCATTAGGCTTGGCAATGAGTGAAAAGGAGAAAAAATATCATAATCTTTCTGATCCAAATGATTGGAAGATAGTGCAAAGTTGCTAGAAGAAGAAAGAACTTGATTGCGATAGTGATCCCAAAAAAGACATTGCGGAGTCTAGAAGTGCGTCTACGGACACTGAACAAGAAGCAGATGATGATAATGATTATAGTGAATGTGATAGGCCTAAATATTTCGTAGCGCGGGACAAAGTTTCTAAATGGAATAAGAAGAGATCAGTAACTAGTAGTGAAATTTGTTATACCTACACAGTCTTAGGACAATAATAATTTAAAATTATTTAAAAATTGTTACATGCCTAACAACATTGTTTTATTATTAATTAATTAAAGTCATAATGTGCTAATATTGATTTGTGTCCAATATGATTATATAAATGCTCATTTTCAATAAATTGACTTAATACCCATATTTTTAACTAAGGAATGTATGCAAAACATGTTCAATGATATTAAATAGACTATGACAACCCTCAATAAACAAAATGAACACTCAAAACAACATAAAACAATAGAAATATTGTAAAACACGAACGGTGCCTCTCAGACACCGCGCGAGCTTCTATATCCTAAAATAGCGCGCGAGCACTGCAGGGTTAAACTCAAACTTCACTTACTTGTTTCTTTTCAAGAATCATGATTTCAATCAGCATCCTGATCATCCTCAGCTTGTGTCCGACTGTTTTGAATTTCAGTTGTTTGTCCTTGTGACGCTAGAGCGGGTTGTGTGTTTGGTGACTTCTGGGGCGGGTAGAAATTTTGAATGAGGCTACTCTCTATATATGTGTCGAAATTCATCAATTTGTTTTTGTGTTTTTGAATGAAGATGTTTTCCCATGCTGTGAGTTCTGTTGGTCGCTGGATACTTTTTAGTAATTTTGTTTGCTGGCTTATGTTGTGGCCATCATTCCAAAAGTGGTGTGCTGCTACAGCTGATTTGTCATACTGTTGGTTCAATAGCATGACTTCGACCGGGGGCAATATAAAATTTGATAGACTGAATGGACCTCAAAGGTATTAAAATTTGTCTGTATTATTATTACCTGTAGGTGGTATTATTAATATTACTATTAGTAGTTGTTGTAAAGTAGGAAATTAGGAATTAAGTAGTATTATTTCCTAGATCACTTACCTCCTAAATCTGGCACAGGCATACAGTAATAGTGTAGAATTCTTAAGGGTTATTGGAAGCTGCAAGATTTATATATGGATTGTTTATTGCAGAAAGGGTCTAAGTTCACTTATTCATGAAATTGAGTTAAGACCAGTTTCATAATCCTAGAGGATAGACACATCTATGAGCACGAGAAAAAAACCCTCATTCCAGTACTCCCAATGTATAAAGTACCACCTTCTTTTATCAGTTGAGTGCAAAAAGGTCTATGGTACCTTTCTACAATAAAAAGCTGGCAACCCAGGATTAGCTTCTGAGACGTTCTTGCTGCAATCATCAAAGAAACCTATCCAACTACCTACACAGTTAGTTTTTCTTGTTAACTGCATATCCATTAACTCCTAGAAAGTGTCTGATATAAGAAAGTCAGTCATTTATGTTACAGAAGATGAAGAATTCCAAAGTTTTTGGCACAGTATCTGTCTGTCGTCAACAGTGGAATAAACAAACCAGAGCTGTTTTCCGTGTTATTTAATCATGCTTGTTTGCTAATCAATATAGTTCCTGTTTGGAAGGTTTAAGATAAAGGGTTTGCTAATGGACTACTAATGTTGAAAATACTTTAATTATTTTTGTTGACGTTAAAAAATTAGTGTGTTCATTGTTAAAACAGTGTATTCTCTTTAAGCTAAAAAGCAGTGTTTCATTTTGTTTGAGATAATAAGTTATTTGTAGCTATTAATGTTGAGGACAGCCTACTTGTATTCAGGGCGCTGCAGACAAAAGTTGACTTTTCATGTTCAAGAACAAACATACACTCATTTTGTAGGGGATAAAAGTTACAATTACTGTTACAGAGCATACTTGAGTGACCACAGATGTGCCAATTCTCATTTTATTATTCTATTGTCCAACCTGGTTTATGGTTGGAGAAGCTGAAGTAACAGACTCTGGTAAAGCTGGGAAAATCTCATCATACTTAAAGGTTTGGGGCTCGTAAGCAGCTTTCTCCATCATGCTGGCTGCTGCATTGTAGGGATGTCCTGATTTGCACCAAGTTGTTACAGTAACATGTATTTACAGAGCATACTTGCTTTAACATTTCCCTCATATTTCATGTATTTTTCCTTAAATAGTTCACAAATAAAACAGTCAAAATTGTTCAAGTCTATTGATTGCAGCAAGGGCCTTAGTCCAATAGCTTTAAGCTTTAATAACAAATAACACAAAATATAAGCAGAATTTAGTTGTATTACAGTTAAATCAGGGAGCATTCATATATACTTTCACAATAATGAGAACAAAATTATGTTAATTCATTTTGAAAGAAAGAAGTTAATTCACCTATAAAAGAATATTTTTTTGTTTGTTTGTTTTCTCAAAATCAGGTATTATGAACTCAGGCTCTTTCTGCAATAAGTGATTCATATAAACTAGCTGTAGATCTATTTAACTGACTTAAATGGTGTGTTCACAGTAGTATTTTGTTTAATAGTACACAAAGGAATTGGCATAATGGAAGAATCTGCTACATCTTAAATATAATTTATTATAATAAATGACCCTTGCACCAAAGCAACCATTTTCAGAACCAACATAATATTTCCCAATTATAATAAATGACTCTTACACCAAAAAGGCTATTGGCAGCTATTTTCAGAGAGTGGGGAGCTAGGGTGTAGCAGATTCTTCCGTTTTCCCAAGGAAACAAACTTCATATCAACAAAAGGAATCAAACTTCATATCAACAAAATCTAAGTCCTTTTCAAACAGTACAAGCTTTCTGACGATTTTTTTTATACACTTGGTACTTGACTTTTGTCAAATATTACTTTGTCAAGCTTTACTTGTATTATCCACAGGCGAAACCTTCAACTAAGCAAACTCTTTTTCTCTTACTGCTTCGCATGTCCACCCCATTATGACAACCCATTTACATTCCTTTTCTCTGATTTTCATTTCGGGCTCTCTAGGACCTTGGGGTCCCCATGCATCAGTTATGTCACTACTCTGCCTGCTCTCAGGTAGCAAGTAGCAACAGTACGATAAGGAATCATATTTTTGATCCTTTAATGATTCTGGAAGACCCACTTTATTTCAGCATGTTATTCTTTATGAATAAAGCATTCAAATTTTTAAAAGTAATTTCTTTCTTTCATTATTTGCCCAAAGTAGGCTATTATACAGTACAGGTGGCATCATCATAGAATATGTCAGTACAGAACATGAATAAATTTTCTTGTTAAACAAGAAATTACTGCCATATTTGTGTCTTTAAATAAATAAATACAATAAACAATAAAGCACTTCGCCCATTTAGGATCAGAGGGACGTAACTACAAAAACAGTGTTTTGAGATAAATCGATTTAAAGGTTTTGGACTAATAAATGGGTATTTTCTAATATTTTTTTGCGAAATATTTTGCTGTAAATAAGAAGTATATTTCATTTATTGTTGTTTTCTATTAGAAGTTACACATTCTAATCACATAGGAGGTGATAATAACTTATTTTATAAAATTATGCATCTAGTTACGTTTGTCTGATCCTTAACTTGGTGGCTATTGCTATGTAACATATGACTGTATTGCAGCCTTAAGCATCAACAGATAAACAATTGGAATGTTTATCAGCGATATCCAATAAGGAAAACAAGCATAAGATCATTTTTCTTTTCTTTGCTTATGCAAAGAGGACTATCATAACCCGGGCGCTTGTTCCTCGTCCCACATGTAATAATCTGTTTTGTTTTCTCTTACATTAAGAACTGTGAAATTATAAACAGAAATCTTTTATAGAATACTGACTTTGCATTCACTTTAGGGCAGTAGAGCACTGCTTGCAAGTCAAATTAGCCAGCACAGATTCGTTTTCTCGTGCACTTTCCTTCTCCAAGTTATTAAAATCCTTTGCCATTTCTTTCCTTTTAATACCAGTATGCTCTTTCTCTCCCTTTTTATAAATCTTCGTCTTCCTTTTCTTTTGGAGAAGTATGTGAAAATTTTAAACACTTATCACACATATTCCATGAAATTTGAGATTAAATTATGTTGTGAATATCTGCCGATAAAACCAAATTTCTCTGCTATCTTTCCCTCAGCGAGGCTTTGTTCCTGATACAACTTGTACATTAACTATTTAAAATTCATATTGCCTAGGTAAATAATCTGCAGAACACTCTTTCCTATTGTAATGAGAACGAAGAGCAGGAAAATTCTTTATGTGATTCCTTATAGTCTCCTTTCTCTCATCTGGTCTTTTTGTGTTAGGCTCATTGCATCCTCTTCTTTCTTTCTGAATTACATATGTCCATCTCTTTTATTAATAGTATTATTTACAAAGATTTCTGAAATTTCAAATGCCTTGAGAAAAAAAATTCCATAAGCTCGTACTTCATTATTAGATGGTACTTCTTGATCACCTTCCTTCGTAATGTATCAGATTTTGTTTTCGCACTTTGTTTCCTTCTTCTTCTACTAGCTTAGTAAGGTACTTCCTTTGTCGTTCAAATGATCCAAGGTCACAGTAGGTTCTGTGAATATTTTGTCTATTTTTGTCTATTTTGCTCAGTAAACTGTTGCACTGTCGGAGGCATTTAGAGCAATCTAAGCTTCTCATGTCTTGCAGGAACTATAGAATTATTAGTTGGAAAATACGCTCTTTTCATACTGCTGGTTAATTTTCTTTTTCACTCCTTTTTAACTGCTCGCTTTTTGCGTTTTCTTGGTTTATTATTTTCTTCAAAGTTAATATTATCGTCTACAATTTCTCTGTCCTGATTCTGATGATTTACTTGCGCACTGTCAACATCCTTTACAAGACAGGATCCATTTTCAACACTGGTCTCTGTAACCATAATAAAGCAAATATTCAATAACATCTCTTCAACCTTTAATGTTGTAATTCTTCAGATTACAACAATTAATAATAATTAATAATATAACAATAACAGTAATAGTTAATAATCACAGACCGCCGGCGTGGTCTTGTGGTTAGCGTCGCTGACTACAGATCCGTCGGTCCGAGTTTGATCCCCGGTACCTCGGATTTTTCTGAGGTAGGGAGGTCTGGTAGGGGTGCACTCAGCCTCGTAATTCAAATTGAGGAGCTACTTGATAGAGAAGTAGCGGCTCAGGTCAAGAAAACCACAATTAACGGCCCTGAGTTATGCTGACCACATGCCCCCAATCCTGCATCTGCCTATGGTAGATGACGCAGCGGTCGGTTTGTAGGCCTTGTCCCTTCAGGGATGAAGCGCCACGGAGTTTATAATAATCACAAACACACTAATAAACACATTCTAATACTTACACAATTTCTCTAAATTCCAATCCTTCTGACACATTTTCACCGTCCTTCTTCCTCTGGACTGGACTCCATTACGATCATGTCTACTTGCAAACTCATTCAAGACTGATAATTGTTAAATTTTGTTGATAGGAAGCTCTTTTTCATTGTTGTCACAGTGATGGCGGCAATCCGTTTACGACACATGGCGGGAAAAGCAACAGTTCTCTTAGGATCAGAGAAACGTAACAGCTGTTCCGTTTCAGAAATTAACACTACTTGCTGCAGTCTCAAGACGGAACAGCTTTTCCGTCTGTTTGATTCTTGTTATTTTCCTAAAAATGTAGATACGCTAGCAGCTAGAATGGAAACCAGTTTAGATAGAGTTACGCTTGTTTGATCCCAAGATAGATCTCAATTCCGTGTTCCTGATGGTAGTATCAACTCAAAAACGGCAAAAATGTAGTTACGTCTCTCTGATCCTAAATGGGCGACTTGGGGATCAAATGTGGATATTAATTACTCAAAGTAAGACCTTTAATATTTTTTTACTTTTCGGAATTATTAATTTAGTTTAAGAGCTCCTAATTTGTTTTCCTTAATTTCTCTTATGAAAGGAAAACCTGTTTTCAGTACTTCACTGTACAGACATTTTCTTTTAGGCATCTTCACCGTATATTGAAAACTATCAAACTGTACACTGTGCAAGAATTAACAAACCTAGTAGGCAGTAACGGGCTCAAAGTAAAAATGGCCAGCAGTAGTCAGTGTTTGGCAATAATAACATGAACTGACAGCAATAATATTACTTTTGGCCAAAGGCCAACTTAATCCATGAATCTCTAAGCCTGCAATCGAGTATACCTGGAAGACAATTGACACTGGTAGCACCCATTGTCGCTACCTGGCAGAAAAGAAAAAACAAAGCATCACACAAAATATTTAACTTTTTTTTTTATCAGATGTAACAATTTCTTATATACCAGAACATTTAAATGTCCCAAAAACCTTATCTTGAGCCATTGGGACATTGTGCTTAAAACCGGGACTTTCCTGGTTTTGTCTGGTCACCCTGACCATGGTTTACTGGTTAGGATTGCTGACTACAGGTACGGAAGCTAGGTTCTATCCCTTGAGGTAGGGAGGATTGGAATGGGGTGCATCAGCCTTGAGAGGACAAGCGAGGAACTACTTGAATAAAGAAATAGTGCCTCCAGTCTAGATGGTTCTGAGTAATGACTGTGAGAATCAGCATGCTGACCACATGCTCTCAGTCAGGCATCTGATAGATGAAGTAGATGATGCAGCTGGTTAAACTTTAGGATCTCTTCTTCATCCAGAGTAAAATATAATGTAAGGAATTCAAGTAGAGGTGAAAGAAATATACGATGTGGTTCAGGGTATGACCAAAGTGAAGTGGTTTTTGACATTGCAATACAAAACCATCCGTCTCACTCACTCTCTTTCATTCTGCAGACAAGAAAGATGGAGAGCTACCAATCTTCCTGACAATCAGTTACCAACTTATAAAGATGTGACTGTGGGGGTAAAGGAAGTGGAATTGACAGACCTAAATAGCCGAAAACTCTGTAGTGCAGCACTGCGTCTCTCAACACTATTGTCATACCCTGAACCAGAGTGTAGTAAATCGGATGACACTTCAATGAAGCACACTTTTTTTTTATAAAATATTTTTATATCCCTTAGGGTTTTAAGAAGAATGTGTACAATCATATTACGCTGTAATATCAATATACTATATAATTATATGTAATAGAATTGAACAATGTAATAGTTAAGTAACAAAATTTGCATATGAGGCCTACATATGTATATATTTTTGTTCAACATATGGAATAGAATTCCAGATTTATAATACAGATTGCATTGATCTAAATGAGTATTCACTAAAAGGTTTGGTAGTCTTCTATTAGCAGTGAAGGAAGTGGGAAAAAACCAGAGGTGGTATGCTATCACAAGATTTTTCCCTGCGATACCTCAATTTGAGAAAATATATTATTTGATATGCAGGAAACTGTTTAATGCACTCAATATTGCATCAAGCTTAAGTAAAACGTTTCATTTTTGAGTTAAAGAAAGTAAATGTTCGAGGGTTATTATAGGCTTCTAAACTGGCAGTGGCTCCCAGAGAAAGCATATCAGTGTATGAATGATCTTGAAAAGATGCAATTGAGCCTTTGAAACTAGTGCCGGTATTCCATACCGGTGCATACCATCTCACTTTCCTTACTGGCTACTAGTATTTGTTTTGATAGCAATACTGTAGGCAACTATTATAATTTATAGTAGGCTACCTTATTACTAACTTAGTACATTGCCAGTCAGATATCTTTGAGCTTGTCATCTGTTACAATTCTTGAAAATTCCAGAGAAGAAATTGGCTATATAGGATAGGGAACAAGTCATATAGGGTGAAATCATCCCATGTTATTCTTGCAAAAACATAATTCAGTTCAATTGCTAGATTAGCTGGAAGACAGCTCCAGTTAAATAGTAGAGAGTAACAAATATTTTTCTGCCTTAGTAGTATAGCAACTTTCTACTGTCTCTTTCTCCCCTCTCTACTCTCCCCTCGGCCTTGTTCAATTTCTGTCATGTGTGCTTGGCTTGGAGATGTATAGCATGGTGTATATCCTGAGTAGTATACTTGACTACCAGTATAAATCTGGTTACTGTACTTATTAAATTTTTTTGACAGAACCTAGATTTTATATAACCATAAAGTTAATAAATATATGCCAACTTAATGATTGCTAATTAAAGGCATAATTTTTCAAGGCATCGATTGATCATATAGTAAGTGCATTCATTCTAAATTTGCATGATTTTAACATTCAAACTAATAAACAGCTTTACCGGTATATCAAGTATGGAACTGTTTCATCATTGACAACGAGTTGATAGGGCCTAATAGCTAATAGGCCTATATGAAATTGCACTTAGTTTGTAAAGTATTAAATAAACACAGAATTAATCTCTGTTTATCCTTACTTAATAATAGGCTGTATCGGGGATGTATTCAGCCAAACAAGACTCTGACAAATTTATGGACAAATTAAATTTTTGGCAACACTCTCTGTTGTTATCTTCAGGGACACTGAAAAAATGGGCAGTTGCCCAAGAATTTGTGATTAGGTTTTCTGCAGAGATAGTTTTCATCAGATGTATTACATGTTACACTTCATATAAAGTTATGTTTTTTTTTTTTTTTTTTTAATATTTTGCTATAGGCCTACTGTCATATGTTCTAAGCAGTCAAAAAAGTAAGAAGTGGCTCATATTTTTTTTTTTATAATGTTAAACTTGGTTTGTAGGCAAACTATCGCACTGTGCTCTATTAATGTTTGAGTACTGTGGTTATGACCTTATAAGCACACCATAATTACAACATAGATATCCTCATAGGCTTAGCCAAACTTATTTGCCAGGGTGTGTATGAATAAGGTATGGCGTTATTGCTGTAGGCTAGTTTGTGTGGCTACGTACAGTAACTTCAGAATATAACTTAATTTAAATTAATTATAATTAAAAGCTGAGATGTATGTGGCCATCTTGTGCTATTATGGGAAGATACCATTCTGAATTTATATTGAAAACATATTCTGTTATTTAAGTGTCAAAAGCCTCTTCAGTCTTATTTGGAGGTGACTCGTGGAAAATTGTATAGGTATTATATTTTCAATGTTAAGTTATTTATTATAAAACACTTTATATTAGTACCATCATTGTTTAATTAGTATACAAAGGCACTTACTGGCTGCATACAAGATTATGGAAGCCAATTAAGTTAAAGTAATTTTGAGCAAATTTATGTTTACTGCAATTGTAATTCAATGAAATATTATGGGCAGGAATCTACTTTGCTCCGAAGCATAAAGTATCACTGAATGGTGGCTAATAGTATACATAATCATTCTCATCATCATACTGTAGTTTATGGGTTCAATATCCAAACCGAAATTGAAAGGGAGTAGTTAGAGTAAGAGAAATGGGAATGACGCTTGCAAAGGTGGGATAGTTCCTGAAGCTCTCAGTGAAAGAAACAAAAACAGTTATGCATGCATCTAGATTTAATTAAATCAATCAAAGTCTATATGAAACTAATCTTTCTCATTCCCATCACTTTTTTTCCCACTTTTTATTTTTCCCTTTTTCTTCCTTTTTCCACTCTTTGATCTCTTTCGTTTCTTCTTCTTTTTCTTCTTTGTTGATTTTGCTTTCCCACTGGACTTGCCTTTTCCACTGGGACTATCATTCCCGGAAGGATCTACGTAAATTGTTCCAACATCTGTACGTAAATAAGAATCATACAGGAACTCCACACAACTTAGGCCAGAACAAAATTCCTCTCCACATTCAGCACACACATGTGCTCGTGTCTCTATTATACCTGCACGGTTTTTATTTCGATGGATTGGACTTGTTGGTTCAACTGTTTTCTTCTCTTTTGCTGCAGTTCGTAAATGAAGTTTTCCCATCAAAACCAGTCTGAAAAAATATTTACCAAAATGGTAACATAATCTTCATAAATATTTAAGGAATTTTCTTTAAATATTAGAAGATGCTTATACGAGGGTTGGTCAATAAGTAAGGTCTCCAACACTCTAAGCCAAGATCACAACATCGGACGAGAGATTTGGCGCCACTTCCATGTCCCACTATCTCCCCTCTTTCAAACGAGCCATTGCTGCAGCTGCTGAACCTTTTAGTGTCAGAGATAGAGCTGTTTGAAATGGATCTCCTGATTTCCGTCCCCGCTAAGTGCGGACTCCGGTTTCTTACTGCAAAAAAAGTTCCACCGATTGAAATTCACAGACAGCTTTGCGAAGTTTATGGAGAGGGATGTATGGACATAAAAAATGTGCATAAATGGGTTCGTGAGTTTAAACAGGGCCGGACAAATATTCATGATGAAGAACGAAGTGGGAGACCAACAACAGCCGTCACAGATGAGATGGTGGCAAAAGTCGATGAATTGGTGCGACGCGTCACTACTCATGAAATTTGTTTATTGCTTCATGACATTTCTAAAGGTTCCATACAGACAATTTTGAGTGACAATTGATGTTCCATAAGGTTTGTGCGAGGTGGGTTCGCGGAGGCCGCACTTTGCGGGGACGGATATCGGGAGATCCATTTCAAACAGCTCTATCTCGGACACTAAAAGATTCAGCGGCTGCAGCTATGGCTCGTTTGAAAGAGAGGGGATAATGGGACATGGCAGTGGCGCCAACTCTCTTATCCGACGTTGTGAGCTTGGGCTAGAGTGTTGGAGACCTTACTTATTACTTGGCAGGGACGGAAATCAAGAGATCCATTTCAAACAGTTCTATCTCAGATGCTAAATGCAGCAATGGCTCGTTTGAAAGAGGGGAGATAGCGGGACATGGCAGTGGCGCCAAATCTCTCGTCCGACATTGTGAGCTTGGACTAGAGTGTTGGAGACCTTACTTATTGACACTAAATGATTGATTTATGATACAAGTGTTTGAAGTGATACTCATCTCATTTCACAGCTTATGAGGGCAAACAAGAAGGCCTGCTGTAACATTATGAACACGGTTCTATTACATAGGGTGAACCAGCAGATAGCCTGTTTTTACCTACAGTATATAAACTATCGATGGCAGGCAAAACATCCCTACCATCTGCAACAACAGATTCTTGTGTTGCCAGCATTTGATTAAGAAGGTTTTGGTTGTACAGTATGTGATAAGAATTTAATGTTTGTTTAAAATATTAGTGTTGCTTTGTATGGCAGTGTGTTTGTATATTTCATATTACTCAAGTGTGCTGAGCACTTTCCTGGGGTGCAAATATTTAATGAACTGGCAAAGCTTGCTAACTGATGTG
This sequence comes from Ectobius pallidus, assembly GCA_964059195.1. NCBI lineage: Eukaryota > Metazoa > Arthropoda > Insecta > Blattodea > Ectobiidae > Ectobius > Ectobius pallidus. Next base: position 108,373,146 of record CAXKWD010000003.1, on the reverse strand, counting down.
TAAGCAAGCTCATCTATACAGTGAGTTTAACAGTTCCCTTATCAATTTCAGAATTGTTCAGTAATGTTAAGAGTGCTGGTACTTGTACCTTGCCAAAAACTGTTTCCTGTTATGTTTGGAAGCATCAGATGAGTGAACAATCTTAATTCAAACTTTTTTTGTTTCTGAAACATGGCTTTCAATCTTGTTTTCAGAATTTTATCAAAGTGAAAACATGGGAGAAATTTGTTATGGAGTTTCTCCAAGATTAGGGGCTCTGAACTTAAGCTTTGTTAGTTTCTATGTAGATCCACTCCTGGATCATAAGGTAAATACACAAAGAGTTGACTTGTTGAGGCTTTGCCAATGCTATAGCTGTTGTTGCAGAGAATAAGACTCTAAAACTGATGCTGAATAGGAAACTGTTTTACAATATCAATTATTGACTGATATTTACTAACTTATTACCTAGAAAACATTTCTTCTTCCAATTTAGATTTAGGTCTGATAGATGTGAGCATTTTCCAGTCTATGGCTACAGCATTTAAATCTTCAAGAGCAACTGTTCTCATGTCTGGAGGAATTGGATTTGCATAGGCATATTCCATCTGTTTATTTTCTCGTTTAGATGGTCGAAAATTGAAGTCTTTGTCACGTATTTTAACATCATCTTGTCGAACCTGAAAAAATACCGATATTCTCAATTATTAAATTATGTGCAATGAACAGGACTTCAGTGGAAATATGTGTATATATATAATATATTATCAGTGATGGGAAGTAATTGAGTAACAGTAATTGGATTACAGTAACAATTCCTTTTTTGGTCCCATTTACTTGTAATCAATACTTAAAAAAAAATGTAATTTTTACTTGTAATTTACTTCTGGAAAAAAATTGTAATTGTTACAATTTAGTAGTCGTTAGTATTAGTATCATTCTCACTTGCTATATTATCATCACAATTTATTTTGCAACTAATATCCAAATTAGAGTTAATATTAACGAAAAGGTACTCAATGTTTCTGAAAATATTCTCATTGATTTGTTTATTTGTTTGTTCATTAATAATTTGTGCCCAAAACAAACCAAACACAAGGAATTTTTAGGTGCTGCCATTTTGTAAAGTAATTGTAAATGTAATTGTAATTTTATTGATTAATTTTTGAAAAAGTAATTTGTAACTGTAATTAAGTAAAATGTCTCTTAGGTAATTGTAATTCAGCACAATTACTTTCTTTTTCTACTTTTCCCATCACTGTATACAGGGATGCCCACCCCCCCCACAAACTTCATGACTCACCCCCCCTCCCAAACTTCATTGCTCACCCCCCAACCTGATTGGCTGTCGACAAGGGCGCCCATATGATATTTTCTAGGGGGGCCATTTTTTAATTAATTTATTTTTTGTTGTTTAACTTCTTGGGCCACTTTGTAACATTATTTTAATAATACAATAATATAATAAGTACAACAATGACGTAGCCAGAAAATAATTGCGGGGAGGGTCAAAAGTGCCGGGGGGTTTGGAATACCCTTTAAAAAGGGGGTCGGGGGTCCATCCCCAGAAAATTTTAAAAAATTGAACAATGAAAATCACATTTTACGCTATTTTAGGACAGAAAAACTAGTTCGGAAATTTCTTTACCATCCTCTAAGACATGCGAATGTAAACAAGAAATTGTTACCTAAGTCGGGTGTCCACCCCCGGGAAATTTTTAAATATTGTACTAATGAAAATCATATTTTACTCTATTTTAGCACTGAGAAACAAGTTAGGAAATTTGTTTACCTAACTCTAAGACATGCCAATGTAAATAATAAATCATTACCTATGTGGGGGGTCCACCCCCGGAAAATTTTTAAATATTGAACTAATGAAAATCACATTTTACGCTATTTTAGCACTGAAAAACTAGTTAGCAAATTTGTTTACTATACTCTAAGACATGGCAACTTAAACAAGATATTGTTACCTAAGTTTATTTATTTATTTATTTATTTAATCTTCCCATAGTTATGGGTTGCCTACACAGACAAAGAGTACCAGAAAAAAAAACAGAAAGGTAATTGAACATAGAACATTGAAAAGAAAAAGAGAATAAAATTAATGAAAAATTAATACACAATAGAAAATCATTAACAGTTACGATTAGGATTTATATATGTGATTCCTCAGTATTGAAACAGATCCTCTGAGGGTTGCTAAAGCAACTTCAGTTATAACTGATGGAGGAAGTCCCAATCTCTTGAAGGTGTTCAACATGAAAGTAGTAACAGTTCCTCTTGCTCCTACCATGAGTCCAATGACTTCAAGTTCTTTGAGATTGTATTTATCACGATAGTAAGGGATGGTAGGATTATAAATGTCTTGCTTTTCCTTGTTAACATCTTGCGGCTGTGCCTCATTCACTTCGAAACGCACAGTAGGATCAATTATAAATCCGGATCGTGTGTTTCTTTGAAAAGCAATGATATCAATTCGCCTCGTAGTCCCGGTGGTAGAGAGACCATGCACCTCTTCAAAAGTAGTATAATCAGCATCTTTAAGGGCATTTGCAACAATTGACCGTACTGTATGGTGTCTGATGTTTCGAAGGATCTCGCCATGCGGACAGGAACCCAGAACATGTGCAAGAGTTTCTACCTCGTTGTGGCAACGCCGACAACAGTTGTCCTGAGCTCTACCCGGCACAGCGCACACTGCAGCAACATTTCCCACCATTTTCAAACAGTCACGCCATTCACTGCAAGACAGACCAACATGATTCCATATCCACCTGTTTGTAGGCGTGTGCTGTTTAAATAAGATGACACCCTTCCCTTTTTGTGGGTGATTACACCATATATCAAATTCTTTAGTTCTGAGATGGTCTCGAACCTTTTTAGCATTAAGGAAACTGCCGTCTTTATAAAATAGACTGTCGTCTGACTCTACATTAATCTGCTTAAGGCACTGTAAACTTTCATGTTGGAGATTACGAGTTTGCAGAATATAAGAATTCTGAGTCTTATATAGGCATCTCAGTGCATTGATTTGCTGCAATATTACTTCCCATTTTGTTCTGAATATCCCTAATCCTTTATATTTCCTAGGGCTGTAGATCATTGCATCTGGGATATCCATGGGAAGGCTTAGCATTTCCTTCAGCGCACTTCTGATTAGTCTGTCTGCATCGTCCAGGAATTTTTTTGGGATCAGCTCAGGAGGAGTAGTCTGAAACTTATAAATTAGGGAAGGACAGACAGAAGAATTAAGGATGTGATATTTTTGATCTGCATGCAGGAATGGTGAAGATGCTAGATTGTCCAGTTTATTATTTAGGTCATTTAACGTAGAACTACAATTGAATACAACGGAATCCGAAAAATTAACTCCGAGGTATCGGATAGATTCATTTTTACTGATGGAGTGTATCTCAAAATCAGGATATATAGAAAGGTTTCTTTCAATGAGACGGCCTTTGTCAATATTAATGACAACAGACTTTGTTGGATTTAGCTTCAATCCAATTTCTGAGAATCTCTTGATGGCCAACTTAGCGAGTTCAGTTGCAGAAGCTTCATCGTTACCAATAAGCACAGTATCATCCGCAAATCCTAGTACAGTCATGGGAGTTAATCCAGCAACAAGTTCAAAACCAAATTTTGATGCAATAGTTGGTTCACACAACTCATTCAAAATGTGATCGGTAGCCAGGTTGTACAAGGCAGGTGACAATGGAGAACCTTGCATAACACCTTTACGCAGTTGAATAATTTTAGTTCTTTTATTATTTGATTGAATTTGTGTAGTGTTTGCTTCTTGTAAAGCTCCAATGAGATTGACCAGTTGCGAAGGAGCTGGGGAATTCAATAATGTAGCCCTGAGGTGATTATGGCCAATGTTGTCAAAGGCTTTAGCTATATCAAGGAAAACGATTGTTATTTTAGTCTTTTTAGTTTTTGCTGAGTGAAGAATAGATTGAAGGATGTTTGTATTTATTAGTGTTCCAGGATATTTAGAAAAACCAGTCTGGAAGTCATTAAAAGAAATATATTGGCGCAATCTGCTATCAAGTATGCGATCAATCACTCGACGAACAACAGAACAGATTGTTATTGGACGCCAACTAGAAATGTCCATACCATCACCAGATTTAGGTACTAGAACTGTTCTCGCTTCTTGTAGACAGGGTGGAATTATTCCGGATTTCAGCATTCTTGTGGTTATTAAACTAATCACTTCATATGCGAGATCATCCTTTATAGCTCTAACTAAGACATGGTCAGGACCTGGTGAAGTGTCCACTGCAATGCCGTTAACTGCGTAAGTGACCTCCTGCCTTGTCACTATAGGATCAAATGTATCATTGTTCATTTGCCTTTCGACCTCATTAGTATTGTTTGGATACTCAGGTAAAACACAATCATTAGGACTGGAAAAGAGGTTAGTGAAATGATCAGAAATAGTATCAATATCGATGTTACATGATTCACTTTTGTCGTTCAAGACTGATCTGATTGCTTTTCTTCTTTGGTTGTAGTACTGAAATTGTATTAATTTATATTGAAATTTACTACGTCTTCTTTCCCTTTCTCGTTTCGTTGCTCTTTGAGGATTAGATGAATTGGAATAGCTTTTCTGAATTCCAGAATTTTTCTTGTTTTTCCTTGCTTCTATATATCTCTTAGCAGGGTGTTTAGGGCCAGGTAGAAGATCTATTGAATCAGCTAAGAACAAAGTGAAATCTTTGACAGCATTAAAAAATTCTTTTTCATTTAATTCACTTTTAAAAGTTCTTATCCAAGATTCCAGCTTGGCTTTATAAAGTTCAATAGCTGATTTAGGGGAAAAATCAGATATAGCCTTTTGTTTAACGTTAAAATTATGAGTTGATTGAGAGTTGTCATTATCTTTATTAGTTATTAAGTGCCTGCTTTCTTTGGGGTGAGCCCGGCTGATGTGAATTCTGACTCCATGTCTTCCTTTAAAGATTTTTCCGCAGTGTGGGCAATCGTCACTATCTATATTTTGTGAATCGTATTGCCTTTCATGACTGTCTGAATTTCTTCCATCATTATTATTATTATTCCCATTCAGCACTGAACTAGATAATTCATTTTCACTGAGCATAGAATGTGATAACTCATTCTCACTGAGTATGGAATCTTGAGATGGCCCGTGACTTCTGGCTATATGAATGTTTATTCCACGAGAAGTGAATGTATTCTGACATAGTTTACATTTCACAAGATTGTTGACATTATTACATGATGTGGAGGCACCTGGTATATCATTATCCAAATTCATTGGGACGAGATCTTTATCAAAGAAATTGATAGCTACAAATATTGAGCCACAACATTTTAAAGGTGCATTTATCCTTTTATGAAGCCTGTGAAAAGTTATGCTATTCTATAAAATTCACATGTAACTATGCAAATAAACAACTTACAATCTTCCACCAAGTTGGTTATTTTGGTATTAAGGTTCACAAATAATATATTTTGTGAAGATAACACTTCCACACAAACATTTAAATGTCACCTATGTCTTGCAGAGTTTACCCGCTCGAAGAGAATATTATTTATTTAATATGCTGGACTTATTATAGCAGTGAAAATCTTTCCATTCTGCACAGGCACAGGTTATTACTATTTATAAGAAAAGTTGAATAACACATGGAACAGTGGACATAATACTACTCATTATGTTATGAGAAGAAAATAACTGCTATATCATATCTGACACACCAACAAATCTTGTTTAATTAAATATTTTTTTAAAGTACAAATATGGAATTTTAGGTTTTGACTTTTGGGGGTCAAAACCCCCTGAACCCCCCTTTCCTAATCCACTGTGGATTCTGCTTCCATGTTGTCGATTTGGTAAAACTTCTGCAAACTTTTTATGTCTCAACTGACTTTCAAATAATTGTCTTAAAAGAAGAACAACTGACTATAATAATTATTAATATACATGTTTTCCCTTGCGCCCCTCGCTATGGGCGCTAATTTATTGACTATTCACTTCTAAAGAATTAGAAGAGACCTTTTAAAGTTATAAAACTTGACCATTTTTATTTTTAACATATAAAACGCTAATTTTGCAACAATTTTCACCCCCCCCCCAGAAAATTCATAAAACAATAATATTTTGCCCCCCCCCCCAGAAATTTCAATGACGCAGTCTGCGTCTTAACCCCCCCCCCTGTGGGCACCCCTGCTGTATATTATCATATACCGGTGTATAAAGTAATTTTAAAGATGCCTGTAAGAATAAAATATATACCTGTAGGCATTTTGCCTAACTTCCGGTCCCTAGTTATACTGGTACCACTAGTGTTTCTCCATAACAAATAATGTTACTATAGTTTTAACTCGATTGAAAATATTAACCAGTGAAATAACATGCATAGGCCTATAGTTAAAAATGTTACCTTCTCTGGTCGTATTTTGTATTCAGGCACTTTGTCAAGAAGTCTTTGAAATTCTTCTTTAGTCTGTACGACACTTCTTGATAAGTCTAATACTTGAGGCGCTTCCTTTTTCTTTCCAAGTAGATCATCTAGTTTTATTGCAGTCATTTTAAAACAACAGTCGACGGTAGAATAACACTACAGTATTCAGTCTTTATTCCCCTTGAGACAGTTTTATTGTCACAAATTATTGTTCATGAGTGAGCAAATAGTAGAAACTCAGATACCACAAGAAATGAATAGTCTTAGTAAGATTTGATCCTCAAATCAATTGTAAGATGCACTTAATCACAGTCTCAGTTTTTAAATATTCGATCAGAATAAGGAAATCTTTGTATCACTTAAAAGGCACAATGCTGGTAGTCCAAGTGAGTGTAGCATCTGAAATGAAAACAAATTTTTAGTTGAAACAACAAGCTAAGAGAAAACATGAATCTCTAGAAAGAGGATAAAAAGTAATTTTTCCCCAAAAGTGAACAAAAATGAATTAACTACCAAGCCGTTTATATTTATTTTCCAAAATCCAGTTGACCAGATGAGCAGTAATATCCTTAGTCCTTCCTGCTGGAACTCAGTTTGATCATACTGTACATCAGCCTCACAATTCAAGCTTTCACATTAAAAACTATTAAAATACAACAGAACCTCGATCTAACGTTTTTCTGGGGAACAGAATACTGTCCTTTAAATAGGGGTTTACACTAAATGGAGGTTTTGCTGTTTTTAAGAACTAAAATAGGGTTCATGAAGAGATTGATTTTACTTCTTGAACTGTGCTTGTTTTACAAACTACAATTACAATCAAAATAGGATGGAATTACTAAGTTGTGCTCTGGCCATTTCTCGTATTGTGTACTGGATTATTTCTACTTCATGTATAATAAGCACTTCTTCATTTAGGAAGATGTTGTCCTTTTTGCCACCATCATTTAAGTTCCACTTGAAACACAAAGCCATGCATTCAAAGTCTATAGTACTATACTTGCTAATTTGGCAGGATTCTTAACAGACGTTCACCACTGCAAGCAGCCAAGAAAGACTGACCAAGTCCATGTTATAGAAATGGTTGTTGGTGAAAAGAGGACTTGCCGCTGTCATATCACAATTTTAAAAAAGTATTATTACTCTATTTAATTTCTCTGAGCATTTCTTGGTTTTTAAATTAAATGATTTCTAAATAGAAGTTTCGATTAATATCAGACCTACATGGCGTTTTAAAAATTTGATGTAAAATGCAGGATAATGTTAGAGGTTCTGTTAAATCAGGGTTGTACACCACTATAAAACCCAAGGAACATGGTTGAAAGTTTCTACATTCTCTATAATACTATCGATAATATCGATATCGATATCCCATCCTTACTGTGTAATACGTTTGTTTTCAATCATTTATGAGAGCCTGAGGTCATGCACATCCATTATGACAACAATGAAATGACCCAGCAAAGAATATACATTTTTTTTGCCTAAATAAGTTAGTAGACCATCTTCATGAATTACCTAGGATTCTTGATAAGCTATGATTTTTCATTTTACGAAGACTAGAAAATCATGAATGTCATCTCTACAATAGTAAACTAGACATATACTTAATAAATTAGGTACATAATTAGTAATATTTAGCTACCGATTACATGAACAACTTAATTCAGATACTGGTATCTTGAAACATCTGCTTTCAACCTGACACATACGTTAGGTATTTCTGTGTATTGAGTTTGGGAATAAATTACTGTAATATTATGTAACCAGTAGGAAAATATTATTATTAGTATTATTATTATTATTATTTGGATAAGGAGAGGATAAGCAGTTGGTTGGTTGACATAGTGTCCACATTTACTGAATGTTAGACCATTTTGTCTATTGTTGCATCAGATACTTTGTGAAGAAGGTTGGCAATATCGATGAAGTTATCATATTTTTGTAATAGCTAGCAAAGAAGATTTATACTGTAGTTAATAATAAATTTTCTGTTGAAAGAATAATTATAAAAAAAAGCTGTGATAAGTGGACATACAGATATCTGAGTGTCACCATAAGAGTTCCGGCTGTTACTTCTAGAAGTATGGTACCTTAAAATCTGATATTAATTTACAAGATAAAGAGGCTTTTGGAAATACATTTTACATATTGCTGTGACGATTTGGATAGAAAATCAAACAAATGTGGACATGAGAATGTTATAGGAGAAAAATTCCTTTGACACTGGGACTTGAACCCAGGACCTTTGCTATTCGTGCCAATGCTCTACCAATTGAGCTAATTCGGAGTTCAATTCACAGCGCCAGATGGAACCTCTCTCCTATGAACTGAACTCCGGCTTAGCTCAGTTGGTAGAGCATTGGTGCGAATAGCCCAAGGTCCTGGGTTCAAGTCCCAGTGTCAGAGGAATTTTTCTCCTATAATATTCTCATGTAATGTCGAATAATCTGTGGTTCATGAATGCGTATATATCTGTCTTGAATGTTAACTGTACAATAACAGTGGGAGCCCAGTCACAAAAATCACTACTTAGTGTGCCCCACAGTACTGCATATGACATAACTTGTCTGTCTTCTGTCTGTGAGGTAGACCATTAGGGCAATTAGTCATAGGAGAGAGGTTCCATCTGGTGCTGTGAATTGAACTCCGGCTTAGCTCAGTTGGTAGAGCATTGGCACAAATAGCCAAAGGTCCTGGGTTGAAGTCCCACTGTCAGAGGAATTTTTCTTCTATAATATTATCATGTAATGTCCAACAGAGACAATAATCTGTGGTTCATGAATGCTTATATATCTATCTTAAATGTGGACAGTTTGTCTTTGAACATGTGGTGTCACTGAAAATAAAATTCATATTTTACAAGTCTGCTTTTATTTTATTGTAGTTAATTTTACAGTTTAGAATTTCTTTGGTTTAGACTTCAGTTTTATATTTAATTTTTATTTTAGATGGAAACAATAAATATTCATTATCAGTAATCATATTATAGCAGTTTGTTTTAATGACTGTTTTATTTACTTTTATGAAACAAATAATAAAAATATTCACTTTTCACAATGTTGATATTATATAAATTTTAGTTTTCTTAAACTAAAACAATAAAGATATGAATTAATTAACAGGTTTTCAGTCCTATCTCACTGAATACATTTATATTGTAATCTGTAGAGGAAAATATGACATGGGTGGGAATCTAACTCCTAGGCTAATGTATAGACCACAATCTACTGCAGATCGCTATAGATCACATCACTACAAAAGTTCGCAAATCTATAGTGTAGCGAGGATACATGTGATCTGATATTTTTTATTATACGTTTTATGTTAACCAAAGTTTCAGTGGTATTAATCAATGATGAAGGGGACTGGTACAACCTGTGAGACATAATAATATAAACATCAGAGTCAGTTGCATCCTCATTAAATTGCAGATGTGCAAACATCTGTAGCAAGTTCTATAGGGGTCTAGAGGAATATTTGAAATGGGACTGGCTATGATTTGTGGGAGCATAGTGGTCAAGGCATCAATGTAAAAAGCTGAAAAACCTGGTTTTAATTCCTGTCCTGGTGAAATTTTCCTCAAAAGATTACAATAAAGACATGGTTTCCATGCAGTCTTTTTTAAAGCGAACCCATAAAGCATTTCAGCTTTGTTGCAGCAAGTTAGAGTTAGAAAAAAGAACAGCCATGACAAACCATGCAGCAAAACCAATAAAGCAAGATCTGAGATCACTTCACCACTGTTGCAGTAACTGTAAACCAGCCTATAGTAGTTTTATATTCGCTTTAAAAAAGAACGCAAGGTACACAAGGACTGAGAATATTGGGACTTGAACCCAGGACCTTTGGCTAAACGCGCCAATGCTCTACCAACTGAGCTAAGCCGGAGTTCAGTCATAGGAGAGAGGTTCCATCTAGCGCTGTGAATTGAACTCTGGCTTAGCTCAGTTGGTAGAGCATTGGTGCATTTAGCCAAAGGTCCTGGGTTCAAGTCGCAGTGTCGGAGAAATTTTTCTCCTATAATATTCTCATGTAATGTCCAACAGAGACAATAATCTGTGGTTCATGAAAGCTTATATATCTACACAAGGACTGTTCACTAAAGTTATTTTTTTCTCTGGCAGTTGGTAGTAGCTTAAAGTAATGGTATTTTAAATGCAAAAGCAGGCACAGTTATATAAAACAAACATATTACAAACAATTTAAACAATTTATCGCATAATATGCAGTACATACTGTATGTAACAACTAATTCGTAATTTACAGCAAAATTATAAAAATTCAAATACCAGTATCTAACAACAATATCCTTGCAAGGTGGCACTAGCAATACATTATTATATGGTATAAATAACTATATGTGGTAATAACTTATTTCTTAATTACCATCAATCAACAAATATAATGTACTGTATTGATAAGGAAAATATTTATATGGTTTTTTAATTTTATATGAAAAAAAATACAATATAAGAATGGTTTTTTATTAAACAAAATAAACAAAAAGTAATTCATGATTCTGAAAAGTACACGGAAATTAGGAAGGTAACACTGTTTAAGGGGGGACATACAGCTTTCGATGAAATTCATTGGTGAGAAATATGTAAATTTCATTATTTTTTTTCTCAGCAATGAATTGCTCTACAGTCTTGCAATCTGACATACTCTTTGTCAACTATTTCTATAATTGCATACTATTTTCAAAATTAATCAAACTCTTACAGTTATGGGTAATTATTGTTTCAAAATAGCTGCCACGTTTCATGCACTGAACAGCCGTTTCCCTGATAACTTCCACAAATATAGATATTTCTGAGTGATTATTTTTCTGTGTATTTGTTAATATCATGTGAACAACATAATCTAGGATCTTTGAAATATCTTCAGTATAAGTATTTTTTAAAAATATAGGCCTATATAATTTAACGAAAAAGAAATTTAAAAAAAATTTAAAAAATACATATACTGAAGATATTTCAAAGATCCTAGATTATGTTGTTCACATGATAATAACAAACACACAGAAAAATAATCACTCAGAAATATCTATATTTGTGGAAGTTATCAGGGAAACGACTGTTCAGTGCATGAAACGTGGCAGCCATTTTGAAACGATAATTACCTGTAACTGTAAGAGTTTGATTAATTTTGAAAATAGTATGCAATTGTAGAAATAGTCGACAAAGAGTACGTCAGTTTGCAAGACTGTAGAGCAATTCATTGCTAAAAAAAATTCATGAAATTCACATATTTCTCACCAATGAATTTTATCGAAAGCTGTATGTTCCCCCTTAAGGTTTTTCTGTATATGCTGCATTATTTTGTGATTTTCTTTTACTTACCTTTCATTAACAGGATTTGTTATGGATATATGTTTTTTTTTTTTTTTAAATTCATTCTGGGTCCAAGATTGACAGAAATGACATTGAGATGCTATATTTTTTAGTTTCTGAGAAATATATGTAACTATTTTTAACTAATGTTACACTCTCATGTTATTTTCCATCAATATAATTTCAAGGTCAAGTCCTCTTGTCACGTTGGCTTGGACTGCGTACAATTTTTATGAACATTAACATTGCTGCATTTGGATCAACAGCCAGCCACTGGTTAACTAGGAAATTAAAACAGTGGATTTTGTTTGGTGTTCTATCTGGAGAATTCCAATGGATTTCCGAGAAGCTCTTGATGTTAATGTTGTTTGGTTTGAATGATTTTTATGACCATGTACTCTCCTGTTAGATATATACATTGATGGAAGATCCTACCCATGCTTAATAAATTACACACTAATGGATGACAGCTAGCTTGTTTAAGAATGTTCACTGTGTGTAAACATGGGTGGAGTGAGAGCTAATTAAATTTCTAAATTTAAGTTAAAAGTGGTAAATTATGCAATGGAACATGGAAATAGGGCAGCAGAGAGAAATTTTGACATATTGTTAGTGACGATAAGTGACATACACAACTAATATGTTATGTGTTGCCAAGAAACGCATAAATAAATCTGACACAGTGTTTATAAGATATGTACTGGAAATTGTTCTAAATTAAAACCTTTTGCTTTTTCAAGTATATGCCACACCTAAATTTTATAATTTACATTTTGTATAAAATAAATACTGTGGCCTATGCATGAGTAAATATGGCAAGTCAATTCAAATAAAAACATAAATAATTTTTATTATCTTGATTTGGTTCAGTTCTTTAACTTATCTATTTAAATTCCTAAACAATAATTTATAACCTAATTATAAACACATATTGTGAATAGATTTGTTTGTAATAGACTATTTATTCTGAAACACCTTTATGGCATTGTTTGGTATAAACAAAACACTAAACTAACAATAGAAGTAGAAACGTTTATACTAGAAATGCTAAGAAAAATGATTCTTCATTTTTAGAGTAGGCTACTGTAGGTATTGGTTAGAAAATTCTTAAAAATTGTTTCTCTATGATAGCATTTAAGTTAAGCTCAAGCTTTTTTTGTTGTTGTCGAAGCCTATGAACACCATTTCCAGCAGTCGTTCGTAATTAGCACCCCATTAAAATGAGGTTTTTTCCAGGTTAATATCAGTCTTGCTTTGTACTAGACTGATATTCCAACTCAGGAATTCCAAGATGATTCAGAATAAGGAGTTTGACTTCTTGTTGAAGAATCCCACTCTTGTTGCTTCATAAGAAGACCCTGAAAGATTTTAATATTCACTATTATAACATGAATTCCATATATGCAATTAATTATATAGGCCTACTGTTATTCTTACAGTTTTTAAAATACATTGTCAACCTAATAGTTAATTTTATAAACACTGAGGATCAGTTTCAAGCTTACTATAGGCTATGCAGTGATCTCCAGTTTTGTGAGAGGGATAAAAAACTGAAAGCAAGCCAAGTGACTGGCCGAAGTAACTGAAGTGACATTATTTCAGAAAACTCACTTAAGAGCGAGTCTTGATTCAGTTGCATAAAGGTATTCAAATAAAGAACAAGAAATCTACCAGAAGATATAAGAACAGTTTTAATCCTAGGACACCGAGACTTTTTCTGTAACATGATATCTGAAGAGTGACATTCAATGAACCCTCATTATGAAACAAGAATTTCCTTACCTGCCGAAGTGTTGATAGCTGTGAAAGAATGTCTTTTGCAGTAGACCATTGTTCATCAGAATTGTTATCTATTGCAGTAGGCATTTCTGCTTGTCTGTTTAACAGACGTCTAGAGCCTGAAAAGTAAATGTTAATAATGACACTACAGTAGTAAGTAATTAAGTAAAGGAATTTTTTACTTAAGAAAATATGCACCATTGAAGATAAGGAAATGTCACTTTTTTTTTCTTCTTTTAAAAATGAATTTTCCATTATTTTATGTGAAAACATTATCTGGATATCTACAATAGGCCTACTTAGGCTACATATTTATGACCTTGAATATGAGAGCCTATCATGTGTATATTGACCTTTTAATAAATGTTTACAGCTGTCATATGTAGGTTGTAATTACATGGCATCTTGGGTTATCAGCCATGTCAAAATTAGTAGGCTTGAGCTTTCAGCCATCTTCACTCTGTGACCTTCCTCACGAATAATTTTGATATGGCTGATAACCCAAGAAACCATCTTAAGTAATCAGCAATGTGAAAGTTTCAAATCTTATAGGTAGTAATTACTTTATGCATTCTGTTCTACTTGCAAACTTCTAAAATATTTGAGCTATTCCAATGAATTTTTGCATGCAGATTTCTTACACAGTGGATGAACAGTCTGATATAGAACCTTCCCTGTAATATGTACAGATATTTTAAATGCAAGCTAAAATATAGCACCTAACATTTGAGATTTCAGCATTCATAAAAATTATGTAAAATTTTTTTCAAATAGGTACTGATATACCTGAAGTGTTGATCATATTTTTAACGCTACTTTTGGGAAAAGAACTTAAAAGAAGAATGATTTCAATGTATTGAAAAGTGCGGTAATTATTACGTACACCCTTTCAGACTACACACTCCTATGATGATACTAAGTACAGATATTATAACAAACTCTTAATAGTATATTAGTCATACAAAGTCATAACTTAATTGAAGAGCGATTAATGTCGGTGAGAAAAATGAATTCAAATGTGGCAGTTACTTTATAGTGACTATTAGTGCATGCCTCTCCTTAACACTTTGTGGAATATGTTAATGCATGCAGGTATGTAGAAAGCAAGATAAGACCCAGGGTATGAGGGTATGAGGATATTTTATCTATCTATTAATATCAATTATATCAGAGAACTACTATACATGGAAAGCCCCTTATCGTTATCAGGTACTGAAACTATGCAAAAAATATGGTACAAGTATGCTTCCATTAGCATAAATCAATTTTAATTTTAACCTATCACTGCCTGGCATTTATCCTCTTAGCACCAAGCTGTGTGCTTGAGTAAGAGGGCCATCCACAATGTAAGTTTCCCCTGGGCAATTTACACAAACAAAACAAAATTTCATGGAAACATTACAACAGATATAGCAAATGTTCAGTTATTTTTAAAAAAAATTCACCACAGGAATTGAGACATTTGTCATACCGTGGGACCAACTTTAAAACACTTGTGTTGTAGAAGACTGCCACCTGGGATTTGAACCACTGTGTGACAATCATCCCTGCTTCTCTATCATTCTCTGTTATTTATTGAAGTGTAGGAAAAGACGGAAATCACTGGGAGCGAGGTCTGGACTACAGGGTGGATGTTGAAACATCTCCTAGCCAAACGTTTGGAGGAGACTTGCAGGGAGGTGTTGAAGCCTCCACCCTTCAGCTCGGACCGTGCACCCAGAGATTTTCTTCTCTTGCTACCCCTCAAGAAATGACAGTGATTGACAGAGAATGGTAGAGATTGACAGAGAAATGGAGGTTATCCCACAATGGTTCAAATCCCAGGTGGCAGACTTCCATGGCACATGTATTCAAAAGTTGGTCCCATGTTATGACAAATGTCTCAATTCCTGTGGTGAATTTGTTAAAAAATTGCAGAACACTAGCTGATTCTGTTGCAATAAATATTTCCATGAAATTGTGCTCTGTTTCCGTAGACAATCCCATGGAAACTTATTTTGTGGATGGCCCTCATAAAATGCCAGTTGCCAAGCAGTCCTTCCCTTTGTATCTAGCGGGTCTAAGCAGCAGTATGCATCACTATGTTGGGTAATAAATGTATGTGAAATTTGACTGTGCGGTCTAGGGCACCTTTCTCTAATGGCGAGGGTGAGTGGCAACCAGAATGCAGGAGCTGTGTCCTCATGTTTTTATTGATAACATTGATAATTCTTGCAAACACATTTTGCACTGTAATGAAATTAACTTGTGTATTTCATGAGGCCTGTCTAGGAAAATAGCAACAGGTGACAACATAAATACAGTACACTGAGAATGCAACTGACCTTCAGATATTGTGATTTTAGGAGGATAGGAGAATCAGAGCATCTTTGGCTCAAAACTGCCCTGTAGAGTGATTTTGAAAATTCTCATGCAGTCCGTGATACTGCACGTTGTGAGTTAAGGGTTAAATAACCAGTATAAGAGACAATTCAGAGGTTGACTGCCTGCAAATTTTGTTAGCAATGCTATTAAGATTGCCACTCTTTGCCAATGCAGGTTTTCAGTTAATCTGGTCACCTACCAATAAGGTGAATGTAGAACATGTTTTCAGCTAATACAATTTAATTTTCACAGATAGCCAAAACAGATTAAAGGAGAGTAATGTTGAAATTTCTTTCATGTTATAATTTCAATGTGTGTGTTGAAGACTGATTTTAAATTCATGTAGGCAAATACATGTTAGCAGTAGGCTATTATATTTTGACATGTGTTTTGTAGTTCCACAAGTTCAGTATAACTAATTTCAAGAATTATTGTAACAGGAAATCATTAAAATGCATTTAATACACCAAATTTCTAAAACTTAACTGTCTAATTAGAAAAAGTTCCATCCTAAATTGCTACAAAATGCTAATTTTTAATGTTAAATTTATTATGAAATGCTAAATTTTAAATTTTAAATGCTAAAATGAAAAATTTACCATCTCTAATGATGTATTTAATATGAGTGTATTTAATTACCTAACGAAATGTCCAGTTTTCATGAGCTTTTTTTTTTTTTTTTTTTTTTTTTGTTTAAGGGGTGAAGTCTGAAATCTTCAATCAGGTTTAATAATGAATACATAATTTAACTGAGTTGAACAGTTACCTTTCATTGACTGATTCTAGTGTAAAGGAGAGGAATACCAGAGAACTTACCAATCATTAAAGAGGCTGTCTCCCTCAGTGTCCCTCTTGAGTTGATAGTAGCACAATAAAGATGTTAAATACATAGAAAGTTGAAGAAAGTTGATAATTTTCAGGTAAACTTTACCCTTTGTCAATCAGTAGGAGAAGAAGGAGAGATCTTCTCCTACTGATTGACAAAGGGTAAAGTTTACCCGAAAATTATCAACTTTCTTCAACTTTCTATGTATTTAACATCTTTATTGTGCTACTATCAACTCAAGAGGGACACTGAGGGAGACAGCCTCTTTAATGATTGGTAAGTTAGAATAGAATAGATTTATTAGTCCGACGGAACATATTCATGTTTTGGGACACGTCAAAATGGTTACAATTAGAATATAACAGAATGTTACAACAGCTTGGGATAGTAATATACAGACTATACAAAGTGTACAGGCCTTAGAATCGAGATCTAATATTAATACATTTCCTTATTTACACACCAAACTAACATATATACATGGAAGTCAATGTTATTTCCACCAGTTAACACTGGGCTCTGCACGTGGCCACATTGGTCCATTTGCTTCACATTGTCGTTACTACTTAATTAATTTCAACACTTCACTTTTTCACTTTCTCCTTGGTCAGCAGTTAGTTTTCTCCCCGGAATACAGAGAAAAATTCATCCAATGAATAAAAACAATGATCCTGTAAAAGTGAACTGATCTGTTTTTTTAATTTAGCTAGAGCAGGTATCTCCTTTATGTACTGGGGTAATGTATTATATAATTTGAGACCAGTGTATGTGAAACTCTTTTCATAAAGACTAGTACTGTGTGGAATAGAAGCCAAATTATTTCTATTCCTTGTGTTGTAAGAGTGTGCACTCGAGTTCTTTTGGAACCCACTAAGGTTGCCTTTTACATATGTAAGTGTCTCTAAAATGTAGATACTTGGTAAGGGTAAAATCCTTAATTCCTTGAAGAAATTCCTGCAGCTTGCTCGATTATTTGCATGCATGATTATTCGTAATGCCCTTTTCTGGAGTTTAAATATAAGTTTACAGTTAGATGAATTTCCCCAGAAAATTATACCGTATGTTATAAGGGAATGAAAATTAGCGTAATAAAGGGTACGAGCAGAGTTCCTGTTTGATAATCTTTCTATTGACCGCAGTGCAAAGCATGTTTTGCTCAATTTCTTTGATAGTATGTCTATGTGTTTATGCCAGTTCAGATGTTGATCTACCCAAACCCCTAGAAATTTGGTTTCATTTACATAATTAATTGAACTATCCTGGTATGGGATTCTGGGGAAGTCCGTACTTTTGCTGTGAACTAGTTTAAAGGGGACTGCTACAGTTTTTTCCTTGTTAACAATTAGTCTATTTGTATCAAACCATTCAATTAATTTGTCAATTGCCTCTTTTATGTTTCGTTCTGTGGCAGTGATGTTTTCTCCTGTTACAAAGATACTCGTATCATCAGCAAATAGAGTTGACTTTATATGAGTGGAGTGCATTTTTAGGTCATTGATATAAAGCAGGAATAAAACTGGTCCAAGAATAGACCCCTGTGGGACACCATATTTTATGCTTTTTTCACTAGATAATTTACTGTTCATTATATTATTTTCTTTATCTATGTATGTGATTTCGACTACTTTTTTACGGTGTTGCAGATAAGATTTGAACCAATTTAAGGCTATACCACGTATGCCAGACGCTTCTAGTTTTTCAAATAGTATATTGTGGTCTATTACGTCGAATGCTTTTGATAAATCTAGAAACAACCCTATATTTACTTCCTTTCTGTCAAGTGAGTCATATATGTGTTTAAGAAAATTTGAGATTGCTGTGTTTGTAGATTTTCCTTTACAAAATCCATGTTGAGTGTCTGTTAGAATATTGTATTTCCTCATGAATGTTGTAAGCCTGGAGTTCATAACTTTCTCCAGTATTTTTGAGAAACCGGACAATAAGGACACTGGCCTATAATTTTCTACTTCTTCGTCTGACCCTTTTTTATATAGTGGCTTTACCTTTGCAGTTTTTAGTGCATCAGGAAAAATTCCTGTGCTAAGCGATAAATTTGCTATCCAGGATAATGGTTGAACGATATGTTCACAACAATTTTTGATTACATGATCCGAAACTTCATCTAACCCCGATGATTTTTTATTCTTTAATTTTCTAATAATAGAGGTAATTTCAACTACTGTTACTGGTTCCAGGTATATACTACTACTCTGTCTTGTGTGGGTGCCTAAACTACCTGCTTGTTTTGACAGATTGCTATCTAACAGGTTGTGTGCTACGTTTGCATAGTAATTATTGAATAATTCTGATATTTCCTTAGGATCTGTTATGGAGTTCCCATTATTATTTATTTTGTAGTCCCTAATGGATTCTCCTTCTTTACCTATTTCCTTTTTAATAACACTCCACATTGCTTTTGATTTGTTACTTGAATTCATTATATATTTGTCATTATGTAGTTTTTTAGCTTCATTTATTACTTTACTGCATATTTTCTTATACTGTCTATAATATTCTTTAAAATATTCTGGTATGTCTCCCCCTTCCTTTATGATCCTATTAATAAACTTCAGTCTCTTGCTGGATACTTTTATACCTAATGTTATCCATGTATTCTTTTCTTTCCTTATTTTAGTTTTGATTTTAGGCATTGCAGTTTGATAGTAGTATTGGAAAGTGTCTAGGAAATTTTTACAGTTCTCTGGTATTCCTCTCCTTTACACCTGAATCAGTTTTTGGCCTAGTGCCTCTTAACCTCTTTGACTTACCTTTCATTGAGAAATATTCTGATTCACTTGTAGATGCCCCATTCCTACTATGACGTGTATTTTTCCTATTAGATGAATTTTCTGTCAGTCTATTTAGATTGGGTGAAGGAACAACCACTTGAACACGTTTATTTGAAGTATTGGCAGCAAAATGTCTGTCTCTCATTAACGCTTCTTTATTATCCAATTGATGATTTTCATTGTCTTCTTGTTGTTCATTGAAGTTGTTTGCATTCTCATCCACATTTCTTGTTCTTTCTTGATAATATATATTTCTGTTATTATTAATTTTATTATTCGAATGATATGACCTGTTTTGTGGAGATGGAGACCTGTAATTCAATCACACCATGAAAAAATACAATTTTAGTTACTGTACTTAAATTTAAGAGATGGTAATGAAGGTGATGGTAATGATGGTGATGAAGGTGTGAAATAGTAAACAGAACATTGATTAAATTTAAAATATGTTGTTCTTTTAATACGTACTAATACTGAATATTATGTTTGTCTTTAGAGAAAGGTCCAAAGAAGCAGAAATACATTTAAAAACTAGTCTTATTATTTCTATTCAAGTTATGTAATAATATTTACTATTACAACAAACATTATTTCAAAATAAAAATAAAAATGCCCAAGAATTTGGCAATGAATGGTGATTCCTCCACTCATCTCTTTGATAAAGGCAATAGAGAATAGACTATGGTGTTGTGCACTTTGACATTGTAGATTATACTATTGAATGGAAAGACTAAACTAAACTCCATGGCACTACATCCCTGAAGGGATAAAGCCTACCACCCGACCGCTGCGGCAGATGGCAGAATTGGGGGGCATGTGATCAGCATACCGACACCCACGGCCGTTAATGGTGCTTTCTATGATCGGAGCCACTACTTCTCTTTTCCAGTAGCTCCTCAATTTGAATCACGAGGCTGAGTGCACCCCGTTCCAGAGCTCCCTACCTCAGGAAAATCCAAGGTGGTTCCAGAGATCGAACCTGGGCTGATGGATCTGTAGTCAGCAATGCTAACCACTAAACTATGCCGGCGGTCGAATGGAAAGACAGCTATTATTATTAACTTAACTCCTAAGGTGTCACACTAGGGTGTCACCATAGTAAAAACTAAAAAAAGAGTGCAGGCCTTGGGACTTCAGGATTTTGAGGCCCCCAGATTGATAAGATATTCTGCACATGAAGGTGATTACATAGATATGTATAGATATGTATATTATTCTTATTAAACGAAATAAAAATACAACTTAGGTATTTGTAAAGTGTGACCATAAAATTTATTTCTTATTTAATAAGAATAATATTTAACATTTGGCATGTTGGCACCATATAGATGTTATGCATTTCATAATGTTGAAATATGAGCTCATCTGGTGGAGGGATACATAGACATACACACACATATATACACATACACTTACATTTTAGGGGTACGCCGTAGTGTAGTGGTTGAGGCACTGCTCTACAAACCGGAAGGTCGCGGGTTCGATTCCCGATGAGGTCGTTGAGATTTTTCAATTGGCCTAATCCTAATGGTGGCACTATGACCCTGGGGTCGACTCAGCCTCTAACAGAAATGAGTACCAGGAGCAATCCTGGGGGTAAAAGCGGCCGGTGCGTAAGGCTGACAACCTTACCACCTTCATGTGCCGAATGTCCAAAATCTGGGAGCCTCAACCTCCTGGAACCGTCTGGGCCTCCATGGCCTGTATAGGGATCACTCTACCTTTACTTTACTTTACACTTACATTTTATATATATACACACACACAGTACATACCTCAGGAAATATTTTAATATTTAAATTATAACAATGTAAGGCAGTCATTTATTATTAGAAAGTATTCTAGGACATTTGCAATAATATATTCAAGAAACCTGAAATGTAACAGAAATTATTAACTTGTCCTCCAGCTACAATTAATGGCATTATCATTATGTACTTGCTATACTAGTAGGAAGTTGAACTGCATAAATTAAAAGCCTATATTATAAAATTATATTATTTAAAATTTATAGATGTACACACATTTTTGAGCAGTAGAGTACTTTGATTGTAAACTGCTACATACCGTTGTATAGAGGAATCAAATCAGGTTCATGTAATGAAGGGTAGTCAGTTTCGAATTTAACCCAGTTTGACTGAAACTCTCATTAGTTAGTTATATAATGACAGACTGACTGACTTTTTCCTGTAACGGTGGGGCATAGGGCCTCTTATTAAATTATTTTCTGAGAGAGAACAGAGGGGAAGGTGGTAAAGCCCATCATCTCACAAACCCCCTCCAGTAACTAAGGTATTACTTGGATGTGAAAGGGCCAAGGAATTTTGATTAGAGGCTCTAATCTTGGCTTGGAATTCTTTTACATGCTGTAAATCTATGACATGGGCCTCCAGCTTAAAGTCCCTCTTGGAGGACTCAATGTCCAGGATTTGTTTTTCCTGAAAAATCTATCGGCTACAGTCGGGTTTTATCCTGCGATCTTTTTATCTAATGCTACCTCTACACCACCATGCCCGAGTAGATATATAATACTAATTATTAATTAGTTATACAACAGTAATAATGTGAGAGAATGATAAACACTGCTTGCCATTCTAACCTGCTGTTGTCATCACTGCTGCCTCTGGTAAGGGGTCTTCTGTGATTTGAACCGGTATCACTTTCTGTACCAGTATCTCCGCCCATAGCTCTTAGTAGCCGTTGTCTCAACCTTCGCTGGTAGTATGGATCTTTTTCACTCTGCTTTATATATTGGTGATTTGGTCTGTTCACTCCCCATTTTGGACGATCCTCTAGTCTGATCCTTGGCTGAGTTGGCTGCGACTGGGAACGACATCTTAATGGCAGTTTGCAGCCCCTATGTGGTCGCTCTAAACTGGCTGACCTAGAACATATAAAAATAAACTTTAAAACTCAATTTACACTGATTATCAAGTTGTCTTGCTTCAATTCCAAAAACAACAGTTTAATTAAATTTTATGTGAACAAAGTAAGCTCACAATCTATATTTTCAGGCAAACAATTCATAGCTTATTTGCATATGGTCTTTCATTTTTTCCCCTTCCAAGTGGGGTTTTTCCAGACATACTACCATGAATTATTTTTAAATCATATTCTCTTACAAGTTAATGATGAGAAATTAGTTGGGTTATGATGCTTGTCCATTTATTTTGATTTATGTTTGCTGAAATTAGTTTTTGAAAAAATAGGTTTTACTATAGAGATGTGTCACAATAATTCTACTTCTAATGCAACCTGCTATTAAAAATTGTTTCATTTTTATAAACAATTGTAATTTTAGATTATGAAAATTTGTTGTACACCTACACTTTCCAGACTGAACTTATAAAAAAATTAAACTAAACTCCGTGGTACTTCATCCCTGGAAGGACTAGGGCTACTATCTGATGGCTGAGTCATCTACCATAGGTAGATTTGTATCACGAGGCTGATTGCATCCCTTTTCCAGAACTCCCTTTCTCAGAAAAATCCGAGGAGGTACCGCAGATTGAACTTGCACCTGCAGATCCATAGACAGTGATGCTGAACTTGAGACCAGTAAACTGTAATTGTCCTATTGTCTCTATTATGTTAGATTAGTGATTGCTAAGTGTAATTTGGAGCTATTGTGTCTCTGTGTTCTAAAAAATAAGTCACTGTCAGATGGAAATTTCTGTACATTATTAATTTCTGTTCTCATAGGCTTCCACGGCTGGATGAACAATAATAACCTTGGCTGTCCAGGTGGGGCCGCATCATCAAGTTAAAAACTGATGTTTCGGCCATCATGTCATGGCCTTCTACCCAGAAGAAGGTCAAAACATGAGGGCCGAAACATCAGATTTTAACTTGATGATGCAGTGCCACCCGGACAGACAAGGTTATTATTGTTATTTCTTGTTCTGAAGTGGAGGTAAGGAAATTCTGTTGTTTGCCTCTGCAAGTGGGTAAAACCTTGAAAGTCCCATTCAGATTGTATAGTCAAAATGTCTGAACCTTTGACATCCCAAATGTGAGCATACTACTACAGAATAGAACTTACTTTTTTCTGTCTTTCCTAGTAATCGTGTTTTCACCTTTTTCTCTTAATCTTCTACTTCTGAGGAGCTCGGAATCTGTTTGAGTACCACGTTCATGTCCTGTAGTTCTATATTTGCGAGGAGTAAGAATTCTATTTTCCAGCATCAGTGGCTGTGGAATTGAAGGTGACATTAGGAGAGCTAACTGTACACCACCTCCAGGAGTTGGCAACATGTCATGAGAAGATCCATCTGATGTATTACCCAATACCACAGCCAGACCATCCGCAGGCACTGCTACAGTTTCAGCTGCTATCAACACAGTTTCATTGTGACCTTCTAATTGTGTCTGTGTTGCATCATGCAATTTCAAAACTGTGTCTTGCATTGGAATTTCATCTTTAATACTGACATGAGTTTTTGTTTCATTGTTTTTATTTCCTGAGGAATCCATTTTATGAGTTTTCTGTGAAACTATGGAAGTATTAGTGATTGCGGAACATTCGTTTGTATTCTGAGATTCATACCAACTTTTACTTTCATTTGTAGTTGTTGATGTGCAGGTACTGGAGTTATTGTTTGTTGATTCTAGGACATGTTTTCGACTGGCTCGGCTCTTGTCCTCTCGTGCTTTCTTTTCTGCATTTTCTAATGCTTCTCTCATGGCTGCAGCTTTCCGAATCTCTTTGTCCTGCAACAGAGAGTATTAGTATTAAATTTAGTCTTTAACCTATAAACAAAAGAAATGATGCTGATAGCTATGTACTTTCTTTTAGGGGAGGGAAGTGACACAAGGGGGGAAGAAAACTAAATCTTTAGTCTATATAAAGTTTAAAATATCTGCATAATTACTTTAGTACATAATATTATAGCAGTCTACAGTTATTACAAAAACAATTAATTAAACAATTTAACACTTAAGTTAAATAATTAAAATAACTCTGCTTGACTAGTTCCTGGTGCATAGGTGTTTATACCAGAACATAATCTGGTAAGATTTTATTTTATTTTAACTTTATTGCAGGGGTGTCCACCCCCCCAAACTTCATGACTCACCCCCCCTAACTTCATGGCTCACCCCCCCAAACTTCATTGCTCACCCCCCCAACCTGATTGGCTGTCGACAAGGGCGCCCATATGATATTTTCTAGGGGGGTTATTTTTTAATTTATTAATTTTTTGTTGCTTTAACTTCTTGGGCCACTTTGTAACATTATATTAATAATATAATTATATAATAAGTGCAACAATGACGTAGCCAGAAAATAATTGTGGGGAGGGTCGAAAGTGCCGGGGGGTGGTTTGCAATATCTCCCCCCCAAAAAGGGGGGTCGGGAGTTCATCCCCAGAAAATTTTTAAATATTGAACTAATGAAAATCATATTTTACACTATTTTAGCACAGGAAAACTAGTTAGGAAATTTGTTTACCATACTCTAAGACATGCCAATGTAAATGAGAAATCATAACCTAAGTAGGGGGCCACCCCCGGAAATTTTTTAAATATTGAACTAATGAAAATCACATTTTATGCTATTTTAGCACTCAAAAACTAGTTAGGAAATTTGTTTATTATACTCTAAGACATGCCAATGTAAACAAGAAATTGTTACCTAAGTGGGGTGTCCACCCCAGGAAATTTTTAAATATTGAACTAACGAAAATCACATTTTAGTCTATTTTAGCGCTAAAAAAATAGTTAGGAAATTTGTTTACCATACTCTAAGACATGCCAATGTAAACAAGAAAATGTTACCTAAGTCAGGTGTCCACCCCCGGGAAATTTTTAAATGTTGAACTAATGAAAATCACATTTTATGCTATTTTAGCATTGAAAAACTAGTTAGCAAATTTGTTTACTATACTCTAAGACATGGCAACTTAAACAAGAAATTGTTACTTAAGTTATAATACTTATTACTATTTATAAGAAAAGTTGAATAACACATGGAACAGTGGATATAATAGGCCTTCTCATTATGTTATGAAAAGAAAATAATTGCTATATCATATTTGACACACCAACAAATCTTGTTTAATTTAATAAATATTTTTAAAAAATACAAATATAGAATTTTAGGTTTTGACTTTTGGGGGATCCAAACCCCCTGGACCCCCCTTTCCTAATCCACTGTTAGAAGAGACCTTTTGGAGTTATAAAACTTGACCGTTTTTATTTTTAACATATAAAACGCTAATTTTGCAACAATTTTCAGCCCCCCCCCCCAGAAAATTCATAAAACGATAATATTTTACCCCCCCCCCCCAGAAATTTCAATGACCCAGTCTGCGTCTTAACCCCCCCCCCCTGTGGGCACCCCTGTTTATTGACATTTTCTTAATACAGCATATTATACAGATTATAATATACATTCATATTTACGTTTAACTCTTTTCTACATGAAAAAGTAATTAAGTTTTCTACAGATAGGCCTACTATTAACCACTCTACTCTACTATTCTACTACTACTAGAGTCCAGTAGTTTACAAACTATGCTACTTTACTAAGCAAACTACAATAATTATGGCAACTAGGGACTGGGATGCAAGCAGTTCAGTAGAAAAGGTTCTTTGGCAAACTCAGATTTCATTTCTCCCTACCTACACAGTAAATTAAACTGAACAGTAATTTTCAGAAAGATTTCAGTTTAAACAGATTCAAATGTTTTTCTTACGTCAGACCTAGATACTAGTATTTCGGTCACATTTGGAGGCTCTATTCAGTTTAAGATACCTTCATGTATGGTACATGACACAGTGCTATGTATCTTAGTCGTGAAATCGAAGAAGGTAGGCCTAAATCTTGAACTGTCATAAAGAATTAGAGCTCCTCTCAGCCTTCTATGATGAACTGGATAGAAGAAGAAGTGGCCAAAGCAGACTCTCAATATTGGAGAACGTGCAATTAACCTCTGGGGATATTATTATTCTCAAGATCCTCAGCACATCATTAAATCTATTAATCCTATTCTTTAAAGAAAATAAATAAAAAAATAAAAAACTTTATTTCCAGTTTTATTAATAATTTGTCTATCTGTTGGTAGAAATTTTATGTTTATTAGAATTATTATTTTCTTAATAGGCCAAGTACTCTATTTTCACAGCAGATTCATAATTGGACGACATTCTGCAGAAAGGAACCAACCCACATGATTTTTAAGCTAAAAATCAAGCATTTAAAGTTAAATAAAAAGCCACCTGGAACTTTTTTGTTTGCTTCATAGATGGCATATAAATGGACGAAGAGGGTTGGTTAGTTTGCACAACGTAAATATATAGTTTAGTAGCAAAAATTTAGCATCTTTTCTGGGTTTTTTAATTTGAGGGTTGGTTCCTTTCTGCAGAAAGTAGTCCAATTGTCGATTGGACAAATATTGGGGGGGATGTCTCCCTCGTTCCCTCACTAAAGACATCCTGGACAGAAGAACCATACTGTTAGATATGAGGCATGATTAGGCCTATATACCTTCTCTTCATTTCTGTAATCCAAATTTTTTTGAAAATTTAAATATTTTGTCTGTTGTTAATGGTGTAAGTCTTATATTCAGTTTAACATTGTTCTGAAATTTGCTTTGAACTATAAAGTAAAATATATATTGTGTTTGTAATCATTTTGAAGAGTCCCATATCATGGACGATGGATAAGTTCAGCGGACTAAATAAAAATCTAATCTAATATAATCTACCATAATCTAATCTAATTTAATCTAGTGATTCTACTATTATTAACCCTTCTGCTATCAACTGCTGACGTTTGTCTATGGTTATTAATATTTTTAATTTTCACATACCGCTATCCTACATTAAATTCCATGTGTTTCTTTGTTAGAGATCAGTTAGCCATGTGAAATAAATTCACCTATAAATCCTCCTTATTCATTTTGTGAGCTAATTAATTATCATGCAGTTTACCTATGTTGACTGATTCTTGGATATACTGTGAAAAATACTAGTCTGCCAAATCCACAGAAGGGATACAATTCTATGGAAGAGTTTTAAAAATAATAATAGAATAACTGTACATAATCTCATAAGGTATGTAGCCTCTACAATTTGTTTAACATATAAGATATGTGTCATATAAGCTTGGTTTTGTTTCCTCTTGTAAAAAATCTATTTTAGGTATGAGAATAAGTGGTATGCTACGTGACATGAATTACCGTATTTTTTTTACTATAATTCCATATTTAGCACATATATATTATAGACTAACAATTTGTAGTTCTTTATTAACTAACAATGGGCTATCTACAAAGTGACTTTAACAATTTCTGACTATAGATTTAATGTACAGTCTGGTAAAAAGATCTTGATAGTAGGATTCAAGAAATTAACTCACTTCTCACTTTTTTCACTCGTGAATATTAAGCATAAACTACCTGTTTATTTCTTTGCATCTTTTTGCAATAGTTGAGGTTCATTTTCCTTTAGTGAAATAATAATAATGATTGTGAAACTTTAGATATCATCAGCCCCATTTATATATGCTCTTAATATCTCCCTCCGTGGCGCTACATTACTGAAGGGACTTGGCCTACCACCCGACTGCTGCATCATCTACCATAGGCAGATGGCAGGATTGGGGGGCATGTGGTCAGCATGCCGACACCCACGGTCATTAATGGTAGTTTCCATGACCGGAGCTGCTATGTCTCTATCAAGTAGTTCCTCAGTGTGAATCACGAGGCTGAGTTCACCACACTCTTAATATGCTCTGAGAAAATATTTTAGAGAGTGCATATTATTCATTACCTCTCTTTCCTTCTGCTTTTTTTGTTCTTCTTCTATTCTTTTCCTTTCTATTTCTTGTTCACGTCTTATTCTTTCCTCTTCTTCTCTTTCTTCTCTAATTCTCCTTTCCTTTTCTTCTCTCCTCTTACGCTCCCTTTCTTCTAGCTGAAAAAGTACCAAATATTTATCAAGAGAAATTAAAATACAATGAAACCTTTGTTCTACATTTTTGAAGGAGAATGGTGTCCATATTAATGTGTAAGTTAGAAAATGTATAAGGAAAAATAAAAAATAAAAAAAATTCAATTATAACTGAAATTTATTTAAAAACTATAACACCCTAGAGTGCATAGCAAATAATGAGGTAATTCCAGGTGTGAGTGGACGCGTATACAGTACAATGGCTCCAAAAGCAATTGACTGTGAGAATAAAAAGCTTGCTGCCTACCAAGTTATACACTAAAAACAATATAAAGATATTGCCAATGAAATCTGCATGACTAAGAGATCGCAGGAAAATTGATAATCTTGATGCTGAAATATTTTAGACAGTGGGATAAGTGGGTATTGACCAGTCAACTTACAATTGAATCTAAAGTAAATATAAGCAAGTATGTTTATCTTACTCTTAAATAGATATGAGTAATGTAACAGAGTGAGACAGACATACTTATTTCTGTTTATTTAGGGTTAATAAATTGAAATTGAAACTGAAATTGTCCTAAGACCAGACAAGGACACAAACATGCAAATGAACAGAAGGAACACATTTGGTATTCTGCCAATCTAAGTGATTGCTGCCTTGTTACCTTCTGCATGATTGTGATAAGCAGTTGAATGTGGCGTTTCAAAAGAGAAGGACAAAAACTTGAGATTAATGTGAATTGCTTCGAAGAAATTGAAAAAAATAGCTGCGTGCCATACTCTCTTGAGATTTGGGTTTAAAATTTTTTATCACTGCCCTTCCCAACATATGAAGAAGGGATTAAGCTGCTTTGGCACACTGATGGTGTCTCAAAAGTAGAGTTTGCAGGAAAATTTTCTATTTGTGAAATTTAAAAAGTACCATTTATATTTTATTTGTGGCCATTATGGATTATGTAATTGTAAGTTACTGCTAAGCTCTTGCATAATTATTGGGATTCAACATAGGAATCATCTTAAAATAACTATAGCCTAATTAATTTGATTACAGAAAACAAATAAATGTTTACTAGTAAAATTGGTCACCAGGGAAGACTTCCAATACAGCTCATGGATAACAATTATTACTAGTAGGCTCACTTGTTTTAATCTGTTTGTTTTCTCTGATGTCTTACCTGTAGTCTAATAGCATTCTGGTGTTCCAGAGCCTTTTGCCTCTTTCGTTCTCTTTCTAGTAGCACTTCTGGTTCCAAGGGTGCATTTTGGCCTCTAATAAAAGTTCTGTTACATAAAGAGCAAGCAAGTTATAATTGAATATTAGACAACAATTTAAGAACTCTGTGTATATACGTAAACTGTTTTAAAAAACCATCAAGGGTTCCTCAGTAAATCAAGTGTTTTAGAGGTGCGGTCCCTTCATAGAACTTTAAAATGCAAAAGAATATGCAACACATTGTTAACTAATATCATTTGAAATTCTAAGTTACAGATACTATTCTTTCATTTGTTTTCATTAAACATTTTGTGTGAAGAATTTGTCAGTATTTTTTACTTACTCCTAAATATATATTTTTTACCTAATATTTCGAGTTTGAAACTGCCTTTTAGCGTGTTAAAAATGCAATTCAATCTAGTTATAGGCAAAAGAACTTGTCAGGAGAGGGAGTTTGAAATATGCCTCCCTCTCCTTCATTCCTATTCATTCCTATTTCCACTACTTTACCATAGACCCATCATCTAGCCCTAAGAATACATGTACACATTCTCCAGAATGCAAACAAAAGTACAAACATTGACCAACCCCACACTCTTACCAATAATTATTTTCATAGTCTTAAAAAATCCAGAAATTACTTGTAGTATTGCCGTACAATATACCCTTTCAGCTGCTGATATTAAGCCAATGTCCCACAATCCAATTTTTTGTCCAAGTAGACCAAGTAGTCTCTTGTACATACAGTAGAGACCAGCTTGTCCGGACATCCAGGTAATCCCAATGGGATTTAAAGAAAAAATTTTGAATTGTATTGACAAAGGTGTTTTGTTATTCTTACATCAGTTTGTAGGTTCAAAAGTAAGGTATACGTATACAGTAGTATTAAAAATAAAATTAAGTTGTAGGGAAAGTTATATTTATAAAAAAACATTGATTTTTATAGTTTTACCCACCTTAAACTTATATTACAGTACAGTACGTTTATTTTAATGAAAATTCCATTTAATCCAGATTTTTGGTGATTCGAACAGGGTCCGGTCCAACCTAGTCTAGATAAGAGGTACAATACTGTACCATGAAATTGGATTATGGGTCACTGACTGCCATTGCTTCCAAAATGAACTAATGAAGACTAAAACATATTTCTCAATAATTTAATAGGCTAACATATTTTATATCAGCTCGGGTGGTGTAGAGGTAGTGTGTCTGCCTCTAAATCCAATGATGAAGGGTTCAATCCTGGCCATGGTTAATGGGTTTTTCAGGATGTAAAACTTCTGGGCACAGAGTCCTCCAGTTGGTACTATAAGCCAGGGTGCTTGTGTCATAGATTTTTGGTGTGTTAAAGAACTTGAAGCCCATATTAGAGCTGTTGGACAAAATTTCTTGATCCTTTCACGTCCAAGTAATACCTTAGTTAGCTCTCAAGGGTGGTTAAGGTGATGGGCTTATTACCTGTCCCACGGTCTTCTCTTGGAAAATAGATGTAAATAAATCAAATAAATGTAATAGTTGAGCACCTGGTATCATATTTATTTTATTTCATTGATCGAGCTCACCAGTATTAAACATGTATTTTAATAGATGTAAATAAATTAATGTTAGGTATTGAAACCTCCACTCGGAGGCCTTATGCTCCCTTACAATATTTTATGATGCTAAATAAAACACTTTAGTATACAAAAATTTGTAGATATTTTCATAATCTTGAAGACTATAGCTATACATAGAATACAGTAGCTCACCTGCTGCACTCGCTTTGGGATTGTATGCTGAGTGTATCACAGCTACCAGAATATTCTCTGCTGATAGGAGTTCTTTCAGGACTGCCATGATTTATGACTAACACTTGAGTGGAAGAGCTTGTTGAAGCATCACAGCTATTCAGCTTGCTGAGACCTCGTTCTAGCCAGCCTGGAGTTCCTCTCACGTTGCTTTGTACCTGGATCATTTATATTAGAGATTTAAACAAGAAAATTGAGACGATCAGGTTCAGATTAAGTATTTTATAGATAGAAAAGGAGAACAGTTTTTTTAACAGTAATTATTGTCTTCTGCAGTTATTTTGAAACAATTGGCAACTTATAATGGAGAAGGCAAGGAAATGTAGTATCGGAAACTGATAACTAGAACTGGAAGTTTGGACACAAAACATGTAGTAAGCTACAATGTAAGACAACTTACTCATGTCATCTTCCTGACAATATTGAAAACATTAAGTATTGAGTAATCTCACACAGTTAGTGGAAGGGGAAGAGAATTTTGGGCATTGCCTACTCCCCACTTTAGCATCAGAGCTGTTGTAAGGCAGATTCCCACATATGCATAGTTTGCCTCATCTCTCCCTGTCCTTATCACTATGGGAGGGAATAATATTATAATAATGAATAATACTCTCCCCTGGAACATATGCTTGTATTCCATACCTCTTGTGAGGTAGTTAGTATCTATTTAAGTACGGTATTTAGGATTAGCAAACTGAATCTCATGTGCTGTTTCAATTACTTCTATTGAATTTACTTACTTTGGTTTATAGTTATGGGCACACATGTAGTATCTTTGTCCGAGTTCTTAACACTTAATGAGTTTTGTCGAGACAAGAAAAGTAAACATTGTGAACAAGATATGTATGTATATATGGAACCCCACAAGGGGAGAGTGGGTTGGGAGCAATCCTAAGCATGTAGGCTACAAGTTTGGGCCCATTGTGTCAACCCTTGGTGGGGGGATGATTGGCATGCCCTGAGGCCCCCCAGAGAAGATTCCACTAGGAGCCCCCATGGAACTCCCCAACATCCAACAAGTACCTGAAAACTAACCATGTGCATCACGCCTCCAGGGTCCTTCTACCCTTGTTGTGGGCCATGCCACCAGGTGCACAGCACACCACCAACTACATGACCACAAGCCACAAGGTAGGACAGGAGAGGCCCACAGTGGACGCTGCAATGGGAGATGGCCCGAAAGCCGAGAAACGAAATGGGATGATAATGAGGGGGAGATTGAAGTGGAGAATGTTGGCAGAATGAGAGGGGGAAAATGGGAGATCTCCGAGAAAAACTCCCTAAGTCACGGCTTCGTCCACCATGAATGACATGCCTGCCGGCCTCGGGATTTGAACCCGGGACAGCTTTCAAGCCAGGCCCACGCACTAAGCATGAGCCACTGCAACAACAAATTGTGAACAGGGTGATTGGAATGCTAGTGTTTTTGTATAGCACCTTGAAGTATTCTTTATAAAAATTAAGAGTGAGGAAATTGTAAACATCAAATAAAATATTAAGTGAACACTTAATAATAAACACTCAAAAGTATTATGTTACATTATATTCAACTCCTGATATATTTTAGGTTGGCACTGATAAATAATTACATTTACAACAAATATAATGTGACATGTGTTTCTGTAATCTGTTCACTTTACATGAACTTTAACATTTGCCTTCTGAAGTCCTATTCAGATTTAACACAAATAGGTTTGCAGATTTTTAAAATCTGAAGCTGATTCCTTTCATTTGAACTTACTGCTATTATTCACAAAGAAGCCTACCTCACATATCAAAGTAGGTACTGATATCAGGACTTGAGCATGTTAGACTGGTGAATGAAGGCTAAATACCTGTGGTAGTCTTGAATCAGGTTCATGTAGAGTCGGTTCCCATAAATGTCCTACACCAACACCTCGATCTCCCCACCGAAGTCTGTTCACTTCATCACTTCCTCCACTAGACCACAATCGACCCGAATGTGTGGATGTTATAGAATCTGGTGTTCCATATCGTCTGAATGAAGAGCATGAAAAATTAAAAAAAAAATACTTCATAAATTAGAGTTTCACAGGCTTCCAGTTGGGTAAGTGGATTGAATATGTCCAAGTTACTAGTTGCTCTGCAGCAATAATCTGGGAGGAAATGAGCTAATCAGAGAAATGTGGGTTCTAATATAACCAAGATACCTGATGGGACTGGGCCAATAAGGAAACAGGAAAAGGCTGGTCGGAATGACCCTTAAATTAATTAAATTCATTTTAATTGGAAATCCCTGAAACTCTAATTTATTATGTGTCGAGAAAGCCTCAATGATGAAATTATAATAAGCCTACTGCAGTACAAAATATCAGGCACTTTTAAAAAAATAACAATTATGCTTTTATTTTTTTTTTAATTTTGAATCTTTCAAATGATAGAAAATTCAACTTACATTTGAGTAATCAATTTTAAATTTTTGATGTGAGTAAAAATAAATGAGCATAAAAAGATAAGCAAAATTAAAAATATTTTTCCAAATAATTTTATTATGTTCATAAACTAAAAAATTAATTGTTTTACCACTATATTCATATTTTGTAAAGTCCATAATGCTATCTTTAATTCTGTGAAATCTAATGACAGCATAAAAGTAGGTCTAAGTGTTATTTAATAAAATATTTTGTCCTTTAAGTTGTCTATAATGTCATGTTTCTTTCAATATGTATATGCATATATCTTATAGGACCAGTATAAATTAAATGAACATTTAATTGAATATACCTCACTTTTATTTTCCTGACATGGCAAGTTTCAAATTCTCTGGGAATCCAGAAGTTTGAAATTTGAGTACTTATCTCTCAAATTCTCCCGTGCATTATCTCTCAATAATAACAGTATTGAAATAAAGATATTATTATTCCACAATGAACAATAAATTAGATATTTAAAAAAAAAAAAAAAAACACGTCTCATTTACTCATACCAAATGATTTAATTTAAATATGAGGAACTTAATGATTCAAGTCAACAATTTCAGGTTGATGCATCGATGTCCTCAGTAGTTCTATGCCAGCATTTCTCAACCTATGGTCCACAAAGATGGTGCAGATGGTCTGCAGACATAATTAAAAAATATCATAAAGCAAATGAAAAGTAAAGAAGTAGAATTTTTTCATATATTTCGTACCCAAATATTTAGAATATAGGCCTTCTTTTAAAAATGGGATGTAATATTACGGGTCCGTAAAGTTTTTTAGACATTTTAGAGGTCCTCCGGTTCAAAAAGGTTGAGAAACGCTGCTCTATGCCAATCCGAGACATTTACTATTTCTGTTACCGGTACTTCCATTTTTTCTTGCTAAATAAAATTAACTTATGGATTGACTTTCACATGAAAAATAATGACTGGTTATACCTGCTTGTTGGAATCCAGGGTGTATGTTTGCTATATCGTTTATTAACTTTCTCATATCTTTGACTGTCACTCAACCAATTATCCTGGTGGTGGAATCTTTCCTGTCGCTGTTGGTTCCAGTAATCTATATTGCGCTCATTACATGTGCCTCCGGAATCACTGGCATACCCAGAGGTCTCACCTTCTCCCTCATCTTCTTGTTCGTGATTCCCATACCGGTTACTTCCTTTCATTGACTCTTCATCCTGTGGCAATACATAGTCCCATATCAATTCGGCTTTTTCAGGAATACGACTTTATTAAACTATTGACTTGTCCACTTCACACTTTACACTTCACACTTTACACTGTTCTCAGAAGAACAGCCAAAATAACTGAAGCATAAAGTATAAAAACATTAATTAATTATATTTTATTGCTTCACCATGGAAGTTCCATTATTTTCACTATGGTATAATTATATAAGCAGTATTTCAATAGTATAGTAGTGGACTTGAATTTGGGAGGTCCAGGACACAAAATCAAGTTAACCAATTTTACAACTTTTCCTCAAAGGCAACTTCACTACTAAATTGGACTTTTACTTACCATGACTCATTGCTGAAATTTATCATCTAAGATTATGATCACTAAAACAAGACCACTTAAAAGGAAAAATTGACATAATACTATGTCATTAGAAATGGATGCACATCAATATAATTCTTATATATATATATATTATATATACTGCAAGGCATTTCTTATGGGGGACTTAATTCAACATTCGTTTTTCACTATTTTAAAGAAACATTGTCATACATTATACTATATTATATTATATTATAAATTGTCATTTATTTAAGATAGTATTTTATTTCTGAAAAAAATAATTTACCATAATATTATTATCTCATATGAATTTAATTTACATTAGAATACAGTAGGCTACTTAGTCACTGGTAAATCCACTTTCATGGCTAGATAGAGAAATTC
The DNA here is from genome assembly GCA_964059195.1 of Ectobius pallidus. NCBI lineage: Eukaryota > Metazoa > Arthropoda > Insecta > Blattodea > Ectobiidae > Ectobius > Ectobius pallidus. Next base: position 108,337,381 of record CAXKWD010000003.1, on the reverse strand, counting down.
ATTCTCAGAAAATCTAAATACGAGTAATACAGAATAAATTACGGGACTAACTTTTGCAAGACGGTTATGTTAACATAAAGTATATACACTAGGCCTTCATACATTGACGTCATTTTGAAACTATTATGCAAGTATTCATATGATAAATTACAAGAAAAGAACTTCTCCAATTAAGGCTGCCAGGCCAATAAAGTTTATAAAATATTAATGAAACAGTATCATTGTAGTACAAATGAAATAAATTGAAGAAATTTAGAAATGAGTCAAGAGCCTGCATAGCTGTTCATTGTCATTCTGTTGAATAATATTAGACCTAAAGATGTACATACACATATGATATTAGGAAAGGAAAGGCCGGATAACTAACGACTTTCTATCCAGCAGTATGTGACCGTATTTTAGAAACAAGGACTTAAAATAGCAAAGCTAACACATGATAAAACAACAAGTTTAGCTTTAATAAGTCATTCTTATTAAACTAGTTTCTAACTATGAATACTGGCCTTAGATTAAGTAATATAACATTTAATTGCTTGTTAAGAGGTGATCCAGTATATTAATTTAGATTTTATTTTATAAAATACATGATCAAATGCAGCCATTCATGCTTCTAGTGCCATTGGTGCTAAAATTAAAAGAAATGTCATATTTTGAATTGATGCAGAGCAATTCAGTTCGTGGTTATAGTAAAAGTAGCCTAATAACATGATGTTTGAAATGTTAATAATTTGTAAAGATAATTTTTTATACATTAATATTACCATATGTTTGCAAGTGAATCTGTAGCAGCCCATGTTATCTCAGTAACATTCATATGTGGGATGTTGTACATAAGATGTGGATGTTTCTAGATATCAGAATCCTCAAGGGCCATGCTCTTAGTTCTTTCAGATCTATTGTTTCAAGTGGTGCTATAGTCAGCATCTTCAGAGTAGCCAATAACTAGTCCACTTTACTTTGAAGGTATTTGACATAGCTGTTGGCAAAACTTCAGAATTTACAAACCTGAGACCAACAGCTCAGAAACAACTTTCACAATTCCTAGTTGAGCAAGAATTTTAAACATATCTGTGCCTAAAGAAATTTTCTGAGGGTATCAGAATAAAGTAATGAATCACACTGTTCAAATGTTAACAAAATAAAAATAGTTCTTCATGACTAATTTGAGGCAACTGAGTTTGAAAATGAAATTTAAAGTTCCAGATTAACTCCAGTTTTCAAATTACAGCTGTAACCTAAAATTAACCTAAATTAACCTAAATTATTGAGTCCCCACCTATATACAGTTATCGGTGCGGTAGTCTAGAGGTAGCGTACCCGCCCCTAGATCCGACGGTTGCGGGATAAAACCCAGCCGCAGTCGATGGGTTTTTCAGGACGTAAAAATCCTGGGCATGGAGTCCTCCGGGAGGGACTTTAAGCTGGGGGGCCTGTGTCGTAGATTTACGGCACGTCAAAGAACTCTAAGCCTAAATTAGAGCCTCTGGACAAAATTTCTCGTCCCGTTCATGTCCCAGTAACACCTTAGTTTCCAGAGGGGGGATAGAGGCGATGGGCTTACCACCTGTCCCTCTGCCCTCTCTAGGAAATAAGCATAACAAAATTCACATCGGTAAACAGAAACCTCCACTTGGAGGCCCTTTGCCCCAACATGGACATAGGATTCGAGAGAGAGAGAGACCTATATACAGTTGACAGCGTTGACTCTGGAATGAAAAATATTGCACACAAACCTTTGATAGTTGTTCTCACTACGTATAAAATTTTGCTAATGAAGAATTTATCAAACGCTTTAGATTGTATAGTTCTGCATTTACTTACATATGTTCAGGATTTTCAAGGTTAAAAAAATTAAAACCAGGTATATTCATTGGTTCACAAATCACGTAACTTTTAAAATATCACCTGTCTTAAGCAATGTTACAAGGAAAAAGCAGCATGATAATCCCTCAGAAATATTTTTAATGATTTTCTGAAAGATTTCACAGCTGAAAATTTCAAGTACTGGTACTTGTAAGAGGACTGATGGACTTTTATCACTAGAAATACACTTTTTGAATTCACATCTGGATTTCTTCCTGCCAGATTGTGGTGACTTGAGTGACAAATAAGTTGAGCATTCCTAATCAAGACAAAATGAAGATACAAAAAGAAATAGAGTGAATTTTAAAGCTGAAATAGGGTGAAGAAATAGCTTAATTTTGCTAGATGGTGAAAAGGGATACTTCTGATTAAGATAACCATAGACAGGCCAAAAAAGAATCGCCATTAAGGTAATCAATTTTGCATTCACTTTTTCACATTTTATTGCAAATAGATACAATAGTGCTGTATCATGTAAATATGGCTAATCAATCATTATTTAAGTATGGTATAATTTATGTGTTAAGCAATCCAAAAAACAGAGAAATCATATTAGGTTCACAGTAAAAGTTTTAAAATTTTTAAAACAGTGTTATTGGGATTGTTTGTGAAACTGTGTTGTTTTGTCACCCTTCCTTACTTACTCAATGGCAAGCTAAAGGAATGTTATCTATTTTATAGAACCCCAAGGTTCATTGCTGCACTTACATGAGCCCGCCATTCAACCCTATTCTGCATTAACTCCATCCAACCAACCCTCACAAATTCTACTTCCCTTAAATTTATTCTAATATTGTCCTCTCTCCTAAACCTAAGTCTTCCAAGTGGTCTCTTCTCTTTGAGTCTTCCGGTTAATGTTTTTTATATATGTTTTTCCTCCCCCATGCATGCAACGTGTCCAGCCCATTTCATACTCCGTTATTTAATTACTCTATTATATTTGCTGAAGAGTACAGGTTATGAAGGTCGTAATTATGCAGTTTTCTTCAGTCTTTGTTCTCACATCTCTTAGGTCCAAACATTTTCCTAAGCATCCTGTCTGGTCATCCTGATCATAATAAATGTGTTTTTGTTTGCATGCTATAACAGGCAGTGCAGTTACATGTCAGGTACTTTGCCGTGGGATCAGTACCTGACATGTGGGAGCAGTCCTGCTGTAGATGGGTGGGAGACTTGGACTACGTTTCCGTCTCATCCTGTCTGTTTCTGCTTGCAGCTCACAATAGTTGTTTGAACAGCTCACCTCTTCCTGATTGCTCTGCGACTCCTCTTTCTCTCTCAGGTCTGTTGTTGATGATGATACAAAGCGAGTCCTACCAACAAACAAAAAGTAGAAATCACATAAGAATTTTCTCAGAGACAGATACAAAAATTAAGTGGTTTTACTGCATTAATTCGGGGGTGCGTGAGCAAAGAGAGTTAAGTCCACTTTCTTGTTACTGAGAATTAGAGTGACTTAACACACTATACCAGCCCAACATAGCTTTAGAGATGGATAAACCCATGAGACACACATCTATAACTACCGTACGTTTTTGAATATGACTTACTGGACTTAACACAAATGTAGAGATCATTTTTATCTATAACTCTATGGACATATCTCAATTTCTGAGGATGGTGGACTCTCTTTGCCCACGTACCTGCGAATCAGACTCCTTGTTCACGTAAAATGCAGTAGTTTGCTACAGGTTCATGTTTATACTGTAGTTGAACCTCTTTACAACAAAGATCAAAACAATGATAAACCTGCATTAAGCAATATTTTTCTATGATCCTGCCAAATTTTCTATCTTAACCTATTGTCATCATTGTGAGGATGGGGAAAATTTTCTCAAATATGCCCTCATTTAGGCAGCAATTGTAGAATATAAATAGATTTTAATGCTTACGTTAAAACCTGAAGATTTTTATCCATGTACTAAAGAAGTACCTAATTCATGAAACACAACTGCTATACTGAAATTTCCCTCATTGATTCAAAAGTTATCGGCTTATCGCTCACTGATGATAATACGGGGTGCGCGGGCAAAGAGAGTTAAGTCCACTTTCTTGTTACTGAGAATTAGAGTGACTTAACACACTATACCAGCCCAACATAGCTTTAGAGATGGATAAACCCATGAGGCACACATCCATAACTACCGTACAATTTTGATTATGACTTACTGGGCTTAACACAAATGTAGAGAACATTTTTATCTATAACTCTATGGACATGTCTCAATTTTTTAGGATGGTGGACTTAACTCTCTTTGCCATCACACCCCAGATATAATAGGAGTATGCAGTATGTGTAACTGAACTTTCATAAGTTCAGGACTGGGTGTTTGTCTCGTCTTTAGCTTTAAGTGTTAGGTAGGGGACTGGCGCACTCTGGAAACAAATACGTGGTGAATATTTCCTTACAGGATTACCAAGGGGATGTATCCAACCTGGTGGACTAAAAAACCTCTGTAAAATCAGGTCTTCTGCAATAATCAACATAAAAACTAAATTAAGAAACAGATTGTCTCTTGAAAATTATCTTATTATGTGTGTTACAAAATTTTAACCAGACATGACAAATTAATTCAAAGAAAATAATGTGAAGTTTTTCATTAACTTTTGTGGCTGTTGCAAAACAAAATAAAATGTTGCTTATAATTTGTATCTGTGTACTTGTTGGTTTATTACACTATTATTAAATTTATTCAATTATTATTCTTTAAAAAGATTCTAAAAGTAACATTTTGAAGTCTCAGAAACCCCCAATACACTGCTTGTGACCCCCTTTCTAGGGGCTGAGAAACACTGGTCTAGTGGTTAGCATTGTTGACTTCAGATATGCAGGCTTGGATTTGAACCGTGGTACCTTCTTGGATTATTCTTAAGTAGAGAGGTCTCAATACCTTGAGAACAACTGAAAAGCTACATGAATAAAGAAGTACCGCATTTAGTGGGGTTAGAACTAGATGATGCAGTGATTAGACAATTGATTTTTTCTCTTTCAAAGACATCATTGCAACATGGATTGAGTGTAGGCTAGTATGGATGCTAGTTTAATCTGTTAGTAGCGATCCAGGAATTTCATGAATGGGTTTTGTGTGACTTAAAAAGAAAAATGGATATATTGAACTATTTAGTACATTAACAACAGCACCAATAATAATAATAATAATAATAATAATAATAATAATAATAATAATAATAATAATATTAGTAATAATAATAATAATAATATATTAATGATTAGTAAGAATTAAATAATTCATCAAATTTATCAAATAGATTTTTCATCGAAATTCAGCATTTTTTGCTTTTTATGAAATAATATATTTTAATGTTTATAGCACGATGTTGTCAGGGGCGTATTTAGCTACTTATGCAGAGAAAAATATTTTTGCCCCCTTATTTCCACATGCATGTACAAAGTAACCTACAATAAGCATTATTGTAACTGACATAGTAGGCTAATAATAATAGTAATAATAATAACAATAATATATACTAATAAATAAATTAGTAAATAAATAAACAGGTGCGTATTGTTGTCAATGTTATTCATTTCTATTTCATTGTGCGTTACATTAGTAGGCCTACTATTTTGAAGAGTTATGAATAAAATGTTTAATATATTAAAAATACAACAGTAACAGCTCAAAAGCCGCTCCTTCAAATCTGCCGCCCTAGGCAGCTGCCTAGTCTGCCTAGGCTTAAATGCGGCACTGGGTGTTGTATTACCTCTAATCCTTATATAACCCGACATTTTTTGCATTACAATGGTTGTAGACTCTACAAATACAGTAGCCTATTAACATTTCCTTTAGCATAGGCTATCTACAGGAGTTTCTAACCCTTGTACGCACCAATTTTAAACAATTCATCATACAGCAGCACAACACCAGAAACAAACAATTTTTTAAAAATTCCTCTCCCACAGAATTGTCCTATTAGAAAGCAGTACATAGTACATGAGCATTAATGGAAGCAAAGATTTGACTGCAAACAATAAAGATAACAAACTGGTTGTTACAGAAGACATAAAGGCCCCTATTACAGTTCTCCATCAAAGAATTCTTCAAAGATGTGAATCTTTAATATGATAATATTAATTAATAATTAGCAAAATGATTGATTTTATGGCGTTTGTGTAACGTCTATGAATGACATAACTTCTGATAAAAACGTGGTATGGCCATGGAGTTAGTATTTTTATTTATGAAACCTATTAATCTTAGACACAATAAGTTAGGAATAATTATTCAGTGTTGGTTTCTCCCTTTCTTTGTAATCAAAATATTAAGTAGCCTATTGACTTCCTATATTTCTCTTCAGTATTAACTATTAATATTTTATCATGTACAGTAGTAAATTATATGGCTGGTCAATAAAGTTGAAGACCAACGCCACCTAGGAGCTGTTAAGCAGACTCCGTGTACCGACACCCGAAAATCCCCAAGATATCGTCAGATGCCACCACATACCGCTAGTGTGGTGAGTGTCCGCGAAAAGACGAAAGTTTAAGTTACCCACGTTTGCAACTTTGTAAGAAGCCCACAAAGGTGAAAATGCTCAACATACAGGAACTTTGAAGTATCTACTGAACGAACATACTGTGAGTACTATGGAAACATATCTTGACGTTGAACTCTTCTCCAGAACTTTGATAATGCAGTTAGATGTGTACTGGTACCGTATAGTATGTAGGTTATGGATATGAAGAGCAATACATTTTAATCTTTTTCCCAAGCGTATTAAGTTTTATTATGCATTTAATGTTTAAATTTAATTTGCAATTAAGTGTCTTATTTGCCGCCATAACAGAAATCCCTATTATTAACCCGTTGTAACTCTCGATTTATACCGTTCTTCCTTGCAATTTTCAGGGTTCCTATCTATCAGTTTTATTTACATTAAGTCGTGACTCATTCTCTAGCGGGCTAAGAGGTTAGCTTGTAAAGATAATGGCACAGGCTAAGTTTACTTCCAGAATTTCGATTGTTCCTGTTTATACTCGCAGAAACAGCAGATCAGATATTTTTTACAAATTCACGAACAGCGTGCAGAGAATTAAAAAATTATCTCCAATGTACAACTTAATGTAAAATATTCTAATCTTTAATATATTTATACGTTGAGAGAATACTCTTGGGTAGGTATTGCTCTAATTCTCTATCATTGGAGTAAGTAATTTACTCAATAAAATCATAGGATATCCGTCTTTCTCCTAAAATTGAGAGTAGGTAGGCAGAATGGTTTAGAGGTCACTTTCCAACTACAAGCCTCCCAAATATTGGAAGGTTTGATAATTTACTTAATTATATATATATGAATATATATATGAATATATATATATATATATACTTAATGTAAAATATTCTAATCTTTAATATATTTATACGTTGAGAGAATACTCTTGGGTAGGTATTGCTCTAATTCTCTATCATTGGAGTAAGTAATTTACTCAATAAAATCATAGGATATCCGTCTTTCTCCTAAAATTGAGAGTAGGTAGGCAGAATGGTATATATATATATATATATATATATATATATATAGAGTGTGTAAATATTTGAAATATATACAGCCATAACTTTATAACTGGTACTGTACAACTAATACAGATCACTCTACAGTATGGCCTGAAGGTCACTTGCCAACCATAAGCCTCCCAAATATTCAAGGTTTTGGTACTCCAACCACTTGCGTGGCCTCGTGGTTAATGTGGTCTCGTACGGATCCGCAGGCCCGGGTTTGTTCCCAGTACCTCGGATTTTTCTGAGATAGTCTGGGTCGGGGTGCATTCGGCCTCGTGATAAACACTTAGGAGCAACTTGATAAAGAAGAAGAGGCTCCGATCATGGCCATAGGTGTCGGCATACAGACCACATGATCCCCAATTCTGCCATCTGCCTATGGTAGATAATGCAACTGTCGGATGGTAGGTCCAGTCCCTCCAGGGATGTAGAGTCTCGGAGCATTTTAAGAGTTTGATAACCCATTCTATAATATACATAGTGCATACAATTTTTAAATACATATGTACGTACAACTATAGGGTCATTCTCCAGAAAAGGGCAGATTTCAATGTTGGAATTTTTTTAAAATTATTTTTTATTTTGGACCATGTAATTTTTTTTATGTAATATTTCTTTCTGCAGAGTACTACTGAGGTACTTGCCCTACTTACCGAGTGGTATTTTGCATTAAATTAACAAGGTTAGAAAATGGCGCATTCATGGAGGTGAGAAAATAGTAAGAAATAGTCATTATATAGAAGTTATGTGAGAATTAGAATTAATTTACTGTATTAAATATTATCATGAAAAAGAACAATATTTATTACCATACAAATGGATTAACACACAACTTTTTACTTATTTTTATGTATGTTAAAATAGATTATCACCTTAAAATCAAAACTTTAAATCAAAACATGATATATTGTCATAAACTATTAGGCTATAGGCCTACCAGTATCTTCTTTAAACAAAAATAAAAAATGAAGACAGTTAAATATGTCATCAATTACAACATTAATTACACCTCCATGGATAGGACTCGAGAGTAACAGTAACGGAGGTGAGATTTTCCTCTAATTTGTCAAACAGCTTGGGAACATTTGAGGTTAGAAAATCTCAGTTCTAGAGTTTAAATTTGCATTCCTTATTATAATTTATAGCAAAAGTAAATATAAAAACATACAACTTTACCGTTGGGTGTAGGTAACGGAGGTGAGGAAGTCCAATTACCAACTCTCCATTTAGCCCTTTTACACAAACAAAACAACACTTAAAAGCACACTAACAGCTTGACTTTAAATAAATGATAAGAAAACTGCCAAAAGTTGGAGTCCAAGGAAACTAGAAAGACTACAGTGCCATATCTGTGGAAATAATTGAACTTCTATATTGTTTCACGGAGGTGAGGTCTCACTTTGGGACAGACATGTTAGTGCAAAAAATTGTCTTTACAAAATGATATATTTTCTTTTCAGTTATTAATGACTCATTTTTTGAGCTGTTTGTTCTTGTTATAACACTAAAATGGAATAAAAATTAAAGCCTGTTGAATTATGAAAGAATGAAAATGATAAGTCAGGCATTGGGACATGACACGGAGGTGAGATCTCACATACTGTGCCTTAAAATGCAGAAAATTGTAACTTTTGTTTAAAAAGTGGAATATGGGATCAAATAGACCTTATTTCAATCTAACTTATCATAATAATTCATAATCCATAAATACTTATTTTACACCAGAAAATCAACTGCGACATGAATCTGCCCTTTTCTGGAGAATAACCCTATAACATAACTAGTACAACTAATACATACAATTTTGTTTCCATTGTCTTTAATAATAATTTCAAAACCAACATTCGTCAAACTTTTATATTCATTCTCGAACTCCGAAAGAACTTCAGGCGCACTAAAAAATGAAGCACGGTTATTTCTTCATGATATTTCTCGGGTAAGGCTATAAAAACCGTAAAAATTACTTTTCATCCCTACTATCTAGCTTTTACATATAAATACTCTGAATAATGGTGTAAGCTAGTAATCTTTTCAGCAAACTCAGACTAAAGCCGCGTCTTGCGAACTTTATGTCTATGAGCGAGGCTGTGACAACTGAATGCACACTCCCACGATAATTTAATATATGTCAGAATATGTGGCGAGAAAATTATCCATGGTATTATTTATTATCATGATTTTTTATTACACTACAATTATGTATATCTTCATCTGGTGGCATCGGTGAAAAAAAAAAGGTTTATTCAATTATAACATCTTATTTAAATTTGTATAAAATTTCATAATTGTCAAAAAATATCTTTCAAAGGCTGCTATGAGTGTTCTACATCACATTTTGATTCATTAATTAATTCTCTTGCATCAGTTTGTTGAAGTCACCCATGAAAAGTTGTTAATTGAAAGCACACATTTGAAAGGGCTATGTTGGGTTAGTTGACAACATCGCTATCTATTAAAATTGCGTTATTGAAACGCGAAAGGCGAGCAACTTTTCTTGTTAAAATGCAAAACGTCTGCAGGTAATGGCGATTGATAAGTAGAGCGGAGACAATATAGCACACGAAAGGGGTCGCATTGTAACAATGCTGCAGCCCATTTATCAGGTTGAATGAAGGCGAGGAAAGTAGGACACCTTCGTCAGATTCTGTTCACGCAACCCACCTGCAGCGAACAAATTCGATACAACTACTTACTGTATATTAGCACAGAGATCGAGTACTCCACTCCAGATTGTACACTCCTTCCGCCGACCTCCTTTCTTACTTTCTTCCTTCCATAACTTTCGTTTTGTTTTGGAAACTTTGAACACTAGGTCAGGAATGAACGAATTTGAAAAAAAAAAATCGATCGATATGTAAGACAGCAGCCATTAAAAATAAGTAGAGTACCACCTGTTGCAGATCTATGGGATTGGGCTGAATATTCATTAAGGCCTACCGGTATATTTGTTTGTTTGTACAGTTGAATTATCGTGCTTTCAAAACGCCTAAATGACCTCGTTGTCGACAAGCTTTTAAACAAACTACCAATGCTTTCAAATCAAATTAAAGAACTTTCGATTTAATTGGAGCCATATTCGTTCCTGCTCAGTCTGTAAATATAATTGAGGAAAATAAGAACTCTAGACATTCATTAATTTAAACCCGTATGACTGTGCCGTCCACCGCTGTGACGCGACGCTCCTCTCACGCAGCGGGCCCGGGTTCGAATCCAGGTCGGGACGAGTTACCTAGGAGAGATTTTTTCAGGGGTTTTTCCTCACCTGTGAGACAAATATTGGGTAACTTTAGGCCCTTGTGGTCCCAGGATATCATCTGCCCGTCATTATCATCTTCATCCCATCCTCGCCTTGTTTGGAGTGAGTGAGTGTGTTTGTGTGAATGGCGTGTCTCGTCCTGTGTGTTCGTGTTGGTCTCGGAGGTGGCCCCGGCATTGGGCTGATCACTCACCCGGGGAGGCCCTCCATGTCCTTGTCTGGTCAAAAAAGTATGTATGTGATCCATAGATAATCCCTCTCCCGACAGGTCGCGGCCCTGTAAGGCCCTAAATGTCCCTAAAAGGGAGAGGTAAAACTAAGGTAAAGAAAGAAATGATTGTGCCCAATTTTTATTTCGAAAATAAGCAATGGATGTTTCATTTAGTTTAATAATACAAAAATGCAAAGCTTATGATCTGATATCCACGAGAGATAAATCCTGTCACATTCATATTAATATGATAGTGATATTGAAATAATCTTAATAATAGATTTTCTAGTCATTAGAAGTCATTCCACCTCTTCTTGCCCCTAACATCTCTTTAGGTATTGAAATCTTGGGGAAAGAGACAATAGGTGTAATTGTATTAATGCTGAGTAGCTACTAAAACCCATTACATCAAATTATACTGAGCCAGATGCCTTAGGATTTTCGTCTGGGGGTACCTGCTTACAGGCCCGACGAGAGGGAGGGGCAGCCGGGGCTGGAGCCCCGGGGCCCGGGCACAAAGGGGGCCCGGCCGACCAGGTTTTAATTTTAATTTTCTAAATTTACTCTAAAATAAAATTGATTATAACTTATAAGTCAATAAACATCTTAAGTTATGTTTTATGTGTTTATTTTATCTGCATTGTCCTGTCGTATAACGGAATTATCAGTTAATCTGAAATGGATTAATCTTGATGGAAAATTTCTATTTTTGAAAGGTAGAAGCACAAATCCTTTTGGACTCAACAGTAGGCCTCACTAACGTTCGGCATTTAAAATCATAATTTTCGAAAGATTAAACTGGTACATACAGATAAAATTGATCCTAATTAGAACATTTTTGTGTATTTTTCCGTTTCGTGCCCGATTTGGCTCAACATCAATTGGCTTCATCCCATGGGCACTATAAATGGTATTCCAAGTTTTTATGAAAATCCGATAAAGCGTATTTGAGTTATCGCGCTTACAGACACACGGACAGGCATACAGTCAGTCAGACAGTCCTGTCTACCAGACAATCTCATAAAGTACCGGTATCATTCTGGCACTTAATAATTATGTAATCTTTTTGTTGCATACATTATAAAGGGCGAATTGGGTAGTGAATGTAATATTTGACGGGGGCCCGGGAAAATTTGTCCCTGGGGCCTTGCTTTCTTTCCACGGTCCTGCCTTCTTACATAAATTATGGAAGCAGACAATTCATAGCCTAATTATGTAACTTTTTCCATTATCATTATATCACAAAACCAAATACAGTATTATCTTTATCTGATAGGAGATGAAAACAGGGAAGGGATGATTTGTCCAAATTACACGCCGTGCAGAGTGTATATTATGGATAGAATACAAATAGTAGATCGCCTATTGTTATGAAATTATTATAGATGTTTGGATATTGTTTCACGTTTATTTTATAAAGCTCATAATTTATGAAAATATTATGTTATAATTCATAGTTTTATTTTCGGTACTCCCACGACGGATTACGAGTTTATCGACAGATTTGTCAGCACGAAGTTTTACTTGTGTTGTGCAAAATCAAATAATATCGTGTCGGCTGTGAGAACATGGCATACTAAATGAATGAACACTCGACTGAGTTACCAGATATTTACCAATGCTACCAACAGTGGGATGAGAAGTAGTTAACCTAATTAAGATAAGCTAAAATGAGAAAAGAATATAAACTCACGAACATCTATACTATACCTGTACTTTTTTTCTCTCCATCTATTTTGCAATTACTCAAGTAAAGGCTTATTCTAGAGTTTAAATCTTGATACATTTTTCTTTCCTGTATTTTCACAAATTTGAGGTCATATAGAATTTTCATCTTCATCATATGCAGCTTGCAATTTATTATCCTACTTCAAAATGATCTCTGTCTTACCTTATGCAGGTACGATAGTTCTCCTCCTTGTGTGTTGAAGGAGGTCCCCAAGGAGCACATAAACCTGCCAGTTCCTCTGCAACAAACAGCATAACATAATAGATCAATAACAACCGTGCCTTGTCCATTATTAACTTGTCCGCACAGTTTGATCTCTGAACATATTTTAATCGCCATCTTACTGGCTGTTGGCATACATATTATAATTTTCTGATATCGATCGAGAGAAGGAGAATTCAAACTAATCAACTTCGGTAAAAATGTCGAATTTTATATTACGATCCTGTTGGAATGCAGGAGTAACGGAATTTCAACGAAGACATTGTCACCTTTACTTTAGATTAAATGGCATTCATGTAGCCACGATTAGAGTGTTGAAAGTGTTCTATGAGACATATTAGTACTGATTAACATCAATTTGGACTGTATTAAGGTCAGCGTATCTCTATAAAGGACACCACTATAGGTTAGACCTGTCTAAGTCATTGTGCAGTTTTGGAGGTATCACAATTTACCACCTAGGCTTAACGATTAGACTATATATATTTTTTTTTCCAATTATGGGCCACTGGAGGAATGCTTGCATCCGAGCTCTAACTCCCTGAAAAGATTGATATCACGATCATCACGTAAATTGGTGGCCAAAGAAACAACGATTTGCATGATTCCCATGAAAACCTATGCGTTTGTATGCTAGAGCCTGAAATCATCTTACTTGATTGACTGTTTGGTTTGAATTTAGAGGAATTATCGCAAGGCTTTAATTGCCACGGCTGAATGAGCTCTTGTTCTCAGGGAGCTGATTAGTAAAGATGAAACGAGATGCGTGCTCTTAAATTCTCTCTCTAGTTTAGTTGCTACTTTTCGCGTGGTTCTTTCAATGACGGTCTCCCGTAAGTTCCTGAGAGAGAATGTCCCGTTTATCTTCTCCAATAACGCACTTCAAAACATTTTAAAACTAATGATGTTATCTGAGGAGACTATTTTTAGTGCACCTACCTCTTCCTTCTGATTCCATTGCTCATTGAGTCATAGGCTATACCAATCAGTTTGATGGCACTTAAACGTAATACAATCAGGTAAACTGATAAACCAAAGTGCCAGATGGAGTTATTAGGCCATATTGAAGAAACTATTGAGGTTTTGATGGAATTAAATAGAAATCCTAGCATAGTTCTTAGCCAATTAATGGATAAATTGTTTAATCTGGTGGATGGAAGTTTCTTGAGACAGTTTGAGCATATGCGAAGAAATAAGTGAGATAACTAGAATGTTAACAGACCGAATTTACACCAAATACCTAACGTAAGCAATATTCCTTTATTTTTGTCAAAACCTCTGAAGTCATTCAAATACGCAGTAAAAAGCTTCAGAGTTTCTTGTGGAGGGTAAAAAATAAGAAAATAAACTATTTGGAATTCTACATTAGTTATAGGCTAATATCTATAAGACTGACAAATTTCAAGTTTCGAGCTTATCTAGAAATGAGTAAACATCATGTTAATAAGTGGATGATCCAGACTGTCGTAGATGTGGTTGACGCCACGGCTATCCAGCCAGTTTTTCCACACTTATAGTGCAGCTAGAAACACCAAATTTTGCACGTTTATGGCAGTTGGATGTAGCAATATTCTTGTCAAATTTTACGATTCTAGCTGTCTTATAAGTATGCCAAAATTACATAATATGAGGAAAACATATAAAATTTACTTAAAGATGGGAGAAACATTCGTAAACTTTCATATTTTGTTTACACACATACATATTTATTTCTTCTGGCTGTAAGTACAGGTGACCACTCGGGTCCAGAATATTTACACAATTTCATTTAAAGAGAGACGAAAATACTATAAAATTAACACTTGAAGCTTAAGGTTGAAAAACATTATTAGATCAGAATATCCCTGACAAATCATATATCAAGAGTACAAGTGGTGGTGCAATATTATTAGCAAATTTTTAGAATGTCTAACTCTGCACTGACCATACAATGTTGCCATACCCTCCTATCTGTATTATTTACGAGTTTCAGAACCTAATTTTATTTTATAAGGTGAATTTCAGCGATTATTATTAATAAGGTAATTTTTCTTATGGAATACGTCCATTTAGGCAGTAGGCATATTTTAGAGCACTATTTCAAAATATTTATGGATTAAACGCACATAAAAAATTCAACACTTTATTTTTTCTAGTAAACCATTGGCTTTAGTCCAAAGCATATTAACGATGATTTCCTTTAGATAATTTCTGTTACCAGTCAGTACTTCTAAAACCCTGTATAATTATTCATCGTGTTTCGTAAATACTTGAGGGGTTACAAAAAAGTAGGATATTGCAAGTAAACTACTTAACTTGCATTTATGAAACCAATTGGGAAGGAATGAGGAACGCAACAAGTATTTTTTTTATTATTATTTCTTTTAATTAAAAAAAAAAATTATTAAATTCCTTCAAAGTGTGCACACATCGACTCGATAGTGGACTCGATAGTGTAGCTCTTGCCACACTCGCGTCAACACAGGCCTATAAGAACATTCTTTCTGACACATGTCATTGACTCCATATAATTTAGAAAATTATGTAATTGTTCACTATGCTGAAAATGTTAATGCATGATTGACTCTTAATAATCATTCTAAATAAATGGTATTAAATATGAATACTGTGATATTTCATATTTTTATGATTTTGAATACTTTTTACATATTCCATCATTTTTCATTACATACTTAGGCCTATAACGTATACATATTTTTCTATGTAAAAATCTACTCTTGACATTTGAGGCGTATCCGCTTATCAAATCGAATCCGCTTAGCGTAATCTCGTATTGTTTGATACTCTCATAGCTCGAGGTGGAATATCAAGTATGCTCTGGCGAATTACACACTGCAGGTGCCGATAGATGCGGTAAGTTGTGCATAGTACAGCATGTTGATTTTTTTTACTTCCTCAGCCCGTGTCATATGTAGGTTTCTAAAGGTGGAGGAAATATTGTTTGACCCTCAAATTCGAAGTTGATTTTTTAGCTTAAATACGCGTTTTGAGGTACCCTATATCCAAAAATATTATTTTAAAAACCATGTCTGTGTGAACAGAAAATCATATGAAAACAGAATTTTGTATTTGGGTTAGGTATCTTCTGGGAAGTGACACGTAAACAGGCGACAATTTTTAATAATGCTTTACATTAAGGATATTTCGTTTTTCGTGATTTTCTTGGAATTAGCTCTAACGATTTTGTTTAAAATTTGTTCTTGAGGAGCTTAAGAGTCAAAACTTTTATTTGAAACTTTTTTGGAAAATGTTCTCTGAAGGATAGTTATAAGCAGCGCACTGTTTTTTATTACTTTTATTTCTTTCCCCCTTTTTTTCTTTATTACATATAAACACCCATTTCCGAGGTGGGAATCGAACCCACAGCCTCCTTCACATCGACTAAGGAAACCGACAGTCTGTTCGAAACTTAGTCTTGCTTGGTGAACAATAAAGCTTTAAATCAGGTTGAAAGAACTGAATACGCTCTCTTTGCAATTCGGCCTCTTATTCTATAACATAATTTGAAGTGAGAAAGATGTATTAAGTATGCTTAGAGTAAAGAAAGTTCCGTTAGTGCATTAATCAGATTTTATTTGAGTTATTTAGGCTATCCTTCGGGAATGCGATGCGATGTGGTAACAACATTATCTTGATTTTACAACCAATTTTCATGAAGAGAATGTCATTCATAATACATTATATTAAGAGACTGGCTTTTAATTGGGCAGAGGAAGTTACGTATTTCACATCAATTTTTTTCATCAAGTCCAATTTAAGTGCACGCAGTCTTGAAATACATGAAAATTCAGATCTTCTCCTCATGGACTTCACAGTTCGATCTTAGGTGTAAACATGAATACTGTTGGTTGTTATCCGGAACAAGTATAAAAAAGCGGATTACACTCTAGAAATCTCAAGTGGATAACAGTATTGAGGCCAATGATAGGAAGCACCTTCTGCCTTGTGACTTCCTTGTGCAGGATAGAAGCCAATGCTCCTCTGAGCTCTACCTGACCTACTTTATGAGGGTGAATAATTCCTTTTATTTACTTTCTAGTACAGCTGAAGAGAACTTTGCGTGCATAGAGTCATGGGGAATCCACAAAGACTTCTTTTTAGTGATTTCTCCCTTATGACGACTTCCGTATATAAAGGTTGGTGACCTTTTGTTTTTACATCATTGAGAGCTGAGGTTTCAATATATTATGCAATTTGTAATCATGGGTATTTTATTACCCACAGAATATACTTTGGAGCTTCCACATTGCATATTTTCAGTATGAAACCTTATATTAATCAGTCTAGTCTCGTGTGTTACTTATGACTAGGGTTCGGATGTTTATGACCTAAAAAAGTGGAAAATATGACTGCAAATATGCCCTTAAAATGATTAAATATGACCCAAAAATCCTAAATATGACCTAATAAAAACCTATTTTCAAAAAAATAAATGTTTAAAGATATTAAATTCTTGCATCACATGAATTCTATCAGATAATAACATTTT
The DNA here is from genome assembly GCA_964059195.1 of Ectobius pallidus. Lineage (NCBI taxonomy): Eukaryota > Metazoa > Arthropoda > Insecta > Blattodea > Ectobiidae > Ectobius > Ectobius pallidus. The sequence goes on along the minus strand of CAXKWD010000003.1, from coordinate 108,320,092 downwards.
AACAATTTTTGTGATTTACAGTTATACTTGTAATGAACTACTTCTTTAACTTGCTCACTTCATCAACTCCAAATACCCGTAATATTTTGTAGACCTTATAAAATAAGGACAAATGCATTAATTTTAAAATGTAAGTTAATTTGGCATTAACATTAAATTAATTAATAAATTTCAAATTTAACTCGACCATGTAGTTTATTGTGCTCTTTTACCGAATTTATAACTGAAATATGACGCTACAAATATGGCCAAAATATGACCAAGACCACAAAAAGCCCAAAATATGACTTCGTATGCAAAATAAAAACTATCCGAATAGGAAAACTGTGACAAGCCTGCAATTCGTGTTAATTTGTGTTTGCAGCAAGAACGGAGGTCAGGATAAAAATATGTCATGTCATAAACATCCGTACCATAACTATGAGGTTACCAGTTTGAAATAATCAGATTTATATTCATGCTGTTCTTAGAGATGAAATTAGATCTAAAACCTTAGACTCCATTTACGTTATAATTGTAGGTAGGTCATATAATTATACGTATTATAAGCTATATTCCTTTCACAGTAGTTAAGACCAGAGAATTGTGCGTTTACATGCGATACAAGATAGTTTGCCTAGTTACGGATGACGTCACAGGTATATCTCAAACATTCAAAATGCAACGAGAGAGGGAGACAGTAGTAAAGGATTCACGATCAAATAATTTTACAGATATAGCAGAGATATTATTGGAATCTACAAGGAAAGTTACTAATGCTTTACGTTAAAATTAATCTGGCATTGTAAATGTAAAGTATGTGACAATGCACCAACATTTCAGTATTATGGTACTAATGCTACCAGTCTATGAAACAATACTAAAAAATAAAACGTGTTAAAAGTACCCAAAGACGTGAAGGTAATAGAAACATAAATAGTAATATAAACGGTATGACTCTTTTGTCGTTAAAAACTGTTTGGGTGGTAAACGTCTCGAACATTTTCTTGATCGTTTATTAATGTGAAAAGTAATGCACCTTGTAATGATACTTCAGGTGTCAGCTGATCTTTAAGATACGGTTTAAAACTGCATTTTCAGTAATTATAGAATTGTAAATGTTCAGTGCACTGCTGAGGTTCTTAATTATCAGACTGTACTTTCCTGAAGTCGGCGTGCCCACCTCTAGATCCGCAGGTCACGGGATCAAACCCGGCCGCGGTCGATGGATTTTTCCAGACGTAAAAATCTGGGCACGGAGTCCTCCGGGAGGGACTTTCAGCAGGGGGGCACGTTAAAGAACTCCAAGCCTAAATTAGAGCCTCTGGACAACATTTCCCGGCCTTTCACGTCCGAGTAATACCTTGTATGTATGTATGTATGTATGTATGTATGTATTTGGCCCCTGAAGGGGGAAGGCGGTTGGGACGACCCTAAGCACTTGTGGCTCATTGTGCCAACCTCCGGAATGGAATGATTTGCAAGCCCAACGGTCCCTCAACAACAGACCCCACCGCGAGCCCCCACGGAACTCCCCTACATCCAACAGTTACCTCTACCATGCCACGTGTGTCGCTGCCTCGGTACCTCTTATAGAGCCCCCAGGTTGGCAGGACACCAGCCAGCAACTTCAGGACCACAAGCCACGGGGAGGACGGGAGAGGCCCACAGCAGGTGCTGGGGGCGAGGGTAAACCGGAAACCGGGAAAGGAAACGGGATGATTATGAGGGGGAGTTTGAAGATGAAATGGAGAGTGTTGGTGGAATGAGAGGGGGAAACGGGAGGATCCCCGAGAAAACCCCCAAAGGTCACGGCTTCGTCCACCACGAATGACACGCCCGCCAGGCCCATGCGCTAAGCATGAGCCACCGCGACGGCAAGTAATACCTTAGTTTCCTGGGGGGTTGTGAGACGATGGGCTTACCACCTGCTCTGCCCTCTCTCTGAAAATAAGCTTAACAAAATTCGCATAGGTATGAGAAACCTCCAATTGGAGGCCCTTTGCCCCGACACAGGGGATATAGGACAGAGTCAGTCAGTCAGTCAGTCACTTTCCTGAAACTGTTTACGTGTGCGGACAACAAAGAGTCCATGCACACTAAACTTACGGGAAAATGCACATTTCTCCGGGCTCTTCTTTTTCTTTTGGCTCTCCACCACCCCGGAGCCATCGACTCCGTTCCCAACAACTTTTCGGCGCATTTGTTCATATTGCTCCATTTCCCGTTCTGATATATTCTAAATCAGCTTCAGCATTAATAATAGAATTGTGTATTTTCTCTATGTTTGGTCATCGTGTCTCCGATCCTGTATTCACCCCGAGATAACCTCACTCGGACGGCTACTAGGCCTACGAGGACTCACCGCGATCACGAGTTAAAAATAAACCTCCGCGTCCTGCGCGGATCATGATTGCGTTTGCTGCAGGAATCACAGCCTCGTCCCGCGCAGGTTCCTTTCTAACTTGTAGGAATATAGTCTTGCTTGATTTAAAAAAAATCATTTTATTTGAATGCCATCGTTTGCCACCGAATACAGGTCTAAGATATTCTCAAAATAAACTGTAAAAATAAATGATCATGTTAGGGATACATCCATACAAAGAAAACAACATCTTAGTAACAGTTATTGTCTCCCGCTGTGGCAGGCCGGCCAAATATTCTTGAATTCAGAGCAAAAGGCTAAAGTAGGTAACTTAGGTCCGTTCTTTACTGGTACTTGACTGCGTTATTTTTGTTTGCTACATGTGGAAGCATGTACTTTAATATAAGACTACTTCCAGGAATGTCAGGCCGAGTTATTGATTACAATAAAAATAGCATCCATTGAAATGAGAGATCATCGTGCTGTAGCCTATAGAACAGAAGTTGCGCTTTTGCCATCGTTGTTCTAAGTGTATTAAAGTAATTGTTTTGCTGATGCACTGAATGTATTTATAGGCTATAGACTACAACATGTAGCCTAGACGATGCAATCTCTAATTTATATTATTGCATTATTGCCGACATCGAACATACAAACTTAACTTACGTGAGCAGTATTGTGATGAGTAGACTTCGGATTTTAGGTAAAAACCTATTTTAATCCTTAAGTGATATATGGACGAAACCTTGTATATGCATATTTCATAAGTGACTATGCCTAAAACTGATACATTTATAGGACCTAAAACAGCCTATTTTTACGTTAGAGCCTAATATTGCCTTTTTGCTTGTTTTCCCTCTAAAGTTCAAAATAAGTCATTTTTTTAATATAAATTCTAGCATTTATTTTCAGTTCGTACTAAATTTTTAGATCTGAATGTGCAGTACGTGACACATTTGTGACGTAGTTAAATAGTAAGGAATGTTTCGTCTTCAGTAGAAAAATTCCTTGGAATTCCCAAGAAAATGTAGTGTTTTTCTCCCATCCAGTAAAAGTAAAAAAAAAAAAAAAGTAGTTCTCTGAATCACTGAGGGATACAAGGGGTTGAATATTCGACTATAATGTGCGTAGCTTCTGGGCGCAGGGATTAGGTTTTCACTGTTATTGTAGTAATACAGGCCCTAGTAATAGGTCAATATAATTCTGTATACCATAGGCCTATAACTGTGTTTTATCATGATTACTGATTAATGGTGACTTCAATAAATATAATATTCTGCATGGCAATTGAAATATTTCAGAAACTTGGCAACTTAACGATTTTATAAGAGACTATTTTACGATTTTTAGAACCTATTTTCCAATTTATAGAGCCTATTTTAGGTACCTAAAACAGCATTTTTAGCGACCTAAAAGTCCGAAGTCTAGTGATGAGTTATATACAGTGGGAGCGGGTTTCGAGACTTGTAATCCAGGTGTGATAGATTATTTCTTTAAAAAATCCAAGTGACCAGTTTCTCTACGCGATATATTAAAAAAACAAACGATTTATAGCATCATTGTAAAAAAAAAAAAAAAAAAACACAGTGTTTTTTTCGATTTTAATGTATCAAAAAGAAACAAATAGGGAGAAATTAAAAATAGCACGAGATAGAGTTTAAAAAGACAAAGAAAACGCGTCCCAAACGATAAAAATCGATTAATAACTTTCGCAAGAAAAATCGAAAACCGCTAAAAATAGCGATTTTTCAACATTTTATTACTTGGTTTGTATGTATCGTAGAGAAGTCTATTTGGAAATTGTAGCTATCTGTGACACCTACCTGTGGTAAAAATTAGGTCTATATAAAAATTATTTAAAACTTTTTTGAGAAAATCGCTGAACTGTGAAAACAAATGCTGTGCTAAAACGATTGGCAATCTGCTAAAATTACCCCACACTAAAAGTTCAAGTCTCTTTTTGTTCGTGAGGTCCCATTATAAACAGAAGTACTGTATGTCGAAGTCGACTAAACCCTTAACAAACCACTCCGAAAACCGGGCTATTGTGCGTCTCAGGCTGTGGTGGGGGAACGCTACGACGCTGGCAGCAGCCTATAGTTTACTGATCTTGGGCAGCAGCGGCAGCCTCGCCTTCGCCCTCATAGCGGTACACCCAGTCGTTAGATAACCATAAAAACAACCAACCCAGTATACCTATGTAAATATTTCCTGTCATGCACTTAAAATGTGGATAGGATTTTATCTTGGAAACTTCTATATTTTACTTTCTGATAACACTGAAGGCGCAATAGTTTATTTTATTACAACTGCACTTCTGCAGAACCTGTCGATAACTGATTAATAACAGTTCTCAACACTGAAATCCTTATGGTTATGGAAACTGAAGACGATTGCATTTGATAGAACAACATACACGTGACATATTCAATTTGTCAATTGAATCTACGACCCTGAACAGTCACTCTGAAAATAACTGGGAGTGATTTATTGCTTACTAGATTAGCCTACCCAAAACAAAACATTCTTGCAATTTATCATCCTCAGTGCAAGGTATAAGAACCGAAGTTTTATTGCTGCGAAAGTTTTATATACTCCTACGGGAGTTGAACGGGGATATCGTAGATATTACTTTAGTACTCAATACGTTGAAATGGTTCGTTACACCTGCTGTTAGGTGATTTCTAAGTATTTCTGCAAGGAAAGTTATTTTGGATTACGCCCCCACAAGTTAATTAACCATCGTACACAAGTCATAATTGTGGAAATGACCTTTAGTCGGCGCACAAATGTTTCAAACAGTTGGATGGGTAGCCGATCTCCTTAGCCGCGGTAGCCTTGGAGCCGTCGGTAAGGAGGCTGTGGGTTCGAGTCCCGCCTCGGGCATGGGTGTTTGTGTGTCAGAAAGACAGCACAGAAAACAAGGAAAGAACAGACAACATGGAAAAAAGGAAAGACAAGAAAGAAAAAAGAAAGAAGAAGAAAAAAAAGGTAGGTGTTGTCCGTTCTAGAACCGGCCTTAAGTAAACAAGTATGTCTGTCTCACTCTTACGTAGATACCAGCAGCCTAATTATATCAATAGAGTAATATTTTTTTTTTTAATGGGGACTGACACTATCATTATCAACGAGTATTTATGAAAAAGAATAGGATTGACTATGAAAATGTAGCAAATTGTACGGGTTCTAGTCTAGACCTATAATAAGAGGAGGAAAAATAATTAAGTTTTATTATCTTGTAATGATTTGCAATTTCTTTGCTGTTAACGACAGTTTTATTCACGTTAACGATCACAAATAAATGATTGACACTACGGATCATGGGCGTACGGTAAGGGGGAGTTCAGGGGGTTGAAACCCCCCCGAAATGTCTTTTATATTTTTAAGATTATAACATTATGAAATGAAATGTAAAAAATCACTGGTTCGGTTGTCACAAATTGTTAAATTTCGTACACATCAATGTGTTATTTAAGATTTATCGTAATTTATTTTAGATTCAAATTTCAAAACGGTGTGGTGTTGGTAGTTCTTCAGCTTAATAATAGTGAATGAAATTCCTTTCGGATTCGGTGGTCTGGTTACTCATGTTGTGAGGTCGTTTGGTTATCAGAATTTCATTGAATTTCAGCTTAATATTCTGCAGAGTTTGAATATATATATTTACGAAATTGGAATGTTAGCAATAAACTTTTCTTTTTCTGCAGTGTTTATACTCCTTTTACCTTCGAGGCTGTATCAGGAGTTCGGGATCTGTGTCTGTACAGTAGGGTAGGCCATCGAACAATTTGTCAATTTTTTCTACTGTCGGTGTATTTAATGGAGTAAATTTCAACTGATATTAAACTCACCGGTGTTTATGTGATAAAACTCATTGATTGTCATCAGACTCATCGAACTTTATGTACGATGCTTCTTAGATGACAGACATGGCAGAGCAGAGAAGCAGATGACAAGTGCCACTAGCACAAAAGATGCACAATTGTGCGATTTTCTTTTTTCATTCATAAATAGAGTTTATTTTCGTGCGGAAACTATGAACTGCTCTTGATCAGAGTATGAGTCCTATAAACATGAAAAGTGATGAGTTGATTTTGTTTCAAGACGAGAAAAGAAAAAATCCACATAAAAATCAATTAATGTTGGTTTCCAAGTATCTCCAAACGTTATCCATAATTGCCCGGTGAGGTTAGGTACCTAATTTAAATGAATTTAATATGCTTATAACATGATTTATAAGAATGGTAGCACTCAGTTATTAGTTCCCTGCCCACCGTATATTACTATTTCCACTTCTTGCAAATCCATGATACAATAATTATTATACAACTCCGAATACTCACCGGTGGACTTACAGATGGCTTTAAAAACGTGCCCTATACATCATGAAGTATTATGTTAATTTTTGTCAAAAGAAAGTAAGTATTTATTTAGACTCTAGCTTAAACGAGAAATGGACAGAAACCTCGAGAAAAAGTTCCAAAGACTGTTCTACATGTTAATTATAGTCTACTAATGATCACAATACAAATTATTTGTTATTTTAAAAAAGTATTAAGTAACAATATGCGCAAGGACATGAATCTGCGACGACTTTACCCTTTAGAATAGGCCCAATGCCCCCCCCCCCCCCATCAACAGACCTCATCGCGAGCCCTACGGAACTCCCCTAATCCATCAGATATATTTTCTATGCCACGTGTGCTGATGCCTCAGTACCTCTTGGGGAAATAGACCCCCAGTTTAGTGGCACACCATCCAGTAACTTCATGACCACAGCAGGTGCTGCAGCGAGGGCATACCGGAAACCGGAAAAGGAAATGGTATGATGATGGCGGGGAAAGTGAAAGATGAGGTGGAGAGTGTTGGTGGAATGAATGGGGGAAACTGGAGGCCCTCGAAAAAAAAACTCCCTACGCCCGTTTATGTCCACCACGAATGACACGCCAGCCTACCTCGGGACTTGAACCCGGGATCACTTTGATGCCAGGCCCACGCACTAAGCATGAACCACCGCGCCGGCTACTTTACCCTTTGAACCTCTCCCGAACAAAATTTCACCGTACGCCCATGCTACGGATTATATGAAAATGAGAAACAGTGTACAATAGAAACTTAATTACAAGCTAATAAGACCCATGGCTACCTCGTAGAATTATTATTTCGGTAATTATATCCAGCACTGCCTAAATAAGTATTCACGGTTGAGTTGCATATGATAATTTATTGGAAAAATCAGTCAAGAAAATTAATGGAATTGCATAGTTGCAATATCGCTACTTTTACTGAACATGGTGGTAGAGTGTTATGCGGGCTTCCGTGGCATTGGAAAGCCATGGCATTTTCTAGTAGTATGAGTTCATATCACTTTCTTTCACTTGAGTGTGATTTATAAGTATTGGATATGTAAAATAAGAATTGGTTATATAGAACGGGAGTAAAACAAGAAACTCGGGTAGGGTACAAAAGCAATAAAATAAATGTCCTTCCTTTGACACAAGCTTCGCCTCTAATGCAATTTTGATATCTTTATTGACTACTGAAGTTAATTTCTCCCATCTCACACTTATATAACACATTACGTAAATTGGTTATTTTTTACCCAAGGGCGAATTAATTTTATTTGTGTTGCTCTTTTCCACTTCATTATTCAGAAAGACGCCATTTCATGAGGTAATATTTGGGAATGTTACTCTTATCTTTTTGAATGTTTTGTTAGGAGGGATAATTAAAATATAATAAGAATATTAAGCTATCATATAAAACGTTTTCTTAGATTAGTGTTACAGAGCTGAAAACGTTTACAATAGGCTGCTTTTGTACGTTCCCCGCCATTTGAAGTGAACAAGAAAATAAAGACATTTTTATAACTTTCCATTCAAAAGTTAACGTTTCGTCTACTTTAATCTTGTCAAATAATTTTATTTTGTGTGTATGTGTGTTCATGAGCACCTTTGTGTATAAATGGAAAAAAATAGGATGTAAATAAATATAAAATAAATGAACACAAATATGTTATTCCTAAATGGATTCCTTTCTTATAAAATATATAATATTGTGGTAGTCGAGTACTTAATAAAAATTATTCTAATTTAAATCAATGAACGTAAATAAAGAAGTAGACTATCGTAATTTGGTGATAATCGTGCTTTCTCCATCTATCATACACTCAAACCCTGCAAATACCTGTACTGGTACCAAAATATTAAACATCTTCAGAGCTCACGTACAATACACCTTTAACTATAAACATTTCTAAAGTGAGGAAGATAAGGCTTTACATTTATTTAAAAGTTGATTTATCATTACTTAAAAATAAATTTGTTTTTGGAAACATAATATCATTGTAACATCTCGTGGAAAATAATGTATTTTTGCACCTACTTCATGCTAATAACATCCAACTTCGGAAAGAAAAGCCTACAATGTAGCTTAGAAAGTAAATGAAAATAGCTTACATTGTATACAGAGCCCGTCGCTGCAAACGTTAAGCTGATAAACATAGACCTATCTCTTTGCTATTTTTTAAGACTGTAAATAAAAATGGTTTGAAATAAAAATTAACATACCACTGAAACCACATTTTACCTTAAAACTTTTACTTCTTAAAGAATGTGATACATTAAAGCCTGGAGAAAGAAAAAAGTACATAAAGAATCTGGTAAAGGATACGGTAACAGAAATTTTTGCTGATGAATCTTGATGGAATAAAATTGTGCATGAAGAGAGGTTTGCCTCGTGAAAGACTACTGTTATTCAGTGAATAAAATGAAGCTAAAATAAGAATTTTTCTTCCCCTTAATGACAAAGGAAGTATTTTTTGGGCGCCAATGGATTAGGCAGTCTATCTTCTTGGGACACGAAACATATCGACCAATAATATTGATTAAAATTTCGTTTTCTCGATTTTATGGCAAACAGCTATAAACGATTTTGTTTAATAAATTTTACACTATTTGTACCGACCTAAAATTCTTACTTACAATATTCCTTACAAATCGCCTTATGTACAGTTATAAGCTATCCATCTATTTTACAAACTTGATTTTGCCTAGCCTCACGAAACAGTAGTGCTTTGAACTGATGTTTTATTTTACGGGCCCGCATAGAAGATTCAGATGAGTTTATAATTCCTGGATACAGTTGTGTGGTATAGGCCTAGCAGAAATTTGCGGATTAGATTTCTGGCCGGAAACATAAATTCAAATACTTTTCGCAAGATTCTAGGCATACTTCTAGATAATTTTAAATAGATGACCAATTGACCTATTCTGTAATAAACTAAACATGGCGTGTTTCGTAATCAGATATCTAAAAAATAAAGTTTACTTCTCATATAACATTATGAATTGGGTACAGAATTCATTCTTGAAAGAAATTTTATTATTCATAAAAGGATATTGATAATGATTTTAATCTTACACCTAGAAAGTGTTTAAGATCAATTTTTAGCCAAGATAAGATCTTAACAGTGACCAATATCACTATACAGTATTTAAGGCATCTATCTAATATATAACATTGAAAGTGTTTATGTTGGTATGTATGTTCCCTATACAAATCTACATGCTTTGACTAATTTGCACGAAATTTTATACAAATACACACTTTAACCCGTCAAGTTACACGGTCAACATTAAAATTCAAATAAACCACCCCTTTTCTTGAAAATTGTTATAATTTCTGAGAATATTACACTGAACTAATCAAAGTGCAATTCAGTTCTCATGACAACATTGTTTGCAGTGTTCACATAAGTCGGCTTTGGAAGTTGCAAGTAACTGGGCTTCGACAAATTATAGAATCTATCGATATAATTCATTGGTATAAATAAATAATGAACAGTGAAATTCAAGAAAATAATGCACAATGTGATGCAGTCACATAATTTCTATGCCCTGCACATGGAGAATATAATTTTTTCACTTCATATTTTGATGTAGAATACTACTGTTGTGGTGACAACGTACTCCAGTTATTTCAGCCAGTTTGTGTGCCAACGAGTATGCTACGAAGTAGGCAGAAAATCCTGTTCACTGTTACGTTATTCATAGCTGACGACTTTGTATTAACTGAGAAATATGGATATTTATTATAGGCCCTCAGCATGTAAAAGGAGACAAAATAGGATGGAACATTTTAGCCCTTTGTGCGCAGTTTTGGGGAGGAAAATATGAAATTAATATTGAATATTTTTTTTATTTAAACCCCTAAACGGTTTCATGGCAACATGAAAATGGGAAATAAAATATTCCGTAAAGACAGCACAATTTTATGTTACCGGAATTTCTGTTTCTTCTTATTACAACCCCTACCAGGCGTTGTGTGTAGAAGCAATGGGGTGAAAATTTTTAACTCTTCTATGAGCCATGAAAAGCTAGGCCTATATCAAACGTTTTCTGAGGGTATGATTTGAGTGTGATAAGTCGTTCTTCCTCATTTCAAAGGATGTGGAGTTTGAAAACTAAAATCCTTCATAACTTAATTTCGAATTACAAAATACAAAAGCCGAGCAACGCCGGGCCTGTTAAGGTAGCAACTTTAAATTAAACAGCGTTGTCCTTTGTTACCAAACAAGAAAATTAAACGATACATAGTGTAAGTTGAGAATATTATAGGGAAACCCAAACACACAAATTCACATGACTTCTGACCACTAAGATAGTTAACAAACTACCTATTGACATTGTACATATCAGTAACATTGACTCTTTTAGTAGGAAGTTAAAGGCTTTCCCGTTTTAAAATATTTATTACAATTTTAGTGGATATTTTAACTGCAAATTCTTATCCTTCCGACAATTTTATCTGTACACTTTTTGTATGGCAACCTAATAAAAAATCACATGAAATGGAACAAGTATCCCTCTTACATTTAATTCGAAACATTGAATTCTAATATTAGCAATATAGTTATATAGCCTACCCGATAGTATCGAGTGAATTGCAGCCATTGTCTACACAATGGCTGCAAGATAGTCAAGAGTTTGATGGGATTTCAAATCACTAATACAAAAACTGGCCTATACCTGAGACGAGTTAAGAAGGATACCTGAAGTAAACAAAAACCAGTATGTCTGTCTAACTCTTAAGACATACGAGTAATGTACTAGAATGAGACAGATGCACTGGTTTTTGTTTACTTAAGGTTCCCTTCTTAGAACGGCCAGACTTTAAGTCACTAACAAAATGGATCTAGAGAATGTCCAAACATGTATTATTACGTCATAATGGCCGAATTGTATAAGCATCTCATTGGGCAAGAATGACATGGCAACAGGAAAGAACAGAAAGAGGGAAGATGCCCTGGAGTTGATGCAAAAGCAGCCTTAGGCCTAGGTATTATAAAGTTAATGAAGTAGTTGAGCTAATAGTGTAACTTGTCCATTTTATTTTATATAAATGGGGCTACACTTTTGACAAGCCTGAGGGAATACCATAAACCCTACTAGGAAACTTGTGGCATTGGTTAAGAGAAAAATTAACTTCATACGATTGAAAACTGGACTTTGTTTGTTAATGGCACACTTACTGATATTTACTGATAATTATAATTACTTGTCACAGAATATATATTATTTTTCTGTGGCTGTTTTGTAGTACTATCGAGAACAGAAGTCCGGGTGTTTGGTGGTTGCGCTGAACTTGGCTGCCAATAATTTTCCAGGTTTTGCAAATATTGTCATATATTTTGTTTATATCAATAGTCAAGTCCTATATAGTATTCTATATTGATAGCAATATGGTTGAAAGCCGATATGAGTTCTGTTTATAACCTGAAAAATAGGAACAGATGGCCAGTCAGAAGGTGAATAGATTTAATTGGAAGGAGCCGAGACAAATCTAGCGTTTCGTTAAATACAGTGGTGTTTCTGAATTGGCCCCCAGATTAAAATCCTCATCGGAATTGGTTCCCAAATATTTTAAGCTGTAGCCCGGTTGATTCCTCTGTGTTATTTTTGAAAACGCCTAAGTCTAGGAGTGAACAAAATTGTAGGTAAGCCTACCCACTATAAAATAATGTACTAGAGGTTATAATATACGTACAACACATTCAGTTGCAAACACATTGTCAGAATACAACTACCATTTAAATAAGTAAAACAACATTATGTAGGCCTACATATTTTAAAAAATTTACAGGCAAACATTTTAAGAAAACACTTTTGAGGAGTTGTAAAATAAAAATATTCCTTGATTTGTGTTTAATCCATCCATCCATGTACGTATACCTGTACTTCGTGCAACATGATCATAAATACAAAGATGTTTGGGCGAGGATGATAATGGCTAAATCATTTATGTTACGAACAGTACTGGCAACTCACCAGCTAAACAACGAAAAATACTGACAAACACAACCATAAAATTAAAATCTGTATCACGTTGCCAGGAATAAAATTGAAATCTGCATAATTTCTACTAGTTTCTGTCAGGAGTCAACTGGGCTGTCGTCTTTTGTAACCTAGGAGCCAACTGGTGAGTTCAAGTCAATTAAAGTTTCCACCGGGAGCCAAAAGGGGTGCACCCATCTAGGCATAAATGTGAGTGGAGCAATATGCACGTTCCCTATCATGAATTAATAATTATAACCGAATTTTGTAATATATTATGAATTACAATAGATATGATAAATTTATCACGAATTACGAACTTTGTATAGATTATTTAAAAAATCTTGTAAAAATTGTAGTAATATATATTATTTTATAATTATATAATTTATAATACAATATATATATATATATAATTATAAATTATATTATACAATTTATATTATACATATATCATTTATTTATATTAATATAATAATATATTTTATATTATTTTATAGTTTATCCGGAATTTGTTGTAATATGTGTTGCACAATAAATTATTTATGCTTTGTTACATAGTAAAATTAATACTATAGTTTTAAATCTTCGAAGACAACACCACAAAAAACAAACTGTCTGTATCTTTTACCAGAGAACAAAACACTGACACGTGTGTAAAATATCAGAATTCAAACATGAAGATTGCACCATAAAGGACATTAAATAAAACTGTAGGTAAATTTGTTAGCAAAATTTCCAATAAAACTGAAACCATACCTAACATTTTTTTAGAATAGGAAGTGCATCTCCAAAATTTGAAGCTTCTATCTTAAAAAAATGGTTTTTCGTGTTTTCAGTAGTACCTCTGCTCGTTTGACATTATTTAATTTAGAATATGTTTTTACTAACAACAGCTCTCCGATGAAACACGCATGCCTGGAAATGGCGCCCAAGTCTATATAAACAGGACGAATATTGTTCGTTAGTAATAATAATGGACATATGAATATTACACCACGTGAGATTTCATACGAAATTATTAAATTTAATGAATGGTTTAATTAAATTAAAAATATAAGTAGCCATGGCATCATCGTAATAAACCATCTTTGGAGGACACTCGATTCTTAAAAAAAGATCCCGAGAAGTCTTACGAAGTTATTATTTTCTTAATAACCAGTTTGTCAATAGATGAGTCACTATCCATAGTTGCAATCTTTGAAATATTTTTCTTTGGCGTGGATTTTTTTTTGCTGTGTTTTATAATAGCGTAGACCTAAATAACTACATTGCAGTGCACATTTGCATTTGACGATTTAATATTAATTTGAAATTTATAGAAAGTAAAAGGTGAATTATATTGAAAAGTTAGTAGTATGATTCTAATAAGCAAATAAAAAAAAATATAAATAAATAACTGAAATTAAGTTTCACTTATTTTGTTAAACGCTGAAAACTTAATCTTTTCAAAGAAATGTCATATAATAAGACATATGAAGACGTTATAACATGTTTAATTCAGCAAACAAAGATGTATTAAACATTGAAATAAGTCCACAAATAAAGTTATAAACACATGATTTAATATTACTCACCCCTCTCACGCGCCCACTGTATTCTCTTCTGCTCTACTAGCGATATGCACTTCGTACTGACCATTGTGGCCATTGTGGACTCACGAAGGTTCAACTACCCAACAGAGTGGTCCGTGCAAGACATTACTCCACAAGCCACAAGAAGTTCTTCGATCGATATAACAACTGTTGTCATAGTAACAACATTATACCGTTTGCGTGTCTGTGTGCCGTACTTGCTTCACCAATGGCTGTGTGTTAAGAAACGATCAATAATACAACCTATTTTTCAAACTATTTTTTATCCTCCCGCGAGAGTTCTTGCGTCCAGTGTTATCAGAGAGATCAAAATGTTGATGACCTTCCTGTCTGGAGTTGGTCCAGTTTACTGACCTCATTGGTCATGCAATGTTCTATCCAAATCAAGTTAAATATGAAAATTTCTATTGTTTTATTCATGAGGTAAAGGCGGTTCAGCACTAAATCAAAGGATTTTCGCTACTTTCGCGAATACTACTTGTACGTAAAATGCGGCCACTACTTTCAACTATATCCAAGATTAAAGATTCTTGAGTCATTCTGATTTTTTCGGCGATCGTAAATGCAGAATTGATTATTTGAGAAAAAGAGTGCAAATTCAAACTCTAGTTTTAGTTTTTGGCGACTAGGAAAGTTCTGAAATCGTGAAATCACGAAAATTTAAAAAACATATGGAAGGAAACTAACTTGTTTCTAATGTATTTTCTATTATTTATACTAAAGAACCACTCAATTTTTTTAGAAAAATCAACGCCCATGTAATTAGTTATGACTACTTTGAGCAAATTTACATGATTTTTTTTATTTCTACTCCTCAAATTAGCATGATTTGTATCATAATTTTGTTAAAAATATTTTATACAACTATATTATCTTTGAATAAAGTGTTTTGAGTACTCGAAATATTGTATTTAATCATTTTACACGTTTGACAGAAGACCCACATCCCAAATTTGTTCTTTCTCCGCTGTGTAATAAAAAAAGTTTATGTAAGCATTGCCATTTTTAGTAAATATCGTTAGTCAAGACATTTTCTCTTTTGTCGATAATCTTAAGCATAGCTTATGTATAAAATAACTTAAGAAAATTTCCTGGGTTTTAATGATCTAAATTAATATGATTAAAACTTAAAATGATATCGTTGTTTCATATCTGTTAGTCATAAAAATGACAAATGCCATGGAGAATCTTAGAGATTCTGGAGCTTGAGGATCCCAGGTTTCTAGAAAATTGGCAGCCACATTTCTTCCAGGATTTCTCATATTCAGTTCTATTCCTTGCTTATAGAATACAATTTTTCATACTTTTGTATATATTTAGAGGTTCAGCATTAAAATTCAACATCTGGAAGTAATTATAGTAGACTATAGCCTACAAGGTTTTTGAGAGCTTAGCATAGAGTATAGTCTCTCACACTTCAGCCTCCTGGACTGCTACCTTCCACCCAACACAATAGTGCCAGTTTTGTTCCCATAACAACCTCAACGACTTTCTTTCGTAGGCCCATATTGATATTTATTAAGAGATGTAAAATCGTCATTACAGTTAGGACTTTGAGGATATAGTCAAGTTCGTTTGCAGTGTCAATGAAAGATTTTGTATAATGAACTATTTTTTTGCCTATTAAAACGTGGAAGTCGTAATTTCCTTAACACACGGGTTGATTGCTAATGTTACTAACGATGAGCGACCAAATTAAACAGGACACAGCTATTTCGTCCGATTCATCCATGCAGTCCGCTATCTATTCCGAATATAAACCTGATCAGTATAGCCAATATCTGATTGCCTTCAAATTACAACACTCATTCCTTGATTGATGTTCGTTTTTCTTCGCTACCTGCAAACTGCAGTATATAAATTTAGTTATGTAATTTACTTCGAAATGTAGCAAGGATAAAATAGGTCAGGTCCCGTTCTGCACGACGTGGGATCACAGCTAATGTCAACGCTTCATACACGCGGAGCGATTCAAAATAAAGCAATTAGATTATACGAACGAGATGTATCTTCAGACCAGTCTGCATTAGCTGATGAGTTTATCTAGTCCCTACAGCTAGGTAGATTACTCATTTTCAGTGTTTCTCCAGACATTTATTTTTCGTTTTATTGAGTTTATAACAACTGATGCAATTTTCGTACACTTCTATAAAAAGTATCTAGTGATCTTTTATTTTAACAAATATCCGATAACTTTACTTCTAAAAACACAACCATATGACTGAACTGGCCTTAATATATTATGTCTCTTTCATCTCAGTTATACGATTTTGATAAATAAATACCTATGTCACAGTAGAAATTCGGACATGTCCTGAAAATATTTCAACAGAGCATTTTTAGAATAAATTTAAAAGTGGCCCTCAAAACGTTAATAACGGCAAGAAAATTTAAAACATAAGGAAATGGGATTTTTGTTATCATGGTATCACAAGAGTGGAATGGGAGAAATGAATAAAACATAAATAATATATTGTATCCCGAAGAGGAAGATTGGTCCTCGGCAGGAATCGAACTCAGATTTTTGTTTGGTATGCTGACACAGAGGCTTATATAGGGCGTACCCAGTCCTTTTCCAAACATTCCTCTATATCGCTAGCGCCCTCAGTATAGATGTTCCTCACATCTACTGTGTAGCGTGGATGTATCTACCGGTAACTCAGATGCTTATTTAATATTATTTAAGTTATTAATGAACATACTTTATTAGCCGACGTTCATTAACAAAGGCCACATAAATACAATTTGGTCATAAATGACAAAGTAATTCTACTATATTAGCAAGTCATCAGATGTGGAATATTTTTTATTACAAATTTATTTGTACGTTTAAACGAGTTACTTCCATCAAGCGCATCTGAATGTGATGTAGCCTACCACATTGGAAAAGTTCAGTCGCTACTTTACAAAATAAGAGTTAATGTAAACATCTATTTTTGGAGTTGATCCACTGCCGCTGGTGTGTATCCATGGATCAACACATTCAATATCATATTATTTATAACTGTCTTCTGACGGAGATTTCTGGTGGGGTGAATTTTGCATTCTTTGATGGTACTTCTTTTTGATAAGGAAAAAATAGTAGAACTTTAATTACGATTTGGCGAGTGGCTTAGCTAACAGGAATTTAAATATGTGAAAGCATGGTTCCTTAGTCTTCCGAAAGAACATAACCTGAGAGTGTTCGAAAACAGGTTGCTTAGGGAAAATATTCGGACATAAGAGAGATGAAAACTGCATAATGACGAGCTTCAGACAGATGGATATTCCTGTCCACCGTACAATCTCATTCTCATACCAACCATTCTGGCACTTAAGCAGATAACACAGATAGCACTACCCCGCATTTTGACACTCCCCCCGGCAAGTGGTGTGATAGATGATCTTAACTAATTTTGGGTTGCTGAACACGAATCCGTTGACCGTTTCTACGTAAAAGTAACTTTTTTTTTGCAATAGGTACATCAAAATGAGTTATTTCATAGACTATCCTACAGGATAAAAGTACTGAAAAATTAGGATAATTTTCATAAAACTTACAGAGAAAAATAAAATAATATTTTTAAACAGTCCGAGACACATGCATTCCACATTTTATTGGGAGCGCAGACCAAATAAAATCAAGTAAACTGGTAAAACAAAATGCCAGATGAAGTTAATAGGCTATATTGAAGAAACTATTGAGTATTAGACAACGGTTTCTTGAGAAAGTTTGACAAGGATATGTGAAGGGGTATGTGGGATAACTTGGATATTAACAGAAAGAATTTACAGCAAATTCCTCATTTCAAAAATAGGCCTATTCTTTTTTTTTTTGTCAAAACATCTGAAACCACACAAATATGTAGTGAAAAAACTTAAAAATTTATTTTGGAGAGGAAAAAATAGAAAAAACAAAACTTTTTGGAATTTTACCATCGGTTATAGACTTAAAGCTATAAGTTCGCTAAATTTCAAATTTCTAGCTCATCTAGAAGTGAATAAACATCGATGTTAATAAGTGGAAGATTAGACTGTCGTAGATGTGAATGACGTCATGGCTATCCAGCAAGATTTTCTATACTTATGGGGAGCTAGCAACATCAAATTTTTCACGCTTATGGCTGTTGTTTGTGCCAATATTCCTGCCAAATTTTACTATTCTATCTGTCCTGTGCTAGCAAGTCAAAAAGCAGGGCACGGAATTTCAAAACTGAATGCTGTAGCCAAAAAAAGAATTTTAGTCGGAAAGGTAGAGTCACACTGAAAAATTAAATGGCATAGCTGGGTTCTAAAACTCAGATCTTCGGCTCTCCATGCCGCTGCTCTACCACTTGAGCTACCATGGCAACATGCTGGTGCAACATTTAATCCTCCAACTGCCTCACATATCCTATATATATATGGCATGTTGCCATGGTAGCTCAAGTGACAAAGCAGCGGCATGGAGAACCAAGAATTCTAGTTGTCAATATTTGTACACAGACACACACACACACACACACACACACACATATATATATATATATATATATATATACACACACACACACACTAGCTTAAAAGACCTGGCGTCACCCGGGTTTTGTATTTTGCAATTCGAGCTTAACTGACTTTCAATTTTCAAACTCAAGGTTCTTATATAGGTATGTAGGATTTGAAATGGGAAAGAGCGACTTATCACACTCAAGCTATTCCTTCTGAAAACGCTTGATGTAGGCTTCTATGGCTCATAGAGGATTTAGAAGTTTGCACCCCATTGCTTCTTCACACCATCCCTGGGAGGGGTTGAAATAAGAAGAAACAGAAATTCTGGTAACATAAAATTGTATTGTCTTAACGGGAAATGTTATTTCTCAGTTCAATATCACTTTCATACTTCCCTCCCCAAAAACCTGGGATATAATAATTTACTGCGCAAATAGGACTAAAAATGTTCCATCCTATTTTGTCTCCTTTTACATGCTTAGGTATGTGATAAACATCCATATTTCTCAACTAATATAATGCCTACAGCTATGAATAACGTATCAGTGGATATAATTTTTTACCGACTGCTGATATAGCATACTCATTGCCACATTAGGGCTGAGACAACTGAAAATGCGTCCCCGAAATAGAACCTCTTATTCTGCATCAAAATGTGAAGTGAGAAAATTATATTCTCCATGTCCAGGGTAGAGAAAGTTATGCAACTGCATCACATTGTGCATTATTTTCATGGCTTTTTATCTCTTTCACGTCTTGGTGGAACCACTCTCTTGCAAAAGTTTTTCATTATAATATACGAAAATTT
Source organism: Ectobius pallidus (assembly GCA_964059195.1). Lineage (NCBI taxonomy): Eukaryota > Metazoa > Arthropoda > Insecta > Blattodea > Ectobiidae > Ectobius > Ectobius pallidus. The sequence goes on along the minus strand of CAXKWD010000003.1, from coordinate 108,300,544 downwards.
CAGGCAAAATGTTGAGATGGCTATGAAAGAAATGCAACTTGATGTAATATAACCTAAATTTTTCATAACCATCAACATATCTTCCACGAGTTTCTTGTAATCTGGGTAGCCTACTTCCTGTTCCCGAAAAACGACTATTATATTCTTGAATCCTATCCAAGATCACAGGTCACATCGAATCCTCAAATCGTTCGTCTTTCAAAAGGTTCCTAATCTGTGGCACCACAAAGGTTCCTTCTTTCAGTTTAGCGTCAGAAGGAAGGAGAATTTCTGGCAGATATACTTGAAACATTCACAATCTTTCTTCAATCACACAGGCAGAAGAAGCAGGGATATTTTGTGTAACCTGACTGTTGTCCAAGAAGAATTCCTATAAAGTTTAGATCATCACATTCTATCCATTCGTGCTCTGAGTACTTAATTGCTGTTAATACCATTGCAAGGGTTCCTTGGTTTACCTTAAAGATGTAAGAATACGTACTGGTATCGAACCTTTCTTATTGGTAATGTGTAGGAGTACAGTTTTGATATATTTTTTGGTTTCATCAATAAGTAACCTCAATTCGTTCTCGTATGTTATTCCATATTTTGATAAAACACCTTCAATGTTATTATGGTAAACAAACTTCAGTGAAGAACTCACGAAACTCCTCTTCTCTTGTTCGATACCAGGAGAATGTTGTACCAAGAAATAAAAGTATTTTTTTCCTTTAAACAAGAACCTAAAATTTGTGACAACTCCTTCAAGAGACCCGGATCTCTTCATTAAATCATCTAGTTTACCTTCAGTAATCAACTCTTCTGTGGGCATCGAAATTTCATCACAGCCTGCAGGATCAGATGACAATGACGACGAGGAATATGATGATGATTGTAGGGTTTACAGGTGGGTTAGGTTTAGGAATGCTGGGTCCATGTGATACAATGGCTGATTAGTGATTAGATCGATCGATGAACATTGTTATGTGCGAATTTTAAAAGAAATAAAATTACGTAATTATACAGAACTGTAGGTGGTACAGGAAATTTGATACCACATTCGTAAACAGCTCTAAGAAGTTACTTAAAAACACCTACCTTCATGCAAAGTTCCAAAATGATGTAAATAAATGGTGACTTCAGTATATTCCGTACAACACCTCTTCTCCAAGCTTATCACAAGGAATTGATTCTGACATCTTTGTGCCAAAGGATTATTGTCCTGAGTGTATATAATATTAATCAACTCATCGGCAAATCTCTTTTTTTTTATTGTGGAATATTGTTACTAAATATATATTTCTTTCATGCATCAGTATGGAGACCATACAACAGATCAATAATCGATGTGCTTGCATTGCGATCTCTAAGAAGAGTTAATAAAATCGACGTTTCTGTATTTGCTCTTATATGAACACCTCAGTGTTAATCAATGATACCATTCTTTGGGTGGAACAGTCTTGCTTCTTTGTTGGTTATTATCGCTCCAACATATACGCGGCCTTTGTCGTGACATTTACGCGGTATTAGGGAAGAGATAATCTTTTTGGCGATCCCACAGATGTCTACAAAGGCAGTATATATCGTAGGCACTACTCGATCTTACAAGTAGCAAATCTGGGAGGACTTTTGGGGACCCGTGCATTTGACTCATTATAGGTCTATACGGGGACTGGAGGTACATTTTTGTGTGTGTGTGCCCACCCTTATTCCCGGAGTGCCCAACAAGGAAGTTGATTACTATCGGCCAAGCACGAGTAAACCTCTGTAAGCGGAGTGCGGTGAGAGGGGTTGGTTCACAAGCAGGTGGATACTAGCGTTCTGATTGGGCAGAGAAAAGACGAGCCTCTCTGTTGTAAGCGAGTTGTAAACATTAGCCTTCAGTGTGCAGTGTGTTCCAAGCTGCAAGGTGACAGTGCTTTCTTAGAGAATAGTAGCATGGTATGACGTCACGTACCGCTCCTCGTTCTGCTCAGAGTTTTTCTCGTGCTTGGCCGATAGTACCTCCGGTCAAACCAAATTTTGGTAACCATTTGTTTGCTGTGTGTACCTAGGTTCGCCCATTTTTCATCCTTATGGGATATGTGGTGTTTATGACATGTCAGGGCTGTGTACTTGTTTCAGATTTAAGTGGCGCAAGTTTGACTTTCTCGCAGTGATGTCAGTTTTAGCTTTCTTGGTGTGTTGATTGTTTTGTATGGAGATGTTTTCTGGTGTATGTTGCAGTATTTGCCATCACGCCATGGTTCACTTTCATTATTACCTCCATTTCAGGTATATTTGCTAATGAATGCGGGCCTTCAAGAAGTTATATCTTACAGAACTGTAAGAATATAGAATTGAATAAGAATTGAATAAAACATCTATCATGTACTATGAAGTTTCCATAGGCTAATACCCTCATTTCCCACATTACATTTTGTCATGATCATTGTCAAGCCCTTGACGTGAGGTGAGACGGCACGCGGTTCGTGATATTCGTTTGTCTATAAACATGTCTGATCAATGTTTACAGCCACGCACTTCCGGCTCAGTGTTGACGACCTCATTCCCTTTCCATATAAAATATCGATCGTTCTTTCTGAGTTTCATGACCCCAGACTTCGGGTCACAGAAAAGCACTCCACTAATCGCAGGTGAGTTTATGGTTCCATTCCGTGGATGCAAATCATATTGAATATAAACATTAAGTAATATTTACACGAACTTTTATTTGGAAGGCAGTTTTGATGTATTTACAATTATCTACTCCTATCATTTAGCAGGAAATGCAAGAAAGGCTGACACGTGTATTTCAGAATACATACAGTAATATAAAAAGTAATTCTCAACTAAGAATTTTAATTTCGTGTTTTCTGGGGGAACTCAAATGCCTTACGGATGAAGGCAGGTAGATAAAAACACAACTTCTCCTGGGTTTCGAAGGTCATTTACTGCATTCCTTTAGTGACAACGAACGAATCCTTTACTATTCTTCCTTGAAGTAATATAAAACTGAATTTAAAACTTTTTACTTGAAGTAGGCCTAAGTTTTATTAAACTGTAACAATATTTTAAAATGTAAAACTGACTATTAAATACACAAAATTTCGTCTTATAAAGCGATCATATTTTTGAAGTGAAACTTCTTTAGGCGCGCTAGGAGTAAATGGAGAGCTAACCCAAAGTTGCGTTACGAAGAAAATCGTCACGAAAGTGACGGACTGCACATAAAACGATCAACTCAATTAAATTTAAAAAATTAAAAATCCCAAAATCTAAAAATCCAACAAAAAAAAATCCTAAATTTCAAAAATTAAAAACCGAAATCCAAAATTAAAAAACAAGAAATCCAAAATTAAAAAATCCAAAAACTAAAAAAATCAAAGTTTCAAAATTTAAAAAATCCAAAATTAAAAAATCAATGATCCAAAAAAATCCAAAAATCCAAAATGATAAAATAAAAATAAAAAATAAAAAAATAAAAATCCAAAATTAAAAAAAAATTAAAATTAAAAATAGAAAATCCAAAATTTAAAAAATCTAAAAATCCAAAATTAAAAATCTAAAATCCAAAATTAAAAAATCCAAAAAATAAAAAATTTAAGATCCAAAATTGAAAAAATCAAAAATTAAAAAGTATATAAACCCAAAATTAAAAAGGTCCAACAATCCAAAATTGAAAAAATCCAGTAATCCAAAATTGAAAAATTAGAAAAGATCCAAGTCGCGTGGCGTTCCACGCACCCTATTTTTATGGATGATTGTTACGTCACAATCCCAAAAGGTGAAATCGATCGTATTTACTTATTGGTAAATATGACTCTAGATGGCGCTTATATACACCTTACGCCATAAACCCCTAAATGATACAAAGGAAGATGTCAATGTAGTCAATCGTCACTTAGAACTGCAGGCCCCAGGTTACCAGATTTCAGTACGTCGAGAAATAAGTTATAGATACGTGACATGACATGCGACATGCAAAGTGAACAACATTTTTAACCATACCAGTGAATCTTCTTGTTGCAAAGTGGGAGAGAAAATGTTATTCATATTTACGAAAAGAGATTCGATACCCTTTCCCAGCAACCGGCTGCAGCTCTCGGAAATAATTCGTGTAACCCCTCTTATTACCTCGCACGTAATTCGAGTAACTGGAAGGAAGGAATTCGAAAACTCTGGTTTTCTGGATTATTAAGACGAGAAAGTAGCATCACATTTAGAATAGGATTATACAGTTTAATTACTTGTTAATAATAGCTATTTAAACATCTGTACTGAAAAAAGCTAGACAAAGAATGATAAATGCATTTAACATGGCGCACAACCATTTAGACATGAGGCTAATGTTGGTATTAAACTGTAAAAAGTTCATGGATTTTCTTCGATGAAAGAAATGAGACGATGATCTTATGGTTATTTAACGACTTGACTGTTCAGCTGCTTAAGATACTTTTGCGCTTGCTCATTCGGGTGGTCTTGTTTTGTATAAATATTTATTAAATAAATAAATAAATATTGAAAAAAAAAAGTTAAAAACTGTTGCGACCTTGGACGCCCTATGCCGGATGAAGGTTGAAAGTCCAGTGGCTTCATTTTTGGCTTTCACTGAATATTTTTGATTAAAAAATCATCTCAAGTCTTGTCCAAATATTCTACAGTGGAGTACTATCTGAATAGGCCTGTTCTAGATACAGAAGGTCACAAGTACAAGGCGTAAAAGCTTGCAGTATTAATTAATACATTCATTCAGAGGATAAAGGAATTACATTCCAAATTAAATTAAAATGGTATAATGTACAGTTATTTGTAGAATAATTTCATAATTATGCTTACACTATGACGTGTTTTTATTTTATTTCTCCAGACATTAATAACTCCTTTTTTAATTCAGTACAGTAGGGTTATAGTTAATCGCTTGATGCCTATTCAGTTTATACAGTGTTTTTAGAGGGTTTTTATAGGCCTCTATAGTATATAAAATTGATGAATTGTTTAATTTTTTTTAGAACAGTAGATTTGCTTAAACTTTTCACTATTACTAACACATCACATCAAACAATTGTTTAAAGAAGAGATAGAAGACTAATAGAGTTATGCTTTATGTGAAATGTGAGGACTTTTATTCCTGTATTACATTTATTATCTATGGAAGCTGGCTAATCTAATGACATTTTCCCCATTGATTTGAAACTAAGAGCCTACTGATGGTTTTACTTGATGATTGCTTATAACTTATAAATTCAGATCTGAAAGGGTTAAATACATTATAAAAACATTCATGACTATTGTTCAATTGTTTAGGTGTATTTCAATTTAAAATCTTCTATGTTCGTGTATTGGGCTGCCAAATGATTTAATATTATACAGATTGATCAATAGCACAAATATACTCCGTTTTTATATAAGGTTGATCTGAAATCGATAAAAGCAGGAGCGGACTTACGAAAACTACATACAAAATTGTGTGAATCGGGTTTGAATAGTTTACTCTCCATTTTTACGTTACCCGTTAAACCAATTTGCTCTTAAAGACGACAACTTAATTTAGACCTACACGATCTGGAAGAGAAGTTTCAGTGATGGATAATATATTTAATAACTATTATGGATTATTTAAAAAAAAAAAATTATGATTAAGATTTTCACGTTGTTACTATTAATACCTGCTAAGAGAATTGTTTCTTTTTAGAGTGATATTTTTTATCAGTATGGTATTATTTGACAAATAGAGGAATTAGTCAGCTCTTGGTTCAACTTTGGGCAGGAATTTGAATCAAAGGGATCAGTATAATGTTAACATAATATTATTGAACCAAACTCGCTGCATATACGTTACAGAATATAAGTGAGCCTTAAGCAAGTTATGTGAGGAAAGGAAACACTGAGCTCAAATTTCCACGTTTCGGCATAATAACATGCATGGAATATTCACACCACTGAAGAAATGAATCTATATTTTGTAATATAGGCTCCACTTTATCCATTAGGCCTCATGCTCGTTATCACTGTTCTAAAACAATTTTCAGAGTGTATTAAACCGCATGCAGCTTTTTGTTTTCATTTTTACGAAGCCTGTTTACGCTTAATTTTGAAAATAAGCTGTAAACAACAAAAATTATGTGGATGGATCAAGAAAGTACTGTAGACTATACTAAATATTGCTTTCTATTCCAATGGTTGCCAGCAAAGAGAGAAGACCTCCGGTAACATAGAGACATAAAATTATGGAAACGATAACGGAAAATTTTAAACATTGTATCATTGAATAAATAGCAATAGTTGTAAACAACCAGGTGTGTTTCACTTCAATGTAAATTTAGATTTTTTAAAGTACCGATTTTAATTCTGCTGTATAACCATCAAATTTCAAATAGCTTATTACAACGTAACTCCGAAAATCATTTAGATATTTTTACTTCCTTATGAAAATTGTTTACGTCCCCTTTACTATCTATAAAATATACAATTTAGTTCAACATACTGCTCTTATCAAGACTAGAATTACAAATCAGTCCTGGAAAAGAACAACTGGGTACAACATTATATTATTACTAAAATAATAGTTATTCTTCTTTCTCTGAGCGATCAACCCAATGCCGGGACCACCTCTGAGACAGCATGAACACATGAGACAAGCAAGAGATACCAGTTACATACAGCAGGGATGTAGCCAGGGAGAGGGCCCCTCCCGAAATGAAAAAAAAAAAAAAAAACTAAAATATTTCTCCTTTAGTATAAAGTATTTTATTACTCTTAAGGCATTATATATTAGACTAGCAGCACTTATTAACAATTGTAATATATAGTCTTCAAATTTCATTTTATGTCCTTTTTTAAATACAGAGACATTATTTTTGCGATGTGCCGCTGGAGCGCCTTTATCGGCCGACGACTTGGTTCCAGGCCGCCGGACCTTGCGTTCCCGGCGCATTGCAAAAATAATCTCTGTATATTTTTAAACAGTAAAAAATGTGGAACCGGCATCTGTTTTAAAAAGATATTTTTTGTAACTGAAAAAAGGCGTAAAAAAGAAATTTGAAGTTTTAATTTTACACACAAAAATTCGGGACCGGACCAAAATCCTGTCACACATATTCATTCCGTGGATGGGATCAAGATGATAATGACGGCCAGGTGATATCCGGAGACCACAAAGGTCTAAAGTTTCCCGACATTTGTCTGACAGGTGAGGAAAAAAACCACCTCGGAAACTTGTCTCGACCAGGAATCGAACCTGGGTCCGCTGTGTTAGAAGAGCGAAAGCATCACCTACGCCACAGCGGTGGACTACTGCATAGTTAATCTGTTAATATAAATCAGTTAATAACAGATTAAAGCAATGAGCCGGTTAATAAGGCAACTTTTTATTTGCGTGAGAAAAACCTGTTATTAATAGCACAACTTGCTGTACTTACTCAATGGCGATAGACAATTCCTAAGCAAGCTAAAGGAATATTATCTATTTGATGGAACCCGGAGGTTCATTGCCGCTCTTACCTTCTATTATGTGCTAACTCCATCCAGCCATCCCTCGCAAATATCACTTCCCTTAAATCTATCGTAATATTGTCCTCCTACCTATGCCCATGGGCGTCGGCATGGGGGGGGGGGCAAGGGGGGGTAACTGCCCCCCCCTCTGGATTGCCTTATGGATTCTACTCTTTGTCAACCTACAGTTGTTGCATGGAGAATAAAAAAAAAATAGAATTACTTTATAATGAGTTTAGCAAGTATTAACTAATTATAACTATAATATGTATTTATAATAATATCACACCAAGGCCATTGCTCAAAAAAGATTATTCTGTTAACTTAAAAACTTTGTAGCCTCGTCGAATTCAGCTTGGGTTCAAAATAACGATCCGGTTAACTAAGTGAATATTAATGTGTTTAGCCTAATCATTTGAAATTGAGGTCCGAAATTGATTTTGCCCCCCCTTAATAAAATTCCTGGCGACGCTGCTGCCTATGCCTAGGTCTTCCAAGTGGTCTTTTCCCTTCGGGTCTCCCAGTCAGTATTTTTTAGACATGTCTTTCCTCCCCATGCGTGCAACATGTCCAGTCCATTTCATCCTCCGTAATTTAATTACCCTTATCCGCTGAAGAGTACAGGTTATGAAGCTCGTCGTTATGCAGTTTTCTCCAGTCCCCATTTTCATCTCTCCTAGACCAAAATATTTTCCTAAGCACCCTGTTTTCGAACACTTTCATATTTTTTCTTCCCGAAGAGTAAGTGACCATGTCTCACATCCATATAATACAACCGGCAGGATAATTGTCTTACATTTTTATTTTTAGATTTCTGAACAGTAGATAAGAGTTTTTGAACTGCATGTATCTTATTAATTATTATGCTAAATAGTGGTCTGTAGAAAACTGTTATCTTATTATTTAAGTGCAAGAAACGTTCTGTCTGCATGTCTGATATTGGTAGTACATCATAATTACTTCCCTTCAATCAGAGTTCCGTACGTCAAGAATTTCCGTATGTTTTATTCATGACAAGGTGAAATTTTAATGAGAATGCAGAGGAGCTATGCTGTACTGTACATAGTGTTGCAGTGTGCCTACTTACGTGTTCGAGGCGCTGTGCAAGGGTCACTGGTAACACTCACTTCAGCCCTCTCCTTCTAATACATTAACCTTCAAACACTAGCGAGACACGAGGGGTTGGAGCCCTACAGGTTGAATGTCCGCTCGCGCATGAGTCGAGCTAATCTAGATATGGTTATCAATCTCAAACAGGATTTTCTTTTATAGATAGGACTATCACAGCAACAATGCCATTAATAATTAATTGATACTAGTATGATAATGTCCTTTATATGACATCAATGAATATTTAAATTCATTTAAAGGTTAAGGTTTTTTTTGCCAATGTTATGTTCTCAAATTAAAGGTATTCATATTCTTTTTATTCATATTTATTCATCATTACTCACAAATACATAAACCACATAAACGCTTTACTCTTACATCACTGCATCTCTAGCAGAGTATTTCACAATGAAAAATACCAATAACAAAATCCATACTACTATTCAGCGATAAATCATGACAGTTCACTAACCCTGCTTATTCTGGAAAACTAACTCTTGAAGCAGGAATTATGTCGTTATCAAATTTATAGGTATCATCCATAAATAGTTTGATTTCTTCTATTTCTATTTGCTAATAACTACTTTCAATGTTTCTTAGCGTATTATGTCTTAATATATTGTCCAATCTGCATTTCTCTTTTTCTAATAGAATTGTAAACAATTTAACTTATTTAATTTTATTTTTACCATATTGCATGTATGCCTTGCGTTTGTGTGCAATTTCATATCACCCATACCATATGTATGATCAGTTGGATTAAATAAATAAATAAAAATAAATAAATAAAAGTAAATAAATAAAAATTAATTAATTAATAAATAAATGATCGTGCAATTTAGGGCAAGCTTCAGACAGAGGCACAGGTTTGATCCCCATAACCTGATACCCATTTAACAATTTTTCTTTGGGTACCTAATAAATTGCAGATCATACCTAATAGAGGTAGGCCTATTGGTTGTATTTTACCGGTAATAATAACGGTTTCCGTAATAGGTTATATAAGGATATGGGTCTTTTGCAATACCGATACTCTATCCAAACCTAAATTATTCCAATGTTCGGTTAATGGTTCTAATTGGCTTCACGTGGAAGCTAACTTTCTTGAATTTAACTTTTATTTTTAAAATGTTAATTGTTTTCCACATCATGAAATGGAAAACATGCAGACTGGTCATAGGATACCAGCTTGGGTTCGGGAATTTTCGTTTTTTAGCCTGAGCTTCTACATTGTTTTAATTACAACAAGAGCAGATAAGAATACCCTGCCGATTTTCCTGTTTCATTGCCAGAAACTATTTCAAGTGCATTATTTTGAGTATGAATTGATTGTATTTTTGGTTTGGATTTCATCGTTAGTCATGGATTGGTCAAAAGAAAGGACTCTAATTAAGTAATGAAATTTTAAACATTTATATTAACATAACTCAGTTGCGAATCTCCACTTTATATAATTTTTATAGTATTTAAAATCATATTCTGAGACTTATAATAAGTTCTTTAATTCAAGTCTGTTTTCAGCTTTCAACTAATTTAGAATGTCTTCTGTATTGTGCGTTCCAGTAAAGTCTACTAATTCACATACTTGTTTACTTCCTTGTCAAATAATAGCAAGGCTTACTGCTATTTTGTTAATTAGGATCAATTTTGCCGTCAAATGTAGGGCGTAACAAATAACATATTAATTTAACAAGCATATGACATAAATCTCCATTACTTGGGAGGAACGTAAGAGTTGGACTTGATTTTTCATTAAATATTTTCATCCTATTTCCTTTGTGATTTGTACTTCCTATTGTATGGGAACTTTGAAGCATTGAAGTTTACTGACCTGTGGTAAACACCGCGTAGCAAAACACATAACGCCTGTCTATTCAAATCTTTTCATTTTAGACTAGCCATCACTGCATGTCAACACTTGCGATCTTCACAAATCAAAAGCAACAGCTAAACCGAGGGGTGAAACGCATTTCTTGCTTAAACAGAAAATTAGGGATCACTCCCCTCTAATGGGTCATCCTGTGAGCTGGGAACGGTAGGTCTACCGTTACTTCAAGAAAACACAATACAGTTGATTTAGAAACAAAACCTTAAAAACAAAAATTTTTGAATGAAATACAGTACTTGGAAATAAAGCCGCAAAAAAGGAAAATGTGATAACATAAACCGAATCTTTGATCACAATTAACACCATTTTTTCAGTTCATCAGTATTAATCTGTACGGGACGTCATAAAAGTGATAATATTACCCGAGCGATTACATTAAGGGGCGTGTACTGTATATAGCCTACCTTTCACCTGTACAAATTTCTTGCAGTAAATCCTCTGTTTAGCATATCCTATTCTAAATAAACAGACCAAAGCTTTGGCTTGTAACTCTTGAGTCTATGATCAAATCGTCTGTTCGAGAAACAAGTTTATACCCCAAAATGATCTGAATTATAAGGTGCATAGTTCTACTCCGAATCTTGCGTTTGATACCATTAATCTATGTGTTATCGTTGACAACACTATCATTAATGTCGCTCAGCAACGGGGAAAAATTCTTTAAATTAATTTACGATATTAGACTACAAATTTTTCTCTTGTCATAGTAAAATATCTGAAAGTACCTATCCAAAATGTCTTATGTGGGTAGCGCTATTGCTTCAGTTTCCAACAAGGAGATATTACAGATGTGAGTAAAGGCAGTAATTTTATTCTCGTCATGAGTGTGATCAGTGGCGTAACTATCATTTAGTGACCCTTGTCTTCTCCCCCATAAATCCATAACTTTTGTCAGGTAATCTATTTCTTGACACTCCTTCACAGACAGTGTGATTATGTTAATACTTTCGTCTTTAGGAATTTTGTTATTGCATGCTATGTTTCAGGTATGACAAAATTCGATAAAATAAAAGAAGGGGATGTATTTGTTACAGAAGAAAAACATAATAGGCCTATTGTAGTAAAATAATCTGTTTCAAAATCGAATTAAAATTTGGTTTTGTTCTTCCTATAATCTAAACAAAATTAAACTAAAACTAAACTCCGTGACTCTACATCCCTGGTGGAGAGAATATGCCTTTCATCCGACGCTGAGTTTAATTGAGAAACTGATAAAAATCCGAGGAGGTACCGGGGATCGAACCCGGGCTTGCTGATCGCTAACGACGAGATTGCATTAATTATAGCTTTGTAATTGACTATTCAAATTTCAGCTGTTAAGTTGCCACTATGATTTTAAACTATTTTTACCTCACCTAGCTGCATTTTGAGCTGTTGTTCTCTCTGTTCCCTAGTAGTTACGCCTCTGAATGTAATGTTTCATGATCATTGTTCATTTCTTCAAAGAAATACCTACGGAAATCCGTCTCTTGTAGGAAATTCTTTTGTGTACCTCTCAGAAAAGTTAGCCAGTTCCATTAAGAATGGACATCAAAGTATTTGACGTTAATGGGCTTAGTGATTGTTCATTCTCAACATTCTACTTCCTGGTATGCTGGGTTCACTGTCAACATTCTACTTCCTGCTATGCTGTCTCTGAAAGGTTGAAGGGAACAAATATCAATAGGAGATTATGCAATTTAGACTTTTTTTTTACTCTATAATATGAATAATATGAGTAGTAGGAAATTGTTAAACACCGTGAATTGCAATGTTAGATTTTTAACCAGCTATAATGAACGGTACAGGAATAGCAAAGGAATCTGAGATTTAAATAAAAATAGCTACGACATATCCGTCCCCGTCTTTCTCAGGCCTATAAGAAAATAACACTCCTTCGCCCACAGTGGAGATTCTAAATCGCTCGGCTGATCATAGAATATCGAATATCGGAATAGATGTAAAGCAAACGTTTAAGGAATATGAAACTTCTTTTGTGTTTAAACTTAAAGTACTAGTACTAATGAAATTGAAGTTTTATAAATAATAAAACTGCGACCAGGGACGAATTGAGAATTTTTGACTGGGAGGGGCACAATTCTCATTTTAACTACGCACATTATACCTTAGTACAGGTTCTACTTATAAAGATATAGTCCTGAAATCAGACAAATCTTCAAACGATGTTGTAAAGAAACAAATATAGATTGATAGGCTGGTTTTTACCACATTTACAAACACTAAAACAAATATAAATGAATCATTATTCATTGAAATTTCTATGAATCAGGGCTGGTCATTGTTTATATGTCAGTTTTCTTCAACACTTTCTAAGTGGACCCAAGAGAGTAACTACCGTATCAAATTCTTTAGATAACCAAAATCTTGAAGATATGTTTCGGGGAACCTCCAAAATCCATCATGCCTGTTTAATCAACGCGTTTCATACAGCTTCATTATGGAGTGGAACTTGCTTCTGATAGTGATAATTGCAGTTTTCTTTCGAAAAGGTTCTGTCGTTGAGTAGATTTCCAGATAGTTCGCAACTGAAGCTATATTGAATAGAATCTAATTGTTTTGTCTTCCTCGGACGGAGCATAGGACCTCCTAGTGGAGGTTTCATTTACTGAAGACTAGTTTACTTTCTTGTAGACGACAGAGTGACAGGTTATAAGCCCATCACCTCTTCCATCTAGAGGAGCTAAGGTATTAGTTGGACGTACATATAAATAATTTATAATTAACTTTCTTATGATAAGTAGGCCTGAATAGAGAACAGTTGACAAACTACTCTTGCTCTTTATCATAAGAAAGTGAATTATATCAAATAATACGATTTCAGCTTCGTTGTTGTTCATCCTTTGTTAGAGTATAAGGAAAAAAATATATAATTACCTCAATACCATTCGTTACCCTCACAATATACTACTATGGAATTTATCAATATTATTACATAAGAATTAGTAACACTTTTTGTCGCCTATTTTGCCTTAATTTTAACATCTTTCCTCTTATTTTTTCCGCAGGAAATTGCACCTAAAAATCCCAACCCTGCTCATCACACACACACAAACACATCCACACACATTGAAAAATACACATAACACACCATAACACAACTCAACACAACATGCACACATACTTCATGAATTTCAAGGGAAAATCACGTAAAATCTCCTGAGGAATTTTAATTTTACTTTGGGCTTATCTAAAGCACAGTGTATTATCTTTAAACGCGGTATTTCTTATAGGATTTTATAATCATTCACATGTTTAGGCTTTGAGGAAAAAGTACTGTTTATTTTATTGCTTGAGTGACATGCGGAAGGGAACAAGTTTTACTCACTCACACTACAGAATCTTTAAAACGATAATGTATTGGTTTTCCCTCGCTATGCCTGTCAGAGGAACGGGAGCTCGGTCGCATCGCATCTCGTGCCTTGATTTAGCTATGAAAGTTTTACCAGCCCGGCGTTCCCGCGGCTGACTCTTTGTCTTACTCAGCGGTGCCTGGGGCCTATTCTGCCAAAATTAAGGCTGTTCATTTCCTTCCCAACACAGCTTCCACTATGTGAAACTTCCCAATACTCGTGGTATAAACTGCTAAACTTTCTAAGGAGACAAATTTCACTTCTTTGTTCCTTTATAGTCAAGCAGTATTTTCAAATATCCAGAGCCCTCTACATATTTTAGATATAGGCCTACCTGGATTTCTTCGTTTAAATATTGTAAGGCTTATTACATATTTATGAGAAAATGTGTGAAGTGTAAATAGATAAGCTTACTGTGACTTACCTGAAGGTATAACCAATTTCTTTATTATTTTACTGCCATAACATTTATGTAAACCACTATTTTTTCAAATTCTTCTACCCAAGTACCATTGAGAAAGTCCAAGATTTAACTTTACATGGAAATGGAATTAAATATGTTTAGGATACTCTTTAATTATGTGCCGTCACGATGGCTCATGCTTAGCGCGTGGGCCTGGCTTGCTAGCATTCCCGGGTTCAATCCCCGGGCCTGGCGTTTATTAAACATACGTTTAATGTGTGGTGGACGAAGCCGTGACTTTTGTGGGGTTTTCTCGGGATACTCCCGTTTCCCACTCTCCATTTCATCTTCAAACTCCCCCTCACAATCATCCCGTTTCCTTTGCCGGTTTCCGGTGTCCCCTCGCCCCAGCACCTGCTGTGGGCCTCTCCCATCCTCCCCGTGGCTTGTAGTCCTGAAATTGCTGGCTGGTGTGCTGCCAACCTGGGGGCTCGATAAGAGGTACCGAGGCAGCGGCACATGTGGCATGGTAAATGTATCTGTTGGATGTAGGGGAGTTCCGTGGGGGCTCGCGGTGGGGTCTGTTGTCGAGGGACCGTTGGGCTTGCACATCATTACTTTCCGGAGGTTGGCACAATGGGCCGGAAGGCTGAAGTGCTTAGGGTCGTCCCAACCCGCCTTCCCCCTTAAGGGGCCAAATACATACATACATACGTTTAATGTGTACAAGCAGAAATTCAAGAGTCTATTTCCATATTTACACATTATTTAGGTTGTATGCCCAACATTAACTCACACCTAAACCTTTATTTTACAAATCGTTAAACAAATACGAGAATAAGTCAATAAGTATCAGCATTTTTTGTTTAATCTTTTGTAGGTGGACTCTATCCCTTTGTGCTCACACTTTGACATGTTGTTCATTTATCTCCACTTGTGAAAGTTTGACCTTTATGAATCCACAGTGTGTTGCGCTGTTGCACATTAAACATGGCTGCACCGCTATTCATAACAGGTTTGGCTTTCATGAGTTCTGTGCAAGGTGGGTCCCAAAACAGCTAATATAACAAGCACAATCATGTGTCCATCTGCCAATGCTTACTGGACCGCCATACTAACGAAGGCGAAGCATTTCACTGGAGACGAAACGTGGATCCATCGCTTTGAGCCTGAAAGCAAAGCCTGAAAGGATGGATTGACCGGATTAGTAAATAATAATAATAATGATAATAATAAACCGAATAATGAACACATAGGCTAATAAATGGGCCCTGAGATGTGTGTTTCTTTATGTGCTCACTTACTTCTCGAGGGGAGAGTCTGGGTCAAATTTCATCCTGATGGCGCAGTCGGTTCGATCAAAACTTAATTTTTAATATTGATTAAGTTTATTTGTTGTGCTTTATGCCAGCTAGCATCAATACGCAGCTCTAGGGAGTTGGCTTTATTTTCTCTACTCCCGTTAGCGTCTACCATAAGGAAAGCTGAGCAACAGGCCGGTTTGTAAACTCAGTGCAGGTTCCTGTAACTGCATGGGAGTAATTTTGCGATACTAATTGATTTGAACACTACCCGACAAGACTGAATGAGGTAGGGTATGAATGACGTCAACATTTTCATCTTTGCTCTTCTTTCCGTTGCTCCCATCATGCTTATGTGCTGAGCAGGCAAGCTCCAAACCGGACTGCCCAGAACATGACGATAGCTCCTTTATGCAGTCCTGTACGGTCATGGTATGCAAAAAAGAATTTTAAGAGTAATTTTTAATATTGGGCAAAGAGACTCTTTAAGAGAGGTTTTTAAAACTCAAAATATTTTAACATTAACAAGTATTTTAATATATAGAGCGGCCATGTTTTACAAAAAAACAATAGCAGTTTTATAAGTAACAATGAATTCCATAACCATGACACCAGAGGAAGCAATAATATTCATATCAATAAATACAGAACATTCAAGTACACAAAATCTCCTATGCACACAGTTAGCCTGGTCATTAACAAGTTATTAACTGAAATAATTGAAGTAAATGAGGTCAACTCATTTAAAAGAAAGCTGAAACATCATTTGTGCAGTAAGACATATTATACTTTTAATGATTTTTTGTCATGACTTTTGAATTTCTGTAGTTTTTGTGTTTTATTATTATTGTTTCACTATCATATTTAAGTTACTCTGTATTTTCTACATATTTTATTGTTATTATTCCTTTCTGTGTCCATTGTATTCATTGTCATGTTGTTTTTACAAAGACACTGTGTATTTAGACTATGTCTACTTATACGTTGTATAGCTTATAGATGTAATAAAATAATATAATATAATATAATAATATGGATCACATGCAACATACTCTTGCGATGATGGTGTTGCTAAGTTGTAGCTTTGTGAGCCCATCGATCATTCCTCTTTCGGAACCTCAGTGTTGTCATTATTTAAGCCTGCACATAGTGAGTTTATTTGAGTGTAGAACTCAAAGTTATTATTTTGACTTAATGGTAAAATTCACTTAATGGTAATTCATATAATGATAAAATTCATTTAATTCAATTGTACTTTTCAGAAGAGGGTATTTGGTCAAGTTACTTTGATATTTTTTACTACACATGAGTTCGTACAATTCGGTGAAACTTATGGTACTGGAAGTCAGAATCCATGATTGTATATTTATAATGCATCCCTCTTACATTTTCTTTTTGCTTTAGTGAAAAATAGTGTAATAGCTCAGCTCAGTTTAGGGTGGACTTCAAAAAAAGTAATGGACTACTATCATAATATGCAAATAAGAAAACTATTTGTTACTCATTAATAAGTCACTGACAAATAATTGTTATATACAATAATGATCAAACTCTTTTAACAAATAGGCTTAATGGATTACTTAAATAATAAAATATTTTATTTCATCGAGCTCAACAGTACAACCAAACCTGATTTTAAATACTTTATGGATAAACACCTTTCCGTTGTCAATTTGTTCGCGGGATTAGAATACCGGTACTCTGTATTACGAACTAAATGTGCCTCTCAGAAGCCAACAAGCATAATTCCAAAATTTAAGAGACTTGGGTGAATTTTAACAGTTGAAAATTTTCATTTGCTCTAAACGGGCTTCATTTACTAGTGTACTAGTGGTAATAATTAATTATTATAGTTAATCATTTTAAAAGATGAAACAGATATCTTGGTTAGTATTAGTAAAATAAATATTTCAAAATGGCAAATGGGGATCAAGCCATTACAATCTACAATACAAATAACATCTGGTAAACTGATGTAACAAAGTGCCAGAATGCTTTTGTTTAATCAGTGATAATTGCAATTATGATATGCAGAAAAATGAGTTATTTTTATAATCTATCTCCGAGTTAAGCTCCAGATCGATTCAATAAGCAGGGCTTGCGGAAGAACAAAGATCTAAAGTTTGATACTTAACCTTAATTAATTCTCGTATACACTGATATAAGGAATTCTTAAAATATGTGAACATTTCACAAAATGCACAGGCAAAGAACTCCTCTTAATGTACGTAGACCTAATTATTTCACAGTAATATACCTTCTGTGTATAACACTATTCATGAAGTACTCATTTCACTTTGAACAACGAAATAAACAAACATCTGACTGCATTGGAGTCAAGGCCCTCAATGATTAGCAAAGCGGCATTATAGTAGTCATGATTTCCTATTTAAAAATCATGTGACTTTTAATTAGCCGTTACTCCGGTACCGGTCAACCGATTTGGTCCAAAATAAATAGGCTTCTTGCTACGAACATTAGAAATGCGTATACCAAGTTTCACGAAAATCTGATAAAGCGGATATGAGTTATCGTGCGTACAGACACACGGACGGACAGAAATTTTTCTGTTCCGTACACAGTATCATAAATTACCATACTGGCACTTAATAAACTTATATCTATCTTTCATTTATTGTTTAAATAACGAGTCTATGTAAATTCCCGTTATTTTCATTTTGTTTTGAGGATTAGACGGCGTTTTATATCATCCCTAAGGGAGTATGGTGGCATTACACTAAATGCCTACCTGACCGACTAATAATGAAACCTCCTCTTTCGTGTGACGTCACATCCATTCGCTAATGGACCGACAAACCACATTCTCAAATATACATACGCTTGCACAGTATCGATTCATGTTGAGAAGTTGACACAGAAAGAGTAACTACGGCTCCACATTTTCGTTTCAACAGCTACATCCTGTTCTTATGAAACCCCCTCTTTAGCTCCATTATTTGCATTATTAAAGAAGATAGACGTTACGAAGGCAGTCTTACAATATATACGTACACCACCTGCGTGCTGTAGAAGTTGGCGTTCCTGATTGTAAAGCCAAACGCCCGGAGTTTTCTGGGGGAGGCCTGGAACAGAGTTAACTCAGCCTCTTGAGGACCATATTGAGGAGCTACTTCATAAGAAGTCCCTCATGGAAGTGCACGGAATAGATATATTTATGCAAACTAAAAATTGTAGGACTGCAGTGTATCCCTTGGGAGACAAAAACTGATTTATTGCGTAACAACAAATGAAATATTCGGTTCTATGACAACAGTGCAAGGGACGCACAGGTTTAGTCAAAGATTACCGTTGATTTTTATAAATATTTTATTACCAATAACCTATACTATAGTCTTTGCTGAAAGCAAATTTTATAGCCTTCGAAGAGAAAAATAATGTATAAAATATATTTCAAACGTAAATATAACGTTTGAAATATATTTGACAACTTCATATTATGAAGATATTGAAAGCTGATAATAATAATAATAATAATAATAATAATAATAATAATAATAATAATAATAATAATAATAATGTCCCGTTCGTGGTTCAAATCCCGGAGCCGACCAATTTGACATATTAAAATTTATTTTTATTTTTATGTGAGTGTGCGATTGTCAAGATATCACAGCTCTGTAGTTCTGTTGATGCTGGACAATTTTAATCTGATTAAAAAAAAAATTTCTGCACATCATAATTGCAATTATAATTGATTAAACAAAAGCATTCTGGCGCATTGTTACATCAGTTTACCTGATTTTATTTCTTTATGAAATAGCTTCTCAGTTGTCTTCATGGGGCTAAGTGAACCCTAACTCGTAAAAATTTGAGATACCGGGATCGAATCTTGACAATGAAGGTGACTGCCTAAATATCTGTATTATATTTTGCGATGTTTGTAGCCCCTGAACATATTGATTGGCTCTCGAGCACATCCAACCAGCGGCCGAGCTGTCATAAACATTTGTATCCGTAACGAAGGTAAACAAGATAAGTTAAGATGTATGATTTATTGAAACTTTAAATATCAAGCTGGTACTTTACACAACAACTATTTTTGAAGTAAA
Organism: Ectobius pallidus; assembly: GCA_964059195.1. Classification (NCBI taxonomy): domain Eukaryota; kingdom Metazoa; phylum Arthropoda; class Insecta; order Blattodea; family Ectobiidae; genus Ectobius; species Ectobius pallidus. The sequence goes on along the minus strand of CAXKWD010000003.1, from coordinate 108,280,970 downwards.
ACTTCTTTAGGCGCGCTAGGAGTAAATCGAGAGCTAGCCCAAAGTTGCGTTACGCTCTAGCGTTACGATAAAATCGTCACGAAAGTAGTGTTATTAAAGAAGGGCGAACCGTGCAGAAAACGTACAGAGCAATGACTTCATACCTACATTTCATTCAGTAATCTGTGCACTTATTATACATTATTTTGTCTACCTACGACTAAAAGGTAGGCTAATTTGTAAAATATTTTTGAAGTGAAACTTCTTTAGGCGCGTCAGCTTTTCATAAATTGCAGGAATTACATAATTTTATTTTTAACTAGCTGAAAAGGCCCGGCGTCGCCCGGGCTTTGTATTTTTTAATTTGAAATTAACTTAAGGAGGACTTTCGATTTTGAAACTCTAGGTCCTTATATAATATGTATGTAAAACTTGAAATGAAGAAAAAGATTTATCACACTCAAACTATTCCCTCAGAAAACACTAGATATAGCTTTTTATGGCTCATAGAGGATGTCGAATGCTGCATTCCGTTGCTTCTACACATCATGACTGGGAGGGGTTGAAATAAGAAGAAACATAAATTACATAAGATTGTATTGACTTGACGGAAAATTTTATTTCTCATTCTGATGTTACCATACAACCGTTTCGGAGCTGAAATAAAAGAGAAATGCAGTATCACTTTCATACTTTCCTCCCCTAAAACCCGGGACATAATATACTGCGAGCATAGGACTCAAAATGTTCCATCCCATGCTTAGGGCCTATGAAAAACATCCCTATTACTCAACTAATACAAAGCCTACAGCTATGGATAACGTATCAGAGGAAATTATTATTTATACCTACTTCTAATATAGCATACTCACACACTTAAGTTGTCCCTGCAATACGACCTCTTATTCTACATCAAAATGTGAAGTGAGAAAATATTTCTTATGTCGAGAGTAGAGAAAGTTATGTGACTGCATCACACTGTGCTGTATTATCGTGGATTTCATTTTTCAGTAATTATTTTCGCCAATATATTACATCGATGGAATCATAATTCGTTAAAGTCCAGTATTATATAGTTGCCAAAGCCCTATGTGATCACAGTAAACAATACATTGTTGTCATGTGAACTGAACAGCATTTCATTTTTTTCAGTATAATATTCTCAGAAATTATATAATTTTCAAGGGAAGGACTGATTTGTTTCAATTTTAATGTTGACCGCGTTACTTCCCGGGCTTAACTGGGTATGTGTGCAAACTTTCGTACAAATTGGTCAAGAAATGTATATTTGTATAAGGAACATACATACCCACATACCCACATATCCACATATCCGCAAACCCACATATCCACATGTCCGCATATCCACATACCCACACACATTCGATTTTATTTCGATTTTATAGTCCTATATTAGATTACAGTAAATTACATCTTTCTCACTTTACATTCTGAATAAGAGGCCGTATTGCAGAGAGCACCTCTTCAGTTGTATCAACCTGACGCAAAACTTTATTGTTCACTTGGCAAGGCCGAACTTCTACAAATAGTGGGTGACTTATGACTACCCTTCAGAGAATTAAAAAAAAAATGTGTCAAATAAAAGTATAAGTATCCAATATACAAAACTTAAACAAAATCGTTAGATTAATAATGGTTTCACGGGCTATAAGATTTCCCTTAGGAAGGCCTCAGAGATGTCAGCGACCGAAAGCTTGGCTTATAGCCGTGAAACAATTATTAATAATCAGCGCTGAGAAAGCCTCAAGTTTTAGGCCTACGTAAATTCGTTAGAGTCGCTTTCGAGAAAATTCCGAAGAACGAATTTTCTTCATCTAACGTCTCCTTAAAAATAAGTAAAAGTCGACGCCAATCTTCATGTCACATCCCCAGAAGATACTTAATCCAAATACAAATTTTGTTTTTATACGATTTTCCCTTCTGGAGCTAGGCTGTTCACAGACGCACAGACATAGGCTATACACATGACTTTTCCCCTGAAAATAGTATATTTTGAATCAGGGGACCCCAAAGCATGAATTTATGTTAAAAACTCAACTTCGACTAACGGGGTCGAACACAATACATCTTCTACGCATAGTACCTATGGTACGGGCAGAGGAAGGATTATGTTGTTATTGTTCTGTCTTATTTTACTGTATTGTACTTGTACCGTCGGATTAGGGGTAGGAAGTATTATATATCTCTAAATACATTTTCGTTTAAATAATCACCCAAAAGTCGAATGTAGAAGCGTCCAACAATCTTTTCAACAATTGGCCATCAGCCAATCGTTTTAACAATCGTCCTACAATTGTTTTCACAATCGTCCAACAATAGTTTAAACAATCGTCTAACAATCGTGTCATCAATCATCCAACAATTTTTTCAATAGTCCAACGATCGTTTTAACAATCGTACAGCAATCGATTTAACAATCGTTTCATCATGGAGTCAACAATCATTCAATAATCGTCTAACAATCAATTCAGCGGTCAATAACCATTTTAACAATTGCCCAACAATCGTTTCAACAATCGTCCAACATTTTCAACAATAAACCAACAATCGTTCAGCAATCGCTTCAACAATCTCCCAACAACCGTTTTAACAGTCGTACAACAACCGTATCAACAATCGTCTGAAAATTGATTTAACAATTGTTTCAAGAATCGTCTAACAATCGTCTCAACATGTGTTGTTGGTTTTAACATTCGTCCAACTATTGTTTACATAATCGTTTCAACAATAAACCAAGAATCATTTCTACCATAATCCCACAATCGATTCAGAAATCAACAACAACCATTTCAACAAACATCCAACAATCTATTAATCAAGTGTTTAATAATCGTTCAACAATCGTCCAAAAATCGATTCAGTAATCGTTTTAACAATTGCCCAACAATCGATTTAACAATCATCATTAATCGATTCAGCAATTGGCCAACAATCCTTTTTAAGTTCAAAAATCTTCCAATGTTAAAAAAATCACCCAACAAACGTTTCAACAATCGTCCAACAATCGCTTCAGCAGTCTTCAAACAATCATTTCAACAATCGTCTTAATAAACGACCAAAAATCGTTGAACATCGTTGCAACAATTGGCTAACATTCGTTTCAGAAATAGTATTAACGATTTTTAAACAATAGTCCAATCGTTTCAACTATCGTCCATCAGTCACTCCAGTAATTTTTCTAACAATCGTTTAAAAATCGCCCAAAAATCGTTACAAATATCGCGCAAAATTCGTTCAAAAATTGTTTCAACAATCATCAAACAATCGTTTCAACAATCGTTTTAACCATTGTCCAAAAATCGTTTTAAAAATCTCCCAAAATTCGTTAAAAATGCTCCAACAATCGTCCAACAGTTATCTCAACAATGGTGCAACACCCGTTTCAACAATCGTCCAATAATCGTTTCAACAATCGTCCAAGAATCGTAATTATTCTCCAGCAATTGTTTCATAAATCATCCAGCATTGGTTTTGAGAATCGTCCAATAATTGCTTCAACTATTGACCAACAATCATTTCAAAATTAGTCCAAAAATAACTCAGCAGTTGATTCAACAATCATCCAAAGTTCGTTTTAACAAGCGTCCAACAATTATCAAACAATCGTTGAAACAATCGTCGTGCAATCGTTTGATCAATCAACTAACAGTCGTTTTAATGATCTTTCAACAATCGACCAAGAGTCGTTTTAACAATCGTCCAACAATCGTATCAACAACTGTCCCACAATAGTTTTAACAATAATCGTCCGCCAATCGTTTTACCAATCATCCATAATCGTTTTAACAATGTCCATTAATAATCGTTTCAACAATCATCCATCATCCAACAATGTGCAACAATATGATCGTTAATTCGCCAACAATCGTTTTAGTAAGTGCCCAATAATCGTTTCCTCAATTCTCCAACAACATTTTCAGTAATCATCCAACGATCGTTTTACAACCGTTTCAACAATTGTCCAACTATAATTTCAAAAATCATCAGCAATCGTTTTAATAATCGTCCAATAATCGTTCAACAATCGTCGAACTATCATTTCAACAACTGTCTAACCATCATCAAAAAATCGTTTCAACAATCATCCAACAATCGTTTCAGCAATCGTTTTAACAATCGTGCAACTACCGTTTCAACAATCGTCTAACAATCTTATCAATAATCTTTCCAACAATCTTCAAAACATAATTCCAACGATCATTTTATCAATCGTCCAACAATCGTTTTATCAATCGTCCAACAATAGTTTACAATCATTTCTACAATCGTCTAACAATCTTTAAAACAATCTTCTAGCAATCGTTACATCAACCATCCAACAATCGTTTTAAGAATGACCCAACTATCGTCCAATAATAGTTTTAACAATCCTTGAATAATATAATTAACAATTACCCAACAATCGTTTGGACACTTGACCAACAATCGTTTCCACAACCTTTTCAATAAAAATTGAAAGAACCATAATTGGTTAAAAAATCGTCCAACAATAGTTTCAACAATCATTATTTATTTATTTATTTATTTAACCTGGCGGAGTTAAGGCCACAATGCCTTCTCTACCACTCAGCCAGGGCAAAACCATTAGAATTACAGTTGACAGTAGTGCCGAATTTATTTGTTTCGCATTAATAAAATAAAGCATAGTGCACTTATAAAAATATGAGATACCTATTCCTGTCATAAGTCTGTATTTAAAATGTGCCAAGCTAACATCTGCTTGTATACTACGTTTGACTATCAATATCCATGCATGTAATTCTTACTTATATTTAGTCTTCTTTGAATTCTGTACTTCATATACAGTATTTCTTTGGTTAGTTATTTTAACGCTTAATTCCCTCAACATAAACCGGCAGTGAAATAATTTATTCATAAATTGGTTTTCTTACAGTTGGAAAATTTGGTAACAAAAAAAAGAAATACATGAAGAACGAAACGTAATGTTTGTATATAATTCACAGTTTTTGTTCTACAACACTATAATGAGCAGATTTACATTTTAACACTGGTTATTATCGAACACGGAACGATCTTGAAACCTTGAGAACAACAAATAAACCTGCGTAATAAACAACTTGAATTTGAAATAAAATCAATTATGTTCGTGTTAATTTAAATATTATTCTAAATTGAGTTCATTTCGTGTCATATTAATGTGCGTTGTTTGACGTTAAAGTTCAAGAGCCAGCCAGCATCTTTATTCTTTGGTTGTTTTATACATGCAGAGATCAAGCTTGCGCTTTTGATTCCTATATATGAGTATGGTAACAGTGATTTTTCAGTTTCTTTTAGAGATGTTTCATTGAGTTATAAAATGCGTTGATGGATAAGATGTGGCTGGATTTTGTACACTGGAAATATAATAATTAAGAAAGAGTTCTCATGAAAGCATTTGTATGTCCAATGATAGACTGTAACAACTTTGTAATTTTTTTTATCACATATTCCACTGAGTCTATATGCAGAATTTCATGTAGAAAATTATTCGTTATTCTGTAATCAGTGCCTGTGATGGCTCTTAACACTGATCGTTGAAATCCCTTTTAGCGGCTATATGAGGTCTTGTTTGCTGATGACTAGGATGGATCATATAGAAGTTTCAATGTCATTAGCATGATATGTACAAGTACATTCTAGATGTAATAAATCGCTTAGGTGATGTATTTTGTGTGGAATGGTCCTTTTAATAATTATTGCAGTTTCATCTCCTGGTGAAACTTTTCTATCATATTTATGCACTACATAGTTCGGTACATTAACTGTGTCGCTGTATAATAGATAAGTTACATTAACTCAAGCAATATCTACAGCATTGTCACGCAGATATTGTTTAAATTCAAGACGTTGATTTTTGAGTTCATTGGCATTATGATTTTATGCTGTTAGTTGAAATTTAAAAATGGATTTAAGGTGCGGCTCCATTTGATGAGAAAAGAGCTATTACGCCTTCAATAAAAACCATTATTTTTGTAAAGTAGTCAGTACTTTGCATTAACTTTTGGTGTGTGTTTTTGATTGTGTGGATCATTCCTCTAAAAATTGTTGCCTGGAAGAATTGTAATATTGACTTCACATATTCTATTATTGATGTTTGAATGGAGTCATTTTGGCGATTTGTTGTTATAGTAGCGTAAGTTCTTCTAGGCAAAGAAGGAAATTCATTATTACTATTCAAGTTTATAATTGGAGACCTTTGTGTACTGCTCTCTATTGAAAAGTACGATAACTACTAACAGCTATTGTCCGAGGTTAAGAGAGTAGTTTGCTTCAATTACGAGATATTCTAGAAAAGCCAAGAAAGTTATAATAGCTATTTATGGTCGAAAAAAACAGTCGTATGCAACATGCTTAGAATGATAACAAAGGTTTGCTCTTTATAGGCTCGTTGCATAATGAATTATTTTCTGTATTTAGTCGCGGTACATCTCATTTCGTAAATAGTTGTTGTTACCCTATTTTTTGATGTCGGGTCAATCCATATCAAATCAACTAATTTAATTTAAATAGGTCGCTGACAAAATTTATTTATTTATTATTTTTTATGTATGTTTGTACTATATCCAGAGAGTTGAAAACAGGTATTCATTAATTTTTTAGAAGTTCAGTTTCGTTTTGAGCGGCCATTTTGTATTGGTGTGTCTGCCTATTTTGCATTTTACAGAGGTTTGCGTTAAACTCTGTAGCTTTGTTTGTTTTTTAAGACATTTAGTTCAAACAAAAACCTTGTTAAAGAGCAAAAATTTACAATATTTCCTGTCCAGTAGATATAGGCCTACTTAGTGGTAAATAAACGAAAGAAATAGGTAAATAATAACGTTTTCAAAATAAAAACCTTCCCTTTTAATATTAAACATTTTTTCCTGGATATAGCGTTTATAGTATACTACTTTCCTAAATAGTTTCAGGGCTGAGAGTTACATTCTTTTTTTTTAATGAATATTCAAATGTTGCGATTTTTTCTAAAATCAGGTATTTTCTAACTGAAATATCTCAGGAGGGCCACGCTTTAAAAATACAAAATTTTCAGAAACCATTCTTTTATTGTTTTGTAATAAGGGGTTAAAATTTCTTCATTGAGACTTTGTTAGTTTTTAGTTAAAGAATTCTTAATATAGCTAAAATTTAAGAAAGTGCTATTCAAGTGCAGATATTACATTGCTTGTAGTAAAAATCTAAATAACACATAAGTAATGTTAAACAACTTTTGTTAACTTTTTTACCTGTGTGTTCCGTTTATTTACAAATAAGTAGGCCTATATATACTGGACAAGAAATATTGTAAATTTCATGTTCTTTAACATTTTTTAAATTTTTAAATTTTTTATTTAACAAAAGGTCCCATTGCTCACATTAAGAGACAGTATTACAAAGGATGACAAACTTCAAAGTTATTATAGTAAAATTGTTACAATAGTTTACACAAATCCAGTAATTATAATAGAAATATTGTTCACTTAATCATTTAATAGAAAAATCTTCAACTTTTTTTGAAATTATTTAAGTTTTTTACAGATCTTATTTCCAGTGGAATTTCATTAAAAAGATTTGCAAGATAATATTTCAATACCCTTAGTCCAAACGTAACCAATTGAGAATGCGTGACGAAAATATTTGATTTGTTTCTCGTGCCATAAGAATGCACATTTTCAAGAAAACGCAATACAATGTTATTATGAACATGTCTGTTTACTACTTTATATATAAAGATTGCAGCACTATACTTTATGATTAATTCTAATGGAAGAATTCCTGATTGCTCATATAATACTTTGACTGGTGTTAAGTAATGAAAGCCTAAAAGATTTCTTACAGCCCTATTTTGAAGAATTTTTATCTTATGCAAATATCTCTTTTTTTCAACGTCCCCATACAAATACCATATACAATATGTAAGAGTGAACAAGGGAATAATAAAGAGATCTCATACTAGAATGTGATAAATTTAGACTTCGGATTTTAGGTGAAAACCTATTTTAATCCTCAAGTGATAGATGGACGAAAACTTGTATATGCATGTTTCATAAGTGACTATGCCTAAAACTGATACTTTTATACGACCTAAAACAGCCTATTTTTACGTTAGAGCCTAATATTGCCTTTTTGCTTGTTTTTTCGTCTAAAGTCCAAAATAAGTCATTTTTTGTTATAAATTCTAGCATTTATTTTCAGTTCGTACTAAATTTTTAGCTCGGAATGTGCAGTACATGACACATTTGTGACGTGGTTAGGCCTAAATAGTAAGAAATGTTTCGTCTTCAATAGAAAAATTCCTTGAAATTTCCAAGAAAATGTAGGGGTTTTCTCCCGACTTACACATCCAGTAACAAAACAAAACAAAAACAAAAAAAATCCTCTGAATCACTGAGGGATACAAGGGGTTGAATATGCTATCGTGCGTAGATTCTGGGCGCAGGAATTAGGTTTTCACTGTTACGGTAGGAATACAGGCCCTAGTAATAGGTCTATATAATTCTGTGTACCATAGGCCTATATCTGTGTTTTACAGGCCCTAGTAATACAGTAATAGGAATACAGGCACTAGTAATAGGTCTATATAATTCTGTGTACCATAGGCCTATATCTGTGTTTTATCAAGATTATTGATTAATGTTGACTTCAATAAATAATATATTATGCATTGCAACTGAGATATTTCAGAAAATTGGCAACTTAACGATTTTATAAGAGACTATTTTACGATTTTTAGAACCTATTTTCCAATTTTTAGAGCCTATTTTAGGTGCCTAAAACAGCATTTTTAGCGACCTAAAAGTCCGAAGTCTAGTGATAATATTCCACCCAGTCGTCGTAATACTCCAATTATCGGCGCAATTTTACTACAAAGGCTTAAAATATGCATATCCCAGTTTAAATGTTCATCCATTATTAAACCTAAATACTTTGCATTTGATACCTGCTGTATAGGTACATCATTTATTGTAATTGCAAAATTAATGTTTAGAATGACTGAAGGTTTATGAAATATCATAAATACTGTCTTTCGAGCATTTAGTGACAATTTATTGGACGCTAACCATTTTTCTAAGATTTTGAGGTCTTCTTGCATATTATTCATTACGGCATCAATAGTATCGTCAACATAAAATATGGTTGTATCATCTGCAAACATTGTGACTGTACCATTCAGATTTATTTTGCTCACGTCATTAATATAAATTAAGAAAAGCAATGGTCCTAAAACAGATCCTTGTGGAACTCCATAATTTATTGGAATAGAATCACTGTCAAAACCATTCACAGTAACATACTGTGTTCTATCACTCATATAACTTTGGAACCAATTTAATGCTAAACCTCTAATACCAACTGCTTCTAGTTTTTCCAGTAGAATTGAATGATTAACTGTGTCAAAAGCTTTTCTTCTTTTTGTATGAACCAAATATCTTAACAAACAAAGAAGCTACAGAGTTTAACGGAAACCTCTGTAAAATGCAAAATAGCCTGACGCAACAATACAAAATGGCCGCTCAAAAAGAAACTGAACATCTAAAAAATTGATGAATACCTGTTTTCAACTCTCTGAATATGGTACAAACTTAGATAAAAAAAAAAAAATTGTAGCGACCAACATTAGTTAATTTGAAATTGATTGACCCTGTACTGAGTCATTGCATCACATTTTGTAGATGTCGGTTAAACGATTTAATATGATGGCGTTTTGACTGATTTGTAATTTCAGGGATGAATGGAGCTTAAATCGATGTTATCGCTTTTCGCCATTAAAATGTAACGTCAGTTCAATAATATTCGGTGTTTCTCTAATATTATGCAACATTTTGCATATTAAGTTCTGTATAAAATGCATATTATCGTTTCAATTACTCATGTGGTTGAATATTTACAATTTAAATTGCACATTGGATTAACTATTCAAGGACTAATTAGCCTATGGGAGTCTTGGATGGACAATAATGTGTTTACGTTAATTAAGTTGAGATTGAACTAATATATTACAATGATTTAGTGCTGAGCACGAATAAGATATGCTTCGTATGTGAATGGGTGGTTAGTGGGATGCCACAGGTGCCGAGTGCGACAATGCCCTACAACATGACATCATAACAATTAACTGATCTAGTTAGTGATGTAAACTAGAGCTGTGATGGATCACTGTGGAAACATATCTAGATCGAGCTAGACGAGTAATACATTGTGTGGTGAGTCTCAATGATAACATTGCATACATGTATTTAATCACACACTGTTGCCAAGTGTATCAGTAGGCCTATGCTTATTGCGAAAATTTAATGAAAGTGAGCAAGAAACAGGACTTGAGTTGTAGATACTTTAGGGAAGATACTGATAAACACTGGAATAAAATAAAAGTTTCTAAGCGTAATAAGTAGACTTCCGATTTTAGGTAAAATGACTTTTTAATCCTGGAAAGATATGAACACAAACACTTGTATGTATGCGTTTCATAGGTGACAGGGCCTGAAACTGATACTTTAGAGGACTTAAAACGGCCTATTTTTATTGGTATATCTAAAGAGCAACAATGTCTTGTCTATGCAAATAATTCCTTGGCTTTAATAGTTTCTTACACTAATATTGCCACAAGAATATTCCATCAGAATCCAACGCATGAAAAAATTATTCAATGGATGTGGAGTGCTCACTTTCAGCCTATAAATTAGTGTTGAGTAATAGACGACATAACTTTTCACTAGAAAATCTAGAAAAACTTTTGGTAGTTTATTTTGACGCCAATGATAGACAAGAATTGGAAGAAATTAATATTGTTGTTTAGCGCCTATTAGGCCAAGTCTACTTGATGTTAATGTACAGGTAGGGGGAAAAAAAGCGGACCAACTAAAATATCTAAGTTGCCGATATGGGCCACTGCGCATGCCTAGCGGCATTCACAGGATAGCAAGCAGGGAATGTATTGAAATTTGTTCTAGTGTCTATAAATTGCTTGAATTGAGAAATAATTTCACGTAACTTGCACTGCTTGTGAAAACAAACGTTTCCGTTACAACTCTTACATTTATTTACGTATCATGAGGCTCTGAAATCAGCTACATGAGTAGGTCTGCTTTCTTTCCCTGCCTGTACATATATGTACCAGTACTATATGAAATTTTCATGTAAATTAGTGTACTATATATCAGTGATAATAATAGGCCTCTATATTTCCGTGCACTATATGTCTGTGTTCATCATGATCCTTGATGTAATTGATTCTGTAATTGATATATTTAAGAAAATCGGCTACTTAAATGGAATTAACGTTTTTATAAGAGAACCTATTTTTCAGTTTTCAGAGCCTATTTCATAATCATTTAGAGCCTATTTTAGAAATCTAAAATTGCATTTTAGTAAGCTAAAAGTCCGAAGTCTAAACTGATAAGTCATTCCGAACTTCTTTTTTTTTGTCTGTTTATCTTTCCTCTAGTTCTCGTGATGTCTACCTCTCTTTCTTCTCTCTCTCTCTCTTCCTTATCCTCTCTCTTTCTTTCTGTCGATGTGGGTCATGCAATCAGTATGACACTAGTGTCTGTGCTAAAAGTCGCGAGTTCCAACCTGGCCAAGGTCGATGGCATTTATGTTTGCATAAAATGTCACAGACCCCTGTCTGTAAATTTACCAGCATACAAAAACTCTAGCAGGACAAAATTCCGGAGTACCGTTCACGGTCACAAGTCTAAGTTGCAATGTACCTCCGCCCCCGTTGTAGAATAATCATAATATCAACCATCGCTCCCTCTCACTCTCCCTTAACTCAAAAACAAAATTCCAGAAATTACAGTCTTCAAGGAACACGATTTATTTCCCAAAAATTAAATTAAGCAAGACTTACTATTCTTCTTTAAGGTTGAATTCAAGATGTCGTATGTAAATTCCTCCCATTATGAGTCGTAATAATATCTACCCACACAGGATTGACTTATAAGTGTTTCTGTGTTATGTACAAACGTCCAGTTTAAGAACCTGCCGTTTACAATGTTTACAACGGCCGGGATTATGACATACTGAAAGGAAATGGAACTTGGATATTTTTCTCTGAAAGACAGGTCAGCAAATGATGGTTCTTTCTGTTACAAAATATCCTGGAAGTAAGATACTTCCTCATTCATATCTTCGGGTCGGAAGTGGGTATAAGTGCACTTGAACTAAGTTTTCGATTTTCATGAAAACCAATTTTTTTATCGATGTGAAAAACCACTCTAATCGTTCAGGAATTTTCACAGAATTTTTTGACACGTCACACACCTTTGTACTTGCCACGAAGGCTTCAAAAATCAGTAATTAAAGTCGTGATTTTCCCCATATAAAATCATAGTATTCTCTACCACGGCTATTTGATGATTAAACCCACATCTGACTTTGGAGCAGTACCAACCTGACAGCTAGTATCACACTGCATTTACACAAGTTAGAATGGAAGCTTTCGTTTCGTATAATTCCCGGTCGGGAAAACAATAGGAACTTCCTCAATGACAAGTTATATTAAAATAAGAGCGCTGGGGTTACGCAAATTCGAACGGAAGCTTAATTTTATGTAATACATGGAGAGAAACCATGTTCGGGTGTTTTATGTAATAACTCATATTTCCTTCGTGTTTTAATGAAGTAGAATAAGGAAACTTTTTCAAATATTAATTCGTGATCAATTAACATTAAAGTGTCCCCCCGCCTTGTGTTAGTCGGTAGCACGCTTGCCTTCCACCCGGCGGCCCGGGTTCGATTCAGCAGTGAAAAATCTCTTTCCCGGGTTCGTGACTGGGTGCTTGTGTTGTACTTAGGTTTAAATGTGAGGTAGGGGACTGGCGCACCCCGGAAATAAATTCGCCGCAGATATCCCCTTAAAGGATCTCCAGGAGACGTTTGCGCGATCCGGTAGGGCTACTACTACCACTATTAAACTAAGACAAATTCGAATTGAAGCTTGATATTAGAAAAAGCATTGTTTAATTGCTGTTTTGCTTCATGTTTCATGAAGAGTTAACAGAGAAACATTTTAAATATTACTCAATTTCTTTCTTCACATTGTTGTTGTTATTATTATTATTATTATTATTATTATTGTTGTTGTTGTTGTTGTTTTCTAAAATACTTGTCTTCAACATTGTCCTTTCATAAAAAAATAATAATCGTAATTTGGTATGAAACATTCTTCCATCCATTCATTTATCCATCCGTTCATCCATTAATTCATCCGTACATTCATTCATCCATTCAACCATAAATAAATATTTAAATTCATCCATCCATCCAGTTACTAGTTAATAAATTATTTCCACCATCCATTCATAGACTGATGGATGGATGAATCTATGGGTGTATTGTTGAATTATTTAATGAAAAGGATGAGTGGGTGGATAAATGGATGCATGGATTTATTAATGGATAGCTGAATGTTTGGATCGATGGGTGGATGAAATAGTTAAATGAATTATTTATATAATAAATTAATTAATGGACGGATGAATGTTTGGTTATAGGGGTGGTTGGCTTGATTGATAGATGAATGGCTGGTTGGATGGTTCATTCATCCATCAAATCCGTATGTTAATTAAATTTTGCATTAATCTATTCATCCATCCATTGATTAGTTCATTGATTAACCAATCCACCCATCCATTAATTGATCAATTAATTCATCCGTGAATCCACCCATCCATTCATCCTTTCGTCCATCCATCAATATATTTACTAAATAATTAATAACAGTCCATCCATTCATCCCCTAATTAATCCAACAAACCTACCACCCATCCATCCATCAATTCAGACATCAATAAATCTATCCATCCATCGAATTATCCATTCATCCATAAATTATTTTTCCAACCATCCAATTATTAACAATGAGATAATTAATTTTCATTTTTAACTAAAATTATTAATCCATCCATTGTCTATTAATTCATCCACCCAACCATTCATCCACCCATCTGTTCAATCATCCATACATCCATCCAGTCATTCGTCCCTTAATTAATTCATGTATTCCACCATTTAATTATCCATACATTCATTCATTCATTCATCCACCCATCTATCCACTCATGCATCCATCAATAAATTCATTCATTCATCGATCCAACCAACCATTAATCAATCCATTCATTCATTAATTTATTTATTAATTAGCCCACCTACCCATTCATCCATCCATTATTAATTCATTCATCCATAAATATATCCATTCATTCATCCGAAATTATTTATTTCACCCACCTAACCCACCATCCATCAAATGCTTTATGGATATATAAATAAATGGATGGACGGTTGAATTAATATACTAATTGGATGGATAAATGTATGCATTAATTGATTCATCAATGGATGGGAGGATGAATTAATTAATTATGTACCTAATTCATTAATTGATAGATGAAGGGTGGATTGCTTGGTGAATGAATTAGTTAAATAATGGATCGATGAATGACTTCTGTAATAAGTGGATGGATCAATTAATAATTAATGGATGGTTGGTTAGATAACTGGATTGATTGATGGACGAATGGATGGTAGGATGAATGAAAAATGAATGGATGTATAAATGGATGGATTGATACATGGCTGAATGAATTATTGGGTGGGCAGATAATAGTTTTCATTAATTTCATAATTATTAAACGTATAAATAATATAACAGTAAAAATCTGGGTTGACATGTAATACATGTTTTCTATATTAGTCGATCGTCCTGAACGCGAATTTCCAATAAATATATTCCGATTTAAAATTAATGTTAAGCAATTTTCTGAGTAATAATATTAACAATATAAGAAATATAAATTACATGGCAATAAAAATGTTATTGTAGATGATATACATGTTTTTGCATGTATTTCACCACTTCTGAACGCGTATATGACAATAATAATAATAAGTTCCTTCCGCACTTCGAGAAAATACTGATTTTCCATTAATATCACACACTTTTCGCAGAAAAAGTAGGAAGTATTTAAATAAAAATTCATTACATAGAATAATTTTTTTCCCGACCTAAGTTATATGTATTATCTATAATTTGACCATTATGAACACGAATATAATATTATAATAATAACCAGTTCCTTCCGCACTTCTTGAAAATACCGATTTTCCATTAGTGTCAGACAGTTAACGCAGAAATAGTAGGACCGTTTCAAAACAAAAATTCATTACATGGAGGGAAATTTTTTTCCGACCTAAGTTACATGCGTTATCTATAATTCGACCCTTCTAAACACGAATATAACAATAATATAAACCAGTTCTTTCCGCACTTCGAGAAAAAACCAATTTTCCATTAGTGTCACACAGTTTACCGACAGTTTCGAAACAAAAATTCATTACATGGAAGGAAAATTTTTTCCCGACCTAAGTTATATGTCTTATCTATAATTAGACCCTTATGAACACGAATATAACAATAATAATAACCAGTTCCTTCCGCACTTCTTGAAAATACCGATTTTCCATTAGTGTCACACAATTAACGCAGAAAAAGTAGGACCGTTTCAAAACAAAAATTCATTACATGGAAGGAAAATTTTTTCCCGACCTAAGTTATATGTCTTATCTATAATTTGAACATTATGAACACGAATATAATTATAATAATAACCAGTTCCTTCCGCACTTCTTGAAAATACCGATTTTCCAATAGTGTCACACAGTTTACGCAAACAAAGTAGGAAAGTGAGTGAAGTTTTCTCGGGCAGTCAGCCAGGTGGTTTCGTCAATTAAACCCGACGTTTCGGAGGCCAACGCTGCCTCCATCTGCCTTCACTTCAACGCCTTTGAAGATGGAGGCAGCGTTGGCCTCCGAAACGTCGGGTTTAATTGACGAAACCACCTGGCTGACTGCCCGAGAAAACTTCACTCAGCTTCTGCGCCAGGAAAACCTCAGATCCTACAAAGTAGGAAAGTTTCACACAAAAATTCATTACATGGAGGAAATTTTTTTTCCGACTTGTATTAAATGAGTTATTTATAATTAGACCCTTCTGACCACGAAAATCACAATAATAATAAGCAGTTTCTACCGCACTTCGAGAAAATACCGATTTTTCATTAGTGCCACACATTTCTCGCAGGAAAAGAGGGAACTATTCAAAGAAAAATTCATTCTGTGTAAAATAATTTTTTTTCCAACATGAAATACGTGTGTTATCTATAATACGACCCTTCTGAACACGAATATAACAATAATAATAAGCAGTTTCTACCGCACTTCGAGAAATTCCGATTTTTCAATAGTGTCACACAATTCTCGCAGGAAAAGAGGGAACTTATTCAAAGAAAAATTCATTCTGTGTAGGATAAATTTTTTTCCAACTTGAAATACGTGTTTTATCTATAATACGACCCTTCTGAACACGAATATAACAATAATAATAAGCAGTTTCTACCGCACTTCGAGAAAATACCGATTTTTCATTAGTGCCACACATTTCTCGCAGGAAAAGAGGGGAACTATTCAAAGAAAAATTCATTCTGTGTAGGATAAATTTTTTTCCAACTTCAAATACGTGTTTTATCTATAATTCATCCCTTCTGAACACGAATATAACAATAATAATAAGCAGTTTCTTCCGCACTTCGAGAAAATGCCGATTTTCCAATAGTGTCACACATTTCTCGCAGGAAAAGAGGGAACTATTCAAAGAAAAATTCATTCTGTGTAAAATAAATTTTTTTCCAACTTGAAATACGTGTGTTATCTATAATACGACCCTTCTGAACACGAATATAAAAATAATAATAAGCAGTTTCTACCGCACTTCGAGAAAT
The DNA here is from genome assembly GCA_964059195.1 of Ectobius pallidus. Taxonomy (NCBI): domain Eukaryota; kingdom Metazoa; phylum Arthropoda; class Insecta; order Blattodea; family Ectobiidae; genus Ectobius; species Ectobius pallidus. Next base: position 108,264,209 of record CAXKWD010000003.1, on the reverse strand, counting down.
TCCGATTTTTCAATAGTGTCACACAATTCTCGCAGGAAAAGAGGGAACTTATTCAAAGAAAAATTCATTCTGTGTAGGATAAATTTTTTTCCAACTTGAAATACGTGTTTTATCTATAATACGACCCTTCTGAACACGAATATAACAATAATAATAAGCAGTTTCTACCGCACTTCGAGAAAATACCGATTTTTCATTAGTGCCACACATTTCTCGCAGGAAAAGAGGGAACTATTCAAAGAAAAATTCATTCTGTGTAGGATAAATTTTTTTCCAACTTCAAATACGTGTTTTATCTATAATTCATCCCTTCTGAACACGAATATAACAATAATAATAAGCAGTTTCTTCCGCACTTCGAGAAAATGCTGATTTACCAATAGTGTCACACATTTCTCGCAGGAAAAGAGGGAACTATTCAAAGAAAAATTCATTCTGTGTAGGGTAAATTTTTTTTCCAACTTGAAATACGTGTGTTATCTATAATACGACCCTTCTGAACACGAATATAACAATAATAATAAGCAGTTTCTTCCCCACTTCGAGAGAATTCCGATTTTCCGTTCGTGTCACACAGTTTACGCGTAAACTGTGTGTCACGAATGGAAATTCGGAATTTTCTCCTAGTGCGTATGGAACTGGTTATTATTTTTGTTCTATTCGTGTTCAGAAGGGTTGAGTTATAGATAACACATGTAAATCAAGTGGGGAAAAAATTTTGCCTGCATGTAATTAATTTTTGTTTGAATCATTCCTACGTTTCTTGCGTAAAATGTGTGACGGTAATGGATAATCGGTATTTTCTGGAAGGGCGGAAGGAACTGGTTATTATTATTGTTATATTCGGGTTCTGAAGGGTCGTATTATAGATAACATACGTATTTCAAGTTGGAAAAAAATTTATCCTACACAGAAAGAATTTTTCTTTGAATAGTTCCCTCTTTTCCTGCGAGAAATGTGTGACACTATTGGAAAATCGGCATTTTCTCGTGGTGCGGAAGAAACTGCTTATTATTATTGTTATATTCGTGTTCAGAAGGGACGAATTATTGATAAAACACGTATTACAAGTTGGAAAAAAATTTATCCTACACAGAATGAATTTTTCTTTGAATAGTTCCCTCTTTTCCTGCGAGAAATGTGTGACACTATTGGAAAATCGGCATTTTCTCGTAGTGCGGAAGAAACTGCTTATTATTATTGTTATATTCGTGTTCAGAAGGGACGAATTATAGATAAAACACGTATTTCAAGTTGGAAAAAAATTTATCCTACACAGAATGAATTTTTCTTTGAATAGTTCCCTCTTTTCCTGCGAGAAATGTGTGACACTATTGGAAAATCGGCATTTTCTCGTAGTGCGGAAGAAACTGCATATTATTATTGTTATATTCGTGTTCAGAAGGGACGAATTATAGATAAAACACGTATTTCAAGTTGGAAAAAATTTATCCTACACAGAATGAATTTTTCTTTGAATAGTTCCCTCTTTTCCTGCGAGAAATGTGTGACACTATTGGAAAATCGCCATTTTCTCGTAGTGCGGAAGAAACTGCTTATTATTATTGTTATATTCGTGTTCAGAAGGGACGAATTATTGATAAAACACGTATTTCAAGTTGGAAAAAAATTTATCCTACACAGAATTAATTTTTCTTTGAATAGTTCCCTCTTTTCCTGCGAGAAATGTGTGACACTATTGGAAAATCGGCATTTTCTCGAAGTGCGGAAGAAACTGCTTATTATTATTGTTATATTCGTGTTCAGAAGGGTCGAATTATAAATATCACATGTAACTCAAATCGGAAAAAAAAAATTTCTCCATATAATAAATATTTATTGATATCGTCGCCGCTTTTTCTGTGAGTAGAACACTGCACACATCCCTAGCGTCTGACTGTAACGGTTTTTTTGTTCGCCAGCACGACAAATATTATTATTAGCTTTCGGGATTTTAGGTTGGTAAAATGCAATTTTAGGTGCCTAAAGTAAGCTCTATATAATTATGAAATAGGATTTAAAAATTGCAAAAATGATCTATTAAAAATCGTGAATTCCATTGAAGTTGGTATTTTTCTTAAACATCCAATTATAATACATTATTACACGAGTATATTTAAGAAGGACCACCGGCGTGGTCTCGTGGTTAGCGTCGCTGTCTACAGATCCGTCGGCCCGGGTTCGATCCACGGTACCTCCTCGGATTTTTCTGGAACGGGGTGCACTCAGCCTCGTGACTCAAATTGAGCAGAGAGGAGTAGCGGCTCCGGTCATGGATACCACCATTAACGGCCGTGGGTGTCGGCATGCAGACCACATGCCTCTAATCCTGCCATCTGCCATGGTAGATGACGCAGTGGACGAGTTCTAGACCTTGTCCCTTCAGGGATGTTAGCGCCACGGAGTTAGTTATATTTAAAAGGCAAAATTCAACAAGTTATAGGCCTATAAACAATATTCATTTCTTCCATATCTTGTCCACAATTGGCTACACCTTTGGGTAGAGAGGAGCTTTTCATGTGCAAACCGTTATTTTCAGACAACAGACAATCGTTCTTATTTGAGAATCTCCACCAAGTGTTCATAGTTATTTTTATTACAGGTTTATTGTAAACATCGCAGTTTGCTTGTAGTAATAGATAATTATGTTTTTCTTTCTTTTTTAAATAGCACATATTTCCTAGGGGCAATTTTATTGTCATGCCAGTTCAGAAAGAATTTCTTTTTCGCTAAGGGTGTCCCTGTAGTACTTACTTCTTTAGTAACAAAATATGTGTGTTTAATACAGTTCTGAATAATCCAGCAGAATAAAATCATATCGATTAAAATGTGCATCTACAGCCATAGGAAAGTCGCTCATTTATGACAACATCATCTGTAGTGTTCCTACAAATGTAGAAACTCTGCCTTACTGACTGCACCACCCAGGAAATATATTTTCGTTTCGTGAGCGTCTACAGCCATGGGACTGTCGCTCATTTATGATGTGTACACCTTCTGAACTGTTCCTGACAATTTTGAAACTCTGCCGTACTGACTGCTCCACCCAGGAAATATATTTTAGTTCCGTGTGCATCTACAGCCATGGGACTGTCGCTCATTTATTATGTGTTACGTTAATGTTGAAGATTACCGAATTATTTGTTATTTGAATTCTTCATACTTTTTCTGCGTAAACTGTGTGACATTGATGTAAAATCGCAATTTTCTCCTTAAAGGTCTCAAAATAATTAGGCCTTAGTGTATACGATGTTAAATTGCAGCCTGCATACTTATTTGTCCGGAGATATTATTCATAGCTTTGATATTAATGCGGGAGGTGGAGAAAAGGCATTCAGGTGTGGTGTGTGTAAGAGGTCCTTTACCGGATTTATTGCTTTTGTTTTGATTTGTCATTACGCTCGTATGAGTTTCACGGCATTCAGGTCTAGTCAGTGGCGGACGCAGAATTTTTTTTCGGGTGGGGATTTGAATAGGTAGACGGAATACTACAAAAAATTAATCAACTTACATATACAATTAGTTTATGAAACTGGCCACTTAGAGTATATATATAGCCTTTTTTTCAAATTTCGGGGGGTTTGTAACCCTCCTATCCCCCCCCTGCGTCCGCCACTGGGTCTAGTGACTGTTAATATACACATAAGTAAGGTAAATGTAATACGGCATTAATATATGTGTCCAAAAATAAAATACGTAGTTATAAAAATGTTGGAAATACAATTTCACTCATACTGAAGAGTGATCATTTTAGTATCCTGTATGTAACGAAGAGAATCCTATAGCAAACATGACATTTACTAGTACATGCACTAAATTCTACTCAACACAAGTAGTTTCAGGGATTTATTTGGAATGTTGGCAACGCTCGTATCAACGGGGCCGTTACAGAATGGATCATGGCTGACAAAATGTATTTTACGGCAAAATTCATGCAGTTATTTCTCTTTATTTTCATTTACGAAGCATTTATAAAGACATGTTGCATGTGAAAAAATTCTGTGAAAAATCCTGAACGATTTGAGTGGTTTTTCAGATCCATAAAAAATTTGGTTTTCATATAAATCGTAAACTTAGTTGAAGTGCACTTATACCCGGAAGTGTTCCAAGGATCAATCGACATTGGTGAAATCAACATAGGAAAGTGGGAAATCAGGACACTAAGGAGACCAGGAAAACTCGAGAATTTGAGGGTAGAACGTAGGTGAATTATGTGGTGTATGGATATATGTTAGAGCTGGATGCGGGTAGTTTCACCCACCTTGTACACATTAAAGCAAATCCAAATGCAACCGAGCCGGACGTTTTGCATCCAGTTACCACTAATATTTACACGAATTGTAGAGGTCAACAATTTCAGTGTACTTAAAATATAGCTCATCAATTAAATAGAATTTAAAATATCCATGATTTCCTGAGAGAGAGAGAGAGAGAGAGAGAGAGAGAGAGATTGAGAGATTGATAGATAGAGGTATACTATTCTTCAGAAAACGAGATATGAAAAATATCAGTTCGAATTTGACGCCAATAGGAGTTCTGTGTCGACTGGTGGACAGTTTTTTTCCAAATAGTATCCTTTCCACCATAGTATCCTTTTTCCAGACTATAAAACAAATAATAATAGTAATTTTAATTGCTACTTTATATGGTTAATAAATACATTAATTGCTACTTTATATGGTTAATAAATACATGGGTACGTTACATTACCAGTTTAATTAGACTACACTTTATTATTGTGCCTGCTATTAATATTAAAAGGAGATACTGTAACTAATGGCACGGAAATACCTGTGTTCATCATTTCCCTCTTTTAATCAATTAAATTTGTAATAAATTTTAAAATCCCATTTTTAAGATTTCGTATTTTATATCCAGCTGTTTAGTAACTTTACTAACTTTTTATATTGTCAATAATTTTAACCGATTTCACTGTTCTTCATTGGTACATGGCTGTGTTCTAATAAAACGCCTAGGAACCTTGAACAACACGGGAATAAGGGCCTAAAGTACATTTCTTTAATGTTATTTTCTCCAGAACGTTCCTACAGAATTCTATTCTTCCTCCTGATTACTGGAATAACTTTTGATTCAGTTTTCTATTTTTCTTTTTTACAATGTGATTTTGATAATGAGACTTATCTAATATGAATCATAGCGCAAACTCAAATTAAAGTCTCTTCTTTCAGCTAGTAATCAATGTTGTGTAGACCCTTATTCTCGGTATCTCTTAAATTTTAGTTTCATTATGTACACTTGCAGATCAAGCAAAATATTCATCTTACTTTTCAAACTGCAAATGAGTTCTTCTTCCCTCTGCGAGTGTTTGAAACCTTCTTATATGCCACGAGAATCATCTGTCACTCAGCTCTTTTGGTTTTCTGATTATGTACGGCTGGGTGTAGTCTTGGAAACTGGCAACAATGCACCAAACAAAAAAAGGGAAAAATGGGGGAGTGTGATTTGGACCAAGAAGTTCTTTTTGAATAGATGTATGAAGAAAATGGCTGGGACACTATACTTTGAAAGTGGAGATCCTGTGGAACTATTAATATTGAAACAAGAGGTTTGGAAAAATTGTCCAAAAGGTTCTACATTAGGATATAGCTATCTTTTATTTATGTTTTTCAGCAGACTTCATGTCTACTACTTTGGAGCGGGAGTTGCATTCGCTCCCCTCGTGCAGCGGGCGCGGATTCGAATGCCGCTCGGGACAAGTTAACTAGGTAGGTGCTTTTCCAGGGTTAATTCTCATCTGCGAAACGAATATCGGATGGCTTTAGGATTGACATACTTCAATTCCATAGTGGTATTTAAGTATTTTCAGGGTATCTTTAGGCCCTTGTGTTCCTTGATCATCGCTGGAAGACTTTATCACCTTCATTCCATCCGCGCCTTCTTCGGCATGAGAGTGTGTGCGAGTGGAGTGTCTTGTCCTATGTGTTCGTGTTGTCTCGAAGGTGGCTCCGGCATTGGTCTGATCCCCTATCCAGTATCCGGGGAGATCTCCATGTCCTTTTCTGAAAGTAGAGAAGTATGTTTGTGCTCCATAGGTAGTCGCTTTCCCGAGAGGTCACGGCTCGTTAAGGCCCGGGCGGCTTGTGTCTCATACACCTCCCTACAACTGGAGAGGTTAAACTAAGATTGAGAGAGAGAGAGAGAGAGAGAGAGAGAGAGAAAGAGAGAGGGAAAAAGAGAAAGAGAGAGAGAAGACCATCGGAATCTGATCTCTGTTAACCCTTAGACCTGGGAAGACATGAAGTATAATACTAGTGAATGAATTATGGCCAAAAAAAAAAATACAGTTTATGTTTTCAAGGGCTATAAAATGTCTTATAGATAGTTACTATATCATTTTATGTACTCTGTAGAATATCAATTATCCAAGGCTCGAGTATGTTGTAGCTTTTAGGCCTAAGAGGAAACTCTGATAATACGGACGATTACTGTTTACTTAGTTGTTTCATACAACTTATTGATAGCTAATAAACATGCTAAGCAAAACAGCAAAACTTCAATGGGGATTGGGTCACCGATCATTGAGAATTATATACAATGGGGTTATTGTACCCATGCGTTGTAGTTGTAGATAGCTAATTCACACTTATGTTTTGTAAATTTGTAGGATTTAGGATGTAAATAACTAGTTATAGATGTAGCAACAAAATACCATGTGGTATTACAGATTTGTAATGGAGCGTGCTGAATGTAGCCACTTAAATGAATGAAGAAAAAAACACTTATGAAATTATGGGCCTAACGAAAATTCTCGATTTTACCTGCCTGTTTTGTTCATTTCATATAACTTAAGATTAGTCCTGGGACGTTCATAAACATACCCGTATTTAGAATGGAATTAATGAAGCCTACAAAACCTTCGCACTTTTATCTCGTTTACCATTTTACTGTATAACACTGTGAAGTTGATTATTTTTAATGCATAGGCTACAGTACATTGAAATATATAAAACTGTTATATTATTAACAACGTTTTTGTCACCGGCTCCTTTACACACCAATGAAAGCCCGAAGCTCAGGATTAGCACTGGACAGGGCATGAAGGGACTTCCTGGGGAGAGACCAATTCTACAAAACAAACACATGGGACACCGGACTTTTTTTTTGTGTGCACTCCCTTACCCCCGGAGTTCCAAGCAATTAAGCTTATCACCTCCGGTCAAATCAAATTTTGGTAACCATTTGTTTGAAGTGTTTACCTATAGTGCCCTGATGGGATGTGTGGTGAAATTGACATGTTTGAGCTGTGTACTTGTGTCGTTGTGTATTAGCGCGGGTTTGACTTTCTTGCCATGAAATCGATTTCTTGTTCGTTAGTTGTTTGTTTAGTATCGTGTAGAGATGTTTTCTAATGTATGTAGCAGTGCGTGTAGGATTGAGGGGATTATTAGCCAGTCCGACACCGGACATGGACATTCGGAAGAGATGTATATAAATGCCACTCCGGCATTCAAGATAAAAGTTGGAATGGGGAAAACCGAAAAAAAACTCGCACTCCGATTGGCAGAATGTAGTGCGAGACGATACAGTCTCTGCATAATACTGCGTTAAAAATGATTGTATACGGTAATACCGCAGATAATACAACCTCTCGGTTGGATAATCGGAATTCTATTGTCTGATGGTAGTTTTATTATGTGAAGGACTAAATATGACGGACTATAAACTTCAACCAAAATATTTTAATAAGTAGGAAGTTTGAAGTTAGCCTATGAAAGCCTAATTTTCTATGTGAGTAAACCAGACTTAGTCCTGCTCCATTAATTTTAGTTGTTTGCTAGCTAAGTAAGTTACAGAAGTAAAATTGTCACCACGCAGGCTCAGCGTAGCTTAAATTAATGGGTGGGTTACTCTGGGTAGATGTGAAGGGACGTGCGGTTGGAAGAAGAGACTGTATTGCAGGCAAGTCCCGGGGGTTAGGTGGTAATGGTGGAGCTACAAGCCGGATGGGGGATGAGGTCCAAAACGGAAGTTATAGCTATATAATGTACTTGAAGCTGTGGATTTTAGTCATTACTGGGCATAGTTACATTATGCTGATGAGGGCGGTCTACAGTTTCCGTTGCCTGCCAGCCTTGGACGGACTAATTAAGGTTTGCATGTAGTCTAGAAACATAATGATCTCGTCAAAGACCTGTGTACTATCTCTTGACACTTAAGCACAAATTACCTAGTTCGATTACCGGTGTGGACATCTTTTATTACCTAGGTATAATCTAATTTCATTTACTATCAAGAAACCTGTCTGTTGTAACGATGAAGTGGCTGCCGTGTATAATTAAGGTTGTAATCACTGCGTCAATAAATTGACTTAAACCTACATAAGTACTCATCTTGGTAAATAAATGTTTACGAGCGGAGCGAAGAAGGTGCTGCTCGGCTTGAGCTTCGACCTTACTGTATTTCAAAATAAACGCTATTATTGCACAGCCCATTTGACGTGATGTGTGGAGGAGCATTCGCCTATAATTGTAAACTATAATTTTGTTTTCTGATATCTACTAGAGTTGAACGCAGCTCGGAAGGCGGCTTGGAGCTGTATGCGCGTGAACCAAGAAGCACAGTAAGGGTGGGGCTCTTCTCTAACCCTTCCATTCTTAACCAATAGCAGCATTCAAGGAATAGAACCTAGCTCGGAATACGGCTTGTAATTGGATGCGCATGAACTAAGAAGCATTGTAGCTCTGTCTCTTTCTGCGCAGAGGTAACAGACGAACCGCCATCCGAGCTGCGTTCTAGTCCTAGTATGTTCGATATGTTTAAATAAATACATATTGTTAAGGAACTACGCTATGTGTAGCCTAAGTTTTAGGGATGAAAGATAGAAGCTTTAGGCAAATTACTCGCACATATGACCCCTTCTTTGCGGGCAAACATTTTCATGTTACGGCATAAAACATGGTGTATGGAATTTGCGCGCCACTGAATAGATCTTTTTAACTCAAGTCTGAAACCTTAATCATTAGATTATAAGACCAGAGAGAGATTCAGAGTGAGTTCCCTGGTAGGGATATCCACCTGTCGAGGCCGCCTCGCGATTACGCATAGCCCATGTGACACGGAGAATGAGGAAAGGGCATTTTGGGGAGGGTAGGAACCGTTCGGTGGACCCAGCACCACCTAGGCCTCCCCGCCCTCTAGGTCGGGAGCATCGCCGTAGTAACGCCACCGACGTCCAATCAGGGCAGGGATCGTTGGACTATGCCTCCCCCTGCTATGGTACCGGTCACGCACACACGACGACCCCCCTCCTCGTACCCCGAGTACGGGAACCACTGCCACGTCGAATCCAACACCAAGCACGGTAAAATCCGGGCCCCGGTCGGGCGCCTCCGAAGAGAACGACCCCTAAGGGAACCCAGACCGGCTCAATACCGTCCCGACTACTGTATTCAGCAACAGTCGACTAGGCCAGAGCTCCGTCTGCAAAAACGGGGAAACACCACTTGTAGGTGGAGATGACCCTTTGACGGCCAGAGGCTAAGTGGCGACGCAACCTGCCCGCCATAACATCGCTTAGCACGCCCATCCGAATCCTAGATGCCCCAGTACGCACCACCCTCACTGGTACTTCAGTCTACAAAGGGGGTCCCGCCCGATACCCCGAAACCGGGGATAAGGCTAAGGTACATCCCTCCAACACCATGTCCCTGAAGTACGACACATGGCGCCCCTAACTGTCCGGGGAGGAGTATTCACGTAAACGCTTATTCCTCCTCCCCCCACACCATCACAGTGCGGGGCCTGCATTCGCAACTTACAGGACCCGCCCGATAGCCTAAGAGGAGGCGACTCTGTGTCATCCCAGAGCCCTGGTCACCGGTGCTCCCAGCCCCCGGGTCATCCCAGCACGGGAGATTATAAGACCAATCGTTTTGCTGCTCTAAAACAACTTGTGAAGTGTATCCAACTTTCCATTTTATGACATTATTAAAACAGCGTAATATGCATAGGCCTACAATAGCGTGCAGCTTTTTACTTCCTTTGTCACTACCTTAGGTCAGTGGCGGATCGTGGGTGTAGGAACAGGGTGTTGCACTATTGTACGGTAATTATAATTCCTTTATTGCAACCAATGGCCATAGTATGATGAATAGAGCTCTGATGGAATATGTGGCAGGGGAAACAGAAGTACCCCGAGAAAACCTGCCCCGACCCCATTTTGTCCACCACAAATTCCACATGGATCCACCAAGATTCGATCCCGGGTCCCAGCGGTGGAAGGCGAGCAATCTAACCACTCAGTCATGGGGGAGGGGGTGGTTTTACAGGAATTAAATACATAACCTGATAATATATAAATAGTCACTTTGCTCGTTCGGGGCTAAACCTTCAAACTCCCAATAGGGGCTCTGCCTCTCTGTGTGGTTCTAAGAAAAAGTTTTTTTTTTTTTTTTTTTTTTTTTTTTTTTTTTTTTTTTTTTAACTGACACTTTATAGAAGAGATACATAAATTGCATTTAGACTGCCGTAGCCCATAATAACTACTTAGCCATACTAAACCTTAAAAAAATTCTATGGAACGACTTTAATATTTTTCTGGGGTAAACATTTAAAATTTAGAACATTCTGGAATTTTCTCGTCGGTTACACGCTAAAAGCTATAAGTCTGTCAAATTTCAGATTTCTAGCTCATGGGTAAGTGGTTAAACATTAGGTTGGGTTCGTTCCCCGGTACTTAATCGAATTTTTCTGAAGTAGGGAGGTCTGGAATGGGGTGTACTCAGCCTCCTGATACAAATTGAGGAGATACTTGGTTGAGAAGTAGGATGTCGGATAGTAGGCCTAGTCCCTCTAGGGATGTAGAGCCAAGGAGTTTAGTTTAGTGTCTAATAGATAGATGAAATTAGCAATATAGGTTTCGCCACAAAGTGACTGCATTGGCAATTAGCATCTGTGAGGGACTTCATAGTTCATAGCTCGCGCCCTAACTTGCTTGCAGACAGCAGCCGACACGACGTACTCTAGCGGTTGTTCGCAGAGTGAAAGCGACAACCAAAACCTTTAAACCCCGGGCGGGTTACCACCAAGTCAAGCCTCTCGCACCCGTTACTAGCCGGCAAGAAGAGGCAGCAAGTCGTGGCTTTTCTAATGCAACAACCCCGCGCATTTAAATGTTTAAATGATTTAAACTTGTTAAATATCGCGTGAAGCGTGTTTATAGATAATAAAAACCTACCACAAGGACGATTTCGAAGTAGTTTAATAGTAGGCATATGCAGTACTATAATAAAAAAAATCAAAATATTTTTTACATTAAAAACTGGTCGTTGTGCAACACTGCAACATGATCAGAGGCCGCCACTGCCTTAGGTAGAGAAAATATCGTATTTGACCCCGAAATTCGAAGTTCAGTTGACATAAATACAGGTTTCGAGCTCCACTGAATCCAAAAGTACTATTTTCAGAAACATGTAGGCCTATGTGTATCTGTGTGTCTGTGAACAGCCTTGCTCCTGAACTGATCATATGAAAATCAAATTTTGTATTTGGGTTAAGTACCTTCCGGGGATGTGACACGAATATTGTAGACGGCTTTCTCGTACTTTTAATGCCATTGTACATGAAGAAAATTTTGTTTTTCCGATTTTCTCGAAAACGGCTCTTACGATTTTGTTTCAGTTTTGTAGATGATATGCTTATACTAAGAGCTAAAACTTTTATTTGAAAGATTTTTTCGCAAAAATTCTCTTAAGGGTAGTTATAAGCCACCCACTGTTTGTAGAAACTCAGTCTGGTCTGGTGAATAATAAAACTTTGCAACATATTGGAACAACTGAATACGCATTCTTTGCAATATAGCCTCTTATTCTGTTTCAGAATGTGAAGTGAGAAAGCCTCATGCTTAGGGCAAAGAAAGTTACGTGTGTGCATTAATCAGATTTTTTGGTTGTGTATCATTCGGGGATGCGACTTGCAACGACATCCTCTTCATTTTTAGAACAAATTTACACGAAGAGAATGTTACACAGTAAAAATTATGCTTAGAGGCAAAACGTTTATTTGGAAGTTTTATGTTTCACATCATATTTTTGTTTTATTTTGACAAATTTAAAAAATCTGTTTACGCTAAATTTCGACAATGAGCTGAAAACATCCAGGATGTATCAGTTGAATATGAGGTTGTCATTCATTCTGTAGGACTTTTAAATTCCAATTAGCTTTAGTACTAATGTATAAACATCGAGTTTCAAAGACTTCTATACATGTGGGTTAGATATTTAACTTTCTGAACCCTAGTTTCTCTACGATAAATATTGGCCTGTGTCCCTTCAACCATCGCTAAAATTTGTGCAGTTTACTTCATTAAAATCCGGTAGGTTCCGTTCAAGACACAAGATGATTTTACACATCTGCACTGATTTCACTTACCGTCACTTAAAATGTGTATAGTATTAATTGAATTATTTCACGTACTACACTCCTAATAAATAGCCGGATGAACACTAGAATTACTTTCTAGACAGTTGAAGGTGAAAGAAGCGCTTTTAACAGCTGATGATATTAATTAAAATGAGAAAATTATGACATTGAGTGGTATAAAATGAAACACTCCGGAGTAACCAACTTTGATTGCTGCAGGGAAACTACTCTTTTAGTTAAAAATAGTTGCATATGATTATTAAATAAACTCAGTATTATAAAAATTTTAAATTAAAAAATTCACTACGCCTTTTTAAATGTGAAATTTCTCACAGTGATTCCAAAATCGCCATGCTTGGTGGGTTGTTCTTAAATTGGCAGCCATAGACTAAAGCAGAAACTCAATAACAGCTGTCTGTGCGCTCCAATGTGGCTTATTCCACTGTGCGTAATTCATTACAATAAATCTTTTCTTCTTTCTTTCTTTCTTTCTTTATCTTAGTTTTACCTCTCCCTTTTAGGATTTAAGCGACCCTAGCCGCCCGGGCCTTACAGGGCCGCACCTGTCGGGGGAGGGATTATCTTTGGATCACATGCATACTTTTTTTGACCAGACAAGGACATGGAGGGCCTCCCCGGATGAGTGATCAGCCCAATGCCGGGGCCACCTCCGAGACAACATGAACACATAGGACGAGACACACCATTCACACACACACTCACTCCAAACAAGGCGAAGATGGGATGAAGATGATAATGACGGCCAGATGATATCTGGGGACCACAAGGGCCTAAAGTTACCCGACATTTGTCTCACAGGTGAGGAAAAACCCCAGAATAAACCCCACCAGAAATCGAACCCGGGCCCGCTGCGTGAGAGGAGCGAACGCATCCCCTGAGCCACAGCGGTGGACTACAATAAATCTTACATCTATTATTATTATTTTACAAAATACATTAGCGATTATCTAAAAAAATAATGAATGATACACGTAGTAAAATGATTTTATTATTAGTTTTTAACACTTTGGTCATAAGTAGCTATTATATACTTGTACTTCTTCATCAATGAAACTCAATATTATTAGACTATAGCCCATTCGCTCAGGAAAGAAACTGATGGGTTGGGGGAACCTTGACCTCACACGGCGAGATTTCACTGACAACCTGGTTCTTGGGTGACAGAGGAGCCTCGCCTTTTGAAAGTTCGCTGCAATGAAAAAACAGTGGGATAAATGTTATATTGAAATTAAGTGAGTGCATTACCATTGAATTTAGAACAAAACTATTTTTACTTTGTTTATTCTTAGAGGAACTCGTGTTCGATCTTTAAACTCGGCGTTGAATTATCTGCATTAACACTATACACTTTGAGGTTACCTGATTACAAAAATACAATTTTCAAAAACATGTTGTGGGAGTGCAGTGTGTGTCCATGTACATGTCTATGAATAGCGTAGCTCGAAAATATAAAATTATATAACAACAAAATGTTATATTTCAATTAAATATTTGCCTATTTTCGGGGATGTGAATGAAATCTGGATGGCGCCTTTTACCACATCTTTATTTGATAAAAATTTCGTTTTTTTATCTTGAAAAGTATAATATGAGATCGTAGGCTTCCGGGTATCTGCCGCGTCATCTTTAAGATGTCTGCCGATGTTTCGACCATCTTAAATATGACGCGGCAGATCTACTCGGAAGCCAAGAAGATTTTTTTATCTTGAAAAGTGTTCAAATCATTTTGTTTAAATTTCGTATGAAAACTATACAATATGTCTATAACTTTTTGGCTGGATGCTGATGACTGTACATAATCAAATATATCAAATACTAAAGTTGTGGATTACCGTAGGTCACTACTATCTCAGTAATATTCCACTGAAAAGACTGCATATCTTTTAAACTTGAGAGTAAAGAATCATGGAGGGTTTTCTTGAAGCAACTCATTATAAAAGAAGAAAAATGTCCACGGGACTTGTTTGTTTATAAGCTGTAAACTGAATTTCCTTACCTCAGGTTGTGACGGAACGTATAATGAAATGTAGTGTAAATATTTATTATCTGAAATGAACTGGGAAGACTTTATCTTGACTAACCCTCTTACTATGGATGCAGTTACAGATAGGGCCTAAAGGAAAGACACAAGCGATCGTACTTTCTATTTCAGCATCAAAATCAATTAATTATGATGCTTTATTCTGTACAAACAAGTAAAACGTCACTCGTGATAAAAGAAAGACAATACAGTAGACCTACTGTGAGCAACACATCATTATTAAATTAGATGAGGCAGGGAACGCGAGAAATTGAAAAGAAAACAAGTGCTCTAAAATGATATGCCTGAACATTTTGAAAGTTTTACATACCCCAAAAATATTTTGGCATAACTCTAGGGGTACGCGTATCACCGGTTGAAATCAATGTTCTATACCACTCCTCCTTGCCTACCACAGTGGCACCTAGTGTGGAAATATTCATCCCGTAGTTAACACGTCGCGTTGTAGATGGCAGTAAAGTACGTATTCTAAATTGACCATAACTTTTATAATTTTTCATTAAACTTAATAATTACATCATTTTAAATAAAAAAAAATTACGACTATTATATGAGTGGTAGGTAAGCTTAGAATGTTTCACTGTGTTGAACGCTTTTGTATAAAGTGTTATTAAGTGCCAGAATAGTACTTTATAAGATTGTGTGGGGGACGGGAAAATGTCTGTCTGTCTGTCCGTCCGTGTTTCTGTACGTGCGATAACTCAAATACGCTTTATCGGATTTTCATAAATCTTGGTATACGCATTCATAACGTCCATGGGAAGAAGCCTACTTATATTGGACCAAATCGGTTGACCGGTCCGGAGTAAAGCCCAATCTAGTGCCTATTTTATGGCAATATATTATAAAGAATTTATCAAATGCAAATCAGCTATCATGACAACATATTGTTTTAGAGTGTTCATATACGGTTTTGAAAGTTACAATAGAGTTAGTTTTGACAAATAACACTATTCCTTCACATATGATTACCAGACTAGACAGTTAAACTAAGCGAGGTGGCCTGGTTCAAATCCCGTAGACGGCCAATTTGACATTTTTTTTTTTGGTGTGAGTGTGCGATTGTCAAGATTTCACAAATCTGTAGAGTTCTACTGATGCTGGACAATGTTCATCTAATTTTAAAAAAATCTAGTCCTTTGTTCTTCCGTAAGTCCTGCTTAATGAATCAATCTGGAGCTTAACTCGAAAATCGATGTTAAGAAAACTTAATTTTCTGCATACCATAATTGAAATTATAACTGATTAAACAAAAGCACTCTGGCACTTTGTTACATCAGTTAACCTGATTTTATTTTTATTTGCAGTTGTAACGTGTAAAGTATTATATCTATGAAATTTATATTTTGACAGCATCGCTCTGATACAATTAAAATGTATGAAATACAACTTTGTGGTTGTTCATAAAACATTTTGTACTTGATTCTTCTGTTTTGCAGGGAATCGGGTTTCAACTTTTAGCTATTATAATAATAAGACTCATCCTATGAAAGGAGATGGGGACAGGGCAGGGCATAATAATAATAATAATAATAATAATAATAATAATACTACTTTATTATCACAAACGTCTACAATTGAGCAAATGCTCGTAAACAGGTGATTCGTCATGGTTTCCTTAATGCTAAACTTAAAACTAAACAAAAGTTAAATATAAATATGAATATAAATATGAACAATACAACACAATATAATAGTTAGGCCATTACATTCAAACACGGGACTGTATTTAATCTAAGATCCACCCTGAGTCATCTATCTTATTCTTTCGATTCCACTGGTAGATGGAAGTGTTGGTGCATGTGATTAGCTTACAGACTTCGACAGCCGCTATTGATTACTTTTTTTTTTTTTTTTTTTTACTGGTAACAGGAAATATTAATTAGAACGACTATTTAGCTCATGACTTAGTGACCATTCCAGTATTGAATATACAGTATAATTATACTACAGTGAAGGAATTTAAATCCCTTATAATAATGATGTCAATGGTAATAAATAGCAACAAATTATGAAATGCGCTTATTAATATCTAGTAGTAAGGGGTTTTAGTCCAAAAAATTAAACAGTTGATGAAAATACTATAATAGGCGCGATGATCGATGTAGGCTATTATAATATAAAAATACTTACGTGCCAAATAATTACATACAAACGGCTGTTCGAGAAGGCGACTAAGTCAGCATTTCTGGCGATCGCTATACTCGATTACTTTACGCAAGCGCAGTTCGTCGCCTCATGGTTACCATTTGTGATTTAAATGTTAACTCAGTAATAAGAAATAAAATGGAAGTCAAGACTCAGGAAGGTGAAATAGGTAAACTTAAGTAACAAATATGATTATATTCCATATCTGCAATAATAGATAGGCCTAAAACAAAAGTTTAAGGCTTTTATATAATAGAGAGATCTTGTTCAGCTTACTTTAAGTCATAGGCGTAACCAGGCCGACCATATGGGGGGGGGGGGGTTAACATCATGGGTGTGTGGGGGGTTCGGGGGTCCTCCCCCGGAAAATTTTAGAAATTAAGATGCACAATAACGAGTTTTAAGCTTCCCACGCTTTATACTCGTATTAAGTAATTTCTAAGTAGACTTAAAACAATTGTATAATTTTCTTTTTTTAATCAATGGGGGGGGGGGGTTCAAACCCCCAAAACCCCCCCTCGTTACGCCTCTGCTTTAAGTTACCGTAAACGTCATCCTCACGTAACTGAATGTGCTCTTCATATGCACAAGTTTCCCCTAACGCTATATCTTTTAAGCAAGGTTAAGATTTATAAGTGCAATTTCTATAAGGAAAAAGGAAGGGAAAAGGTTATTATAATACGGCAAGAAAGGGGACAAGAAAGCGCTACTAAACTCATTAACAAACTTACATTCACGAACAGCAGGCTTCTAATTTCAATTAAATTTAAAAGGAAAATGGTATATTTAATACTTATTATTTTTCATAGTTGCAGGTGTACCTTCAATCTTGCGGTTGATGAAAAGGGCATACAGGATCACTATTCCCACGTCCCACGTTCACTGCAAGCTGATGAAAAGTTAATAGAAAGTTATTTAAAATCTTAGATACTGGAACGGAACCAAGATAGTTATATTAGTAAAAAAGTAAAATAAAAAAAATCGAAAGTGATGGCTATAAATGATGAAATGCGCTTTAGAAGATTATTAAAAAGGTGCAGTAAAACACAAAAAAAGGAGGGAAAAGGGGATTATGAGTATGATGTAGAAAAATAGATAAATGCTCTAAAAAGTGGAAAAAGTGCTGGAAAATTGCCTTCATTCTCAACTAGAGACATGTGTCACACTGCGAGTTCTTTCAAAAATCACAGGAGATAATTTGCCGTACGAAAATAAGTGCGCACTTTAAAATCCTCTCAGTTATAAGGTAACGCGTAAATTTTTTAAGTTTAGCGTGAGGTTGGTTGGTATATGGTTATTTAACGACGGGATGTACTGCTACTTTAGCCTGTGACCGTTGCCGGTGAGCCGGAATTTTGTCCCGCAGGAGTTCTTTTACATGCCAGTAAATCTAAATTTGCCTGTCACATTTATGCACACATAAATGCCATCGATCTGATCCGGGATCGAACCCGCAACCTTGGGCACAGAAAGCCAGCGCGATACTAACTGCGCCATCCAGGCCGACTTAGGTTCAGGCTTTACGATAAGATGTGCATACCGTAATATACAAGAAACTTCGTTTTACTATAAACCTCAGGCCTATTATGTTCGTTATTGGCGACAAATGATAAATATGATGAGGATAATCCATAACGTGCTTCCAGAGCTAAACTTTTTTTAAAAAATATGTACTAGCTGTAAAACATAACCTCAGCTGATTATAATCAACAACATTGTATGGTAAATGTAAACATCGTTTCTATTTTAAGACTTACAGGCAATGCCACCAGGAAATCATTATTCTCTTGCAATTTTTGGTGATGTGTTATGTCTGTGGTTGGTTCTAAAAGGGCCAATGTCATAAAACTTGTTTTTATGATAACTGACCTTGAACCTTTATACAAGTAACATTTTTAGCTGAGAACTTCCGACATTGGCCTCTAAGGTTTCTGTATTATGTATATTAATAGCAACTGACATTGGTATTTTTAATATACGAAAGATAAAGACTAGCCGAGCTCAATAATGCATAAATCTCATTTTTGCAAGAAATTGACATTGGCCCTTTTAGAACCAAGCCACAGACGTAATGGATATGCTAGCCTTAAACCTAAAATATGTATTAACTGCAAAACACAACCTCAGCTGATCTTAACCTAACAATATATGTGGAAAATGTAAACTTCATTTCTATTTCAAGGTTTACTGGCAATGCCACTAGGTAATCACGATTCTCTTGTAATTTTTGGTGATGTATTATGTAATGGATCTGCTAGCAGCTATTAGACTTTGTAGAACCATTTTTTTCAGATCAGATGTAACAGAGTTGATGCAGGTAGTTAAGCTATCTTAATATGCAACGGGTAGAATGGTTATCAATACTTTTTTGTTTATCTAATGAAGGGTACATCCTGAATTTCTGAATAACACTAGGTTATATGCTTGCACGTTCATAGACGAAGTGCCACACCAATCATCCCCTTGTAGGTGTTTTGTTCTCGTGTCAGCTAACCGTGAGGGAAAGCTGTTGAGATGCAGAATGATGTGTAAAGGCTTAAATTTGTATACTCAAAACATGACTGACACCCGGCACGCTCTCACTCTCATACACTTGCTCGTTTCATTCATACTGTCAAAGCTTTTGATAGAGCCCACCGCAGATGGTAAACCTTCTGTCAATTAAGCCCTCTACCACTCATTAAATGGAAAGATCTACATGTTATGAAAAAGGCTGCAGGGAAAGTATACAAAGTAAGAATTAACTTTTCGCTTATACTCGTATGTCTCCAAAATGAGAATAAATTATACGAAGACAATGCACAAGAATACTCGGGAATTTTTAGCAACATCAACTTTTTCTAGTCGACAACTTTATGTCAGGAAAGTTAGCACAGGATCGGAGATACGCTGCTGTCATAAAATAGTTTTCAGAATTAAAAACGGGTATCATGCAGTGGGCCTTTTTTACTGACTTTAAAACTTTGAATATGGCAGATCTTTATTTTCTTTGCTGTTAGCTTACGGTTATTATAATCGGCTTGATCGCTTCAGCTCTTAGAATTAGGTAGTCTACAGTCATAATGTTGTACAGAAATATAGAACAAAATAATATTGTAACAGCTATGCAGGAATTTACACTATGAAAACGTATACATTCTCTATAATAAGAATTTAATTTCCACCTTATACCCCCATTAATTACGTATGTAGGATATCTCGGAAATTTTGCCAATAACATTCACATTCAGTTTTAGTTAACTATTTCATTTCCACTCGCAAGCTTTGCTACATTAAGTGTGTACAGCTATATTATGTTGTAAGATTATTTCTTAAAATATGTAATAAAATTTACAGAATGTAAAAGCTAAATGAGATGGTAAAAGATCTATAGGCCATAATATTGATTACAAATAGTCGTATAATTTAAAAACGAAAGTTAAGATGTCAAGTAGATTTATGTCACACACAGAATGTCATAAATGTATAACAAATGTGTCCTCACAACATTCCTTTCACTATAGTTTTTTGTGCTTGTCGTATTTTCCTCTTCTTTTTTCTTCTGGTTTACTCAATACACAAGACAGAACTCAATTAAGTTGCAACAATAATGACTGGTATAACTGTTTATAGATTTTAATAAAATCAGGCAAACTGATGTAACCAAGTGCCAGAATGCATTTGTTTATTCAGTGATCATTGTTGTAATCGATTTCCGAGTTAACCTCCAGATCGGGAAAATGTCTGTCCCTCTATTTGTTTGTCTGTCTGTCCGTCCGTCCGTCCGTCTGCACGCGCAATAACTCAAATACGCTTTATCGGCTTTCATGAAACTTGGTATACGCATTTAAAACGTCCATGGGAAGAAGCCTATTGACATTGGACCATAGAGGTTAACCTGTACCGGAGTAGTGCCAAATTTAGTGCCTGTTTTATGGTAATATATTAGAAAGAATTTATCAAATGCAAATCAGTTCTCATGGCAGCATATTGTTTTACAGTGTTCATATACGGCTTTGGAAGTTGCAATACAGGTAAGTTTGACAAATAACACTCTCCATACATTCCTTCACAAATGCTTATCAATCTTCAGACCTTTGTTTTTCCGTAAGCCCTGCTTAATGAATCGGTGTGGAGGTTAATTCGGAAATCGATTACAAAAATAACTTATTTTATGCATATTATAATTGCAATCATCACTGATTAAAGACAATCATTCTGGCACATGCTTACATCAGTTTACTTGATTTTATTTTTCCCATCTTGGTTGCCGAGTAATCCGAACTGCCGGGATATCGAGTGCCGAGTCTATTAATTTTCAATCCAAAGCATTACATCACCTAACTAGCGTTGTAAATGCATCTTAATTAATAACATTATTCTCATCACACATGGCAGTGCATGCCCGTTTAACACCACTATTTTATACTTTGTAAGTTTATTTATAACTGCCTCTTACGTAATGTTCCATAGGGCACAGTAGGCCACGAACCGTATACAAATTAGTAGCAATAAAAGGGGTGACTTAATGTCTGAATACTCGGAATGTAGAGAGGGAATATTAAAATGGCGAAGATGCTAAGATGACAGTCAAATAACTATACATTCTAGGTTATACTCAGAGGTTACCTAAAGACTGAGCTAATGAATTTATGTTCTGATAGCACTGTTCTGTACCTTGTTATAATTACTCCATTAAGTTTGCGTATATAGTAATACGAAATTATTCCATGAATATTACTATTCTAGGATATAGATATAAATCAAAACTGGCAGAATGATTTAATATTGATACGACATTGCTGTAAACGCTGATCAGCAGTTCAAGGATTTCTATGTAAATACATATTTGTTTTTTTTAGCCTACAAACATTCCTAGGATTGCTGATCAGCATTATATTTTACAGAGTTATTCTATCCGACGTTTTGATCAATGATTCTGTTCTGGAAGTGGATTGCAAAGGCAGAGCATCTTCCAAACGATAAAAAATTAAGCTTATA
Organism: Ectobius pallidus; assembly: GCA_964059195.1. Lineage (NCBI taxonomy): Eukaryota > Metazoa > Arthropoda > Insecta > Blattodea > Ectobiidae > Ectobius > Ectobius pallidus. The sequence continues at coordinate 108,242,638 of CAXKWD010000003.1, read as the reverse complement.
TAGAGTAATATTATGGTTGAAAATTTTTTGACTCTTGCCGTAATTTAGGTGTCAACTACAAAGCTGTTTAACAACGAAGCTAATTCATTACACTAAAATAAAAGAACTTCCACATTCATCAACCTATTTATTTATTTTAAGGTGTACAATGTTGATAGAAACTCTACAAAAATTTGCAAACTGTTTGGTTGTTGGAACCGTATATGAAAACTGAAGATTTGTCTCAATATCATTTTTCTTAAATTCTTGTAACCAGTCCATCCTGCTCTATCCTGAGCTGGTTTCACCTTCGCTGCTCTATCATGAGCTGCTATCTCCTTTTTTTTTTTTAATTCATCAACAGCATGCTCCGTTACACAATGGTAGCACTACATGCCTATAAACGCTGCATTGAATCCTAATACTTATATACTATACATTGGTATTTTAGCCTGTTTCCTGTTTCCTTAGCCTATTTTCCTTAGTCTATTGTCCTTAACCTATTCTCCTTGACCTATTTTGGGTATTAATATACACCATACTGTCCATTAACACTAGCTTCGTTATTAGTCAGCCTATACTAACATATCCTATCGCTTTCAACCATTCAGTTTCTCAAAGTCTATTGAATTTACAAATATAAGGAAAGAGTTTCTATGGCTCTTTATCAAACTGTTTTTCGACACTGGCCAGTTTTCCCGTTTTAGAACACTGTTCACAAGTTTATTTCTTTCATTCGATACCATTGGACACTCATAAAGGATGTGATCTACTGTTTGGTTTCCGCTATTGCAGGGGCACATTGGGGAGTTCACAATCTTGAAGCGGTGGAGATATGATCTTGTTTTGCCATGTCCGGATACCATTGCAGTGAAATTTGGCGTGGGCCTGAGGACTGTTTTCACTCTGTCGTTGATGATTGGGAAGAACTGCTTGGTTTCTGCTCCTTTTGTTGCCTGGTCCCATTGCATTTGCCACTTTTCTATGCTCTTTAATTTTATATTTCGTTCTACTTCCGTTCTCGGTATTTTCTTGTATATAATAGGTAGATCGTCCTGTTTTGCTGCTTCCTTAGCGAGTCTGTCTGCCACCTCATTTCCATAAGTTCCAGTGTGAGCCTGCACCCAGTTAAAGTGAATTGTCCAACTTTCTTCTTCAAGCTGTTTGTGTTTTTGTTTAATGTCATCAATTATTACATTTCGGTGTTGGCTGTTTCTCAAGAGGTCTATGGTGATTTTGCTATCAGTGTATACTATTCCTTTCCTTTCAGTAATTCTGTTTTCTGGATTTTCGTGAAGTGTGTGTAGAGCTTGCAAAATGGCTATTTGTTCAGCTTGGTTATTTGAGCAATGATTTTGTAGTTTGTATTTCAGTTTGTGAAGTACATTTCCATTTTGAAAGAAGACCGCTGCCGCACCTACTTTCCCATCAATTTTGCTTCCATCCGTATATATTTCTATCGGATAGTCTTTGTTTTCTTCCGTCTCTTTAATACTTATTCTTTCCGCTGGGTGGTTCCAAGTTTTCAGGTCTGGGGGGGTCTCAATTTGTAAGTGTGTTTCGCCCTCATTAATTATTGTCTTGTAGATTTCCATTTTCTCCTGTATTATTATATCTATTGGTGTAAGACCAGCTATTACACACGAGGCTTCATATGAGATAGTTCTGTAGGCTTTGGAGATCTTGATGTTCATGAGTCTCTGTACTCTTTTGTATTTAGCAATGTTTTTGTGCTTCCAGATACTTTCTTGCCATACTGGTGCCCCATACAAGAGCATTGGGAGTATAGCCCCTTTATAAATTGTTTTAAGTGCTTGATGTCCAAATCCCCAGTTAAGTTGTGCAGTTTTTGCGAGGGTGCTGATAAGTTTAACACATCTGTCACTGACATATTGAATGTGTTTGTTGAAAAGTAATTTGTTGTCAAATATTATTCCTAAATACTTGATTTCCTGAACTTGTTCCACTGTTTTGCTATTTAAATATATGCTGACAGGGCTATTTTGTTCTCTGAACTTCCTAGTTACAAGCATGACTTTTGACTTGAGTTCATTGAATTGAATTTTATTTTGAGCTGACCATTTTTCAATTTTCTTCATATCTGTGTTGGTATACGTTTCGGCTTCTTCCAGATTAACACATATGGTTATTACTATCAGGTCATCCGCAAAAGCTATGACATGGGTGTGCTTCGTGTATTCTAAATTTAGTAGGGTGTTATATAATATGTTCCACAGACCTGGCCCGCAGCAGGAACCTTGAGAGCAGCCCTTGGTTACTTGTTTTTCTGCTGTGCTGTGGTTCAAGGACAGTATTGCTCTCCGATTACTAAAGTAGCTTGTAACGAGACTATACAAATTTCTTGGGCATTGCAGTGTGTTCAGATTGTGTAGTATCGCCGGCCACCATGCAGCATCAAATGTCCCCTTTACATCTAGGCTCGTTACAATGATTGTCTTCTTTTGATTAAGATTATCCTGTATTAATTTTTTAACGGCCATGGCAGCATCCACAGTATTTTTCTGCGGAATGAATCCATACTGATTTGAGTTTAGCAGATCTTTTGAGTATATGTGGTGATTTATTCTGTTTATCATAAGTTTTTCCAAGATTTTTCCTTCAATGTTGATTAGGCTTATAGGTCTGAATTTGGTTACTTCTTGAATATCTTCTTTTCCCGGTTTTACTATTGGTACTATTATAGATCGTTTCCAGATGTTTGAGAAATGTCCTTGTTTCAGGCATAAGTTGTACATGGCGGTTAATGTTTTAGGGAACTTCATGAACACTCTCAGTATGATGTCGCTAGTAATACCATCCTCTCCCGGTGCTTTTGCAGAATTAAATTTCTGCAAAACGGTCAATATTTCTTCTTGTGTAAAAAGTTTGTCGTCTGGTGTTTGTAATTGACTCTTTATTTCCCTTCTAATTTTCTGATTTTGTTCATTATCACTGTCTTTGTCGTCTTTAGGAGTGAAGTAATCGAGCATATGTGTGACTGTATCGTCTATGTCTCTGGTGTAAGTCCCGTCAGGTTTTTTAAGCGTTGTTAAGCTTGTTTGGCTTCTCAATATTCCGGCAGCCAGTTTGTATGCTGCATTCCAAGGATTTGCCCCTTCCGGAAGAGTGCAGTACTTTTTCCACGAACTGAATTTTTCATGTTGAAGCTGGGCTTGGTACTGTCGTTTCCCTTCTATATATGAAATTTTTCTCTCTTGCCTAAGATCCATGTTGTTGGTAGACCTCTGATACCTTCTTCTTAGTGTATTGACTTTCTTCCTTAGTATTGTTAGTTGGTCAGTCCACCACGGTACTGTTTTCCCTTTTCTTGAAAGTTCCTTTTCCGATGATAAATAAAATGCTTTGTTACATGCTGCCTTTATGCATGAGTGAATGATGTTAGTTACTTATCCTAGGTTGTTAGAGGCGTTTACCTTACCGCTGAACTCGTTATCTGCCTTTTCTATGTCCACTCTGTTACCTGTGCATTTAAATTCTTTGGCTAGATTTGCCAGTAGGGAGTTGTCAAATATCTCATATCCTCCCTTCTTTACCACATATCGTTTTGCACAGAATATCTGCTTGTTATTTTGCTTTTCTGATCCAACCATGAAAGAGATTAGTGCGTGATCAGAGCAGCTTTCCAACGAACCACAGGTCCAATCTGTTAGGAATTGCACTAAATGGTAATTTGAAATAGTGAGGTCAATGCAACTATTTCCTCTAACCGTTTCAAATGTTGGGGATGATGTATCTTCATTGTTTAGATACAGGTTATTTGCCATTAGAAATTCCTCTATACGTTTCCCTCGTTGGTTAGAGAGCCTGTCATGCCACATTGTGCTCCTAGCACTAGAGTCAATTGCAATCATTAGTTTGTGTCCTATGCAGAAATTGATTATATTTACCATTTTATTTATGTCTATATTGATATCTTTTTCTATGTCGAAATATGCAGAAACAGCATACATATTTTGGGATTTGTTTTTTATTTCTACCACGGTGCAGTCTTCGTCAGACAGTTTATTTATAAGTAGCACGTCCGTCTTTTTGGAGTTTACAATTACAGCTGACCTCTTTCTTCCTTCTCCACAGGAATACACTCTGAATAATTTAGGGATTCCTGCAATCTTATTGTTTATGATATACGGTTCTTCCACAAAGGCAAAGTCGATGCACTTCTCAACCAGTATTTCTGTTAGGTTATAGATAGCTGTTCTTGAATGTTGCAGATTTATTTGTACACATTGCATAAATTCATGTGTTATTGTGTGTGTATCCATGGTTAATAATCTGTGTTTTCTTGATACTTCTTTACCATGTATTGGTAACAGCTGCAATTTTTATCCAACGCTGAATGGTTCACGTTCATTAACATTGCTGGATTGCGTAGATTATGTGTTATGCAGTTTATGCATTTCATCTGTTCAGATTTACACTCCTTCAATAAGTGATGCTCTGACCAGCGAGGACACGTTTGTTCTCCCCTGCAGTCCGCAGCTCGATGACTGTATCTGCTACATTTGAAGCATCTAGTTACCCTGATGTAGTCATCATTGTTGCACATATGCCATCCAATCTTCAGTTTTCTATTAATTATTAGTTTCCTTGTGTCTCCGCTGCTCTACCATGAGTTGCTATCTCTTCCGCTGCTCTACCATGAGCTGCTATCTCCTCCGCTGCTCTATTATGAGCTGCTATCTCCTCCGCTGCTCTATTATGAGCTGCTATTTACTCCGCTGCTCTATTATGAGCTGCTATCTCCTCCGCTGCTGTAGGATGAGGTGTTATCACCTCCGCTGCTCTACCATGAGCTGCTATCTCCTCCGCTGCTCTATTTTGAGCTGCTATCTCCTCCGTTGCTCTATCATGAGCTACTATCTCCTCCACTGCTGTAAAATGAGCTGTTATCACCTCCGCTGCCGTAAAATGAGCTGTTATCACCTCCGCTGCTCTTTCATGAGCTGCTATCTCTTCCGCTGCTCTATCATGAGCTGCTATCTCTTCCGCTGCTCTATCATGAGCTGCATCTATTCCGCTGGTCTATCATGAGCTGCTACCTCCTCCGCTGCTCTGAGATGCTAAATCCTCCGCTGCTCTATCATGAGCTGCTATCTCCTCCGCTGCTGTATTATAAGCTGCTACCTCCACCGCTGCACTATCATGAACTGATACTTCCGCTGCTCTACCATGACCTGCTATCTCCTCCGCTGCTCTATCATGAGCTGCTATCTCCTCCGCTGCTGTAGGATGAGCTGTTATCACCTCCACTGCTCTACCATGAGCTGCTATCTCCTCCGCTACTCTATTATGAGCTGCTATCTCCTCCGCTGCTCTATTATGAGCTGCTATCTCCTCCGCAGCTCTATCATGAGCTGCTATCTCCTCCACTGCTGTAAAATAAGCTGTTATCACCTCCGCTGCTGTAAAATGAGCTGTTATCACTTCCGCTGCTCTTTCATGAGCTGCTATCTCTTCCGCTGCTCTATCATGAGCTGCTATCTCTTCCACTGCTCTATCATGAGCTGCATCCATTCCGCTGGTCTATCATGAGCTGCTACCTCCGCCGCTGCTCTGAGATGCTAAATCCTCCGCTGCTGTATCATAAACTGCTACCTCCACTGCTGCTCTATCATGAACTGATACTTCCGCTGCTCTACCATGAGCTGCTATCTCCTCCCCAGCTCTATCATGAGCTGCTATCACCTCCGTTGCTCTATTATGAGCTGCTATCTCCTCCGTTGCCCTATCATGAGCTGCTATCCCCCGCTGCTGTAGGATGAGCTGTTATCACCTCCACTGCTCTACCATGAGCTGCTATCTTCTCCGCTGCTCTATTACGAGCTGCTATCTCCTCCGCTGCTCTATCATGAGCTGCTATCTCCTCCGCCGCTCTATCATGAGCTATCTCCTCCGCTGCTGTAAGATGAGCTGTTATCACCTCCGCTGCTTTTTCATGAGCTGCTATCCCCCGCTGCTGTAGGATGAGCCGTTATCACCTCCACTGCTCTACCATGAGCTGCTATATCCTCCGCTGCTCTATTATGAGCTGCTATCTCTTCCGCTGCTCTATCATGAGCTGCTATCTCTTCCACTGTTCTATCATGAGCTGCTATCTCTTCCGCTGCTCTATCATGAGCTGCTATCTCTTCCGCTGCTCTATCATGAGCTGCATCTCCTCCGCTGATCTATCATGAAATGCTACCTCATCTGCTGTTCTGAGATGCTAAATCCTCCGCTGCTCTACCATGAGCTGCTATCTCCTCCGCTGCTCTATTATGAGCTGCTATCTCCTCCGCTGCTCTATTATGAGCTGCTATCTCCTTTGCTGCTCTATCGTGAGCTGCTATCTCCTCCGCTGCTGTAAAATGAGATGTTATCACCTCCGCTGCTCTTTCATGAGCTGCTATCTCTTTCGCTGCTCTATCATGAGCTACTATCTCCTCCGCTGCTGTATTATAAGCTGCTACCTCCACCGCTGCTCTATCATGAACTGATACTTCCGCTTCTCTATCATGAGCTGCTATCTCCTCCGCTGCTCTATCATGAGCTGCTATCTCCTCCGCTGCTCTATTATGAGCTGCTATCTCCTCCGCTGCTCTATCATGAGCTGCTATCTCCTCCGCTGCTGTAGGATGAGCAGTTATCACCTCCGCTGCTCTACCATGAGCTGCTATCTCCTCCACTGCTCTATTATGAGCTGCTATCTCCTCCGCTTCTCTTTCATGAGCTGCTATCTCTTCCGCTGCTCTATCATGAGCAGCTATGTCTTCAGCTGCTCTATCATGAGCTGCATCTCCTCCGCTGGTGTATCATGAGCTGCTACCTTATCCGCTATTCTGAGATGCTAAATCCTCCGCTGCTCTATCATGAGCTGCTATCTCCTCCGCTGCTCTATCATGAGCTACTATCTCCTCCACTGCTCTATCATGAGCTGCTATCTCCTCCGCTGCTTTATCATGAGCTGCTGTCTCCTCCGATGCTCTACCATGAGCTACTACATCCTCCGCTCATCTATCATGAGCTGCTACCTCCTCCGCTGCTCCATCATGAGGTGCTATCTGCTCCGCTGCTCTATCATGAGCTGCTCTCTCCTCCGCTGCTGTAGAATGAACTGTTATCACCTCCGCTGCTCTATCATGAGTTGCTATCTCTTCTGCTGCTCTACCATGAGCTGCTATCTCATCCGCTGCTCTATCATGAGCTGCTATCTCCTCCGCTGCTGTAGAATGAGCTGTTATTACCTCCGCTGCTCTATCATGAGCTGCTATCTCTTCCTCTGCTCTATCATGAGCTGCTACCTCTTCCTCTGCTCTGAGCTGCTAAATCCTCCGTTGCTCTGTCATGAGCTGCTATCTTCTCCGCTGCTGTATCGTGAGCTGCTTTCTCCACCGCTGCTCTTTCATGAACTGCTACCTCCGCTGCTCTACCACGAGCTGCTATCTCCTCCGCTGCTCTATCATGAACTGCTATCTCCTCCGCTGCTATGTCATGAGCTGCTATCTCCTCCGCTGCTCTATCATGAGCTGCTATCTCCTCCGCTGCTCTATCATGAGCTGCTATCTCCTCCGCTGTTTTATCATGAGCTGCTATCTCCTCCGCTGCTCTACCATGAGCTGCTATCTGCTCCGCTGCTCTACCCCGAGCCGCTCACTCCTTTCTCGCGCTATACTACGTCGTTCCATCCAAGGCAGCTCCATCCAAAGCTCATATAACCTCTCTGGCTCTATACGGATCTGAAATTTGGGTCATGTAAAACAATCATATTATGAGCAATGCTCTGTGACGCAAAACTAGATTCTGTTTTCGACTTTTCTGAACAAAACACTCACAATATTCGAGAACAAGGTAGACCTACAGAGAAAAATGTTCAGACAATAACGAGATGAATGAAAAGGGAATGAAGGACACATCTGGTGATGAAATTCAACTTCTATATAGCCTAACACCTAATAATCATGTAGACATGGTTGGGCAGAACTCGTAGCTCGAAGAACACAGTTTCGTGCAAGTTATTGAGGACCTAGACACAGAGGGGAGAATTATCTAATATATTCAAAAGACCCGCCCCAGGGAGATCGGAAAGAGACAAGTAGCTTAAGCAGAAGAAACTAGAACGATGAATATATTTTTGTTGAAAGTTTTTTATTGTTCTACCGAAGGAATAAGCTGTCAAAATCTACATCCCATGTTTTTGGCTAAAGCCATGCGTTGCATACTCGATACATAAATAGCTATTCACCTCTTCTTAGAATTCTTGAAAGTCTGTAAAAGCGCCTATATCATATTTATAATTGAGTAATATGGTATATATTAGTCAATATTAACAAATAATGTGCTAGCAATAAATCTGTGATATGTGACTTAGTTTGAGGTGAGTGAAATTGATGGTGGAATATGTCGTTGAGATTAACCCGAATAAAGAGTTCTAAAATGTATTAAAACGAACTCTTCTTAAAGTACTCATATCAAGTATTGAGAAATCTCTCCAGGGTATTGACTCGCAGAAATATATACTTCTTTAGTTTAAATCAATGGTAACTGAAGATATAAAGATATCTCTGCAATATGAAGGAAAGTCAATTTACCTTGGTTATGTTGCGCGCCTAAATAAAATCAATGCATATACACTTACCTTGAACACTCATATATTGTATAGCCAATTGCGTGAAGCCAAATTTGTGCCTGCATATAGAGGTTTCTGTAGTATCATTAATATAATATAAATCATTAACATACATCGCGCACAACGGAACGAGCACAATCGACCTAATTTTCCATCGTGGAGAAAACATTAAGCCAAGGGTCACGCAGTTCTAGGAAAGGACTCCTGGGACACCACCCGGAAACATCTGCCAGTAACGGCATCTTTCCTGGTGCAAAAGAACCCAGGTCGAGAGCCCAAGGAAACACGAAAATGGACACCGAGGCTGTTGGATATAGCAGCCCTCACCCGGACCCTTGAACAGGAGCAGGTGATGGGACTCATAGAAGCAGGAAAACTAGACGCCGCCGCAAGCTTGCTACAAGACTGTCTATTGGAAGCGACGCCTGCCCCGCCTCCCACGAGGAGAAGCAAGCCCTGGTTCGACACAGAGTGCTATGAAATGAGAAACAATGTTCTAGGATGACTACGAGTCCTAAAGAAACAACCAGACCAGGAGAAACGAGAAAAGTATACACAGGAAAGAAGGACATACGTAAATTTGCTCCGCGAAAAGAGGAAGGTTTACACGCACAAAAAAGAACAGCAACTTCTGATAGAAGCGGAAAATAAACCGTACAAAGCCCTAGACGCAAGAAGAAACTCAGTGGTACCAAAAGTCCCACTAGAAACCTGGGAAGCCCACTTTACGGAACTGTTCCAACAGACAGCCTTCAAACAACATGATGCACCAGAAGGACACACGGAAAGGGAAATCCCTCCAACCATAACAGAAGCAGAAGTCTGGTCGGTAATACAGAGAAGCAAGCCGAGAAAAGCAGCAGGACCAGATGGCATCTCAAATGAACTCATCAAGGCCTCACTTCCATACACAATTGGCATATGGACAGCACTATACAATAAATGCTTAGAACTCCATAATATACCGGATACTTGGAGGAATTCAACAATCAAGATGTTGTACAAAGGCAGGGGACCTCAGAACGCACCCGATTCATACAGGGGGATTGCGCTAGAGTGTGCAGCCTTCAATATGTTATCCAAGGTAATACAGGAAAGAATTTTTGAAAGAATAATGGAAGTCACGCCAGAAGAACAACATGGATTCATACCTGGAAGATCGACGACTCAAGCAATACAGAAAGTTCTAGAATATATAGGAGAAGCTTTAAGACAACCCAGAGGCAGCGCATACGCGACCTTCGTGGACTACCAAAAAGCATTTGATGGAGTGAATAGGAATATTCTCGTCCGAAAACTCAGGACAGTGCTAGGCTCAGAAGACCACCTCCTTAAACTCGTAACAAGCATCCTGGAACACAACGTAATAAACATAAGTGACGGTCAGTTAGAATCAGCGAACATAGTACAAACAAACGGGGTCTTACAAGGCGACCCCCTAAGCCCGATATTATTTAATATGCTCACAAATGACATCGTACAAAAGATCACAACGGAGGAGGTAAAAATACTTCTATACGCAGACGATATGGTGATCCTAAGTAAAGACAGGGCTAAGATGCAACAAGCGATCTTCAAGTTAGAGGAATGGTCGAGAGAAAATGAACTGAAAATTAATCAAAACAAGACAAAGGTAATGAAATTCCGAAAAGTAGGACGAATCTCATCCAATGATGTTTTCACATGTAGAAATCACACACTAGATATAGGAAAATCATACAAATACCTAGGGTTAACCCTACAGGTAACCGGATTTACCTTCACAAGACACGTCGAGGACAGAACAATAGCCGCAATAAAAGCCACAATGGAAATTAAAAGACTTAGAAGCCTCTCACTAGACACAGTAACTTCACTGTTCAAACTGAAAATTGCCCCAATAGCATCCTACGCCATCGAATTAATTTGGTCACACCTAAATTACAAAAACATCAAAGCCCTAGACAGAGTCAAGGCCAGATACCTAAAGAAGACCCTTGGTGTATCGAAGTACGCCCCAACCCGTTTAGTATATCAGCTGGCGGGAACAACAACATTTATAGAAGACCTGATATCAACACACAATCTGATATCAACCCAAGCATGCGAAAAGTTCTTGGAAGAACGAACACAGAAAGCAGCAGAAATTGACCCCGCTTTCTACTGCACCCCAGCCATGAAAGAGGAGGAATGGAAAAGAGCCGACTTCAAACTTCGCCACCTCTACACCCGAGGGGCAATACACGGTTTCCACCACCGCATCTGCTGCAGGAAAGGATTCCACAATGCCGACAGTGAATGTGTCTGCGAACTCTGCAACCGAGTCTGCACACAATATCACCTGTTCGAGTGGACCCAAAGAACATTACCACTCTCACATTATGCAAAAGACGAATGTCAATAACTTCCCATGTACAACCCTTTGTACACATTGTGTTTAGTTCCATTTAATAAAAAATTAATATAAGTCGTGAACAAAGTTTCAAATGTTTTTTACTTATCTTGTTATGGCATAGTGCTTCAAAAATAAGTTCTAAAACGATTAAGTTACTTATGCATAAAAAATAACACAAATAAAAACAATTATCAACATTTTAATGTTAAAGAAATTATTCTTCTATCTTATAAGAATTTATAGTAAAGCAGTTAATTTCATCACTGTCATTCCGTGAACACTAGCCTCGATAAGAAAACATATTTTGGTAATCCTTGGTCGCTGAAAAGCGTTGTCCACTCCATCCCATAATATGTTGGGAGCCATGCACCAGAAAATCAAAGCCTTGCTGCACAAGTGCATACTAGGTGGCAGGACGGCTGGAAGTTCCCAATATCGCTGCACGGCACGCAATAAAATTTATATTTCACAAATATTAACGTCTGTCTAAAACATATTGTATGTTACATGGTAAAATGTTTTTAGTTTGCTCGTAGTGTCGCTACACACGCTCTTACGGGCTCGTTTCGCGAACATAGAAAATCTCGTTTTCGCCACTTGTTTCATAAATAACTATTGTTAACTCATTTTTTCCGGCTAAATTCTACAACATAACGAAAAAATCGGCAGGAGCTGTTACGCTCGCCGGGGAAGAAACAATTCTGGATACACCTACGAACTATGAGCATTGGCCCCACCCTGCAGAGAAAATAAGTATAACAAAAAAAAATGAACGAAATTATCCAATAAATATTTACACAGATGGCAGCAAGAACGACAACGGAGTAGGATCTGGAATAGTTATATATGTAAACAACCAACCTGTCCATCAGTTACAATATAAGCTACACAATAATTGTTCCAACAATCAAGCAGAACAATTCGCCATACTCAAAGCACTGGAAAAGCTAGAAGACATAGACACAAACGGATTAGAAAAATCAGTCGCAATTCACACCGACAGCAGGATAACTCTCGATCTGCTCAGCAACCACAAGAAACATAACGAATTAATCGACAGAATCCGATGCATCACGGCACACCTACAACGGCATAATTGGGTACTCCATTTCACTTGGGTGAAAGCCCACGTCGGAAACACAGGTAACGAAAAGGCAGACTGTCTGGCTAAGCAGGCAGCTGGCAGCACTGAAGTAGAAGCAGCTTTCAACAGGACACCATTAAGCGCGGTCAAAAGAACTCTAAAAGCCAATTGCTTGGAAAGGTGGGAAACAGAGTGGCAAGCTACAACCAAAGGTGCTATAACAAAAGCCTTCTTTCCTACTGTACAATGTAGATTACGCCTAAAAATCACCCTCACACATAACTTCACAGTGTTAACGACAGGACATGGCAAACTTGGCGCGTACCTACACCGGTTCCAAATAATTGAAGACCCGACCTGCATCTGCAATAGAAACATTCAAACAATTGACCATATTTTGTTCGAGTGCGAAGTGCTAAAAAATGAAAGAAAAACACTAGAAACAAACATCCTTTGATTAGGGGGACATTGGCCAGCAGATAAAAGAGAACTAGTGAATAAATACTTAAAATATTTTCAGAAATTTGTAAATAGTATAGATTTTGACAGGCTACACAAAATTGTAAACTAGGCTAAGTATTTACTACATAGACTGTAATTAATACACCAAACATGTAATATTGCGCTATGCAATGGAGCATGTAGCAAATAAAGGTTAAAAAAAAAAAAAAAAAAAAAAAACTCATTTTTTCATTATCTCTAACCCTAATATACCTTCGGGCGAAATAGGGTTTAATCCAATTTTGGATATTCAATAAAAATACGGTACATGGTCTATTCTAATTTCATTAAAGCTAATTATTTGCTGATCACCATATAGACCGCCATCAAGTTTCAGTCCTTGCCTGCACCACGTGACCCAACGATTCCCTCCCCCTGAGCAGTCGATTCTGTGAACACACATTATTTCATTGCGCCATTTTAGGTTAATTTTGTGTGAACTTCTTAGCGATTTTATTTATATTTACAATACTCCAAGAAACAGATGTAATAACATGGATTCTCCAAACATTCTCATAGTCTCAAACGCAGATATCTTTGTGCTCAGACTCTGATTTTCAATATATTTGTTTGCAAGGATGTTATAAACCGAACAAGGCTTCCTTTGTTGAACTTATTCCTTCTGGATTGCATCAGTTTACAAATAAGTGAGTCAGCTTTGGTACAGTCAGTATCGTGCTGGCTTTCTGTGCGCAAGATTGAGAGTTCGATCCCGGACCAGGTCTACTACATTTATGTATGCAAGTTGATGTTATCTTTGTTCGCTCGTATCAACATTTTCTCTACGCTAAGGACCTGATCAAACTCTTCTGCGGCCGGCGGGTTATACGAGGAACTCTGTGTACCTCTATCAATAAATGACTTGTTAATTTAAACGTATCTACAGTACAACATGAGACGCGCTGCTAGGCCTATAACTTCATAAAAAACGTTGTGCTAAAATTACATAAGCACTAATTCCATTAGGCAACATTCCAAAATACGGTTTGAAATAACGTTATAGGCTATAAAAGTCAGAAGTTCTTAAACCATTATCTCCTACGTGGATATAATGGGCTCTTTAATATTAAATGAAGCAATATTTTTTATTAAAATTATACGCTTTATCTTCTAATTTGGGTGTTTCACGCAAGAAATACGCTTCCACAGATTACAACTAAAATTATTTAAATACCCACATCAACACAGGTGCAAACCCACACAAGAATACAGTACTCATGCCGAAGTTATAAAAGAAACCAGGACAAAAACCACAGGCTATAAATACCTGAATTCTAAGCCTAGCGAGTGTGGTTTCCGAAGTTGAAGTCTTCGGAGATTCAATTTTATATGCTTTTGAGAAACAGAAATGTTTCTCAAGTCACTACTAATTTTGATCCACGCCGAAAATGAAGAACGATCTCTTAGCAACAAAATTCTTTGATGGCGTACAAGCATTTAGTAATATCTTGGCAACATGTACATAACTTATTTTTAAAAATGTATTTCTCTATGTGGGACAAAATTATTAAGTGCTATTGACCGGCCTGAATCTGGAAATAACAGTTGGTTCGGTATGTTTTGAACAATTCTCGGGCAGAATATCAATATTCAGATTCCTGGGATGAGAATGAAAAATAAATTCTATGTATGAACGAAAAATAAATTTCCAATGTTTTCTCTACGTATCTTCATGACCTAAGTGGTTTGACAGAAATATCCCATACTTAATGACCATTTCATTAAGAGTTAATTATTCGCAACAACATCCAACAGTTTAAGCACATTTAATTAGGAATTATTTAATAAATCCTTTTGTTAAATCAATTATAATTGCAATAATGATATGCAGAAAATAAGTTTTTTTTTTCTTTAATCAGATTAAAATCGACTAGCGTCAGCAGAACTACAGACTAATGATATCTTCACAATCGCGCACTCACATAAAAATAAAACATAAAAAAAATGTAAAATCGGCCGGCACCGGGATTTGACCCAGGGACCTCCAAAATACAAGTTCAAGACGTTACCATTCGGCCAACTCAGTCAGCTTAACTATTTAGTTTGATAAGCATATGTGAAAGAACAGTGTTATTTGTCAAATCTAAATGTATTGCAAATTGAAATTCTTAATATATGTCAACATTCACAAAATTCAGTGACAAGTAAAATCAGGTAAACCGATGTAACAAAGTGCCAGTATGTTTTTGTTTAATCAGTTATGACTGCGATTATGATATGCAGAATATGTTTTTTTAAATTGATTTCCAAGTTAAGCTCCAGATTTATTCATTAAGCAGGGTTTACGGAAGAACAAAGGTCTAGTTTTTTTTAATCAGATTAAAATCTTCCAGTATCAGCTGAACTGTACAGTTTGTGATATATTGACAAACGCACACTCACATAAAAATACAATGAATGTCAAATTGGCCGGTTTCGGGATTTGAACCATGGACTTCAGAATGTGAGGCCAAGACGTTACAATCTCGGCCACCTGGGTCAGTTTAACGGTCTAGTTGGATTAGCGCATGTAAAGCAATAGTGTTTTTGGTCATAGCTAACTGTATTTTAATTTTCAAAGCCTTATAAGATCACAGTAAAACAAGAGGCTATGTTGTCAAGATAACTGATTCGCATTTTTTTATAAATTCTTTCGAATACGTATATTACCATAAAATAGGCACTAATTTAAGCATTACTCCGAAACAGGTCAACCGATTTTATCCCATATCAATGGACGTCTTCCTATGGACATTATAAATGTTTATACCAAGTTTCATAAAAATCCGGTAAAGCGTATTTGAGTTACCGCGTCTTTAAAATAGACACTAAATTGGGTTTTACTCCGGTACCGGTCTACCGATTTGGTCCAATATCAGTAGACGTCTTCCCATGTACATTATAAATGGGTATACAAAGTTTCAGGAAAATTCAATAAAGCATATTGGAGTTATCGCGACTTCTCATATATTAACATAAAAGGAACTAAATTGGGCATTATTCCTAACTGGCCAACCGATTTGGTCGAATATCAATAGACGTCTTCCCATGGACATTATAAATGCGTATACGAAGTTTCATAAAAATCCGATAAAGCGCATTTGAGTTATTGCGCCTTTAAAATAGACACTAAATCGGGTTTTACTCTGGTACCGGACAACAGATTAGGTTCAAATTCAAAATGGCGCTTTTCATGGATGTCATAAATTGGTATCCCAAGTTTCATGGAAATCCGATATAGCGTACTTGAGTTATGGCGCCTTTCTATTAGAAAAGCGCCATAGTCTTTAAAAATAGGCACTAAATTGGGCATTACTCCGGTACCGGTGAACCGATTTGGTTCAATATCAATAGGGTTCTTCCCATGGACATTATAAATGTGTTTTCCAAGTTTCATGAAAATCCGAAAAAGCATATTTGAGTTATGGTGCGTACAGACGCATGGACGGACAGACGGACAGACAGACAGACGGACAGACATTTTTTCGTCCCCCACACAATCTCATAAAGTACCATACTGGCACTTAATAAACATAGGCCTACGGATCTTTTATCAACTCATGTAGCTTTTAGATTCTGTATATTTTATTACATACCAATTTTAAGAAATGTTCTTACAACATAATAGCCTATAGCCGTACATACTTACTGTAGCAAAGCTTGCAAGTGGAAATTAAATATTGTTAGCTAAAACTGAATGTGAATGTTACTGGCAAAATCTCCGGTATATCCTACATACGTAATTAATGAGGGTATAAGGTGAAAATTAAATTATTATTATATAACATCACCTCATTGGTAAAAGATGAAATTTATCAATTCTATACATTTTCGTTTAGGGCCTATCCTAAATTAGCAACTTTCTATATTTTTATTACATATTTAATGAGTCAATGACAAACAGCATACTCTTTGCTTCAGAAGATAGGTGGTATGTTCATATAATCCAACTCTATCTCTTAGTAACGGTCAGAAGTAACAGAGACATATTTGGCACTTAGATCACTATTTACTAATACGGGTTGGCACTTAGACCACGATTCCGGAAAAACTTAAAAATGACAAAAATGGCACTTAGATCATAATTTACTTCAGGTCTTCATATTATGTGCAGACTTACTATGCTCTGTGTAAAGTGGCTCAACAAACACCCGAAATAAAACTTGGCTCTTAGAGGGTGACAGGCGCATCTTGCAATTGTTGCGTCATCCGTCACATTCGTCCTGCATATAACCTATCCTTTTATTTGATAATAGTATAGTTGTTAAAACTATACAGGTATATAGTCAGGGCCGGATTTAAGAGTATGCCGCCTATAGGCTAAAGTCCATTTGCCGCCCCCTCTATAGTTCATATTTGCTTAATAAATTAAATTTTTGTTTTATACAACAAAAGGATAGAGTTCATTGGTGTTTTCATATTTTTTAAACATAACGTTCACATAGTTTAGATAAAACTACAATTTTAATGCAAAAACTGTTCTCGGGTTTAATGGTTTACATAATAAATTATATAATCAAATTAGTTATCTACTTTTAGGTAGATTTCGAAGAAAAATCTACCTATTGCAATCAATACCATGTCATGACTTTCGAAAAATTCTTTCATATCTTTACGTTTCATGCCTCCCTAAGTACGAAACCACCGCCTGTTCAAAAAAATAAAAAAAATAAAAAATAAAAATAAAAAATAAATTGTGATATATATATATATACGGTATATATATATATATATTTTATATATACATATATATCTCTATATATATAAGAGGCTTTGTCCTGACTGACTGACTGACTGAATGAATGATTGACTGACTGACTGACTGACAGGAATCAACGTAGAGCCTAAACTATAACAGGTAGAGCCTTGGAATTTTGACAGTACCTTCGTTTCATAATGTAGGTGCTCACTAAGAAAGGATTTTGAAAAATTCTGATTTTAATTGCCAAAAATTAAATGTTTTTGAAAATACTTAACCCCTTTTTACACAGAATTATCGAAACAAATTCACAGAACATATTGTTGCCAGTGGTATCAGGTGGGCTTGGATTAAATGAAATGGATGTTTGACAAATTAGAGAAGGTATCATTATAATTCATATTATCTATATTAATAAAAGGGATTGTCCTCGATGTCCAGCGAAATCTACTGAACGCAGAGATCTGAAATTTTAAACATAGATGGGCTGAAGAGTCGGAAAATGCACCTCGAAGCCGGAATCTTAATTTTAGTTTTCGTTCGTGAGTTATGAGTGAAAAACAGGCAAAAAACGTGCATTTTTTGCGTTTTCAAAACATAAGTTGAAAATTTAAAACATTTATATCTCTGCCCCTATGAAGTATAAGGGGATACTTTGTTTGAATAAATTAGAGTACTCCCTATGGAGTTCACAGTGACACCAATGATTCGGAGGTTTTGGGGGTACGAGTGGGGGTGGGGGATGGAAATTCGAAATTTTTGAAACTACGTCTTGTGGGGTATCGTTGAAAAGCTCTTGATGAATACTCTACAAATCAATAACTAATTTCTTGATAGTTCTCATATAATGCGATATTTGAATGTTTGAAAAAGTACTCCTTCCTCTTTTTTGCAGTTATTATTGCGGGTTTGTCATGCCAAGGCTAAAGAAGAAGAGTGCTACGCAGCGACAGTAAATTAAACCAAAAGCACTTCGAAATCTACCTCAGCCTGTAGGCTTGTCTAAAGGGATTTTTTTACTTCTTTTAAGATTCGTTAAAAAATGAAATGGGTTTCGAAATTAATTAATTAATTAATTCTTGGAGATCAGTTATCACTATTTTAAACATTTTTATATTTTATTGCTAATGACTATCTTTGCGTAATTGAAGAACTGTGTTCAATTTGAATTATTTAAGTTGTCCTACACGGTGAAATGAAATTACACAAAATGTAGTTAATTACTGGTTTATTTGTTGAAAAATATACAAACTTCTCTAAAACTACTCACCCCACGTAATTCGTACGAAAAATATTCCTAACGTCTGAAGTACTTCAGTTTAACTTTTGAATAAATTGCCAAACTGCCGCCCCTGAAAATTTGCCGCTCTAGGCTGCAGCCTACTTAGCCTGTTTAGATATACGGCCCTGTATATAGTATATAGTTGTTAATAAAAATTTGAAGTCTAAATTATAAAATTATAATCAACATATGTGCTTTCTTGCTTTATTTTAAACATTCTACAGTCCGTGATCTAATTCTGTGGGTATATATGGAAAAAGACTGGGGATGTCTTCGGGAAAGCGAGTTGTCATCGTACTCTCCAGGACAAATTATCGTCCGTAGAACTCATCTCAAATACAGTAGAAGCCCGAAATAGCGCGGTTCGAAATACCGCGGATTCGGATGTAACGCGGAGGAAAGTATGTCCCCCAATAAAAATATACCGTAGTTTTATAAACACAATTTTTGATCTGGAAGTTGATTTAAAACAGTAAAAATTCTGCAAATAGCGGTTCTGCAGTATTTTTTTTACCGTTAGACCCGCCTTCACCCGCTAGTTGACCGTCACCACTGCATTCCAAAGAATTGAGCAGAAGTAACGGGACATGGAATGAATAGTGTAGTTCTATGAGGATTAAAAAATCTGCACCTGCCAGAGAAAATTCCCTAAATAGTTGCAGTGACTCTGAATATTATACCTGAATGTTACATTGTATGTTTTTGTAAATGTTGTACGTTACTCTCGGGAATTTGAAAATTCTCATGCCCCATCTGCGAAAGAAGAGCCGTAAATTGAGATCAGTTACAGGACTGGATTAAATAGCATAACTGGTGAATAATTTTTAAAACTACGGTACTGTATTTTATATTGCTGGATAACATTGTAATTTATTAGTGAACCAATGTTCCCCTACGCGGGGTCAATTTTTGTCACTTCCTCGGTCACATTTCAATATACCGCGGTAAGGTTATAACGCGGGGGTAAAGCATGTCCTCCATCAACCGCGTTATATCGGGCTTCTACTGTATTTTCATTGAGATATAACTGAAAATGTGTTATTAAATAAATATAGTAAGTTAAAATTACATGTTCACTTATTACAACATTTATTGAAATCAAAGTTGTTAAAAGATGTCATATAATCACTTTTTCTCAATGATGTACATTTTTCATGGGTGGACTTATATGGTGGGTCTACTGCTGTTCATTAAATTATTTTGGTCAAAGTTGGATGCCATTTAGGTAAAATTTATTCAGAATTTTCTCAGAAAACAGTTACTGCTGCTAGCAATTTCTTGATAGAGACTTGCATATGATAATGTGTTCTTCATTTTGTTAAAACTGAAAGCTGGAATACTAAATTCTTTCTTCCAAAGATAATATAACTTCAATCGAACAAAGAACAAGTGTTTTCTTGGGAGATGTGGATATTTATACATTTTCTGTAAAAAGAAGGTTTGAAAAGGTGATACCATCGTGTTTTGTCACTGAGTGATGCCCCGTCAGAATCTGTTAATGTAGAGCTGACAAACACGGTTTATCCATTAAAGTTGCAGCCGTGATATAACAGGATATAATGTGTGTGTCAAGGCCTATTACCGACTGAATTATTGAAACCGGTCGATCACACATTCGTAGATATAATATTTTTATATTAACCACTTGAAAGCATAAGCCAAATCAGTAACTTATATGATATAGTGTGATTATTTAAATACTTTAGCAGAAAACTCACAGACAACAAATTATTCAGTTTAAATAGCTCATAGAGTGTACGTTCTGGTGTGTATATATGTGTGGAAGGAAAGAGGGAGTGGTAAAGGGAGAGAGAGAAAAGAAGAGAGGGGGAGAGGGAGATAGATAGGAACAAAGAAAAATGAGATGAATGTGGAAGAAGGGGAGAGAGGGTGAGAAACAGGGATATAAATGAGAAAGAGATGGAGATGTGGAGTGAAAAGGAGAAAATGGAAGACAGATGGAGGAGTAGAGAGAGGAATTAGAGGGGGAGAATGATGGAAAGAGAGGGAGAGGGGAGAGATTGTAGAGAGAGGGAGACAGAGACTAAGAAAGAGAGAAAGAAAGAGAGGGACAGGATATAGGTAATAGAAGAATTTGATCGAAAAAGGGACTGAGGGAATGGAACGAGAAAGAAAGGAAGAAGAAAGGAGGAGAGATTCGAGAGGGAGAGAGGAATAAAGTTACAGTATAATTATACGTGGTAGTGGGACATAATTTTTGAGAACTCATAGCCAAAGAAATTTAACCTACATTTCCTGTATCCCTTGCTATATCAGCTCTAGTTTCTGCTGCTTATGCCAAAATTGGTATAACTGCTGTTTTGTATATTCTTATTTTACTTATGTCAAACATTGTTACGCCAAATAATATTCCTTGTGCATTCCCATATTTTTCTTGTCTTATCAGGTTGCTTCTTCACTTCTTGGAAGGTCTATAAATAATTTTTACAAAATATGCCCGATCTTTCAATATTATTTTTGGAAAATTTCCTGGATTCAAGGCAAATGACTACATAGCTCGTTCACAATCCAGCTTTAGGAAAACTTGGTCCAACCGCTGACATTCGAAAGATTCAAAATGGATGTGCACTGGCTTGCACAAACCAGCATGGAGAACCTCTGCTAACAGTTAAGTTTTGGTAGCATCATCCAACACACCTAAGTACCGTAGATACTTTTCACCGTGAATATTTAGTGCTCTCCCTTACCCCCGGAATGCCAAGCAACTAAGCTATACCTCCGGACTACCAAAAATGGTTCCAAGAAAAATGTCCCTAACTAACTCTTACTATAAGCCCTTATTCTGCAGCTAGCTGGGATGGTGTGTAGATGACGTGTGCGGACTATGTTCCTTGTATTCATGATTGTTTTAAGTATGGTTTATGTGTTGGTATTACAATTGCTGTTGATGTTCTGGAGCCTCATTTACGCGGCTTTCGACTTTATGAAACAACTGGCAGCCGAAGCATGGCCAACTATTACATGGCTAGGCCTATATTTAATTAAGAGGAATAATTCGAACATAATATATCTTTTTTTAACTCCGGTCTATTTATACTCCTTTGAGCATTGAGGCCATATTAGGAGTTCAGCTTCTGTGTGTGTTCCAGTAGGCCATGTAACTATTGATGCTCAGCTGTTTTCCATTGTTGGTGAGTTTTATGGCGTCAGTAAATTTCAACTGATATTACTTTCAAGGAATATGATACAGGTTGAAATAGCGAGGATGAGTCACAGTAAGCAAATATCCAATTCAGTATTTTGCCTTGACGACTGGGGAAACCATGAAAAAAACTCATGTCAAATTTGCCGGCCATGGGATTTGAACCTGGGACCTGCGAAACCAAGACGTTACCATCTCGGCCACCTCGCTCGGTCATATTTATCGATATTGGTAATATTTTATATTTCCTATGGTTTCAGACTTTATAGCCACTCTGCAGAGAGAGGCAATCAACACCATTACACAGAGAAATGGAGTGCAATAACTGAATTTTACTGCTGTATCGTAATTACAAGTACAGTGCATTCAATTAAATGTGAAGGGCTATCATTTTAGGCAGGAATCATAGATAAATGGAGTGTAGATAATTGTTAGTGCAAATTATAAAGGGACGAGTAAATATCATTAAACCATCAGTAATGAATTGTCAATTCATGTAATGAAAAATCGTGTACAATTGCTCGACATGCTAATAGTAAAAGATCACTTGAGTTCTACATATAGTGTACATTTTTTAAATTTGCCACTTTTTCTTAACCCATATGTGCCCAGAATTAAAATGAATATTGTTAGTGAACTGCACGGTAAACAATTGCGGTTATTATACCAATCTCAATATAGGCTCTATTTCACATTTGGCATCATTAAGGAAACAAATTATCTACATAATAAGCCTGGGGACCAGCCCTATTCTATTAGCCATACAGTTTTCATTTTTACAAAACGAAATAACGTTTAAAATGCGTCTCTAGATGCAAGGATTATAATTAGGTGCGAAATTGGTTCATATATAAGAATATATCCTGTAATTCTCTTACTTTAAAATACATAATTCATGATAATATGTTATAACTGACGGCCATCCCATCTTATGTGGGTAAACAGGTTAACCAACACGACAAACCTCACTTGAGACATAATATGGCACATTTCCGAAACGCGTGAATTCGGTATGCCCTACCAAAGTAATATCACTGATCATAACTTAACCAACCTAACCTAACCAACCTAACCTAACCAGACAAACCTAACCTAACCTAACTGTCACTTAAATAGAAACTACCTGCCACTACTTACCTTATTGCAAGAAGATCAGTTGGTCATCCTGCTTCGCAGTTGATCATCCAACTTCTCTCAGAACCATAAAATGGCTGCCGTGTTTTATGCATGATTAAAATGAACTGATTGCAAGAGGTAAAAATACAACAAAATTCTAAAAACTACTAGTTCCACCCCTGAATCAGTTCCTTCAACAAAAGTAAGTACATTAAATTACGTTTTCAGCGTCAGGAAGGAAAACTGTATGACTAATAGAATAGGGCTTTACCCATAAGCCTATATATATTTTTTTATAATCCCTTGACCCTAATTATCTCTCTTCAATTAATCTTCAATAGTAAATAGGGCATAAGTCATAACAACTGTTTATTTCTTTTAACGTGGGGTCATTTTGAAATTTTGAAATATAAAAATGAACTAGCAGGGTATGGGATGTATATATCAGGGGTTGCCAACGCATCGACCGCGATCTACTAGTCGACCTGCAAGCCGTGAAAAGTAGCCTGCGGTGGTTTGAATCTTACCGATCTTGTCGATTATTTTCATACTGAGTACGCTATGTATTTTTGTAAGAACGGTGTTTCCAGACACGACGTCAAGAGCAGAACTGCTATCAGTTATCGCCTTGAAGTGCCAAACAAGAGGTGGAGACATTTACAATGCTTTTAAAGGTTATAGGTAGAGATGGTAGATTTTAGCAACTAAAAGATAAAGATTTAGCATTTTAAAAATAAAATTTAGCATTTTATAGCAAATTTAACTTTAAAATCTAGAATTTTGTAGCGATTTGGGATGAAACAATTTTATTATTGGAAAATTAGGTTTTACACTTTAGTGCATTATCTAGTGCATTTTATTGATTTTCCAGTTACAATAATTTCAAGCATATAAGTAGGTATAGGTATAAAGCAACAAGAACTTGTAGTGAAATTGTGAACACTAAAGCATACTTCAAAATATTTGCACTGTTACCATGTATTTGCCTACATGGATTTAAAATCAGCATTCAGCACACACATTAAAAATTTGACATTGAAGAAATTTCAATAATACTCTCCTTCAAACTGATTCGGCTATCTGTGACAATTAAATTGTATTATCTGAAAAAGCGTTCTACATCCACGCTATTGGTAGGTGACCGGATTGCCTGAATAGCTGCATTGGCAAAGAATGGAAATTTTATTTGCATTGCTAACACAATTTGCAGTCAGTCGGCCTCTTAATTGTATCTTATACTGGTTATCAAAAGTTTGTTAAATTAATCATAACCACATAAGAAACTGTCTGGGTCTACGTTATTAAAATATGGAATTCTTCTCTTCATATCGAACACTTTCTAGGTTTTATGGTACTCATATGACCAGCCACTGTTGGATTAAAGATCTCATTAACAGCTTCATAAAGTTGATTTGTTTCATTTCCATGACCCTTACAATGCAATTTCGCACTTATTTCGCAAAAATACGTAGCCCTACATTTCGCATTTTATACTAATTTTACATTTTATCGCGAAAACACAATAATAGACTTCATATGCTTCAAAACCAAAATGTTATTTATTTTGACAGCATTTGGTGACATTTAGCATTTATCGCGAATACGAAAATCTACTCTCCCAAGTTATGTGTTATTACGCAGACACAATTTCCGTCCGATACACAAGTTAATGACATTATTACAGATGGAACTCTAGGTTTGACTGGAAATAAAATTGGTTTCATTTCACTCTGTATATTCACACTATATCATTGTATCATCCATCAGGAAGTGCTATGTTAAGAAATTCTGATATTAATTTTCACAAGTTCACATGCCATTATGATCGAAGCATTCAACATTGTCAATTCGATTCGTGCCCGGAGCTTGAAAAGATGCAATTTTCAATTTTTGCTCGTAGAATGTGGAGCTGAGAAAATATCTCCATTTGCGTACAGATTACGTTGGATTAATCGTGCTGTATTTTTAGGAATTTTTAGGAGTCTTATTCCAGAAATTAGGGATCTTATTTTTTTTATCGAGAAGAGAATGTAATCATTGTGTTGACTATTGAAGCTGTCATTTCTTTGTGATGTTACCAAAAAACCAAATTATGTGTTTGATCAAGAATTTTAAGGAAAGGATTACGATGTTTACAACTCAGCTGAGGAAGGGTGATTTAAGAAACTTAAGTTGTATGGACGATGAGTGCTGGGGTAAAAGAACCTCCGGTTTCCAGTGTTTTGCAACACAACTGGATGTTTTTCACTTGAAATGTCAAACAATATTTAAGGAGTTCTTAAAGTTAGAAGATGTTGCCACTTTCAGGGAATTTCCATTTAAAGAACTGGGAAATAAATGCTTGGATGAACTCTGTGCTAAATGTCGGAATTAGTGGAAGGAAGTCTAGTAAAATAAAAGAAGTAGTCAATTTGCGCTGTGACAACACACCTGAGTTCTGGAAATAACTGATTGAAGAATCCTATCCATATATTCGAAATGTGGCATATTATATGACTTTTTTAGGATCTACATATCTGTGTGAATCAGCAGTGTCTACAATGAATGCCATAAAAACTGACAGAAACAGAATTACTGACGAGCATTGGATTTCCTGCTTCAGAGTAGCACTTATGTCGTATGATTTGCTACTTGATAAACTCATTCATGAATTACTGTGTCGGCGTCTGGAAACAAATCAGCTGTCTCCTGAAATAAAAGGCAGGGTACTGCAGTTAATGTTAATCAATAAGTGTTTTTTGTTAAATATTAATACTTTTTCTGCTGTTTAAAGTGTCTGTTAACAAACAAATGATTTTTGAGGACTTAAAAAAGAACAGTCGTTTTGTTTTTAATTTCTAATGTGTCAACTGCCTGGAAACAAAACTAGCTTTACCATTGTTTACTGCAGTGTTTAATGTCTACCAACAAGCTAATTCGTGTAAAAAATAAATTAGGCATATTTATTTGGTTGTCAAAGTGTCTGATATAAGTCTATCAGTAGCCCTCTTGTGATTTCTGAAATAAAAAGTAGCCCTCAGTTGGCCACCCCTGGTATATATGATGCAGATTAAGGGTACGAGATGTAAGATAGAGTAGGGAGCAGACACCCATAAACATGCATACACGACAGCATCGTGCCACTCTACTGTATTGCAGTAGTTGAAATACGAAGTTCGGCACGGAAGGTCCTTACTCCCGCAGCTTCCTCCACCCCCCTGTGGCATTTTTCTCTAAAAAAAGAAGCTATTATAGCATAACGCTATTCACATCTTTTCACATCCATTCTGCACGGCTGATGACTCACAACTTAATCCCTCTATCCGTATAAAATGCCATCAAATTACATGTCCATAGAGACAGTGTTTTTTTTTTTTTTTTTGTTTGTTTGTTTTTTTTGCGTTTTTTCCGCGTAACGTTGGGATCTGTGTTTCGTTGTACATCTTCCGTCTTAGATGATTCGTCATTGTTGATAGAAACTAGTTGTAATAAGCAGCATGCAGCTTAATTTCAAAATATTCGCAACTTACTGAAACCAATGACCACAGCTCATACTCTGGACATATAGGCCTATAAACCAAACCCAATAGAATTTATACCAGTTAACTGAAAATAAGTTAGGTCGTCTTAAAAACGCTTCAGAAGGAGTGTTTGAAAGAGTAATGAGGGTACTGACAGGAAAGTGCTGCAGTTGGAGATATTTCTGTTGGCTCAGGTTGTTACGTAATTTCCCTCGGGGGTGTGTGGAAACGTTCTCCTGTGGCCTTAAGTCTGCGGTGGACAGTCGCAAAATAGCCCTTCTACTCATTTATAAAAACGAAAGAAAACTGATAATGTAAACTGTGTGAAACGAGGCAACGACTTCCATTCTCAAGATTCCGTTAGTAGACTACTTGCCAACTAATACTTCGTTCTTCCGCCCAATAGGATACAAATTAATGTGACACTGGGCTGAAAATATATTTCAAATACTAGTTGGTTGTCCGTTCTTGGTACGGCTGAAAAATGAATTTTCACGATTTTCAGACTTACACGAGAAATATCTTGAGAAAGTAGAATAACCGTATTTCGTGTAAGTGTCTTAAATTGTTCCACCTTTGACCACAATACAACCAAGTAGCAGATAGTGTCATCTGGATACACTATCTTCTACTTAGTTATATTGTGGTTAAAGGTGGAACAATTTAAGACACTTACATTAAGTTACCACAAACGGAAATGAAGTTCATCAATCAAAACCGTATTTCGTTTTTCTGTGCGTCTTCTGTTTTCCCAGAGTTTGGAAATGATGCCTGTTTGCATCTAACTCCATATGAACCCGAGTTATTTTCGCAGTATTAGGATGTTTGAATATTTGAACCTATGTATGTAAACACATACCGAATATTTAATCGAAAGCCAGAGAAAATTAGTCGATCAAGCTCTTCAACAGAAATTATAACTAGATGCTGAAGACATATTTCCCAACGCTCTAATGAGACAATGCATTTGATTCGAATGGAGTTTGATGCAGGTAGGAATCATTTTCAAACTTCGGAAGAATGTCGGGTACACTAAAAAGGAAGTACGGCTACTTCCTTCCGATATTTCTCGGGTAAGGCTAAAAACCATGCAATGTACTTTTCACCTGTACGAAGAACGGATAACCATTCACTCGACAAGAGCTGATAATTATGTGACAGAAACATTATTCTTAATTAATGTTTCTTGTCATGATATTTATTTCGATATAATAGTCTTGTAAAGGCATTTAATTAAATGGGTCTATTTACTCTTATTGAATGCTCCAACACAAAATACCTTAAATCTTTACATCTTCCGGAATTACCATAATTTATATTCTCACCATTGTACCTACAATATGTCATAATCTAAATGTAAATTTACTTACTATTCTTTTCCTAGTAGCCTACTTTTAATATGCATCTGCTTGTTATTTGTCATGTCTGTATTCATTTTAATGGTATAAGGTGAAATAGCGGAGATGAGTGAATGACTATTGTCCTATATCCTTTCGGGTATAAAACCATGTTCATGTATAATTTCAGCTCTATGGGGTTAGTAGTTTTTGCGTAAAATCTTTTGAGATGAACCATTAGATTTTTATGAAGTTGGCCTATTTGATAATATCACTTAAAGAGAATCTTTGTTTCTCCGACAGTTCTTATTAATTGATACTTAATACATTTATTTATTGCTACTGACCATAAGCTATTCTTCTCCTATAGGCCTACACCAGGAAAGTTACAAATATTAATAGGCAATAAATATTCTTTTTGCATAAATTACAAGATCTGATATGGAACTAGAATTAATGAAGAAAAAGTAATTTTAGTCACATTCAAGGTGTTGAAATTAATTTCTTCAGACTCGTCAAAGGTTGTACAAGACTGAGTAAATGGGTTATCTAATGACAGAGTTAGAGAGAAATTGAATGTTTTCGCAATAAATGATTAAATTGAACACCATCGGAATTGGAAAGACCAACTTCAACGAATGGAGGAAAATAGGTTTCCAAAAATGACCTTAAGGTAATATAAAGAGATAAAGAAAAGGTCGATAGGGTCACCCTTGGACGCCAGAAGAAGAAGAAGAAGAAGAAGAAAGAACTAGAAATAACTATAATTTTACTAGGCATAATGATGCTAATAATAGTGTAGTAATAATAATACTAGTGTCAATTTTAGTTCCACAACAAAACATTTAATAAGGATAGTTATAAAAATGAAAAAGTTATACAGTATAGTCTATATTATTTCTGTGGTTATTAAAACTTTTATTTCAAAGAAAAAACTGATAATACCGGTACGTTAGTTACGATTAAGGTATCAATCCAAATAATTTTTTTCAGTCCATTGGAAATATTTATATACACTATCCTTTTGTTTTATTAAATATTTCGGCTAAAGATAGTTAAAATTTTATCCTTAACAGCCAAACGTAATATTTCCTTTCGGTATCTTAAGCATAGACCCGTTTTTATTAACTAAAGCCTCCTATAAAGGTAACTAGCTGTTCACTTTAATAACCAGTCGGATTTAAAATACTCGAAACAAAAGATAGAAATTATTTTCAATTTTAAAAACTACATTAACCTTACGTGCATTAATTTTTAGTTTGAATATTTTTCACTTCAAATCGGCCTACTCCTTACTTATTCATGCGAAAGTATTAATGTAGTCCTACTCCCTGGAATGGCGGATCCAGGGAAGGGACCGTCAGGGCCGCGTCCCTCCCTTGGTTTTAATTTTTCATTGATTTGTATTTTTTATTTGTAAAAGTAATTACCTAATAAAATAATAGTCAAATTTAATTAAATAAAAAACAAATAAAATAAAACATTTATTTATTTCAGCAAGAGGATTGTAAAATGCAAATTGAATGTATTCATAACTTATTCTAAATGCTTTGTGTCAAATGCGTAGACTAGGCGTCATAACCCACAAGACAGCAGTTGTTGGAGTTCCTTATTTTTATTTATTATTATTATGATAAAAATGGTTTATTGATTTCTTGTGAACTTTTACAGATAAGTACTTATTTTGAAGGAAAGAAGTTTGTTATTTGATTAATGATTTTAATTTTTGTGTAATATGCAAAACCGAAAAATAAATTTCTCAACATAATTAAAACGCTGAGAAAAAAAATCTGCTGAAAAATTTGGAGGAGTCATTTTGCAATACTTTTTTTTTAATTTCTGGGGAGGATCCCCGAACTCCCTGTAATTACAAACTTTCCTATACGTCTGCCCTTCCCTTCAATAAGTTCTGACTCCCTGCTTTCAGTTTGAAGGTGATTACCGGGTTGTATAGCCTACCATCCAACATTTACGGACTCTCTAAGATTGTAACTTACTTGTCTGTGAATCATATACAAACATCATCAATTGCCAATATACTGTATTATCGTGAAATTTGCATATCCTTTTAAGCATTCATTATGTGATTGCAAGCTACGATTGTATAAGAGTGAATTAAATTACTTACCTGAATGTCCAAAGTAAACAAAGTATTTGTTAAAAACTATAAACTAATATGCCTATGCTTCAATTTTTTAACCTAGAATCTGAGACCTCAGGCTAAAAGTTAAACCACACTCAATTTTTGAAGGCGCAATCAGACAACTTTTACAATTGTTTGAACTAATATTAATAAAAAAATTAAAAAATACCCTGTCTATACAGTCTAAAAATGCTAATTTCACAATGTAATCCTTTTCTTTTTCTAAAGCATTATAAATGAAGTGAGCCTGCAAAATTTCATGAAAATTGGACCAGTAGTTTTAGAGATATGTTTAACGTTTCCAAAAAACAATTTTTTGGGAAAATCGAGTTAACAATTAGACGGTAAGTTAAATTGACAAAATATTATCTGACATAAATGTTTATAACTCTACGAAAAGAGCTAAATTTGTAATAAAACTTTACAGACATGTCCAGACAGAAATATGCTTCCAACATAAGCTAATGAAAAAATCGAAAAAATTACTTGTCAGAGGAATTTTTCTCCTGTAGTATTGTCATGTAATGTCCAATAGAGACAACAATCTGTGGTACATGAATGCATATGCATATATCTATCTTACTTATAGCGGTTTAACTTGTAAGATTACTCGCCAACTACAAAATAGAGAGTAATACTGTGCAAATTATGCATTTTTTATTAACCATGATTTACTACTATTTTTAAGAAAATGTAATTTGGCAATAACTATTAACCACATTGCTTACTTGAATATTCTGTTCTTCGTTGAAAGTGGTTATCCGGAGAAATGATGAAGTTTAAGTGCTCAACATGTAACTGGAAACTGGTTTATCACTTGGGTAATTAATCATCTACTTAAATTTTGACGGGAATCGAGGAAGGAAACAGATTTGTCTTGTGAGGTTTCCGAAACTGGAAATGATGATAAGCGTTAGAAAACAAGATAGAAGAGCAGAAGCATTTGTCAGCTAATCCTGTCCTAGGCCTTCTATGTTTCCGATGTTTCTGTTGCCATGGTGCAGTGTTCGTCATCTCTTACTTCTTCTTCTTCTTCTTCTTCTTCTTCTTCTTCTTCTTCTTCATTCGCAATAAAGTTCAAGTAATGGAGAGAGACAACTGAGGTTTCTTGGTTTTATATAAGGGAGTTGCCTTTCTCTACTCTGACAGCAACGTGCTTTCTGCAAATCTTATTCTGTACGAAAGAGCTAATGCACTTTACCTATGTATAACTGCTTTTTTATAATCTACTCTAGAGTAAAAGAAGTGACCTTAATATTAGGCGGGGTTTCCTTAAAAATACATAAGCAAAAATTAAAACGAAGAAGAAATTTATTAATTTTTTTAAATTTCCTGAATACTTAAGTGCTTTAGGAAATTTGCATACGCTGTCCTTTCTCACCTTTTTCTTCGAATTTGCATTCTTGAAAAGACAAATTTTTCGAATCGACCTTTCTGAAATTAGGCCTACAGTCTGAATTTCATTTACTGTCCAGTTTCCCGAATACACTACGAGAAATTCCCAAAGTGTGAAAAGACATGCACTGACAATCACCACGTGTTGCCAGGAAGAAACAAGCTTTAGGTAATCAAATTTATCAAATTAAAGCTATCGAAAACAAACTTTAGGCGTAGAAGCAAATTTATTAGATGGAGGTTATCAGAACAGACTTTCGGCGTAGACGAAAATATTTTAGATGTCGGTTGTCAGAAACTAGGGATGGGTCCTCGATACTTTCGATACCTCGATACTCTCGATTCTTGCATGGTATCGGCATCGAACGATACTTCAGAAAACTCGCTCGATACTTTTTCGATACTTTTGTAATTCTGCAATTCTGTAATTAAGTGAGAAAGCTAGTATTTTTTAACAGAAATTTGTAAGTGGACTGCTTAAAAAACAAATTTTAGTTTTAATGTAGAGTTTAAAAATAATTATAGGCTACTGATGATATTAAATTTTGACTCATTAAATATGCAGACATAATTAATTTAGTTGGTATTAAGCAGTTCTTTCAAATTTTAATTTTTAATGTACCTATTTATTGAAACTGGAAATGTTGAAGGTATCGAGTATCGAAGTATCGAGTATCGAGGAAAAAAATCATGTATCGGTATCGAGTATCGAGTATCGAGAAAATATGGTATCGACCCATGCCTATCAGGAACATAACAGACTTTCGGCGTAGAAGAAAATATTTTAGATGTCGGTTGTGAGAAACATGGCAAATGAAGCTACAATTTCGTCATACTTCAGCGTGCTGGAAGGTTACGTGTTTTGAAAGTGTAAGACTGCGACTGGTGGGAAAATAATCTAGGATTGCTGATAAGTACGTTCCAAAGAACGTTTTACGCGGACGATTATTTCTGGACCGTAATCAGCTAGCACTGGGTTGGCCAGCCGTCACATGCTCCCAGCAAGATAAAACCCAAGCGAAGCATTTAACTCTTAATCTGATGGAAGAAGCAAAAGCTCACCCAGAGTGGCAGTCCCATTCGAAAAATGGATCTCGGGAAAATGGAAGTTAAAGAAATCAAGAAAATGCTTCTCGGGAATGAAGATTCGACTGCCTAAAAACTAAAAATTATATTGATTTTTACAGTATAAATACTCATGACTTTATTTGTATTGCGCATTCTATATGTTATTATATACAATATATTCAGTACGTCTGTAAATTGAATTCAGTCACATTATCAAAACTCCTGAATTGAGCTAAAGCGTCACAACTATTTCTTTTTCATAACACACCACATGTACGAGTGCAGTGGTCTGATTCATAATTGGCAAATATAATTTGACATTTTACTTTTAATTTCTTGATTCTGATAAATCACTGAACCTATGTACTGTAGCTTGTATTTAAACTTCTGCATCGCAGTAAGAAGGTGGGTTTTAAATATGAATTATTCTATTTTACTTTTTAAGCTTGTAATTTTTATTGTTATTGGCAAGAAGGTTCAAAATAATTTATCGTTGATGCTGTGGAATAAAATTTTATGTGTCAGCGTAGCTAATGTTTCCGATCCACATATAGCTAAGGGTGTGCAAAAGTGAATTTCTACGTAAACAGGCTCCAAAATATAGTTCTGCAACAATGGATGACAATTCCAGTTTATGTTCGTAATAGGTTGTTTTAGGTATTTTACGTTAATTACATTAGTTTTGCATTTTACGCGTAATTTACATGTCATGAATTTTTTACACATCAAGTCCCAACCGTGCTGCATAGGCCTACATATGATATATTATGCATAGAGAACATACAGTGTGTCTCAAAAGTCTCTCCGCAGTGAGG
Organism: Ectobius pallidus; assembly: GCA_964059195.1. Classification (NCBI taxonomy): domain Eukaryota; kingdom Metazoa; phylum Arthropoda; class Insecta; order Blattodea; family Ectobiidae; genus Ectobius; species Ectobius pallidus. Next base: position 108,209,577 of record CAXKWD010000003.1, on the reverse strand, counting down.
TGAATGCGCTACTACCGAAGTTGCGTTACCAACTTAACAAGACCCGCATGTGTCTGAGTTCCTGCGGAGAAAGTTTTGAGACACATGTTATAATGATGGATTTATTCTTCTGTTTTCTCAAGTATCTCAATTTCTTACTTTTGGCACTTAGCATCTTGTATCATATTTCAAGGCCTCAATTATTGCAACAGTTTGTTCTACTTATGCCTAACCCTTTTCCAGGCAACCATTTTTACTGCATGGGCAGGCAAACGGAGTCCAGCAGATCCAGTGTCTGTTATAGTGCTTTTATATAGTTGAACGTTAAAATTTGTCTGTGTAAGATTACCAGTAATACTTCCTTAGACTTCTATATCACTTCTTCAACCTCTCCCATCTCTTGCCATATTTCCTTTTCCAGCGATACATTGAATTGTACATTACTGATGTAAAATAGAAGCTAAATATACAATACAATTTCCGAGGGACTCCGCTTGTTTGGTTAGAGTTGTAATAATAAAAATATATTTTTAAAAATATTTGTGAAATTCAGACATACAAATATTTCCTTTAATATAACACCGAAAGAAATAAAGTTATGAAATTTCATACACGCCATGAACATACATTGACTAGTAATACGTAAAATATCGGCAAATGAGCCCAGTGGACGCCGGTTGCCTGGATAAGGATTAAATAAAAATAGTAATCAGAGTTGTTATTACAAAATCTTCGGACAACTGGTTAGTAATAAAGTTTTTTTTTTTTAATGTAGATACGTTCAAATAACCTATCTATAAATTATTCTTATAGGATTAATGGATCACCTTCTGGATCAACTTTACAGCTGATAATATAAATTGGTGCTGATTGAAATGGGGCTTCCAGAATGCAGAGAAACTGGCCAACACCCGACAAGGTAAAAATTACTTTTTTTTTGCGTGTTGTTCATTATGCAGGTAGCTAGTTGGTGTAGGATATTTGTATTTTTTGTTAGGTATTATCTGTCATATCGCACATGTAAGAGACGTAGCTACATGCATATGCTGTGGATGGAAAAATATAGAATTTTCCTCATAACATGACTCTATCCTAAGGCAGTGTACTCGCTGTATCGTACCAAGAGAAAATGAATATATTTTTTACAAATAAAAGTTGCTTCGAAGCTGAATATTTGCATGAAAAAAATGTTTCTGCATCCTATCTAATATTCAAAATTATTCAAGTTTGAAGTGATGCTTGATGATGTGATCCGACCACGAAACGTTAAGAATTTCCAGGCATGTTAGACAAAACGAATATTCAAGATATCTGAGAGCCATGGTTTTAATTTTATTGATATCTCAGTTAAGAGATTTATGTTATATTGTCCTTGGACTCAAACAGAACCTGTAAGACGAAGCAGTCCGTGTGGCTGTTTACTAATTGAGCTAACCGGAGATCGGGTTCGAATCTCTTTGTTAAAATTTTTCTCCTAATTTTCTCATATTATACCAACTTACATAATAATTTATATAAACATGCATATACATGTATATTTCCATCATATTATGTTACCGTTATATAAGAAGGGGATCATGTCACAAAATCGCTTTAAATTAATTTGCTTCATGGTAATACGTAAAGTATGATGTAAAATAACTTTAATTGGGTCGACAATTTTAAATTTTAAAATTGTTATTACAAACCATTGGAAATTTATTAAACATGATAAAATCTTTCATATGTATTTTGTTTGAAAGCCCCCAAATGAGGATGCTCGTGTTTAGGGACTGCAGTTATATCTGTTAGTAAAAGAGAATAGAGAAATTTACAAAAATGAACACAAATTAATACATAAACTAAAAACAATTAAAAAATGTTTACAAAAGATATTTAAAATATGTTTCAAAACATGTTTATGTTTAGAAATAGAAATTGATGTAAGAAAATATGACAAAACAAATTGAAAGGATTTGATTTATTAAATTATAGGATTTGATTATTGATATTAAATAGTTTTTAATTTTTACCTTAAATTGCTTGTCACTATATAAAATCAGGGTTCTCAGCAATAAGAGTATTATGAAGTTTCAAACCATAATTTATACCATATAATTACCCAGTAGTGGTCCTGCATTTTGTTTCCTCAAAACGAAACATGGCGTTTCTTTTAGTATTTTTATATTGTTTGAAGGAAATAAATTTTATCGGTTTTTATGGCGAAAAGATAATAATGCAAACACATAATGGTTTGACCTTCCTAACCTTGAATTCAGAGTATAACGATTTTTTAGGGTAATCGATAGGCATTTACAACAATTTTTATGATTGTTTTGAAGTAAAATTAGTTTTAAACAATTAATGGTCTTAGATACGCCACCCCGCCTAGAATTCCATATTGGATTGTCGACTCTACTAGAGCTAAATATATTGTCCTTAAGGCAGAAGTTGGAAGCAAATTACGAAGGATGACATATTTATATATAGTTACGTATTTTGTTAATAATAAATGCATATGCCAATCCCATTTGAAAATACTTATCAGTAATAATACCTAAGCATTTAAATTCAGAATATCCGTTTTAACATTGGTCTTCTAGGAGAAGGATTCCATCTGCCATCGTACCATGGACTCTGGTTAGCTCAGGTGATAAGAGTATCAACAAGGGTAACTAAAGGTCCGCGTTCTAATGTTAGAGGAATTTTCCTCATCATTTAAATTTAATATCAATATATAACAATGTGTGGCAACATGGAATTTTGTGTTATTGTTCCATAAGATTGCTCTGTGGGTGAAATGGTCTGTTGTAATTTATTGTTAACAATAAATTTACAATGTCTAAAGCAAGTGTGTAATTGCTATAGTAAACAAAAAGGGTTAGGAATAACTTTTTCAGTGGCAGCTTATCTTGTCAGGATAACATCTAGAACCCCTAGGAAATAGCTGCATAATGTTTCATGGGGTTAGAGCATCTTGAACCCAAAAGCTGTTAAAAGGATAGATCGTGCAAGAGGGACTGGCACTCTTCCAAGTCAAGAAGAGTAAGAATTTTGCTGTTTTCTGAGGATATTCTTTTGTTATAAAAGCGCCGGTAGCTTTATCTTTCATTTTCAGTATATTCAGTTTTATTAACAAATTCCTTAAAATAGTCTGGTTACATGCACATCGTATATTTTATCAGCAGACAGTAATCTATTTTCTATTCATGTTTCGTCGCAGCTTTCATAAAAGTTAAATCTCAATGGAATTTTAAATCATATGGATGTAGGCCTGCTTTTATGTGTGCATTTGTGTATGTTTTGCTTGATAGAGCGAGAATGGGAGGGTGAGAGAGAGGGAAAGAGAGATTCTTTCTGAACTCGTGATTAAAATATACTTTTATTGCAATATTTGGCAGCGCTGAGTGAAACTAATTCCTATTGGTTTGTAGTTCACTGAATGGGTGAGCCATATCCATTGCGAAAACCAATAACAGTAGATCTTGTAATACGATGAAATTGCCGAGCTGAATGGTCGAATAACGATTTGAGTTATCAATATCGTCAGTTTTTAGTAGCGATCACTTCTCGGCTAATGACTCGAGTTCTCACATCTCGCAACGTGAGTACTCGGATCCAGTTTCATCCGATAATTGTTTTCATTCGAATGATTATTCGATTCTTTATACGTATTACTTGAGAACAGATTATTTGATTTTTAAAACATTTGATTCTGCACATCACTCTGAGAAAGGAACGAATAGAGAGCCTGCCACTTAATGAATTTGCTTTGGGGATCATTGCTAATTTATACGTAGTTCAGGAGTATACTAACACATAGCTATTATCCTTTCTGGTGGTATTTCTCACATGAAGAATCTCTGGATTTTCTCTTCAGCAGGTGATAGCTTCCAATAGTGCTGTTCTATAAAGTTAATTATTCAATATTTTAATGTACAGATTATGAATGCAATAAGTTATGAATGTCGCGGTATGACTTTTTAAGTCAAAGCGACATTAAATAAATAAATAAAAAAATCTGACATGATTAGAACATAAAGAAAAAAGGACGTGGCTTTATCACTTTTGTAGGAAGTGATAAAAGCAAATTCGATAAAGATTGAGTGAATCTGATTGGCTGATTTCAGTCTCACTCTTAGGATATTTGTTATTTGTCAAAATAGGCCTATTTCCAGCCTATTAATTGTGGTTAATTATGTAGTTTTAAATAATAACTGAAGTTGGTGATTTACAGTAAATTTCATAAGTTAATATGGATTATATAATAATAATTTTTAATAATAATAAATAAATAATAATACTTTAGGTATTTAGGGTTGGAAAGTTTCAGATTCGATCTTGTTCACTGGTAACAATTTTGATAATGTGTAGCACCAAGCAAGAAAAAATCCACATGGCTGTGGCTCGCCAACAGAGGTAGAGGAGGGACCTGCATTCAGAGCCAGTAATTCATAAATCTTACTATTGGATTTACTGTGACTTGGGCTTGCCCGTCTTGGAATTGACTTATGCTCCATTTATACCTACTGCTGAAGGAAATCGAATCACGCTGCTACGGGAATTCCTCATGGGAATGGGATGGGGGGGGGGACTTTATTCTTGCCGCACTGCTCAATATGTCTAGGGTCAGCTTAGACACTTCCTTAAGTTTACACTGCCAAAGTTTAGCTAGGCAAATTCTATAGAAGCTAGGGCACTAGAGATATGATTTCTAACAGCGCACAAGACTATATCTGTATGCAAAACTATCTTTGTACTCGTAGTTGCAAAAAACTTAATATTGTGTAGTCAATCCTTAGGCCTACGTAAATCACCTATTTTTATTGGATTTTATTGTATGGTCCTCAAAATAAGTCTTAATTCCGGCGCGTTTGATGTTTCAGTTGGTTACGAGATGGCTTCTAACTCCAAGAGTTGTGAGCTCAAACCTTATCGCGTGCAATTTTTTTGGAGGGGAAGAAAATGATTGGTCATTCAGAAAGAAATTAAAGTCGTAGGTTCTAAGCATGAAGTATTAGCCATGATAATGATCTTCAAGCTAAATCGTTCGTCTCTCAACTTAGTGTTAGGCCTACCATACTTAGTCCCAATAGTCTCACGAGGTGATAGGAGTCTCCATTTCACGTCGCCCTTTGATGTATGAAATACGTGGCTGAGTAGGATCGGATGAACATGACGAAAGGATGATTGTTCCTTATGGGAACTCTGAACACTGTACTTGAAAAATTTGATTCATGCATTCATATTGCAATACTAAGCATACGGTTGTTTGGATGCACGGGTAAAATTAACGACGAGGATGTACTGCAAATTTGTCCTGTGACCGTCGCCGGTGTGCAGGATTTTTGTCCCGCAGGAGTTCTTTTACATGCACACATAAATGCTATCGACCTGGGTTGGAATCGAACCTTTAACCTGGGCACAGAAAACCAGCGCGATACCTACTGCGCCACCCAAGGCGAAGTTAAACAAACGAATGGGTTCGATCGCAGACGAAAGCAAATTCTATTTATAAAATTTACATTCGATATAACATTACCTGTTTCTTATTATTAAAATATATCCAGTGTGCCTCCACGAAAAGAAAGATTGTTAGACCTCATTTTATTATTATAATAATAAATTTACAAGTTATAACGAAATAAAAATATAATGAACACTTCCACACAAAATGCGCTGAAAACCTTCTGGCAACTTGCACTCTTATAATGACTGTCTTAGCGTCTATTACTCAGAGAATGAAGAATTCTGGAGATATTTATTTTACAGAAGGTGTCAGTTCACTGACGTACCCTGTAACGCCAGACCGTGTTCCAGCGATGAGATTCTGCAGGGCCTGTTATAATTCGATTTATTAACTGGTAATTAAGATGGTGATGATGGCAGCTCACCTTCCGGTTCCTCCTATCTTGTCACTCAGGGATCTGCAATTAAGATAGTCCTATGTGAAGTACAGCAAGCCAATGCGAAAGGTGTATTCTAAAAGGTATGTTAATACTTTAAGGGGATAAGGTACCTTCCATTTCTGCCATGTTAAATCTGTTAATTTCAATGTGCCCTTTCTCAAGAAGTGTAAATGAATTCTTTTCATCTAAATTTACGCTCTTCTGCAACAAAGTGACATTTTTAGAGAAACATCTTAAAAAATATAGTATTTAGATTTTTAATAATTATCGTTATTTTTGCAAATTTTGGAAATAAAGAATGTTATCATTAGTCTTAACATTGAAGCAAGGAAGTTAGAAAAAAATCTCACATATTGCTGATATAACATATAGGCTAAATAGACTATACAATTTTCAGTTAGTTTCAGAGAAAAGCTACGTACATAAGGCTAGAAAAATAAAAGTTATCTCAATGGAATGCACCGAAAAAGATCCTATCCGCACAAAGACAAGCCTTGCTTAGAGTAACAAAAGCTGCCCCAACAATGTCACTACTAGTCATAGCAGGCATATCAGCTGACATTCTGCTGGAGGAAAGCTCAGCAAAGATTAGAAGGAAAATACAACTAATCATCATAAATAATTGACAGAGTAGGTGGCAATAAGCAACACAGGGGCTAAAAACAAAGAAGTATTTTCCCGACGTTGCGTGCCTGAATAAAGATGACATACAAACAATCCTGCTGAAGGTAAAATTTAATTTTTTCATAATTTAGCATATTATTCATTAACTCAATAGACGAAAAGAGATAGGTGGTGCAGTGGTAATGTTGTTTTCCCTCTTTACCCGTAGTATGGAGCACCAGAAGTTTAATTTTTATCTTTGTCTAGCTGACCCATCAATGCTTCGCATTGTTAGATTTATCTTTCGCAATACAGTCCTAGGCTAACTATAAGAAAAGAATTAATAAATTTCATATTTACCGCAGAGGGAAAATTATTTTGAGTAGTATTTATCTACCTCCTTATTCCCTCTGATATTAAAATAAACATACAACACATTGTGATATTCATGTACAGAACACTAAAAAAGATCATTAAAATATATGTACAGATTAAAATTTTTTATCAGAAATTACACAGGTCAATGTAGTAAAATACTACTTCTTACAGCACATTGAAGAGAAACATATAGCAAATATATTAACTAAATACAACATAAAAGTTTACAGAAGATTTGTTGATGACATTCTTATTATATGTAAGAACAATAATAAAGAAAAAATTCTTGAAGAATTCAACAAACTAAACACACACTTGACCTTTACATAAGAAAAAGAGGAAAACAACACTTTGAACTACCTTGACATCAACATAACTAGAAGCAATAACAAGCTTAACTTCAATATCTACAGAAAGCCAACTTTCACAGACACGGTAATTAATAATAGCTCTAATCACCCTTTCACACAAAAAATGGCAGCGTTTAACATCATGATCTACAGACTTCTCAATATCCCAATGAAAAAATAACATTATAACGAAGAACTAAACACAATAATACAGATTGCAACCAATAACGGATATAAGAAGAATACTATCATCAAATTGCTTAAAAAACAAAAAAAGAACTTATACAACAAAAAACACAATAATACTACATTATCCCCCATAAAACAAGGAAAGAACGCCAATAAAAAATTCGTAACTTTCAATTATACAGATAAACGTGTATATAGAATAACAAAGCATTTACAACAGAATAATCTAAAAGTAGCATTCAAAACTAACAATAGACTAAAAGATATTTTACATAGCACGGACAATAATAACGCCACCAACGAAAAGTTTAATGAGAATGGCATATATAAATTAAAATGTACTAGCTGTAACAAGGTTTACATAGGGCAGACAGGCCGTAAATTCAAAACCAGATATCGGGAACACACCCAAGATTTTAAAAACAACAGACAAAAATCAGCTTATGCCAAACACTTAATTACAGAAAAACACCAACATAACAATATTGAAAACACAATGGAAATTTTACACAAACTAAACAAAGGACATAGACTAAATGCTCTGGAACAACTCGAAATATATAAACACAAGGACATAATACTAAACGAAGACCAAATCGAATACAACCCACTATTCCAAATGTCTTATGAACACACCCACCCTCCATAAATATCAGCACCTTACACCACAATCAGTTACTTCATAGTCAAGTTCCGGCACCACAACATGAGGTTAGTAATAGTCCATACACAATTTAAAAACATTATAAATACTAGTTACCTCTTACGTTAGTTTTTACTCTGATTTTTTAGGAACTGAAGATGGCGTAACTTTGCGCCAAAATGCATATTCAATTTTAAACAACCTACAACACACTGGGCACACGATTCTACAAGAAAAATTTTACCAAACATTCAAGAAAGAACACTACAACACTGAAGATTTTAACATCACCGTTTTAAACATGGTGTAAAGACTCCCGGCAGTGGGGCAATCCATTTTATGCATTTTTACTACATAGACTTGTGTAATTTGTGAAAAAGTTTTAATCTGTATATATATTTTTAATTATCTTTTTACAAACTAATCAAGAAAAGAACTATCTACAACACTCAAGATTTTGACATCACCGTTTTATACATGGTGTAAAGACCCCCGGCAGTAGGGAAATCCATTTTCTGCACATTTTAGTATTTTACTACATTGACCTGAGTAATTTCTGATAAAAAATTTTAATCTGTACACAAATTTTAATGATCTTTTTTAGTGTTCTGTACATGAATATCACAGTGTGTTGTATGTTTATTTTAATATCAGAGGGAATAAGGAGGTAGATAAATACTACTCAAAATATAAGAAAAGAGTTCAACGCTTAAGAATAGAACCCAGGACCTTCTAAATTTATTTCGTTTCACAAAATAGTTGATAATCATTTATAGGAATTCTATTGATAGCCTTCTCATCATTTTATATCTATTAGGCCTACATGAAATCATATAGACCATGGGCTACCAATAGCAAACCCTCCCCCCCCGTGGGATTTTCTGGCACACATATTTTTTTGTTGGTATTGTCGTCTAGTTTAAGATTTTAGTTGTTTGCCCCTTATCAATTACAGCATTTACCCGGAAACCCCGGAAAAGCACGGAAATCCGGAGAAAATGGGATTGTTTTAATTTTTTATTGTTCTTTGCCCCTAATATTCCCAGGGAATTTCTGACTCACATATTTTTGTTCGTATTGCCATCTAGTTTAAGGTTTCAGTTGTTTGCCCCTTACAAATTACAACATATCCCCGGAAAAACCGGAAAACCACGTATATACGGAGAAAATTGCTATGTTTTAGTTTTTAAATCTTTGTTCTTTGCCCCTAATATTCAAAGGGAATTTCTGACTCATATGTTTTTTTGTTGCCATTACCATCTAGATTGAGATTTCAGTTGTTTGCCCCTTATCAATTACAGCATATCCCCGGAAAACTCCGAAAACCAAGGAAATCCAGAAAAATTTACTTCGTTTGAATTTTTGAAAATCTTTGTTCTTTGCTACTAGTATTCAAAGGGAATTGGTAATTCATATGTTTTTGTGTTGGTATTGTCATCTAGATTAAGGTTTCAGTTGTTTGCCCCTTACCAATTACAGCATATCGCCGGAAAACCCGGAAAACCACGTATATACGGAGAAAATGACTGTTTTCTTTTTAAATCCTTGTTCTTTGCTCCTAATATTCGAAGAGAATTCCTGACTCATATGCTTTTGTGTTGGAAGTGACAACTAGTAAGGTATCAGTTGTTTTCCCCTTACCAATTACAGCATGAAAAAAAAATAATGATGCTAAAGGGATGAAAGCGATTGAAAACCTGGCAGCACACCCTTCATATTCTAATGTGAACAAAAATATGTGTCAGAAATTCCCTGGGGATATTAGGGGCAAAGAACAATAAAAAATTTAAACTATTTGTAAGGGGCAAACAACTGAAACCTTAAACTAGATGGCAATACGAACAAAAATATGTGAGTCAGAAATTCCCTGGGAATATTAGGATCAAAGAACAAAGATTTTTAATAAATTAAAACGAACTCATTTTCTCCGGATTTTTGTGGTTTTCGGAGTTTTCCGGGGATATGCTGTAATTGATAAGGCAAAAAAACTGATACCTTAATCTAGATGGCAATACCAATACAAAAACATATAAGTCACCAATTCCCTTTGAATACTAAGAGCAAATAACTAAGATTAAAAAAATTAAAACAAAGTAATTTTCTCCGGATTTCCGTGGTTTTCCGAGTTTTCTGGGGAAATTCTGTAATTGATAGGGGGAAAACAACTGAAACCTTAATCTAGATGGGAATACCAATACAAAAACATATAAGTCACCAATTCCCTTTGAATACTAGGAGGAAAAAACTTATATTAAAAAAAATAAACAAAGTAATTTTCTCCGGATTTCCGTGGTTTTCAGAGTTTTTTGGGGAAATGCTGGAATTGATAAGGGGCAAACAACTGAAACCTTAATTTAGATGGCAATACCAACACAAAACCAAATTAGTCACAAAGTCCCTTTGAATACTAAGAGCAAATAACTAAGATTAAAAAAATTAAAACAATGTAACTTTCTCCGGATTTCCGTGGTTTTCCGAGTTTTCTGGGAAAATGCTGTAATTGATAGGGGGCAAACAACTGAAACCTTAATCTAGATGGGAATACCAATACAAAAACATATAAGTCACCAATTCCCTTTGAATACTAGGAGGAAAAAACTTATATTAAAAAAATAAACAAAGTAATTTTCTCCGGATTTCCGTGGTTTTCAGAGTTTTTTTGGGAAATGCTGTAATTGATAAGGGGCAAACAACTGAAACCTTAATTTAGATGGCAATACCAACACAAAACCATATGAGTCACCAAGTCCCTTTGAATACTAGGGCAAAGAACTAAGATTTTAAAAAATTTGAACAAAGTCATTTTCTCCGGGTTTCCGTGGTTTTCGGAGTTTTCCGGGGATATACTGTATTTGATAATGGGCAAACAACTGAACCTTAATCTAGAGGGCAATGCCAACAAAAAAACATATGAGTCAGAAATTCCGTTTGAATATTAGAAGGAAAAACAAAGATTGAAAAAATAAAACATTGTCATTTTCTCCGTATATACGTGGTATTCCGGGTTTTCCGGGGATATGTTGTAATTGGTCAGAGGCAAACAACTGAAACCTTAAATTATATGACAATACCAACAAAAAATATGTGAGTCAATAATTCCCTGGGCATATTAGGAGCAAAGAACAAAGACAAATTAAAACAGTCATTTCTCCGGATTTCCGTTGTTTTCCGGGGATATGCTGTAATTGATAAGGGGCAAACAGCTAAAACCTTAATCTAGATGGTAATACCAACAATAAATATGTGATTCAGAAATTCCCTGGGCATATTAGGAACAAAGAACAAAGAAAAATTAAAACAAACTAGTTTTCTCCGGATTTCCGGGGTTTCCGGGTAAATGCTGTAATTGATAAGGGGCAAACAACTAAAATATGAAACTACATGTCAATACCAACAAAAAAATATATGAGTCGGAAAATCCCACGGGGGGGGGGATGGGGGGTATACAGTAGCCCACGTTCTAATAGTGTCATGCACAGCCACCTGTCTAAAAAAAAAGAATGCTGTCATGGGGATTGTCTACATGCAGTATGAATTTATTCCTTTTGGTAAATTCGGAAATTACGTAACTTTACAACACTATTTTGGCCCTTAGAGGCCCTTAGTGGCCAAAGATTTTGAAACCCTTTCTTAGCGCGCATCTAGAGCCAATGAACAATACGTGTACCAAGTTTCACGTTCCTAGGCTGTATAGTTATTGAGATACTTTGATCAGTGAGTGAGTCAGTGGGTTTTGGCTTTTATACAGGGTGTTAATGAATAACACCGAAATATTTTACCTGTGTACAGAGGGGAATTTTTTTTTTATATTGATTTGACCATAGTTGACCCAGAGTCCCACAGCCGGAGGCTACACTACTGGGGAGAATACAGATAATACATAGACTAATATTATTATACAGTTTGCTATCTTGGTTTCAAGACTTCGGTATAAATGTAAATGATGATGATGATGTGAGTGATGAATTAGCGAAGGGTGAATATTTACAACATGGTACAATGACAATAAATCAGAAAAAATCAGTGCATATGTAGAAGATGACGATGAGGAGAATGATGAGTTGATGTAGGGCGAATATTTACAGAGGGGACATAGACAAGCAACTTTTATTAGGAGATTGTTACTCTATGGATTCAATTTTTCCTGTTACAGCATAAAATCTCCCAGGGCATGGCCGCCACTGACTTCTAACATTAGAAAAAATTAGAAAACAAAGGAACTTCGTTGTTAACACTGTAGTCAGTAGTTATGAATAAAAGAAGACTAATGCAGTGGCGACCAGTCACTGTAAATTTTTAAGATTATGGAAACACTAAATTATGATATACCTGTTGGCGATTGATCAAGAGTAAGGTTTTTATCGATCACTAGGAAGGCATGAAGTAAGTTTAATGAACATTTTAACCCTATTTCGCGTAATTATTGATTTATGAGCACCAAATCATAATGACTTTAATGCCCTGTAGCATACACATTTTACGTCATAGAGCAAACATCTCCTAATAAAAGTTACTTGTCTAAGTCCTCTCTATATACAGGTAAAATATTTCGGTGTTATTTATTAACACCCTGTATGTATAGAGATTAAGTTACTTGAATAAAAGAAAACTAGGCTCGGCGTAAAGAAATCGTCATTATTCATTAACAGTTTACAGTTTTACAGTTTTACAGTTTTATTTAAAGAAAGAGTTACAGAAAGAGTTACATAAGTTACCCCAAAGGAGCAAAGCTCGTGTTTGGGGTCAGTTCCTTTTAAATTACATCAGTTAAAAAAAAAAAAAAAAATACAAATACACTTTCAGAATTAGAAATTTTGGCTATAAGCCCCATTTTTCTCAACATATTCTCAAGCAATGATAACAGAAACAGCATGCTGCACTTCACACCAAAGAGTTCATCCCCTCCATGCACTACAGACTTTCAATATCTTTATTGCCCAACTACATACTCATACAATTCCTCACCAATCATGGATGTGTCCGTACTTATCTCCATATAATTAACAAAGTACCCTCTCCTTTATGTAACTGCCCGTAAAAGTCGCCGCAGACAGCTATCCACCTACTGATAGAATGCACATTGTTCTCAAGAGACCGGCATATCGTTTTAACAAAGCAAACTCTGCCCCCAGGTACTGTAGTCCCACATCAACACTGTTGACGTCACAGACTTCATCAGCAACATCTTCCGCACACTTCAAGAATAGACTTTGAAAACTCTTAACTTCCATAAAATGTAAATACCCAGTGAGCCTTTGGCGAAACACAGATTGTAAAAATATATGTAAATAAAAAAACAGCAGGCTAGTTTAGTTTAGTTTAGTTTTACTCTAAGAGTTAAAAGGACATGAATGAAATATCCCCACATTAAAAAGGATTACGCTTACTTTTAAATATTGCAAGAAATTGAATAAGAATTCAAAATGCTCGATAAATCTAAGAAGGATCTGTACATTAGCTTTTGTAGAAGCGGAGGATATAGAGGTTACAGTTGACAACTCCATTTTGATTAATGTACGTAGATTCTGGGAAGATTATTCAAGTTTCGAACTTCAGTCTGATGATAGTGATAATGGAGATGCAGATTTCTGAAGTCACTTAGTTCGGGATAACAAGTTATAGACAATACTAATTTGTCAATAAACACTGGTTTTCAGCTTATCACTTCATCATTTTGTCAGGTTAGACTGCTTTGAACGAAGAGGATCCATGCTTCTTCCGATAGTACTGGATTCCGAACGAATCGGAACGGTACGTAATAAGTAGGTTTTAACTAAAATAAGCAAAAAAAACTTAGGTCACTGTCCTTAACTTACTTATTTTACTACGGATGAAATTATGCTCAAGTTTAATGCAGAAGGATGCCAATGAAGAACATTAAACTCATCTTAATTACGATGAAGTGCTCATTTATGTTAAAGTTCTTTCTATCTATCTATCTATCTATCTATCTTTTTTCTTTCATCCTTACCTTAGATTTTTTACCTTTCTCTTTTAGGGACATTTAAGCGACCCACGCCGCCCGGGCGGGATAGAGTTCAAATTTCAGAAATATGAAAATCTCCTATGTTCCAATCATCATACCCAGTACGAGACTTTTTTTTTAACATACGCGTAATATGGACACATTTTGCCAGAAAACCTATGTTTAATTATAAGAAGTAAACATTGAAGCGCATTGCAGAAAACAAAATGGTACTGAAGTTATGCTTTAATTTTTCATTAGAATTTAACTTTACACACAAAATTTTACAATAATAGCTTCATTTAAAATATACTCTTGTGGTTTTGTTTAGTTACGAAGTAAGTTTAACGGAGAAGACCTTTAACTTTTGATCTTTCTATTTGTTTTGAATCGAATTGAGAGTTTCGAATTGAGGCAATAAGGTTTATAAAAAGTAATTGGGAGATATCGCGCGAATAAGTTATGGAAAACAACAAGTAACTTTTGACTGCGGAACGAATTGAAAACAAGAGTTAAAATTAATCTGTGGCCACAGAGCTCTTTCCGATCCATAAAACAGGTTTTCGCGAGATGTGAGGACTTCCTCAAAATCGTATTCTAATTAAATTTGTTTCTGGTAATAAATTATTCTTCTTCTGCCAGAAAACTGTAGGAGAAGAAAACTTACTTTTAACCTAATTATGAATTGTTTAGAAGAGGAAATGAATTTCCATAAGAAGCCTTGCTTTCAATTTAATGTTAATTTGGCAGGCGTGCTGGCTTTAACTCTGGCAATTAGGCTTCCTTTAGTTCTAGCCCTTTCATCGTGCAGGATTCGAATATTTTCTTTGGTAACAAAAGATGAATATCCCTATTTTAAGTGTTGTTAATAGTTTTTGACATGCGACGATATATTTTTTTGTGAGATCCTAATTTGAATGTATAGTAGCATTATGTAAGAGAGACAGTCAGCAGCCATGAAACGTTATGACACTGAATTAATTTTGTTGCCAAATACAATCCTTTTTTGTACGATTGCTATCAAAACTCAGAAGAACCACAGTTATCCAAGCCTAGAATAATGAAAATTCCTTAGACCTATTTTCCTAGGTAGGCTGTAATTAATAGTATATAGAAAATTATGAGTAGAGCGTATACCGTACAAAAACCTATTTAAAAGAAAATTTGAAGTGATTAATTAAATTACAATGTTGTGTTCACATGTTAAATTATATTGCAAAATCAATAGAGCTAGAACCCATTATAAACCAGTGGCGAGCTGTGAAGAAATCGTGGACATAGGTATTTTAGACGAAATGGATATATGTAAGTATTCATGAACCACAGATTATTGTTTCTGTTGGACGTTACATGAGAATATTATAGGATAAAAATTCCTCCGACACTGGGACTTGAACCCTGGACCTTTGGCTATTCGCGCCAATGCTCTACCAACTGAGCTAAGCCGGAGTTCAATTCGCAGCGCCAGATGGAACCTTCCTCCTATGATTGAATGCCCTTAATGGTCTACCTCACTGACAGACAAATTATGTCATATGCAGTACTGTGAGGTACACTAATTAGTGATTTTTGTGACCGGGATCCCACTGTTATTGTACAGTTAACATTCTGGCGTTGCGAATTGAACTCCGGCTTAGATCAGTTGGTACAGAATTGGCGGGAATAGCCAAAATGTCCTGGGTTCAAGTCCCAGTGTCGGAGGAAGTTTTCTCCTATAATATTATCATTTTAGACGAAGTTCACTGTTGTTATTATTGTTATTATTATTATTAGTAGTAGTATATATAGTATATAGGGAGGCTCTAAAAACGGATGAAGTTAACTAATTTTCTAGAAATATTAATAACTCTAGTAATAATCTAAGACTGATTAGTCAATAGTACCTGAGCAATTAAAGAATAATAGGAAAAATTCTGTCTTAAATGTTGATAAAATGAACAACTTTTTTTATCGATAACTTTGATAATGTAGCAGCTCTTTTCCCGAAAAGGAACCAAAGGCGACATGGGGTTTTAAATATAATAGGTTCATAAATATTTTAATACTTAAACCATTATTTTATATTCTTTTTGTCTTGAAAAGTGTAAGCGGCAGCCGTTACATGCACACTTGGCCACTGTTAAAGACTCTAAAATAAGTTCACATGGAGAAAGAAATAATGAATGCTTACGTACTGATTAGAATTTTCTTTAGGCTATAAAAATGAATCGTATGACACCACCGAATAAACAGCAATCAGAAATATTATCCAAGTTTTCAGTTATACCAAGTATCTCCGATTCTCATTAGTTCGGACATTCCTCTACTGCATATAGCTAACGTTTAATGACAATTTTAATATAGTATGCATGGAACTGATGTACTTCCATAATGGCAGTATTTCTTGTGCTGTTCGTTATAAAGAACTAGATTAAATGACATACCGTAATATATTGTCAGAAGTCAATGTATTGAATGATAGGAGGGAATTTTTTCAGTGATTAATAGAAAACATTTAGCAGATAACAGCTACTTGACCATTTTCATTACGCATTGCTAAAGCATCTCATATCTTCTGTGAACTGATTTTAAGTTGAACCAATCTAAAAGACAACAAAATCACGTCATTACTTCTCAAGTTATTAGAATTACCATTTAGTTTGGTCATGTAGAATATTTTGTTCTGTGCATCATAGACATGTTCATACATCCCGAACATGACCCCCAGATTACGTAATAGTTGTTTATGGTCCAAGTGTTAAAAAGTAATTTTATTTTGCTAGTAGGTTATGCTTGCGAAACGAGCCCGTAAGGGCATACCGTAATTTAATGTCGTATTAAATTTATAATAGCTATTAGAATTATATTAGTTAGGTTTTCTCATATATTTGAAATATATGTCATTTAAATGATGAAAGGGACCTATAAAACAGTTTGTCGTTGCCTCAATAAGAACACTAGATTCTTTCATGTATGCTTCCTGAGTGTTATCGCTATTGTCGTAGCCGTAAACCTTTGTATATACAATTTTAACCACGAATGTTGGTGTATCATATTTGAATACTTAGGTCCCATAAATTTAACTAGAACACGATAATTAATTCCCCTATGCTATGTACAATACTGTAAGTAATATATATTATGACTTATAGGATGAGTTTATTGAACGTGGACAGTGTGAGATTAAAACTAAAGAGAATTCATATTCAAGTGAATTGTGTATTATTTTGAAGGAAGAACTAATCATCATTGTCAGAGCTGATGTAGACTGGTGTGTTGTCGTCTCATCATAGGAGAAACTTTAGTTGAAAGACAGTTGGTAACAAGTGAATAGCCCGGGGAAGCCAGAACCACAATGAGAAAGGAAATATGGATGAAGAGCATGGTAGTAGAGACGTGCGGACAATGAACTTTGCGATGTTTCACGACAAGTTAGTTGTAAGCAGAACCGTTTCACTTCGTCATCTCTATGCTTTTATAAATATCGGACTGCATTACGGCAAATACCAAATCCTGTTCATTATTATCAGTCATGCAAGTCTGCTTGAGTATATTTCAATAAGGGGGACATACAGGTATTGGCTCTGAAAAATATGGGTGAAATTCATTTTCCTTCAGCAATGAATTGCTCTACAACACATAATCTGACATGCTCTTTATTGACTACTTCTACAATTTAAAGAATTAAGTAAACTATTACAATTATGAAATTACACTGACAAACAAACAAAAAATTCAGTAATTTTCTGCTGAATTCATGTATGATATCGGTTTTTCCCCCTCACGCAAGGTTTTTGAGAGACAGGCATTTTAAATTTCATACATGTCAATACTTCCTGCATTCTTATCTATACAATATTCAAACATTGTAACTCATCTAGAAAGTAAGAAATAACGGTTTTCTGCTATATTCCACCTGTGGAGCATCCCTCTCGATGGTCCAACAATAATCGCCCAGCACATTAGGATTCCATTTGTCTTTATACCTCTTTTTCACAACTGAAATCTCTTGATGAAAGTGTTCTCCGTGCTCGTCTTTCACTACGCCAAGATTTTCCGGAAAGAAATCTAGGTGCGAGTGCAGGAAGTGTACTTTTAAGGACATACAGTATTTACAACCCAAATTTTTATAAGATATTAGATCGTTGACCTCATCACGGTAATTTTCCTCCTTTCGCCTTTCGATTTCCAAAAAAACTCTTGAGTAACATTTAAAAATGCTTTCTCCATTGGATTCAGTAATAAATGATCGTATTAAATACGATCATTAATATATGATGAAAAGAAATTAAAGAAGGATTTATGGATCCACAAATATTCCTTCTTTAATTTTTTTCATCACTAATGTTAGGAAACTTCTGTTTTAAGTACATCAAACCCGGAATATTGTGCATGACTTTGACGAAATTCTTCATTAATCCTAGTTTGACATGAAACGGATGTAGATAGCCTACACGATTTTAGAATTACACAATGGGTCATGCTTCACATTTTTTGTTTTTTGTTTGTTTGTTTGTTTGTTCAGGAAGGAGTGATTTGTGTTTAGGCTATCATGTGTAATTAGCTACAAGGATGTATAATTATATATAATTCTTAATACATACTGGCGATATAAATGCCAGTCATGTGGCCTGGGGCAGTTCTAGTACAAATTACCGAGGGCGGAAGTATTACGATTTTTACTCTGCTAACAATCTTCACATACTTAATAACGGAAATTTACCCACCTATAGCCGAAGAAATTGTGAGAGCTACATAGATGTCACGGTTTGCAGTGCATCACTGTTACCACTTATATCGGAATGGACAGTAAGTGAGAAAGCTACTCTTTCCGATCATAGACTCAATGTCACTAAAATAAATACATCTAGAAAGCCCTATATCATCAACAATAACATGTATCTCACAAGAAAGTTTAAAACAAAAAATGTATCATGGTCTCACTTTCAAAATGCAGTATCCCGTAATCTGGAAGGAATATCTCAAGAAATACAGAATGCTGACAGCAAAATAAAACTAAATCATATCGTAGAAGAAATGACAGACATAATAGTTCATACATGTGATTCATACTTACCAAAACTCACACACAGACCAGCAAAAAACTATTGGTGGAATACAGATTTGGCAGTTATTAGGAAACGTCTCCTTGCAAGCTACCGGAGATTCAAACGGTCCAGATGTCCCCTACTACGTGAGAGGTACGAGGAAGCGTTCAATTTAATTAAAGCAGAATACAGGCTGAAGATAGTAAATGCCAAAAGGAATAGCTGGAAAAATTTTTGCTCAACACAGACATCAGTAAACCCATGGAACATTGTATATAAGTACTGCCGAAAACCCGAGAATCAGAAACAGAAGGAGGATATACAACAAATCCTAGAGAAACAGCAGAGGCCCTGGCTGCATCATTCTTCCCTGAAGACACAATAGATTATGCAGATTAGCAACAAATTCGTACACTAGTGGAAAATGATATTTACACGCCAAACGACTGCCTGTTCACTCCACAGGAAGTTAATAATATAATTCTGAAATTAAACGATCAAAAAGCGTCAGGCCCTGATCACATCTCCGCTAACATAGTAAAAAATGTCCATTTTTGTTTTCCCTTCCTTTTCACAGATGTGTTCAACAAATGTTTACAACTTGGTACTTTCCCAGATTGCTGGAAGATTGCGTCAGTCAAGATAATACCAAAACCAAATAATAACAAGAAGGTGACTGGGGCATTCAGACCTATTAGTTTAATACCGGTTCTAGGGAAATGCTTAGAAAAACTTATAATTGACAGAGTTATGTTTCACTTAACTAGCAGTCATCAGCTAAGCGAAAACCAGTTCGGCTTTATGCCACAAAAATCAACAGAGGACTCAGTCTGTAAAGTGGTTGATTGGATACAGAGGACATTCACCGAAAAGAAAACAGGCCTGCTTATTTCTTTGGATATATCTAGTGCTTTCAACCATGCATGGGGGCCAAAAGTGCTTCACCAGCTAAGAAAGGAAAACTGCCGAAGAAACTTATATAAATTAATAAGAGACTATTTTACTAACCGCAAGATTCAGTTAGCATTAAGTGGCACTACCATTAACAAAAACATTACAAGGGGTTGCCCACAAGGATCAACCTGTAGCCCAGGCTTCTGGGTCATACTCTATGACGACCTACTACAACAGCCCTTGCCAAATGGATGTAGTATTTATGCCTATGCAGACGATGCTCCTCTGCTGGTGAAATCTGATACAGCAGCAAGAGTAGAAAATATTGCTAACAATGCTCTCTCTTTAATTCATAACTGGGGACAAGCCAACAAACTTCATTTTAATGCAAATAAAACCAAAGCTCTGTTGGTAACTAGACGAAGGAATGCTGAACCAGTCAACCTCAGCATGAACAATACACCAGTACATTAAATTACTTAGGTATTCTATTAGACCAAAAGTTAACCTTCCGCCCTCATTTTGATCATGTAGCCAAAAAGGCAAGTTCACTACTTACAAGACTGGCATTTGCAACTAGACCTACCTGGGGAATTAATCACGACATCCTCAAAATAATATATCATGGAGCAGTAGAACCACTGATTCTATATGGTGTAGCAGCATTTCAGGATGTACTTCAGAAACGGTGGGCACAAAACAAACTGCTCCAAATTCAACGTGGATATTTACTCAGAATGATCAGAGGGTATCGCACCATCTCCACTGAAGCTGCTTTAATCGTGGCTGGAATAGAGCCATTGTTCTTAACAGGTACGATGAAGGCGCACATAAGCAATATAAAAAGAGGCAGACCTGTACCTGAATATATATCAGAACTGGAACTCGAGAAACCGCTTGATAAGATCTCGGCAGGACATCCTGCCCTACATATGCAATACCTCAGGAAACCAAATGACAGTGGGGCTCACCATTATGAAATTTATACTGATGGGTCTCGCTTTGAAGACATACTCGTTGGCACAATGCATGTAGGGTGTGCATTTGTTGTGTACTCCAACTCAACAGAAATATTTACAAACAAAAACAAATTGTCCCCTGAGTGTTCAGTGTTTCAGCTGAACTCCTGGCCATTAGAGAAGCCATAAATGGTGCAAGGATACCAGCCATAGTGTATGTGTGTACAGTGATTCGAAGTCTGCTTTACTCGCTATAAATGACAAATACAATCTACACCCAATCGCACACGAAGTGCGCAGATTGATAGGAAAATTCCCTGGTCATGTCTATCTTTCCTGGATTCGTGGACACTCAGGAATTGCAGGAAATGAGAGAGCGGATGAACTGGCCAAAACAGCTGCAAATTCGAACCTCCTTCCCTCCTATTCTGCTTGTCCCATCTCTTACATAAAGAAGACAATCAGAAGAAATATCTTAGAAGAATGGGATAATCTGTGGCAGAATAGCTCAAATGGTTCTACAACAAGAGATCTATTTTTTCCAACAGTGGGCGATAGGTTGAAGTGCAAAAAACTCATGCCGAATTTTGTTCTGACGCAGTTTCTGACTGGACATGGAAAATTCATGCAATATCTACACCGATTTCGGATCTCAAACACTGCCACCTGCAAGTGTGGTCAGCAAGATGAAACAGTTGAACATATATTGTATACATGTCCACGTTATGAACTGGAGAGAATTGAACTTCTTTTGTGTCTGAACAGAATAGACTTAGAGTATGTCAGTCCCATTGGACACGTCCTTGCTGACAAAAACGGACACAAACTTTTTCAATCGTTTGTAAATAGAATATTTTCGAAGCTTTAACTCTCACACTTTTATTAGGTCATTGGGGTATTACTTGCCTAACTTAATGTATTGCACAGTTAATTTATTTTATTTTATCTTGCTTAGTTAAGCTATTTATTCCAACAATATCTTATCTACATTTTATAATTTAAGGTTATGTTTATATAAAAACGAATTCACATAATTAACTTTAACTTAAGACTTACCATATCATAAGACATAAGAAACTGTAGGACTACTGTAGACATTACGCCTGGTAAGAACTGTACAGTATTGTAAATAATGTATAATAGACATTCAGATTCCAATATCAGGATAACCTATTGTAAGTAACATTTGTGACATCTCCAACCCTAATGTACCTTCGGGTGAAAAAGGGTTTTGTGTAATGTGGATATTCAATAAATAAATAAATAAATAAATTCTTAATACATGTTTTACTCTAACAACATAATGTAGGCTATACTTTATGCTAACAGGCAACTACTCTGCCTGTGGCATACAATAGAGGCAATAGTGTAGGACGGGTACTTTATCCATTATAGGCCTATGCATCCACACTTGAAAAATAGTTTAGTTTTTACAGAAACTTCAAAGTTGTTTGACTGAATTAGGCTGATGGAGGACTACTATAGTATAATATGATCATTTACATGAAATGAGTGTATAATTTGTTTATAAAAGGAAACTGCATAGTTGCAAAAACATATGCCATAATAATTTATTCTTGTCGCTTAATTTAGAACGAGTACCACTGCGTCATTTCACGAGCAGAACATGGAAATTACCATGAAATAGCTTTTACAAAACAGTTGACACCACTGTTTTGTAATTAGTATTGTCATTTTCTTTTTCTCTGGCTGTAAAACACGAGTCGCGCACCGTAGTTTTGTGTTTTGTGTAGTGTGGAAAAGCCAAGTGCCTGCATTGTGCACGATTAGTACGTCATGAATCCTATCTAGTTTGTCATTATAAACACAACACACATACATAGTTTGTGGCTACCCTTCAATCATCACATGAGACATCTCTGTTAAGAGTGGATTGGCAATCGTGTTTTGTTTTCATAGAATAGAACATTCAGCTTTATTGTTACACTTTACCGTTCCATTCCATTCATCATGCATTCAGTTTGAACTAATCCAATATAATATTTGAGCTGGTGTTTCCGTGTAGTCTTTCTGAAAATTAATTAAAGGTGGCCTTGCGCAGTTAACGGAGTTGCAAGTTCTTTCAAGAAATGTATCTGATGAAACTGACACATGGTTATCAGCGAGCCAAGAAGACGTGTCTGTAAAACTGCTGGGAATTTATCTTGATCCAAAATTGACATGGCATACTCATATCAACTATGTATGTAAAAGTCTATCTAGAGACTTTTAAGAAGTCTTACTGTTCAAGTACCTAAACCGTACATTAGACAAGCATATTTTGCTTTTTTACTTTCTCGCATATACGTAGTATAGAGAAAGTATTGTGATCGTGACAAAAAATCGAAATCGAGTTAACACCGGGAAAGCATGTTTCACGATGCCTAGAAACCGAAAAACGTGTTTTTGGTTTGACGTCTGTCCGTCTGTCTGTCTGTCTGTCTGTCCGTCTGTCTGTGGACAAGCACAGCGGGTAAACGATTCATTGTATTTACTTCATTTTTTGAATTAAGGACTTTTTCGAAATTTTGTCGAACCGCCCATAAATTTAGTTTTACAACTGAAATATTAAGGGGACTTTTCATGAAAACTTTTTTAAAAATTTGGATTTTTGACAAAATGGCTCTAACGATTTAAATAAAAATTTAAAATTGGAAACTCTTATCTATGACTAATAAAATGGCTATATCTGTATTTCTGCAAAAATGACTTTAGGGGTACTTTACTCGTATCCATTTTAAATTTTTCTAGATTATATCCATTACAGTAGGCGATACACAAAAATCTACCACAGTAAAGTTGTAGAGAAAATTAAAATGAACATTTTTTGTTTAACACATTTCTTTATACATTTATTAGATATCAAGATAAAACCGAAATAAGTACGGCTTAAATGCGAATTTTAGAACATACATGTCAATTAAAATATGAATGACATTTTGTTGCCCCTAGTAACAAGAAAACTATAGGCCTAAAGTACTTATTGTTGTGAAATGCAATCGGTTTAGCTCAGTCGCAATGAACACACCAAAACCAATTACAGCGAGGTGATATGGGGTAACAGGGAAGAGGTCCTGAGTTCAAATCAAACCTTGTGGCCGCCCAAATTGACTTGGGTTTTTCATGGTTTCCTCATTCGCAAAGGGAAACGCCGGGTTTGTAGGACTTGCTTACTTTCCATAACTCATCGCCGCTACGTCACTGGATATTATAATCGTTTAAACTGAATATCACAAAAGAAGACATCACTAAACAATAGAATCAGATAACACGAATGAGTTGCTACTATAGACTAATGGTTCACGCAACCATACTAGACAAGTGATATAACCTACATGCAGTTCCGTGCAATATAACCTAAGTAGTAGTAGTAGTTGTGGTGAAATTCAAATATAAGTCGTCCCTTAAGCTCCGCCCATTCGATATTCACATTTGCACGGACTGTGTGATGTATTTTGTTTCTGAGCTAAGCAGAGTGACCAACTGCCCTTGTTTATTGTCGCAAGGGCCTTGTACCTACTGTCCTTGTATATTGTCGCAAGTGCCTTGTATCCACCTCTACATATAGCTAAATAATGCATAACACTAACCACATAGTTAAATGCGTGAAGCTGAGGCGGCAGCCGTAGCGAAGCGCCCTTGTATTTTCGAATAATGTATGATACACTGTTTGTAGGTTTCGAAAATGTGGCATATTATATCTCCCGCGAGGTTTGTCAGCCTGTCACCTCTCGTCTAGTGGTATGACGTCACACCTCCAACGTCCAATCACGAGTTTCTTCATAATACGAGGAGAGAAGAATTCGCTAGATCGTGGCATAAAAGAAACTGCATCGGTGGGTAGGTTGGGTGGGGGCCGATTCATCCCAAGGTGCGACTGATATTTGAATTTTCCCTAGTAGTACTAGTAGTACTAATAATATGCAGTTTTACTATCATTTATTATTATTATTATCATTATTTCACGGTAAAAGCATTGAACTTAAAGATCGACTCTGGTGGTTTCCGTTCTAGATACTTCTTAGTTTTATGAAAATGTAATAAATATAATTTAATTGTCCCTATAATTTACTTTTTTCTGTGCTAGCCTTTAACAAGTATATGCGAGAAAGTTTTTGCAACTTATTTTTGCACCATTTATTTGAAAGTGTTTTTAGATATGGCATATTGTTGTATGGAAATGGATCGGGCTTGAAAGATATACTGTTAAGAAGAAAGCTGTCAGATTAATAACTAAATCAGCCCCTAATTTACCCTGCAGACCACTTTTTTACAAGAAGAAATCATGCCAGTGTATATTCTTGAAGCTTTGTTGTTAAAAAAAAATAATCTTAATAATTTGTACCCAAGGAATGACAGTCATACACATGACACAAGACTAGCAGCCACATTCATATACCTTTTACTAGATTATCTAAAAATAAATCCATACATGTACTTACTGCAATATCCGTTTTTAACAAACTTCCTGATAATGCAAAATTTCTCAATTTTAGACAGTTCAAGTTCAAAATCCAGACCTGACTGAAAAATAATTGATTTTAATTATGCTGATATCAATGTGTAACCATTGAATTGGATGTAGTATTTAAGTATTTTAGTATTATATAATGAATTATATACACTTGTAATGACATAGCCTATTGTATTTCATACTCAAAGGGGATAATAAATTGAATTGAATTGAATATAGTATACTGGGTAGGCCTATGCCTTTCCAGATGAAACGAAGGCAATTTCCCACAGAGGTAGCCTTTGCAATGTCCATAAATAAATCTCACGGACAGACCTTACTTAAAGTAGGCATATAACTTCCTGTAATGTGTTGTACATGAAATATTTCGAGATTGATTGAGTGAATAATCTTGTGAAAGCCTGTGGCTACTTTTCAAATATGCCCTTCGGATTAAAATATTGTCTATGACAAAAGAACGTTAATTAGCAGATACCTCAGACTTTCATCAATTGCCATTTAATTTAGAAGTCCGGGATTCTGTGAAGGGCCCACGAAGCTTGTAACGTAATATAAGAATGATTCAGAAATCAATCAATCTTAATGCTTTGTTTTGACTTTTCAGCTCGTACGTCTTCCTTTCGATGTAGAAATCAACGAATCATTGACCTGATTCACTCAATGTTCATCGAAACTTATTTTATCACCTCCACGTTCTTCACTTCCTTTTTTGTTTATATTCTAATCAAGTCTATCGGAGAGTCTCTAGGGCAGGGGAAGTCAACTACGTCTTGTGATGACGTTTGTGGAGCAAGAGCATGCGGATCCCATGTGTGTGACGTCAGCAAGAGCGCACGGTAGTAGGGGTGTTTACAGTACGCTAGATTTAGGTACTAGAGGACCTATTCACTTTAGCTCTGTGGGTAGAACAACTTCTGGTTGGAAATATGGAGCATTTTTCAAAGTTAATGGAAGATGCGATCCTGATAGTGTTCTCTCTGCAGAACATGTGTTAGTTCTGCAAAACATTCTTCTTCAGTTCGAATCGAGGTTTCAGGATGTGGAAAACCTTTCTCCAATATTTAAACTTTTTGCTACCCCATATTTAGTTAATGTCAAAGACGTTCCTTGCCCGTATCAGTTGGAACTGCTAAACTTACAATGCGACGATCTGTTAAAGGACAAATACGAACGTAAAGTGGTCTTGGGTAACTTTTACAGAAATTTCTCTGAAACCAGATTCCCGAAACTTGCCGCACGAATATTATGTAATTTTGGATCGACATATGTGGCCGAACAATTTTTTTCACTAATGAAATGTGCAAAGCTCAAATCAAGAAGTACATTGTCAAATCACAACCTAAATGTAGTCTTCGATTAAATATTGCTCAAACATTACGTCCCAACATTGATAAACTTGTTAAAGAAAAAAGAGACAGGAAAGTCAGAAAATTGTTACTGTAATCTTGTATCATCTAAGGTGCAGACGAGCTTGTATGGTAATTAATTCAGTTCATTTTTTTAATTATTTTTATAGTAGTGAATTATGTTAATTCAAATGATAGTATTGTCTATTTTTGTCAAAGAACATAGATTTTGTGGAAAGGCAATTGTTCTCACAGAATAGAAAAATAGAATCATTTATAATATGTTAAACTACTGTGCTGTAATTAACCGATAAACTATCAAGAAAATCGATTGATGTTTCATTAACTCGGAAACACGTATTACGTAAGTTCTAACCCCCTAAATTCCCCCTGCCCGCAATACTAATACCCCTCTCTTCCCCCCTGTTCACTGATGCCTACATTTCACATAGCCTACTCCTCGCAGAGGTACAACGCGAGCTTGAGAGCAGAAAGCGGTGACGTCACGGAGCAACCTTCTGTCTTCCCCTGCTCTAGGGCATAGGCAATGACTTATACATACGTCACCATTATCATTGTACGCTCCTATATAGGTAATATTTTTCAAGAAATGGTACTAATGAGTTGGCCTAGACATACACATCGCTAAGAATTATAACAAGAATGTGATCATTTCTTTAAAGGAAGTTATCTTCCATATTTCAACCGGAAGTTAACTTCAATATTCACCATACAATACTTGAATAAATTAATTTTGTTAACTACCAGCAGGCTGTCCGTCCTTCGTATAGGAGAAAAAGTATTTTACACGATTTCTAACCTACCCGAGAAACATCAAGAGGAAGTAACTGCATTTCTTTTGTTAGTGAGCCTGACGTTCTTCCAGAGTTTGAATCAGTTTATTTGTGTATTTTTGCAGTATTGTTTTAATATTTGACCTATGTGTGTATGCTGTATTAAATATTTGATCAAAAGGCAGAACAATGTCGTCTGTGCTAGAAAATGAGTTTGATTAAGCCTGGCAACAGAGATTAGACTTGAATGCTGGAAGAAACATTAATCAACGCTCTAGTGAAACTGAAAATGTAGTGGGAATTCTTGCAGTAAGCGTGTCTTCCTATAAAGGGTATATTTAAAAAAATAATAATATTGAAATTGAATTGATGAACATTCAGGATTCTCAGAGCTAGAGGACATCAACGTTCGACGGAAGAAACTTACGAAGTTAACGAAAGATTACGCTTAACTTTAATAAGTTCAACTAATCATTTATTGCCATTAATCATTTCTAGAAAACAATACTTTCAGGAATATAAATCTATATCACTAAATCAACAAATTATTGCAAATTGCTTTACATTAGTTAGGCAATGGTGCACCATATCGCAGCATAGCTACCCTCTTGGGGTTTTACAGGCAGATATATGATATTGACTAGCAAATCATGCCTCTATATTTCACCAAACAGTATCCCATACATAACTGTAATCTTAATCGTAAAAGTAACTACACCTATTGGTACACCATAATCATACATTTCTCCCACGTTGTCTTCAAATTTTTCGCAGTAAAAGCTGAAAACGCTCCAATAATATTGTTTTAGGATTAACACTTTCACATAACGATACAAACTGAGCTTTTATGAATGAGGCTCTAGAGAGAGAGGGAACAAAAATGGAATCTTCGGTTTTACCAGTAGGCCGAGAAATATTAATGTACATCTGTTTATTAAGTGCCAGTATGGTACTTTATGAGATTGTGTGGGGGACGAAAAATGTCTGTCCATCTGTCTGTCTGTCCGTCCGTCTGTCCGTGCGTCTGTACGCACCATAACTCAAGTACGCTTTTTCGGATTTTCATGAAACTTGGTATAAACATTCATAATGTCGATGGGAAGAACCCTATTGATATTGAACCAAATCGGTTCACCGGTACCGGAGTAATTCCCAATTCAGTGCCTATTTTAATAGATTATGGCGCCTTTCTCATAGAAAGGCGCCATCACTCAAATACGCTGTAACGGATTTTCATGAAACTTGGTATACCCATTTATGACGTCCATGAGAAGTGCCCTATTGAATTTGAACCTAATCTGTTGACCGGTACCGGAGTAAAACCCAATTTAGTGTGTATTTTAAAGACGCGGTAACTCAAATACGCTTTAACGGATTTTTATGAAACTTGGTATACACATTTACAATGTCCATGGGAAGACGTCTATTCATAATGGATAAAATCGGTTGATCTGTTTCGGAGTAATGCTCAATTTAGTGCCTATTTTATGGCAATATACGAATTCGAAAGAATTTATAAAAAAAATGAAAATCAGTTATCTTGACAACATAGCCTATTGTTTTACTGTGATCTTATAAGGCCTTGGAAATTAAAATACAGGTAGCTATGACAAAAAACACTATTGTTTTACATGCGCTTATCCAACTAGACCGTTAAAATGACCCAGGTGGCCGAGATGGTAGACCTTTCTTCTTCCGTAAGCCCTGCTTAATGAATAAATCTGGAGCTTAACTTGGAAATCAATTTAAAAAAAAAACATTTTCTGCATATCATAATTGCAGTCATAACTGATTAAACAAAAACATACTGGCACTTTTTTACATCAGTTTATCTGATTTTATTAAGTTCCAGTATGGTACTTTATGAGATTGTGTGGGGGACGAAAAATGTCTGTCCGTCCGTCCGTCCATGTGTCTGTACGCACGATAACTCAAATACGCTTTATCGGATTTTCATGAAACTTGGTATACACATTTATAATGTCGATGGGAAGAACCCTATTGTTTTTGAACCAAATCGGTTCACCGGTACCGGAGTAATGCCCAATTTAGTGCCAATTTTAATAGCATTATATTAGAAAGGCACCATAACTCAAATACGCTGTATTGTATTTTCATGAAACTTCGTATACGCATTTATGACGTCCAAGAGAAGTACCCTATTGAATTTGAACCTAATCTGTTGACCGGTACCGGAGTAAAACCCAATATAGTATCTATTTTAAAGGCACAATAACTCAAATACGCTTTATCGGATTTTTATGAAACTTGGTATACGCATTTATAATGTCCATGGAAAGATGTCTATTGATATTCGACCAAATCGGTTGGCCGGTACCGGAATTATGCCCAATTTAGTGCGTTTTATGTTAATATACAAGAAGTCGCGATAGCTCAAATATGCTTCATTGGATTTTCATGAAACTTTGTATACCCATTTACAATGTACATGAAAATACGTCTACTGATATTGGACCAAATCGGTAGACCGGTACCGGAGTAAAACCCAATTTAATGTCTATTTTAAAGACGCGGTAACTCAAATACGCTTTACCGGATTTTCATGAAACTTGGTGTGCACATTTATAATGTCCATGGGAATACGTCTATTGATATTGGATAACATCGGTTGACCTGTTTCGGAGTAATTCCTAATTTATTGCCTATTTTATATTAATATACGTATTCGAAAGAATTCATGAAATGCAAATTAGTTATCATGACAACATATTGTTGTACTGTGATCTTGTAAGGCTTTGGAGATTAAAATACAGTTAGCTATGACAAATAACACTATTGCTTTACATACGCTTATCCAACTAGACTGTTAAACTGACCCTGGTGGCCAAGATGGTAACGTCTTGGACTCACATTCTGCAGTTCCATGGTTCAAATCCCGAAACCGACCAATTTGACTTAAAAAAAAAATCTATGTGAGTGTACGATTGTCAAGATATTACAAATCTGTACGTTTCAGCTCATGCTGGACGATTTTAATCTGATTTTTAAAAAGAACTAGACCTTTGTTCTTCCGTAAGCCCTGCTTAATGAATAAATCTGGAGCTTGGCTTGGAAATTAATTTAAAGAACATATTCTGCATATCATAATTGCAATGATACTGATTAAACAAAGACATACTGGCACTTTGTTACATCAGTTTACCTGATTTTATTGGTTGTGTCATGGCCCTACCTGTACAATGCTTTATTTTGACATGGCGTTCAGCGTATTGCTCAATTGCCTAATTTCTCCAGTAGAGGCGACACAGTCTGCATCCAGATTGCTTCGCTAACATTGTTGATATAAGATTTGTTCCCAAAGCAAATCAATGACTGCTTGAGAAACGATTTACGGTAATGTGTAAGGTATTGCCACAAATGCGGTAGGTGCTGCCATCTGTACCGTCGCCACGTACGCAAAACTAGTCTCATAGGGCAGGCAGACACGAGTAATAGAGTCTAAAGTCTGGCCGTTCTAAGAAGGAAACCTGAAGTAAACAAAAACCAGTACATCTGTCTCACTCTAGCGCATTAGGCTACTCATATGACTTAAGGGTGAGTCAGACATACTGGTTTTCGTTTACTTCAGGTTTCCTTCTTAGCTCGTATAGAAGGCAATGGTCATGGCTTATGTTAAGAGTGTTAAAGATTATAATATTAGGTGAAATATCGGAGGTGAGCGAACGACTATGGTCCAATAGGCCTAACTTTTCCGGGTATGAAGACTATGTTCTTGCACAATTTCAGTTCTATCAGTTTAGTAATTGTTGCGATAAATCGGAACAGACAGAGATGAGTCATAAGTTAGCATTTCTATATAAGTATATGACTACTTTTGTCACGATCACTATATTTTATTTTTACTATGTGTACACGCGAGAAAGTAAAAGTACCGTCCATTTAAATTTCCATTTTAGGGCATCGTTGAATTAGACAAAATTCTAACATATTTTACACTTTTTTAAATTAAAGACATTAAGTGGTATTTTGACAGCTTATGTTGTATTGTATTGTATTGTATTGTATATATATTTCATTTCTGCAATTGGACAAATGCCCGGTGGCAGAAAAAAATTACAGTTAGCAATTACAAAGTATGACTTACAGTTAGGATTACAAATAACTTACAGTTAGGATTACAATTTACAGTTAGGATGACACTTACAGTTAGGATTATAAATAGCTTAAGAACGAGAGAAAGAAAGATCATAGAGAGGGAGAAGAAAACAAACAACAACAAAAGAAAAATATCACTATCCCTATGCTTAACCCTATCGTAGCTCATTACTGAGTAGTTCCTACATTCTTCTAAATTATAATCTACCTGCTAATTAAATATTTAATAACTTGTTTTTAAATGTTTTCACTCGTAGAAGACTGTCTTGAAAAACTTCTGCAGGTAGGTTATTCCAATCTGTAATTGTGCGATTAACAAAGGAAAATTTTCCAACATCCGTTCTTTGTTTTCGGGGTCTGATTTTCATTTTGTGGTCTAGCCTGCCTAAATATGTAGGATCTTCTAAACAATTTTTTATGTCGGCCCAAGCGGTGTTTCCTGTGTATGCTTATGCTAGTGCAGTTAATCTTGCTTTTCTACGTCTTTTTCCAGCAGTTCCCACCCTAATGTTTTAATTATATCTTCGTCTTCCCCCCTCCCGTTTTTAACAAATCTAGCTGTCTTGCGTTGGACCTTTTCTATTGCATCAATTTGGTATGACCTATACGGATCCCAGGCTATAGCTACATATTCCATTGTTGGGCGTATTAGTGATCTATAAGCTAACTCTCTTGCCTTCGGATTGGCTTTCTTTAATATGCGCATCGTAAAGTGTAGTGCCAGGGGCGTATTTAGAGGGGGCTGCAGCCCCCCCCCAAAACGTTAATAGGCATAAAGGCACTTTAATTTCACAGATAGTAGACAATTTAATTGTACATCTTGACTCTTAAAAGGTTCGGCATTTTATTCTTTGCTAGTAATTTTTAAGAAATTTTAATTTTTCCGTTACATTTTCCTTATTTTGTCTTCAGAACGAACTTTTCCAACATTACAGACAAAGCGATCTCGTAATTCTTTAGCTATGAGACATTCATTAATATAGTCAACTTAACAATAATAGAAAACATAATATTAAAGTAGTAAAATAAAATACTTAAATACTTTTTATTTGTTATTATACTACTGTATATTCCTTTTTTAAAATATGTATTTAGAAAATTTAAGTCATATTTTCAATTTTTAATGTCATATTTTCATAAATTCAAGGTCATTTTCAGGCATTTTTAGATCATCAACTTCTAAATCCTAGTGATAATAATGTTCGGCTTATCACAGCCCCTCCCGAAAAAAAATCTTGGATACGCCGCTGTGTAGTGCTTTCCAGGATTGACGCAGTCCAGATTAACCCAGCCTATATAAAGTAATATAAAGTAGATTATGCTCATATAAATGACAATTAATTAAATGATAATATTTCAGTAGCTTGTTTGGTATCAAAATATGCATAATCTGGAGAAAAGTTTATTGCAATTATTAACAAATCTCTTAAAATTCATAGTCATTAACAAATTGAATATTTATGTATTTAATGCAATTTGCACTGGTCATAGAAAATGGTAAGCTTGGCCAGGTAGCCGGGTAATTCCAGCCCCGTGCTAATAACGAACATAATAGCTTTCAGGTATCTCCCTCGAACAAAGACATAACAGTACACACAGTAGCCTCTATTGTAAGTATGTAAAGGAATGAGAATGGACAATGGGTCTGTCAATACCTTGAGTGCTGTATGAATAGAAGTAAGAATATTAATATTATTTAGTACGAAGGAAATTGATGGTATCTTCTAAACTTTCTTGGAGTTTAAACAATGCAATTCACTGAGTTCCTAGTATTGCGAAAAGAGAAAGTAGTAGGTTGGTTCAGGGATGCACCGGTATGATATTGGCTATAGATAAGATTCGTCACTTACAATTAGGTATAGAGTAATTGGCACGTGGAATATTCATATGGGGTAAGTGGGCCGTCCTTAGGAGCATTTTTGAGAGTTAGTTTAATTTATTATAAAGCAAGTAAGAACACTTGGATTTCACCGGTCGGGGTGAACACTTGGATTTTTCACCGGTCGGAGTGACCACTTGAATTTCATCGGTCCGGGAGGAGACGGGATTAGTAGCTCCCGTATTACCACGGAGTGTCGTGGGTCGTAATTATTCGACTTAGAATAATTTTCAGTATCTAATTTCGATACTTTAACTTTTTCGTGAATATAATTATACGACTTAGAAGAATTTTCAGTCGACAATTTCAATACTTAAACATTTTCACGGCTGTAATTTTTGGACATAGAAGAATTGTCAGCATCATAATATTTTAACTTTGATTATATTACGAGCTTTTAAATTGGACATTAGTAAATCACTAACCCATCAGTTTTCTACGTAGCTAAGCAACAAGAACAATTTTCTATAATTACTATTTGTAATTATTGTAACAATTATAATAATTGTATTAAGAACATTGCTGAATTAATTAAAATAAAAGTTTGTTGTTCAATTGTACGCAACGTTATTTCTATGAAGGAAGGATCACCAGTCTGCACGTCTACCATTCCCGCTCTGAGAAAAGAGAATTCTGCTCGAATCTGACTTGAAGCTGCCGGAGGGTCTAAAATAAAACATAAATTTGATATAGTATAGCTATATCTGGCGCCCACACACTCATCCACACATTACAACTTCAACCGACCCGCCGCAGGATTTTCTCGTTATATTATTTATTTGTTCTTCCCATCCAAGATTACAGTTAATATTTATCCCTAGGTATTTACAGCTCTGTTCCTGTGGCACTAGATTATATCTTTCTTTCTCATTCGTTCACTCTCACTTTACTTCCTTTCTGACTGCCTCTGACTGAACTCTCCATTCTCTTTCCCTTCTATACTTATTCTGACTCTCCATTTTCTCTCCACCTCCCCACATCCCTTCTATGGACTCTCTCTCTCTCCCTCTCTCTCTCTCATTGGGCTTATATTCCTCTTTACAATCCAGAATTAGCTTGTCTATGAAGTCGAAGCAAATTTTGTAATCAAACCTTCGTTGAACGCTTGTTCATTAATTTAGCTGCGTTATTTCCTAAAAGGATTAGAGATTACTCCACCTGAGACCTGCTTACTATTATGTTGTCGCTACTGATTATTGCGCGCACCTTTATCTCCTTTCAATACTGTAGGATCAATATCCATTAGCAGCACTTTCATCCATTGTCAGGTCTGGACTGCTGACCTTCCATGTAAGCCCACTGTCTGTCTTCCTGCCTGTCTCTATGGTTCATCAGTTCAGATTTGCTCTCTTATAGCTAACACTATCTGTTAATTAAAACTGATTCTTAGTAACGAAATAACATGAAAAGGATATTGCTCATCTATTGATATGTGTGCCGAAATAAAATGTTAAATCCGTGAATAAATAATGTATTAAGTAGTAAGCATTTTTTGAAGTCATTTTATCACTTCTATTATTGTTAGAACATGCCCACTAAGACTCTCTCTCATTTCCTTTCCCCGCAGGGCTGCAGCCTATATTATTATATAGTGGCGTGATAAAAATATAGTAATATCAACTAAAGCCGACTTTTCAAGGCCTGCACTAGATTATAAAATATATGAAAACTTATGTATGTTGTATGAAATATAATACTTAAGAAAGAATAATAATATTATATAAAATTCCTAAGATAGGTAGGCCCTACATGCTTGAAAGATAAATAATAAAATCATGTAAACTGATGTAATGACCACCGGCGTGGTCTTGTGGTTAGCGTTGCTGACTACGCTGACTACAGATCCGTCGGCCCGGGTTCGATCGCCAGTACTTCCTCAGATTTTTCTGAGGTAGGGAGGTCTGGTAGGGGTGCACTCACCCTCGTGATTCAAATTTAGGAGCTACGTGATAGAGAAGTAGCGGCTCCGGTCATGGAAACCACCTTAACGGCCGTTGGTGTCGGCATGCTGACTACATGGCCCCCCAATCCTGCCGTCTACCTATGGCAGATGACGCAGCGGTCGGGTGGTAGGCCTTGCCCCTTCTGGGATGTTAGCGTCACGGATTTAGTTAGTTAAACTGATGTAACAAAGTGCCAAATGGAGTTAATAGGCCAATATTTGAAAACTGGTATTTTATATTCATAACTCCAAGATGAAGTCTTGTATTCTTTATTTATATGTCATGCTTTTGTTTAATTACTGACAATTGCAATTATCATATGCAAAAAAGAAGTAATTTTTCTAATCGATTTCCGAGTTAAACTCCAGATCGATTCATTAAGCAGAGCTTACGGAAAAACGAAGGTCTAAAGTTTGATAAGCGTATGTGAATGAATATGTAGGTAGCATTATTTGTCAAATCCCAGTGTATTGCAATTTCCATAGCCGTATATGAATACTGCAAACAACATTGTTGTCATGAGAACTGAATTACATTTGATGAAAAATAATATTTTCACAAATTAAGGCCCATAATTGGGTGTTACTGCTGTAATAAATAATTATTGTTTTATGTTGATTTATATAACATGTTGCTAAGTATGAACAGTTAGCAATTATTTGCTAAGGTTTTAAGTTGTGTCCTCCATTGACTAGCATTTAACACTAACATGTCAACTTTAGCATGTTGTTACTTAAATGTGGTAATCCCGTGTTCGAATTGACTCGACATGCAAACTTAGTATGTCGAATTTAACATTTTAAGATATTCATTTGTTTTCCAGAGAAAATGGACAACATTAAGCCAATTGACAAAGCTTGCGATATCGGCTTTGGTTCGGGAATTTCCATAAATAAAAAGCAATGGGCAACTTCCTCTCTTACCTAACTACCGGCATCCATTTTAAAATGATGTGTGAATTCGTATTATGTTTGCCGGTTAGTTGAAATTTAAGGAGTGGTCTAAAGGAGTAAACACTATATTTACTTCACGAAATTAAGATGAGGTCTTCTCTTTGGAATGTATCTGTCAAGGTAAAGATGACAACTCCTACAAGCAAATGAACAGAGTCTTTCATTGTAGGCCTTCGAGAGAAGACATCGAAAAGAAAGATTGCATTCCTCCGTTCACAGTATACCTGAGAACTTCAGAAGTTTCAGAAGGTTCAGAAGAGTAGGAAATCGGATTCGGACTGGATGAAATGTACCACTCCAAGGGGTTTGCGTTTTCTGCTGTGTTCTTCACGAGGGGAAACAATATTCCCAATCAAACAAAAATATTGGGATACGCGTAGTTGTTCAGGAAAACTTGTATTATGGTTATTTCCGTTTTAGTGACCATGACTGCGATCCGTATAGTAGCACCGGTAATATACACGTATCCATAACATCTTAACCTTCATATTAATGGATTTGTCTAGTAAGATAAATTTTAAACTCCAAAATTTCTTCCATGCTTGCGCGATTCTTCTTTCTATTTCTTTCTGAATTTCATTTGATCTAACTTATAGGTTAATGAAATTCAAGGAAATGATGGAAAATCATAATGTTTATAAATAATGTTTATAAATAAAAATAGAGAGGTCAGGAATCTGACAGGAAAAGTTTACATTACTAGAAAGTAGGGATGGGTCCTCGACACTTGCGATACCTCGATACTCTCGATACTTGCATGGTATCGGCATCGAGCGATACTTCAGAAAACTTGCTCGGTACTTTTTCGATACTTTGGTAATTTTGCAATTTAAGGAAATGCAATATCTCTTTGCTTTTAGTAGTCTTCTAAATATAGTAATTACTTCTATTTCTCATTGAAATGGAGGAAACCACTCTATGACTTTAGTCTAGTCATAAATTAAGACTTTCCGACTTTTAAAATCCAAACAGAAGAGATTCTTAATTGTTTCCTTTCCTGTCAAACGTTTTAATAACAACCAACAAGCAAGCTGACTGTCCAAACCCCATTGTAATTTTTGAACAAAAACTTGTAACTGGACTGTTTAAAAAACAGTACCTATTTATTGTACCTATTTATTGAAACTAGAAATGTTGACGGTATCGAGTATCGAGGAAAAAATCATGTATCGGTATC
Source organism: Ectobius pallidus (assembly GCA_964059195.1). NCBI lineage: Eukaryota > Metazoa > Arthropoda > Insecta > Blattodea > Ectobiidae > Ectobius > Ectobius pallidus. The sequence continues at coordinate 108,172,020 of CAXKWD010000003.1, read as the reverse complement.
GAATATCGAGTATGAGAAAATCTGGTATCGATCCATCCCTACTAGAAAGTAAGTTATTCATTCCATTAATCTGCAGAGTTAATAATAATAATAATAATAATAATAATAATAATCACTATAATAATAATAATAATACAATAATAATATAATCACTATTAATAATAATAATCACTATAAAAATAATTCATTTCCCGTTCAGCTGATTAATCCGATTCCCATAGACGTTGAAGCACAGAATCGATGCATAGGTATACCTTTTACAGTGACGTTTTCATCATTGGATGAGAGTTAGCCATTGGACAGACCGTGGATTAATTAGAACTTGTGGTGAGGCACAGACTCCGAGGCGTTAACAAAGCTAATTAAAAGCGCTTTCCTCACTCCCCAAGCTTCTATTCTACTGCAGATATGAAGTTCTTGGTACCCTTGACATTGACATTTATTTCATTTCAAGCCTCTTCTTGCAAAACTGCCTACAACAGATATTTAAAATTGAGATAAGTGCAGATATACAATCTTTATAAACTTCCTTATCAACACATTGATTTGTCCATTATTCGCCACAGATATGTATACCCAAATTTGTTTTTTTGCACGACGTAACTAATTAGTGGTATTTACGAATATTGTTGCCGTGGATCGTAACTTGACATTCCCACACGAAATCTGGTTGCTATGAAAACAAAAGAAATCTCAGTGCTGTAAAAATTACAAAAAGCACTAGTGCTGTAAGTAAAACCATCATAAAACAAGCCTTTATCGAAGGCCGGAACCAAGGCCCCCAGTTTGTATCTGCTTTAACAGGACAAATATTCCGTCCCCATAACAACCAATACATGCGAATCACTTTCTAAAATATAACATCTATCTTCAATAATGTATATACATAATATTTTCAGCTAATATCTCAATTAATATAATTAAATTTATATAAATAATCATCGTGCAAAAAATAGCATGCAATTCTCGTTCCGTAAGCGCATAACGGATCTCGGAAATTGAAAAAACTCGGCGCAAGCGCCTCGTTTTTTCAAACTCTTTCCTCGATCCGTATGCACCGCTTACGGAACTAGTATCGCAATATACTATTTTAGAAGGGTAGTGGCTTAATAGAGAGATGATTTCGTCAGAGAATGGGTTAAAATACCTTGGAATGCGTTAGCCTGGATATTTGAACATTGAAACATGAACATATCTTAATACTTTCTCTGACGTTTTCTCTTCTTTGTAGTCCCGATCTAGAGCTAAAATCCAAATATCAGTGTCAAAAATTGTAACATTTAGACAGGGTCCTTTACGAACTCTTTTTTTCGTCGCTTTCATGGCATGGTTCACATTGAAATTAAATTAATTTAAAATCGTTTTCCTTCGATTTCCTCACGAAAAAAATTTTGACATGTAGCGCATTCTCCTGTTTTGGTTAGGAGTTTTTCATATTTCATTCAATTTTTAGCCTATAACAAACTCTAAACCGCCATTATTACAGGATGTAGACTAATACCGATACTATAATTATATTGCCATGATAGTGCATTACATTTAAACTGCGTAATACATCATTATAATTTATAACAACATTTGCAGTAGTGGCTTAATACGTTCCCTTAATTCATTAAAATGACATTATGCAAAAACCAGTCAACCCTCAATTCATGCACCCTGCCCGTGTGAAATATTGATTATTGCACTTAAAACACATGTGGCATGTTGTCTTTGTTCCATACTTTGAGATAGTGTATTTGAAAACGTATAGCTATATGTTTATGATTTTCAACTTTGAACCTAATCTACTCAAAACTATGATTTGGTGGGTTGGCCCACTTCTGCATAACACCGTCCATAATAAGCTAGTGAAGTGGCTTCGAAGTGGCATTCTCGCGCAGGTCATGAGTCATGTCTCATTTGATAAATGATAAGAGTTTTGTAGGCAAAAAATAAAAAAAAATAGACAGTTTATGCCACCTTATACCATCTAATAATAAAAATAAACACACAACACACTGTGACACTGATATTAAATTATATTTATATTTTTCCAATGATATTTTTCCAATGATATATCATATCATTGGAAAAATATAAATATAATTTAATATCAGTGTCACAGTGTTTATTTTTATTATTAGAGGGTATAAGGAGGCAAATACTGTCTAAAATAATCTTCCCTCTGCGGCAAACATGAAATGTATATAAAAAAAATAGGTTTGTTCCTAAAGCACTCAGAAACCATGAACACATAGTTCGCGCATGCGCTCTTTCTCTACACGCGTTCCCAAAGCGAGAATTCATGATTCTGATTTTCAATCTTCTGTTCCATGTGTTCTCACGGGCAGTTTATGTAGGCCTACTATAAGAAAAGTTTGCAGGCTCTACCATGAATTGTTATGAGACATGCGCAGTAACCTCAATCCCTATTAACACGCACTTGACTCCTCCCTCCAATAACCTTGCGCCTAATTTATAAGCGTAGGCTACTTATATGTATGAATAATGGAAGATAATTAAATGTTTCCCAAAATATAGTTTATAATGACTATGCCTATTGAGTGTATAACATGTTAAAAGGAAATAACCGTTCCCAAAGTGCAAAATCTCAGATAAGTTATAAATTGGACATGCGCAGTACAACAAATTCTCAAGCAGTCATGGGTTCGCTTTGGGAACAAACCTATTATGAGCGCATTACATAAAGCAAACCACAGACGGTTACAAAATATTGCTAAGAATGAACACCTGTATCCTTTTTAATTAATGATTGCTGCTATATTAGGCTATATATGAATAACACTGCCCATATTTTGATTTTGATCATCTTTAATTATTATTTTACTATAATATATTGCGATACAAGTGCCGTAAGCTGTGCTTACGGATCGAGGAAACAGTTTTTTCAATTTCCGAGATCCGTTATGCGCTTACAGCACGAGTATTGCATGATATTTTTTTGCACGATGATTATTTATATCAATTTATTTATATTATTTGAGATATTAGCTGAAAATATTATGTTTATACACTATTGAAGATGGATGTTATATTTCAGAAAGTGATTCGGATATGTTGATTGTTATGGGGACCGAATATTTGTCCTGTTAAAGTCGCCACAAACTGGGGGCCTTGGTTCCGGTCTTCCATGTAGTAGTAGTAGTAAGTATTCTGCCTTCCGGCAGGTTTTCAAACTTGGTACGCGAATTTTGTTTTCCAAACCTGTCTATCCTCTGCTTCCTCCTTCAGCATCCAATATTTCCGCTTTTCCCTTAAATCGTCCAACAGCTGAATTCTTCTTCTTCCAAGTCTAGTTGTACCCTCCAATCTTCCTTCTACGACATCATCAGGCTTTAAAACTTAGTGCCCGATCGAATATGTTAACAGCAACTGTACTGTACAGACTTTGCTCGGCGTATGCGGTAGCTACCATATGCTAGTTCACGTGATAGTAAACAAAGCGATTTACAGGTATAGAAAGACCACAAAATAACTTCTCATTCTCTAAACTCACATTACAAGCATGCAAAACGTTACGTTTTCCTGTTTGTGTGTAATAGTCCCTCCCAAATGTTTCAATATATGTTTGCGTTTTAGAACACTTTACTTTCGGTATTCCGAACACGTATTATACATTTATAAACACGCATAATGACAAGGTACACTGTTGACCAATTTGAGAGGCACCGTACTACGAGCGTATTGACTTCTCAGTACTACCATCAATGACTGTCTTATCAGCCTACGCAATCGCCCCCACCCCCTATACTCAGGTTGTTGGTAACCGGAATCATCTCCCTCTGTGGGTTCGGGCACTAAGTTTTAAAGCCTGGACATCATGTAATAAGCAGTTCCTTCTGAGAATGTGCCCAACCCAGTTTGCTTTCCTCTGACGAATTGTGTGTATGATTGACTTCTTCTCACCCACTCTACTCAGAACCTCTTCGTTTGTCACCATGTCCATCCACTTTATATTTTCTATCTGTCTCCAGCACCACATTTCAAAACTTTCTAAATATTTCTTCTCTAATTTCCTCAAAGTCCATGTCTCAGATCCATACAAAGCAATACTCCAAATATAACACTTCACCAGGTTTTTACGTAACTCTAGGTTCAGACTACTAGTTAGCAGAGTTCTCTTCTTCATAAATGCTTTCTTGGCCATGGCAATTCTTGATCTTATCTCCTTGGTGCAATAGGCATCTTTCGTCAGTAAACTTCCTAAGTATTTGAACTGGTTCACGTTCTCTAATTTTTGATTTCCCATGATAATTTGAAGCGGCTCTTCTCTCTTCGATAAAGGTTTGTAATATGATGGTTTTACTTACTGCACTTGTGCTTTTTGTAATTTTTACCGCACGGAGATTTCTTTTGTTTTCATAGCAACCAGATTGTGTGCGGGAATGTCAAGTTACGATTCACGGCAACAATATTCGTAAGTACCACTAATTAGTTACGTCGTGCAAAAAATACATTATTGCTCGTTTCATATCCTGCAATCTCTATTGTATTGGGCAGAAAAACATTGCGTTTGGTTATCTTGTGAAAAAATATTCATATTTTCCATTTTCTTTTTAGATTTCCGGAGTATGACTTGTATCCTGCATAATAATGAGGGAATGGATTTATGGCGTCTTTAAGTATAGGCCTTAACATATTAATGTTTACTTATTAACCAATAAACGTAAGCATCCACTAAATGTAAACGTCATAATAGTATCATTTAATGTGTTTGTGAACTGCTCGCGCAAGTAGGCATAAGCAACATGCCAATATGCGATGAGTTCGTCAATGTTGATGCACATAAGGTGACATCTGAAGTCCCATGGAATTACCTAATGCCTGTCATTTGAAACTCTGGCTGCACTTAGAATACACCGGGTTGTTCGTGGAAGGTTGAAGCCATAGTGTTTTGGAATGTAGTCGACTACCATTTAGGAAGCTGGACGATGGTGACGAACTATTTGGAGAAAATATGTGAGTAACTGTTAAACATTCATTTGATTGGTTTAGCATGCATTTTTACACAGTGGGCTAGGTTAAATAACTTAGACTACATAGATTAGGTGTAATGGGATACTGTAGTGCAGGTTCTAACTGCCTTTGTGGAGGGAAAAATGAACATTCTGACAATTTCCTAGAAAGTAAAACAGGTAGAAAAATAGGAAAATTGAAAGTGTTGTAATGAATGGAAACAGTGTAATTGTAAAGTAACCAATAATTTTGTAAAAAGGCATGACAATGACGGAGAAACATAAAATAACAGTTCTTGTCTTAATTTTAATGTAAATGATAATAAGAAAAGTTTCATAAAATACGATACGGCGGCAGCCATATTGAAGTTAGAACATCAGTCTTTAAGAGGTCATTACTGTCACCATGTAAAGGATCCAAGAAGATAATAAGAAAATGGGTTCTTCATATGGGTGCCAGTGATTTACATAAAGAAATAGCCGGTCTTCTTTAGAACTCTGCACGGAATACATTAGATGTTGCATCGCGGGTTTTGCGTCCGTTCATTGTTTCCCGTAGATTGGCCGGCTATGATTTTTGGATTTATTTCGATTGCGTGGGACAATGCTGCCAGTAACTTTACACATGGGGTGAAGAAGCGCGATGTTAATGACTGGTAGAAGGAGATCTGCGATATAATCTAGGTTTGTGACAGGTTAGGTTAGGTTAGGTTAGGTTAGGTTAGGTTAGGTTAGGTTAGGTTAGGTTAGGTTAGCTTAGCTTAGCTTAGCTTAGCTTAGCTTAGCTAAGCTAAGCTAAGGTTGGTTTATTTTAATGACAGGTAGTTTTACACTTTTACCGGCAATATCATAACCACCGTCAACTTGTCAGATTGCCTACACTGTTTCACGATAAGTTTGGTTCTACGCACAGTTCCTCCTGCCATGACCACCTGCCATAACCAGTACAAATTACGCCACTTTTAGGTTATGTATGAATCGCTTCATCACGATTTTTCTTTAATTTCACAATTTTTAAGAACAAACTGAGTTTATATATAAATTCCACAGGTTCTAAAGAACATTACAACCTCAAACAGGACAATTTTTCGTGTTTCTGAGAAAAGAAATTACACAGTGCAAAGTGCGAAAAAATCCCCTGCCGGTACGCTGTGTAATAGATGCAACGTTATTTTTACTACTTTTATTCTTCAGTTTGAGAATGAATTACATCCGTTAATAATTTGTGAGTGGTGGTTAGGTTAGGAACAGTTATATGAGTTTAGCAGGGGCATACTGAATTGCTCACGTTTCGTAATATGCCGTGTTTAGTCGCCCTCGTGTTTCCGTTGTTCACATTCTAACCCAGCATTCTCACTATGTGACCTCGCACAATCAACATCCGGTTACCAGTATATTGTCGGTTCTGCGAGGTTAGCATAGCGTAAATTTCGCCACTTTCAGCCAGATGATAATAGAGAAGAATGTATATCATTTAGATCGACTACCAGAAGTCATTTCCATAATTTAATAATGCAATGTACCGCAACTATTAAATAAATAAAATAAAATTAATAAGTATCATTTAGGGAAGGCAGATTATACTACATCATTCGTTAAGACAACATATTCTCTCCACAGAGCGAGGGGTAACGTAATACGTGTAATTTTAACTGTTTTGGGTTTACTATAGGTCTGGCTCTTGCCTGGGTTTCTACGCGATGTGTTCCAAGCGGTTACGCGGGCCATAGCTTGCACCCAATACTCTCTTGGTTACCGACGAACTTTTATCTCATTGGTCCTTTACGCATCTGCTGGGGAACTCCCAGCCTGAGAGTGCTGCTGTTAACTTGTTCTAATACGATATATACGATTTTATAAACTCAGAAAATTGACAATTTCGTATTCGTGGAATTAAAAGCAAAGTAATAGTCTGTTGTCTGAGGAAGTGATAAGCGTAGTTGAGTTTGGTTTATGAAACAAACGAAATTCGGAAATGATGAAGGAAAAATCAGTAATTATTCTCATTAAGATACCTAACTATATTGTTATTCATTTCTATTATTATACTCTTCTCCGGATATTAATGCATTATTATGTATATAATCGATTATCCGAACAAATTGAAAATCCGAACCACCCTCAGCCGCAATTAGTTCGGATAACTGACGTTCCACTGTACCTTAACGCGCTTCACTCAATAAGTTATGACTAGAACTCGGAATTTTACGTTCTTATAGCTGAGAGTGCACCAAACTATAACTATGTGTTTGCAGTCTTCTTTTGTCTTGACTAGTGTCCAAGGTTCAATTCAGAAATAGTTCTTTGTACTTCACTTTTCCATCGACTATGCAAGGTGTGATTTAGCTATAGGCAGAGAGAACTGAACTTGTAAGATCCTAAAAACCCGAGGTCTAATGATAACATTTATCTTGGGGGCTTGATACTGGAGTGCTATTAGATGATTCGTTAAGAGATTTTGGGACAGGCATGTGAAGAAGAAAAAAAAAAGCTGCTGCATTAAGGTAAGTAGTGGCAGCTAGATTCTTGGTCAGTGACAAGTAATGCCAGTGATATGTTAAGTTAGGTTAAAAACAGTGATACTGGTTTAACAGTGGAATACTCAATATATGCGCGTTTTGTTGTTTTGTCCAATATTGAATCTCTTCCTGCACTGGGAGATTTCGTTAAAGTTCCCGCACGAAATCTGTGCCGATTGCCTATGTCTTTGCATTAAGTTTTCGTGGGGACTGTAGCGTCGATTGGCCTGCTACCTATCTCTCTCGCACATCAGTACCTTCCTTTTTATTTGTGAAGGCCAAGCTACCTCTCTCTCTCGCACAATAGCATGTCTCTCTCTAGCGAGTAACTGTCTCATCTGCACAGATATCGTGCGAGATCTTTACTTTTATTTTCTGCGGCTTGTGTCGGCCAGTGCCGAGCAAATCTGACTCTTCACTGTCATGGGCGATTTCGAGCGGTTCCATAATTATTTTCTACAAAATAAACTTTTACAAATCATGACCAAGTGACCACAGATAGACTATTAAAATGTCATTGATTCATTGAGTTTCACATATTTTCATTCCTTGCATAAGAAATGCTGTTTACAGAGATTTTGTTGATTATGTCGAAATTGTCGTAACTTCTGTCCAAGTTGGTGAAGCATTCTTTCAGTGTCAGATTGTTACTTTTGTATTAGCCTATATCAATTTATAGAAACTCTGGGATATAACAGCTTAATGCCTTAATCCCTTCTTCTTGCGAATTTTCTGTCACACAATAACCCAATAACATTAACCTAACAACCAAGCTGCGAATGTTCATACAAGGAATGGTTAGATTCACTAAGCATTCTATAGGGAGAGGTGGGGGAGTGTAACACGCGATGACAACAAGAATAGGCTCAGATATAATATTGTGGAGATAAAAATTTAACATGTTCCACATTGCTTTTATAATGAAGGCATGATCAAATAAATTATCTCCGATTTATATTCTACACATAAATGGTGCACAGTGATATTTGTGAATGAAAATAAATTGTTCTTTTATAATCTTCATGTAGACTGAAGTACATGCGCTCTAGGCCCGCACTGCTTATACTGTGGAGTGTCTGTTCATACACATTGTCGTCATGCTGCGTACGCCGTACATATCACATTAAAATTGAGATTTCAATCCTTGTATAAACATTCGAAGCCTGGTAATAATAATAACATTAATAACATTTGGTATAAAGTTGAACATGGTTTGAAACTATGAATTGAGAGAAATACTACAAGCATACGAATATATTGAAGCCCCTTTTACAATTGCAGATTCCGTTTATGGTTCTACATTCGGAAACAAGAATTGGGAATAGTGTTTTGGAAATTCAATGACACTGAGGATTCCAAATTTTGGGTAAAGTACCATGGGAGTTACTGATTGGGAAAAATGAACTACAGTAATGCATAATTAAAACCATCAGCTCTACTACGTTTATTTTATGCCATCTTATGCCATCTTCAGCGCATCTTCCTGTGTTAACGTAGGTGCATTAACTCTCTTTCGGATTATGTACGGCTGACGCCGCTTCTCCGCCCCCAGTCTCCATGCAGAGGGACAGGTGGCAAGCCCATCGCCTTGAAACCCCCTTCCGGAAACTAAGGTATTACTAGGACGTGAAATTACCGAGAAATTTTGTCCGGAGGCTCTAATTTAGGCTTGGAGTTCTTTTACGTGCCGAAAATATACGACACGGGCCCCTTAACTTAAAGTCCCTCCCGGAGGACTCCGTGCCCAGGATTTTTACGTGCTGAAAAAAACCATCTACTGCGGCCGGGAGGTGCATTAACTATTAAACATTTGGTGTCATTGTCTTGTAATCTCGTCCTGTTCACAAAATACTTTTTAATAATTATTGCATGTACGACAGTACATCAAAATGCCTTGAAGATAACATGAGAGTGTTAAAAGGCCTGGGCAGCATAAATTAATTGTTGTGCTGATGGTTTTAATTATACATTTTATTTATTTTATTATGTCTCTAAAAGGGAGAGAAAAAACTAAGAAAAATAAGATTTATTTATTTTATCGAGGTAAATTGTACTGTATCATGTATTTTAACACTACTCTCAAGCGTGATTCTATGTATCTTATTAAATGGGTATACAGTACTATTTCGAAACTTGATAATTCGAAAATACTGTAGATTACTAAGAGAGCTGTGAGGATTTTTGAAGAGTCAGGCTCTTGTAGATCGTATTTTAATTTAAACCCAGCGGAAACTTCGTTCTTAAAAAATGAATTTCAAAATGACTTGTTTCATCGTCAATGGTATATTTCTTCTAAACAGATTAAAATGTCACGACACGGATTGTATGGCACATTTGTCTTTATCCGAGTAGGTAAATATAAGTTTATAAAAATACACTTCTCTGTATCTGTCTACAAGTCACCAGTGGAAATCAAGAAGCGGCAAGAATAGATTCAGCTGAAGTTTTTATGTGCTCTGTAGACCGCGAAGTTTCTTTCTTTGCTCCTTAAAAATATTTCCAACTTTCTCTTCTATATCCAATTCTCCTGCGAGAGAGAGGAAATAACTGTTCTTACATTCTTCTTGTAGAATCCCACTGTGCTTTACTAGAGCTACCTTTTGTTGTGCTGGCTAGAGATCAAATTTTTTATTATGTCCTTATTGTATTATTATACTGTAACATTGATTACACTGCATTAATCAGGACTGAGGGCATAGCGGAATATGTTCATATTTGAAGGAATAGCCTTCAAAATTACTCAGGACTACATTTTATAGCTGTGTTTACCCAACTAATAGGCGTACTACATGCATAGCAACAATTTTTTGGTGAATCACGAATAAAATTATCTCAAACTGGTAAATGAATTACACATTTTAAAGCGAATTCTGGGTCATTACGTACGTCTAAGGTATCAATGGAAAGCTTTTTTCTCTCCGGAAGTTGCAACCCGTTGAGCTATTATAAGTATTAAAATTAGAATGTTATATTTTAAATTCGAACAGAACTTTTCGTTTCGATATCTTGATCCAAAGCTCCTTACACGATTCATTTGATGAACAGTTCATAGCAATAAAACAAAAATAAATGCTAGGAATTACGGCCGTCTTAGAAGCTACAATTAATGTTAAATCTATACAAAACTTTAATATAAGTAGCAATTATTTAATTTTAAACACTCTTTATTACTTGGCCTCTGTGCCAGTATTAAGTGTACTTATTGTAGGTTACTTATTGTAGGCTACTTATTGTTCACAGCTTGATAATCCAGGTAACGAAGGACAAATAGAAAAAATACATCGTATAGTTTTAAAATTTGGTAGAGTTGTCGAGGGAAGTATCCTGAACAACATACTAAAAGGTTGAGGGGTGAGCGGGGGCAGAGGGGCACGTAGAAGGTCCCTGGATTTTTGCTTAGGGCCTATATCTAATTAACGATACATCGTAGAGGAAAAGTTATTCTATAGGCCTACAAAATTTAAACTTATAAAATTTCCTACAAGTTTGATCCTATACATTTTATCTATTCCCAATAGGTTTCGAAAATAGCAAATTTTCATAAAAAGCTCTATCGCCTCACGCTTTTCGACACACTTTGCCTTTTAGCGCTTGATTCCTTAGATATACAGCAATATTCTCATAAAAAATTGTAGGACATTAAATTACCTTTAAAATGAGTGGTCATTTGTTATTTTTTACTGAAATGTTCAAAATTTGTAATAATTTTAAGTTTCGATCAAATTTCGAGATTTTAGAAGAAAACCGGACATTGCACTTTCTCTATATTTAGAGGTTATATCTTTGTATATAAGCTGTATATAGTTTATTTACTTCATGAAACAAGTGGAGAAATATTACACAACCATTAAAGTTGCATTTATAAAAAATCCGATCACGGTGCAAGCACAGTACATTATGGTCCAGGCAACAAAGGAAAAGTAGGGTGAAGTCTTGAAATTTAGCAGACATGTATTGAAAAGTGTCCTAAACAACATACCAAAAGTCCCTGTGGATGGGGGGGGGATGGGCAGGGGTTGGGGACGTCTAAATGTTTTTCTCAGTCTTCCATAAATATCCAAAAAACTACGGGTTGTTTAAAAAACAGTTTATGCACAAAATTAAACTAAATAAAATTTCCTACAAAATTGACCGGAATCATATTTCTCTAAGATTAATAATTCAGGAAATAGAAGGAGATGAAATATGATATAGTTGTGGACATTCTTTTTTATACATACATATTATATTATATTATTTTTTTAACACAAAAAGGGGGCAGATGGTAATTAAAATGGCGCGATGTCAAGCAAAACTAGTTCTTAGAAAGTATACTTACTAAAGGTTAACATTACAGATAAACTCATTATTGTTATTATGATTATAATAAGTGATTATTATTATTGTTGTTCTTGTTTTAGTAAAGCTTAGCCGTTTTATGTACTCATTGTTATTATTATTATTATAAATGATTATTATTGTTGTTGTTCTTGTTGTGGTAAAGCTTAGCCGTTTTATGTTTCGTTAAAAAAATTACCGGTATTTTGAATAATGGTAAAGAATTAGATATATTTATAAATTTGTAAGACATAGTAGGCCTACCTATTGCTTTAAATGAATGTTTACTCGTCTATGTGGCTCCTGAGACAGCATTTGCACACCATATTTTGTCACTGTGCAACTCAGTGTGGTGGAAGATATGGATGCCAAAAAACTGGCATTAAATGTTCATCCGTTTGTGGAATCTGTGATGGCACATGCAACAACAGTATACCATTAGGAGAAGAAGATGAGTTTAAAATTGATGACATCCAAGCAAAAGAAATTGTTTAGGCACCCTTTAATCAATATTGTATATGTGTATAAATTCTGATTGTTCGGTAGATAGAAAAATATAACCCTAACTTATCATACGATATACTAGGGTTTTAATAATGGATATTAAAAAAATAGACTAAACATTTATTTAAAGTAATAGGTATGCCTACTAGGTCTTATAATTTCTAAATATATATATAAATGTTTACAATATTTCCAAATAATAGTTTAAACGAAAAATATATCGGCCTGGTTCATAACATGTCTTATACCATGTGATTTTATAAGCTTTATAACAATAATTATAATGCATTTTGTGTATAATGTTTACCTTTAGTACGAATATTTTTCTAAGAACTGGTTTTTCTTGACATCGTGCCATTAGGCTTACATCTGCTCGCTCTTTTGTTGAAAAATATAATATAATAGGAATTTCCAGAAATATGTCATAGGCCTACTTCATTTCCTTCTATTTCCTGAACTATTAATCTTACATAAATGTGATTCAGATCAATTTTGTAGGAAATTTTATGTGGTTTAATGTTATGCATAAATGTTTTTGCAAGAACCCATAGTTTTTACTGAGAGGAACGACATTTAAACGTGTCCCCCACCCCTCGCTCACCCTCAATCCATGGGGTCTTTTAACATGTAGTTTAGGACATTTTCCTCCACATATCTTCCAAATTTCAAGACTACGTGATTATTTTTCACCCTTGTTGCCTCAACTATAATGTACTTCCCATTACATGTACTGTGCTTGTACCGTGATTGGATTTTTAATAAATGTTACTTTAATGGTTGTGTAATATTTCTCCAATTGTTTCACGATGTAAATACACAATATACAGCTTATATACAAAGATATAACCTCTAAATATAGAGAAAATGCGATGGTCGGGTTTCTTCCGAAATCTCGAAATTAGACCTAATTAGAAAAAACAATTAACTTTTGAACATTTGAAGAAAAATAAGAAATGACCACTAACTTTAAAAGGAATTTATTGCCATACAACTTCTTTTATGAGGACATTTCTGCAAGTATATCTAAGGGCTGAAGAGCTAGAAGGCGAAGTGTGTTGAAAAGCGTGAAGCGAAAGAGCTTCATTCGAAAATTTTCTATTTTCACTGTCGGATATCTCGAAAGCTACTGGGAATTAAAAAAAGTGTAGGATCAAACTTGTAGGAAATTTTATCAGCTTGATTTTTATATGGAGTAACGTTTTCCCTACGATGCATCGTTGTTTAGACATAAGCGAAAATCCAATAAAAGGTACCTTCTACGGGCCCCCCTTGCTCCCTGCTCACCCCCACCCTCGGGCACTTTTAGTATGTTGTTCAGGACACTTCCCCCGACAACGCTGCCAAACTTCTAAACTACACGATTTTTTTTTCTATTTGGTGTTTTTCGACCTTTATTAACTGGACTATGCTGTATGTATTAATATAGGCCTAACTAGGGCCCGGATTTTTAGGTTTTTATAATCCAATTCTAATTAAAAAAAAAATATATATATATATATCAATTACTTCCAGAATACTTTACTTTGCTGGTGCAAACGTTGTGAATAAACTGCAAGTGTAAGTTTCTATGGGATGTCTTTAATTTGCTTCTAAAGAAACCGGGGATCTCTGTTCACGAGCAATTTACTTTAACGGGGCAATGGTGTACGAAATTACGAACTACAAAATGCAATGCTTTATTTTCTCTTACAAATTTACTGGCAACAACAAGCAAGCAACTTAAAATGTATGCGCTATTCGAAAATATAAAAATATATTGGGTGTTCCATTTAAAATAAGAGAATGTAGTTAAACCGGAAATCTACAGAATTCGGTAATAACGTTTTTGAGTTTTCCATATACCAACACACCTAGTTTAATTTCACTGAACCACATGTTTCAGAAGTTATTTAGGTAGTGTGGGACTTTCAACTAAACTCTTACCATGGGTTTTCCCCTAGTTGTGAAGTTGAGTCACCATTGACTTGAGAATAGAACATGTCTGTAATGAATGGAAAAAACCCACATGACACACAGCTGTAGAGAAGTTTAAACGTTAGCAACCAAGCTTAGTAAACTAAAATTACTGTCAACTTTTGCACGTTCGGGTGATAATGATTTTCCCGTGATGGTATAACCCAATACCTTGATTTTACGAGTAAAATGTCGCCGTATATTTATATTGAAGTTTATTGACTTATTAAAGATACCGATAGTGAAAACAAACTAAATACGCTCTAGGTAATTTTAAATGTCATATTGAGGAGTTGGAGAAAAATATTCCATTAGAGTTAGATAGTAATATGCAAATCTTTTAAATAACAGAAATTAGTGTATGTCGCAAAATTCGGGCCAATTATTACTTAAAAATCCATTTTGCAATTTGACTTGTTATCCTTCAGACATATTAAAAACGCCGAAATGGGATCAAATAGATAGTAAAACAAAAAACTTGAACTATTTAAAATGTTAGCTTTGTTGTATAACTGGTTACCCTTCAGGCATTTAAAAAATACCGGAATGGAGTCAAATTGTGATAATGTCATTGTGGCTTTTTCAAAGATTAATCGTGACTCACTGGGCTCTCAAAAATTGTTCGGAAAAATGGTGGATTGCAGAAATGGAGTCTACAAAGTGTCTATTGTCGGTATCATTTAAATAATATGTTAGTTATACGCAATGAATTACAAATTTGTTCCTCTCCATTTGCTGGAGAGGTAGTTGAGAAGTGTATTTATTACAGTGTGTGTATTATAACTATATTACAATAGACAACAATGCAATTCTTCATGTCATTTCAGTGTAATTTTCATAAATAAACTGAGACATAGCGATACAATTTGCCTACATATAATTCTAGCCATGAAACATTATATCTGTAAAATTTTCTGCAATTTCACTGACTCCATTCCGAATTTCATTTTAATATTCCCGAAGAGTAACCGGTCAAATTGCTTAATGGATCTTCATTAATAGTTTACCAGAATTTTACCAAATTCTCGAACATTTTGTAAAAAGATCGACAACGACAACATTGTCCGGACAATTTCGTCAGTTTCCAAGCCTCATTCGCCAATATTGTAACGAATGCTATTTTTTGTTAGTTGAACTGAATAACAATGCAATAGTTAACAAAAGGTAAACAAATAAGTATCCGAGAAGCGGTTTCAACCTGTTTCAACCAACATTAACTTGTATCAACAACACAGGGTTATCAGAGATCTCGCTACAAAACTAAATGTAGAAGCAGAACGTGTCTCTAAGCAGTTCAAGAAGTCATGGAAATTTGTGATGTGAAAACAAGTAAGAGTTATAATATACTGTTTTTATATAAGGAAGAGTTTTGAAAGTTTGTATTGTGAAAACAAGTGTTGAAATGTTATTTTTAACATAAAAGGAAGTAAATAGTGACTTATATTTTGTGACGATGATGTGCGTATTTTCTATATTTATCAACATTGCCTAATTACAACAGGCCATTCAGGTTATTGTCGGGCAATGTGTGATAATGTATTTATTAAGTGCCAGAATGGTACTTTATGAGATTGTGTGGTGGACGGGAAAATGCCTGTCTGTCTGTCCGTGAGCCTGTACGCGCGTTATCTGAAATACGCTTTATCGGATTTTCATGAATCTTGGTATACGCATTTATAACGTCCGTGGGAAAAAGCCTATTGATACTGAACCAAATCAGTAGAACGGTACCGGAGTAATTCCCAATTTAGTGCCTATTTTATGGTAACATGTTAGAAAGAATTTAGCAAATGCAACTCAGTTCTCATGACAACATATTTTTTTTTACAGTGTTCATATACTACTTTGCAAGTTGTAATACAGTTAGCTATGATAAATAACACTACCCACATATTCCTTCACATATCCTTATCAAACTAGACCTTTGTCCTTCCGTAAGCCCTGCTTTATGAATCAATCTGGAGCTTAACTCGGAAATCGATTACAAAAATAACTTATTTTCTGTATATCATAGTTGCAATTATCATTGATTGAACAGAAGCATTCTGGCACATCAGTTTATCTGATTTTATTTCATAAGAAGTATAGAAAAATGTCCTAAGCTCTTCGGTCAGTTACGTAATATGCCGGCCATTGACGTTCTTGGCTATAAATAGTCCGTAATATATACGTTTAAGCGTGTTTCTACTGTAGTGATGCATAGTAAAGAAATTTAAATCTATTAGCGCTGAAAATTGTGAGTTATGAAGTAGGCTATGTATGAATAGGAATTCAGTTTTCTACCTTTGCGCGTTAAAATGGGGCATTTCTTGTGTTTAATTATTGCATAGAATTATCTAAAAATGTATGTAAAAAGGAGTTTATTAAAATAATAACACGCTTCTTAAGTAAAACTGACTTTATCTTGTATAGCTTTCTTGAGTTTGGGAATGTGTAATACTAGTGTAACTGTAGAGAATTATTATTCTCACGTTGTAAAAATGAATGCATGCGCTGAATTTACGCGACTTAGAATTTATGCTGTTGTTTTAGACCGAAGTTCAGAAATGAGAGTGACAAAACAACAGAGATTTCAATTTACACTGTAATTTCTCCAGAAGGGTTGTACTATAACGTGAAAGTGGCTTTTATGGAGAGGAAATAACAGATGTACTTCGCTTACTGAAGAACGCTGTTCTCTAAGGACCTATATCCCAAATTCCTTCATTCTGTACGCTTGGTGTGTTCTTCAAAGTCATTCCCTGAATCTGTAGATGGGACTGCAACGCCTCCTATTCAATACGGGAAGGGAATAGAAAGAGAGAAGAAGGAGCTTACAGAGTCCAATTTCCATTTCATTTCTGCAACTCAACCCATCTCTTTATACTATTCTCTTCTTCTTCGGCTCCATTATCCATATCAAGGCTTCTTGGATTATTGGTCCGTCCATTGGTAAGACGATCGAAATTCACAGCCGTCCTCTATCTAATTCTATTTAAAGTTTACGGTAGCAGAAAGAAATGGTGCTTCGGTTCTTTGCCGCAGGTTACGCGGACGTTATACAGGAATGTGATAAAGTCAGTTCAATTTATTTTAATTAATATTTTACTATAGATTATTTTTATAAAAACGATTACAGGCCTAGGTGAATCAGTTGGTTAAGGGCTGGCTTTCTGTTCCCAGGCTTATGGCTAGATTCCGGCTAAGGTAGATGGCATTAAGGTTCATTTAATTTAATTTAATTTAATTTATTTTATTTTATTTTAACTCTATTAAACTAAAAAATTACATAGTAGTCTCTAATGACAAATAAGAAAACAACATTAAGGACAACAAAAGAACACTAAAACAGATCAATTAAAACAACACACCCTCAATTACAAGAATTACAAATGAATAAAGTTAACCGATAGAAGAACAGTAATTACATTGCTTTGTGATTTTATGACTATATGCTAATTATTTATATAAATGACTGTATCAAAGACTGTAATAGATCTCTATCAAATTCATTACATAGATTAATGCACAAAATGAATAGTCTTAAAAGGGGAGAATTTGTTCATGATTTATATAAAATGTTCTAATAAGTCTACAGTTTATAGGAGGAGCATACAGACGTAATTTTGATATTATCCTACACAGTACACCAGTATGGATTAAATTATACAAAAATTTCAAACCATTAACTTTTCGCCTAACAACTAGTGAGTCAGTGTTGAAAATTGATAATAACATAGAAAATTTGACTCCTTCATGTTTTGTAAGTACTCTTGAAATAAGATTCGTAGACAAAGGGAAGCTTATTAGTGAATGTTAATATTAGTCCAGTCAATAAACGTCGAAAAACACCGAATAGAACAAAAAAATCGTGTAGTTTTGAAATTTTGCAGATATGTCGGAGAGAGTCTCCTGAATAACATACTAAAAGTCCCCGAAGGTGGGGGGTGAGTGGGGGGCAGGGGGGCCCGCAGAAGGTCCCATTTTAAGGTTTTTCGCTTATATATAAACAATGGTGCTTCGTAGGGGAACAATTGCTACATACAAAATTAAAGCTGATAAAATTTCCTACAAGTTTGATCCTACACATTTCTTCCTATTTCCAATAGTGTTAGAGATATCCGCCAACGAAAATAACAAATTTTCGAAAAAAGCTCTTTCGCCTCGCGCTTTTCGACACACTTTGCCTTTTAGCACTTCATCCCTTAGGTATATAGCAATGTTCTCATGAAAGAAGTTGTAGGGAAATAAATTCACTTTAAAGTGATTAGTCGTTTGTTATTTTGTCTTCAAATATTCAAAATTTATAACAATTTAAGTTTCGGTCAATTTTCGAGATTTCGAAAGAAAACCGTACATCGCACTTTCTCTATATTTAGGGGTTATATCTTTGTATATAAACTGTATATTGTGTATTTACATCATGAAACAAGTGGAGAAATATGACACAACCATTAAAGTTGAATTTATTAAAAATCCGATCACGGTACAAGCACAGGACATGTAATGGAAAATACATTATATTCCAGGTAAGAAAGGAAAAATAAGGACAAAAAAAAATCATGTAGTTTTGAAGTGTGGCAGAGATGTGGGGGGAAGTGTCCTAAACAACATAGTAAAAGTCCCCATGGAAAGGGGGTGAGCGGAGGGTAGGGGGAACTTTTGAATGTAATTTCTCATTGTTTTCCCTAAACACACAAAAGCTATGGGTTCTAGTAAAAAACAGTTTATGCACAAAATTAAACTACATAAAAGTTCTTATAAAAAGGATCTGAATTTTATTTTTGTGTATTTAATAGTTCAGGAAATAGATGGTTATGAAGTATGACATAGTTCTGGAAATCCTGTTTTACATACACCTATATATTATATTTTTTTTAACGAAAATGAAAGCAGATGATAAAATAAATTATCATGATGCTTTGCAAGTAAACTAGTTCTTAGAATAATATTCGTACTAAAGGTAAGCATCGAAAATAAAACTCATTATTATTATTATTATTATAATTATTATTATAAAGCTTACAAAAATCTCATGGTATGAGTGTACGTTATAAGAAACATAAACCAGGCCTATTATCCGTAATATTTTTCTTATAGAATATCATTTGGAAAAATTGTGAAGAGTTAGATGAATTTAGTAATTATAAGACCTACTAGGCCTACGTAGTACTTTAAATAAATGTTTAGTTGTCTATTTTTTCAGCATCCAATACTGGAATCCTAGTACATCGTATGATAAGTTAGGGTTATATTGTTCTATCTACCGAAGATTCAGTATTTATACACATATACAACATTAATTAAAGAGTGCCTGAACAACTTATTTTGCTTGAACGTCATCAATTTTAAACTTTTCTTCTCCTTCTAATAGTATACTTGTTGGTGCACGTACCATGACTAGTTCCACAAACAGATGAGCATTTAATACCATCTTTTCTGCATCCATCTTCCACCACACCGAGTTGCACAGTGACAAAATATGATGTGCAAATATTCTCAGAAGCCACATAGACAAGTAAACATTTATTTAAAGTAATAGGTAGGCCAACTATTCTTACAATATCTAATAAATATATCTAATTCCTTACCATCTTTCAAAATACTGGTAATTTTTTTAATGGAACATAAAACGGCTAAGCTTTACAACAAGAATAATAATAATGATAATAATATAATAATTGTAATAAGTTTTATGTGTGATGTTTACCTTTAGTACGAATATTGATCTAAGAACTGGTTAGCTTGCTTGGCATCATAATAATTTAATTATCATCTGCTTTCATTTTCGTTAAAAAATAATATATAGATGTATGTAAAACAGAATTTCCAGAACTAGGTTATGTCCTACTTCATATCCTTATATTTAATGAACTATTAAATACACAAAAAAATCATTCAGATCAATTTTATAATAACTTTTATGTAGTTTAATTTTGTGCGTAAAATGTTTTTTGCTTGAACCCATAGCTTTTGTGTGTTTAGGGAAAACTGCAAGAAATGACATTAAAAAGTGCCCCCCACCCCCCGCTCACTCCCTATCCATGGGGAGTTTTACTATGTTGTTTAGGACACTTTCCCCCACATCTCTGCCAAATTTCAAAACTACATTTTTTTTTTGTCCCTATTTTTCCTTTCTTGCCTGGAATAAAATGTATTTTCCATTACATGTCCTGTGCTTATACCGTGATCGGATTTTTAATAAATTCAACTTGAATGGTAATGTCATATTTCTCCACTTGTTTCATGATGTAAATACACAATATACAGTTTATATACAAAGATATAACCCCTAAATATAGAGAAAGTGCGATGTACGGTTTTCTTTCGAAATCTCGAAATTTGATCGAAACTTAAATTGTTATAACTTTTGAACATTTGAAGACAAAATAACAAATGACTACTCACTTTAAAGTGAATTTATTTCCTTAAAATTTCTTTCATGAGAATATTGCTGTAGGCTATATCTAAGGGATGAAGCGCTAGAAGACAAAGTGTGTCGAAAAGCGCGAGGCAAAAGAGCTTTTTTCGAAAATTTGTTATTTTTGTTGGCGGATATCTAAAAAACTATTGGAAATAGGAAGAAATGTGTAGGACCACACTTGTAGGAAATTTTATCGGCTTTAATTTTGTATATAGCAATTTTTCCACTACGATGCACCATTGTTTAGATATTAGCGAAAAACCTTAAAATGGGACCTTCTGCGGGCCCCCCTGCCCCCGCTCACCCTCACCTTCGGGGACTTTAAGCATGTTATTCTGGACACTCCCTCCGACAACTCTGCAAAATTTCAAAACTACACTATTTTTTTTTCTATTTTTCATTCGTTGCCTGGACTATATAAAGAGACAAGCAAAATGGAACTGGATTACAGCATTTTTCAAATGAGAAGCGTTTTCCTTCACCGCCAATCACGTGTACGAGCTATCGAAGTGCCACTAGCAGTAAGAGTCTTCCTTCCGTCTCGCCGTCTCTGATTGGACCGCGTTCTTAGCAGGAGAAAGACAAACTGTTTGTCATCTGGAAAACACTGTAGTGTGCTTATGAGTTAAGGGCGTGAAAGAGTACCTGCTATAGTTTTAAACTATTAATGTTACTTTAGATTTGGTCCAATAACATAATATAAAAATGGGTCTGAAAACTACCAATCACACACCTTATTTACTCAGTCTTGACCGAAATTACCTCCTACAAAAGTAATAAAGGTACCTGCTCTTTTCTTTATATTTTAATCGTGTCTTTCGACGAAGCTCAATGCATTGACTTATGCATACATTACTTTTGTCGCGGAAAGTTAAGATTTATTCTGGAAATAAATTGCATTAGGCTTATTTCTGTTCAGGAATCAACATCATATTATTTGAAGGGAAATGCATTTCATACTTTAGCTACGTTGACAATTGCAATTACCTCTGTAAAATTAAGAAATAATTTCAACAGCACGAATGAAGTAAATCTGTTCCTGCGTGTGTAATATCTTATAAATATGCATAATTAGGAATTATAACAATAATATAATGATGTTTTATGCAAGATATCTTTAATAGTTCAACAAAAAATACTTAAATAAATGGATGTTTATTAACTATTAGGTCTTCGATCGCGTTTTGTTCAGAGAAGACAGCAACATTGAAATTTATAATATTATGCCTTTTGATAATATTGTCCAATCTAAAATGCTATATAAATAATTATATTTCAGTTTATTTTATTAATAAATTATTTATTACGTAATATTGTTATAATCATAAATGTATCTCGTGACTTGCAACTCCTCTAGATAAATTCTCTCGTGGCATTGCCTATGTAATGATTGTTTGACTTGCATGTAGCACTAGAGGAAATAAAGGTTACTCACTGAATTGAAATTGTAGCTCGATTTGGTTATGTACTGAAGCTACCATCTTGTCGATATGTTTTTTTGTTTGTTTGTTTAGTTACTGTTCACTCACTTGTTCGCTTTTCATAAAAATAGTACACTGCGGTATAATAAAATATCGGTTTAAACTTTCTTATTGGATATAACATACTGTGCGGCCTCATGAGCAAATTTATGTGGTTATAGGTAGGAACTTTAATCTGAATTCTTCCCTACATACACGAGACTGCAATGCAGATTCCTACTGCGAACATATAAGTCTGGTAATATATTAGGCTATTACATTAAGTACCCATTTCCTTTAATCTAAAATTGTGGCTATACATATTGTGAATTTACACCCTGTTGTACTAGTCAAGCCCGGATCTATGCCGCAGAACCCCGCAGAACTGAGGCCTAGACTCTTACGGGTCCCAAGCGGTCAGGAATTATACGTAAGAATAATATCTATAACAATCCTATACGAAATCTGTGTGTGTCGAAACGTCAGGAATCTACGACCAGCATTGGATAGGACGGGGCGGTCCAGTTCTCTGGCCACCGCGTTCTCCTGATTTAACCTGCTTGGATTTTTTCTTTTGGGGTCATATTAAAAACCTTTCGAGCACCTTTTGTAAACTGTTAATAAATTTTTGTTTTCTTTTGTTTTACTTGTCTTTTCAGTTTCCTATGATTCATACTGCTTTACAAGCTAGCGCTTTAATGTGTGATTACCGCACACACATTCCTATACGAAATATACTTATTTAGGTTCCCTCTACCTACCTTTACATTTTTGACACATAGTTTACGACCACCCGGTATATATGCCTATCTAAACATAAATGCTTTTTATTACTAGAGTACCCTATTTAAATATAATACTTTTAGTAAGCAATTCGTTAGCACTAATGTAGGCCTAAATAAATACCCTTCACAAACTACAGTCACAATTCCACATATAATCACAATTACTACCACCACATGGGCTTAATAACAAACTACTGATAAATATTAACGTGTGTTTACTTACCATTAGTTTTCTGCAAATTGCAAATATCCAATTAAGTCGACTGGATTCATTTTTGGGGAGTTTAGAAACTTGTACAGGCTTTCCGTTGGCATTATTGTTCTAGTACAGCCAGAAACACACAACTTGTTAGGCATTTTCCCTATTTCTGTACAAAAATACAATTTTCATCCAGTATAACGTATTCGGTGACTGACTCATACATTTTCGCTAGCAAACCCGGCCTGCTATAGATGATGTGTATATTATGACGTCTTAACTGAGGTGGGAGGCTGTGGTTATGGTTAGCAAAAGAAGTGCATCGCGGCTTTGTAGTATAGTGATGATTTGTTATTTAAAAAAATGTGATCGTTACTCCAGTACTGGACAACCGATCTGGTTCAAAATCAATAGGCTTTGTCCCTGGACGTTATTAAGTGCGTATACCAAGTTTCATTAAAATCCGATAAAGCGTATTCGAGTTACCGCGCGTACAATCTCACAGACAGACAGACAGACAAACAGACGGACAGACTTTTCCCGTCTACCAATACAGTCTCAGAAAGTATCATTCACTCACTTACATTAACATTTCCCCACTTCCAGATGAGCTATATACTTGAAATTTGGCATACTTATAACTTTTAGCCTGTAACCGACGAGAAAATTCCAAGAAGTTCAACTTTTGTATTTTTACCCCTAAAAAACTTTCAAAAGGTGGTCGGTTACACTGTACAGTCTCTGCTCAGTTCCCATGACAACAATATGCTTTGCAGTGTTCACACAGGGCTTTGGCAGATGCAATAAACTTTGACAAATCATTAGACATGCTAGGGATAGAATTAATAATTTCCGTAAAACGAGCGAACTGGCCGAGATGGTAACACCTTGAACTCTCATTCGGGAGGTCCCAGGTTCAAATCCCGCAGCCGGCCAATTTGACATGGGTTTTTTCATGGTTTCCCCAGTCGTAAACGTAAGTACCGAATTGGATATTTACATACCAAGTATCATCCTCACTATTTCATCCCTTAATATAAGCTGAAATTTACTCCATAAAATACACCATTAACGTTTACCCACTTTCAGATGCGCTAGAAACCTGAGATGTGGATGACTTAATACCTTTTAGCTGGTAATCGACGGAAACATTCTAAATGTTACAAATTCTTATTTTTTTACCCCGAAAAAATCCTAATTCTTCCCAGACTTTTTAGGTTTATTATGGCTACACGGTAACGGGCTATAAGGCAGTATAAAATCTATCTCCAATACGGTGTCAATTCATAAAAAAACCGACAACCTCAGGGGGGTTTGGGGGCAGATCCTCCAATTAGCGAAGCGAATGTCTATAGGCTAATATAAAGCTACACGTCTGGCTGACATTTGACTCACTGACATTAATGTTTGCCCAATTCCAGATGAAATTTGAAATTTGGCACTCTTATAGCTTTTAGCCTGTAACCGACAGGATAATTCCAAAAAAGTTCAAAATTTTATTTTTAGTCATAAAAAAACATTCAAAATGGCGGACGCAGTCGTAAAGCCTCTACTTAGTTCTCATGACAATAATATTACCTAAAACGTTCACATCGGGCTTTGGAAGTTGAAATACACTTCGACAAATCATTAGACATGCTAGCGATATAAATAATTTCCGTAAACCGAGCGAGGTGGCATTCAGAAGGTCCCAGGTTCAAATCCTGTAGCCGGTCGATTTGACATGTTTTTTTCATGGTTTCCCCAGTCGTAAAGGCAAATGCCGAAATGGATATTTCTCTACCATGAATCATCCTATATCATATCTATTTAAATTAGTATCAGCTTAAATTTACTCCATAAGATACACCATTAATGCTTACCCACCTCCAGATGAGCTAGAAACCTTTTTGCAGACTTAGGCTATACCTTTTAGCTTGTAACCGACGGAAGAATTCAAAAAAGTTCAAATGTTTATTTTTTACTCCGCACTTTTTTAGATTTATTATGGCTAAACGGTAATAGGCCTAAATAACCGGACTTTATCTCAGATGTCAGTTCATAAGAAAAGCCTTTCCCGAGAACTTCAGTGGAGGGCTGGGGGCAGAGCCCCCAACGAGCGGAACGAGTACTAAAACATAAATAGCTATACATTACTAGCAGGTACCCGCGGCTTCGACCGCGATTTAATTTTTTTAAATGTAAAAGTAAGAGCAAAAAAATTAAAACACATTTTTAACACTTATACGCGAATCATTAATTAACTAAACGATTAACAATTATAGTTAAACAGCTAAAAATCCGACTTTGGATTGCTTTCCACGATAAATAAATGATTTAAATAAAACATCCATCAGTTGAGTAAATAATCGCGGGCGAAGCCGCGGGCACCTGCTGGTCTATTTCATGGAACCCGGAGGTACATTGCAGCGGTTTACAGCCCGCCATTCAACCCTATTCTATGCTAACTCCAACCAACCATCCCTCGCAAATCCTACTTCCCTTAAATCTTAAATCTACTCTAGTATTGTCCTCCCACTTACGTCTAGGTCTTCCAAGTGGTCTTTTCCCTACGGGTCTTAATTCAAAATGTTTTTGAGATATGTATTTCCGCCCCCTTGTCCAGCCCATTTCTTCCTCTGTGATGTATTACCCTTACTTTATTCGGTGAAGAGTAAAGCTCGTCGTTAAGGCAGTTTTCACCAGTCCCCGTTTTCATATCTCTTAGGTCTGAATATTTTTCTAAGGACCCTGTTTTCGAACACTCTCAGTTTATGTTCTTCTCGAAGAGTAAGGGCCATGTCTCACATCCCTATGAAGTTCCAGTACACTTACGGTATCATTTACACGTACTCTCTCAATTTCAATTTAAGTTTTATATTCAATTGTATTATTCACGGTTATTTTGTTCTAGTTCTAGTGACCAGTTTGTGAAAATTTGTGAATTGGTAAATTTCTGTTTTTATCTCAAGTTGTTTTGTAAACCAAACGTAATTTTTCTTATGGGCCAGTCAGTAGAGGTATTGTATGACGCAAAAGGTGATGTAGAAGCTTTTATTTGTTTAACTTCTATATATGGATACAAGTATGTAAAAAACAATAAATGCTAGCACGGGCGACCTCGGGAAAACTTTTGGCGGCAAAAAACCTCGAAATTTTAGGACGTTTTTTGGTTTTTCCCGTATACCTCCTAAACTATGCATCCTAGCGAAACATTACGATATTACTAATTAAAGAGCATTAAATTTTTCGTCGAATGAGTACCACAACGTAATAATTCGGTCAGTTAGTATGGTCGAAAATCACGGTCAAAGAACGCAATTTTTTCCAACTTTGTCAAAAACTGAGATAATATCTCAGACTCATGTATAGTACTATATTATAGTACTACATATGAGTCTGCAGATTGGAAATGAGTACGCTGAGAGAAAAACTCATAACATAAAAGTTGTAGAGCATCAAATTCTGCGTCCACCGAGTACCAAAATTTTTAGTTTCGGTCAAGTTCACCTCTCGAAATTGGCAATCTCCCGGTGTCCGGCAATGGGTATATGAAGGTACCTATGAGTTAGAACGCTTCAACAGTACGGGTGTATATCCTAAAGACTTATTCTTACTTTAGTATCATCAAATAATAATTTTAAAATGTGAACAAGGAGAAAACAAATATGAAAACACATGAGTAAATAAGAAAACATGAGGGTAATTTAAAAACACATAAGAATTATACACCATACCGGTATTTTATTAATTTACCATGAAATCTGTAAATCTGTAAAAAAAAACGGTTAATAATAGAAATAATGTGTTAATAGGTCTGATCAAGGGTAGCATGGCTAAGCCCGAAACTGATCACCAGATAAAGCCGTTCTAAGTACCTAAAAAACCATTAGTCAATAAGTATATGTTTTAAAATGTGTTAATATAAATAAACCCAGGAGCAGTTCCTCTATTAGCATCTGTGGAGGTGGTAGGAAGCTCTCATCATCCTCCTCTGGTTGTTCCTAGGGCTCCAATAGCTCGTTGAAGTGATCTTTGTCGTCATTTTCGTCAACTACCGGTGGATAAAGTGTTGTCACATTGTTGACCACAGTAGTGCTTGCGTATGGACGAGCACTTCAGACCAGCCTTACGGCAAGAGCAACTCTACTACACGCTATCTTGCAAGGGCATGACACTGTCTTGAGTAGAGACAAGGGAATCTCTGGTGGTGTATCTGGTGGGTTTTAGTGGCACTAGACCCGCATTACTACGCACTCATCCTCTTTCTTCAAGGCTCCTTGTTTTACCCAATCATGTCTGTATTTGATGGAAACACCGGTATGAATGGTGACGTGCACCATCAAAAGTAGGTGACAGTCTTGCGAGGTTCACTTTTCCTTGGCCACTGCACGTGTGAAAGTGGAGTGGCGCAGTTCGTCCAGAGCTACGTTGGTGGGATCTCCGGTGTAGAGGTCACCAGCCTCATCAATCTCATCACGGCTGGTGAATGGGTTGACGAAGCATCGGGAGATGTCCTAAAGTTCTTTCGAAAAGGTGACCATGCTGCTCGGCTTCATCTTTCCTTGACCAAAAATAGCAGATGTATCACATCCACTAAACGCGTGGATGAAAAGGACGTGGCTGGATATGGATTGGTCGAACTTGAAAGATGTTCTCAAATATTGCACATCAGCATCTTCAGAAAGACCAAGTTGATTCATGGCTGGCCAAGCCCTATCATAAGCACAAGAAGGCATATGTCCACTCCAATTATTGTGAAATTTTCGTGCTCCTTGGCCTTGGAAATGAGCAAATCAGCATGAGTCTAATTGACTTTAATGTCATAATCTTCGAAGTGAGTTTTCAGGACTTCAATGAGACGACTTTTATTAAACTCATTGACCAAAAACTTTTCCTGAGCTGGGTATGTGTGGAACACAATGGCAACTTTCTTGGACCCATAGTGCATTAAAAAAAAAGTGGATTAACTCTTGGCGATGGTTGCGAAGGAAGCGTTGGGTGGCCAAACAACTTTATGAAACTTAGCCTCCATCCACTACTGCGAAATACTGTCACTCTTCTGCAGCATTGGAGGTAAGCGGGGTGAATGCTGCGTACATAGACACAATACACTATACACTAGACATATACTAAATGCAATTATACTTAATTATTGTTAAATATTATTATTATTATTATTATTATTATTATTACTAAGAAATGTAAAAGAAAGATACTTTCGGTTTGGTTGGCTAGAGTTGCAACTCACAGGTACTTTCATGGGATCCTTATGCCAACTGCCAGACACCGGGAGATCGTCAATTTCGAGGAGTGTACTTCACTGAAACTAAAAATTTTGGTACTAAGTGGACGCAGAATTTGATGCTCTACAACTTTTATTTCATGAGTTTTTCTCTCAGAGTACTCATTTCCTAGCTGCAGACTCATATAGGCCTATAGTACTATATCTCAGCTTTTGGCAAAGTTGGAATAAATCGTCGTTCTTTCACCGTGGTTATCGACCTTACTACCTGACCGAATTATTACACTGTGGTACTCATTCGACGCAGAATGTAATGGTCTTTAATTAGTTATATCGTAACTTTTTCACTAGGATGCACTGTTTAGGAGTTAGAGGCGTAAAACCCCCAAAAATCCTAAAATATCGAGGTTTTTTTTTGCCGCCAAAAGTTTTCACGAAGTCGCCCATGTTAGCATTTTTGTTTTTTATATATTTGTATCCATATATACAAGTTTAAAAAAATAAAATCTTCTACACCATACCTGAGCAAC
This sequence comes from Ectobius pallidus, assembly GCA_964059195.1. Taxonomy (NCBI): domain Eukaryota; kingdom Metazoa; phylum Arthropoda; class Insecta; order Blattodea; family Ectobiidae; genus Ectobius; species Ectobius pallidus. The sequence goes on along the minus strand of CAXKWD010000003.1, from coordinate 108,143,168 downwards.
TGAGGGGAAACGCTTTAGTCCCCCTTCCACTAATGTGACGTATGAAACCTGCTCTTCATGTTCAGTGTTGAACTTCTTCGCCCTTATGCATACTTGTGTGTTTACTAAATCGTGAAAGAAGATCACCCTACTAAAGTAATTCATTTTGTATGAAGTTAAGTTTATTTACTTCTCTTGATGACATTTGCAAGCGTTTGGATATCGCTAATTCTTGAATGGCAGGGAATAAAGATGCTGTACACAGTCGAATTAACGAACATAAATGCTTGTCGGTTAACGTAGACACTTTTTATGAAACTCATTTTAGAAGATGTTTGTTCACATAAGTATGAATTGCCAAAAATTACACATATCTCCGACAGATAGTTGGTTATCCCACTTTTTCAAATCTGTAATAATAAGAAAACAAGAGGAAGTGTTTGTCTGTCTATGCGCGATGCCCAGAATAATCTACTGCATGCAGAGATCTGAAATTGTAAATGTAGATGGACTGCAGGGTGGCCGAATGCAGCTAGAAGCCGGAGTGAAAAACTGGCAGAAAACGTTAATTTTCTGCGCTATCGAAGCATCAGTTTTCGGTAGTACATTTCAATTGTCAAACCAATTGCAAGTGACTTTGCTATTTTTGTCGCAACTTGAAAATAAGAGCATCGCAATTTTTGCGACACAATTCATACATATCGCGTGAAATTAACGATCGTTTCAATTTTGTAAGCCCACCCTGGCCGATTCATTTGTTTATAATGCCAGGGCCCTTAGAGATCTGAAATTTTCAAACATAGATGGAAGAGGGTTAATGAACCTAGGCCTGAATGGGCAAACATTAATCAAATTCTACGGAACTCACCATGAAGGGATTTTCTGGGCCAGAGAACTCTAATTTGAAGTCTTTTCCCTGGCGGAGCTTTCTAATATTGGAATGCACTCCAAAGCTGGATTTGCACTGCTTCGAATTATTAATCGTTTAGTTTATGAATGATTTGCGTGTAAGTGTTAATAAATATAATGCTTTATTATTATGCTCTTAACTTTTTATTTTTGAAATTATTATCGTGCTCGAATCCGCGGACACCTGCTATAGCGTCCTATACATATATTTACTATTACGGTTAATGAAACCGTTTTAATGGTCTCCTTGTAGAGCTATATTCTTTCTTTCTTTCTTTACCGTAGTTTCACCTCTCCCTTTGTAGGATTTAAGCGACCCAAGCCGCCCGGGCCTTACAGGGGAGCTATATTCAAGGATTCAAAATTACCACACAAGTCCATCATAAGTACCAGGTCGCACACCCATTGGGGCTGTGATATTTCTGGCCCTAATGCGTCCTGCAAGAAATATACTCTGATTATTTTATGTAATTGTGCATGTGCGACGAAATAATTGTTTTCCTAGTTAGCATGTAAAAATCGTCGCTATGATAAGCTATTGTTTGCTTTTACGCTCGCTGCAGCACTCATTACTCTTGGTCTAGTGAACTGCAGTAAAGACCGAACATCGAACACTGTCACAGCCAGTGCTGCGCTGTCCTTACATCGCCGTCGAAATTGCTTTACACTGACGTCAAGGGCGACTGTAGTGGGAGACATTACCCCACCGCACAGTGGCAGAATGTGCCATAGATGCGCACCCGTGTTCTACACCACCTTTTGCAATATACCCCCCCCTGTTTCGATCCTTTACTGACTGGCCATAATTACCGTATTATCGAATGTTAATGGTATTGATTTACAATTAATTTACATTTACAATTAATACTGAACGGCACCCTCTCATTTGGGTGTTAAACTTAAATTCTGTACTTTGTGTATCATATATTCGAATAATGTAATTAGAAACAATACACGATTTATCCGCAATGGTTTGTTTAAACAGGTGAGGAACACCAGGTGAACAGATGTACAAAGACATTAAAAAAAAAAAAAATTATTACTTCCTGGCATATGAAACATTTTTCAAGCGTTATATTGATTTGAAAGTTTATGATCAGTATTTCTGAAAATCATGAAAATTTGAAGATCAATAATCATATTCTAGTATTGCTTTGGCAATAGTTTAAAGACTGTTTGATTTATACATTATTTAGCAGAATTTCGTTCGCGAGTTTTTTAGTATTAATTTTACGTAGCCAATTTATTGTTTACGCAAAGAATGTTCTACAATTACCAAACTTAATGTAACAATTACCATCACATAACATAATTCTTAAAATATCTATGAACGTATCAATAGGCCTGTAATTAACACAGAAATAGCATAGTTTGAAAATTCTCGGCCTATCAGTTTTTAATTTTCCCGGCCGTTCCCTCGTTGTTATTCACAAAATAGTAAACTGAAAAAAAAAGGTAACCATGCACGTGAGGTCTCACAGACCAAAAATGCAATTAAATGCACATTTTGGGAGATATGTTAATATTTTTCAAATGAATAGCTAATATTACAAACGCTTATTTAGGCCCGGCATTACTTGGGTTTTGTATTTTGTACTTAGAAATTAACATGTGAAGCACTTTCGATTTCAAACTCTGGGTCCTTATATAAGTATCTAGAATTTGAAATGAGGAATTACGACTTATCACACTCAAACTAAAATCCCAATATTCATAAAAGGGTCATTCTCACGATTGTGGGGATTTTCATCCACTGTTAAGCTGGAATTACAATTGTCACAAAACTGTGTTTTATTGATGTCATCTCGTTTATTATGATGTTAACCTATTCCCAGTGAATTGGCCGAGCTCAATGTTAATCACTAAATTAGATATAATTTTTTTAATATCAGTAGGTGCAAATATCAGTCAACTCCGCAACGGAACGTTTTCCGGTCCTAATATTAACAATTTGAAATATTAAAGCGTTTTTATTAATCGTTTCTATAGGCTTGCGATTCACCTTGTAACAATTTTATCTCAAATATTTACTATAATATTTGAGAAATGAAACAGTGAATTTATTTTATATTTAAAAAGTCATCATGGGGGACATTTGCTGATGATTATAATTTTTTTATCATAGGTATGCTAATATTACAAGAGTTCCCAGTTTCTTCGATACATTTATTGTTATTATTTATCGAATACTTATTGAATTAAGCATGTAATGAACAACTAAATTCACAAAAATAATAAAAGGCATAGCTATTTGTGCCGTTGTAAGCGAGATTTCCGATGGCGAAATAATCTGTATATTATGAGATGGTTACGCTGCTTTTTGTTATTAAGCCTACAACATTTTTCGTTAAGCTCTGATGTTCTAATTTTTAAATTAAGCCGTTTGATACTACTAATGATATATAGTGTTAACAATATTGTATTTATTATTATACGAGAATACAATGCTTCACCACAAATACAATTTGCATGTTATTTTCATATCTCCGTTTGCTTATATGAAACTGATATATATACCCAATCACTGCTTTCAATAATTAATGGTATTTCTTTAATCAAAGAAACTACAGGTATAAAATTGTTTCAGTATTTAGTGCTTACGAATTACATAAAAAAACAAGTGCATGTTGGTGCAATAAAATTAGTCAGAAAAATGAAAGTAATATTATGATGATAAATACTTGTGAATGATTAAAATTCCACATGATCTTATACTGGATTGGTTAACGAACCATTAGCTAAATAGTTTTGTTGTAAATTAATAACGCAAAAGTCATAACGTTATTTAACTCGGAACTATTACTATTGGTATAAAAGAGAAACATCACACAATAAATTCAATTAAAATAATTTAAATTTTTTTAATATAGCAGTTTTAGTTGTGGGGTTTCTTCCCGTTTTTCATAATCATCTAGTGACTACAAGTGTTTTGCAGATGACAAGCCGTTTGTCCTTCTCCTTGCTTAGATACGCGGTCCAATCAGAGACGGCGAGACGGAGGGAAGACTCTTAGGCCGGTATTCATAGTCGCAATAAGTCGTACTTATATCCAAGTCGAACTTTAATCTCGTCTTAAGTTGAGTTTCTGACACAAACAAGTCGGACTTATGACGTAGTTACTTTATAAAGTCAGACTTGACAAAGTCGAGCTTATTGCTATTCATAGTCACTAAAGTACGACTTATTTGTCGAAATAAGTCGTACTTTATCAAGTCAAGGGTCCCCCTGACTTATTTCAGTTTAAGCCAGTACCATGGATAGTAATTTTGAGGATCTTGGCGAATATTAGAAGAAACTCACGCCCCAAAGCGTTATTTGCGAAACACGATGAATCCATTCAAATTCTACTGTGACAACGAATTTAAAAAGAGATTTCGTTTCAAGCAGACACAAATTTGGAAATATCAATCGCCTATCTTTCATCAGCATTTCTCTCTGCTGGCATTTTATATCGGCCCAAAGCTCCCTAATCTGTTTTGAATCTCTCTAAAATAATAATTAATATCGAAATAAATACATAAGCCTACCAGTATTAATTCTGAACAATATCCAAGCTAATATATACACAGTATATTTTCAAGAAACTATTGGTCAGTTTACTTACACGCTGCATAATACGACTGGATGAATTGAATTCTTTGTTTACAATGCACAGCGCCGTCTGTATGTTTATACTACAATAGCGAAATGCGTAACCAGATGGCTTTGCATTACACGAAATCTGAAAAAAAACTTGAATGCGATTGGCTAATTCAATTGTTACGGTAGTGAACGTGCGATTTTTCATATTATCATGTTCGACCTTAATATGTAGAATTAGTAGAGCTTTATGAAGTCAGACTTAATAAAGTACGACTTTAAAGAAGACTATGAATACCAAAAACATATAAGTCGACTTGTCAAATAAGTTCAGCTTTATAAAGTCGGTTCTTAAGTCGCCGACTATGAATACCGGCCTTACTGCTAGCGGCACTTCGTTAGCTCGTACACGTGATCGGCGGTGAAGGAATTGGCTTCTCATTTGAAAAATACTGTAGTCCTATACATGCCGGAGCCCGCGTCGTAGGCCATGAGGGGAATCGTGGGATGGAAGCCACTTCCCGCTCACAGCCTTTAAAAATAATGCAGGCCTAAACAATTTGTTTTGTATAAAATCCATTTTATCTATGTCTAAAACTATTTTGGGTGAAAAATATAATGCTTATTTCTCTTCACGTGCCTCAGTTCAGAACTCATTCTAAAATTAGACCTTTTTAGTGTTTTAGTGCACAAGGACAAAAGTCTGTTTAATTAACAGTTCTTAAACCTATGATAGGAGGGAGAGGTGGAGGAGGAGGAAGAAGAAGAAGACGATGAAGAAAGACTAGAATTAGGAGGAGAAGGAAACCGTATTACCTATGATATAATTAACTTATAATTGTTACATGTAGGGGATTAATCGTAATTTTTATTAAAGGATATTAGATTGATAAGCCCAGAATTATCTGATCTATAGTTCGTGACTATGGATGGTTTATAACAAATGAATAATTACTAAAAATATAAAATACAGTTAACACATTGGATGCGAAATACGAGTACATGATAACATAGCTATCGGCAAGAACACGTTGCTATTTTAAAACGCTTTAAATAGTTTTATCACTGGCAATATATGACATGGGAATATTCATATTTTCACGCTTGTATAAAAGAATTTTTTCCGAACAAGTTATTTGTATCAAAAAAAGGATTTACAATCTAAATGGAAATTCGAAACTTTCCATAAAAATTTCCTGACGGTTTATTATGCTATGTGGCAGTGAATAACTCTACATAGGTACAGTAAAGAGGACATAGGGAAGGAATATAAGGTAACCGATGTTAAACTTCGGGAAGTAAAGGCAATACAGTATTTGAAACGAATTCGTTAGTAAGCTATAGGATCCCTGTGCACTGGAATCAACAAATTAAAACTATAATGGCTGGCAATTCTAAACGTTTTGGAGAGGAATATATAGAATATTTAGTAAAAAGAATAGGTAAGTAGGATGTTAATGATTCCGCCTTTTTGTTCACTAAATAGTCAACATTTAATATAATTTTAGGTCCGAGTTTTCCCAAGGTTAATTCACGAGCATTAAATCCAGACCCATCGTTGTATTATCTATGACAATAAGTCAATGTTAGATGTTAAAAATCGCTGGAATTTATCTTTCTGCGCCTGGATTTGGATACGGTAAGCTTAGTGTTGCGTTTTCGAGAGTTTGAAGGCAAGGGGTGTGAAGATTTTTAAGACATCGGAACGAAGGAAATTTCTGAATGACGCATTTCCAAGATCGTTTTCTTTAAAGAACTGCTTGATTAATAGCCAGTGGCGTAGCCAGACTAATAATTGTTTGGGGTGGGCCCACAAATTACGAGATTTAGAAAGTACCTGATCCGTATCAACTCTCATTCTAGTCTTATTTAGTATCATACTAAATTATGGTAATTAATTATGCAAGCCATACAAACGCTTTAGAAAGTGAACTGGAGCTGTCGAGATTTCCTAGCAACGAATTCTGTGAACACTGATGTTGGGTTCTTCAACATTTTCCAACATTTCTCCCTCTCGATGGATAGAATTTCTAAATTTCAAGCCTTGTGCTGACATGGTTGTCCTGGTGTAATTTTTTATTCATCGAATTGCAGAAAAAGTCAAGTTGTGATGAGACAGATCAATATAATTATTAAACTTGGGGTAGGTCCTGGAAGGCCAAAATCATCCTCATATTCTGTAGTTCAGAACATAGGTCACACACATGTTTTGGTTTAGCCTTACATTCATTGACTTCATTAGGGAACAATGTTTTTCTAAAAGTTATTTGTTTATGTTTATCTTAATTTTATCGATTGTACAATTCCTCTGGATCTTAGGTTTATTGAGTATTTTCCATCGAAAGACCATAGAATACCAAATTTTTTCCTAAATTTAAAATACGTGATTAAAATTTTTATCCAGAATATTCGCAAGCTTTTGGGCGTGCCTGGCCCCACCTGCTGGCTACATCACTGCTAAAATCCTACAAATCCTTTTCAAGAATACGACTGCTGACAAGATAATAGATATTGTACGATTGTACAATTATTGATTATTTGAATTAACGGAGCAAAGTCTTCTTAAAATAAGGCAGAGGAGGAACAGCATGTGGAAACGTGACCATGGTCACTTGACCTGGCTAATTCAAGTAATTAGATTACTCATACAAGTAACTGTTCCTGGTCCTAGTTTAAATGAGCTCAACTGGCTTACTGGCATCAGTCTAATATGGCATTCAAATAATTCATTTACAATATAAGCCTATTCACTGACAAATTTTGTTCCACCTTATAAATCTTCTAAACTATATAATATAGGGTATATATACAAATGGTATAGTTTCATTCACTACGCACTTCACACATTTCTGTTTTCGTTCACACCGCACTACATACCAAGTTGCGTTCGAGCTGTGCTTATCGTAAATGACTTTCATTAGCAGACATAGACCCGGCATCTCATTGGTTTCCCGTTATCAGCGCTGCCATTGCATTTTTAGTGCCGTGATTGAATCCACAAGTCTTCCGTTCTATTCACCCGCGATTCAATGTAAGTGGCAGTTGGATAGATAGATATGAATTTTGTAATGCTGTAAACATTTTACATATTTAGCCACGTCATATTAGTACGTGTAATATTACTCAATAGCTTAATAAAATTCATGTACATTGTCAGTGAGTCTTGACCGTCCTCCTAAACATTTCGAAGGAAAGATTTCTAATTTGTAAAGGAAGACTTGAACAACTGAAGATATATGTATTCAAAGCTAGTTTTTACTGTATTAGAACGGCATTTCTTTATGTATATGTTTTAATTAGATCGTATAGGATAACCATGGATTTGTTTGCATGAAGTATAAATGTCATAATTCTTATTCATATAGAGCAGGGTGATCATAACGAACATTGATGGTAGGGTAATTAACCCGGATGCTATAAAAAGTGGTTTACAGAGTGCTTTTGATGGAGCTCCGCAAAACAATCTCAGTGGCCTCCTTAAAAAAAAATCATTTGTTGAACTATGATTTCTTCATTATAAATCCCATCATTCAAATGACTACATATTTGAGCATAGTAAACAGCTAATACAATTTGAGTCGTGACGTAACATTTTAAGACTCTTAACATAAAAATGCCTTTACTAACGTTACTTTGGATTCTGCTGGTATATTTCTTAGTCTACATCAGATTCAATGTCAATTTCTAAAAGTTTTACCGCTGTGTTTTCTACTGTCAACAATCTTTTTAAGCTAAAATTTACTGTCTCATTTTTGTCATTGTTAAATGAGAGTGCGTTGGCTTTACACCGGTTATGAATGTTTTGGGTTATAATTTAGTTTCAAAATTGAAGTTTCCTTACTTTTATTTATGGTATTGGCAGCAAAATCAAGAGCAAAACAATAAATGTCTGAACAATCAACTTTAATATTCTGGCAAGATCGGTTATATATACAATAAATACAAGGATCCCAAAACAGAACCTTGAGAACACCATATTTCACCGGTTTATATTGTGATTTATCATTAAGATTTGAAAGTGGTGTAATTGAGGATAATTTCATTCCTCATATAATGTAATAATTGTGTAGATATATGAAGATTTCGCACATACAGTATAATATAGTTTTGCAGTGTTGTTGCATGGTCGGCTGCAGGGGTTCTCCCGGGCCTCACTGGCCTTCCTCCCGGGGACCTCATGCTATCGATCCGAACTCTGCCCGCCCGCGCCCGCTCCACAACACTCTATTGCACCTTCCACTCACACCAGTTTCTTTAATTGATGTAAATATTCACCTTCGTGCTATCATATTCGCTATGTACGTACCACAAGACGGAAAACGCTTTATTCTGTTTCACTATCATATACTTAGCAATCGTAACCTCAAAGCTGGTCTTAGATAGCACGATCATGGATAAAGGAGTCTGACGTAACTTGACGAAAATAGAAGTCGATTAAATTGCCCAGAAAATAGGTGAAACGGTGTTAAACTACTATAGGTATGATTGAACATTAGGCCTCCATTTATTACCCTACTGTCTCGTAAGTTCTTAAATGAAAATGAACAAAGAATAAATCGAATGCGTTTTATTATTCTGATATCATTGATGGTAGTTATGAAAGAACATAACTCAACTTACTGCAAGTTAGCTTTTTTATTATTTTATGCTTTATCAGCAACATTACCTACAATGGTAGGTATTTTTGAATTTATAATGGTAATGTAGTTTTGAGTTCTTCCTTATTAAATATATTCTTTAAATTATAGTAATTTATTTTATTTGGGAATAATTATGGGTTGTTTGGTTAAAACACCAATATTTATAGTTAATTTAAAGGGTTTACATATTGTTTAACTTATGGGCTAGTTAAGTTCATTGATGTGGCGCGTTCGCCCCCTCACGCAGCGGGCAGGGTTCGATTCCTGGTCGGGACAAGTTACTTAGGTGGGCTTCCTCCGTGACTTTTACTTGCCTGTGGTACATAGTAACAATAATTTCTTTCTATACCTTAGTTTTACCTCTCCCTCTTAGGAACAATTAAGCAATCCACGGCACCCGAGCCTTATAGGGCTGTGACCTGTCGGAAGAGGGATTATCTATGGATCAAATACAATCTTTTTTGACCAGGCAAGGCCATGGAGGGCTCCCCGGATGAGTGATCAGCCCAATGCCAGAGCCACCTCTGAGACAACACGAACACATAGGACGAGACACACCATTCACTCACACATTCACTCTGAACAAGGCGAGGATGGGATGAAGATGATAATGAGGGCCATATGATATCCGAGGACCACAAGGGCATAATAATAATACAATAACAATTTCAGTAATAATAATAATTTCAGTAGACTATTAGGCTACAAGCCAATTTAGAGATGCGATATTATTTTGATTGCATCGTATACAGCTTTTGTAAATGAATATTATGTTATTATTTTTGTAACTGGCATGCTCTAGATTAATTTAAAGTGTCTGATGACGTACTTTATAACTTCTAAACGTGTACATTATTTTCATTAATATTTGTTGTAACGGAATCCGTTGGGATAGATAAAATTTAATGGAAATGGAGTCAGATTTTGAAATCAAATTAAAAGAATCTAGCCAGTGCTTTTTAACTATTTACACATTGCAAACAAGCACCGTAATGTGATACTAAATTTGTGTACAAAAGAGAGTTATTTCATTTGGAGTAAAAGAGTATTATTTGTTAAACATGAAAATGTTAAATAAATAAATGTTTTGCAATTTCATATAGGTAATTAAGTCATGTAGAATATTATGTCGGTACTGTAACACAATGTTATCAGAGTAAACAAGTAAAGCAAATTAAATTATCTTACAAAATAAGTTTCTATATGGGGTAAGTGATCGAATTAATTTTACTATTAAACCCGTGCGAACGAATGCTATGGCTAACTGAACGTTTAAGAAGAAATTCAATGAATTATTGTGAGACTGGAATGGTTAACATGCGGAATGCCTTTGATATTTAATACAGGAGATAGCAATATTCTTTACTTCCTGCCGCGCCAATCAGATTGTTATCTCAGGAATTTCAACCAATCAGAACCTAAGAATGCATTTTGACAGCTACATGTCAACTCCGCGTGAGTACTTTAGCAGAGTTCCAAGATCTGTTGGCCTTACATGCAAACTATTAAGAGCGAGTATATTAATGATTGTTTGTACATTTCATCTGATTGGTCTGTGGGTGCTAAGTTACATTGACAACAGCGCATTCTTATCGAGTGACAAGGCGGCGAAGAACAATAATGATATTGCATGCCTTTGATGTACCGCTTGTTAACGTTCTGAGTAGTTTAATAATAAAGATCTCGCACGAAATCTGTGCCGATGAGACCGTTACTCGCTAGAGAGAGACATGCTATTCAGCGAGAGAGAGAGAGGTAGCTTGGCCTTTACAAATAGAAAGGGAGGTACTGTTGTGCGAGAGAGATAGGTAGCGGGCCAATCGACGCTACAGTCCCCACGAAAACATAATGCAATGACGTAGGCGATCGGCACAGATTTCGTGCGGGAACTTTACTCTTACTCAGTGGATAATTGTAAAGCTTACAGTCATATACGAAGATCTTAAAAATGCACTCAGATTGTTTTTGTACGTAAGTGTATACATGAGTTTTTACGTCAGTTTATGAAACCTTTTATTATTTCTGTTGTAAAAATACCTTAACCTACGTGAAAACTGAATACGTACTTACGAATAAGGCATCAAAACGTATTACTAGATATTTGACTCGAAGTCCAGTAACTTTAATAAAACAAAGTCATTCTTCGGAATAATTTTAACCCATCTGTTATATAGTATTTTATATTAATGATGAAATAAACAAGTTTAACTTTATTCGACTAGTTCATAATCAGTTCTATAACGAAAAGACTCAGGATGAAAATGGTTCCTTAAGAAAACACGAATCTATAATCTTACACAGAAAACAAATATAATTAGAGTAATGGTTATTATAACCAGTATTAAAATCCTTCCCACCACAGTTTTAAGATAATTATTGATAATCCTAGCCAAGAGAGGTTTTCAGTCTAGTACTGTACATCATAAATATGGTTAGAATATTGGTTAAATGACCAAATGAACTATTCATTACCTAATTTTGTTATTAATTTATCCATTTATTGATTTATTTATTCATAAGTAAACAATTTAATTCAAACTGAGCGAGTAGGCCGAGTTGGTAGCGTCTTGGACTCTCATTCGGCGGTTCTTATTTCAAATCTTGTGGCCGGCCAATTTGATTTGAGTTTTTCATATTTTCCCCAGTCGTAAAGCAAATGTCGAATTGAATACTTACTTCTTATGTATCACCCCCGCCTTTCTTATCCTGTATCGTATTCTTAAAATTAATATTAATTCAAATTTTACAGACGCCATAAACATATCAACAATAGAAAACAGTTACCCATCAATAGTTGCATACTGGTGTAAACACAGAACCTGAAATCCGATATGGCCTCGATGCTCAGAGGAGTATAATTAAAGCTGAATTTAAAAAAAAAAACTGCATTCTCTCTCCTCTACTGATAAAACAATACTAAAATCATAAAAATAATGCAAATGTTGAACAATTATGACAAAATGACGCTCTCGTATGTCATGGCTATTTTCATCGAGAATCTAAACAACGCTTATGTTAACATAGGAGAATTATAATATAATTAGCAAAGCTTTTAAGGGTAAAAACGACAAGATGGTGTCGTCGTATTATTAAGGTAATAATAGCAGCTTACATTAGTCACGGCCCGGTTGACGTTCACAGTCATTGCGTCTGTTTCTTCTCGACAAGCTTCTGAACACTCAAACACTTACAGTCTGCATCAACCTGTTCTGGGTCTGTAGGATTTAATGACATTACATTTTCCCGCCCCCATACAATCTCATAAAGTACAATTCTGGCACTTAATAATTATTCCTACATACTCGTATCTTAGGTAGTCAGCTGTTAAAAACTAGTTATGTCCAAATAACGCTAACTACAGTATGTGCAAACTTAAGCGTCTCTTCTCATTAGTTGCTTATAGTCATTTACAGTGAAATATTTATATCTGGCCCTACTCAGTGTAACGAGCAGTAGGATGATTTAGTCTATTTCGAAATATTGTCATCTGAAAGGTTGATGATTCATTCGTACAACAGTCTTACAGGCAGTCGCATCATGCTGACCAAGGTATACGGCTGGACTGGTATACGGCTGAGCTGTCATGATTGGTGGGAGGGGAAAATGGCTTGTCTCTCTGAATTCAACTCCCACCTCTAAAAACCCTTTCCCTGATACGCGTATCTCTAGTGCCAGGAAGAAAAAAATTACTGTAGTTTAGAGATTTATGTGGCGTGAGTCGCTTAAATATCCCTAAAAATGGAGAGGTTTAACTAAGCTAAAGGTAGAAAGAAAGATATTTATATGTAAACAATATTTACAGGAAGGGAAGTTAGGCTGAGGAAGTATTCTGTTCTACTCCATAGTAGAAACTCAAGCTGAAAATGCACGCCTTGAAATATGGCTTTTATTAAGTGCCAGTATGGTACTTTATGAGATTGTGTGTGGGAAGGAAAAATGTCTGTCCGTCTGTCTGTCCGTCCGTGTGTCTGTACGCGCCATAACTCAAATACGCTTTTTCTATTTTCATGAAACTTGGAAAACACATTTATAATGTCAATGGGAAGAACCCTATTGATATTGAACCAAATCGGTTCTCCGGTACCGGAGTAAAACCCAATTTAGTGTCTCTTTTAAAGGCGGAATAACTCAGACACGCTTTATCGGATTTTTATGAAACTTCATATACGCATTTATAATGTCCATGGAAAGACGTCTATTGATACTGGATAAAATCGGTTGACCTGTTTCGGAATAATGCTCAATTTAGTGCCTATTTTATGGTAATATACGTATTTGAAAGAATTTATTTTAAAAATGCCAATCAGTTATCTTGACAACATAGCCTATTGTTTTACTGTGATCTTATAAGGCTTTGGAAATTAAAATACAGTTAGCTATGACAAAGAAAACACTATTGCTTTACATGCGCTTATCCAACTAGACTGTTCAACTGACCCAGGTGGTCGAGATGGTAACGTCTTGGCCTCACATTCTGGAGTTCCTTAGTTCAAACCCCGAAACCGGCCAATTTGACTTTTTTTGTTGTTGTATTTTTATATGAGTGTGCGACTGTCAACATATCACAAATCTGTATAGTTCAGCTGATGCTGGACGATTATAATCTGATTAAAAAAAACTAGACCTTTGTTCTTCCGTAAGCCCTGCTTAATGAATAAACCTGGGGCTTAACTTGGAAATCGATAAAAAAAAGACATATTCGCATATCATAATTGCAGTCATAACTGATTAAACAAAAACATACTGGCACTTTGTTACATCAGTTTACCTAATTTTATTCTTTATCGTAATGTGAAGCGAGAAAGTTGTATTACCCTTGCTTTTACGGTAAAAAAAAAGTTATGTGAGTGCATACCATCGGAGGTGATTTGGGTTGTGGCACGAAGAAATTATAAAAAGTTTCTCTCCAATTTTACAATGTCTTTAGGCCTACATGAAGAAAATTTAATTTTCATGTGTTTCTCGGAAGCAGCTCGACCGATCTTGTTTAAATTTTCTTGATTCATTTTTCTAAATTCGAATAGCATAAAATATTGTATATAATAACTTACAAATTGTAGGCTATATTGTACTACACTCACAGCTGAAGTTGTTGGATTATTTGAAACATTCTTTCCGATAAAGGTAGATATAAGCCATTCATTTCTTACATAAATGTAGGTTTTAAGTTTTGCTTTGTGAATAATGGGACTTCGAATGAGGTTGTAATAACTGAATGCGCAATACCCCAATACAGCCGTGTACTCTGTGCTGGAATATTTCAAGAGGAAAGGAAGTTATGTGAGAGTTTCACATAAGTTTAAGATTTTTATATTAGCAGTATTCCATAATAAATAGTTTTCCATCTTAGAATGTCACGAAATGTTGCTTCTCCGTAATTCCTTACCTAATGTAACTTATCTTCACGTTCGTTTTACGTCTTAAAATCGGATTTACCTTTAATATTCAATGATTATGGATATATTTTGCATGGTATAGCTATATTATCATATAACACTCTCACAATGTGTTTATGCATAAATTTTTTATCATTATACAAATTTTTTTGTTTTTTTCTGAGAAAAAAGTCTGAAAGTTTTATATAGGACCTATATAGTTGTTGATATCATATGAACAGCGCTATCTACAATCATTGAATTAACTATTTCTTTAAAATATTTTAAATGTATAAATAAATTTTATGAATTAAAAAAATCTTATACTGTATAAAACTAACAAAAATATTTACAAATAGATAGATAATGAATCACCCTGAAATATTGACATTTGTGAAAATTAGCCCGGAAAATTTTGTATCAATAATTACCCATAACTGTAACATTTTAATTAATTATGAACATATCTTGTAAATTTAGTAGTCATTAAAGAGGTTACTAAAATATTACTAGGTTACTTGACATACATAACAATTCATTCCTAAAAAGAATAACTTCACCTATTTCTAAGTATCCAAACGTGTATGTCCCCCCTTAGAAAATAGGTCGGAATACTACATCCCAAACGTGGTTCTTAATTTTTTAAAAGCAGGGTGACGACTTAATTATTTAGGATTTGTACAGAATTTATTCAAGCATGAATTTGCAATTCTACTAAACTAGGAATATTTATATTCATTAAGACAGAAACAAGAGGGTCTGTTTGTCAATACTTCTAAACTCAAAGGCCATGTTATTTCATATACACTGCCATTGTTAATCACAAAAGTCTAGTGCTAGTCTACTTTGAAAACTATGCCATGAGTTCATCTTAAAGTAATGGGACCTATATCGCTCCTTTCTATACAGTCTACCCATTTTTGAAAGCTCCAACAAAGAAATGAGGATTTTTGTTCATCTATCTTTCGTAGATCTGTCCTTTTAGAGTGTGGCTTCTTTACACGTAATACTTTCCAGGTTCTTTGACAGAATGTTGCAAAAGGCAATGGTACCGTACCCCATTTATCCCCACTAGAGGCTCTCGACTGCGGGAATAATTATGAAATATCGAGCTATTGAAAACAGAACTAAGCTCACAGCTCCAGAATTCTAAGAGAGGATTAAAGAAAGAGAATGATACCTCATTTATTACTTCGTCGTCAGGATTTAATTCCACGGCAACCCTACGCAAACGGTTGAAAGGTAAAAAGATAGCAGTGTAGAAATGTTACAGAGCAAATGATCTCTTAATATTTTCCAAATAATAATGATGTAATTATCGGGCACTTTCATCTTTGATAGGACTGGATTAGATTTTTTTTAAAATACATATTTCAAAATTTATTACATCGACCTTGAAGAGTTCAGTAAGTTCAGTAAGTTCAGTAAGTTTCAAGGGTATCATTTTAAAGTCGATGTGTTACGGAGATGTTTAGCATTTAGCTTATAATCCTACCGGGTGTTCGGAAATTCATATTACAAACTTTTAGGGCTAGTAAAGGGAACTTAGTAGGCGATATTTCGAATAGGAACCCATGTCCGGAAACGTACCGTATGTGTCGGATTTGACAGTGTTGTTTTGCAACCGGAGAGGCAGTACATGACATCAGAAGAGCACCATGTCATCTGAACCGAAGATTCGGGAAAAGATGGATATGCCGGGGTGGTCCTATTGCCTGGCCCCCACGATCGCCTGACTTAACGCCATTGGACTATTTCTTCTGGGGTCGTATGAAGGGTATGGTGTACGAGACTCCTGTAGAGACCGAGGAAGAACTGCTGGCACGAGTGATGGTCGCTGCACAAGAGATTAACGGCATACCAGGTGTGATGGAACGAGTATACCGGAACATGATTCGTCGGTACAATGTGTGCAACGACGTTAGTGGTCGTCACATCGAGCCTCTGTTGTAGTAAGCAGTTTTGTATGGGACACATCCAGTGCAGAATACAGAATCAAATTTGTTTTTTCCACTATTGACACAAGTGTTATTGTGATCAATGAAAGTTTTTTGCTACTTTGGTATTGTTACCAAAAAAATTGACTTTCGTCTGTAATGAGCCAAACGTCATTTACTTTTGTACCTTAAATCACACATCATTTCACATGGTGCTCTTCTGACGTCATGTACTGCCTCTCCGTTTGCAAAACAACACCGGCAAACCCGAATCATTGTAATGGCTGTACCACGGAAACGGTACGTTTCCGGACATGATACAATTCGAAATATTGTCTACCAAGTCCCCTCTACTAGCCCTAGAAGTTTGTAATATGAATTTCCGAACATCCGGTATAAGAACACAAATTATGTTTGGTTCCGTTTAGAAAATTAGTCTATTATTATTGTTATTATTATTATTGATTCATCACGATTTTAAAAGTTAGGCTACATTGAATTACATAAATCATACATATCAACAAACAAATTAATATGTAAATTAAATTTTAGATGTAATACATGAAGATGGGTCTATAGGATTTATATTTTTGTACCAAGGTATCAGAATAACAATATGATAATATAGTAACCTCTAGAGTGAACTCTTGTTCGGAGATGTAATTTTATTGTAGCCTACAATACACAAGAAAATAATGATTTTAATTAAGCCTGGTGAAAAAAAAGACAGAATGGTCTTTTCTTAGACATTCTCTGGTACAATTATGTAATCTAGAGTACGTCGGGGCACAGTTGGTTGATGCACTGCGCTACAATCTGGAAGTTCGGGAGTCCACGGCCTGTATAGGCTAAGGACCTCTATACAAAATATTTTTAAATGATACAATAATGTAATTTTAATTAGTAATATATTTAAAATAACTAAAAGTAAAGAATAAGCAGGGTGGTAGCACAGCGAGTATACGGTTCGTTGTACAGTGAGTCCCACGCATGAGCTGGCCGATGACGGGTTTTTGCGCCGCGGCGGGCACAGCTCCAACTCTCGAGCGATCGGGTGAAATATCTACGCAAATAAGGTCGCGATCGGTGTAAAATTCAGGTTCTCACATTTATAGTTACAATTACAATGAAAATAATCACATACCTCATCACAAGAGATGTTGGAAATATTCTCCTATTGCATCCACACAATACTGGCACCTTTTTAGGAAATTTTCTTTCACGCACATAAGTTCAGCTTCCGAGATAGAGTTAATTTATCTTGTGAAATTGTCTTTAAGTTCTTCTAACAGTATGTGACTATTATTTATGGGGAAATTTTAAAAAATAAAATGTATAGGTCAATTTCACAAACATTAGAAGAACTTAAAGACGATATCACAAGAGAAATTAACTCTATCTCGGAAGCTGAACTTATGCGCGTGAAAGAAAATTTCCTAAAATGATGCCAGTATTGTGTGGATGCAATAGGAGAACATTTCCAACATCTCTTATGATGAGGTACGTAGTTATTTTTATTGTAATTCTAACTATAAATATGAGAACCTGATTTATTACACCGATCGAGGCTTTATTTGCGTAGATATTTCACCCGATCGCTCGGGAGTTGGAGCTGTGCCCGCAGTGACGCAGAAACCCGTGTCATTGGCCAACTCTTGCGTGGGACTCACTGTATTTACTTATTGAATTAAGGACTTTTCTGCAATTTTATCAATCCGCCCAGAATTTGGTTTTTATAACTGAATTGTCAAGGAGACCTTTCCTGAGTTTTTTTTAAATATGATTTTTGAAAAAAAAATTGCTCTAACCATTTTAATAAAAATGTAACATTCGATGCATCTATCTAAGACTATTAAAATGGCTATATAGGGTTAAGGTTTTTCTGTAAAAATGACTTACTAAAAATGGTACCTACTTTACTCGTTTCCATTTTAGATTTTTCTAGGTTATCTCCATTATAGTAGGCGACACACGAAAACCTAACACAGTAAAACTGTGGAGGAAATTATAAAGGACATTTTTTTGTAAAACGCATCTAAACATGGGTATATATAAAAGGCAATGTTAGTATGTGTGTCCTTTATAGACTAAAAACTACTGGACCGATTTACGTGCGGTTTTTTTGCAAAATGTTCCGCATTGTCCGGAGAAGGTTTAAAGCTATTGAAATCCTCGATGTGACCAGTAGAAAGAAGGTTAGGGGCATAAATGTTTTATTCAAATATTACACTAAATTCATGAAATTATTTAAGTTCTCATGACAACAATATTGTTTGCAGTGTTTACATAGGGCTTTGGCAGTAGCATTTTACTGGACTTTGTCAAATAATTATAATTAGAGATGCCATCGATATAATTAGTTTTTGTTAATCAATATTTTACTAAATAAATATTGGGTCTGACGCATCAAATAGCTTTCTCTATCCTGGGCAAGGACAATATTTTCTCACATCGCATTTTGATTTGGAATAAAAGTGTATTGTGGGGAGAGCGTTTTCAGTTTCTCAGCCTTTGTTTATGCCAACGATGGGTAGCGAGTATGCTAGGCCTATACCAGAAGTCTGTAAACAATTCTGTCCACTGATACGTTATTCATCACCGTAGGCTTTGTAGTATGCACACTCAAGTATGGTGCCATGTGTAAAATCTACAGGAAATATAAAACATATATATAAAATCTAGTGATGGGTCGATACCAGATTTTCTCGATACTCGATCCTCGATACCGATACATGATTTTTTCCTCGATACTCGATATTTCGATACACGATACCTTCAACATTTCCAGTTTCAATAAATAGGTACATTAAAAATTAAACGTTGAGAGAACTGTGTAATACAAACTAAATTAAGTGTGCATATTTATTGAGACAAAATTTAATATCATCAGTAGCCTATAATTATTTTTAAACTCTACATTAAAATTAAAATTAGTTTTTGAAAGAGTCCACTTATAAGTTTTTGTTCAAAAATTACAATGGGGTTTGGACAGTCAGCTTGCTTGTTGGTTGTTACTGAAACGTTTGACAGGAAACGAAACGATTAAGAATCTCTTCTGTTTGGATTTTAAAAGTCGGAAAGTATTTATGACTAGACAAAAGTCACAGAGTGGTTTTCTTCATTTCAAGGAGAAATAGAAGTATTTACTATGTTAGTAGACTACTAAAAGCAGATACCGAATTTCCTTACATTTCAGAATTACCAAAGTATCGGAAAAGTACCGAGCGAGTTTTCTGAAGTATCGCTCGATGCCGACACCATGCAGGTATCGAGATTATTGAGGTATCGAAAGTATCGAGGACCCATCCCTAAAAAAACATTCCTTTCTTGGGTGTTTCACTTCATTTTTTCTAAATGAACAATTAGGGGAGTGGATAACAACAGTATTTAATTTAAGTTTGTAGACATTTAAAGACATCAATTATAAAATAATTATAATGTGGATACAGGATATCTGGATTCATTTTTAAAATATGTTAATTTCCTACAATATTACTCGGAAAATAACACATAGAAAAGCATAATATGATAAAGCATAAAGCATAACGAAATTATAAAACATTAATCTGCTAATGATTAATGGATCCGTACTACACATGTCTCTTCAATACATGATTCATAGTTTCTATATTACAGTTCACTCATATTCGTCAGCCTATAAGCCACATATTTCAGTGATCACATGACCCATAGCAATCGTGTGTGTGTCACACTGTCAAATCATATCACTGTTCCACAGCACTTGCCTATGAAATAGAGATGATCGTTCCATATTGATCCGTTTAATCCGGTGCCTATTCGATTGGCACGTCATCAGATTTCCAACTGACAGTTCTATATCCACTTTTTTTTATCATTCATGTCGTGACTACGCACATGTTTTTACCTAAGACGTGTCGATGACGTCTAAAGTAGAGCAATTTTTTTAAAAGTGAAACTTCTTTAGCCGCGGTAGGGGTAAATCGAGAGCTTGTGTAACGCTCAAAATCGTCACGATATTATTGAGGTGTGACGGAACGGACTGCACAGAAAACAATCAACTCAGTGATTAGGCTTATCCAAAATTAAAAAAAACAAAAAATTAAACATTAGAAAATCGAAAATCCAAAATTAAAAAATCCAAAAAAATAAAAAGTCAAAGATCTATAATTTTAAAAATCCAAAATTAAAAAATACGAAATTCCAACATTAAAAAATTCAAAGATCCAAAATTAAAAGGTCCAAAAATCTTAAATTTTAAAAAGTAAATCCAAAATTAAAAATTAAAATGAAAAATTTAAAAATCTAAAGTGCAAAATTTACAAATAAAAAATCCAAAATTAAAAATTCCAAAAAAAAATAAAAAATTCAAAGAACTAGAATTTAACAATCCAAAATTAAAAATTCCAAAATTCTAAAATTAAAAGATCAAAAATTCAAAATCCAAAATTAAAAAGGTTAAAAAACCCAATATTAAAATGTCCAACAATCCTGAAGTTAAAAAATCAAATAATCCAAGATTGAATAAATCCAATAATTAAAACAAGTTTCACTTCTGTCGCGTGGCATTCCACGCACACTTGTTTCCTTACAGTATAACTAGGGACCGCATTTTTTGGTAACACCGTTGAGTGCGAAATTTTACAAAACAGCTTTCCTTAGCTACATTTAACTGCGTAAAATACCAATTTATTTGCAAATTGAATCTACGAAATATCATAAAATTTCTTCGATCTTGCGAAATGTCTAAACAAATTGAGAATTGTGTAGAAAGTTTTTTATTCAAAATCGTAATATTTTTAGTATGATTTTTTCCTTAATTTCTTACAGCTTGCTTCCTTTTCTGCTATTGCTTTGGCTGCCGAGAAGTTATCGATACTTGTGATCGATTACAGTGAAGACTGAGGAATGTATGCTAGTCACTGCTCACGATACACTCCTTTTCTGGTATCTCTGTGCCGAGTATAGGATAGCCTAACGATTTTAGATTGGGACAAAGAGTGCAGAGTCAACAGATTTTGCATTTTACCCACAGTAGCGGGAACTTTTGTGCGTATACCTAGGTAAATTACGCCATTTTAGGTTACAAAAATGCCCACTTCATCACGATTTTTCTTTAAATTTGCATATGTTTTATAAATAAACTAGTTTAAATAGGCTATGAATTCTATAGGCTTTAAAGAACTCAAATATGGTCTTTTTTCGTAGTTCTAAAACAGAACAGAGCGTGCAGCGAGATCAATGATGTAGGTAATCATATTAATACAATTTCTGTCCTGCATGCTGATGATACGACTTTTTTTAAACAAAGAGAAAACCCAGGAAATAGTTTTAATTTAAGAGAAACTGAAGAAGAAGAATATCCCACGGTAAAATTACTTGATTTTGTCTTACACAATAAGTTATCATGGAACGACCACTACACATAGAGTAATAATTTTCTTCATCGTAGACTTTTCTCTTCCGTTTCGCATAAAGTCCCGGCATTTAAACATACATAGGCCTACTTCTGCTTATTACACTCTCATTTTTCATATGGAACTAATATTTGGGGTGACTGCTTTCATGCTCCAAGATATGTATACTGTAAAGAATGCAATCAGAATCTTAAATGCAAAATTCACTTTTATCGCTGTAAATATATATTAAATTGCATTAAGATATTAACTTTGTCGTGTAATATTTTTTGTTTTTGTTCTCAATTAAGGAGAGAATAAATTATTAAGCTGTACGTTATGAAATTCTTTCTTATAATACTAGAAACTAGGGCGCTCTTCAGACCAATGAACTTCGCAAATTAAAGGCTTTAAATAGCTGGGAGATTAAAAAAGTAAGACATTTAATATGTTGCCCCCTTCTGCTATTAGTCCTTTTAAGAGAATTTTAAATCCTTGGTTGTTAAACAAGTCCTTTTACTCTGTGGATAATTCCTTTATTATCTGGAGTGTATGATCTAATTTTTTAACATGTACTGCTCTGCAATCCTGTTAATGCCTTGTACTTGATATACTGGCTGTAATTAAGTTATTATACTGGATTTAATTAAGTAATTATTATTATTATTTTTATTATTATTATTATTATTATTATTATTATTATTATTATTATTATTATTATTATTATTATATAACGATTCCGTCACTGATCAGAGGTCTATGTGCAGCTAAGTTGGAGCAAGTTTTGTAATCATTACTTACTTGTTCTTCCATTATGTACCAATACCATAATTTGGCATATTGAATATTATCATTATTATACTTCCATTGCTTTATACAAATATTATACAATATTGTATTGAATTGTATTCTAATGTATTTTATTTATTAAGTAGAAAATATGTGTATTGCAATCAACTGTTGCTCATGGATTGAATCAAATATTGAATATTGAATTTGATAGTATTAGAGCATTATTTTCTAAAGTGAATTAGTTCATAAATTGTTAATGAATGCACGAGTCAATTTCTGTTTAATAATAATAATAATAATACTGTAATAACAACATCAATGATGACGATGGTAATACAGAATAATAATATATATATAGGCCTAATAACAACAATAATAGGTAATTTCATTGCATATTTATTAATAATAGTGTGATATCATACATTTTTAGGGAAATAATATTTTGGTTTTTATTAAATGGCTCCTCAGTAAGTTGGTTTCACGAGGCGGAGTGTACCCATTCCAGACCTTCCTGCCTCATAAAAATCCAGGAGATAGCCTACTTGAGATCGAATCTAGATCTTCTGAACTCTAGTCAGCAACGCTAATCACTAGGCAACACAGGCGGTTGTATAATTCAAATAGCTAGTATCAATGTAATTTTGCGGTACTTTATAAGTTATCGGTGTGTCATTATATTATGCACATTTAAAGCAGTTTTTTTAATGGGTGGTGGTGGATCCACTTAACGTGAATCTATAAGAAGTTTGCTATTTTCTTAACATTGAGCTATTTTAGGGTCGCATAAAACATTATCATTGTTATGGGGGAAAATGTGTAAATATTGTTTACTGTATAAAAAATCTAAAGATTTTGTTAATTTAAAAAAAATCCATTATTGGTTTTGCAGCGCTGCCAATAGGATTGCAAGACGCCACTGATATCAATCAACGTTTTGACGAGAGGAACCACCTAGAATGTAAGTGCTTAAAACTCATCTAAGTGCATGTTCCACTTTTCTAATCAAGTTAAATTCGCGAATCAAGTCTTCCCAGTTCGGGTATAGAGAAAAGAAGTGCAGAAAATCGCTCTAAGAAAGTTTTAGAATTCTGGAAAGCATAAAAGAATTTACACATCCACTAATTTACCTTCAGTATGTGAAATTTCAACAAGACGGAGCAACAACTCACACGGCAAAACACTCATAGCCTCCGTTTACAGTCTGAAAACGAGAGAATAATAATAGTCGCAGACTATGGCCATCTTGCTCTCCTGATATGAGTGTTTGTGACATTAACTCTAGGAAATATTTCAGAAAGCGTATTGTAATAATATTCATACTCTTAATAAAATTAAAAACTGAAATACCAAAATTATTTCGACGAAATATCCTAAATAGAGTTTCAAAGAGTGTGCCAGAGTTTTGTACGTCTTTGCGGATATGTGCAGATTAGAAAGTATAGCATGTTTCTTTTGCTTCTACTTAAAAAAGGGGGTAGCATTTTCATTTTAAAAAAGTAAGTGAAATAATGAAATTCATTTGGATAGGCCTACTCTCTTGTATGAAACATCGGCGAGATCTAGAAATGTCTCGGCCTTACGGCCGATGTATACATGGTAGAATTCTGATGAACTCCTCTTTGGTTCGCACTATATATGTATTTTAGAAACAAAAAATGCGCGATTTAATGTACGGAAGTGACAGTACCTAGGAACCGGAATGCATTAAAATAATTATCCTTCGTTTAGTGATTTTTGTTTCTTATACTAGTTTTATATTCTTCATGTCCCTTCTCCCAGAAAGCTATCACTTAAACCATAGAATCTAATTATTAAAAAAAATCTTATTTAAGGGCAAAACCTAGTAATATAGCGAGATAACGAAGCACTCCTCAACTTCCTTTTTTTAGTTCATTTAGCAACAAAAGTTCTTAAGTTTTTAATAGATACTCTTTATTAAAATTCTACCATAAAATTAAGACAAAATTCCTAGCTGTTCCACATGAATACAGCATAAGATCTTAATAAGACTAGCACTTATTAGACTCCAAATGTTTCATTTCTGCTGGTCTGTTACATTGCTCTAGAAGTGTTAGACTGTTTTTCTGTCTGTCTGTGCGCGATGCCCCGCAAAATCTACTGCATGCAGAGATCTGAGCTGGACGAAGGATGGCCGAATGCACCTCGAAGCTGGATTTTTAATTATAGTTTTCGTTTATGAGTAAAAACTTACATAAAACGTGAATTTTTTGCTCTATCGAAGCATCAGTTTTCATAATACATTTCATTTGTCAAATCAGTTGCAGGTGGCTTTGCCGTTTTTTGTCGTAACTTGGAAGTAAAAGCATCGCGATTTTTTCAATATATCGCTTCGATTCTGCCGGTCTCCTTATCCACGGTAAGTAAGGCGTGCTGCCTTAAATCCGTGGTGAACGAGGCTGTGGGTTCGACTCCCACCTCGGGCATGAGTGTTTGTGTGTAATAAGGAAAGATGGAAAAAAAGAAAAACAAAGCTGTAAACAAGATAAATAATTCAGAAAAATTGGCCTATGGCCGGCTAAATTTTACTAAAAAAAAATCTGTAAGCTCACGTTTGTTTATAATGTCAAAGCACGGAAGAGGGAAAGGCCTAATGAATGTTCGCCTAAATCGGCAAACATTGATCCATTTATCTTGTTTACCTTTGTATTGTAAATAGAACATGTTCTAACCTTTTATACATAATATTTTGTCATACTTCTCCAAATGATGTATTGTTTATTTATTTATTTATTTAGTATTTATTGTTAATTATTTAGTATAAGTTTTTCTAATATATTGAACTGAACCACCCCCCGAACACAAGCTCTGCTTCTTCGGGTGGTGTATCAACTTTTGTATGTATTTTTCGTGTAATTTGGAACAATAAATTGTAATAAATTGTAATTGTAATTTGGACGGAACTCGTTATGAAGGGGTTTTCCGGGCTAGGGAACTCGAATCTGATATCGTTTTTTCCAAGCGGCGCTTTATAATCGTGGAATGTATTCCGAAACCGGATTTTAGCTGTTTCGTTATAATTAATAATCGTTTAAAATAGGCTATGTTTTAATTATTTTGCTCTTAATTTTTAATTTCTAAGTTAATTATCGTGGGCGAAGCCGCGGGAACCTGCTAGTTATAAAATAAATTTACATCCAGGTTTCGGTACATGTACTATGGTTATGGAGTCTTTAAATCTAGAATTTAAAAAAATCATGTTAATTTTCATCCCCTTTAAATAATTTTTGGTTTGCCACATGGTCTGCTCCGTCTTCCTAATACCACTGTCATGATAATTATTGATTTTTTAACTGTTGTAATTATTATTACTTTTATCACTTGAGTCATATCATTACTCCTAGCTTTCGCCTTTCTCCCCTGGTACTTTCTAATGCTTTTAATTAATTAATTTCTTACTTTTAAAAAATAGTTTGGCTAACATTTTACTTCTATTGTAAAACATATATAATTGTAACACTAGAACTGCCCCCGAGCACGAGCTTTTGCTCTTTTGGGGTTTCAGGGCCAACCTATGTATCATTTAAGTAATATTATGAAATCCATTAAAAAGGAGCTTCTCATCCCAGAAGTCTACATTTTATTGCGTAAACTAATGTAAATAGAAATTATCATTATTGTGTTTTGTCCATTTTGTAGTGATGTGAATCTAGATTATTTATATAGAACATATATAAATCTATATAAATCATTAAGAGATTATCAATAAACACGTCAAAGGTTACAAATGAGAATCAGTGTATACTGATCATACACAGACATTCTAGTGAAGACAATATACAACCTGAATGAGAAATTTCCAATTAATAGCAGATCATTCGGTCCATGGCTACGTATCGACTAGTTGGAGGGGAGCAGTCTGCTTCACCTGACATCTATTGGTGTAATAAAGCATAAGATTACTGTAATATCCTATTATACCACATTATATTCTATTATATTACTACACTCATCAGAAATAAACAATGAACTGATTAATTCAAGACTACCATATCTTGAAAATTTGTTTTGTCGTTGAATACTGGCAAAATTAAAAAAAGGCATTAATACAATACCTCTGATTTTTTGAAAAGTATAACATTCTGTTGATATTGGAGTGTGTTTTACACTTTTCCTTTTGTTGTTGTTGTTGGCCCTCCACCATCCCTGGAGACCTCGACCAAAGGCCAACAACTTTCTAGCGTATTTGTTCTATTGTTCCATTTTCCGTTCTTGTATGTCCTAAATCAATGTGGAAATGTGTGTTGACCTAACTGTTTGCTTTAGCACTAATAGAAATATATACCGTTTTTTCTTTATATTCAGTCGGGGTCGTGTCTCCGATCCGGTATTCACTTGATAGAGTGAAGGAAATCCCGTGGAAACTTCACTCGGATCGGCTATTAGCGGCCCGGGCACTTTAGGCAGTTGCCATTTTGTGCTCGAAGCATTCTTTTAGGGCGAGTCTCATTATCAGTTAGTCTCAATCGCGGCTTTCCTAGATATCGTGTTTCCTGTTGCTTTTTGACACCTATTACGTATGTCGCAAAGTCTTTTAATACTTCGCTTGCTGATTTCATCGTCCAGAACTTGAGCTCTGGCGGCCATCATTCTCCTGCTTGCTACCCAGTCGATGCCCGGAGTATCAAGTCTCGATTACGCTTATTTTCATATGATAGCAATGACAGATGGTGAACCCATCGACTCGTCAGCTTGCTTGAAAGAAACTAAGGTATTCCTAGTATGCGAATAGGTGGAAACAATTTGTTCCGAGTCTGTAATTTCGGGTTGGAGTCCATTAACATGCCATAAAGATATGACACGGTACCCACGATTTACTGTCCCTCCCTGATGATTTACGTCCTGAAAGTCGTCATTTTAAAAATTGCCTAGGCTTTATTAAGTATTTTAAAAACAGTTGCACTTTTATAACATTTCGTCTGCTGTGAAATCGTAGTCCCCCCCCCCAAAAAAAGGAAATATTCCGTACTTTCCTGCCTGATATTTTGTATCTGACAATATGGTCGTGTCTGATTTAAAACCATGTAATACATATGAGGGATGGGACATGGCAACAACGGTATTTTTATATTGAAAACGTGGACATTTTAAAATGTTGAAATATATAATTGAAAGGGGAGGCTATGTATAATGCAGCTTTTGGGCAATAGATATAAGATGGTGGAGGAAACAGACACCGATAAACATCCATAAGCGATTGCATCGTGTCACTCTAATATATTGCGGTAGTAGGAAGCATGAAAGCACACTGCATGAAATCGGATGGTCATTTTCCCCAAAGCTACCTTCAGCTCCTTGTGGAATTCTCTGGCATTTCTCCCTCCGATAGAGACTATTTTGACGTAAGAATGCTGTTCACTTAATGGTCATATCTATATTGCACGGCGGTTGACTCACAACTAAATTACCATCGCCTCTATTCATATAACCGTACATCACAATGCTTCCAATTGATGTGTTCATATAAGTTACTAGAGATACCACACTTTCCCGTTACATGCATCACATGCTGTTCAGTTGCCATGACTTATGCTCCATCCTTCGTGTATGTGTATGTGTGTAGGCCTATATATATACGCAATTATTTTATTTCGTGCTTAACTGTATAAGTTATCTGTAATGTATAAAATCCTATTTTTAATAGAATAGTCTACCTAGGAATATTATAAAATATTATATTTTATAGGCTACTATTCTATAAAATATTAGATTTTATATTTTGCCGGTAACTTATAGGGTTAAGCACAAACTAAAGGAAACTGTGATTTTGTGGCTTATTATTATCACTAAACCTATTATTATTTTGTAGAAATCATGAGTGAAAATTAGAATTATATCATTGTAACAAAGTTAGCGTATTGTGAATTCTCGTCTGAAACAGTTTAGTTTTAAACTGTGTAGTTCGTATTAGCATGAAAATATTTCAGTCGGAAATGTTTTAAACGAAACAAGCTGTTGTATCGTAACTCCGGAAGAAAGTAATATACGAACTCAGGAAGCAGTGGATGGTTTTGATTTCATAAACCGCTGTGTTGTTGCATGGATGGTTCTCCAAATGGATCCGGAGTTGGAATTTTTCTGTGTTGTTATTTTTAACCTGTTGTTACAAACATAAAGTAGCTGACTGTGTGGGCGTATAAACGAGATTACAAGCCGGCCGCACTTTGAGTGGCTTTAACGCCAGCAATCCATCACAAACTTGCCACCGACCTAAAATCACTTATGTCCGTTGTGTTAAAAATCTCTTGAGTTACTGAGAGTTATTCATCCTACAACATAGACGTATCTAGAGCTATTCATTAGGATATGCCAATGTAAAAATTAATGAACGGTGTTAGAAAACAAGTACAGACTTCTTCCTTAGCATTTATTAAAACAGTAACGTCTCGCAAAAGCGACTATATATTTTAATTCATGAATGGCTTCGCTGGAATCGATGGATGCTGCAATTTCTTACTCCACGTAAATCACCAACAATACTTCCGACCTACCTTGTCCCTGGGTTGCCCTCAATTTGTTTTAAACTAAGTAAGTTTAGGGGAAAAAAACTCTCTCACAAGCACAACTGGTTACTGGAATTGTTGCAAACTTCTTAAGCGCATTACAGATATTGTAGGCCGTATTTTATAACTATCATACATCTCCAGCCACTGAAACCATTCCTTAAGAGTTAAAGAAGAATTCTCCTTAGGCATAGCACTTCCCCCTTTCAGTAACTGCTTCAGAGACTACTTTAAGGTTTAATTTTAAATTATTTTTTATAAATTGTTCAGAATAGATCCTGCCTGGGCACACACGGCACATCCCGTAGTTCCTCCTATGTCCTACAATAAAAGAAGCATAAACTTTTTTACTCTGTCTCTCCAGACATAGGTACTAAATAACTTAGGTAGAGTAAGTATTGTGTTCGTCCCTGAAATTCGATGTCCAATTTTCAGCATTAATACACCCGTGAGCTAAACAGTTTAATTAAAAAAAAAAAAAAAAAGAGTATGTGTCTGTGAACAGCATATGCTAGCTTATGAACGGAAAATCGTAAGTTGTAAAACCAAATTTTACATTTTATTTTTATTTGATTTATTATTAAAATATCATAGTACAGGTAAAAACAAAAATCAACAGAAAATACTATTTCTAATTTAGTATAAAAAAATGAAGGTATACCCCTAGATGAGCAAAGCTCGTGTTTAGGAGTACAATAGACCAATATAAATCCAATTATACATCAATACACAGTATACTACAAACGAAAATTATTGAGTACAATGTATGTAAAACAATTTTGCATAATTAACCAGTCGTTTATATAGAATTACAAAAAAAACCGAAGAAAAAATTATAGAAATAAATTCGATTGAAACATTGAAAAACATAACAAAATTAAAGTTGTGCTATTAATATTATATAATATATATTTTTTTATTTTCCTCTTAAAATTTTTGAGATTGTAATTTATATATTCTGGGTGCTCAGCAATAAACGTGTGGTATGGATCATTTTCTGGGGATGTGGCATGAAGCTGGAAACTTTATCTTACTTTTATTACCAATTTACATGAAGAAAATTGTATTTTTATCTATATTCTCAAAAACGTTTTTCTTTAAATTTGTATACTGGATGCTTAGATCAAGAGCAAAGTTTTATTTGAAACATTAATTCCCAAGACACCCATCGTTTGTGCAAACTCTTGCGGAGGCGATCAGTACACCTTTACATGGTTGAGACAACTAAATACGCATTCCTTTCAATACGGCCTCTTAATCTGCACCAGAACGCAAAGTGAGAAAGTTTAAGCGCATTTCAGAGTAGGCCTACATAAACAGCGGACGCAGTTTTTTAATTCCGCTTTCTTCATACCGGAGGTACTAATATTATTTATTCAGGCCTGTGTAGTCCTATACGTGAAAATATCATTAACAGTACATGTTATTCAAAAGTTTTAAATCGTTTATACTACTGCCTGTTATAGTTAGTTATTGGTATATTATTAGTAAGTTAATATGAATTTTTTGACGGGGGTGCTGAAATCATCCTTTGAAGAATCCTTTCATAGGTTTTTTTTTTCTGCTGCACTCTCTAAAAAAAAATATTTTTGCCTGTTAAGTGTTATTGATTTATTATCAATAGCTTATCATTAATTTTTTGACGGGTTTGCTGAACTGTCCTCTTCTACATTATATCATAGGTTAATATTTTTTTCTGCTACACTCTTTCTGAAATAAAATAAAAATCCCTTTAGGCAAGCCTACAGGTTGACGTAGATTTCGAAGTGCTTTTGGTTTAATTTATTGTCGCTGCTTAGCACTCTTCTTATTTAGCCTTGGCATGACAAACCCGCAATAATAACTGCAAAAAAGAGGAAAGAGCACTTTTTCAAACATTCAAATATCGCCTTATATGAGAACTATCAAGAAACGAGTTATTGATTTGTAGAGAACTCATCAAGAGCTTTTCAACGATACCCCACAAGACGTAGTTCCAAAAATTTCGAATTTCCATCCCCCACTCGTACCCCCAAAACCCCCGAATTGTTGGTGTCACTGTGAGCTCCATAGGGAGTACTCTAATTTATTCAAACAAAGTTTCCCTCTATACGTCATAGGGACCGAGATATAAATGTTTTAAAATTTCAACCCCCTCCCCCGATCATCCCGTTGAGCCAATTTTGCTCATTAACGAACTTGTCTGAACTATTGGGCCTAGAAATAACATAATAAAATTTGGTTCAAATATCTTCAAAATTACGTCCGCTAGCGTGTAAATATATATATAACAACATTTTTTTTGAACAGGCGGTGTTTTCCTACTTAGGGAGGCATGAAACGTAAAGATATGAAATAATTTTTCGAAAGTCATGACATGGTATCGATTGCAATAGGTAGATTTATCTTCGAAATCTACCTAAAACAATGTTTTTGCCTGCTAAATGTAATTGATTTATTATCAGCAGCTTGTCATTAATTTTTTGACGGGTTTGCTGAACTGTCCTCTTCTAAATCATATCATAGGTTAATATTGTTTTCTGCTACACTCTACCTGAAATTAAAAAGTACTCAGTTGGTTTTCTTGAAGTACTTTTTTACTTTTAGGGCATCTGAAATGTCTAGATAATTCTCTTTGATGTTTTATGCTAATATCTATGGGGAAATGGATAGGTGAATTTATTTCTAGTTAAGATGTATTATTTATGAAAACTATCAACTTTATTGGATGACCATAGAATTTCACAAAACGAAAGAAATCACATAGGCTACGCAAGTTTCAAGATCGTAGAAGACGTGTAAGAATACCGGAAAAAGAAAAAAAAGTCAGTGACTATTATACATTTTCCCCTAAAATGTTCATCATTACCCATAAAGAACTGCAAATGCAGCTTTTTTATTTCTATCATATGTCAGCATAGAAGTTTAAAATGTGTCCTGTTTAGGTGAGATTTCTCATGGTATTTTTTTTATCTCACTTAACATTGCTTATTAATTACATTGTAGTGAAATATTGGGCCAATGATCTGACGAGCACTATTTTGACTTTGTTAAACAATAATGTTATATGTTTTTAATATTTTAATATTATCCTGAAACGAATTTTTGTTATTAGAAGTTATTATTATTATTAAAATATTTGACATCGATACTTGATTGATATTACTATTACAACTCCAGAATAACTCAGCGCTCTTTGTATATTTATAAATTATAATTATTTATTACTAGTCTTCCCCAACTTGTGAGGTTCCATTACTATTTGTGTTGTAAATGTTTTATAAATCAGTATCCTAAAAATGTTGCGTAAAATTATTGTATATTTATATAAGATAATGAAATCAACTCAAACTATACCGCACACATACTTTTACATGATGTATGACCAGTCATGCATTTTCATATTCGATGGCACATGGTTTTCATTAAACTTATGTGGTGGTGCACATTCACCTAATTCAAGGATTTGGGATATTGAAAACCCTCATGCTATACACAATTGGGGAGATCTAAAAATTGTCTCTGCGTACAGCCGCACGCTATGCACGATAGAAGTCCAATGTCTCCTAAGATAAGCTTTATCAGTGCCTCCTGACGGTTTTGTACATCATAAATTAATCTCTAGAAAGCGTTTATAAAAACAATATAGATAGGCTAAAAACAATTAGAACGGTATTTTACAAACGTAACTAAAGGGAAATCAATGCACTTAAAAGACGTTAACATGACTGTAGTATAATTAAAGAAACACATAACGCACGGTTTCGTCTAGCATTTTACTCTTCCTATTTTGGAAAGAATCTGTTCTAAAAAGTTGAGCTTTTGGTTTTCTAGGCGGCCGTCCTGATTTGACGGTCCTTATAGGCCTGCTGACTCTGAATTTCAAGTTTTATTTGGTCTCTTTTCATTTTGTCAGAAGCTACATTAATGTCAACGGAGCTAGGGTGCAAGCCCCATAATTTAATCAACCACTCAACTGTGTATTGGAGTGGACAAACTCCGCTTTTTGTGAAACATGTATCTCATTTTCAGAAGAAAATTAGGTTTGTCTATATTAGTGAAATGTTTCCTCCTATTAAGTAGAAAGAACTAGACTTGAGACGTATGTAGGTATGTATTTTCTGAGAAAGCAAGCCAGTCAGTCAATTACTTCTTGTGAAGTATATGTAGGATGCGAACTTGCCAATATTGCAAATTGATGTAGAGCGGTACATGCAAGTCCAGGCAGCCACATTCCATTATATATTCATAAATGCAATCATGCCCCCTGTCATGAATGTAGGATCCCTCCAGTGTTTAAAGGTGAAGTAATACAGTGCTCCTCCATCCAACTTCTGTAACTCCTACTCCCTCTTCGTGCGCCTTTCAGTATTGTCGATTTAGAATTCTGTGAATAATGGTAAAATAAACTATTTAGCAGTGCATTCTCGTGGTGTGGATAACTTGCAAGGTTACATGTCAGAGTAAACTATTTCCCCAGGGTTCAGTTAGTGGTTGCAGTAAATATGCACTTTTCAAAATCTCGTTAGTGATTGGTGATTACCTTCTTTATCATGGTAGAGTCTACGACAACTCTCATTTCATAAAGTTAGAAAGCAAGAACTTATTTTTAAAATTATATTTCTGTATATCTAGTAAATAATTTATTAATTTTATTGCCAAATCATGGTAGAACATAAAATTTATGTGACTTTAACTGGTCAGTCTAAATACCACTAGTCTTTGTACTATATAAGTTTGAAGTATTTGCTGCAAACAATATAATATGTGGTCCTGGAATTTGTGTGCTGTATTAATATATATGTAATTTATATATATGTTATTAATACGATTTAAAAATTTATTTGAAAACCGATTAATATATAAATACAATATATCTTCTCTCTATATATAAAAGGCTTTGTCCTGACTGACTAACTGACTGACAGAGAATAAACGTAGAGCCTAAACTATAACAGGTAGAGACTTGAAAATTTGACAGTACCTTCGTTTCATAATGTAGGTGCTCGCTAAGAAAGGATTTTGAAAAATGTTGATTTTAAATGCCAAATATTAAATGTTTTTGAGAATACTTACTCATTTTTTTTTACACAGAATTATCAAATCCAAATCACAGTTCACTTGACAACAGTATTGTTGGCAGTCTTCACATAAGGCTTTGGAAATAAATGAAACGAGACTTGACAAATTAGAGAACTATCAATATAATCCATGTTATAAATAAATATTAAAGAATGAAATCCTCGAATATAATGCAGTCACAAAACTTTCTATGCAGACATAGAGAAAATAATACTAGGTATGGTAATGTGTATATTGTTATATCGCAGGTTTTTGGAGAGAGAAGTATGAAAGTGATATTAAATTTCTGTTTAATTTCATCCCCAAAACGGTTTTACGGTGACATGAGAGTGAGAAATAAAATATTCCCCAAAGACAATACAATTTTATGTTACCGGAATTTCTGTTTCTTCTTATTTGAACCCCTACCAGGCTTGCTGTGTAGCCTACATCCTCTATGAGCTATAAAAAGCTATACCAAGCTTTTTTCTGAGGGAATAGTTTGAATGTGATAAATCGTTCTTCCTATTTCAAATTCTAAATACCTATATAATGACCTATAATTTAAAAATCGTAAGTCCTTCATAAGATAATTTCCAATTACAAAATAAAAAACCCGGGCGACGCAGGGCCTTTTAGGCTAGTACAATATATTTTACATGTTCTACATTGTTGCTCAGGGAGAAATCGAGCTCCCTGCGCACTTTATGATAGCAAGACACCTTTCTACGCATTATAATATGTTACATCATCTTGTTCTTCTGATCTCGATTATTACATTTTCAACGACGCCTCGCGAACATCATCTATAGACCGATAAACCACAGTAGTGCTCTAGTTGTGTTTTCATCTAACACTGAAATCACGAATCAAATGTTTAAACTTCCAGCTACTTTCACAGTTTTTCAAGCAAAGCTCTTGGCGCTGAAAAGCCTTTATAGTGGAGTGTGCAACGTACGTATCATCTGCGACTCTAAATCTGCATTCACTGTAGTGATTTTAATATGAATCCTTTAGCAGTAGAAGTTAGATTATAATGTATTATATACCTGTGACAAATATATGTCTCGTATGGGTTCGCGGCAAATAACCGAGTAGTCGCGTGATAGTTTGTGACGTGAGTGGTCGTGTGTGCTACTTATGAGAATATTATAGGAGAAACATTCCTCAGACACTGGGACTCGAACCCAGCAAAGAAAATTACACTATGCAACATGATTTTCTATGACTCTGCAGTGTTAGGTGTTCCCAAAGTAGTTTCTTGCGCTGATTCTAGATCTGCAATCCATTTTTTCCTATCACGTACAGTTTTTTTGCAAATCAAGTGAATTCATTTTTTATTTAAACATAAATTTCAAAAAAGGGAAATTTTATTTTGTTAAGAGGGAACAATTGGTCACACTTATTACACCCAGCTGGCTATTAGGCGGGAAACAATACTTCATTGTTAACATGTCATAGTGCTGAGTCATACATATAGTTTGTGAAGTTTCTGTAGAAATGAGTTCCCGCAAGTGTTTGAATAACCCAAACGTGTTCTGTTATATTTGTGGTAGCTACGTAATTGCTAAGCAAAGACAAGACATCAATAGTTTTGTGAGAAATGTCTATTATGCATATTTCGGTATAAGGCTTGGTGATGAAGACAAAAGCTGGGCAACGCACAAGGTACGTCGTACATGTGTTGAGGGACTGAGACTGTGGAAAAATGGTGCGAAAAAATCAATGCCTTTTGCAATCCCAATGGTTTGGAGAGAGCCACAGAATCATGTTAACGATTGTTATTTTTGTATGGTTAACGTTCAAGGTTATAACGCAAAAAGTAAGAAGGATATACATTATCCGAATATTCCTTCGACCTTACGACCAGTTACTCACTGTGAATCTCTTCCTATCCCAATTCCACCTCTCGTTCTTGAAGATGTGCCACAGGAGAGCAGTTCAGAAAACGAAAGCGATAATGCCGATGATTACAAGCTGGAAGAACATTCTGCACCAAAATTATTTAGTCAAAATGAACTTAATGATTTAACTCATGACTTGAATCTGACAAAGGATGCCGCCCAATTGCTTGGATCAAGATTAAAAGAAAAAAACCTTCTACTACCCGGAGTTTCGTTCTCTTGGTATAGGACCAGAAAGAAGGAATTAATAAAATTCTTTAAAGAAGAAGACTCTCTGGTTTATTGTTGTGATATTGATGGTTTATTGAATTTCTTTAACGTCACTTACAATCCAAGTGAGTGGAGGTTATTTATAGACTCGTCCAACACTAGCCTCAAAGGTGTACTTTTACATAATTGAAATTTGTTTGGTTCAATACCCATTGCACATTCAGTACAACTCAAGGAGACGTATGAAAATCTCAAAGCTCTGCTAAAATACGTAAACTATGAAAAACATTCTTGGACAATTTGTGGAGATTTAAAAGTAGTTTGTATGTTACTTGGTCAACAATCAGGCTACACAAAAATGCCGTGTTTCATTTGTGAATGGGGCAGCCGAGCCAAAGATAAGCATTGGAAGAAGACAGACTGGCCCAAAAGGAAAACCCTCCAACCCGGTTCACAGAACATAATAAATGTACCACTCGTTCAACGAAACAAGATACTATTACCTCCTCTGCACATCAAACTCGGATTAATGAAGCAGTTCACTAAAGCTCTTCCAAAAGAAGGTGACTGCTTCCAGTACTTGATAACAAAATTTCCGAAAGTATCTTATGAGAAATTGAAAGAAGGGATCTTTGTGGGACCACAGATCAGAAAGTTAATGAAAGACAATTAGTTTGAAAGTACAATGAATCCTGTGGAAAAAAAGGCCTGAGTTTCGTTTAAAGAAGTTGTAGCCAACTTTTTGGGCAACAACAAACATCCAAAGTACAAAACCATTGTTAAAAAAATGCTGCTTAGTTTTATGAAATTAGGATGTAATATGAGTAGCTTCACTTCCTACATTCACATATTGATTTTTCCCTGCGAACCTCGGTGATGTCAGTGAAGAACAAGGAGAACGTTTTCACCAGGACATAAAGGACATGGAAAAGAGATACCAGGGAAGATGGAATGCAAACATGATGGCCGACTACTGTTTTATGCTTAAAAGGGACGGCACTGCTGAAGGAAGACAATCGAGGAAGAGAAGTTTCAACCCATGTCAGAAAGATCTTGAAGTAGTGAAATCAGCGAAGAAGAGGATGTAAATTGCCATATATGTGTTGTTTTTTCGTAATAGTTATCACATTTTTAAGAGAGTATATACCATTCTCCACTGTAATGCAGTGCATTGTAATTAAATACAAAGTTAAACCTTACACAATTTATAACTTAAACGGGAACAATATTTTTCCCTGTTCAAAAATTTCGATTAAAAAAAATTCAAAATCGAATTGTATAAAAACCTTACGTGATACAGCAAAAGTAAAATCATATTTGAAATCAGCATGAAAAATACTTCTAAAATCACTTTACAGTCTTAAAACATCATACCAAAAATTTTAAAATGTTGCATAGTGTTATCTATGTTTCATGAATGCATATATCCATGCATCTACTTATGTTGCAAGCTCTAAAATAAAACGCATTAAACTATGATCTTTGGTTTTACCAGTAGGCCGTGAAATATTGTTGTGGATCGGTTCATTTGTTAT
Organism: Ectobius pallidus; assembly: GCA_964059195.1. Classification (NCBI taxonomy): domain Eukaryota; kingdom Metazoa; phylum Arthropoda; class Insecta; order Blattodea; family Ectobiidae; genus Ectobius; species Ectobius pallidus. Next base: position 108,105,372 of record CAXKWD010000003.1, on the reverse strand, counting down.
TTTGTAACGGCTTGTGTTGATATTTAATTTTATTGATCATGAATAAATTATATTAGGTAAAATAGGGAAGGTGTGTCAACAACTATACTCTTATAACCTTTTCGGGTATAAAAACTATGTTCATACAGAATTTCAACTCTATCAGGTTAATAGTATTTTGAAAAAATCGGGAAAAGAAGAAGAAAATGATTTATTATGAACATAAACGAAGCTGCTTGCCCCTTCGCAAGTTGTCATAGGACACAGTTTTTCAATTCCATTTAACAAGACAGTAAAATTATTAAATACTCGTATATGGCGTACATAAATATAAACAGTTTATCCTTAAGCTTCTAAACAGAAGCTCTTAATTACTTTTTGTCGTAAGATGGACACTGATTCAACAATGATGCTTTCAGTTAGATATTTGGGTCCTTCGTTGGTGATCCCAAGTTTTTGTAGTTGTTGTGCAACTGAGCGATAGATCGTACCTCGGGAGCCAAACAGAAGACCATGTACTGAAAAATGACAGTCACCAAATCTTGCGTGGAATTTTTCCTTTGAGAATGGTATGCAGCTCTCGTAGATGAAATTTTTCTCTATGTCAACATTTGCAGCTTGATCATCGTCGTTAGATTCATAGCAAATGGTTGGATCGAGGATATAAGCTCCTTTAACTCCTTTCTCGAATGCTATAATATCTATGAAGCGATTAGATCCTAATCCGTCTACAGCATGCACTTCCTCAAAGCTGTCATGTCCTTTATTGGTCAGGATACTGGACGAAGAGTACTTTACTTGGTTTTACCCGATGATGTCTCTGATTAACAAATAGGGAATTAAATGGACATGTCCAAGTATGTGACTCGGTGTTCCTGACTCCTTTGCACACCTTCTGCAAAGGGATGATCCATTAATAACACAATTGTTACCAGGGAGTCCTCGTAGGTTCGCATAATTAACATTCAATTTCAGCATGGCTATCCATTCAGATGATGTTAGATGCATCTTTTCCACCATGAAGTTGATAGCTACAGGATATTCTTTAAAAGTGCCACTCCGATACCTTGCCAAGGCATAGATAACCATTCACCACATCAACTTTCTAAGTTGTCGAGAACTTTTATGACCATTTGTTATTTCCATTGGCATATCTAAGCGAGTTAGACTATCTCAAACTTCTTGTTCATAATTAAAAACTTCAAGGAAACCTTGATTTTCACAATTTGAAAGTTTGTGAGCAACGGATAAATGTTGCAATGGAGCTTCTCATTTACTGCTTATCCACGTAAATTCCGTGGTGCATATAGCATAGCATTGGCTGCTCAATTAAGAAGACCTTCACAGTTCGTCTTATTATAACATCTAGACCATCACGAATGTATAATGGGATTTTAGACAAGGGTGTCTTCTGAAGAGAGTAAATTAGGGAAGGAAAAAATCTATTGATTAATTATTTTCAATTTATGATTGGCTATCAGTAAATGTGACTTTGATAGTTTTTCTAAATTTTATTGAAATGGCATGGGTGCATCTCTATTAAACAGAAGCTCATTATTGAAGCTGTAACCCAAATACTTAATATTTTAATGTTCTGTTACAGATTAAATTAATTCTTCTGAAATCCAAATAAAGATCTTGTTGTAAAAGTTTTCCACTGTTAATAAAAATTACTGAACTTTTGTTAGCGTTAATTTCTAACCAATCTATATCAAAAGGTTTTCAGTGGCAACATTTACCAAATAGGTGAGTCAATGCTGCAGAATGTTACCACTTGGTCATCTGCAAATCCAGCAAACAAAGAGATTCAATGTCATTATTTAAATAATAAACTTGTTTTCCTGCAAAATTTTTATCACATATGTCGTTGTGTATGAATATGCAAGATTGAACATTACAGGAGAAAGGGAGCCTCCTTGTAGTACCCCACAGTGAACTGGGATCCTTTAAGTTCGTTGACTTCCAGACTCCACTTGAATAAAGTGGTCTGTGAGCAAGTACATTATTAGGTTATGAAGATCGGAAGATACTTCATATATGCTGAAAGACAATTATTAATATGTGCATGACCAATAAGGTCAACTGCACCGGAAGTGTCAAAAATTGCATCTACACAATCTTTTGTGTTCAATTTTGCATCATTTAAACAATCCGCAATTATTCTGGAATTTATATGAAATCCTGATAAATTGAAAAGAAATCCACATTCAAATTTACAGAGATGAATCATTATTTTTTAAATAAGTATAAGATAACATCACAAATTATAATAATGAACAAAATAATAGTTTCATTATTATTTTATATTACTGTGTCTAATATAGGCTTCACAAGCTTTTTTTTTAAAATGTGCTGCTTAATTTTATGCTCGTATTAAAGTGTATATATATTTTTCGAATATCGATTTTAGAGAACATAATTTGAAACGTGTAATTTTTTAAATATAAAAAATTGAAGGGTTAATTTCTTCTTCTTCGTACTCTTATTATACAGTGTGTCTCACGTAAGAGTTGGCCAATCATGCGGGTTTCTGCGCCGTGGTGGTCGCCGCGGCGGCAGAAACCAGCATGATTGGCCAACTCTTACGTGAGACACAAATAATATTTGCTTTTACAAATGTTAATATCATTGCATAGAATCTTACTGTAAGTTTAATCTCTACGTCTGAGGTGTATTTAAGGAGAGCAAAAGAAAGAGAAAGAATGTATGTTTAAAATCTAACACGCGAGTCATGGCTTCATAGCCATACATGCAGGTGATGCCGGATTAAAGAGGACACATGTAAATGTTACAAACTGAAGCGTTTAGTTTCGTAATTTTAAATGGATCTATATATCCAGATCAATGCATTTCTGAAGGGTCCAAGGTGCAGGGAAAGCCACGTTAGTAGCAATAAATTCCCAGAATAGCGCTGGGTCTATCTTGCGTCTATGGCTTGTTTTCTACACAATCATGATTTTGGCACTTGAACCCTTATAAAACTAAATGCTTCAATTATTTCTCGCCACCCATAAAATAGTGTCATAAAACTACATATATATGTACGGAATAATGAAAATAAATTATAGATCTACGGATTTGTAACGAACGATTGATGCTTCTCGTCTTGCTTTTTCTCTATCCTGATACAGATATCTATTTTTTAATCATATAGTAATCATCACCTTGTACACCAACGTGACTATCCAATTATATAATTATATTTAATTTTCTTGCTTGACCTGCGTTATGGTAGGAAAAATAGTACCATGAGTTTTGCGATATCTCTGTAAAACTGTAAAGAATGATTCTGGAATCAATTGGAAGAACAAGGCTAAAATGTACACGTAGGAAGAATAGTTTTTAGGGATAAAAGATGCTATTCTAAGTATATTACGAAATAAATATTTTTCTTAGATAAGATCGACGCACTTTTTAAGCAGAAAGAAACTAGGTAAGGCAGAGACGAATTCAGTCTGCGATGTTGAGGAACAACCTATGCGCTCAACATTACTGCACTGTATGAATTTGTTCTTCCATCTGCGAAACGATAAGACCACGGTCCTGTATATTCCTATCCTTTTACTTGTGTTTACTTAGAGCTAAACTATACCGACATCTTTCAGTCTTTTCCTTCTGTTTATGCAGAACTTTGTATGTTGTCATCATTTTCTTTTACCAACACATCTATTTCTTGACACCGCCAGACTTCATTGTACGTTTCAGAACATAATTATGTCTGCAACAGGAATCCCTAGAAGTAGCTTAGCAAATTTTCTGATCGACGTTATGTTTGCTTCTTATTTGAAAGTCAGTTTATGGATTTTGTATAAAGTACGAGCGAATATCAAGAACAACTTATGAAGTGATTGCCTTCGAGGTCATTTACATTCTAGTTTTATCCTCAATTGCTGTAGAAATGTACTGAAATTGTTACATCATTAATTATCCCAGTTCAATTAAGGCAACCGGGAGACTTTAACTTGACCAATATGATAATATTGGCTATTATAAAGTGGCTTGGTTATAAAAGGGCCAATGTCACAAAACTTGCTTTTGAGATAACTGACTTTGAAACATTTGATGAGAATTTCCTACATCGGCTCTAAGGTTTCCGTATCATGTATAATAATAGCAACAGACATTGTCACTTTTAGTATACAAAAGATAAAGACTAGCTGAGCTCAACATTGCTTAAATATCATTTTAGCAAGAAATTGACATTGGCCCTTTTAGAACCAAGCCACAGATATAATTTCTTTACTCTGTCTTTACTCCTAAGGAAAAACGATTTAGCAATTCTACCGTTTATACTTAATTCTCACTTTCTTTCCCACTTAGTTAAGCTTACCTCCTTCAGTTTGTAGTTCACTACACTCAATGGAATTTTAGAGTAAATAAACGGGAAATCTTGATCACACATTCCCTGTTTAGTTAGTTGATCGGATACTTCATTCCCATGGATATTCACATGAGCCTTCATCCAGCTGAATTTATTCTATGGTCTGCTTCGCTTCCTCCAGATTTCTTAACTTATTTCTTCTGTGAAATAGTTGTGAATTCTGTGCTTCAAAAATTAATGTAATTATACCTTTCTGTCTGTGTATACGGCCACCGGACTGTATTGTTCTTCTGGAATGTTTGTTTCAATTATTTTTCGGGGGCTTTCAAGAACACTAGCTGTTCTGCTTGATTGTTTGAACATTCTTCTAATCTGAATTTTAGGTTTGTCGTTGCTTCATTCTGGAGAATTATTGCAATTCCTGATCGTACGCATACTTATGTTTTGAAACCATCTTTGTATATTAAACATAGAGCTATTTTTTAAAGCAAAATTTGAAAAAGTTAATACTTAATAATACTTCATAATACTTCAGTAACAAGAACAAAATTCTAGGGGTGGAAATAAATGTCTGACAAAGTTCATAATTCAAATATGTAAGTAACCGTTTACGCCAACGGGTCAATGCAGATCGACATCTTTTCGGCCAGAAATTGATAAATTAAAATAAATAATAAATTGCCAAAATGCAACTAGTGACTTTTTTTAACAAAAGTGTACTTAGATTAATAACAGAAATTACCAGAAATGGCCAGAACTAGTCATAAAGTGAGTAAAATGGCAACACCAGGCCACAATTTCCTGCCAAGAAAATTGTGTTTCTATCTAAATAGCGTCTCGGGCTGCACGGGACGGGAACTTACTTCCCAGAATGCTCTGGCTTTTACGTCCTTGCGCACATATAGCATCACAGTGTCACAGATTAAACGTGATAGGTCGGGTTGGCTTGTCATCAGTTAATTCTTTTTTAAGATACCGGCAGGGACGAAATAGCGAATAGAATGTATTATTACTTCATCTGCCCGTACCATGTATTATAGGTAGAGGAAGTAGAGTTCAACCCAAAATTCGAGTTTTTAACAAAACTTCGTTTTGAGAAAATAGTTATCAGAAAATATTCTGATCTCTCAGCATACTCCACTGTTAAATTTAATAGATATGTAAAGAATTTTTTGTAATCTTTTAGCTTTTAAGTAATTTTTGTTTCACTCCTTTTATGTATTTATGTTTAATATATATTTTTTTACTTTCTTTCTTAGTTAAGCACATTATACACTCTATTTCTTTGTCTCTCCTCTTTCTTCACTTTGATATTTTTGAAATGGCACCCGAGCACGAGCAGTCTTGCTCATTCGGGTGTATTACTAAATTTAATACTTCTTGTGAAGATATAGCCAATATTTCTTTTACTCTTTTTAAATAGTAGTTGTAGTTAATTTTGAATTTTGAAAATTGTTTTATTTTACTTGTATAAATATGTATTTGTATTTGTATTTGAAATTCTATGTAATAATGATAATAAGTAAATAAAAGGTCCTGATTCCAAAAATACTATTTAAAAAAATACATTTTTATGCGTCTGTGAACAACCTAGCTCCAGAACAGAAAATCATATGAAAACAAAATTTTGTTTTTGGGTTAAATATCTTCTGGGGATGTGATACGAAGATTGGCGACTATTTTCTCTTACTTTTAAAGCCACTTCACATAGTGAAAATATGGTTTCTTGCTATTTTCTCGAAAACGACTCTTACGATTTTGTTTAATTTATGCACATGAGGGTGCTTACATTAAGAGCTAAAACTTTTATTTACAAACACAAATACAAATATATATTTATACAAGTAAAGTAAAGCAGAAATATTACAAATTTCAAAAATAACTGCAACTGCTATTTAAAAATTGCTATTTGAAACATTTTTTCGAGAAAAAAATCTCTGAATAGTGGTTATAAGCCACCCACTGTATGTAGAAACTCAGTCTTGCCAGGGGAAAAATAAAGCTTTGGATCAAATCGAAACAACTGAATATGCACTTCTTGTAGTACGGTCTGTTATTTTTATGAGAATATGAAGTGAGAAAGGCGTATTGTCCATATTTAGGTAAAGAACGTTACGTGAGTGCATTAATGATATTTTATATGGGTTGTTTATCCTTCGAGAATGCGTTACGATATTGTATTAAGAAGCAAACTTTATTTGGGCAGAGAAAGTTATGTAAGTTTCAGATTGGATTTTTTAAAGGTACAGATGATGAAAAAATGAAATACGCGATGAATGAATACACCACCATAATTGACACCATAGAGACAAATATATGAAATGGCACAGCTGTAATAAAACTAGATACTGTACAATATGAAACCAGTCAGGCTAGGAAATAAGTAAAAGACCTGTCTTTAGCTAGACATTTTGGATCAAAATATAACCTACTAAAAGTGTAAATGCGAGAAAGTATCACTGAATTTTAAAAACACTATATAACATTTCAAAATTAAAAATAACCATCATTATAAAAAGATCTTGCAATTTACTGCCAAGTAACATATAACACTACCTGGAATTTCTAAGCTGGGCTAGAAGGCACGATATATCAGAAAACCACAGCAGTAGGTCATGTGAGTAACAATGGCATACATTCATGCTATTAATTAGTAAGATGATTTGCCTCAGTGGCAATTAATTTATCGGATGATCGCCTCTGGAAGGGGATGAAACAATATCCTTATTTGTGAGGATCAATTGTCATTCATGTTAGCCATTCTCTTCACATCCATGCTATAATAACGAACAGCAACTGTTTAGTACGAAGAGCCCAGCATAAAACACAAGTCATATTTGACTACTTTTACAGGAGAGCAAATCAAAAGTTTGAAGAAATACAGCAATTCATTTTTTTAGGTTTTTACTTCTCTGCCCGTATTTCAAGAAATATGTCTGACTGGGCTGTCTATCTGTGAACAGCTTAGTTCAAGAACGGAAAATCGTAACAAAACAACATTTTATATTTGGCTTAGGTATCTTCTGAAGATGTGACACGAAGACTGGGGACGATTATCTCTTACTTTTAGCACACTTACACGAAGTAAATTAGTTTTTTGTGATTTTCCCTAAAATGGCTTGGACGATTTTGTTTAAATTTTGTACAAGAAAGCCCAAGAACAAAAACTTTGATTTGAAACTTTTTTTAATAAATATTATCTGAGGGTTTTGATAATCCAGGCACCGTTCATAAAATTCATTCTTGCCTGGTGAACGATAGATCTTTGTATAAAGCTAAAACAACTGAACACGTAGGCCTACTACTAAATAACGATCAGAGTTTAGTATTGTACTTTCTATCCCTCTACACCGCTCTTCATCCTATTCATCTTCATTCTCTGTATCAGTAGTTCGCATGTGGAATTCCATCCCTCGCACTGTCAGAGGCTGTCGAAAGCTTGGTGAATTTAAGAGAGAAGTCAGTAGCTTAATTCTAAATAATGTACTTTAAATTTATATTAGGAATGTATCTAACTTTTAGTGTTTAGGCTTTAATGTTAATAGTATTTTTTTGTTTTTGTAATTAAGTTTCAAGTAATTGTATTAGGAGTGTAGTGTTTAAGTTAACATGTATTTTAATAGTATTTTAGTTTATTGTATTTAGGTTTTAAATAGTTAAATTATGTATTTGTTATATTGTGTTTGACTGGTGGAGCGGAAGAGAAGGCCTAATGGCCTTAGCTCTGCCAGCTTAAATAAACAGAATAACTTCTACTTGCAGCACTGCCTTTTCTTCTATATCAGAATGTGAAGTGAGAAAGACGTATAATCCATGCTTAAAGTAAACAAATAACTTATGTGAGTGCATTACATCATATATTATTTGGATTGTGCGAAATAACTACTTTTTTTTAATTTTCACAACCACTTTATATGAATAGGCCTATCATTTAATTATTTTCTCGAAAATGGCTTGAACCTTATTGTTTAAAATTTCTACAGGAAGTGTATAATATACATAATACATGTATAAATATATATATATGTATATACTGTAATTATGTAGTGCCGTATAGATTATACCAAGAGTTATACATTTTATTTGAAAAAATCCGCAATAAATTCTCTGAAAGGTGTTTCTAAACTACACATTTCACACACAAACATGGGTTTTAAGTCTTGCTTCGCGAATTATGACAGTTTTATTATGGTTTTAAGACAACTGAATTTTCGCAATACTTGCAACACAGCTGTGTACTGTACACTAGGATATATTAAGGGTAGAGGAAGTTATGAGTTTCAAAATAAATCTTTTTTGCACTACGTAACTAATTAGTGGTATTTACGAATATTGTTGCCGTGGATCGTAACTTGACATTCCCGCACGCAATCTGGTTGCTATGAAAACAAAAGAAATCTCAATGCTGTAAAAATTACAAAAAACACTAGTGCCGTAAGTAAAACCATCACAATACAAGACTTTATCGAAGGCCGGAACCAAGGCCCCCCAGTTTGTGGTGGCATTAAGAGGACAAATATTCGGTCCCCATAACAACCAACACATGCGAATCACTTTCTAAAATATAACAACTTTCTTCAATAATGTATATACATAATATTTTCAGCTAATTTCTCAGTTAATATAATTAAATTGATATAAATAATCATCGTGCAAAAAATAGCATGCAATACCCGTTCCGTAAGCGCATAATGGATCTCGGAAATTGAAAAAACTCGGCGCAAGCGCCCCGTTTTTTCAAACTCTTTCCTCGATCCGTAATGCACCGCTTACGGAACTAGTATCGCAATATACTATTTTTTGCACGACTTAACTAATTAGTGGTACTTACGAATATTGTTGCCGTGAATCGTAAGTTGACATTCCCGCAAGCAATCTTGTTGCTATGGAAACAAAACAAATTTCCATGCGGTAAGAGTTTCCGTGCGGTAAGAATTTACTTACGCCACACTTCATAATACAAGCCTTCATGTACAAGGCCCCCCAGGACAAATATTCGGTTCCCATAACAACAAACACACGCGAATCACTTTCTGAAATATAAAATGTATCTTCAATAATGTATATACATAATATTTTCAGCTAATATCTCAATTAATATAATTAAATTGATTTAAATAATCATCGTGCAAAAGATAGCATGCAATACTCGTTCCGTAAGCGCATAACGGATCTCGGAAATTGAAAAAACTCGGCGCAAGCGCCTCTTTTTTCAAACTCTTTCCTCGATCCGTATGCACCGCTTACGGAACTGGTATCGCAATAGCCTATACTATTTTACATATTTTCTGTTTAAAATGGTGAATAATAATAGGATCAAAAGTAAATTACGCATTATTCGATTATTTCAAGATAACTTACTCGTTCACTCGATAGTAACACATTTCGATGAGGATTTTTACAATGGAAAACCCTGATAACCTTGAAGTCCTGGTAAATACTTAAAATGTCTAGCCATTGTTGCAAAAAATTATTAATTTTAAATTAATTGCATTAAAATAATAATATATTACCTTTCTTCACAACTGTTTTTTTCTTTTCCCAGGCCTTTCGGTTATATTCATCCATCACTAGGGAATCTGCAATTTATAATTATCTTTCTATTATCTGCGTTGCCATTTTAACTATAAATAGTCCTTTATGAAATCTAATTTTTTATTGTTGTTACATTACAATAATTGTATACTTCATTCTCTTATCTACAAGTTGTATATTATCAAAATTTTATTTAACATAAAACAGAATATGTTGGACCTAGTGATTAGTGTTGCTGCTGAATATTATTATAATAGGCTATGTTTTCATGTTATGTAAGTTTGTAGATTTTAAAATGTATGGTGAAATGTTTCATTATAAATATTGATCATTACTTAATAAAGGTGAATAATTTAAGATTGTAGGCCTATGGATATTTATATCCTAGGTTTCATAATAATATACTGCCCTCTTATTAGTAATATAATTATGTCTTTTTTGATTAAAATTAATATACATGGTTCATTTTATCACCGCTCTTGTAGATTTACATTAAATAAAAATAAAACTCTTTCATCACTGGCGTCATTTTTTAAAAACTACTAAAAGTTAAAATGTTCTTATTTACGTATGATTTAAGAATATTCTAAGTTTTAGTAATTTTAAAAGACCCACGCCAGTGTTGAAGGAGTTTTATTCTTACTGAATGTAAATCTACAAGAGAGGTAATCACTTGAACTATGTACAGTGAATGCCGCTTAACGTAATCGCGGATAATGTTGTCAATCGGATAATGTTATCACTTTTATGAAGTCCCGTACGGATTAATATTTCTAAGTACTGAACGTCATCCAGCATTTCCTTTTTAAGGGTTTCGTTTCTAAGTCAGCTGAATACTGTTGTACTAAAGGTAGCAATTCTGTTCCCAGCTCATAGGATGACTAGTTCGAGGGGATGGCATTAACGACATTACCTAACTTTCTCTTTTAAGCAATAAAGCATGTTTCACCCCACAGTTAAGCTGCAGCTATTGATTTATGAAGATAACAGTGTTGACAGCAGTGTTGGGTAGTGTAAAATGAAAAGACAGGCCTTAGATGTTTTGCTACGCGGTGTTCACCACAAATCAGTATAGACTTCCAAAACACTCGTAGCTGAGTATGTATATTGCTTAATGGAGTCCTAAAGGAAAGTAAAAAAATTAAAACTTTATTACTGGTTAAAAAATAGTTGCTTGCAGTCTATTACTGTATTAACCTATGAGTGGTTCATTGATTCACGGTTACATATTATTTTATGAATAAATATTTTTAATTTTGTTTTGTAGTGTAGGCCTATATGAATAAATATCCTTCATTTAATTCCTTCGGCTTCTGTTTTCAGTCGGTTAATATTATCAGATTAGTTGATGAGTCCCGGAGTGATGACAATAAGCAGCGTGCACTGTATATTATTAATTTTAAAGAAAAAAGACACATACACACACATTTTCCTTATAAGAGAACAGTAGGCTATTTTGAAACCTAGGACATAATTTAATATGCATACAACTTTTAATTTTAACAATCTTGTGATACGTCCTTTTGTGTGTATGTCAAAAAATAACATATGTGGGAAATGTACAAAAAAAAATAATAAAAAAAAGCCTCTAGCTAAGGTATAACCAATAGAGATACGACGGTTTTGTGGGCTGCCAATAGAAGGACCTTCAACTGACACAGATTAACCAACGTAACACTCTTGATATCTGATTGCTGCTTGGCTGTCTGCGGCTTGTAAGCTTGGCAGCTGACGGAAAGTGAAAAAAGAAAGGCTTAGGAAAAGAAGCAGATATTTGGTGAAAATGAAAGTACTAATGAACAATAGGGAGTGGGAGGGGAACTGGTAGAATAGAGTGTTCGAGCAAACGTCTTGATGAGAAAGAGGAGAAGAGGCTTCTCAGATATGAAATGCCAAGGACTTTGTTGTACGCTTTCATATAAGGCTGAATTCAAATTTTACATTATCATCTTCCATATCTAATGTGACTGGGAAATAAAGAATGCTTCTTACATCACAAAAACTACAAAAATATATACTTGGGGCCTGTATCAGTCAGTGAAAATGACGTCTTTGCATTAACGCGGATCATAATTACAACCAAAATAGAATATCATTCATACAGCAGCAACCTGACGTTATTATTGAAATATTTTAAATACGATTTTATGGTTTGATGCTTTAATCTGAATCATTCTCTTATTTTAACACACTGTACTTGATCCAAGATGTCTACGGAGTAAAAGTAAACAACAGACTTGCCTTTACTAACCGTGTACTGTCGTTTCATTGGTTAATCGCAACAGCGCATAATTCACGATAGTACGACACTCTCAGATAGATGTTTAGCCTACTTCCATTCCACACACATGATAACATATATTAGAGTGCGATTACTTCCACAAAGTCTCTGACCTTGAACACATAACCCAGCCTGCGAGCTTCTCGTTACAGCTTGCGCAGACTCGCATGCGCGTAGATTAGTGAGCTACTGTTGAGCATAGAGTGAAGATCACGCTTGCAGCAACTTGCCAGTCGTAGAAAATACTATAATAGTTGAGGGGAAGGATAATACCGCAGAGAGACAGAGACAGACAACATATTGAGTGGGTTAGAAGAGCTGGACCAATCAGGGTGCAGTTATTTCCCCTAGGCAGGAACTCTAGGAACTGTGACACACGCTTCTAGGGTATGTATGTAAAAATCCAGAGACATTGTGGAAGTAATCGTACTCTAGCGTGCAGTAATCGAACTCAGATTTCAATATTAGGTTAATCCGTTGCCTAACAAGAAACCCAGCGTGGTTCATTTCTATTCCTTATCACTCTCACTACTGCTAGTATCACTACTACTAGTGTTCATTGATAACAATAAAGTTTATATCACAGAGGTTCAATATTTACAAAAAAACAATTTACAAAATGAAGAATTGTCATTATAGAAGTGGCAGGCAATGATTCGTATGTAGGCCTTGTCTATAGGTTTTGTAAATATGTTTAATCTGTTTTCAAATTGACAAGTTAGTTTTTTCGGTACATGATAACTTCAGATCCACATTTCAAACTTTCGTCCAACGTCCAACTACATACCTACAAAAATAATAATAATAATAATAATAATAATAATAATAATAACAATAATAAAAACGGTTGGGAGAGCTTCGTTTCAGTTACCGGTACTCGGTATTTCAGTAATGAAAAGGTTCTTCGGCACACTTTGTCTCCTTGACACCCTCACGCTATAAAATTTATTTTGTTTTTTCTTCTTGTTTTTAATCTGTCTTCTCTGTCTGTCACCCATTTGATTAATCCGGTTGTCTTCGTCACTGTTGTTGTCCCCATAAGGTCTGCCCTCTGCTGGGCAGCTCTACTTTGACTTTACCTTCTCCTGTTTGCCTAAATCCTGTCTGCCCAGGGATTGCCATAGTTCCTTCCTCTTGATAGTGATTTGTTTGAATTAAATTTGGATTGATGTTTGTAGGAGCCTGTTTCTCTTGCAATCTCTCTGATCGTCTTAGGGGAATTATCTCCATTTCCATCTGTCTCCTCCGGTACGCCCTTTCCGTCACTCTGTTGGTCCTGTACTCCCTCGCCGCCTCCTCGGCGGACAATCGAAGAGGACGTGTTCCGGCGTCTGTGTACACTTACAGGGTATTGGTAGTTTCTTTTTTTATCTTCTTCAAATATGACCACAAGTGCTATGTCCAGTTAGGAATTGAATTACCCCTTTGTTCGCGGATACGTGTCGCAAACGCAGCCGCTACCTGACGTCTGAGAAATAAACCCTTCACTCTTAAGCCGAACTTACGAGAAAGAAGTTCGAATTCGTAAAAATATTACTACTTAAAAAAAATGGAGACTAGTACGCACTGAGAAAGATGCCTGCCAACTCCTCATGATAGGATTATATTGCAATATTATTATAATTATATATCAAGTATTAAATTTTAATTATATTAACAACGTACATAAATGGTGGGCTTTGTCTGGGAAAAGTTAGAACAAAAGATTTCTGTACCACACAGAAGAAGCGAGAAAAATTACTTCTAACAAAGAAAGTAAATAGAATTGGAAAGGTTTCGTTAATTAAAAGATCCTTCTCTAGGCCTGATCTTCCTTCCGATTCGTCTCTCTAGCACTTTTCTTTTACGAGTAATTTAGAACCCCAACGTCAAGCTAGTCGCAGACTTGGTTCAATTTGGCTTCCCTATCGAAGAGTTGCTGGTTAAAGGCGGAATTAAAGTTTAAATTTCTAATAGATGACTATTTTAGTTTGAAGGTTGGTCTACCCTTCTTCTGACTAATTAACTGGAGCTGGTATCGATAAAATCCTAAACGCCTCGACCACGTTTGCATGTTTTTATTTTATGGATAAAATAAAGTTTGTCATTACTGAACCTCCACCCAGTAACATTATAAACACTATGTTACTATACACATATCGTATTGAAATCAGAAAGAGCAGATATTATTAAAATACTGATAAATACGCAAGTATAAACATGACATTGTCACGTACACTAATAGTATTATGTGAGCTATTCACATATGTTTCCTTAAAATTTCCTTTTCACAGAAACGAACAATATGTTCTCTTCGAATAGGCTGTAGGCTATAAGCCCACTGTTCATACCCAGCTATGTATTCCATGATATAAAGAATCTTAATTAAGCGCCAGAATGAAACTTTCTAAGATTACTTAGGCCTATGTTACACCGGCCGAAAAGACGCAGCCGAATATTCGAGCCGAGACTAGCTGATTTTGAGCATGTTATACGAGCCGAATTTCAGTCGCCGAATTTCAGCGACGGAAATGCCTGATGCATGTTACACGGGGAGAATTTTGACCGAAAGTACGCCTGCTGGAATTCTTTCGAGGGTAATAGTCATTAAAAAATGGATGAGATAGAAGTAGGTTGTGCTGTTGCAATGCATTTATTTAATTGCCTTGAAGTGATATATCCAGAGGCTGACAGGGAGAAAAAACGTTGGGGGATCCATCAATTATTACCAAATCGTTTGAGGGCCATGTTACACGGACGGAAAAAACGCGGCCGATTGTCACCGACCGAAATGCATTGTCCATTGGGACAATGGGTAGGTAATGTTATAAATTACACGGACAGAGTAACCGCGCGTAAAAACTAGAGTACAAGCCGAATCTCGGTCGCAGAATTTCAGTGACTGAAACGCGTGATACATGTTATACGGGCAGAATGGTGACCAAAAAAAAACGTAAGCTGAAATTCTTTCGAGGGCAATAGTCTGTAACTTGCTTGGAAACTTCAATTACAAACCACAGCCTGCACACACTGCAACAACGTAAACATGTCCACTTGGGTTGTCGTGGTTATGTTTTGGCAGATGACAGGTATTGCACATAACACATAGTTCATAAACATGGACAGTTACTTCTTTACGGATATTTAGAATTAGTTTAGGAGGGGCGTTTTTAAAAATAATATTAATAACCATTATACAAATATGAACTTGGAGCAACTTTACTTAGCCTACTTTCAATAATAATGCAGAGCTTCGGCAGGGCAATGCACACGGTTTAATTAAGCCTAGTGTACTTCGAGTGAAATAGTGTTTCTGTAATATGAATACTCCTTAAATACATAAATATTATTATTTTCACATTAAGGACAACAATTAATAGTACTGGTAACAGTAGGAATAGAGCATCGATAGCCCTTAAAAGATTATTGCTTAGTAACAGTAATCACTATAAGTGACAAAAATATTCATATTGGTACTGTGCAGTGTAGTTATTAAGAACTAAACTGATATGTTTCACAATATTTTAAAACATGTTTAGATATCTCTGTTCTATCGAGAATTCGTGCTTTAATTGAAATTACAGATACTTTGACTTCAAAGTGTATTTTATCTAACTCTTAATGAGGTTTTCATTTATTGAAGCAGAACTTTATTAATAAAAATATTTCTTTCTATTTGCTTTTCTTATTGGTTCTCGTACTGTCTAACTGAAGAGGTCTTGAAATAAAACCACATCAAAGATTCTTCTCTATTGAATCACAAGTTGTTTTTATACTGATATTTCCATTTAAATAGGAAAAATTACTCTATCATCAGATTTCATTTCAGAATTCTGTATCACCACAGTATAAGTATTAATACAGTAAGGAAACTGTGTGTTAAACGTCCTATGACAACTTGTTAGCTGGGCGACACTAGCGCTCCATGCGGCGGTTGAGTAAAACTGCATTCTCACCATACAAAATAACTTGGGAAAATGCATAAACACATAACAAAATATGTTATAATAAGAGAAAAAAATCTTCTTTCATAACTGAATTTTAAATTTAAGAAACAATGAAGCATGTATTATATTTTAGTTAAGATCAGGCACAATTTTTAAATGCCACTTACCTGTGACGGATAGTTAACTTGCACTGCAGTTCCTAGGGCTATTCTTATTACAAGTTTTAATAACTTCAAGATGATTCTTGGAAAACCAATTATAACTCATTTTTATTTTTAAAAGTAGCCTAATATTACATTAGAATAGAAATGTCATCATTTTACAAAAATAATACAATATTACATAAAATACAATACAAAATTCAAATAAAAATATAGGTTTCTATCAATATTTCTCAATTTCTAATACTCCAAAATGTAGAGTAATGATCAGGTATGTTTTAATTAAAGAGTTCTGTGAGTCGGTAGCACGCCTGCCTTCCACTCCGGCGGCCCGGGTTCGATTCCCGGCCGGGTGGGGGATTTTTCAGTAGTGAAAGATCCCCTCCCCGGGTTCAGGACTGGGTAGGTTAAGATAATGCACATTGTGCGCGATTCCTTAATTTATTTATTGGAATTCATAAACTGGCTGTTTTCGAAGTGTTCCAAACATAGGCGGCAATTTACATTTAAATATTTTACAGTTTTTGTTAGTAGGTCTTCTCGCCGACTATTGATGACCCATTTTTTACACCTGAAATCATTACAACAATTGAAGGTAGAACGAAGCCGTAAGATACAGAAACAAAATACAATCTCAACAATGAAGTTGAGGACGAGCAGTGTGACAAACCTATATTCAAAGGTCACTCTTTAATATAATTTATAACTTAAACGTTGATTTTAAAGGTGGGAAAAACCTTGGACTAGATACGCTTCTTAACAGTAGCCTATTTTAGGTAAGCCTATTGCTTGCCTAGGTTTGGATAATGATGTCATGTTAGTTTACTGTCGCAAACACCTTAATGGCACATGTATCCGAGAATTTATTATGTAAGATTATGTTTTCGTCATCTTTACGCCTACATCGTGTTCGAGAAAATAAATATCGTACCGCCTGTAAAATCGGCTATGTGCACTTTTTTTACGAAATTGAGTTGCACTGATATTCCTTAGCATTGATCCTTACAACCGGGCATGTGGATCTTTGATTGTCAGGTTTGTGCAAGCAAAGAAAAAAAATCGGCTACATGCTGCAAAATGGCCATGTGCATTAGAGCTCACATAGCCATTCTTGACTGCCAACACGGCACACATGTTTGTATACATAACCGGCCCTGACATATACATTACAATGCACATAGGAAATAAGCTGCACCGCAGCAAATATTGTGTTATCTTAAGCGATCACAATACGACATCCTAAATATATAGACTGCTGACATTTTCATTTCATTAGTATCTATTGTTAGAAATTACAACATAATTAAAGATAAAAATATTACATTAAAGTAAATGTAAACATAACCACACCAGAACATGTGTCAAGAGTAAGCCAGCAGGCATACAATAAATATTACGTATTTTTCTTCTTACCTTTCTGGATCTTTTGGGAAAGTGAAGAAATTGCAATTCAGGATTTCTTCCTTTATTGTTACTGCAATTTATAGCAGAACAATAACATCCTTTCGAAACACGCATTGCTATAAAAATTCAAGACTCCTATTTATTTCCATTCTTCCCGCAGTAGTGATTGTAGTATTACTCAATGGCCGGTAGGATCGCTAGGTAATCTGCGCGCGCATGTCCGTATGGCAGAAAAACGGGCTGAGTTTCTTTACTGTATTAATACGTATACTGTGGTATCACTAACACTTCTTTGTAGCCTAATATGATTCTTGTCTTGTAAAATTACAAGTAGGCCTATCTCTAAAAGAAAGACAAATTAAGAGAAACAACCGGGCATATATATTACTATTTCTGATCAAGTTTAGGGAGCTTTGTTTGTATTTTGTCGACGAATACTATGTAAAATTTATTATTTCAAGGATTCTGCCCAAGTAGTGATTGTGCTACTCAGTTTTTGTATTTGGGCCATACCCTATCTAAACGTAGAGTAATTACATCTCTGTTCTTTGAATTGTATTGAACGTAATCCATAATCTGATAAGAGATTCATTATTGTTAGTCTACCTCATATAAGTCCATCTAACCTATCTCATATCATAACTAAAATCTAGAGACCAATATTGAACAAATAAGTTACTGTTGGAAAAGTCATTGCTGCATAAACTTTATAATGGGCCAAGTGAATAAAAATGATAGAAAATGCCTTTGCATGTACGCTACAAGTCCAGGAGTAATCTGAGGTACCCTGAAAAAGATTCAAACCCATGCGTGGTGATTAATTATGTTGTTTTGTTTCTATTCCCTGTCTGATTTTATAAAATAACACGCAGACATTTAGGCGAATTTGTTCTTCTTTCATAAAAATACTGATCTTCAAGCTATGAATATTGGAGTGGCAAATTTTCAAAATGGTTATAAAATGCAGATTCTGTGAAACACCTTTGTTCTTTCTTGTCAAGTCATCTTGTTAAAAATTAAAAATTACTCTCTTCCTCCATCAGACATATGCCAGACATATATTGAATTGGAAATTGGAAATTGGCAATTGTTTAACGTTGATTTTTATTTGTACGTTACTTCGGGGAATTCCGTTCGCGAGTTTTGGGATGTTAAGTGCTGTAATAATTTGTAATTTTAAAAACTTGACAAGTGGTTAAATTTTTCAGTCATAACATAATAATCATCGCAAAACAACAAAATAAAATACGTCAAAACTTATATATATATTGCTTTATAATTCACAAGAAACAGCAGTGAATAGTAATCTGATACGCTGCATCTAGCAGCCGGTAGCAGAAAAAGCTATATTTTAAAATCTACTTGCTTTTTTTATATCTTCCATTTGTATTGTTATAGCTTATCTCAAATAAACGGTGCAAAATATGTTGCATAAACTTTCTCACATATACACGTTAAGATTTATAATATTGAGATTTTAAGGTTAATGAAAGAAACCGGTATGTACCATTTACAAATTAATGTAAATCTGCAGATTAAATTAATTTTAAAGACAATTTTCATATCATTCTCCTTATAGCTCTCACATAGGCCTATTAACTGAATAAATAATTTCTCCGACTATTCAATAGATTTAGATTTTCTTGGTCCAGTAAATAAATCAAGTAAAGTAAATGAAAATTAAACAAAGTCAATAATATGATTTAGGAACACTTTAATTATTACTACTTTTGATGTGGGTAAATTTGTTTAGACCTACGTAGTACCATATATGAATACGTTTTATTTTTTTTTTAATTCAGATTTTCTCAAGAAAATTGAATCCTACTCTTTTATTTATTAATAATGCAATTCCTTGATTGTTGTAGGTATTATTATTATTATTACTACTAGACTACTACTACTACTACTACTACTACCACCACTGCTTAGCTTATATTCTCCATGCTTTAACTGCATATAGGTCGTATGACATGGTTGGATGTTCCAGTAGACTTGTGTATTAATTCATTCGTGTGTATTCTGTTCCTATTGTTCGATGATATCGGCGTTGAGCTATAGAAAGTTAACAACTTCTACAAGTCCTGTATTTGCCTTTGCGATTGAGGAAACTATGAAAAACCCAAATCGAATTAGGCCGGCCACGAGGTTTGAGATTTGAATATATGTCTACTCTTGCGTATATTACCTTTCTTTGATTGGTTTCAGTGTGTTCATTACGCTCTTGCCATCTATCGCAAAAGACGAAAACTTATTAACAGCTGATCGACGAGAGAGAATCGTGCGTTTTATCTCTCTCTATATATAAGGCTTTGTCCTGACTGACTGAAAGAATGACTGACTGACTGACTGACTGACAGGAATCAACGTAGAGCCTAAACTATAACAGGTAGAGCCTTGGAATTTTGACAGTACCTTCGTTTCATAATGTAGGTGCTCACTAAGAAAGGATTTTGAAAAATTCTAATTTTAATTGCCAAATATTAAATGTTTTTGAAAATACTTAACCCCTTTTTACACAGAATTATCAAAACAAATTCACAGAACATATTGTTGCCAATTGTATCAGATGGGTTTGGATTAAATGAAATTAATGTTGACAAACTAGAGAAGGTATCATTATAATTCATATTATCTATATTAATAAAAGGAATTGTCCTCGATGTCCAGCGAAATCTACTAAACGCAGAGATCTGAAATTTTAAACATTAGTGGTCTGAAGGGTCGGAAAATGCACCTCGAAGCTGGAATTTTAATTTTAGTTTTCGTTCGTGAGTTATGAGTGAAAACGGGCAAAAAACGTGCATTTTTTTGCGTTTTCAAAACATAAGTTTTCAGTTATACATTTCAATGTCAAATCAATTACAGTTGGCTTTGGCTATTTTTGTTATACCTTGAAAATAAAACTTTCGCGATTGCTTGAATGTTGTAAGCCCTAAATATGGTCAAACGTTGTTTTATTTGGACGAAACTCACTATACAGAGGTTTTCTGGGCCAAGAAACTCGAATCTGAGGTCGCTTTTACCAGACGATGCTATCTAATCATGGTGTGTAGTCCACGTGATTTAGGTGTTAATAAATATAATGATTTAACTATTATGCTCTTAATTTTTAATTTTTGAAATAATTATCGGGCGAAGCCGCGGGCACATAATAGTCTATTCTATATTCTAAAAACTCCGTACTTATACATTATAATTGTTGTCAAATTAAACCAGTGGCATGCAACTTCCCATAGTCTAATGGTAATTAAGATGCTTATACGCAAATTATAAACATACTCATTTCTTGATGGATGCTGTTGCATAATATTCTATTTAACTCTTGTCCTATCTTTAAAACTTGAATATTAAAATTTTAGGGCTATAATATAAGCTGTAGATTTTAAAAATAGAGCACAGCATAGAAGGAAGTGAAACGATCAGTTTAGTGGAAATTATGAATGTAGCCTAATTCAACAACATACGAGCAACGTATTAGCTACATGTGTCGAGGGGCACTTTATAGACAGTAGTTCTGCTGCCGTTCACAAAAAGGATTTAAAGCTTCCCCGTTGTTACTCGCTTAAGATGTAAGAGCTCTATCTCATTAACCTCATCACGACCAGCTGTTTGATGTAACCGACAGCGCTTTGTCCTCAATGTCTATTATTATCGGGCACTTTCCTCCTGTAGTCAGTTACTGTTCTAAATTTTAAGTACTCTCCACCCAAGTTTTCAAGTTTTTATTCTGCACTAGAGTCTAATTTCGACGAACAGTTTTAGAAGTGGTGATTTAGTTTCATCAAAGCAACCACTTGAAAATGTTCCAATGGCCATTAGGACATCAACACATTACTTTTGAGCATAAATTTAATTTTATGTTCACATTTCTCCAGGAATGAGGACAAATTGTCGTTACGAATCGACAGACTTATAAATGTGCCATGTAGAGAATAGTTTTTGAAATTACAATATATACGGTTTATTATTATTGTTTAACATCGTGTGTCTTCCATTTGCAGAATACGTTTATCGCAGTTAGAGAGCACACCTTTCTATAACTATATTTATAAGAGTGTAGCTTTCTTTTCCTACATCATGTTTCAGAAGTATCTTGCAGGTCATCGGTAGTGTTTTGCGTACTCTTTCCAACACAGTGATTATCACCACTAATTTTACGGGAATTAGGTATCTAAATTGGAATTGAATGGATTAGAAGGTTTCACATCATTCTATGTAAACAATGGAAATTAGCGTCAACTGGAAGTGCAAACATGGAAGTGGTTAAAGTGTCTTTATGCGGAAGATATTGTATGGGACTCACCTTAACAGCCCTGAAAGGAATGCGGATTAGGTTTGTGTGAAGAGTGACTGACGGAAGGAGAACAGTTAAGCCAGTTAAGGGAACGACCTAACATCTAATATATAAAATCGAAAGTGTGTATGTATGTATGTATTATGTATGTATGTATGTATGTTCCTTATACAAATCTACATTTCTTTACCAATTTACACGACATTTTGCACACATGCCCAGTTAAGCCCGGGAAGTAAAGCTGTCAACATTAAAATTGAAACAAATCAGTCCTTCCCTTGAAAATTATATAATCTCTGTGAATATTCTACTGAAAAAAATGAATGTTGTTCAGTTCACATGACAACAGTGAATTGTTTACTGTGATTACATAGGGCCTTGGCAACTATATAGCCTAATGCTGGACTTTAACGAATTATGATTCAATCGATGTAATATATTGGCGAAAATAATTACTGAAAATGAAATCCACGAAAATAAAGCACAATGTGATGTAGTCACATAACTTTCTCTACCCTCGACATAAGAAATATTTTCTCACTTCACATTTTGATGTAGAAGAAGAGGTCGTATTACAGGGACAACTTAAGTGTGTGAATATGCTATATCAGAAGTCTGTAAATAATCCTTTCCGCTTATACGTTATCCATAGCTGTAGGCTTTGTATTAGTTGAGAAATAGGAATGTTTATCATAGGCCCTAAGCATGGGGTGGAACATTTTGAGTCCTATGCTCGCAGTATATTATGTCCCGGGTTTTAGGGGAGGAAAGTATGAAAGTGATACTGCATTTCTCTTTTATTTCAGCCCCGAAACGGTTATATGGTAACATGAGAATGAGAAATAAAATTTTACGTGAAGTCAATACAGTCTTATTTAATTTATGTTTCTTCTTATTTCAACCCCTCCAAAGCATGATGTGTAGAAGCAACGGAATGCAGCATTCGACATCCTCTATAAGCCATAAAAAGCTATATCTGGCATTTTCTGATGGAATAGTTTGAGTGTGAAAATCTTTTTCTTCATTTCAAGTTCTACATACATAAAGCCCTCCATTAGTTAATTTCAAATTAAAAAAATTCAAAGCCCGGGCGACGCCGGGCCTTTTCAGCTAGTGAATTATAAAAACGTTGACTCACCTACTGCATGCGGCATCATAGTCTGCGCTCGAGATGAAAGAAATGTGTTTGGGACGAACATAAGCGAAGAGTGTATTAAACCCGGTAGCACTGCTGGTCTTCCGCCAACAACCAACACATCCCCCTACTTTCCGCACATTCCAGTGCTGTTAAGGTGAGTCCCATACAATACCTGGCATGCTGACATGTTTATTTACCTTAAACTGGTGATATACAACTTATTTTTTTTAATGGACCATGCTATTTTTTTAATGTTAGAAACTTCCTTGTCACAAAAATAAAGTGCCGTTTGAAATAGTTTTATATCCCGTTAATGAAATACAGAAGTGCGAACCATTGCAATAGCTACCACTGCCGCTGCCGTTTCCACGTATGGACCCCGTCCAAATGTTGTCTTTCGATCTCTGTTCTCGGGGGCAACCCAAAGTAAATTAATGTATTTAAAATGTAATTACTAAGGGCGGATTTCTATGACCGAAAAAATAGGACATAAGCATGCATTTATGACCTAAAAAAACATTAAAAAATGACGAATAAAATTTAAAATATGACTTTACCACTTACACATCATGCATTTTTTTTAAAAGTTTCATTACAATTCATTTTATTAAAATATAATGTTGATTATTTTAAATATCTGTGAATTCTCAAAAAGTATCAGAATAATGCAACATTTACAAAATATGATATGAAACTTCAAAATTTCCTTAATTTTTCACACAAATATGCCAATAATATGACCTAAATATGCATATTCATACTAAATATGCTACAATAGTTGTAAATTTCCTAAATATGCTGTTATATGCACAATAAAAGCCATTCCATTTTCACCAGGATGCTTGGAATCGGGTTTAAATTAGTCGGAAACCTGAAATAATGCAAAGGGGAAAAATATTACGTCATAGAAATCCGCCCCCTAGTAATTACCCGTGTTTTGAATTTCAAACTTGGCAGTATCTCCTCATTCTGTATGCGTCTTGCGCATACTGGCAAAGCATACCTTGTGTTGGTAAAAGCTAGTATAGGTACACAAGGGTACGCAGCTCTGATCCTGTTATTTCAAAATTTTATAGAAACCATAAAAAATAAAGATAATTGGTGATAAAACTGAACCGTAAACCACATAATAGTTGTATTTGGTCTATTAAAAAGTACAGAAGTATAGAAGAGTTCCGCTAATCCGGACCTCGCTCGTCCGGACATCCGATTAATCCGGACGGATTTTTTTTGTACTGAACAATCAGTATATTTTGAATTTTAATCACAAAGATATTTTGTTAATCCTACTTCAGTTCTTAGGCTAAAAACTTAGGTCTTATACAGTAGTATTAAAAATAAAATTAAGTTGAAGGAAAAATTATATTTACGAAAACACAGATTTTTATAGTTTTACCCATCTAGAACTTTTATCACAGTACAGTATGTGCATTTATGGCATATTCCATTTAATACGGACTTTCGGTGATCCGGACAGGGTCCGATTCCATCTAGTCCGGATTAACGGAACTGTACTGTATGTTCTATTTGCTGAGTATCGTATTTCTAAAATGGATAAATATTATAACAATGTGCCAAGTATTTTAGTAGAGAGTATCATTAACCACTTACATGTATTAAAACAAAGTTAAAGTGATCCCTATACAGGCCATGGAGGTTCAGAGGTTGAGGCTCCCAGATTTTGGACATTCTGCACATGAAGGTGGTAAGGTTGTCAGCCTTTATTCCCAGGATTGCTCCCGGTACTCATTTCTGTTAGAGGCTGAGTCGACCCCAGGGCCATAGTGCCACCAGAAGGAATAAGCCAATTACTTACACGTATACTCAATCAAATTCATGCCTAGCTCTATAGTTATTATAGAATGAGGCAAAACAGATTCGTGAATCACCCGGTATAATTATTATTCTTCAAGTTTCTTCTATTGAATAAGAAATAAAACGCCCTTTCCAGCAACTCTCCAATTTTCAGAATAAGCCTTTTTCTTATTTTACAAAGTCCACAGTAAAGAAAGTTAACAGAATAAGTTATATCTTTGCAGTTTACATTTCATTTAGCAGTCTAAAGAAGATAATGGTATAAGTTTCTCATCGCTTAAGGTTGCAGATATGAAAAGTTTAGCAAAACATATGCACCGTATTTGGACTTTTCGCACTTGGAATACAAAGCGTGCAGCCTCGTTGTGGAACAATATTAAATTCAGTGAAGATGAAGGAATTGTAGAAATCCATACAGAGTGAAGATATCGGATATAACGAATGAGAAAGTCTGCTATCTTTCTGTACGATTTCTCTTGAAAGTTTAAGTTGTCTCAAGAAGTCGCATCCCATTCATAGATATCTAGAAGTATAAAAAAATTTTGAAATAATGTGACAGTTTATAGATGACCATTTTCAATAATTACCAAATAAATTTTAAAAAAGTATCATTATTTCCGTAGTATTTTATGACATTTTCAAATATTTTCTTCCAATGTTTTTCTCTCGAATCCTATGCCCCCTTGTTGGGGCGAAGGGCCTCCAAGTGGAGGTTTCTGTTTACCGATATGAATTTTGTTACGCTTATTTTCTTAGAGAGGGCAGAGGGACAGGTGGTAAGCCCATCGTCCAATATTTTTAGTGTTGAAAAATCGCAAAGAAATACTGATAAACTAATACCAGTGGTTATGTAATTCTCGTTGCCTCCTTTAAATATTTATATAACTATATAATTATGTAGGCCTACCGTATTTATAAATGTGTGAAAATATAAATACAGAGTTTTTTCTTTTTCTCTCTTTCTTTCTTTCTTTCTTTCTTTCTTTCTTTGTTTGTTTCTTTCTTTCTTTCTTTCTTTCTTTCTTTCTTTCTTTCTTTCTTTCTTTCTCTCTTTCTTTCTTTCTTTCTTTCTTTCTTTCTTTCTTTCTTTCTTTCTTTCTTTCTTTCTTTCTTCGAGAGCGCCTTTACCGGCCGACGACTTTCTTCCGGGCCGCCGAACCGTGCATCCTCGGCACATTGAAAAATAAATCTTTCTGTATAAGTTAAGCAAATAACAGAATGAAACTTAAAATAAGGTACAACCTCTTCACTTTGTAAAATTGAATTCACTGCTTTCAAAACTAAAGTACGATAGCATTATCAAATTGAATAATCAAATTTACACACGGAACCATTTCGTAACCGGTAGTCCTAACAATAATTAATTTGTATGGGGCTCAAGACATAAATAACGTGTAATAGAAGTGAAAGGAAACTTATATTAATTATTACTTAGTTTGACCATGGAATGGCATATGTATATAACAGCAAATAAATATAAAACTTTAAAACTAGCCTATATTAAATTTACCAAATACAGAAGTAATTTACAACGAGTTGGTATTACCACAGTATACGTATTAATACTTATACTGTGGTAAGTTATTACCGTATTTTCTCGATTAATTTGCAACTCCGCATATTTTGCACATCCCAATTTTGACTTTATTTCTTCTCCGCATGTTTTATTCACATTCTTTTCACTGTGGTATTTGACAGTTATGTATGAATTTTGGGATTTGTAGTCCTTTTTTTAGCGAAAGGACAATTCTCGCATTCCATGGTAAATACTGTTTGTTGAGGCTACTAATTTCCAATACCTGCTACACAAAGAAATCCTGCTAAACCATTACTTCCACACTGATGCTTGCTCTTTTAAATTAAGATGATACTAAAGGGCAATGATAAAACAAAATCTCATCTATCAATTACCGGTATTATCGTAATTACCTGAGCGATTTGAATTGATTGTGATTGTCAGAAATTTAATTTGTAAATTTGTAAATGAAATTATTAAGATCAGTCTATGTTTAAAAAAGCTACAATAAAATAATAACAATAGCACTATGTTTTTAATTATCCTATCGAGTCAGCTTCTAAAAAGATCCATATAATTTACACATTCCGATTAAGCGCATGTAATGTTAGTCATTTATGATCCTAGTGGTAAAAATGGGATTTTATTTTGAGAGTAGTTGCGAAACGAGTTCGTATGGGCAAAATAAAACCATTTTGCCGTTAAAATTGGTAAAATAATAATAAATGTTGGATTTATTGTAAATAGTTAAGTACCTCAGAGCCAGCCATATTGGAGTGCGTAATCAGCTATTATTGTTTTTTTGGCACACGGCTGCCAACGTAAGAACAACCCTTCACGCACCAAGTATGACGATTTTGGCAATCACTTTGACAAATTTGGCATTTAACCCTTAACTTGGCAATATATGATATATACCATACACTCTATTGTTTGTTCTTTGATTCTCTGATCTTAAACACAGCAACTTTTGCCACTTTATAGTATACATTACATCTTGAGAAAGATTGTCGGAAACATGAATTTTTGTTTCAAGACAGTGAACTTAGATAATGGCTGCTCACTTCAACAAGGCATGTGCTGCAGTGGTAAGAAAATGTTATTTATTTATTTAAAAATTACGAATATTGCAAGTTAATTATTTTTAAAATACATTTTGTCATTTAATAAAACTGTGCATATATTAACTGCATATATTAACTTATTTATAAATAAAAGTACCATTTGTAATCGATGTTTGGCAGAGCATATATTGCCAACTCTAGTAGCATATATAGTAGTAAAATTAAAATAATTATGTTTTACTTTCAACAGGTTATAGGTGTGGTTTTTGTTATTTTATTAAAATATTTATTTTCGATCAATTTATAGGTTATTATAATTAATTACTACACGGAATTCATAACAGACTTTAGAAAGGTATAGGCCAATCACTTGCATATTTGCAAATTTAATATATTTTAAGGCATTCAAAAACAAATATTTTAAGTCACACGAGAAAAAATGCTTGCCATAAATCCAGTGCCAAATGCTGATTCAGATATTGAAGATAGTGATGATGAAGGTGAAGAAATTGGATGTGTTCTTCTTGGATTAGATAAAGATTATGAAAATGAAGCTCCATCTGCTACATCTGCAATATAGACTAATAATAAAATAACAATACAAGTCAATTGTTTTGTTTGAATTTGACGGATTATAAACTTTAAACAATGCCTCCCTTGACATGGCAATGTAGGCTATAAGACTTGGCAATGGCTGGTATATCATTCAGTCATTAAAAAATAAGCAAGAATGAACTAATATTTTTAATTCATCCTTTTTTGATGCCATTAAGTTAAATAACCATCATTTATCATATTTAACCCCTACAGTATTTTTTTTAAGTGACGCCAATTTGCCAAGTATAGGGTTAAAAGGGCGTAGTGAGTTTTAAAATTTTCAATTATCAAACTAAGCCCATTATCATATGCAACTGTTTGAACAAAAATACTATTTTCCATGTGAAGCAATCGAAGTTGGTAACCCTGTAGTGACAAATTTTATACCAATCAGTGACATAATTTATCCTTTTTATTAATATCCTCAGTTAAATGTGCATCTTTAACCTTAGACTGTGCATCTTTAACCTTAGACTGTCTAAAAATGCATTTAAATTATTTTATAATTAAGTTTAGAATCTCCAAGGGTACTAAAATTAGCCGTAATGAGGAAGGAAGGAGTGTAACTAGTGCCAGCATTGACAAGAGACTTAGTGGAGTAGCACATCGGTGTTATCTCGTGCATTTAATTGGTGATTAATTTCAATTTGGGGCCCACACCGCAGTACACCACCCACTTACTTAACAACATATTTCATCATTCCCTATTACCTCATTTCCTCTACACCCACCTGAAGCTTAGTGATATTCGGCACTGCTATAAGACTGTTACACACTGGCAGCAAACAAGTCTTAATGGATGAGAATTTGTACAGGAGGCGAAGAGGAAATTTACAAGCTCAGCGTACAACAACGAATTTGCTCTTTAGCCTAAGGCATGTGAACTCTGCGTGTGTTACACACTCCAGTTCTAAGCTTACGAGGGAACCATGCATTCTGATAGACGGAGACACTTCTTACAAATGAATATGGAATAAGAAAATTGCTCTACAGAAATCATTGTTTTAACTATCATTGTTGTTAACTCTAACATAGGCCTAATAGCAGATAAAGCATTCGAACAAGTGGAGAAATTTAAATATCTGAGAGCAATAATTACCGATAGGCTAACAAATAATATTATGGCAGGAGTTAAGTAGCGACTAAATGAAGGAAATGCTTGTTTTTAGGGATTCAAAAACTTTTATCTTCTCGTCTTCTGTCCAGAAACTTAAAAATAAACATTTATAAGACAATTATCCTACCGCTTGTATTATAAGGATGCGAGGCATGGTCCCTTACTCTTCGGGAAGAACGTAATCTGAGAGTTCCAAAACAGAGTGTTTAGGAAAATATTTGGGCCCAAAAGAGATGAAAACGGAGAAACCTGGATAAAACTGCATACAGACGAACTTCGTAACCTGTACTCCTCACCGATGTAGAAAGGGTAATCTCGGAGAATGAACCGAGCTGGAAATGTTGCGCGCATGGGGGGGGGGGAGTACATGTCTTATAAATATTGACTGCGAAGGGAAAAGACCACACGGAAGACCTAGACATACTTGGAAGGACAATATTAGAATAGATTTAAGGGATATAGGATTTGCGAGAGATGGATGAATGGAGTTAGCACGAATAGAGTTGAATGGTTGGCTCATATAAGCGCAGCCCTGAGGCCTCCGGATTCCACAAAGTAGATAATAGTTCTTTAGCTTGTTTAGGAATTATCTACTGTCATTGAGTAGGCTAAGTAAGTAAACTGTACCGTCCAAGTAATACTGAAGAGGCTTCGTTGTATTGATAACAGTGAGGCTATATTATACTGTCATAATGTCACAGAATGTCGGCCGCGGTGGTCTAGAGGTAGCGTGCCCGCCTCTAGATCCGCAGGGCGCGGGATCAAACCCGGCCGCGGTCGATGGATTTTTCAGGACGTAAAAATCCTGGGCACGGGGAGGGAGGGACTTTAAGCTGGGGGTCCCGTGTCGTAGATTTACGGCACGTAAAAGAACTCCAAGCCTAAATTAGAGCCTCTGGATAAAATTTCTCGGCCCTTTCACGTCCAAGAAATACTTAGTTTCCAGAGGGGTTGCGAGGCGATGGGCTTACCACCTGTCCCTCTACCCTCTCTCGGAAAATAAGCATATCAAAATTAGTATAGGTAATGAAAACTCCATTGGAGGCCCCTTCGCCCCACCTGGGGATCATAGGGTACCAGATACAGATAAAGAATGTCACAGAATATGACACTGTGTTGTAATACGAGTGTGGAAATAATCTTATTGCAAAATGCTTATGCTTCAATCATGCGAGTATGCAATCACCATTTCTGCAAGTGTGTTACCAGCTATTTTTCTACGAAAGTGAGCTCATTTATTAGATCAATTTTGTGTAAAGTTAAGAATAAAAGTACAATAGTAATATTTTATTTATTTCTAAATAAATACCCATTTTCAGACGACGGTGATATCTAGGTGTAAATTTTGTTGTTGTAACATCAGTATCGTATAAGCCGCAGAAGAGAGTCTTAATAATTTTCTGAAGAAAAATAATGAATCCTTCCGAAGAGAAAAAAGGCGACGATTTCTGTACATTCCACCAGAGGTCGTTGCAGATAAGTTTCATTAGAACTACTTCTACGAAAATCGAGAACAAGATTTTAATGTGACCAACTTTTCATGTTCAATTAATATTATTGATAACAATCTATTCTATTTTATAAATAATTGTAAAGTGATTTTTGCTATTATTAAAGCTTTTATATCCTGAAACCAATATATTAATAATCAAAGTATTAGACTATTCTACCAAAGGAATGGACGGACACTGCCCCCCAGCAGATTTGTCATTTCTGGGCCTATTGTCTAAATGGTTAGACCGCTCGCCTTCCACCGCTGGGACCCGGGATCGAATCTCGGTGGATCCCTGTGAAATTAGTGGTTAACAAAATGGGGTCAGGGCGGGTGCTCCTGTTTCCCCTTACGTATATAATTCCACCAGAGCTCCATTCTTCATACTATGACCATTGGTTGCAATGAAGAAATTATTTCTGGGCATATTGTAGTAAACCCCTACCTATGGAATTAGATGATGTGAAAATTCTCTGTGGGATATCACGAGGATCCACAGCCTCCTGAACCATATTGCCGTGAGTTTTCTAAACAGACCGTCCCCATCGGTGCTCTCTTTGTAGTTCGTGTTGTATGTTTAATGCAAGAAAGATACACTCGTTAATAGCCGCGTGTTGAAGTGTTGGTTTGTCTCAGTCGGAATAAAAAACCAAAGAAAGCCCAAAATGTTGTATTATATTGTTATTAGAATGACTTCGCAACAGAGTTTGCAACCTGCTTGGATTTGAGAGAGCAAACTACTGTTTACCCTCAGTAAACAATAATACAATCTGGCAGGTCTCAAAAGGAAATGCCGACCTTTCACTCGCCGAATTGGATAAATAAAACGAGAGCACTATAGCTTGTGTCCCAGACAGTTTGTCCGCCATCGGCAAAGAGAGTCCACCTGGAGTTCACCAAACCACTGACGATTGGCTCAGGGCTCCATGAAGAAAATGACGTGAGATCTCACGTTACCCTGCTCACTACATGAATATCATGCGATTATATTTTGAACGAAAATTAAAATAACATATTGGTTGAGGAGAGAAAGGGAAGTGTAATAGAGTTGAAGAGTTTGATAGAACCATAATAATTCCACCTTTGGCCAGCTTTGTACGGCTGCAGATTCATTGAGGTTCATATTCAGTTCCCTGGTTACAGTAAGCCCACCTAACCAATTTAAACTGAATTCACAATTCTCAATTTCTATTCATAATATTATAGAATAGTCTCTTCCCTTGGCATTAAAACTAATGAAAGTTCATATAACAGCATTCATATTATATTCATGACTTTATTTTACATCCGATGTGATTGAAGTAAATTATCTTCCTAGATTTTGGAACAGCGATTGTGACTACGTAAATCAAGAATATGTTAAAGATTACAAACTTTTCGAATAATTCGTCCCTTACCCAGGTGATAATTTACGGTATAAAGTAATAATATAATCTTATATGAGTGCTTCATCAGTGATCGTAAAACTTCAATCCTTCACTATCAGATTCAGGACTCTCCAACTTGGGAAGAACTGGGGCCAAACTAATTATGAAAAAGTCATCTTGAGGTTTGCACCAAGATTACTTAATTGAATTCAGTTGGCTTATGACTGCCGGCATGCCGGAAGTCTATTATAGGCATAGTCATCTCTGATTCAATGGTATACGTTTTAAAAACTTTAAAATAGTACGACAAATAAAGAGAAACTATTCTTTTTCGCAAAATGTAGTTCAAATCACCGCAGTTCACCTTCACAAAGACCTAATAGTATTACAATTTATTGAGAAAAAAGGCAGCTGAAATGCGGGATTAGTAGTTCCTAATCTCTCTAAGTATAACAGAGAACAGTCACTGACTTCTGTAGTTAATTTTGATAAATTTCACATTCGAAAAAGCAAGAACGAAAACATAGACATGATCCGGATTCTGGAGTTTTCTGTTGTTTTACAGAAATGGATTAGCTTAAAATTAAAACAGCTGAAGTTGAAACTTGCCCGGGCGGCTTGAGTCGCTTAAATCCTAAAAGGGAGAGGTAAAACTAAGATAAAGAAAGAAAGAAAGAAAGAAAGAAGTTTAATCTTTGGTAGTTGATCGTCAAGGTCCACTCTCAAATATATGAAATATTAAAAAATATACAGTTTGTTGCTCATGTTTTCAAAATCAGTATACCATCAAGAAAATTCTTGAATAATCATTTTAACCTCCTCACAAACTAAAAGAATTCACATCTGTTATTTCATTGAATGACACTTGAAAAAACGGAAAATATGACAAAAATTATATTTTTCTAAATTTGACCTCAACAGATCTGCATGGTAACGGACGTTCCTTTAACTTGGTACTATGTGATTGATATAATTTTCTTCTATTTTGTTTCGCGGCCCGCAATAATAACTTCCAAGAGGCATGCGGCCCGCGATCCACCTGTTTGGCAGGCCTAGTTTAATGTGGTAAATGCGTTATTGGAGACTCAAGGAAAAGTTCTTAAATTTACGTGATTCTCCAATATAGTTAACACATGTGTAGAAGGTAAAATGGCCTATATGGGCCATGGAGACCCGTATGTTTTCCGGGAGGTAGAGGCTCCGAGATTGAGACGTCGGCACAGGAAGGTGGTAAGGTTGTCAGTCATACGCTCGGCCGCTTTTTACCCCCTGGACTACTCCTGGTACTCATTTCCGTTAGAGGCTGAGTCGACCCCAGAGCCATAGTGCCACCAGAAGGATTTGGCCAATGGAAAGATCCCGCCGAACTAATCGGGAATCGAATCCGCGATCTTCCTAACGTATGTGTATTCTGTACTATTTTTAATCTCTCCTTTATTTGGTTTAGTCTAGAAGCAAACTGCACTGTATTAAAATATGTTATAGCTTCAGGTTTTCGCTTAATGCAAGGTTTCATAATAGGAATTGAATTTAAACAAAATACTTGTCAACTTTCTTAAGTTACTAATACCTATGTTTTTCGATGATCATAGCATTATCTACTGGACGTCGTTTTTGTTAGTGAGGTTTTTATGTGAACTCTTGTAATATTAATCGTAGAATAAAATAACATTTTATAATATTATTATATTTAAAGTAAGAAGCTTCAGCCTCTAAAATGACCCCCCTGATGTTGTTATTAATATTTAAATTCTTAAGCAGAAACAATTATTAAAAATGAGCAAATAGATGTTTTATTTGATTTGATTGATTGATCTTAAACGTAGCCCACAAAATGTTATATAACATTTCGTAAACGAAACTGAACTTCGAAGTTATTTATGTTTTCTTAATCTTTTAGTAGAGAACCGATCGACTTTATGAGAAACAATAGGTTGTACAGGTCGATGTAAATTAAGGGGAACGAATTCAACATACTTTGGATGGGTTGAAATGGAGAACATTCGAGTAGCGTTGTTTATACACCTTCCCGCCGGGAGAAATCAAGATGTCTAATTGAATCAGCTAGCAGCTTTAAAATTAATTTAACTCAAGCACTGTGAAGGCTACGGGTAACAAAAAATCTAATAACAACAACATTTTGTACAGCTTCATTCTGGTGTTTGCTTTCCACGCCTTTTTGTGTGGGGTTGTTATTCCAACTTACGTTTCCACTTATTTACACATTGTACAAAAATGCAGCGAGTATAATACTACAAACATAGATTTTACATGAGTTTATTGTAGCACAATTGTTGTGTGTCTTCATACATATAATTTATGTTATATATTTACTAAAATTTATCATGTCATACTAAGGATGATGCTTTGTAATTAATATCAAATTAAATACCATTAACAGGAATTCTGCAAGACAAAGAACATAAATCTGTTCGTAAAACGAATAGTAAAGAAAGAGTTATTCTTAACTTATAATTTATTACATTTCGTAACTGATCGCTTATATATTTTATAGGAGATTACCAAAATAGCCTATTGTAGGATACTCAACAAATTTAATGTTTTAAACCCATCTTCAGCCATCTTGAGTGTTCGGTTCATATGTAATGTGAATGGATTTAAGAGTGATTACTACAGGATGTTAACATTTTATTTTTGTTGTCATTTGTATTTGTATTATTTTAATATATTATTGGAACAATTATATTAATTAATTTACTTATTAATTGTAATTATGATGGAATTAGTATATTTTTATTTATTTATATTAATATTACAGAACAAATCTGAAAGCATATTTTAGTTAATGTTTAATGGTTTACACCCTTTATAAACTTATGGAAACGAGAAATATTATGGACTTAGGTAAACATAAATAATTTTTTTCATTTTATTTAGTTTTCATAATATTATAAGTATAACTGCTCACATATTTGCGATTTTAATTGCAATTCTTTGGAATTATTCAGTACGGGAACAGTTCTGCATTATTTTCTTAGGAACCTTTCAATTTAACATTTGTTTAAATATGAACTAATTCTCACAGTTTCCAAAAACTTGAATCGGATTTATAGACATGCAACGTTTCTTCTCTCTACGTATTTTATGGGATATTTTCGTTGATATTTATCACAACAGAACAGTATTACAGAAGTGGTATACTTACTGAAAGTGGAAGGTTCGTGAGAGCAGTTCCTGGAAGTAATTATTATTTAATGGGAGTAATTAATGCTGTTTTAAAAGAAGCTTTCAAATTAAACCCACTTGCAACCCTTCTAATAGAAAGCAAAGGATAAAACGTAAAAACTCTAGAAAGTAAAAGCAATAAGGACTGCTGAGATGATTAGCTAAGGTTAATTAGGACATACTCGTTATTCCTACAATTCCTAATGTTCCTGTTGTTCACCTTAAAATCTAACAAAACAAATTCGATCGGAAGAATTATTATTTTTTAAATTATTAAGAATCCAATGAAGGGATATTGAAATTTCAAGAATTCTGATAAAAACGTACCGGTAACCTAATCTGAGTTTTTCTTAAAACACGACAAATTACACTTCAAATAATACTATTATAAGTTTGAGGTCTTGCATCAACGAATACAGTCACAAATCACAATTTTTATTCGTTGTCTAAGACATGAGACATACATTGAAACTTTAAAAATACAATTTTCTAAAATTCAATTTTTTTCTTTTCGATAATATAAACGAATATCTCAAAACCCTGCAGCTCACAATGCATAGCGTGAATTTCCCGCTTAAAAAGAAGTATTAGCATAATAGCATAAGTAGCAAGAAGTATTAGCATGTTTGAAAATGACTCGAATTCATTACATTCGTCTCTCCCTCCACTAACGCCACACTTACTTACGAATTATTCTGCAAAAAGAAAATTATTACTCCTGATAAGTGCTTTGAGACTGATTATGCTCTTCAGTTCAAACTAGAATTTTTAGATTCGCCACTACATCACACAACTAAACGTTAAACCTTAAAACCTTGGTTTTAAAACATAGATTTGCTTTAAAAAATAAACAAACTAATATGCTATAATATAATCATAGTAATCGTAACTATTGGTAATGACGGTGAGAGTGCACAAATGAAAGTAATTAATAAGAATAAATGCATTATAGTCTTAGTTAAAGGGAAATGTAAATATGTAGAAAGTAGATCAAGAGAAACGACTTGTATTGCGAACCTAACATGCCTTTCATAAATAATTTACATATTTTATCGCAAATTAATTTTATTAACAATTTTTAAACATCCTTGTGATTTTCCAATTAAGACCTGTTTATGATCTTCCATGGCCGTTCAATTAAAATTAAGCTAATGATACAAAAAAATTAGGGCAATTCTGGTCATTCAAGTTTGAACAACGCAACAAAACAATACACCTATATGATTTTAACCATTAAGTATACATGTGGGAATTAATAAAGTGTATGGTCCAGTGAGATACATTTTCATAACCCGTTTTATAATTTTTAAATGTATTCTGAACTTATGCTAGCTTATGTTTCTTCATACTCCATAATATACGTATTTAATGCGAAAGGAAATTAAATGGAAGGATTTCGTACTAATTTAAGTCGGACATAACTTATAACTAACCAACAGAAAATCATTTATGCTGGATTCACTGTCTGTGACCGTAATACAGACCTTTTCACCATCACTGCTGTAGCACAACTGAATTTAAATGTCAAGTCCATAAACGTATTCACTGCTAAGAGTAAAATGTTAATTAAATGTAGGCCTACTGAAATCCTCATCCCTCTAATCTGCAGAGTTACCTCTGTTACGAGTACTTTAGAGTTGAATGAATGATCGAATGAGTGAACGAATGATTAGTAAAAAAAAAGGTGCACCAGTAGGGCACATTAAAAAAATGCTTGGTTTGTTTAAAAAAACAGCACGCAATCAACAATATGCGTAAAAATCCTATGTGAATCTGATACAGTAATTAAATGTTATATAGAACGGATGGCAGAAATTTATTTTATAGCCTATAGTTTCCAGTGTTGATTTAAATTCTTCCAAAGTCAGGACGTGATATGAGTTTATTTAAGGCCAAATTCTCTCATAGAGTGAGATTTATAATGCTCTCAGAAGTGAATCGAAGGCCACACTGTAACACCCCTAAAGAACCTCTCCATGACATTTCGCAGTAAGAAATTCCCTTGTTGAGCTGGATTTAGTTGTGAAATATGAGCCACGAGATTCCTGTGGGCTGGGATCCTCTCACAAGTAATAAGAGAATCTAAGTCCCAGAGAACTTGTACTTCACTGGACTCAACTTTAATCTTCATGCATAGCTTCACCAAGTTCCCGCTGCAGTCGAGCGCTTCAGACGCAATTTTCACTAAGCGTTTGTTAAATGGAAGATAAAAGTATATGCATCCTAGATTTTTTAGAATATCTCATGCACCTTATTTTTTACTGACTGGAAGTACGGTATGTGTTATGTTTGATTAATGAGGAATTCTTATAATGTATTAAGATATATTCCAATCAAATCCGTTCAAATTTCAATGTTACATGGCTCATTTAGCCTACAAGCTAAAAGACAATTAATCCTGGATAAAGACAATTAATCCTAAGCTACCAAGAACTGATTAAAACAATACACATCACAAAAGAAAGACATCAAACTGTCGTTGCTGTAACGCACTTTAAATAATAATAATAATAATAATAATAATAATAATAATAAAAGAAACGTCCCATATCTCGTGTTGGTTCAGTGGTTACATAATTGGTCTAATTAATTTTGAGGCTCGGGTCCAAAACCCTTACCCTTGAGTTTTCTGTGCGTATGCCAGTGCGTTTATTTTGTTTCCTTTGTTTGACTGCTTACTTAGTTTCATTAAGCTAATATTACTTTTTATTTTGAAGATACTTCCTATAAAATTACATACACATTAATATCAATTCTTCCTTATAATCTTATGAAATAAAGTACAACTAATAGAGGTTCTAAGACATATAGTACAAATGATTAGTAAGAAATCCCTTCTATATTGTCTTGAGTTTTTAAACGTAAAGGTAAAATGATCCCTATAGAGGCCATGGAGGCCCAGAGGGTTCCAGGAGACTGAGGCTCCCAGATTTTGGACATTCGGCACATGAAGGTAGTAAGGTTGTCAGCCTTACGCACCGACAGCCTTTACCCCCAGAATTGCTCCTGGTACTCATTTCTGTTCGAGGCTGAGGTGACCCCAGCGCCATAGTGCCACCAGAAGGATTAGGCCAATTGAAAAGTCTCAACGATCTCATCGGGAATCGAACCCGCGACCTTCCGGTTTTTAGCGCAGCGCCTCAACCACTACGCTACGGCGCACCCTTTTAAACGTAAAAGTGACTGTAAATATAGTCAAAACCAGTTATAACGACTCTGAAGGAACCGCCAATTTACGGTCGTTTAGCCGACAGTCGCAGAAACCGGATTTTCGCCTAAACATTTCAAATCCGCAAGTTCTTTATTTAAACTTGTTGTTTGTGCTATAATAGTCATGGATGAAATATTCTCTTTCCAGTTAATGTTTAACGGAAATTTATTACAGTAGGCCTACATACACTATAAGTTACATAAATTACTGTATGTACCGGTACACTCCTACAGTAAATGCAATACCGTAAGTTACGAAGGCCTACAATGTCTCCTTTTACAGTGTGGAACAAATGTGATGTTTTGTAGCCTATCTTACACATTAGAAAAATCCAACACATTACATAAGCACAGAATGTCAATAACAAACACTATTATTCCGCTTCTGTACTTCAGAAAAGTTGGAACATTATCGTAGTTTAATTTTATGGTTTTCTACAATAACAACTAAGATTTTTTCAAGAGTTTGAAAATATGCGTTATATTGTCGGAAATTCCTAAAACTCAAAAAAATCAATTGAAACTTGAGATGGAGGTTTAACATACGTAACTTCACTTAATTCAAGCACTGACCTGGTCAGTGCTTGAATTAAGTGAAGTTACGTATGTTAAACCTCCATCTCAAGTTTCAATTGATTATAACTTCACTATATAAACTTCCTACAATTTCTAGGATAAAAAAAATCAACTTATGACGTTATAAAAATACGCGTTTTATACGATGTGTCGTAATAAGCGAGGTCGTACTAAGAATTTTTCTTAAATACATAGCTTTGTCGTTATGAACTATTTCGACTGTATGTTGTAATTTTTACTTCCTCTGCCCGTACCATAGGTACTATAGGTAGAGGAAGTATTGTTTTCGACCCCAAAATTCGAAGTTGAGTTTTTAGCATATATACACGTTTCAAGGCCCCCTGAATAAAAAAATACTATTTTTGGAATCTTGTCTTTGTGTCTGTGTGTGTGTGTCTGTCTGTCTGTGTGGATGTCTGTGAACAGGCTTGTCCGAAAACGGGAAATCGTATGAAAACAAAATTTTGTATTTGAGTCAGGTACCTTCTGAAGATGTGAGGCGAAGATTGGCTACAAGTTTCTCTTATTTTTAAGGAGACTTTTCATGAAGAAAATTTCGTTTTTCGCGATTTTCTCGAAAACGGCCCCAACGATTTTCTTTAAATTTTGCACATGGATTGCTTATATCAAGAACTCAAACTTTTATTTGAAGCATTTTTTTCGAACAAATTCTCTGAAGGGTAGTTACAAGCCACCCACTGTGAATACGTGCTCTTTGCAATACGGCCTCTTGTAACGGAAAATAGTATGAAAAAAAAATTGTATTTGGGTTAGGTACCTTCTGAGGTCACACGGAGATTGGTGAACACATTCTTTTATATTTAAGGGGATTTTATATGAAGAAAATCTTGTTCTTTGCGTTCTAAAAAACGGCTCTAACGATTTCTTTTAAATTTTGTACATGGAGTGTTTATACCTGGAGCTAAAACTTTTATTTGAAACTTTTTTCAAAAAAATTCTCTGAAGGGTGGTTGTAAGTTACCCGCTGTTTGTATAAACACAGACTAGCCTGGTAAACAACTCAATACGCGGATATTCACGGCCTCTTATTCTATATAAGTACGTGAAGTGAGAAAGATGTATTGTTTGCCATGCTTACAGTAAAGATATAGGTATTGATAACAACCCGATGAAGTCGGTAATGTAGGTAACTCATTTTTTTAAAAAAAATGTGGGTTATCAAGTTTTTCGACCACACCCCTAATATCTTAGGGCAATATTCGATAAATTTCGGAAATTATTCTTAACGGGGGAAAGTTCAATAAACGTTTGCAGTCACTTGTTTATCTTCATCTTTTTTTGTTTGACCATAGCCTGTGTTTTTAGTCGCAACATTCAAAGAAGGGGCTATAAGGTATTTATAGCATAACTAATGTGCTCGCAGCTTCGCCCGTGATCATTTATTTCATTTCTAGATGTTTTATAAAAAAATTATTTAAAATAAAAATAAAATAAACCCAACTAAACTGATATAACCAAGTACCAGAATGCTTTTGTTTAAGCAGCGGTAATTGCAATTATATATGCAGAAAAAAGTTTTTTTTATTGATTACCGAATTAAGCTCCAGATCGATTCATTAAGCAGTACTTACGGAAGGACAAAGGTCTAGTTTGATAAGCAAACATGAAGGAATATGTAGCTAACTGTATTGCAACTTCCAAAACCGTATATGAAACTGTAAAACAACTTGTTGTCATGAGAACTGATTTGCATTTGATAAATTCTTTCCAATATATTACCATAAAATATGAGCTAAACGGGGCATTACTCTGGTACCGGTCAACCAATTTGACCCAAAATAACTAGGCTTCGTCCCATGGACATTATAAATACGTATACCAAGTTTCATGAAAATCCGACAAAGCATATTTGAGTTATTGCTTGTACACACGGACAGACACATGACAGA
The DNA here is from genome assembly GCA_964059195.1 of Ectobius pallidus. Taxonomy (NCBI): domain Eukaryota; kingdom Metazoa; phylum Arthropoda; class Insecta; order Blattodea; family Ectobiidae; genus Ectobius; species Ectobius pallidus. The sequence goes on along the minus strand of CAXKWD010000003.1, from coordinate 108,064,480 downwards.
CAGACGGCATTTACTGTCCACCACCCAATCTCAGAAAGTACCATTCTGGCACTTAGTAAATGCAGGTGTTTCTACACCTTTTCAACCTCAATTTCGGAAAAAGTAATTTCAATTTCGGAAAAAGTAATTCCAATTTCGGAAAAAGTAATTTCAATTTCGGAAAAGGTAATTTCAATTTCGGAAAAAGTAACTTCAATTTCGGAAATACGAGGGCTATGAAGAGGGTATAGTAAAGTTGGTACCACGCTAGGACAAATGACTCAATCGGAGCGAGATTATGTAGAGAAGTAGCTAGAAGGTGTACCTAAATGTTCCAAATAAAACAGTTTTGATTTTCACTGTGGTTTTCATTTTATGCCCCATCGAATGTTTTAAAAAATAGCCCTCGTATTTCCGAAATTGAAGTTACTTTTTCCGAAATTGAGATTACCTTTTCCGAAATTGAAATTACTTTTTCCGAAATTGGAATTACTTTTTCCGAAATTGAAATTACTTTTTCCGAAATTGAGGTTGAAATGGTGTAGATTTACAAACATGTAAAATAACTCTGCAGGACAAAATTCAAGCACACCGATGACGGTTACAAGCCTAACCCGGTCGATAAATAACCATAAAGTCAACCAAACCAAATAGTAAGAAAGCCCACTAGGACAACACAGAATAACAACGCAGTCAACACCTGCACCACACGTGTAATAGCAACGCAGAATCCATGCTCAAAAGACTCGTGACAACAAGGAACACAGCCCACACGCGTCAGTTACACAGCGTCCCAGGTGGATGCAGAAAAAGGGCTAAATAACAGGAAGTTAGGGACTTTTTTTAATCCAGATTTTGGTAAGTCCGGAGGTATGGCTTAATTGCTTGGCACTCCGAGGGTAAGAGAGGGCACTAAAAAGTATAAACTTCAATTAGATTTTTACACTTAAGTGGGTTTGTTCACATAGCTGCGCGAGTTTTCATTGTGCCGACAGCAAGCTAAACAAACAATAATCTTGAAAGCTTCAGCCTGATGTGCCACTAGTTTGTTCAATCACAGCTGGAAGCTGAATGAGAATGTAATCAGGAATACATTAGAAATTATTACGTCTATTAAATAAATTAATTTATTAACTTTATAAACTTTAAAATAATAGCCTAATATATAGCCTATATAAGTTTATAAATTTATTTATTTAATAGACGTAATCATCTGTATTGTATTCCTGATTATATTCTCATTCAGCTTCCAGCTGTGATTGAAAAAATATAGCGGTATATCAGGCGGAAGCTTTTAAGATTATTGATTGTCCTATACCACTTGAAATAAGAAATTAATCAATTAAACTAAACAAAGCTAAGCTAAGGAAACTAAGTGAGCTACGTTAATTGGGTTAGCTGTGCACATAGTTCCACGCTGGGTAAGTTAAGCTAGGTTTCCCCCTCCACAAGACATTTTACTTCTCCCCCAGTACTGATCATTTTCGTTGTAGCGTCCGTCCAACTCAACAAATCACTAACAACTGATTAGCATTCTCTTAGTTTTTGGTGGGCATCGAACTTTAGCTTAGCTTAGCTGCAGTTGGCTTAGCTTAGTAGGGCGTAGTTTAGCTCTTGGTCGACAACCCACATTTACTTAGATCAACATTTGCTTACGCCAAGCCTGTCGATTCACAATCCAATGCACAGCGCGCCTGCTGCAAGCGACTAGACTACCCGCACAACAATTTTGCAGAATTTGATGTGCAAGTAGGCGCTCTGTGCGTAAACCAATCCACAGTATCAAAACATTTTAATTAAAAGTTTCAAACATTGAATTTTCAATGGTGCAATAAAACATTTTACGTCATTATTTTGAAACTTTCATATTTTTATATCCATTTCTTTCTTATCAAAAATAATACTTTGCCTAATTTTTTAAAGCTTGTTCCTTTTTTGTATTAATTTTTTATTTTCCACGTTGCTAAGAATTTCTGATCTATAAACATTTCTCCCGCATTTTCATTTCAACTGCAAAGTGGACACATTCCTTTCTCATAATCTTTCTTGTATTTCTCCACCATTTCTCTACCATGCTAAACCTATCCTCTCTACTTTATTATTATTATTATTATTATGGTAAAAATAAGTTCCTAACTTTCAATTTGTTTTTATTTATCTATAAAATAACCCCTGTAACAGTATATATAATTACACTAGCAGGTACCCGCGGCTTCGCCCGCGATTACTTCTTAACTGGTAGATATTGTGCTTCAATAATTGATTTAACAGAAAAATAATGAAAACATATTTATTAACACTGACATCGTTTTTACATAAATTGGAGGAATTACGTAATTTTACTCTTAATTATATTGTTTAACGTTAAAAATATAAATAAACGAACAAAACGAATCTTATGCTACCATATGGGCATACAATTTCCAAATGAAACTATTAAAATGAACCATAGATTCATGAATCTTACCCAAATCATGCATAAACAATTTTATTATAACGATTGATAATTAAAAAAAAAAAACTAAAAACCTGCTTCGAGGAGCATTTCACGATCAAAGTGCGCCACCCGGGGAACAAAAAGACCTCAGATTAGAGTTCCCTAGCCCAAAATACCCCCGCATAGTGTTTTTCGTCCAAATCATTCGATGTTTCCCCATTTAGACTTTGCCCGCGAAACTTGTTAGCTGTAAAGAACATATTGATTAATTCGAACATTTCGATTAAAAGGTTGAATTTACCGATTATTTTACATAATCTACAAAATTTTGAGATACATAATTTACCCAAATATAAATTTTAATACTTTCTCTAATTTTCAAAGACTTGTTTCATTTATTTCCAAAGCCTTATTTAAAGATTGCCAACAATACACTGTTTTCATGTGAACTGTGATTTGGACTTGACAATTCTGTGTAAAAAGGGATTAAGTATTCCCAAAAACATTTGATTTTTGGCATTTAAAATCAAAATTTTTCAAAATCCTTTCTTAGTGAGCATCTACATTATGAAACGACGGTACTATCAAAATTCCAAGTCTCGACCTATTATAGTTTAGGCTCTACGTTGATTCTCTGTCAGTCAGTCAGGACAAAGCCTCTTATATATATATATATATACAGTTCACATGAAAACAGTGTATTGTTGGCAATCTTTAAATAAGGCTTTGGAAATAAATGAAACAAGTCTTTGAAAATTAGAGAAAGTATTAAAATTTATATTTGAGTAAATTATGTATATATATATATATAACTAAGCTCCGTGGCGCGACATCCCCGAAGGGATAAGGCCTACCACCCAACCGCTGCGTCATCTACCTATAGGGAGATGGCAGGATTGGGGGGCATGTGGTCAGCATGCCGACACCCACGGCTTTTAATGGTGGTTTCCATGACCGGAGCCGCTACTTCTCTATCAAGTAGCGCCTCAATTTGAATCACGAGGCTGAGTGTACCCCTACCAGACCTCCCTACCTCAGAAAAATCCGAGTAGGTACCGGGGATCGAACCCGGGCCAACGGTTCCGTAGTCAGCGACGCTAACCACAAGACCACGCCGGCGGTCTTATATATATATATATATATATATATATATATACTGTATATATATATAATATTAGATTAGAGTAAAATTGTAAAATTGTGTCTTGCGATTCTGTAGGCCTACAAGGATATGTGAATACTAATAACTTGTATTTGGGCAGAGGAAGTTATGTGACTCACATCAGATTTTTTGTTTGTGTTTTATATGTAAACTGTCAAATGCCTGTATTTCTACCTAAATACAAGGTGCGGCAGAGGAAACGGACGTTTATGAAATGACTATAACTCAGACGATTTTCAAGTTAAACAAAATTTAATTACACAGAAATGAAGCTTGTATAATGCAGTTTCTGTTGAATATTTCAGATTTACCTCCGAAAAATAAATGCCGTCAAGTGACGCAACAATGGAATTTTCTAACATGCAATCTCATTAATAATAACCTTGAATGTCCGGGTGGCGCTGTGTCATCATGTCTAAAACCGACGTTTCGGCCCTCATGTTGTAGCCTTCTTCTGGGTATACCCAGTAACAGTGTGGAGTGATGTGGTGTTGCTAAATTTGGAATCATCGGTCCTAATTTTTTTTGAAGAGGACAATACCACAGTGACAGTGACTTCAGCACGCTACATTGAAATGCTCAACAGGTTCCTGCTTCCGGAACTATGCAGACGAAGAGTAAACATGCAGCAAATTTGGTTCCAATAAGATGGTGCCACAGCGCATACTGCGAGAGCATCAATGCAAGTGGTTCGCGACATGTTTCCTCAACATGTGATCTCCCGTTTTGGCGACATTGACTTGTCCATATGTGACTATTATTTGTGGGGTTACCTCAAATCAAACGTTTGCTTAAACAAACCCCGCATCATCCAAGAACTAAAAGAGTTCATTCGTGTAGAAATCACTAATGTCGAGGAAGAAATGTTGGGAAGAGCAATGCAGAAATTCGAGAGTGTATACAGAAAGAAGGTCGTCATTTGACGGACGTTATTTATCGGAGGTAATTCTGAAATAGTCAATAGAAACTGCATTATACAAGCTACATTTCTGTGCAATTAAATTTTGTTTAACTTGAAAATCTTCTGAGTTATGGTTATTTGAAAAACGTCCGTTTCCTCTGCCGCACCCTTTATAATAAAGGCCTAATAAATACAAATACAGTAAATAAATAAGAAATCAGACTCTTTCAAAGTGCAATTAACTAGCTGGGGAAAGTTATTTTATTAACGTCGCCCTACCCTGGTAGGGTTTGTGGTAGTCCCTCGACTTGGCAGAAATGTAACCCTATCTCTCTATTTGGAACACTTTATTTTAGACGGAGCTATATTACGCTATGAGATGATGATGTAGGTGATCTTATGGACACCTGAGAGTAACCTTAACCTAAAGCCTTACTTACCAGACCATGTCGGTCAGGGGAACCTATCTATGAAAGATGAAATTTCCCTTAGTCGGACGGGGAATCGAACCCAGAACCTCATGATTGCAAATTAATTTATATACTTACAATATTTAAAATTCACTTATATATTTATTACTGATAAAAGCATCTTGAGTAGTCTATCTATCTTCATTACAATATGTTCTATTGTGAGGTTAGACTAGTATTTTTATGAATAACCTATCTCTATTACCAATGATGTTTCAGAAATTAAAGGTATTCTAGATTTTACCTACGATTTTACCAGCCTTGTTGTCTGATGACTAACTACCTGACCTAAGTTACGTTTCCTTACGGCAGCAGGCGTAACAGGTCGATCCAGAGGCTTTCAAAAACAATTTACGACTTTTGTCGCTTTTAAGTTCAATTTCTTATTCTTTTATTCAAGAGCTTTAAAGCAACGAGTCATAATACTGAAGACTTGTTTCTGAAATCGTATTGGGGTTTACATTTAAACAGATGTATTCTGATATTTCTTGTGCTTGATGGTGGTTCACATTACGTCCGTTTCTGCAGAGGTTTCCAGCAGTCACATGAAGTCATGCATGTGCGCACATCTAATTTCGTGTTTAAACTGCAAGTTTATAAAACTCAGACCTGTTTATTTCCAAGTCTGAGTAACGCGTTCTTGCAGATAACACAAGCTGTTTGAAATTATCCACAGAAGTCAGAGAAAAATTGTAAACTGATGAAAACTGTCAACGCCATGCTTGTGCATAGTCGTAAAATGAATCAATGTTTGTACATCTAAATCAACGCTAAAAATAGCCTACAGTCTCTAGTTCTTCCTATACCAATACTACGAAGATAGCTGATTCTCATGAATGAAATGTATGTTAATGTTAATATTATTATGTATGTGTGGGTTTCTGTATCATTATATTGTTGTTATTATTATTATTATTATTATTATTATTATTATTATCATTATTATATATGTGTGTGTACATTACTTTAGAACGCGATATACCCTCTACACTCGTCAACTGCGTTTTTATACTTCTGTCGTTGCTTAAATAAATTTTAGCGACGATAATGGAATTAATTGAGGAAAAGATTGGATACAAAAATTCTATTTTTTTTAAATCAGTAATACCTACATACCATGAAACTTAAATGCAAACAGTTTTAAACCAATTAAGAAATCCGTTTTGTTATTATCATTATTTTAAATATATTTTCTCATTGAATATATTCCTGCATATACACTTTGTACTGAAGAATTTAAAATATAATTTTTTCTTCACATTCATATCTTCGAAAACATGAACTCAGGAAACAATAAAAGGAGAAGTCAGGAAAAAATAAATACAAAAAGAGGTTAATGCAAATGGCCAAATGCTTCGAACCCCGTGTCACATAAACCATTACTTCCAAGTCTCTGAATTTTTTTATAATACATAGACCCTTTTAGAATGAAAACACATTAAAATTAAAAATATTGTGGCCAAGAGGTTTTTGACCGTACTGTTTTGCATGGAATGCCAAGGCAATTAAATGGTCGTAATGAATTAGTAAGTTCTTGAATGTTGTCCATTTTGCAATGATGCTATAAATTATTAACTTATTACCTTCTTTTAATACTTACGTAACTACTTTCGCTACTGCTTTGGTAATTTGAAATTACCTTGTTGAAGCTCTTTCAACTGCATGTGGCAGCCATCTTCAGCAACTTATTCTTTATTCTTTAATAAAGTGAAATAGGTCCACATCTGTTCACGATTCAGTATTTTATGCATTTACAGCAAATGTTTTAAATTTAGGCAAACAATACTTGTGATATTTATTGTTCACAAAGAGTAGCCAAATAGATCTTATGCCGTGAGTGAATTTTCATAGTATATCCAAACATTTTAATCACACTATATTTTCAAGATCATGAATTTTAATATTATTTATTTGTTCTAACATTTATTCTGGCAGTGCAGTGATGGCATTTGACCATTTTTTCCGCTCTACCAGTCAAAAACAGCATTTCAATATTACATAATATAAAAACTCAAGTTAGTATTAAAATAGGTACATGTAAACACACTAAACGTTTAGATCATATTCCTAAAATAAATTTAAGATTATTTCATAAATTATTACAAATTATAAATTACTATAAAAACACAGGAAATTACAAAATTACTGGAAGTACTAAAAATTACACTTTATGATGTCTGTGAAATTTTGAAAAGAAAAACTGAAAGTTACAATAGATTTCCAAAAAGAGCAGTGAAGATGTTCCAGAGGCGAACAACTAATACGGTGAAAGAGGATGAATAAGATGATGATCTGTTTAAATGGATAGAAAGTACAAGACTACATTGTGAGCTGGTGCTTAGGGCGTTATGAGAAGGTAAGCTTGGGAAGTAACTAGATAGATAAAAATGATGGTGAGGAAGTAAGAAGAATTTTGAAGAGGAGACAAAGACAGTGAATTCGTGTTCGATCATTTTATTATTAGACATTAGTAATTCATCGGTAATTTCAAAGGTACTTGTTAAAGTATCTAACAATAATTTCACCTAACATTAACTAGTTTAGCGATATTTATGTACTGCCAGTAACAAGAAAATAAATGGTTTCCGGCAGTAGTTAAAGCCAGACGATAAAACGAAACGGTGGAGAACACAGCAAATAAGTGCTTTTATACACAGACCATATCGATGTTTATGTTTCAAATAATGGCCGCAGAGTAGAAGAAGTTGTCATAAAACGATAATAAAATAGCAGCACATCAATTGGTCCGTGAAAATGGATTTGAATGACGAAGTTGTTGTAGAGGTAACAGGAGTTATAGCATTGAGAGTTGTCTGTAGCAGAATTTCACGGCCGCTGGAAGTGATTGCACATCAGCAGGAAACAAAGAGGAAGGAAAAGTGGAACAACTTTCTGGAATAGAGGCAGTTGTAGATGAGTCTTTTGTTCAGCTTGAAGATTACCTCCTAAAGTTGTGATCTAGTTCAGCGGACTGAAGCACTGGAACGGGGAACACGAACAGAGTTGTTCAGATCTTTGAAGAGTAATGTAATAAACATATAAGAGTAGTATTATCAATGCCTCTCGGTATTTGATACTAGTAATCAATTTCTTTCCACCTACCGTAAGAAGAGAATAACTGAAGAGGACTTTCTTTGTTTTTTTCTTCCATTTGGTTTTTTCCTTATCTATTTCTGTCTGTCTCGTAGTCGCTTTCTATTTCTCTTTCATATTCCCTTTCTCTTCTAGACTTCTAAGTCTTCTATTGTTAATATTCTCATCAATGTAAAAGTTCTTCACAGGCTAACAGCCGAGTCGAGGTTTTAAAAATCTCCGAGCTTTCGGACTCCATCTCTGAGTTCATCTTCTGGGAAACTGGCAGAGAAGGTGGAAGGGCTAGTGTTTTCCCGGAAGATGGACACAGAGATGGAGTCCGAAAGCTCGGTGTTTTTTAAAACCAATAGAATGGAACATGCTAGCCACCCCTACTTTACTACTATGACACCACCTCCAAATCATACTAAAAATTATGGGGCAAATGGGCTTTGCCTAGGTACCCATTGCCTACTACATAGTAGTGGGCATAAAAGAGGAAGGAGCCACGTATCAAAAGTACGTTGCAGATATTCTCAATTCGATTCGATTCGATTCGATTTTTAAAACCTCGACTCGTGAAGAACTTTTACATAGTATTCGCCGAGAAAAGTTCAAACCATTTATATTCTCATCAATGTTTCAGTCAAATAGTGTTGGACTCAGGAGGGCATGCTGAGTCAGGTTCGAGTTTCGTCTACTACCCACTACCCACTACTCTTATCAGATCATCTTTTGTTTCAAATAGTAACCTCGTACAGTTTAGCTGACGTTTGAATTAGGTGTCCGTCTAGTTGACTGAAAGAGAAGGAATATGAATATGTTTTCCTCAAAATTGTTTCTTGCGTTTTGTACTCTTCCTTATTTAAATTTTCCCTCAGAGTTCATCCAAACTTGTCGGCCTGAGTGGCGCAGTTAGTATCGCGCTGGCTGTCTGTGCCCAAGGTTGCGTGCTCCATCCCGGCCCAAGTCAATGGCATTTATGTGTGCATAAATGTGACACCGCGAGAGGCAATGGCAAATCTCCGCGGTATCATCCTTGCCTGAATCGCCTCGGACGAGTCGTGGTCATCACCCCATGGCTTCGTCCCGGGTCTAGACCTGCCTTCGGGCAGAACACTCATCATCATCATCATCAAATGTGACAGGCCCGTGTTAGTAGATTTACTGGCATGTACGCGTAAAAGAACTCATGCAGGACAAAATTCCAGCACACCGGGGACAGTCACAGGCCTAAGTTGTGGTACATCCCCGTCGTTAAATAACCATAAATCAACCAACCATTCTTCCAAAGTTAAGGGAAGACCGAAGTGTTCAGAGTGATTTACTAAACTATTTGGACTAGAAACTTGAAATTTTGCACACTTAATTAAAATATAAACAGATGTTGAAGTTTAAAATTTCATTTTGATATCTCAATTTGTTTTTGAGATTTAATTAAATTAATTGATTTTTTAAAAATCAAAATTGAAATCTATCTCCTCCGACAGATATTAAAAAATGGATCTGAATTTCTTAAGTGAGATTCTATGATGCTTGCATAAGAGATTTAATGTTAAAGATTTTTTATATTATTTATACTTTTTGTTTAAAACATATTTTACCCAGATAAATAAAAAGTTGATAATAAATTGATATATACTCGTATTTATGCAAAAAATTAATTTAAGAAAAAACTAAGACCCATAACAAAACTCTGATTAGACATTTTATCACACACATCCCAAAGTGTACTGTGAAAAAATGTCATAGCTGTATCTAAATTTTTGTGGGAGAAGATAGATTTTGAATGTGGCAAACTAACATGAAAATTGAAACTGAGAAAACAAGCGATTAAAGTTTACGTGCACTCAGAGTAAAAAATAAGCATCTTCTGTACCTCTAAACAAACCTTTATAATTACAAACTTTATAATTACACTGTACTATCACTAAATATGCATTGAGCTCTACACAACACTTATATTATATATTTTACACCTAAATACACTATAATAAATACGACTAGGTAACAAAGGATAACACACGAGGATTACGTGCAGTAATTTAAAAATGGCGTCAGAAACACATGTTTCATGCTCCCAAATGGCATAAAATTTTGCACAGATATACTTTAGAGTACGGTATGCTTGATTTTTTTACACTAAAATAAAAAAAAATTGCAAAATCAACACTTCTGTCCTGCCTTAAACGTACGTACTGGTCGACATAGCCAACATCCGTATTCTAACAAGTGAACAAAACAGCGTTACAGTCCGGTATAATAACCTGTTGCATTTCACATTGAGCAACTCAGTAAGTGTTAATGTACGGACTTCACTTTTTGCGAATAACGATATAATGAATATGTCCAACTCTTCGTGTACGTATAGGCCTAGGCTACATCATATGCATACCCTGCGAAACCAAAATTTCACCTCTAAATTTTGCAACATATTTTTCAATGTCACGTTAAATATTATCTCCTTACTCGTAGCCTCTTCCTTCGTTTCCTCAAACCTTATCTTGGTGGATATTGTACACTCCAGTACTCAGGTGACGAGTTGAAAAGTTACACGGGACCATAGCACAGAACAGTAAAGTAAAGCGTTCCATATACAGGCTATGGAGGCCCAAAGGGTTTCAGGAGGTTGAGGCTCCCAGATTTTAGACATTCTGCACGTGAAAGGTGGTAAGGTTGTCAGCCTTACGCACCAACCGCCTTTACCCCCAGGATTGCTCATTTCTGTCAGAGGCTGAGTCGATCCCAGGGCCATAGGCCACTAGAAGGATTAGGCCAATTGAAAAACTCCGACCTCATCGGGTATCGAACCCGCGACCTACCGGTTTGTAGCGCAGCGTTTCCGCCGTAACACAGTGCTTAATAAAATTACGTTATCAGCTCGGTTAGGAAGTCTATGCTCTAAAAACTCTTGTAAGATCCATGGAAATACCTTAAAATGTGCGAAATATGAACAAAAATTTGCACTAAAATTTTCACGGAAGACAATGTACCAACACAAACTTAAGTTAAGATCAGTTTCTTGTTTACTTTTAGAATCTTGCTGTATTATAAAGAGTTACTGATGTTTAATTAATTTCAGCTGTGGATCAAATTATAATTAAATTATGCGCGCCTGTCGTGACGTATCGAGCTATGTAATATTGCAGCAAAAGTCGTCACATCAAAGACGTTGCCGCTGTTGGATGATGTTTAGCCTTTAACTACAGTAGAGAGAAGATGCCTTAACCTAGCGAGGAAATGGTATATTATTAGAGTAATTTGACAAGCGAGCAGCGAACAGGATCTTCTAGATGGCAATGAAATGTAGTATGGAATACCTTCTACAAGTGGGGTTGCCATATAGGCGACAAGTGAAATCGGGACGATGGTTCGGGAGGAATAAATACAAATTTAAAGAAAGAAGTTTATTTCTAACGCGATTTGCCATACCATTTGTATTTCTCTGAGGTTTTGTGCACTGGTTTTTATGCTTCTTTTTCTCACTTTGTTATACATGGCAATTGTTCTTATTTTTTAAATACTCATAATATTAACCACAACTGAAATGTTTAATGTTATACAGGGTGCGGCAACATAACTTCCTTTTTTCAAAGCGCAATAAACCCCATTTTAGGGAACAGAATTTTTTTTTATAATGAAGGTACATATCTAAAGTTTTGTTTTACACAGTTTTGAAAATCATATTAGGTAGGTGACGCCCCCCATTGTCCATACACTGAATAAGCTGATTTCTGGCGTTTGTCATAGCATAGCAGCGGGTATGTTAGCAATTTCTGCCCGGATGTTGGCCTTCAGGTCTTCTAGGGTCCTTGGACGGTTGACATAAACGCGGGATTTCAAATAACCCCACAAAAAAATCGAATGGTGCCAAATCTGGGGAGTGGGCAGTACACTCACTTGAGGTGAGGCGCTCCAGGAAGTGTTCCCTCAAAACTGCCATCGATGCCTTTGAAGTGTGAGCCGTTGCTACGTCCTGTTGGAACCAAATGTCCCCTAGGTCCAATTCATCAAGTTGTGGAAGAAAAAATTCCTCAACATGTTCACATATCGGACGCATGTTGGCGCGCAGAACGCCGTGGGGATCGCAAGAGTGAAGCTCTCACTGCCTCAATGTTCTCAGGTGATCTGATGGGCCGTGGGACTCCAGTTCTTCGTTTTGTCACACTCGCTGTTTGCCTGAACGTAGTGACCCATGTAACAATTGATTTCCGGTCCGGGACAGGGCCCAAGGGAGCTACATTAAAGCGATTTCGGAAGGCGCGCTAGGTTCTGACCACAGAACATCCGTTTGAAAAGTAGGCCTCGACGGCAAAAGCACGATTCTCACTGTACCAACGCATGATGGAGACTGACATGGAAGGGAACAAAACTTTAGAACCACGCCAGTCAAATGAGACCACTTCCGCCCCGCTACGACCCCTACAGCCTGAATGGCGCGCATTTCAAAAAAGGAAGTTATGTTGCCGCACCTTGTACTTCAGGACGGGAAGTAATGAACTGGAAGTGCGAAATGATCTACCCCTACATTTTCCCATACCTTTTTCTTTCTATCTGCCACGCGACTACATCCATAGCAATCACGGATGGCGTGTGGGGGCAGGTAGGTTCCTTCACCCGCAAGCACCCTGACATTTACAAGCGCAGGGATTAGGACCGACCGTAATTTCCGCCCCATGAGTCACCTAGTCTACTTCAATAAATCAATCTTAGATTTTTTAAATATTTCATTTTATTTTAAAATGTTTGTTATATATCAATATCAATTCTACATATACTGTAATTACAAGAAAAATGGCACCAAACAATGTATAGTTTACTTTTAATAGGAACATTTCTAACAAATACATAAATAAAAGTTACGAGAAAACTTATTTCAAGTCCTATGTTCCTATTAAAGTAAATTATACATTGTTTTTGGTGCCATTTTTCTTGTAATTATGTATAGAATTGATATATAACAAACATTTTAAAATAAAATGACATATTAAAAAATCTAAAATTGATTGATTGAAGTAGACTAGGTGACACATGGGGCGGAAATTACGGTCGGTCCTAATCATCTGCGCTTGTAAATGTGAGGGTGCTTGCGGGGGAAGGAATCTACCTGGCCCAACACGCCATCCCTGTTTGCTAAGGGTAGGGCCTATAGTCCCAGAATCAACCGGTTTAGTTGTCTCTACCTGCAATTGAACGAGAGTAGTAGGGACGAGAGGGAGAGTAACTTCGCACTTCCAGTGCTTTCCTTCCCGGTCTTTTTATACTGTAATACATTGCCATCGATAAGTCAATCCGCAGCTCGGGTTATGTTTGCTACCCAGGTGAAGGTTGGTATTTCTTCCTTGCGGACTTATAGCAGGTAACAGAGTAGGACATTATGTTAACTATCGATGTTAGTCTGTTTTATATTGTTGATTACTTTATTGCATCTGTTAAATTAAACTGATAAGCTATTCATTTTAATGGATGTGATGCAACAACGGCGATGAGTCAAGGTAAGTAAATATCCAATGGCCTTGGCCAACTCCCTCAGTGGATTGGTTGTTCTGTGTGCATCTGTGCAAGTTTTTGCCTTGCAGGTAGTGTTTAGGTAAATAAACATGTATTCCAATGAGGTTCATGTGTTTTTAGTAGAAAAGGTTTTTTTAGAACATGGAAATAACACAGTAAAGGCGCAACAGAAATTCACCGAAGAGTTTCCGAATTCATGTGTACCACATAGAGATACCGTGAGTGATTATACATTATAGCCATAGCACAGGATATTATAAATAAATTCTTATATAAAATATGATATTTTTAATGTAATTTCAAAGCAATCCCAAAAAATCTTATGACATTTTGAAGGTTATCCTTATAAGATATAGGACTATTTTTGAGGGTATATGGTGGTAAAAAAAATCTTTAAATTGTTATTTAATTGTAGATCTGTATACATAAAGAAATTTGAAACAATTAGTATTGTTCTTGTCTTGATCATTCACAGTAGCTCTGAAATAAGAACTTAATTTATCGTTGTTCTTTGTTTGTTTTGTTTTGATTTTTTAAGATTTCTAGCGGGATACTTTTGTTGACACACAAAATCTGAACAATCCCGCTTTTCTGAGACGTACAGCGACCCTACCTACAAGTTTCATAAGTAAATACTATACCCATAGTCATAGTAGAGTTCACTTACAGAAATTCCTACGGAATGGGAAAATATTCATCCCTTGTTACAAAATGAATGTATTACTAACCTGAAATCAGTGAAATCACATTCGGATATCACAGCATTGTAAATTAATTTTTGCACGACTTAACTAATTAGTGGTACTTACGAATGTTGTTGCCGTGGATCATAAGTTGACATTCCCACATGTAGTCTTGATGCTATATGCGGTAAGTGTTTCCGTGCGGTTATGAATTTGCTTACGGCACTTCATAATACAAGCCTTTATGGACAAGGCCCCCCAGGACAAATATTCGGTTCGCATAACAACAAACACATGCGAATCACTTTGATATAATATATAATAATCGTGCAAAAAATAGCATGCTATACTCGTGCCGTAAGCGCATAACGGATCTCGGAAATTGAAAAAAAAACTCGGCGCAAGCGCCTCGTTTTTTCAAACTCTTTCCTCGATCCGTATGCATCGCTTACGGCACTTGTATCACAATCACCGCCGTCTCGAGAATTACACTGCCTGTCCTATGATTAATTTTAACATGGAGTTCAGGGCATTGTTAAATTGCCTAATTTCTCCAGTAGAGGCGACACAGTTCACACCCAGATAGTATGAAATTCCAGCATATTTCAGTTTCCGAGTTTATACTTCAGAGGTCAACACAGCATACGGTAATGTAAAGGGTATTGCAGCTGGGTGAAAGGTGCTGCCATCTGTAATGTCGCCGCGTACGGAAAATTAGCCTTATAGGACAGGTAGTGTATACACGAGTAATACAGTCCAGAAGGCAGTGATCGCAATATACTATAAAATTGCAAAACCGAAATAGCACTGTACTGTTGAAACTAAAACATTTTCAAATTCAAACTTATTCAAATACTAGATACATAAAATACAGAAAAAAGTTAATATCCAACTGACAATTGCTCGTGTGTTGGTGCCGTTCAGTAATATTTGTAAATAAATAACAATAATAAGCAATATTAATATGATAAAGAGCTATTAAGAAAAATTATGTTTGGAAATGATTTTATGCAATTTGAGGAAAGGACGGAAATATACAAACTTGCATATTGACCCCTAAAACTAGAAGAAAAACATAGTAATACAATTAGACATAAAATTTAAATTAAGAGTGATTAAGTAAATAATACCAGGAAGTGGATCGGACAAGAGAAAGAGATATGGAAAATTCAGACTAAATTATTCGTTTTATAAAATACAGTTCTGGCTTAAAAGACCCGGCGTTGCTCGGGTTTTATATTTTTCTAACTAACAGATTACTTTTATGAGTGCCTCTAGTAGAGCGTGGGCTACTGTATACCCCCCATCCCCCCCCGTGGGATTTTCCGACTTACATATTTTTTTGTTGGTATTGCAATCTAGTTTCAGTTTTTAGTTGTTTGCCACTTATCAATTACAGCATTTACCCGGAAACCCCGGAAAACTTCGGAAATCCGGAGAAAACTACTTTGTTTTAATTTTTCTTTGTTCTTTGCTAGCCCAGGGAATTTCTGAATATCATATTTTTTGTTGGTATTGCAATCTAGATTAAGTTTTTAGTTGTTTGCCCCTTATCAATTACAGCATATCCCCGGAAAACAATGGAAATCCGGAGAAATGACTTTGTTTTAATTTGTCTTTGTTCTTTGCTTCTAATATGCCCAGGGAATTTCTGAATATCATATTTTTTGTTGGTATTGCCATCTAATTTAAGGTTTCAGTTGTTTGCCTCTTACCAATTACAACATATCCCCGGAAAACCCGGAATAACACTTATATACGGAGAAAATGACATTGTTTTATTTTTTAATTCTTTGTTATTTGCTTCTAATATTCAAAGGGAATTTCTGACTCATATGTTTTTTTGTTGGTATTGCCATCTAGATTAAGGTCTCAGTTGTTTTCCCATTATCGATTACAGCATATCCCCGGAAAACTCCGAAAACCACGGAAATCCGGAGAAAATTACTTTGTTTTAATTATTTAAATCTTAGTTCTTTGCTCCTAGTATTCAAAGGGAATTGGTGACTCATATGTTTTTATATTAGTATTGCCATCTAGATTAAGGTTTCAGTTGTTTGCCCCTTATCAATTACAGCATATCCCCGGAAAACTCCGAAAACCACGAAAACCGCAGAAAATAAGTTCGTTTTGATTTATTAAAAATCTTTGTTCTTTGATCCTAATACAACCAGGGAATTTCTTACTTACATATTTTTTGTTGGCATTGTCATCTAGATTAAGGTTTCAGTTGTTTGCCCGTTAACAATTACAACATATCCCCGTAAAACCCGGAAAACCACGGAAATCCACGGAATTTCTAGAACTCGGAACTTGTGATCTACAGTCACTGAAACCGTTATTGCGAAGTAATTCTGCTTCAGGTGTGTCCTTTACAGGTTCAAAAGGGTGAGTATGTGGACTACGAGATATTTGCCATAATTGTGTTGGTCACATGCAAAGAAAATGTTAATCATATCTTCTAAACATGCCAAGTGTAAGTCAAAGTTGTTTTCTTTAGTTGCTCGCTGAAATCTCAAAATCAAAGACACTTTGTCGATATTACCAATCCAAAATTGTGCTGTTTTACCCAATGTCCCTTCTATGACTTCAGTCAAGAAAGTTTGATAGTGACTGTGGAAGGTTTGGCAAGATAAATTATCATTCACAGATGTCAAATTAGAATATGAAAGGTGTGCTGCCAGGTTTTCAATCGCTTTCATCCCTTCAGAAATAGGATTTTTTCCAGTATTATTTGTCATGCTGTAATTGGTAGGGGGAAACAACTGAAACCTTAAACTATATGGCAATAGGAACAAAAGGTATGTGATTAAGAAATTCCCTGGGATTATTAGTATCAAAGTACACATATTTTTAGAAAATTAAAAAAAACTAATTTTCTCCCGATTTTCGTGGTTTTCGGAGATTTCCAGAGATATGCTGTAATTGATAAGGGGAAAACAACTGAAACCTTAATCTAGATGACATTACCAACACAAAAGCATATGAGTCACAAATTCCCTTTGAATGTTAGGAGCAAAGAACAAAGATGTAAAGAAATTTTTAAAAGTCAATTTCTCCGGATTTCCGTGGTTTTCGGAGTTTTCTGGATAAATACTATAATTCATAAGGGGCAAACAACTGAAACCTTAATCTAGATGGTAATGCCAACAAAAACATATGAGTCAGAAATTATCTTCGAATATTAGGAGCAAAGAACAAAGTTTTAAAAAGAAAACATAGTCATTTTCTCATTATATAGGTGGTTTTCCGGGTTTTCCAGGGATATGCTGTAATTGGTAAGGGACAAACAACTGAAAAATTAATATAGATGGCAATACAAACACAAAAATATATGATTCATCAATTCCCTTTGAATACCAGGAGCAAAGAACAAATATTTTAAAAAATTTAAACGAAATTAATTTTCTCCGGATTTCCGTGGTTTTCGGAGTTTTCCGGGGATATGCTGTAATTGATAAGGGGCAAACAACTGAGATTTTAATCTAAGTGGTAATGCCAACAAAAAAACATATGAGTCAGAAATTCCCTTTGAATATTAGGAGCAAAGAACAAAGATTTAAAAAATAAAACATAGTTATTTTCTCCGTATATACGTGGTTTTCCGGGTTTTCCGGCGATATGTTGTAATTTGTAAGGGGCAAACCACTGAAACCTTAAACTAGATGGCAATACGAACAAAAATGTGTGGGTCAGAAATTCCCTGGGAATATTAGGGGCAAAGAACAATAAAAAATTTAAACAAACTCATTTTCTCCGGATTTCCGTAGTTTTCCGGGGTTTCCGGGTAAATGCTGTAATTGATAAGGGGAAAACAAGTAAAATCTTAAACTAGACGACAATACCAACAAGAAAATATGTGTGTCAGAAAATCCCACGGGGGGGGGGGGTTTGCTATTGGTAGCCCATGGTCTATAGGCTCCCCTCAACGTTTCCTGACAGAATTTAATTCAATTATTTCTTCATCAATTGTTGCAAGAAGCATTACACAAGTTTTGGTGAGTTTGAGTAGAATGCAGGGGCAAATGTTGCTGTCATGGCGCGAAGCTGAAGAAAGGCGAGGCGCAGTGCGAATAGATCTCTCAATTTTCCTAGCTGAGTGTAGGCGAGGCGCGCCTAGCCGAGGTTGAGTGAGAGTCAGCCTTTATACTTTTCAGCACAATCAAATAATAACCCGAGAACTATAGTGTGCAAAGCCAGTTAACATTGTGTCTACGAGAGAGGCATTGGTTGTTACTGCTTGTCAAATCCAGACGTTTTCCAGAGAAAAGTGGCATCACTCTCGAAATCGTTAAACAATTCCTTAAGCACATCCCTACATAAGACAAAAAAAAAAAAAAAAAGTAGCACCCATTTGTTAACTTCTTATTCAGATCTGAAATACTATGGGATGAAAGATAACGATTTCAGGGTTATGTTATATTCAACATCTAGGTATTATGAGAATATTACCTATTGAAATTAATTTTAACAGTGAATGGCTTCAAGGTTGGGAAAGCATGAGGTTAGTCTTCATGTGAAGTAGAAATAGGGATGTAGATGAAGTGGTACAGTAAATGAGTTAAAAAAAAGAAAACTTCCACCGAATATCACTGATGACTAAGTCTCAGTCTTGCTCTTGGGTGAAAGATATTTCATCCAATCTTGTGGCAACTCATTTTGTTGCCATCAACAAAGGAAACTAAGTTTTTATTAGTGATGAAATAAAAAATCCTCAGAATCAACTCAACCCAAGAAAGGTTGAATCTCATCGTGATTCTAGAGTTTTGAACTCAACAGCACTTTAACCAATGCAGTCTAACAAAAACAAAATTGTGATTTCTGCGCTATGTATTTAGATATGGCTACTTTGTTTACATACTTCTTACTCTACAGTAAGAAAACAGTAGGCTTATGAACTAAGTTATGTAATTATATTGTAAATATTCTAACTTCTTTAGGTACCTTAAAATAACTTGGCTTATACAGTAATGCATCATTGTTACTTCCTGTGCCCTTACCATATGTATTATAGGTAAAGAAAGCATTGTGTTCGATCCCGAAATTCGAAGTTGAATTTTTAAAATACAATACGCATTTTGAGGTTCCCTGAATCCAAAAATACTATTTCCAGAAATATATCTGCGTGTATCTGTGTCTGTGAACAACCTAGCTCCAGAATGGAAAATCCTATAAAAACGAATTTTTTATTTTGGTTAGATGCCTCCTGGGGATGTGTCAAGAAAATTGACGATGGCATTATTTTATTTTTAATGACACTTTACAAGAATAACATTTTTATTTTCGCGATTTTCTCGAAAACGGATCGAGCGATTTTGTTTAAATTTGTAGCCTACGTGAGGTGCTTATACGAACAGAAAAACTTATATTTGAAATATTTTTAGAAGAAATTCTTTGAAGAGTAGTTATAAGCCACCCACTGTTTGTAAAAGTCAGTTTTTACCTGGTGAACAATACGTTTTGCCTGAGGTTGAAACAACTGAAAACGCGCTTTTTGCAATACAGACTCTTATTCTTTATCATGATGTGAAAGGTAAGGGTAAAGATAGTTACATGAGTGCATTAGTAAGATTTTATTTGGGTTGTGTATTCTTAGGGGGTACGATGCGATGCGATTCTCTTTATTTCTACAACTAATTTACATGAAGAGACTGTCATATATTATATTTTACTAAGTACCAAAATTTTTATTTTGGTAGAGGAAGCTATGTGTTTCACATTAGATTTTTATAGTATCTTACAGTGAAAAAACTCATGGGAATATTTTAATGTCTCGCGGTTTAAATACAGGGGAATTTAGAACTTAGCCCACTTTTGCTCCGCCGTAGTATCATGTGGCGCAAAGGAACACAATAGAGACAGAATCATAACGGAAAAACCAACTCTAAAATATTACAGCATGATGCTATATATACAATTTTTTATCATAAATAGAGGAAAGAGGAAATGAAGATGGAAAAAACTGCGTCTCTTCTTGGTCTATTTATTTTTGGTACATTGTAGTGGATATCGTCGGTCCATTCACGTAGCCTGCAAGCTAACAATAGGAAGCGCACAGCATGTCTGAGGCTTTCTCTTGCATGAATAGCTTTCCGTCTACCTCTCTATACATATCTTTCAAATGTACGTATGAGGGCACTAGAAGTGTGCGCCTAGATCAATTTATTTCACAAAATACTCATCCGGTATCGGTTGTGGATCGATTTCCTTAGCTAAATAACATTACTTCCAACGGTTAAGGCGCAGCCTACACGTGAGTTTCATTCAAAATCTTCAAATTTTCACCAGATTTTTATTTATTTGTTTATTTTTTTTTAATGGAGACATGGAGCTAAGATTCATTTGGCAACTATAAAATCTATCCAAATCATCCATGTCACTTTGTTCGTTACAATTAATAACTTTCAAATCCGTAATTGAAGCCTTCAGACTACTCTTTCAATCCTTAATATTTTTTTTCATAATTCAAGATTTCTAAAGCTAAGTTCTTATGTTAATGGCCGCCAGCTGTTCCATACAAGGTGGAGTATTGCAACGCAATGCTTTCTTTACAACCGGGATGTAAAAAGATCGAAGCGTATTGCAATGCGTTTCGGAGCTCTTGAAGATATTTTAGTGAGGTAATACGTTAAAACTAGAATAAAACTCTACCAATACATAAACATGGGTAAAGCTCAAAATCAATGTATCATCAAGGTCCTGTTCGTAATAAAATGAAATTAATTTACATACCCAATTTCAATTTAATCCGTTCCTTTATCCGATCCCTATCCTTTAACTATGCAACCAAGCGGTGCCCGAGTTCTTCAGAGATTCTGTCATAAATTAGACATTCGTCAATTAGGTATACTTTTAGGATGAGAGTAATACTGTTCGTGCCATTTTAAGAAGACCTCCTCCCAAACCATCGTCTTTCTACAAAAGAATATAATAGCATTGTTCACTAATCCTAAAATCTGCACCGACACCGACAAAGAACAAGGTGCTCTTGTAGTCGCGTGGGTTTCCCCAGAATTTCCACTGTCATTCACCAATTCTCAAGTGAAGTAAACGTGCTGTGGTACGTATTTAGCAACATTATACTTGACTGCAGACAAGTGTGAACGCGCATAATTGCCTTTCTATTCACTGATTGACAGGTCGAAGAGGATAAGAGTGGCAGCAGGTTGGAAAGAAGTCTTTAAGAAGTGGCACCCACAATAGATTAGAAAGTTTTGGGAAGAAATTACAATTTGTTCAATTTATATAGTATTACCTCTAGAACCTCAACAGGCAACACTTGACTGGCTGTTGAGGCTTTTTTTTTTTTTAACCTAAAGGACATCCTCTTAAAATCAATGTACGAGTTTTTCATTTCAACCAATTTTGATTATATAGTAAAACTATATAATGAGAATTTTAGGAAACGCCTACGATAGGGCTTAACCTGTATTAGTCTTTTCATGGATGTTTTCTTATGCCTAATTCTTAACATTTTACAGACTTTCTTTATTGGAACTTACAAGCCATTGTTGTCCATATTATGTCGGGGACAAATCTTTGTATTCGGTATAGGACATACCTGAGCAACTGAGGGGAAAAGTTTTAGTCCCCCATCCACTCTATGACGTATGAAACCTGATCTTCATGTTGAGTTCACGTCGAAACTGCTTTATGCTGACGTCAAGGGCGACTGTAGTGGGAGACATTACCCCACCGCACAGTGGCACAATGTGCCACAGCTGCGCACCCGTGGTATAGGCTGTTTGATGAAGCGGTACTCCATAGTGAAGCACATGAAAGGAATCATTGAAATGAATAGATCTACAGTATGTTGGCTTCCTCTTAAGCCATCACAAACACTCAAAACAACGTACATGAAACTTTATTAGTAGAAGATAAGTTCCAATACGGCATTGGCCTTTGTGAGTGGGAGAAACCTGAAATGAACCTACCAGACAATTAGTCTCTGGATTAGGACACACCACCTCTACATATTACTTCTACACGTCACTGCTTCAGCAAAACCAATTCAGACTGTCTAAAGAGTATTATTCACCTCGAGGGAATGCGTTAATGAGATTTTAATTTATAGCCTATATTTTACTTTATTTTTGGCATATCCGTGTACAGGCCTTACACAGTCTATATTCCGAATGTCGGAATTATCTGCCGTGTTTGATGGAATGTCTGTCCCATTTGGTTTATTTATGTATTTTACTTAAATTATCTAAAGAAGGGCTATTTATATCATGATATGTGGTGCATATGCTTATTTCAAATTACGTATGTCTGTATTTTATGTGTTTTCTCTATTTCATATTGTTAAAATTTGTATAGGTTTGACGATAGAAATATGGAAACTTCTACAAATATTTTACCTAATGTTACCAACACCCATATGCACTGATTTTTCCTATCATGAAATAATTCATTTAAATAATTTTAAGGAAATTGTAAAAAAATCGTTTAATGAGCGTAATGTTTCTACACTCGAGACGAGCTAAGAAAGAAACCTAAAGTAAATAAAAACCAGTATGTCTGTCTCACTCTGAAGTCATCCGAGTAACGTACTAGAGTGAGACAGATGTACTGGTTTTTGTTTACTTCAGGTTTCCTTCTAAGAACGTTCAGACTTTAATTCCTATATGTTGATCCAGTGTATGTATAGGCTACATATTGTCGCACTACTGGGAGTAAAGGGCCTCCGAATGAAAGTTGCGTTACCTTAGACAAATTTAGTTACGATTATATTCCGACAGCGAGGGCAGAGGGACAAATTACAAACCCATTGCCTCATCAACCCACAAAACAAAACTAAGGCATGACTTGCACGTGAAAGGGCCGAGGTACTTTGTCCAGAAGCTCAAATTTAGGCTTGGAATTCTTTAACTTGCCATAAATCTACTACACGGGCCCACAGCTTAAAGCCCCTAACCGAAGATTCCGTGTCCAGGATATTTACGTCCTGAAAAATCCATCGATCCTGTCATTTCTGTGTAGTAGTGGCCATCGATCTGAAGCAGTGCGAAGATTAAATTTCCTGACGGTGCTAGTGAACTGTGCAATGTACTTGCCCTTTGATCATATTCCAGATCCTGATACCGCATACTGGCCTATCCACACTCACCTGCACTTGTGATAATCGCTAAATTTAATTCACACGTGTTTGATCTCGTTTCTTGATGTACACTGCATTTCATATCACCTTCAAAGTATACAATACTGTAGTAAGTAAATATATATAATACATTCATTCACAGCGTTCAATCAACATCACCATTTCGAACTACATTCTGGATGCAGTTTGTCTACTATCTACTTGAAGACTGCGGTCCCCTTTCTGTTCTTGTTGTTGAATATCCTAATATAATTAACCTTATTTCACCTTTTGGTATGCTAGTGTTTTAGTTACAGTATAATAAATGCAATTTTCATTCATTTACAGTTTGCTTAATTTCTATACTTACATGTTAACAGTATAGCAGATAGGAATAAAATTAATAAACAATCATGTACTAATACTAAATCAAACTTTCTTAAAAAATAAAATTTAAATATTCACATAACTTCTTGTAGCAGCATTTATGCAAAACATTTGTCAAAGGCTGTTCAAATCTATTTTGGCAATAATCTAATTGAGTAATAGTTTTTGTCTTTGGTCTTCCAAAGCAGAGCACATATCTTACATATGCACGTTTGGTCAGGCTCATGAAATTTCTTATTTTTACACAACTTGTGATGAAACCCGTGAATCGAGAATCTTGTAACTACGTGTCTTAGGTCCTGGTTTTCTTAAGTCCAATTTCTGTCTGTCATTGCATCTGTTGCGTAGAACTCTTCTATGAGTCTTTGCTTCTGCAACCTTTTCTCCTGCGCTTTATTGTATGGTCCTGTGTATGGAAGGACGTTCTTTATTCTCAGGTCTTCCAGGAAAAAGTCTCCATTGCCAGTTCGTAAGCTAGCCTCGATGGTGCTGTCTTGCCTATTCTCATAGCACATTTTAAAAAACGGGCTTTCACCTTTCCCATCCTTTCTAGATCAGTGATAGCTAGCCTTTCCCAAATAAGGTCTATTCCATAAGTGATAATAGGCGATATTATTGAGTCGAATAATAACAGTGCTGTATGTAGAGATAAACGAGCTATATTCTTGATACCATATATAGCTTTAGTGCCTGCCGCTGTTCTTTCTCTGTACCGTATAATATGTTGTCCAAATGCTAAGGTTGTCTGCATGGTTGAACCTAAATATTTAGGCCTAACTTTATTTACCTCATTTAGAGGCGTATCTGCAATTTTCATAGGTTCCTCTGCCGATAGTCTTCCCCTCTCCGAAATGTCATATGTACAGTTTTTTCTGTGTTAATGTGTAATTTATTTTCTGTAATAGTGATGAAGTTCATCACTGTTCAAAAATTTCAATCGTATGAATAGACACTACTTTGATTTTTCCTAGGACCCAGACTTAGTAGCTCCTTTCATATCGAAATCTGATTCGAATTCACATGGAGAAAATCAGGGCTGTCACATGGGGCGGAGGATGCCGGACCAAGGGACCCGGCTCGGTCCCGGAGATGTGATTGAATTTTGTGGAAAACCAGAAAAAATGTATTAAAATGTTCAGTTACACGAATAACTAGAAGGAAGGTCCACGGAGAAGGGAAGAGACAACTAAATGAGAATGGTCGGCGGTCGATGAGGGGCCGCGACCAGTACATGCGACCCCGAGATGTGGCGGCCCTGGTTGTAACTCAGGTATAGGCATTTTACAGCAATAGTTGTAGTTTTTTTGTTACTATGGGAAACAAAAGAATAGTATCATTTCTATTTAACTAGAAGGTTTCCGCGGTTTCGCCCACGATAATTTACTCAACGGCTAGATAGTTTGTTTAAATCATTTATATATCAGAAAAATAATTAAACATTATATTTAATAACACTGACATCGTTTTTACATAAATTACAGGAATTACATAATCTAATTCTTAATTATATTGTATGATGTTAAAAAAATAAATAATTAAACGAACTAAACGAATCTCATGCTGCCATATGGGCATACAAATTCGAAATGAAACTATTAAAATGAACCATGGATTCATGAACGTTGCTCAAATCATACATCAACAATTTCATTGTAAAGATTGAAATGAATAGAATACAAATAAAAAAATAAAAAATAAAAATAAAAAAAATAAAAAAACTTAAAACCCGGCTTCGAAGTGCATTTCACGAACAAAGTGCGCCGCCGGGGGGAAATAAAGACGTCAGATTCGAGTTCCCTAGCCCCCCTAAAAAAACACATGTGTTTTCTCCACCGCCGTCTCGAGAATTACACGAGTCTAGAAGGCAGTTCAATCGTTCAATGTTTTCCAATTTTTTTAATAATCGTCTGTTTGAGCATAAAGCCACAAGACTTGTCACTATAGCTAAGATTAAGTATAAATTATACATTACCAACATTTACTTCATTACTACTTCATTAATACTGTATGGACACAATTGAATTAAAATCTTTCTGATACGTCTTTTAAAAACTTTCAGGTCATTAATGACTCTAATGCTAACAGGCAGATCAAACCATACACCCCCTTCTGTCCACCTGTGTTAAAACCACTGCCTTCTAGACTGTATTACTCGTGTATACACTGCCTGTCCTATACGGCTAATTTTGCGTACGCGGCGATATTACAGATGGCAGCACCTTTCACACCCAATACCCTTTACATTACCGTATGCTGTGTTGCCCTCTGAAGTATAAACTCGGAAACTGAAATATGCTGGAATTTCATGCTATCTGGGTGTGAACTGTGTCGCCTCTACTGGTGAAATTAGGCAATTTAACAATATTCTGAACTCCATGTTAAAATTAAGCATGGACAGGCAGTGTAATTCTCGAGACGGCGGTGGTTAAAACAATCTCTACCAATCGTAAACAAATGAATCCAGATATCAACCAACAAGGCCATCTTGAATTAATTTCACAATTGAATACTGTCACTGCCTTCTCAACAATCGAATTGCTCGTCTGTTTCTTACTATACAGTATTACTGTTGAACTCGTCGCGCAAGCGCACCTCATGTTTTGCTGGTAGGATCCAAGGCTTGTCTTATCTTGGGTAGGACCATGTCCTTTGCTACATTATATGCGAGAAAGTAATTGTAATCTGCCCAATTTCTATAGTGAAGGGATTTCCGCAGGGTTGCCAGATCATATATGTAGAACAGTTGTACCAATATTCTAAAATAGTCGCATACTTTATGATTTTTCGGCGAATTGAACAAAATGCGTTAATAATAATTAATAATAATAACGTAATAATAATAAACAATGAAAATAAAGCAATGAATAATAATTTTCCTTGTGTATTGTAAATATAATTATTATATTCTACGATGAAATTAAGCGTATCCTTTATTGCATAAATTTTTGAAAATATATGAATAGCCCTATATGAAATCATTTCTCATTTAACTTATTATAAATTATAACAACTGACTGCCTGGTCTGTGAACAGCTTCAGGACGAAAAATTGTATAAAAGCAAAATTTTATATTTTGGTTTGATAGCTTTTAGAGATCTGACAAGAAGATCGGGAACGGCTGTCTCTTTCTTTTACTACCACTTTACGTTTAGACAATTTCATTTTTCGCGATTTTCTCTTAATGACTAACGATTTTTGAAGTAAAACTTCTTTTCTCGCGGTACTTGTGTCACGCTAAAACCGTCACGGTCACACTGAAACCGTCACAAAATAAATGTCACACTGAAACCGTCACGAAATAGTGTCGGAATCGGAATCGAATTGAGAATATCTGCAACGTACTTTTGATACGTGGCTCCTTCCTCTTTTATGCCCACTACTATGTAGTAGGCAATGGGTACCTAGGCAAAGCCCATTTGCCCCATAATTTTTAGGTCACACTCAAAATTGAGTAGACTGTTTCGAAGCGGACTGCACAGAAAACAATCAACTCAATGATTAGGAGTAATGAAAGGAAAATTTTCAGGCCTTGTACCAGAACCTGCAAATGGGAATGGTGGTGGTAGTAGTAGTAGTAGTAATAATAATAATAATAATAATAATAATAATAATAATAATAATAATAATAATAATAATAATAACAACAACAATAATAATAATTCTTACTTGCTCAATGGCAATAGACAATTCCTAAGCAATGTAAAGGTATATTATCTATTTTATGGAACCCGGAGGTTCATTACCGCGCTTAAAAAATCCAAGCAATAAAAAAATTAAAGATACAAAATTTAAAAAATCCAAAATTCCAAAATTAAAATATCAAAGATCCAAAATTAAAAAGTCCGAAATCCAAAATTTAAAAAATAAGAAATCCAAAATTAAAAATCCAAAAATATCCGAAATTAAAACAATTAAAAAATAAAAAACCCAAAAAAATAAAAAATAAAATTTGCAAAATTAAAAAAATCCAAAATCCAAAATTTAAAAATATAAAAAATAAAAAATACCAAAATTGAAAAATCTAAAATTCCAAAAAAATAAAAAATTCAAAGAATCAAAATTTTAAAAATGCAAAATTAAAAAAATCAAAATTAAAAATCCAAAAATCCAAATTAAAAAATTCAAAGATCCAAAATTTACAAAAACCAAAAATTAATAATAGAATATTAAAAAATCCAAATTTAAAAATTAAAAAAAACAATATTAAAAATTAAATAATCCAAAAATCCAAAATTTTATAAACAATAAAATCCAAAATTTAAAAATCTAAAAATCCAAAATTTAAAAATTAAAAAAATAAATATTCTAAGATCGAACATTTAAAAAATCAAAAATTTAAAATTCAAAGATCCAAAATTAAAAATCAAAATTTAAAAAGTCCAAAACCCATTATTAAATAGTCCAATAATGCAACATTAAAAATCCAATAATAAAAAATTGAAAAAATAAACATTAAAACAAGTTTTACTTCTGTCGCGTGGCGTTCCACGCACACTTTTTTTTTAAATTTTGTGCCCGAGCTGCTTACGCTAAGGACTAAAAGTTTATTGGAAACGTTTATCATAAACTTTATCTGAAGGTTAGTTATCTAAGCCAACCCTGTTTGTACAAGCTCAGGTGTCTTGCGTGCACAATACTTATTTGTTACAGGCTGAAACATCTGAATACGCATTCTCAGCAACACGACATATTTTTCTATATTATAATCTCAACTTCAAAAGTTGTATTGCCCATGTATTCAGTAGAGAAAGTTATGTGGGTGCATCACATTATTCTCTGAATTAATTCATGCAGTTGTAAATACTTTTTTAAATCGGTATTATAGGTACACCTTACATAATTAATCTAATTGTAAATATATTATCTTATTTGTAAACGATTTGGCGTGTTCCATTATCTTCCCATGCAACTGGAGAAATGCAAAGATAAACATTTTATTTAAGTGAAAAGGTGACATGGACAATCCACATTCTTACAGAGGAATTGCATTACAAAATAGTATGTACAAAATCTGTACAGGATGGTTTCAGAAGAGGAAGGAGTACACTGCAGGCTATCAAACACTTAATGGATAAAATAGATTATGCATTAGATAAGCCAAAAGGAAAATATTATGCAATATTCATTGATTATAGGAAAGCTTTCGAATTCGACCTAATAGATAGAGAGATTTTAATCAGAAAGCTTAAATACATCATTGGAGAGTCACATACATATGCATTTAGACTAATCGAAAATATACTAAAATTTAATGAAGTTGAAATAGATGATGGAATAACAATATCAGATAAGATTGTTCAAACTAGTGTTGTTATTTTTCCGGAAAAATATTTTTTGGAAAGATTTCCGGGAAAATTTCTGGAAAAATTGGAAAAATAAGGAAAAATTGGAAATATTGGAAAAACTGGAATAAATAAATAAATAAAACACCACCAATAATAGAAAAATATATAAAAGTGTATTTTCACTGAATATAAATTTTCACTGATTAAATGCAATAATTATTATCGGTGAATTACTACCAAGCTAACTTTAGATATGCAAATTCGATTCTGAGGCATTCAGAGGATGGCTAGAAGATAACAGAATAAAAACATACGATATTTACCCAAAAGCCAAAACTGAGGATGGAATGTAAGTTAAAATATCATTTACACAATTCCAATAAGTTGACATCATGTAAATGCCTAGAACTGGAAAGAGTAGCTACATGAAATAAAGTATTTAGGTCTAACAGTTGGCAGTAAATTAAAATGGAAAAAACACATTAATATATTACTAAAGAAGTTAAGTTTGATATAATTAACTAGTTCACGTCTACAAGCTGAACTTGTTTTCAACTTTAATGTTTTATTTATGTGTGTTTGTATCAGACCAGAGCCAGCACCAATTGAAGACCAGCCCTGCCAATTGGTAAGTGCTCTGGCACTTTCTTCTCCTTTATATATATATATATATATATATATATATATATATATATATTCCTTTCTCAAATATGCAATTGGATTTCCCTGTCTCAAATAAGAAAGGGATTTCACTTTCTCAAATAAGCAATTTGGCTGCCTGGGGCTTGGACACATACACACACTTAAAAAAAGCACTTAATCATATTTTTCCTATTTTTCCATATTTTTCCGACATTCTGAAAAATTTCCAATTTTTCCGCTGAAAATTTTCCGACTCACATCACTATTCAAACCAATGGAATTCAGCAGGGTGATTTGTATAATGTATTTGTAGCAGATATAACTGAGATACTGGAGAATTCACCGCACACATACTCTCGTCAAGTACGCAGATGACATGATGCTACGAAGCGAGAACAGAGAATAACTGCAAGAAGTATTACAAAAGCTGGAAAATTGGGTTACAGAAAATAAATTACACATAAACACAGAAAAAACTGTTCAGATGACATTTCGGAGAGGGGGAAGACTATCGGCAGAGGAACCTAAGTGAGGTAAATAAAGTTAAATATTTAGGTTTTACCATGCAGACAACCTTAGCATTTGGACAACATATTACACAAGAAGGAACAGCGGCAGCCACTAAAACTATATATGGTATCAAGAATATAGCTCGTTTATCTCTACATAGAGCACTGTTATTATTCGACTCAATAATATCGCCTATTATAACTTATGGAATAGACCTGATTTGGGAAAGGCTAGCTATCACTGATCTAGAAAGGATGGGAAAGGTGAAAGCACGTTTTTTAAAATGTGCTATGAGAATAGGCAAGCCAGCACCATCGAGGCTCATTTATCTGTACATACAGTACTGCTATTATTTGACTAAAAAATACCGCCTGTTATCACTTATGGAATAGACCTGATTTGGGAAAGGCAATCACTGATCTAGAAAGGATAGGAAAGGTGAAAGCCCGTTCTTCAAAATGTGCTATGAGAATGGGCATTCGAGGCTGGGTTACGAACTGGCAATTGAGACTTTTTCCTGGAAGACCTGAGAATAAAGAACCTTCTTCCATACACAGGACCATACAATAAAGCGCTGGAGAAAAGGAAGCAGAAGCAAAGGCTCATAGAAGAGTTCTACGCAACAGATGCAATGACGGACAGAAATTGGACTTACGAAAACCAGGACCTAAGAGACTTAGTTACAAGATTTGCGATTCACGGGTTTCATCACAAGTTGTGTAAAAATAAGAAATTTCATGAGCCTGACCAAACGTGCATAGTCTATGTAAGATAAGTGACAAGATTTGTGAACGATATCATGCTACAAAGTGCTCCAACGGCATAATCTCACTGTCCGACCTTAGCAAGGACTAAAAGTAACCCTAATGCGCACTCGGGCGCACTTTTCTTTCTTATTATTATCTTCCCATGTGCTA
Source organism: Ectobius pallidus (assembly GCA_964059195.1). Lineage (NCBI taxonomy): Eukaryota > Metazoa > Arthropoda > Insecta > Blattodea > Ectobiidae > Ectobius > Ectobius pallidus. The sequence continues at coordinate 108,033,445 of CAXKWD010000003.1, read as the reverse complement.
AATGTTATAAAATACAATAAAATTAAATAAACATTTAGTTCCCACAGTGTTGTAATTATTGCAAGAGACCCGAATAAGGAGATAAGACAAATTGCAGTTGAGTCTTTCATTCAAGAAATAATTTCATCATTAAATATTTTATTTTGGTATTTATTCATTTTTATCGTAAGTTATAACTCGGGGAAAGTACGGATCTTCCAAATTAATGCAACATCACTTCCGAAAAAGTTTTACTTTGAGAGCAATATCGGCAAAAGATTGTACAGCCTACCATGGAATTTAAATTACAATGTGGACGAGTTCAAATGAAGAAAGGCATACGACTAATGGTTGTGTCCGTGCTTCTTACGAATATATGAAATAGTCGTATGTGTACAACTATAGTCGTACATATGAAAACCAAAATAATTCTATGTGATATTCCTAACGCATTTAACAATAGTCTAAATCGGTTCTAATAAGTGTGCAACTTCGGGGAATTCCGTCAGCGAATTTTAGAGTATTATGTTCTGCAATTAATTTCTCCGTTTACATATTGAAAAGGCAACAAATTTTAAAATTTAGTGTAATAAATGTCGTAAAATAACGTAAAGTAATATTTAATAATTAAAGCATTAACTATATAATTAACACAAAATTGCAATGAATAAGAAAACTTTAATTACAGAGGTGATAGTTCAAATATAAATTGTAGCCTACCAGGGCTGCCGGACCCAAGGGGAGGGCTACCGGACCCAAGGTACCAGGACCCAGGGGAATGCGACTCGGTCCCGGTGATGTGATATAGGCCTACTTTTATGGAAAACTGGAAAAGTTTGATAAGTGTTCTGTTACACAAATAACGAGAAGGAAGCTCCACGGAGAAGGAAAGAGACAACTGAATGAGGATAGTCAGCGGTCGCCAATGATACAGGCAATGTGCCACTTTCTGATAGATCCCAGAAGACCGTCAGGAGAAGCACAGGTTGCTAGGTAAGAGTTTAAGGCCTACTTCACCACAAAGGAACGAGAAGTGCCTTGGCAAGAAAATTTCGTTTAAACATATTTAGCTGTGTCTTTTATTAATTGTCTGTTAATTTTCGGATAAATGTTAAACATTAGTACATGGAAGACCACCTGGAACGGTGTGCACTCAGCCTCGTGATTCAAACTGAATAGTTACTTGATTATGAAGTAGCGGCTCCGGTCACGGAGACCGTATTTAACTGTCATGCCGACCACATGCTCCCAATCCTGCCATTTCCCTATGTGACAGATGATGGAGCGATCCAATCCCTTGAGGGATGCAGCGCCATGGAGTTAGTTTTACACGAAAACCTCATTCATCCGGCTATAAAACGCTATGCACGAGAGGCCGATCTTGCGGTATAATACCGTAGTGTTCCGGGAGAGAGCAACCTACAGCATGCGGCGAGTTAGCGTTGCCTCTGTGTGAATCCACCTTATGAATACGCAACAATTTTCATTGGTGTAAACTTTAAGAGTTTTTAAATCCATTGTTGTTTCACAGGTTTTTTTCTAACATAATATTAGCTAATAGTGTCTTCAAAAAAATATCCCAACTGGTTCCATTCATTTATACTTGCGTATATTCTCTCCGGCTATAGTTATATCACTTAGGCTACTTACTTACTTTTTCAATGGCAATAGACAATTCCTAAGCAAGCTAAAGGAATATTACCTACCGGTATTTTATGGAACCCGAAGGTTCATTGCAGCGCTTACCAGAGCCCGCCATTCATCTCTATTATGTGCTAACTCCATGTAGTCCCTACTCGGAGATCCGAACGAGGGACTATTTTACCTCCGGAAAATTTTACACTGACAGGATCCATAAATCAAGTATATGCATTTCTTAACACTATTTTTTTACATGAGAGGTTGTTAACCTCACGCCAAACCCCCAAGCTAGAGGACCACCTCATGTCCTCTGTCCCCGACTGCTTATTCAATATATTCGCAGCTACCCTCCATATCTGGAGGCCGTATCCTCTATCCGCACACTGAGGACGCGCCATTCTGTGGTTACAGAGACCCACCCCTTATGTATATTATAAGTGTACAGGTATATAAGCGATGTACAAAAAACTGAAAAGATTTTGAAACTTTACAAAATACTAATTAAGTGATGTAAAAAAAACTGAAAATATGAAATCTAAGTATTGTGACTGTTCTCATTAGCATGTAGTGTTACATTATGTAATGGAGCATGTAGCTATAAAACCGTGGTGTTCATAAAAAAAAAAAATACCTATAAACATTCATATGACGCACACATGACTTAATCATTGGACAAGAGAAGCACAAAGAACTACCTCGGAGTTCAATCTGGATACTTGAGACAAAACATATTTGTAAACATATTTTGATGAATTTGTGAGCTATAAAAACAAAATGATCTGTCCCTTAGAAATAATTCCTACAGTACCGGTAGTAACAAACAATAGTAGTCTATAGGGGACTAGCTAGCCACCCCACTATTATGAAAATATTCATAGTTTGTCGTGTTCTGTACCGTAGGCCTACATGAATTAGAAAGGTCCTAAGCTTGTAATAAGATGAAGAAGAAGAAGAAGAAGAAGAAGAAGAAGGAAGAGGTGGAGGAAGAAATATGTAGAAATATGTATAATATGAACTCACAGATGTAACTTAAATTTGCTACACTGAGAAGCCATACAAAGAAAAAATAAACTGAGTCTTTAGGCATGTATATTATACCCGATTCAGATGAAGCAGGAAATATAACAGAATAAATAAATAAATAACTTGAGTTAATATTGCTGCTTGTTAAATATACGGGAATGCTCCCAAACTTGAAGAAGTTAAAGATCAAATTTAAAAGCATTTTGACTATAATCTGTAAAATCTGTCGTGTATAGCTTGTTAGCTAATTTGTAATTCACATTTGAACTCTCGTCATTTTGCTCTGCTTTAAGCTAAAATGAAATATTAAAACACGTGTTGACTCAAGTGCGAAGAAGATATTTCTATATCTTGGTACTGCATATAACATTTTCTTTGCTCTCTTTGCTTGAAGTCAGTTGCTATGGGAACCCTTCTGTGAATCTCCATGGCGTTGTAAACCCATTAATTACCATCTTTTAATGAGTCCTTATGATCTTTACGCTGAATGAGCGAATCTCCAAGAGAGCGTGTCATATTTCGTTTCCTAAAGCTACCAGACCCTAATATTGCGTTAAAGAAGTGGCTAGGGGACGTTATAAATCACTTCGTCAGCAGCTAATGGAGAGATGCGTCCATATGAACCTATACATATACTGTATATATTTTTTTTATGATTTATTTTTTGTCGCTTTGACTCATAGGAGTCTAATCGCGACTGTATAGGTAATAACATTACATATTACATTACATAATTATAATAACCAGTAATACATATTAGAACAATATTAGTGTATGGTTGCATAGTTTTACAAAAGAAGATATAACATTAAAATTTTACTGTAAACATGGATATCTTTATACATACTTTTTGTTACGAGATAAAATATAGCTTATTCAATAAACTTGAATGCTAAAAGCAGCCAGTAGAAAAGGACAGCACGTTTTTAAAATTATGTATTAAGTTAAAGTACTGGAATTTCTCACCCATACAGGAAATACTAAAATTATGGGATACAGGCATAAAGGAAGTGAATTTATTTAAGTTTTATTCAATTACACCTTCAAAATACGGGGGTACGCCGTAGCGTAGTGGTTGAGGTGCTGCGCTACAAACTGGAAGGTCGCGGGTTCGATTCCCGATGAGGTCGTTGAGATTTTTCAATTGGCCTAATCCTTCTGGTGGCACTATGGCCCTGGGGTCGACTCAGCCTCTAACCGAAATGAGTACCAGGAGCAATCCTGGGGGTAAAGGCGGCCGGTGCGTAAGGCTGACAACCTTACCACCTTCATGTGCCGAATGTCCAAAATCTGGGAGCCTCAACCTCCTGGAACCCTCTGGGCCTTCATGGCCTGTATAGGGACCACTTTACCTTACCTTCAAAATACCATGTATTATATATAACTAAGTTAATCAATTACAAATTTATAAGTAGCGTTATGCTCATCTCGGATTATGGCTCTAATGAAAAGGAAAGAGCGATGACTCTAATGGAAGTAAGCCTATGTTCCTATACGATAGACTGGCAAATATTTCTCATATTATATTATTTTAATATTATATTCTCATATTTAAAAAAATATATATTTGAAAATACGATATAGGCCTAATTTAATATCTTGGTAAGTATTAAAATATGCAATCTTCCAATAAATAAAAATGACTTTAATTATTGCACAATTATTGTGCTGCAATATTGTTAAAAATTGTGTGAGTTTTAAAACATGTTCTATATATTTCTTGTCAGTAGTATTATCAGTCAAGAGATAAATTTTCTAAACGCTTATACAAGGTTAGAGAACAAGTGGAAAGGTAAATTTAGAGCTACTAGACTGGCTGTAGCTAATCTGTTACATGGCTGTTTAACAACAGTAACGACATACATGTTTCGTTACCACGCTAGTGGCGGCACAGATGACATAAGTGTAATGTAGTTTCACATATGAAACTCCACAAAAATATGTTGTTCCGAGGCTTGTGTAGGAAGTTGCGATCCGAGAGTCAAAATAAATTTACTTTATAAACAAATTATAAATAAAACAAATAAATTTAGAGTCAAATAAATTTACTTTAAAAATGTTATTATAATAATACGTTTACCCCCTTCCATATAACATAATAAATCCAATGGTTGGTATCTAGAAATGTTAAGTCAACAGCACTTATCCCATTAGCGCCTAACTTTTTAGGTGAAAAAATCACATTGGAAATTATTATTTTTTGGTTATATTTGCATTTTATTTCATATAAACAGTTTAATATGCCATAAAGCAATAGACGCTTCAATTTTGAATCCTAGAATAAGCCGAGAGGCAATTTATTAAATTTACTTTAAAATGTAATTATTCACCTACCGTATAAAAAATAAATATGGAATTTAGCGAGCTTGTAGTTTTAGGCCTTTGCGCACTTAATGCAAAACATTAGCCGTGAGGAATGGAAAGCTAATACATAGAATGATGTGAGTTGAACTGCTATTTTGTTATTTTTTTTTTATTACGTTTCAATCTTGCACTTCGTTTTATAATTTTATTTGGTTTGTTTATTAGTGCATCATCTTGTGATATAAATATATCAATAGGCAAAGGATGAGGAGGACCCACGTAAAATAAACGCTGTAGGGTAAGTTGGTACATTTTCGAACATGGTACAATTCTGAACGGACTAAGATTTTTATCCACTTTTGGGTTTCAAATGTTAGCCAATCTGCTTTTAATTATATAGTGCCCATACTGATTGTTTTGTTGACCTGTATCCGCGAGAATGATGTTTTGAGTTGTCTCATTCGGCCATAAAATATTATTTTCCAATCGAAGGTAAGAACTCCATGCTTGAAAAATGGCACGTTATAAAATTGCTTATAATTCCAAGTTGTTGAGGGCCAATTTTTAACTCATACCAACAAATAGCGTAGTCTTTAATACGTAAGTCATTGGCACAACAATGGTAATTTGTGAGCGGAATTTCAACAATATAGCAATTTACAAAAACTAGCTCGAGGTACAAAAACGAACACATTTTAGGTACAATTTCGAACAGTACTTTAACCCGCGATCGCTCGTTTAAGTCTTGCATGGAAAAGCTGTTTTGCTATCACAGCATTCTGCATGTTTATTATTATTAACTGTGCAAGTCAAATATAAAAGGATGGCATTCATACACCTTTCAACAGTGGTATTATTTCAACGAAGAGTTATGAACTACTGTACACTTCCTCTGCAATGTTATTACATCTCAGCAATTTGTGCAATACAGAATAGCATGCAGCTGTTAAGTATTTTTATTATTACTCTTGATGTTATGACAGACCGCCTGTATGGTCTAGTGGTTCCTGACTACGGACCCGCAAGTCTGGGTTCGATCCCCGGTATCTCCTCGGATTTTTCTGAGGTAGGGTGATCTGGAACGGGGTGCATTCAGCCTCCTGATACCAACCGAAGAGCTAATTCATAAAGAAGCAGCTGCTCCGGTTCACTAAGCCACCAATAAATGTCGTAGGAGTCGGCATGCTGACCACATGCCCCAATCCTGTCATCTGCCTATTCAAAACGTGACACTTCATTATTACGCTCATATTATTGATATATAATGATAATAAAAAATATTTGGAAGAAAGCAGTTCGTTCGTTGTAAATGCCACTGTTCGAAATAGTACCCACTGGTGTCTAGAATTGTACCTACTGCGGTGCATTTTCGAACGATATTGTGGAAATGAAAGATTGATTGCCATGACCAATTTTACAGCTGTTTGACTTTGATATTTTTGTGAAGGGTCAACTGCATTGCCAACTTTGTGAATACAATACAGTTGAACTTGTCTTATGTTTATTGTGTTTATAAAATAAGAATATTTGTTAAGTGTTCGAACATGTGCCACCTTAACCTGTGACAGGCGTGGATTATGACGGGTTACGTTAGCATTGCATTGAAATTACAACCATTATGCTTTAGGTGAAATAAAAAAAATTACATTAACATTTTCTGAGTTATATCTCCATTTTATTTCATATAAACAGTTATAACGTCATATAATTTACAATTCACCAATTCTGAATTCTAGGATAAGCTGAAAGTCAAGTTAGTTACTTTACTTTAAAAAGTTACTGTACAATAATATATAAACTGAGAGTCTAGAAACAGACCACTGGACGGTATTGGATTAATGTGGTATTGTTATTAAAATTCTGTAATTCATTTAGCCACCATTTTTATTTTTTTCATAGCAAGAGACCCAAAAGAACATAGCTGGTCATGCTAAACGTCAATGTACAATTCTATTTTACAGGTTGGTATTACAAATCCACTATGTCATTAAACCATTTTCCTTACGGGAAAAGTACAAATAAAAATAAATAAAATAATAAACGTATTACATAAAACAAGTGGAGAAAATTTCGTTACTGTATATCAGAAACGTTTTAGATAAATGGGAAAATAACAGGTAGTGATTAACATCCATACGATTTCCAGTACCAATGATAATACTCATTCAGAAGTAAGTAGCGAAAACAAGTTTATAATTTATTAAAGATTGTTGGGTTTAAAATAATCATCAAATATTCTACACGTTTGATAGCAATTATTATTCTATAAAAGTTACTCGTTAATAAGTACTGCATGCAAACAAACAATGAGAAGACTTCTATAAACTTCGTTCGTATTAATGCAAGAGGAACAAAACTCAAGTCCAGATTTCCCAAAATATTATCAGGAAACATACAAAGAAACATCTACTCTTATACAATTCAACGGCCCTAAATAGCGTGCTCACTTGCTCCCTCACTTCATGAGACATCGGGTATACTCGGCGATGTTCGTCTCTCGCAGTCTAAACTTTCACGAAGAGTACAAAATTAGGAAAACCGTTTCTTTATTATATAAGCCCTAAGTGAAATGAACACAATTAACAAATATTCTAACTATTTTTACTTACAATTTTCGTAGCTCTGAACCACAAACATTTATAATAAACTGCCAGTGTAAATCTCTTAAAAATCCTGGAGTCAATTAATAATGGCGGGTGAAGCCGCGGGCACGAACTATAATATACTGATAGTTTAACCCTGGAAGTATCGCGGACAATAAAAATCCAAACAAACTACTTCTTCCCTTGAAAAATTATACAATTTCTTAAAATTACACTGAATTTATCCAATTAAATTCACATCATAATCATCTGTCAACAAACAGTTGAGAAACAATACGTATTATGTGTTCACAGGTAGCTTTGGAACTGCATACTCGGATCTGAGATGGTTTTCCCAGGCGGCGCTTTCTAATCGTGGAATGTACTCTAAAGCCGGAATTTGAGCTGTTTCATTAATTATTAATGGTTTGGTTTATGAATGATTGCTTTAATAATTATTATACTCTTAATTTTTAATTTTTCAATTAATTATCGTGGTCGAAGCCGCGGGCACCTGCTAGTCTTTAATAAAACAAGGCAAAGAGTAAACTCATTCTCCTCTATAGTATAAGCCAATAAGTCTAACATATTCGGGGTATGACGCAGTTGACCTGCTTCTCCTAGATAAAGCTATAAACGAGCTGCACTAGGAATACCGAAATGTTTCGTGTCATGGAAAGCAAGAGGGTTATCTTACCTTGGAGATTTGCGATGCATTTGAGGTGTAATAGCTGAAACTGTAAACATCAATGGGCAAAAGTGTGATCAGGGCAGGCCGCGGTTTAGAGGACCGCCGACGTTTCCACTTTTCTTCTTCGTAAATAAATATTTTCTACCTATTACAAAAAAGATCATTATGATGATAGTATTAGTATTACTAATTATTATTTTATAATGTCATATTGTTATGCCTAACTTGTAGTTCTAATTAATGGTAAAACTTATGCTCAGGAATATGATATAGACAGACATGTATTTGAGGCCATAGGAAATTAATAGCGAACCTACATTTTGCAACGAGCCTGTATTGGCTTTTATTAAGATACGAGTAGCCTACTTTTATGAAATGAGCAAAGTGATTTCCATAATTTTCACAAGAGTAGGCTATGTTAATTACCACTATAGGCAAGTTTATTCGACCGTAATAATTGTATAAGTTTTGAGAATTTCCAATCATAAAAAAAAAGAAATTGGCTGTCCGAGAAATCAGCTGTTGGTAAGTTCACTTAATTGTTGCGAGAGATGCTAGCTGATGGCGTACGGTCAAATCGAAGCATGTTGACAGTTTTCTTTAAATGAACGGGATTTTTACAAGACTACTGTAGAGCTTGTTGTCTCAAAATATTCAAATCATCGGCCTCTCAAAATATCCGAGTTCCAGAGGAACCCTAAATTATCCCCGTTTGCTATCTGGTAGACGAGTCTCAAATTATAATTTGAATGACCCGGTCTACATTGGGAAAAATGGATAAAGCGTGAACTAGTTGCATGTTCTTTTTGAAATGGTACCTCAATGATGAGGTAGGCCTGCCGTATATTTTGTCATAAACATTATATAACAGAAGGTCAGGGGGTCAATAGACTCGATAACCAGTACCAAACGGATACTCCCGACTTTTTTTTTTTTAAATCGAAACCCATTGTAAATAAGGCTAGGTTTTCCTTTTTGGCTTGGGGTGTACTGTAGTCCATGATACGCTGTACTCTACGACACTAATGGAAATGCTGCTCTTCCCTCCGATAAGTATAGACCAACCTGTTGAGTACCAGTACCCTTTCGCGTAATTGAGATGTTTAACCCCATGAGTAATTAGGAAAGGAGGAACAAAATGTCAGTGTATTATGATAGGATAATGTTGACTAGTACAACAGACAATAAAAATCAAGGTTGGATGCATTCCAGCTTTCGGATATTATGAGACACGTTTACATACTTCTTACGGATATTTCGGAACTTTTTTGCCAAATTCATGTCCGGATATTTTGAAACCCATATAGGCCTATTTTGGGAGATAATCTTGTAGATTCTTGGCTTTGCGGGAGGCACCGCGTCATGGAATTAAAAACCGACGTTTCGGTCACAAAGAAAGTCACAATAAGATCAAACTGCGAAATAAGCAGCATGTATTCAAACTAAAATCAATTCTGTTTGTCTTCATTTTAATAGTATACTGAATTGAGCACGTTTCGTCTTTAGAATCTTGGCTCTCCGAGAGGCGCCGCGTCATGGAATTAAAAACCGACGTTTCGGTCACAAAGAAGATCACAATAAGAAGACCGAAACGTCTGTCTTTAATTCCATAACGCGACGCCTCCCGGAGAGCCAAGATTCTAAAGACGAAACATGCTCAATTTAATATAATACTAAAATTAACGAAAACAGAATTGATTTTATTTTGAATACAGACTGCTTATTCCGCAGTGTGATTTGCTGGTCTCAAGGTTTCAAGATCGTTCCATGTTCGTTAATATTCGATACCACACCTCTGTTATAATGAAAATCTGTTTCGAAACGGATATCATTATGATATCTTTCCATCACATGCAATAAGCGTATTATAGTACGGTCGAACAAAAACTCTCTAATGTTTTCATAGAGAAGAGAAATAATGAAATTCTCGCACCTAATATCACAGCAACAGCAAGAGATTTGCGCCTTGAAGGAATGAAGGGATGACATCTTATAATCTCAGTGCGAATAAAATTAGCTTGTGTCATCTAATTTCTGTAAGCCTGAGACTCGTTTGTGCTTATGTCGTGCTTATGTAATTATCATTCTGGAGTTTAAGCTTGCTTTTTAAAACATGAACTAGGATTTCAGCTCTTGTCTCTAACGAAGTTTAATTATCTAATATTACAGTGTAGATGGAGCTGGTTGGAGAGTATAAGAGCAGTATAGAGCTAAAGGACAAGGAGAAAACCCCCCGGTAATCAGAGTATACGTCATCACTTCCATGCTCGTTACCCAGCAACATCGATATTATTCACTTGCGTCATTACGTCTGGATCTATTTAAAAACCATTCCAGGGCTGTAAAGTATTGACGGTTATTATGAGCCAGTTCAGAAATCTAAAGGCAGCTTTATAGGTTTTTGCACGACTTAACTAATTAGTGGTACTTACGAATGTTGTTGCCGTGGATCGTAAGTTGACATTCCCACACGCAATGTTGTTGCTATGTGCGGTAAGAGTTTCCGTGCGGTAAGAATTTACTTACGGCACATCATAATACAAGCCTTAATGGACAAGGCCCCCCAGGACAAATATTCAGTTCCCATAACAACAAACACATGCGAATCACTTTCTGAAATAAATATCTATCTTCAAGAATGTATATACATAATATTTTCAGATAATATCACAATTAATATAATTAAATTGATATAAATAATCATCGTGCAAAAAAAGCATGCAATACTCGTGCCGTAAGGGCATAACGGATCTCGGAAAATTGAAAAAACTCGTTTTTTCAAACTCTTTCCTGTAAGGTTTTTTTTAACATAAAACCCAATGAGTTACTCTTTTTTAGAGAGAGAAGTGCGGTTTAGGAGACAATGGAGTACCAGCAATGATTCAAAAACGTCAGAGACATAAACCTTCGTCTCAGGGTTGTGCAGAAACCTACTCCCCTACCCCATATATATATATATATATTTATTAGACTGCTTTGCTTTTCATTGTAAATGTTTAAAGCTCTATGACTTTTCCCTTCTGCGTATTCTGCATTCATAACGCTCAGAATAAACTCGTAGTTTTAAAAGCTTGGAATTATCTTACCGTGTATATCTCGATCGGTAAGACCTGAGCCAAACAAACGGAGGCGCAGTAGGCTACGATGAAGTAATCTAGACCTGCCTGACCTTCACATCACGTGATGTTCCCTGCCAGTTCATACTGTACAGACCGTGTAAAAACATCTTAGTTAACCTCACAGCATTCAATAGTGAAGTGTGATACGTTAATAAGAGCAATGGAAGGCAAATGTAGTCATTCTAGCAAAAAAGGTTGGTGGTAGTAAAGTGATTAACAGTCAGAGTAGGGAAATAGTGTGGAATGTATATAGATTAGGGATATTATGAACCGCATAGTTTGGAATGAATAGTACAGTATACGCATTCTCTTCTGCCCTTACTCCATTGCTACCGGCGGACGATAAGCGTCCCAGTTATAAATTGGTACATCACGTACTCTAGGCCTACTCTTTGTTAAAAGTAAACTGGTCAGGTCTTCTAAAACCCTCGTGTATTTACTTGATCATACGGGAGTGCCAACTTGTTCACAAGGCTGCTTATACTTCTCATGGTTATAATGATGGATAATTTTTTTCTTTTTTCATGCAGTGAAACCTCTCTATAACGAATATCTAGGCCTATATAACGATAAACCTGCGCATAGCATTATTTTTCTTTGGTCACGGCGGATTTCCTATCTTAATAATGTTAAAAGTAATTCACTACAGTATAACGACGAAGCTGCTTTAGAAACATCCTTTTATAACAATATTTCGAGGTTGAATTATTACTGCAATCCAGTAGCTTAACCCTACGGATCCAATAACGATGTCATCCGCATATGCGCACGAGAAGACGTCATTACAAGATTGACAGTCCACGGGTTTCATCACCTAATGTGCAAAAACACACACTTCCATGAACCCAATGTCGACTGTGAATGCTTACTATGTGAGAAACAGTGGGATCGGTACCATGTCGAACTCTGTACAAAAAGAACAAAGACAATATGTGAATATGCAAACATGTAAACCATCACTGTAAACTATCTTCCAAGTATGGCTATTTGGCTGCAATTTATTAAATAATTTAACCCTACGGATGGTAATTGGTATCAGATTAATGTCCTTCCCAGTCACCAATATTATTTTGTGGGGCCTGATAACTGTTACATTTCTTAGAAATTCCAGAAAAGAAAGGTTCAGTGCGGGGTGGAAAAACAGGAGCACTGAGGCTAAAAACAAAAACATAAAGTGAGTTGGGTTACTACTTAAACATGCTCAGCAAGTGCACTTAAAAAACAACATAAGGACCAATTTCTAGTTTTGCCTTAGTTATGAGGTAAATTTTCTGTTTATTTCTTCCTTTTCCCTACTACCTACGAGTTTTAAATTTATGACATATGGCTAGGATCAAAGCGTGCTATGATCCGTGATGTTATACCTGTCCGAACAGTAATTTTTAATGTGTGGGTGTAAAGTATCTACGGTTACATTTCAACGGAATTCAGTAAACTGAGATATAAAATCGTCGTCTTTTTAGGTTTAGGTTTGTGATTAATCATTTTCCATTTCTTCGCATGTCCTTTCCATGAATATTATCCTATAGATTGCATAGTATTATGCATGTAGATGCGTCTTTATAATAGGCCTATGTGGTAAGTCACAACCCCTCAATATAACAATAACCCTCATACAACAATACAATCTTCTAGGGCCCACATATATCGTTATACGGAGGTCTGACTGTTTAATAATCCTGTAAAGAAACATTTCATAAAGGCTCAAGACAATAGTAGTCGCAAGAACAATGTGTTATGCACAAAGTTACAAGATATCGGCCTGTCAGCAAAATGTAACTAATTGATTTCTTTTTATTCTGTAGCCTTGCTGTTCCGCGTTTATCTTAATTTTCCGTTTTCTCTCTTTTATTTCGCTTTGTCTTACGTAGAGTTTAATTCGATGACTTGTTGCTTCGTCCAGAGGGAGTTCTGCCTTAGAGCATGCATGATTAATTAAATGAAGGAGCAACAAGTCTTCCTTTATTGTTGTTAGGGTCAGACCCGAACACCATAATAATTATGTTCCTCTAAGTGAATCAAAACTTACGGTAAAATATTTACTACTTTAATGAAGACAATTTTCTGCAACACATATACTAAAGCCTCCAGGTATTCATGCGTGAATGCCGAAATATTATTTCCAGGGTCACGATGTGAGGCAAGAACTTCAGTCTTTCTTACTTTGACTTCAATAAAACAATCTTAACTTACTTACTTACTTACTTACTTACTTACTTACTTACTTACTTACTTTTCAATGGCAATAGACAATTCCTAAGCAAGCTAAAGGAATATTATCTATTTTATGGAACCCGAATGTTCATTGCCGCGCTTACCTGAGTCCGCCATTACACCCTATTCTGTGCTAACTCAATCTAATCATCCCTCAAAATTCCTACCTCCCTTAAATTCGTTCTAAGATTGTCCTCCCACCTTCGTCTAGGTCTTCTACGTGGTCTTTTCCCTTCGGGTCTCCCAGTCAATACTTTTGAGATATGTCTTTCCTCTCCATGTGTGCAACATGTCCAGCCCATTTTATCCTTCGCGATTCAATTACCCTTACTATATCCGGTGAAGCGTACAGGTCCTGAAGCTCGTCGTTATGCAATTTTCTCCAGTCCCCATTTTCATCCCTCTTGGTCCCAAATATTTTTCTAAGCACCCTGTTTTCAAACACTCTCAGGCTATGTTATTCCTGATCAGTTAGCGGCCATGTCTCACATCCATATAATACAACCGGCAGGATAATAGTCTAATAAATCTTAATTTTTAGATTTCTGGACAGGAGACGAGGCGATAAGAGTTTCTGAACTTCATAAAAACAAGCCTTTCCTGATTTCAGTGTAGGCTTACACTTAACTTCTGCCTTAATCTTTACACATTCAATTTTTACTTTCCTAGCTTTACAGAAAATGCAGTTTTGCAGGTAATAAATATAAAATAAGTTGTAGATATGTGTTCACGAAACCACAGAATAATGTATCTCATAACCTTATATGTTTATCACAGGTATTGCCACGGGTGACTTTGTAATCGCCAATAACTTTATGGGCGATGTATATAGACTACTATTAATCCTTTCAGATCTGAATGTGTATATTAAAGTAAACAATCATAAAGTACAATCATCACTGGGCCCTAACCTTGGGATCGTCGAGGAATAGGCCTATTTCAGTAAAATATTTGGTATCCATGAATGAAAATCATAACAGGAGAATAAAAATCCTCGTATTTTAACTGAAAGCATCGCTCTATTAAACTTAAGTCTCAGCTTTAATAGGATTTTTCGAGGTGAAGAATTTACACGTCAGTAGCAGTGAATAGGTTAAAATATGTCAGTCATGAATCCATGGATGTTGTCTTTAAACAAAGCATGAACGCAACTATTATTTGCTAGTTATGAAACATTCTTCCGTAAAATATAATGCTGACTCGTGAATAAATGTAAGCATAATTAATTTTAGCCTATTTACAGACTAAATCTTGACAGAACCATTCAATCATTGGCCTTTAGTTCCCAGTCATGCGTATTGGAAAGTTCTGCTTCTCGAAAGGTATAAATCATGTAAAAACATATTATGTTTTCATACATTATATTGAGATCATATCTTTATCATAGGTAGTGCCACGAGTGACTTAGGAATATATCTAGAGGCGTTTCAAGTCACTAATTGCATTTATAATAATTGCTTTTTAACGAATTATATGTAAAGTATTAGAGGCCATGTAGGCCCAGGGGTGAGGCTCCCAGATTCTTAGACAATCGGCACGTGAAGGTGGTCAGCCTTACGCACCGGTCGCCTTTACCCCCAGGATTGCTCCTGGTACTCATTTCTGTTAGAGGCTGAGTCGACCCCAGGGCCATAGTGCCACCAGAAGGATTAGGCCAATTGAAAAACTCTGACCTCATCGGGGATCGAACCCGCGACCTTCCGGTTTGTAGCGCAGCGCCAACGAATTAGGCCTATATGTAGGCCTAATAAATAATCAATAAAGTGTACCATATTGAAAATGAATTGCTTGAAAGCATTATAGATTGGGGCCATGCTAAAGGCATCCATAAACATATAGGTTACAATGTGGCTGTTTTCTCTGAACAAAACACGATCAGTTAATAAATATAAATTTATTCAAGCAGTGTTTGCTGAATTTTAATAATGAAAGGTATCTTGCGTAAAAACATAATTATATGAATGTTATAGTTCCTTGCGATCCATACTGGTAAGTACTATTTCTTGAAAGATATTACACAAGTAGGAAGATATGTAGGGTTACAACTTACAAGTAACCTTTTCGCCCTGCCTGGACGAGTCTATTATCGAATGGGAGCGGAAGTATAGTTTGTCTCTATGATCTACCTCTCAGCGCGTTTGACTAGTTACATTCATGCTGTTAAAATTATGTTTTTATATTTTTATAAAGTTTACAGGAGGTGATTACAATACTGTAATTAAGTGCAAACGTTGTTGAATTACAGTATGGAATACATTTCCTGTAAAATATTATAATGTTGATTTCTGATCAGATGCAAGTGAGATATTCACTACATTTTCACAATAATGGCGATGTATGCGTAAGTCCCTGCTTAGAGAGTCTCTGTCCTGATTAGAATATAAAGAAAAGAGGACCTGTCTTTATCACTTTCGTAGGTGATAAAGAAAATTCGATAAAGACTGAGCGAATCAAATCTGTGATTGGTTAATTTCTGACTCATTCTTGTTTTTGATTGGTCCAAGTCGTAAGAAAGACGTACGAGCTAAATAGTCATTGGAGAGACTGCCCCGGTACCGGTCAGACCTCTTTATAATGAGGTAATTACCGGTCAACTAGGTTTCCCCTAAAATGGCGAGAGATAGCAGTAGAAAGCATTTATGAAGTGGTAGGCAGGAACAAAAGGAACTTTATTCCTCGCATAGAGTTCGTGTTTGTCTCGCTATTTTAGAGGAAACCTTGTTGACCGGTAACGAGGCCTGACCGGTACCGGGGCAATATCGCCTATTTATAAGAGGTGTTGGAGCTCGAGAATGAAAAATTATACGAAAACATAGGTTTTTATTATGATTAGATATGTTATCTAGATTTGACTCGAAGATTGACGACTGTACTAACCTACTTGACTACCACGTTACATGAAGAAAATGTATTTTTCGCGACTTTCTCGAAAACGGCTTTAGCGATATTGTTTAAAATTTCCTCACAATTCGCATAATATGAATAAGATATCATGATAAGTGGTATATTATACAAGCAGCCAGAGCTTTTACTTCGATCATTTTCCCTATGAATTATCTGAAGGGCTGTTACAAGCCACTCGTTTCATACATGAGGCAAAAGTTAAAAATCTAAGTTTAAATCTTGCACGATTTGAACGAGGCTGAAACAACTGAATGCACAGTACTGCAATACAGTCGTGCATATGGATTGAGGAAGTCATGTGAGTCTTTCACATAAGATTTTTTCGTATATGCCTCCTATAAACGCGTAGAGATGATTGGAGATGAATTGCGTATCAAGGAACGACTTTTTTTGCTTTACGGAGGATGCAGTAGGACGTAGGTCTTGTGGTATTGGATCCTGCGCATTTGATAAGCTGGGGTGAGCTGCTCTCCACCACCGCGATGTTCAGTGTCGTCTAATATTGTCTTCCCACATCGCCTCGTCTTTATTCTCCTATGCATTTTCCGTTATTTTCCTTTTATGTATTAGCCGCCGTGCTTCTCAATCTCCGACATTTTCATACCCTCTAAGCAGCGTTAATCTATGCAAAATAGGTCTAAGCTTACAGTTTGAGAATCTGAAAACAAAAATAGACCCATTTTTCGAAGGATTCTAAAATAATTTTTTAGACAGACTAAGGTAAAAGGAGCACTTTTAAATGTAGATGATATCAATATCATAGAATAACTAAGTTTACAACAACAACTTCATAAATATGTCATTGTTTTGAAAATTATGACAGTATTGTTTGAATGTGTTTTTTTTATATGTGTTATAATTTATTTTTTATTCGAACATGTAAGTTATAATTAGGGACCGGATCCTTAGGTTTTTACCTATTTTTTTGTCCTTGCTTCCAAAACAAAAAGCGCTCATACACTTTTTCGAATTAAGTCCGTAGGATTCACCCACATTAATTCTGTGGCACCTAAAAATACCTAAATAGGGTATAAAAACCTAAATATACCTAAACGGGATATAAAACCTAAAATACCTAATTTAGGCTACTTTTTATTTATTTTTGTCAGTTGAGAAATCGATATTTTGCGGAGAGACAATAATTTTTGTCGGGTTCAAATTAATACCACCAGCGTTTCGTTCAACCCATTATCGTCTAGGATGGACAGTATCAAGAGAGGAAGTGTAGAGTATCGGCGTATTCCTTTTAAAATATTCGTACGAACAACCATTGTTGCCGTGTATGAACAAGGGTATAGAATTCTGTGTTTTAAAGCGTTTGTTTGCCTTTAGTACTATCTTGTTATTCACACTGAGTGGTCACACTGTGTTTTAAGAAGACGTGTTAATAATGTATTGAATCCTATGTAGCACATTCAATTCATTAAACCAATTATTCTACCCGAAAACGATATTTTGGATAAAAAATAACCTAAAAAAAAAAAACTATTTCACCTAATGGAAAACCTAAAACAGTGTTTTTAAAAACCTAAAAATCCGGTCCCTAGTTATAATGCGCTTATTACATGATATCCATTAAGATACAGAACTTAATTACAACACTGTTGAGGTAGCGATTAATATCGAACACGGAACAAGCTTTGAAAGCAGTAATTCAAATGCACAATATAGTAGTAGTAGTAGAAGTGGTAGGCCTATTAGTAAGTGATCTATTTTCCTGGCAGAGTTAAGACCACAAGGCCTTCTCTTCCACTTAACAAGGTTATAAAAATATACAATGTTAGAAATACAATTAGCCATAAATCAACATACTATCCGTCGCCGTGGGTGAGTCGGTAGCGCGCCTGCCTTCCACTCCGGCGGCCCGGGTTCGATTCCCGGCCGGGTCGGTGATTTTTCAGTGATTTCAGTAGTGAAAAATCCCTTTCCCGGGTTCAGGACTGGGTGTTTGTCAGTAGGTTAAGATAATGCACATTGTGCGCGATTCCTTAATTATAAAACAGCATACTATATGAGTCTGTAACTTATTTAAAGTAAAATCAGTTCTCTTTGTGTTAAATTTTAATATTATACTAAATTGAGTTCATTTCGTGTATTTTAATGTGCTTTGAGGTTATAAAGCGAAGTTGCCTGCACGACGGCACCTGCCATATATCTCAAAAGACGAAAATTTACTAACAGCTGATCTCCAAAGGAAACCGATTCGTTTGATGAATTACATGATACTCTAAAAACTATGAAACATAGAAATTTAATTATGGTCGAACAGTCGTATGTAAATTGCTTATAATTATAAGACATTCGTGTCGTAATAAATTGCATAAAGAACTATTATGAATGCTGAAGTGTGATAAGGACCCAGATAACCAAAATTAGTGATATGGTTGTTTATTTTTATAAAGATTTTAACGTCTAATATACACTTACTGAGAAAATGAAATTCATTAATAACGAAACGTTGTATAAGTGAAAAAAATCCACGATCCTGGCATTTTAGGAAACTTGCAACATGTTCCTTAAATATAGATGTTGAAGTAAGCTATGGATAATGTGTAATTTTCGGTAGTTAGGGTATACTACTATCCGCATCAAACCACTTGATTCTGGCTGTTGAACTATCCTAGTTAGTGGTAGTGCGGTTTGCTTATACCCTGGGGATTGTGGGAGTTTATTTGAACACTGTTACCACCAATCCCTTGGTCTCTGGCACATCATGTAGGCCTATATAGTGAAGTTATCCACACTGAACACATCACTAACTGTTACATTTAAATAAAAAAAAAATACCGTTTCCAATATTCCACGCTATATCATATAATAGAAAATATTATCTTTTTCATAGTCATTCAATAGTTATTATATGTTTATGTGAGTCCTAGCAACTGTATTCAGTAACACCACGATGATACATACAGTATAAGTTTTTGCATAGCCTCTACTGTATATAATTTGCGTAGAGTGCGAAATAGATTTTCATAGTGGGTACAAAAAGGCTCAAGAACATTCATTCATGCTAACGGCAACAGAAATAAATGGTCTTAATGAAGTTGACTTGGATCGCACGTGTTCAATATTTATCTGTAGCTATTATCTTAAACATTGCTTTTGGTGAATGTTTGCTTCAGTTAATAAGGTCAAGCAAATAGCAAATTTAATCCATTGTGTATATTTTATGAACTGTTATAAGTTAGATTGTGTTGTTATAAGCATTGTTATAATTTATTATTACTCATTATTATTAATGGTTGCGCCAGTCCCCTACCTAACCCAGTCCTGAACCCGAGAAAGTGAAAAATCCATAACCCGGCCGGGATGATAGGCAGACGCACTACTGACTCAGCTATGGCAGGAGACTGGTAGTCTTTAGCAAGTAGTTAATAGTTTCAATTTTTCGGACACGCTCTTAATTCGTTGGCCGAAGTTACCTCCCTGCCCTTAACTGATGTTATGCTTACTGTTTCTGATTTTATAGCTGGGATTTTACACTCATTACAATTATATATAATTTAATGTAACTTATATAATTTTAGGTAGTACAGAAACTGTAGTGTGCATAGTATAAGAGCTTCGCGTTAATTTAACTAACAAATTGATCACTACGTCCATAAGGTTTCCGTGTTGGAAAGAGAGCCTGTTGATAGCCTGCTTGGTGGTGGGGTGGAAGAACTACTGCCATCAGTTGTATTCCTTTCAGCCAATCGCTGCTCACGGAAGTCTTCATTCGTCTGTGTGTGTGTGACAGTGACTCTCTCTTAGAGATGGGAATCTGTTACTTTTTTTGGAACAGTTACGTTACTGTTACAGTTACACGAAAGTAACTGTTATTTATAACCGTTACCTGTTACTTTTCTTGTATATTACGTAGTTAATCGTCAGATCACTTCCCACTTGTAGGGGAATGCCCTTTATCTCCCCCCCCCCACAACGGTTATGGACGTAGCCAAGGCTGGGGCTCTAGGGAGGGACCCCCGAAATAAAAAACAGTTGTAAAATTAAGCTTTCAATTAGGGATGATAATCGATAGTTAAAATATCGAGGTTAAAATCGGAGATAACCATCGATATGACGATAATATCGGCCTGAAAACATCGATGTATTTAGACAAAAAACATCGATGTATATTTAAAAAGGGCCATGGTATCAGAAAATTAGGCAAAATTCATAAATAAACAGAAGAATTTCCATGAAAGCAATCGATGTAAAAAATCAATGTTTTGGGAAATTAAGCTCCTGTAAATAAAATTATATCGTAGAACCAAGGTAGCCTATTAATCTTCTTTTTGTTACAAAAACATCCATGTCGGGGAGAAACATCGATGTAGCAAAAACATCAGTTGTTTTCCATCGATGTAAAAAACATCGATTATCGTCATGAAAATAAACTTTTTGGAATTTTCCTGTGGTTTACAGCCTAAAAGATATAAGTATACAAAATTTCTAGTTTCTAGCTCATGTGGAAGTGGGCAAGCATTCATGTCAGTGAGCGAGCCCTTTTTTCGGAGGTTTTTAGGGCTAAAAATATAAAAACTACTTTTTGGAATTTTCCTGTGGTTTACAGCCTAAAAGTTATATGTGTACCAAATTTAAAGTTTCTAGCTGTAATGTCAGTGAGCGAGCCCTTTTTCGGGGATTATAGTGCTAAAAATTAAAAAAAATACTTTTTTTGGAATTTTCCTATAGTTTACAGCCTAAAAGCAATGTGTGTACCAAATTTAAAGTTTCTAGCTCATCTGGAAGTGGGCAAACAGTAATGTCAGTGAGCGAGCCCTTTTTCGGGGGTTATAGGGCTAAACATTTTTAAAAATTACTTTTTTTTTGGAATTTTCCTATGGTTTACAGCCTAAAAGCTACATGTGTACCAAATTTCAATTTTCTAGCTCTTCTGAAAGTGGGCAAACAGTAATGTCAGTGAGCGAGCCCTTTTTCGGGAGTTTTTAGAGCTAAAAATTAAAAAAAACACTTTTTGGAATTTTCCTGTGGTTTACAGCCTAATAGCTATATGTGTACCAAATTTCAAGTTTCTAGCTCATCTCGAAGTGAGCGAGCCCTTTTTCGGAGGTTTTTAGGGCTAAAAATAAAAAAAAAATACTTTTTGGAATTCGCCTGTGGTTTAGAGCCTAAAAGCTATATGTGTACCAAATTGAAAGTTTCTAGCTCATCTGGATGTGGGCAAACGTTAATGTGAGTGAGAGAGCCCTTACTCGGGGGTTTTTGGGCTAGAAATTAAAAAAAAAACGTTTTGGAATTTTCCTGTGGTTTACAGCCTAAAAGCTATATGTGTACCAAATTTCAAGTTTCTAGCTCATCTGGAAGTGGGCAAACATTAATATCAGTGAGTCAGTCAGTCAGCCGTGTAGCTTTATATTATAGGGATTTTATTATTAGTAGTAAAATTATCAATATTATTTCGAATAATTTACTACAGTTATTGAATTCACATTTCATGCTATATACCCACATTCTAAGTTTAAATTGTCCAGTAAAGGCAATATCGTATTTTGATAAATTTTTAAGTGGTATGTAAAGCAAGAAATATATATGAGATCAGACAGCATGAATTCTATGCATGAACTCTTGACGCCCATTAATAATTAAAAAAATAACTTTTTTAATTTTTTTTATTTTTTTTATTCTTATTTTTATGTAATTTTTATTTTTTAATATTTTTATTTTTTAATATTTTTATTTTTTGTTTTTTATTATTTTTATTTTTTATTTTTTTAATTATTTTTGTTTTAATTAAGAAAATAACTTTTTAATTTTTTTATTCTTTATTTATTTTTTATTCTTTTTTTTTGAAATTTTAATTTTTTAATATTTTTATTTTTTAATATTTTTATTTTTATTTTTTGTTTTTTTATTATTTTAATTTTTTATTATTTTTTATTTTTTAATTATTTTTGTTTTTCAAATATTGGAAGTAACAGATGTAACGGAACGAGGCGAAAGTCACGGATAAAACACTTGTAACAGAAATATTAGAATTAACTGTAACAGGTCAGAGTAACTGGAGCAGGTGGAAATAACAGTAACGGGTCCAAATAACTGGAGCAGGTGGAAATAACAGTAACGGGTCCAAATAACTGGAGCAGGCGAGAGTATCAGTAACAGGTCAGAGTAACTGGAGCAGGTGGAAATAACAGTAACGGGTCCAAATAACTGGAGCAGGCGAGAGTATCAGTAACAGGTCAGATTAACTGGAGCAGGTGGAAATAACAGTAACGGGTCCGTGTAACTGGAGCAGGTGAAAATAATGTAACGGGTGTAACTCTCGACACGTTACTTTGTTCCAGACCAGTTACATTCGCTCGACACCGACAAATTTCTCAACGCAACTAATAATAACAATAATAATAAGTAAATAAATAAAATAAAAATAAAAATAAAAATAAAAATAAAAGTATTAAAAAAAACCCTGAGAAAAAGGAGAGCTGCTGAGAAATTTGGAGAAACTATACAGAATTCTTATATATTTATATATATTTACACGCTAGCGGCCGTAATTTTGAAGATATTTGAACCAAATTTTATTATGTTATTTCTAGGCCCAATAGTTAATGAGCAAAATTAGCCCAAGGGGGGGTCGTGGGAGGGGGTTAAATTTTGAAAAAATTATATCTCGGCCCCTATGAAGTATAGAGAGAAACTTTGTTGGAATAAATTAGAGTACTCCCTATGGAGTTCACAGTGACAGTAACGATTCGGGGGTTTTAGGGGTACGAGTAGGGGTGGGGGATGGAAATTCGAAATTTTTGAAACCACGTCTTGTGGGGTATCGTTGAAAAGCTCTTGATGAGTACTCTACAAATCAATACCTAGTTTCTCGATAGCTCTCATATAAGGCAAGATTTGAATGTTTTAAACAAGTGCTCTTTCCTCTTTTTTGCAGTTATTATTGCGGGTTTATCATGCCAAGGCTAAAGAAGAAGAGAACTGCGCAGTGACAATAAATTAAACCAAAAGTACTTCGAAATCTACCTCAGCCTGTAGGCCTGCCTAAAGGGATTTTATTTCACTTCACACAAATGCAATTAATAGGAAATGATCAATCTCCGCCATTTCATGCAGATGTCTAAACTTAAATAGATGAATTTTCGCTTCTCATTGCAATGATTGCTCGATGGCGTAGTGGGTAAGATGAAGGTTGAATAGTAGGAAAGGGTAAAGAAGTGGTGAAGGGGGGGAGTCAGAATTTCCAATACTGCTAGTTGTTCCACCATTCACATCTAGATGTCTGGAGTGGGAAGAGCTAAAGGGACGACCTGATTTTCCCTCGTTTTTTAATAAAAAAAATCCCGGGGGAGGACCCCCATTTTTTGGATTTCCAAATAATAGCAAACTTTCGTCTGTGTCGGTCCCTCCTTTCAGTATTTTCTGGTTCCGCCTTTGGTTGAGACGAAAATAAGCTATCCTAGGAGGAGCTTTGGTAACCGTTACTTTTGATTTTTTGTAACAGGTCGTTA
Source organism: Ectobius pallidus (assembly GCA_964059195.1). Classification (NCBI taxonomy): domain Eukaryota; kingdom Metazoa; phylum Arthropoda; class Insecta; order Blattodea; family Ectobiidae; genus Ectobius; species Ectobius pallidus. Next base: position 108,009,525 of record CAXKWD010000003.1, on the reverse strand, counting down.
CCGTTACATACATGTAACAGTTACAAAGTAACAGTTACAAGAAATATTCCCCATCTCTACTCTCTCTGTAGTGATTAGCGAAGTTACCAAGTTGGACGTGAATCATGAGTCTGTTACCGCGTGATGTGTTTTGTGTCGTAGTCTAAATATTGTTAACATTAATTCGGGTTCTTAACATATTTGTGATTAAATTTGCGTGTTTTATGTATCAAATGATTATATGAAATTACTGTATTTAGTGTACTGTAAATGGTGAATAATTCTAACGTGATGTTCAGTGGGACAGACCAACGTTTGAACAGAGCAGATCAAACGGCATTTATACAAGTAAGTTTGTACAGGTTGACTTTTTTTGTGGAAATATTGTGATATTAGCTCGTATTCTGGAAGCGAGTTTAGCACATTTCAGGGTGAATTTCCAAGTTACCTAAGCGGATAATCTCAATCTAACATTTATAACCTAAATGGTTTTCTTTTGTAGTTTCGTAAGCAGACGTCCAGGATATTCACCGGTATACAGTATAAACGTTAAAGAAATCGTTAGATTGATCTAGATCAAAGCGGTCGAAAGTAGAAGAGGGTGCATTACTTTACAATCTACATAAAGGAAGTTACTCCTCTGGGTCGCGAGCGACCCCTGGGGATCCCGTAAGGGGATATTAACAGCGGATTTGTTACCGGGGTGCGCCAGTCCCCTACCTACTTAAACCTAAGGACACATACACACACCCAGTCCTGAACCCGGGAAAGAAATTTTTCACTACTGAAAAATCCCCAACCCGGCCGGGAATCGAACCCGGGCCGCCGGAGTGGAAGGCAGGAGCGCTACCGACTCACCCACGGCGGCGGACACAATCTACATACATATGACTATATATTCAAATATAATATATCGTATGCGTATATCTGAACATCATTCTAACATCGTCAAATTTACCTGGGCTAAAACGCCAACAAATTATTATAGTTTGAAGATCATAGTAACTCCTCTCTTCCTCCAAATTTATACCACCCTCAGTCCTTTGTCTAGATGGACAAAAGGCGCGTCCAGTTTGAATATCGGTGATTAATGATGAGCAGATAAAAGCAGACAATCTTTCACAAGAGAAAAAATAACCTAAAGCACACACTTTGTCACAAAAGCCTACATTTTACACTTTTGTTCAATTTGCACATTGATACTTTGTTTCGAATATTTTAAACCCTTAATTTATAAACTTTATATAACTTCTTCATAAATATTGTGGCAAAAGAGAGATTTATGCTGCGCACCAGTCAAGCTCCGCCGTTTTGTTAGGTTAGAAACGTTTATGTTAGTTTAGGAGCAACATACTGAATAGCACGAGGTTTATTATGTCTCACATTGAATTTCTTCTGTGACGAAACCCTAAACCCCACCTTCCGAGGCGGGCTCCATCAGAGAGGAGCCTAGTGTGCAGCATAAAACTATTTCTTCCCAAAAGCTGATCAAGTTTCAAATCCTGTTTCTCCATCACATGGTTATACACACCACTCGTCCTCTTCGACCACCGGAATGATTCTCGTGTAATTTCTTGAGCAACCAATTCTTCTTAGCGTATAAACTATATACTCCACCAAAAGGGTATATCGCGTACTCTATTTTATGTTATGTAGATTTCCGCTTCTTCACGATTTAAAAAAAAATATATTTCGTACATTTTTAGAAACAAACAGTTTACATAACTTGTGTATATTCTTGTAGGTTGTAAAGGACATTACAATCTCAAATTACACAGCGTGCAGTCAACTACCTATTACCTCCTTTCAAAGTGTCTTGGAATGGAAAATTTATGGTTTAAAACGCTGCGTAACAAAAATGAGTCGCTTCAGGTCAAACAAAAATTAAAACATAACATATTTTTCTCTGTGAAGTGCCAGATGACCAAGACAACGTATTAATAGTGATGATGATTATGTTGCTGTGCTAAAGTAAAGTCTAATAATAATACTGTTCATAACCTAACCTAATCCAACCTGACCTGACCTAACCGCTACTAAAGTAGAGTCTACCTGCCACTACTTACCTTTAATGCAGAGGTGGATAAGAAATTATGTGGAAGAGGGTAAGTTGGTCATCCTGCTTTGCTCAGAAACATAATATGGCTGGCGTATTTTAAGCGTAATAAAAGAAGAATTGATTGAATTGGGTAAAAATACAGGATAAAGTTTTAAATATGTCTGGTTTAACCTCTTAATCAATTCCTTGAACGAAAGTAAGTACAGTGAGTCCCACGCAAGAGTTGGCCAATGACGCGGGTTTCTGCGTCGCGGCTGGCACAGCTCCAACTCCCGAGCGATCGGGTGAAATATCTACACAAATAATGCCGCGGTTGGTGTAATGATTCAGGTTCTCACATTTACAGTTAAAATTACAACAAAAAAATAATCACGTACCTCATCACAAGAGATGTTGGATATGTTCTCCACTTCCATAAGCACTGACACTTTTTTTAGGGAATTTTCTTTCACGCGCGTAAGTTCAGCTTCCGAGATAGAGTTAATTTCTCTTGTGATATTGTCTTTAAGTTCTTCTTGTGTATGGGAAATTGACCTATACACTTTATTTTTCAAGTTTCCCCATAAATAATATTTACATACTGTTAGAAGAACTTGATGACAATATCACATAGGCCTATCACAAGAGAAAGTAGCTCTGTCTCGGAAGCTGAACTTATTCGTGTGAAAGAAAATTTCCCCATAAATAATATTTACATACTGTTAGAAGAACTTGATGACAATATCACATAGGCCTATCACAAGAGAAAGTAGCTCTGTCTCGGAAGCTGAACTTATTCGTGTGAAAGAAAATTTCCTAAAAAGGTGCCAGTATTGTCTGGATGCAAGAGGAGAACATTTCCATCATCTCTTGTGATGAAGTACGTGGTTATTTTTATTGTAATTTTAACTGTAAATGTGATAACCTGAATCATTACAACGACCGCGGCATTATTTGGGTTGATATTTTACCCGATCGCTCGGGAGTTGGAGCTGTGCCAGCCGCGACGCAGAAACCCGCGTCATTGGCCAACTCTTGTGTGGGACTCAATGTACATTTAATCAAGTGTTCAGTTCCAGGGAGCGAAATTGCTTTGATGAGAATTTTGGTGCTCTACCCGTATTCATTTTACTTGTTTTACGAATCCCTGCACATTACACCCGTAATAGGTTTCAAAGGTGGTTTAGAAACTTTAAAAAATTATTTTGTACAATATTAATTGAAACGTTTTACATGTTAGTTTAGTAATAATCAGATATTATTTTTTTAAAATAGTGATTGACAAAAGTCGCTACATTTTCCCACTTTTTCGTCGCATTGTCTCTTCGAAGGTTCTAATATAGCTACGCATAGCGGAATTCCGCTACAGTTGGCAACACTATAAAATAATAATAATAATAATAATAATAATAATAATAATAATAATTAATAATAATAAATAATAATTAATAATAGTAATAACAAGTTGACACTCTGCTGAAGATGCAAGGACACAACCTGCGAAAGAGCCGTCCAGAAGTTTTTCCGGGTAAATACAGCGCGTTTAAAAAATATTTTTAATTCAGTAATAATAATAATGAGCTGTTCTGTATTTTTGGGTTTGCATTTCTTCTTTCAGAGCAGAATTTGTATGGGTAGCCTATAGCCTATATGCAACCAAGTAAAGCTCTAAGTTTAAAATAAAATTTTAAAAAATAATAGAATAGCTATGTAATGCTTGATAGATATTTGCAAATGCATTCATGAACCACAGATTGTCTCTGTTGGATTATAGGAGAGAAATCCCCCTGACACTGGGATTTGAACCAAGGACCTTTGGGTATCCGTGCCAATGTTATACCAACTGAACTCTGGCCCATGTAAGTCTGCCACTGTCTCTTACAGATTTTTGTTTATGTATCTAAAATCTCAAGAGTTAAATTGGTCGAATGCAACTTACATATAATGGCAATTAAAATACTCGTATGAAAATTACAAAACTAGCTTTGCTCTTTTAATCAACATACTCGTATCTTAATAAATGCCATTATATACTCGTTGCATAATAGGTAATTATATACCTTTAATTTGTTTTGAACACCCTAGATAATATAATTACGGTCACTTAATGAGACATTAATAATAATACGTCATATGTCGTTATTGCATTCGTGATCATGAACTCTCTCTCTGGCAGTTGTTTATCTCCTGTTTTCTTTCCTGCTAGTGAGTGAACCTCTCTTTCTCCGATCGACACACACACGGAGGGAAAGAGAGGGACAGAGCAAGCTCCAGCCAGCCCTGGTTGCGCAACCAACCAATGAACCAACCCCATGCCTCTATCCCTCTCTCGCTCTCACTCCACCTGCTGCCAGCCTGCTCCTGCCTGGCCGTCGTCCTGGATGGATGGGGACCCTACTCAGTGCATCTGAAGAGGGCTGAGGGAGAGAAACCCGGGTTCTAAACCCCTCCGTCAACGCTTCTGATTTTTACTCCAAGATAGCCCCCGCAACTGTCAGTGTTTTCCTCGACCAAGAATTTACTTTTCCCCCTTAAAATTCATCAAGCCTTTTATTGATATCAACGACACAACACACGAGTTTATTAAAAATTCATCACTACGAACTTGTACAACATTTCACATTTCTAAAATGGTAATCTTTTGTTTGCTTAGTAGTGTCTGTGGCAAATATTTTTACACTGAGAGAATGAAAGATGACAGATAAAACCACTGATTTTAACAACTATGCTATAAACAGGAACGACATTAGTAAATATGGATATCTCGAAATGCGTCCATGATTCAAACAGATTTTCTGTGTGTGAGAAAGTGATACGATGAAGCAGTTAGACCTGCATAATGAATACGGTTTTCATATAATCTCATTGTGACATACTAAAACAAAAACGTGCAATTACGACCGTGACACATTCAGTTTGTATTATTTCTAGGGTTACCTAGAGAAGAATAATATAATAAATCAATTGAGGTCGTACGAAGGTTAGTACAACGGGTTTTTCCCTTCTGAATAAATCGATAAAGTAATTTGAAAGTACTTGCAGTTCTACGAAAGCTATAAAACAGATCATAGTGGCTGTGAGGAGGGAAGTGAAAAACAAGGGAGTGCTTAAAACCTGTTGCAGCGGTGAACATCAAAACGCAATTTCATTCATCTTTCTTTCGTTGGTGAGTGTGAGTGCGAAGAATAATGGGATTTTGCTTGGTCTCTAAGCTTAGATAGTGGCAATTTGCCAGCCAACACGAGTATAACACGCTTTTACAGAGTACAGAGGGGTAGAAAGAGACACGGTCTTGTCAGAACTTGTCCACTTGATCGATTCAACTCTACTAGCAAGTGTAGACGGACTGACTGGGGAGAATCTACAGGTGGCCGGACCCTCATGTTCGTCCCTACAGCAACATCAAACCCAGTGTGGCGTAAATGATGATAGGAATCACGTGACTTCACATCTTTGCAGGCCAATTTCCATTCGTTCTGCATAGGTTGTCCGCATCTTTGTTTCATCTTTGCATAATTCAAGGTAAATATATTTTCTCTTTGAATGTTTCATGTTCCACACTATAGGATTTGATAGAATAATCTATTAGCTGAACAAAAACACACGAAAATCAATAATTCTAATGTGATCTTCAGTGGGGCAAACCAATGTCTGAACAGAGCAGATCAAATGATATTTACACAAGTAAGTTTGTACAAGTTGACTATTTAAGGAAATATTGTGATATTAGCTCGTAATCTGGAAGCGAGTGTAGCACATATCAGGGTGAATTTCCAAATTATCTAAGCGGATAATCTCAATATAACATTTATAATCTAAATGGTTTACTTGTGTAATTTCGTAAGCAGACGTCTAAGATATTCACCGGTATACAGTACAAACGTAAAAGTAATCGCTAGGGTGATCTAGATCAAAGTGGTCGAAAGTCGAAGAGTCATTACAATCTACATAAATAAGGCTGTATAATCAAATATACTTAATTTAATCATTCAGAATATCATATGCGTATACCTGAACATCATTGTAACATAATTAAATTTAAATGGGTAAAATACCAACAAATTAATTTAGTTTGATGATCATTAGAAACTGCTTTCTTCCTAGAGATTTATACCACCTTCAGTCCTTCGTCTAGACGGACTAAAGACGTCCAGTTTGAATATCGATGATCACTGATGAGCAGATAAAGACAGTGAATAAAATAGTCTCCATTTTTCGAAAGGGAAAAAATAACCTAAAGCACTTGCTCATAAAAACCTCAATTTTACACTTTTGTTCACATTGCTCATTGACACTTTGTAAAAGTTTGCAAAAAGACTAATTTATGTTAGATGCTTTTAAGGTTGTTACATTTTGATTACTTTTAAAATACCAAAGGTAAAAATGTACGGCCATCTTAAATAGGCTTTAAAGTAATGAGCTTTCCTCAACTCATACTGCTGAAGATCCTCCCTTTGCGAAAATTAAGCAGTCTGACTTCTGAACATAGGCGCCGACTTTAAAAAAAAAAATCTTTAAGGCGCAATATTTGGAATTTTAATAGTTATACATAGACCTTATATGATAAAAACTTAAATCTTTTGGGAGGCAGGAAGTATCTTGCCGCCCCAAATTCGGCGCCTGTGCTTCTGAGTTTATCCTTCTCGTGATGCAGTAATCCGCTTAAAAGAGCATTACGGAATGAATCCAACATATTAGAATTCAGATTGGGAGAGAATAGTACCATGATAGTTTAAGCTTCCACTTTCGGAAATCCTGAGTTTTTTCGTTATTTTTCATCTGAGATCTTATCTTCAGGGAAAACCTGTTAATATCAGTGAGATTTAGAATTAGTCCATCATTGGTAACATTTGAAAAAACCAGAGTAGCGTTTTTACTTCCTCTGCCTGTACCATAGGTACTATAGGTAGAGGAAGTATTGTGTTTGACCACCAAATTTGAAGATGAGTTTTTAACATAAATACAATTTTTGAGGTCTCCTGAAAAAAAATACTATTTTCACAAACATTTCTGTATGTGTGTGTGAACAGCCTAGCTCCAAAACGGAAAGTCATATGAAAAAAAAAGTATTTGGTTTAGAATTAGGATGTGACACGGATGTGACACGAAAATTGGCGACGACTTTGTTATTTTTAAGGGACTTTACATGAAGAAAATTTTGTTTTTCGCGATTTTCTCGAAAACTACTCTAACGATTTTGTTTAAATTTTGTACACGAGGTGCTTACACTAAGAGCTAAAACTTTTATTTGAAACATTTTTTCGAAAAAAGTTCCCTGAAGGATACTTACAAGCCACCCACTGTTTGTGGAAACTCAGTCAAGAAACTCGTTCTTGCCTGGTGAACATTAAAGCTTTGCATCATTACTGAATACGTGCTTTTTGCAATACGACCTCTAATTCTATATCAGAATGTAAAGTGAGAAAGATGTATTGACCATGCTTAGAGTAAAGAGAGTTACGTGAGTGAATTATGAGATTTTATTTCGGTTATATATCCTTCGGGGATGCGATACGGTAATAAGATTCTCTTCTTTTTACAACCAATTTACATGAAAAGAATATCATACTTATTGTATTGTATTAAGAGGCAACACTTTTATTTGGTCAGAGGAAGTTATGTGTTTCACATAAGATTGTTTCTAATGTAAATGCTTCCACAAAGTGCCTACGTTTTCACACTTACAAATTTGTCAACACGTTACGAAGTAATTGGCGAGTGCTATGAGTATAAATTGTTTGTATGTCCTATATTTCTTGTCTAAATGCTGATGATTTTGGCGATTGAGTCAGCATCAGCAAATAACCGCATTACAATTGCATTTGCAATTAATAATACTGATATAATCATCCTACTGAACAGGCAGAAGCCCGAGAAACCATTATTATAAAACAATTAAACTAAGATTCTTACATTTATAAAAGTAAATTTGACTTAAATTAAATGTGAAAAAATACAAATTCGACAAAATATTTAGCACAGATTTTTCAAGATACGGGATTTAAAAAAAGTTAAAGTGCTACTCATCGAAGTAGGCCTTTTGTGTTAACACTATCCTATGTAGAAATATATATATATATATATATATATATATATATGTTGTGTGATAATTAATCTATACGTTGGAGCTACTAAATGTTATATTTTTCAAATAATAATTTTCATGTTTTTGGTAGAACGTATTGACTTTGAAATGAGTGTTACCATTTTGCATGTCCTATTTCAACTTATTGATTTCAGATTTTTGAAATATAAATTGACTGAGCTGTTGTAATATAGCAATACATTTTTCTTGAAATGCTGGAGACGAATGAAAAAAGTTTACAAAAGACGTGACACTGCAATTTCAGTAAGGAGTATTACTACAACAAATTTTCTTCAATCTTATTTTCACTTGTTTTTCAAATACACCCGATTTTTTGGCAAACCTTCAGCATTTAATCCCAAGAACTGCACTTTGATACCACGAGGAAATGATTGTGATGCTCATCTTATGATAATTGTTGTTCATAATGTGCCAAACTTGAAAATTCTCCAAAGTGTAATGAGTGTAATTTTGTTTAAATTGACTGAAACATGCTCTTCTATTGGCTTTATTCTTTAGCAGCACTCTGAAAATGACATGTACGTTCCTGTATGGTCACAAGGTAGATGATACTAGAAAGATGATAGATATCGCGTAATCATGCATTTGAACTCAAAACAATTATTATTTGATTAAATGTGAAAAACATTCAAATTAGACAAAATGAAACCGTTTTCAGCCTCATTGTGACTTGTTTCTTATCGTCTGTATAGTCCCTACATATACACTAGATTGAATAAGGAACATCGGGTCCAATAAACTTTGAAATCTAACAGAGAAATATGCAGCGGTGTTCGACAAATGCACTTCATGAAAATACGTTTAAAAGCAAAAATCTTATTTTAAGATGTCACAGGTTTGAGTGAATTGAATACTTTGAAACTTGGTCAGTCTTGAATTTTATCAGTTCTTCATAAGGTCACATTTCAAGCTAAATAATTAGTGTAAAATCACAGTGTAATCTTACAATTGAGTAAGTAGCTATAAAAACAAGTAACTTTCTATCACATAGTGCCTTCGAAGTATTTTTTTTCTCAGTTAACTTCTATTTGTAGTCTTTAGACTGCACCAACAAATAAATGCTATATGGAAAGAGCTGGCTTGTAGTAACACTCATTACTGACATCATTTCTCTCAACACACAATTTTTTACAATGTTTTTCATTTTGACAGAAATCTATTTAAATTTAACGGCTGCTTGAATTTTTATAAAAAGCCCCATTCATATGGCAAACAGAAGCTAATTGAAATATGCAGAAAAACATACATTAAAAGCACAACACATAGGTAACACTCTCTACCATGAATAAAAATACGCACCATGGTTTTGACTTCTTGCCGTCCTCCCTCCTCCATGTCAGGTCAAAAATTGGTCGTAGGGAAAAAGATAAAACAATACTTCATCCCCTCTACATCACCCTCCTCTCCACCCCTTAATTCTTCTTTGGAGGTGCACTAGACCCGATAACATTCCTTACTGCCTTTTTTCACGGTTTACAGAGACAAATATTCAATTGAACTTCCTGGCTGGGATTTTCTTTTTCAATTCTGAAACACCTTCTAGGCAGTTTCATTTGGTTGTTGAGTTAACATTCATTCGCGAATGAAGATTCATTTTGGGCCTTTTCATGTCAAAAAGTCAAATGTTGGATGCAGAATATGAGGTGAGACAGTCACGCTCCTTACTTTTTCCCACTTTTTTTGACATAAACATGAACGTATACATGAATGTATACATAGAAGTCATTTATTGTGGCACAGAAACTCGCATGGGTTTGGGGCGAAATGTAAAAGAACAAATTGCTTGATATCTTAATTATAAGTATCTTTTTCAGGCTTGAGCCACCAAAACGGCAGTTTTGAATGACCCAAATACTGAATATGCATAGAAAGTTTCATATCTGTGGTATCTGAACTTTAGTGCTTTTGCATTTTACTCGAAATTTAAAAATTGACATAATAAATTATACTATTTAAATTGATTAGTTTTCTTGCCTTATCCAGCCCACGTTGAAAGTTTCAATCAGATATTAACATTCATTTCTTATTATAAATGATCCCTGTGTATTCTAAGAGAGCGTAGGATTCCATTCCTGTTACTGCCGTAAAACAATATAGTGAGTGCTGCGACATTAACCAGTGTTAATGTGTTATATTACGTATTATAGAAAAAAAACTATATAAAATACAAGGCATAATGTTTCTAGCACATCCTATCATTACAGAGAATATGGAAATATATACGATTCTCAGATCTAACACCGCTAATAATATAAACAATACAGCCATTCCACTGATACGGACCGGACATTTAGAAATAAGTTAGCTGTAGACATTATAAAAGAGTATATTATACTTCAAGATGAAATTTAAGATTTATTAATTTAATATGTATAAATTATTGATTTTTATTATACTTCAACATTTGTGCCTATTATATTATGGCTTTCACTGGTTGTTCTAATCAGGACCTCTCCTTGGACACCAGCAGTATTAGTGTATCTAATTCTGAAACGTTTATGTGAACTGTGAAGGGATTTCTCTTCCATCTTCCACCATATTAAAATCCAGTAATTGTTTATATGGTTGAAGAACTGAATACGTTTCTAAAATTTAATTCTTTCAGGAAATTCCAGGTGCAATATATGAATAACATGTCACGGATAGAACGAAATGCTTTCACCTATAGCTTCATGTAATCTCACACAGTGTAAATTCTGATAAACCAGTATGCAACTAATTAATGAAGCTAAAAATTGTGACATCAAAATTGTGCTTTTGTTAACGCTGCGAGCAATATTATGGATAAATTCACGTTTGTAAAGTATAAATTTGGTCTTTATAATATAAAGGTGTATTATAAAAGTATAAATAATATTAAAAAGTAGACTCAGGCAGTGAGAAACTCTTACAAGATAAGCAAGTGTACGAGGTTTTTATTTTTTGTTTGAAAAACTGTAAATTCATAATGTTCTAAAGGTCACATGTTTTTTTTATTACAAATTTATGGTTGATATTGTAAATTTGTTTAGTAATTTGTCGATTTTGATACTAGGCCTTTGTAAAATAATTCTTACTCCAAGAATAACAAATTAAAAAAAGAACACAGAGTACATACAACAAAAATATAACTATAGTTGTACAGTATTAATTTCTCAACCTCTACCAGATAAAGCTACAGAGGAAGTACTGGGTTGAAACCATAAATTCCGTGTAGAGTTTTCAGGTGATTAAGGACCCCTGGGTCCAAAAATACTATTTAGGCTATGGTAGCATTTCTATAAAATACATTATGACTAAAAATTTAAAATGACTATTCAACTCATACGCCGCGTGTTTTGATATTGACCAATAACGTTTAGCAATTCCTCAGATATAGACCAATCACGGCCGTTTATCTTGCAATATTCTTGTGGAATCGCGAGGATGGTGTTTTACCGTGATAAAACCGCCTGCTCGTTGCTGGAGATGCGAGTATCAGTGTGCAGTGATTAACAGTCAGATGCTGCCACTAAGCGGCACGAAAACAGATTATTTTATGTAACATAACTTGTTTAGAAATTAAAATAATAGAAATGAACATTAATTAAGAACACAATTTCGATTCGATGCAAGCCAGTTCGCGTGCTTTTATTCTGTTCTGCTGTTAGCTTACCTGAATGAAGTTAACTGTGTCTTATATGCTCATTTCGTAGCACTGATTACACCAAGGTAGCTCGAATCGATTCATGGATGGTTGAATCACAGCATGCCGTGATCTCACGACTTTTAGTTTTGTTTTTATACAACGAAGCACGAAAGTAATTTTTATTTATATAATCCATTAGGCCTACATTTTATTCATGGAATAGTCTTAATAAATCCAACTCGAGTTGACGAGTTGCATCAGATAAATTAGCTCCTGCTGCGCAGTAGCGAATCTATCGATAACTCGTCAACTCTCGAGGGATTACCTATGATAAGAACACATTTTTAAGGAAGTTAGCCCTCTGCCGGTGATATGACATTAAGCATGCTGGCGACTTTATATTATTGTTTCTGTGGCTTTTCAATAAGGTTTTGTTTCTCACATTTTCCCCTAATAGAAATCTATAGTCTGTAGTAACTGTTGTACTAATATTGAAACTTTTATTTGGCCTATACAGTTTTACGAAAAATACAGCTTTTGCATGAGGTTATAACTGTGTGAGTAGGCCCACTAAGGTCAACAATTAAGACCACTTATTCTTTATCAGAATGAGCTGCGATAAAATTAGAAAGTTCAAGCTTAGGATACGGAAACTTGTGTGTTACATATCAACATATTGCTCAAACATGCATAATTTGTCACTACGTATAGCAGCGTTTTCCAACAGCCGATATTATGACGTCAGGGCATGAGTTGTGTTTACCGGGCAGAATAGTTAGGGCAAACAGTAAGTGGCAAGTCGCGCCAATGAGGAACGAATAACCAATACTGCCTATGTATTCCTCCGCTTCGTACCAATGAACAGTGACTTAATCAAACTGTTTCTAGTCCACCGGGAAAGACAGCCCCATAAAGTGACGTCACATGGCATTCTGTTGGAGTTCATCTAATATAATATTTGAGCTGGTGTTTCCGTGCAGACCGTATTCAATTGTGAAATTAATTATTGAAAGTGGCCTTCCTCTGCTACCATAGCAACCTGAAACAAAGAACATTATTGAAATATTTTTTTTAAACATTACGCATGGAATTGTTCATTATTCTAGTTTTTTTAGCCCTGCTTAAATCATTTGTTTATAATTTTACAGCACCGAGAGATCTGAATTTTTGACATAGGTGGATGGTAGGGGGATCATGAATGTAGGCCTACATGGGAAAATATTGATCGATTTGGACGAAAAACAATATGGGTTTTCGTTTTGAGCCAGGTAACTCAAATCTGAGGCGCATTTTCTCGGGTTGCGCTTTCTAATCATGAAATGCACATAAAAGCTGGACTTTTAGCTTTGTAATATTATTAATTGTTTTGATCGTTTATGAAGGATTTACGTGTAAGTGTAAATAATACAATGTTTTAATTGGGAGGCTGTTAAATAAATTACTTAAAAATTTAACGATTGAATTAATAAATGCGGGAGAAGCCGCGGGCATCTGCTAGTATTCTAATACAACCGGATAGCCAATATCGGTTGTTGATATTTTTCATTTTTTGATATATAATCAACTTGAGCTTAACATTTCATGTAAACAGCTATACAAGAACAAAGAGTTAAAACTCTGTATAATCGCATTCCATATTGAAAATAGTGTTTGAAACTTTCTTTGTATGTAGGTCAATGTATGTCTGAATGTTTATTACCTTATAAGCAAAGAATGACTTATTGCTGTGAAAATAATTGATAGGCCTTCCGGTATTTAATATATTTGAACTAGATTTTACTTTTACTATGAGCTAATTGTGTTTTCAATATATTCTCCAAAGTGGGTTATGATGGGTCATGACAATTATTGTTAATTACAATTTCAGTAACCCGAATATTTAAGAGGATACACTATTTTTTTATTATTATTAATATCCTACATTATAAGACGCTTAGTTTTTGATGCACTATAATTATTTAGATCATTATTACGATTTCGGATCATCATCGGAAAATGTGTAGTTTTGAAAGGCGGACGGAATGGTCATAAATTACAGCTATTTTCCCTCTGACTCAGTTTTATTTAGAGCAGATACATCCAAATGATTAATACGGTATATCGAACAGTCAAGCGAAGAACGCTAAGCTAAAATTAGATATTTAAACTGAATAATTTCACCAACTACAGGGCAAAGCTAGCTAGTTTTGCTACAGTGAAAATATAATTGTTCTGATACAAGTGCATAGGTTAAAAATTTTATAAACTACAGGTGCACCATATTTCATTTAGTCATATAATGTATTGATTAATATTTCTTGAAAACAGTTTAAATTAAATTGGCTTATGCCCGCAGTTTAAATGCGACATTAGCCTATTATTTATCATAGGTAAACTAATGCCAAGTGACTTGGAAAACGTCGATTTATTCACGAAAGTTCCAAGGATTACACATATATAACGACTATTTAACGAATAATACAAAGAAATAATTAATTGAATTGATTGCTGGAAGAACATGGTATGTCTCTTTTCAGAACTTCACAGGAGATGCAGTTATTTAAGGAAATATGGACATGGCCGAGTGCATGAAATTGGCTACATACCACGTTATTCCACTCAAGGCTAGTAATCGTTCTTAATGAAACACTTCTGGTCAAATATCTCAGAACTTCTTTTTATCACCTACATCCTTCATCCACTTACTCCTTCAATTCCCTTTCGGTAAAAAATTGAGGTGAGAAAGTTGTATTGCCCATCACACTTAATTTTCTCTACCTAAGTATGGGCTACACAGATTTCTCACTTGAATAATCTGTCACATATAAATTTCTCTATCTTAAAGCATAAACTTTAAATATCTTACATAACTTTATCCTAAGCATGGGCGTTACAACTTTTCCACTTAAAATATCTGACACACTCACATAACCTTCTCTATCCTACGTTGGGCAATATAACTTTCTCACATCAAATATCTGTCACACATAACTTTCTCTCCCTAAGTATGGGCTATAAAACTTTCTCACATCAAATATCTGCCACACTCTCATAGTCATAACTTGCCCTATCCTAAGTATAGGGAATACAATTTTTTCCCTTGAAATATGTTACGCTCACACAACTTCCTCTATCCTAAAGTATGGGCAATACAATTTTCTCACTTGAAAAATCTGTCACACTCACCAATTTATCTTTCCAAAAGCATGAACTTTAAATATCTGTCACACTCATATCTTTTTCTATCCTAAACATGGGCATTGCAACTTTTCCATTTAAAATATGTCAACTTTCCCACATCAAATATCTGTTGCACTCAAATAACTTTCTCGGTCCTAAGCATGGGCTATACAATTTTGTCTTATCAAATATATTTGATGCCAGATATCTATCTACAGATAGTTATGTCACACTCATGTAACTTTCTCTATCCTAAACATGGGCATTACAGCACATCAAATATATGTCACATTCACATAACTTTTTCTAGCCTAATCATGGATTATACAACTTCCTCACATCAAATATTTGACACACTCACATAAAGTTCTCTATCCTAAGCATAAGCAATACTTCTTTATCACTTGAAATATCTGTCACACTCATATAACTTTCTCCTTCCCCTAAAGCATGAGCTACAAATGTCTGTTACACTTGCGTAACTTTCTACCTTAATTTCAAAGTTAGGCCAGACCTGCCAAATGAGTGGCCTTTACTATGCTATGCCCTAACAATTTCGCATCAGTGTTTACAGGCACTTACAAAATGTGAACTCATAACTTTATAAAATTTCAAAATGCAATTTAAAGATCTTGGAGGAAGGAGGTATGTATAAAAGTATGTTTGTAATTTTTTAATGCAAATATTTGCATATTTATTCATCTTTTATTTAAAATTTTCTATTGATAGGAGTAATATTCCTTACTAGGCGAAGAATAGAAAAAAAAAGACGTTAACAAAAAGCTGTTTCAATGTGGGAGGTTGTATGTATCAATAAGGGTTACAACATTATTTCACAAAATAGGAATTTATAGACTAGATTCATCACTCACAACTTAAAAGTCTGTTTTTCAAAAACAATGTCGATAAAACTCAAATTTTTATAAGAGGACACACACTCGAGTAATACTCACAAGTTCATGCAGATGGTAGGTTTCTGTAAAAGTCACTTCGAGACATTTTGAGCCACAGGACCACTATCATTTTCATTTTTTTTAACACAGACATCATGCAACCGCAATAGGCTATTTGAAATCATTTTGGTCCATCTCAGCCACTAAGAAGTTGCTTATTCCTACGTGAACGGGCTATCGCGTGCTTCCAATCCATGGGAATCATAGGCTTAACTGAATTCTTCTGACGTTCAATAAGAAGAAAATATGGCCAGAGATCATGAATTTCTGCCTAAATGCTCAACACTGGCCTGACGTTCTTCCTCCATGTTGGAGCCACAGTTCATGTTGTAACTGTCATTTACCGTTTCAAAGTAATCTCACGATGCACAGAAACGTCATACCTCACTGTTCCGCACTAGATTGCATTTTGTAGAAAGTGTAACATACCGCGTTTTTCAAACCATCTAAACAATCAAATGTACTAAATTGATTTATTTAAATAACATTTTAGATTGACATGGTAGGGACTACTATTAAAAGGCATTCATGTCATATAATCAATGTAGTTGTTTTCTGTGAACAAAACACGGCCAGTTAATAAACATCCATTTAGTTCTGTTTGCTGAAATTTAATGTTGAAGATATCTTACTTTAAACATAATTATTTCTATTATTGTTATAGTTCCTACTGTTAAGTATGCCTACTGTTCCTTGAAATATAATATTATCCAGGCACTTATCAATGGGTCGTTGGAGTTTTTAAATTGGCTAATGCTATGGCCCTGGGGTCGACTCAGCCTCTAACAGAAATGAGTACCAGGAGCAATCCTGGGGGTGAAGGCGTAAGACTGACAATCTTACCACCCTCGCGTCCCGAATGTCTCAAATCTGGGAGCCTCAACCTCCTGGAATCCTCTGGGCTTCCATGGGCTTTATAGGGAACACTATTTTTTTTACTTATCACTGGACGATTTGGACGAATGCAAATCGAAAGGAGGAGAATGATTGGCTTGTCTCTCTCTGAATTCATCTCCTACCTCTCAAAGGCATTTCCCTTCTCCCGCAGCGTATATTCGTGCAGTTGAAGTTGTGTGTTTATTATGTTTACAGGAGGTGATTACAATATGCCAACGTTGTTGAACTATGGAATACGTTTCCTGTAAAGTATTATGGTGCTGAACATGTGTAGGCGTAATATTCACTGTATTTGCAGAATAATTCTTAACGTACTGAGTCATTGGTGACATGCATAAGTCATAAGTCAGAATATAAAGAAAAGAGGATGTGTCTTGATCACTTTTATAGGAGGCGATAAAGCAAATTCGACAAATATTAAATGAATCATACATTTGATTGGCTGATTTCAGACTCATTCTTACATGTTATAGGTCCAAATCTAAAGAAAAAGACGTATGAGGTAAGTCTTTGTAACAGAATTTGGTTTCCTATAATGCATTCGTGAGAAATAGCAGGCTATCTAGGCTTGCTTCTGAGCCAGCTTATAAAACCCGTATATATCGACCAGCTTGTTTAGTGAATATAACAAAAATTAGGTTAATGGATTCTTGTGAACAATGTATCACGATATACGTTCATGAAGTTCGTAAAGCGTAAAAACGTGATGCTAAGTTACAATACTGCAAATGGCGTAATATCTGTTGCACGAACTGTAATGGAGTACATAAGTGATAAGTTCTACCATGTCTGATAGCATTGATAGCCTATTCTATAAGTCTGGTCCAAACCTTGACATTGCTGTATTAAGTCTGTGAATTCTTAATCTGATCACGGAGCAATTATTTCTGTTATTTTTTCAGGAATAAACTTTCGGTACTCAGAGGTAATATTATATTTGGAGTAACACCACGAAAAATGTAGAGCTACAAATTTTAAAACAATATACCATTTATGTTAATAACTTTTGGAAAAGATGACAAAGAAAGCATTGTTGGATATCAATAAAACAAATTGGTCAGTTTAGTTTAACTATTACCTATATACACAAAGTTGGAAAAGTAGTATTCTTAGATATAGTATTTTGAAAAACTAGTGAAAATATAAATTCATACACTGAAAATAATGTGCAATAATAAAGTTATATGTGAGGCAAGTAACATGTCGAAATATTCTGTAAGACACTTTAGTGTATAATAATGTGTTCCTTTAGAGTTTTGTAATTAACTTTTACACAACACACACCACTTAATGGAATGGAGAATATTTTTATTGAAGTCTTTATAATTCATTCTAAAAATGATACTCCGGTTTGTTGAAATTTGGTCCCGCAAGAGTTCTTCTGCATGTCTGGTAATCTGTAGACATGGGACTTTCGCTTTTACGCTTACTAAATTGCCATCGATCTGGACCGGAATCAAACACATGAGAGTGGGAAGAGAAAACCAGTGGTTAACAAACTGTTCCATACAATTAATTGGATAAAAACATGTTGCACTAAACTTTTCCCGCATTGTTTAGCCTTTCTGTGTTAAGATTTGTCTTTCAGGTGCAAGAAAGGTAATCGTGTACCTATCTAGAAATTGATATCAAATTCCCAGGTTTGAATAGATTTGGGAACTCGCACGTACTGAATTAGATCTGTAAAATTGGTGGAGCTATAGTATAATTTCTCCGAGAGGGCCTAAATTTTACCTATAGTCTCTTACGGGTGATGAAAATAACCCGAAAATAACCCCACCCAGGGAACGTATCCTGTCCACGAATCGAACCCTTGCCTTTGCGTGAGAAGAGCGAACACATCCCCTACGCCACAGTGCTGCATAAATACAAGGAACTGCAAATTTTAAAATAGATTTTTAGTCCTCAAAGGTGTAGCTAACGCTAGTAAGCATGGGCGCATATGAGAAGATATGTCAGAAGATAAAATCCCCATATTTTATTACAGATTACGATTGATTAAACTCTGAGTTTTAAACTGCGGTATTTTCTGTATTAGCTTTGGCGCATCAGTTTATATGCTGGAATTTATCACCATGATGAAACGTTGAATTGATCGTTGCTGTGCCCTCTAGTTATTTACCACGAAATGCAGTCAAAAATAACGCATGCAAACAGTACACAACGGCGAGACAATGGCGCTTTGTTCAAAATGTTGTCATAATAGTAATGCAGTATTTATTCATAACATTCATGGTGGGGTGAATGCAGCATAGACTGTCCTCGTGATTACTCAGAACTCTTTATTGACATTAGGCATATACAATTTAGCAATAGACAACGCTAAAATATACTAATATAAAAATTTAAATTCGACAGATTTCAGGTCGAGGTACTCATTTATGCAGTAAAATGGATTTAGGATAGCCATTTGTATAATATTGCCTTAAATATTTTAGAGTCTAAACATTTACAATCATTATGTAATTTGTTAAATAGTTTCAGGCTAATGGTGGAGAAACTGTTTTGGCATTTGGCTAGCCTACTGTAAGGAATATCTTACATAAACTGGTTCCTAGTATTATAATAATGGATGTTTTATCCATGAGCAGATAAACCAACATTTGAGTTTTGTACACATATAGCAAACATAAGAAAACATAAATTTATCACTGTCAGTAGGCCTATACCACTTTTCTTAAATCAAGGCTTATTATTTGTTAGTATTTAATCTGCAGGGATAGAAACCCTATTTCGCCACATAGGCATGTTAGGGTTGTAGTTTACAAAATTATATAAATAGTTATATCATTTCAAACATTAAGTAATCAATTATAGTTGATCGTGAATGTAAGTTATAAAAGTGATAAATTTTCTAAAACAGCAGATTTTGTTAAATAAGCTTAACTGGAGACATGAGTTGGAAAATGCTTTCTTACACTGAGGAGCATGCAATTCAAGACTAAACCTTCTCCTTTGGAATGGTAGACAGTCAAATAAGACGTGTTTCACAGTTTCTGTTAACAACTGACATCTGCAGACTAAATAAAACTTGCAATGTTCTTTTAAAGCAGTGACCGGCATGTTCCGTGCTCTGTGACGTCATACTACAGAGCAGCGACGCTCTTTGCTCGGCAATATCTCCGTACTGAGCGTGGAGGAAGGGTTCAACTGGCCAGTGGCGGAACGACGCCTATGCATTGACAGAGTGCGCTCCGATCTTCGTAGATAGAATGGGAATAGCACAATTACAATGCATTTGTACGGAAACAAAATAGTACAACTGTGATAAATCAATGTAACAGAACAGTTTTGTTTGTAATGAAATTTAACATAGGCCCTACTTACACTAATCTGAAATGCATCCAGGTGCTTAAGCGTCAGGTTATTTAAATGAGGCTCCGAAACTACTATAAACATACAAATACATAAAACATAAGAATACTTTAAGCAGTACTGCAAAACTTTGTCTACTCGGAAACTGAAAAATGTTGAAGTATACAAAATATACAAAATATACAAATTAAACTATACACCTTTGTGAGCACTATGCCAAGTATAGGCCTATTCAGACTTTTGATACACACCCTTACTTTGTGTCACTATCGTGCCCAAGCTCAAGGCATTGTCGAAATTTTTTCCCTCTTTTCTCGCGCACTAATTTTGCAATATTAGGAGACATAGTCTGGCTAACACACAAACGAGAACATTTTTCATGTTCTGATCAGATAGGCGGTTTCCATGTTGTGGTTTGCAGATCTTCATACAAGAAAAGAACTATTCACATACATACGTCGATACAAATATACTCAACATTCTAGCAGCAAATATATTATGTAGTTGCCTGGGGAAATCTTCTATAAAATATAGATAGATCCTTTTTGTTTTGAAAGCGGTCTTTCATTTTAATATTCTTTTGCAAATCAATGACTTCTAGTTGCAATGACGTTGGAACACTGTCAACATCCACAGAAAATGGTGTCGCAAATATGCAAACATCGGATTGGAGTTTTGCAAAATCTTGAAATCTGTAATAAAATATCCTGATCCAGTTCTTCTAATATTTGTACATAATTATTAATGTCTGTAATTGGATGACATACTGTAGACAACTTTGGAAAATGTGGCGTGTCTCCGAGGGTGACCTGATGTTTCCGTAAGTCTAGTATTAATCTGAATGCACTAAATTTACCATACATTTCACTGATTAACTGACCTCTGCACCCTTGCCATGGTTAATGCACGCAATTCAATGTACCATTACGGCTCACCTTAACCCCCCTACTGCTGCACTGAACGCCACTGCGCTAGTGCGTATTACCAGGAATGCAACTCAACTGCTCGCTCTCTCAAGCTCTTGCGAGATGATCGGCTCTTACGTCACAACTGCAGCATCTGCCGGACACTGTTTTAAAGGAATCTTATTTATTATTCTCAAAGCTTTCTCATGTTTCAATAACACTTTATTTATATGACAGCTGTTTCCCCATAGAATTAGACCACAATTGAACACAGATTGAAAAGATCCAAAATAAGCTGTTTTTACATGTGCCTGGTACCAAGCCAATAAGAGCTCTTAGCAAATAATTAACTCTTGATAATCTAATACAAATTGACTATATATGCGCTGCCCACGAAAGAGAACTATCAATTACTAATCCCAAAATTTGTAATTCACTTTTCACGATCTGACAGGAATTCAGAGTTTTTAAGCTACAAAAAATATTCTGGGATTTATGCTTATTTAAGAGTAGACTATTTGCATGAAACCACATAGGGCTCTTTCAATGGTATGTTCAGTTCTTAACTTTAAACTGTCATAATTTGAATGGACACTTACAAATGGACTGTCATCAGCAAATATGATAGTAGATGAATCTATAATATTAATTGGCAAATTATTTATTAATCAAGATGAAAAGAAGTAACCCAAGGACAAACCCGTGGGGTACCCCGGATATTACGACTGCTCTTTTAATACATTTTATATGGCATTTATGTTATTTACAGAGGTATAGAAATATATAAACTATTTACACATTTCCCTGCTGAAAATATAACAGAGTAACCTTACAGCAGGTTAGTGTTTTGGAACATATTGTGCCATTCAAGAGACAGCCTACTTATATTATACTTGTTCCAAAAAGTGTACGGAGCAAAAGTAAACAACCAAATGTGAAAGTGCAAAGCACAGTTCACAAGAGTTCGTTTTTTCGATTGTTTAGTTACATACAGTAAAGTAAATTAAACCTTTTTTAGATTAAGTGCCAAGGGTCCCGATTTCGATTCTCAATGTTTTGTATATATTTACAATCTGTATCTTCTCGCCGCTGGACAGACCTTTTTCTCGCACGTTTCTTTAGTGGTGACATAAGTTCCTAAGGCTCTGGCTAGCAATTTTATTCTATAATACAAATTATTAGAAGTTATGCCTATTACTTGTACTCACAATATGTGGTGTACTTCATCACACATTATGTAAGGGAAAAGCACAACGAATTATGTTATAAAATACGTCTTGTATTTAGCAGACTAACTTATAAAGTACAGAATATTGACCGTGATTAATCTGTATATATTAGAACTGGCATGTGCCCGCGGCTTCGCCCGCGATAATTATTTCAAAAATTAAAAATTAAGAGCATAATAGTTAAATCATTATATTTATTAACACCTAAATCACGTGGACTACATACCACGATTAGATAGCGTCACCTGGTAAAAGCGACCTCAGATTCGATTTCCTTGGCCCAGAATACCCCTGTACAGTGAGTTTCGTCCAAATCGAACAATGTTTGACCATATTTAGGCCTATCCCTCTTCCGTGTAGGTTGAAAATTTCATATGTCTACGGGCCTTGACATTCTAAACAAATGAATCGACCAGCGTGGGCTTACAACAATCTAGCGATCGCGATGCTTTTATTACCACGGTATGACAAAAATAGCCAAAGCCAACTGCAATTGATTTGACATTGAAATGTATTACTGAAATCTGATGCTTCGACAGCGCTAAAATCACGTTTTCTGCCAGTTTTTCACTCACAACTCGCGAACGAAAGCTAAAATTAAAAATCCGGCTTCGATGCGCATTCGCCCACCTTTCAGCCCATCTATGTTTAAAATTTCAGATCTCTGCGTTCAGTAGATTTCGCTGGGCATCGTGGACAGACAGACAAACACGTCCTTTTATTATTTTAAGATAGCATGTGCCCGCGATAATTATTTCAAAAATAAAAATTAAGAGCATAATAGTTAAATCATTATATTAACACCTAAATCATGTAGACTATATATCACGATTAGATAGCGTCACCTGGTAAAAGCGACCTCAGATTCGAGTCCCTTGGCCCAGAAAACCCCTGTATAGTGAGTTTCGTCCAAATCGAACAATGTTTGACCATATTTAGGCTAATATTGATTATCCCTATAATAATAATAATAATAATAATAATAATAATAATAATAATAATAATAATAATAATAATAATCATCATCTTCCTCTTCGGTGTAGGTTGAAAATTTCATATTATGTTTGCGTGCCTTCACATTAAAAACAAATGAATCGACCAGCGTGAGCTACAACATTCAAGAGATCGCGATGCTTTTATGTCGAAGGAATGACAAAAATAGCCAAAGCCTAGTGTAATTGATTTGTTTTATTGAAAACTCATGCTTCGAAAACGAAATAAATACACGTTTTCTGCCCGTTTTTCACTCATAACTCACGAACGAAAGCGAAAATTAAAATTCTGGCTTCGAGGTGCACATTCCGACCCTTTAGTCCATCTATGTTTAAAATTTCAGATCTCTGCGTTCAGTAGATTTCGCTGGGCATCGCGGACAGACAGACAGACAGAAAGACAGACACTTCCTTTTATTAATATAGATTAAAGATTAATAATGTACATTAGAGAAAACATGGAATCCTACAAATGTAGAAGCAATTCTCACGATCATAGAACCAGGTACAAACCTAGGCTGTCAAAGACAAATAGAAATATTTAGGTATATGGACTGATGTTATACAACAAACTGCCGAAAGATTTAAAAGAGCTGCACATAAATGTTTTTAAAATAAAATTAGAAACATGGTTGCTCAATAACCCATATTATAATGTCAATGCATTTGTTAATTGTGATCTTTTCCCTGTGGATTTTTAATATTTTATTTTTAATTATTTATTTAACTTTATAATTTACTCGACTCGACCTATTACACGTTTGGGTGTATAATGGCTAAAGAAAAATTTGAAATTAGTAAAAAGTTTGTAATTTGTATGCCACTTGTTTTTCTTCAGAATCAACAAATTTGCTAAGGCAACGATAAAAACAAAAGTAGCCTATATGTTGTAAAACATTTAGGCCTAAGCCTACGACATAAATAAGAAAGCAAGCAACTCACTTAACAGAACTTATGTTTTCAGAATTGTATAAGATATAAATAATTTTACGATGTGTGCGGAATGGAAGTAAACATGCGATTAACCAATGAAACGACAGGACGCAGTTAGTAATGGAAAGTCTGTTGTTTACTTTCGCTCCGTACACATCGTGGATCAAGTATAGTAATTTCGTGAACAGTAGACCTCACTCAAAAATCTAAGATCTGCTCTTCTTGTAATATTCAAAGATTTAGCTAATGTTGCCGTTCATTGTGAAGACATAATTGTTTACAGGGGAACCGTTTGCCTAGAATCGTTGAAAGAAGTTGAACATTACATGGAATGGAACCGTTAAAACGGCCACCATCTTTAAACTGAGTAAAAATAAAGAAATCCTTACACATACGTCGCTTTTAATGACTTGAAAATCGAACTACGCGTTTGTCGCATTGGTCGTAAACTATTTTAAAATTAAGTATAAGTTAAATGCTTACGTACTCCGTGGCTCGGTAGGTCTACAATTTGCACTATAAACCGAAAGGACGAGGGCTCTGTCTCCGGTGAAATTATTGGAATTTTTCATTGGGCTAATTCTAGAGTGATAGGGAAAAAGCGAATAAGTCAAAACTCCAAAGTTTTAGGAGAGACAAATAACGATTTATTTTCAGAGCGTTTTTACAATATTTAGATCCGTCCACCCAGATATTTTTACATAGTATAAGATACTGTGCAAAAATATATGGATAGACTGATCTAAATATTGTTAAAATGCTGTGGAAATAAATTGTTTTTTGTCATTCCTGAAACTTTGGAATTTTGACTTATTCGCTTTTTCCCTATCACTCTAGAATTGTTCTGGTGGCATAATTGACTCAGCCACTAACAAAAAATGATACTCTGAGCAAACAAGTGGATAAAGGCGGCTGACAACTTTACCATTTATGATTGTATCAAAATATTGGAGCATTAATTAAAAAAGTAAGAGCCTCCAAGGCCTGTAGTAGGGATCATTTTTTGATTGGTTAAATATATTGCCAAAGTAGTATTTCCATTTTAATTGTTTAATGTCCTTTCTCGACGGTTCATTTTAAACTAGTTACGAATTATTGGTTATAGTGGTTACTAAACAAAACGATACCATGATCGATGGTGTTAAGAACGTATGTTTCCTATCACTGTATACGCGTTAAAGGCTCACAGATTAGCATTTAAATGATAAACTAGCTTTTGTGTACTTTGATCGGATATGATGCTGAATGTATAAACACCAATAAAACGTGGATCATTTTAACACCAGAGCAATGTGCTTTTCATCATATCCATTGTTTTCCACTGCTCATCGTGTTTGACTAGATAGCATCTGTTTCTGTATATGTAACAGTCACTGGACAAGATTCATTAGCTTCCAAAATTGTACTGAACTCAGTAGCTTGTACTAGCTTAAATTTGTACAAAATTATATTAATAGACTCTTCACATTTTGGAAAAAGTGCGATAGTACATTGCAGATTTTGGTAGTAAAATACCAGATATTATTATGTCTTAACGTTTGGACATTGCTAATAGGCGTAACTGCAATAATGTGTATGTTCGTCGGGGGAAGCTTGTATGGAATTCTTTAAAAGGAGAGAATCCGTGCGAACTTTCACAAACCACTTTTTCCCATTAAAATGTAACTACGAAGTGACTATAGAACAAACTGATTCTTAACTAAATGCTATTAGCGGATATTTGACGTATGCTATGGTCTTACTTCGTGTTAGGTTAGTGCAACAAAGCGCTGACTTGTGTGTGTGTGTATATACACGAATATTAAACACATGTAAAACGTATATAATGTAAAAAAATCTGCATATTATATCCTGGTGTCTAGGTTACTAAACCAGAATGTAATCTGCTATGATTTTATTTCGACTATTCCACTCGTACGCCGCGTATTTGATATTTACCAATAACGTTTAGCAATTCCTCGGATATAAACCAATTATAATCGTTTATCTTATAAAGTGCTTGCTATTAATATGAGGATATTGTTTTATCGATAAAAACGCCTGCTCATTACTGGACACGTAAGCATCAGTGTGCAGTGAATAATACGCCATACGCTGCCATTAAACGGCACGGAAACAGATTATTTTATACAACATGTTTGGAAATTGAAATAATAGAAATGTACATTGATTAAAAACACAATTTCGGTTCGGTGCAAACCAGTTGGTGTGCTTTTATTCTGTTCTGCTGTTAGCTTATGTGAATGAAGTTAACTATATCTTATATGCACCATTGGTAGCACTGGTCAAACATGGTAACTCGAATCTATTCACGGATGGTTGATTCGTAGTGTGCCGTGATCTCGCTGCTGTTAGTTTTGTTTTTATACAACAAAGCACGAAAAGAATTATTATTTGTATAATCCGTTACATTATTATTCATGGAATAGTCTTAATAAATCCAACTCGAGTTGACAAATTTCATCAGATAAATTCTATCGATAAACTAGTCAACTCTCGTGGGATTTCCTATGATACGTATATAATATATTCGATAATCTACTATTACTCTTTACCTTTTGAAACGAAAATTGTAGTTTTCAGGTGGAACCACTAAAACGATTCTTGTGCTATAGCCAGACCAGAAGTTTATCTTTATTTAGGAAAGGAAGGACAACAAATCTGACAAATTGAGGCTCGGCCTATCCTTTAACACAGGCGCAATTTATTTGCTATTTACTGATCATCTGCATATGGATGAGGAAACGCTATATGGACAGAATATGTCATGGCATGACATGATATACTCATTGGTTCGCATTGCCGAGCCCCCATCAAGTATAGTTCTCAGCACCGGTCAAATACTAGGTCAGAGGCTCAATATTTCATGAAGAAGGCAAGAAGGGTTTGCTTACAGCCCTATAACATGTAATTTAATGTGCTTTCCCGTAAGAATTTAAAACGTATAAAGAGAAAAGACTAGGAAGCAATATTACCATTATCCTAGTAACAGCGAGAAGTCTGATAAGATGTCTCCCGCCATTCCCTCTTTTAGAAACAATCAAATTAACTCTCTGTGGTTGACATCCCATTTCATCTCAACCGAGCTTCTGAAGTTCGCTTCACGACACTTTGAAACTCACGTAGTCTGTTAGATTACTCTATCTTCCTGCAGAAAATTTGCATTTCAACTCAAAATTTTGAATTTTTCTACGCACAAGCTACAAAGTTTTTAAGTGGAATCTGTTCAATAGCGTTGCTGATTACGGATCCACAGATGTAGATTTAGTCCCCATATCTCAGATTTTTCTGAGACAGGGAGATCTGGAATGGGGTGCACTCAGTCTCGTGACACTAACCGAAGAGCTACTTAAAAAGAATTAATGGTGGTCACAGCCATCAATATCAGCCCTGGGTGTCTGCATGCTGACCACATTCCCCAATCTTCCACCTGTCACGGGTAGATAACGATACGGTCAGAAAATTGGTCCGGTCCTCAGAAGAATGCTGTTGTATTGTGTGTGTTTGTTGTATTTTGGTATATTGCAATTTTAAGTTCTTCACCATGCTGTTCGTGCGTGGCATTTAACTGGACTTGTGCCTTGTCAATCTTAAAAACGATAGGGAAGATTCCACAATTTGGATGGGCGATTATTGAAGCTGACATTTTAGTATAGTCCCTTAAATTCAGGAACTATAAAATAAGAGTACTGCCCACGTAGTTGTCATTTTACACATCAATATGTTTTTGTTTAATTTATGTATTTAAACTTAGTGGTTTTGAAAACTACAAAGTTTACGAATAGGATGGGACATGATATATTTAGTCTCTGTACATTTTTAGCTGTTAGCTTCAGTTTTTAGTAGGCTATTCTCAAGTTCAAATTATCTTACGTTATTCTAAAATGTTTCTTGGAGTAAAGATTAATTTGTTGCTTATTACTTTAAAACCCTGTTTTCTATTAGGCCTATACAAGGTGGAATTAGTATTACTATGCAGATTAAAGGTGGAAGTATATAGTATTTAAATAAATACAAATCCTATTTTGCGTTTTTCTTAATTCCATAGTTAAACAAATAATTAAATTTGTAGTCTCAGCAGAATTGTGACAGCGCACGACAGTGTAAAATCTGAACAATTTTATTACTACTACTATTATGCATAGACATACATTTAATGATTGCACAGGTATATTAAAGATGCGTGAATATTCTAAGTTCAATGTGAATATGCCTCTCGGATATCAACTCTTAACGTCGGCCTGGGCGGTCCTTTCTGTACTCAATATTGCGGGTTCAGTTCCGAACCAGGTTGATGGCATTTATGTGTGGATAAATGTGACAGGCCAATGTAATATGTAGATTTGTAGGTACGTTAAAGAACTCCTGCGGGACAAAATTCCGACACACCGGCGACGATCAAAGATCTAAGTTTCAGTACATTCCCGTCGTTAAATAATCATAAAACCAAACAATAAATTTAGAGGACTCCGATTATGGTTTGTTAAGTGATCATAAAACACACACAAATTTGTAAAGGATTTAATATTGCGTAACTCTTTTCCCTGAACAATTTTAGGTTTCCATCACTAGGTGAAAGACAGCTTTCTTGTCGTAGTTTGAGTTCGGTAACAATTTTTTATCCGAGATACGTAATGGCAGGAAATTCTAGATTCGCGGAGAATGGCAAATCAGTTGACTGCAGAGTATTGATCCTTGCTATTCTTATAAGCGGATACCATGAGTTTCCTTATTCTAGGTCGAGCTGCGATTTGCGTGATGAAATCTATTGCAAGTGCAGCCCTGTCAGTCTTTCATGTTTGTTCACGAATTTCCAGTCCTTTACTCTTTATTGTACCTCGCAGCATAAAACAGATGTTTCATTGAAAAAAGAAGACGAAGCCCATAATGTTGAGATCAATAATTCAGTCTTTCTGCTGCCTTTGGCTAATAAATGAATGCATATTGTTTCCCTGCTACAAGTAATATCTTACAGGCTTATATGGTTTAGGCCTATATCACATTTTCACTTTTCTCATTAATTAACTTAGCGAATTCGGATGATTTCTGAATTTATATTCTGGAGATACATTGGTGTCTGTCTATCTGTGTCTCAATAAAGGATCAGCAAGATTAAAAAACATTATGTGAAAAAAAGTTTCATTCTTCCATGATATGTCACGAAGCATTCCATCGCTTCCCATTTCCCTTCCTACAACTTTACATGAACACATATTGTTTTCACGACTTTATCGAAAACTGGTGCCATTCTCGTTGTCGTTCTTATCGTTGCAAACATAACCATATGCAAAAACAGTGAAAGAACACAGGCCTATGCCGTAAATTTCTTTTAGCGAGATCGACTATTCAGGAATATCAAAGGAGAAAATTCCGTTGGCATCCTATCTCGATCTCTGGGGATGTCAATTTGCAGTTGGAAGAGTGTCGGCACTGAAAGCCGTCCTACTAAGGGGAGAATCGTACCCCGCCGCGGCTGGACTCGACCCCTGGGCCCTATTGCCCCCGAATGTCCCTGGTTTGGGTCCCGGTGACAAAATTCCCCCCCTAAGCTTTCTGAAGTAGATAAAATGTGAACAGATACATGGAAATACGAATATATATCTCAATTTTATCAACTAGGCTGTACATTGATTAGCCTAAATAAATATCTTCGCCCAACCTTATTAATAATACCAGCCTTTTGGGGCGAATCTTGGTAAGTTTATTACATGTATGTTGATGTTTCTTCCTCTTGACGAGCTATCTTTACATCCATAAAGGCGTGTCTTCTGGTTTTCTTACACATGCAACTAAAGACTACAATATATTAGCAATCCCAGTGCGTCGTCATAGTCCATGAATGATATGTGGCTAATAATATTAGAATATCTGCTGAGAATTGATGATCGACACAGTTATGTCGTGTGGAGGATACCGGGAGCTTTCGATTTCACTGTGCTTCCAAAAACTGCTACGATCTATCGTTACGTGTGCAGCTGCCTTAAGCTGCCAAATGTACAAATGACCCTTGCCAGATTTTGCTATACCATCATAATGAAACAGGATATAATATTGGCACATTTATTGAAAGGCACAAATCTTCTTCGTTATTTTCTATAATTTAATTCAGTAGCAAATTATGGTGATGATGATGAAAATAATAATAATAATAATAATAATAATAATAATAATCTGAAGTTAAAGATGAGCTTTATATGTATCACTGCTTGAGGGCCCCCTTCTGCGGGTATCCAGTATGATATTACACTGAATACAACATACCTCGACTATATTAAATGCACCCTAAGATGTTCGTATGTACGCTTACTCCTCCGAGAGCCTTTGAACTTTAGGTCTGAAATTTTCACCACACGTTCTCTATGATTTGGGGGGGTGTCTACTTCAAATTTCATCCTGATAGCATTTTTAATTGAATCAAAATTTAATTTGTAATTTTGGTTAAAGTTATTTGTTGTGCTTTATGCAGTCCTGTGCACTCATGATATGAACTGTGTACAACATAGGCCTACTCCTGCGGTGATGGTATAGATGGCATACAACGTATTCTAGCAATGGTGTTGGTAAGTTGTAGCGTTGGGAGCGCATTGATCATTTCCATTTCGGAACATCGGTGCTGTATCGGTAAAATTCACTTAATTGTAAAATTATTTTCCCAGTCTGTGTAACGGCTTAATCATCTAGTAAGGTAGGTGGTCCAGTTAAGGCCACGTTACTTTTCAAAATCAAAAACAAAGTATTTATAATTTCCAAATTTATAATTTTCACACTCAGCTATCAACAGATGACTATAATAAGCTGTTTCGGGCAAGAAACAATGATATTACTTAATTACATTGATAGCAAAAAATATAAAATGAAATCAAGTGACAGTGGCCTTATGAGGAGCATGTAGACATGATAAGGCCACTTGGGTACACTGTAATCTTCTGACCAGCTCTGTACTCTTTGACTCACTTTTTTATGCATCTGAAATAAATTGAACGTATAGGCACATCATTATGTGTTAAGTAGTGTAAAAATAATAAAAAACTCAATTAATTAATTGATTAATTAATTAATTATAAACAATTAAGCAAATTATGTATGTGTTCGCGGTCAAACCCAGGTCAGTATGAAAAGTGTGAACATTATTGCTTAAATGTTATAAATTAAGTAGATATTCACAAACAGAACTTGAACATTATGACCGAGAAATAGCGTTCCTCATCGCATCGCATTGTATGTGGCCTTAACAGGTGCACTATATTTTTTTATTTGCAATCTCGGTTATTAAACTTGGTATGTTAATGCAGATACAACAAAGAGATGCTTTAAAAGATCACAATGTAAGCTATATATCCACGTATAATTTTATGCTGATATGAATCTACTTAAATAGTTAGATGTATTTTATTTCTTATCTTGTTTTTATTTCTGAAGCGCGTATTTCACAAAAGTTTCTGCCTTTCCTCGAGGAATGGAGAAGGAACCCTGAAATTCTGGTCAGTTGACCTTCGAAGGACGAGCTTCAAGTAGGTGTTTAAATCTGGGTCCAAAGTATGATACTTTTACGTTAAAGTATTAGTGGCCTTATCAGGAGCATGGCCTTAACTAGCGCACCTACACTTATAATAAAAGCATATACAAAATTTATTATAAATTGCATTCTTTGACCCAGATTAACCAAGTTATGCGTTTAGTAACTTGGTGGGTAAAATATCAGATACAATTATTGTGTTAAACAACTGTCACTGAAGAACATAATAAATTATTAAATTTAGTGTCGTTAAGTCCACTTTGCAAAAGATGTGATAAAATGGATTAACTTTTTTTTAAGTAGATACAACTTCATTATCTAGGAACAGTAAACTCAGCATGAAATCTACAAAATAAGACATCAATATGAATCAAAATCTCTGCGTACATCGTTTTTATAGCTCTTTTACTGTATGAGGAAAAGTGGATTTTGACATTTACGTTCTCAACTTATGAACCCTTATACCAGCTTGTTCCTAAAATTGAAAGGCGGACATATAAGGTTTTGGTATATAAAGTTATCAATCTTCCCAACCATTAAAGTTTGATTGCTATGAGAACGTTCCCTCTTGCAGCATAGTTAATATAAAATTTACTGCTCTCTTATTGAAATTTCTATTCTACAGCGCTTTAAAGGAAACTTGAATAAAAAACTCTACTGAATCAATTTAGTGACAAGGTTGTTCAATAAAGAAACAGAATCACGAAGCCATGAGAAGATTTTTATTCTTACCTGTCTTGAATCTCTTGTCGGTTGTCGAAATTGTTTTGTTTCATTTCGATATCCATAAACATTGCGATTGTTGCTTCAGTCTGAAGGGACTTCGCACGATTCTTGGGCGTAACGAAGCACCGAATGAATAAAAAATTCGACTACTTATGATTAGGGCTCGGATAAATAATACCTTGTCCGCGCTTAGACTATACGTTTGTAATTAAGCAAGGATTGGAGAGTTGCCAAATCATAAACCCAACATGCAAGGTTTTTCTCAGTGCAGGACACTCCAGTCATATAAGAACAATAGATGTAACTTTACAATATTATTCACTTCTACCCGTCACGACGTTCCATACCTTAATGCTGTAGTGACTATACGTAACCTCCAACCCTATGTGTGACTTGTAATTTGTCGCGACACAGGTAACTTGATTTCTTTTTTTTTTTTGTATTACTTGTCCGAGCTCTACTTATGAGTTTTTATTTATTTATTTAATTATTAATTATTTTTTATGGAATGGACAATCAAGAGTTCTGTTTTCAGCAGAATGTTGCCACCAGTCACTCTTCCAGCGAAACAATAGAGTTGCTCCGATCGCCTCATCACGCGTAATGGTGACCGTCATTAGCCACCAAGCTCATGTGATTTAACGCCATGCTATTTTTTCTTTGAATAATCTTAAATCATTGATATATATCAG
Source organism: Ectobius pallidus (assembly GCA_964059195.1). Classification (NCBI taxonomy): domain Eukaryota; kingdom Metazoa; phylum Arthropoda; class Insecta; order Blattodea; family Ectobiidae; genus Ectobius; species Ectobius pallidus. The sequence goes on along the minus strand of CAXKWD010000003.1, from coordinate 107,976,478 downwards.
TAAATCCAGAAACATCAGCGAGTTTAAGAGAAAATTCGACTAAATCCAAGTGAAAATTTATCAGGCAGTTTAGAAAATTTCACGGACAGAGTTCTTCCATGCCAGTGAAGTAAAGGGGGTCATATTCCCGACATAATTTCCGTATTTGAAATGGGAAGATCAATTGAACATGCTTATGTCCTTGGTTAATGTGTTTTGAACATTTTTTAAAATAATAATTTGATATTTCAAAACCGGCGCGCTTTTTTAAGGACCCTTTAATTACGTTATATGTACGAACATACGTATATAATGATTGTTCTTCCTGGGAAGTGTAAGGGAAGGTCATATAGCCTTAACTCTGCAAAGTAAAATAAAATATCCATACTCGTAGTCATACTTATACAGATGTATTAGTTATTGCAGTGGACTGTAGGATAACAAGAAGGATGCTACTGTACGATTTGTGACAAAGATAACATGTACACTAGGAAGTGTTTACTTACATCTTGGCTAGTAGTTTGTCCGTCGTCCGCAACGATCCTGTCTACCTATGTAACGCAGTGAGTATGGCCCTGGTTTTCTATAAACAAGATATTGTGTTCAATCCCAGCCCAGGCTGATGGCATTTGTTTATGCATAAGTTAAATGTGTCTGTAGATTTAAAGCATGTAAAAGAACTTCTGCGGCTGAAAATTCTGTCGCATCGCCGACGGTCACAGGCCTAAATAATGACGGCCGTATATTCTTTAATGATTTTCTTTAGTCTTATTTTTCTTGGACATTATTGGTGTTTTGCATGTTGGAGTACATTTGGTTTCCAACCTGCTTCAAGGATATAAGCTGAAGTCTTTTACATCTGCTGGTTCAGAATATCGTTGTCTGTATTGCACATTGTAGTATCCCAGGATGAATATAATTGATAAAATACTATTCAGAAAGAAGAACTTATCTGTGTAAATCACCAAATTTTAAAATGGCAAATGAGAGTGCTGATACGAGAATATAATAAAGTCATGTCTTAATTCCATAAGGGCCGTGAAGCTTCTAAACTTTATTTTGAGCTTTAACTAATGTATACTAAGTGTCTCTGATAATTCATTTTTTTTTACCTATAGTACATAGGGTTGAAATGATATAACTGTGCCGATTTTAATACCTTTCACCTCGGTATAAACAAACAGTTAAAGTACCCTTTTTTGTCCCAAATGAGTACTTTTCTCAGGAAAAAAAATATCTCCAAAATTAACCGTACTTTACTTCATAATCGTTGTCTGTAGCCTACTGCTCTAATTTTTTCACATCAGCAGAAAAATAATAAATTCATTTTCCCTTTGCAGTTTTTCAATGAAGTTAAGAGTTTTCGTGAAAATTAAATACAAATATTTCTATGTGGACCACATATTTGGCGCAGTTTGGTAACATCTTCCTTCGCGTAGTGTGTGTTTTGTACGAAAAAGAAGTAAGGTCATTTCCTTGGCATCTGCGATCTGGCAATACATTGTTGCAATCCTGCGGGGCTAAGACAAATTATCTCTTAAACCATGAACTTATTCACAAAACTCACGATAAATTTTATGTTTATTTAAGTTTATCTGCTTGCTCCTTTAATCTATATACAGTTATAATACCGGTACTTCCATTGTACAAACTGTTCATGGGGGTAGAACATACTTTACAGAATTTCCAGACTTTTGTTCTTTATATTGTGGACTGTGTGGCTCTTTTGTATTAAATAGTTTTCTCTATATTGAACTTTTATTCCTTAGTGGAAAACGCAAACTACACTATGAATTAACTGTGTTTGTTAAGTACCTACAAGGACGAAAATTTGTCTGTACTTATGCATAATCATTATAGAAATCAAACACATAAGAAGTTGGAATGCTCGGCCACCATCCAGTAAGTGAAGCTGAATATTTTTGATCAATTGAGCAATTCAGATCATAATTATGGAGCAAGTATAATTTGAACTGTAGTTCTTACTAACGCATTTATTCTATGAGTACTGATATTTCAGTGATGCATGCCAGGGAAGTCTGAAGATTGGGACACTGCCACAACACCCTTGTGAAAAGTCACAGTAAGAAATGTGAATATTCACACTAATATCTTGCGAACCATTAATGAAAGGGAATTCGTTCTAACATTCTTTCGTGTAGAAATATTAAAGAAAACAAGCCTGATCTATTAAAAAAGTGCCACTTAAGTATTCTATGTTATGTGATAAAATGTTTCGTTCTTATCCCCAAATGCATATTTTGCTACCAAGTAACGTTTTTATAACTGTAATAATTTACATGCCAGACGAAGAAACAGCTATCGTGTGTAATTGGAAAAGAAAGATATCCCTTTATTTCCGCAAACGACGAGGAATTAGTATTTTGTAAGTCTAGGCTCCATTTCTCAGAAATCATATTCCACCATAATCCCATAATTCACTTCAATTTCAGCTGATTTATGTTATTATGTACATTTTCAATGAATAAAAATATCTTCAGCTAATCTTTTGAGTGCTTGGCCGTGACCATGTGGAAAGTTTTCTTAAATGTGCCCCAATAGATTCGAAAGGAATAAAATTTAAATATAAGGTAAAGCTTTATGTTAACAAATGCGAATTATTATCCCTGTGTTACAGAAATCACTTTTAAGACATAATTATTTTACTAAAAATGTCCTCAGTGACTTAAATATCATCTTCCGCTGTCACAGTGACGGCAAATTGAAAACTTATAGGCCTATGTTGTGAATATTTGTAATTTTGTGAATATTTTGTCACTTCGCTTCTTGATTTGTCTGATAATGAAACAAGCAAAGAATTTTGTGTTTAAGGTGAAGATATCACCTGCCACATCAATCATCTAACCATCTCTCCTTTCTCTATAAATTAAAAGGTTTTAAGATGGGCGTAGGAATTGCGCTAGTTCTAATTTGTCCTGTAGCGGTACCTAGTTAGAAGCGGTCACAAGTAGAATAATGCTATACAAAGAAGCACGTTTGTATAAGACATTCAATGAGTGAAGTAAATATTTCATTAAATAGACCTGAGTTATACGTTTATGGTGTGATATAGGCCTAAATGCATCTGTGATAACAGGGTGTCCACATTGTGGAAAGTCAGTAAAAGTCAGGGAAATTGAATTGCCATTTCGGCTTGTTAACAGTCCGACAAACAGCTGTTTTGCAGAGCGTGTACTGAAAAATAACTAACTCTAGTGAGTGAAATGTGTTGGGCATTTATTGTGCTGCAGTCTGCTGTAACTTAGACCGTGTAGGCTTTTTTTTCCAGTGTTTGAGCTAACCAATTCTCATTGCTGATAAGAGGTTGGAGGAGGTTGGATTTTAAAAATTTTGTTTTGTAATCTTGAAAACATTGATTATTGTGGTCAGGGAAATTTAAGCTTTTGGTCTTGGAAAGTCAGGGAAATTTATTTTGAAATTTCTGTGGATACCCTGGATAAACTTTAGTTGAGATCATGTAAGAGATGTATTTAAAATGTATAGTACTTAGGCGAAGATCATCTCGACTTCATGAATGTTTGTACAAGGATTCTCCATCGAGCTGTAGAAAGTACAAATGTACTTCAGAGCGTTCCCCTCGTTTAATGACTCCGCGGAAGAGATCCTGGTATTGCGGCGGTGTCTTACAGCTTCTGAAGATGGCTCATGAATTTAAATGAGATTTGGATATAGTGCGAGTGTTGAATCAATTCGGATCTTAACGCCATTTTCATTTAGAGAACACGATACAAATTTGAATTGCGGATTGGCAGAGTTTCCAGTGAAGTAAATGCATCTGTGGAATGGAAGTGGTTAGAACATTTCACGAGATCACGCTTCTGATTGGGGTTATATTATCTTATTCCATAACCAAATAAACCAATATTTACAGAGAAGAAGCCTGCTCCTGACAGCTTGTGCTGTTGCAAAGTGTTTAGCTTACACGTCTGGTTATCACATGTATATATCGCACTGCAAATATACATTCTAAGGTTAGTCTAATATCAGAATGCGTATTCTGAATGTTGATAAAGGGCTACATATTGTGTTGATTCACACTTTCGAATTGAAACATGGATGGAAATATCCATTTCTAGTATGTAGTGTGTGGATTATTTGGTTGTTAAATTGACGTAGCTGAATTTGTAATGTCTAATAACGTTCATGTGCGAATAACATGCTTGGATTCAGTTGAGCCACTGAACATTATTTGTATATTTAATGTAACCAAGTAAAGTGGCCGAGGCGGTGAAGTTGCGGACTCACATTCGAGTGGTTGGAGGTTAGAACCTTTCGGCCGGCCAATCTGAATGTGAGATCTTAAAGGTTTTCCTCACCCGCACATGCTAATGCCAGATTGGACCTAACATTTATGCCTATCGTACCCCAAACGTTCCTTGGCCATTGTCTACACATGTTTCTATTGTCTTTGGCGGAGGGCTTGCGTCGTGCTGATCACACCAGGGAGTGTCCCTATTATGTATTGTCTGAAAACAAAGGTTTCTCTCTCCTGCATGGCCATTGGTTATATGAAAGTGAAGATAAATCTGCTAAAGAATGAAAGAAATTAATGAAATTTAACTTAGGCCTACACGCAGTAGATACTGTTGGTAGCCGCTACATCTTATCTCTACATAAAAAGCGATTTCCTTAAAAGTAAAAGTTACTTTTGTTTTATAGATTCTATAATACGCCCATTACATGTGATATAATAGTATAATAGTAATATAAATTAGGATAAAGGTTTTCATTTTAACACAGGTGTGAAATCTATTATTATCGAACATGGAACGATGTTGAAACCTTCAGAGCAGCAAATGGAACTGCATAATTAAACAACCTGTTTTTAAAATAATGTCAATTCTGTTCTTGTTACTTTTTAACATTATACTAAATTGAGTTCATTTCGTGTGTTTTTAACGTGCGTAGTTTGTCATTAAAGTGTCACGAGACGCCGTGTGGTCTGCATGTCTTGTAGTTTGCCATCCAAAAGGGGGGATAGAAAAACGAGAACTAGTCGTTTGTTTTATAATTACGAGTATTCTTTAACCCAAATCTTAAACTTTTAATTATATTCGAACGAAAACAGTCGTATGAAACTTGCCTCTAAAGGTATACTTAAGATACTTCTTGCCTAATGTACCTTTCACTCTAGCCCAATCATTCTTACGAAATCATAAATATAATTAATTGGAATTCGTTTTTTGTCCACTTCAGTATGCTTATATTTGATAAGTTTGATAACAGATGGTGGCTTAAATGTTGTAATAAAAGGAGGAAGTGCCATTCTGCCACTTAATAAACAGTGAATTGAATATAACAATTTAGTACGTTAATGTTTATTTTGAGGCTACTAGGAGGCAAAGAAACTAAGAGACTGCATTAGAACGAATTGCATACCCAAATGAACATTATCGCGTATGCATAAAGTGGAAAATGCTAAGGCTCAATGCATAAAAAATCCAGTGTATACTTTACATGGAGAAATATCTAGTAGCCATGACAAAGGATTTTATTTTATCTTTGGAATTCATTAATACATTATGCATCGAATATATCATACATTTTGCAAGATTTTGTCTAATGAAAATCATAGTGTATAGGTATACTTGTATAGCAATTTTCATTTCCTTCTAGTAGCAAAAATAATGGTTTATGTTTTACTCTATACAGCATGTAATTTTTCTATTACATTTTCCTATGGTCAAAACAAAAAGAAATTCTAAAATATTACGCATGCTTCTCATTCGTTTAACATAAGTTTATCACCTGTATATCTATATTTCCATAGCTTTCAAACTTCCAAATTCAGTACAAAAAAACTGAACAAAAAAGTGTAGAAATGTTTAAACTACCAGAAATTATTATTATAATAACACGAATGTGAGTAAATTTGTAGGCTACAAAATAGGCCAATTTTCATACTTAATTACAAACAGTTTATCCTCCCTCCATTAATATAGACCACTGCACATCCTCCAACAATTTTAAAAATATTCCCGTAATGTTTAATTATTTAGCTTAATTTGCGGAAAATATCTTCTGATACCAGTAAACATTAATTTTATTCCTTTTTAGTCTATATTAAAACAACCGATAAAACGATTTAACGCAATAGCCAACCTGCACTGCGGAAAAAGAATAAATGGTTAGACTGATAAAAACCTTTACACTAATATTACTTGGCGCAGACCTGTTATTTATGTTTGTAGGAATATAAGATGATATTACTTTCGCAATGCAGCACCGCTCTTGTGATTTAAGCACCGCTCCTATAATTTAGCTCTCCCCAGTATGTTATAAACACTTGCAATAAGGGTTTAGTCAACAAGTCGTGATATTCATACACGTTACTTATTTATACAGCTATTCTCATAAATTTTCAAGCATGAACAATGCTATTCATATCCCTGTTTACTCTTAAAGCAAATAGTAAAAGTGCGCAATAAAATCTCACAAAGCTGCCGTGAAGATAAATTATTTTTTTAGGTGTTGTTAGGAAGATTTATCTTCTTGTGTTCTTATTGTTTCCTACGTTGTGCCTTTAGGCCATCATTAATAATGGAAACTCTGCATAAAATAATAAACTATTTAATTAGAATTCAGATTTTCTAAAGGCACTGAATAGTAATATCTGGTCTTCGTAGATCAGTCAACATCTTGCGATCACACACTTTCGGAGTTCATGGGTTGACCGAAGTGTTGCGAGTGGTTTTCTAAACTAGGCCTACATGTCCTAGAACATTTTTTAAATCAAAATTGAAATCCATCTCTTTTGATACATGTTAAAACATGAACGTGAATTTTTTATGTGAGATTCTTTGATTATTAATTTACAAATTTACAGATAATTTTTTTATAGTTTATACTTTTTGTTTAAAATATATTTTATCCATAAACATAAATAAAAAATTGTCCTTGCACTAGGCCTAAGTTAAATGTTTGAAAAAAGAACCAAGACTTAAACAGATAATCGTATTAGACATTTTAATGAACACTTTGTAAAGTATATTGTGAAAAAATTCCATACATGTTTCTTTTTTCTGTGGGAGAAGTTAGATTTGGAATGTGGAAAAATAACTTGCAAATTGAAACTGAGAACGCCGATTAAAGTTCGCCTGCACTAGCAGTTGGAAGCGCATTGAGGTTAAAAATGGTGTCAGTGGAACGTGTTCCATGTGTCCAAACGGCATAAAATTTAGCTCAGGCTTACTATAGGGCATGCTTAATTTTCTGGCATTAATATTATATATATAATATATATATATTACCAAAATTGTTAAATGAATACTAATGTCATCCCTTAAAAATATGTTTTTCCGATTTTTACATAGAATACGTGTACCGATTACTTGTTCTTTTTTACTTTGTCCAATACATTAACCTACAAAAGTGGAGAGTCGAAGGTATTCATCCCTAATAAAAGAAAATGATTCACATTTCGTTGCATTTCGTTATGATAAATTCATTAGTAGCCTACATCAAGCAATTCAACTAAATTTTCCAAATGCCTCACAGTTGTATAGAAGCCTGTGAATAAGATCCTTGTGTTTAGTATGATAATCACATTAGATTTGACTAATAATAATAATAATAATAATAATAATAATAATAATAATAATAATAATAATAATAATAATAATAATAATAATAATCTATCTATATATCTATCTATTCCAGTGCCTCCTTGTTGGGGCGTAGGGCCTCCAAGCGGAGGTTTTTGTACCTATGTGAATTTTGTTACGCTTATTTTTCCTAAAGAGGGCAGGAGGACAGGTGGTAAGCCCATCGCCCCTTAACCCCTCTCCGGAAACTAAGGTATTACTTGGACGTGAAAGGGCCGAGAAATTTTGTCCAGAGGCTCTAATTTAGGCTTGGAGTTCTTTTACGTGCCGTAAATCTACGACACGGGCCCCTCAGCTTAAAGTCCCTCAATAATAATAATAATAATAATAATAATAATAATAATAATAATAATAATAATAATAATAATAATAATAATAATAATAATAATAATAATAACAATAGTCAATAATAATAATAATAATAATAACAATAGTCAATAATAATAATAATAATAATAATAATAATAATAATAATAATAATAATAATAATAATAATAATAATAATAATAATAATGCTTTATTTTTCCTGGCAGGGTTAATGCCGTAGGGCCTTTTCTTCCACTCAACCAAGATGAATACAAAATACATCTTATGTACACCTTCAAAAATACAATAAAAACAATAATAATACAGAATAATAGCAATATAATAATAATAATACAGTGGTATAACCTACATTGAAATAGTATTTAAGACAAAATGTATCCAGTCATCAACGAGTTAAAGTTAGGAGTAAATATAGAAAAGAAAAGAAAGTGAATGAAATATTATAAATTTGTATGTTTGTGTGTTTATAAGTATGTAGAATGCCTCTTTGATAAACAGGATTTATAGTTACAATTAAATGGGAAAAACTAACAAATGGAACATGCTAAATGCTTACTGCACAGGCTACATAAATGTGAGATGATAGTCAAAGGCTATATGTACATATATTATAATACACACAAAAATTGAGACCTAAAGTGACTGTGGACTACATTAAATTGAAACACCGTGATTGCACAGATTTAGTTGATTTATAATTAATCTCTCATGAAAGGTATGGACTAATGGGCAGATTAACTATTTAAAAATTAATTTACCATTGTCACACGTAGAGCACAGCAATTTCCAGGCTCTGTGGACTGAGCTAATGTGCCACCAGGGTGTTCTATTAAAATCCAGTTATCTTCAATTATTATTATTATTATTATGAGATGTATCTGTTTACGGGCACATTCCATGTAGAACTTGACACTTCGAACACAGTAACACAGTGATTAATATGATTGCTGTCAGAGGATGTAGTTATTAGCTAGCAGGAGGTATTCAGAAAGTGCAGTCAAGGAAAGCGTTTTAACTTATTTTAGGATGAGTAAAATAAGTAGATTTTAATACAGGTAGTAATAAGGTAAAGGGACTGTATAAATTATTAGCTCTCTTAGATTTACAGTCGGTAAACAATATAACAGATATTAATGGAAGAACGTTAGATTTAGTATTAACAAATATGAGTTTAAATATTACAGAAGACGATCATAATTTAGTGCCTAAAGACACATGTCACCCAACTTACCCAGTTTACTCCATAGAACAGCCCGAGAAAACAAAAGTAATTTAGAAGCAATAAGTATATACAATTATTGTAGAGCTGATTTTAATAGGTTATATTTACTCTTAAGAGATTCCGCATTGGATAACCGTAGAAGGTATTCAAAAGTTGGTTCCACGGTATGACAATTATTTCAATTCCGGTGGCGAATATGTTGAAAAATATCTGAACATTTTTCGTATCTCTTGCAATACATATTTCCATGCAATTTTGTTTTGTTTGTGTAAACGGCCCGAGGGAAACTTACTTTGTGAACGCGCCTTGTAGATGAATACTTAATCTTCAATATCCACAGGAAGCAATAAGGACTGTCCAAAATACGATTTATGATTTATTAATTTATTCACCATACACACACAAATAAATAAATAAATATATATATATATATATATATATATATATATATATATATATATATATATATACACACGCTAAGTTAATGTCCAATATTACTTTGATGTAGGCCTACGATGTATAAAAGCCCAGACACCGCCACGTTATTGCGTGGAAATAGGAATGGCAACAGTAAGAATTGTATCTCGTCTTGATGTTAAAATGGAATCCAGATCTAGCCTACAATAACGTAGTCATCTTAATCGTGTAGGTTTAACTACTATCAGCTTGCATTCTGGTTACGTTGGAATAAATCACTAGGCAAGAGAAACAATGATGTATTTGTTCACTTATTTAAACCCTTGTTCAGCATTTGTTTGATCTTTTATGTTATTTTGAAACGTAAAGATTATTTAAAAGAACACTCTCCGTCTATATAAAGTTTCGTTTTACGAAATAATATCGTTAAGGTGGGGTACGCCGTAGCGTAGTAGTTGAGGTGCTGCGCTACTAACCGGAAGGTCACGGGTTCGATTCCCGATGAGGTCGTTGAAGTTTTTCAGCTGGCCTAATCCTTCTGGTGGCACTGTGGCCTTGGGGGTCGACTCAGCCTTCAACAGAAATGAGTACCAGGAGTAATCCTGGGGGTAAAGGCGGCCGGTGCGTAAGGCTGATAACCACACCACCTTCACGTTCCGAATGCACAAAATCTGGGAGCCTCAACCTCGTGGAACCCTCTGGGCATCCATGGCCTGTATAGGAATCACTTTACTTTACTTTTTACTGTTAAGGTAAACAAAATAGCGTCTTGTAACGTTAAGTTCCCAATATTTAAGCATCTTTGCTCTAGTAATTAATGTTCACAACATTTTTATTAAACAGTTCTTTATATGAAGACATAGATTCGAAGATCCCACTTCGAAAGAAATCTTATCCAATAATAGCCACTATGAAGGACTTGATTGACGATGAGGTTCTTGGCAAGTATGCCTACTTACGATTCATAATAAGCGGACGCACAGCATCTTGAAGTGACAATTGAAATTCCTCTTCCGGATAACATTCAAATAAAAGATGTGAAATTAGGCCGACGGGCCTGCGAAGACGTGTCTCTTCAAGAAGTAATGACATAGAAGTGAATAATTACAGCAGATGCTACGGGGTCTGCACGCTGGCTAATGGCTGTACTCTGACGATGCAGATAGCCCGCCAGAGCGAAAATATACAATCAACCCTAGATATAGTGCCCCTCTTTATAGTGCCACCCTCGCACAGTGCCAATAAATGCAAGTGAACGAATCTTCTCCCATATAAAGTACATACGAAACCTCGTTACAGTGCCAGCTCGTTTAGTGCCAGTGAATGTAAGACACGATTTTTAAAAAAATAGCTTGCAGTGATTTTTTTTTCAGTTGCAGAATTCTTTTAAAATTGGTTTGAATGTTAGGAAGATTAATTAAGAAACATACTGTACTGAACTTCCAAGAAGTGAGTGTTCCCACTCCACTAACTGTAAATATAGAGCGTTGGAATGAGGAAGCTATGTTAAGAAGTCGGACACACAGCCAGCGCACCCATACCGGACACAGCGTGAGGGTAGAGCAGATACAAAGAGCCCTTCAAACAATGAGTCATTACAAACTCTCGCTTTTTTTAGTTCAGTGTCCATTCAGCTCTTAAACACTACACTCAGTCACTCGTAACATTGTTAGAATGAAGAGAGCTGTTGTTACACTTCAAGAGAAAAGAGAAATTTGCGAATACAGTGAAAGATTTCCAAAGTCTAGCCAGCAGGCTACTCCATCACATTTTTCATTATTGTGGAGGAAAAATGAGAGCCGGAGATGCATATGTAATATTGTGTTATACATTTTTATTTTAAAAATTAAAATTCGTTTTAGTGCCACCCTCGCTTAGTGCCACTAAATGTTATAGGACGGGTGGTAGCACTATATCGAATACCTTAAATTAAGTAATAAATAATAGGAATTCACAATAAAATATTAATTAGAAATGAATTCATAATAAAACAAAGTTAAACTATTAATATAAATTAACCTTGTATAGGCTAGCCTATATGAAATTACTTAAATTAGCATAGTGAAAATAATTAATTCATACACAAAGCCAAATAGAGCAAATTATGAAATGTAATTGTTGATGCACGATATGTAAAAACAGTGTGACATTCAGTTGTTACAAAAAAATATACACAAAGGGACATGAAGTAGTTGACCGTGTATAGAGAAATTAACATAGTGGGTGAGAAAAGGCTACCTGGGACAAATGACATATGAAGACAAAAATGAACTTACCCTCTTTTAATCAGTTTAAAATTGTCCAGCAACATCTTTGCAAATCTGCTTTGCAAATCTTTGTTAACTTAACATTCACACACAGACACAAAAAATCTGATGTGAAAGTCACATAACTTCCTCTGTCCAAATAAAAGTTAGCAGTATTCACATATCCTTGTACAGAATCGCAAGACACAATTTTACGCTAATTATACTATAAATATAGCCCCTTTTTTGAATGTTGCAGGCTATGGAGAAACTAAAAAAAGAAGAAAAAATAAGTGACTGCAAACGTTTATTGAACTTTCCACCGTTAAGAATAATTTCCGAAATTTATCAAATATTCCCCTCAGATATTTCTTCACTGTAAGCAATGGCCAACAATACATCTTTCTCACTTCACATGCTTTTATAGAATAAGAGGCCACGAATGTCCGTGTATTGAGTTGTTCACCAGGCAAGACAGAGTTTCTACAAAGAGTGGGTGGCTTACAACCACCCTTGAGAGATGATTTTTTTGAAAAATGTCTCAAATAAAAGTATTAGGTCTTGATATAAGCACTCCTTGTACAAAATCGAGCCGTTTTTGAGAAAATTGCAAAAAACGAAATTTTCTTCATATAAAGTCCCCTTACATATAAGAGAAGGTTGTCGCCAATCTTCGTGTCACATCCTCAGATGGTACCTATACCAAAATACAAAATTTTGTTTTCGTATGATTTTCCGTTACAAGAGGCCGTATTGCAAGGAGCGCGTATTCACAGTGGATGGCTTATAACTACCCTTCAGATAATTTTTTTCGAAGAAATGTTTCAAATAGAAGTTTTAACTCTTGGTATAAGCAACCCATGTGCAAAATTTTCGAGAAAATAGCAAAATACGAAAATTTCTTCATGTAAAGTCCCCCTAAAAAGAAGAGAAATTTGTCGCCAATCTTCGGATCACATCTTCAGGAGGTACCTGACCCAAATACGAAATGTTGTTTTCATACAATTTTCCGTTTTGGAGCTAGCCTGATCACAGACATCTACACAGACATACAGACACACAGATACACAGACATGTTTCCAAAAATAATATGTTTGTGTTCTTGAAACGTGTAATTATGTTAAAAACTCAACTTCGAATTTGGGGGTCGAAAACAATACTTCCTCTACCAACAGTACCTATGGTAAGGGCAGAGGAAGTAAAAACAAACAAAACCAGAGGTCAGTTAATGGGCTGAGGTGCTTTTAATGCTAGTTTGTTGAGATGTTCTATGGCCAAAATTGAAGTGTACTGCTCCTGGAACTTTATACAAATCTGCGAAGAACTTTTTAGCTTGATTACGAATAAGTACATTCATAGATACTGCACAGACAAAGTTCTCTGTGAATATGACTATTTCGCAGAAACCATGGGGCGTTAACAGCAATACGTAGTGTTTTATTCTGTAACTTAGCTTCTAAGGGTGGATCGAAAACTAACGCACAATAATTTTTTTTCTGCGTTGGTATTGCGGCTGGGATGTTGAACTTTCACCAAAATGGAGTTTGAACCTTGTCCTACGGACGCTATTTTGTTTAGCTCCAGCGAGAGAAGCGTAAACTATGCAACAAAAATGGCGCGAATGTTACTATTGTCCACTTGCTGCAGCCTACATTAAAACATCGGTAATGTTGCGTCGTGCCCTTCGTGACAAACTCTGTAACATTCATGCTGATGGTGTCAAACCTCTTCACGACAATGCTCACCCCCAAGTTGCTGCGGCTGTTCGTGAGAAAATCAACAAATTTGGTTGGGAGGTGCTGGCGCCGTCGGACTTTCATTTGTTTGGTCCCATGAAGGAATTCCTGGCCGGTAAACGCTTTACGTCAGACGCAGAAGTGAAAACAGCAGTCCGCATATGGCTATAGTCCAACCGAACCAACTTCTATGAACAGGGTATTTTGAAATTGGTATCACGATGGGAGAAATGTGTTGAGAAACTTGGCGACTATATAGAAAAATAGACAAAAGATGTCCCTTCATGTGTGCGTTTGTTTGTAATTGTACATATTAAACTTTTTGTGAAAAAAAATTGTACGTTACTTTTCGATCCACCCTCGTACTCTTGTTGAAATAGAAATATGTAATATCTCTCTTCAAGTTATAACGTTAAAGAATTGCAGAACAGAGAACCGATCTGTAATAATCCTTCGCTTTTATATGGAATTTCAGACTTTGAATCAATGAAGTGGGAAATGTAGGTCGTAAGTAATGTTTTGAGCGACACTATTATTTTATCATTATATTGTATTGGCTTACGAATGTGGATTCTTAAAAACCAAATTTGTGGACCAAATTGTTATTGCCGAAATCGTTATTTATGCTATTGTGAATATTGTAAATGATTATCAGCTACACGATAATAGTTGTAATAGTAGTAGTAGTAGTAGTAGTAGTAGAAATAATAGTTTTTATAGTGGTTAAAATTAAGAAACTTGATAATTGTTCATTTGTACGAAAAGGTAGTGAACGACAGTGAAATCTAGTGATATTTTATATAATTTCTTTAACGTTACAAGACCCTATTTTTCTTACCTTAACGGTACTAGTTCGTAAAATGAAATTGTATATAGACGGAGTGTGTTCTTTTTTCTTTACAATTCAAAATAACATAAAATATCAAATACATTCTGAACGAGGGCTTAAATAACTGAACAAATATATTAATGCATCTCTTGCATAGTGATTCGTTAACTAAACGAGACTTAAACTTACAAGAAACAATAGGTATAAATTTGGGGCAATCCTTTACCTTAATTTAATTCTAATTCCTGTAGGCCTACATCATAACAACCAAGATGGTTTGATTCCACATTCAATTTTTATTTGCCAAAGCCGAAACTGTAAGTACGCCTAGAATAAAAATTACTTCCGAAATTATCTTTACAAAGAAGCAAGATAACATAATGGTTGCATCAGTCTTTGTAATCCCAGGAGAAACGTAATTGTAGTATATTGTATTGTTCTTACATGAGTCTACGAGGATCCAATGTAATGTTTAATAGAGGATTGAAGATAGCGCAGAATCATGTATAATGCGATTAATATAGTTGGAATGGGATTAGTTTTGAGTTGAGATATTAATTAGAACGTTATATAATAGGAACGCATTTCAGACGCTTGGGTTATTTAGGGGAGGAAACTTTTCCCGTTAATGATGAGGTTAGGGACGAATATAACCTAATGTCGAGTGTTGCAACTTCATTGTTACCATCTGACTTAGTGGAGTGTTTTGTAATGAACTACCGAATGTCTAGAAATATAATTATCTGCTCGTTATACCGCTATTTCAAAAGCATATGCAGTGAAAATGAACAAACTTTGTCCTTACTTACTTTTGCCAATTGGCAAAAGTTTAAACGCGTTTCATAGATCGTTCTAGATTTAAAAAAAAAAACGTAATTAGGCCTATGTCTTATGCGCTGTTATTTGATGTATACCGACTTCCCCATCCGAAAATAAAGTTTCCCTTAATTCGAACACTTTTTAAAATGATTAACATGATAGACTAATATCAAAATATGAAAAAAGGTATTCTTATAACTCGGGCCAAATATCTCTGCCGGTGTCATGTTTACGAACTATCTTCCTCAACAGCGATATTATCGCAGTACACTGCACGTAATATCAGTCGCCCTATAACCTGATGAGTGGTCATTGTGTCGTGCTGCGGACAGCATAATTAAATGTTAGTATACGTAATTCATAGAATCAGTAGCTCCAATCCAGGATTAAAAGGCAGGCCAAAACTGCAAGTATTTCTAAAACACGACACACTACTGTGAATGACATTCTGTCACAGATGGTACTTATTCTCCTTTCCTCCTCTCACTGCCTGTAAGGAACTATATGCGGACGTAATCATCGACAGCAGCGCTCTTTGTCCAACGGCATTCCTTAATGTCCTGGATTATTTATTTATTTATTTATTTTATTCTGCCAACTACAGGAATAAATCCCAATTGCAGTTGGCGTAGTTTCGCCAATACATGTTGTACAGTATAAAAGTTCAATACAATAAATGAACGAATGTGTGAGGATAAAGAAGAGAAAAAAATACATAAATAATTTACAATAACTACAATTAATTTAACAAGACAATCTAAAAATTAAGCCAAATCATATGGAACATATAACAGTTTATGAAGAAGTCCTATATACTGATTCAATGACAAGTCAAAATTCAGAAGAGCATTTTGAAGTGATAGAGAATTATATCGTTTACACATTTGAATGAAAGATGAACATTCTAATATTTTTGACCTAATGACAGGAATATATAACAATTCCCTATTCCTTAAATTTGATTGCACTACATTAAATTTAATACGTTTTAAAAGTTCATTACTATCAATTTTACCATTGATAATTTTATATAAGAATAACTGTTGCGCTACCAACCTTCTACCAATTAAAGTAACAAATTTAAATTCATTTAATAAAGTATTATAAGAAATCCTATCAACTAAAGCAGATCAATCATATTTTTTTAAAATACATATATCGAAGAAACCTCTTCTGAATTTTTTCTATGTCATTAATATGAGTTTTATACAATGGTGACCATATAACTGATGCATATTCTAACTTACTTCGTACAAAACTATTATAAAGTAATTGTAAGACACGTTCGTCTTTAATATTTTTGGAATTACGAAAAATAAATCCTAACTGTCCATAAGCTTCATCTATTATTTTGTCAATATGCTTTCGAAAATTTAAATTATACGTAATAATTAATCCTAAATCTTTAATGGTAAATATTCTTGTTAACGTTTCCGAATTCATACTGTATTGAATAATCGGGTGAAGTGAAAATCTGTGGAAACTCATGAAATAGCATTTTCTAACATTAAACGCCAAATTGTTTTGGATACTCCATTCAAAAAGCTTGTCTATTGTTAATTGTAATTCCAATTCATCTGATAATAAACGTATCTCTTTATATATTTTTAAGTCATCTGCAAACAATAAACATTTAGAATTTTTAACAATATCTGGTAAATCATTTATAAATATAAGGAAAAGAAGTGGCCATAAATTAGAGCCCTGTGGTACACCCGAATTTACATCATAAACAAAGGACAATGATTAAAAACAACATATTGTTTACGGTCTTTTAAGTAAGACGCTATCAGCCTCAAATACATAGAATTAATACCCAACATTGACATTTTAGCCAACAAAATATCATGATCTAACTTATCAAATGCCTTTGCAAAATCAGTGTAGACAACATCAACCCTATACTTCTTATCTAGAGATTCTGATATATCTTGAATAAAGTTCATTAAGTTTGTCAAAGTCGACCTTTGAGGAAAAAAACCATGTTGAAAAACAGATAGGCCTACTTTCCCTTTCAACTTCTGACAGAAATAAAGACTAAAAAGTTAATTCATGGGAAAATTTTGCACAGTCAACCTTCCCATCTCCCGAATATTATTTTGTTTGTTTTTCAAAATGAAAATACTCAGCGAATAGTATATATTCTTAAAAAATAGCAAACATTTTTTTTTTTAAATCGGAATGCATTTCATTATCTATAAGGCCATTTGTAAACGATATTTCCTGTCAGATTGCGTTTATCTGAATTTTTTTCTAATTTCTGAAAATTCATTCAAAAAATGCAGTTTTGTACACAACTTAAAGAAAAACTTAAGAGAAGTTTTAGAGAAAAATTCAAAAGAAGAACATATTTTTATTTTGTGGTAATAACAGAACCATCAATCTATGATATGCGGATATTTAACCCATTAGTTGTATCCAATTTCATTTTTGGATGATATTTCAATTCCGAGCTACGGTGGATACTGATACATAGGTATAGATAAAATCGTCACATTGTTCTACTGGAGTAGAAAAAGATAGTAGAAACTAAGAAAAATAATTATAAGTGCAACATTAACATTTTTAGTATTTGAAAAATTTTAAAATATAGAATTAGATAAAAGGGCTAACCTGCAACAACAGAAGGTATACTGATGTAAACTCCATGTAAAACTGTAGGTCCCAACAACTGTATGTAGCATCAGCTTCAGAATTCCTCTGTTCACAACAGAGTGATTTCTCCTTTTCCTAGAATGTCTGTGATTCTTCTTACACAACATAAAATACATAACAAGAATATTAATAATCATAGAAGAAATAGTAATAATATGATTAACGATTAATATTGATTGGTGACTTGAGTGTGAGCTCTAAGTAATCAGAAGAAGAGTGAACTGAGCGATGATTAGTGTGGAAACCGATGTATAAATAGCAAGAATCTATCAGTTTAAAGAACTGAAAGTAGCTCATAAGGACAGCCCTGACTAATTTTTTCCCCTCACCGCTACCTCAAAACCGACCGAGCGAGTAGTCTACGAACGGTTAGTTTGGAAAAACCTTTAGACCTCGAGATCCTTACAGGTCGGTGGAACCGGCTTGCTGTAGTGATGTGTTATAATTACCCAAGATTGCCCAGTATGAGATGAAAGTGCAAAGTGAGAGAAAGAGACTAACAGAGAAGAATTTTATGAAATGACACTTAGCTTATGTGGTTGGTCCAATGTTCTCGCAGAGGCCAAACATCTGGAGTGTATTCGTGCTACCAGCAATAATTGCAAACGTCTGAAACATCTGGAGTGTATTCGTGCTACCAGCAATAATTGTCCAACGTCTGAAAACAAAAATAAATTAGAACTGGTACTAGCATTAAATTTTACAGAAGCTAGATAACAATATTGGTTATATCTTTCACCGTATTTTCAGCCGTAAGTATTCTACGATTACCACAAGTAAGGACACCATACTATAGTAACTGTAAACTTACTTCTAAGAGATATCGAAAGTGCTGTACATATTCTGCCATATGTTGTCATTTAATCGTGACAATTCTGGAAGCTATTTTCCCTTTTTCTCTATCTATTTGCTGGACATTTCTCTGTGTAAGAAGTAAGTAATGCAAATTTGTTCCTTTAGAGATCGTAAAGTCATAGGCTCCCATATTTTGAAACAAAGAGCACATGCAGGGCCTTACTTGGCGACCACCGTTACCCACAGGATTAGTTTTGTACTCATTTCAATTAGAGTTAAGCGAATCTCAATTGTGTTGTAACGACAAAATTATTAGGTGAGTTAAAAGTCACAGTGACCACATCAGGAAACGAACCTTTATATTTTTGTTTTGGTTGGTAGTGCCTCAACCGACCACACCATGACGTACACTATCCTCCTTTTCTATGTACCGTATTTTATTTAGTTACAGATAACAAGTTTTAGATGTAGGTCCTTGAACTCAAGACGTTCACCCTGATACTAGTCAGTTGTCCCTTATCTCTTATGAATACGCCATTCTGTAAACAAATTTGTGAATGAAAATAGTACAAGTTTGAGATAGCAGAATTCAAAGAGTGCAATTACACCCCCTGTAGGACAATTAAAAGCGAGCCTGCAATGGGTGTCATTCTAATCCCGTATTTTTCTCATACTAAGCAATTAGGCACAACATAGGTACCATTAAAACTTTACTAAGCCAAACTTTATAACTTGTCCTTCCTTAGACTCCGTATAACAACGTATATTGCAGGAGTTTGTATTCATTTCTCCAAACCTTTTTCATTTTGAGTTAATGGATGAGATAGTAAATGATAAATGTAATAATGATATTTTTTCAAAATTCGATTAAAATTTATATTACTTACAAACTAGCTAACCTACCAAATACTTCGAATTGTATGCAGGTTGACCATTGAATTTCTAGAGAACATCTTGTTTGATTATTTAAAATACTCTATAGTCTAAACCCTTGCGTTCTACAAAACATTTCTTAATTGGATGTAGGCTGTCCTGTTGCTAGACGATATCCTGGTTGAGTGGAAGATAAGGCCCTATGGCCTTAACTCTGCCAGGCAAAATAAAACATTATTATTATAATAATAGCAAAACATTGCTTTGTTGTGAAGAAACTGCAATCATGCAACGTTATTTGTTGACAAAAGGGCTGTACAAAGATCATGATTGGTTGGTATTGTTATGGCTAATCAAGAGCTCTGGGTTATACTTTCCCTTTCAACTTCTGACAGAAATAAAGACTAAAAAGTTAATTCATGGGAAAATTTTGCACAGTCAACCTTCCCATCTCCCGATTATTATTTTGTTTGTTTTTCAAAATGAAAATACTCAGCGAATAGTATATATTCTTAAAAAATAGCAAACATATTTTTTTTTTTTATCGGAATGCATTTCATTATCTATAAGGCCATTTGTAAACGATATTTCCTGTCAGATTGCGTTTATCTGAATTTTTTTCTAATTTCTGAAAATCCATTCAAAAAATGCAGTTTTGTACTCAACTTAAAGAAAAACTTAAGAGAAGTTTTAGAGAAAAATTCAAAAGAAGAACATATTTTTATTTTGTGGTAATAACAGAACCATCAATCTATGATATGCGGATATTTAACCCATTAGATGTATCCAATTTCATTTTTGGATGATATTTCAATTCCGAGCTACGGTGGATACTGATACATAGGTATAGATAAAATCGTCACATTGTTCTACTGGAGTAGAAAAAGATAGTAGAAACTAAGAAAAATAATTATAAGTGCAACATTAACATTTTTAGTATTTGAAAAATTTTAAAATATAGAATTAGATAAAAGGGCTAACCTGCAACAACAGAAGGTATACTGATGTAAACTCCATGTAAAACTGTAGGTCCCAACAACTGTATGTAGCATCAGCTTCAGAATTCCTCTGTTTACAACAGAGTGATTTCTCCTTTTCCTAGAATGTCTGTGATTCTTCTTACACAACATAAAATACATAACAAGAATATTAATAATCATAGAAGAAATAGTAATAATATGATTAACGATTAATATTGATTGGTGACTTGAGTGTGAGCTCTAAGTAATCAGAAGAAGAGTGTACTGAGCGATGATTAGTGTGGAAACCGATGTATAAATAGCAAGAATCTATCAGTTTATAGAACTGAAAGTAGCTCATAAGGGCAGCCCTGACTAATTTTTTCCCCTCACCGCTACCTCAAAACCGACCGAGCGAGTAGTCTACGAACGGTTAGTTTGGAAAAACCTTTAGACCTCGAGATCCTTACAGGTCGGTGGAACCGGCTTGCTGTAGTGATGTGTTATAATTACCCAAGATTGCCCAGTATGAGATGAAAGTGCAAAGTGAGAGAAAGAGACTAACAGAGAAGAATTTTATGAAATGACACTTAGCTTATGTGGTTGGTCCAATGTTCTCGCAGAGGCCAAACATCTGGAGTGTATTCGTGCTACCAGCAATAATTGCAAACGTCTGAAACATCTGGAGTGTATTCGTGCTACCAGCAATAATTGTCCAACGTCTGAAAACAAAAATAAATTAGAACTGGTACTAGCATTAAATTTTACAGAAGCTAGATAACAATATTGGCTATATCTTTCACCGTATTTTCAGCCGTAAGTATTCTACGATTACCACAAGTAAGGACACCATACTATAGTAACTGTAAACTTACTTCTAAGAGATATCGAAAGTGCTGTACATATTCTGCCATATGTTGTCATTTAATCGTGACAATTCTGGAAGCTATTTTCCCTTTTTCTCTATCTATTTGCTGGACATTTCTCTGTGTAAGAAGTAAGTAATGCAAATTTGTTCCTTTAGAGATCGTAAAGTCATAGGCTCCCATATTTTGAAACAAAGAGCACATGCAGGGCCTTACTTGCCGACCACCGTTAACCACAGGATTAGTTTTGTACTCATTTCAATTAGAGTTAAGCGAATCTCAATTGTGTTGTAACAACAAAATTATTAGGCGAGTTGAAAGTCACAGTGACCACATCAGGAAACGAACCTTTATATTTTTGTTTTGGTTGGTAGTGCCTCAACCGACCACACCATGACGTACACTATCCTCCTTTTCTATGTACCATATTTTATTTAGTTACAGATAACAAGTTTTAGATGTAGGTCCTTGAACTCAAGACGTTCACCCTGATACTAGTCAGTTGTCCCTTATCTCTTATGAATACGCCAGTCTGTAAACAAATTTGTGAATGAAAATGGTACAAGTTTGAGATAGCCGAATTCAAAGAGTGAAATTACACCCCCTGTAGGACAATTAAAAGCGAGCCTGCAATGGGTGTCATTCTAATCCCGTATTTTTCTCATACTAAGCAATTAGGCACAACATAGGTACCATTAAAACTTTACAAAGCCAAACTTTATAACTTGTCCTTCCTTAGACTCCGTATAACAACGTATATTGCAGGAGTTTGTATTCATTTCTCCAAACCTTTTTCATTTTGAGTTAATGGATGAGATAGTAAATGATAAATGTAATAATGATATCTTTTAAAAATACGATTAAAATTTGTATTACTTACAAACTAGCTAACCTACCAAATACTTCGAATTGTATGCAGGTTGACCATTGAATTTCTAGAGAACATCTTGTTTGATTATTTAAAATACTCTATAGTCTAAAACCTTGCGTTCTACAAAACATTTCTTAATTGGATGTAGGCTGTCCTGTTGCTAGACGATATCCAATAATAGCAAAACATTGCTTTGTTGTGAAGAAACTGCAATCATGCAACGTTATTTGTTGACAAAAGGGCTGTACAAAGATCATGATTGGTTGGTATTGTTATCGCTAATCAAGAGCTCTGGGTTATACTTTCCCTTTCAACTTCTGACAGAAATAAAGACTAAAAAGTTAATTCATGGGAAAATTTTGCACAGTCAACCTTCCCATCTCCCGATTATTATTTTGTTTGTTTTTCAAAATGAAAATACTCAGCGAATAGTATATATTCTTAAAAAATAGCAAACATATTTTTTTTTTTAATCGGAATGCATTTCATTATCTATAAGACCATTTGTAAACAATATTTTCTGTCAGATTGCGTTTATCTGAATTTTTTTCTAATTTCTGAAAATTCATACAAAAAATGCAGTTTTGTACACAACTTAAAGAAAAACTTAAGAGAAGTTTTAGAGAAAAATTCAAAAGAAGAACATATTTTTATTTTGTGGTAATAACAGAACCATCAATCTATGATATGCGGATATTTAACCCATTAGATGTATCCAATTTCATTTTTGGATGATATTTCAATTCCGAGCTACGGTGGATACTGATACATAGGTATAGATAAAATCGTCACATTGTTCTACTGGAGTAGAAAAAGATAGTAGAAACTAAGAAAAATAATTATAAGTGCAACATTAACATTTTTAGTATTTGAAAAATTTTAAAATATAGAATTAGATAAAAGGGCTAACCTGCAACAACAGAAGGTATACTGATGTAAACTCCATGTAAAACTGTAGGTCCCAACAACTGTATGTAGCATCAGCTTCAGAATTCCTCTGTTCACAACAGAGTGATTTCTCCTTTTCCTAGAATGTCTGTGATTCTTCTTACACAACATAAAATACATAACAAGAATATTAATAATCATAGAAGAAATAGTAATACAATGATTAACGATTAATATTGATTGGTGACTTGAGTGTGAGCTCTAAGTAATCAGAAGAAAAGTGAACTGAGCGATGATTAGTGTGGAAACCGATGTATAAATAGCAAGAATCTATCAGTTTAAAGAACTGAAAGTAGCTCATAAGGGCAGCCCTGACTAATTTTTTCCCCTCACCGCTACCTCAAAACCGACCGAGCGAGTAGTCTACGAACGGTTAGTTTGGAAAAACCTTTAGACCTCGAGATCCTTACAGGTCGGTGGAACCGGCTTGCTGTAGTGATGTGTTATAATTACCCAAGATTGCCCAGTATGAGATGAAAGTGCAAAGTGAGAGAAAGAGACTAACAGAGAAGAATTTTATGAAATGACACTTAGCTTATGTGGTTGGTCCAATGTTCTCGCAGAGGCCAAACATCTGGAGTGTATTCGTGCTACCAGCAAAAATTGCAAACGTCTGAAACATCTGGAGTGTATTCGTGCTACCAGCAATAATTGTCCAACGTCTGAAAACAAAAATAAATTAGAACTGGTACTAGCATTAAATTTTACAGGAGCTAGATAATATTGGCTATATCTTTCACCGTATTTTCAGCCGTAAGTATTCTACGATTACCACAAGTAAGGACACCATACTATAGTAACTGTAAACTTACTTCTAAGAGATATCGAAAGTGCTGTACATATTCTGCCATATGTTGTCATTTAATCGTGACAATTCTGGAAGCTATTTTCCCTTTTTCTCTATCTATTTGCTGGACATTTCTCTGTGTAAGAAGTAAGTAATGCAAATTTGTTCCTTTAGAGATCGTAAAGTCATAGGCTCCCATATTTTGAAACAAAGAGCACATGCAGGGCCTTACTTGGCGACCACCGTTACCCACAGGATTAGTTTTGTACTCATTTCAATTAGAGTTAAGCGAATCTCAATTGTGTTGTAACGACAAAATTATTAGGTGAGTTAAAAGTCACAGTGACCACATCAGGAAACGAACCTTTATATTTTTGTTTTGGTTGGTAGTGCCTCAACCGACCACACCATGACGTACACTATCCTCCTTTTCTATGTACCGTATTTTATTTAGTTACAGATAACAAGTTTTAGATTTAGGTCCTTGAACTCAAGACGTTCACCCTGATACTAGTCAGTTGTCCCTTATCTCTTATGAATACGCCAGTCTGTAAACAAATTTGTGAATGAAAATGGTACAAGTTTGAGATAGCAGAATTCAAAGAGTGAAATTACACCCCCTGTAGGACAATTAAAAGCGAGCCTGCAATAAGTGTCATTCTAATCCCGTATTTTTCTCATACTAAGCAATTAGGCACAACATAGGTACCATTTTGTATTCATTTCTCCAAACCTTTTTCATTTTGAGTTAATGGATGAGATAGTAAATGATAAATGTAATAATGATATTTTTTTAATTCGATTAAAATTTATATTACTTACAAACTAGCTAACCTACCAAATACTTCGAATTGTATGCAGGTTGACCATTGAATTTCTAGAGAACATCTTGTTTGATTATTTAAAATACTCTATAGTCTAAACCCTTGCGTTCTACAAAACATTTCTTAATTGGATGTAGGCTGTCCTGTTGCTAGACGATATCCAATAATAGCAAAACATTGCTTTGTTGTGAAGAAACTGCAATCATGCAACGTTATTTGTTGACAAAAGGGCTGTACAAAGATCATGATTGGTTGGTATTGTTATGGCTAATCAAGAGCTCTGGGTTATAGGCTATATATTGTTTGACATGATAAAATATTCTATCATACAGAATCCGTTCTAAAATTTTTGCTGGCGCACTTATTAGAGCAATAGGTCTGTAATTCGTTACTTTTATTTTCTCACCACTTTTGAATACAAGAGTTATTTGAGTGATTTTCCATACGTCTGGAAATATTTGAGAACTAAGTAGGCTATTCGGTTAAAGATTAATAGAGAAGGGGATTCTAATATCATTGCGCAACCTTTTGATACGTAAGGAGGAATTCCATCATAACCTGCTGATTTCTTTGGCTTAAGCTTGTTAATAGCATTCCGATACTCCACACTGTCTACTGGGTATAGAGATAAGGAATGTGATGTGCGCATATTAACCGTATCTAGTATTTTATAAGATGACTGCGTTTGAAGATATACACTTCGAAAATAAGTAGCAAACTCATCAGATATGAACTTTGAATTATTCATCATTGTACCATCTGAAGACAGAAAGATGCTAGAACTATTATTTTCAGTTCTTTTATTTTTCACAAAATTCCAAAAATATTTCGGATTAAGTTTAATATTTTGATCACAAGTAAACATGTATTCATTATACGTTTTTTTTACAAGCGTTTTAGCTAGTTTCCGAAGTTCTTTAAATTTCTCCATATAATATGAGGAATAGTTTTTTCTTTTCCTAAAATATTCCTTTTGTTTCAGAGTTCGAATTATCTCCTTGGTAAACCAAATAGGATATTTTGAATTGTTATTTAGAACTTTTTGAGGCACCGACGCTTCAATAATAGTGTTTAATCGATCATAAAAACTAGAGAGCATTACATTCGGATTATTAAAAGAATCAAGATAACTCCAATCTACTTCCCGAAGTAATGAATAAAACTTATCAAAATTTGCATGTTGGAAGTTGTATAATGTAATATGAGATCCACTACGATATTTCTGTTTATATAGGCCTAGATTTATTTCTTGTCTGGATAGATATAGATTATTTAAAAGCAAGGACGGACACCAATTGTAGAGCCTATTTACGAATAGAGCCCTCAATTAAAGTTGTAGTATCATCAGTTCGTTAAAATTATCATACTTATCGTAGATTTTGGTTGGTTTCATGGTTTTGATAGGAACATGATAACTTATGACAGAATTTAGTTGGCAGGCCGCAAAGGAGTTTCATGCTATGAAATGAGAACCAGTTTCATTGTCTGTGCATAGAACAGAAGTTCTGCTCCATTGATTCTCGAATTACACTCGCCAATCAGTTCGGCTCACTTCTGATCTAAGCTTACCTTGGTCTTCCTGAAATGAACTAGAGAGTTGATAACCATGTACAGGTAAGGGGAAAAAAGCGGACCGACGCTTGTAGCTGATCCCAGAGTCTTGTGATACGCAAATAAATGTAAGAGATGTAACGGAAACGTTCAATGCAAATTACTTGAAATTATTTCTCATTTCAAGCAATTTATCGACACTAGAACACATTTCAATACATTCCTGCTATCCCGTGAATGCCGCTAGGCATGCGCAGTGGCTCATATCGGCAACTTAGATATTTTAGTCGGTCCGCTTTTTTTTTCCTACCTTTACATTTCTGATTTTCGCTTCGAGTAAGAGCGCGTAATAGAAATTCGTTCAAGATTATGATGAATTTGCCCGTTTTAATGAGACGATGATTCATACGTAGGCCGGAACTGTATATACTTCACAATATAACATTTAAGAATATTTAGGAATACATAATGTAAAATACCAATGATTCAAAAAACGCTGACCGAGATTAAAGGGTTTACGTTTACTAAGAAAAATAGATATCGTGATACTGGGAACGTCATTGCGTTTTGGTTTGTTTTGCCATGGGCCTCCGTAAAAACAGTATTTTACACGGGTGGTTTGGATGCATGAATAACAGGAGCCTCTGTCGTTTGTTTATTTATTTTCTGGTGTTGCAACAGCATGATCCTCTTGTGCTGTGAATTTCTGAAAAAGTTGCTTTTGTTTCTGTATTCCTCCTCTTGTCCTAAATGCAGAACACACTATCGATCCTGTAACAGCGGTATGAACAACACGAAAGCAATAATAACATAGCAGCAGCATTAGTACCTCAATTAGCCTAAATATAATGAATGGCAATAAAACAGGTTGTTATCGACCAATATGGTTCAAATTTAAATGTTCTCCTTAACCCTTTCAGAGCCAAATTTGTATATTCATGCAAGCAATTATCAAGTCAAAACATCAGTGGGCTTTGCTTAGGATCGATGGGAATTTCAGTAGAAGATCTGGTATCCACGAATTTAGTTATAATAAGAGGTGAAAATACATTTTACATAAAACAATATTCTATTAAAGTATAACTCTGCTTTTGTACTTTGCGTCAGTAGCAATGAATAGGTTAACGTCCTCTGGATGTCACAAACAGTGGATGTTCACAAACAGTGCATGTTGGAAGGCAATAGAGGTGTCTTGTCTTAACAAATCATGCATGCTTCCCTCATCCAATCTGTGACTGATGTTCGAAAGGATGAGAGTTAAACCGTGTGACCGACCAATAAACTAAAAATACTAATTAAAAGTGATCATTATCTTGCCTTAAGTGTTCAAAAGAAATTAGACTATTGCACTCATAAGCCACGTGTTTGATATTGACCAATAACATTTAGCAATTCCTCGGATATAGACCAATCACGATCGTTTATCTTAATATGAGGATGGCGGTACTGGACACGTAATCATCAATGTCCCGTGATTATTACGTCACATGCTGCAATTAAGCAGCACGAAAACAGATTATGTTATACAAAAAACTTGTTTGGAAATTGAAATAATATAAATATGCATTGCTTAAAAACACAATTTGGATTCGGTGCAAGCCAATTTGTGTGCTTTTATTCTGTTCTGCTGTTAGTTTACCTGTATTAAGTTAATAATGTCTTATATGCACAATTGGTAGCACTGGTGAAAACACTTTAACTCGAATCGATTCATGGATGGTTGATTCATAGTATGCCTTGATCTCGCAGCTGATAGTTCTGTTTTTATATAACAAAACACGAAAATAATTATTATTTGTATAATACGTTACAATTTTATTCATGGAATCGTCTTAATAAATCCTGCTGCGCAGTCGCGAATCTATCGATAAACTCGTAAACTCTCGTGGGATTATTTTGAGTAGTATTTATTTATCTCCTTATTCCCTCTGATATTAAAATAAACATACAACACACTGTGATGTTGATATTCATGTATAGAACACTAAAAAGATAATTAAAAATATATGTACAGATTAAAAAAATGTTTACACAAATTACACAGGTCTATGTAGTAAAAATACTAAAATGTGCATAAAATGGATTTCCCTACTGCCGGGACTCTTTACACCATGTATAAAACGGTGATGTCAAAATCTTCAGTGTTGTAGAGTGTTCTTTCTTGATTATTCTGTAAAATTTCTTGTAGAATCGGATGTCCAGTGTATTGTAGGTTGTTTAAAAATGAATATGCATTTCGGCGCAAGTTCATAGTCAAGTTCCAGCTCCACAACATAAGGAACTGAGGATGGCGTAACCTTCGCGCCGAAATGCATATTCATTTTTAAACAACCTACAACACACTGGACATCCGATTCTACAAGAAATTTTACCAAATAATCAAGAAAGAACACTCTACAACACTGAAGATTTTGGCATCACCGTTTTATACATGGTGTAAAGACTCCCGGCAGTAGGGAAATCCATTTTATGCACATTTTAGTATTTTTACTACATAGCCTGTGTAATTTGTGATAACATTTTTTAATCTGTACATATATTTTTAATTATCTTTTTAGTGTTCTATACATGAATATCAACATCACAGTGTGTTGTATGTTTATTTTAATATCAGAGGGAATAAGGAGATAAATAAATACTACTCAAAATAATCCTCCCTCAGCGGCAAATATGAAATTTATTAATTCTCGTGGGATTACCTACGATAGTACAATCCTCGAAATGGAAAGCTGGAAATTATCAACAAGAAAGAAGTCATACTCGTCTCCCTCCTCCTTCAGTTACAAACTTCTATCACCCCATCCAAGTTTCCATGCTACCAGAATAAACAGTTTTGGGAAGAACGACGTGAAAAGGTGACTGTCTCTTTAAATGTCAAACCAACTATCTGATGTTAGTCTCTCTTCACTATTTTGTATTAAAACAATGAAATAAGATATTAATATAATATATCTGGAGATATTCCAGAATGCAAATAACCAAATACTACATTTATTTGTCAAACAATAGGTGCCATTCCGCCGCTGAACTTTTAAGGCTGCCTTCCCTCGTTTCAGAGTCCAGACGTTAAGATTTAAATAGCAAATAACTTGCGAGATACTGTTGACACTTTCCAGCTATCAATTTTGCCGTGTGTACATAGTATGGGGATGCGGAATCGTGCCAAGAATAGCGACCTATCAAAGCAGCTGCGGAAATTGGTAATCCTCTGGCACAACATGGCTATTTTGATTAACTCAACAGTAACAAGTTACGATATGACCAGTTAAGGTGACGTTAAATAAGCAGAAAATAGAAAGTAAAGTTGGAATGATAGTGTTCTGTTTCAATACAGTCATGTTAGAAAATCAAAGACCATAATTAAACTATCCAGTTTTGAACACACTTTTGGAATACAGTATGATAATTTAAAATTAAACTTTTTGTTCTGCGGAATTATTTTTCTGATTGAATTGTCTAAAACTGATATTCCGAAACTTTTTTTGTTGTGAATGTGCTGTTTATTCCTGTTTATATTTCTGAGCAGGGATTAGAGACAAATTACGTTTCAAAAATACCGGAAAGGCCCATTTTATTACTGTAGTTTGTTCGCAAACTTCAAGAATTATATTGATGAGAGTGGAACCATCGCTTTCGAATGAGCCATGGAAGAAAGTTTGGGTCTATATGTGTATTCAACTTTTCAGTGGCACCCTTCCAGGATATATTTTTTAAATTTATTATTTTGTAGCATTTCTATTACAACATAGTAATACTACTTCGTTCTTTTCTTGTACAGTATCATATCCAGTACAGGTGGGTCAAAAAGGAAGGTAACAGAAAATTTATGTGAATTATTCTTTAATTTTAATTTTATTTGAATCTTTTTTTGTTTGTTTTTTGTTTGTTTTTTTGTTGTTAAAGTAACAGGTAACTGAATCAACAATATCGCAGTATGTCATTGCACAGCGTGCCTGGGCTGTGGAACATTATTTTCGCAGCTATGGAGATGGATAATTGTCGTTGAAAATTGTGTTTACTCATTGGAGAATTTTTTCAGTGGTGAAGGTTTTGAAACTCCTCTTTAAAACTCTTCTTTAAAATTC
This sequence comes from Ectobius pallidus, assembly GCA_964059195.1. Classification (NCBI taxonomy): domain Eukaryota; kingdom Metazoa; phylum Arthropoda; class Insecta; order Blattodea; family Ectobiidae; genus Ectobius; species Ectobius pallidus. The sequence continues at coordinate 107,946,064 of CAXKWD010000003.1, read as the reverse complement.
CTCTTTAAAACCCTCCATCACCATTTTGAATGACGATCCAGCATTCCTTCCATTTCCATAGCTGCGAAAATAATGTTACATAACATAATCCAAAGATAACAAAAGAAAAGATTCAAATAAGATTCAAATAATAACAAAATAACTCGCATACATTTCGGTTACTTTTTTGCTATTACAGAATTAACAGATAGCTCTTATAGCTTTTTCAATTAAAAATAAAATTTACAAATTTTAAAACATCTTATAGGCTGCTGTAGAAGTCTGTTGATTCTGTAAACATGAAGGAATATGTTAAGTTTAGACTAACGAGGTTTTTGCTCGGTTGTGGCCAGTTTCCCTTCTTTGGTAATTTACGTGTTTTTATAGTGTCTGCTTACTTTTTCGGTACTGGTTATTCATCTGTTACTTGTGCATCTGTACTACAGTGGCGTCTTGGATCTTGTATTATTTCAAATCTATGAAAGTATGACTTGCCTTTTCCATGTCTAGTAACTACCTCTTTGAAATTAGTTTTAAGTTGGTTTTCATTCTGAGCTTTTTTTTTTATCCTGGGAAGGAGTGGTTTTATTGTAGCTAAAATTGTTGTATTTTCCAATTTTTGTTGCCATATTTAAAATTTCCATACTCAAACACTTCCGCTCACCACGAAGTCCTGCTTGAAGCTGATCTTGGCTGTTCTTTGGCTCAGGTATATTCCTAATTCGGTCTGATCTACATATTCGTGAGTTTTTTAAAAAAACAGACTGTTCAGCTTCGTTCTTTGAATACCGGGACCTACTGTATAAGTTGAATTTCAATTATACCTTTATAAACTTTTTAAAGTATTAATTGTTGTACCTGAGACCACTTCTTGTTCACCCTCGCTCCCATCGGTAGGCCTAATTATTCGTAAGTTGAGATTATGATCTTCGTTTGTTCGTCATATCTTTGTGTCAGCTAGCCAGAACAGCCGGTCTCCTTAGCCGCGATAGCTGAGGCGTGGAGCCATGGATAAGGAGGCTGTTGGTTCAAGTTCTGCCTCGGGCATGGGTGTTGTAAGGAAAAAATGAAAACGAGGAAAAACGAGGAAAAAGGGAAAACTAGGAAAACACTTAAATATCACATTAAGTGCAACTTTTTCTTTTTTAATCACAGTATCAAAACCAACTCCTATTGTCTAAAACGTTATTTCTTAGGCTGTGGAATATTAGACTTTTTCTGGATTTTTTAAACTATTATTCATGCTAAAATGAATTGTGGCATCCAGTGAGAGAGTGGGCTAAGCCAGAAATAACGTAATCGAGATATTTTGAGATTTGTTTTTGGTTTTCTAACGAGAAAAAATTTCATCTTAACACTTGATTTATTTCTTATCATAATTTACATATTTCAAAGTGTTTACATAAATTAACTTCAGACCACAGTGCCAACCCTTTGTCACCCTCTTAAGTTTTTTTCGCAGTTTTCTCGGTTTTTTTTTAATTTTTCAAAACTTTGAAGCGCTACTCGGTACGTATTTGTTTTAAAAAAAGTTTAAACAATGAAAATGGTAGGAAATTTAATGGTCTTCAGCTTTTGTAATGAAATGTTTTAGACTATAACGCGTTGATTAGGAGTTATAAGGACAAAACTACAAAAACCCAAAAATTTCGAGATTTTGGATGACCTGAAGTTCACACAGGGTTCTCGAATTGGAAAACTTAGATTCTACACTGTAATACAACATATTAAAAAATTAACTTCGGACCTTTTTCCAGGTAAAAATACGTGGTGACTGGACTATTACTGCGCCCTGCATATCACGTTACTAATGCTTCCGAGCTGGCTTAGCACACTCTCACTGGAGAAACGCCATTCCCTTAATTTATGAAAATTGTCTTTCAGGAATAGATAAGGAAGGAACCCACACAAACCTTTATTATTAGGTTTACAGTTACACGCCTATATGTAGGCTACTATACAGAGATGACAATAACTCAAATTTGAAAATTTTTGGCTTAGCCTACTCTCTCACTGGATGCCACAATTAGTTCATATGTTTTAAGTTATGGTTCCATTTTTGCATGTTTAGCCTATGCGTTTACCTTAGTACATTGCTTGGTGTCTGTGAGAGATCCGGGCATAAGCTTATGAGAATTGGAGAATCAGTAATGAACTGATCAAGTACTACCTGGTTAAGTGTCAAATTCCTTGGCATTGTTGAGAAATCTCAGATATGCAACCCCTAGAAACCAACGTCACCACATCCGCATTCTGCGTAGGACGAGCGTAACCTCAGTAACCCTTTACTTCCCCATCTCAGCGGTTCGATAGAATAAGCTGTAAAGTAACCACGAGGCATTCAAGTTAGGCTACATCTTGTGTGTTAATGACGCAAGAAGTATTCTTGCATTATTTAACAAGTTGAAAACTGGAAAGTTATATAAAGCTTTTTAATAATGAAAAAAAATCATCACACAAGACGAGTTAGGGTTATTTCTTCTCCTTTGTATAGGCTCAGCTCTCATAGATATAAAATATTGGAAAGACCCCTTTCTTAAAAAATATTTTAGACCTATATAATTTTCCCTTGTGTGATATGAAAGAGCTCTGGTCAAGCAGATACATATTTTCATCATCAGGATAAACAAGGTTTTGCCTTGATGCCTGTTTTGGATGTAAGTCAATTGCAACTAATCAGTCACTGTGGACAAAACCACTTAACATAGCGTATGTTTGTTTCTAGTAATTAGTAATTATTATCAGACTATTATTATTGTTATTATTTTTCTTTGCTAATGCTAATTACACAATATAAATAGTCTTCATAACATTCATTATTGGGTCACTATTATGTTATGTAGCAACAATCTCAACGAATTGTGGTACTATTATTGTTATTATTATTATCATAATTATTATTTAATTATTACCATTATTATTGTTACTATTTTACGTCATTGATTCTTATTTGATTCTTTAGATCATACATGGGCATTTACTGGTTCGCGAACCACTTGTGGTTCTTCACCTTCCCGCATAACACACAAGATGGCATTGCGAAGATTCGGTGTACGTTGTGGATTATTCCCATGCATGAGTAATACTTTCTTTTCAAGCAGTGACGGGTCGCGTCACAGTTCCGATTGAAAGGCGTTATGGCACATTCTAAGCCTTCGTATAATGAAATAATTGCACACGTAAAATAATAATTAAAAATACAAAATTGTTTGTATTATTTGTTTCTTGTAGCGTATATTATAAAGTGAAATTAGTGTTTCCCTAAGAATGAGCAACCGCCACTGCACTTATTGTCTTTCTTGTGTCTCAATCTACCCGTTCTTTTTGAACTATGTGTCAGTTGACAAAAGTTTGCGGGTTGCGTGTCAATGGATAGGGGTTTGCCCATGCCTGCTTCAGATGTTGGTTTTCTAACATTTCAGATTTATCTGTTCACATGATCTCTCTATAACAAGTTAATTTATTTTCATTTTTTTCATTTAATTTTGAAATCTTAGTAGCCTATTATGTAGAATTGTATATTCGGTAATTCTGAATCTTGCTTAATGGAAGAGATGGCCTGAGGGCCTTAACTCTGCTTGATAAAATAAAACAATTTATTATTATTATTATTATTATTGAGTTTTTAATGCTGGTCATTCATGCTACATTTGCTAGCAAATGGTTAAAAATGATAGAATTCTTACTATGAGGCTTTCAGTTCTCTATTAATTTTATTTACGCCAGGAGCTTTTCTGTAGTTTACATGGTTTTCAGTACTTGATACTAGCAGGTGAGAATAATAATTGTAATAATTATATCGTAATCCACTTTATGCTCTCCCAAATGAATGAACACTGCGCTGAAGACGGTCGAATTGCACTGTACATAGCTTGAGTCATACTATTGGAAAGTTGTTCATAAAATGCACGTAGCTGTGATGTTACAGTTTGCTTTACAGTAATTTCTAACTCAGCTCAAATAAACTAATAATAACAAGCAGTTATTTATTTATAACAACTTTAACTTATGATTAATAATAAAGTCTCTTTTTAGATTTAAACCAATAACATACAAGAATGAACGTCTGAAATTAGCCAATCATAGACCTGATTTTCTGAATATTTATCGAATGTGCTTTGTCACTACCCACAAAAGTGAAAGGTCACGTCCTTTTTTATTTATTTATTCTAATCTGTTCGGAGACTATTTAGGTAGTAACTTACGCTTAGGCCTACGTCAACATTGTAGCATTACATTAAGGTCTCAGGAAATAAAGCGAATATTACGCTTATATCTGTTCTGGAATCGGTATTATAATACTTTACGGGAATTGTATTCCATTTATTCAACAACGCCGACATTTAATAATTTTAGTTTTCATCTCCTGTGAACATTATAAAGACATAACCTCAACAGCATGAATGTACACTGGTCAGACGCGAGTGACCATTCAGAGGTGGGAGGTTGGAGCTATTATTCCTGTACCCTTCTGTATAGGAGATTCGTCGAGCCAGCTGAACATCTCACATATGATTCTAGAGCTTAATATCCGTCAGTAAATAGTAGGCTACTTACCAGTATGGATCGCGAGAAACTAATTATATTAATCTTAGTTATATTTTAGCCTATGCAAGATATCTTCAATATTAAATTTCATCAAAGAATACTTAAATTTAAAGCCTAGTAGATGTTTATTAAATGGTCGTGTTTTGTTCACAGAAAACACCCACATTGATTATATGTCCTGAATGCCTACAAATAGTACTGTGTCAATTTAAAATGCTGTTCAAATAATTCAATTACAATTCATTTTATTGGTTATGTAATGCATATTGTTCGTTTAATAGTCATTATACGAAAACAACTTGTGACTTGGAACTTGCTAGATAAATTCACGAGCGACGAACAGATAGACGAATGACATTACCTTTGAGAAATATCTTTAGTATTTATTTATTTATTTATGACTTGATTGACACAGTAGTGCCAAAGAATAATTGATGAGTTTACTGATTCTCTGGTGCTACATATCATCCATAAATCAGTCAGTCACTAAGTTCCATCATCAACATTTTAGCAATGCTAAATGTCCGCAGTAGTCAAAGTTGCTCCTTGCAGTAGTAGGATTTCATGTTAGTTTAATCAATTTGCGGTGGGTTTGATCTCATTCTATATTAACGATTTTTGATTTAGGAATTAATATTTTTGAAAATTCTAGAACACTCTAAGTTCTTGCTGACATAATACGATAGACGAAGGGTTGCGTGGTAGGAGGTATACCGATCTAAAATAAAATAGACTCGTGATACCATCACCTCAACCTTCTTTTTTAATCTTAAAGAATGCCTACGCCTTTCGATGTACCCACAATAATTACAAATTACAAATTAATAATTATCATCATTCATCAGCAACTCTAACAAGGAACCATGTTCTAAGTCAATTTCATTTTCTAACTTTAATTCTTATGCATGAATTAACATTGTATTGTTAGCGACTTTTGAAGGCTTGGTGGTGAAATTTAAGCTGAGGTTGTTCGACTGACTTGTTCAATTAATACCACGCTGTGTGCTCCAGGGAAGGATTTGCGCGTAATTGAATATCTTCTGCTCTTCACTTTATTGTTTGGGCAAACAGGACCGGCAACTTTGCTGAGGCTTGTACGGACTCCCAGAGGCATCTTCTTAGAAGTTTCCAACAGGGCAGCCACATTATTTCTTAGAACGACCTTTTAGTACTTGGTTGTATTATGACCACTTTAAGAATGCAACAGACCTTGTCATGACAGCTCATTTTGTGTGTGTGTGTATATATATATATAAATTAAAATCAGTAATGGCTCCTGGATTGCCATTGTAATTGAGAGAGATCAGAAACCTTAAAAATGTTAAAGTACTAAACACGATTGTTACATGATCTAATTCTGTACCTCAGAGCCAAAGGAACGTAACTCCAAATTTCATATTTTTTTGTTTTTTCATATTCTTTACTAACTTCTTGACCTCTATAGAACCAATTAATATTAAATCCATAATTTCATTAGAAACCAAGATATTGAGAGCCAAATAGTAGTAACTCCATTCCCCTTTATTGTTCGTAATTTTGTTTTTCGCTCCTCCTGTAAAATTTAGTTTTTGGCAGTTACGCTCGTTTGGCTCTGAGGTACAGAATTTATGATCTAAATCCCGCGTTCGATCGCGTTGTGTATATATTTTACAATTATGTATATATTTTAATAAATCGCTTATACCTTGAAAGAGTAAGTTGTTTTGCTAGAAATACCTTCTACAACACCTGTATTTCATTATTTGTACAAGCCAGTTGTAACATGATTTCACATATGTGTCATCATTGGTATTATTAACGAAGCGGCGCATTCAACCTGTGCATAAGAGGTAAGTTTACGCTAAAGCTCTTGAATAATATTATTTTGATTCTCTGATTCTTTTCACTTCTAAATTTTATAATAGTAATAGTAATAACTATTTCCAGTAACAAGAACATAATAATAATAATAATAATAATAATAATAATAATAAGAATGACACCAATAATAAGAAAAAATAATAAAATAATGATATTAATAACATAATAACAGAAATTAAATGTTTGTAAGGTCTGAATTATGTAAAATAATTCAATTTTTTGAAAGGCCATTCATTATTATTAATTATTTTCGTTAAATAAAATATGACAGCATTTGCTTTTACAAATTTTAAAATGATTACATAGAATTGTATTGTAAGTTTAATCCATGTGTTTGAGTTGTATTTAATAGCTATAAAAGAAAAAAAAACGCATGTTAGTTCAAATCTAACGCACGAGTGATGGTGTGACATCCACATACGCTAGTGATGCCGGGTTGGTTAGATCTTGTGACAATCTATGACTGCCATTCAACACGATTGAATTCTATATTTTCAATCCGACTGTATTGCATACAATGGAATAGGGAAATTTCTAATTTCCTATCGAAAAATATAAAATCAATCATTGAGCGTCATTCTCTCCCTGCCATGACGTAGAAAAATGGCAGCTTCCTTTCAACAGCTGATACTCTACGCTTCCAGCGCTGTGTTAATGCAAACATTGTAACGACGCAAATAGCGACGTGCATAATCAACGATAGGAGACCATTCCTAAACAAAGGAAGGGTTGGGGGACCGCAACTAATCGATATTGAACATTTTCATGATTATCGATACTGCCCTGAATTTTATTTGAATTACAGAAAAGGAGAGGTGCGCATGCGTCGACAGTGAATCGACGAGGGAGACGTGCGGAACCTGAAAGACGGTTAGTAGTACGTGCCTGACCACGAAAGAGAGAAGTTGAAAAGGCAGAAGGGAGAAGACGAGACTGGGATGTGTGACAGCGGTAGAGGCGTTCTGGCATAATGGTGTGTCAGACTTTCATCTAAAGGAAATTCTGGTTGTGGACTTCCTTGACACGACTATATGGAGATAGTCATTAATCAGAAGAATACACCAAGTCGGCCAGTACGAGACACCGCTACAGCGAACATCAGCTGTGAGAGTGAGTCGTGACTGCTCGCTCTGAATAAGAGCAGATATGGACATCAGGAAGTAATGGAAGACAACTCAGGATCGGAGGATAAGTTGGACATCACTGGTTGAGTATAGTCATCTAGACATTTTCTTATTGTTTGGGGAGTGAGAAAATTGAGATATCCCATTTTTTTTGTAAGGATGGTTTCTAAGTCATGTATAGCGATTAGACACCGTATGGAATAATAGAATAGAATAGAAACATAGAAGTTAGAATTCTAGGGAATTTAGAGACAAAAGAAGATTGGGTGCCCATGCTAAAGAGTAGTAACGTAAGAAGTAGGAAAACTAGAATAACCACCGAGTGAATTAAATCAATGGTATAAGCTGAAGGGAACTCTACTTAAAGAAAGAAAGGGGTTAAAAGATAACAGCTGATGACTGGTCAGGTTAGAAAGAGGAGAGTGAGTTGAAAGATAACAACAAATGATTGGTTAGGTTAGAAAGAAAGAAAATAAGTTAATAATTCTTGTAGAAGTGATGATGAATACATAGAGTAAGTAAGAAGGATTGTTAGTAGATGGATTCTTGGGTGACAGGAGCTCCTAAGATTTCGAATAAAATAACTACTACAAGGTAATGTGAATGTTGAGAAAGAAAAATTAAAAGAATAAAATCTAGTAGTAGGCAAGGCCTATATTAGTGAAATATATATAAAGAAAGAAATTTAGGAGAAATTGTGAAAGGCGTCGGTGTTGGAGGCGAACAACGGCCCCACGTGCCTCTAGGAGAGAGTGTCAGGGACCTCTGACATCGATTTTCAAAATTGTATTTTTGTTTGCGGCCCATTAATATTTTCCCGGTTGCAGGAGAGGAGTCAGATTGTTTGTAACTCAAGATCTAGACGTCGCTCCTGTATCGGTGGTCTATCACCACAGTCACTCTGTAGGTATAGGCCTAAACTTCTATTTCTTTCTTCATGAGACTGTCTTTCCTATCTATCTTTAAATACAATTCTTCATGGACTAAGCTGACAAATAGACTAATATAGGAGACATAGGTGGGATTATTGAGTGTAATTTGTAGAGTTAAGGACTGGGTTATGAATTGAAGACCTTTATTTATTCAGAAAAAAAAGGGGTATAATATATATATTGAACTATCTTGAAGTTGCAAATGTAAATGACTACACAAGTCAGTAGTAAATTAGAAGAACAATACAAGACGTTCTAGTAGATACCTGAAAACCAAAGAAAGAAAATTAAAGTAATTAATTAAGGATTTGTTATTGTTGAACAGAGAACGTACTTATATAGTTAAAATTGGGTATACTAACCTTGAAAAATTAAGTATTATCCTACCAATAAAAGTGTTGAATGGTTAATGTAGTGTAAATGTAATTTATTGTATATAAGATTGTTATTGTTGAAAAAAAGAAAAAAAAAAGAAATATATTAAATAAATTATAGTTATTGTTATGCAAAGTAAATTAACGTGAAGTTCAGATTTTTGACCCTTATCCTTGTAATGGTTTGAGAGTCGCTGATTTTTTTTTTGGTGCTAAGTTACATACTTTGGTAGTGAGTATTGAAAAAGGAGAAAAAGAAGAAGCAGAGAGAATAAAAAAAAACACGAAAGGTAAATCCGAACCCAACTCCCGTCTCCACTGTTAACTTAAAAGCTAGTCGAGGGGCATGTAGGTACATAGCCTGTGTATCTATAATTTAATTTGTGTCTGGGCTGATTCATACAAAAAGAAAAGAGGAAGCGTATTGATGATGGCGCCCGTTAATATAAATTTTCATCAATATTATCAAGACTGGGTAAATTGTTAAAAGAGAGAGAAAGTAGACTGAGAGTAGGAAGTTTGCAATCACCCGGTGTCAAAGGTAGTTGTACTGAACGTTGGAATGTGGACTAGGCAGGCAGTGTTGGGAAGACACGACAGGTGTATGAGTGACCTTGTTTTGTAGGAGTTCAGTAAACTTATATACTACGATTAAGAATAATCACATATTAGTTGTCACAGATTTTGGCTAAGAATTTTGGCGAAGATTTAATCCAAGAAGTTAGGGAACTTTATAGCATAAAGTAAGAAAGCCCGTCACAACATTAACCAAAAATATAAATAGAAATAGGCCTATCAGAGTCAAGAAGATTAACAGATACTAAGGCAGACCTTAAATTTACCTCAGTATTACAACTGGCATAAATAATGACATGTTCTGGAACTTATGGGAAAAAGAGATTCAGCAAAAATATGGTCATTGTATACAAACCGACCGACTTGTCGATTGTAGTGGCGTTCGATTTTCGTTTCTGGTGAACAGCTGACAGTACATTGGGTCAAGATGCACTCTCCTGACCATAGCCAGAAATAATTTTATAGAAATGGTAATTGTATTAACTTTCTGAATTGAAAAAGAATTGGATCGTTGGACATCACTTTTTAATTTTAATTATTTCTTTATTTGACTATAAATATTCAGAATACGATTGTCTAAATTGAAAATTTAACAAAATTTAGTTTTGTCTTTTCTTTTGTGAACACAACACTTAACTTCTTTTTCTTAATTTTTTAAATTTCTTCCTCATATTTATTTTTGCTTTACCCTTTCATCTTGGTAACCCGAATAATGTGTATGGGACTCATGTGCATTTTCTTAACCACACCACCGTTGAAACCCCTGGTAAGTTTTAAGATCCTACTCAGTTGCAAATATACAAAGTTTCCTGCTTCAGAGAATAATGGGAGTTATGTGAAAGTTACATAGTATTTGGAGTGATTTGTTAGATTTCGTAGCCATATGCAAACTGGGATTTATGCTCTGGGGTATATGTATTGTTCCACATGTTCCAAGAAAGAGAATATGTTATTCACTGACTGTGAACGTATCTTCATGTCGTTAAATTTGCTCTTTGATGCATTACTCGAGAGTTGCACAATGTTATCATTCTGTTTTTGTAGGAAACAGTCTCGCATAGAGATCGATCTATTTCATCTTACTGGCGCACACGTCTCTCAAACATCATGACATGACCACTCAAAGGCTTGCATTAGTCTGATTGCACACATCTACTGTCGAAATTATACATTATGCAAAGTAGGCCCCAGTGACGTTCTCGACTAAGAATTTGATATGAATGAGTATATCTGCATTATAACTTCATTACGCAGACAGACGGTGCCTAGACTTTTTAAGAGATGCCGGCAAATTATTAATGAAACATCCATTCTGCAATTTGAATGGTTGCCCTTCAGGCATATTAGAACAGCCGGAATGCAGTCAGTCATATTTCATAAAATTGTACAAAAAAAAAAACATTCAATGCTAGAATTAATTGAAAGCAAATTCTTTTGATTAACAAATTCAGTCATTAGTTTGTGGAGGGATTCAGAGATTATCTATAGAAATTTGGAAGGTCTGCATCACTGAGTCACCACTGCATACAAATAACATATACTTGTGTATAAGATTGATTTAAGTGTAAAACTCACCCCTAAGGATTTTTCACAGAGGAAGATAAGTTTACAACTACAACCTATAATCCCAAAATGGGAATAATGTGTTTATTTCACCTGTTTTAAATAGAGCTAACGATTTTTTTACAATCTCACTGACTCCGTTCCTGGTTTTATAATATTTCTGAAGGATAACCAGTCTAATTGCAGAATGTATTTTTCATTAATAATTTGCAGCATTTTGTAAAAAATCCTGGGCATTTTGTATAAAGTCCGAATTCAAAATTTCCCTGCGACACATCCAATATAATTCTCAATTTCAGATATCTTCACCGAATATATCTTTTAACTAAGCGATCTGAGCAGAAGTTAACATGCAGAAATTTTCTAAAAGCGAGAAATTACTTTACAAGTTATTAATGTATCCATTCAAATATATAATTTTAGTGTCTTAATTAATTCAGGTCCGGATGAAATTCCAAGCAATCTTCTTGGGATTTGTGCTCCTGTAAGCCTATTGTTACTCCTTCTACTTATTTCATTAATTTAGCTTTAAAATCTGGCACTTTTCCAAACGAGTTGAAAGTGGATGACTCCTAAATATAAAGCTATCGTTACACTTATGAGTCAGGAATTGGATACAGCTAAGGAAATAATGCGATGAGCAAATATCATATTATCATAGGCATAATCACATGCTTATTGATAAAAACTTCCCTCCCTGCTGATACATTGATGTGGATTATTAAACGACTTTCTTCTGTTTGACTTTCTTCTGGTCATATAGTGAAAGATCTAGAAATTGCGTTGTTAAGTGTGAAGATTTTCGTTATCAGATGAGTAAATACTATTAAATGCTGAAATATATACAGTACAAGAAGTGGAAGATAAGTTCTTCAGTGAATGGGCATCTATGGTTCCAGGACAATGTAAACGAAATTTGAAGAAGACACTAATCCTCATATTTACAAATTTTATCTGATGAGACAATTGAACAGCAAATTAAGAAGTTACAAAATCAGATTGGACCCCCTCCCCTCAAAAAAGAAAAAAGTTAGTGAAGTCATTCCTCATTCATAAGAAATCTGATAAGACCAAGTTTGAAAATCATAGACCCATAGCTCTCTCGCTGGATTGAAAATAGACAATAACTTGCTTGAATCTATATAGAACATCAGGCGGCTTAGACATTTTAAAAAGAAGTTAAAGAATTATTACTTGAAATCTGTCCATACATATTTACTGAAAATGTTTTTAGTACTTTGTAGTACGATGTAACTGATTAGTATTTTTTAATGTTTATGTAACTCTAGTAGCAGTAACTTATGTAAGAATACATTGACGTTTCCCACAACTTAATGCTCTTAATGTAAATAAATTATCATTTTTTATTGCTATTAATATTATTATTGACAATGTAGGCACGGTAAATACGACCGCTTTGTTCGGCCATAATGAAATGTTTAAGTTTTCAGATTTCAGATTCCCTCAAACAAACGGAGACGGCTGCCCTTCGCAATCAGCTGTTCTCGTAGTTCTTGTCTTCTGCGACAGATTGCAGCTTATGGCGTCCAGTAAATTCGAAGCTTCTTCGTGATAATATACCAATAAGATAAGATAAGATACCTATCCTAACCCATCCCAGCCTAATAAAATTCTAATTAGAGGAAGAACCTCTCTTCTCTAATGCCCAATAATTCCCCAAAAATCCTTTTCTTTTAATACTCTTGTTGAAACCAACTGTTTTTGACAACGTGAAATAAATTCAATTAAAAATAATATTAAAATTAACACGAACAGTATTGATTCTATTTTAAATACAGGTTATTTATTACGCATTTTTATTTGCTACTCTGAATGTTTCAAGATCGTTCCGTGTTCGATATTACTGGATACAACACCAATGTTAAAATGAATATGGATATCATTACCCTCTCATGCATATATTTTTATAGTGATTCTTAAAAAAAAATATTGTTGTATGGAATAATATCATTTAAACACACAGGATTACCATGAATACATTCATTTTAAAAAATTCATATTCTGTATATTGAAAATTCGATGTCCTCGTATGGGGACATTATGCGTTAAGGTATAATACACATTATCTTAAATATTTACTTGAACTGCAAGCATTTTGATTGGCTAAAAGTTATTTCCTATGTTACATAGAAAGATAAAAACTTTTGAAATTTTAGTAGTAACATCCATGCGCAGTCCATGTTCAAAAGACCAGTACTGAAAGTCACGACAAATACAATTCCAAGGTAAATTCTAAGTTCTGTCACACTATACCTCAGCCAAGCTAAGAAGGAAACCTGAAGTAAACAAAAACCAGTATTTCTGTCTCACTCATAAATCATACGAGTAATGTGCTAGAGTGAGACAGATGTACTTGTTTTTGTTTACTTCAGGTTTCCTTCTTAGAACGGTCAGACTTTAATTCATAATTTTCTTTGCCATTATGGCATGCATACAGATTAGTTTGCAGCACTATTTCTTGCATCAAATCACCAGGAAAGGTTTGTGAAAAATAATATACAGGGCTATCTCCGTAAATATTTATTTGATGGTCTCCTGTAAACCGAGGTTCGTTACCAGCAGGTGGATCATCTTTTTCACTGAACTACATTGCTTGTCTTTTGGCGGTCGTACTGCAGGTAACAGCTGCATTCTGCCCACTAACTGGATTTACAACATTGTGGGTCTGATCAACAGGGGAAGGACAAATATACAATAAGTTCCCGCTTTGTTTTATAGTTTTAATTTTAAAGAGTGAAGCAGAACACTTTTCCTTATTATTGCTCAAATATTGTGGTATTGAATTCATTTAAAATTACATTTCGAATTAGTAAAATAAATATTTTGCACCCAAAATAAAATAAAATAATTTATACAAAAATCGACTACTTAACCCTTAGTCTAAGGGTGGCGTGCACCATCCAGGAGTAAATCTTACTAATGTAGTAAATTTAAGACGGAGACCTGGAGTATACAAGAACCAGTACATCTGTCTCACTCTTAAGTCATACTAATGTATGTGCTAGAGTGAGACAGACAAACCGGTTTTTGTTACGTAAGGTTCCCTTCCTAAATTTACTACTTTAGTGCTACTCTTTTAGTAACTTACTCTTTTAGTTGGTGTTGGAGAGCTCAATTGATAGTTACTTCTTTAGTTGTTACTAAAGTAGTAAGCGATTTTTACTAAAGAAGTAGTCGAATTCTGCGCAGAACAGAGCAGAAACGTTAGTGCAGCGCAGCAGAACACGTGCATTTCAATTGCCAGTATTATTCAAGTGCCAGATAATGAAAAGGAAAGGTTCGCTGAAACAATGAATATGAATTTGGGTTGTTCCAAATATTACTAATGACAATCTTCATGTTTTAAAATAGGTCTAATAGTAATGTTTTATTCATTACTAATTTTAATTCCTTCAATTGAGTATTTTCAGTTTAGTAGCCTACTTATGGGTACTGTGATTACAATTTTTGTGCAAACTATTTCTGTATTATAATGCAAACAATTGGAATTTCCAGTTGATTTTCATAATTGATTCACTGTCAATATTATAATTATTTCTCTCATAATAATAATAAAGTTCTAAAATATATTAAAATATTTATACTTCCTAAAGTTACATATTCTTCCCCAAAAACGATAAATCAATTATTCTATAGTTGTTTATCATAAATCTCACTATAATGAATTATTAATACTTATTGACTGTTTAACAATATTATTTCCTGTCCACAGGGTTAATTAAAATAGTTAGCAGCATACTATAGACCTGCAGCATCTGCTATAGTTTAATCCCAAACATGAAAGTCTCGTCTCACTCCTCCATTCGATACTTGGGGAGTCTTTAAGGAATGGTTTTACAATGTGTCCCCTTCTCAATGTACGCTAATCCCAGAGTCAGTCAAATTTTCTTCCGATGTGGCCTGTTTGGACATTTTTACACCTGGGTTAGAAAAAAGGACATATTATTCATTAACACTGCGGGTGCAACTATTGAACTTTTAGCTCTTATAATTATTATTATAATCTGGCATTCGCAATGTTGTGCTTTAAGTTAAGCTATAGAAGTGTAATGTAATAAAATTAATTTACAATAATTACATTAAATCGTTTAACAATGAGAATCACCTATTGTTCAGTAATTCTATGGTTAAGTAGCAGGGGGAAGTGTTTTCTGGGTAGCTCCAAGAACGGAGGCTTTCATGTATTGGAATGTACTATACCTCGCCGATATCTGTATCCATATGATTAGCTTGAAATACATCGTCGTTTTCTGACCCAAAGTTAGGGAGAACTGCAACATCTAAAGGCCGATCCAGCTAGGAAGATATTTAAGAGCACATGAGCTCCTTGTACCGTGCAATGCAAACGTCCCTTCCACTCACTCTTCCCCTCACCTTTGGTGGACGTCTTCCTAATTGGATCGCTCTCCGCAATGATATTTCCACATTTGACTGGCTGAAATCACATGGATGTAGTGAGAATCTGACATCGTTTCTTCCAAACGCCAAAATTTCATGTAAGGATTTATGAGCTTAATTATTTACGTTATTAAATGTCCTACTAGGTATGGTTCGCTTAATATTTATTAAATCACCTGCCACAACTCTCATTTTTGGTATACAACCTTCTTCATCTCAATAACTTATCCTCAGTTTGAACTATGTAATCCATTTAATGTGATATGTAACTCATAACTCACGCAAATGCCACAGAACACACTTACTCCACAACTTTACTCCACCCCCTGAGTAGGAGTAAATATTGGCCTTATTTACTCCACAACTTACTACGTTAGTAACGTACTCCGTGTTGGTGCTCTCCACCACTTGTGGAGTAAGTTCATTTACTCTGGGAGTAAATAAAATTTTTACTTCTTTAGTACATTCCTCTATGTTGAAAGCCGCCGAGTTTAGTTTACTCCTGGTTGGTGCACGCCGTCCTTACTAAAAGAGTACGGTTACTAAAAGAGTAGCTTACTAAAGTAGTTAGAACTAAAGAAGTAAGGCTTACTAAAAGAGTAAATTGCATGAGTTTGGTGCACGCCACCCTAAATCCTAGTGTACTAAGCTACATGG
Organism: Ectobius pallidus; assembly: GCA_964059195.1. Lineage (NCBI taxonomy): Eukaryota > Metazoa > Arthropoda > Insecta > Blattodea > Ectobiidae > Ectobius > Ectobius pallidus. The sequence continues at coordinate 107,930,032 of CAXKWD010000003.1, read as the reverse complement.
GTGTCGGTGATAGTAGAGGGCAAATAATGGATCCTTCCGAGTCATTCCAATTTCAGAATGGGCTGAAACAGAGAAGTGCGCAGTCTGCATTTCATTTCAACTGCATTTGCATTTGTAGTTCGCAGCCAAGTCCCCAATGAAAATTGAATAAGTGAACATCATGCTAACACGAAGCAAAACAAATCTGTTCGTATATATTTCTGATATCCCCTGGGTGGCCGATGTGTCAAATTAATAATGTTTACAAATTAGATTTGTCATATGGCTCCACATCTTTTTCGTATTTACCAGATTTATAGGCGTAACAAGTCAACCAACACGAACCTCATCTGATATTTTGGTTCCCTTTGTTGTGTTATAGACAAGGTTTGAGATTAAACCTTAAGTGAACTTATGGCATAACTTATGGAGTCGGCCACCTTGCGTGGTCTAGTGGTTAGCGTTGTTCTATACAGATCCCCAGTTACCACTTAGGGTTATTCTGAGATAGGGAGGACTAGGCCGGGGGTCACTTAGCCTCATGAGAAGAACCAGGAGCTACTTGATAAAGAAGTAGCGTCCTCGTTCACGAACTTCAATGGTTGTCGGCATACTGACCAAATGCTCTCAATCCTGACATCTGACAACGTCGAAAGAATGAGGCAATATGGTGATGAGGCGGATAATGGTGGTAGCTGTTGTCCGTCATATGATGTTGCGCTAGGGAGTTGAGTTTGGAGATGAAGTGAACAAGCTAAAAGTCGAAAGAATCAACGGGCCAATATCAAACTATCACGCTAAATGTAACATATGCTAAGTAAAAAGTGTGTTCATATCTTTTAAACATCCTATATGTTACCAAGGAAGTGCTCTTTTAAATGCAGTTACTCGTGTGACAATCAAAATAAACGATTTGGCAATAGTCCACAATCCGAAGTTAACTTATTGCCCCGCCTCACCTTGTGATTTTTCCGACATGTATACAAATACCATGGAATTACGAAATCAACAGAATTGACAAAGAACAGGACCGCATGTTAATAGCATGCATGTTAAGTACCTGGGTCCTATGTTATCCGATGGATCGACTAGCGTTTATCTCCATTATTTTGGAGAATTAATTTTAAAAAGGAGTTACTTGAGAAACAATAAAATATTTTTGAACTACAGTATATAATTTATGTGCACTGTATTTGAAAGGTAATTTAGTAAAGAACCTAGTAACTTGGGCTTACGATATCTTCTAAGGCTGCAGTACATCACGTCTGGAAATTATATTATATTATATTAAATTAAATGCAATACTGTTCGTGTTAATTTTAATATTATATTAAATTGTATTCATTTAATGTAGTCAAAAACAGTTGGTTTCAAGAAAATAATCACGAAGAAGCTTCGAATTTACAGGACGCCAAAAGCTGCAATCTGTCGCAGAAGACAAGAACTACGAAAATATTTAATTTTAGAAGGGGCCTAATTCCTGGGACCTAAGATTAATTATGGGCCCGCTGTATTTGTTAATTTGATTACCTTGTAAATATAGCCCATCCCATCCACTCTTTCTGGGGCTGTTTATCTTCTACCAGAAGTTTTCCTACCTCTGTCCGAGTGATCTGGGGACCTCTGGAGGGGCCTAGAGAGGAAACATCGCCACAATAGGATAGGTTTTTATTTTCTATGTTGTGATTTAGTGCAACGAATTGTAAAGAAATGTATTTTTTTACATTTTTCAGCTGGTTGAAATATGTATATTTATTATTATTAATATTATAATGGAAATTGCGAAACATAAATCATAAAGATCAATTATTTTAGAAATGTAGGTCTAGTGCGTACACTTGTTTACATATTGAGGCAACGAATAATGCCCTGCTTCATGTCCCATTCACCTAAAAGAAAAAAAATAGTCCGTACATTTTTAACTTTCTTCACTTCGGTACCCTTGACCGAGCCCTCATAATAAGTGATCGATCTACAGTTTTATAAATATTGTTCAAAAATAGAAATTTATTCAAGAATAGAATCATTTAATTACGAGTTTCTACTGAGTGATGTTGCTGGGGAATAAATATGGAAGTTATGGATTCAAATCTCACAGCTGCCCAATCTGAGTGTGGGGTTTTAGAAGCTTGGTTCCTCTCGAAAAGACGAATAACGGGGAGAAATTCATTCAGTACTCTATTCCCTATGCATGAATGTATTGTATTAGGATTCCTGAGTCTGGCTGATCAGTATCACATACTATAAGAATCCCTTTAGGTCCTGTTTTTATATGTGTGGTACATATTCCCCCCTTCATTAAGGAAATAAGGTAAATAAGTTTAAAGAAATAAACCAATTGAGGAAGAGAAATGAAAAGCAAATTTCAAGTAACTTAATGAGGAACAAGAATATCCTTTTCTTTTTTAACAGCAGCTGCTTCAACTTCCGACTTCTAAGGTCGCATGCTAGTAATAAAGGGAGACATGGGACTCATAAACCAAGGACATGAACTTCTGATTATTCCTAGGTTCATTGCGTTGGTACTCAGGAGTGCTTGGTCTGACAAGATGTTGATAAAGTGGAAGTTTGAAGTCTTGTCTGGAGCAGATATTAGCTAGCTCGTGTTCAACACGGTGCAGGATTACAAGCAAATCATGTTAGTACAGCACAAGCAGCATTCTGGAACTCGTAGAAAATTAATTCCATTCCCGCACGCACGTCACACGGCTGATACAGAACTCTTCACAAACTTCACATTCAGTATACTGCATTACTGCATACTACTTACAAAACGTTGTGTATTGTAAAATTACTTACAATGTTGTACGCTATACTGTCCAGTGACTTTCGGCAATAGTTTCTACTGGAAAGTGACATACAACGATATTTTGTACGGTACAGTGACTTAGGGAAAATTTTGGGCTATAGGCCTACAGCGACAACGTAGGGGAGACCGGCCGTGGTTGTCACACTTTTCAATAAAATATATTTTTAATTATTCCTATCGGTTTTTTTATTTAACTAATTATGAAATCTGTCTTTTCAACTCTTTGGCATATTGTAAAACAAACAATGAAACAGAAAGTATTTAAATATAATCTTTAAAAAAAGGTACAATGTGACAACCAACCCCAGCTCAGGGAATAAAAATGTTGTAAGTTCAACTGTGTGGTATTTAATACTAAGGAAAGCATTCCCATAATATAACATCAATATTATTAACCTGTTGACAAAAATAAAGTGTTGTATCATGTGACAGATTAAACTTTTGACTGATACATAAAGTTGAGTCTAACAAGGAACTTTTAGTTTCTTTAAAATTGATAGAAAAATTAATATACATTATTATAGCGTAGAAATCTTGCATCACCTTCAATCTCTTATGTTAGGCTTCTAATTTGGTCTCTTGTCATACTTGACAACCAATCCGGACGGGAATGGAAGTCTCATGTGACAACCAACCCCTTGACTCCATTTCGGAATTACATAGCTCTAGCGAGCTTTTCTACCAAGCAATAGCCGAAAAGAACATAGCAATATATTCCTAAATAAATGTATTGTTTAACGTAATATAGATGATATTTGTAAACTTATCCGTTTACGAAGTAGTAGAAGTAAACTTCAGAGCAAATATTTTATTTTCAACACAGCAAATCACAAATCTTTCAACAATGGACACAAAACTAACACCTGCTTCGCGGGAAACTGTAAGGGGTGCTAATGGTCAAGGGAGCATCTTTCCCACTTAAAACCAATCACTCCTGCCAACTGTGTATCCAGTTATATACTAGTGAAACAACCATCCCGTGTGACAACCAAGGCCGGTCTCCCCTACTTATTTACGATGTAAGACCGTTTTAACAGGCAAGCACGTTTGTTATCCGTGTGAGCCTGTTAAATCTTACAACGGTCGAACAATGTACGTCGTTTTATGTTATTTCGAATAGTAAATTTTAAAATAAAAATAATTTCAGTTCGCTTGTGCTTAAAATAATAATCAAAAAACTTTTTGCTATTTCAATCAGGCTCTCTCAGTTGACAACAGTTTGTGTGGAAACTATTTTCCTCCTATAATATTCTCATGTAATGTTCAACAGAGACAATCTGTGGTTCATGAATGCTTATGTATCTATCTTGAATGTTAACTGTACAATAACAGTGGGAGCCCGGTCACAAAAATCACTACTTAGTGTGCCTCACAGTACTGCATTGATATAACTTGTCTGTCTGTGAGGTAGACCATTAGGGCAATCAGTCATAGGAGAGAGGTTCCATCTGGCACTGTGAATTGAACTCCGGCTTAGCTCAGTTGGTAGAGCATTGGCGCGAATAGCCAAAGGTCCTGGGTTCAAGTCCTAGGGTCGGAGGAATTTTTCTCCTACCGTCTAGATTGTGGACCAAATTTTTATTTACGAAATAGTTATTTATGTTATTTTGAATTATAAGTGATTAATATGCACACGATAAATGGTAGTACTATTAACAGTAGTATTTGTAGTGGTTAAAATTAATGAAATAGATAATTATTAATTTATACGAAAGGGAAGAGAATGATAGTGACATCTGGTATTATCTTCTATGATCTCTAATAACGGGCTAACACCTAAATTTTTACCATAAAGGGCTCGGCCCATAAAATGAAGCTTTACATAGACGGAGAGAGATTGTTTGAGATTCAAAATAATATAATTATTTTATGCCATATATTGACTGATAACAGCATTGCATAATATCCAGTGATGTACTATCATATTTTTAATTCATTTTGTAAAGTAGTTCTGCGGTAACTCGAATTTACCTGGTTATTCTTGATCTGCATAAGTTATGTAAAATGTGAAAGTAGGCCCTATAATTATACTGTGATTTCTTAGTGGTTCATCATGCTTCAAAAACTATAGTAGGTATTTTTTGTCACTGTATTATCTCAAAATTGCAGTAAGCATCATTTTTCACAGTATGGGTACTTACTATGTAACATAATTTGTTCAGTGCTATTTCTTTCTTTCTTTCTTTCTTTCTTTCTTTCTTTCTTTCTTTCTTTCTTTCTTTCAGTTTTGCTTGTTGGAAGAGGGAGTTCCTTTGGATCACATAGGCCTACATATCAGTGCTATTTTAAAGCAATTGTCATTGTCAATTATGTATGCGTTCTACCAAATTTGTGCGAACGAAAAAATGTAGGAAAGTCAAATGGTAAAAAAAAAAAAAATACACGTAGAGAAAATAGATATTCCTCAGAAGACGATGTTAACTCATTGCATCACAAATGCGTTCCCGAAAGTGTGTGAACAACAAGTAAAACTGTAAAAAAAAATCTGTATTAGGCCGACCTGAAAGAAGGTTCTGTTTAAGTTAAAGACAATTTCGTTACCCAAAAAGTCGTTCTTCAGGTATTCGCACGAGTGACTGGCGAGAGTATTATTCTAGTATCGTAAATTAAACATTTCAATATTCGTTTTTATGTCATACTCGGACCTAACCTGGGATTCAAATCGGCAACGTAAATAGGCCAAAGATTGAAAGGAATTAAATTTAACTTATTGTATTTAAGTATTACCCTCCAAAATTACTATTCTTTCGAGCATCTGTGTTATACCTGTGGCGTGCATTTAAGGCCTGCCCTCATAATTAGGTGCATTTCCAGAGCCGTGCTGAATAAATAATGTAAATATGACGGTAAGGATAGAATAAGGAAGCGTAAATTTAAGTATAAAACTGGATTTCTGAATATCATTTTATTATAAAGCCAGAATTAGATCAAACAAGACGAATAGTTTCGCACTCAGTTAGGTTAGATACCAAACAAGAACGTATGCCCCCGTGAAGCAGGTCGGCATGCGAGAATAAACCAAATAAATCAAAACATGAAACGGTTGAAGACCATGAACATGAAATAATATTGTTTAGCAAGCATCCTCCATACGCCAATGAAAAATATATATATATTAAACGAAAGAAAAAACGAACTGAGAAAATAAAAGCTAGAAAACCTGGTGGGCAAAACTCACATGAAAACTAAATAAACTAAAGAACCACCAGGAAAATGAATTAGATTAATTAAATATACCTGCTAAAAATAAGAAGAAACTACATGCCGGACTAAGTCAGTTAGGCTAGATCACCACCACAATACTTCCGTAGAAGTCCCCCGCTCCACGGTCGTCAGGAGCCATCTCTCCAGCACAGTGATCCAAGCAAGACTTCCCAGCACGAAGATCGGAAGACTACTCTCTCCCGGGAACCGCCCACCAAAATAATCCCGAGCTTAGAGAAAGAGGGCGTACCCGATGCAAGAAAATACAGTAACCAGAACGCCTGAAGGGCGAAAATAAACGCGCTCAGAAACAAAAGAGGAGGCTTGCGAAACAAGAAAAGAATGTGTACGTAAAACAAAACATCAAAAATAGTCGAAGAGAAAAGCTAAATATTACGTAAAATAGAGTAAGTAATTAAATAGATAAGATTAAACAACACGTGCCGGAAATAAGCGGCACATACCGAACAAGTTATTTCAGACGGTAACGTCTCAGGATCCCACTCTAGATTAACTAAAATCGGCAGCCTCAACCCCCGGAAACTATTGGGACCTCCGAGGCTTGTTGACAGGGAGTATCGCCTTAATAATGTACACCTTTACTCTCAACGTTTCTTCTTCGGCAATATTATTACATAAAAACCAATATTTATTACGTCTTATTTCTTCCAGCCGAATTACTAACGATGGAGAGTAGCTTTCCTTTCTTGCTGTGTTTATACCGGGAGGCCCAATGAACTATGAACCAGCTGCGCGGTGTATTTTTCTATTGGGCTTGTCGACACGTAGTGGAGTTGTTAGGTTTTGTTTATTACTGTCTTTATTAAGTCATAATTATGGATAAGTATATGTTTACTATTGCGTAGCATGTATTTATGTGTGATTCGTATGCGTGTTAACGCAGTCAGCTCGTCAAGTGTAAATACGATTTGCAGAACGATACCCGGGTTAAAATTTCCAGTCCATACAACAATCCATAAAAATCTGTATAATACATTTCAGGCCACAGGTGGTGTTCAGACAGCTAAGGGTTCTTACCGAAGAAACATTAGATGACATCGGTCATCGTTTGCAGACTTCTCCCCAGAAATGACTTAGGCGTCTTTTACAATAGGCAGGATTTCTTATGGTTCTTCGCAAAGAGCTACTAAATTATAGTTAAAACCATATAAAATAACTGTGGCACATGCTCTTCAACCAGGTGATCGTGTAGGTAGGTGCACATAATATTATTGTGAGTGCAGTCTCAATGGTGGATACATTGGCAAACTTGACCCATATTTAGTACCGGTATATTCTTCGAACAAGGCCTGGTTCCACCTTCATGGATATGTGTGTTCACAAAATAATCTTATTTGGAGCTCTGACAACCCGAATATTGTTCATGACGGAAGAAGTGGTGTATGGTGCGCCATGAGCGAAGAAGGAATAATTATTATAGGGACATTTTTACGAGGCAATCGTTGATGCCCCCATATACGTGAATACAATTTTACCTCTGATTTTTAGAGAATTAACAGACTTGGAGGCGTGTCTTTGCCTTTTCTCAACAAGACCCACGGCCTATACAGCCAATATTGCAATGAAAACAGCTGAAAGTGTGTTTGAAGAGAACATAATTATTAGTAGAGATTTGTGGACCCCTCGGTCCCCCGACCTAACCCCCTGCGACTTTTATTTCCGGGGTAAACTAAAACACAAAGTATACAAGACAAACCCCCCCCCCACACACACACACACATATATATATATATATATATATGTGTGTGTATATCCGCCTAGAAATTACATTTCGCAACGTGAACTAAATGATGCAGGGTTTCGTAGAGGTGCTAAAAATGTATGAACAACGACGATGGCCAGTTTCAGCAACTCCTTTCATAACGTTCGTAAGCAAAGCCTTTAAAGTAATACAACGTTATTGTAAAATGTGAAATTAGCTGGACCTACGTGATATATTGTAATTTTTATGAAAGGAATATGAATTCAGATTTATTTTCTCACATCTGAGCTATATAGTCGCAAGCTCATGACGTAATCGCTTGTGGTAAATATAAATAATAGTCTTTGAAGATTTGTGGAAAGAATGGATTAGATTGTCAATAATTATTTTTTCCCCTTATACGTTTATATAGTAGCTTACATCTGCTACGAAATGTAGGAAACAGGACTATATTCTTTAGGAAGGAAGAAGCTCTTTTCTAAAGTTTACAGAGACTCCTTGGAACTATGCGCGTCATTTTCATTTCGACCGTAAATTCACTGTTGCTCGGACGCAGAAAGCAAAGAGAACGAATTCCTGCCCTAAATTACGTTCTCCCAAAGAGGGTATGCTAGTGTTGCTGACAGGGTATTGTTCCGTATTCAGCAGCACTTCATGCGAACAACAAAATATTCTCTTGAATGGTTTTCAGTGACGTTTCACTGATGCTTTCAACATCAAGAGCTAAGTATTTCGATCGTGATGCTGAAACTGTATTTCAGACATTCTTCTTGCGAATCTTGTACATGACATTCCATGAATGTAATTACTTTTTCTTTTATACTACAACAAGTAATAGGGTGTTCAGAGAACTCCATAAATTGCCTGTGTTGATAATCTTATTTTGATGGACTTTTTATTTTAGACTTGGCGTTCTACTGAAATGAAAATAAGAGGCCAGCTAACTTCTTTGATGACAATTTTTGTAAAGTATTTAGTTAATTGTTAAACCTTAAATTACCTACGTCTTTTTGTAGCTTAATAACTGTTCATCCAGAAACGGAGGTTTATTTTCGCGCTGGTTTCTTTCTAGCTGGTAGTATACATGCACCTTTCACAAAAAGCACTTCAAAATTGAGCAATAGACGGGTCAGTATACCATGAGGCATAGAACAAATTCCAACAAAAGGTCTGTGAACATTTTTTGACATTACCAGGTGTATTTATCGACAGAAAAAAAGTCTACCAAAATCTGACAACCGGAGGTGGATTATTTCCAAGATGGCCGCCGCTAACTTTGAAAATCGGCAAAACTTTTGTGACTATTAATTTTTAACGAAGAACAATTATTTTTATATCTAACTTACGACTTTTATGGACAGTGAATTCATTTCAACCAATAAACGTTGTCCATTGAATAAAAAATGATGGCCAATAATGAACATTGTAGGTACACTACCAGTTTTTAGGTCAAAGAATAGGGAATGTTAAGTTGTATGTTTATATTATCGTAACACGTTGTAACTATACTGTATACATTACTATTTTTTAAATATTTATTCTAAAAAGTACAGTTTAAGTTATGTTAAGAAAAAATGCAGCAATACGGGGTAAAGAACTTCACTCCTTCATTATCTATTAGTTCTCATCACTGTCCTGTAGTTCATCATAGGAATTATCGCAATGCGTAACTTGACGAGATCCACATACAGAACTGCATGGAAGTCCGTATTTTCTTCAACTGTAACGTTTACCACTGCAACTAGTCGTTTAATTGCAGAGTATAATTTTCTGTAGCATTCATATCACACATCATCGCCATCGAGCTTACAACCCCAGTTCATAGGATTAGTATCACCAGCCATACTAATACATATCATGGTCTGGTAGTACACTCTTAGACAATGGGATTTTGTGGAAGACGTTCTGGATGAACAAATGATTTGGCTATGATGACTTTTTTCGTAAGTGTTAGGTAACATAAGGCTACCGAAGAACTTGTACTGTGCCCTTTGTTGAAGTACCTGCGTTATACTCAGTCGAACACTGAATTGGAAAAAGTGAGATATGTATAGTAAAATAGTCAAACTATATGCATACTTGACAATTAAAGACTATGGGTTGGCAACTGTTGTGTTGAATGGGTATGACACAAGTCTTTCAATAAAGGATAATGCACATGAGAGAAGGCAAAAAAATCCCTTATTCAATAGTTCACTTCACCGGTGATACTGAATTCGAAGGGAAGCAAGAAGAATTTCTTTCATTCAAATTGATCTGTGAAGAAATGGTGATGAGAGGCTGTACAGTTTTTCAAGCGGAAGGTGACGCTGATGTGGACATTAGAAAGACTGTAGTTAACAGTGCGAAGGTGCATTCCACCACACTCATTGGAGAGGATACTGACCTTCTTCTACATTTCGTTGACATTAATGCCTAACCACTGTATTTTAAATCTGATAATCAGTCAAGAGGCATTCCAAAAGTGTATTACATCAATAATTTGAAGTCTATTTTGGCAGTGAGTTATGTACACTGTTATTTCTTCGTGCATTCTCATTAAGTGATTTCACCTCGCGTATTTATGATGTTCGTAAAAAATTGGTATTTCAGAAACTTTTTTTTTAAATTCATATTAAAGTCGCTTTAACTAGAAAGTCATATCGCGACTATAAAACTAAAATACAATACTTATACAACATTAATTACATATGGTTATACAGTTTGATGCCTTTCATGAATTTTACAACTTTATTATGATGTATCGGTTGTCCCAGAGCCATGGAGATGGTGACAGGAACTTTGCACAGAGTTCGTTGGTCAGTATACCTGGGGCAGTGAGTTAGTAGATGTTCCACAGTGAGAGGAGATGTACACAGATCGCACCAAGGAGGAGGATCCCTCGAAAGGATGAATGAGTGAGTTAGAGCTGTGTGTCCAATACGCAGTCTGGTTAGGAGTACCTGATCTCTGCGACTAATGGTTACAGTGGGTTGCATAAAAGTAGGAACTGGGCAGACGTCGTGCAACTTGCTGTTAGAAGTAGATCTCCATTGTGTTTTCCAGTTCTGAAGTATTTTGCCTTTGATGAATTTCAGGAAATCATTATGAGGGATCTTGAGGTCAGGCATGCTTGTGGGATGTTTACAAGCTTCCTTAGCGGCTACATCTGCTAGGTTGTTCCCAGTTATACCACTATGGGATGGTATCCAGGCGAATACGACCATTTTTCCAGACAACATTAACTGGTTATATAACACCAAAAGTTCATTCACCAGAGAGTGAGGAGGATGCGAGTGACTTAGAGCAAGCAGAGAACTTAATGAATCAGAGAATATAATATACGAGTAGTGATTTGGACTTTTAAGTATGTATTCCAAGGCAAATTTAATGGCAAACAGTTCGCAAGAGAAAATAGATAAGTTATTAGGAAGACTGTATAGCATGGTGTGTTCTGGGAAAACCACTGCGCAACCGTTGTTGCCATCACAACATCTGGATCCATCTGTATATATTGATTTATAATCGAAATATTTTCCTCGTAATTCATTGAAGAGAATAAGGTAAGTGGAACTATCTGTGGCTGACTTGGAGTATTTAGTCAGAGTGGTATTGATGACAGGGGTTTTAAGCCTCCAAGGAACAACGTTTAAACTGAAGTAACGAGGAATCATAGGAGGAACTGTTAGATCGAGCTCTTTCATGTACTTAGAAATTCTTAGGGAAAAGGGTTTAATATGAGTGGTCTTTCTTTCGTGATTATCGAAGGAAGTTAAGTTGGAGATTATTCCAGCATCTGAGTTCACTGAGATCTTTGTAGCATATGAGAGGCTTAAAAGTTTTCTGCGTATGTGGAGAGGGGGCTCATCAGCTTCAATTTGTAGACTTTCAGTAGGACTAGTATGAAAGGCTCCTAGAGCGATCCTCAATGCCGAAGATTGGACACTGTCGAGCATTTTGAGGCTAGTAGGGCTAGCCGAGTTGTAAATTATAGAACCATAGTCTAACTTCGGGCGTATAATCGATCTATATGTGCGTAATAGGATACAAATGTCTGCTCCCCAGGTTCTGGCAGATAAGATTTTCAAGAGGTTCAGTCGTCGTATGCATTCGGCTTTGAGAAGTTTAAGGTGAAATGACCAGGTCAGCCTTCGGTCAAAGTGCATGCCTAGACCTATCCAAGATCCTGTACTACATTTGGACAACCATATGATTCCGGTTGTTAATTCAGAAACTTGTAAAAGATGATAAGGGAACAAAAATTGCTATCATAGATACAATTATATTTAACTACCAATTCTAACAGATAATATAATGAAATTATCATTCAAAAATTGTGTTTTTCAATTCATTAGTTATATTTCCTGATTGCTTCATCCGTTGCTTCATTTAGTGGTATATTAGGCGGATATTCTATACATTTTAATAATATTCTTCCACCAAATTCCATTGTCTAAGAGTGTACTACCAGACCATGATATGGATGAGTATGGCTGGTGAAATTAATCCTATGAACTGGGGTTGGAAGCTCGATGGCGATGAATGTGTGATATGAATACTACAGAAAATTATACACTGCAATTGTACGACTAGTTTCAGTGGTAAACTTTACAGTTGAAGAAAATACGGACTTCCATGCAGTTCTGAATGTGGATCTTGTCAAGTTACGCACAGTGACATTTCCTATGATGAACTACATGGACAGTGATGAAGACTAATGGACAATGAAGGAGCAACTTTCTTTACTCCGTTGTGCAGCACTTTTTCTTAACATAATTTAAAGTGTACTTTTTAAAATAATTATTTAAAAAATAGTAATGTATGCAATGTAGTTACAATGTGTTACGATAATATAAACTTACGATTTATTATTCCCTAATCTTTGACCTAAGGCATTGTACCTACATTGTTCATTATTGGCCCCCATTTTTAATTCCAAGGACAAGATTTATTGGTTGAAATGAATTCTTTGTCCAAAAAAACCGTAAGTTATATGTAAGAACAATTGTTCTACGTTAAAAATTAACAAGGTTACAAAAGTTTTTCCCAGTTTCAAGGTTAGCTGCGGCCATCCTGAAAGTATCCCTCTTCCGATTGTCAGATTTTGGTAGACTTTCTTTTTCTGTCGATGAGTACACCTAGTAATGCCTATAAAACGTTCACATGCCTTTTGTTGGAATTTGCTCTAGGTTAGGGGACTTTTTTTCAATTGACCTGTCTACAAGAACTGTTTCGTAATTTTATGGCTTAGATGCTAAATGCTCTCTCTATGAGCGATTCGTCTCACATCACGCTGCAGCCGATATTATTAGTAGCATGATAAAAAGCCATCCAAGTTAAATTACAACTTGGCCTATAGACGGCACTCTAGAACCAGCCATGAAAGAAACAAGTAGGCCAATGCCTGTGTTACTCGTAAGTAAATACAGTGAGATTAAAGTATACAAGTAAATAATATGTCTCATCGTATTCTGCAGAGGAAAATTTGTCCTGGGCAGGAATCGAACACGGCTCTCATATATAACTAACACATTCCAAATATTCTTGCGACTTTGCCATAATTGTTCGCACATCTCTATTGGATTGAACATTCATCTGACTTCGATACTTATTTCATTAGGAGTTTCAAGTTAACCAAATATATTTTCCCTTGGTAGCACTGTAAACGTATGCGCCATAAAAGTCTTTCAGTCAGTATTCTTGATTTTGCAATATAGAAGAAAAGCCTATATTGTTTTGTTCACATTTCACCCACGTGATACAAAGATACTATGATTAGGCTACAGCTGTACATAGCGTTACCAGTTCATTTCTGTCTGACCTTCACACGAGTACCTATGATCAAACGTACATCCTTGGGAACATGCGGAGAGAGGTATTAATAGAGATGAGTACTGTACATGCCATTTATTTTGCTCAATATGACAACATGGAATGGTGATCTGTGTGCACTCTGAATGGGTTTTAGTCTACAGGTATTAGGCCTAGTGTGTTGTACTTAGCATGTGGCACCCCACAGAACTTGATGGGCTGTTTATTCTTAATTTACGCTTTCATTCAATTGAGTTTTGTAGGTGCTAAATAATAATTTGTTATATCAGGAGTTTATTAACATTTCTATTTTCACTGAGATAGTGGTGCAATGACTAATACGATACCTACTATACATATTATATTCTGATGATAGCTGAAGGGACAATACTGTGGCTTGGTTCTAAAAGGGCCAATGTCACTTTCTTGCAAAAATGAGATTTATGCATTATTGAGTTCGTCTAGTCTTTATTTTTCGTATTCTAAAAGTAACAATGTCTGATGCTATTAATAGACATAATACAGAAACCTTAGAGGCCAATGTCGGAAGTTCTCAGCAAAAAAAATGTTACTTCTATTAAGGCTTCAAAGTCAGTTATCTCAAAAGCAAGTTTTATGACATTGGCCTTTTAGAACCAAGCCACTGAATTTGACATCGTAAATTTCTATAAATATTGCTAATAGTTTGAGCTCTGTATTTTTTTTTATTCCTATATTTCTCATGCGTGTTTTCCGACAAGTGTTTCTTATGCCGTTTTTTCGCAATAACATAGCTTCTGCTTTAACTCATGTGAGGCCGGTCTATTTATTGGATTTTTAAAGAACAGTAACATGAAATGAGATTAATGTTACATTTTTGTGGAACGAAACGTCATAACAGCTGCACACTACATGCCGTGCTATTGCACAATGCGAAGTAGATTGGATCCCGCAGTCTCTTGATATAATTAGAGTTTCATTGTTATGTCAGAGAGACAGTGAAAAGCCCAGAGGAAGCCTGTGTATTGGGAGATTTAACTCTACCACAATGCTCTGCACAATGTTTCAAATCTACATACAGTTTCGCTGCTAAGCACTGGGTCTAACCGCAACGGAGTACTACCTACAAGTTTTCAGCCACCTCAAAGTGCCGGGATGAGCACATAAACTTTGACTCGGTATTCCTGTAGTGTATACAGCTTTGTGCTTCAAAGGAAAGGAGTAACATACAACACACTCAACACGCATTTAAGTTTAAATCCCAGGCAGTTATCATATGGCAGCTTACAAAAATGCAGGATTTTTCCTTCTGTTCATATCATTAGAACTCCCATGGCCGACATTTAGCACCCAGTAGTTAACCATGCATTTCATGTGTTCCGTTTCACCGACCGCGGTTATGAGTTAAACGACACTAAAGGTGAGTTAGCTAACTAGTCGAGAGTAAACGGTTAAGTTGCTAAGCTCCATGCATTGGGTGTCATAGCATTTAGGAAATTGGACAGTAACATGATATAGACCTTACTGAACTTCAAGGGTGTAAAAGCTAGACTTCTTTATAATTAGAAATCATCCCATATCACCAAGTAGTAGGTTTCTGATGGCACTATGCTTCTATGCAACATGGGTATTTCTTAAGCTATGTTCACACTGAGGAATTTGTTGCAAGAATATGTGTCCGGGTACATGTATAGCAACCTATTTGCCACAAGTCGTAAACCTATTGAACATATTCCTAGTTCCCGGACACAAACAGTGAATAAAATGTACCAGAAACAAGGTTTTGCCACAAGTTCTTGTTTACGCTCCGAAAGCGAAAACATTGAACAGATCCCAGCGAAAATACTATTTGCGAATGTGCTATATCATGTTTCTTGTGACAGTTGACTCTGTTTGTGGTTATGATCAATCCCATGAGATATATTGCTACGTTCACGCTGTTTAAGCTATTTTACGAAATCGCCGATATTTTGCTATGGAGTGCTCTAAATAGAACATAAGTCGATGTAGAAGTATTCTCCCTCACATTCATAATCCCTTTGCAGAAAATTTGAATTTAGGCCTAAGTTATAGGCACACTTCTTCCTTGAAGAGATTCTGTGTTTAATATGAAATAATCAAGAGAACATCTACATGTGCTTACTGAAAAAATTTATGAAATAGAAAAGATATTAGAACAGTATCAGAATCGAATTAGGCCTAGGCGGGATTCGTGGCAGATGATGTGTCTGTGTAGATCTTGAAGTATATTTTCAACGAAGCTGTCACATATAGCCTAATATGTGGTAAATGAAGGGTAGGCACTTCTAGCACCTCTTATAAACAGTTTAATCACAATAATATACAATTTTATTATGGATTATACAGTTATTTTGCGAGGTTAAACAAACCCTTTCTCTATCGACTACAATGGGTCGAAGTTATCGGCTATCGTTTCAACACCTGCCGATCGGCTTGCCTGCGAAACTGCGGGCTCTTAAAACACGCTCTGCTAAAGAAAGTTAAGCAAGCTTGAATTTACAAAAATTTATGCGACCGAACACATCTTTAAAGTTAAAATATTAATGGCTAATAAACCATTCTTACCGTAAAATTCAGAATTAAAAATACTGACTGCCCAGATAAATATAAATCCCCGCTTTTTACTGCCGACTAACGTGATCCTATAGCTCGGAAGATTTAATCAGCATTAGTACAGTATAATATTGTCATTTTCTTCCGCAAATTGAGTGTTTGTGGGTTACAAACTTGTTCTGGGTGAATCATCAATTCATTTAAAGCAGAAAAAAGCAAACGTTTATGCATCTAAAGCAATACTTGTGCCTGACAACAAATTCCTCAGTGTGAACGCTCACATGGGATATTTGTGCAAAGAACATGTACTTGGGATAAGTATCCAGAGACAAGAATCACGGAAATGGATCTGGAATTTGTTTGGAGTATTTGTGTCTGCAACAAATTCCTCAGTGTGAACGTACCATAAGATGTAAATATTAATGTCAGAGATATGAAACAATACCACGTATTTTCAGTAACGGAATTATTAGAATTAATTAATTTCATGTTGATCCTTTGAGGACAATTTGTAATAATGAAATCAATAGGTACCATCTTAGTCCCTCAAACAGTCTAATCTTGTTGTCAAAATATCAGCGCAAAGTCTTGATGAGAAATGACTGCAGGATACTTAATTGATATTTCTACTTTAATTAAAACCAATACCTGTGTTAGGTAACCAGGAATAAATGATAGGTTTTTCGGAGGACCAGGTGATTTACACCACTTAAAATTAAACAAAGGAGATAATGGACTGTAGGTAGCTGGAACAGAGATTTAGATCTGATGGGTTTTGCAACAATATATTTTCAGGAAGCCTGAATTCTGAATAATGAAGAATAAGATAAACACTTAACAAATATGATATATGCGATTCAATACAGTTACTAATTCTAGGAGCCAAGCAATGCTCCCGCCCGATAATATGCAAGCGCTAGCTACAGTACTGTTCACTTCACGTGTCGGCTAGGTTACGAAGACAATGGAATGATTGTAAATTACACTAAAAATACAATGTGATTCCCGGAACTTCACACGCAAGGCTGCCTTCACTACAGGAGCCAAATAGGTGTGGAATTGAAGATGAGCACTAATTATACAGAGCGAAAATTATCCTCTATTAGGCGCAATTGTGACGCATGCCTGTACACTGTCTTGTCTCGATCTCAACTGAACTAACACTGGACTGGCGTGGCAACGCTACAAGCCAGCACCTGCACAGGAAATGATTCAACTAGGCGGCAATTAATGGCGGTAGCGCCAATTAATACAGAGGCAAATTTGAAACAATATAACTTATAGACTCTTGATCTAACATAACTCCCGCCTAAAATCGACAGATTTTACATAACACTTTGCGGATAGATCAAGATTTACTAATAGATTTACACTTACTGATTAGGCAAGGGACACACTTTTACAATTGGTCGCTTGTATTCACCACTGGACGTACGCACTGTCACAACACGCACTAAACCGTCGTCACCAGGATGCACTGATGAGATGATTCCCAGCTTCCACTGGAGCGGTGGAGAATTATCTTCTTTCAGGAGCACAAGAGTACCAATCTGAATGTTTTCGCTGGACGCAGACCACTTCTGCCTCTGCTGCAGTGAATGTAGGTAGTCAGCTGACCAACGCTGCCATATGTGATGTATGTAGGTTTGTAGCTGATGCCATTTAGCAACATGAGAGACATTCTCTGCCTTAGGAGGAGAAGGTAGGGCTGTGAGTTTTTCTCCAATGAGAAAGTGTCCAGGAGATAGATAGGATGAGTCGCTAGGATCATCACTTAGGCGCAGGAGAGGTCGAGAGTTTAGACAGGCCTCAATCTGGGTGAGAACTGTAGAAAGTTGCTCATAGGTAAACACTTGGCTACCCATCACTCTTCGTAAATGAAACTTCATGGATTTGACAGCCGCCTCGTGGAGGCCTCCAAAATGAGGTGAGTTCGCAGGGATGAAATGCCATGTAAATTCATCAGAGGATGCGTAGTCTTGGAGAACTTGTTGATGGGTGCTGGACTGAAGCAAGAGACTCAGCTCGCGGAGCTTGTTGTTAGCACCAACAAAGTTCGTCCCATTATCACTAAATATTTCCTTGCAAAGTCCTCTACGAGATGTGAATCTGCGCAGGGCGGCGATGAAGGCATCAGAAGTAAGGTCTGAAACCAGCTCGATGTGAACTGCTTTCGTAGCCAAGCATACGAAGATAGCAATGTATGCTTTGACCTGAGTTTTGCTGCGGGGGGGAGCCGTATCTTATGAAGAATGGTCCGGCGTAGTCAACCGCAGAACGTAGAAATGTTCTAGCAGGGGTCACCCTGTAGCTAGGTAGGCTGCCCATCAGCTGGTGAGCACCTTTGGCTTTCAACTTGAAACAAGTTAAACATCGGTGTAGCGTAGACTTAACAATTCTACGTACACTAGGAATCCAATATCGTTCTCGCAGAGAAGATATAAGCAGCTGATGTGATGCATGAAGCAGTCGCAGATGCTCGGATTCAATTATCAACTTAGTGAGGTGGTGACCTGGAGGGAGGATAAGCTGATGTCGTGCATCATGTGGTAACTCAGCTTTCTCCAAACGTCCACCCACTCGGAGTAGGCCATCCTTGTCCACAAAAGGCACCAAGGAATGGAGAGAACTCTTGGTTTTCACTTGAATCTTACTCTGAAGATCAGACAGTTCATGAGAATAGGCTGCTTGCTGAGCTATTCTTTCATTTGCCCATAAGAGCACCAACCAAAGAGGTCTATATAGTATATATAAGTATAAGTATATAAGTATATACATATATATACATACATACACTTACCAAAACCTTACTTAGCATATCTCACACATGCTGTCATTTAATAGCGAATTCTAGTATTAAAACTTTTAAGAAACAATTAAAATATATCCTTCCTTAATATTAAAGATGACTTAAACTCAGCATTTTAACTATGCAACTCCATACTGTCTCAATCATAATTACTTGTTAGTTGTTGATGTAAGAAAATTCTATAATATAAAATCACCTAGGTCAAGTCCCTATTGTAATTAATATTATTTTTGTAGTATATAATATGTGTTGTATTTAAGTTATTGTGCATTTTAATTGTATTTTATCTTAATTTAGTTCTAGGCCTATATTCATCTATCATGACGTGTCTTATATAATATTTGTAATGTTCAAATGGACAACATCTAATAATAGGGCCTAATAAAAGGAAGTGTTTGTCTGTCTGTCCGCGATACCCAGCGAATTCCACTGAGCGTAGAGATATGAAATTTTAAACGTAGATGCACTAAAGGGTGGGCGAATGTACCTCGAAGCCGGATTTTTAATTTTAGCTTTCGTTTGCGAGATATGAGTGAAAAACTGGCAGAAAACGTGATTTTAGCGCTATTGAAGCATCGGTTTTCAATAATACATTTCAATTGCAGATGGGCCTTGCCTACTTTTGTAATGATTTGGAAATAAAAGAATCGCTTCATCTTGTAAGCCCGCCCTGGTCGATTCATTTGTTTATATTATCACGCACGCATACTTCTGAAAATTGCAGCCTAGACGGAAGAGGGACAATGAAAATAGGTCTAAATGGGCAAACATTGTTCGATTTGGACGGAAGTCACTATGCAGGGGTTTGGGTTTTCTGGGCCAGAAAGTTGGTTTTCCCATGCTGCGCTTTCTAATCGAGGAATTCACTTGAAAGCCGGATTTATAGGCTATAGCTAGTTGTTTCATTAATAATTATTAATCGTTTTGTTTAGACTTATGAATGTTTCGCCTTCAAGTGTTAGTGAACATAATGTTTTAATTACTTTGCTCTTAAATTTTTTATCTTCCAATTAATTATCGTGGGCGAAGCCACGGGGATCTCCGAGTAAACAATAATCAAACAACAGTGACATAGCCTCTCTCAACACACTGCAAAGACAGTCTTCGTTGACTGTGCAGAAGCTGCTGTATTTCCACGAGTCACTGCATCTCAGATAATACTTAACCTACATCTTCCAGTGATATGATGGAGTATTCCGGCAAGAAACTCTACAATTCATGCAATTTCAGTTCAGTAAGCGAATACTATGTGGTGAACGTAAGTTGTGTATGATACAGAATGGAGCCTGTGCTTAAATCAGAATATACTAAAATTGAAATTAAGGACGAGATTCCTGGAACACAACCAAAGTGTGAACCCATCCAACTTAAATTGGAGACATTACAGACACAAAAAGTCGAAAGTGAGAATACTGACAACACTGGTTCTACAGCATGCAACACCATTCGCAAGATAGAGCAGATTTCAGGAGTTTCAGAAGTAAATAATGAAGAAGAGGATCAGCTAACGCAATCACACTCGCCTTCTGTATGTATGAGCACATCCTCTGCTGCAATCAGCAAACGGCTAACTCGTACTCCAGACAAACATTTCTCCAAGAAATTTTCACATCTCAACACACATGTGCTAACCCACACTGGGCATAAGGAATTCACGTGTGATATATGTACCAAGAAATTTTCCGAAAGGTGGAAATTAAAACTTCATCTGCTCATTCACACTACACATAAACCATTCTCGTGTGATATGTGTAGCGAGAATTATACCCAAAGAAGGAGTCTCAAAACACACATACTCACTCATACTGGACACAAGCCATTTAATTGTGATTTATGTACCAAGAAATTTTCCGGAAAAACGAGTCTTAAAAATCACATGCTCACTCACACTGGACAGAAGCCATTCTCGTGTGATATATGTACCAAGAAATTTTCTGAAATAGGAAATCTCAAAAAACACATTCTCACTCACACTGGACATAAGCCATTCACGTGTGATATATGTACCAATAAATTTTCACGAAAACAGCATCTCAAAACACATATTATGCTCACTCACAGTGGACACAAGCCATTCACGTGTGATATATGCAGCAAGAAATTTGCCAAAAAATGGGATCTTAAAACACACATGCTCACTCACACTGGTCACAAGCCATTCTCGTGTGATATATGTAACAAGAAATTTTTCCGAAGAAATAGTTTTGATAGACACATGCTCACTCACACTGGCCATAAGCCATTTACATGTGATATATGTAGCAAGAAATTTTCCCTTGGAGGGAATCTCAAAACACACATGCTTACTCACACTGGACATAAGCCATTCACGTGTGATATATGTACGAAGAAATTTTCTCAAAGACGGAGTCTCAAAACACATCTGCTCACTCATGAGAGGAACAACCTTTCCTAATGTAAAGTGTGCATTGATTCTTTATCGTGGAAAGTGTGCCGTGTGTGAAAATCTGAAGTCGTACAGAGATCTATGGTCTTCAAAAAATTTGAAGATCTATGGTAGTAGTCATGGGAGAGTTTAATAACTTTTCATTCAGTTGGGATACACAGCAATACAACATGTCACTTTCTAAGAACATATTTATTTAACACTGCCTTTATTCTGTAACTGTCAAATGTATGCGTATACTACTCCTACATATGCCATGTTTGAGCCTTGCTTTCGTATCATAAGTAGGCTACACTTTATTGTTTGCAAATGGATTTAAGAAACTGAGTTTAATCACAATTTGTGGTCGTTTAGGTCTTGCATACTTGTCTCACAGATAGTTGGGTCTGGTTTTTTTAATCAAATAATTCTTTTCACAAGTGTCTTATATACCATTATAGACAAGTTGCATATGAATCTTGCTCGACCATAATTCATTTACTTGAACATTCATTTAGTCAAGTGGACACTTCTTCTTGGTCATTCTTTGAAATAAACAGAATGTTATCACACAAAATGAATTTCATTTGTATAAGTTAGTATTACAATTAAAAACTAAACTAAACTCCGTGGCGCTACATCCCTGGAGGGACTTGGCCTACCACCCGACCGCTGCGTCATCTCCCGTAGGCAGATGGCAGGATTGGGGGGCATGTGGTCAGCATGCCGACACCCACGGCCGTTATTGGTGGTTTTCATGACCGGAGCCGCTACTTATTACAATTAACCGAGAACAATTAATTTTATTTTGAATACAAGTTTTTTTATTATGCAGTTTAATTTGCTACTCAAAAGTTTTGAAGATTATGTGTTCCACACTAATGTTGTAATGTATGAATCTTAATTGATATCATTATTATACTATTATGAGACATGCCATAAGCGTATTGTAACTCAGTATAATCGAAGAAAAATGATTATATTCCAACAAATTTTCATTAATGTAGTTTGGCAACTGAGTTTTCGGAATTGTTTATATTTGAACTCTATAAAATGGAAATAAAATGTGATTGAAATATGAAAACAGTGTTCATTGAACTAGAATTCTGTTCTTTCAGTTGATGCAACCATATTTAATGATTTCTTAAAAATATCGAAGATACAGGTATATTGATTTTGTGTGGATTTTTTGGCATCAAAACATATCCTCAAAATATTCAATAACGACTGAATAATATGGGTTAGATCTATGGTCTTATGGGTCACTTGCTAAAACTGAATGTAACGGAAATACTTTAAGTCTGGACAAACGAACATAGAAACCACGGCCTCAATAGGTTTGTTTGATTCTTGATATTGAATAGAGATATTGGCTACAATGCAGTCAGATGTTTTGAAAGTTTAGGCTTTATTTTAGACTTAGAAATTTAACAGAGAAAGTATGTTAAATATTAACAAAATATACCATATGAGAAGCAAGTATACATTCTCCCTTTTCTATTTCTTACAAATAAGAAAATAGAAAGTAGGCCTAACAAGACACAGCATAGGCCCACTAGACTTAGGATGCAAGGCCAAGATGTATCGTATACCTGATAAAGCCTGCCCGAGTTTTTAGTCCACTTTGTAGATAATTTTTTTATGTAATAATAACTACTAACCTTTATAATTTCTAAAAATAAAAATTTGCAGTTATTGATAAGTTGGATAACTTTCTAATGGCTTGTATACATTTTTAATATGTAGGCTCTACCGGTATTAGAACAGCTGTAGTAGTATTAAGCTTTGCAAACTTTCTACCTATGTTCACAAAAAGTTGAAATTGGGCTAAGGTTGATGGTTTTTTTTGGGGGTGGAGGGAGCTCCCCTATATATATATTGAGTAAGTAAACAAATATCAAATATCTAATGCCCAAGCATCCAATGGCTATTTTAAAAATGTTTCTAAAGATATCTTAAACACACTCCCATTCAAATAACTACCTAACCTGTCAAAAATACAATTTTTCTCTCTCTAAATACTGAAGAAGAAATCTTCAAGACAGTTAACTCTTTATGCTTCCTCCTCTGGTATAGATACAGTAATTCCTAATATTATTGTTAATATCTCTTATCAAACCACTTATGTATATATATTTTCTTGAAAAATATTTTTCAACAGTAATTATAAACAAGCCATCTCTATGGTAAATCTAGTCTTGCATACTTTACCTACTTTGTCTGGTGCCAAAGCTTGACTCAAGTCTCCATGTTTTATTAAAAATAGACGTATGACTTTTTCACAAAATCTATAATATCTGCTTAGGCAATGTGTATATGTAACAAAAGTGGTCTGAATTATTTAGACATCCTCGATGCGACATGGTAGATACTTTCTTAATGCAGTATGGCTTTGCGTTGATTTGATTTAACCTGATTATAAACAGGGGGAGGGACGGGAACAGTCTCTTAACACAGAATCCATGACCTGGCTACGACTTTGGGATAGGTTGAGACAGCTGAATGCACACTTCCACATTTCGGTAATTTAATTGTATCTGAATTGAAGTGAGAGAATCTCATTTTCCATTATTACAGTAGAGAAAATGTGAGTGTATCACATTTCTTTACATAAAAATAGGAAAAGGCTCTATAAAACTGAAGTTAATTCCTGTACTGGATGGCTAGAGCTAAAAAGATAACCAGCAAAGGCCAATGGTAACATAATACAATTAACTAAATGGTTTTATCTTATTGTGGAGAAGAGAGAGGTTGTGTATTATGTTATGTGTGGGAACCGTGACATAAGCTTACTGCACTGACCAATCTAAACGACTACATGGAGCATCCAAGAGAGGCCTGTTATAGTCTGATAATGTACTTCTCTGCATGCAAGAATTGACTGGTCAATAAAACGGCAATGTAACAAAGCTATAAACGAAATTAATTCCCTACACCATTTAGATAATGGCAATATAGACGTTCTGTATAAGTTTGATAGTATAATTTAGTAAAATCCCTTGCACATGGCATATGAGGGTAACATGAACTAGCTGAATATTCTGTCTAACCGCTGCCCACTAAGCGTCTGTTTCAATCCAAATGGTCATTTTCTTAAGCCCGGACCATTATGCCTTGTTAGTGGCTATTTCAGTGGACGTTACCTCTACGAGTTAATACAACAACTAACTTGTAAAAGCTTGTTCAATGATGCCTGCGCTTTATCACCGTAATGATCATTTGGTTATACTATGATCTAATTACTTTTGTTATTATATTAACAGGAAAGTGTCTTACACAAATTGAATGCTGATATTACAGAGTCACTAAAAGTGGCACAAGGCCGAGTGGTTAGTCTGCTCATCTTTCACG
Organism: Ectobius pallidus; assembly: GCA_964059195.1. NCBI lineage: Eukaryota > Metazoa > Arthropoda > Insecta > Blattodea > Ectobiidae > Ectobius > Ectobius pallidus. The sequence continues at coordinate 107,905,428 of CAXKWD010000003.1, read as the reverse complement.
GCCCGGGATTGAATCTCAGTGAATCCATTTGGAATTCATGGTGGAAAAAATGGGGTTAGGGCAAGTTTTCTCGGTGTGCTCCTGTTTCCCCTGCCATATATCATTCCACCTTTGCTCCATTCATCATAGTATGACCATTTGGTTGCAATAAAGAATTATTATTAAAAATGGCACATAATTGCAATTCCCTATGCAATTCAATTGTAATTCACATATTGTGTACCTACATATAAATTGTGTCTTCTAGAAAGTAATATGTATTTTACATTATATTTTTCAGTTAATGTGTAAACAAATCAAATCAAAATCAGGTTAACTGATATAATGAAGGGCCAGAAAGCTTTTTTCAATCAGTGATAATTGCAATTATGATAGGACCATGCAGAAAAGTTATTTTTGTAGTAGATCTCAGAGTTAAACTCTAGATGGATTCATTAAGCAGGGCTTACAGAAGAACAAAGGTCCAAAGTTTATTCTTAACCTTAATTCATATTCATATACATTGAAATAATAATTCTTAAAATATGTCAACATTTTACAAAATCCATTGGCAATAATATTAATGGTATAATAGGCCTACGATTCGCTGACAAGTTTGTTTCAAATTTAAAGGAGCCATATAGGTTATGTATGAATAAAAAGTCAATCTGAAATCTATCTGTCAGGAATTACATTAGGTATATTGCTGCACAAGAGCGAATAAGAAAAATACATTAAAATATAATGTAGATATCGGTAACATACTTATTGATAGAATGAACAATATTATATCAGTATTCAGCATTCAGTATTCAGTTGCGTTTTAAATCTTAAAATTTACATTTACTTACACTGACATCTTTAAGAAGAATTGAATCAATCAAGGCGGGCTAACGATATCAAACAATTGACAATTTGCTACATTATGTTTAATATATTGTCTGGTCTGGAATCCTATACTCCTATGTGGGGTGAAGGGCTTCCAAGTGGAGGTTTCTGTTTATGTGACTTTTGTTACACTTATTTTCCGAGAGAGGGCAGAGGGACAGGTGGTAAGCCCATTGCCTCTCAACCCCCTTCTGGAAACTAAGGTTTTACTTGGACGTGAAAGGGCCGAGAAATTTTATCCAGAGGCACTAATTTAGGCTTGGAGTTCTTTTACGTGCTGTAAATCTACGACACGCCCCCCCCCCAAGATTAAAGTCCTTCCCGGAGGACTCCGTGCCCAGGATTTTTCCGTCCTGAAAAACCCATCGACCGGGTTTGATCCCGCGACCTTCGGATCGAGAGGCGGGCATGCTACCTCTAGACCACCGCGGCCGACTTAATATATTGTGGGCCATGCTAAATATTATAGTGTGTTATACCCATTACAAAGTTAATACTTATATTAAATTGGAAATGACAGCATTCTCATTAATAAGTAATTTCGCCTATTATTTCTATTTACAGAATTGTTTACATTAGGACATTAGTTACGGGAGTTCGGCCGCTGATTGGTTGGCCGCGAGCCAATCAAAATGCTTCGAATTGTCGGAGAACTAAGATTATATTATAATAGATGTGACGGTTAATTACTCGTTATTTCAGTACTGGTCAACCGATTTGGTCCAATATCAATAGGGTTCTTCCCATAGACGTTATAAATGCGTATACCAAGTTTCATGATAATCCGATAAAGTGTATTTCAGTTATCGCGCGTACAGACACACGGGCAGACAGACAGACAGACAGACGGACATACATTTTCCCGTCCCCCACACAATCTCACAAAGTACCATTCTGGCACTTAATAAACATGCAATTACGTCATACATAATGGAGCAGTGAACGTGAGAGTAATGTATGTGAATATTTTGCAACTACTGTCCGTGCTTTTAGACGAGAGCACTGTAAACACAATGCGCAGTGGTATCAGTTTCACGTGATTCATACTAGTAACACACTCCCCTTCCGTCCCGCCCTATCTCTGCGGCGCATGCAAGTGCTCACGTCTAAATGCACAGGCTGTACATTTGGGTTTCCACCCGGTTGTAGTTACATTGCCAAAGCTTATTACCTATAAACTAAATATTACTTACTAGTGATTAAATCTAATATTAAGCAATCTTAATACTGTTTAAATCTAAACATTTACCAAATACTTATAACGGGAAACGGTAATCTGCGCCACTTCTACCTTTTCCCCCGACCCACACGATGTAAACTGCGTCACCGACATATGTAAACTGCGCCACCTACATTTAAATGGCCTCACCGTCATACTATCGCACTAACATTCTTCTTCCCACTTCTCCAGACTTAGGACTGCCTATGAAATTGCATAAGTGTGGTTAAAATTGTTAGGTTTAGTAGCTTTGTCGTTTTAAAAAATGTTAAGAACAATACCCTAATTTATTTTGCATGAACGCTTCGTCACTTATAAAATTGTTAAAAACACTACCCTATTTTCTTTTTGCATGAGCATTTTGTTCTCATATGACGTCTTCTTAATAAAATCAAAACAGGATATTTCATTGTTTATATTCTCCACTTGAGTAGACGAGAATACATGTCATTTATTTTAGCTGTTCTTCTTACAGGTATCCCTTGTTCAATACTTCTCAGTTTTATGTAGGCACTTGTTTGGAACTGGAGAAGTGCATCTAACATAAGGAAGATGTTGGGAGAAGCGTGGTAAAACATCGAATTATGTTTTGCATGAAATTATTCTACTGCATTAGTCGTTTCTTTGCATTCTGTAGAATGTTCTTTCGCCCATACTGAGGGTGGAGATATATAGTTATCAAGCACATAGTCACAGAATTTAGTGACTATCGTTTTCAAGTTTTTCTGCAATGAAGTTGTCTGTAAAACAATCATCAACTTCATCGGCATGCAAAAATGAAAGTCCAAAAAAATATACCAAAAATTTTCCAATCTTGCAAGTTCCCGCTCTATATACGTTCGCTAAGCCTAAGCTATTTTGCGGTACCAGTTTTGTGCTAGATGGAAGTTGCATCCACGTATTTTACTGTTTTGGAAGACCTTATGTACAGCGCTGTTGAAAATCACTCACAATTGTTGTTGGATAGAAAGTTCAGCCTCGTGTAGTACATGTTTCCTTAATTTGACGGAAAGCATGTAAGTAACCTACATATCTCCATGGCGCAGTTTACATATCTCATTTTTATTCTATCCCAAATTCGGTGTCAACCGTGGCGCAGATTACATACACCCCTTATAACATGCTTACAACCTAACCGTCTCTGTCACTGTCACTATACGTCACTTCCATATCCCTGTCTCTGTTGAGTGGCATTTAAATGCTATTGTGGAGCGATTTCAGTCTTTTTTAAAATGCTTTATCGCTTCTTGGGAAAGCCTCTAGTACGTTTTCAGGTGAATAATTCCATTCCTTGATAGTCCGGGTTAGAGAAGAAAATTTTTTTTGCATCTATTCTCTGTTTTCTTTGATTTATTTTAAATGAATGATCATTTGTTGATAAAAATATGGGTAGCTGTATTTTACCTTTTATTTCCTTCCAGGCAGGCTCACCTCTGTACGCTTTGAACAATGCATACAGTCTAGCGCGTTTGCTTCCTTCCGCAAGTGTGTCCCATTCAGATGAATTATTACTTCGACGTAATTTATTCGCTCTTTTTTAAATTTTATCTAATGCCTTGAAATTTTCTAGTCTATACGGATCCCAACATGCGGCATCATAGCCTACTCCAATATTGAACGGACTAATGACTTGTAAGCTATCTTTTTGGATTTATTGGTCCCTTTTCTTAGTACCCACATCACAAAATGTAACATTCTCCACTCCTTTCCTGCTGTTGCTGTAGAATGTTCTCCCCACCCAAGGTCACTGCCGGAACAAATTCCGTGATATTTGCAATTTTTTTACCTCTGGTACGTTTAGACCCCCTAAGTTGTTTATTGCGGTTATTTTGTTTCTTTTCCTTGTAAAATGGACGGTTTTGCTCTTTAAAGAATTTACTTTCATTTTGTTATGTGCACTTCAATTGTTTATCCTATATAGTTCTTCCTGAAGCAGGACGGTGTAAGCTTGATTTTCATTTTATAATGTAAATTATAATATCTTTTAAAGTCGAGGTAGAAAGATTAGGCGGGTTTCTCAGGACAACTCCTTCCACCGACTCCCACACAATACGCCCAGCTTGTAGTAGAGGTGAAGCCAAATAATTCTGCCGCAGTATGTCCCGGATGACTAGGAAGCGGAGCTATGCAGCGAAAGGTTACGGAGTTTGTCGATCGATTTTCAGTCTACTAGAGACATCCTACGGGCGAGGTTTCTTAACACAATTTCCTTAACTTGCCTATGAAGAGTTTTAAACTATAATTTACTTAGGATGAGGGTAGGCCTATTTTGAACAATGTGAGGTGCACTTGTTAGAACGGTCAACAATATAAGTTGTAACACAACACACTCATTCACCGATGCGAACAAAAGAAACACCTACACTTGATAAGGCAGCTTCCTTGTAGAACAAGGGAGATACCCTAGACTGTGATTCCCCGTTGGAACACGTGATAATTGACATGTGCAGAAGTAGACGTGACTTCACGGTCTTCACTTAAATTGGTTTGTGCGCCATGGCAGAATTATATGGCTGCAGCTGTAAGACAAAGGGTAGCGCTGTATAGTCTAGTATTAATGATATTACTTCAGTAACATTATTTCAAAATGTACAGAATATTTCAAAATATTACACACATCAAAAAAAGTGTTGCATCACCTCGGTTCAAAGATCGCCTGAACACTGACACTGAATATTTATATTGCATCAAGATCGCAGTCCCTTTGACTGTTCCTAGATGTCACTAAACCTGCCCAAAGATGTAAACGACCATGCATGAGCAGGGCCTATTAGACTGAGTGCGTACTACAGCCGATCAGTTCCAGTCATTCCACCATGAAGGAGGTACACTGCTCGTGTTGACTGTAGTTCTCCCATGCCTAGAAGGTCAGTACCGCATTTTGATCGTATCCACATTGTTACGTTGTGTCAGGATGGGCTCTCATCAAGGGAAGTTTCCAGACGTCTCCGAGTGAACCAAAGCGATGTTTTCGGACATGGAGGAGGCACAGAGATACAGGAAATGTCGATGACATGCCTCACTCAGGCCGCCCAAGGGTCACAACTGCAGTGGATGACCTCTACTTACGGATTTCAGCTCGGAGGAACCCTGAAAGCAACGCCACCATGCTGAATATTGCGTTTCGTGCAGAAACAGGATGTCGTGTTTCGACTCAAACTGTACGCAATAGGGTGCATGATGCGCAATTTCACTCCCGACGTCCATGGCGAGGTCCACCTTTGCAACCTAGACACCATGCAGCGCGGTACAGGTGGGCACAACAACATGCTGAACGGACCCGTCAGGATAGGCATCACGTTCTCGTTCAGCCTGACCAGACTGCCTCCAAACACGTCTCCAACGATTGTCTGGTTGAAGGCATATGCGACACTCATCTGTGAAGAGAACGTGATGCCAATCCTGACGGATCCGCTCAGCATGTTGTTGGGCCCACCTGTACCGCGCTGCATGGTGTCTAGGTTGCAAAGGTGGACCTCGCCATGGACGTCGGGAGTGAAATTGCGCATCATGCACCCTATTGCGTACAGTTTGAGTCGAAACACGACGTCCTGTTTCTGCAAGAAACGCAATATTCAGCATGGTGGCGTTGCTTTCAGGGTTCCTCCGAGCTGAAATCCGTAAGTAGAGGTCATCCACTGCAGTTGTGGGCCTTGGGCGGCCTGAGCGAGGCATGTCATCGACATTTCCTGTATCTCTGTACCTCCTCCATGTCCGAAAACATCGCTTTGGTTCACTCGGAGACGTCTGGAAACTTCCCTTGATGAGAGCCCCTCCTGACACAACGATTAACAATGTGGATACGATCAAAATGCGGTACTGACCTTCTAGGCATGGGAGAACTACAGTCAACACGAGCAGTGTACCTCCTTCTTGGTGGAATGACTGGAACTGATCGGCTGTTGTACGCACTCCGTCTAATACATGGGTGCGCAACTGTGACACATCGTGTCACTGTGCGGTAGGGGAATTTCTCCCACTACCGTCGCCCTTGACGTCAGCATAAAGCAGTTTCGACGTGACACTGAACATGAAGAACAGGTTTCTTACGTCACAGGAGGATGGGACTAAAACGTTTCCCCTCAGTTGCTTACCTATGGTCTAATAGGCCCTGCTCATGCATGGTTGTTTACATCTTTTGGCAGGTTTAGTGACATCTAGGAACAGTCAAAGGGACTGCGATCTTGATGCAATATAAATATTGAGTGTCAGTGTTTCAGGCCATCTTGGAACCGAGGTGATGCAACACTTTTTTTGATGTGTGTAATTTAATAAGAAATTAATAATTTGGTAATAAATTTAAAATAATAATTATTAAATAAACTTCGTTACTTTCATTATTTTCATAAATTGCAGGACAAGCGCCACATGCAATAAATAGTTATCAATTAATTTTCACATCTTACATTTGAATTGAAAAAATTAAAACTAAGCGGATAGTTTATATTAATACTCGCACACTATAATGCATAATGATGAGCTTCATTACCTTCACTAACCCTTTCACTGCTGAATTTGTTATTTTTGACTGACTGACTGACTTAATGACGGACTGACTGGCAGAGAATCAACGTAGAGTCTAAATAAGTAGAGACTTGGAATTTTGACAAAATCTTTGTTCATAATGTAAGTGCACACTAAGGATTTTGCAAAATTTTCGTTTTAAATGCCAAAAATATTTTTTTTTGTCGATACGAAATACCTTTTGACACAGAATTGTCAAATCCCAGTCAAATTCCATACACAGTTCTCATGACAAGAGTGTATTGTTGGCAGTGTTCACAGGTAGTTTTGGAAGTAAATGATACGGTACTTTGATAAATTATAGGTGCCATCGATAGAATTCATTGGTGTATATAAGTATTGAAGAACGAAATCCACGAAAATAATGCTCTATGTGATGCAGTCACATAACTTTCTCTGCCCTGGACATAGAGAATACCATGTTCTCACTTCACATTTTGATGTAAAATAAGAGGTCGTATGGCGAGGACAGCTTAATCCCATTGTTTCAGTTTGATTGTGTGTCAACGATTAAGTTATGGCATATCAGAAGTCTGTAAAAATTATATCCACTGATACGTTATTCATAGCTGTAGACTTTGTATTTTTAGTTGAGAAATGTGGATGTTTATCATAGGTCCTAAGCATGTAAAAGGAGACAAGTTAGGATGGAATATTTGGTCCTATGCACGCAGTAGGAAAGTATGAAAGTGGTATGGGGTTTCTTTTTTTATTTCAGCCCCGAAACGGTTGTTTGGTAACATGAGAGTGAGAAATAAAATATTCCGTCAAGACATTACAATTTTATGTTCCGGAAATTCTGTTTCTTCTTATTTGAACCCCTACCAGGCATAGTGTATATAAGCAATGGGGTGCAAACTTCTACATCCTTTATGAACCATAAAAATTATATGAAACGTTTTCTGAGGGAATAGTTCAAATGTGATAAGTCGTTCTTTCTCATTTCAAATTCTACATACCTATTTAAGGATCTAGAGTTTGAAAATCGAAAGTCCTTCAGAAGTTAATTTCGAATGTCACAATACAAAACTCGAGCTAGTGGGTATATAAGCAATCAAGTGAAACCATCAGTGGGCTCCAAGTTTGAAATCAGTTTTAAAAGTGTCAGTAGATAGTTTGTAGTAATCATAATACGTGGATAAGTATTCTCACATTTTACATAAAGCATTACTATATTAGTCTTAAATATCTGCTTCAAACACTTGTTCGAAGTGATGCACACTAATTTAGTGATGTTTGTGACTTATTGTGCAGTAACATACAAGGCGTTTATTATATGCATGATATCACACAATATTGTTTCCGTTGAACAGAACGACCTTGTTTACCAGCTACCGAGGAGACTTTGTTATGTGTAACCTCCTAACCGTTCTGTATGGAACCGGCTTTCTGTGGGCGTTCGATGGCATTTATGTGTAGATTTATAGACATTTAAATTATAAAAAGAAAAAAAATCGGGTGCGTGGAACGCCAGGCGACAGAAGTGAAACTTGGATTTTTTTTATTTTTCATTTTTGGATTATTGGATTTTTCAATTTTGGTTTGTGAACTTTCTTAATTTTGGATTTTAATTTTTTTTAATTTTGGATCTTTGAATTTTGGAATTTTGGAATTTTAGATTTCTTAATTTAGGATTTTTTAAATGTTGGATCTTTGAATTTTTATAGTTTTTGGATTTTTAATTTTGGATTTTCGATTTTTTAATTTCGGATTTCTTTATTTTTAAAATTTTAAATTTTTTAATTTTTTGGGGAATTTTTAAATTTTGGATCTTTGAATTTTTTTATTTTAAAATTTTGGATCTTTGAATTTTTTAATTTTCGATTTTTTATTTCTAAATTTCGGATTTTGGTTTTTAATTTTGTAATTTTGGATTTTTTAATTTTGGATTATAGGATTTTGGAATTTTGGGTTTTTAAATTTTTAAATTTCATTGAGTTGCAGTTCTTTGCAGTCCGTCACAGCCCTGCTACTTTCGTGACGATTTTCTTCGAACGTAACTTTGGGTTAGCTCTCGATTTACTCCTAGCGCGCCTAAAGAAGTTTCACTTCAACAAGCTAAAAGAACCCAGAAAGATAATGCTCAAACCAACACATACAGTACTTGGGAGCAGCTCGTCCTAAATGCCACACTCATCAGTTCATCACTGCTGGACCAGAAATGAGATCTTCTCTAGCTTCTCCATCCTTGCACACCTTGGAATTTTGATTAACCTTTTCACTGCTACTGGCATACATATGCGTCACCGTAGAAACTGCAGAAAGGCCAAGAAATAGGCATAATAAATAATTGCTTCGTCTTAAAATATGAAGATATTGATTCACGTATATCCCCAGAAACCAGCTACTTGACTGAAATTTTCATGGTTGATTTCAAACTTAGAACCCACTAGCGTCTTTAGTTGATGAGTGGTTATATAAAATATAAAGTTAGCTCTAAGAGGTATAAGATAATTCACTGACAGGATTCTTTAGCACGATTTTCGAGTATCTAGTTAGGTATGTTTCTATTTCTTTAATGACCGTGTTTAACCAACCATCAATGGACAAGGCCTTCCATCTCATTTATGGCGTCATACACAGCAGACAGAGTTCAGTATATAGTGGCAGAAAATAATGTTAATGATTTAACTTAATGGATGAATAAGAAATGAAGGAACATTTGCTTAATATTTTCATATTCATTACAATAATAGTCAATTACAATTAAAATTAACCTTTCAGAGTGCCAATAAGATAATGAAAGTATATATTTTAAGCTTCATGAACAGTGACTGTATTTCATTCTGATCAGTATAAAAGTTACAAAGAAGAGTGTTATACTTTAGTAATTACCTTACCGCTAATTTACAGTATACTTAGCCTGTATATTGCGATTTATTCCCTGGAGTGAAAGCTTGTCTAAATCATGCCACGATGTGTTCATATTATCAAGGCTCAGCTTTTACATGGTGCGCGCACACACACAACTATTAATTCAGGTCTACTGAGTTGAAATTAATATAAGTTAATATGTTAAATAATTTTTAAACAAATATAACTGTAGATATAAATATAGTTATAACTACAAAGGTACTGCAGTTTAAGCATTATAGGCCTACCACAATATTTTGATATCAGTTTGCAAATTCGCCTCAATAGGAATTATTATAGGAATTCATATTAAGCCTATGTTAAATTTATGTCTTAGAATTTACGGTTGCGGTTTATCTGTTATAGAACTTGAAAATTCTCGAAGAGGATCACCAAAACACACTGTATCTTCGGAGCAACATTTCATAAAGGGATCTTCTGTCCACTCTTTCTGTCATATAACTCAGGCTTGATTTCAAAATGCACTGTGGTATGTAAAAATCACGATGATTCTTCGAAAAAGAAGTAAATCCTTCTTAATGAAAGGCTGGTATTAAGCTTAAAAAAAACATGAATAACCTGATAAAGAAGGTGTATGAACCGTTAATAGTGTTATTCTGTGTTCTATTCTCTAGCTGTATATTCCTTAGACACTTTAAGGAAGAAATAATATATTTACTCTCGAGCTTCCTAGATTAAAATGTAGGTGGACGAACTATGTCCAGCCTATTTAAAACGTAGACCCTGAAATATCGGCTTATCGCAGTCACCTTTTTCTTAAAACATGGACATCAAACATATATTATATTAATTACATGCGTGTACTGGGAATTAGTACTGTTTTAAACTGATACTAATATACTCATGGGGTACGCCGTAGCGTAGTGGTTGAGGCGCTGCGCTACAAACCGGAAGGTCGCGGGTTCGATTCCCGATGAGGTCGTTGGAGATTTTCAATTGGCCTAATCCTTCTTGTGGCATTATGGCCCTGGGGTCGACTCAGCCTCTAACAGAAATGAGTACCAGGAGGAATCCTGGGGGTAAAGGCGGCCGGTGCGTAAGGCTGACAACCTTACCACCTTCACGTGCCGAATGTCCAAAATCTGGGACCCTCTGGGCCTCCATGGCCTGTATAGGGATCACTTTACTTTACTTTACTAATATACTCATAATTATCTTTACATAATACGTTTAACATGAAATATCTGAAAGACATTTAATTACAATGGAAACTTTTTAATCATATATTTTTTTATAAACATAGAATAATTCAAAATTATAATGCCAAACTGATTAACGTGTACCTTCTTTATTTCCAGGTAAGTGGACTTTGCTTAATCTGAATATAACTGATCCATTCTTTTCTGAGTAAGTATAAAAATCAATTAAGAATTCGTACCCGGCCAGCTCAAAGGTTACATTTTTGCAATCAAGCGTGGGATGGGTATTAAGTAATACAGAATGTTCTGTTTTTAAGTATAATATAATAAATAGCTATAAGTTCAGAACTAATACGAATCCATAGATGAAACTAATTGCTACAAAGAGTTAAAAGTGAGAATTTTTGTTACCTTATCTCCCATAAATCTCAATATGGCTGCCATTAGAGCACAGGAAATGCCCTACCTGTATTCAACCTCTACCCGTGTGTTATGAATCGTCTGTGGTGTGACATTGCTGACAGGTCCATAAATTCTGTCTTGAAAATCTGCCAAATCTCGTACTGGTGTCCTGTAGACCTGGTCCTTAACAAACCCCGCATAAGAAAAAATCAAGTGGTGTTAGGTCTGGTGATCTGGCAGGCCATGTGATGTACGGTGATCCTCTTCCGATCTAGATTCTTCTCGGTGTATCCATTCAATAATCTTTATTGTTATGTTCATCCTGTAAGCCGTAAAATATGCCATGATTCAGAACTGTCAAAAATTGCTGAATTTTCTTTATATCCGAGGCCACAGCGCTTACGTTGAGAGTGTTTTCTATAATTTTATTTCAGTGGACAGGTGAACAAAACAGGTTGACACTTGAATCTGTTAAAGACCTATTGTTGGTGTAATATAATACGCCCTACTCCTGTCAGGATTATTATATGTAAATCTTGGGGAAACCTAAACTCCTGCAAGAGAAATCATCCTCAGGGAAATATCTGTGAACTTGCACGCTGGTTTTTATTACCTGCAATTTGAGAAATTATTTAAAATGTTTTAATCTCTAATTAACATTATTAATGTATTTGACGTTTCGAAACTTCATGCCTATATTATATCCATTTCTTTATGGTTGTCCTAATTTTTTTTCCAATGTCCTAATTTTCCCACCCTACTGCCCTCTTTTTCGTGTAGGTAGACCTGGTCACCTTAGGAAAGAGCATTGCGTTAAGACAATATTGAGTACTTTTATATATTTTCCTCTTACCAAAACTGGCGTGTCTTTTGGAAGGTAAAGGTGTAAGCAGAGGTTGTGTATGCTTTACGACTATTCTTCAATCGCTTTCACACTACTCTCTTCCAATTTATTCCGAGACTTAATATTTCTTTTTATTATCATTGTCATTAATCTATTTTATAACACCGTCAAACGGAAAACATTCCTTGCATGAGCCAATTTGTGACTTTTTCCACAACCTTTTAGATTCGATCGTGCATATACAAAGGTTGCACTTTCATTTTTTACTTTCTAGAGTTCGCTCAAGTATAGAACTGAATGCATTTTGCAACTTTTCTATTAAAATATAGCTTTAGGAAAATATGTCGCTTGCAACACTTTTCCACTTGAGTATTCAATTATTAGACCCGACGACATGATATTATCCTCTGTACAGTCATTACAATAGCTACTCGTCAGAGGCTATCCATAATGTGCTTGTCAGTTCACGTAAAGCAGCGGTTCCCAACCTTTTTAGTTGGTCGGCCCAACAATTTTGAAAAAGAAAAGAAAAAAAACTTTAAGGTCCTCTAAATATACAAGTACAAAATATAAACACACAAACACAAATAGACACACATATACGTATGACGAATATATATATATATATATATATACACACACATATATATGTATATATATATACATATATATATATATATATATACATATATATATATATATATATATATACATATACATATATATATATACATATACATATATATATATACATATACATATATATATATACATATACATATATATATATACATATACATATATATATACACATATACATATATATATATACACATATATATATATACACATATATATATATATATATATACACATATATATATATACACATATATATATATACATATATATATAATGTGCACATATGTCAGCATTTTCAGTCAGTGTAAAATATACTATACAAGAAGGATAAAAAAAAATTTCTATAAAGAAAATAACTTTATTGTACTCACTTAGCTGTCACAACTGTCACAAATACAAGTAGTCAAAGTTATTCAATGGGATTTTTGACATACTGTAGTTTATCCTCCACGAGAGAGTCAATATCTGGATTAAAACTGGATAGTTTTAGCCTAAAATAACTCTCAACATTTTTTTTTAAAGCAAAGTTGAAAAGGCTCATTCACATAGATAGGTTGTCGAAAAGCCCATCAGGTGTCTCAATGCAGTTTTGGCAATTACTGGATAGTTTTGCTGAACATTTATCCACAACGGGGGGGGGGCAATGGTGTTGTTTAAAAAAAAACTATTTTAGAGTCTGGTCTGATAGTTCAATTAAAGAGTCCTCTTCACCTGAAGATATTTTCAACTTTTTTAGGTAATCTTCTTCTAAGGGGTATCTGATCCATTGGATTTCATCTTCAATTTTAGGAAAGTATTTCCTAAAATAAATATGAAAAGGCTTAGTTACTGCTCTAGTTAGTAGATTTCTCATTCATATGAATGAAGAATAAAATTATAATCACGGTATGAGACAAGAAACTAAAATAAATTAATATTAGTTCGTTTGTTCCCATTTCCACCCCCGAAGCTCCGGCAATATTTTAATTCACTTAGACTCTTGACCAGTGTCCACGGCCCAGTAACATGGGTTGGGAACCTTTGACGTAAAGGATAATGCACTTTAATCAGAAGGAAATAAAAATATCAGATTAGCAGCCTTAAAGTTAATAGAATTGAAATAAGAAGTATGACCTCGGACGGAATATTAACACCAGTATTGTCATTGGAAATTCTCGTTGATTTTATAACATCAGCCTGTCACATACTTTCATGCAACGTATGCAATATATAAATTAATAACATCTGTGTTGTTGCATTTTAAGTTATTCTTGATGTTTCCCGTTGCTGCTGTCTTGAACGAACCAGTTTTGGAACACTTACTGCATACATAAATTGTTTGTGTGTAACAGCATGATAATGTGCTCGGTGTGTGCCCAGCATTAGAATTTGTACTGCTTGCACTTTGTGGTATAAGTTATTGGGTGAAAGCAAGTGCTCTTGACTTTACATATATCTAAAACATAGGTCTTCCCTCTCTTTTCGTTGTATCGATCTTGTGTCTATATATAATGCAGCACACTGAATTATTGTAGAATATCGGAAACGAGGTCAAATATGCCAGGCTGAAACCATCGTCCAGAATCAGTTTCTTTTCTCTCACAGGCCATAACCCCTCTCTTATCCACCATTTAGATCCCCTCTCATACGGCTAGAAACCCACAAGCACTCCAGAGCATCGCCATGAAGTTTTAGTAGTCTAATATATGTGCAACCCATCCCCTCCCTGGAGTTAGAGATTGTTCCCAGAATTGTTCTAAAGGACCTGAGTGAAAAACTGTGCAAACGTGCGGAACCATAGCCTACATCCTGGTTTAACCTTCTTAATGGTACCCCAATGCTACATTCATTAAACATTGAAAAGTAGAGATGTTCGATAAATGATTTTTTAAAACGTGTATCAAGTTTGTCGTTAAGTTTATGTTAAAGTTGTTAACATGAGCATGTTAACATTAGCATGAACTCTTTGCTGTATTTCGTGATTAGTATATTATTCCCTACATACTGTATAATGTTAACAATGATTAATTTAAAGCTTAAATAATTCATAAGAATAAAATGGTTTCTACATATTGTATTCTAGCAGGTGCCCGCGGCTTCGCCCGCGATTATTTACTCAACTGCTAGATGTTTTATTAAAAACATTGATTTAACAGAGAAATAATTATAACATTAGACCTATATATTACCTCGTTCATTTTACGTATATTTCATGAATTAAATCATTTAATTTTTAATTGTTTTGTTAGACCTAGTAAGCGATCATCTTCGCCGTGGTAAGCGAGCAAAGCCACCCTCAATTAATTTCACTTACTAATGGCAACATGTGACTTATTAATCACTGCACTGATGCTTTCATGTCCAGTAACGAGCAGACAATTTTACCCGATAAAATACCATCCTCCGATTCCTACAAGAGTATTGTAAGATAAACGGCCATGATTGGTCTTTATCCGAGGAAATGCTAAACGTTATTGGTCAATATCAAACACGCGGCGGATGAGTGGAATAGTCAAAAGAACCACCCAGCGAAACCACATATTAAGTACCGGTAGGTTATCTCTTTCTGTATGAAACGTACCTAATGCACATCTAACTCACCATTATTGTGTTGATACTGTTGTGTTGGGTGAATTGACTTCGTCCAAACACGGAATATGGACTTCTGGAGCCCTATTACTTAAGGAAACCTTCATAAGACAATACCTAACTAATATAATAAATTCAAGCTAATATTAATATCCCACTTGAGTGTTAAAACACAGAATTTTAACTACTAGCATAAGATTTTAATAAGCGAAACTTCCAATAGAAAATGTCATATAGAATCATAAATTTCTTGAGACAGATATAGGCTAAAAATTACAATATAAATAACCATAATCTTAAACAGACTGTACATTTCTAATACATTTTTCAGAAATTACTTAGGTGCCACAGAAGTAGGAATTGGTTCCAAGAACAGGCAAATAATGAATTTGGATTTAGAAATACGTATCTGAAATGACCACTATGGCCAGGTTTATGTTAGGTCACGTAATTGTTTTATTTTAGTTGAATAATCGTATGCTTTTCATCTTGCCTTTGAACACAATAAACTGATATAAAAATATTGTTAATCAGCGGAAATTAACTGAAGCACTTTATGAAGCATGTTCTATTCAGTTTTCCTAAAGTATAAAAATGCTATATTGTATTTTCCGTTATCCTGTCAAAAAGTAAAAACCAATGCATTCGGTAACATACAAGAAATCAAAAGTTTCGTATAATCGTTTCAAAAACATTAAGTTTACATGACGGAATTTATGAAAGTTGTTCCAAAATTATCGGTATCTTAATATTCTATTTTAAGCATTTGAACCAGACCATTAAAGGGAAGAACATATATTATATTTCTAGCAAAACTCAAATATATTGGTTTACTACTCCTTGAGGAATGCTTGACACAAATTGCATACAAATTCTGTCCACTTGTAATGCTCGTGTAGTGCTGTACTGTTGAATCGCTTGAAGCATTCGTATTTTAAAGGACAATCCAATTATTACGCCGCATGTTTTTTTATGGCATTCGAATATTGATTAATGTCGACAGAAAAGCTGTTCAAAACATAGACAAGAATATGCAGTAATCATCTCCGTTCTACGCAGATGTAGCAACACAGCCATTTTTAACACAAATAATTGGTTTGTTGGCTCAAGTAAGTCCTTGTATGAAAACCCAAGAAATTAATATATTACATTTCATAATGTATTGGAATATAGATCTACGGTAAAATAGATTATTGTGAGTTTCTTTTTCTTATTTTATACGTGGAATACTACTGTATATTACTTCTAAAATAATGTAGGCCTAATTTCATTGGTCTTGAAACAAAAGAAATGTGTCGCATCGGATGTTCTTTCGGATTAACACCTGACAAATTAATTCTGTAAACTGCAGACTCTATTTAGAACGGAATCGACGATTCGGGATAGGCCTAAGCAATTTAGACAAAAATCGTGGAAACTTTCTTGAAAGGTTTTAATAGAGAATTTACCTTATGGTTTTATTTAAACAGAAATAATATAAATAAGTCCGGTACCCGATGTAGTAAGCATTTAAAATTAGGTTATCAAATTCAGTTAATGGTGCCGAATACCTTATTCCATATTTCCTTGAGGAAAATGAGAGAACCTGTCGTTGGTGAACTTATTTGAACTATTACTGTATGCTATTCTGTAATGCTGAATAGCTAATGGTATAAAGAAAATATGCAGCAGAAGTGAGTTACGCTGTTACTCACACGTTAGGCGTAACCTAACACGCTGCACCGCGTTGTTAATAATAATGCAAAAGTAGTGAGCCCCAGATGTCGTAGAAGGCATTGCTAACAAAAGAACTTTCTCTTGCAAGATAATAAGCAAGTTATTAAAATATATACACAGTTGTTAGTTCCGATCTAACTGCACGAGCGGTCGCTGGTTAAGGAAGATGATTTATTTTCCTAGTCTGTAAAAGTAAGGTGATTTTATTATCCTAATCGATAAATTATTATTTGTGTTGACGGCGCGGTGGCTCATGGTGTAGCGGTCCTGACTTCAAATCTCAGGGCCAGCCGGTGTGTCATTCTTGGTGGACGAAGCCGTGCCTTGGTGGTTTTTCTTGGAGTTCTACCGTTTCCCCCTTACATTCCACCAACACTCTCCACTTCATCCCACCTTTCCCCCATCCATCCTCATCCCATTTCCACTTCTGGTAGGCTATCTGGTCTGCTTCGGCAGTCAGCGCCCCTTGGGGGCCTCTCACGTTCTGCCCGCTGTTTGTGGTCAAGAGGTTGTTGGTGGTGTATGTCGCGAACCTGTCGGGGATCCCAGTTGGAAGTACCGCAGGGGGTGGCGCACACGTGGCATGGTAATAGGCTTGTTGGATGTAGGGGAGCTCCGTGGGGGGCCGGCGGGGGACTCTGCGAGTCCGAGGCGGCCTGTGGACAAGCAACTCATCTCATCCCGGAGGTAGGTACAATAAGCCCTCGCGGCTGCGGTGCTTGGGGTCGTTCCTACCCCGCCTCCCCACCTTAAGGGCACCAATATAATAATAATAATAATAATAATAATAATAATTTGTATAATGAAGAAATCCTGTTTGAACACCAAATTACATCGTGTTCATTTTGTTGATATACAGTAACAACTTGCAATACATTAACAACTTGCAACAGCAAACCTGTCGTTTCCGTTAGAAATTTCTTTCAGAAGACGTGGATTGAATTCATAAATCTTCCCAGCGCACGTTTGATTGAAAAATCTTGCCTTCAGATGTTTAGGCTATGTATACAACAATAAAGATAAAGGATTCAGCTTAACTCTACATTTAATGTCAATATTTACTTTCCATAAATATACAGGCATTCCTATTACATAGTTGTAAATTTCATAACCTGACACATTATAATCGATAAACGGCTGCTTCTTTCATGCAGGCTATCATCATAATATAGAACATTTGAAATTTCCACGCCATTGCTTTAATGTTCAGAACGCAACTGTTCCGTAATAAAGAAAGAAAAGAAGTTATTCAATTCATTGAATGAATACATCGACGGTTTCTGTACTAATGAAGTTCGATTGTTGTGTGTTCTCTTTCAACAGAAGCACACACGGATCATTATACTGCACTCCTCACATCCGCTAATCCTAAAATTCGTTATTGTCAATTTACCGTCATTCTCAATAGAGGACTGCTAAATCAGAACATGCTTTTGTTCAACGTAAGTAACTTTCTTTTTAATGTTTACAAAGTATTTAAATATGTAGGTATAGTCGGCGCGGAAATGTTTTAGACAGTGGGATGGGTGTGTATTATCTGCTCTAGAATCGGCCTTGGGTAGACAAGTATGTCTTTCTCACTCTTAAGTAGTTTGCTAGAGAGAAACAGACTTACCTGTTTACTTAGGATCGGTTATACATTACATATTTACATACATACAGCTTTACTAATAAAAGTTGCTTATATTTGCGTTTTACGGTTGTTTGGTTGATCACCGCGCAAGTTTTACATAAGCCGTGTTACTAATAAACGCAGCATAACTGCCAAGGGTTACACCGGGTTTGAATGTAAAACGTCATCAAACACGGTACGCTGCTGATGACGTTACTAGCCCGCGGCTGTGAAGGAAACATGCGACTGCAGAACGCCAATGTCGCCATCTGTCCAAGCAGTGAACAAATAGTAGTGTATCGTCTGCCGAGAGAAAATCTAGTTTTAGTATTTCGTTATATTGTTTTCAGAAAGCTGTAATCATGGGTAAAATTATGGAAATATGTCCCGCAAACAAGGAACAATGTTTATAATTCCACGAAAACAGCTCAGAATGTTTTCTAACAAATTACTCTAAGAATGGGTGCAAAACGTCAAAATTCAATCTCAGACATCTACGAAACGACCGTCTGTTACAGATACCGGCCATCTCGATTATTTAAGTCAAACTTATACAAGGATTATAAATGTTACAAATGGATTATTAGTAAGACCGATAATCTATTACTCGTATTTTATGTTGAATATTCAAAGTGGATCTGAAGTGTACAATTGTATTTGGAGTTTCAAAACCATGAGCTGTCCTAATTACAGAGTAAAATGCACTGTAGCTGTGGTGATGACGTCAGTAAGCCCCTTGTTGTCCGTGGAATAGATTTAGCATGTTCACGTATTACATGTATAAGCCTAATTCATGGGCTTGCAGCAATGGCGTAAGTTGTGGACAATATACTTCGCTAGGGAAGTCTGCCAGTCTGCTTCTATCAGTAGCTAGGACCTTAGCTCTACCAGATTAAGTAAAGAATTATTATGATAAAGAAAGAATTTTGTTTTACAAAAAATTCAAGTATTTATTTGTCATTTTTAGAGTTGTTTGGTCATTTTTGTAAGTATTTTTGGATGATAATAATTTTTTATTTTGCATATAAGTTATTGTCAAATTATGCCATTAAATTCCTTGCCCTAGTGATTATTTTATTGATTGAATAAGTTATTATTACCATTATATTAATTCTTTACGAAGTTGTTAATTATGATCGAAGAAATCTGACATTGACCTGAAAGATGTTAATGTTCATAATGATTGTAAATTTTAATAATGTGTAAACGAAAGAAAGAACCAACAGCATAATTTGGCAGTGGTATTTCTTATGCAATATTATCCTATAGCGGCCAGGGTGAAACAGTCAGTAAGGCAGTAACTTTTTGTTTCCCAAGTTCACGGGTTCGATTTTGGCTCACTTGATGGTATTTATGTGCGCGTAAGTATTATGTCTATGCGTTTACAGGTTAAAGAACTACTGCGGAACAAAGTTCAGGCTCGCCGGTAAGATTACAAGCTTGTTGCAGTACACAACCATCGATAAATAACCGTAACAAACGAACATATCCTTTGCACGATGTAGCGTCAGTATTACAGACTTGTAAGTAGCAAATCCCACATATAATTTAATTAGATAATTAAAATTTATATGTATTCTGTGTCCTCGAGGACACTCGTGATTGGCGGGCAGATGTTGCTGGCCTACATAATCAAACAACACGGTAAAGATAAGTTCTTTTTATGAGTATCACAAAATGATCCCCAGTCGGTAGCTCTACAGGAAAACGTCTAAGCATATGATGAGAGATATTTAGGTCTACTGGCAATTGATGTATTCGTACTGCCAAAATATCTACAGTAGGAGGCCTTGATTGGACTTGGTTTGGCTGCCATAAGTGAAGGTGATTTTCCTTTAGTTTTCTATTACCTATACAATAAAAACAATTAAGCTGATCACGATCAGGTTTCCTTTCTTCAGTTTTTATTGGTTTTACTACTACTTGATTGTTTTAATTTTCCTTTCATTGTTGAATAATTAATGATTTAACTGAAAGCTAATGTAATTTTTATGTAAGTGTATATTTTGTTATAAGATATTCTTTGTCTGCAAGGCAATCTGCGTTGTGCAGAAAGACTGTATTAATAAATAAATAAAAAAATAAAACATATAATCGCTTTGTACGGTTAAAGAACAATAACCTCTACTGCCTAAAGTCTACAGAAATAATGGCTAATAATTTTATTCGGCTAAACAACTATAATGTCTATTGCCAAAATGCCCCGCTAAATAATGCATGTTGCTTTTGAACGAATAGACAACAATGTCTACTTGCAAAATGTGAGGATAATGTATAAATGTTTGAAATGAATTCACTAAAATGCTTTAATAATCTTAAATTGTTACTGTCTTAATTTTCTATTTCTTCGGACTGCACTTTTAACAATTACTTGTATGTCCTAAAAAATAGGATATATCCATGCATTTACGACCTAAAAACATTAAAATATGACCAATAAAATTGTGTACACATTGTGTATATTTTTTTAAGTTCCATTACAATACATTTTATTAAAATATAGTGTTAATCATTTAAAATTTCTGTAAATTCTCAAAAAGTATAATTTTAATGCAAAATCTTCAAAATATGATATAAAACTTCAAAATTTCTTTAATATACACACAAATATGCAAAAAAAAGACCTAAATATGCATATTCATTCTAAATATGCTACAATAGTTGAAAATTTCCTAAATATACAGTTATATGCACAATAAAAGATGTTCCATTTTCACCAGGATGCTTGGAATCGGGTTTTAATTAGTCGGAAACCTGAAATAATGCAAAGGGGAAAAATATGACATGTCATAGAAATCCGCCCCTAGTTGTAATATTTCATGGGACGATTGTCTAAAACTCAGGAATCCTTGACATCCAGTAAGGCCCTCCATGCCCTATGTAAGAGTGAGAAATAGGGGACCATCACAACGTTCCGAGTTGGAATCAAATGTGAGGCGATTACCTCCCCATGCAAGTTTATGGACTAGCGCCTTTGTGTAGCCTGGATACTGCATGCAGTACACCGGTGTTGGAGAAGTGTTCGCTCCTGTACGGCACTTCCCTTCGTATAGTGGAGTTCATGCGAACAGCTTTGAGAAAATGACTCTCCACTTGGAATATGAATAGCATATTGTATTTCAATGCTTAATAATCATTTATTAACGTGACTTAGCTTAATTTAAATTATTGTAGGAATTTTTTTAAGGGGTTTTATACAGTATGTTTCCTTTCTCTACATGTACCAACATTGTGGTTTCATGACTTCATTATTCACGATGGATATACAGAGTGCTAATAAATAATATCGAAATATTTTACTTGTATATAGAGAGGACATATGCAAGCAACTTTTATTAGGAGATTTTTGTCTAGGCATTCAATTTTTCCTGTTACAGCATAAAATCTTCAAGGGCATGGCCGCTTTTAAATTTTGAAAAAAAAAAGCAAAACAAAAGAACTTCGTTGTAACACTAGAGCTATGAATAAAAAAAACTAATTCTAACTAAAAACTAATAATATTCAGGACGTATATAAAACCTGAAAAGTGGGTACAGAATTTCAGGGTGGAGCATAGCGCTTCCATTAGTTATAATTAGGGGACGGATTTCTATGACCTAAAAATAGGATATATGCATGCATTTATGACCTAAAAAACATTAAGATATGACCAATAAAATTTAAAGTATGACTTGACCACTTACACATTGTGTATATTATTTTAAGTTTCATTACAATACATTTTATTAAAATATAGTGTTAATTATTTAAAATATCTGTAAATTCTCAAAAAGTATTATTTTAATGCAAAATATGGAAAATATGATATGAAACTTAAAAATTTGTTTAATATGAACACAAATTTGCAAAAAATATGACCTAAATATGCATATTCGTAGTAAATATTCTACAATAGTTGAAAATGTCCTAAATATACAATTATATGCACAATAAAAGCTGTACCATTTTCACCGGGATGCTTGGAATCGGATTTAAATTAGTCGGAAACCTGAAATAATGCAAAGGGGAAAAGTATGACATGTCATAGAAATCCACCTCCTACTTATAGCACTTAAGTAACCTGTAATTTTTCGGCGTTCTTTATATTGCCGATAGTTGGAAACCGTAACTCAACCTAGCAGTAAATTTGCGATCATGGTTTTTCTACTACGTCCTACGAAGAGCTGATTGATGAGGACAGTGTTATCTGCCTGTCTTTCCAAAGATATTCAAAAAATCTCCAAATATTTCCATGATGAGTGACATTCATCCTCTGTACTTTGCAGTGTCATCCATATTACCAATTTGCTCAGTTGTTAACTTTTATAGACGTTTCTGCCTTAGACCTACTGACCTCGAAGCAACAAAATACTTTCCTCCATGTGCTCATTCTCATGGCAGATAAACATAGACTACATTACTTTAGTAGAGGATATTTTAGTGCTCATATATATCCTATTAACATCAGTTATAATATAAGAAAATAAATTAGAGTCATTGTAAAAAAAGTTGCCGTTTTGGTGTTTCAGGCCTGAAAAAGACACTTCTAGTTCAAATATCAAGCATTCTTTTTTAAGATTTCGCCCCAAACCCATGCAAATTTCTGCGCCACCCTAAATAATTTATATGCATACTACATCGTTAAACGTAACGTTCATCTTTATGTCAAAAAACGTGCCAAGAAGTAAGTGTGTTACTGCTTCACCACATATTCTGCATCTAACATTTTGACTTTTTGACGTAAAAAGGCAGAAAATGAATCTTCATTCCCGGATGAAAGTTACCTCAACATCCAACACGTCTAAACGGTGTTTCAGAATTAGAAAAAAAATCCAAGTCAGGAAGTTCATTTGAATCTTTGTCTCAGTGAACCGTGAAAAAAAGGCGATATGGAGTGTTACCGGGTCTAGTGCTTCTCCAAAGAAGAATTAAGGGATGGGGAGGAGGTTGATGCAGAGGGGATGAAGTGTTGTATCATCTTTTTCCCTTACGACCAATTTCCGACCAGACATCGAGGAGGGAGGACGGCAAGAGGTCAAAACCACGATGCGTACTTTTATTAATGGTAAAGAGTGTTACCTATGTTTTGTGCTTCTATTTTATGTTTCTCTGCATGTTTCAATTACCTTTTGATTGCCATATGAATGGAGCATGTTATAAAAATTCAAGGAGTGGTTAAATTTATATAGACTTCTGCCAAAGTGAAAAACATTGTAAAAATTGTTTGTCGGAAGGAATGTTGTCAGTAATGAGCGTTACTTCAACCCAGCTGTCCATATAGCATTTATTTATTGGTGCAGTTTAAAGACTGCGAATAGAACTTAAACTGAGAAAAAATACGTCTAAGTCACTATGTGATAGAAAGTTACTGTACTTACTGAATTGTAAGATTGAACTGTGATTTTACACTAATTATTTAGCTTGAAATGTGCCTTAATGAAGAATTAAAAAATTTCAAGATTGACCAGGTTTCAAAATATTCAATTCATTCAAACCTGTGACGTATTTATAAAGACTTTTGCTTTTAAATGTATTTTCATGTTGTGCATTTGTCGAATACTGCTGCATATTTCTCTGTTAAATTCCAAAGTTTATTGGACCCGATGTTCCTTATTCAATCTAATGTATATGTATGAACTATACAGACGACAAGAAACAAGTCACAAGAAGAGGCTGAAAATGGTTTTATTTTGTATAATTTGTGTTTTTTCACATTTAACAAAAAAAAATTGTTTTGAGGTCACATGCATGATTACATGATCTCTGTCTATCATCTTTCTAGTATCAGCTTCCTTGTGTCCAGACAGGCACGTACATGTCATTTTCAGAGTGTTCCTAAATAATAAAACCAATAGAAGAGCATTTTTGAGTCTATTTAAATAAAAAATGATTTGGGTAACACTCATTACACTTTGGAGATATTTCAAATTTGGCTCATTATGAATAACAATTGTCATAAGATGAACATCACAATCATTTCCTTGGCGTATAAAAGTGCAGTTCTTGGGATGAAATGTTGAAGGGTTTCCAAAGAATTGGTGTATATGAAAACAAGTGAAAATAAGATTGAGGAAAAATGTTTGGGGTAACACTCTTTACTGAAATTGCTGTATCACATCTTTTGTAAACTTTCTTCATTCGTCTCCAGCATTTCAAGAAAAAAGGTATTGCTATCTTACTACAGCTCAGTCCATTTCTATTTAAAAAACCTGAAAACATGTTGAAATAGGACATGTAAAATGCTAACTCTCATTACAAAGTCAATACGTTCCACCAAATTCAAAAACTCATATACAATCATAAAACTAAAATACTCTTGATTCCTATGTAGTTTCGTAAACTAAAATAGTGGTATGATGCCATGGAAAAAATTCTTTAAAAAAAACCGAAGTTGAATTTTCAATCTGGGGATCCTGTTGAGGAGACAAAATGACAATGTTTTTGAGAATGGGCCATTAGGGTTTTGACTTTTATATGGAGTAGTCTTTAATCGTTCCTTAGACTAGAAGTAGGCACTCGGGTCGGAAGTTCGGCTACCACCGAGTTTCCCGTGTTCTTCCTTGTGAAGTAGACAGGCTGTAGCCTATTTTCATAAAATGTCACCGCTTGGTGACATTTCCGTGCAGTAACAGCCATCAATACCAGCAAATATTGTTTCTCCTCTTTGCCACATTTATCATCGCAAACAGAAAGTTTCAGAAGTTTTTTGCAAGTAGAACATTCCAAAAGACCTGAAGTACATAAAATTGAGTTTAATCTATTAATGATCAACTAAAAAAATTATTGACAATGAAGATTGTGGCGCTTATTGAAATTCTATCTTTCTTTCAATTAAGAATCCCCAAATTCGTCGTAAGCACACTTCAGATTACGTGGACAGCATTCACTTTTTAGTTTCCACTTATATAACCAACGTCCTACTTAACTAGGATTTGTATGTGATCTTTAAATATTCATTAAATAACACATTTTATTGAAGTTTACTGTAGAATCAGTTATTCCAATATGAAAGTATACATTTTGAAGCAGCTTTTGTTTTTTCTCCTGCTGTAAACACTTTCCGTCCTTCTTGAGCAACCGGTTATATGGAACCTAGAGCCCTTTCTATGTTACAAGTCGTTATAGGTGTAAATGACTGCTGATTGCAAAAGTAGATTCGATGTACTGAACAGCCACTAATGATTCAAACATCATGCGCACGCGATGTGACTCAATAAGAAACAAGTTCGTACTACATACTGGATACTATCGTATCATCCAGATCACTCCTCACAAAGGATTGAAATCTAATTATGCACGCCATATTATAGCTTCGCATGACCCATATTGTTTATGCTCAGACCCTCTTTTATAAATGGGCAGGACGGCAAACCTCGACAGGGTGGACATTTTTTGAGGGTTTTTTTTTTGTGAAATTTAAATATATATATATATAACTTTGAAAACTTGCTTCTCAGATATTGTAATGAGTTTGCAAAGAGAAAATCCAGAGAGAAAGTTCGTAAGATAAGCATTGAAAAGTGTAAGATTGAGTTTTAGATTATCATTGTAAAGTATAATTTAAGGCAATAAAATGCTTTTCACTTAAAAAAGGCTAGTTTTAATATACTGTAATGCATATTTTTATGAATATAATTAAATATAATTTAGTTTAAAATTACCATATCTTTGTAATATTTCGAAGATGGACTATATTACATATTACAAGTATTTATAGAGCGTTTAGGAGGTTTTTTGTAAATGAAAATGGAATAGAAATATTGCATGGTTCGCCAAAATGTAATTACTTTTAAATTAGAAAACATGTTAATTTTTGTTGTGTAGTCATTCGATTACTCGCAGTAATAAGTTGCTATCACGATACTATTGGTTGGTACTTGGTGACTTAACAGGAAAACAATAATTTTTGGTTGGGGGTAAAAATAAAGAAAAATGAATGGGGGCGGTTATACAATGGTTGGTTCGAGGATGCAAAGTACCTTAAATCGGGACCTGCTTATACTGGACATACAGGACCAAGGGACACAAACCATGACAAAAGGTATAGGGCCGAACAGCTCATAATGTATGTGCATTTCAGTTCCTGCTTATGTGGAATTCTTCTTAAATGGGTGAGCGTTTAGCCATCTAGAAGGACAATGTGGTAGCATTTAATGGTCTTTCTCAATAAAAGTTATTTATCAAGTATACACAAAAGAATAAAGAGCTTAAAATCAGGAATAAATGTAGTTTTTTGACTTGACTAGGAATTTGTGCCTCATTCAGGCAAAAACTTTCTATAGAACTTCAATGGTGGTGTATTATTTAACACGAGAAGCTGAGATCTCTGAAGAGCATACTTTAGATCATAGCAAACGATATCTAGGTATGGATCTAGATATCATTTCCCTGGTCAATTATTTTCATCAAAGTGTTTCAAAGACGTAAGTTGCAGAGAAGAGGACCTTAAAACGACCAATCATCCAGTAGTTGTAGTACGGTAGGTTAAATGATTAAGCCTATTCGTTTAGCTTCATATGAAGCGAAGATACACCAAATAACTCGTTTTTTTAACCTGAAAGTTTTAGAGCGCAGATGTCAGTTTACTTATAGACAGTTGGAAACGATTTTAACGATTTCCGTTAGTTATCCCAATATAAACTTTTTAAAGACCATTATTGGCAAATCCATTTTCACAAAATTAACTGAAATGCTGTTTTTGAAAGAGTACATTTATTTTGTCAATCGTCTGTCTTTTTTTCCCCCCGAGTGTGTAAATTACCAATGCTGTTATTCTATTTGAGTAAATTCTATGTAATCTATTATACATAGCATAGAGCCTTTTTTTCCGATAGAGAGTGAATTACGAACAGATGTATTGGATACTGAACCGTGGGAGGCTAATGATTTTTTTATCTTCAGTGTTTTTTTATTATTATTATATTGGTATATTTCACATTGAACATTTTTTAGGCTTTGCTTTAACATACCACAGTAGCAATAAATGTGCAACAACTGGTACCGTGTCTACTATTTCCTTATAACATTCACAATTTATCATATGTAGGTAAATTTTGTATTCTGTCAAGATTTAAAAATGATAGAACCATTATTCTCTGATATTAGGTTCTATACTGGCTCAAAATTGTATCTTCATGTGCAAAACTAAAATTTTAAAGTATTTCTTGGGGGAGGAGTGATACGTCTTGTCTTTCGTCAAATACTGTCTTTTAGGAAATTACTGAAGAATGCGTTGAAAAATTGAGCTCTGTTCCCAGGAATAAAACGTTTTCGCAAAAAGTCTGCACAAAAATACTGGAAAACGATTATTAGGTTTTATAAGCAGTGGGAATTCAAAACTAAGAAGAACGAGTATGAGAGATGGTATATTAAAGAGACTGTAAAATTTAAACATTTGGGATTTCTTATATAAGGACTGGAAACTGTGTCTGGGACTGATTTAACGCCATGGATTATTTCACAGAATTTAATTTTTATCTAGTACAGTAGAGTTCTAAATGAGCCATCCAGTCAACGATTGTGGCATAAAAACGAAGTGGTAGCTATAGCCTATACTGTTAATTGAAGACTTCCTTCGAATAAGAAAGCAATCGGCAAAATTAAAACTTTCCAGGAGGAAGGAAAAATATTTCATTTGTAGATCTTCTTTTACGTAATTATACACGTTCATCTTTTGTCGTCGACATGGCTTGATAATTCCGTATAAATGGCACCATTAGATAGCATAAAGTTCGTACAATAAATCTCTATGCAACCAAAAAAGTTTCGAGGGAGGTTTCCAATCCTATACCAGACTAGTTTAACAACCAAAAAAGCAGATTAAATCAAAGGATACATCCGTTACCAGTAATACTGTCACCGCTTGCATAAATACAGCCGTACGGGTGTTTGAAACCCCGTTGATAACATTACATGGACAACGGACGAAACTATATAACAGGACTGTAACTCGATAAATTTGGCACAGTTCACGCAAGCATTGTTCGTATTCCACACAATTACAAGTATCAAGATTGTGAATCTTGTTAATGAGTGATCTAATCAAGTCCTTGCTCTGCCATCGTGAATGACGTTCTGTGACAGTTATTGCCACTTGTGGTTATTGTGATATGTCACTTTCAGTTGGAGTATCAATCTGTTTCATGTGTCACTATCTGTTCACCTACATGAAAGAGAAATAGGCATAAAGGGCAAAATCACATCTATTGTAGTTATTTCAGTTTATATTTTTATCTACTTGAACACGTAAAATATTGGCTTTTAACCTAACCATAACATTATTTTTTCTGAAATAATGACATAAAAATAAATGCATCCTTAAGCATTTATAGCTTTATAGGAAGAAACATTTACTTCAGTAATACGTAACACGGGAATTATAAATGTAGACTAATAGCGATTAGTAGAAAACATTTTGAAAAACCCTAATGTGAACAATTTTCTGTTCCAGGTAGCTTTTTTCTTATTTACTTCAATATAGTTTTTCAATTGCAGATTCACCATGTAGTGAAATGGTAAAATAGATGCAGAAATGAAAATCGTAAAGCAACTTAGGTTACTTGTTTCTCTGAAGTAAATCAATAAAATATCAGTATTTTTTTAAGCGGCTGTAAGATCTTAAATAATAAAAATAATAAAGCAATATTCAAATTACTAATTTTGTAAAGTGGGTTGTTCTTAAATAGGCTTTTTAATATACCCATGTCTACAAAAGAATACAATAAAAAACTAAACACCATACTCCAAATAACAATAAACAATGGTTACAAGAAGAATAATTTATTTAAAAAGAGATCAAGAAGTAAAAATATAAAAACTACAAAATAGATTTTAAACAAATTATAACATTCACATATACAAACAATGGAGTGCACCAGATTTTCAAACTTAAAAAAACATATTTTGAAGATTGCCTACAAAATCGACAATAATTTAAAAAAGTTATACAACCCACCCCCCAAAAGAAACAATACTACAGGAAAATTCACAAATAACGGAGTATATAGTCTAAATTATACAATGTGCGATAAAGTATTCATAGGCCAAGCAGGGAAACAATTTAAACAATGGTATTATGAACACACAATTGATCATAAATTAAATGAAATAACATCGGCATAGGCTAAACACCTACATAGGCGAAAACCATGCACATGATAATATAGAAAACACAATGAAAATTCTACACAAAGAAAATAAAGGCAATAGATTAAATACATTGGAAAATTTAGAAATCTACAAACATAAGTATAAAATAATAAATGAAAATATCATAGGCCATAATCCTCTGTTTGAGCTAATACAATGAACACTCCCGCCCACCATAAATATGGAATCTAATAAAGGTGTCAATGGCAGTGTCACACATCTGAAACACTTCAGGCAGTCAAAATAGGTAAGAATATTATTAATATGTATTCTAAAATACATTATTTAATAATTTACTTTCTCAAAATGTTTTTACGTTTATTAGTCTGGAGATAACTTATTCATAAGCTGAATTAATAATAATAATAATAATAAGGAATTGCGCACAATGTGCATAATTATGTTCTGAAATAGATCAAATTATGAAAAAGTCTTTAATTAAAAAAAATAAAGTAAAAAGAAAGAGCCGTTTGCCCGCTGTGCTTGTCCACAGATGGACAGAAGTAATTCCAAAAACACTTTTTTCCGTTTCTAGGCATCGTGAAACATGTTTTCCCGGTTTATCTCGATTTCGATTTTTTGTCACGATCACAATACTTTCTCTTTACTACTTATATGCGAGGAAGTAAAAGTCAATTATAAAGTTTGTGCAATTTATTTCGCACTGTTTATTTTAATGGGTTATTTAGTTAAATTAATATGCAATAGAATGTACGTCCAATGAAATACAGTACAACATTTACCAACGTCCATGGTATATTGCCTTTGGCAATCGTGTTCGCTCTTCCACATTTTAATCATGTTTCGGAGAATCCCGTCAACGAGTTTTCTGCTATAATCTCCTGTAGGTAATTTTTCATCGAAATATTTGAATGTAGTAATAGTGTTCTGACTTAATATAATATTTTTAAAAAAATAACTTAAAGAAATATGTTAATATTGAAATAAAGCACCTTATAATTTATTCACAGGCAGCTGCCTGGACAATATCCTTAATGGCAAGGACAAACTCATTAAGAGCCAAATTATTAGAACTGAGGTATCGGATCACTGGGCGATCTTGAATTTATCTAAAGTTGAGTATTCTAAGGGTAATGGTAAATACAAGATTAAACAGCAATTGAAGAGGGTAATGAGTGAAGAAAATGTTGCAATCTTTTGCGATAGATTATCAATAGTTAATTGGAATCTTATGTACAATGAACTGCGTAGCACTTGTGATAAAACAAAATTTTTTATTCATAAGCTGAATTGCATTAGGACTAGACACGATACCTTGGAGATTTGTCATTACATAACATAAGAGTAGCGTAAATACAGGCCTAATATGAGTATCAACACAACACAGGACATCAGGAATGCCGCAAGAATAGTAAATTCCGAAAAAAAAGTCAAGCACGCATCAAGAATAGTGATGTCTGATTAAATGGGTAAATAAGACTAAGTTGAAATTATTCAACTTCTAGTAATAATAGATTTTACTTTTAATTCAGTAATAAGGGCATTACGCTTTTTATGAATATTTTGTAACAAATATGTGGACAAAGTGTGTGTGTATGTATATTGTATAAGTCACACTGATTTGAATGCACAAAATCTTTAGTTGAAATTGAAATATATTTTGCTAATTAGACAGACAACAATTAGCTAGAACATAAAATATTTGAGGTTATTTTAGAAAACTATTCACATTAAACAGTTAGGACAAAAGCTTATAGAATTTACAAATAATATGTTTTACAAACTATACTGAAATATTGTAGATATATTTTTAATTCATAATATGCCATAGTATTTGTATATTGTCTGATCAAAATAAATAAATGTAAGTAAAGACACATCTTAAATAAATTATATTTAAATTGGGGGTATAAAGTGGATATTTACAGTAAATTACCACATCTGCTTAGGGTTGATCATGTAGTCCCGAAATTCATTCCAGGTCGTTGGTTTAGAAATAATTCAGCCATAAATATTTTGTGTTTTGCTGTCTATGTAGAGTACATTGAATAAAATAACTTACCCACAAGAGTTTAATATGCCGAATAAATGGTTCCAGTTAGATGCATTTTATGCTGAAGTTAAGAAGACAATTTTGGTTGAAAAACATGTGTATTAAAGCTACAAATTTTATCTTCTTGACCCGGAACTCTGAGACATATTTGTAAATCCTTCATAAGACTTCATTTTAGACCCAAACAATTTCTGCACGTCCAAATCTCAATTTGCATGAATAGCTGTGTTATGTAAATTGTAGATAATACAGCATTTTCATAATTCGTCCTATCCACAATATTACTTACTTACATACTTTCTTATTTTACATAGATTTAGTCAACCTTAGGCCAATTTTCCTGATTTTTTTGTTATACCGTTTTGTTACCTCGTCTGTTTATCTTTTTTTCTTTATCACACATAAACACCCATGCCCGAGGCGGGAATGAAACCCACAGCCTCCTTCACCACGACTCCAAGACAGCATGCCTTAGCTACCATGGCTAAGGAGACCGGAACTTACTCAATGCCAATAGGCATTTCCCAAGCAAGTTAAAGGAATTTTATCAATTTTATGGAATCCGGTGGTTCATTGCCACGCTTACCTGGGCCCGTCATTCAACCCTATTCTGTGCTAACTCTATTCACCCATCCCTCGAAAATCCTACTTCCCTTAAATCTATTCTATTGACCTCCCTCCTACGTCTAGGTCTACCAAGTGGTGTCTTCCCTTAAGATCTCTCAGTCAGTATTTTTGAAATATGTCTTTCCTCCCCCATACGCACAACATATCCAGTCCATTTCATCCTCCGCGATTTAATCACCCTTACTGTACTCTGTGAAGAGTACAGATTAAGAAGTAAGTCATTATGCAGTTTTCTCCAGTCCCCATTTGCATCTGTCTTAGGTCAAAATATATTCCTAAGCACCCTGTTTTTGAACTCTCTCAGATTATGTCACTTAATAAACTGTCAGCATAATTATCTTGTATTTTTTTAATTTTTTGTTTTCTGGACAGAAGACGAGAAGACAATCTGAAGTGCATAAAAACAAGCATTTCCCGAACATTATTTGTATCTCAAATTATTGCTCCCTGATATTTGAATTTCTCCACTTGTTTGAGTGATTTACTCTAATAATTTGTGGCGCATTATTTTGGCGTTTCATGATAATATACTTACCTTTTTTCTGTATTAATTTCCAATTAGACATTCCTGCAGGCATCGAAAATACTTTCTGTATTTATCCCGATTGTGTTTATGCCATTTCACACCAGACAAACATCATCAGCATAAGCTAAAATCGGGGGATTCTCGTTTAATTCTTGGTCTACCTTGTTTCCCTAAAGTACCGTAATGGCATATTTCAACCCGAAATTAACAAGTAAAAGCGATAGTGCATCTCCTTACCTGAAGTCACTTTTAATGGCAAACGTATCTGCTTTAAGTTTTCCTACCCTGACTCTGCTGTAGGTTTCATTTAGACACATTCTGATCAGCCCACCCAACTTCTTTTGTATCCGAAATCAAATAAAGATATTGTACAATTTTTCTCGCCTAACTGAATCATATATTTTTTAAAAATCTAAGTAGACTTATTATATTCCCACTTTTCCTGCAAGATTTTACGAATACAAAATATTTGTTCAATGGTTGATCCATTTCGCCTAAATCCACATTGATGATATCCGACGATTTCGCCAGCATATGGGGTTAATCTTGACAGAAGTATATTCGGCCATACCTCCCTTCGATGGATCGGTATAATTATAGATTCATTCCATTCCTTTGGCATCTCTTCCTTTCTCAAAATCATAAGAACGAGTTTATGGATCTAAGTTTAATCTATCCCCACCTGCCATAACTAATTCTGCTGGAATTCGATCAACCCTGGGAGGTTTGTCTTTTTGTGTATATTTATATTACATATATAGATATAACTTATATAGATATATATATATATATATATTTTAGAGATGGGTCCTCGATACTTTCGATACCTCGATACTCTCGATACTTGCATGGTATCGGCATCCAATGATATTTCAGAAAACTCGCTCGATACTTTTGTAATTCTGCAATTCTGCAATTAAGTGAGAATGCTAGTATGTTTTAACAAAAACTTGTAAGTGGACTGTTTAAACAACTAATTTTAGTTTTAATATAGAGTTTAAAAATAATTATAGGCTACTAATGATATTAAATTTTGTCTCATTAAAAATGCAGACTTAATTAATTTAGTTGGTATTACACAGTTCTCTCAAATTTTAATTTTTAATGTACCTATTTATTGAAACTGGAAATGTTGAAGGTATCGAGTATCGAAGAATCGAGGAAAAAATCATGTACCGGTATCGAGTATCGAGAAAATCTGGTATCGACCCATCCCTAATATATATACATATATATATATATATATATATATGTGTGTGTATACCTACAGCTGTTTGTACTTTTGTTAGGGTCGGTAGCAACGAAAGTTAATATCAATTTTAAAAACAAGTTTTAAAAAACCTAATTCCTTGCCTTGTAGAGATAGTTAACTAGTTTAAAACTACTCTTTATGAACTCTTTTCTCTGCTGAGAATATTTCGCTTTCCATATGTTGGACATCTCCATGTACATTTAATAACTCATTAACGAACTTTTTCCATCTATTCACTGTGTTGTGCCCCATCGAAGTTTCGGTAACACTACACATGTCAGGATTGGCTTTAAGCCTTTAGGAAATGGATAGGCACTGCTGTGGATAATATAGGATAACATGCAATGTGATTAATTACTTTCATGCACCATTAAATAATAATCATAAATACTAAAAATATAAATATTAATTTATTTTAAATTAATATAATAAAAATTATCTAAAAATGGTCTTTGATTCTACATAAATTATATTTCTCTTTACTTCAAAAATTTGACTTTACTTTTCTAATAAAACGTGTTATAACATCTTCTTATTTCTTTTGAAATAAACTACTGAAATTATCTTTATCCTTTACTGAAATAAATGTTTAAACTTACAGTTTATTCTTGACAAAAATTCCTGCGTCATCATCTTGATCTGCAGGATTACTTCATAGCCGTTGAAAAGCTGAGCAACAAGAGAGCTTTTAGCGGCAATGCCAGCCCTTAAATAATCTTTCTACATGACGCTAGTACCCGAAAAACCTACCGTCAATATATCGCGGGAGATTTGATTATTATGCGTCTATTTCGGTACATAAGTCGTTATTAATATAACATTTTCATTAAACACTCTGTGATTTAATGTATACTTCGGTAAACTAAATGCAAAACAGAACAAAGTTCGACAAAAATCGCGAATATTCGGTCTTATTCCGAGATTTTAACCAATAAAATACATTTATTAATTATGCAAAATTCGCTATTCACACACACTGTGTGTTAAGAGGAATGCCTAACTCAGCAACCTTGAAGAGGCCGGTGGATTCAAGCTAATGCTGACATACACATTCTTATTCTCTTGACACTTCCTGCTGTCTGCTTCAATAAAGCCTTTCTTCATATGGTAACTTAAATTATCAAAATAATAAATATATTTTTATTTCGTTCATTAGGACCTAACGTTCTGGCATAACACAGCCCTTATCTCTCCAAAAAGGCGATTACTATCAATATAGTACGCGCTTTTCAATTTGTTTTCATCCCTCCTGCTGGGTAGGCCAAAATGTACAGGGTGGCTTGCGAAAGACTTATCTATTCGCTTGGAGCCCCCTCTATTAATTCATACACATGTCTAAAGAGAGTCCAATCTCGACATTGACCTATTGCCTACTACCCTCAGGGTAAGGTGATTTCCTTCACTCCTAGGAGACTGGTGCATGTTGAGCCAGAATGAAATGATCCTTGTATTAATATTTCAATACTAATTAATAATAATCATTGATCACAAGTTACCATAAGATATACAGCTATCAAATTATTTAAATTAAAATATGATATTACTTATCAAACCAAACTATAACATAAAATTAAATTTGTTAATCTCGTCAGCATAACTTTTCCCACACAAAACTTTAAATATAACTTATCATAAATTATATAAATGCTTTCCAAAATTTAAATTTTCCATTAATTAATAAGTTGCTCAACTTTCCATTCAGCTGTTTTTAATAAAATCTAAATTAATTATTTCAAAATACTTTTGAAATGCTAATTAACTATCCTAATTTTCCCCAAAAAATTCCTATAATAATGTCTTTTGTTTATGTTTTATTATGTCTTCCTTTAACGACTTAAAAAAAAACTCTGTTGATTCCTTTACGACTTTAGTCGGTCGAAGGTCTCGGTGGTCATTATAGGTAGGGTCCTTCACCCTAGCCGGAGTTTCATTCTGTCCTAAGGAAGCATGTGTACAGGAGGTACATATTTTGATCCTCAGGGTCACTCCCAATGGATAACCTATTTAACACAATAATTACCAATATTACAAAACAATAAAATTTTCTGACACCAAAAAAAAATTACTTTTTTTTTTTCTTTTCTCTATTACTTTACTTTACTTTACTCTCAAAAAAAATTATTTGACTTAAAAATAATATTGCGGTGCAATCAAATTCAAAATTGATTAAATTTCAATTAATTTTAAATTTTATCAAATTATTAACAATGATTAACAATAAAATACTTTTAAACTATTACTTTATAAATTATCAAAATAATATTTTAATTATTTTCTTATGTACTTTTATTCTTCAAAAACCCATGGATGATGAAGTCATCCGTAAATAATCTTAAATAAATACTGAAATAATCTGCACTAAAATAATTTAAAAATTACAAATTAATGTATTTAAAATTTTCTCAAATTCTTAACAAAATTTACTTTAAAAAAAAAAATGTATCATTTCACCATTGGGTATTGTATACCCAACCGATTTTCATCCTCTCATACGGAACTTGTTGAAACTCAATGTTGATCACATCAAAAATCCTTTAAAAGTCTGGTCTCTGGTCCATTTAACGAAACTGCTGGGTGCTGTAAACTGCAACGCTAAAATACAAAAACAATCTACGGGACATAGGGATCTGGATATCACCTAAGGATGTTTCTTTTGTCTAGGAACGCGTATATCCGTCATAATGACGTGATATAAAA
The DNA here is from genome assembly GCA_964059195.1 of Ectobius pallidus. Classification (NCBI taxonomy): domain Eukaryota; kingdom Metazoa; phylum Arthropoda; class Insecta; order Blattodea; family Ectobiidae; genus Ectobius; species Ectobius pallidus. The sequence goes on along the minus strand of CAXKWD010000003.1, from coordinate 107,868,778 downwards.
TTACTCTATCACATTCTCACAATCGATCTAACCATGGACGAGTTTCTATTTAGTAACGATTTCACTTAAATCAATTTAAAATATCGCATCATGTCAACAATCAACAGTAATGTTTTCTTCTTTTCCTTCTTCTTTTCACTAAAACATACACTCCGAACAAATAATTAAAATATTGTATTCCCTTTTCTTTTCTAATTACAGTATTTTCTTGCAATAATAAAAGCTATATTTGCCTATAGTTGTTAATAACTATTTCATATCACGAAATTACTCTATTTGAATTTTAAATAATTTTAAAATATTAATTACTGATTTAACGAATAAACTGTTTACTACTTATCTTTAATTAATCAATAATGAATGACGGAAAAGTGTATATTTTCAAATTTAAATCCTTCCGACCTTATTGGTTCCAAATTATTTTATTATTTATACATTCTACCAAATTTAATTGTATTACTTTGTTAAATCCCCTTTAAAGTACATAAATTGTTTCAATTTTCTTTCACAACTGTCAATATCTATAAACCAAACGAAATTTGTTTATATTGCAATAAATAATTTAAACTCATCTTGTTCTACTAAATTAATCTGATTGTAATATACTTCACTATATTTCTGTAAAAATCAATTTCATTTTCTGAGTGCTAATTCTAATGCATTACTTCATTTTAAAAATTCTGTTCTCGTTAAAACAATGTACTCATTACGTTATTCAAATTGATTTATCACTTTTAAAATCAATTACTGTTTCCTACTTAATACTAAACTTTAATACTAAACTTCATGTTTCCATACCAAAATCCGTAAATTCTGTCCATTTATATTCTAATATAAGTGTTTCGCTTTCTAGCTTTCTCCCAAAATACTAATTCTTGTTTAGATTGAGGCCGTCCTGAGACGAAAATTCAGTTAACAGGTTCAGTGCTGCTACTATGAATTTTATCCCTGCAACTAAACACATAAACTAACTTAAATAAGTTCGTATTTCGGTTTACCGTTAAACTCGCATGGTTAAGATTCAATTATCTGACTTTCCAATAGGTTATGTAATTTTGTCTTGGTTTACTTTCATTGGTCTATGGCAATTCCTTTTAATTCATTCGCTTCTTGTCGTATGGCACCAACTCTATCTACAGGTGAGTCTTTTATCCTCCCTAATCGTCATTAGGGACAAATCATCGCAGGGGCTTTACTCCTTCCCTGGATACTCAACGAGATAGGAGAACTGTACTTTATGATTCCTTCTTTTGGAATCCTGGGCTAGCCACTCGAGCAGTACTACTCTTATTAATCATCATTATCATCATCATTAACATCTAATACCCTTCGATTAGATCACCTTGACTGGATGTCCTTCCCTATAGGATCTCTTTCTAATATTTTACATATTAAGCTTATTCATCTGTGGCTCTACTCTGCCACTATCACTCTACAACCTGACATAGTTGGATAAAATTACGGAAGCTTCCCCGTGACAACTCTCTCATCATGTTACATTTAAAGTACATGATCTATTCTGAATGCACATAAGTTTTACGCTTTAATATATTTTGAGTACTTCTCTCTATTAAAACGTTTTGTACGAAACTGGTTTAAAACTTCTAAATTCTGCGTAATTCAAAAATCTTCAATTAAAATTAAAATAAAATTTCTAACTTATTTTGTAAAATAACTGATATTACATCACGTGCAATAAAGTTAACTACAGATTTTCTAAAATAATCTTAACTATTCGGTCTAAAATAATTATAACTGCGTTATACAAAAAAATTTCTAAAAATATCAAATTGTAAATGTTATCGTAAAAATCACATAAATGCTTTAATAACTCTCGTTAAAATTAACTAAATTTCCGTAATTGCTCTTTATAAAATTAATTTATAAAATAAATTTTGACTTCCACGCGCGGTTGTTCTGTTTAAATATTCTAACTTACAATCTTTCAAGCCTTAACAATGTTTATTTATTTAAAATTAATAAATTCTTAACTTTTTTATATATATATTTTTTTTTAAATATTCACTTCTCCATCTGCACATCGTTAAATTTTAATCAGCTGTTCCTAAAATAAATTTAACTCTTATCTCCATTAATTAAACTACTCTCAACAAATAAAACTTACATTATTTTTCTCTAATAAAATGATTATTACAGTGAAATCACATGGTTAATGCCGCCAAAGAAAGATAGATCTGCAGCTCTGTCTAGGTTCGGAATGGCATTATACCATATGGTCGCTGAATCAATCAACGCTATTTAATTTCAAAATTAAAACCCTAACAAAATACAACAAAAATTCACAAAATATAATATTTTACTGTCTAGCCTTTTTCTTACTTTTTCACACGGAAAATATCAACAAAATACTGTATACTGTTAAATGTGCACTAGATATCAACAATAGAGTGTCACTGCGAGAACAGGCTTTCAACTTTTTTTTTTTCATAAGGACACACAAACTTACACACGTCCTGTTTTCTTTCACGATAAGGGCTACACCGACCTCTGATTCGCGAATACTTTATTTCTTCCGTAACACTAAACTCACAATCGCACAAAATTATTCTTTAATCTCTTTCTTCACCCGATTGTGCTTCTATAGGGGAAATAGGTCTCATAGTGGGGCGGTGTAGTGAAACTAATACTCTAATAATCCACTATTCTGGCATCTTCAGTGTAACTTTTCCATAAACTGTATATCCTTACATAATTCAACCATAACTTCCACGCCAGTTCAGACCCCGAGATGTTATACAAGTCTGGTAACCAGGATGGTTCATTTCTTTAGCAGTCCCCTAATCGCGTTCTACTTGATTCATTATCGCCTTTTCCGTACTCAAGGAGCGAGCGAGTATTTTCGGTTAATTACTCCGAACTCGACATCTGAACCCTTTCGCAACGAGACGGTTCGTGCTATGAAATTTTACCAGTACGATTGTATTACTCTCTCCATATGACACCAGTCAGTACAGTTCTCAACAGGGAAATTGGTACCTATTTCATTGTCCTGTCGTATCTCACACAAGTTACCCTCCTTTCATGGGGTACTTCTATTACGGGTATCTCGACGGATCCCAAATCAACCATAGCGTAATTCCAATTGCTCACCTTTCGCCTTATCTTATTGCTTTATTACACTGAATTTATAACAAACACTGCTGAATCTATTTAAATCTGCAGGCCATGAATCTTTCTTTCCTAAGTTGCCATAACCATTACTTCAGTGGAATACCCTGGGATTGGTTTAATTAAATCTCTTCATCGAGGACCTTGCCAGCCTCGAATATTTTCTTTGACCAACAACTTTACTTATAACTCTCGTATCCTAACTCCCATCCACTTTTCTTAAACCCTATTTCAAAGTTGGTTTCAAATGACAAATTAAATCTCCAATAACCTATTTTTAATGTCCCTTCTTTTGTGGTTCATCTTGCCTACTTGGTCACTGTTACTTTCGTGTTTTCTATTTAATATACAACAATTCGCTTTTCGCACATTTCTCTTAATTTCAAAAACCTTTCATTTCGTAACACACGAACAACTTTTTATTTTGCTAGGCCTAACTAATAACAAAAACTTTTCAATATAAATTTTCTTCAAATCACTATTTCAATTAAACACAATGATAATGATTATCTAATAACCTTTCCTTATGTCTTTCTGTAAATTATAATCACTTCACACACGATTTATTTCGCTATAAAATCTAAAATTTTGCTTGCAGTATTCTGCTAACTTCTTTTAATTTTCTTTTCTTCTGAATTTCATACCGATACTAAATATCACTGATATTAACACACGTTATTTTATTGACAAACTAATAAAATGACCTGACTATGCCTTGAGGTTTTCGTTCAAATTTAATTATGTAATTTAATAAAATAGTAGCCTGTACTCTTACACCACGGTTCGTAAATTGCACAAACTGATAAAATCAATTGCATCAAAAATATATCAAAATTTTCCTATTTGTTTCTCGTCAATTAATAAATTAAAATAAAAAATCACACTTTCGGGAGTAGCAATATAATAATTTTACATGAATGTTAAAATAATTGATAATACTTACATATAAAAATGATTAAACATTAATAATGGTTTACTTAATAACTCAAATCTATCGATCATAATTTCCCTCTAACCAATACGATAAATGTACGCTACAAACTAGCATGGATCTCTCGTTTACTTTAAATACGATGAACATTAATTTTTCATAATCTCTTTTAATGAACTAAACAATCAACAATCCTGGAATATAAACCAGCAAAAGTTAATGTCTCATTACTGATTTATTAATCAGTATCATTATTATTATGCAATCAAACTTGTCGCGTTAATATGCACACAATAATTATTTCAAATATACCCGAAATTAATAACGTTATTTCACATTAACTGTTTAAATTGATCTCACTAATAAAAATAATAACTTCTTAAATAACTGAAATGATACTTAAAATCTTAAATTGTAAAAAAAAAATCATGAATGGCTACAACATTATTCGTATTTTAATCAATTACATATTTCGTCTACCTCCCTTTAAAAATAATTACGACGAATCCTCAAGACATACTTGTTAACTACTTTCATTATGTAGGCCTGCTACATTTAATTTCGTAAATTTAAATTAAATTAAAATAAATCTTAAATGTTATCTTCACTACACGAATTCGAATAAATTTAATTTTCATGACAGTAAAAATTCATCTAAACTTTTGGCAATCAAATGTTAATGCACAGCAACTGAATAATACATCATAATTCCATCGGTTAACTTTTTAAAAAAAAAAACTGTCCTATCATTTTCTCATTAATTCGTTTTTCAATAAAAAAAAACACACTGAAGCAAATACAAATACGTAAGTGAATCCGTTGATTATTCACAAAATATCTTCCAATAATAATAAACTAATTATTTCTGTACTCTACTGGACCATATGCAGACACAAATTATTATTCCCCCGAACCACACTTATAACTATAATTAACAATTATTTCCAAACCAAAAATTTTGAATTATTGATATTAAAACTTTATCAACTTCGATCAAAATGAAAACTTTCATACAACAATCATCTGTGCGGAACTAACAGTTTACTAAAAATTCCCATGCTTTATTTGTTTCAAACTGAATTTATTTAATAATTATCGAATATCTCAAATATTAAATGAATACAATTTTATTTAAATTCTCTAAAATGTTCTTACACTTAATTTATATATCTTTAAATTTCCTCCTAGCACGACTTACGGCTGCTTAATCTGGGTACGAAACTTTAATCAACTTTATTTAACTTTAACTATGTTCAAACATACTTTAAATTTTGATTAACTTTCACAAATATACATCACACGCTTCGTATCCTATCTCCTAAACATTTTCACTCGAAACATTTTTCAAAAATTCTTACTCGCGTCGAACCCGCTTCTGAACACCAAATTTGTTGTGCCCCATCGAAGTTTCGGTAACACTACACATGTCAGGATTGGCTTTAAGCCTTTAGGAAATGGATAGGCACTGCTGTGGATAATATAGGATAACATGCAATGTGATTAATTACTTTCATGCACCATTAAATAATAATCATAAATACTAAAAATATAAATATTAATTTATTTTAAATTAATATAATAAAAATTATCTAAAATGGTCTTTGATTCTACATAAATTATATTTCTCTTTACTTCAAAAATTTGACTTTACTTTTCTAATAAAACGTGTTATAACATCTTCTTATTTCTTTTGAAATAAACTACTGAAATTATCTTTATCCTTTACTGAAATAAATGTTTAAACTTACAGTTTATTCTTGACAAAAATTCCAGCGTCATCATCTTGATCTGCAGGATTACTTCACAGCCGTTGAAAAGCTGAGCAACAAGAGAGCTTTTAGCGGCAATGCCAGCCCTTAAATAATCTTTCTACATGACGCTAGTACCCGAAAAACCTACCGTCAATATATCGCGGGAGATTTGATTATTATGCGTCTATTTCGGTACATAAGTCGTTATTAATATAACATTTTCATTAAACACTCTGTGATTTAATGTATACTTCGGTAAACTAAATGCAAAACAGAACAAAGTTCGACAAAAATCGCGAATATTCGGTCTTATTCCGAGATTTTAACCAATAAAATACATTTATTAATTATGCAAAATTCGCTATTCACACACACTGTGTGTTAAGAGGAATGCCTAACTCAGCAACCTTGAAGAGGCCGGTGGATTCAAGCTAATGCTGACATACACATTCTTATTCTCTTGACACTTCCTGCTGTCTGCTTCAATAAAGCCTTTCTTCATATGGTAACTTAAATTATCAAAATAATAAATATATTTTTATTTCGTTCATTAGGACCTAACGTTCTGGCATAACAACTGTTTTCCTCTAATTTACTTTGTCTTTGAGATAGTTTCTTTTATTTGTATAATGGTTCTAGGGTTTCTCGTTTCGCATTGACATTTTCGTCAGCACTTTCATTTGGATTCTGTAACTATTGTAGTTTTGCTTCTTTCTCACATTTACTAAAGCCACAATATAAAAAAGTCAAAGTTATATGGCAAATATAGACTATAAACCCATTTCATGCAATGAAGCAATTCTTGTTTGCAGCATGATTGAAGCTTATGCGCAAAGGCATGATTTCGTTGTGACAGAATCTTAACATTTGCATTATTGAATTGCTCGCAGAATTGGAAGTGCTCGCATTCCGTAACTTTCTCCTCTTCGCTGTATGCATTTTAATGTGACATTTTGTTTAAAATTTGAATCAGCAGTAAGCTTGCTCGATCGATAGCACCTGTGGAGGGAACTAGGTTAGTGTGAAAACGGTCTGGTATTGATCCTGCAAACCACACAGTTATCTTTAAACAACTAACTCAGCACGCTGTACTACTCACACAGTTATCCGCTTTCTGATACTAGCTTTCAAATTAACTTAAGTTTCAACAAAGCAATGCTCTATTTATTGGATTCCTGTATAAAATAAAGAGGTCTTTTTTGTATTTAATGAATTACTGGAATTTCTAATTGTGCAATTAACATAAAAATGAGCGCTTCTTAGCTTCTATTAAGGATGTAGTAGATTGTTATTCTTTTAAGAGGTATAAGGGTGAAATGTTGGCAATTCTGAGACAGAAATACATTTTTGCGTTAAATGTATCAGTGATGATAAGTGAAAACACTAACAAAATATGAAAGTTGTGCAATGGAAAAAAATAAATTAATAACCCTTTAATTAATCACTATGTCTTAGTACTGTGCTGTTGAAATCTTTCACCATGCCAGCATTTGAAATTACTTTCTTGAACGTTTTGAACAGTTTAAAATGTTGAAAATAAATAAGCTTCTTTAATTTTGATAGTACATACTTGAGATTTTTTTGAATGAACTATAACGTATGGTTAAGAACCTTAAATATAACTTTTATAAAAATTAAAATATTATTTTACACCTCAGATTAAAGATTATTTTATTTTTATTTTCATGTTATTTTGTAGAATTTCACAAGCCCAAACGACTAAAAATAAGTTATATTAATAATTATTTTATACCAAGTGGAAAAGGGATATTACCTACACTTTATAATTTTAATTTTTAACTGAGCTAAACAAAAAAAAATCGTGCTTTATTTGTCTGAAAATTAAAATATAGTTTACACCAACTAATTTCTAAAAATATCATAGATGTAGAAACATGAAACTCCATGGGCTATTCATGTTATTGTTTTAGTTCATAAAGAGTAATTTAAAAGTAGCTAACTGTCTGTACAAAGCAAGGAGTTGCGTTGTTTAAACTTGTTTTTAAAATTGACATTAACTTCCATTGCTACAAAAATATGTTCCGACAGTAAAGTCTTTCTTCGGAAACCTGAAGCTGAAGAGAGTATAACGGGTTGGACTTAATTTCATTTACCTCCCTGCTACTCTCCTGATGCAATAGTAACGCTCGGTTTCTTCTTCAATTACACAGTGGTGGAGGAGTTAATTATACTGCGAGGCATGGGCCTAACCCTCTCTTATTAACTTGCTGAGGTGTTACGTACTCAGTGTTTGTGCAATCATGTCTTTCAAGACGCACTGCCCTTCTTTCTTATACAGTGGACTCTTAGTAATTCGAACACCAAGGGAAATTAGAAAAAAATATAATTATCCAAATTTCGAATTAACCAAAACTGTGACTTTTTAAACGAAAAGCCGTAAAAATGTTAAAAATAAACTCATTGCAATAAATAATCATTATTATACCTAGGGTATAGTGAATCTTACCTTAATGACTGCCATCCTGTTGTTAGGATGTTAAATGAAACCATTTTTTTCCAGACTAAAACTGTAACCCTAAATTTAATAAAGGAACTGGTGTATGCTCCACGCTTTGACATTTTCAAACACAGTCACACTTGGAGGATAGAATGAACACTAAAATTTTCACAGAAGTGTTGAATCCCTCCAAGACTGTAGCGGAGGGGGTGAACTTCGCATTCCATTGAACATCTATTCAGCAGGAGGAAGATAACGGTGGTTAAAAATACACTTTAGTACGGTACCTGCTGGGTGCTAGCGACTAGGGTTCTTCAGCGAAATAGAGAATTCTTGTGGAATTCCTGGAAGCATTGAACTCTTGGAATCCTTACAACATTAACATGAGACAAATTTTGACTTCGATTTATCCAAATTAAGCTTAAAAAATTCGAATTAATTGCAATTTTTTAACATATATGTTTATATAGGAGTTTCAAGGGGAAAGAGTATTTATTCGAATTATACAATATTTCGAATTATCCAACGTCGAATTAACTAATTTCGACTGTATTATGATAGGAACAGAGAACATTACGGTAATCAGTTTGAATCTTCAGTCTTCTTGAAAGTCATTAAATGAGACGTTGTAAACTTTTCAAAAGTTGTCCTTTAAAGGTGTTATTTAAAATCCCACAGCATACTCACATAATCTGAATGAATTTCATATTTTATTAAGATTAAGGGGAGACATACAGATTTGGGTACTGAGAAATAAGTGAGATTCATCATTTTTCAGCAATGAATGGCTCTACAACCTCGTAATACGACCTGCTCTTCGTTCAATACGTCTGAAATGATATACTATTTTATAAATCAATTAAACTATTACAGTTAGAGTGTTACAAAATGGCAGTCATTTATATTTAATATACAAGTAAATGTAAAAAAAAATTACTTTCCGTGGATTATTTTTTAAAAATACTTATTCCAAAGGTTGTAGTTGATATTATTCGTATGGTATTTACAAATAGATAGAAACAGAATTACTCAGAGAAAATGAAATTTGTGGAAATAATCACTGAATCAGCATTTCAGTGCAAGAAACGTGGCTGCCATTTTGTCATGATTATTACCCGTAACTATAACAATTTAATTGATTCTGAAAATAGTATGTAATTGAAGATGTAGTCAATAAAAAGCATGTCAGATTATAAGGTTACGGAACGATCCATTACTAAGGGAAAAATAATGGATTTCTTCTATTTCTCTTCATACAAACCTGTATGTCCCCCTTAAATGTCTTATTTGAACTTTGATAGAAATACTAATTTATTTAAAGGTAATTATTACACTGTGAACAAAAATGCTGTAAGTATAACACGCCTTAATTTCGTATTTTGATGCTCATAAGGTACAGTTCAGAGTTTTTCATTATTATATTAATATCGGTACAAAAAGAAGACAATATTAATATATAATTTGAGCTAGTTTTTAACTATTACTTTTACGTTTGACCAAACACATGTGAAGAGTACATGGGACATTGTTATTTCTTGCTTGAGATGGATTATTATGAAATATTTTTCGTTTCTTTTCTGTTATTTTTAACACATCAGTAAAGAACATCGTAAAAAAATTTTTGACACAGTTATTGCAATGACATAACGAAATACACAAACGAAAAATTGCAAAATACTCATTAACTGAATTCATTAATGGGACAATAAGCTTAATTGAAGTGAGGCCTACTTTTATTTTATAGGCCTTATATAAACCTTATAATAAACTAGCCCAAAATATCCTAACGAAACGAATCAATAAGATCAATAGTAATTATTGTATACCTAGCTGCTGTTGGCTTTCGTTTTTATTTCTGAAATAAACACTTTTCGCTCTTTCTTGTGTTGGATGTGACAGTATCTACTCTCCCAGAAACAGAAAATTTAACATTGAATACGGAGAACACCGTTTGTTGTTACAATAAACCAATAATGAGCTAATACTACGTTTCTTAAAGTAAAGAATGACAGATTTTGCTCATTTTTTATTTTTCTTATAGACTTTCATCGTTATTCTCGTGTACCCTTCTTGTGGAAAAAGCGTGTTTTTGTTTCCGAAGAAAAATAAAGTGTTGCTTCAAACCTAGGTCATTTTTCACATTAGGGAATTAATTTTCTCACTGCCTTTCTACAAGAAGAAGGAACTAGTGAAAATATGCGATTTCTATGAGCAAGGTTTTAATTTCTTTGCGGTATCCCGGAGTGCCAGAACACAATGGCTGAAAAAAACCTGTACTTATCCACTATTCGGTTGGATGTTTATTCTAGGTTTTATCATAGGTATTCCCAGGAGAGATTATGAGTTATCGATATATTTGCGACAGCAAAGTTCGACCAAATTTATCGTAATATCGAGTAGAATGTATTAAGACTGTTTAACGGATTTTGTAAATAATTATATTATTTTCTTACTTTGTTTTAAATATTCTGTCAGCCGTGACATCACGGTGTACTAGATGAATGAACAGTTCACAAATCGATTCGACTAAGAGCGTCGTGGTAGTTGCTTACATCATTAAAAAAAATAAAAATAAAAATTAAAAAAACTATAAAAGCACACGATCTGGCAATTCCTCGAAATTGTGTTTTAATCAATGGACATTAAAATTATTTCAATTTTCAAACAAGTTATGTTGTATTAAATAATATGTTTTCACTCTGCTTGGCAGCACGTGACGTGTCCAGTAACGATCTGACGTTTTATCAGATAAAATTGCATCCTTGCGATCCGAGAAAGGATATTATAAGATATACGATCGTGATTGTTCTATATCCGAGGAATTGGTCAATATCAAAAACGCGACGTATGAGTGGAATAGTCACAAAAGAAATAACATTTTAAAGATATAATTCAGTGTAGATTTTGTAGCATAGCTTGTACCGAAATGCACAGAAACATCAGCAAGTCGTGCATTTCCAATATTTATACTATTAACCCAATATCAATTGTAATTGTAATTTTAAAAAAAATTATATAATCACAACAGAAACACCAAGCTGCATATTCTGTTATTTTATTATTGCTTTTTGTAACCAAGGCTCGACTTCTTAAGTCGCACCTTATCAAACATAAGTATACTGATGATAGTCCCCCGTGGTTCATTCGATAGTAATCAAAGACTATGGTTTTGTATGAGTAAGATTGGTTCGACTCTCACTCAGACCAACTTGGTTAATCTTTTATACCGGGATCTTTCCTTCCGTCGTTAAGACAAAATATATTTGGTAATTTATGTGGCAACGGGATCTCGGATACATTCGTCGACATTTTATCCATATTGAGCATCCACTTTGGAAGGCAACGGAAGACTGCTGCTAGTAAAAATCTCCAGAACAAACAGCCTTTGCCGATGTTCTTTCAGGATATTAATATGTTCATAATCGTAACTGTCCCTAATAGCAGAATTAGACTTTCCATCTTCCATTGTACACATACTTTTCACAGCGAGAAATTCTTCAAAACCTGAGCTTGTAGTTGCTGTAAACAAACATTAGCTAAACAAAAACACCAGAAACTTAATTTAATTTCCATTTTTCATGTGAACTCACTTGTCCACAAGATAGCAGAAACGTTCATTGTTTCTTTTCTTTTGTCTCAGTGTAAAGGGGGAAAAAAGCATCGGCGCAAGTCTTTTCTCATCTGTCTTATGTTCGTGACGGTAACACAGTTAGGTGTGACACGGCAGACTAAAGTACCTTCTGCTCCTCTCAGGCACGACCCCTGTGCACTGGGTGGCTCCCAAATTCATTATACACATTCTCTACATAGCATGACTCTGATACTGTCTCTACTGCACCCGTCAGATTTGGATCGTTGCTTCAACACATCTCTTTAGACTGTTTCATCCATACGTCATTTGTTTAATTTTACTCAGTAACTAGTAAAAAGTTGTGAAAATCCATTTTGATGCATTAATGTACCGTATTTTACGGACTATAAGACGCTCCGGACCATAAGACGAACCTTGATTTTAGAATGGAAATTTAAAGGAAAAGAAATTTAATGCGATTCTAAACGACAATTTTAAAAGGAATAATGTACTTCATTGCATAAACAAATTATAACCTTGCACAATGGCATCCGTGTAAATCACATCTAACTATAAACCTGCATTGTACGAAAATCTCTTTTGTACTGGGGGCATAGCATAAACTTTAACTACCGAACCGATTTCTCACGAAAGACTAAGTATAACGGGACAAGGCTGTTTAGAGGTCATTGCTTTCTTTTAAACTACCCGACGGAGACAACTCCTTTCGTATAAATGAACTAAACATTCCTTTCTTTTCGCATTGTATACCTACATTTTACGATTGTGACAATGCACTAATGTACAGTATGTGTCAAAATTTGTAACTATCTTATCGTTTATAACACCTTATTTATAACTATGGTATTGCGGCAATATTTTTTCATATTTTTAATTTTTTTGTATACTTCGGACCATTAGATGCACCCAACATTCAAGGCTCTGTTTTGAAGGTAAAAAAGTGCGTCTTATGGACCATAAAATACGGTAAGTCATCTACTGTAATATTGTTGATCGGTCTCTGTTTAGTATCATAAAATAACAACTTAAGAAAGGACATACAGCTTTCGGTGAAATTCATAGGTGAGAAATAGGTGAATTTTATTATTTTTTCCCTCAGCAATGAATTGCTCTACAATCTTGCAATCTGACATACTACTTAGCCTGTTAACTACTTCTACAATTGCATACTATTTTCAAAATTAATCAAACTGTTACAGTTTTGGGTAATTATCGTTGCAAAGCAGCAGCCTCGTTTCGTGCACTAAAATGCCGTTTCCCTGATAGTTTTCACTAAAGACAATATTTTAAGCGATTCTTTTTTTTTTCTAACTATTTGCAAACGTCATGTGAACAACATCATCTAAATTCTTTAGAATACCTACAGTATAAGTGTTTTTTTTTAAAACAATATTTGTAAATTTTCTTTTTCATTAAAATATTTTATTTAAAAAATAAACTATTAATGTTAAATAAATGATGCTACATAGTTTTATTCATATGATATTAAAAAATACACAGAGAAAGAATCACTCAGAAATATTGATATTTCTGGAAGATATCAAGGAAACGGCATTTTTGTGCACGAAACGTGGCTGCCAATTTGAAACAATAATTACCCGTAACTGTAATAGGCTGATTAATTTTGAAAATGGTATGCAATTGTAGAAGTAGTCAATAAAGAGTGTCAGAGTGTAAGGTTGTAGAGTAATTCATTGCCGAGGGAAAAAAATCATGAATTTCACCGAAAGCTGTATGTCCCCCCTTAAGTAAAAGCTTTCTTTGAAGTTTTAAAATTAATTAATATTAATATTATACGAATTAACAATATTTCAAAACAATATTTTAGCAGTGTATTTCACTTATACAATTTTGATAATAAATTATGGAGAATAAAAAGTTACCGCTTAGAAATGTTCTCATTTTCTTGATTGATTAGGCATTTATAAAACATGTGCATCTAAAACGATTTCGTTGTTTTATTAAAATTTATGTGAAACGCCATACCTGCAGTGACCAATGCTGAAAGGTAAATATATGGTTTATTACGTGCCAGAATGGTACTTTCTGAGATTGTGTGATGTCCGTGTGTCTGTACGCGCGATAACTCAAATACACTTTATCGGATTTTCATGAAACTTGGTATATGCATTTATAAAGTCCATGGGAAGAAGCTTATTGATACTGGACTAAATCGATTGACCGATATCGGAGAAATGCCCAATTTAATGCTATTTTATGGTAATATATTAAAAATAATTTATCAAATGCAAAAACATGAAATTATATCAAAAAATCAATTTGGTTTCCAGAGCAACATATCTACTGACGATGCTTTTATTAACGTTACAGGTAACATTATTAAAGAATTAGACAAAGGTAATAATTGTTTAGGAATTTTCTTGGACTTACGTAAAGCTTTTGATACTGTTATTCACTCGATACTATTAGATAAACTGAATAAGATAGGAATTAGAGGAACAGTTTACAAATTATTTGAATCATATCTGAGCAATAGATGTATAATGACAAAGGTTGACAGCCATATAAGTGAAATATCAAATATTGATATTGGTGTGCCACAAGGAACGATATTAGGACCAATCTTATACTTAATATATGTAAATGATTTGCTAAATTTAAACCTAGATCAAATAAATGGCTCCATATTTTCATACGCAGATGACACTGTTGTGATTTTCAGTGGTCATTCATGGGAAGTAGCATATAAATACGCTAATACTGGCATGAAAATTATAAAAAAATGGTTCGATTCTAACCTTCTGTCACTAAACGTGGATAAATCAACATTAGTTCCTTTCTCATTAACATCTACTGGTCAGATAGCGCGGAAAAAATGTACAAATTTAAATTTAATAATACATAATTGTAATTTTGATGTGAATTGTAAATGCTTACCACTGAAAGAAACAGCCGTTGTGAAATATTTGGGTATTTTTATTGATAAACACCTTAAATGGTCTCACCATGTTAACTACATCTGTATTAGACTACGCCGAACAATTCATAAATTTGTCATTTTACGCCACTGTATGCCCATTACTGTGTTACGTTCCGTTTATCTAGCACTTTTCCAGTCCATTATTCAATATGGCATTCTCGTCTGGGGAGGATTAGCGAAAACTACCCTTAAGCCCCTCTGCCTTTTACAAAAAAGAATAATAAAAATCTGTCTAAGAAAACACATTGATTACCCAACTAGCCTAATATTTTCGGAATTTAATGTTTTAAGTTTGGACCAAATTTACAAATTTTCTATATTAAAATATTTTCACAAACATCGTATAAAATACTCTTCCAGTGATCATATCTACAAAACTAGACGAAATACTAATTTACTCCTATTAGAACCCAAATGTCTCACATCGGCAGGATTAAAGCATAGCATTAATTTTGGACCGCGCTTCTATAACTCAATTATCAGAAAAAATCCTGATCTCTCAGCATACTCCACTGTTAAATTTAATAGATATGTAAAGAATTTTTTGTAATTTTTTAGCTTTTAAGTAATTTTTGTTTCACTCCTTTTATGTATTTATGTTTTTATGTTTAATGTTTTTGTTTTACTTTCTTTTTTAGTTAAGCACATTATACACTCTATTTCTTTGTCTCTCCTCTTTCTTCACTTTGATATTTTTGAAACGGCACCCGAGCACGAGCAGTCTTGCTCATTCGGGTGTATTACTAAATGTAATGCCTCTTGTAATATCTCTTGTAATAAATAAATAAATAAATAAATAAATAAAAAATCAAAAAAATCAGTTTTCATCACAACGTATTGTTTTACAGTGTGCAAATACGGCGATGGAAGTTGCAATACAGGTAACTTTGACAAATAACACTACCCACATATTCCTTCACATATGCTTATCACAATAGACTTTTGTTCTTTCGTAAGCCCTGTTTAATGAATCGATCTCGGAAATAGATTAAAAAAATAACTTAGCCTATTATCACTGATTAAACAAAAGCATTCTGGCACTTTGTTACATCAGTTTACCTGATGTTACGAGAGTGGATCGAAAAGTAACGCACAGTAATTTTTTTTTGCAAAATTTTTAATAGGTACAATTACAAACAAATGCACACATCAAGGGACATCTTTTGTCTACTTTTCTATATAGTCGCCAAGTTTCTCAACACATTTTTCCCATTGTGATACCAGCTTCAAAATACCCTGTTCTTTTTCACTTCTGCATCTGATGAAAAGTGTTTACAGGCCAGGAATTTCTTCATGGGACCAAACAAATGAAAGTATGGAGGATTCTGAAGCACCTCCCAACCAAATTTGTTGATTTCCTCACGAACAGCTGCAGCAACATGGGGGCGAACATTGTCGTGAAGAAGTTTGACGCCATCAGAATGGATGTTACAGTCCAGACCTGGCACCATCGGACTATCATTTCTTTAGTCCCATAAAGAAATTCATGGTCGGTAAACGCTTTGCGTCAGAAGTGAAAACAGCAGTCTGCAGATGACTATACTCCAACCGAACGGACTTCTATGAAAAGGTATTTTGAAACTGGCATTACGATCGGAGAAATGTGTTGAGAAACTTGGCGACTTTATGAAAAAATATATAAAGATGTCCCTTCATGTGTGCATTTTTTGTAATTGTACCTATTAAACTTTAAAAAAAAATTGTGCGTTACTTTTCGATCCACCTTCGTATTTGTATTTGAAATATTACCTAATTTTATTGATTTTAAAACTTATTTTTGTTTTTTATCAAATTAGTTTTAGTGTTTCATTCGTGAAATAGCTAAATCCGACTGCAAATCTTAATTTAAATTATTCTATCTAAATAATTTCGCTCATCATTGCTCTTTAATTCTGAATATTACAGTAGGCCAACTTCCTTCCTGGGAAACCATGCACCTTAATTTCGGTAGACTACACCATTCTTACACTTTTTTATTTATTTATTTATTAAGTGCCAGTATGGTACTTTATGAGATTGTGTGGGGAACGAAAAAATGTCTGTCCGTCTATCTGTCCGTCTGTCCGTGCGTCTGTACGCACCATAACTCAAGTACGCTTTTTCGCATTTTCATGAAACTTGGTATACTTACTTACTTACTTACTGGTCGGCGCTACAGTCCATGTAGGACCTTGGCCTCCTTAATGACCTGCCTCCATTCATTTCGGTCCTTGGTTTTCCTTCTCCAACCTTTAACTCCCATCTTTCTGAGGTCTTCCTCAACATCATCAATCCATCTTTTTCTTGGCCTGCCTCTCCTCCTTCTTCCTTCAAGTTTTCCTATAAAGATTTTTTTAACAATGCGGGTTTCCTCCATTCTCTGGACATGGCCAACCCATCTAAATCTTCCCTGCTTTATTTTTACAACAATATCTGGGAGTCCAAACAATCCTTGCAACTCTTTATTTGTCCTCATTCTCCAGCCATCCTGATCCCTAATTGGTCCAAATATCTTTCTCAATATCTTTCTCTCCCATCTTAAAAGCCACTGTTCTTCTCTGCAGGTCATCACCCAACATTCTGAGCCGTACATCACTATAGGTCTTAGTACTGTTGTATATATTTTAATTTTCGTATTCCTGCTGACATTCTTAGATTTAAACATATTCTGCAAGGCGTAAAAGCATCGATTTCCGCTTGTTATCCGCTCCTGTATTTCCACCGATGTTTTGTTATCCGCTGTTATTATTGAGCCCAGGTATTTAAATGTTGTAACTCGCTGATATTCTTTCCCATGCAATCTTACTGAAGTCCTTCCTCTTCCTCCCTCTGTGTTTCCTGTCTCCATATATTTTGTTTTATTTATATTCACTTCTAATCCTAAGTCCCGTGCTTCCTCTTCTAACACAGCATAATTCTCTTCAAGGGCTTTTTCACTTCTTGCAATGATTGCCACATCATCAGCGTATGCTATCACTTGCACTAGTCTGTTCAGAATAGTTCCCCCTGGGTTAATTGGTAGCTGGCGAATAACTTTTTCCAATGCTATATTGAAGAGCAGTGTGGATAACACATCTCCCTGTCTCAATCCCCTTTCCACTATGAACGCCTTTGACATATCCTGTCCAACTCTCACCTTACATACCGTTGATTTCAGGGTCATCTCTGTCAACCTGATCAGTTTACTCGGGATTCCAAATTCTCGCATAATCTTGTAAATTTTACCTCTCTCTAGACTGTCGTACGCCTGCTTAAAATCGACATACAGTTGATAAAGCTGCTTGTCATATTCATAAAACTTCTCCAGCACTTGTCTTAATATAAATATTTGGTCCAATGTAGAGCGGTTTTTTCTGAAACCCGATTGATAGTCCCCTAAAATTCTTTCCATCCAAAATTCAAGTCGTGAGGCTAATATCTTACCAAAAACCTTATAAGTTCCATCTAGCAGCGTAATCCCTCTGTAGTTTTCACAAACTGACTTATCTCCCTTCTTGTGTATCGGATAAATTATGCCTACTGTCCAATCCTTGGGCATTTCCTCCTTCCTCCACACCTCCTTTATCAATTCATAAACAGCATTCTCTATTCCCTCTCCCCCATACCTTAACAACTCCGATTCTATTGCATCCTCCCCTGGGGCTTTATTATTTTTTAATGCTTTAATTGCTTTCTTGACCTCTTCTAATTCTGGTTCTCCTACTACCTCATTTGCTTCTCTTCTTTCCAAATCTTCGTTGATGCTCTCCTCTTCTCTATCCTCCTTATTTCCATTTAGTAACTTGTAAAAATGATCCTGCCATCTTTCAAGCACTTTATTTTCTTCTCCAATAAAATTTCCATCCTTATCCTTGAGAAAGACCACTCTTGGTTGGAAACCTCTCTTAAGGTCTTTAGTTCTCTCATAAAACTTTCGTACTTCATTTCTATCCTTCATTTCGTCCAATTCTTCAATTCTCTTTCTCTCAAACGCTCTTTTTTTTTAATCTGCACATCTTATTTGCTTTTCTCCGCTTCTCTCTATACTCTTCAACTATTTGTCTTGTCCTCCTTTGGAGCATTCTTTTTCTAACTTCATTCCTCTCTTCTATTAGTGTTAAGCATTCCTCATCAAACCATTCTTCTCTCTTCACATGCTCCTTCTTTCCCAAGACATCATCCGCAGCCTCCTTAATAGTTATTTTCAGTATCTCCCACTTACTTTCCATTTCCCCCTTTTCCCAAAACTCCTTTTTTCTTTCCAAAGATTCTACTATTTTCTTCTTATACTTCTCTCTCAATTCCTCATTTTTTAATGCTTCAACATTGTGCTTCTCCTTTCTTTTTGCTTTTTCAGTTCTCGCCAAGTCAATTTTTTGCCTATATTTAATTTTAACAAGATAGTGGTCTGTATCAGCATCAGCCCCTCTACAACTTCTAACATCCATAATATCTGATGCATGCCTTCTGTCTATAATCACGTGGTCTATTTGGTTTCTTGTTACTCCATCTGGCGATATCCAAGTTTCCTTCCTTATGTTTCTCCGGGGCTGCCAGGTACTTTTTATTATCATCTGCTTCCCACTCGCAAAGTCAATTAGCCTCAATCCATTGTCATTACTACTTTCGTGCAGGCTTTCTTTCCCTACAATGTGCTTATACACCTCTTCTTTTCCGATCTTTGCGTTTAAGTCTCCTAGAATCATTTTTACATCATGTCTTTGAACTTTATTAAGTTCTTCTTCCAGTTTGGAGTAAAAAGCATCTTTCTCCTCATCTTCTGCCTCCTCTGTAGGGGCATACACACAGAACATTGTAACATTAAAGAATTTTGCTTGGAGTCTTAAGGAGCACATCCTATCATTAATTGCATTGAAATTGATCACGCTTTTCTTCACAGACCTTTTTATCAAAAATCCTGTCCCATTTCTGCCTTCTTCTCCTCCACTATACATCAAGATATGTTTTCCTGTCGCTATCATCCCTTGCCCTTTCCATCTTACTTCCTGTAATGCTGCTATCTTCACTCCGTACTTATCCAATTCATTCCTTAATTCTTTCAGCTTACCAGGTCTCTTCAATGTCCTCACGTTCCATGTAGCTAATACCATATCCGTTTTCCTTCTCCTTAACCGTTTTTCTCGCCGGGTCGTCACCAAGTTATCCGATTTTACTATTGGCTTACTTAAGGTATCCGTAACAATGTTCTTTTTACGGGGTAGGGGAGTTAGCCCTACGCCCAACCCCCAACCTGGAGGACCAGGTGATTTGATTTTGGAGTTTTCTTCTCCTAGGCTGGTTGCTTTCTCCACAGCTCAGGGAGTCCAGTCTACCCCTGGTTTTTAATCAGGGTTTTCCTTCCCTTAGCCTTTGAAAAACCAATTTCGCACTGCAAGGCAGCAGGTTTGAAACTTGGTATACACATTCATAATGTCGATGGGAAGAACCCTATTGTTATTGAACCAAATCGGTTCACCGGTACCGGAGTAATGCCCAATTTAGTGCCTATTTTAATAGTATTATATTAGAAAGGCACCATAACTGAAATACGCTGTATCGAATTTCCTTGAAACTTAGTATACTCATTTATGACGTTCATGAGAATTGCCCTATTGAATTTAAACCTAATCTGTTGACCGGTACCGTAGTAAACCCCAATTTAGTGTCTACTTTAAAGGCGCAATAACTCAAATACGCTTTATCGTATATTTATGAAACTTCGTATACGCATTTATAATGACCATGGGAAGACGTCTATTTATAATGGATAAAATCGGTTGACCTGTTTCGGAGTAATGCTCAATTTAGTGCCTATTTTATGGTAATATACGTATTCGAAAGAATTTATAAAAAAAAATTAAAATCACTTATCTTGACAACACTGCCTATTGTTTTACTGTGATCTTATAAGGCCTTGGAAATTAAAATACAGGTAGCTATGACAAAAAACACTATTGATTTACATGCGCTTATCCAACTAGACCGTTAAAATGACCCCGGTGGCCGAGATCGTAACGCTTTGGCCTCACATTCTGGAGTCCATGGTTCAAAACCATGAATTTGAATTTTTTTGGTATTTTTATGTGAGTGTGCGATTGTCATGATATCACAAATCTGTACAGTTCAGTTGATGCTGGAAGATTTTAATCTAATTTTTAAAAAACTAGACCTTTGTTCTTCCGTAATCCCTGCTTAATGAATAAATCTGGAGCTTAACTTGGAAATCAATTTAAAAAAATCATATTCTGCATATCATAATTGCAGTCATTACTGATTAAACAAAAACATACTGGCATCAGTTTACCTGATTTTATTTATTTATTTTATTTATTTAGCTTCATATTTACAACCTGCGTTTTACCCTGAGGGTATATCGCAGGGTATTTAGTCCAAAAGAAGACATAGTATTTACAAAATATTACATGTTGTCTGAGTTAGTGTTCTAGGGAATTACACAAACTAATCATTTTAAATTTTTAAGCTAATGTCTTATAGATTTCATATATATACTTGATTGTTCGTGGAGATGAGATCACTTTTTGCAGAACTATGTTTTTTTTTTTTTGTTTTTTTTTTTATATATATATTTTAAGTAAATACAAACATTGAAAATAAAATTACAATCTTCTATACAAACTGAAATCACTAGCAGAAAACTCTGTCCTCTCGCTATGAATAATCACTTATGTTTCTGTTGCATATTCACTTCCACTTCTACTTCAGGAAACACTGTTTCTGCACAGGACCACTAAATGTCGGAGGATGAGACCATAGGTGCACACAGGAATAATGTTCCAATATCCAACAGTCCAGAAAATATGGAACAGCGACTCAACTATCTGTAATGGTAACAAGCTACCATCAAATGCAGGGTATCATAAGAGTGTACAGTACATGAGGGAGCCGGCTGAGCCACGTTACCCGCACATTCCATAACTTGTTGACATTTTCTGAAAGCCTTAGAAGTCAATGACATCTATATCTCTCCGTAACAGTAGTAGTTTATCTTTCTTCTTCGATTGTAATCGCTTTCGTTCATCTCGAAGCACTGCCTGAAAATTCCGTAATGTGGGAGTCTTGTGCGTCAGCATGTAATGATGGTATCCCATGACGATCCATGTTTGGGCAAATAGGTGACGTCTTATCTTTATGTCGAGATTCAAAATTATCCGACGACTGTCGTTGGGGTTGTGAGAATGGGTGACTCGATTTATCTTATCTTCCATCCACTTCCATATGTCTGGAGAGCATTTAGTCAGTCGGTGAGATAAGGTATCTATTTGCCCACATATTTTGCAAAGGGGCGACGTCGTTATATTGTGCCGAAATTTCTTTTCTTCGGTAGGTATTATGTCATTAATAACCTTGTAAGTCATTGTTTTCCAGTCTGTAGGTATATTCGGATATTTAAAGGCACGCCAAATATTGTTCCAATGCATGTTAGGATGTTTGATCATTATAGTAGGAGTTTTATGTTGATCTGCAAGAAGATGCGTATATATTATTTTTGTTCTGCGATCTTCTAGTATTGCGTGTGGTAGAGTAGGAAGTGCGCCACCCCTCCGGCTAGTCACAAAGTCAAACATTAATAATTACCTGGACATAATTTCTCCGCTACCTGACGCCAGGTCCAGTCCCAGAGGATCTAAGTTAAGTGACTGAAAGAAAGACCGGAGAAAGAGGCAACATATTTAACGAAAGGCCTCGAAACAAGTTTCGATGCCTTTCGCATATAATATGTTTTCTAAAAGATAGAAAACATAAAGGAAGCGATATAGAAAAGAAAAAGGGTTTATTTTACAGAACGGCTGATGGCCTAGAATACATACATATAATTTAATTCAAAATAAATAATAACCCTTTGAAAAGAACATAAATTAAAGAACAATCAGTTCCTGAAAAAGAGGTTACACAGACAAACTCAATATGGCGATTCTCTATACATGAAAATTTACATAATAAATTTTAGTGACTTACATTTTTTGAAAGAAGCAAAAACAGCTTCTCCATCCACGGAGTTGTGGTTGAAGAAGGCTCACTCTCCTCGGACAACGGACATGGACACACGGTTCAAGGATAGTGAAAAGAACATAAATTAAGGCCACTATAAGCACAGAGTCGAACAGGCATCCACTTTAAAGATCACCGCCTAGCGCATATACATGACGGCCTGAAGGGCTAAATTCAATATTAATGCATTTCATAATTCCCGAGATAATAAATCAAAGATAAGTACATACCTCTAAAAATAATCCTAATTGAGAATGAAGCCACATCCTAGAGAACCAAGAAGACCCAGGTCGATGTCCATTGCCCGAAAACGAAGACGAAACCTCAGAGGGAGGATTCAAGTAGAGCCGAAGAAAGATAACGAGAGAATGAGAGCGAGAGCGAGGCACCATTGGCCTCGCTGATTTATACCAAACCAGCCTATTTGTTACGTCAGAACTCTAAACAATAAGTAAAACACTCCACAATCGCGGGAGAACCAGTCTCCCCATACTACAGTAACAATAGATACAAAACGCAACAGAAGCCACGACAATATGTCAGTACGTGACATCCAGTATAAAATCAAAACATCAGACGCAACACAGCGTCTTAACAATGTGTTATTACAGGGCCGACTATAATGTGTTTATCAAAGCAACAAGTAGAAGACAAAGCCTCCTACATAATGACTTCTTCTCCCCAAAATTTATATTAATAAATTCGTGCGCCAAGTAATATAAAACTATTTTAAAAATAAAATATTGGCGCACACTCCCCCATGCTGACTTGGAACTTATTTCTCAAATACGTTCCAACACAGGATTATACTGGGTAAGAGTACTCTTTAACAGTGTCCAAAAATTCGAATATGGGCTAGACCAACGAGGGTCTCCTGACCAAATTACAAGCACTGGAAATAATCAGAAGGATCCTACCTTCTCTTATGCGATCACTCACACATACCACAGTCCGTCCTTTTCACACACCAGTATTGCTTGCTGACAGCCACTGTAGCCTTTGTAGAGATGCGACGTAGGCGAGTACTTGTCAAGCTATCTCTTACAGTGATGCTGAACAGCTGGTCAGGAGCCTCGGCCTGTAGAACGCCCTCGAACATGGCACCAGAGACTCAGTACAGGAATGTCATCTATTCTCTACCTGTAAGTTCAAGATCAGCGGCAGTACACGGAGAAGAAATGCAAGAGAGACAAAAAACAAACACAAAATATAGTCAGACCCTAAAAAACTTTCAAATTGAATAAAACAAAATGACATTCTATAAACATAGTTAATTAAAGTAATCTCCTGAAGGGAGAAAAACAAGAAACATTCTACAACTATCTTGTCGTTAATCACAAAATTTAAAACTCTGTCTTTTCTCACATTACAGAGAGGCAACATTACGTTAATTAAAACAAATGAAGGATAATGCTCTCAACATTACAGAGAGGCAAAGGTTATATCAAATTAAAACAAATAAAGACAATTGTTCATCATGTTCACTCCAAAGCGAAAACATGGCATGGTTAGTTCAATTTTTGACTTATGGTCTTTTAAATAATTAAAATGGATACTTTAAATAAGATGAGAGTTGCGCATCCACCATTTCTTTCAAGTGGACAGAAGATAGAAGTCCAACACGGCTTGGCATCCCATCAACTCCCGGGAGACTGCTCGGCATTCCATCTTTCGAGTATCTTCCGTCTGCGACCGTAGTATTCACCGGATACTCGCCGAATCTCGATGTCGGATGCCCAAATCAAGGAGGAAATCATCTTCTTCTTAGGCCTAAAGTCTGCAACCTAGTCATCTAATATTAGGGGAAGTCAGGCTTTCTTGCAGTGCGACACGTGGGCCCAAAGGTTCCTATTCCTTTCTGTGGTTTGCAACAACACAGTAAAAGGGGTTAAACAAAAAACCCTCTCCACGGAACGGAGACCACGGACTTTAACTGCAGAAAACTATGCCAATGACCCTATCTCCCCGTTTAACCTGCCGGCTTTGGATCAGCATAATCTATTAGTTCCCATTTCTGATGCGGTAAGATGAGTAGGACGGCCACCCAGACTCAATTAACTTTGACTTTAACCACATCTTGACTCTCGGGCAACAATTCGCTGATCAGCCAAGCATTTAATTATCGGTATGCGTCCGCTAAGCAGAGGCATCCTAGTATTCTCGTCGCTAGAGAGCAAGAACACAATATCGTCACTACTAGGCTGAGGAGAAATTCAATATCGTAATTATAATTTAATATCTTAGCAGAAGCTTTCTTATGATTCGACGTGGGTCTACCAACGACGACAAGATAAGAAGCCGTTCGTAATAGCCTCCCTCAAGACTATCGAACAGAGCCTCATATATCTCTAAGAATCTAACTTCCAAGGCTAAAGACATTAACGCAATAAGCAGCAACAATATCTCTAGAAAGCCTAAGTGGGCGGTCTCCCTACAATAGGCACTATTGGAGAAAGCTCAGACAGTCCCCATAAACCACTGAGCCAAACTCTCCCCTAGAGAATTGCCTATGAAGCTGCGTTCTGAGAAAACTCTCTCAGAGTATCTCCGAACAGAAACAATAGAAAGAGGGCTCCAAAAGTCAATGGTGACCTACCATGACCCGACCGGATGCATCAACGGTCTAAGCCTCTCTAATCTACAGTGCAAAACTTAACTGCCACCAGCAGTTCTTCTACTCCCTTCATTACTCCAGGAGCAGGCAAACATTACTTCACTAAGACTGTCACTATCGATATCCTACACTAACTTACTTTCTATTCAAGAGTTTGTTAACACAGAAAACAGCTGATCTGCGTGTGCTCCACCTCAGAAATCGTCTACATAAGTCACAGTCAGTCCTAAGGTCAGAATGATCAGTCTTTAGTCTTTCCATCAGCTTCGCAACACACAAAACCAGACCATATTCTAGGGTTATTTTAAGTCATAACCGTGAATATATATTTCAGAATTAGAAAAGGAGTTCCTATACTCGGTACTAGGCAACA
The DNA here is from genome assembly GCA_964059195.1 of Ectobius pallidus. Classification (NCBI taxonomy): domain Eukaryota; kingdom Metazoa; phylum Arthropoda; class Insecta; order Blattodea; family Ectobiidae; genus Ectobius; species Ectobius pallidus. The sequence continues at coordinate 107,843,021 of CAXKWD010000003.1, read as the reverse complement.
TTCCTTCATAAGCAACCCGCTTGGTCACTTTATCGTTAACTTCCGTTTCAAGCATGGAGAAACCTAAGCGTAAAAAAAAAAATTTCCGGGGGAGAAGCATTTTACATCTTGCAAGCCGTCGCTTGCCTGCTTTATTCTATTAGTAGCAACATTGAATAATTGTGAGATTTCAGACTCACCAAAAGTCCTGACGTCCACTGGTTCGTCCAGGTACTGTTTCAAACGGTCCTTGAGGACTGCGACTAACTCTTTCTGCTCTCCCGGAACTTTCCTTAACCTCAGCTCGTAAAGCAGGTCGTCCTTAAGCAAGTAATCGGGATTCACGTGCGCACGAGCCATGACTTTGATACAGGGGAAACATGAAACAAATAATTACCATGAATTAGTAGAAGTACAAACAAATTCAAAACAACAATACATAGAAATAAAATTAAAGTTTGCACTTCCCTAAATTAGTAAAAACCCTAGAAGCGGTAGCTGCGTGGAACTTTAAAACAACCACGCGAATGCTACCAAAAATATGCGCCACCCCTCCGGCTAGTCACAAAGTCAAACATTAATAATTACCTGGACATAATTTCTCCGCTACCTGACGCCAGGTCCAGTCCCAGAGGATCTAAGTTAAGTGACTGAAAGAAAGACCGGAGAAAGAGGCAACATATTTAACGAAAGGCCTCGAAACAAGTTTCGATGCCTTTCGCATATAATATGTTTTCTAAAAGATAGAAAACATAAAGGAAGCGATATAGAAAAGAAAAAGGGTTTATTTTACAGAACGGCTGATGGCCTAGAATACATACATATAATTTAATTCAAAATAAATAATAACCCTTTGAAAAGAACATAAATTAAAGAACAATCAGTTCCTGAAAAAGAGGTTACACAGACAAACTCAATATGGCGATTCTCTATACATGAAAATTTACATAATAAATTTTAGTGACTTACATTTTTTGAAAGAAGCAAAAACAGCTTCTCCATCCACGGAGTTGTGGTTGAAGAAGGCTCACTCTCCTCGGACAACGGACATGGACACACGGTTCAAGGATAGTGAAAAGAACATAAATTAAGGCCACTATAAGCACAGAGTCGAACAGGCATCCACTTTAAAGATCACCGCCTAGCGCATATACATGACGGCCTGAAGGGCTAAATTCAATATTAATGCATTTCATAATTCCCGAGATAATAAATCAAAGATAAGTACATACCTCTAAAAATAATCCTAATTGAGAATGAAGCCACATCCTAGAGAACCAAGAAGACCCAGGTCGATGTCCATTGCCCGAAAACGAAGACGAAACCTCAGAGGGAGGATTCAAGTAGAGCCGAAGAAAGATAACGAGAGAATGAGAGCGAGAGCGAGGCACCATTGGCCTCGCTGATTTATACCAAACCAGCCTATTTGTTACGTCAGAACTCTAAACAATAAGTAAAACACTCCACAATCGCGGGAGAACCAAAGTCTCCCCATACTACAGTAACAATAGATACAAAACGCAACAGAAGCCACGACAATATGTCAGTACGTGACATCCAGTATAAAATCAAAACATCAGACGCAACACAGCGTCTTAACAATGTGTTATTACAGGGCCGACTATAATGTGTTTAACAAAGCAACAAGTAGAAGACAAAGCCTCCTACATAATGACTTCTTCTCCCCAAAATTTATATTAATAAATTCGTGCGCCAAGTAATATAAAACTATTTTAAAAATAAAATATTGGCGCAGAAGACAATGGGCTATTCGAGCAAAAACGGGATGTCTGATAGTGTGTTGCCATTGCTCTTCATCTTGTATTTCTAAAAATGTTTTTATAAGTAGTGCCTGACATTTCTCCTTAATTGCTATTAATCCTAGTCCTCCAGCTTCAATAGGTTGTCGTAACTGATTTTTAGCAATTTTATAGAGGTGACCACTCCATAAATAATAATTTATGGCTAATTCCAGGCGTTGACCAATGTGTTCTGGAAGCGGAATGATTTGTCCTAAATACCATAATTTCGATAGTAATATTGTATTAATGTGCCATATTTTCTGTAGGATATTCAAATTGCGACTTAAGTTTTTGTTTATGGCACTGCGGGTAGTGTTTAAGAGAGTTATCCAGTTTGTTTCTATCATTGCCATAGGTTCAGCTTGTAGTGTCATTCCAAGGATTTTTATTGTGGTTTTACTTGGGACGTTGACAGGTGTCAGATCAAGTGGCCATTTTCCGAGTGGGAGCAATGCAGATTTGGAATAATTAATTTTCGCTGATGTGGCTTGTTCGTATATCTGTAATAATTTCGGCAGTTCTTCAGTCTGTTCCCGAGTGCGTAGTAAAACTACGACATCATCCGCATAGGCACGGATGGAGAAAAGTCTATCTAGGTTAGGTTCATGAAATAACCTTTTCCGTAATAAGTTCATTAGAGGTTCACTGCATATCGAATAAAGGAGCATTGATAATGGACAGCCTTGGCGGATTGCACTTTCTATTAAGATTGGTTTAGTAAAATATCCATTAATAAGAACACGAGAATATGCAGCTGAGTATGCCAACTTTATTGCTTTCGTAATCAGTGCAGGAAACCTCAATTTGTCTAGTACACTGAACATGTATGTATGATCAATATTATCGAAGGCTTTCTCAAAGTCGAGTGATAAAATTGCTGCCTGTTCGGTACTATGAGTGGAAAAATGAATTATTGTATCTCGAATTGCTGTCAGATTATGTGTAATTTTCCGCTCAGGAATCCCACAAGTCTGTTCAATACCAATCAGATTCGGGAGAAATGGCCGCATCCTATTGGCAATAATTTTCATGAAAATTTTGAAATCTGCATTCAATAGAGTGATGGGTCTATAGTCATGTAAGGTTGTCGGGTTTTTCTTTTTCGGTATCAGTGTGACGATTCCTTCGTTGAACCCGAATAGGCTTTTTCCCGCAGGGGTATTAAAGGCAGAGTTCATTATCCGGAGTAATGGGACTTTGACTATGTCCCAGTTTTTCTTGTAAAAAGTATATCCAATTCCATCTGGTCCAGGGGCAGATTTACTACTTGCCGTAAAAACTGCAGTCTTAAGTTCATGTACTGAAATAGGTGAATTCATGACTTCGCATTCATCCGGCATTAATGCAGTATCAATGGATTTCAGAAGGATTTCTTGAGAGGAATTCAATGTTTGTTTTCTCTGGTATAAATGCTTGTAGTATTTTTCAGTTTCGTGTAGAATACCATCGAGCTGTTGCACTGTATTTCCGCTGGTTGTAGTCAATGCAGTTATGTATTTGTTATGTCCTTTCCTTTTTTCCGAAGCAACGTGGTAGAGTGCAGTCTTTTCATCTTCTTGAATATTATGTAACCGCGATCTGGTTTTTACACCTTCCATGATATGTTCTTGTGTCTTTCGGATTCTGAGTTTAATTGCATTGATATGTTTGGTGACTTCCTTTCCTTCTTTTTGCTGAGCATATAAGTCATGCAAAACTTGATAATAATGGTGTGTCATATTTTTTCTTTCTTGTGCTTTAATTCTGCCTTTCATTTTGTAGAAGGATTGTATGCCCGGTTTATAAGTTAACAGCCATTGTTGAAGGTCGGTAAGAGTCGAAGATTGTTCTCTGTTCTGAAGGTATTCGAACTTACTCTTAAACTTGTCCTGAATATGTAAATCATCCAGGAGTGAGTCGTTGAGCTTCCAATATCCCCAGCCGTAGGTAGGTACTTTGTTAGCTGCCGAAAGTTTTATCAATAAACTATGATGGTCACTAAATGCCACTGGAATAACTTGTGCCTGTTGTATGAGTTTGCGGTGTCGGTTATTGATATAAATTCTATCTAATCGGGAGGCATAGTTAGGCCTATGGTATGTAAACTGAACATTACTACCGTGCTTAATTTCCCATGCGTCGTTAAGGCGCAAGTCGTCATAAAGTCTCTGTAAACTGGGGGAAGGAATATGACCTGTAGTAGCGTCTTTGCTATGCAAAGTATTATTAAAATCACCACCTAGGATTAAAACATCATCATTATGTCGTAAGTAATACGGTAGTTCTGTCGATATGAATTCTTCACGTAAGACCTTCTTATTGGTACCGGAGTGAAGGTAAACATTGGTGAATAACGTGCCATCTGCGGTTAATGCTGTAATTATTCTTCCACTCGGATGTTTTTCAGTATGTTGTATGGTTATGCCATTTTTGTACACTATAGCTGTTCCTCTTCCTTCTTCTCCGACATTGGTTATGTATGAATAGACGGGTCCAAAAAAGTCCAACTCTTCCACATTAACTTCTTGCAAAAACAATACATCTATGTCATAGCCATATATATAATTCCTCAGCAGTTGTTGTTTACTGACATTACGCAAACAATTTACGTTGACGGTTGCGTAAACCTTGACATAGGTCATCCAACAAAGAAGAAGGGCTATTAATAACCCGGCACTATAACCGCATGTTTTGTTAAATAGTCTGGACATCATCAGTAGGTAGTTTATCGGCATCATTAACTACATATACTTTGCTGGGTCTCTGGTCAGAAGCTACATTTTTCCGTTTCTCCAACCGTGGATCTCGTGGACTAGGTTTTGTTTTCTTGTATGGGCGGATCTGTATCCCGTCCGGGTTTTCAGCGTGACTCCCTTCTGTTGTTTCATCCGCAAGCGGTGGGTGACATTGGTTTGTGTTTTCATCGGAACTTGTAGGCATCATGTGTTCAGGATGTTGTTCTTGTGGTTTGAATGCTTCTTCTTCTACACTAACGTCAAAGGAGGACGTATGAGTGTCCAATGTTTCTATGCTAGCAGTATTACAACACGTGGCAATAGGAGGGCCAGGATTGACCGCTGTATGCAGTTTTCCCTTATCTACGTCATGGTCTTTCTCTATTCCTTGAGCCATATCTACTTCTTGGGCCTTATCTACATCTGAATCCATATCTACTTCTTGATCCTGATCCACTGCCTGGTCCAAAATTCCATCCTGGTCCACTGGGGTCGCGTTCTTTATTGGCTCATCATCATGTAATGCAGGAACCTCTTTTTCCTTATTAGCTGTTACGAGTGGCACTCGTCTTTTGGGAAGTACACCTTGAACTAACCGAGACCAATTCACCCCTTCCTCCTCTCGTGGGGTTTGTATCGGGATTCTCCGGTCCGAGCATTCGTTTCTTATGTGTCCTGTTTTATGGCACAAGGAACATGTGATCGGTTGACCATCATAAGAAATAAAAGACCTATGCCCGGCCATATCCAAGAAGGACGGGATATGAGATTTCAATATAATCTTCACTGTTCGAACCCCGTTACTAACTTTATATCGAAATTTGTCACCCCAAGTGTCTGTGGTAATGGACATGATTTTGCCGTATTTTGTCAAGGCATTAGAAACATGATTATTCGTGACTTCAATTGGCAGATTGTACACCTTTACTAGGCGAGTGCCTAGGCCTGCGTTAACAATAACCACTTTACTTCTCTGACCATTACTATGAAGAAACAGTGACTCGCCTTGAGTTTCGTCTATTATCTTTTGAACTAATTTTTCTGTATTGCACTTTATAAATACCTGTCTGGTAATACCGTTGAGTTGTATAAGATCCACGTCATCTTCCTTAAGTCGTAAAGTATCATGTATCCATTCGTGAATTTCGAATGCAGTCGGTCGAGGAGATTCCCTGTCCACAAAACTGATCACTATCGTGTTTTTTCTCTCTACTGCCATATGTCTTACTTCGTTATGTATCTATCAGGAAAGACTTAAGAATACTTGAAGGCACACACAAGCACTATTACGTAATACAGAACTATAGTGGTATGCACAGAGGAGCTGGTAGCGCACACGTCTGTACACTGCGGGTACTTCCAAGCAACTGATGTTGGAATCTTTCATATAAGGTGGTCTATGTTTATCCTGTAGTTTGCAGTGGAGTAGAAGATGTATGGCTGTTTGGTTGTCTTCAGAACATGGGCACTTCGGTGATGGTGTTTTCCCAATCCTATGCAGGTACTGTAGGAATTTTCCGTGGTTTGAAAGGAATTGCGTGAGTATGAATGTTGGATTTAGGGTTGTTTTTTGTCTGGTAGGTACGTTCGGGCAGATTAGTTTTGTATGGGAGGCTTTAGGTGACGCTATGCACCAAGCGTTCCAGATGTTTATGTAATATTGTTGGAGTTTTCGTTTGCAGATCGAGAGAGGCAGCTTGTCATATGCTATTGTTGTTTGGGACTTTGAGTCTATTTTTGCAAGAAAGTCGGCTCTTTCATTCCCATAGTGACCTGTGTGTCCTCGTATCCAGTAGAAAATGACTTGATTGTTACTTTGTATATCTTGAAGGTCTGCCCTGATTTGGTTAACAATGGGTTTAGTTGATTTATTAATTTTTATTGCATTTAGGGCTGCTTGTGAGTCGACATTTATTGCGTATCTACTTGTAGGTTTTAGACTGTCTTTTATCCACATTAATGCCATTTGTATACCCAGGAGCTCCGCTTGAAAGACTGTGCACTGCTGATGAAGTTTTATTGATTGTGAGAAAACTTCTGTCCTTTCTCTATAGACTACCAGACCTGCCCCGACGTTCCCTTCTGTTTTTGATCCATCAGTGTATAGTGTGTAATCTCATTTTCCGCCAGAACCAGTAAATTCTACCTCGATGTACAAGATTTGAGATTTATCATGTCTACTCGGGACTTCTGCTTTTAACAGTTCAGGTACAACTGCTGATGTTTTCTGATTATGTGTTAATGCCCAGGTGTCATTGCGTACTTTAATTTCCAGTTCTATTGGCAGGACGTTTCCGATTATTGTCAAGGCTTCGGTGGAAACTGAGCGATAGGACTTTGCAATGAATATTAGAATTTGTCTCTGTGTTCATTCTTACACTTGCTTATTGCCAGGCAAGTGCACCCCGCATCTAATATGTTCCTCTGTGAGCTAGTTCTGAGAATTAATCCCTCTTTCAGACATGTGTTTGAAAATTAAGAAGGGCAATTTAAAACAATGAAGACAGAAATCTACATTTTGACAAATCCCTTACGTTTTCTTAAATAACTAGACTACTTTTATTCCTGTACAAGGAACTTGTAATGACAGGTTCTTGAGCTTAGCCTCTTCCTTCTACTGTGATTTGTTGTTCACATCAGCAATTCAGCCGCCTACTTTGGTCGCCTTAGGTTTGTCGGCCGATAAAGCATTCCAACGTGACCCGAAGCTGAAGAAGTTTCTGTACATTTTATTTCTCTGTATTTGGATCGTATTATCTGTATGTAAAATGGATGCGGTAGTATTCCTTTCTAGAAGCTTCTGGAAATAAAGGATTCTTTATAAGATAATTCGTTCTTATGCAGTAGAAATTGCTCCTATAGTAAGAAATATGTGTCGCAGTATTTGAGTATGTAGGTTTCATGACATCGACAACTGTAATTTAGATTAAATTGCCACTTTAGTTCTGTGTGGTATAAACTTTTCCATATCACATTAATTTTTTTTTTTTTTACAGTTCTTACGTCTCAAGTGTAGAGGAAAGAACTTAAACAATACTTCACTTTTTAAGTTTTAATGTCTGAAAAGTTCGATCTTTCATGGCTAGTAAGTCCGTTAGTTTAAAAAGAACTAGAACACCGTACGTTCAGGACTATTCCCGTCTATATCTATATCTTGTATTTCTATGTAGCATACTTACACAAATATATTGCACAGTTCTATTGTTTGTTTATCTGTTGTGTCTTTTTACGACGTTTGAATACTGATACTCAGGTCGTAACCCCGCAAGAGTTCTTTTACATTGGACTGTTGCATTTACGCAGAAAAAATGCTATCGACCTGAGTAGTCATCAAACCTACGAACTCACGTACAGTGCCTAACCAACTGTTCTACCCAGATGAGCTGTTTTAGGCCTACGATTTGGCAACTATCATCGTTAACATTAATTATTTAGCTTACCATAGGTCAACAAGCTAGAACAAAACCAGAGCGCATAGTAGCCTACTGTGTGAGGCGGAGAGCATGTCGAATACTGCTGGGACAGTTCGTCGCGTAGTAAATACTTGCTACATGTTGTATTGTACATAGGGATGGGTCGATACCAGATTTTCTCGATACTCGATACCGATACATGATTTTTTCCTCGATACTCGATACTTCGATACTCGATACCTTCCAGTTTCAATAAATAGGTAGATTAAAAATTAAAATTTGAGAGAACTGCTTAATACCAACTAAATTAATTAAGTCTGCATATTTAATGAGACAAAATTTAATATCATCAGTAGCCTATAATTATTTTTAAACTCTAGAATAAAACTAAAATTAGTTTTTTAAACAGTTCACTTACAAGTTTTTGTTAAAAAAATACTAGCATTCTCACTTAATTGCAGAATTGCAGAATTACAAAAGTATCGAAAAAGTATCGAGCGAGTTCTCTGAAGTATCGTTCGATGCCGATACCATGCAAGTATCGAGAGTATCGAGGTATCGAAAGTATCGAGGACCCATCCCTAATTGTACATGTTTAAATTGTAGACCTATAGTAGGCCTAATGGTAATCATCAGACTGCGGTAGATAACTCTATTTCCCAATCCAACTATACAATATCTGAAAAAAAGCGTATTATCACATGCGTTCATTATTAAAAAATTATCTGTCGATATCGACGTTATACATTACGAATCAAACATTGCTGCGACAGAGTTTAGGTATCACCGCTATTAATAAAATCACTATTTACATGGCTATCCGGGTTTGGCCGCGTCATGTTATTATAGTGTGACGTTTCGGACATTACTTCCTGATGTCCTTCGGATAAAAGGCAGCATGAACTTCTTTTTGTGACACCGGCCGGGGAATCCTTAATACTCATTCTACCTCCGCTACTTCCATCTCCCGCCGAACATTCAAAAAAGAGAATACACAAACGAAAAGAAAAAAATCAGTTTTTAAAAATTTATTTTCCGTCTTGCTATATCAGATTGCTGATATATGTTACATTGCTATATCAGATTGGCGATGACCACTGAAGATTTTTAACGGTATTAAATTCTCGCTGTAGAGGTGAGTCAATGTTTGACCCCTCACTCACTTAAAATTATGGTCTGAAGTTATCTGGTATATGGTCATAACATACTATATCTTGTGACAATCAAGATCTAAGCCGCCCTGCATTATGGGACTTTTGTCCGAGGCCATAATGCTGTGCCCCTGAAACATGTTCTAGATTATTAAGACATTTTTTGTTAGATTAGAAATATGGTCATGAAAATGTCAGTATTTAGCTTGCTAGTATTTAATTAGAGGATAATTCTGTCCCCTCTGATCTATACTTATCTGACAACCACGTATAAGTTTATATGGACGGAACGTCGAGCTTTTAGTCTCTTTAACACTCATGTTTGAGAATACTGATCTTGCCTCCCGTTATAGGCATGAAAAAGTATTTTTGTGCTGCACTAGGCAGTTTAACAATTAAAGATGTAGAAGACGGTCGGTTGGAGATCTACTGCAGATTAATGTACGGTGAATTTGTTGACCAATGATTTCAGCCATGTAGACTTGAAATATGGAACTACCATAACCTGCTGCATCGCAAGAACAATAGACCTATTGCTAAAAGTTGAAATTCAAAACTGTGTAAACCTAGTGAGCTACCACAATTAGATAAATTGCTCAAAGAGAGAGAGAGAGAGAGAGAGAGAGAGAGAGAGAGAGAGGAAAAAGAAACTAATTTCATTTAAATATGGAAGGAAAGTAATGTAGAATGAAATAAGTTAAACTTCGCTAGTCCAAAGCTTGAATGAAATTTTATTGGTTTATTCTCTTATACAAACAAATAGGACACCCAACACAGAATTACGCAATGGAGACTGAATTTGTCATGAACGAAACTGAGAACGTTGGGCTACGCATCTGTGCATGATTCGGAATGGTGCATAGATATTGGCTCGAGTTTTGTTGTTTGCAGATTTAATTTTACAGTATTATAAAATTACAAATTTGGGCGAAGAAAACACAATTCAGGGTTTTAATTTTAATTTAGAGATTTGTTAAACAGTAACAAGCACATAAAATGCATATGTGGGGAACATATTTAAAAATGCGGAACAAAAATAAATGAATAAAAATAAATTCTTGGGATATGAGAGTCAGTTGGAGAATTTAATGTTGTACCGGCCTGTTGCCGTGGTAGCTCAATTGGTAAGAGCAGGGGCACGGAGATCCGAAGATCCTGGTTCAAATCCCGGCTATGGCATTGAATTTTTAAGTCTGTTTGGTTAAACTTTTCCGGGCTTTGTGGCCGTCTCATTGATGAGACCTCTCCGAGGAGACTTCGCTGAAGATGCTTGCCGTAGACGCAGGCGAAACGTCCGGTATCTTAACCGTTAGGCCTAGACCATGGCCACAAAGCCCGGAAAAGTTTAACCAAATGGACACCGGCCGTGAAAGCCTACATCATTATATTTTAAGTCTGTCTTCACCTTTCCAAAAATAAATAAAATTATGCGAAAGACTTCTTAAGTGACCTATGAAAAACTTACACAATAAAATAAGATTTAAATATTTCTGTAGGCCTATAGACTATAACCTTAGAACAATAGCGACATTTTTAGAATTGAGTAACTTCGTTATATCAGCATTATATTTAAATAATATATATCATTAATAATATATTTATACTGCAATTGATAGAAATAGGTTTATATAATAAATATTCATTCGTGATAAACTTTAGGCCTAATTAGATCTAAAACTCAAAATTGTTTTCCTTTTTACAAAATATACGGACCTGATAAATCATTGTCGGTCGCGGTGATGTAGAGGTAGGTTTTCCTAGGGTAGGATTCAAACCTTCCGGCGGTTGATTGATTTTTTGGGACATAAACATCCTTAGCACATTCCTCCGTGTAGGATTTAAACTAGGGGACTCGTGCCTTAGATTTACGGCACGTTGAAGAACCTATAGCCTAAATTAAGCCTTCGAACAAAATTTCACATCCAAGTAAAACCTTAGTTTCAACTCGAGTGTTGTTGAGGCAGTGGGCTTACTATGTGTTCCTCTACCCTCTCTCAGAAAATAAGTGTAACTAAATTATCCATAGGTACTGAAAGCTGGAACCTCCAAATGGAGGCTCCCAGCGGAGCGACAGAATATATACTTACAAACATAATAAGTCATTGTTAATCATAAAGTTGTGTGTTACTAAAAATGTAGTTTTAGAACATATTTCAGCACAATAGATTCAAGTAACTTATATGGCTGTGAAAGTACGGCCGTATTCGCAATAGATTAGTCAGGAACAATAGTGAAGTTCCAGTTGCAACTTCTAACTAACACAGAATGATTACTGATGTGTCATGATAGTCCAGGTCACGAGCGATGTACATAGAGTTTAGTTCTTTCGATCAATACATCCGGTCGTTTATACAAGAATATACTCCGTTAATGTTAGGACGAGTAGCTCGCTATTCACCTCTTATGATTATTAATTTAAAGTTACAATTTTCGCTCTACAGGTGACTGTTACGTCAATCTTAATAATAATTAAGTTAACGCGCACAATTCTGTCCTTCTTACCTTTATATATATATTCTATATTATGACCCTCAATTCTTACCTTTACGTAGGCTTATATTGTGTATTCGTATTACATTAAAACATTTAATTAAAACTCTGTAAATGCCTTTTGACTGTAGTTGGTACTGACCAGTTGTCCACTTAGGTTTTGATAGATCAGTCTAAAGCAATGGCACCAGCAAACAAGTATTAAAAAATAGAAGTAGGCTATATGTAGACAATACGACACGTGGAAATTGCATGGATGTGCGATTATTTTTCCTCTCAGAACTAAAGAATGAAGAATGTGTCTATTTCAACATGCTAACCTTTGATGTTTCATTTATCATCGCAGGCTCCCAGAGGCATGGGAGAAGTTGCAATTTTGAATAATCAAGTAGCTGTGAAAAGAATTCACCACTTTTCGCGGAATTAACTGAGTGACTAGCTACAATTTATTTAGACTGCAAATGTCATGAAGACTTTAGTTACGCGCATTGCTCACAACATTTTGTTAAAGATTGTTAGCTCAGTTGGTAGATCATAACCAAAGGTCCTGGGTTCAAATCCCAGTGTCAGAGGAATGTTACTCCTATAATATTATCATGTAATGTCCAACAGAGACATTACTCTGTGGTTCATGAATGCATATGCATATATTTATCTTCGATGTTACTGTACAATAACAGTGGAAGCCCGGTCACGAAAATCATTAATTAGTGTGCCTCAGAGTCCTGCATATGGCATAACTTGTTTGTCAGTTAGGTAGACATTAAGGGAAATCAGTCATAAGAGAGAGGTTCCATCTGGCGCTGTGAAGTGAACTCTGGCTTAACTCAGTTGGTAGAGCATTGACACACGGTTAGCGAAAGGTCCTGGGTTCAAATCCCACTGTCAGAGGAATTTTTCTCCTATAATGTTATTTACTATCCTATATTTAAGCTGCTTGCAAGAACAGTACAGCTTGCTCGGCTCTCGAAATAGTAATTATTTATTAAAAAAATGGTAAAAAAGATACTTTGTTTTGTGTTTATGTATATTTGCGGAACGACCCTTGAGAGCGAAAGAAACAATCCTACGAGCAAAATGAAACAATTTTACCGTGTGCATTATAGCCTACACTATTTTCAGACAGCCGTTAATATTTGTGAAATAGTCATTTAATTACGTACTGTGCAGACATTTTCGAAATCTTCCGGCTGTCCATGAGCTGTCCTGTCATCTAGTATGCACTTGGTTGACTGAGGTTATTGATTTTCTGGTACATGGCTGCCAACGTTAAGGGATGGAGCGGACAAAGCTTTTCAGTCACCTAGTATATTTTTGCGTATATTTTCAGTCACCATGAGAAATTTAACATTTAAAAAGGCGTATGAATTTTAACATGTTAAAGTTTTATCAAATTGACTTTATTTAATAAGCATATGCCATTATTGTTAACTAAAAAAATATTTTCCGTGTGACTGAAATCTTACTTGGTGACAATGGAAGACCATAAAGATATTATAGCACTAATGCGAAAATATGGAACTGAGTCTTGTGTTAGAAGTTACCCTTTTCATTTAAGCTGTCTAATAAATATATTCCTCATCAGACTATATCGGAATCTTAAATGTTATTAGTTTTATAGGGCAACACTATTAACTTTCAATGGGACGGCGGTTGTACCATTACCACTGACTTCTTTAAGAAACTTTGTGCAGAGTATTTTACACTTACGATTTGATAACTGCTAACGGTACCTTATTACACTTTTATATTTGTTTATGTGGAATTTTAAAACGTACTGTTAGCTTATTGTATGAGTATGTTGGAATTATTTTTATTCTGATGGAGATGTGTTTAGCGAAGGAACGAGAAATATACGAGCTATTTTTCTCAAGCGAATACCTACTTATTCCCACTTGTTGCGCTTTTACGAGTCACATTTCCACTTACAACAAGAAAAAAGTGAGATCCTAGTTTAAACGACAGAGGAAGTTAAGAGTAAAGGAGAGATATTCACATTAATTTGAAAAAAGTATGTATATGTTTGAATTAGAATTGAAATTTAATGCAAATAGATTGCATTGCGTTTATATATAATACCGAACAAATTCAGCATTAAAATATTTAAAATAAAGGAATACAGTAGCCTACCAAGCTACTGTTCGGATATACAAGGTGTAATTAGATAGAGAGGTAAGCGTGATATATATTATGTATATGAAGATTTTAAATCAGAAGAGAGAGAGCTAAAGAGTTAAAACGGTGAGAGAAAAGTAAGTTATGGATAAAGAAAGGTAGCCTAGATAAACATTGGGAGTAAGAGAGAGATAGATAAACATTGGGAGTAAAAGGGAGATAGATATACACTAGGAGTAAGAGAGAGATAGATATAAAGGACTATAGGAAAACAGATGGCAAAGAAGGGTTATATTTTATAGAGAAGTGGATAGCGAGAAAGGTATATAGAAAAAGAAGATACAGCGAGAAAGGGATTGCGAGAAAGAGCTAGCTGGAAAGAGATGAGGAGAAAGCGATAGAGAAAGATGTAGTAAGAAATGGATAAAGAGAAGTGGATAGAGAGATAGAGAGAATGAGATAGGGAGAAAGAGATGAATAAATATAAAGAGATAGGTAGAGAGGAAGAGAAAGATAGGCTGGTAGGGAGAGAGAAAGAAGCTTCTAGATCATTCCTGTGAAAGTCCGCTTTAGTTGGAGCTATATTTGAATTTCATGGCGCTACGAGGAAGTATATTTGCGAATACTATTGTTAAGTTGATGACATGTAGATTCTACATTGCCACGTCAGCAAGGAAAGTGACTTCAGCCTTTAAATCGCTGCCCTGCGAAACGCGTGAGGAATACTGGCTCGAGTCTCAAACGATGTTGGTAATTTGTTTTAATTTCAATTCTGGTCATATGTCCGCCAAAGCAATTCATCGACTCTATAATCTCTATATATATATATATAAAAGGCTTTGTCCTGACTGACTGAATGAATGAATGACTGACTGATTGACTGAATGACAGGAATCAACGTACAGCCTAAACTATAACAGGTAGAGACTTGGAATTTTGACAGTACCTTCGTTTCATAATGTAGGTGCTCACTAAGAAAGGATTTTGAAAAATTCTGATTCTAAATGCCAAAAATTAAATGTTTTTGAAAATACTTAATCCCTTTTTACATAGAATTATCAATTCCAAATCACAGAATATATTGTTGCCAAATGGTATCAGGTGGGCTTGGAAAAAACAAATGAAATGCACTTTTGACAAATAAGAGAAGTTATCAAAATAATTCATGTTATAAATAAATATTACAGAATGAAATCCACTAAAATAATGGAATCACATAACTTTCTCTACCCTGGACATAGAGAAAACAAAACGAGGTATGGTAATGTGTATATTATTATATTATATCGCAGGTTTTTGGAGAGAAAAGTATGAAAGTGATAACTTAATGCTTTCTGTTTAATTTCATCCCCAAAACGGCTTTATGGTAAGTATGAAAGTGATATTGCTTTCTGTTTAATTTCATCCCTAAAACAGTTTTATGATAACATGAGAGTGAGAAATAAAATTTTCCGCCTCGATATTACAATTTTATGTTACAGGAATTTCTGTTTTTTCTTATATGAACCCCTACCAGGCTTGCTGTGTACAAGCGATAGGATGCAGAATTCTACATGCTGTATGAGCCATAAAGAACTATATCAAGCGTTTTCTGAGGGAATAGTTTGAGTGTAATAAGTCGTTCTTCCTATTTCAGATTATAAATATCTGTATAAGGACCTAGAATTTAAAAATCGAAAGTCCTTCATAAGTTCATTTCCAATTACAAATTAAAAAACCCGGGCGACGCCGGGTCTTTTAAGCTAGTAGTCTATATGGCTTTAAATTAGGGTGGCCAGACGTCCGGCTTTTGGCCGGAGTGTAAGGCTTTTTGCTAAGCAGTTCTCCATCCGGCGCAGCTTCATGCCGGACGTTGATTTGTCCCCTTTTCGAGACTCTGATGGATCGGTAAAGCGTACTAATAAAATTTGTATTTTCCCGTATGTTCCTGCCAATCCTAAGGTTGGCACGCTTGTCGATACTATCATTTGTTTAGTCGGTGCCGCGGAAAAATCTGAATCTATTCCTAACGTTGGCACGTTTGTCCATACGATTTATAGCGTACTATCATTTGTTTGGTGCAGTATCTGGCGTTGGCCTTACTGTTGATTGTTGTTCAAGTCTCCATTTGTATTGTACATTCTTTGCAGTTTGCCGTGATTTTCTTCAATTACCAGAATGCCAAAACGAAAGACTTCTTTTAATCCTCAGTGGGTCAAAGAATTTCAGTACATTTCAAAAAGCAGTAAAGCAGTGTATAATCATTTATTTTATATAAATGCAATTATTAAGTAAAATTAGTAAGGGTTATACCACGTAATATCTGCTGTCCAGCCGTCCATGCCTGAAGTTTTATACTGTACTATGCTAGATTACCGAAGAAGTGTCCTCCTTTCTGACATTTTATAAATACTTTAAATATGAAGTATTACAAGTGAATGTTCAAGCCAGGAAGCATGGAGAAGATGGTTCAGAGAACAGTATTGAGTACTAATAAGATAATATCTATCGTGATTAATATCAAATTGTTTTCTTTTTACAAAATGCAATAACTCGTATCACAATAGGCATGGGTACATTCGGTGTAGTTGGAGGCCATGCTTTTAGAGTAGCCTTGAGGAACAATTCATCTAGATAACGGAGATTGTGATTCAGAAGGAGTAATAATAGCAGAGGTGTAGTGTCAACTATGATACAAGTGAGATATAGCCTAGAGGGAAAAAAACGCTAGAGTGCCATGTTGTGAACTGTTCTTTCATTCTAACCACATTTTCCACTGCTGGATAACAGTATTCGCCGCAAAAGAATATTTTTTCCCTGGATAGCATCGGATAAAATAAGGAAAATGCATTTTTAGCTGTAGTAGCAATTATTTGTTAGAGTTAAGTGGCATACTCAGTAATTGCACGGGGTGAGTTTGGAGAGGAATGAGTTTAATTGAAATTCTACAAACGGAGTGCACAAGTTTTAGCAGAAGAGCAATTCATTCCTTTACAAATACTGAACGAGAAACTTTCCAATTTTATTGAAACCACCAGAGCGCACCACCTGTAATAGCAGTTGCTGTATCAACATTACATCTCCATTGTTCCTTCTGGGGATGGTTACAATACCACGACTGTGGGATTATTTACCATAATAGCGGTCATGGCGATCAAACTAAGCCCTTTGTTAGTATCCATATGGAGAATTACATTTTATGTACAGTTAGGAATAGCGTCAATTATTTTAGTAATAATATATCACAGCCGTTAGCATTTTCGTTTAAGCTACTTTTATATTTGTAATAAATTGTAATGAGCTCAATTTTCGAATTACAAACACATTTCACTCGTTGTGTTACAAAACATTTACTGTATGTGATAAACAGGGCCCGGATTCTGATGACCTAAAATTGTTTGAAAAATGACCTATAAAATGACCCTAAATTTGAAAGAAAATGACTTCATAATTACAAAGAATGACCTAAAAAATATTTTATTTATAAAAAATATTATTGTGCACACTAAGATCAAGATTAATTTGTACATAATTCTAAAAACTGTAATTGTAGAAAGGATATTGTAAGTCTAACAGCTTTGTTCTTGATTGTAACATTTGAGAAGATAAATGAGAAAATTGTTTTAAAGTAGATTCTACTACAATGTTGCATTATAGTAACCTAGCCATTTATTTAAAGTAAATGCACAAAAATGACAAAATATGGAAGCAAGTGACATGAAAATGACAAAATAATGACCTAAAAATGAAATAAATGCCCTAAAAATATAAAATTTCATAAAATGACAAAAAATGACCTAATAAAAATGTATTTCCATAATCTAGAGGCCATGATTAGGATTTATCTACAAGTTAGCAATGTCTAGGAAGCATCAATAAAAAGATGACATGTCATCAGATCCGGGCCCTGGTGATGAAAATAATATATAGTTTTCAAGAGCTCTATTTCTGAGCCGATATTACTAATTATGCCGAATTTCTCTGGCGATTCTACCAGATGTGTTATTTCTACTAGCTGATCAGAAATATAAGGTTATAATTTTTATGAGATTGAATTCACATTTATCATTGAGAGACGAGTCAAGTTTGTACTATAAACTCTAACACATATAGTATATTATGTAATGCATTGTACGAAAATTTAATTGAAAAAATGCAGTCTCTTTAAGTCGTGAAAACATTACAAAATGATTGGCCGATCTTGAGCTACGAAGAGAACTAGATATAACACAAACAAAGTGGAACCATGAAACATTGATAATATGATAATAATAATAATAATAATTTTTAATTAGTTTATAATAGGAATTTATGATTAGTTAATTATAGATTAAAATAATTATAACAGTTATGAATAATAATAATAATGATTATTTTATCTAATATTATTATTATTATTTTATCTGGCAGTATTAAGGTCGTACGACTACGATATCTCAAAATTGTTACAATTCAAAATCAATAAATCTTACTCGCACATCACAACCACATTCCGAGTTCTGGCAGTGTTCTTATTCACAAGTAGCAGCCTATTTATTATAAAGATAACCCATTGAATCTGTCCCTTCTATAGAAGCACACTATTTACAAGCACAAACAAGCCGGGAATACAATGGTGGCAGAAAAGAATTTCACTGTTGTAGACAGATTCGGTCTTGAAAATTGTGTGGCCGAAATCTACGTGACAATAGGCCTATACAAAATACAAAACAACAAAAATCTATTAAATGGAACCTTCCCGCCATGTTTGGTATCATGCATATTTATGCGATTTATGTTTTTAAGGGAATACATAACCAGCTCCGGCAAGTCCACTCCCCACCCCTCCTCCTATCATTTCTTCGCGTGGGAGGATAAGCAGCAGAACTAAGCCTAACTTAATGATTGTCTTGTTCCCCTTCCCTCCTTTGCTCCTGAACCTGAAACCGATTTGTGTTGATAGATTAACGTTTGAGTGCCATACTTTTGACATCAAACCTATGCGAGTCACACTCATTGAGGGGCTGATGTGGACATTCGTCTTGGGGCACGCTTTCGGGCCACTGAAATGAAATGTTCCCATACCCTACCCCCATTTCCCCACTCACGTAGGCCTAAGCGTTGTTCGTAGGCTAATGCGTGTGTTCAGACATGCATTCAAACAAATAAGAGAATGGCTCACCCAGGGCTGTGAGGAACACAGATAATAAGATTAAATTCCAACTTTAAATGAAGAGAAACACTCGAAGAAACCAGAAGAATCGAAAAGTTTCAGTGTACTCGACTGTAGGCCTACACTTAAATATTTTCTGACAGTCACCAATAAGAATGGGCATTTTTCCATAAATCCGGGCTTTACTCTTAAGATTGCCCGGCATATCTGAAGAAAAGAACAAAGAATTTCGTTTTTGTGCAGTCTAGCTTTATGGGAATGCTAAAATTCCCAACCAATAGTTTTCATTTACAACAGAAATGAACGGAGAATGTTTTGAACCATTACAAGTTAGGGGGGATGGAGGTATTATGTCTGCATTATCGCTGTATTTACAACACCCATTTTGCCCATTCCATCCCGAAATGGTAAATTAAAACAAAAACAAAATAAAACCGATTTATGGCTACTACAATTATTTGTCTCACAGACATACAGTTATAAATTATCTTGTAAACGGACTCTGTTTCCGAATGGACTTACCCAAAATTCCTACAACAAAACTTGCTTTGATTTTTCTTTAGCTGACTCTACGACTCTATGAGCTTGAGTCATTGTGTATTCAAACAATTAATATGAACTTCTAGATTCATTTAAAAATACGGGTTTAAAAAACAAAAACTGTTATGCAATAAATTTATGCTTCATTTCAATTTTTGTATAGGCTAGTTGCATGGAAAAGTCGACATGGCTAATACAATAACGAGTTTTGAATAGCTTTCTTTGTGTTCTGTTCTAAGTTCTTATTTCTTTCTTTTTCAGGTATGGTACCCTATTGAGCTGCATGTCCTTGGCTTGTCGTTGCAGTAAGTCTGTAGACCTCTACTATTTGAGTACATAAAGATATCAGCAAGGAGGATGGGAGAGGAAATCCAATAAGAAAGGCAATTTAAAAACGATTTTATTTACATTAAGAAGATTTATAACTATATTTTCAGGTGGAACCTAACTTCAAGTTAATCATCTTACGTAAAATTACATCTACGTTTGGTACTGACGTTAATTTTAAGATCCACGGTACCTCTCATTAGATTTTTACATATACCAATAAATTCCTCCTTAAAAATCAAATTTGAAGAAGATAAATGCAAAAATATGAATAACTAGTAAATCCGTGCTAAGTTTTCGCACTTCATTTTTTTAAAAGTCAGGAAAACTGGAATTTAGCTAAGTAGTTATACACACCATTGTCTAGTTGTTTACAGTCACATGAGTCGCATAAGAAATTTGATAGTTGCCGTATTAACATTAATTTCAGCTTCGAGTTGACCACAATTGCTAGCATTGTTATAGTATGCTGTCATTGTTATAGTAGTGTCCATTAAATGAATAACCTACTGGGTTTTGGATCGGGACAGGCATATCGAAATGAAAATTTCTGTTCGACCATAAAGCATAAGATTTTAATTAATTTTATTGGACAGAATTATTATTAAAACTCAATAGAACGCAAATAATTTGATCGATATCTCACTTACGTATTGACAAAGTGTTCACTTTTAAACGTGTAAAATGACAATAAAAATTACATATATATAAGTTATATAACCTATATAACTTACATAACTTATATAACTTATTGTAACGTGGTACCAAATTTTCAATGCCGAAGTTAATACTCGTCCAGTTCCAAAGACTTGAGCTAAGATGTCACTGACGCTTTTCCACCTAAAAAGTCCTTTACTTTCGGAAACACGTGAAAATCAATGGGTGCCAGGTCAGGACTGTAAGGATGATGTTCAAAAATATTCCCACTTATAACGTTGAAGCACAACTTTATTTGCCAACGAAAAATATTTTTCTTAGGCCTATCAACCATTTTTAAAGTAACGGTTTCGTCTTTCGCCGAGCTATTGAAAACAGGGTGTTTCAAAGATAGCAGGATAAGGTAACAAAAATGTCTTAAGATTTTTACAGAAAAATTGGGAAACAATGACGTTGTATAGTGCAGAGCGTACCATGTAGGCCAACATTTTGGGAGACGATCTGCCTCCAAGTAGAGCTAAAAAAACTGACGTTACCCTTACCAGGCTTTGCTCCAAACATTATTTGGTGCACATTTTGTTCTCAAGTAGAGGCAGAAGGAATAGACAGGTTTCTCAAAACAAAACTCTATCCACCCCTCTTTTCTTTTCCCTTGAAAATACTTGTGGCTGCGTCTCAATGAACATTCAATCGCACACAGTTCTTTATAGTAGCGCTATAATAGCCTATAGTATTAATATTATTACTTCAGTAACGTTATTTTCAAATGAAGAGAATATTTCGGAACATTAATTTATTAAGTAAAATAACGATTCGATAATTGAATTAAAATAATTATTAAGTAAACTTATTCACTTACGTTATTTTCTTAAACTTACACGACTTGTCGGACAAGAGCAACATTCATATATATCATAATTCAATTAATTTTTCCATGATACACCTAAGTTAAAAAATAATCCATAATCCATTGGATAATTTACCCATAGGTATTTCGCGAGTTTATAGAAACCGGGCATGAGTCTTATAGTTTTAAGAGAATCAGGAACGGGATAATAATAATTAAGAGAGCATGGCACTTGAGATCTGGGCAGGAGATAATGCGTGATTATGATGTGAAGGTGGTGGAGATGTGCCACAGGTGCTACTTGGACGTTGAGGAAATCACTCATGTAACATAATCAATACACGTGTTGTGCTAAGCTTGCGCGCAGGCCCGCACTACAGTTTCAATTCCAATTAAAACACATCTAAAATACTCAATGAACATTTTAGGCTTCATTTTCCTGTAAACCCAGGAACGCATTGTATAAACGCACCTGCCCACCACTTTTGACAACGTAAAAAAATGTTCATAACGTTTCTATTCTTCTATTCTGTACATTTATTTAAGGGGAAACGGAATAGCCTACCTTCACAATGTTGAGTATAATGTACCATTCCTTAAAAACTACTAATACTAGGCAATTTATATTTTTACAGTTTCTATATAGTTTTATAGTTTCTATATACGTACCTGTTGTCATTACTGAAAAAACGATTTTTCATAAATATACTTATTTACTGAAATATTGAATCATACAGTAAATAAAGCTATTTTTATTTCGGTGTCTTCTTTAATCTAGTAGCGGATATTTTGATTATATTTCCGCTTTATTTTCGGCCACTTTGTGCCTGGTAGTAGCTAAAAAAGGTGTGATAACCAGGGCCCGGAATTTTAGATTTGTTTAAAAAAGTAAAATAGCTTTATTTTAGTTTAATACCATTTTCAGACAAGTTTTCAAGTTTCACTTTAATAAGTACAAGAAACACTTTGAAATAAATGTATTGATAAATTTTATTTTTACTTATAATTTCAATGGCTCTGAATCGCGAAACAGTACGAACACTTTTTCCTTAATTTTCAATAGTTTGTTGATTAACACAATTATTGTTAGAATTACCCCTGTCATTTCCAACTCCACCACATAAACTCAAGAAGAACGTTTTCCAATGAATCAACCAACTTATTTTAAAATTAACTTACTTTGCTTTCGGCATCTTGCTGGAGTAAACACTGTGAATAAAGTTCAAATGTAGCTTCTTAAGAATTCCTTTAATTTTATTCTAAAGAAACTGGTGATTTCGGTAACGATTCCCTTTATTGGGACAATAGAGCTACTAAATAAGAAAATTGCAAAATGCAAAGCAATATATTCTTTAAAAAATGTAGAACTAGTGGTACCATGAGGAAAATGTAAAATAGGCAGTTACTAAAGAACTAATTTTTAGTAGAACAGTAATTATTATATTAATTACATATTATTAGTTTAAGTGTTTTATCGTATATTTTAATGTAAAACAGTTTTGGCCACTTTAATTTTTAACGTCTCATTTAGCCAGTTTTAGGTTTTATAAGATTGGTCTATGTGACTGCCGTGACAACGAAACAGATAATTATGTTAAAATATCGCAGTTGGCCTGCAAGGAACAAAATAGTTTAGAACCTAAGAATCCAAGCCCTGGTGATAACTGTTCAGCAAGAACAGAGATCCATAGTTATCGAAATAAATCACTATGATTGCTGATTTCAGATAAGTTCTTTGTACGCCGTTACTCTAAATCCACAGAGAGACATAGTCCAAACAATTGCATATTCCCGAATTTCATTGTTTTATGTTTTATTTATTTATTTATCTATCTATATATTTATTTAGCCTGCCGGAGTTAAGGCCATAAGGCCTTCTCTACCACTCAGCCAGGGCAAAAACATGAAATACATAATAATAATAATAATAATAAATTTAAACAAGAAATGGTATACCTGAATACAAGAAACGTACATTAAATACAAAGAAAAAATTCGAACATAAGTGCTTGAATAATATATAATACAAATGGCTAAAGTAAAGAAATGGAAAAAAAAGATGAAAGACTGAACAAATACATTCTTAGTTATTACAAAATGTAATGAAAATTATATATAGGCTACAGGGTGCGGCATTTAAAGTTTCCCATTTTCAAAACCGTGTAACACATTTATTTAACAAAGAAATAAGCTATATTGAACATTTTTAAATGGCTTACAGTCTTGGATTTACAATTCTGGTCTTACTTTTTGAATATGATTTCCTTGAGATGCCCTCCATTAACTTGAACACATTGCTGCAATCTCCCTCGTACACTGGCCTTTACGTGGTGTGTGGTGTCTTGCGTAACATTCGCACTTTCCTGCTGAACTGCATTGTTAAGACTGTTAATGCCAGGGAGGGCATGAGCAAAAACGTTAGACTTCAGATAGTCCCACAGAAAAAAAAAAATCTGCTGCAGTAAGATCGGGAGATTTGGAGGAAAAGAATTTGGAAAGAATTCGGCCGGGGAAACCAGCATGAAGGGTGTCCATTGAAAGATGTGCAGTATGTGCTACAACACCGTCCTGTAGAAGCCACAATCTCTCAATATCCAAGTTACGATGTGTCGATTCTGGTAGGAAGAAAGTTTGCAGCGTGTGATTGTAACGTTCAGAGTTGACAGAAAACGAAGCACCATTATCGCTCTCAAAGAAGGGCCAATAATACCCTGTGCTGCAATGGCGCACCACACCACGACCTTAGGACTGTGAAGTGGCAGCTTGTGGATTATGCGTGGATTTTCAGGAAATGGCACATGTTAAGCAAGACACAATACAATGCGTAATGGCCAGTGTACGAGGGAGATTGCAGCAATGTGTTGAAGTTAATGGAGGGCATCTCAAGGACATCATATTCAAAAAGTAAGACCAGAATTGCAAATCCAAGACCGTAAGCCATTTAAAAATGTTCGATGTAGCTTATTTAAGTGTTAAATAAATGTGTTACACTGTTTTGAAAATGGGAAACTTTAAATGCCGCACCCTGTATATATTACTAATTAGCATCAGGTAAGTTAGCCGATATTCTTAGTCTGAAGAAAGTTTAGTTAGGTACCAGTTTTATGGGATGAGATTATACATTAAATGAGTTAAAATTGTTAAAAGAAAAGCAAGCGTACTACTGTCTCATGAGCTGCAGTTTTTATCATTCAGGAAACAAAAGTTTGGAGGAAAAAAAGAACAAGGCTAGGGTGGAGTCTCATAAATTCTACTGTACGCTTGTTAGTTTCCTGGGTACAACACTGGTCTTTTGTTTTTAGATACAGAAGTTTACACTGTCACGTTCAAAGAACGGTATCGTAAATTCGATAGAAAGGATTTTGTTCCTACATGTTCTGTGAGGCTTGCAGTAGTACCATGTGTAACTTCTTCGTGACTCTGCTTTGCATTTCGAGAATAATGTAACCTATGATTCCGTATCTGTGTTCCATGTGAACTTTGAGAGATGCAAGGCTCATGCGACATCAGATTTCAGTGAGTAGGTTTGGGATATATGGTGTTGTGTCCTTGTATTTTAAGTCATGTAAGTCTGGTTGTGTTTGGATACCAGAAATGGTTTTTTTTCCAATAAAATGAAAGTATCGTCAACGTCAACGTCAGTTTCATGGAGTAAACCTCAAATTGTTTTTCAGACTAAATTGTTAGATATTATCGGTCTGATCTACTTTTAATGTCCTTGCTAATGTTGTATCTACTTGTTAAAATAGATCCCAGCGATATAAATTAGCTGACTTTGTCAGAAATCTTATTAAATCGCCCCCTTAATTATTAGTAGACCTAGAATTTTAGGCTCTAAAAATTAGTTTTAGGCACATAAAATAGACTTTTAAAACAAGTAATAGGCTTTTTAAAGAGAAAATAGGCACTTAAAAATGCTTTAAAATGTGTGAATAGATAGGAAATAGACTTTAAAATATTACAATATACGCTTAAACTGTAACATGGTCTTTTTTTTACTGCAAGAAATGTGGAACAACTATTCTTAACAGAATTCATTGCAGAATTAGGCATCACGAACTATATTCACTTAAACAGATGTTCTTTCACTGATGACTTGACACAGTAGTCCTTCCCCCTTAATCCTCCCCCTCATCCCTCAGTCAGCTTTCCTTTAGCGACAATTGCTTGGAATAATCAAGCTTCTGTGAAAAACCCACCTCTGCTCTGATGTCCATTATAAGATTGTAAAAATTACAGAAGTTGAATTCTATTTTAAATATACAAAATAGGCATTTTAGGCACTAAAATAGTAAAATAGGCTCCAATGCTCCAAACAGGCATTTTAGGGCACTATAAAACTCTATAAATGTAGGTGATTTATCATGAAACTTCCACATATTTAAAAATTTTCATGTTATTTCATAAGGAACAAAATAGGCATTTGCCTCAAAATTAATAGAAGCTAATTATTAGAAGCTTAGCCATGAAAAGTTATAAAAAGGTGAGCTGCTGAAAAACGAATAGTACCACAGAGGTAGAAACATTTGGTATCGTCGTTAACCCGCGATCGCTCGTGCCATTAGATCGGAACTAACAAGTGTGTATATATTCTAATAACTCTCATATATCTTGAAAGAGAAAGTTGTTTTGTAGCAATGCCTTCTACAACATCTGTGATTCAGTATTTTTACAAAGCAACTGTAGCATGATGTCACACACGTATCAAAAGCGGTATTATTAACAAAGCGGCGCATTCATCCTGTGCATTAGAGGTGTGTTTACGCTAAAGCTCTTGGATAATATTATTTTGGTTCTGTGATTTGATCTGCTTCAAAATATTTATAGAATTTGATTAAATATCTAAAAAGTTTTGTATTATTTTCATGTTATTAAAAGAAAGTTATTTGATCGCAGGACCCCGAGGTCACGATTGTAAGGTGATGTCACTGGGGGGAAATTGTTAAATCAATTACACCGAAGATTAGTTTTCATGAATGAAAGTAACCAAATACTGTACATAATCCAGCTTGTTAAGAATAGTAGACTATCTAACTGAATGTTAACACACGAGTTTCAGTTCCTGCTCAATAAAAACATTTTTTTATTAGTCGTATATACCTGTAACTGTATCGTATCATCTGTGTTGCATTAGAGATATTTATGTGAGTGCAATTTATTGACAGCCCTCTCGTGTTTTTGATTGTGTTTTTTACAAGGCTAGAGTAGGAGTGAATGTTTGCCCATTTGATATGTTTGCCTCCAGGTACCAGCCAACATAAATCTGCAAGCTTCACATAAATTTGACAGTTTCAACCACAATCCATACATATCACGTATGGAATCTTTCCTAGGCTATTGTGTGAAGCAAATAATAAATTGCAATTCAAATAATACTGTATGCAATTGTTGTTGCTGTTATTATTATTGTTGTTCATTAGCATCGTCATTATCGTTATTATAATAATTGAACTGCTAACTGCAGAAAGTCAACTAGTCCTCAAAACTCACAAATTCATTTTTCAGCTTAAATCAGTTCTAAATGGGTAGACACACCATTTAATGCTGAAAGGGAGCGTCTGTCATCATATTTATAGGTATGACAACAGTTTGAATTTTGATTTGAAAAACCTGAGTTTGAAAATAACATGTCAAAACAGTTTTTTTGTCATTCCTTTAAAATCAGGATTTGTAGACTTGTTGTCTTTCTGCAGGTAGCAGTTCAATTATTATTCTGATTAATATTGGATAGGTCGGTTCCATACAACTACGAAATTATATAATGAAAATATGGGAATACCCGTTTTGAGGTTGGTGAAATGAGCCACAGTAGATAACATTTTTACATGCGAAACAAAATTTATAAGTTGAAAGTGAATACTGTAAAGAGATAAATTCCGTACATGAGTTTTGATGCTTATACACGTAGATAAAATCATGGTAGGCCTAATATGACAATATGATAGGGTGTACTGAAACTTAGGCCTGTGACTGTCACCTGTGTACCGAAATCTTTTCCCTCAGGATTCCTTTTACAATCCTGTAAATCTGCAGATTTTTTTTTTTTTGGTCCACCCTTACCCCCGGAGTGCCACGCAATTAAGCCTAAACCTCCGGTCAAACAAAATTTTAGTAACCATATGTGAAGTGTGAACCCCTGTTGTTTTGCCCTTATGGAGGCTACATCCGTAGGGGATGTTGATGGTGTGACGTGTTTGGGCTGTGTACTTGTGTCTTTGTGTTTTACGCGGGACTGACCTAAGTGCGGATAGGTCTTATGTGCTATATTTTCGGAGTGTTTTTTTTAGTGACTTGTAGTTATGTATTCTAGAGATTTGTACTGCGTGTATCTGTTTGAGGGGATTATTGACCAGTCCGGCATTCGCCGTCCAGACACTGGCCTGTCTTATGAAAACATAAAATGCCATCGACCTGGGCTGGGATCGAACCCGTGATCTAATGTACAGAAATCTGCTCCATACAGACTGCGCCACCCAGTCCGACAAAGAAAAATATGGAGAGTGTGATACTCTATAAATTATTCAACGTTTCACAAATATGTGGTTTAATGAGTTCATGCTTGTTTGACTCCGATCTCATAATGGATGTAAAACCGGATTCACTCTATCTTCGTTACGTTTAATTGTTGCATTTGAGAATGCAGTCTAGTCTCTAGCAGGCAGAAAAAAGGGCTGCAGGTAAATTGCACTCATAATCCATACGTGTCCGAAACTAATTTAAGTAGCAATCTGCAAGAGAAAATAATTTATTGAACAGCATTTTAAGCTCCTTGCATTACATAAGTTGCATTGAACACAGATTACCCAATCAATATCTATCATGAGCAATGAAAGAAAATATAATATAGGCAGTTAATGATAATTGTTACATACATCTAGCTATTTAACAATATGTATATACCGATTTGTAATTATCCGTAAAAATAATAATTGTGAATGTAAGAAATTAATTACATAATTTAAATAATGAAGTACCAGAATTATGTATAACATACGTATAGGCTGTTTACGGTATATGAATATAAATATTTATTTGTATATGCTGGTGCCGTTTGCTCAATGAGGCAGTGATGACTTTTTAATTAGATTTTGTTCGAGAATGCTAAACAGTTGAAATCATTAATTCCATTATCAATATAAAATATGTTTCCATTGCTTTCCCACATAGCACATTAAACCTCATTAATAGTTATTTATGATAGAAGTAGTAAGAAAGACTTCGTTTTGCAAGCAGGTGTGTTTGCGAAACGAGCCCTTAAGT
This sequence comes from Ectobius pallidus, assembly GCA_964059195.1. Classification (NCBI taxonomy): domain Eukaryota; kingdom Metazoa; phylum Arthropoda; class Insecta; order Blattodea; family Ectobiidae; genus Ectobius; species Ectobius pallidus. Next base: position 107,814,595 of record CAXKWD010000003.1, on the reverse strand, counting down.
GCCATATTAGCCATATGAAAGCGTCGAGCCATATATGACATATAGGCCTATGTGCTGATAGAAGTTATTGATTTTCTGAATACACAGCTGCCAACATATGGAATGGAGTATACAACCACTAAGTATGACGACTGTTGTGACCACCGGGAGAGATTAACCTTTCGAAGAGGATTAAGGAATTTTAACGTTTCCATTTTTTTTTTTAGACGCAGTCTTTTTTAATGCTCGCTAGAAATATTTTACATGTGATTGAAATAAAGTTGGTTAGAATTTATTTTTTTAGCACTAGTGCTAGAATATGCTTCTTTTACTTAGTTTGTCTTGGGTTAAAATTATATTTTTAATTCACGCTGTCTAAAAAATTTACAGTAGGCATAGTTAAGAAAAATATATCTGTATATAATTTTTATATCTTTAAAAGTCCACTCGATCCTTAACTGGCATGTTTTAAATTGGTCTTAAATATCAAATATTTAATTTAATTTAAAACAGGGCGTGAAATTTCTAGTCACCAAATCGCCATTGGTGATCAGAATTTTGAGGCTGGTGACAGATATTTGGTTTTAAAAATATTGCTGTTTTATTTACTTTTATTTTTTAGTTTCCGCGACAAAAAATTAAATTTAATAGTACATATTGCAAGAAGCAATCAATTTCTGACATGATCATCTTGTCTGAATATTCATCTTTACTTGGAGTCGTGTTTGCCTGTAGTTTGTTACATCGTTAGAGCTTACAATAGTGAAATACTTCAAAAATATATAGTTGGTTTTAACATTTTTTTACATAGCCTATTAACCGGTGCCATACAAAAAATGCAAACTAGCGTTTCGTCATTCTTTAAATAGAGGGATTAGTTCAGTCAGAGTTTACTTATTTAATTTTCCATATTCAAAGGTCCACTTGAATTTCTAATTGATATACGTTTTAGTGCAACCCTGTTTACCTGCTGTTCCATTAGGCCTGTGAAATTCCGCGTAACCCTGTTTCAGAGGCAGGTATTATTTTACGATTGGATGAATGTTTGACTGACAGGGCTTAACATCCGTGTTATCAAGGTGGAATTCCATTGTGGTCATGTATTATTATATGTTCGATGTGATCAATACTGTGCACGAGTCCTCTGCCTTAGCCAGACAAAATATGAATTGAAAGACGGAAGATGGGAACCAGAATTAACTTTAATATAATCAACATGCAGATAAAAAAATGAAAACTAGTGAAGCGCTCAAAAATAAATAAGAAAAAATGACATTAAATCCAGCATTATATTCAAATATGCAGGTAAAACCTGAAAATTTCGGCCTTGATATATCAAAGGTACTAATTGGAATGATAATTCTTTCACACTGGCCGTGTGTAGGCTAAGATGGAAAGGTGAAGTCAGAATGAGTTCCGTGAGTTTTTTTTTTTTTCATTCTGACTTCGCCTTTCCAAAGGTACTAATTACCACTGGTAAGAAATTGAGATATTTGAGAAAACCGTAAAATTAGTCCTTGATTATATGTTATTCTTATTTAATATTCCAGAATTATTCAGTACGCTATTAGTGTGAAAACGAATGGCGAAAATGAATGTAATCAAAAAATTTCAATATTAATGGTAACATTACAAACAAAATATGCGTAAAGGAGCTAAAGCCACGTGTTTACTTTATCATAAAACAGCCATTTAAACATGTTTTAAACCTATTGTGAGAAAAAAATTCATCTGGTGTAATAACAAAAAAAGTGCCGATACATATTCAAATATCTTAACATCAGTGAAATCTTTGGGCAAAGTCTACGGTAAAACTACGTGAGTTTTTCTTAAGCCTAGTAGTAGGCCTAGTTTTTTTTCTCTACTGTGATCTTGCTGCCATCAAAACCTCTCTTGATCTGTATCTTCCTAGTGTCTTCAACAGTCTATCTACTTTCTATTCAGTTAAGTCGAGGCCATTCTTCCTCTGCACTGAATATCTTCTTGATTCTTTTTACTCTATGACTCTGAGCCTTTACCCGGATTGGCACAAGATTAGTGATATCATTGTTCATTTTTATCAGTTGGAACTGCTTAGAAATGTTACGACTCTTCACTCGTTTATTATGTCTCCTGCAACTTCATGTTTTTTGAAACGAAGTCCCATTTTGAAAAAAAAAAATACTTAAGGCCTCGTTTAATGAACGCATGAAACTGACTCTTGATATTGGCCTGCCCACAACAGTTAATGCACAAGGGTAATTGCCAATCTGATGAGCTGGCACTATTAGACCATTTAGTATTTTGCAGTTTGAGGCTGACTATTTTGATAACTCCACCCGTATAGGCTATGCCTTAACTATTGCGGCTGGTATAAATCCAGTAATTCACGAGAAGAATATTACTAAACCAAATATTTTTTCAAACTGTTTATATTCGCATTTACATATAGACCTAGTAATAGTACTCTGACTATACCTTCAGTTTGCCATCAGCGATCAACTGACCTAAAATACATGCATTGTGCTAGGATACCAGCGAGATATTCCTAAGGTCAGCTGTTCCCGTTTCTTACTTTGCACATGTAGCTTCATTTTATCATTTATGAGGTCATGGTGACTATATAATCCCGAATTTAATATTAAGCTGAATTGACTTATGCGCGTTTTTGTAATATTGGAGATTCGCAGTGTATTCAGATTGAGTGCTCTTTTTTGTACAGTTGGTCGTCTCATTCTTTTTCCGAAATCTATTCAGCAGTTTTTCGTAATCATTTTATAATATAATTTGGCATTTGCCATTGACATGGCATGAATTAGGTCGATTACTTTCTCCAAATCTTACTACCACTTTTTTCTTGCTTCCTATACAGTTCCTGGTGATTGAGGCTCCGGTTCTTGAATGTGATGTGTAGGGTTCTGATATTTATGGCCTAGAAAATTGGAAAATATGACTGCAAATATGCCCCTAAAATGAGTAAATATGACCCAAAACACCTAAATATCACCTAATAAAATAACGTATTTTCAAAAAATAAATATTCCAATTAAAAAAAATTTAAAGACACTAAATTTTTACATCACATGAATTCAGGCAGATAACTTATTAACAAATTTTGTGATTTACAGTTTTATTTGTAATGAACAAAGACTTTTCTCCTGTTTGCCCCCTTTATCAGCTCCAAATACTCATAATATTTTGTAGTGCATTTCCCTATAAAATATGAACAATTGCATTAATTTTAAAATTTAAATTTCTTATTCATTTGGCATTAAATTAAATAAATTTCAAACTTAACTCGACCTTGTAGTACATACACCGCATATTGGTGCCCCTTTACCGAATTTATAATTGAAACAAGACGTCAAATTACAAATATGACTAAAATATGACCAAGATCACAAAATTGACCAAAATATGACTTTATATGCAAAATAAAAACTGTCCGATTAGGATAACAAAGTGCAATTCGTGTTTAATTTGTGTTCGCGGCGAGAACGGAGGTCAGAATAAAAATATGACATGTCATAAACATCCGAACCCTAAAGTCTGACCATTCTAAGAAGGAAACCTGAAGTATACAAAAACCGATACAATGTCTCACTCTAGCACATTACTCGTATGATCTAAGAGAGAGACAGGCATACTAGTCTTTGTTTACTTCAGGTTTCTTTCTTAGCTAGTCCCGGGTATAGTGAGGAGGTTATCAGTCGTATACAGTGGCCAACTTTAGCTCAAGAGTTACTCTTGGTACCTAATCATTTCTGTTGGAAACTGAGTCAACCTCAGATCCAGAAGGATTAGGCAAACTGAAAATTCGGAATGGCTCATCGAAAAAAATGCTGTTTGTAACGGCGTTTTCCGTAACTATTATTTATATGAAGAATATTTTCTTGTGAAACTATCTGAATTAGTTACGTTAAATACAAGCAATTTTTATTTATATATGGGACAGCTTAGTAATTTTAGGGTCTCCATTAGCATTTGTTTCATTGAACGACTCTTCAGTATATTCCTGAACGATCTGCTTAATTTAAAATTGTGTGGTAAAATGCTTTTGTATGTCAATTACAAATATATTCTATGCAGGACGAACATAAAAATACCTAGCCTATGAAATGAAACATGACGTGAATGACCTAATTAATTGGTTTAACTACAAAAAATTAACAATAAACGAAGATAAAACTTAATTCACATTATTTTACATATCAATATAAACTTAACATAAATAAGTCAATAGAGAGATTTGAATTTATTTCTTTTTTGAGATTAAATATTGATAGTATCATTACTTGGAAATCTCACATTAACAAAATTAAGAAGAAAATGTTCCCAGTAGTCGGTATAATTAACAGACTACGTCTTTCAAGAATGAATAGTCAACTTCTTAAAATCATATTTTTCTTTAATCCGCAGTCACCTTGTATATGGACACTAGCAGATGCCCACGGCTTCGCGCGCGATAATTTACTCAACTGTTAGATTTTTGTTTAAACCATTTATTTTACAGAAAAATAAAACATTTATCAACACTGACATCGTTTTTACATAAATTGCAGGAATTACATAGTGTTACGTTTCAAAACTATATATAACGCTTTATGTGTAAACTTTGTCATGCTCTTTATTCAATTAAAACTTTTCATGGTAATTTGGCCCTTTTATACGTAGTGCTGTTGAAAATTGAACATCTGTCCTCCCATTCCTCATTGGTGACATAGAACCTCTTGGCTAACGTCCTCTAGGTTTAATTAAAACAATCCATTGTTATTTTCACTCGTTTCACAAAATGTTAGTGCTCTGATTTCAAATGTGCGCATAAATTCGCAACTTTCATAAGCAGTAAGCCAATGTGAAAGTTCATATATGTGTTGCCCTATCACAAGAAGCTTATCGGCTGGCTATTAGTCCAATCAAATTGTCAAGAATGGATGCAAAATTTGGGGTAAAGCTAATTTTTTTATATCATGTCTGGGATGGTTTTGAGAGTAATTTCTGATATTTTGCCAACACAATTTTTTTGCCGCCGGAGCCGCCATCTTGAAAAAACTTCAAAATTTTCGTTTTTATTTCTATTTTTGCCCATTATCTGCCAAAATACGCACTTGACAAATATGTCTTAATATCCCTTCTAAAAGTAGACTAAATTTACTACAGTTTGAGATCAAATTGAGTTTTCTACCATGAATAGTTTCGGAAATACAGCTCTCTGAATTTCAGCAACATTTTGCAAAAAATGAAAAAATCTGAACTTTCAACTATTTTTTGCTCGCTATCTTCTAAATGACCAAACCTATAGTAAAACTCCATATGGGAACTTAAACTAGAGGTAATTTGCAACTTGTCGAGTACTTTAAACTTATGCTACCTCTTACAGGTCACAAGATACAGAGGTGTAAATATATATATACAGCAACGATTGAATAATTACATGTGCATACAAGTTAGGAGCAATAACTGCACAGAACATTCGTTTATATACAAAAAGATTTATTTAGCTGGAGTTCTGGTGAAACACTGCATTGAATGACTTGTTTGTTCATAGTCTTCGGCACTTAAAGGGACCAGGGCAGTTGACGTCTGCTATTTCGTCCGTGATGTTCACAATCTGGCCAGTGTTGATAAAGTTCTCTTCAGCGTCTTCATCCAAAAACAAATTAAGTGGCTCATCAGGAGTGTCGTCATCCTCACTGTCGAAGGAAGGACTGTTAGTAGGCAATGTTTTCACACGACTGCCCATTGCAATGTTTGCATATGGTTGTGCACTTAAAATGCAGCTTTACGACACCCACAAGCGTTTAAATACCCTTCTTGCAGGTATAGGAAATACTTTTCAGAATTGATTCTGGAGCTGACTCCTTCTTGGCATTAAGAGGAAACAAAGTGTTACCCAGCCCCACTTCAAAGGGTCTTTGTATTCACCGAGCCATGCCTCAACTTGGTGGTATGTTCGAATGGCATGAAGTTGAGCCGCATCACTCTTTGGGGCAGCCTCGCTAAGTTAAATTTCATTCTTCCTGCAGCTTTTACAAAATATTGCGTGCCGAAGTTCGTCAAGTGTTTGTGTAGCAGGGTCTCCTCTATATAAGTGAACCAAAAAAATTTGGCCCACTTCAGCCACTTCTCCTGATGTAGTGGTTCAGAAATACATTAGCCTCCTCTTCTAGTTCAGGATACTTCAAAATCAGCGAACAGAAGTGGTTTTTCCCGTGGCCAAAAACTGCTGATGATGTGTCACAACCACTGAAAGCATGGATGAGCAGCAGCATGTTGGAAAAGCTGTGGCGAAATGACTGGGTTGAATAGAAGATGTCTGCAGCTTTGCCACTTTTGGAGATATGTATTCTTTATATGAGGGGATGGTAATGCAGTGAGGGGAATAAGGAGGTCTATGTCCTCCCCAACTACAAAGACAGTGTCGTATTGAGATACCATTGAGAAGTCAGTGCTAACAATCAAGACATCTGCATCTTCAACAGCCTTTTTCACTTGTAATCCAGCTTTTGGCAATTCATTTTGGAAATTCTATGAAGCGCCTCTTGTTGTTTTCATTGGCGAGAAAAATTTCTTCTGAACTTTTCAAAACAGCTGTTCTATCAAAGATGACATCAGGAGATGAACGCGCAGCCCATCGGAGTCTCTCACAATTCTTAGTGCTTGTTTGATTAGCGTGCGATGTGCGGAGCAGTGACAAAGAGCCTCTTAGTGCCACTCCTCCGATAATATGTTTCCATTTTCGGAGAACTGTATCTGCTATAGGAAATATTTTTTTCAGAATACACTGCAAAGTGTTGTTCTAAAATAAAACGCAGTTCTTTCCAAAGTAAAATGCTGTACCTACACCAACTTTTCTTATTATTTTCTGTTTACATTGGTTTTCTTAGTCTTTTATCATTTTTATTTTTAATTTTTTTTATTTATTTATTGGCCAATGTGAAGCTACCCAGGGTCTCTGAGCCATAGGTTATTCCCCTAGACAAGCCTCGAAGTTGTTCTTCCTTGTCCAGAAGGTTAAGCCCGGGGCCCACGGTTCGTCTTCAGTCATCGCAGCCGCTCTGAGCCGCCTCATGTCTGGCACATGTAACTTATATAAAACATGGTACATGGAATCATCTTCACAGTTCTCGCAGCAACATAATGAATCTTCTGCTAAATTAAATCTGGCTAGATATGCTAAGAATGATCCATATTCCGTTAGAAACTGTGATGTGGCGAAGTCCGGAGTTATCCAGGGTTGTTTCAGTTGTTTGATGACACTCGGGAACAAGTCCTTAATAAATTCTTGGAAATACTGTTTTGGTTGTTAATTACCATGTAATATTTAACTATAGGACAACACAGGTTTTACTGTGAGAAACGCCATTTAGAATATCCTAGGCAAAACTAGACTTTTTGTACCTTCGATAAGTTTTCTGAAATGTGAGGAGTTGTAGATACCTCTGTATCTGGTGACCTATAATAGGTATCAAAACGTTAAAATACTCAGCTTGTTGCAAATTTACTCTAGTTTAAAAGTTATCCTTCGAAATTTTACTGAAGTCTTGGTCATTTAGAAGATAGCGAGCAAAAACTAGTTGAAAGTTCAGATTTTTTAATTTTTTGCAAAATGTTGCTGAAATTCGGAAAGCTGTATTTCCGAAACTATTAATGGTAGAAAACTTAATTTGATCTCAAACTGTAGAAAATTTAGTCTACTTTTAGGATGGATTTTAAGACATATTTGTCAGGTGCGTATTTTGGCAGATAATGGGCAGAAACAGAAATAAAATCGAAAATTTTGAAGTTTTTTCAAGATGGCGGCTCCGGCGGCAAAAACTTTTGTTGGCCAAATGTCAGAAATTACTCTCAAAACCATCCCAGACATCATATAAAAAAATTATCTCTACTCTAAATTTTGCATCCATGTGGCTTTTATTGTGACAATTTGACTGGACTATATAGTAACCAATAAAAAAAACTAATCAGAATTATTTCGGATATTAATTTTTGCATTGGAAACATCAATAAAGCAGTCATAATAAAGTCAGGTAAACTGATAGATCAAAGTGCCAGATGGAGTAATAGGCCAAGCGGTATTTCAGGAACTATTGAGTTTTAGACAAAGGTTTAAGAAAGTTGAGAAAGTTGATCAGCATATCGGAAGGAATACATGGAAGAAGTAGAATATTAATAGAACGAATTTACAACACATTTCTCTCGTCTACAATATTCCATGACACTTGCAAAATACATCTGATGATGTATAAATATGCAGTCAAAACCTTGCATTTTAGGGCGAAATAAAAATTAGAACTTTTTTTATTTTTTCAATCGGTTATAGGTTAAAGGCTAAAGGCTATAAGGTTGCCAAATTAAAGTTTCTAGTTCATGGGGATGTGGGTAAACATCAATGTTAATGAATGGAGATCTAGATGTGAGGGTGGTAGATGTAGATGTGAATGACATCAGGGTTATCCAGCTAGTTTTTCCATACCTATAAGGCAGTTAGAAACACGGGGATGTGCCAATATTCTTGCCAAGTTTTGCGGTTCTAGCTATCCTATAAGCGTGTCCAAAATTAGCATACGTATAACCTATGGAGACATGATAAAAAGTAATAGGACTAGACTTTAAGATCTTCCAAAATACGTTGCTGCTGGTGCAAACTGTTTTTTATACGACTTACCGTTTCGGTACTACAAGCTCCAAAGAAGTCTACACAGACCTTAAAGATGCGCCCGTCATTTTGAATGTTTTCGAGAGTAAAAATAAATAAAAATAGGATTGTTTTGGAATATTTCCGTAGTTTAAAGGCTATAAGCTCTCTCAAGTTTCTAGCTCATTTGGAAGCGGGCAAACAATTATGTCATTGAGTGAGTTAGCCACTCGCCTTTGAAGAATAGTGATCATTTCCTATTTTTAAACCGTAAATTAGTCGTTACTCCGGTAACGGTCAATCTATGGACCTGTGAACCTATGGACATTATAAGTGCGCATACTAAAAGATTTAAATATGAAAATCTAACGAAGCGTATACGAGTTACCTCGCGTACAGAGGAACGCAGATAGACCAACGAAAATACATTGTCCCATCTACCATATGCTTTTAGAAAGTACCATTCTGGCACTTAATAAGCTGATCTATCTGTCCATTGTTTCCACTGTGTTCTAGCCTACACGTTGGTCTGACAACGTCGTTGCGTTGGTAGAATGGAGTGGATTCATCACTACGAACTGCACGATTAATATTGATACTTTTCTTGGCTGAAACCGCTATTTCACTTATTTTTTCTCAGGAGCCTGAGTACTCTGTGTTCTAGGTCACCAGGGTTTAAACTAGTTCCTTTTGATCCGTAGGCAGCAACGCTGACCAATGGATAACGGAGATGGCTGATGCGGTGATTAATCAATCAATCAATCAATCAATCAATCAATCAATCTTTCTTTATTGTCAAACGGATCTTAAGATACCATGACATTGTCAATATACACAAGTATGTTCATTTACAAATTTAATATACAATATTTGCGGAATTATTATAAAAATTCAGCAAGATTATAAAATGGATTCATTATTAAAAATTTGTATAAAACACTCTTAAACCTAGAATTATTAACAATATGAGCCTCCACAGGTAATGAATTGTACATATCAATAGCTGATTAGACCATGGGCTACCAATATGAAACCCTCCCCCCCGTGGGAATTTCCGACACATATATTTTTTTGTTGGTATTGTCATCTAGTTTAAGATTTTAGTTGTTTGCCCCTTATCAGTTACAACATTTAGCCGGAAACCCCGGAAAACCCCGGAAATTCGCAGAAAATGAATTTGTTTTAATTTTTCATTGTTCTTTGCTCCTAATATTCCCAGGGAATTTCTGACTTACACATTTTTGTTGGTATTGGCATCTATTTTAATGTTCCAGTTGTTTTCCCCTTACAAATTACAACATATTCCCAGAAAACCCGGAAAACCACGTATATACGGAGAAAATTACTATGTTTTATTTTTTAAATCTTTGTTCTTTGCACCTAATATTCAAAGGGAATTTCTGACTTACATGTTTTTTTGTTGGCATTACCATCTAGATTAAGGTTTCAGTTGTTTTCCCCTTATCAATTACAGTATATCCCCGGAAAACACCGAAAACCACGGAAATCCGGAGAAAGGGACTTCGTTTTATTTTTTAAAAATCTTAGTTCTTTGCTCCTAGTATTCAAAGGGAATTGGTGAACCATATGTTTTTGTGTTGGTATTCCCATATAGATTAAGGTTCCAGTTGTTTGCCCCTTACCATTTACAGCATATCCCCGGAAACCCCGGAAAACCACGTATATACGGAGAAAATTACTATGTATTATTTTTTAAATCTTTGTTCTTTGCTCCTAATATTCAAAGGGAATTTCTGATTCGTATGTTTTTTTGTTGGTATTTCCATCTAGATTAAGGTTGCAGTTGTTTGCCCCTTATGAATTATAGCATATCTCCAGAAAACTCCGAAAACCACGGAAATCCGGAGGAATTGACTTTTTAAAAAATTCTTTAAAATCTTTGTTCTTTGCTCCTAATATTTCCAGGGAATTTCTGACTCATATGTTTTTTTGTTGGTATTGCCATCTAGTTTAAGGTTTAAGTTGTTTTCCCCTTATCAATTACAGCATATCCACGTAAACCCTGAAAACCACGAAAATCCGCTGAATTTCTAGAACTCGGAACTTGTGATCTACGGTCACTGAAACCGTTATTGCGAAGTAATTCTTCTGCTTCAAGTGTGTCCCTTGCAGGTTCAATAGGGTGAGTATATGGACTACGAGATATCTGCCATAATTGTGATGGTCACAAAGGATCAAAGGATCAAAGAACAAAGGTTTTAAAAAAATTTTAAACGAACTCATTTTCTTCGGATTTTTTAGGTTTCCGGAGTTTTCCGGGGATATGCTGTAATTGATAAGGGGAAAACAACTGAAACTTTAATCTACATGGCAATACCAACACAAAACCATATGAGTCACCAATTCCCTTTGAATACTAGGAGCAAAGAACTAAGATTTAAGAAATTAAAACAAAGTCATTTTCTCCGGGCTTCCGTGGTTTTCGGAGTTTTCTGGGGATTTGCTGTAATTGATAAGGGGCAAACAACTGAAACCTTAATCTACATGGCAATACCAACACAAAACCATATGAGTCACCAATTCCCTTTGAATACTAGGAGCAAAGAACTAACATTTAAAAAATTAAAACGAAGTCATTTTCTCCGAGCTTCCGTGGTTTTCGGAGTCTTCTGGGGATTTGCTGTAATTGATAAGGGGCAAACAACTGAAACCTTAATCTGGATGGCAATACCAACACAAAACCATATTAGTCACTAATTCCCTTTGAATACTAGGAGCAAAGAACTAAGATTTAAAAATTAAAACAAAGTCATTTTCTCCGGGCTTCCGTGGTTTTCAGAGTTTTCTGGGGATTTGCTGTAATTGATAAGGAGCAAACAACTCAAACCTTAATCTACATGGCAATACCAACACAAAACTATATGAGTCACCAATTCCCTTTGAATACTAGAAGTAAAATACTAAGATTTAAAAAATTAAAACAAAGTCATTTTCTCCGGGCTTCCATAGTTTTCGGAGTTTTCTGGGGATTTGCTGTAATTGATAAGGGGAAAACAACTGAAACCATAATCTGGATGGCAATACCAACAAAAGAACATATGATTCAGAAATTCCCTTTGAATATTAGAAGCAAAGAACAAAGATTTAAAAAATAAAACATTGTCATTTTCTCCGTATAAAAGTGGTTTTTCGGGTTTTCCGGGGATATGTTGTAATTTGTAAGGGGCAAACAACTGAAAACTTAAACTAGATGACAATACCAACAAAAAATATGTGAGTCAGAAATTCCCTGGGCATATTAGGAAAAAGAACAAAGAAAAATTAAATGAAACTAATTTTCTCCAGATTTCCGTAGTTTTCCGGGGTTTCCGGGTAAATGCTGTAATTGATAAGGGACAAACAACTGAATACTTGAACTAGATGGTAATACCAACAAAAAATATGTGAGCCAGAAATTCCCTGGGCATATTAGGAGCAAAGAACAAAGAAAAATTAAAACAAACTCACTTTCTCCGGATTTCCGGGGTTTCCGGGTAAATGCTGTAATTGATAAGGGGCAAACAACTGAAAACTGAAACTAGATGGGAATACCAACAAAAAAATATATGTGTCGGAAATTCCCACGGGGGGGGATGGGGGGTATACGGTAGCCTACGCTCTATGATGTGTGAAACCATTTTTTCGTAATTGACAAACGTGGTATGTGTGCTACTAAGTAATGATTAAATCTTGTGGGATATTGATGAATTTCAGACTTAGTGGGCTATTGAGACAAATTTTCTTTGACCTTTAGAAAACAGGGAAAGATATACATATTAACAACAGTTTGTATATCTTCTTTTACAAATACGGGTTTACAGTGAGCATCAAAAGGCGCCCCACTAATTATGCGTACAGCTTTTTTCTGCAGGATAAGAACTTTATTAATACTGGAGCTGTTACCCCTTAAATGGATCCCATAGGCAATTACACTATTAAAAAATGCATAATAAGAACTTCTTAAGAATTCCCGGGGATTAGAATGAGAATACTGACATATTATATTCCTTACTAAGGGGAATTTTTCTGACCTCATTACAGAAACTGGCACTACACGAGAAAATGTATTTTTGAGATAGTGGTTTACATGTTTAGCCAGTTGCAAAAGTAAATATTCGAATAAATCTACCAGTAGAGAAAGCCTTCGGCAATGAAAGAGGGAAAAAGTTACGATGAAGCTATAGAAGTACTCAGAAATTACCTTACCTTACCTTAGCTTATATTTTCAATCATAATATTTTAAGAATACCCTTTAACTCCCCATCACGATTCAGGTTTGATTATTATGTACGCCAGTTCTGTGGCTCGGACGAATTGACAGCCGCTTGATTGTTACCATCTATTCGGGACGTCAGTTGCCGTCGTATATCATATGACCCGACATGATTAATAGCATCTGTCAACACTGCGGCAATACAAGCTACAGGTTTGGTTTTCTGTCATTATGATACTTCATTGTAAACCATCTTGGTTTATTTATTTTTTATTTTTACTTTTTACCTTCAGTAAAGATTGAAGTGAAGTAGGAGAATGTAATATATATTTGACAGCTTATTCGTCAAGTAGCAGACAACAGAAAGCAGAAAAGTGTTTTTAAAAACCTGTTAAAAAATGAGAAATTTTCGTTTAATGTTACACGTAACTTTAGCCTTTATCATTTTGTTCCGTAGCTTTATTTTTGAGATGTGGTAGTAAAATGTTAAAGTTCCCGTAAGTATATATCCTTACAATTAGGTATATAATATTTTATTTATCTTTCTTGAATGCAGGCAAAAACTGGTAACCTTTTACATACTCCCAGTGTTTCTTATTATTTTAGTGTGTCAAAGACGAATGAAATGCGTGTAATTTTTCCAAATTTGGGGGAACAAAGGTAGTAGTACTTACATAAGCTATCAGTAGGTCCGCTGAACTCTCAAATTAATGGACTGATAGTGAATCCTTTAAAAATTAACATAGCATTTCTTTTTCAAACTGTTTACAGTTTACAGAAATGTTCAATTGAATCGACAAATGTGAAAATCGAAAACTTAGTAGCTGAATGACAGGATGCGTGTACTGTATAGTGTACCAAAGAAGAACCTGGTTGAGTCTTCAAGCAGGAACTTCTGTAGGCATGTCTTTGCTCACAAGGTTTTTATCATTTACAAGAGAACTGCGAAACTATACATTGCTTCTTTAAGTTAATTTATTCTACCACCTTCCGTGTTAATTTTGTCCTTATGATTCACAAATAATAATAATAATAATAATAATAATAATAATAATAATAAAAATAATAATAATAATAATAATAATAATAATAAGCATATCTCTCGGTATTAGTATGCGTTGTGTGTCCAACTATACAATTCGCAAAGTACATTTTCCAACCTTAGCATTGCGTTTTCCAGCCCAGATGACTCCTGTAATTTACGACTAGGAAACCCGCATAGCATATTTGTGTAAGTGTAAAACAATAGGTGTCAATCCATATCAAATCAACCAATTTAATTTGAAAAGGTCGCTGACAAAATGTATTTATTTATTTTTTGTCTATGTTTGTACTATATTCAGAGAGTTGAAAACAGGTATTCATTAATTTTTTTAGATGCTAATTTTTTCGGCATTTTGTATTGCTGCGTCAGCCTATTTTGTGTTTTACAGAGGTTTGCGTTAAACTCTGCAGCTTCTTTGTTTCTTAAGATATTTGGTTCAAACAAAAACCATGTTAAGGAGCATAAAATGTACAATATTTTATGTCCTATTAAATAGGCCTATTTAATTGTATACAAACGAAACAAATAGATAAATGTTAACGTTTTCAAAATAAAAACCTTTTTTAAAATTAAAATGTTACAGATAAAACTAAGGCTCACCTTCAATATTTTGTCTGGATATAGTGTTTAAGTATACTACTTTCGTAAAAAGTTTGACGTGAGAGTTATATATTTTTTTAATGGGTCTTCAAATAGGCTATTTCGATTTTTCTAAAATCAGGCGCATTCGATCTGCATTATCTCAGAAGGGACACACTTTAAAAATCCAAAATTTTCAGAAAACATTCTTTTATTGTGTTGTAATAAGTGGTTAAAATTTCATCATTGAGACTTTGTTAGTTTTTAGTTAGAGATTTTTTTACTATAACTAAAATTTCAGGAAGTGCTATTCAAGTACAGAAATTACATTGCTTGTAGTAAAAATCTAAGTTACACATAAGAAATGTTAAGCAATTTTTGTTAACTTATACGTAATCTGGACAAAAAATATATATATATAGGCCTACAGCATACTGCTCATTATCCATGAGCTGTTTATCCGGTTTGCGGATTATCCTTGGGCAAAAATGTGAATTTCCGGACCTTAATTTTGAATTTTCGGCACTTTATTCTGAAATATTCGCACTCTTTTTCGAATTTTCCACACTTTGTTACAAATTTCCGACAACTTATTTCAAATTATCCACACTTTATTTCGAATTATCCGCACATTATTTAAAATTTCCGGCACTTAATTTCGAGTTTTCAGCACTTTATTTCGAATTTCCGGCACTTCATTTCCAATTTCCAATCAGTAAGGAAACTTACGCCATCAGAATTCACAACAGCTACAAGTCGTAGTTTCAACATCAGTGAAAAACTGTTTAGGCCTACCGTACAACAGTTACTGAACTTTTTGTGAGGATTTCTTAAGAGCAGCTATGAAATGACAATGTATAACGCACTGTGCCTTTTGTTTTGTTAACATTGTAAAGAGTAAAAGAAGAAAATCTTGTAAACTGATGTAACAAAGCGCCAGAACGCTTTTGTTTAATAAGTTATAATTGCAGTTATGATATGCAGAAAATAAGTTATTTTTAATCCATTTCCGTATTAGGCTCCAGATCGATTCATTAAGCAGGGCTGAACTTACGGCAAAACAAAGGTCTAGTTTGATAAGGATATGTGAAGAAATATGTGGGTGGTGTTATTTGTCATAGCTAACTATTGGAACTTCCAAAGCCGTATATGAACACTGTAAAACAATATGTTTTCATGAGAACTGATTTGCATTTGATACATTCTTTCTAATATATTACCATGAAATAGGCACTAAATTGGGCTTTATTCCGGTACCGGTCAACCGACTTTGTCCAATATTTGTAGGATTCTTCCCATGGGTGTTATAAGTGCGTTTACCAAGTTGCATGGAAATCCGATAAATCGTATCTGAGTTATCGCGCGTACAGACAAGGACGGACAGACACACGGACAGACATTTTCCCGTCCCCCACACAGTCTTATAAAATACCATTCTGCCACTTAATAATGTGTAAATAAAAATAATGTGCCTTTTTTTATATATTTTTGCTACAAGCGAGACGATATTTGCCCTTAATATCAGTTCCTGAAGTTTTTGCTGTGTTTAAAATTGTCTAACTAGGTGATGGAATCTTAACCGGTTATTACAACACAAAAGAATTCCTTATGAAAATTTTGGATTTTTAAAGCGTGTCCCTTCTGAGATATCTCAGATTGAATATACCTGATTCCAGAAAAAAAGCAATTTTGAAGAACCATTAAAGAAAAGGATAACCCTCAGGTCTGAAACTTTTTAGGAAAGTAGTATATCATAAACACTATATAAGGTAAAGGTAAAGGTAAAGGGATCCCTGTACAGGCCATATAAACACTATATACAGACAAATAATTGAAGGTGAGCCTTAGTGTCATCTGCAACATTTTTAATTTTAAAAGAGAAGGTTTTTATTCTGAAAACGTTAACGTTATTTTTTTTCGTTTATTTAAAATTGTATATATATAGATAGATATATATCTATATATAGATATAGATAGGCCTATATATTGTACATTTTATGCTCCTTAACATGGTTTTCGTTTGAACCAAGTATCTTAAAAAAACAAAGAAGCTACAGAGTTTAATGCAAACGTCTGTAAAGTGCAAAATAGGCTGAAGCACCAATACAAAATGGCCGCTCAAAAAGAAACTGAACATCTAAGAAATAAATGAATATGTGTTCAACTCGATGAATATATACAAACTACCATCATTGATTGAAACGAGAACGCCTGCAACTTACGACTAGAAAACCCGCATAGCATATTTGTGAGGGCAGAGCAATAGGTGAAATCGTGCATGGAATGAGGAAAAATCCGGTCTCCTTGGCTGCGGCTGCCTTGGAGCCGTGGTGAAAGAAGTTGTGTGTTCGAGTTCCGCCTCGGGCATAGGTGTTTATGTGTAATAAGGGGGGAAAAAGAAAAGGAAAGACAAGAAAAACGAAAACAAGGAAAAAAGAAAAGGACTCGAACACACCTTCAACTTACTTAATTGTTAATGTATTTGTATCAATGTATTATGTGCAATTTAAAGTCTTACGTGGCATAAACAAACGAAAGGTAGATCCATAATCTACATGAAAAGTTGGTCCAGGAAAGTATAATTTTATATGTAGCAATTAAAATTAGTTTTATTATGCAGATCAGTGTGATTATGTGCAAAAACGATTTCAATCTCAATGTGTTATAATATTTAAATTATTACTCTTAAGTTAATATGAATATCTATTGGCGTTTCGAATTTAGTTCATCACTACTACAAGTATTTTTAATGATAAAGTACTTTAACCCATGAACCACGGAAACACTTGAGAATATTATAGGAGAAAAATTCCTCCGACACTGGGACTTGCACCCAGGACCTTTGGCTATTCGCGCCAATGCTCTAGGAGAGAGGTTCCATCTGGCGCTGTGAATTAAACTCCGGCTTAGCTCAGTTGGTAGAGCATTGGCACGAATAGCCAAAGGTCCTGGATTCAAGTCCCAGTGTCGAAGGAATTTTTCTCCTATAATATTCTCATGTAATGTCCAACAGAAACAATAATCTGTGGTTCGTGAAACCTTATATATCGAACGGAAACACTTACTTAAAGGAACATTTAGAGAAGTAATAAAATTGTTTCTTACACAATCGTATACATTCATATAACGCTGAAAATGAATTTGAGGATTTTAAAAATTTGTATGTAATTCATTGACATGTGTGTCAATTTTAGAGGGGCAGGATGGAGTACGGCGAAATCACATTCAAGCTGAAAGCAATGAGTAATGGAATAAGCCTACATTAAGACTTACACATAAATAAAGTCCGAAGTATTTAAAGTAAATCCTGACTTAAAAGTATAAAGTATCGTTACTTGAATTTTCTATAAATTCAGAGACGAGACGAGGCGTTAACACTAGTATTGAATTGAATTGAATTGTTTTATTCGTCCAATATATCATTACATGATATGGGACACGTCATACAATAATAATCATACAATAATAATACAATAATAATAATCATAGAATAATTTAACTTAATGAATATAATAAATACATATACAATTTACCCATCTAATAACACAAATATTCATCTACAGAATAGTACGATTCATTACATAGGAAAGCAGATAATTGAGTCTTGAATTTCGTAAAATTTTCGATTTCTTTAATTTTGGTAGGTAATTTATTGAAAAGTTGTATTCCATTATGTGTGAGAGAATTTTCAAATAATTTTGTATTGTGACTGATTAAGGCTAAATTCGATTTTCCTCTTGTATTATGAGAATGTATTGCTGAATTTGTTGTGAATTTATTAATGAACGATTTTACGTGCAAAATAACATAGAACATGTACATACAGCTTTCGAATCTTGGAATATTACAGATTATTCGTACTACTCTTTTTTGTACCCTGAAAACTCTATTGGAAATCTTCATTCCCCCCAAAACATTATACCCTGTTTTAATAGGCAATGAAAATAAGCAAAATATGCTGTTCTAATAATATTCATATGAACCGAATTCTTTAACGTTTTAAAGGCAAAGCAAAGTTTACTAAGTTGTTTCGTCAAGTTATCTACATGGACTTTCCAATTTAAATTTTCATCAATCCATACACCTAAAAATTTTGTGTGATGTTTGTAAGAAATCTTCGTAGTTCTTCTATTTCAATTTTAAGTATGCCTTCATCTTTTCATATTTCATTAGACTATCCGAAATGTATATGTAAAACTAAAAATCAAAATTTCATTATTATTATTACTTTTTATTTGTCTGATGGTTGAGGTATTTTAAACTTTCAATTTCAGCTTTAAGCTTTATCAGTTGATTGTATATTCCCTTTAGTTTATCAAAATCGCAAAAAAGAAACTTCCCATTCGACTTTGACACATAACATTTTCATTATACTTTTTAGCGAAAATGTTTATTAAAACAACAGTTTGCATAATTGAAATGGGAATGGAATAGTCTTTCTTTTGATACCCAATCATACACATAATTACACAGATGATCCGTCTTAACTCCACTAAAATAAGTTCATACAATGCAATTGGATCGTCAAAGTTAGAAAACCCGAGTCTAATTTCAAAACAACAAAAAGCTAATTTTTAAATTTCGGGATGATCTTGATAACTTGCACGCTGTGAGAAAGAAAATAATAGCAATAGTGTTAACAATTTACAAAATAAACGAGTTTCTATTAATCGGGTTTGAAGGACACTTATTCAACCCACTGCTCTGGAATGGATTCTCTTTTTTGCGTTTCATATTACCGAAACCCATTGACCCGAATGCTGAGTTTCTTTGGGATCGCGTTTCAGAAATCCGCACTTTGTATGGGAGTTAAACATAATCCTCGTATTGTTGTGAAAGATGGCAGGCAGCTCGTGTTACAGCTTGTTAGTAGCGACATTTAATAAGCTAGCGACACGCTTCTTGTCTCATCTTGTTTCTGGATTGATTGCCAATATATTGCGACAGATATGACCCTCTTGAGCAGTGAAGCAATCTCACCTTATTATTCTTACTTATTGCTATACCTTATTAGCACAAAATGTACACCCTAAGACAAAAATAAATGGTCCCAGTCTTGAAGCATAAGATTCATAACACAGCACAACGAAAAATAACTTTCGGTTTGGTGTCTCAGATATTTTACCGGATTTTGGCTATAGTTCGTGTGCTTATTCCAAATATTCCAAATATGTAAACAGTTTTTCTCTACCAGCTCTCCTTTTATATAGAGTGCCATTAACTTATAACCTCTTTCGCGAAACAAGGTCTTGCTTGGTAATATAGCTAGTGAAGGTTCTTGACCATACTTTGAACAGGTAGGACGTAAACTGTACGAAGTACAGAAAAAACTAAAAGGTGGATTATTTTTTGGCCCTCAAATTGACAGGTCATAAGTCATAAACGACCTTACAATATGTGATAATAGGCCTATCAATTTTTGAAAGATTCCATGTTATATTGTTATTGTAATGGTTAGTGCGTTGCTTTTTTCCTTCACGTGATTTAGAAGCTATAAATAGGCACTGTTTTTTATTTATATCAAACGTAAAATGGGTTAATATGCATAATGGTATTACCACATCTCACAAAACTGAAGCTGATAGGGCAAAACTATTGGTACATTTGGCATCAGCGACCTAAATATACCCAAGAATAAGTATAAATTCTAAGGCACCAAAATGGCTGTTGGTCTGTGTAATGCATCGAAAGCGCACGAAGGTCAGTTTTTATGTTATATTGTAAGCGCTTCTAAGCTTATCAAGCCAGGCAATGATGAATTCAGGGGATTACCTGGAGGGATAAATCCGTCACTCTTTAAATTAAAAATCCTCTCTTATTTCTCTCTTATTTCCAAATGTTTATGATAATTATTATTTATAATAGAAATAAAAATGAATGAATTTATATTATCGTCCCTTTTGATAACTACCACCTTGTAATGTGTGAATAAAATCCATTTGAAACTCAGCAATGGACACGTATAAAGCGACATGGTTGGTTACTGGGTGTTGAATGCAGCAGTTTTATTCAGACACCAGCCTGGTGCTGTAACAAATTTCAACTTCTTGCAGTTGCAGCTATAACGGTTTACTCACTTAACTGTGGTAGTGCAAAAACTAGTGATCATAAACCTACAATACCAATATTTTCTTATGGAAATTATTTATCATTAGGCTTGGCAATGAGTGGAAAGGAGAAGAAATTTCATAATCTTTCTGATCCAAATGATTGGAAGATAGTGCAAAGTTGCTAGAAGAAGAAGGGGATTATGGGGAAAAGGTAATCTGCGCCACTTCTACATTTTCCACAACCTACACGATGTAAACTGCGCCACCGACATGTGTAAACTGCGCCACCGACATATGTAAACTGCACCCCGACATATGTAAACTGCGCCACCGACATATGTAAACTGCGCCACCGGCATTTAAATGGCGTCACCGCCATATTAACGCACTAACATTTTCCTTTCCACTTTTCCAGACTTAGTACTGGCTATGAAATTGCATAGATGTGGTTAAAAATGTTGGGCTTAGTAGCTTTGTCATTTTTAAAAATGTTAAAAACAATACCCTAATTTCTTTTGCATGAACGCTTCGTCGCTTATAAAATTGTTAAGAACACTACCCTAATTTTTTTACATGAGCACTTTGTTCTCATATGACGCCTTCTTAATAAAATCAAAATGGGATATTTCATTGTTTATATATTGCTCTCGCCACTTGAGTAGACGAGAATACTTGTCATTTATTTTAGCTGTTTTTCTTACAGGTATCCCTTATTCAATATTTATCAGTTTTATGTAGGCACTTGTTTGGAACAATGCTATAATTTTACAAGAGAGCGAAATGAATCTTCAGCGATCATTGTATAAATTGCATCTGTTAAGTAAAGAATATAATTTTAAAATATCTACAAATAAAACAAAAATAATGGCACACCACAGTAAATATCCAGTCCGATCAAAGATATGTATTGACAAAGTATGCTTAGAGCAAGTTTCCCACTTCAATTACCTAGGATGCGATGTAAGTACAAATATAGATAATGATGTCGAAAATAAAATTAATAAATTTCAACATACTTGTGGAACAATAAACAGAACATTACAAAATAAGACACGTAGAGATACAAAACTGAAGTTCTACAAGATAATGGCTGTTCCAGTGCTCATATATGGAAGCGAATCATGGATAATACGACAGAAAGATAAAAATAAGATACAAGAGGCTGAAATGCTGTTTTTAAGAAGGGTTAAGGAATGTACAAAAAGAGATCAGATAAGAAATGAACCAATAAGGGAAGATTTAGATATATTTGAGTTAAATGAAAAATTAATCGAGAATAAAGAAAATTGGAAAGACCACATTAGTAGAATGGAACATCAAAGAATACCATGGCTTGTATATACTTATAACCCTAGAGGGAAGAGAAGCATTGGACGCCCTAAGAAGAGGTGGGAATAATTAAGTGTGGACGGAACAGGCTTTCTAGCCTAATCCCTGGATTGATGAAGAAGAAGAAGAACTTGTTTGGAACTGGAGAAGTGCATCTAACACAAGGAAGATGTTGGAAGAAGCGTGGTAGAACATGGAATTATATTTTGCATGAAATGACCTACATATTTCCGTGGCGCAGTTTACATATCTGTGTGCCGCAGTTTACATATATCATTTTTATTCTATTTCAAATTAGGTGTCAACCGTGGCGCAGATTACATACACCCAGAAGAAGATGATGTTGAACTTGATTGCGATAGTATTCCTGAAGAAGACATTGCGGAGCCTGGAAGTGAGTCTACGGACACTGAACAAGAAGCAGATGAATATAATGATAATAGTGAATGTGATAAATATTTCGTAGGGCGGGACAAAGTTTCTAAATGGAATAAGAAGAGATCAGTAACAAGTAGTAAAAGTTGTTATACCTACACAGTCTTAGGACAATAATATTTGAAAATTATTTAAAAATGGTTACATGCCTAACAACATTGTTTTATTGTTAATTAATTAAAGTCATAATGTGCTGATATTGATTTGTGTCCAATACGATTAGTTAAATGCTCATTTTCAATAAATTGACTTAATACACATATTTTTAACTAAGCAATGTATGCAAAACATGTTCAATAATATTAAATAAACTATGACAACCCTCAATAAACAAAATGAACAATCAAAACAACACAAAACAATAGAAACAACATAAAACATGAACGGCGTCTCTCAGACACCGCGCGAGCTTCTATGTCCTAAAATAGCGCGCGAGCACTGCAGGGTTAATGCGATCTTACCGGTCTTCCACTGCCGGTTTAAAAATGTCATTCAGTACCATGAATAGGGTGATGTAAAAATTCAAACTTGTGTGAAGGTATAAACCGAAGAAGATGAGGAACCCGAATGTTTCGTTTATGTCGTCCACACGTATACTGTGAAAAGAGCTCGATGTATTAGTTTATAAATGTAAGTTATTGCATGCTGTAATATTATTTTATTGATTCTCATAATTTACCAATATTTGAAGCCTGCGATCCCCCCTCCGTGAAGAACGATATTCCCCCTGGAGGAAATCGGCTGTATTCAACACTGACGCCAGTTACCAGCAGTAAAGTTGAACCTTGGAACGCATAGCCTACATTTCAGATCTTCCTATACAAAGTTGGCAGTTGGTCAGAATGAGTTTTTTTTTTTTTTTAGTGAGAACGGCATTATTATCACCGCGTGATTCGTACCGCTCAGTTTCTCTTTGTTAGTTTACTCCGATAGTCCGATGTAATTAAAAACAAGCAGAGCCTACGTTACGGTCTAGTTACAACTAAATATCCAACGTGCCATTGGTAGTAGGCTGTCCATACCGAAAATTCATGATTTTTTTTTAAGAAAAACTCGATTTTTGTTCATTTTACTTTAGGTAATGTAACGAGAGATCCTTAATTTATCGATAAATCTATGTCTAGAGAATTCAGACCTCGAGTTCGATTTATTGGCTTATTAGCAAATGCTTACAGATCTAAGCATGTAAGGAATATGAAATAATAAAAATTGTACTAAATAATAGTATGTCGCTCATTCCGCTCCTTGGTATAACTAATAATGTGGTCTCATTATTTTGTATTTCATTATTATTATACGATATTTAAAATACTTCCTCACCACACATATAATTGTATAATATTTTCATATCTTTTGTTTATATATAGCCAATGACTGGGTTCAATAATTAATTTTTTTATCAAAGAAGCTACAGGAATAAACATGTTTCAGTGTTCTGTTCTTGTGAATTAACATAAAAATATAAAATTATTACCACTACACTTGCGATTGGTTGAAATGTATATTCTTATACTAAGCAGGTCACTAAGTCACCAACAACATTTAATGTTTGCTCTAGCAATATATATATATATATCTTCTCTCTCTCTTTTTCGCAGTTTTACCTCCCCCTTTTAGGATTTAATCGACCCAAGCCGCCCGGGCCTTACAGGGCCACGACCTGTCGGGAGAGGGATTATCTTTGGATCACATACATACTTTTTTGACCAGACAAGGACATGGAGGGCCTCCCCGGATGAGTGATCAGCCCAACGCCTGGCCTCCGAGACAACACGAACACATAGGACGATACACACCATTCACACACACACACTCACTCCAAACAAGGCGAGGATGGGGATGAAGATGATAGTGACGGCCAGATGATATCCGGGGACCACAAGGGCCTAAAGTTACCTGACATTTGTCTCACAGGCGAGGGAAACCCCGGAAAAAACCTCACCTAGCTAACTTGTCCCGACCAGGAATCAAACCCGGGCCCGCTGCTTGAGAGGATTGAACGCATCCCCTGAGCCACAGCGGTGTACCATATATATATATATATAATCCATATATATATGTATGGACCATATATATA
The DNA here is from genome assembly GCA_964059195.1 of Ectobius pallidus. Classification (NCBI taxonomy): domain Eukaryota; kingdom Metazoa; phylum Arthropoda; class Insecta; order Blattodea; family Ectobiidae; genus Ectobius; species Ectobius pallidus. The sequence goes on along the minus strand of CAXKWD010000003.1, from coordinate 107,790,271 downwards.
ATTATATATAATGTGTATGTGATTAGTTTTTGTAAAGTCATTAGCAGTAGATAACATCCTCTGTAACACTATACATGCCCCCTTACTGGACAATGGACATCCAAATATAATAACTATTCTTACTAATTAATATACATAGATTATTACCTCCAATATAAAGTTTAGGTTTTTGGAGTGGAACAGATACTAACTTGTAAAATACATAAACGCACGTTCTATCCACATCGCATTTATTTTTTTTTTATATTTTATTTATATATTTTTCTAAAGTCCCTTGTACCACAGTTTTGCTCAAAATGAATTAAAGTTTTGCACAATGCCTCATTGTTTATAAGGCTTGTATTGGGCATTACAAAGAGAATAAATGCATTTTTGAAGCAAATGTGAATACAGCATGTTTAAAACTCTGTCATAATTTTTGTTGCCACATGTGTAATGAAACATATCATAGTTTCATAACAAATTTTCACGGGTATTCCCACGAGAGTTTACGAGATTATCGATATACTTGCGATAAACGAAGTTCGAGCAAATTTATCTAATGTATCTCCTAATCTCTAGTAGGATTTATTAAGACTATTCCATGAATAAAATGTAACGAATTTTGTAGATAACATTCTGCCCGCTGCATACTAAATGAATGAACAGTTCATGTAACGATTCGATGAATCGATTCGAGTTCCCAGTGCTACTTATAGTGCGTTATCACAAGATGGAGTGCATCAGCATCAGAACGCTATAAAACGCACGAAGTGGCTTGCACTAAGTCGAAATAGTGTTTATAATCAATATACATTTACATTATTTCCATTTCCCAACAACTTTTTTTTCATTTTTTTCACTGATAGTAGGCTATGTGACGTATTAATCACGGCACATTGATGCCTTACATGTCCAGTAACGAGCTGAAGTTTTCTTTTTGCATAATCAAATGCAAACAACCGCACGGGTCCCCATGCTTGGTAGTTAGGCAGGATTTTCTTGACTTAGTAATATCTTTCTTTGGTTTCTTCTAAAAAACATTAGAGATATATCCTAGAAGTATAAACTTGGATTGAATTGTTGACAGTTTAATAAATTAATGGAATCTCGGAGTGCGTACATATAACTCCTACGAGCTCCTTTAACAACAAATGTTATTTATTCTCCTCTCTTAATAAATTAAACCGAAATTGAAAAACATAGTATTGTGTGTAACTGTGTGTAAATGGAAAACGATCTTCAGACTTTTAATTAAGAAAACACTGCTCCCACGTGAAGTGTTAGAGAAATAAAGAAAGAGAACGAGAATGACACAGATGGACTAGGAAACATGCGCAAACTCAAGCAAATACGCAACCATCACTTCACTAATTGGAAAAAGAGAATTGTAAGACTGGTTTCCCAGGAAACGGGAATTGCTGCTCTTCACTTGGTGCTCTGATATAGAATTCAAGATTAACTGTCATCTAAGAGCTGTCCTGAAAACAGCAAGGAATAATTATTATCTACGACCTCCACTGGGTTCCTTAATTTACATTAGCGCTCGTGCAAAGTAATTAAAATGATTGTGTGAAATGTGAAAAAAGATGTTTCTAAATAATAAATCTGTCTTGCCTTTCCCCGATATTCTTTTGGGTGAAATCCTTTAAACCGAAATTTCAAGTTATATTTTTCTACGATAGTGTTCTTTATCCATTTACCTTTCATGCTATCGTAGAGGAAAATCGAGCTTCAGCACCCAGTGCCGCTAACCTAACTTACTGCTCTACTTACCGCACTACTTACCGCACTACTTACCGCACTACTTACCGCACTATTTACCGCACTATTTATCGCACTATTTATCGAACTACTTACCTCGCTATTTACCGCGCTATTGCCGCTCATGTGTATCATTTTTTCAAAGCATGTAACTCTTACCTATTAATTCCGACATGTAATATAGTCATATTTGCTATAGGAATTTACAATTTCAATCATCCTATGTTTTGACATTCATTTTATTTCTTACTATTGAGTTGACATTTAACTCAGCAGCTACCTATGACACGTCTACATGCACATACCAAATACTATCTAGATTGTATTTGCGCATACGTAAGGTAATCGATGTATCGATCACCAGCAATAATGAAATAATTTTTAAAACATTGGTAATTGTGTAAGTTGACTCAACATCTCGAACTGCTGTTTGTATGTAATTATTTGGTATGTAAGTAACTCATTCGCAGAAAAACAGTAGGCCTATGGTAAACTCATGGGTTAAGTTAATTGGAGAATCTCGGAAACTTCATAACATTCGTCCTAGGTACTCATCTTTTAAAATTGATAATCGATTCTCAAATGATGCACAATGCTATATGCTTTTAGTATTCATAAACAATTTTCGGTATCTTAATTTCAACGGTCTTCATTCATTAAATTTTCCAATTTCAGTCGTGACAACGTCTGTCGCAACATTAGTGTTCGGTAACTAGTTGTGTACAAGATTCCTTCTTGTGGAAGATAGACTCATACATGTTTGTTAGCAACCAATGTGAAAATCCCAAGAAATTCAAACCTTAACTTTTTTTTACTCCCACCATAAAGAAAAACTTAGAAAGATTTTCCTTCATCCACTGAAATTAATGTTTAACACACTTCCCGATGACTTAGAACTTTAACTTTGACGAACTTGTAGGCAAATTTCACAAAGTTCGAAATTTCAATTCTTTCGTAAAACAAAACGAAAGTTCCCCCCCCCAGTAAATGACATTAATGATTACACACTTCCAGATGAGCTAGAGACTTGAAATTTGACATAACTGTAGCTTTTACCCTGTTCCTTGCCTGAGAGACAAACGTCGGGTAACTTTAGGTCCTTGAGATCCCGGATATCATCTGGCCGTCCCTGTATATGTTCGTGTTGTCTCGGAGGTGGCCCCGGTATTGCGTTGATCAACCATCTGGGGAGGCCTTCCATATCCTTAAGCTTTTACATATAAATGTCAAAACTGTTCAAATTACTGATTTTACCCATGCATAAAGCGTTATAAGTTTTGCAGACTTTTTTTGAGGAGTGTTGTGGCAAAGCGGTAAGTCTACGACAATCTAAATGCATGAACTCTTTCTCCGATACAGGGCCAGTTCATAAAAAAGAAATCTTTTCTAGAGAACCATTGGATGTTATGGGGTGGAGAGTTTTAGTTATGTATATGACACTCAATGCAATGTAAAAAAAAAGTATAGGAAGACAATTACGTAGCCTTAAGATACGATTTATGTTTATCTTGAGGAAAATTGCCCATTAGGGATGAGGATTTAGTAGAAATGCATTAGAACAAAACAATTTAGAAAATTGTATTAAGGGAAATGGTTATGAAAATCTATTACGTAGAAATCATTATGAAATTTTTATTTTATAAAAAATGGACTTCAGAAGAAACTCATATGTACGGGAATGTTTTCTTTAAGTAGGTCTATGTTCGATTCATGCAGTAAAGAAAGAACACAACACGAGATCATTTTAGAAAAAGTACAGATATTTTCTTACCTTATTTATCAACGTGTTGTCTTACCTGGGCTCAATAGCGCTTCAATCATAGTACAATACTTCTACCAGTTGTCTTTCCCTGGATGAATCCTGAAAGTTCTGGATCTCATTTTAGCATCGCCTTTCAAATTCAGAAGAAACCCAAGATGGCTAGGAAAGCGTACACAAATAATTTTCCTTCACTCACTGACAATATTTACCTACATCCCGATGACCTTGAATTGGCGAACTAATAACTTTTAGTCTGTAGATGACGGGTAAGTTCCACAAAGTTCGAATTTTTAATTAACGTACAAATATATCCCCGAAAAAAGGGGATTTTAAAGTAGTTTCCACTACAGCCGGTGACATATTAAAGTATAAATATAATATAATCTTGATAAAATCTTCAATATTTAAGTTTGTTATTAGTCTAAAATTGTAACATTATTTTACACCATTAGATCATATTAACAGTTCAGTTTAAGACCTTTCAAATCCGTTTACGATAAAATTAGCCTATGCAACGATTGAATAATTAAAAAGATCCATTCAATACTTTTCGTTCCTTTTAAAGGTAGTTCCGACATATAGTTAAGAGATTGTGGGGAATTTAATTACTGTATTTTCATATGACCTATCTACCGTTACCTCTAGCTTCTCTAAATTTATAGGGAAAATTAATTCCACGTGCCCAGAGGCATTACTCGTGAGTTGTGGCAAATATAACTTGTAAACATGTTGGCTTAATTTCCATCTCCTTGCAAGATTTAACAAATTTAATATTCTACAAGCCTCTGGCACTTCCAATCCCACAGAAGCTGGTAGCTTTAAAATCGAAAGCAATTCCTTCATTTTTTTACGTACTTAGGCAATCCGAGGCTGAATTAAAAGACTTGGAATGCAAAACGTATATTATCCAAGAATTATTATGTATTTTCATCACAAGTAGAATATACGAGGGGCATACTGAAAGTCATGAGCAACATTTTTTTCACAACCTTAATCTTTATTTGTAAGTGAAACCAAGTATATCATCTCAATCTACAGACCTTCCTTTCAATTTTTCACATAGCATCTTTCTTTTTTTTGTATAAGACGATTATCCTGCTGGTTATATTATATGGATGTGAGGCATGGTCGCTTACTCTTCGGAAGAACTTAGGAAAATATTTGGGCCTTTGAGAGATGAAAATGGGGATTGGAGAATACTGCATGACGACGAGCTTCATAACCTATACTCGTCACTGGATATAGTAAGGGTAATTAAATCACGGAGGATGAAATGGACTGAACATGTTGAACGCATTGGGAGGAAAGACATATTTAAAAACTATTGAGTGGGAGACCCGAAGGGATAAGACCACTTGGAAGACCTAGACGTAGGTGGGAGGACAATATTAGGATAAATTTAAGGGAAGTAGGATTTGCAAGGGATGGTTGGAGGGAGCTTGCACAGAATAGGGTTGAATGGTGGGCTGAGGTAAGCGCGGCAATGAACCTCCGGGCTCCAACAATTAGGTAATATTCCATGAGCTTGCTTGGCTTGCTTAGGAATTGTTTATTGCCATTGAGTAAGTAAGTATTAATAATAACAATAATAATGATGATGATAATAATGTTAATAATGAATGATAAAGAATGATAATAATGATGGAGAGAGGAACATAATTGTTGTTGAATTCGATGCTCGCCAGTAGGCGAATAATAACAGAACTCGCTAACATGCGTCGTATGAAGTGGGTCGGAGCTGAAAGACCACTTGAACGTGTTATCTTATGTGATACGGCACAGCTGCTGAAATAAAATATGAAATATCAGAAGAGATATGGAGGGCTTTTGTGTGTGAGGTCGTATAAAAGTGAGTTTTTTTATAGCGGATGAAATGGAAGTATAAATTATTAATAGCACACTCTAACAAGTCTTTAAAAAATGGAATAGTATTTTTATAACGAATATCAATTTCATGCAGTATTTTATTCAAGTATGTAATAATCAGCCCCAAATTTCAGGTACTGAAAGCTAAAATATTTTTAAACCTCTAATTTAGTATTCATAAAGCTATTAATGTTCTAATTAAGAATTATATGCTTTCACGAAACATATTTCAAGAACCAGTGAGATACTGTTCCGTTTACAGTACAAATCACTCATTTAATTAATGGCCTTAGCTTCCTTTCATGACAGTGACAGGGGACAAGCAAAGACTAGCGCTTAATTCCATTAAATTTTCATCACGGGTCATTTATTTAAAATTTCATGGTCATAGTTTTAACTTCAGATTCCTCCCAAAGAACTCGTGTTTAAGATCTTCGGCCCTAACATATTAATGCCTATTTTTTTGGGGGTAGGGATTACCTCGTAAACCCGAAAGTCTTGTTCTGGCACACCGTTTGATTACGAATGAGTTCAAGTTCTATGCTGAAAATAGACAGTGGGGGAGGAAATAGCTCCTTCTCACAGGCATGACAAAATGTAACTTTCCCAAATATAGACAAATGTACAAATCTCGCCGTAGACCTACTTCTTGAAGAACCACGGGCAAGATTAATTGAACATGGAATCTAATTGAAGTAAAAGAATAATGTATATATATATATGGCTATTGAAGTTGTATGGCTCAAACTAGCTGAGTTTCCGCTGATGTAATTGCTACATCTGGCTTACTTCTTATGTACGTTCTTTTGGAGCCTTTATAACATTAAGGATTTTATTTATTAGTACATGAAACATAAAACGAAAGTGAAAATCCCGAATAGCAAGATAAAACAATATTATTACTTGAACCTAAGAATCCGGGAGTGGTAATAAGAGCAATCATCAGAGCGATTCCATCATTCTATGGCGGTTGGGTCCAGGTTGGAAAATTAACTTACTGAAGTCTTTTCACTGTTCTTTATTTTTGAAACTTTCTGCCCAAAATTTTTCATTGTAATGTCATAATTCTTAATTTTGTGGAAAATATTATAATAAAATTTCAGTTTATTTTGTGTAGTCTTACCTAACACGATATCTGGACAAGCCCAAGTTTCAAGATGTTGTTAGTGATGTACCAAACACATCGTCCATTTCCGATACTGGATTATCTAAATGGATAGCCTGGCCAATTAATTATTTATTCAGTTAATATGTGGCGTACTGTAACATAATTATTATTATTATACATGATCTTTAAATCTAATGAAACGAAGTCTCTGTATTAATTATTTTTCCTTAACCTTATATTCTCAAATCTTAGCGCGTATATGAATGAAACTTTGTACAAAATCTTTTTCACATTTATTTTATATTCTTTAAACATGATGCCACATTGATTGCTGAAATCTATTAAAAAATTTGTGGTTAGTTCAAAAAATGTAGGTAGATGATATTTCTATACAAAAGTTAATAGAAGTTACGAGACTGCTGTGTTAACACCTTCAAAAATCATTATTTTTCAATCTCCCTAACATTTTAGAACTTTTCATAGATAAATTTATTCGTTTATAAATAAATGTTTTATATTTTTTAACTATCTATCCAACATTCTGACACCTGTTATTGCTTGAGAAAATAACGGTGTTTTTCTTTTCGGAATCTACAATGGAGCTTACCCAGCTTTAGCATTGTAATTTATTTCCATCATGCTTTCTGGTCCCTCTTGGGAGGTTGAGAATTTCCAGATCCAATCATGTCTTCCGCTTCATTGCATTGAGCTTACGAGTACAACCCCTCCCTCAACACACTCATGTAGACTACCTTTTACGTTATAAATGCGAAGAAATCGCCCTATACCCATTACTATATATATTATGTCTAACCTCAACCCAAGAAGTTTAAGCGTAGAAATATATAAATAACAAATATTGAGAGTAATTTTCATGCATAGGAGATAGAAAATTAGAGTTATATGGCCTGTTTTAAATACTGGGGAAGTTATTTCCATGTAATATCATCAGTAAATAATATCTGCGCAGCTTTATTTGGATTCCATGCGAAAAATAATACAACTTTTTCGATCAAAATGTGGGGGGTTATGTAATAACACAAAGTAGAATAAAATCCAAGAACAATTAATGGCTAAAATGAGTGAGTACAACCATGTTATCATTTATCTTTCACCAAGCCTGCTGGTTAAAATTGAATTATTTAAATAATATTATCGATTGAAGGCCCAAAATTCTCTGTGTCGGAATTAAATATGAGTGATTTAAAGTGGAACCATTTACACATACACTCAATTTAGAATTTTAAAATTGTAAAAAATTCAGTTTTAACCAGCAGCCTTGGTAAATGATAAATGTTAACACGGTTATGCGCAATAATAATATAGTCATTAATTGTTTTTGAATACATCATATCGTTATATACATAACCCCACAAAATTATGTGATATATTATATATATATACTGTTTTACACTTTTAACTTTATTCTTTTATGAGCCGCATTAAATGAACACACTATCAACGGTTAATTATATAAATACTTTAATTGCGCACAGGAAACATATCTGGGAACCCTTGAAATGCGTCCAGGACAATTTTTATTTTTTTAATTTTTTAATTTTTCTGAGAGTAACAGTTGTCGAAAAATTTAATTTCGTTATTTCTGAAAGACAAAGTTATCAAAAAAGTAATATTTATATTGCTGAGAATAAACCTGTAAAAACATACATTAATTATTGGCGTATTGATACGCAACATTTTTTTAAACTTTCCAATCTAATTACTAAACCTCGTTCTTACTCATTTTATTTCTCAAAACGTTGACGCAATCTTGTTCAGATTAATTAGATCCTCCTGCTTTTTTTATTTATTCATTATACCTCGAAAAATTTTAAGTACATATAGCCTAAGAATAACAATTTATGTGGATGTGAAGCAATGAACATCTTAGTAAAATTTGAATGGAAAGACTCGAAGGAATTTGTTGTTCTATCTGACGATGTTGTTGTTAGTGCACAGTTAAAATCGTCCCCCTTAAATGCGTAATTCAAGATGGTCATAATATAATCATTTTCCTGACAACTGTGCGCACTTAGCTTCTTTTATGCATGAAATCAAAATAAAGCTATGTACATTCTATTTTTGAATATATTATAAGGCAATAATTTCTCTAACAGTTAATACAAACCTCTGGACAGTTCATACAGCTCTCGATCTCTTATGTATGAAATTAATTCTCATTACATGACAATATATTTAATTATACATGTTAGACCTACACTTCTTCTGTGACGGGGTAAAGGTGGATTCTTCGCATTTATAACTTACATTGGTCCATCATTGTACAATATGAAATTCATTACGATATGATTCCCTAAATTATATAAATCCAGGGGTTCGCTGGATTTCTGTGCCGAAGGTTGCGGTTCGGTCCCGGCCCTAGTCGATGGCTTTTTTTATGTGCATAAATGTGACAGACCCATGTTTATAGATTTGCAAGCATGTAAAAGTACTTCCATGAGGCAAAATTCCGGCACACCGCCAACGGTCACAAGCTTACGTTGCAGCAACACCTTTCGTTAAATAACCATAAAACCAAATCAAACCTTATCCCGGAAATTACTTGGAGACCCCAGAATGTGTTTAATGACAAAATACAAGTATTAGTATGTTAACGATTGCCAGTTAAACACAAGATCTGCCAGCCATAGTTTATAAAGTGCCCTTTAAAGATAGGAACCAAAGATTCTTCTTGAAAAGTTAGCCGAAGCTGTGCTTGAGTGTTAAATGTCCTCATGAATATTCCAATTAGAAACGAGTCGAAGGAAATGGTGATGATGATATCATTGATGGTGAATTGATGTGATAAAATATTTAAGTCTATACCCAATATGTTGCAGACTATACTCACGAACATAAAACTATAAAACGACCCGTTGTAACATTTGTTATAATGTTCTGTAAAAGCATACGTTATAATAGCAGATTTATTTGTGGAAGTGGTTCGCATTTGCAATTTCCATCTGCAGAATCGCTTTTAATCGGTTTCCAATTTACGCGTGACATTACAAAGCAGTTAGGAACTTTGGGAGTAATATATGTGAGTGAAATATTTTTGTATGCAAAGCGAGTATGTAGGCAGGTAATGGTGGAGCTCATTTTCATTATATTTGCACATTAGCTATCGATTGGAGCACCAGGCCATTCTGCTCTCCCCTCCCGGTTTTAATTACACTGAGACACGAAACACTTGCTTGTGTGCGGGGAAATGCTCTATTCTGATTTTTTTTTGCAAAACAGGAAATTACACTTGTGCAAGGCCACTCGCTCGTTTCGAAACATCGACATCCCACATATTATGGAAGAAATATTCTGTTAATAAGAGATTTCCTACCGAATTTGTCAGTTATACACTATTGAACTCTGACAGTCTTTACAGGACATTTTGTCCTTGGCGGGAATCTACTCGGGATATATGCTCAGGACCATTAGGCGAAGCATAATATTGTCACCGCATTTCCAAATATTACTAGGATTTTGCACAAACTTCCTCACATATACGTGTTAAGATTTGTAATTGAGGTTTTAGGTTGACGAAGGAAACCGGTATGTGACATTAAAAATAAAGAAAGGTAGGGGGAAAGAAAGCGGACCGACTTTTGTAGCCGATTTCAGAGCCATGTGATACGTAAATAAATATAAGAGCTGTAACGGAAACGTTTGTTTTCACAAGCAATGCAAATTACGTGAAATTATTTCTCAATTCAAGCAATGTTCATTTCAATACATTCCTTGCTATCCTGTGAATGCCGGTAGGAATGCGCAGTGGCTCATATCGGCAACTTAGATATTTTAGTCTGTCCGCTTTTTTTTCCCCCTGCCTGTACACCTCCACATTAAAATAAATTTAAAGATTTTACGAAATTTTTCACATAATATTCTCCTTATGGCTTCATACATATTATTAACAGAATATATAATTGTTCCGATCATTTAATATATTTAGATTTCCCAGACCATGATAATACTTCATAGAAGAGAGAGAAAATTAATCAAAGGAAATATAATATGTGACTTAGGTCATCTTTAATTACTGCTATTTTAAATGGAGATATTTTTATGAATTGACGTTAATAATTCAGATTTATTCACGGACGTAATCTATATTTTTAAGTCTAGGCCCTACTATTTCCTTTCTTATTAATATCAATACTAAGAACGTTATCAGTGTCACCGCTGTGGTGCAGGAGATGCGTTCGCTGCTCACGTTTTGGGCCCGGTTCGAATCCTGGTCGGCACAAATCACCTAGGTGGGTTTTTTCCGGTTTTTTCCTCGCTTATGAGACAAATGTCGGGTAACTTTAGGCCCTTGTGGTCCCGGATATCGTCTGGCCGTCATTATCATTTTCATCTCGTCTTGCCTTGTTCGGAGTGAATGTGTGTGTGAGTGATGGTATGTCTTGTCCTGTATGTTCGTGTTGTCTGAGATGTGGCCCCGGTATTGAGTTGATCACCAATCCGGGGAGACCTTCCATATCCTTGCCTGGTAAAAAATAAATATATATATATGTACATATGTATATATATGTATATATATATATATGTGATCCAAAAGCTAATCCATCTCCCGACAGGCCGCGACAGATGGGTAGCTTAAATGTCTTAAAAGGGAGAGGTAAAATTAAAGTAAAGAAAGAAAGAGAGAAAGAAAGGAAGGAAGGAAGGAAGAAAGGAAGGAAGTACGTTCTTAAAAATAAGTAGCATATGTTGCGTGTTTGTAACACGTATTTAGAACGTTTGGGTTAACCAGTAGGCTCTTGTAATAATTCTTTCGTTTTCATGTTTCTATTGTATGGTGATGTCTTTACGACTTATTACATCTTCTACAAGTCCAACGTTAGCCTTTGTGAATGAGGAAACCATTCTAATCCCAACTCGAATATGGCCAGCAAAGGTGTGCTCTGAAATTAGAGCATCCATGTCACAATTATTTCGTTTCTATCTGGTTACCTATTAATTTTATAAAGATATGTGTAGAACAAACGGGTTCAATTTAATTTTCTCTACAACTTCACTGGGCTAGGTTTTCATGTAGCCAATATCCTACTGTTATGCATATAACTTAGAAAATTCGAACATGGACACGAGTAAACTAACCACTACTAGCCACACAGCAACTTTTACAGAAAAAGGAATATAGCTATTTTATTAGTCATAGACAAAAATTTCGAAATATACATTTTTATTAAAATCGTTAGAGCTATTTTTCTAAACCAAAAGTTAAAAAAAAAAGTTCATGAAAAGTTCCCGTAATACTTCAGTTATAGAAACCGTTTTCAAGGCGGCTAGATAAAATTTCAACAAAGTTAAAAACATAGTTTAAAAAAGAAGTAAATACAATGAACCATTTACCCGAGACATTCCATAAATACTTTTCTAGTTTCTATGCATTATGAAACACGTTATTTATGTTATTTATGTTCATTCTGTTTGATATGAGCATAAAATTTCATGTGTCTATTGCTTATATTTTTCAGAAAAGGGTCATTTATATATAAGCATCGTTAGATATACACATCATATTATGCAGAAAATTCCGAATTACGTATTTTGATAACATTAAACTGTAGGTCTAAAAATTTGGATTTTTTTTTATGTTCCCAACCATTTCATAAATGAATTAAATCCTCTGGCAATGCCCATGCCCATCGTCAAGGAGGATCAGAAAAATTGTGAGTTGCGTGATAACCTATTAGGTATTGTGCATTATCTGCCTGATATACAAGCATTATGAACGTGTATTTAATTGCATATTCGTTCGCTTGAGGCAAAGCGGCTTTACACAAAGAAAGAACTGTTAGTGTTTGTTTGTTGTACCGGTACTAGCATTGACCACTTTTGAAGTGCAAATTTGTAATTACTTTCCATTAACATGGATGTATTTGAAGAAACAAACGATGAAAACTTTGTTTTTAACGTTATTTTACAGAGTGAGGCGTAATTCACTTTGTAAATTACAATTACAAAACAAAAATGTTGAAGAGATCGCAAAAAGAAAGAATATTAACCTCACTGATTTTGATTGTAGTAAGCCTGGTAATAGACAAAGCATGTGGGGTTCTTTGAAACTTAAAACTCAGACTGATTGGTGAATGATTGAAGAATTATGTGTGCGTATGGTTATTGGCTAAGCAAGGATCATCAGATAAATTAATATTCACACAGAATTTCTTGCAGATTTTGTAGACACTTTTACTTTCTCTTTTACCGTTCTAACGTATTCTGTATTTAAAATTCAATATGCCTGTATAATGAAATAGATTTATCACTTACACAAAGGCCTATGAAACCTTCAATTTCACAGTGATAATACCCACAGTAGTTAACAATGATTTAAATTCATCCTAGTTGCTATCTTTAAGTCTTTGTTTATGAAATTGCCGTGAGGCCTTAAAACCCTATTCGTGAATCATAGTTCGTAACTTGAAGCACAGTGTTAGCCATCCTGATGATCTAGTGATCAGAGCGTTTGACTATTAAACTAATATAATATGTATCCAATGTGAATCCTGTAACTTTCACGCATTTAGGGTCTTCTTGAGGTGGACAGATGGCAGCATAAGAGTAAGGTGTGAATAGATTATTGAATGTGTTTGTGTAGTGCAGTCAGTAGTGGCTCATGGCTCAAAACGAGAGTGTGCTGCAAATACCATTTCATACAGCAAACTTAAAATATTTTTAAAAATTATTAGTAGGTCTATCTAAACTGCTCGTCTCTTAATCCATCTCTTTTTTCTTTCTAATTTCTCTCGTCTCGTCGAACGTTGTGTGAGTTGTGTGACGAGAGAAAATAACAATAAATAAAATAAAAAATAATTCCAATAATAATAACGATAATAATAATAATAATTAGGGCAGGGAAAATCACGTGAGAGTTCCCCGAAATGGAATAAGAGACGAGAAAATAGTATTTTTAATGATCGAGGTAGAGGAAGTCGCTTAGTGTTCCCAGTGCGACAGAATACTTAATCAGGGTTGTGGAATCCGGGTTTTTCTGAATTTAACACATTCGAATTTGGCAGTGAAGATGAAAAGCATTGTTTACTCGACTATGATGTTCCTCTACGCTACATCCCGGCCCCCTACCGTCAGAGGGTGGAAGATCTTCTCACATAACTAACAGCGCGCGCGCCGGTGAGACGTGAAGTAATTAGTGAAGCCTCAGAATCTCACTCTGGGCTGCCCACTGCCGCAGCACATTCTGCAGGTTAAAACTACCATATGCGCCATGCAGTTGAGCATAACGTCACAGCCCTACGAAAAATGTGCTGTTCACAGAATAGCATTAGGCTAATATGGTTAAAAAATTCATTGAGTTTCCTGTAGCATTCATTGAGTTTCTGTTAATACGAGTATAATGAGTAACTTGTAAATATGCACCTGAAACAAACAAAATTAGAATGCCACCTGCAACAGAAAAGAAATTACCTGAAAACAACTTATTTCCTTAGAAAGAGCCCTATCAGAATCAATAATCACAATCATCTGAATTACGTATTAATAGGCCTATAAGTACCCTGAAACCAACAGCGAATTGTGAATATGAAATCAATACAAACACGTAGCTGGAATTGCTGGTTTCCATGAATGACAACAACGCTTGAATAAAATTCCTCACGATCATACCTTTATGTAGACGAAAGTATTAGTAGATATTAGCATTAAAAAGGTTAACCAACCAATAAAAATAAACTATTCTAATGAAGTAACCTCTAGAAATGACTATATAAAACTATAATCCATACTGCAAAAACAAAACAGAATTCTGTTATCCTGAACCTAGTGAAACAAAACTCGGGAAGTAGTGATTAAATGATTCTCTATTTCAATCGACTCTCAAACTGAAAGGATGCCTTGAAAAAAGTAAATTTTATGATTACTCATGTAGGCCTACGGCAAATGTCAGCTCCACACCAATAATTGTCGGAGCAAGTCACACCAGACCTTTAATTGCAATCCAATTTGTAATGTAAAGTAAATATATGTTAATTGTGAAATACTGGGTCAGATATAGGCCTATTTACAACGCAAACAATAGGAGAAAATCTGTTATTACTGCAAGCAGTCGATTATAAATATTACATTGAACGATACTTTGAACGTGAGCTATGTTGATATTTCATATAAATTCAGTACATTACCTGAGGCTTTATACCTTTAGCTTTCTTATTACTCTTGGCCTTCAGCTACTGTTTAATGAGCGGTTACTTCTCTTAGGCATTTTCCGCTATGTTGGGGTTCTTTGTTGTTCTAATCTCTTTTGAAAACGGGAGAGCTATTGTCAGAAACAATAGCTGAACAAAAGGTGTGTTTTCCCTTTAGGATGCAAGTGGTTGCCTTTATTCCATTCAACATTGTTTTTCAAACTTTACACGTGTAATAATTGAGGTGAATATAATAGCACCTGAATAGTTTTACAAACCACCTTCTTCTTCCATCAAGATTTCCTAAGAACGAGAAGAATTTACTGAAAAAGAAAACATAGACAATGGGTGGCGTGCACCAAACTCATGCCATTTACTCTTTTAGTAAGCCTTACTTCTTTAGTTCTAACTACTTTAGTAAGCTACTCTTTTAGTAACCGTACTCTTTTAGTAAGGACGGCGTGCACCAACCAGGAGTAAACTAAACTCGGCGGCTTTCAACATAGAGGAATGTACTAAAGAAGTAAAAATTTTATTTACTCCCAGAGTAAATGAACTTACTCCACAAGTGGTGGAGAGCACCAACACGGAGTACTTTACTAACGTAGTAAGTTGTGGAGTAAATAAGGCCAATATTTACTCCTACTCAGGGGGTGGAGTAAAGTTGTGGAGTAAGTGTGTTCTGTGGCATTTGCGTGAGTTATGAGTTACATATCACATTAAATGGATTACATAGTTCAAACTGAGGATAAGTTATTGAGATGAAGAAGGTTGTATACCAAAAATGAGAGTTGTGGCAGGTGATTTAATAAATATTAAGCGAACCATACCTAGTAGGGCATTTAATAACGTAAATAATTAAGCTAATAAATCCTTACATGAAATTTTGGCGTTTGGAAGAAACGATGTCAGATTCTCACTACATCCATGTGATTTCAGCCAGTCAAATGTGGACATATCATTGCGGAGAGCGATCCAACTAGGAAGACGTCCACCAAAGGTGAGGGGAAAAGTGAGTGGAAGGGACGTTTGCATTGCACGGTACAAGGAGCTCATGTGCTCTTAAATATCTTCCTAGCTGGATCGGCCTTTAGATGCTGCAGTTCTCCCTAACTTTGGGTCAGAAAACGACGATGTAATTCAAGCTAATCATATGGATACAGATATCGGCGAGGTATAGTATATTCCAATAAATGAAAGTCTTGGAGCTACCCAGAAAACACTTCCCCCTGCTACTTAACCATAGAATTACTGAACAATAGGTGATATTCACTGTTAAACGATTTAATGTAATTATTGTAAATTGATTTTATTACATTATACTTCTATAGCTTAACTTAAAGCACAACATTGCGAATGCCAGATTATAATAATAATTATAAGAGCTAAAAGTTCAATAGTTGCACCCGCAGTGTTAATGAATAATATGTCCTTTTTTCTGACCCAGGTGTAAAAAATGTCCAAACAGGCCACATCGGAAGAAAATTTGACTGACTCTGGGATTAGCGTACATTGAGAAGGGGACACATTGTAAAACCATTCCTTAAAGACTCCCCAAGTCTCGAATGGTGGAGTGAGACGAGACTTTCATGTTTGGGAATAAACTATAACAGATGCTGCAGGTCTATAGTATGCTGCTAACTATTTAATTAATCCTGTGGACAGGAAAGTGAGAAGCATTATAAACTATATAGAAAAAAAATGCCAACATGAGTGCCGAAAGAAAATTTTAAGGAGGGGCCCGGAGGTTGAAGCTGCACAGGATCTAGAGAAGTAGTCACTGAAATTATTTTTAAACACACAACCATCTACATAATTATTATTGGAGTTCATATCTTCCGAAATATTGTACCACCATTTTTTGTTTAAATATTACATTTCTCAGTTGTAATATTATTATTTTTATAAGGTAATATTTTTTAAGTAAATGTTCTGTGCATTTGAAAAAGGACAGAAACATAATGCCCCTTATTAGTTTTGTTATCCTTTTTATCCCCCCTTTTTCATGATTTTGTGTAATACTTCTTATTAATATTGTTAAGCAGTCAATAAGTATTAATAATTCATTATAGTGAGATTTATGATAAACAACTGTAGAATAATTGATTTATCGTTTTTGGGAAGAATATGTAACTTTAGGAAGTATAAATATTTTAATATATTTTAGAACTTTTATTATTATGAGAGAAATAATTATAATATTGACAGTGAATCAATTATGAAAATCAACTGGAAATTCCAATTGTTTGCATTATAATACAGAAATAGTTTGCACAAAAATTGTAATCACAGTACCCATACGTAGGCTACTAAACTGAAAATATTCAATTGAAGGAATTAAAATTAGTAATGAATAAAAAATTACTATTACACCTATTTTAAAACATGAAGATTGTCATTAGTAATATTTGGAAGAACCCAAATTCATATTCATTGTTTCAGCGAACCTTTCCTTTTCATTATCTGGCACTTGAATAATACTGGCAATTGAAATGCACGTGTTCTGCTGCGCTGCACTAACGTTTCTGCTCTGTTCTGCGCAGAATTCGACTACTTCTTTAGTAAAAATCGCTTACTACTTTAGTTACAACTAAAGAAGTAACTATCAATTGAGCTCTCCAACACCAACTAAAAGAGTAAGTTACTAAAAGAGTAGCACTAAAGTAGTAAATTTAGGAAGGGAACCTTACGTAACAAAAACCGGTTTGTCTGTCTCACTCTAGCACATATATTAGTATGACTTAAGAGTGAGACAGATGTACTGGTTCTTATTTACTTCAGGTATCCGTCTTAAATTTACTACTTTAGTAAGATTTACTCTTGGATGGTGCACGCCACCCAATGTTTACATACGGTACTTACTGTATAACGTTATAACTGTACCTATAGGTATATGTAAGAAGCTCGATTTTGTGCAATGGTAATAAAATGCGATATTTTAAAAGCCTTGTTCTTTCATATCTATACGCCTATTTATCATGAGTGGTGAAACTATCAGCCCCGCAGTTCCGTGGGGCCCTAGTTATGAGGAACCCCAGGAATTTAAAATATGAAATAGTATTAAGATGGTCGTTAATACGAAATTATAGTACGAGGGTCGTCCAGAAAGTAGGCCTACTGCACCAATTTTTTTTCTTCAACAATTATTTATTGAACGCAATGAGACTTACACACAAGAAAGAATGATGTTTCTTCTACACTTCATATTTTTCCACGTAATCTCCGTCCCGTTCTATGGCCTTCCCCCAGCGAGACACAATGGCGTGTATGCCCCGTCGGTACCACTCCTTGTTCTGGTCACGAAGCCATTTCTGCACTGTGCGAATCACCTCTTCGTCATCCTTAAAATGTCTTCCGCGAATGGCATCCTTTAATGGCACAAACAAGTGGAAGGCTGAGGAGCTAGGTCAGGGCTGTAGGGTGGATGGGGTAACAGTCTCCAACCCTGTTTAGTGATCATCACCCAGGTGAAAGATTACCCAGGTGAATGTTTGATTCAACATGATAACGCTCGACCTCACACAAGTTTGAGTACTTCGAAACACATCACATCAGGGTTGGGCAGTGTTATCCCATCCACTTTACAGCCCTGACCAAGGTCCCTCAGACTTTCACTTGTTTGGTCCATTCGCGGAAACCATTTTGAGGATGACGAAGAGGTAATTTGCACAGTGCGGAAATGGCTTCGTGACCAGAACAAGGAGTGGTACCGACAGGGCATACATGCCCTTGGGTCTCGCTGGAGGAAGGCCATAGAACGGGACGGAGATTACGTGGAAAAATAGGGAGCGTAGAAGAAACATAATTCTTTCTTGTGTGTAAGTTTCATTGTGTTCAAAAAATTATTGTTGAAGGAAAAAATGAGGTGCCTTACTTTCTGGACGACCCTCGTACACAGCCACCCACCGATATTAATTAACTTATTCCATTGCCAAGCACAGTGTGCAATGGTGTTATTTATTCCGTCACCTAGTTGGAATACACAGCATTATTACGTAATCTTTGAATTAAATTAGAATATTTTCATTTAATAATTCATTCCTAGAAAAGGGAATATAAACGTATGATTTTCAGCCGACCATCTCTTTATATATGCAGTAGAATTCCAACTATCCGAACTCCAACTATCCGGATCGTCAATTACTTTTATTTGTGCAGAGGAAGTTATGTAAGTTTCACCATAATGAATAGAATGAGAAAGTGTGATGACTTCGCCGCTAATACAATGGTAGGTATAGGGAGAGCGGCGGTCCACCGAAACACTGGCAGCACCTTCGTTTGCGTTTCAACTTCTCAATGCTGCGTCATGATAGTTTGGCATCTTATGATTAAACTCGCAATCTTTAATTAACCCTTGGTCCTATTTCTGTGAAATTTGTGCAGAAATAATCTGCACAACACAGTCCTTCTGATGGTTAAAACAGAAACTTAAAAAATGCGGACATAAATGTTTTTATTTCATTATATAAACATCACCAATTACACAAAATTCATGGAGGGTGAAACGGAATTTGACTATGCGACAATTTTTTTCATTTTTGTGTCCCGTAAAAACTTCAAGCGAGAAAGTTTTAGGGAAATATTTCAACTTTATTTTAAATTCAGTACCACCTTTATATCTTGAATGGTTTACGAGTAATTGAGTGGTAATTATTCCGGGCGCTCAGCTCTCTGAATGATGTGGGACGATCGTGAAATGTTGAGGGTGAAGCAAATTTGACTATGCGACATTTATTATTTTATTTTTGTGTCCAGAAAGAGATTAAGGGTGTAAGGTTTAGTGAAATATTTGGATCTTATTATAAATTGAGTACCACCTATATATCTATAATGGTTAACGAGTAATAGTAAATACTCTAAAGCTAAAGCTATCAGAATGGTATTGAGGTATTAGCAGGCATCTTTTCCATAAAATACCAGCAATAACGTAAAAAAATTTACATAATTTATTCGTGGTCTCAATAATAATACCATATTAACTAACTACTTGTACCCATACTGCAAGATTGACCCGCTGAGGAAGGGAGTGAATGAAGCTTTTTTCTAACTTAGTAAGTCTGCACTACTTTTATTTATGCATTTATTGGATTATTTATTTATCATATTTTCTGTTCACTTATGTTAGTAATTTTTATGTATAATTATCATAACAAATGTCTTATTAGTTTAATATCTTGTTCCTTTTTTTAATAATATAATTTAACAACATAAGATGCACATAATTTACAGCGAACGGCGAATGGTCGAGGGTTTGAGCAAATAGCGGGCTGTAGTTAAGGCAAGAGGATTTAATTTGTTTATGAAAAAATCAGGGAAAATGCTTTGAAATATTGTGTGATATATGTAGAATGCGTTGCAAAACAATTTTTGCGTATGTGCGTCTTTATCGGATGTTGAAACGCCAATTTTAAAGATCACGCGCCCTATTTTTGTAGTGCTGCTTATGAAATTTTCCGTGCCCTGCAATTCACAAACCACCCCTTAGTTTATATTATCTCTGTTCACATAATTTGTACACATATCTACACTTTTGACCGTGTTTCACCTACATAACTTACCCCATACGGCCAGGAGAAAATTAATATTATTATAAATAATATTTCTATTAATACAATATTAATACAAATTAATACTCAGTAATATTCTATACAATGTAATATTAATATTAATTTATAAAATATCCCTTAGCTGTTTTCTACCCTAATTATACGTTGTTATTTCTATACAAATGTACATTCTTTAACAAATTCTCATCAAATTATACTAACATACCATCTACCCTATTTTCTAGGCAATAAAATATTAGATCAAATCATCCCTTAGCTGTTTCATACCTATATTATATAATTGTTCATCGCTTGTGAACATCTTCGATTTTTTGAAAGATGTGGAACGAAATGTTACGGTCAAGCTTCTTGGAATCTGAGAAATTACTGTTACACACGGCCATGTTTATTTTTGGAGATGAGATCTTCCAAGACGTGTAAAGCAGCCCGAAAATTGTCAGAAGTATCTAACAATTCAATTTAGATAAGGCGAGTCATTTTGAAATAGATTAATGTATTATTTTGTTTAATAATGTTTGCAATTTTTCCTATACCGCCCGTAGTAATCTTGCTCCCGCGACTCACAAGCAGAGTAACTGCTACCTAGCGGCGGAACCAGTGAACTACCTCAGTCATCACACTTTCTCCTCTATTCATTATGGTTTCACATAAGATTTTAGAAATCTCTGTTTTGCCGAGTTATGGCTTATATTTAACATTGTTGTTCTTTTTTATCCCGTTCAAATTAAAGTTGGTTATTAAGTGCCAGTATGGTACTTTATGAGATTGTGTGGTGGACGAAAAAATGTCTGTCCGTCTGTCTGTCCGTCTGTCCGTGTGTCTGTATGCACCATAACTCAAATACGCTTTTTCGGATTTTCATGAAACTTGGAAAACACATTTATAATGTCCATGGGAAGAACCCTATTGATATTGAACCAAATCGGTTCACCGGTACCGGAGTAATGCCCAATTTAGTGCCTATTTTAATAGATTATGGCGCCTTTCTAATAGAAAGGCGCAATAACTCAAATACGCTTTACCGGATTTTTATGAAACTTGGTATACACATTTATAATGTCCATGGGAAGACGTCTATTCATAATGGATAAAATCGGTTGACCTGTTTCGGAGTAATGCTCAATTTAGTGTCTATTTTATGGTAATATACGTAAAGGTAAAGGTAAAGTGATCCCTATACAGGCCATGGAGGCCCAGAGGGTTCCAGGAGGTTGAGGCTCCCAGATTTTGGACATTCGGCACATGAAGGTGGTAAGGTTGTCAGCCTTACGCACCGGCCGCCTTTACCCCCAGGATTGCTCCTGGTACTCATTTCTGTTAGAGGCTGAGTCGACCCCAGGGCCATAGTGCCACCAGAAGGATTAGGCCAATTGAAAAATCTCAACGACCTCATCGGGAATCGAACCCGCGACCTTCCGGTTTGTAGCGCAGCGCCTCAACCACTACGCTACGGCGTACCCCCTGGTAATATACGTATTCGAAAGAATTTATAAAAAAAATGAAAATCAGTTATCTTGACAACATAGCCTATTGTTTTACTGTGATCGTATAAGGCCTTAGAAATTAAAATACAGGTAGCTATGACAAAAAACATATTGATTTACATGCGCTTTTCCAACTAGACCGTTAAAATGACCCAGGTGGCCGAGATGGTAGACCTTTCTTCTTCCGTAAGCCCTGCTTAATGAATAAATCTGGAGCTTAACTTGGAAATCAATTTAAAAAAAAACACATTCTGCATATCATAATTGCAGTCATAACTGATTAAAAAAACATACTGGCACTTTGTTACATCAGTTTACCTGATTTTATATTTATTACTATTTAACTCTTTAGCTATACCCTGTTTTGTAATATGCAGATTATCGAAGCGGATTGTACCGCTATTTGTCAACTGTTTTGTGCACTGAGTAACTTAAGAGCCATTAAATAGACTCTGTGAGAATATTGGCTGTGTCGACAGTAACTTACTTCCACAACAGAGCATCGCAAGCTACTGAAGCAATGAAATAAGTTTGTAATATTTCTTGGGGGCACAGGTAATGACTAGGAAATAACAGCCCATTATTGTTAGGGCAATTTTTTTCTGGATAGGAATTTGCATGGGTTCTCTGCCCATATTTTTCAGTTTGCGTGCCTGTATCTCTACTAGGATATGAAGTTTATTTTAATTGATTGTTCGATAGTGACTATACCAAGTGAGATCCTCGTGGCAGTAACGTCGCAGTCTTACATTCTGGAAGTCGCATGTAGTACTTTTGGAGCCGACCATTCTTAGTGCGGGTTTTTGTGGAAATTCCGTAATCCTCAAGACCGAACGGATGAATTATTTAATTAAATTTTTAATCAGATTTGATACCACCTCTAAAGAATTCGCCCTATAAATTCCATACATTCCATAGTTAATAACGGTATATTATTAGATATTAATCCATCCAGGAGATGAATGTAATCTTCTCAATATATACGAGATTAGCAGTAAATGTATTTCACAATTAAAAAAAAAACAAACACACAAACAAAAAACTTGTTTCATTCTGATTGGTAACTGACTTGTCTTGGAGAAGAAAGCAAAGTTATTTTTATTACACACATTCACAAAGGGGATTTATTTGTACTATTATATCTATGGGCGCGATCATAAAGTCTTTGATACCATGTTAGTTTCTTCAGCTTTATGTACTCAAATAACAAAGACCTCTATTTTTTTTTATCCCTTTGTGGTATTTCGCTTTGATCTGGAATCTGGGATTTCGTTTCTCTTCTAGAGATACGGAGTGGTGTAACTTCACATCTGAATGTTGGATACAACACAGAAACAGGATTGAAATGTAGTATTCCTCTCATAATTGGTAAATTTATTATATTGTTGTTTTTCTTAAATGTCAACATTTCTTTGAAATTGAAAAGTATAAGCCTCCATCGTCGTATACAGGCCTAGGCCTATATAAGCAAGCCATTATTGAAAACTGTTATGAATAAAATATTAAATAAAAATATATGCTCATAAATATCCATCGAGACAACAAATTTTATTTTTTGAATAAAATTAATCGCATTTAGAAACCTTAAATTTTTAATAAAGTTATATGACTATATTTTACATTTCCAGCATTAATGAGACATTCCCGAATAACCTACTGCTTGTGGCATGTTTAAACGTTTTTAATTTAATGTACGGAATACTGTATTTCTAACATTTTTTTGACAAGTTAATGGAATATGTTATGAATTTGTAATACTTTCATGTGCTCATGTAATTATGTACATCTTGATATATTCCTATATATTTTACAGTTAAGATTGAAACAGAACTAAGGCAATGTCCCTAATTCCAATGTTTTCTAATTTATTGAGAAGAAGGACATGATTTATTGTGTCATTTGTCTTTATTAAGTCTATAAAATAACCCTAAATATTTCTTTCCGTTATGTAACAAATGTAGGCCTATAATATTGGATGTTACAGTCACTATAACATATTCGATACCTTCGATTCCTGAAATCAATTAATTACAGTTTATTACAAATTTACAAATTAAAAAATACAAATTGATACAAAATTATTACAAATACAAATAATATACACACAATTTGTACAATTTGAAAAGAGTATTATTTGCCCCGCATGAGCATAGCTCGTGTTCGGGGTCAGTTCAGTCATACTAAAATTATATTTTTAAAATTATATAAAAAAAAACATACATATTATAGTTTTAGGTAAAAAATAAGAATAAAAATAAATAAGATTGCTTATATGAAATAAATGCATGAACAAAGATGCGAAAAAATAAATTACAGTAACATACAGAGTTACCAACAAAATACCCATTGTTAAAAATAAAAAAATTACAGTTGAGAATGATTAACATAAAAAAGTGGTAAAAGTACAATTACAAGTTAGATTTAATCAAATCGAGTACTCTTTTTTTAAACAATTTATTGTTTAGTGGTATCATATTAGGGTTTCTTCTAGTAAAATTGTTGTACAGCCTTGGTCCGAAATTTATACTATGCCTTAGACCTACTTCTGTAGCACACTTTGGTTCGAAAAGAGGACAAGAGATATTATACCTCCTTGTATTATAGTAGTGATTTCGTGTTAAGAACTTTTCATGATGTTTATGGAAATAATTTAATAAAGTGTAGGAGTATAATTGTTTAATATTCAATACGTCAAAATCTTTATATAAACTTTCAGATGGATAGTCCATTGATTTTTTAAACATATCTTGATTATTCTTTTCTGCAACAACGACAATGGGCGAAGTGCAGTCTGACATATCCCACCCCATCCTATTATTCCATATTGTATAGCTGATTGGACTAAACTTAGATATATTAGTCTTAAAGTACTCTGTGGAATAATGTTTCTTAATATAACAAATTTATATATAGTTTTCCGTAGTTTAAGACACAGATATTGAACATGTTTTTCCCACCGTAAATTTTGGTCAATGATAACACCTAAGTATTTTACTTGTGTTGATGAACTTAATTTTGGACATTTACAATTAAAAGGGATAGAACAAGAGATTTCATGTAAGATTATATTGTGTTGTGCATTTATCGAGGAAAGTCCTTTAGAGTTTAGTGAAAATGGTAAATATGTTGTTTTATCAATGTTTAAAGATAGAAGGTTTTCATCGAGCCATTTTTTTATTTTGTTTGTTCCAATGTTAGCATTACTAAAAACGTGCTCCCAACTGTTTCCAGAAAATATGATTACTGTGTCATCAGCGAAGGAATAGACATTGCCTTTGATGAGACTTATATCTAATTTAAGAAGATCATTGATATATATTAAGAAGAGCAAAGGACCTAACACAGTTCCTTGTGGGACGCCGATATTTAGCACTACGTTTTCACTTTTTTCGTTGTTAACTTTAGTGATTTGGTATCTATTTGATAAATATGATCGAAATAGGTCTAAGGCAATACCTCTAACACCAATATTTTCTAATTTATTTAGCAAAATGTTGTGACTTATAGTGTCAAATGCCTTTCTTAGGTCCAGAAAAACACCTAAGCATTTTTTTCCTTCATCTACTGCTTTAATAATTGTGGATGTAACGGCCATTATAGCATCATCTGTACTCATATTATTCCTAAAACCAAATTGTGATTCCGCTAATAGTTTATTTTTTTCTAAAAAGTTTGTTAGTCTATTTTTTATGCATTTCTCTAATAATTTTGCAATGGTAGATAATAAGGATATTGGCCTATAATTATTTAAATTACATTTGTCACCTGATTTGTACAATGGAATTACTGTCGCATATTTTAATTCATCCGGAAAGAAGCCTTGAGCTAAGCATAGGTTGAAAATATGAGTAAGGGGTTTAGAAATAAATCTAATAATTGCTTTCATTATAGTTGATGAAATGTCATCACTTCCAGGAGTAACGCTATTCTTAAGGTTTATGGCAATTAAGATCAATTCATTTTCAATTATTGGCTGTAGGAACAGAGAAGCTGTTGGATTTGAATGTAGATTATTATTGCGAGTAGATTGTGATGAATATGATGAAATGGAGCTTGTTATTTTATGTCCGATCTGAGAAAAATGTTTATTGAATTCATTAGCAATTTCACTATTATTGGTAATGGTTAATCCTTCTTCTGTTACGATTTTGTTTATATTCGTATTTTCTCGTTTTAATGTATCTGTAGCTTCATTGATAGTTCGCCAAAATCTTTTTGGGTCATTATTTTATGTAGTTATGTCCTTTATCATTCTGCGTAGAAATAAATTTATGTTTTATTGTTTGCAGATTCTCAGCAGTGTCGGAGAGCAACAAAATGGCTGCAGCGTCTCTCTTTCACCGGAATAGTGATAATGTTAAAGTAGAGCAGGGCGTCTAGCGTTAGCAACTATGAAGGGGAGGCGGTTTCCGCCCCCACACCCTGGTGTAGTGACTCAAGGGGTTAACTGCTACCAATCCTATCTAGTGCTCTAAGTGCTGTGCATTTGAGAATTCGTGGCTTCTGGAATCAATCACTCTACAGCCATGTTGCCCACAAATGTGATGTCCTTCATGAAAAAGGTGAGTAAGAACTCCAGCTACTTATTTTATAATGGTTACCCCCTAGGCATTCTGTGAACAGATGTATAAACGTATTGTTAAGTGAGTGTAATTTCACGAAAGAATTTGATGCGATAATTCGAATAGTAAAAGAAAACGTTATAAGAAAATACATGAAACTTAATCTAAAAAATAGGAGAACCCAAGAAGTCAACTATTTTAGACGAACTCAAATGGCATGACTGATCCGTAGTTGTAAATAGGCTAAGAGAAACTTCTATACTGTTCGAGGAGTCAGCGATTGTGGGCCTTCTCAAAGTCCTTTTCGTCCATAACCCTGAAAATGATGCGTGTTCTTTTACTTTGCTCAGATATTGGTCAAACCAGATTATGTATTGCTGTTATCATTATTACTATATTAGGTTTGTACTTTGTTCCCACAGACATTCAGAAAAGTCATATACGACACGTAAACATATTGTCATTTCGCTGCGTGACATATGCCCACAATGACATTTGTCATCTAACTGACAAATGATGCTGGCGGTTTTTTAATATTTGTAGGAACAACCTAATATTACTACTGTTATTGTAAATTCTTTGATTTTTCACTCAGCCAAATTTAAGGGAAACTAGCATTAGTCCCTGATTTTAATGGAACAGAACTCTTACTAAAATTAGGACCTAGATTCTGTCCTTCTTCTGTCTCTTAATCATTCAATACTTTTCGGATGATGTGGCAAGTATCCAGTATGACAGCTTTCTGGATGTGATCTATGTATGTTTTGCATGAAATTGTTACAAATGTCGCTAATGATTTAGGTGATAATCATGCAGTAAGAAGAAGTATTGAAATAATTTTGACTTCGCGAATTTTACATATTCAATTTCTCAACAAGTTCTTTGTATGTTGGATATGTCCTGTTATATGCCACTATGATATTAAGTTATATGTTTACTATCTCTTGTAAATAGGCCTATATTCCGTTTACTTTATACAGACATTATCTTTTCAGCTACTTTCATGGAGGTGATTCGGTCGTATTTTTAAAAATCCCAAATAAATGGAACAACTTCAAACATTTATTTGACTTTTCAGATTTGATGAATGCCTACCATTAAATTCATTCTGATTCCTTACAGATAGCCTGACTTGTCTATGCGTGAATTGCTCTTAGGTAATGCGATGTAATGCTTATGTTAGCCTTGGTATGTCTATGACCTAAAATAAAAATGAAAACAGATTTTTAAAGCGTATTCTTAGAAGCTATTGGTAAAAAATAAGTATAGGACTACGAACTATTTGTGCACACTTTCTTGTATGTAAATATGTTCCGTACATTAATGAAATCGGTTTACAAGGTACAATTACGTTAAAAGGCAACAAGGAGATGAGCAATAACCATGTTTAATGCAATGTTCTGCATCGTCAAGTGTACTGAATATATCAAACTGACATGAAACTGCATAGGATGGTGCGAGCGATTAATTTGTTTTCCAATTGTAACGCTCTACTTACATATAAGTCATAGTTTACACTATATTTCACATAATGTGTAAGGTAATGGATCAATTATCCAGAATTAATTAGAGCTATTGTTTTGCAGACTAGTCCGGATAATCCTACCCTAGAGTAATTTGAAAGCCCATAGATTGTACGCACAAATTGTGTAGGTTGCTCTTTGAGGCAAATATTGCAGTGCAATTTCGTGACTTTTAAGTAGACAAAAATACTCATCGTTATGGTTTAACAGCAAAAAAAATCGTCGTGTGATATGTCAGTCTGAAAACTGCGCAATTACCCTAAAAGTAACTGATGAAAGTTAATTTCTTTCAATATGGAATATTTTTTTTATTATTATTTATTATCCGGTTTTACAGTGTACTTCCATTTACATTTTCCGGTAACCCAAGATTACACCTTGCATTTAATTTTCATTCTCCATTTCTGTCTATCTGCCCATAAATTCTCTTCAATATTTCTTCTTCTAATTGATGTCTGAATTCCTTGTATCCATGTGGTCGGCGGTCTCCCTCTTTTCTTCCTTCCTGGTGGTTCCCATTCCATAATCCTCCGTGGTAGTCTTTCCTCTGACATCCTTTTTGTATGTCCGTACCATAAGAGCTGTTTTTCTTATACAAAATCAGTGATCGAATTTGTGACATCCATTTTCTTCCTCATGACTTCGTTTCTGACTCTTTCCCGTCTAGATATCCCTGCAGACTGCCTCCAAAAGTCCATCTCAGTTGCCATTAATATTTTTATTACTTGGGATTTAACTGTCCATACTTCTGATCCATATGTCATAATGCTTCTAATATTGTGTTAATAATGTTTCCTTTTGTGTCTTTTCTAATCCGTCGATCCCACAGAAACCCATTTAATGTTCCAATAGCGAGCTTTCCAGCATTTATTCTTGAACTAATTTCTTGATCTTGTTTGCCATCTTGTGTTATTTTTACTCCTAGATATTTGTACTCTTCAGTGTGTTTAATAATTCCCATCCCTTCTTCCAGGGTCAAATCTTGATTTAAATCTCCTATTACCATGTATTTTGTTTTATTCTTGTTGACCTGAAGTCCCCATTTTGTGTACTCCTGTATTAACTTCCTTGTCATGTATTCTATGTCTTCTTCATCTGATAGAATATGAATATGGAATATTACGATTATAATTACGAGTGTGGATTATGAAGATTGTGTACCGAGTACTGAGTGGTGCTCTGGGCGGTTAGTGTGTGATTCCACTTTCACACACTAGAGATCAGTGTAATTGGATATTACTTTTCAAAATTCAGGCAATTGCCCCATTTTGTGCTCGGTTTTCCCCCAGGAGCATTCACCTAGGTTGCGTTTCAATATCTGTTAATCTCAATTCCGGGTTTTCTAGACATCGTCTATTTCTTGATGCTTTTTGAAATCTGTTGCGTGCGTCGCGAAGTCTTCAAATGCTTCGATAGCTGATTTCGTCGTCCAGAACTTGAGGATTCTTCGTGTCTCTGTGTAGCAGTGGTCTTCACCCCGTGGCCCTGGGACCGCATGCGGCCCGCGGCTTAATTTTGGCGACCTGCAAACAAACATAACATTAATTTTTGGTAGCACATGCATATGTGAGCAGCTTTTCTCCAGGATGAATATCGTAATTTCAAAACTGTAGAAAAGACTTTCCGACACTCACTTAGTGAACTGCCTTAAAGCGAATTAAAGCGAATGTTGACAATTTAGTGACAAAGAATCAGTGCCAGCTCTAACATTAAATTCAAGATTGTTACTGTGTTTTGTGTTATTCAATAAGATTGCAAAGTGGAAGACAAAATATAAAACTTGTGTAATGTTAGATATATAAGCATTCATGAACCACAGATTGTCTCTGTTGGACATTACATGAGAATATTATAGGGGAAAAATCCTCCGACACTGGGACTTCAACCCAGGACATTTATTTGGCTATTTGCGCCAATGCTCATGTAATGTCCAACAGAGACAATAATCTGTGGTTCATGAATGCCTATATCAATCTTGAATGTTAACTGTACATTAACAGTGGGAGCCCGGTCACAGAAAACACTACTTAGTGTACTGCATATGACATAACTTGTCTGTCTGTGAGGTAGACCATTAAGGCAATCAGTCATAGGGGAAATGTTCCATCTGGCGCTGCGAATTGAACTCCGGCTTAGCTCACTTGGTAGAGCATTGCCGCGAATAGCCAAAGGTCCTGGGTTCAAGTCCCAGTGTCGGAGGAATTTTTCTCCTATAATATTATCATGTGTAATGTTATTATTGTTATTGCAATACCTAGGTATAATTATGATACATTTGTGTTACATAAATATCATGTTATTAATAAATCAATAAATAAATGCGGCCAGCTGGTTTTTCGCCAAAAAGAAAATGGCTCTTTAGTTAAAATAGGTTGAAGACCACTGCTCTAAAACCTAGCATGGTATATTGTCAGGTTTAAACAGAGGTGGTCCTCTGCTAGATTGAACCTAGCCTATTTAGGTTTGCTGTGAAGTAGTCTATCCATGAACCGAGAAGAACGGTAAAGACGCGTAATCTATTGTTACATGTTTCAGTTGGAGGCTATCATGAACGTTGGGGAAGTAATCCTTCGAGATTAGACCCTTTGATGTATTAGCCTACTCCAGCACCTTCCGCACATAGTAATTATGTGTTCTTTAAGTTGATAGTTAAGCTCCTTTATATTTATATAAGTTATGTACAGTACTTTTTTAATTTTAAAGTTGCACTTATATGCAAGCTGTTGCATAACTTGTAGTTAACTGTTCCATTCCTTATACAGGCAAGACGAAGAATATATTGCTGTGATGGAGCGTAGGAGAATTTTTTGCATAAAGCAGTGTAGTGCGTTCTAACAATTGTTTTGACTTTTTCAGTCTTATTAAAGAACACTAACATAATTATTATTCTGGCTCATTTCCCGAAGAAAATGTTAAAGTGTAATTCGATTTCTGAGTACGTGGAATGTATGTGCCTCCAAAATTATTATTCTTTCTTCTTTCGGAAGTCTGTAAAGTGCAATCGTACAATTAATAAATTATTTTCCTGTTTGTAAAATTGTTCTTGCTGTATTTGCTTACTTGTATGTATATTAAGTCAGTTATTCTCCTATACATCCGTGTTGCACCAGCTGTGTTAACCTGGTTGACAGGATAGCGCTTTTTAGATTTCAAATCAGAATTCTGCGGTTCATGAATTTATACCGCAACTATGTAGGTAAATCTATTTTCAAGTATAGTTAACGTAATTATTTCAAACCCCTTTGATATTGCTTTAATGGAAAATGCGTTTGCGACTGAATATTGCAATGCATAATTTATAGTTTAGTGCCATTGTATATCCGTCATTTATAAATTGATATAGAGAAACATAACAGTGGTCAGTATTTGAAATATTGTAAATAGTTCTTGGCAATAAAAGGGTTCTCCTCATGAAATAAATGAAAGGGTATCTGTGTGATAAATTTACTTCATTTAAGAGTTAGATGGCTGAAGTTATCATCGTTCTACAGTAGAAACTTGGAGGTGCGATCAGAGTAGGTTTATCCACATAAAAAATTATCCGATTTGTTTATGTTTAATATTTATTCATTATTCGTCAAATTCCCACTAGACAAAAAAAAACCTTAGCTGAAATGAGCCATATACACTTAAAATGTTAAGCCGATTAAGTAATTTACCAATAAATGATTTAATTATAAATTACGAATGTTTTGAAAAATATATAACCGAACTTGTTTTCCAAAGCTATCCAACGAAATTATCTGAAAATTATAAGATAACTTGACAATCATATGGATTATAGACCTAATGCAACCAGATTTTTAATGGCCAGAGTTAATTTACAATCTTGAAAACAGTAAAAATTCTAATGCACGGTACAGTCATAACGGCAAAACTGACTACCCCTATTACGTTATGTGTTGAAAGACCAGTCTTAAATGTATTCAGCTGTGTTATATAATGTGTATTATAGGCTACTGTATCTCTTATTATTCCGCACGCCACCACTCGCCGCGGTATCAACACTTTACTGAAAAGGCCAGACATGGTCATTGGAAGCCTGGTTTTAAAATAAAAATGCATTTCTTCAAAAGACCCAAATTTTATTTTGATCCTCTTTTGATAACTGGCCTATTGCTATATGTAAATAATTGAATTTATTTAACATAGCCTAATAATATTCACAGAAATCCTCCCCAGTGGTAATTAAGAACAGGCCTTTGTGTTAGTAAGGAATTGTTATTGAAACTCAAAATCTTCTGAAAATTCGTTATATTTTTAAGTCCTTTAAGTTGAATTCAATTTTTTATGTCAAGAAGAAACACAAAACAGAAACAGAACACAAAACAGAAGTACTTTACCATAAAAGTTCAGTGATAACACTCCAAGCATCTCCAGGTTATATAATACTTTGGGTAGCAAGCGTCCACACAAGAAAATTTAATAGAGATTTTCAACATATTTTTATGCTCGATATCTCCTCGTGCACTGAATTGAAGCATGCCTTCCCTTTATGTTCACTACCCTCAAGTCTGTCATAAAAATTCCTTAATCAGGAATTTGAAATGAGGAACAGCTATCCCATACGTTGGATGGAGTGAGAATTCGCTTTGAACTCTCTATCGTCTGTAGATCGATATGTTACATACTTGTAATCTCCCGTAAAAAATGACACATTTATTGTTTAAGTTGTTACTTCTACAACTTGTTGTACTTTCCTATACTAAATAACAAAATTATAATAATATTTCTATGCGTTTGTTCTAATTACACCATGAATTAAAAATAAGTAGCGAAATCGATCTTTCTACGAAAATTGTGCCTATTCTATACCATGCCTCCTTTTTTTCGTTTCCTGACAATAATTATTTTAGTTTTTCTTTTATGTTCTAAATATTTCCGTCGATCTTCATATTTCTGAGAACTTAGCCACATTATGTATGCATTTTTATTTTCTTCAATACATTCAAGAGTTTCATAATCATCCAGAAGTTTTTAGGATATCGGCTGTCTTCTATACAAAGAGTTTCAAAAGCAGCTGCATGAATAGACCCTTTTAAATTTTCATAAAGCTGAACAGAATTCCAGTCCTCCCCGGGATTTAATCTCTCATTAAAACCTCTCATATATAAGTGAGCTAACAGTTTCGTCTTGTAATAGATGCAAATTATATCGAGGTTCATTTACTAATTGTTGTATCACAAGTAAAATGTGTCTAAGTTTCTTGAAAAAGCAAGCTAAAACCATGTAATAGCTAGAGCAACATTCTGGGCCACGATTAACGTTTAAATCCTGTAGGCTATAATTAAGCTTACATCCTTTCTAGGAATGACATAATCAATAATGGAGCAAACACCTCTAATATGTTGTTTCCACGTATATTTATGCACATTGAATTCATAATACCAAGCCAAGATAATTTGCATACTTTCTCCAAACCTTGCCAATTATAATTTTTTACATTTCCCTTAAGGTCCTATTACACATTATTTATCAAAACCACTGCCCTCTATACTTCGTTAATCTTTCAATAAATGCACTAATTTCTTCAAAATACCTTTCCTTTATAATTATATGAGCTTCTCTGTTGGATGTTATGTACCTAATATAAATACCTCTTTGTTGTAAATGTCTAATTTTATCTTTATAGGTCGTTCATTTGCTTGCTCCCAAAGTTTAATTGATATTTTCATTTTTTGTTGGCTAATATCAAAACACCTGTCTTGACTATCTCTGGTTTCTCCACTTCGCTGCAGAAATGTACAGAGCTATTATTTTTTCGATGGGCCGAGAACACACGTTCCGCGCGGCGGCCTGGAAGCAAGTTGTCGGCCGGTAAAGGCTCTTGTACATAACCCCTCAATTCAAGCGTACGGATTTCTACAGTTACAAAAATCACCTACCTTTGTCATAGAAGATGTTGAAAATTATCTCAGTTTACCGCCACATATTTCTCACACCTTTCAAGAAAGTTTGCATTCACACGCATTAATTATTCTTGTGAAATTTTGAAATTCATTTTCTGGACCTGCCTTCGGGCAGATTACACATCATCATCATGTTCTTTTACACTTATTCAGTATGGGGGTTATTCTTGTACACTTTATATTTTACGTTCTCCAAATTCCCCCTTACTAATTAGCCTATTTTCAAAAACTTCTTCAATTAAACATAACGAGAGATCTGCAGTATGCTCTGTAGCGGAGTCTTGTTGGAAAAAAATGTGTGTTTGAAAACAGGGTAATTAGGAAGATCTCCGGATCTTACTGCATCTGAATATCATTTTTGGTAGAAGTTTAAAAAAGTTTTCAAGAATAACCCTCGTACAGTACAATAATTGTCTGGAAGATCATGATCTATTAGGCCAATTTACAAGAATTGCTTCCAAGTATTCATTGATATTACTTTTACATAATTTGTCCCCCTATGTTCACTTTATATCTTCTGTTGTTAGACCGTGATAATAATGAACTGGAAACTTCATTTTCTGCATTCTGCTTCACTCTGAATTCTGAAATAGAAACTGTCGGATTCGGGTAGCTAACCCATGCATCTTAGCGATCGGCAACTGTAATTTTTTTTTTCTTTCGTGAATTCTTCAATCTCTTCGTAATTGTTCTAGTAAGATTTTGGCATCACTAGGCCTACATGTTCTGGTTGCCATATTTGAAAGTTCTGCTTCCTCACTTAAAATAGAATAGAAGTTTGTGATCGGTAAAGCTTGGTGTTTACAAGAACTTTTAAAGTGCACTTCTTTGCTTTTTTCTTCCGCTAAAACTCATCAGGTGCTCCAATAGAACGTCTGTTTCTTGAAGTAGGCTTTAGTGGTGGTCATTCATTTTGGAAATATCTATCCTCCAAAGTCTTCTACATTTTTAGGGTTTCTATAATACAAAAATATTCAATGCATTATATTTATGTGGTATTTCGTTCTGTTTGTTTAGTTCCTGGCCCTACTACGTCATTCTGAAATAGTTTGATGACTTCAAGTAGCCTTGTTACTTCCTATGTCTGTGTCTAGTGATGTACAAAATCTGTTTGGCAGTTACTCAATGCCAGTATTTTAATTCAATATCTGTTACATTTTTGTATTTGATTATTTCATTTGATCTATAACTGATTTGGGATATGTGAAATAAATTACAAATAATTCATAGCCTAAATTAGTATTAAATAGATGAAAATAAGAGTTTGATATTTTATTATACGAGTATTTAGTAAGTAAATAATCTACTAATATATTATAGAACACATACAATTAACTATTTAGTGCAGGCCACTCTGCAATTAAAACGCTCGTATGGAGAACCTCCACTGCTTCAAATATTTGTTTAGAAAAATAGAAAAATCACATGTCTTAGGACCTATTCTGTGCATTGATTCCAATTTTTGTAGGGAGAGGGATATAACACATTTGCAATAATGTGCAAATTTTCTACCTTATATAATTCAAAATCCCTTTAACGTCAAATTATATTTTCTTACTTATGTACATCACCATATTTGTATGGATGGTTTAAACTGGTTTATTTATATGTGAGGTTCAAAACCCTCTAAAGTACTATATAATACCATGTTGAAAATCAGAGTTAAGTTAAAAAAACCCTCTATCCCACTGCTTTAAACTTCAAAAAATCTCTATTTATGAATGTCGTTAAGGGGGTTTTGAATCTAGAGGATTATATGAAACATTTTAGATTTCAGTATTTTCACCAAACTGTCGTCTTAAGTAGCCTATATCGATTGTCTGTAATCTGCACGGTGGTGAAGTGACTTTGTATTATTATCCTTGTAAGTAACTGGGAAGAGGTGTGGTGTTGGTATCATTAACTGGTTCGATCTCTCAATTACAACTTGAGGACAGTTTGCCACTTGGAGTTCCCCCACACCTTGCGGCTTTCTGGCATCAGGCAAGTTTCGATTTCTAGTCGGTTTATCTTACTTTGCTCATATATCACACAAGATGTGAAGGTCTGCTACTGATACCATGCTATTACCGGTCATGTAACATAATGAATGGGCGCATTATTTGTGGTAGTAAGCAGAATTTCTTCTCTCATTTTGCCAATTTACTGGATAACTCAAAGGGCGTTTCATAAGGAAATTAAACTGCGTTGGTTTCCCAACATTTTCATTCTGTGTTGTATAACCCGAAAATTACCTCCTGCAACAGTTTTATGAATACGTAACTACTAAATTTTACTTCAAGTACTCCAGCTTATCCTTCCGTGGAATGTTAATAATTGTGATGAAATTAAATTTATTTATTTAAATTTCCCTCTGGTGTAGTTAAGGCTTTAAGGCCTTCTCTTCCACTAACCAAAGGTGGATACATTCAAATCTTACCAAATAATCTAATTAAGAATAAAATAATAATAATAATAATAATAATAATAATAATAAGAGAAACATGATTATATTATATAGATGTAGATTATGTTGGTGAAAGTAGTATATAATATAAATGTTAATGGTTGGTGGTCAAGTGATCAACTAACTTCATCTTGAACGTTCTGAGTGTTCGGCAGACTTTTATATTCTCGACTAATTTAATATGCATATGAATATGCAAATTTAGGTCATTTTTTGCATATTTGTGTGCATATTAAAGAAATTTTGAAGTTTCATATATTTTCCAGATGTTGCATTAAAATGATACTTTTTAAGAATTTACAGATATTTTAAATAATTAACACTATATTTTAATAAAATGAATTGTAATGAAACTTAAAAAAGTACACACAATGTGTAAGTGGTAAAGTCATATTTTAAATTTTATTGGTCATATTTTAATGTTATTTAGGTCATAAATGCATGCATATATCCCATTTTTTAGGTAATAGAAATCCGCCCCTAATTATAACTAATGGCAGCGCTATGCTCCACACTGAAATTCTGTACCCACTTTTCAGGTTTTATATACGTCCTGAATATTATTAGTATTTAGTTAGAATTAGTTCTTTTTATTCATAATCTAGTGTTAAAACGAAGTTCTTTTTTTTTTTTTTTTTTCAAATGCAAGAAATAAGTGGCGCCCATGCTCTTGGAGGTTTTATGCTGTAACAGGAAAAATTGAATGCCTAGACAAAAATCTCCTTATAAAAGTTGCTTTTATATGTTCCCTCTATACACAAGTAAAATATTTCGGTGTTATTCATTAGCACTCTGTATATCCATCGTGAACAATGAAGTCATGAAACCACAATGTTGGTACATATAGAGAAAGGAAACATACTGTATAAAATTCCTACAACAATTTAAATTAAGCTAAGTCACGTTAGTAAATGATTATTAAGCATTGAAATACAATATGCAATTCATATTCCAATTGGAGAGTCATTTTCTCAAAGCTGTTCGCATGAACTCCACTATACGAAGGGAAGCGCCGTACAGGAGCGAACACTTCTCCAACACCGGTGTACTGCGTGCAGTATCCAGGCTACACAAAGGCGCTCGTCCATAAACTTGCATGGAGCGGTAAACACATCACATTTGGATTCCATCTCGGAACGTTGTGATGGTCCCCTATTTCTCACTCTTACGTAAGTCATGGAGGGCCTTACGCAGTGCTTTAGTTGGGCCGGTACGCACCGGTACTGCGTACCGGTATAAAATTATTTTCCTTCTATCATACCGGGAAAAATATGTGCTCCGGTACGTCGTACTGGCAGTACAGGAACGATATTGTCCTAAAATACTTATTAAATGTCCAATTCACGAGAGTGTATTTGTTAATAATGACAAACACTATTAAATTCGCAATAGATATGCGTTCTAATCTTCACCTTCGTGCGCATTTCTACAATAATTACTTTCTCCTTAGATTACATGTTGGCTATCCTGATAAGATGCTCGGTTTTTTAAAACTATTTTGTATGAGGCGATATGGAAAATTTTGAAGTAAGGTGAGTACCCCCATAAAATATTTTCCAACTAAAGCACTGGCCTTACGTCCACTGGAGGTTAAGGATTCCTGAGTTTTAGACAATCCTCCTATGAAATATTATAACTAGGGGCGGATTTCTATGACATGTCATATTTTTCCCCTTTGCATTACTTCAGGTTTCCGACTAATTTAAACCCGACTCCAAGCATCCTGATGAAAATGGAACAGCTTTTATTGTGCATATAACTGTATATTTAGGAACTTTTCAACTATTGTAGCATATTTAGTATGAATATGCATATTTAGATCATATTTTTTGCTTATTTGTGTGCATATTAAATAAATTTTGAAGTTTCAGTTCATATTTTGCAGATTTTGCATTAAAATGATTCTTTTTGAGAATTTACAGATATTTAAAATAATGAACATTATATTATAATAAAATGTATTGTAATGAAACTTAAAAAAATATACACAATGTGTTAGTGGTAAAGTCGATTTTAAATTTTATTGGTCATATTTTAATGTTTTTAGGGCATAAATGCATGCGTATATCCTATTTTTTAGGTCATATAAATCCGCCCCTATTTATGAGTCTCTTCCTCCAGATGCTTAATTAGAGCACATATCAATAATGGGACGTTATTTCTATGATAAATGAATGTAATGAATTAGTGTATGTTCATGAATTTTTAAATGTTCTTCTAAATCCGTATGATATGAAAATTGTATTTGTTTACGAATAACTATCTAAATAATGTTGAAGAAACACAGTTATGGTAACCCGATCTCTTTTGTAAGGGAATTAAATATCCAACATACAGTTCCTTCAAAACTGGAGTGCCGGAATATCTGTGAGTGAAATTGTGTACCTATTTTTTGGCCTTGAGGTACTTTTATAAATAAGTTTAGATTCACGATGGATTCGTTAAACGTTTTAAGTGGAGAACACTTAAATGAAATCACTCCAGTTAATGTAAACGATGGTTTTAATCCTGGAAATATCGTGAAAGCATGGTGTTCTTAAATTTTTTCTGGGATGTCCAGAACCCTGCCATAAAGTTTATTATACATCGTATCTTGTATAATTATGGCTGGGATATTGATTTGTGTGTGGAACAACACCAGTTGACATTTTCAGAGTTGAATTTAATCTATATTCCAGGATTTCACTTAATAGACAATTTTTGTAGGCTGAATAAGGGTCAGCATTCCAATCCTGCCATCTGCCTATGGTAGATGACGCAGCGGTCGAGTGGCAGGCTAGTCCCTTCAGGGATGTAGCGCCACGGAGATTAGTTTGTTTATGGAGGTTCTGCAACATTTATTAAGGAAGGTTAATAGTAGTCAATGAAACATTGTTTCTTATTTGCCTTTGGATAAAATATTCGAAATCAGCTCAATTTCTATTCAAAATCTTGGTGTCTTTTCTGTCTTTTCTCTACAAAATACCAGCCAATAACAAAATTTGGTTTAAACGTTTCTATCTAAACTGAATGACAACGTTACTATTTTATGCAGGCATTCTTTCCATGACCGCCTGCGTGGTCCCGTGGTTAGCATGGTTTAAATGAAGGCAATGACCTCTAAACAGCCTTGTCCCGTTACACTTATTGTATGCTCAATTGAGGGTTATAGTATTTTCAGTCTTTTATGAGAAATCAGTTCAGTTGTTAAAATGTACGCGATGCCAACTGTACAGAAGAGATTTTCGTACTGCGCAGGTTTTAAGTTAAAAGTGATTTACACCAATTCCATTGTACAAGGTTATAATTTGTTTATGCAATGAAGTATATTATCCCCTTTGAAATATTAAGTTTAGAATCACATTAAATATCTTTTCCTTTAAATTTCCGTCCTAAAATGAAGGTGCGTCTTATGGTCCGGTGCGTTTTACAGTCCGTAAAATACGGTAAGTTTTTATTCTTTCCATTCCAAGATTGTTTTAAATGTAGGTTTTAATTTCAAATTTTGTAAGAATGTTAACAAAATTGTTGATTTAAAAAACTAGCTTTGGGTTACATTTAACTATTGACATGCCAACACCTCCAGGCATACCTCCAGGCAGAGATGGTAAAATTGACAAAGTGTCAACATTGTTACGAATATAAATCTCTATCCGTCCAAAAATAAAAACTTACCTTCAAATGAAACCGTCATAACTGCTGGTTAGACACTAAATACATTTCTTTAACCAGTCAATAGTTTCCTCATATTGCTTTATTCTAAGGTCAACTTTCACTCTTAAAATTCCATTAGGATAAAATACCTTTCTGGGTAACATAATGTATTCATTTTGAAATGTTGTAGTTATAAGGTAGATAATTTCATATTTTGTTAATAGGCTATAACCTATGATTAATGAATCCTACTAGAACCAGAAAGATTTTATATGCGCATTTGTTTGTTTTTTGTAGGAATAAATAGAGCTCCTCCGAAGATCAAATATCACCGCAATTACTTTTGTATTCTGATATTTATCTTTATAATTATATTTTTATATATAACATTAGCTGTAGGCTATGTTATTTATTTGTTTGATAGTTATTATTTCCTATGTATTATTTGTTATAGCCTATAATGTTTATTATTTATATTATACCTAGGTAATATCATACAGATATTATTAACCATTTTCAAGTAAATTTATTTTAATGAAAACATAAAATGGGAGATAGAATATTTTCAAATATGAATGTTGAGTGGAACAGCACTTTTTATCCTCATTACTGTCCTACACAGTCACCTTTCTTTTCTGTTTTTCGTGTGAAAATCCTTACCCTCCTCATTAATCTCTCAGACTTGTCGTCTTGTAAGTACATTTTATTTGATCCATACTAACCAGAGATGTTGGAGTGAGATACGCGTAGATTTTAGGTGCGGAAAAATATTCAGACCAGGTCCTCCGGAAATGACTTTAAGACGTTAATCCCATGACTCACGTCAGATTCAGGCGCAATAAAAAACTAGAAGTAACATTTATCTCGTTTTCCGCTCCTGTAAGACGTATTCTGTTAAGTCTATTTTACACATAATTTCACACACAACCATTAAACCACGCCTGATTTTTTCGGGACCCACCACATTTACACATACGTACAAAACATATTTAAGTTGGAATTTACTATCGATTTAAATATGCATGTAGTGAGTGTTATCCACAGATATATCTAGTGAGTAGTCTTTTGCGACATATCTCTGACTCAACAGGTTTAATTTTTGTTGTTGTTAATTTTCCGCCAACCAGTTTATGTTTATGTTTTATAATATGTGGGTCAATTACTTTCTAGTTTTCATTATTATTCTCACCTTAAAAACCTCCTTGTCTTCGAACTATAGATGGCTTTTCTGTTATGTGTGCTTTACTTGCTGACTTCATCAATTATCAGATCTTGAAGTGTGAAAGAAAAATGTAGGTGATCGGTCTAAACTCATAATTACTTTGATTAAACAAGTTCCGCATTAATACACCAATCCAAGACCTGACGTGTAAATAACTACTTCGCCAGATAGTGGGAGTTAATGCCATATAAGTTAATAGGAGTATGACAATTTAAGTTATATGGAAAGTATTGAAGTACCGTTTGATATAGAGATGTATCTAGCTGGTGAAGAAATTATTACCACTTGCAAATAGTATGTTGCGCCACCCCTTCTAAGACGCACCGCACCCCAGGTCCATGGATAGTTAGGATTCTCCAAATTTCCAAAATCAGTGAATTACGGCTGAGCTTGTTATAATTCTTAAGCATTAAAAATATAGCAAGGAGGTATTTATAAGCCAGTCGAAAGAGAGAAAGGGGTTTCATGAGAAAAGTTATATCAGTTTTCAAAACAATTTATTGTTTAAACAGAACGAGTGAATAAATAGCATTACATTAAAGTAATTACCAGAAATAATTTCTATTTACTTTAAACAGCGTGAGCATTATGTTATCACTTAGGGCTCCCAAAATCACAGGCCTAACGTGCAGACTTTTACGTAACGGAAATACATGGAAATTCCCAAGATGAGCCGCGAATAGAATTGTTGTAAGTACCAGCCAAAATATAAACCAACCCAGAACTGAACTTGAAAACCACCCCAAAAAACATATTATTGAACCCCAATCAGCGGACAGAATTTCAAATGCCAGAACCAGAATTTCAAATCCCTCGGAAAAAATATTAGAAAAACAAACACGAAACCAGAACAGGAATTTCGATGTCGAAACCAGGTGAGCACAGAATTTACGTTACTGAACAAAAACATAAATAAAACCAATATATAAATAGATATGAATAGCTCACCTGAAAAACCAGATTTCTTCGGCTACTGCCCACCGAAATTAACACAACTATCTAGCATGCTGGTAACTCGCAACATAACGGCACATCGGCCGTTCAACCGTCGCAAAACCCTCCAGACGATCAGGATCTCATCTCAGAACAGCTGGCAGGAACAGAATGCCAAGAGCTTACAAAAACACCCCCTGAGCTAGACTCGTGGCGCTAGGCTCGCGGGAAAAATTACTAAGCGCGACATCTATACAAACAAAGGAACAACAAAATGTCTGCACACTAGGCTTTATGAACCAATCACGGTTCAATGTGCAGAGCTCTTTTGGATCACAGGATTAAACGAATACAGGCTTAAAAAAATACAACTTATCATACAACTTATCAGAAGATTTATATATGTCTAGCACTTAGGCCTAAGACAAAGTAGGCCTACCATACAGCATGAATTGAGAACGCTTAATTAATTGCCAGACCTATGTGCATCAGTGAGTTATATCATTTTACCAAACCTGAATGTTAAAATTGTAAAATATAAATAGTATTACTAATTATACGCCTACAAAACTCTGTGACACAATAAAGGATGATGAATCCAATATAATGAACAAAATGGTAACGTTTTTCTGTAGTGTATATTACAAAAAAACAACATCAAATAAGATTCCAATAAGATGGCAAGATTAAAAATGATAAAATCTTTAAATGTACAGTGACTGACAGCCTTTTAAAAGAAGTGCTAGTGATTATGGTACAGCTAGTGTCATTGCACGAGTTTGATATGATGACAAAGTTAAAATAGTAACTTGAAGAAATAACGTATGTCAGTCCTATGATACTGTCTGGTAGTTGTAGCAAGTGTGGTTCTAGATGCTTTCTAGATTGAGGCAACTAATATGCTATTATCAACCTTTAATTTCGCTGCAAGAAACGCTAGATGATGCGGTGAGTACTAGGTGAGTTTAACTCAAATTGTCAGACTCATATATATATGTGAAATTAACTGCCATTACCTAGGAAAATAGTTATTTACACGTTGAGCCAAGACCTAGTGATTAACGTTGGTAAAAGGCGATTTTTTTACACGTGTAATTTATAACAATCATTAAAGAAATTCCTTTTATCATTTAGCAGGCGATGAAAGAAATGGCGGAATCATCCTAATTAGAATTATTTATATTGAAATGATGTACCAAAAATCTACTTCGCCAAAATTCTCAGTTATAGGATAAATTATTACCGATCGAGGTGCACGAGATGGCAACGTCTTGGACTCGCATTCGGGAGGTCCCAGGTTCAAATCCCGTGGCCGGCTAATTTGATATGGGTTTTTCATGGTTTCCCAGTCGTAAATGGAAATGCCGAATCGGATATTTTCTTACCATGTCTCATCCTCGTTATTTCATCTTCTATCATCATATACATTGAAATTGATATCAGTTGAAATTTACTGGCATCATAAAGTACACCAACAATAGAAAATAGTTTAGCAACAGTAGCTGCATGGCCTACTGGTATACACACAGAACCTAACTCTGGATATGACCTCGTTGCTCAAAGGAGTATAAATAAAGTTTAATTTTTAAAAATTTCACTTAAATATAACATTTCACATATCACTAATGTCGATTTAAGTTATTTGGTGGTAGAACTAAAGACAGATTTAAATTAGACTCATTGAGACTTGAATAGATTGGACTTGGTTTGGTGTGAAACTGATCTTACGAAACCTTATTAAGAAGGGAATTCTACAGTTACTCCCTCCGGACCTGCTGCGATGAGGGGTCGATCTGTGACCTTTGAAGGGAGCCTAGAAGGGTTCTTTTTATGCTCGATAATAAAATGAAAGAACACCGATATTCTTGATCCAGCTGGTTTTGTAAAATATAAAAACTGTGAGATCACTGACGGACTGCAGGGCACGGAATTCAATTTCTTGATCCAATATTTGAGACTCCTATCCGCGACTGCGATGTTCTGTTTTAACCGTAATTGCATTTAAATAAAGCAAACAGTTGGCAGAAGCGATTCACGTGCATTGACTGAATCATTCCACCGAATTAGGCATTCTTCAGCAGAGGTTTTCTTTTGGGTGGGGGAAGGCACAATATATGAAATTACTTGATGTCCCAAATTAAATAAATTAAATCATTTAAAGCAAAATAAACTCCAACAATCATATTAATTTTTCTAATACAACATAAAAAAATGTAATAAAACAAATTGAATGTGATAGAAGTGAGGGAATTGAACCAAGATTAAAGCATTTTCAAATTATGGCTTGATGAATACATTTAAAAATATCACGGTGTTTGTTTACTTTTTTTAGTTCCTGTATGTTTCAAGATTGTGAACGCTGGAGTCGCTGATCATGGAGTGCACAGTTCAAAGGGAATGCAAATGCAACGCGATCTTAGACTACGACTCGTAACTCCAGTTTATTCTATAATTTTAAGGTCATCCAATGTTAAACATCCGTTACAAAGGCTTACACGCCAGTAATGCAATATTATTGTGTTATTCTATTATAATTATTCTGGTATAGGTTACTTCATTTCTATTTTCTTGTTTTCTGTTGTTCAAGTATCAGTATTATCCTGCCGGTTGTATTGAATGAATGAATGAATGAATGAAGTGCTTTTATTGTTAACAAGAAAAACTATCTTTTTACATTATTCGTTGCATGAGCCCTTAGGCTGCCCATGCTTTAACTGTGCACAAGCAAAAATGTAACCTAAAATTAAAACTAAAAACACACAGACAAACAATTAAAACTAGTAAATTTACAAACAAAACTCCACAGACACACTCCTCACAAAAAATAGC
Organism: Ectobius pallidus; assembly: GCA_964059195.1. NCBI lineage: Eukaryota > Metazoa > Arthropoda > Insecta > Blattodea > Ectobiidae > Ectobius > Ectobius pallidus. The sequence goes on along the minus strand of CAXKWD010000003.1, from coordinate 107,745,540 downwards.
ACATACACCAGCAATACCCTTAAATACACCAAGAGAATTATCAAACAAATATATTTTACATATTATCCTTTATACAGCCATCTACTCCCGCGGAATATCCCCCTTACTTCCTCGGTCCCTCTCCCTCGGCCAGTTCCATCCTAAGTTGCTTCACTTTGGACATAAATTTCCCCACTCCCCAAAAAATCTAGTGTTAAGCAGCAGATCGTATGTGAACAGTTGACCCCTACAAGAAGCAGTGAAAGACTCTGATGGATGTGGGAGATGGACCCTTACTGTTCGGCAAGAACATATTCTGAGTGTTCGAAAACAGGTGCTTAGGAGAATATTCGCACCTAAGAGAGATGAAAACGGGATTGGAGGAAACTTCATAACGACGAGCTTCATGACCTGCGCTCTTCATCGAAAATAATAAGGATAATTAAATCACGGAGGATGAAATGGGCTGGATATGTTGCTCACATGGAGAAGCAAAGACATATCTCAATAACATTGACTGGGGGAAAAAAAAAACGTAGAAAACCTAGACTTAGGCGGGAGGTCAATATTAGAATAGATTTAAGGGAAGTAGGATTTGCGAGGGATGGTTGGATGAAGTTAGCACAGAATAGAAGCGCGGCAATGAACCTCCGGGTTCCATAAAATATATAATATTCCTTTAGCTTGCTTAGGAATTATTGTCTATCGCCATTGAGTTGTTCATGTAAGCTATATTATTATTTCTTCCTTTCATTTTTTATTTGCATTTTTAATTATATTTCTATTTGTATGTAGGTGAACGAATGTATGGCTGTAGGCCATATAATTTAGAATTCCATAATTTTTACATAAAAGAGCTACATCGTTTTTGAAACGCAAAATTGTAACATTTAAATTGTACTTATAATAATTAGTTATAAGTTAATTTTACAAATTTAAAGTCCCATTGTAACTTAATTTGACACTTTCCCTTGTTTTGAATAGATTATTCTTTTTTCCTTAACGAATCTTAGATATATATTTTTAATTAGTCTTAGCGTTAGTATTTCGTTTCTTATACACATGGCCGATGGTATTTTTCTTATCTAATATATAAAATCGAAAGTGTGTATGTATGTATGTATGTATGTATGTTTGTTCCTTATACAAATCTACATTTCTTTACCAATTTACACGACATTTTGCACACATACCCAGTTAAGCCCGGGAAGTATAGCTGTCGACATTAAAATTCAAACAAAATACTCCTTCCCTTGAAAATTATATAATTTCTGAGAATTTTATACTGAAAAAATGAATTGCTGTTTAGTTCACATGGCAACAGTGAATTGTTTATTATGATTACATAGGGCCTTGGCAAGTATATAGCCTAATGCTTTAACGAATTATGATTCCATCGATGTAATATATTGGCGAAAATAATTACTGAAAATGAAATCCACGAAAATAAAGCACAGTGTGATGTAATCACATAACTTTCTCTACCCTCGACATAAGAAATATTTTCTCACTTCACATTTTGATGTAGAGGGACAACTTAAGTGTGTGAGTATGCTATATCAAAAGTCTGTAAATAATCCTTTCCGCTGATAAGTTATCCATACCTGTAGGCTTTGTATTAGTTGAGAAATAGGGATGTTTATCATAGGCCCTAAGCATGGGATGGAACATTTTGAGTCCTATGCTCGCAGTATATTATGTCCCGGGTTCTAGTGGAGGAAAGTATGAAAGTGATACTGCATTTCTCTTTTATTTCAGCTCCGAAACGATTGTATAGTAACATGAGAATGAGAAATAACATTTTCCGTCAAGTCAGTACAATCTTATGTAATTTGTGTTTCTTCTTATTTCAACCCCTCCCAAGCATGATGTGTAGAAGCAACGGAATGCAGCATTCCACATCCTCTATGAGCCATAAAAAGCTATATCCAGCGTTTTCTGATGGAATAGTTTGAGTGTGATAAATATTTTTCTTCATTTCAAGTTCTACATACATAAAGTCCTTCATAAGTTAATTTCAAATTACAAAATACAAAGCCCGGGCGACGCCGGGCCTTTTCAGCTAGTTAACGATAAACGCGAAATATAACGGAGAGATGCATCAAGAAGTACATACACGATTTATTACAAATGTGACTGATTTATGACTGTAATTTTGTCGCGAATTTTCGCGAAAATTGACTGTTTCTGTGAAATTAATCTTTACGATAAATATGGAAAAATGGAATTTAAAAAAATGTATTCGTTTTGAAGATATTTGGCTGGAAATGAGTGAGAATTCATTTGGAAAGGTGTCTTAACCCGAAAATATAGTTGACAGGGTTTTACTGAGTTTTTGAACGTTCCGTTAGAAATACTTTTCTTTTGAAGTGCCTAAAGTATTAGATGCAGTAATAAAATAAATGAGAGACAAGTTACTTTGTAAGCAGTTTTGTTTTACACTAAACTTTGTCTAATTATGCATAAATTAAATAAATGTTATTTTAAAAGAATTTATTATATAAAGTGCCTTGTCCGGGCCCCCGAAGCATTTTGATTAGATTTAAAGGACAGCCGATCAGCGGCCGAGCCGTCACAAACATTAGTATTCGTAACCAAGGTAAATAAAGCGAGCTCAGATGTATCAGTTTCTGTCAGTAGAAATAATAGAAGAAATTACTTACTAAATAGCATGATTTCATTTCCAGAAGTTCTACCCAGCTGACATTTTATATAAACTTTATTATTTGCCCACTTCACAGCATGTAAATATTAATTAATATTTATTATAATGGGAGTCGGCCGCGGTGGTCTAGAGGTAGCGTGCCCGCCTCTAGATCCGCAGGGTGAGGGATCAAACCCGGCCGCGGTCGATGGATTTTTCAGGACGTAAAAATCCTGTGCACGGAGTCCTCCGGGAGGGACTTTAAACTGGGGGTCCCGTGTCATAGATTTACGGCACGTAAAAGAACTCCAAGCCTAAATTAGAGCCTTTGGACAAAATTTCTCGGCCCTTTCATGTCCAAGAAATACTTCGTTTCCAGAGTTGGGTTGCGAGGCGATGGGCTTACCACCTGTCCCTCTACCCTCTCTCGGAAAATAAGCATATCCAAATTAGTATAGGTAATGAAACCTCCATTGGAGGCCCCTTCGCCCCACCTGGGGATCATAGGGTACCAGATACAGATAGATTATAATGGGAATAATGTACAGTCAACCCTCGATATAGTGCCACCATCCGTTCTCTAACATGCAGTGGCACAAAGCGAGGGTAACACTAAAACGAAATTTAGTTTTTAAAATAAAAACGGCATAATACAGTGCTGTTTTAATTTACTGTACTGTGTTATGAAAGACAATTAATTAAAAGGCAAGTAGAGAACTTTAGCACAAAATAAAACACTGCCACTAACTCAATTTGGTACTGAATTTAGTGCTTCAGTACACAAAGAGATTGAAAATCATGTGGGTCCATGTAAATAATTAAGTGTAACTGTGTAACTATAGTGTAGTTTTTAGACCTGAATGGACACTGGACATAAAGAAGTGAAAATTGGGAATGTCTCATTGTTTAAAGGGCTCTTTCTACCTGGTCCACTCTCACACAGGCTCTCTCTCCGATTTCTTAACATAACTTCCTCATTCCACTGCAAAGTTAGAAGCAGGGGAACACTCGCTTCTTGGAAATACAGTACAGGATGTTATTTAAATAATCCTCCTAATGTTCATGCCACTTTTAAAACAATTCTGCAACTGAAAGAAAAATCACTGCAATCTACATTTTGTAAAAATCTTGTCTTATAATTCACTGGCACTAAATTAATTGGCACAGTAACGAGGTTTCTTATGTATTTTATATGGGAGAAGATCCGTTCACTTGCATTTATTGGCACAGTGCGAGGATGGCACTGTAAAGAGGGGCATTATATCAAGGGTTGACTGTATTATGGTCCTACATTTATATTGCATGGCCCACTCTACCCTAAACACAACGTATCAAATTGTCAATCGTTTTTATATTGTTAGCTCTCGTTGATTGATTCATTTCTTCAATAAAGTACTTAAAAAAAACATCAGCCGTTGTATAATTAAGTGCTGCAGCTGCTGAAATATTAGTGTGCATTCTATCGACATGTATGGCTACCGATATCTGCATTATAATTTAATATGAGTATTTTTCAGTAAGAGCGCTCCTGTGCAAGTAATACAGCTAATGTAATTCTTGACAGATTGTTTTCAGATTGAATTTAATTCTTTCATAACCTATACGGCTGCTTTAAACTTTTAACCAACATGTCAGTGAATCTTAGGTCTACAATTAAGTCATTAATATTATTGAAATTAAATTTTGTGAAATCTTTATATTTAAAGAATCTCATATATCGTCATTTAAATAAAATACTTTATGCCAACAAAATACAATGTAATTTGTGTTATGTTGTTCGTTGTTCTTTAACGACGCTACTGCTACTCCTAGGAGGGAATCCGTATCATAGTTTTGTGTCCGAGTAGATGCACTTCTTCCCACAATGAAAAATCATTAAGAAAAAGTTATCATGCCAACTTTATGAATCTAGCTAAATTTTAGCGAAAACGAATTGCTAATTAAGAGTACAAGAAGGGTATGGCATTAAAAATTACCACGAAATTTCTACCATATTTTTAACTATGAATATGAAATATATATTACGATTTTTTAAAAAGTAAACACCAAAAAAAGGTGGCCCTGCTATTTATACATTGCTTTGTTATTATTATTGTATGCTGTTGTATGGCCTAAAGTATTTCTAACATGAGCTGTATTTTTATAGCCTGGTTGAGTGGAACAGAAGGCTTTGTGGCCTTAACTCTGAAGCAAAATGAATCATTTAGGCTACTACTTATACATTTAAATGTATTATAAGAATAATACTGAAGGAAGTACTCGTTAAAGTCTACTGAAGAGAAATAAATTTGCTATATTAATTAGTGTTACCCAAGACGTGGATTGAAGCATAATATTGATTTATGGTTGACTGGAAATTGATATAAACGTGACTTTAGGAGAAGCGAGTGCACATCGAGGCGAAAAAGCTAAAACGAATAACCTACAGCGATATTTTTACGAAGCTAGTATGCTTGGTTTGACTATTTAACTCTTACGTCTTTCTTTACAATTGGACCAATAACATGCAATAATAAGTCTCAAATCAGCTAATCACAGACCCGATTCACTCAAAATTTATGGAATTTGCTTTATCATTTCCTACAAAAGTGATAAAGACTAGTTTTTTTTCTTTATATTTTAATCATGTCGGAGACTCTAGTCAGTGACCATTGTATCGGTACGTTAAGATTTATTCTATACTTACATCTTTTCAGGACGTCGGCTTTTAATAATTTAATAATTTTAATCACCTGTAAACGTTATAAACACATAACCTCAACAGCATGAATGTACGCTGTGGGTGAAGGGAACGTCTTTGAGAGGTGGGAGATGAATTCAGAGAGAGAGAGAGACATGCTATCATTCACCCCCTTTCGATATAAACTCGTCTAGTCTGGCAGTTGAGCATCTCTATCTGTTCATATAGGCATAATATATTTCAAGAAACGGTCTTTACCAAAACGTACCGCAAGGAACTATCACAATAATATAATTAAGTTTTACGCAAAAATACCTTACATATTAAATTTCAGCAAACACTACTTGAATAAATGGATGTTTATTAAGTGATCGTGTTATGTTTAGAGATAACATTCACATTGATTACATGTCATGAATGCCTTATTAATACCGTGTAATCTAAAACGCTATTCAAATAACTAGATTTTATACATTGTATTGATTATTTGTTACATATTATTCATTAAATAATCATTATAAGTGACTTGGAACTCGCCTAGATAAATCCCCTCGCTTTTCCTAATATTCCTTTTGTCAGGGAAACTGGCATAATACATGACGTGATACATGTGCGGACAGAGATACGCGTAATATAGATCCCTGGAAGGTCACGTCTTCGCTGTTAGTCAGACCACAGTGCCATGCAAGGGTTTTGGGAGGAGAGGGGTTTTATCGATTTCTTCATAAGAGAGCGTTAACGCTGGCAGGGCTAAACCCCAGGTGTGCGACCCATCCTATATTTGGGGTAGCCAGGTTGGACCAGGCTATATGCATACTTGCTTGATCCCCAGCTGCACTAAAAACCTTTTAATTGCGGTGGAATTTACAACTCACTAACCACTAGATAATTAATCTAACTTGCGTCACTTTAAAACTTGGACCTTCGTATTTCGACGTAACTTATATTCTCTGTATATTGAGTTCATTTGCAAAAGGAAATAGTAAAACTATGAAGATTTATCTGTATTGATAGTTGCAATATATTCTATAATGTTTTGGTAAGAAAATCTTACGTAAATAAAAGGCCAATACTTATATAAAAATATAACTTTTCGTCTCTATGTATTCCGATTTGTCACAAAAACTACTAAACTGACATAGCTGGAAGTCTATATGAAATTAATTGTTATACCTTGAAATGTTATTTTTTTATTTATTTAAAACTTTAATTCTTATTGGTCCCTGTCCTGGACCGCTATAGAATTTTAATCTATACTTTGAAAGGTTATAGAACTAAAGTCGTTCACTCACCTCAACTATTTCACCTAATATCATAATCATTAAAATTCAGTAGCAGTAAAAATCAACACAAGCCATGAACACACACAACAAATGTATGTACATCAATATTTCACGGCCTACTGCTAAAACTAAGCATACTATTTTTCTCTCTCTCTAAGACCTGTTCCATAAAATCTTAGTTTGTATTGTTGTATGAAAACATTATGGTCAGGAAGGAGCAGATAATCATAAAACAATATTATTAAAGCCTTTTCAGCTTTTATTAAGAACAGTTTGAAGAAGAAACGTGGGAAAAATTCGTGATAATTCTGTAGTAATAGGTGCAGTTACTTTTATGATGAAGATTACGGTTTTAGGATGATATTTGGTCAACTATAAAGGTATGTTCTAACTTACTTGACATTATATTTGCCTTTAAATCCCCAAGCGTGTTAGTTACGGTGTGATATGGTGCCGCTGGGGCGCAACTAATGTAATACAATTTGCAATTGCTGATTTGGTGTTCGAGTCTTTTATTCCTGAAAGTGCTGCGCTCTAGACAAAAGAAATAAACTACACCTAACAATTTTCTCTAACAGGTGAAAATGTCATCAGCCAGAGGACCATTTTACGAGCCGACAATCCCCCGTCAATTCGTAAATTGGAACTCTGTGTATTGTGTGATCTGTAAGGTCACACCTCTCGCAGTGTAGCTAGTAGGTAAAACGAAATTAATTAGAATTCCAGAAGAGAAAGAAACAGAATATGATAAAAATAACCTTTTTATGGAGGCGAAGTAAAATTGGAAATAAAAATAAACTCTCTTTTTTTCTGAAGCCTGTATATGACTAAATTCTCTTCAGTTAAATATGTTCTACTCTGTATTTAGAACTCGTGAAATATAATTTTACTAGTATAAACCATGCAAAACTTTCGCACTTCCTTCTTTTGACAGAAGTCAGAAAAATCGGAATTTAGCAAGTAATTTAGGTTCACCACTATACAGTCGTTTATAATCACATAACACGTGTTTAAAAATATATGCCGGTTTTACAGAATGCGCTGGCAATTAATGATTATTGTAATATAATTCACTGAACATGTAGGTTATGAATACGGTACGTTAGCGAATACGTTATTATTGACACATAAATAAGTAAGGAGTGTTTAAAATAAAATATAGGCTTTTCACATTAAAGTTTAGTGTACATTACAATAATTTTAACTTCAAAGTTGACCATAATCACTAGTATTTACCTTTTCTTTCATTGTATATTGTTCATTGAATGAATCGCTTATGGGGTTTTCGATCGAGATATTGAAACAAAACGTTCTGTTCGACTTAAAAATGTAACATTTAAATGTTAATACATATGTCAGCCAAATCACTTAATGTACCTCAGCGGTATGGAAAAATAACAGCGAAGCGAAAAAAAAAAATATTTCGATTGATACACGTACGTAATGAAATAGTATTCGCTTTCAAAAGTGTAATTCATTTACTGGTGTGTCAGCTCGGCCGCTGATTGGCTGTCTTCGAGAGCCAACCAAAATGCTTCGTTCACCGAACATAGGATTTTATTATATAGAATAGCTGAAAAGCCCGGCATCGTCCGGGCTTTGTATTTTTTTGTAATTTGAAATTAACTTATGGAGGACTTTCGATTTTGAAACTCTAGGTCCTTATAAAGTATGTATGTAGAATTTGAAATGAGGAAGAACGACTTATCATACTCCAACTATTCCCTCAGAAAACGGTAGATATAGCTTTTTATGGCTCATGGAGGATGTCGAATGTTGCATTCTGTTGCTTCTACACATCATGCCTGGGAGGGGTTGAAATAAGAAGAAACATAAATTCTGGTTAGGCCTATGTAAGATTGTATTGTCTTTACGGAAAATGTTATTTCTTACTTTCATGTTATCATACAACCTGTTCGGGGCTGAAATAAAAAAAGATAACACTTTAATACTTTCCTCTCGAAAAACGTGGGACATAATATACACCGGGCATAGGACTGAAAATGTTCCATCCCATTTTGTCTTCTTTCAGAGGCTTAGGGTCTATGATAAACATCCTTATTTCTTAACTTATACAAAGCCTATAGCTATGAATAACGTATCAGTGGATAGGATTTTTACAGACTGCTGATATAGCATACTCATTGGCAAGCACTTAAGCTGTCCCTGTAATACAACCTCTTATTCTACATCAAAATGTGAAGTGAGAAAATTATATTTTCCATGTCGAGGGTAGAGAAAGTTATGTGACTGCATTACAATGTGCTTTATTTTCGTGGATTTTATTCTCCAAGAATTATTTTTACAAATGTATTACATCATTAGCATCAGAATTCGTTACAGTCCAATATTATGTAGTGTCCAAAGCCCTACGTGAACTGTGTAAACAATACACTGTTGTCTAGACAACTGAATTGGATTTCATTTTTCAGTATAATATTCTCACAAATTATGTAAATTTTCAAGGGAAGGAGTGATTTGTTTGAATTTTAATGTTGACCGCGTTACCTCCCGGGCTTAACAGGGTATGTGTGCAAAATTTCGTGTAAATTGGTAAAGAAATGTAGATTTGTATAAGGAACATACATACATACATACACACTTTCGATTTTATATATTAGATGAATCTACGCATATAGTAAGCCTAGTGAAAAAATTGCCTAGTGTAGTTGTAAACATTCTGTTCTAATTTATGTTATAATAAAGTTTTTTTTTCGTTCAATAGAGATACTGAAATTTCTTAGTTATAATGTTTACGTTTATTACTTAGTCACTTTTGAACATTACAACGTTCATAAGTTCAATAGAATATAATTTTCCAGACCAGACACAAAAGACTTAACAAAACAAGCAGATTTCAATTACCCTGCTCCTTCTTCGTATGCTACTGGAAGGAAAAATAATGTTCATTATTAAAGTAGCAGCTCCTTAAAGTCTGTGGTTGTTTGTACATTGTAGCTAGACGGTGATGCGTCCTTAACGAAGCCAGGCTTTAGAATGCAATGAAACATTACTAATTCCAATTACAATAGGAAATAATATTTATTGCTCAGGAAGTGCTAATGAGATATTTCTAGTCTGAAAGAAAACTATGAAAGCAATTTCCTTCGCCTTCGTAATGAGCTAACGAGAGCAAAACAAATATCTGCAGGAATTTGAACTCTTGCGGAGGTAGTTACAAGTCCCAGTTTTCCTTCTTCTTTTCCCCATGATCAATATGTCTGTTGATTCAGAGATCTGCTTAATTTCTTCAAGTGGGAGCTGGGGATGTTTATAGAATCACAGTCTCGTAGGTAAATAGAAATCGGTAAAGTCTAGTCTACTGGTGTGCTATCTCTAACATCCCAACAAACAGGCCTATGCAAACTATTATATAGAGCTTGATTCGTTTTAAGAATTTTTTGTAAGCTGAACTCTTAGAATTCTGATAGATAAGTCAAAGGTTACAGAAGAACCCTAAGACTATCAGGTTTTTGTGGTAGGGACTCCGAAAGCGGGTCGGGTTCATCGAACCCCGCCCGCGAAATTCGCGAGACACGGTAACGCGAATTGTTCTCATTTCGGCAAATCTTTGCATACTTTTCTTTTACCGCCACCATAACCCCCAAAAAATACTTTTCATTCTTAAAATAACGCTAATTCTCACATTAACGCGAAAAATAAACATAATCCCACTTTTTAAACGAATTCGAGCCAAAATTGTTTTATTTGAACAAAGCTTAACATTAATTTTTAAGAAATACATATTTTAATAAATACCTGTACTTATTGTTATTATCTCATGTCTTAGGCACCAAAAAATAAATGCATTGGCCATGTTGCGCACACACACACACACACACACACACACGCACAGACAGAGAGAGAGAGAGAAAGATAGAGAGAGAGAGAGAGAGAGAGAGAGAGAGAGAGAGAGAGAGAGAGAGAGAGAGAGAGAACGAACTTTCGTTCCAGAACGAACTCCTCACTGCATATCTTGCAGCCAAGGAGGTAGAACCACAGGATCAACCTGCGATGCGACACATGATGCGGAAATTCAGAATGCATAAACTGCACCATAAATTCTAAGTTATATATGACTTTCCAAACTTTTTTAGTATGCTGGAATACAAAATCAATTCAGTTTCTAAGAAATTTCTACTGTACTTCCTAAATTCTTGTAGACGTCAGTATCAAATTACGAGCATTCACTATGAACTTTTCTTAAGTTCGAAACGAATAAATATTTCCTAGAATAAGTGAAAATACAAGCTGCGGGAAATTTCAGTTAAGCTGACAATACACTTAATTTCCTGGGTTTGTAGGTTAATAATATAATCGTAATGAGTGAATTAAAAAATTTGCACATACGATCATATTTTAAAAATAACAGAGCCGACTTATTAAAAACTGAAAATTTAAACGAATTTTGATTAAAAATAAAACAATTTTCACGGACCTTTACCTTTGGAGCAGGTTGCTAACATACATTGGGATTGACCAGTACAGCATAAGGTAGATTTGTTCCTACAGCCATGTCATGTTGGCTACTGTCGAGTGTTGTGATGCTTGCACGCTTTCTCATTTCACTGAAAAATGACATCGTGCGCACGCTTCGTGGTGTTTGACAGTACATGACATGGCTCTAGGAACAAACTTATTCATCTATTTTTCCGTGTCACGGACTCGAACCCACTAGAATTACTAGATAAAGTTACTTTAAGTGAGGAAAGCGAACAGTTTATTATTTTGCTACTTATTTTAAACTGAGTTTGTGATATTTGGGACAAGTTTCTCAAATTGTTTTACTTTTTTATTTTTGGTTTTCGATTATCTCATTTTCAATTCAGTCATTAATTGTTGTCAAATTGGCGATGTTAAAAATTACGACATATTATTTTATAGAATATTTAAAATATTGAAAATCGTGTTTGAAATAAACGAGTAAAATCAAACGTTGTGAGACCGTTCGAAGTCCTTGGGTTAATGTTAGTGTTAATTCTTTTACCTGAAAAGCTATCAGTGCTAAATATCCGTGATAAAACAAGGGTATTTCCTCATCACACCAACTGAGATTGTAACGGCATAGGTTCATGTTCAAGCTCTTACATACCTGAATATTGCTCATCAGTACTGGCAGAAGTTGTGTTAAAAAGCGTGAAATTGTCCTAAAAATAGACCATAAAACGACCAGTGCTGATTGGACACTGCAAATAAAAAATGTTCCGTGTTTCTAATTGGCTCAATATATACTCTACTCGGTTATAAAGTTGCAGATAAGGATTCAAATCTTGCGAGGTACTCTTTTTTTTATTACAGATGTTTATTTTGTATCTGTCTGTCCGTTTACTTTTATTAGAAGGATTTTATGAATTTTATTATTATATTTCATCTGCAAACACAAATTTCAATAATATTAATTAATTATTTTATTATTATGATGATATTTTTATACGATCCATTGGACTCGTAGTGGCTATTAAAATATTCAACACTGTTAAAGACGTGAAATGCATTGATGCTGGTACATACAGCAAATCGAACATACCTATGACAATTGGAATGTTATAACCTGTTAAGAGTTGATCGATATACTGAAATGTATGATAAACACAAATAGTTCGCTGATTGTATTTGTTTTGAGTTTGTTGAATACCCTACCCCTCTACATCGCAATTTATATCCAGTTGGGATTTCATGAGTTTATTATTTTATGTGAAGACTCTAATTATATTTAAATCGTGTTCTAATAAGGAGTTCACGATAAGAGTTTGAAACTGGAGGTGCTGTGGATCTAATTTCAGTGGAATACAAATGTTTGGGGAAATGTGTTGGAAACCTAGATTTTGGAAGTAGAGGTGGTGTGGAACTCTTATGGATGGGAATGAAAGGTTTAAAAAGAATTCTCTTTATATAAAAATAGCCCTACATCAAACAATTTTTCAGTTTGTTAGAACTTTACGATCCGTTAACAATAAATTATTTACATTGCTTTTATGTTATTTTGAATAAAAAATTAACAGAACTCTCTCCGTCTATGTTAAGTTTCATTTTACAGGCCGAGCCCATTTTGGTAAAAGTTTAGGGGCTAGCACGTTACATAGATTATGCAGGATATCACCAGATGTCCCTGTCGTTCCCTTCCGTTTCGTACAAATTAATAATTATAAATTTCTTTAATTTTAATAACTACAAATACTATTATTCCTACCACTATTATCGTGCACCTATTAGGCCTGATAATTTACAATATTCAAAATATGTTTAGTTTCACTCAAACCATTAGGCCAACTTACGAAATTAATTTCTCTCCATTCTTTCAGAGTCTGAAACTCCTCATCGTAGCGAAGGATTTTAAAATTTTAGTTTATTATTTATCTTTCGTATTTGTCACTTCAAGAGAGAGATGAAATTTGTCTTTGAAAATAGACCACAATTCAAAAAAACGTTTATGTTTCTGCTCTTGGTGTGTCATTTGTCAGTAATTTGTTTTTAAAAAATTTGCCAACCAAAAGGGCCTGAATTCTGCTACATAATTATCAAAAAGTGTTTTGATTACTATTCTTATTTGACTAAGAGGCTGCCATTAGACAAAGCATACCTTACAATATATAATAAACATGGAAATAAATATATACAAGATACATAAAGGAACATAACAAGCCTATTGCTCTCCAAAGGTGCATATAAATGATTTTTCAACACAGCAATTGATCCTCTGGTGGCAGTAATAGAGATATGAAGTTTGTATGGAGGCCAAAACGTGTTCAGAAGTCTACGATGAGGCGAGGAATAGTACCTCTTGCACCCCCATAATCTATTGAAGTTAGATTATATTTTCCCCTATAGAAAGGAATAGTGGGCTCGTAGATTCTAAATTTCTCCATATGAACTACTTCGGGCTCTTTTTCGTGTGACTCAGTTCTTATAGTAGAACGATGATATATCCAAATCTTGAGTCAGGTGTTACGAACGTCTATTCTCCGCCATGATCCATCTTCCGACAGCCCGTGCACTTCTTCATACACAGCATTATGGTTATTTCTCAATTCAGCAGCAATCATGGACCTGACATGGTGTCGACTAATTCCACTGGTAAACAAAAATCAACTTTTTTTTGTGACATGGATAAAACAAGGCGTACCTGATGTAAAATTTCACCAGAAAGCAGAAAATGACCTTGGATCTTCTCTGTCACCCACTATATTTTTGCTATGAAGTATTTTGTGTTATACTGAAATATATTAATTTCCGTATGTTCTTAATATCATATTTAATTCAAAATTTTATTATAAGATTTTTTTAGCAATATTTTGTCACTGTGGCATCTCGTATTAATGCCCAGCAGTAATCAGCAAGCAATCTACGACTCCATTTGCCTTGGTATCGCTTTTCCATAGTTGCAACAACGTCCTGGTGGAATTGTTTCCCATGTTCATCGCTTACGGCACCCAAATTTTCAGGAATGAAATTGAGATTAGCATCCAGAAAGTGAATTTTATATGACGTGTTACATCCTATTTAGCTGTAGGCACTAAGTAATTCAGTCACAAGGTCTTTGTAGTTTTCAGCTTTGACATATCCAAGAAAATTGGTCACAACTGTTTTAAAAGCTTTCCATGCTCTTAGTTCAGCTTCATTCAGCATGTTGTCATATTTTCCATCTTTCATAACTCTCGCACTTGGGGTCCCACAAATATGCCCTGTTTAATTTTTGCCTCACTAACTCTCGGAAATTTCTGTTTCAGATACAAGAACCCCCTTCCGTTCCGATCTAATGTTTTTAAGTTAAGTTTAGAAGAATCAATAAATAGGCGCAAATTGCTTGGTTCATATTCCTGCCCCAATGCATCAAATAAGTTGTCAACATTCGTGCAGTAGCCTATACCAAAATCCCTTCTTGAGCGAAATAATGTGTAAGTCCTTTTTGATGATTTCGAAAGTCTGTTATATGTACGTCACCTTCGAGGAGATTCCATCCTTTTAATCTGGATGCTAGGAGTTCTGACTGTGATTTTGCTATTTTTAAATCTCGAACAAAATCATTCAGTTCAGCTTTTAAAAGCTGTGGGTTTGTTGAACATTTTGGTGCTTGAAAGTCTGGATCATTATCGATTTCCTGTGCGAATTGCACAACATCAGGAGGATCACCAGCACATTCTTCTTCGTCCAAACTCCAAGATTCTGGTGGGCTTGGGATAGGAAATTCTTCACTATGTTCGACGGGCCAGGCTGATGGTAAATTGGGTTATTGTACAGCATCCTTGGACTTGGACTTCAGTGAAGTAAAAGTAACAATCTGTTGGATGGTCTTTTGGTTCTCTCAACACCAATGATACTGCAAATCGCACATTACGTTTTTCACTTTTCAATCAACCTGTTAACAATGTTACAAGTCTTGCAATATATGTGAGGGACCCATGACTTATCTTGATCTCCTACTTTAACTCCGAAATAAAGTTCGTAAGCTCTTCGAACAAGTTGAGTGAAATTACGTTTTTGCGATTTATAAGTTCACACTCATAACAAAAACTGTTGACTTATTTACATACTGCCTAGGCATTGTATTGACTTGTTAATTCACAGTCAATCACAGTACAATAATAAAAATAAATCAAGTATGTAGAACACAAACACGTTAGTAAAGACGACATAGGAAATGCAGTAACTTCATACGCGGGTAAATGCCTGCTAATGCACAATCCCATTTGGGTGAGTACTTCTTGCATTTAATATACTGGAATGAACATGTCTTAACACACTGCTGATACATACATTACACGAAGTAGTACAATATGCATACAGTGACTCACAAAACTGTTGAAATGATTGCTGTTTTTTTGTTGTATTTAAAAAATAAACGCTTGTTACTAAAAATCCGTGGGTGATAGGCAATTTCTGTTTTTATATTTGTTATTAGGGTGCCTCAATACATCGGAAACACCTTTTTTAGTAAAGCCGTCTATAAGGCACTGGTTCTCTTTGTCGTGTTTGCGGGTTCCCGATCTTTGCTCAGGACGAAGGCATTTATCTCTATTTACATTTGACAGACACATGCTTGTGTATTCAAGTTTTCCTTAAAATGACTCTTGTATGACAAAATTCAAGCACAACGGAGATAATTACAAGTGTGCGTAGCAGTAGACCAACATCGTTAAATAACCATGCAAATGAATGCCTTTTCGACCAGACTACATTTTATGCTTTACTCGTAATAAAAAATTTACAAGTTTATTATTACCTTGAATAAATGTTACATAATCATGAATGATTAGATTACCGGTAAGATTGTTTTCACATTTTTTCATTAAGACTCCGTTCGACTGAGCATATGCTCGTGATTGGAAGCAGTTCCGACATATATATATATATATATATATATATATATATATAAACATACAAGTACATTAAATATAAATGCAATCAATTACAATCAGTTACAACAATAATTGGAAGGAAATTTTAAGAGAGAAGAAAGAAAAAGGAAAGAATCATGAAAAACTGATTAATGTTTATATAGTAAACTTTTTGAATTTGTAATTATTCTGATCAATTATGGATAAATCCAATATTGGAGTTGAATAATCTGGGATCAAAACTAGGGCTGTGTTTAGAACTGCAGATGAAAAACTTTTAGGTTCAAATTAAATTATTTGTTGAGTTTCGTCTTGTATCATATATATGTGTAGCCTATGTGATGTAAAGCTGAAAATTCTGTTAATGAAACTTATTTATATATACAGAAGTATGTATATAGATGTATATATATTTGATAGACACTAATTTTATTCCCCATCCAACTATGCCATACATAATAATGGATTATGAAGGTAAATAGATTATTCTTAACTCTTGTATTTTTAGAATTGAGCGAAAAATAATAAATTTATATATTGTTCTACGCATTATTAAATATGTTATTTGTTTGTCCCATCTTAAATATTGATGAACTATCACACCAAAATATTTGACATAATTGGGATTAGGAAATCTTTTAGAATTGGATCAATTATTATTTTTGAAGTATGGGTTTTTAAACTTCAAACAGATCATAGTTTTAGTTGGTCAACCCAGTGACTGTTAATGAAAATGGTATTTTATTCATTTCACTAAGTTATCACAATTTGCATTATTGCATTATCAGTCCAATAAGACTCACTAAACATATTACCGAATCTTCTGCGTATTAATAGATAGAGTCATATTTCTTAAGATAAATTTAAAGTAAGTTATCTATTTATACAGTATCAGAAATAAAATAGGGCCTAAATTTGTCCCTTGGGTTACTCCAATTGAAAAGTAGCGAGTAAATTATCAGCTTGAATTGTAATCACTTAACTTTTGTACTGCCTTGAGTTTAGTGCAGTGAAGGTATTTTTATTTACCAGAAGTGCTTGGTCTCCCATGGAAACGAAAAAAGTAAAAATACTTGTTTTATCCGCACAACTGGAGATACAACATCACTCAAGACTGTACTCTTTTTCTTTCCACCTTGTACCTACATTCTCAAGTCTAATTAGAACACCATTAGTTTAGTAGCCTCCGACGTTCTTTTTAAACTCTGTTCTCCTTCAAGAGGCCGTATAAATTTACATTTCTAGCATGTATTTCTGGAGAGAAAGGTTTTCAGCACCACTTTAAATATTTTACTTTCACTTTATCATATACGCACACACATAGTAACGCTGCTTATAATTATATTTAATGTCCCATTAAAAAATCATTGCCCTGTCACTATACTTGATTACAGGCTTTATACATTAAATAATGTTTAAAAACAGTAAAATGAAACTAAATTTGTAACAATTTGAATTAATATGTGTCAGTAATTCGACTCTCCGAATATATGATTTGGATCTGATAACAATACATTTGCCCTGCATGGTCTATGAATTAGCATTGCTGCGACAGATCCATATTCCCGGGTTCAATCCCGATACCTCCATGGATGTTTCTGATGTACGGAGGTTCTGGAATGGCGTACACTCAGCCTCGTGAGGAAATACGAGGAACTTTTGTTAAAACATTGGTGGCTCTAGTCAAGAAAACTATCAATAATGAACAATATCATCATGCTGGTCATATCCCTCTAATCCTGCTTGCAACCGATGACGTCAATAGGTTGACGTAGACGTTGGCACGATTGGGAGTTAGGCCCGACTTTTCCATGGCATGTAGTTCCAGGGAGTTTATATAGTTTTAGTTTTAAGGATTCAGTTCTTCTGACATCATCAATTACATTACCGCCAGTAACATGTCGTCGTGTCATCATGCATCCCAATCTGTCATCTACCAATGAAGTCAGTAGAAATAGGCAATAATGCAGCGATCAGGCGGTAGGCCTTTTTACATAGGTTGTAACACCATGGAGTTTAGTTTAGTTTTAATTGTGATAATAGTATAATTTGCATTGCATTTTCCCAGAGGTCTATGTGGATATAAAGTTTAAAACATCCTTCAAAGGTACTGAAGCTTACATTACTTACTAGAGTCAAGCCAAATATTCTAGGCTAGGTCTTAAGTGACGAATATGATACATATTTTTAAAAATTATATGGTTTACGAGGAAATGAAATCATATTACGAGGAAGTGAAATTCTTATTTCTGATTTAGCGCCGAGTGCATTTAGTTTTCAGAGCAAATTAAGACTCATTCGGAAAGACCTTGAGGCTAAAAAATTTGCTTATTTAAAATGTTTGAAGAAAATTACTGAAATCCTTCCTGACGTTTAGGTGGAAACAGAAGGTTATTTGTGTAAAATTTCTGGTCTTGCTAATGAAATCAATGGTAGATTTAATGATTTGAGAACACTTAAAGCTTCATTTTCATTCCTGGAAAATCCTTTTGCTGTTGATGTTATTGGCGATGACTGTCCTGTTTCATCACCAATTACAAAAGATACAGTTGGAGTCGAGTCGGAGCTACTAGAATTGCAAGGGGACGAAGAACTAAAATGATTTAAACGAAGTGGTGTTTCGGCCACAGAATTTTGAGAGAAAGTTCCAGAAGAAAAATACCTACTAACAAAAGAGTGTGCTACGAGACTTATCTCTAAATTTGGAACTACTTATATGTGTGAATCTCTGTACTAAACGCTTAAGTTCATTAAAACTAATATCGATCAGAACTAACTGATGAACATTCAAGTGAACTCGTGCGAACTGCTCTTTCCAATTATCAGCCAGATTTCAAACAACTAACCGAAAAGATGAACACTCGAAAAAACACTTCTCAAAAGTAAAATCTTATTTCTTGTTGTCTAATTGAACAATAATGTTTATATGCATCGTAAAAACAATGTGGTTCGCTTCGAACAGCTTCATAAATTTGCGGCTCCCAAAGTTAAGGTTAGGGCCACCCCTAATATATTATGTATGACATTCTCTTCATGTAAATTGGTTGTAAAATGAAGAGAATGTCTTTACTACACCGTATCGCATCTCCGAAGGATACATAACCCAAATAAAATGTGATTAATGCACTCACGTAACTCTCTTTACTCTAAGCATGGTCAATACATCTTTAACAGTTCTCATTCTGATATAGAATAAGAGGCCACATTGCAAAGAGCGCGTATTCAGTTGTTTGAACCTGATGCAAGCTTTATTGTTCATCAGGCAAGACTGAGTTTCTACAAACAGTATGTGGCTTATAACTACCCTTCAGTGAACTTGTTACAAAAAATGTCTCAAATAAAAGTTTTAGCTCTTAGTGTAAGCATTCCGTGTACCAAAATTAAACATAATCGTTAGAACCACTTTTTATAAAATCGCAAAACACAAAATTTTCGTCATGGACGGTTCCTAATCCAAATACAAAATTTTCTTTTCATACGGTTTTCCGTTCTGGAGCTAGGCTGTTCACATACACACACAGAGACATGTTTCTGAAATTTTGTCTATCGCAAGAAATGGCTACTAACTTGCAAAACAAATTGCGGGATGATATTCTAGGCAACAATACTTATATTATTTGGTTATCAGCTTTTCTGTTATTAAGTGCCAGTATGGTACTTTATGAGATTGTGTGGGGGACGAAAAATGTCTGTCCGTCCGTCCGTCCGTCCGTCCGTCCGTCCGTGTGTCTGTACGCGCGATAACTCAAATAAGCTTTGTCGAATTTTAATGAAACTTGGTATACACGTTTATAATGTCCATGGGAAGAACCCTATTGATATTGGACCAAATCGGTTCACCGGTACCGGAGTAAAACCCAATTTAGTGTATATCTTAAAGGCGCAATAACTCAAATACGCTTTATCGGATTTTCATGAAACTTGGTATACGAATTTATAATGTCCCTTGGAAGAAGTCTATTGATATTGGACCAGATCGGTTGGGCGGTACCGGAATAATGCCCAATTTAGTGTCTTTTTATGGTAATATATCACTAAGGCGTGGATAACTCAAATACGCTTTATCGGATTTTCTTGAAACTTGGTATACGAATTTATGACGTTCTTGGGTACAAGCCTATTGAATTAGGGCCAAATCGGTTGATCGGTACCGAAGTAACGAGTATATCAATATTCATTTTGTAATCAATATTCTTTCAAGGCCCACAATGTATTAAAAAACTTAACAAATTGCCAATCGTTTATTCATATTGTTAGCAACCTTGATTCATTTGTTTCTTCATAATGATGTCAGTGTGGCTAAATAATAATTTAAATAAACGATTTATAACAACTAGCCGTTGAATATTGATATTATAATGTGTATTCTATGGTTATGTAGACTACCGATATTTAGATTAGGCTGTATTTTTCTTATTCGTTCCTGTGCAGCAATATACCTAATATAATTCCTGACAGATAGATTTCATATGCTTATTATTCATTCATAACCTTTAAGGCTGCTTTAAATTGAAACAGAGATATCAGCGAAACGTAGGTCTATTGCATCATTATTATTATTGCCGGCACATTTTGTTTTTGGAGTTAACTTTTATTCATGGGCCTATCATAATTGCGTGTATCACTGATTTAAAAAAAAAATACTGGCACTTGGTTATATCAGTTTACCTGATTTTATTCATTATTAACATCACGTTATGTTGAAGTGATGAGAATAAACATGCTTTGGTGTGATACAGTACCGGAATTACATTATTTTATATTAACTCATACTACATATTTTATGCTTAGTTATGTTGCTAGTTCTTTCAGTGCCGAGTTAAGATATTACACTATAAATTTATATCTTGTACATTATTAATTTTTCTTAATACATAAGGAGAGTCGAGTTTTCTTATATGCTTAGCCGTTTACATGGTATAACAAAAGGTTTAGAGTCTAGTTCAGGCACTTAATGTACAGTAATGTTATTTTTGCATTATGCCGAATATCTATCTCTGGTGTCGTGGCATCACTATGCTTCAGATCTATGTGCGTCCTGTGATGCCACCCATGGTTTGTTTCTATTACCATTGCTTAAAATCTATCTAATTTGAAAAATTTACAAATTCTTAAAGACATATTTGTACAAAACCAGAGCCCATTTCTGAAATACTACTTTTAAGCTGAGTTTTTTCATTGCATAGTGTGCCACAGTCTTGTATATGGAATCTTACGTTCCATTCCTAACAAAAAGAGTAATTATCTTTTTTAGTTATATAAATATTTTAAGTTTTCTATAGGTTTAACTGTGATGGTCCACTGTCTATATTGCTTTTACTAGGGCCAATTGGATTATCCATGATCTTGAACCAATGAAAGTAAGATCTGAATCCATCGTGATCGGTGACGAAAAATTTAAGATTAGGTGTCACTGTTATTGTAACTTTTACTCTGTCATTTATCGTAGGAAATAAAAATGTTATAACTTCCCTATTACTAGACATTTTCCTCTCTTTCATATTCCATGCTGTTTTCTGCTTGCTTTTCTTCACCTCATTCTTGTGAATCTTTTTCAAATGCCTGACGCTTGCTAAACCAGACGATCTGCCGAATCGTTTCCCACGATAACCGACATGGGCTTTGATACAGCTAAACTCATTGGTTCATTTTTTTTCTTATAGGGCTCTGACTTTGTATATTATAATTTTTATCGGTTTTTATGTTTCCTGGAATTCTTGAGAGAGAAAGAGAGAGAGATAGAGAGAGAGACTAAGTTTATGTTATCGAATTTATCTTACTGGATTAACAACTATAATTAATTTAATAAAAAATTTTGTAAAAGACCGTTTAACCCAATAAATTTGTAATAATTTTTATACCGAACTGCGTTTTATTGGATAGTAATAACATCATTTTCCTAACTTGATAAAATCTTGAAAATTCTCAGACTCCTCACTTTGGGCAAACACGTATAATTTCTCAGTATCTTATTATTTTATTTATTGCGAAATCGGGAACAGTAATGGAAACAAAAAACTATAAAATAGAGAAGTTGTCCTCTTTTATCAGTAAGATGTACTGTTTCCATTAGTTCCCAATTTTGCAGGAAATATAATAATAAGAAACTGCGAAATTAGAAATGTCTGCTATATTTGCATGCTTTTAGTAACTGTCTCCATTAATACATTTCTTAAAACAGTTTTATTTTATTATAATTTAATAATATATAATATATCCAACAGATGGATATAGATGCACACTCCTTTTGGCATATAAGTAATGTGGACATTTTTTTTAAATATTGGACACAATATCAATTATTCATTTTTGTAACGGACATCTTAAATTGAACACTTTGACTGGAAATGTTATAGGCCTGTCATCTAAGACTGATGAATTGACTGGAAATATAACTAATAGCGAACAAATGGAAATATAACTGGACATAACGGCTTTACGTTTCTTTAGGTAGCATGAAGCTGTTTTTGGGCATAATTACTTTTTCGTTATGCATATATGATCAAGTACTAGATTAACTTAAATATTTGGTAAACTTATTTGTGCGATTGATCAAAATTATTATTTTTCACGAATACGGTATCGTCATTTTAATTTATTTTAGTCGGATCTTGTACGTTATTAGAGTTTAGCCATCGATATATTCTACTTCAATCTCGGCTTCAATATCTGTTATCACAATGGGGCATACATTAAAACATAATTTGTTCTTATTGTGAGAGAGCTGATTTAATCCACTTTCATTTTCCTGCCCACCGAGGCCTATCATCAGTTTAAACAGTAATTTAAAATTCATTAGTCCTTATTTGCATTAAACAGTGCATGTATGAAAATTTCAGCAGAACTGGAAACGACGTATTGCATCCCCTCTCAGTCCCACTTCCTGTCGCTATTTCTGTATCTCTATCTCTCTATCTCTCTATATCTCCATCTCTCTATCCCTCCATCCCTCCATCCCTCCATCCCTCCATCTCTCAATCCTTCCATCCCTCCTCCTGTTCTGCATATTAGAGCATGAATGAAAATTTATACTGAAACCTATAACACAGCTGTAGTATACATACAGTCTGTGTACGTTTGATGACATTTGAACTTAGTGAGTTGAGCCTTTTGAGGCAGCACGGCATCGGTCATGGACGTCAGCATGCTGCCTTGTTATTTATTTATGAAGCTCTCACAAACAAGAGTTTTATTTATTAATGGAGTGCATTCAAGTGATTCTGTGAAGTGGTACACGGTGAAGTAGGAACGGCCAGTACTGCATTCACATTTAAATAGTTCATTAATAATTCAAAGTCAACTGTTTTTCCGCCAACCACTCTACTAGGCATTCGTTGCCTTTACTGATAATGACGAAATCACGAGATGGTGGAAAGGGGGAAAGAAATGAGAGAGGAATGGAGAAATGAAAGCAGTACGATGTGGTGGAGTGTAAGGGATGTAAGCCTATGTATATTATATTATAATTAATACTACGTACGCGATTGAAACGGGGTAAAATTTTATGAATAAAAGACGAAAACTCTGTTGAAAAACTGTGAATGACACAAGCTACCATATGAAATAGAATAGAATTAAGGCCATTAGATCATTTCCTCCATTCTACTATTACATAGAATAATACAGTTGCAAATACGATAGAACAGAATACATACTTGCAAAACAATGACAAATAAGAACAAAGCGTAGGGTTAGGTGGTACATTTTCGAACATGGTACAATTCTGAACGGACTAAGATTTTTATTCATTTTTGGGTTTCAAATGTTAACCAACCTGTTTTTAATTATATAGCGTCCATACTGATTGTTTTGTTGACCTGTATCCGCGAGAATGATGTTCCGAGTTGTCTCATTCGGTCATAAAAATTATTTCCAATCGAAGAACTCCATGCTTGAAAAATGGCACGTTATAAAATTGCTTATAATTCCACGTTGTGTTACTGGAATATATTTTTGAGGACCAATTTTTAACTCATACGAACAAATAGCGTAGCCATTAATACGTAAGTCATTGGCACAACAATGGCCATTCGTGAGCGGAATTTCAACAATGTAGTAATTTACAAAAACCAGCTCGAGGTACAAATACGAACAAATTTTAGGTACATTTTCGAACAGTACTTCAACCCGCGATCGCTTGCTTAATTCTTGCATGTTTATTATTATTAACTGTGCAAGTCAAATATAAAAGGACGGTATTCATACATCTTTCAACAGTGGTATTATTTCAACGAAGAGTTATAAACTAAGACTTCCTCTGCAGTGTTATTAAATCTCACCATTTTATGCAATACACAATAGCATGCAGCTGTTAAGTATTTTTATTATTGCTCTTGATGTTATAACCAGGCTTTAAAACTTAGTGCCCGAACCCACAGAGGGAGATGATTCCGGTTACCAACAACCTGAGTATAGGGGGTGGGGGCGATTGCGTAGGCTGATAAGACAGTCATTGATGGTAGTACTGAGAAGTCAATACGCTCGTAGTACGGTGCCTCTCAAATTGGTCAACAGTGTACCTTGTCATTATGCGTGTTTATAAATGTATAATACGTGTTCGGAATACCGAAAGTAAAGTGTTCTAAAACGCAAACATATATTCAAACATTTGGGAGGGACTATTACACACAAACAGGAAAACGTAACGTTTTGCATGCTTGTAATGTGAGTTTAGAGAATGAGAAGTTATTTTGTGGTCTTTCTATACCTGTAATCCGCTTTGTTTACTATCACGTGAACTAGCATATGGTAGCTACCGCATACGCCGAGCAAAGTCTGTACAGTACAGTTGCTGTTAACATATTCGATCGGGCACTAAGGTTTAAAGCCTGGTTATAACAGACCGTCTGTATGGCCTAGTGGTTCCTGACTACGGACCCGCAAGTCTGGGTTCGATCACCGGTACCTCCTCGGATTTTTCTGAGGTAGGGTGATCTGGAACGGGGTGCATTCAGACTCTTGACACCAACAAAAGAGCTAATTCATATAGAAGTAGCGGCTCCGGTTCAGTAAGCCATCAATAAGTGTCGTAGGAGTCGGCATGCTGACCACATGCCCCAATCCGGTCATCTGCCTATTCAAAACGTGACACATCATTGTTACGCTCATATTACTGATAAATAATAATAATATAAAATAATATTTGGAAGAAAGCACTTTGTTCGTTGAAAATGGCACTGTTCGAAATAGTACCCACTGGTGTTTAGAATTGTACCTACTGCGGTACATTTTCGAACGATATTCTGGAAATAAAAGATCGATTGCCATGACCAATATTACAGCTGTATGACTTTGATATTTTTGTGAAGGGTCAACTACATTGCCAACTTTGTGAATACAATACAGTTGAACTTGTCTTATGCTTATTGTGTTCATAAAATAATAATATTTGTTAAGTGTTCGAAAATGTGCCACCTTACCCTACTAAAGATTTGAAAACTTATACTTAATACATATACTCAGTTTAATTTAAAATATTTACTATTTGAAACCAAAACACTGATTTTAAAATATTATTTTAGAAATGAGAATGTGATTGGAATGTAATTATTACTATTATTAATATAATTGTGTAATATATACAAAGGACGGGAATTATATAATTGGATATGGCGTAATACAGGTCAGTTGGGTTTGTGATCGACAAATCCTTGCTGTTTGATGATAGGAAAATCCAGAGCGGTCATTAACACCACGATAGAGAATGCTTAGAGAGTTGTGTTATGAAGGTATGAGCTGGTACCTAAAACTTGGTGGGAAGATAATAGCTAAAAGCGTTAATACCGTTGTAATAGGAAGAAATGGATAAATTCAGAATATTTAGCTAACTCGGGGTAAACTTTGAGAACAGAAATCGATTAGATTTACGGATGTGGCAAAAATAACGAATTGAGTTGTCATGATGGCGTTGAAGAATTTGCGATCGTCATTAGTGAAGTCAGTTTAGAGTAGGCCTATGTCGAATTAATCCAAATGGGGAATCATTGATATTTGCATAAGGATTATATTAGTTTTAAGGGAAAGGAAAATTCTATTTAAAAAAACTAAAACCATACCTGCAACTGTTGGAGGAATTCCGGTAAGAATTAACATTTTTCAATGACCGCCTAACGCTGGCACCTATCTCCCATACTGTTTCGTGGAAAATTAGAATTGCGTGGAGTCAGGTCTTTCCATTCACAATATGCGCAACTTCTTTATTCCGTGATGGATGTAAAATGTGAGGAGGATGAAAAATGTGGACGACAAAATTATAACCTAGCAATGACATTAATAAGTCCGGTAAACTGATAATACAATGTGCCAGATCGAAATT
This sequence comes from Ectobius pallidus, assembly GCA_964059195.1. Classification (NCBI taxonomy): domain Eukaryota; kingdom Metazoa; phylum Arthropoda; class Insecta; order Blattodea; family Ectobiidae; genus Ectobius; species Ectobius pallidus. Next base: position 107,719,304 of record CAXKWD010000003.1, on the reverse strand, counting down.
ATTTTAATCAGATCACATACAGTAGAATATCATAAAGCAGCACAACTTTTAACTTTGGTTTAACTTTTCCAACAAAAGTCTTTATTTGCTTATATGTATCAATCTAGTGCTGGTTTTATGTTTCTATATGATCTGGATGTGGGTAAACATTAATGTCAGTAGTGAGGGAAAACTTTTCAAAGTTTTTCTAGAGAGTAAAAAGTAAATAAACTTTTTGGAATTTTCCCGTCGTTTATAGGCTAAACGCAATAAATGTGCCAAATTTCAAGTTTCTAGCTTATCTGGAAGTGAGTAAACGTTAATGTCAGTAAATTACGCTACCGATTTCCTTAACTCTTTCCACACTTATAGGGCAGCTAGAAACACAAAATTTTGCATGCTTTTGATAATAGAAGTGCCAATATTCCTGCCAAATTTTACAATTATAACTGTCCTGTATGTGCGTCCAAATTACATAATGTGAGGAAAATGTACAGAATTTACTTTAATAAAAGTAAAAGAATCTAACTCTATCCAAGCATAACAGAAGAAGGTACGACAAAAAGTCACAGGACTGAACTCGTAGACAACTAAAAACCTGTTACTACTGGTTAATCTTTTTTTATATGACTTACTGTTTAGCTAGTACAAGCCTCCTAAGAAGGTCTGCACAGATCTTAAAGTTCGTTCGCCCTTTTGAATGTTTTTCGGGGGTAAAATTTAAAAACCTGAACTTTTTGAAATTTTTTCTTAGGTTACAAGCTAAAAGCTAATACGTATGAAAAATGTCAAGTTTTTGTCTTATCTGGAAGTGGGAAAACAATTATACATCAGTAGTGAGTTAGCCATGCGGCTTTATAGTGCAGTGATGATTTGCTATTTAAAAAGCGTGTGACCGTTAATTGTCGTTACTCCGGTAGGGTCACATACCTTTGAGTAAATGAGGGAAAAATGCCTACTTCACTTGAGCAAAAATGTCTACCTCACTTGAGCAAAAATGTCCACTTCACTCGAGCACAAATTAGTTGTGTATTCCAACGATTTGGCAATGCCGCATTCAACTGCCAGGCTATTATACTTCTAAATTATCCGTACGATGGTTCCTTAGTAGGAGAAATGAAAACTGCCCCAGAACTACAAATGGCGCAGAGTCCTTTCACATACATTTCAAAAGGGAATTTTACTGTGCACATCTATCGATACATATTTAACATAGGTTTTAAAGGAGCGACAAATTCAAACGGACATATCAATCCGATCGTATCTTTCTGCGAAGCAAAGGAAAAATAAGAAGTCTGAAATTAACCGACTTTATGCCATTAAGAACTGGGACGATTATGTTTCGGGAAAGATTAATTTATTAAGATATGTGACGCTAATGGGAGCTAGATATAAAGCACAAACACTGTAATTTCGACATTGTCATCAGGACGTGCCCATCAAATGGCGGTGGACGTAAGCTAACTTTAGGAAGTGACGTGCCCATGAAATTGCGATGAAACCACACAGTGTTGCCACATCTAGTTTAGAGAACAAATGTAAGTACCATTTCTGTATTTCTTTACTTTGCTCAAATGATTATATTCATTTGCTGTATTGCTATGGCAATTTGCTCAAATGTTAATCACCGCTCCGGTAAAGGTCAACTGATTTAGTCCGAGATCATTAGTGTTATTCTTAAGTGTGTACTAGCTTCGCTCGCTGGGGGTCTGCCCCCAAACTCACACTTAATTTCTCTGGAAAGGCTGTTTTTTTTTAAGAACTGACATCATATCAGAGATAGATTCCGTGTATTTAGACTACTTTATAGCCTGTGAGCAATATGACTTTAAAATAAAATCCTAATTATTTCACATGTCATCTAGCCTATATTATGTCGAATATTATCCTATGGATTAACGTCATGCATTAGAATTGCGATTTACATACATGTGTAATTAACAAACTCATTGCGTAAACGTACCACTAAATGTGAATAGTCCCTTTAAATAAATGTACGATTGTGTTTCATAGGATTAAATCCACGCCACAGATTAAACAAGCTACAGGAGAAAAACTAACACGTGACAATGAGCTTTTGAATTCTCGCATTTGTTTGAGCAATGTCGGCACCCATCACTCCTTTTTAACCAACGCATGGAATGTAATTGGAAAATGAACGTAATTAGGATGAACCACACGTGGCAATGTGTGTCGAACCTCAAATTTGCTGACAGTAGCTTCTTTACAGATTGACAGCGGATTTTACGCAATAAATTTGTGTATTCCATAAAGATAATGGTAAAGAGTTCTGCTAAAAACACTAATCCTCCAACATTTGTCTGTAAAGTGCGGGTTGTCAGGCTATTTAACTTAATCTAAAAATAACTGTAACGTATGTAAAATACAGGTGGGCTAAAACTCACCTCTCATTTTAATGAAAAATACAGTACAATGGAATCAACATCTAATTGAAACTCACTTTTATTATTTATAAAAGTGTTCTTAAAATTGCTGCTGTCGATAAATTCCTGCGCTCTACATTTTACATAAGAAACAAACGGATGCAAATAAAAGGAGATCATAAAATCACAATCAAATTATTTTATCAATTTCTGATCACAATGAGTAGTGACTATTAGCTCACTCTAGTACGTAAATAATACAAAATAATTATGTAAAATTAAACAAAAAACTAGGAGGAGTATTGAAATGTGTACTAAATATGTGATAAATCGTCCACATAATTATATACAGTAAATATGTGGATAAAGTGTCAACGTATACATAAATAAGCAAGAGAAAACGGAAAATTTGTAATAGAAAATACAACAAAAATCTCGAAATATATAGTCTACATTGTATTTGATATTTTATATTGTTTCATTAACAATCTCCATCCTGGTAAAATCCGTTCAGATATTGCATCAAAAATGTATGTTGTGGACATAACATGTTACAGGCTGCTGTAAGAACTCCAGATGGACAACTCCTGTAAATCTAAATTTGCAGTACAGTTCGGTATTACTGGAGTAGGAAATATTGTCAGTAGTTTTAAAATCCGGAAAATGATGCTAATTCAGGTCTTAAAATAGAAATTGATTCGCTGAATACCTCTATGAACTTCGGATTAGAACATTATTAGGAGCTGAATCTCCCAAAGACGAAGTCTCCTTGTAAAGATTATTCTGGAACTTATTCAGTCTCTTTCCAAATAGGCCTATTCCTCTACATACCTCATAGCAGACCGTAACGAGCAAATCTCTTCATAATACTAATTTTAACAGTAAGTTTTGGAAAGCTTTATTGCCGTTACTGAATTATGGTTATTTAGATATTATTTACTTATTTATAAATGATTTGAGGTTTTCCTGGCGTACCATAGGGACAAATTCTTATCGGGTTTGCAACCAGTTGAGAAGCCTTTGAGATACGTCGGATAATGTCAAAGGCCTGTTTGCAACCCCAGAAAAATTCCTACATTTTTCTATTAACTAGTTTTTCTCTCACTACAGATTGCAATGCATACAAAGGATACAATCTACCTTCTATCTATTTATCTATATTAATAAAAGGAAGTGCCTGTCTGTCCGCGATGCCCAGCGAAATCTACTCAACGCAGAGATCTGAATTTTTAAACATAGGTGGACTGAAGGGTCGGAAAATGCACCTCAAAGCCGGAATTTTAATTTTAGCTTTCGTTCGTGAGTTATGAGTGAAAAACGGGCAAAAAACATGCAATTTTTTGCGTTTTCGAAGCAAAATAAGTTATAGGCCTACATTTCAATGTCAAATCAACTACAGTTGGCTTTGGCTATTTTTGTCATACCTTGGAAATAAAACTTTCGCGATCGCTTGAATGTTGTAAGCCCTAAATATGGTCAAACATTGTTTTATTTGGACGAAAGTCACTATACAGGGGTTTTCTGGGCAAAGGAACTCTCATGTCATGTACTTTCTATCCCTTTACACCGATCATCATCGTATTCTTCATCTTTCACCGTCTCAGTTACCCGCATCTGGAATTCCATCCCACATAATGTCAGAGGCTGTCAAACGTTGGGACAATTCAATAGAAAAATCAGTAAATTAATTCAGGATAATGTTATTTAAATTTTTGTTTCTGTCTTAAGCCCAAAAATTTTTCTTAGAGTGTAATTTAGAAAAATTATCAATCTAATTTTGTATTCAATTTTCTATTCAAGATTAACTTGTAACTTAATTGTAATTAATTTAGTTTTAGGTTCAACTATCTTCTATTTAATTTTAAGTAACTTAATTGTATTTTAAACTGTAATTTTTTTACTGGCAAAGCGGAAGAGAAGGCCAAACGGCCTTAGCTCTGCCAGGATAAATAAACGAATTATTATTATTATAATCTGAGGTTGCTTTTACCAGGCGACGCTATCTAATCATGGTATGTTGTCCGCGTGATTTAGGTGTTAATAAATATAATGATTTAACTATTACGCTCTTAATTTTTAATTTTTGAAATAATAATCGTGGGCCATTGCTTGATTTTGTAAGTCCATCCTGGATGATTCATTTGTTTTTGCACTCCTTAACTAATTAGTGGTACTGCCTGTGCATTTAGACGTGAACACTTACATGCGCCGAAGAGATAGGGCGGGACAGAAGGGGAGTGTGTTGCTAGTATAGATTACGTGAGACTGATACCACTGCGCATTGTGTTTACAGTGTTCACGTCTAAATGCACGGACAATACTTACGAATGTTGTTGCCGTGGATCGTAAGTTGACATTCCCGCATAGCAATCTTGTTGATATGAGCGGTAAGAGTTTCCGTGCTGTTATGAATTTACTTACGCCACACCTCATAATACAAGCCTTAATGGACAAGGCCCCCCCCCCAGGACAAATATTCGGTTCGCATAACAACAAACACATGCGAATCACTTTCTGAAATAAACATCTATCTTCAAGAATGTATATACATAATATTTTCAGGTAATATCACAATTAATATAATTAAATTGATATAAATAATCATCGTGCCTTCATTTTGATATATTTATCGTAATACTACAATTTTTACAATTATTTAAAGAAATTCCTCCATACTTATTTGCAAATATTCGGTTCCCATAACAACAAACACATGCGAATCACTTTCTGAAATATAACATCCATCTTCAATAGTGTACATACATAATATTTTCAGCTAATATCTCATTTAATATAAATAAATTGATCTAAATAATCATCGTGCAAACAGTAGCATGCAATACTCGTGCCGTAAGCGCATAACGGATCTCGGAAATTCAAACTCTTTCCTCGATCCGTAAGCACCACTTACGGCACTTGTATCACAATATACTATCAGAATATCAAGGCCCGAAGACATATGCAATTTTCAACCTACACGGAAGAGGGATAATCAGTATAGGCCTAAATATGGTCAAAAATTGTTCGATTTGGACGAAACTCACTATAGGGTAAGGTGGTACATTTTCGAACACTTAACAAATATTCTTATTTTATGAACACAGTAAACATAAGACAAGTTCAACTGTATCGTAATCACAAAGTTGGCAATATAGTTGACCCTTCACAAAAATATGAAAGTAAAACAGCTGTAAAATTGGTCATGACAATCAGTCTCTCATTTCCAGAATATCGTTCGAAAATGTACCACAGTAGGTACAATTCTAAACACCAGTGGGTACTATTTCGAACAGCGGCCCGTTTTGAATAGGCAGATGACAGGTTTGGGGCACGTGGTCAGCATGCCGACTCCTATGTCAGTTATTGATGGCTTACTGAACCGGAGCCGCTACTTCTTTATGAATTAGCTCTTCGGTTGGTGTCAGGAGGCTGAATGCACCCTGTTCCAAATCGCCCTACCTCAGAAAAATTCGAGGAGGTACCGGGGATCGAACCCAGACTTGCGGGTCCGTAGTCAGCAACCACTAGATCATGCAGGCGGGTCTGTCATAACATCAAGAGCAATAATAAAAAATACTTAAACATAGGTAGACTGGAGGGTCGGGAAATGCACCTCGAAGCCGGAATTTTAATTTTAGCTTTCGTTCGTGAGTTTTGAGTGAAAAACGGGCAGAAAACGTGTATTTTTTGCGTTTTCGAAGCATCAGTTTTCAGTAATACATTACAATGTCAAATCAATTTCAGTTGGCTTCGGCTATTTTTGTCATATCTTGGAAATGAAAGCATCGCGGTTTTAATAAATATAATGATTTAACTATTATGCTCTTAATTTTCAAATGTTGAAATAATTATCGCGGGCGATCACTTGATTTTGTAAGTCCATCCTGGACGATTCATTTGTTTAGAATGTCAAGGCCCGCAGACATATGAATTTTTCAACCTACACGGAAGAGGGATAATCAATATAGACCTAAATATGGTCAAACGTTGTTCGATTTGGACGAAACTTACTATACAGGGGTTTACTGGGCCAAGGAACTTGAATCTGAGGTAGCTTTTACCAGGCGACGCTATCTAATCGTGGTATGTAGTCCACGTGATTTAGGTTTTAATAAATATAATGATTTAACTATTATGCTCTAAATTTTTAATTTTTTTGAAAGGTCGGAAATTGCACCTTGAAGCCGGAATTCTAATTTTTTGCTTTCGTTCGTGAGTTATGAGTGAAAAACGGACAGAAAACGTGTATTTTTTGCGTTTTCGAAGCATCAGTTTCGAGTAATACATTTCAATGTCAAATCAATTACAGCTGGCTTTGGCTATTTTCGTCATAACTTGGAAATAAAAGCATCGCGATCGCTTGAATGTTGTGAGCTCACCCTGGTCTATTAGTTTGTTTATAATGTCAAGGTACAGATATCTGAAATTTTCAACACAGACGGAAGAGGGATAATGATTATAGGCCTGAATATGGTCAAACAATGTTCGATTTGGACGGAACTCCCTATGCAGGGGTTTTCTGGATCAGGGAACTCGAATCTAAGGTCGTTTTTCCCATGTGGCGCTTTTTAATCGTGGAATTCAATTCAAAGCGGGATTTTTTATCTGTATCATTATAATTATTAGTCGTTTAGTTTAGGCCTCTGAATGTTTCACCTGCAAGTGTTAATAAATGTAATGTTTTAATTATTTTGCACTTAATTTTTAATTTCTCAAATAATTAGAGACGGAAGCACGATTGAATTCTAGCAAATATGATTAAAATCCATTGCCTGCAGTAATAAAATATATCAAAATGATAGAGAGCTTGATATATTGACGCACGTGGGCTTCAAAAAAGGAAAATATGTAGGTAGGTTATGTTAACAGGATGTTCAAGTTTCCTCCATTACAAAATGAACGGGAAACTGACGAAAGAAACTAAGTTTTAAATGTGTTTCATTCTCCCCGCTGTAAACGCCTGCAACACATCGTTTAGACTACACGCATATCCGGAGAGTTGTCGACGTATGCCTAACCTGCAAGGGGTCGTACAGCATTTTGTAGTAGGCAGACTTCAAATTCATGGAACAAATACGACAAATACGATGCCCAGCAAAATCTACTGCATGCAAAGATATGAAATTTTAAACACAGATGGACTGAAGGGTGGCCGAATGCACATCGAAGTCGGATTTTTAATTTTCACTTTAGTTAGCGAGTTATGAGTGAAAAACTGGCAGAAAACTTGAATCGAAGCATCAGTTTTCAGTATAATACATTTCATTTGTCAAATGAATTGCAGGTGGCTTTGACCGCTCTTTGTCAGAAGTTGGAAATAAATGCATCGCGATTGCTTCAATATTTCGCAGATAATTATAGATCGCTACGTTCTTAGCAGGCTGAGGGTTCCAGTCCCGCCTCGGGCATGAGTGTTTATTGTAATTATTTATATTTACAACTTGAAACAACATAATTAAAAGTATATTATATAATTCATGCAATTTATGTAAACACGATGTCAGTGTTATTAAATATGTTGTAATTATTTCTCTGTTGAATAAATTATTTAAATAAAACGTATAACAGTTGAGTAAATAATCGCGGGCGAAGCCGCGGGCACCTGCTAGTATCAAATAAACGAAGGGGAATAACAGTACAGAATGAAATGTACCTGAAATGCCATGAAAATATACAAAATATACATTGAATACAAGCAAAACAAAAAAAACATTAAACGAAATAAAACAAATAACGCATTGAATTACACAAAAGCATTAAACCAAACAAGAAGCAAGATTTACGTTATTTAAATGAAATAAATCTATATTAATAAAAGGAAGTGTCTGTCTGTCTGTTTGTCTGTCTGTCTGCCAGTCTGTCTGTCCGCGACGCCCAGCGAAATCTACTCAACGCAGAGATCTGAAATTTAAAACATAGGTCGACTGAAGGGTCGGAAAATGCACCTCGAAGCCGGAATTTTAATTTTAGCTTTCGTTCGTGAGTTATGAGTGAAAAACGGGCAGAAAACTAGCATTTTTTTGCGTTTTCGAAGCATCAGTTTTGAGCAATACATTTCAATGTCAAATCAATTACAATTGGCTTTGGCAATTTTCGTCATACCTTGGAAATGAAAGCATCGCGGTTTTAATAAATATAATGATTTAACTATTATGCTCTTAATTTTCAAATGTTGAAATAATTATCGCGGGCGATCACTTGATTTTGTAAGTCCATCCTGGACGATTCATTTGTTTAGAATGTCAAGGCCCGCAGACATATGAATTTTTCAACCTACACGGAAGAGGGATAATCAATATAGACCTAAATATGGTCAAACGTTGTTCGATTTGGACGAAACTTACTATACAGGGGTTTACTGGGCCAAGGAACTTGAATCTGAGGTAGCTTTTACCAGGCGACGCTATCTAATCGTGGTATGTAGTCCACGTGATTTAGGTTTTAATAAATATAATGATTTAACTATTATGCTCTAAATTTTTAATTTTTTTGAAAGGTCGGAAATTGCACCTTGAAGCCGGAATTCTAATTTTTTGCTTTCGTTCGTGAGTTATGAGTGAAAAACGGACAGAAAACGTGTATTTTTTGCGTTTTCGAAGCATCAGTTTCGAGTAATACATTTCAATGTCAAATCAATTACAGCTGGCTTTGGCTATTTTCGTCATAACTTGGAAATAAAAGCATCGCGATCGCTTGAATGTTGTGAGCTCACCCTGGTCTATTAGTTTGTTTATAATGTCAAGGTACAGATATCTGAAATTTTCAACACAGACGGAAGAGGGATAATGATTATAGGCCTGAATATGGTCAAACAATGTTCGATTTGGACGGAACTCCCTATGCAGGGGTTTTCTGGATCAGGGAACTCGAATCTAAGGTCGTTTTTCCCATGTGGCGCTTTTTAATCGTGGAATTCAATTCAAAGCGGGATTTTTTATCTGTATCATTATAATTATTAGTCGTTTAGTTTAGGCCTCTGAATGTTTCACCTGCAAGTGTTAATAAATGTAATGTTTTAATTATTTTGCACTTAATTTTTAATTTCTCAAATAATTAGAGACGGAAGCACGATTGAATTCTAGCAAATATGATTAAAATCCATTGCCTGCAGTAATAAAATATATCAAAATGATAGAGAGCTTGATATATTGACGCACGTGGGCTTCAAAAAAGGAAAATATGTAGGTAGGTTATGTTAACAGGATGTTCAAGTTTCCTCCATTACAAAATGAACGGGAAACTGACGAAAGAAACTAAGTTTTAAATGTGTTTCATTCTCCCCGCTGTAAACGCCTGCAACACATCGTTTAGACTACACGCATATCCGGAGAGTTGTCGACGTATGCCTAACCTGCAAGGGGTCGTACAGCATTTTGTAGTAGGCAGACTTCAAATTCATGGAACAAATACGACAAATACGATGCCCAGCAAAATCTACTGCATGCAAAGATATGAAATTTTAAACACAGATGGACTGAAGGGTGGCCGAATGCACATCGAAGTCGGATTTTTAATTTTCACTTTAGTTAGCGAGTTATGAGTGAAAAACTGGCAGAAAACTTGAATCGAAGCATCAGTTTTCAGTATAATACATTTCATTTGTCAAATGAATTGCAGGTGGCTTTGACCGCTCTTTGTCAGAAGTTGGAAATAAATGCATCGCGATTGCTTCAATATTTCGCAGATAATTATAGATCGCTACGTTCTTAGCAGGCTGAGGGTTCCAGTCCCGCCTCGGGCATGAGTGTTTATTGTAATTATTTATATTTACAACTTGAAACAACATAATTAAAAGTATATTATATAATTCATGCAATTTATGTAAACACGATGTCAGTGTTATTAAATATGTTGTAATTATTTCTCTGTTGAATAAATTATTTAAATAAAACGTATAACAGTTGAGTAAATAATCGCGGGCGAAGCCGCGGGCACCTGCTAGTATCAAATAAACGAAGGGGAATAACAGTACAGAATGAAATGTACCTGAAATGCCATGAAAATATACAAAATATACATTGAATACAAGCAAAACAAAAAAAACATTAAACGAAATAAAACAAATAACGCATTGAATTACACAAAAGCATTAAACCAAACAAGAAGCAAGATTTACGTTATTTAAATGAAATAAATCTATATTAATAAAAGGAAGTGTCTGTCTGTCTGTTTGTCTGTCTGTCTGCCAGTCTGTCTGTCCGCGACGCCCAGCGAAATCTACTCAACGCAGAGATCTGAAATTTAAAACATAGGTCGACTGAAGGGTCGGAAAATGCACCTCGAAGCCGGAATTTTAATTTTAGCTTTCGTTCGTGAGTTATGAGTGAAAAACGGGCAGAAAACTAGCATTTTTTTGCGTTTTCGAAGCATCAGTTTTGAGCAATACATTTCAATGTCAAATCAATTACAATTGGCTTTGGCAATTTTCGTCATACCTTGGAATTAAAAGCATCGCGATCGCTTGAATCTTGCAAGCTCACGCTGGTCGATTCATTTGCTTTTTTAGAATTTCAAGGCCCGTAGACATGAAATTTTCATCTTATACGGAAGAGGGATAATCAACATAGGCCTAAATATGGTCAAACATTGTTCTATTTGGATGAAACTCACTATACAGGGGTTTTCTGGGCCAGGGAACTCGAATCTGAGGTCGCTTTTACCAAGCGACGCTATGTAATCGTGGTAGGCCTATGTAGTCCACGTGATTTAGGTGTTAATAAATATAATTATTTAACTATTATGCTTTTAATTTTTTAAATAATTATCGCAGGCGAAGCCGCGGTCACATGCTAGTTATATACAAACGCGAAATTCTAGCTGCATTATCCAAAATATTTAATGGTTTCACATGATGCGGATAGAGTCCTTCAAAATAAGAAGACTTATTTCATAATATGTTTGTTTACTTAGAGAAAATGATTCGCAGAACTCTATGAAAAGCTTCGTTATAGTACCACGACTACCAATCATTAGTCCTTGGTGTAATCCTGTGGAAGACAGCTTAGTCGAGTGATGACGTTTGTGAAGGAAGTGCAGGGCAAGTCACTGTGTGTGACGTCAGGGAAGAGCAATTCCCTGCCGCAATACTAATGTCCCTCTCTTCCCCCCCCCTGTTCATTGTTTCCTACATTTCACAAACTTCTCGCAGAGGTGTTACCGCGTGAAGGAAGAGCAGGCTGCAATGACGTCACAGAGTAACCTTTTGTCCTCCCCTGCAGTGTAACTTAAGACCCTCATATGAGAATTTGCTATAGAGTTGTATGCAACCTCCCTCTACATTGTAATCATGTATAGTGAGTGAGATGTATTAGGGTCTGGAGGAATATTCTGTATGGGATTTAGTAAAATATTAATGTATAAGTGTTTTGTTGTCAGCTTACATAATACAAGTTTCCATTGCAGGCCACGGGCTGAGAACACTGCTTGCATAATACAAATAGTCCAGTCACTATGCAAAATTGAGCCATCACTGCAAGTTCAGATACTACATTTTGCATTTACCTTGATGCTTGTGCGGTGGGAGCGCCGGCTAGGAAATTGTTTAGGCTATTTAACATTGATTATGTAATGGTGCTTGATGAAAGATTATTATCGCTGATATCCGCTCAGCATGGCTACCAACCTACAATCAATTATGTCCCTCTGAAGTGAAAATATAGTTTCATTATCAATAACGTTTTGTAGACATGTTGACGACAGCCATCATACTCCTATTAATTGGATACCAGCAGATAGCTGGGGAAAAGAAGGTCGTATGGCATCAATAAATTCCTCACAGACGCTGCCTTAGTAGATATTGTTCTGAGAATGTTCCTATTATTTTGATCACCTCTCTTTTCTAATTTTGTACTGTATTTATTTGGGCTTCCCTCTAATAAAATTCACCAGTTCACTTGGAAATCTCCTGCTTTGTACAGTACAATGTCTTCTTTCTGAACCAGGTCAGAAAGATGCGCAGTAGTCTGGACGAGCCCACGAATTAAATATTGTCATTTGAAGGGGTTATGTTTTATTCGTATGGTACTCTTCAAGGTAACAACATTGTGCTGACTAAGGTAAACGGCTACGGCTGTCATAACGGCAGGAGGGAAAGATGGCTTGTCTCTCTGGATTCAACTCCCACCTCTAAATGCCGTTCCCCTCACACGCGTTCCGCCAGTACCAGGAAGAAAATATTTTACTGTAACTTTTCTTCCGTCGCGTCGGCCCATTCTTTTCTTTCTCTTTATTAAGTGTCAGTGTGGTACTTTATGAGTTTGTGTGTGGGGACGAAAAATGTCTGTCCGTCTGTCCGTCCGTCCGTCCGTGTGTCTGTACGTGTCAAATACGCTTTTTCGGATTTTCATGAAACTTGGAAAACACATTTATAATGTCTATGGGAAGAACCCTATTGATATTGAACCAAATCGGTTCACCGGTACCGGAGTAATGCCCAATTTAGTGCCTATTTTAATAGATTATGGCGCCTTTCTAATAGAAAGGCGGCATAACTCAAATACACTGTATCGGATTTCCATGAAACTTGGTATACGCATTTATGACGTCCATGAGAAGTGCCCTATTGAATTTGAACCTAATGTGTTGACCGGTACCGGAGTAAAACCCAATTTAGTGTCTATTTTAAAGGCGCAATAACTCAAATATGCTTTATCGGATATTTATGAAACTTCGTATACGCATTTATAATGTCCATGGAAAGACGTCTATTTATATTCAACCAAATCGGTTGGCCAGTACCGGAATAATGCCCAATTTAGTGCCTTTTATGTTAATATATGAGAAGTCGCGATAACTCAAATATGCTTTTTTTTAGATTTTCCTGAAACTTTGTATACCCATTTGTAATGTATATGGGAAGACGTCTACTGATATTGGACCAAATCGGTAGATCGGTACCGGAGTAAAACCCAATTTAGTGTCTATTTTAAAGACGCGATAACTCAAATACGCTTTACCGGATTTTTATGAAACTTGGTATACACATTTATAATGTTCATGGGAAGACGTCTATTGATATTGGATAAAATCGGTTGAGCTGTTTCGGAGTAATGCTCAATTTAGTGCCTATTTTATGATAATATACGTATTCGCACGAATCTATATAAAAAAAGCAAATCAGTTATCTTGACAACATAGTCAATTGTTTTACTGTGATATTATAAGGCTTTGGAAATTAAAATACAGTTAGATATGACCAAAAACACTATTTATTACATTCCCTTATCCAACTAGACCGTTAAACTGACCCAGGTGGCCGAGGTGGTATCGTCTTGGCATCACATTCTGGAGTTGCATTGCTCAAATCCCGAAACCGGCCAATTTCACTTTTTTTTGTATTTTTATGTGAGTGTGCGATTGTCAAGATATCACAAATCTGTACAGTTCAGCTGTTACTGGAAGATTTTAATCTGTTAAAAAAAAACAGACCGTTGTTCTTCCGTAAGCCCTGCTTAATGAATAAATCTGGAGCTTAACTTGGAAATCAATTTTAAAAAACATAATATTCTGCATATCATAATTGCAGTCATAACTGATTAAACAAAAACATACTGGCACTTTTTTACATCAGTTTATCTGATTTTATTAAGTAGCGCAGCCGTGTAGGTAATTAAATTAGCATTTTCAAATTAATAATAATAATAATAATAATAATAATAATAATAATAATAAAGTAAAACAACTGTCAAGTTGACTACTTTTGTAACATGACCACCTGCCATAATTCACGCATTATCATAGAACGCCCAAATTCCCAGTTATTTATATACCTAGGTACAATAGTGTCCAAAATTAAAGCAGCAAACTGAAATTTCGTCTTTGGTGGTTTATTTTGCCACAAAACAGTGTAAACGGGTGATAGTTACGTACAAACAATATGAGGGGTAAAGAAAGTAAACGATTGCAACGTTTGTGCATGCCAGTAAAACAAAACGCCCTGTTTTTTTTTCCACACGTAATGACGTTCATACACGTCCAGAAAACGCGTTAATGTGCTCATTGTAACATGACAACCGCCATAATTAACAGGATCTGACTGGAACTAACGGTGGTCAACTTACACAAGTTTTACTGTATTATTATTTTTATTTTACTTTAGCCAGTTTGTTTTGTTTTGAAATTTACATTCATTATATTCGTCGTTAATTTTCTCTGTTTAGCTCTTTCCATTTCCTTATCAGATCCATGTTGTAGTGTAAAAAAAAAGTCCTACGTAAACTGGTTTAAACTTGGCTCGACTTGAACGATCAGCGTTATAGGCGGAAGTTTGCGTCGTCTGTGATCTTCAAGCTCGCAAATGCAGGGTTCTAGCGTACATCTTCTAAGCAGCGCCTTTTCTTAAATATTAATTACCGCAATTTAAGTACTTCATAAAGATATTTCTACATACAGAAATGTTACTAAGTCTAAGTATTCTTAAAGATAAAATTATGTTAATGGTTGATATAAGTGACAAAAATCTCTGCCTCTAACTCTGGCGTGGGCTTTCTTTCTCTTACGCATTCGTTAATTTATTATTTTGTTGTGACCGCCAAGTCTGTGGAAAAGTAATTACAAAAACAATATACGATCCATTTTTAACTTAGCAGAAACGTCAGGTTTATCAGATCTGTATAAAAAGGATTTCCTATCCGAGAAGTAATAAACTTTTCGTAGGAACTGATGGGGAACACTTAATATACAAAATTAGGCAAGGAATTAATTTGTAGGATGAAAGGACTTCAATTTCATGCACATTTTAAATCTTTCTTTATTATTTCCTTGTTTTTCCTTTTTCCCTTGTTAAACACAAAAACCCAAGCCCTTGACGGGACTCCAACCCACGTCTCCAAGGCACCCTTAGCAACCGCGGCTAAGGAGACCGGCGAAGCTAACGCGGATGAAGGAGTTAGTTGAGTATTAATCTACCCTCCCGAAAATTGAAAGTTTAAACCTCTTCGAAATGCTCCCTGGATAAGTACAGTGGTTGTGTAGGGCGGAATCGAATTCTCCCATCGAAAACCGACGCGTAAAGTATGCAGTAGATTACTTTCTACTTCCTGCCATGAGTCGACTTTTTCTTTTTTACTTCCTCTGCCCATACCACAGGAACTAAAAGTGTGTTTGACTCCGAAATTCTAAATTGAGTTTTTAACATAAAATTTTGAAGTCCCCTGAATCCAAAAATACTTTACGAGAAACATATCTGTGCGTGTGTTTGTTCTTGTGAACAACCTAGTTCCTGAACGAAAAACCGTATGGAAATCAAATTTAATATTTGGATTAGGTATCTTCTGGAGATGTGATACGAAGATTGGCGACAACTTTCTCGTACTTTTAATGCCACTTTGCATGAAGAAAATTTGTTTATCGCAATTTTCTCGAAAACTGCATCACGGTTTTGTTTGAATTTTCTACATGAGGGGCTTTTACTAAGAGTTAACACTTTTATTTGGAATATTTCCATACAAAAATTTTCTGAAAGGTTTTAAGCCACCCAATATTGCCTGGTAAACAATAAAGCTTTGCATCACTTTTAAACAAAAACGCGCTCTTCGCTATACGATCTGTAATTAAGTGAGAAAGGTGTATTGCCATGCTTAGGTTAAAGAAAGTTACGTGAGCGCATTAATAGGATTTAATTTGGATTGTACATCCTTAGGGGATGCAAATGATGTGGTAAGGGCATTCTCTTAATTTTTACAACCAATTTACGTGAAGAGAATGTCATACATAATATATTATACCTAGGTACTAAGTGCCAAAACTTTTATTTGACTTACTTTGACTTGACTTAATTCCTCTCGTTCCCTTTGGAACATAGGGCATCCATGAAGCGTTTCCATTGCGGTCTTCGAGCTGACAGTGCCTTAACCTCCTTCCATGTCTTTCCTGCTTCGAGTGCTTCCATCTCTACCGTCTTCCTCCACGTTTTCCTGGGACGGCCTCTCCTCCGTGCCCCTTGTGGATTCCATTCTAATGCTGTCCGTTCTATAGAGCCTACTGTCTTTCTAAGAGTGTGGCCAATCCACCTCCATTTTCTCCTCTTTATTTCCACTGCAATTGTTGTCTGACTTGTTGTTTTCCACAACTCTTCATTGGATATGGTTTCAGGCCATCTAATATTTATGATGCGTCGCAGGCATCGGTTTAAGAATGTCTGTAAGAGATTAGTGATATTTTGCGTTATCTTCCAGGTTTCACAGGCATACAGTAGAACTGATTTAACATTTGTATTAAAAATCTTTATTTTTGTCTTTTTTGAGATGTTCTTATTTCTCCAAACTGCATACAACTGCATAAATGCTCCATTCGCCTTTCTAATTCTATCCTTCACATCCTCAAGGATCCAACCTCTTCAATCATTCCCCCGCTACACTCAGCCTTTCGTCAGCTTTTGCATTCACCCTCATCGCCTTTGTTTTTGTAGCATTTATATTAAGTCCTGCCGCCTTTGCTTCCTCTTGTAGTCCTTTGAGCTTATGCTTCATATCACTAATTCTTGAAGACAAAAGGCAAACATCGTCTGCAAACTCTAAATCTTCCAGCCTTTCTCTCATTCCCCACTGTATTCCTCTTTTCCTACCACCCAACATTTTCCTCATAACATTGTCGAGCACCACCAAGAATATCGTTGGTGAGAGAATGCATCCTTACCGAACTCCACTTGTGACGTTCACGTACTCTGTTAACTTCCCCTCGTGTACTACCCTGCACCTATACTCTTCGTACGTTTCTTGCGTAAGATTTAAGATCTTACCCGGAATTCCATATTTAGCCAAAGTTTTCCACATTACAGTTCTATTCATGGAGTCAAAAGCTCTCTCAAAGTCTATAAATGCCAAATACAGTGTGGCCTGCCACTCATTGCTCTGCTCCAAAACTATTCTTAAAGTGTTTATCAAATCCACACAGCTACGCCGCCTTCGAAAGCCAGCCTGCTCCTTTCGAAGACGTCGCTCTATTGCCTCTTTCACTCTATTTAGAATTATTCTTGAGATAATTTTCTTGGTACACTCAATAACGTTATCCCTCTCCAATTTTTTACACACCGTTGCATCGCCTTTCTTGGGAAGTTTAATGATCAATCCCTCCCTCCACTCAGATGGAATTTCCTCTTCTTTCCATATTTTCTGTAATAATGGCAGTAGTAAATTGACAGTACTTTCTTCGTCGACTTTTAATAACTCTGGGGCTATCTTATCTATACCTGGTGCTTTCCCGTTCTTTACTTGCTTCAGTGCTATCTTAACTTCCAACTTTGTTGGGGGAATCAGTCTTATGCTTGGATCTTCCTCCTCTGTTCCTTCCCTTGCTTCATCTTGCATCTCTTCTTTTTCCTCTTCTACTTCGTCTTTCCTTTCCTCATAATTCATCTCCTCTTTATTTAAAATTTCTGTAAAATATTCTCTCCATCTTCTCAGCTGTTCTTCTTGTGAAAACAGCATCTTTCCTTGTTTATCTCTCACTGGTTTACTCTTCCTATATCCTCTTCCTGACAACTTCCTTGTGATGTTATAAAGTTGTTTTATGTCACCCTTCTTATCTACCTCTTCTGCACTTTGTGCCTGTTGGTCAATCCATTTTCTTTTATCACATCTTACATTCTTCTTAACTTCTTTATCTATCTCGGAATATTTCCTCTGGGCTTCTGCCTTTTGTTGCCTAGTTTTACTTATATTTACAAAAGCTTTTACTTCTTTCCTTTTCCAAATTAGATCCTATGTTTCCTCAGACATCCAATAATTCTTTTGGTAGCTCCTATAACCAATTATTTTGTCACTTGTTTGTATATATATACTTTTTACATTTTCCCAAGTTTTTCCCACACTCAACTCTTCTTTTTCCCCTTCTTCTCCTTCCTCTAAATGTGACAAGGCTTCAAAACGATCTTTTAATTCTAGAATGAACTCTTTTTTTCTGTTCTCCATTTTTTAACTTCTGGACATCAAACCTCTTATTTTTAATTTCAAACTTCTTTGATGCAGCCTTTATTTTTAATTTAAATTCTGCTGTCACTAAATGATGATCACTCGCTGCATCTGCTCCTCTTCTGTTCCTTACGTCTGTTAATGATCTTCTGAATCTTTTACTAATAGCAGCGTGGTCAATCTGGTTTTCAGTTTTCTGATCAGGTGATACCCACGTAATCTTGTGGCTTCTTTTATGGGGAAAAATTGTTCCTCCAATCACTAATCAATGGCTGGCACACAGATTTATAAATCTCTCTCCATTATAATTTGTCTCATCTAGGCCATGTCTCCCAATCACATGCTCTAGCCCCTCATTGTTTGGCCCAATTTTCGCATTCATATCACCCATAATGATAACAATATCTCTTTTATTTATTTTCTTTATAGCTTCATCCAACTGCTGGTAGAAGTGGTCCTTCTTATCAGCATCAGATACTTCTGTTGGTGCATAGCAAACTATTATTGCTACATTACGAATTTTACCTTTGAATCGAGCTGTCATCATTCTGTCTGTCATGGGGCTCCATCCAATCAAGCTTTCTTTGCTGTCTTATTTAACATTATACCTACTCCATTTCTTCGTTCAGCTCCATCCCCAGACTGGCCCGAATAAATGAATGTATTTCCATCCTGCGTCATAATCTCTCCAAATTCCTACCATCTTGTTTCGCTTAAAGCAAGGATATCAAGCCCATAATTTTGCATTTCCTTCTCCACTTGTTTTAATTTCCCTCCTTCTGCCAAGGTCCTTACATTTGAACAACCCATTCTCATTTTCCGTTTCAGGCCAAAGTTTGTCATCAAGGTATCCGTCCGGTTTCGCTTCACTTCAGTTTCTTTAATAATATTGAATTTAAGATGAGCATCCGAGCTTGATGGTGGGGCTGCCACCTGTAGCCTCCAAGCTTGCTGATTTTCTTTCGGGGTTATCTCCCTTAGCCTTTGGAGTCCCCCTCCACCACAAGGCAGTGGTTCCCTTCTCATTTGACCCCCAGAAGGGTGGGTTGCCTCCTCTGCCAGCTTTGCCGTACCGAAGATTTTCTTCTCCGCCTCCGCTGCCATTTCGGTCTTCACCAGAGCCCCGTTTGCCGAAGTTTTCAGGGTTCCTATAGGGCCTTCATAGCTACCGTAGCGGTCATGGGGACCAAGTCCCCGCTATACATCACCCCTACAGGCCATCTCCTAAGTCTTACGTTGCCCGCCTCCCACGACTTGGACGAGGGGTTGGCCTTATGGGAGGCAAAACTTTTATTTGGGAATAGAAAATTATGTTTCAAATCAGATTGTTTTTTCAGTTGGTTTCTGAAGGTCAGTGATTGTATGTCCCGCGTGGAATTAGAGATGGATCGTTACACTGATGGTGAGTGGGTGGTGACTATATTCTCTGGGTTTCAGCGGAGTGTTTAGAAACTAATTGGGCAACTAATGCAAACAGCATTCTGTTATTATTTCTAATTCCGTGCATAATAAAATTAAATAAATAAAGCGTTATATAAGAACGGTTAGATGGCCTTGCCTCCCAAAAGTTGAAAAGTTTTCAGGAAAACAAAATGTATAACAACAATCCACCAGAAGGCGAAATATTGCCCAATTTTGCAACTCAGCAATTAATTCATTTTGTAAAATCATCTCCAAATATTCTTTGTACGTATTTACAGGATGTATTGTACAGGTATGTATTGTACAGGTAGCTGATTTCAGAGCCTTGTGATACGTAAATAAATGTAAGAGATGTAACGGAAACGTTTATTTTCACAAGCAATGCAAACTACGTGAAATTATTTCTCAATTGATTGTTTATATTGTCTAGAACAAATTTCAATACCTTCCCTGCTATCCTGTGAATGCCGCTAGGCATGCGCAGTTGCTCATATCGGCAACTTAGATATTTTAGTCGGTCCGCTTTTGTTTGTTTTCCCCTACCTGTACATCTGTCTTGGAATTATAATAAGCTTCCAGAGCTATAACCGCTTTGCTCGACTAATGGAAAGCCTCTCTCAAGTATAAGTCAACTCTGAAACTGTAATTTGTGCAATTGTTTCAGATGGTGACGACGAACGAGGCCGCACCGAGTTCGTCTGATCCGGGGAGTGAATCGGGGACGGCGCTCAGTAAATTGCGCCAGACATTGTCCTCCAGCCTCATGACTGCTCAGGACAAAGGTAAGTAAAGTAATATTTTTAACAATATCATTGTAGATTATATTATAAATACATTTTCGTCCTGCTCTATAGTCTTTTAATACTCCAAATTATGGCACGTTGTCAGGACCATAAAACTAATTTATGTTCTTACAGTATTATTATTATTATTAATTAAAGATAATAAATATAATTATTAGGGATGGGTCGATACCAGATTTTCTCGATACTCTATAAGCGATACCGATATATGATTTTTTCATCGATACTAGATACCGTCAACATTTCCAGTTTTAATAAATAGGTACTTTACAAATTAAAAGTTAAAAGAACTGTGTAATACCAACTAAATTAATTAAGTGTGCATATTTAATGAGACAAAATTTAATATCAGTAGCCTATAATTATTTTTATACTCTACATTAAAACTAAAATTAGTTTTTTAAACAGTCCACTTACAAGTTTTTGAAACAGTCCACTTACAAGTTTTTGTTAATAAATTATAATGGGGCTTGGACAGTCGGCTTGCTTGTTGGTTGTTATTGAAACTTTTCACAGGAACCGAAACAATTAAGAATCTCTTCGGTTTGGATTTTAAAAGTCGGAAAGTCTTTATTTATGACTAGACAAAAGTCACCGAGTGGTTTCCTCCATTTCAAGGGGAAATACCTAGAAGTATTTACTATATTTAGTATACTACTAAAAACAGAAAGAGATAATGCATTTCCTTAAATTGCAGAATTACCAAAGTATCGAAAAAGTACCGAGCGAGTTTTCTGAAGTAACGCTCGACGCCTATACCATGCAAGTATCGAGAGTATCGAGGTATCGAAAGTATCGAGGACCCATCCCTAATAATTATTAATAAGAACATTCTCCTAATTTTTACAACCAATTTACATGAAGAGAATGCCATACTAAGTGCCAAAACTTTGATTTGGGCATAGAAAATTATGTTTCAAATCAGATTGTTTTTCACTTGGTTTCTGCCGTTCGGTGATTGTCTATCCCGCTTGGAATTACAGAGGGGTCAGTACCTCTTAATTATTAAGTATCTCTTGACTTTCTATTGTGAGGTTTATTTTATTACACCTCCATAAATTAAACGTGTAGTTTCTTATACTCTCTGAAGAATCTGCTGGGTGCAAACAGAGGAAATTATGTTAAACATAGTAAGCTTAGCCTACGCCACACGAGCACCCTGTCCTCATAACTGCAATCTCTCGTCAGACACTAAATGCAGAAAAATTCTGAAGTAAGAACGTCTCTGATTTGACCTTTGCTAGATGTAGTCGAGAAACATCTGATCAGCGAGAAAAACTCTTTTTCATAACACATAGTCTCCCCGGGTCTAATTACTATGCGGTAATAGAGTCTATTATTACTTGGAGTAGATCTACTGTGAATGTTTCTCAACACTATTGAACCATCGCGCAGTAGTGATTACAGCAAAAATACAATTATTGTAACGGAAACCTAGTCAAAACAACTGTCATGGGTTTTGTGCTGTGTAGCTTGTTAATGATTTATTGATTTTCAAATTCACCCAGTCTTCAATGTGTCACACTTCAACCATCAAAGCCTTGTTCATAAATGGAAACAACCACGAAACAATATTAATGCGTCCACAGTTTGGCGTTTTCAGCGATCATTGCTGTTTTGGTTACGGTTTGTACGGCTGTAATGATGTTTTAGGGAAGATATGGCTTATCATGCGAGCAGATTTCTTTCATCTCACACAAAGCATAAACTATTGAATGCTTTGGATCTCTTGATAGCTCCCTAACACAGATGCGTCACTCTGTACACTACAAAAGCCTTTCATACAATTTCACTTGTTGTTCCATCAGTGCAGTGAAGTGGTACAGTAGAGATATTAAACTATATTTTGTGCTACTTGTTAAGAGTAGACACCAGATCCGTTTCACATTATCCGAAATTAGCTATTTATGCTCAAGTACGAAAAACTAGACTTTAGCAGACGAATCTACTATTTCAGACGAGGCGAAACCTCGAAGATGTTTAAAAATACAATCATAGTAATTTCCGTTGGTATAAAAATCGCCGGATCAGTTTCCGAGGAAACCCCTAAAGAGGAATTTCTTTCCTGTAAATTAAAGGAGAAGTTCTCCGGAAGATACGTGACCCAAATATAAAATTTATTTCTTTTAACGATATTTTGTTTTTTATGTATGTTGCACACAGATACAGAAACTTTTAAAAAATAATAATATTTTTCGATTTAGGAGACTTCAAAAGTGCTGAAAACCCAACTTAAAATTTCTTTACTTCTTGTACTTACAGTAGGCTATGTTAGGCCTATGGTTAGATAAAACATGAAACCGTCAAATTAATTAAACACTAGCTGTTACTCTCTAACGAATAACGGCGATGGCCTCAGAAAACGGGCATGACACATTTTAAGATTAAATTATTTTTAATTGGTTGATTTAATTTGATTAATTAAGGAGACATTAAATCACCGTGAGAATACCTCCAGCTTCTGTGATTCGAACTCAGTTTCGTGGCTATCGTATGTTCACGAACTGCCACTCAGGTTTAAAATGTGAGAACATTAGATTAATAGGAAATGTTAGTCTTCGAATGACTTGAAATCTATATGGTTTATTTATAAGCAAATTATTTTAGTAGATTTATGAGATTTGAGGAAAGCATGTGAAGTTTAGTGAGAAGAACGAGTTGAGGAAGTTAGTTTCAGGCTTCAGATTAAAAAAAAAAAATCATTTCCACCAGGTCACCTTCAATCTGCCTCCAGTGAATATTTTTAAATTCATTGATTCATATGATTTTTTTTTTTTTCATTTTCTCTTCCCGATTAGCAATATCCGTTTTTATCTATGGAGAGAGAAAAATTCCATTACCCTTTCTGTTTGGTTAAATTCATTTCTAAAATAATCTGGTTTTGTTGAACTGGAGACTATAACCCCAGTTGGCAGTTTCATTCCCTCGGTTCATCTTTTTCACGCCGTGTTACATCTCACGCTCTATATTTATATCGTCATCAATATTCCCCCTCCCCTCTCTATACAGCTGTGTAATTTTGTAATCTATATTCTGAACAGCCTGCTTCGATGTTACTCCACGCTCCACTAGTATTGCATTTTATTCCATTTGTCCACATGGAAACCTTCTCTCCTGCTCACATTTCCAATATCATTCCCTCGTTACGGTAAACATTTATGTTTATTTCTGCTGGCGAAGGGGATAAATTTTGAGATTACTTCGCTTTAATTTCTGATACAGTTTCTTTACAGTGTTATTCTTTCTGCACAGAAACCAAGGTTTCAGATTGTAATATTTCTGTATATCCTAATTACATGCATTAACATCCTCTTTAATTTGTTGGCTAGGGTGGCGCAGTTAGTATCGCGCTGGCTTGCTGTGCCCGAGGTTGCGAATTCGATCCTGACCCAGGTTGATATTTATGTGTGCATAAATGTGACAGCCCCACGTCAGTAGATTTATTGGCATGTAAAAGAACTCCTTCGGGACAAAATTCCGGCACACCGGCTACGGTCACAGGCCTAAGTTGCAGTACATTCCCGTCGTTAAATAACACTATATACCAACCAACATCCTCTTTTGTATAATTACTAGCCTGGTGGGCCCGTCACGGAATTCTGGGCTTCTAGACTAAATGCCTATTTATGAAAGAAAAAAACAGAGGTACAAGCTAATTCACGTTCGTTTGCCCTAGGTACTGTAATTGTTTAATCTGAAAGGCATATTTAATAAAGCAAATCACAGGCTCATTCATATTATTTTCTTTTCTACTGGATTGTTTTGTCACATGTTCCTCTTCATTTTCACCTTGCATAACTGTATCTTTATTACAATATTGTTCTTTTGTCGTCCGTTTTTATTCATTTTAATCAGAAATGCTCATTTTCCTTTGATTTGGATTCTCCATATTTCCACTTTTACTACGGTAATTTTACCCAAGTTAGCGATGCTCTTCTTACCCATCTCGCTATGACAATCGAGCAAGGCTGCCATCAGTTCATTTCCTAATTGGATATGGTCAACACGAGCTCAAACATTATATTATACTTGATACTTTTAATAACAAATAACTTTATTTTAATTCATAGTATGAGTGAAACAACTAATAAAATGGACTAAGTATGTCAGAATAGGATCCCGGAAGAAATAAATGTGACCCGTACTGATACGAATGTATCATTTCCGGATTTTCTCCAAAGAAAGGCGTAATCGTAGGCAAATAACATGCAGCCTGGAACCAGTTTTTGTTCATGCCAGTATGGTACTTTATGAGATTGTGTGTGGGGACGAAAAATGTCTGTCCGTCCGCCCATCCGTGTGCCTGTACGCGCAATAACCCAAATAAGCTTTTCCAGATTTTCATGAAACTAGGAAAACACATTTATAATGTCCATTGAAAGAACTCTATTGATATTGAACCAAATCGGTTCACCGGTACCGGAGCAATGCCCAATTTAGTGCCTATTTTAATAGATTATGGCACCTTTCTAATAGAAAGGCGTCATAACTCAAATAGGCTGTATCGGATTCCCATGAAACTTGGTATACGCATTTATGACGTCCATGAAAAGTACCCTCTTGAATTTGAACTTAATCTGTTGACCGCTACCGGGGTAAAACCTAATTAAGTGTATATATTAAAGGCGCAATAACTCAAATACGCTTTATCGGATTTTTATGAAACTTCGTATACGCATTCATAATGTCCATGGGAAGACGTCTATTGATATTCGACTAACTCTGTTGGCCAGTGCCGGAATAATGCCTATTTTAGTGCCTTTTATGTTAATATATAAGAAGTCACGATAACTCAAATATGCTTTATTGGATTTTCCTGAAGCTTTGTATACTCATTTATAATGTACATGGAAAGATGTCTACTGATATTGGACCAAATCGGTATACCGTTACCGGAGTAAAACCCAATTTAGTGTCTATTTTAAAGACGCAATAACTCAAATACGCTTTACCGGATTTTTATGAAACTTGGTATACACATTTAAAATGTCCATGGAAAGACGTCTATTGATATTGGATAAAATCGGTTGACCTATTTTGGAATAATGCTCAATTTAGTGCTTATTTTATGGTAATATACGTATTCCAAAGTATTTATGAAATGCAAATCAGTTATCATGACAACATAGTCAATTGTTTTACTGTGATCTTATAAGGCTTTGTCAATTAAAATACAGTTAGCTATGACAAATAACACTATTGCTTTACATGCGCTTATCCAACTAGACCGATAAAACTGACCCAGGTGGCTGAGATGGTAACGTCTTGGCCTCACATTCTGTAGTTCCATGGTTCAAATCCCGAAACCGGCCAATTTGACTTTTTTTTATTCAGCATATCATAATTGCAATCATAACTGACTAAACAAAAACATACTGGCACTTTGTTACATCAGTTTACCTGATTTTATTATTCTATGAATATTAATATTCTAAGTAGGATATAGATAGAAATCAAAACTGACAGATTGATTTAATATTGATACAACATTGTTGTAAACGCTGTTTAGCAGGGCTAGGATTTCAATGTAACTACATATTTGTTTTTTTATTAGCCTACATACATTCCTAGGATTGCTGATGAGCATTATATACTTTTACAGAGTTATTCTATCCCACGTTTTGATAAATGATTCTGTTCTGGATGTGGATTTCAAAGGCAGAGCATCTTCCAAACGATAAAATAATTAGCTTATATAGAGTAATATTAGGGTTTTAAATGTTGACTCTTGCCGTAATTGAGGTGTCAACTAGAAGTCAGTTTAACAACGAAGCTAATTAATAACACTAAAGTAATAGAACTACCACAATCATCAACCTATTTCTTTATTTTAAGGTGTACAATTTTGAAAGCAACTCTACAAAAATTTGCAAACTGTTTGGTTAAGAGCCTTTGTTGTTGGAACCGTATTTGGAAACTGAAGATTTGTCTCAATATTATTTTTCTTAAAATCTTATAGCAACTCCATTCTGCTCTATCCTGAGCTGGCATCTCCTTCGCTGCTCTATCCTGAACTGCTATCTCCTACGCTGCTTACTCCTCTCTATCATGAGCTGCTATCTCCACCGCTGCTTTACCATGAGCTGCTATCTCCTCCGCGGCTCTATTATGAGCTGCTATCTCCTCCGCTCCTCTATCATGAGCTGCTACCTCCTCCGCTGCTCATCATGAGCTGCTACCTTCTCTGCTGCTCTATCATGAGCTGCTATCTCCTCCCGTGCTCTATCATAAGCTGCTATCTCCTCCGCTCCTCTATCATGAGCTGCTATCTCCTCCGCTCCTGTATCATGAGCTGCTACCTATTCCGCTGCTCTATCATGGGCTGCTATCTCCTCCACTGCTCTACCATGAGCTGCTATCTATTCCGCTGCTCTACCATGAGCTGCTATTTACTCCGCTGCTTTACCATGAGCTGCTACCTCCTCCGCAGCTCTATCATGAGCTGCTGACACCTCCGCTCCTCTATCATGAGCTGCTATCTCCTCCCGTGCTATATCATGAGCTGCTATCTCCTCCGCTAATGTAGAATGAGCTGCTATCTCCTCCGCTGCTGTAGAATGAGCTACTATCTCCTTCGCTGCTCTACCATGAGCTGCTACCTCTTTTGTTACTCTATCATGAGCTACTATCTCCTACGCTGGTCAACATTGAGCTGCTACCTCCTCCGCTGCTCTATCACGAGCTGTTATCTACTCCGCTGCTATATCATGAGCTGCTACCTCCTCCGCTGCTGTATCATGAGCTGCTATCTCCTCTGCTGCTCCATCATGAGCTACTATCTACTCCGCGCTCTATCATGAGAGGCTACCTCTTCCACTGCCCTATCATGTGCTGCTACCTGCTCCGCTGCTACATCATGAGCTGCTATCTCCTCCGCTGTTGTAGAATGAACTGCTATCTCCTCCGCTGCTCTACCATGAGATGCTACCTCTTTCGCCGCTCTATCATGAGCTGTTATCTCCTCCGTTGGTCTACAGTGAGCTGCTACCTCCTTCGCTGCTCTATCATGAGCTGCTATCCACTCCGCTGCTCTATCATGAACTGCTACCTCCTCTGCTGCTGTATCATGAGCTGCTATCTCCTCCGCTACTCTATCATGAGCTGCTATCTACTCCGTGCTCTATCATGAGCCGCTACCTCCTCCGCTACTCTATCATGAGCTGCTACCTCCTCCCCTGCTCTTTCATGAGCTGCTATCTCCTCTCCTGCTCCATCATGAGCTACTATCTACTACGTGCTCTATCATGAGAGGCTACCTCCTCCGCTGCTCTATCATGTGCTGCTACCTCCTCCGCTGCTCTATCATGAGCTGCTACCTCCTCTGCAACTGTATCATGAACTGCTATCTCCTCTGCTGCTGTATCATGAGCTGCTATCTCCTCCGCTGTCTATTATGAGCTGATATCTACTCCGTGCTCTATCATGAGATGCTACCTCCTCCGCTTCTCTATCATGAGCTGCTATCTCCTCCGCTGCTCTATCATGAGCTGCTATCTCCTCCGCTGCTCTATCATAAGCTGCTATCTCCTCCGCTGCTGTATCATGAGCTGCTATATTTTCCGCTGCTCTATCATGAGCTGTTGTTTACTCCGCTGCTCTATCATGAACTGCTACCTCCTCTGCTGCTGTACCATGCGCTGCTATCTCCTCCGCTACTCTATCATGAGCTGCTATCTACTCCGTGCTCTATCATGAGCTGCTACCTCCTCCGCTGCTCTATCATGAGCTGCTACCTACTCCGCTGCTCTATCACGAGCTGCTATCTCCTCCGCACATCTGTCATGAGTCGCTATCTTCTCCGCCGCTCTTTCATGAGCTGCTATCTCCTCCGCTGCTCTATTATGAGCTACTATCTCCTCCGCTGCTCTATCGTGAGCTGCTATCTCCTCCGCTGCTCTATCATGAGCTGCTATCTACTCCGTGCTCTATCATGAGCTGCTACCTCCTCCGCTGCTTTATCATTAGCTGCTATCTCCTCCGCTGTTGTAGAATGAGCTGCTATCTCCTCCGAAGATCTACCATGAGCTGCTAGCTCTTTCGCCGCTAGCTCTTTCGCCGCTCTAACATGAGCTGCTACCTTCTCCGCTTCTTTATCATTAGCTTCTATTTCCTCCGATGTTGTAGAATGAGCTGCTATCTCCTCCGCTGCTCTATCATGAGCTGCTATCTACTCCGCTGCTCTACCATGAGCTGCTACCTCCTCTGCTGCTGTATCGTGAGCTGCTCTCTTCTCTGCTGCTGTATCATGAGCTGCTACCTTCTCCGCTGCTCTATCATGGGCTGCTATCTCCTCCGCTGCTCTACCATGAGCTGCAATCTATTCCGCTGCTCTACCATGAGCTGCTATTTACTCCGCTGCTTTATCATGAGCTGCTACCTCCTCGGCTGCTCTATCATGAGCTGCTGACTCCTCCACTCCTCAATCATGAGCTGCTATCTCCTCCCATGCTATATCATGAGCTGCTATCTATTCCGCTGCTCTACCATTAGCTGCTATTTACTCCGCTGCTTTATCATGAGCTGCTACCTCCTCCGCTGCTGCTGACTCCTCCGCTCCTCTATCATGAGCTGCTATCTCCTCCCATGCTATATCATGAGCTGCTATCTCCTCCGCTAATGTAGATCGAGCTGCTATTTCCTCCGCTGCTGTAAAATGAGCTGCTATCTCCTTCGCTGCTCTACCATGAGCTGATACCTCTTTCGTTCCTCTATCATGAGCTACTATCTCCTACGCTGGTCAACATTGAGCTGCTACCTCCTCCGCTGCTCTATCGCGAGCTGTTATCTACTCCGCTGCTTTATCATGAGCTGCTACCTCCTCCGCTGCTGTATCATGAGCTGCTATCTCCTCTGCTGCTCCATCATGAGCTACTATCTACTCCGTGCTCTATCATGAGAGGCTACCTCCTCCGCTGCTCTATCATGTGGTGCTACCTCCTCCGCTGCTACATGATGAGCTGCTATCTCCTCCGCTGTTGTAGAATGAACTGCTATCTCCTCCGCTGCTCTACCATGAGATGCTACCTCTTTCGCCGCTCTATCATGAGCTGTTATCTCCTCCGTTGGTCTACAGTGAGCTGCTACCTCCTTCGCTGCTCTATCATGAGTTGCTATCTACTCCGCTGCTCTATCATGAACTGCTACCTCCTCTGCTGCTGTATCATGAGCTGCTATCTCCTCCGCTACTCTATCATGAGCTGCTATCTACTCCGAGCTCTATCATGAGCTGCTACCTAATCCGCTGCTCTATCATGAGCTGCTATCTCCTCCGCTGCTCTATTATGAGCTGCTATCCCCTCCGCTGCTGTACCATGAGCTGCTACCTCTTTCGCCGCTCTATCATGAGCTGCTATCTCCTCCGCTCCTCTATTATGAGCTGCTATCTCTTCCGCTGCTCTATCATGAGCTGCTATCTCCTCCGCGGATCTATCATGAGCTGCTATTTACTCCGTGCTCTATCATGAGCTGCTACCTCCTCCGCTGCTTTATCATTAGCTGCTATCTCCTCCGCTGTTGTAGAATGAGCTGCTATCTACTCCACTGCTATACCATGAGCTGCTACCTCTTTCGCCGTTCTAACATGAGCTGCTATCTCCTCCGCTGGTCTACCGTGAGCTGCTACCTCCTCCGCTGCTCTATCATAAGCTGCTATCTACTCCGCTGCTCTATCATAAGCTGCTATCTACTCCGCTGCTCTATCATGAGCTGCTACCTCCTCTGCAACTGTATCATGAACTGCTATCTCCTCTGCTGCTGTATCATGAGCTGCTATCTCCTCCGTTGTCTATTATGAGCTTATATCTACTCCGTGCTCTATCATGAGATGCTACCTCCTCCGCTTCTCTATCATGAGCTGCTATCTCCTCCGCTGCTCTATCATGAGCTGCTATCTCCTCCGCTGCTCTATCATAAGCTGCTATCTCCTCCGCTGCTGTATCATGAGCTGCTATATTTTCCGCTGCTCTATCATGAGCTGCTATTTACTCCGCTGATCTATCATG
The DNA here is from genome assembly GCA_964059195.1 of Ectobius pallidus. Taxonomy (NCBI): domain Eukaryota; kingdom Metazoa; phylum Arthropoda; class Insecta; order Blattodea; family Ectobiidae; genus Ectobius; species Ectobius pallidus. Next base: position 107,688,807 of record CAXKWD010000003.1, on the reverse strand, counting down.
AACTGCTACCTCCTCTGCTGCTGTATCATGAACTGCTATCTCCTCTGCTGCTGTATCATGAGCTGCTATCTCCTCCGCTGTCTATTATGAGCTGATCTCTACTCCGTGCTCTATAATGAGAAGCTACCTCCTCCGCTTCTCTCTCATGAGCTGCTATCTCCTCCGCTGCTCTATCATGAGCTGCTATCTCCTCCGCAGATCTATCATGAGATGCTATCTTCTCCGCTGCTCTTCATGAGCTGCTATCTCCTCCGCTGCTCTATTATGAGCAGCTATCTCCTCCGCTACTCTATCATGAGCTGCTATCTACTCCAAGCTCTATCATGAGCTGCTACCTACTCCGCTGCTCTATCATGAGCTGCTATCTCCTCCGCAGATCTATCATGAGATGCTATCTTCTCCGCTGCTCTTCATGAGCTGGTATCTCCTCCGCTGCTCTATTATGAGCTGCTATCTCCTCCGCAGCTCTATCGTGAGCAGCTATCTCCTCCGCTACTCTATCATGAGCTGCTATCTACTCCGAGCTCTATCTTGAGCTGCTACCTCCTCCGCTGCTCTATCATGAGCCTGCTGCTCCATCATGAGCTACTATCTACAGCGTGCTCTATCATGAGAGGCTACCTCCTCCGCTGCTCTATCATGTGCTGCTACCTCCTCCGCTGCTACATCATGAGCTGCTATCTCCTCCGTTGTTGTAGAATGAGCTGCTACCTCTTTCGCCGTTCTAACATGAGCTGCTATCTCCTCCGTTGGTCTACAGTGAGCTGCTACCTCCTCCGCTGCTTTATCATTAGCTGCTACCTCCTCCGCTGCTCTATCATGGGCTGCTATCTCCTCCGCTGCTATATTATGAGCTGCTATCTCCACGCAGATCTATCAATAGCTGTTATCTACTCCGTGCTCTATCATGAGATGCTACCTCCACCGCTGCCCTATCATGAGCTGCTATCTCCTCCGCTGCTCTATCATAAGCTGCTATCTCCTCCGCTGCTGTATTATGAGCTGCTATCTTCTCCGCTGATCTATTATGAGCTGCTATCTCCTCCGCTGCTCTATCATGAGCTGCTATCTCCTCCGCTGCTCTATCATGAGCTGCTATCTACTCCGTGCTCTATCATGAGCTGCTACCTCCTCCGATGATATATCATTAGCTGCTATCTCCTCCGCTGTTGTAGAATGAGCTGCTATCTCCTCCGCTGCTCTACCATGAGCTGCTAGCTCTTTCGCCGCTCTATCATGAGCTGCTATCACCTCCGCTGCTCTATTATGAGCTGCTATCTCCACCGCTGCTCTATTATGAGCTGCTATCTCCTCTGCTGCTCTATTATGATCTGCTATCTCCTCCGCTGCTCTATCATGAGCTGCTACCTCCTCCGCTGCTTCATCATTAGCTGCTATCTTCTCCGCTGTTGTAGAATGAGCTGCTATCTCCTCTGCTGCTCTATCATGAGCTGCTATCTACTCCGCTGCTCTACCATGAGCTGCTACCTCCTCTGCTGCTGTATCGTGAGCTGCTCTCTCCTCTGCTGCTGTATCATGAGCTGCTATCTCCGCTTTCTATTATGACCTGCTATCTACTCCGTGCTCTATCATGAGATGCTACCTCCTCTGCTGCTCTATCATGAGCTGTTATCTCGTCCGCTGCTCTATCATAAGCTGCTATCTCCTCCGCTGCTGTATCAGTAGCTGCTATCTTCTCCGCTGATCTATCATGGGCTGCTATCTCCTCCGCTGCTCTATTATGAGCTGCTATCTCCTCCGCTGCTGTATCATCAGCTGCTTCATCCTCCGCTGCTCTATCATGAGCCGCTATCTCCTCCGCTGCTCTTTTATGAGCTTCTATCTCCTCCGCTGCTTTATCATTAGCTGCTACCTCCTCCGCTGTTGTATCATGGGCTGCTATCTCCTCCGCTGCTATATTATGAGCTGCTATCTCCACGCATATCTATCATGAGCTGCTATTTACTCCGTGCTCTATCATGATATGCTACCTCCTCCGCTGCTCTATCATGAGCTGCTATCTCCTCCGCTGCTCTATCATAAGCTGCTATCTCCTCCGCTGCTGTATTATGAGCTGCTATCTTCTCCGCTGATCTATCATGAGCTGCTATCTCCTCCGCTACTCTATTATGAGCTGCTAACTCCTCCGCTGCTCTATCATGAGCTGCTTCATCCTCCGCTGCTCTATCATGAGCCGCTATCTCCTCCGCTGCTCTTTTATGAGCTGCTATCTCCTCCGCTGCTTTATCATTAGTTGCTACCTCCTCCGCTGCTCTTTCATGGGCTATTATCTCCTCCGCTGCTATATTATGAGCTGCTATCTCCACGCAGATCTATCGTGAGCTGCTATTTCCTCCAATGCTCTACTATGAGCTGCTACCTCCTCTGCTGCTCTAGCATGAGCTGCTACCTCCTCCGCAGATCTATCATGAGCTGCTACCTCCTCCGCTGCTCTATCATGAGCTGCTATCTCCTCCGCTTATGTAGAATGAGCTACTATCTCCTCCGCTGCTCTACCATGAGCTGCTACCTCTTTCGTTGCTCTATCATAAGCTGCTACCTCCTCCGCTGCTCTATCATGAGCTGGAACCTCCTCCGCTGCTCGATCATGAGCTGCTATCTCCTCCGCTGCTCTATTAAGAGGTGTTATCTCCTCCGCTGCTCTATCATGAGCTGCTACCTTCTCCGCTGCTCTATCATGAACTGCTATCTCCTCCGCTGCTTTATCATTAGCTGCTATCTCCTCCGCTGCTCTATCATTAGATGCTTCCTCCTCCGCTCTATCATGGGCTGCTATCTCCTCCGCTGCTATATTATGAGCTGCAATCTCCTCCGCTGCTCTACCATGAGCTGCTACCTCCTCCGCTGCTGTATTATGGGCTGCTATCTCCTCCGCTGCTCTATTTTGAGCTGCTATCCCCTCCGCTGCTCTATCATGAGCTGCTATCTCCTCCGTTGCTCTACCATGAGCTGCTACCTCCTCCGCTGCTCTACCATGAGCCGCTACCTCCTCTGCTCCTCAATCATGAGCTGCTATTTCCTCCGCTGCTCTATCATGAGCTACTATCTCCTCCACTGCTCTATCATGAGCTACTATCTCCTCCACTGTTACTTACTCTGCTGCTATCACCTCCGCTCCTCTACCATGAGCTGCTATCTCCTCCACTCCTCTACCATGAGCTGCTATCTCTTCCGCTGTTACCTACTCTGCTGCTATCTCCTCCGTTGCTATCTTCTCCGCTGCTCTACCATGAGCTGCTGTCTCCTCCACTGCTCTACCATGAGCTGCTATTTTCTCCGCTTCTCTAACATGAGCTATTTTCTCTTCCGCTGCTCTTTCATGAGCTGATGTCTCCTCCGCTGCTCTACCATGAGCTGCTGTTTCCTCCACTTCTCTATCATGAGCTGTTATCTCTTCTGCTGCTCTCTCATCAGCTGCTGCTCTACCTTGTGCGGCTATTTCCTCCGCTGCTCTACCATGAGCTGCTATCTCCTCCGCTACTCTATCCTAATCTGCTGACTCCTCTCATCTGCGTCTTTCTCCTCTTTCTTCTCTTATCCTAAGCCGTCAACTCGGCCGTCCCCTAGGCCGAATCCCATGCAGAATTCTCTACCGTCTCCTATACCAACTCCTTGGCCGTCTCCTATGCCGACTCTCCTGCCGATTCCTCGATCGTCCCCTATACCGGGTCCTCTGTCGAATCTGCTGTCTCCACTCCCGACTCTGCTGTCTCCTCTGCTGTCTTCTCTGCCACGCTATTCTTATATCCTAGAACCTCTGCAGCGCTATCCAATACTGCTCTCTCCTCTGCTGGTCTGTAACAAACTGTTGTCTCCCCTCCTGATGACTTCTACACCTCTCTACCCCGAGTCGATCACTCCTTTCTCGCGCTATCCTACGTCGTTCCATCCAAGGCAGCTCCATCCAAAGCTCATATAACCTCTCTGGCTCTATACGGATCTGAAATTTGGGTTACATAAAACAATCATATTATGGGCAATGCTCTGTAGACGCAAAACTAGATTCTTTTTTTACTTTTCAGAACTAAACACTCATAATATTCGAGATAAGGTAGACCTACAGAGAAAAATTTTCAGACAATAACGAGATGAATGAAAAGGGAATGAAGGACACATTTAGTGATGAAATTCAACTTATATATAACCTAACACCTAATAATCATGTAGACATGGCTGGGCAAAACTCGTAGGTTGAAGAGCACAGTTTCGTGCAAGTTATTGAGGACCTAGACTCAGAGTTAAGAATTACCGCCCCAGGGAGATCGGAAAGAGACAAAGAGCTTAAACAGAAGAAAATAGGAGGATGAAGATATTTCTGTTGAAAGTTTTTTATTGTTCTACCGAAGGAATAAGCTGTCAAAATCTACTTCCCATGTTTTAGGCTAAAGCCATGCTGTGCATACTTGATACATAAATAGCTATTCACCTCTTCTTAGAATTCTTTAAACTCTGTAAAAGTGCCTATATAATATTTATAATTGAATAATATGGTATCATATTTGTCAATGTTAGCAAATAATATGCTAGCAATAAATCTGTGATATGTGACTTAGTTTCAGGTGAGTGACATTGATGGTGGAATATGTTGTTGAGATTAACCCGAATAAACAGTTCAGAAATGTATTAAAACGAACTCTTCTTAAAGTACTCATATCAAGTATTAAGAAATCTCTCCTGGGTATTGATTCACAGAAATATATACTTCCTTAGTTTAAATCAATGATAACTGAAGATATAAAGATATATCTGCAATATGAAGGAAAGTCAATTTACCTTGGTTATGTTGCGCGCCTAAATAAAATCAATGCATATACACTTACCTTGAACACTCATATATTGTATAGCCAATTGCATAAAGCCAAATGTATGCATGCATGTAGAGGTTTCTGTAGTATCATTAATATAAGACGTGAACAAAGTTTCAAATGATTGTTACTTATCTTGTCATGGCATAGAGTCCTTCAAAAATAAGTTCTAAAATGATCAACTTACTTATGCATAAAAAATAACATAAAATATAATCAATTAAGAACATTTACTGTTAAAGAAATTATTCTTCTCTCTTATAAGAATTTCTAGTGAAACAGTGAATTTCATCACTGTTATTCCGTGAACACTAGCCTCCATAACTAACTAACTCCGTGGCGCTAACATCCCAGGAGGGACAAGGCCTACCACCCGACCGCTGCGTCATCTACCATGTTAGACGGCAGGATTGGGGGCATGTGGTCAGCATGTTGCATGCAGAAAGTATATTTTATTTTTACTGAATATCAAAAATTGTATTAAACCCTATTTCACCCGAAGGTATATTAGGGTTAGAGATGATTTTAAGAAATAAGAATTATCATTGAAGTTCTTTGCAAAAGGATTAAAACTTAGATATGCCTATTATTATTTAAGATCAAATATACGGTATTTATACAATAATTCAAAGGTGTAATAATAGTTATTTATGAAACAAGTAACGAAAACGAGATTTTCTATGTTCGCGAAACGAGCCCGTAAGGGCGTGTGGAGCAATCCTATGAGCAATCTAAAGCCATTTTACCATGTGTATCATACTATATTTTTTATTCATACATTAATATTTGTGAAATACTAATTTTATTGCGTGCCGTGCAGCAATACTGGGAACTTCCAGCCGTCCTGCCACCTAGTATGCACTTGCGCAGACAGAGGGTATTGATTTTCTGCTGCATGGCTGCCATCACATCATGGGATGGAGTGGACAACGCTTTTCAGCCATCAAGTGACTAGTTTTGCGACAACCGTGAGAAATTCAATATTTAAAAAGGCGTAATGAATTTCAACATTATCAATTTTTATCAAACTGAGTAGTTTTAATATTCATATGCAAATATTTTGTAAAACAGTAAGAATTATCGGTGATACTGAAACCATATTTGGTTACCCTGGAATGTTATAATTTTGTACCACTCAGTGGCTTAATTTTCTCCTTTTAATTAATATCATCTACCATTAAAAGAGCTTTTTTTACCTTCGACTGTCTAAAAAGAATTTTAAAGTATTATCTAAGGATTGTTTACGTTATATTATGGTTTATATCTTAGTACTTCCCTTATAGGCCGTCTCCAGTGGTTAACGTTGTTGACCACGGATCTTCACAGGTTCAATTTGGGAAGCATCAGTTCCATGGAAGAACTACTTGATAGGACTAGCAATTTGGTCAGGAAACAATATCGGACACGATAGATTGCACATTGGCCATACGACTCACCATCATACCATGAGTTAATGAAGACGCAAAGTTGGACTTTACCTCCGAGGTTTGTTTTAGTTTATTGAAAAGCTATCATAGACCGGACCCTGAAATAAAAACAAATTAGGATGACAATCATGAAGTGAATATAAGTTAATTGGTTCAGTAGGCCTATGCATAGAGGCAGTGCTTCTCAAAATGTGATAACGGTACCTCTGAAGGTATTTGCAGGACTTTTAGGGAGTAAGGTAGTATTTTAAAAGAATAAATTAATTTAAAGAATAATATAATTGGCCCAGTAGGCCTGTGCATAGATGCAGTGCTTCTCAAAATATGATTGCGTAACGATATCCTTGGAGGTATTTGCAGGACTTTTAGGGATTACAGTAGTATTTGATAGATTACGGTATTATTTTATATATCCGTAGAATAAGATTTACGGTAAAATGAAATAACCAAGCATTACAGGTTTCTTTTAGGAGTCACTACCAAAGAAACTGATTCGGTACATGATCTAATCTAACTTCGTTAAAGCTAATTGTTATTTGCTGACCACCACATAGACCGCCATCACATAGCCCTTGCCTGCACCACGTGACCCAACGATTTCCTTTCCCTGAGCAGTCGATTCTGTGAACACGCATTATTTCATAGGGCCATTTTAGGTTAATTTTATGTGAACTTCTTAGCGATTTTATTTATAATTACAATACTCCAAGAAATAGATGTAGTAACATGGATTCTCCAAACATTCTCATATTTTCAAACACAGATAAACGTTGTGCTCAGACTCTGATTTTGAATGGGTTTGTTTGGAAGGATGTTATAAACCGAGCAAGGCTACCTTTGTTCAACTTGTCCTTCTGGATGGTATCAGTTTACAAATAAGTGAGGCGGCTTACGAGCGACGATCACAGGCCTAAGTTGCAGTACTTCTTCATCGTTAAATAATCATAAAACCAACAAACAAGCCAGTTCCATTGACAAAACAGTGCTATGCATTTAAAAACAATCTTGTTCACTTTTGCCTAATGAGGTTAATGTTATCTTTGTTCGCTTGTACCAACAAGGACCTGATCAAACTCTTTCACATACCGGCGGGTTATATTTTGTGGACCTCTGCTGTAGACTAACAGTAAATAACTTGTTAATTTAAACGTATCTACAGTACAGCATAGGACGCGCTGCCATAGCTTCATAAAAAATGTGATAAGATTACATCAGCACTAATTCCATTAGGCTACATTCCAAAATATGGTTTGAAACAACGTTATAGGCTATAAAATTCAGAAGTTCTTAACCATATCTCCTAATGGATATTAAATGAAGCACCATTTTTTACTAATATTATATGCTATATCTTCTAATTTGGAGGTTTCACGCAGGAAATACGCTTCCCAGGTTTCTAATAAAAATATTTAAAAACTTATATCAGCACATCTGCAAACCCACACAAGAATACAGTACTCATGCCGAAGTTATACAAGAGACTAGGACAAAAACCACATGCTATAAATACCTGAATACTAAGCCGAAATGTTTCTCAAATTACTACTAATTTTGATCCACGCCGAAAATGAAGAGCGATCTCTTAGCAACAAAATTCTTTGATGGCGTACAAGAATTTAGTAATATCTTGGCAACATGTACATAAGCCCTAACTTATTTTTAAAAATGCATTTCTCTATGTGGGAAAAATTTACTAAGTGCTATTGACTGGCTTGAATCTGGAAATAACAGTTGTTTTGCTTTGTTTTAAACAATTCTCTGGGATGAGAACGAAAAATTAATTCGATGTATGAACGAAAAATAAGTTCCCAAGGTTTTCTTTATGTATCTTCATGACTTAACTGGTTTGATAGAAATATCCCATAGGCTACTTATGATCATTTTATTAAGACTTAATTATTCGCAACAACATCCAAAAAGTTTAAGCACATTTAATTAGGAATTATTTAACAAAAACGATGGAGCTTTTTAATTTTTAAGAGAATCGTTTCATTTAAAGTACAGTATTTATTTTGTTCTAACTGGATTTTTTTGCTTTTGTTTGCTGTATTGGGTTTGATCCTGAAAATCCTTCTCGAATTTTCAGTTTGAAATTCTTAAATAAAAAAAATACAATTATCAGGAAAATGCCTTCGTGTTATGTCTGTGAACAGACATAACAACGAACAATTATATAAAATGAAATTTTACATTTACGTTACAACTTTTCTGGGGATAGAACATAAAGAATGGCAATAATTTAATGAACGAAATTTATTTTGGAATCTACTTTCGAAAATTCGTTTAAAGCTTTTACGCAAGGTAGCCTATATATACTAAGAGCTAAATCTTTTATTTGAAACAGTTTATGTTTAAAAAATCTGAAGAACATTTATAAGTCAGTCATCCTTATCCTTATACCATTCGTGAGGCTAAGAAAACGCACACTTCCTGCAATTAGGCCACTTTTTCTATATTAGAATGTGAAATGAGCAAGTTGTATTGCCCATGCATAGGGTTCAGAAAGTTATATGAGTGAATAACATACTTTCTTGGGTTTTCTCCTTGCAATATAGTCATCAACAATGGGAGAAATTATAACGGGAAGGCTTGGAAAAGAAGTCTAGTGTGATTTACCAAGGACTTTGGCTATTGGCTTGTCATCTTGAATGCTGAACTTGCTACATGCAGTTTCTTAAAAACGAGATCATCGGCGCCGACTTTGGGGAGGCAAGGTAATTTCTACCCCGACATTAAATTTTGTATCATATAAGCCTTATGTATAACTAAAAATCCAATTCTTGCCCCCGAAATGTCGGCGCCTCTGAACGAGATTGTTATCGGATACACGTCATGAAACGACAATGTAGTAGACTACTAGATGACAAACATTTCTAATTTTCTTCCCTCAGATGACGTTTCAAATTCATAGGCGTAGCTAATTGTTCCTTTTGAGTAAAGAATATACAGTAGTATTTGTGCAGACTGCAAGTCACTTAAAATAACCATGAAATGTAGATAAAGTAAAGTTTTCCCTATACAGGCCATGGAGACCCAGAGGGTTCCAGGAGGTTGAGGTTCCCAGACATTTAGACAATCGGAACATGAAGGTGAGAAGGTTGTCAGCTTTACTCACCGGCTGCCTTTACCCCCAGGATTGCTCCTGGTACTCGTTTCTGTTAGGGGCTGAGTCGACCCCAGGGCCATAGTGCCACCCAATTAGGCCAATTGAAAAACTCCAACGATCTCATCGGGGATTGAACCCGCGACCTTCCGGTTTGTAGTGCAGCGCCTTAACCACTACGCTACGGCGTACCCCGATATCAAATGTAGAAAATGTAGATACAGCATAATATTATGAAAAAAAAGGAATTTGAATTGCACAGACGAGGAGGCTCTCGGCGAATAGATAGTAGGCTATAGTTTTGAAACATATTCCTCATAACGCATCCGAAATGATCCACCTATTAAAATCATAAAGTACAAATTATGGGTGCATCATGTTAACAAGGTGAGTAATATTATGTGATTTTAAAATTGTTATACATATTTTTTTTTCTTTTTGTGTCATATAATACTAATAGAAAATCATATAACGGTCATACGACGCATAAAAGTCATAGCAAACAATCCTCTTTTCGCAGATGCCTTAATTTAGCAATATTTTATTGTTATTTATTAAGTGCCAGAATGGTACTTTATGAGATTGTGTGGGGGATGGGAAAATCTCTGTTCGTCTGTCTGTCTGTCCGAGTGTCTGTAGGCCTACGCGCGATAACTGAAATACGCTATATCGTATTTTCATTAAACTTGGTATACGCATTTATAATGTCCATGGGAAGAACCCTATATTCGACCAAATCGGTTGACCGGTATCGAAATAACGAGTAATTATCTGTCACATCTTTTTTAATATAATCTTCATTCTCCGACAATTCTATGCATTTTGATTGGCTCGCAGCCAACCAATCAGCGGACGAGCTCCCGTAACTAATGCCCTAATGTAAACAATTCTGCAAATAGAAATAATAGGAGAAATTACTTATTAAAGAGCATGCTTTCATTCCCAATTTAATATAAATATTAATTTTGTAATGTATATAACATGCTACAATATTTAGCATGGCCCACAATAGCCTATATTAAACATAACGTAACAAATTGCCAATCGTTTATTGATATTGTTAGCCCGCCTTGATTGATTCATTTCTTTATAACGATGTTAATGTAAGTAAATGCAAATAAAAGATTTAAAACACAACTAGCCGTTGAATACTGATATAATATTGTTCATTCTATCGATAAGTACGTTAGTGATATCTACATTATATTTTAATGTGAGTAATTTTCTTATTTGTTCCTGTGCAGCAATATACTTACCGTAATGTATTTCCTGACAGATAGATTTCAGATTGACTTTTTATTCATTCGTAATCTATAAGGCTGGTTTAAATTGGAAACAAACATGTCAGCGAATCGTAGGCCTATTATACCATTAATATTATTGCCAATGGATTTTTTTAAATGGTGACATATTTTAAGAATTATTATATCAGTGTATACGAATATGAATTAAGGTTAAGAATCAAATTTTAGATCGTTGTTCTTCTGTAAGCCCTGCTTAATGAATCGATCTGGAGTTTAGCTCGGAGATTATTACAAAAATAACTTCTTTTCGGCATGGGCCTATCATAATTGCAATCATCACTGATTAAGAAAACATTCTGGCACTTTCTTATATCAGTTTAACTGATGTTATTATTTATGTGTAGAAACTTGAGGGGATATTCAGATTTGGGTACTGAGAAATAGGTGAAATTCATAATTTTCTCCTCAGCAAAGGATTGTTCTGTATCTTATGATCTGACATGCTCTATATTGATTACTTTTAAAATTACATACTATTTTCAGAATTAAATTGTTACAGTTTCAGTTAATTATCGTTACAAAATGGTAGCTACATTTCTAGCACTGAAATGTTGTTTCCGTTATAATTTCCACAATGTCAGTATTTCTAAGTGATTCTTTTTTCTGTCTACTTGTAAATATCATAGGAACAATATCTTGCACAATCTTTAGAATATTTACAGTATAGTTTAAGTATTTTAATAAATAAATAAATGCATGAAGAGTGTTTTTTAGATTTCCTTTTATATAAAAAACCTAGACGTAGGTGGGAGGACAATATTAGGATAGATTTAAAAGAAGTAGGATTTGATAGGGATGGTATGATGGAGTTAGCACAGAATGGGGTTAAATGGCGGGCTTAGGTAAGCGCGGCAATGAACTTTCGGGTTCCATGAAATAGATCATATTCCTTTAGCTTGCTTAGGAATTCTCTATTGCCATTGAGTAACTAAGTTAGTTTACATAAAACTTATGTTTTAAGAAGAAAGTATTGATATTAATAAATGATTGTAGATTATGATTAGAATGTGTAATATTATTATGCATATATCCATGTTTATGTAGTATGTAATGTTTTCATGTTATGAGGGTAAGATGTTGGAGACCTGACGTTATTGTAGGCCATGGTTGCCATGACATTGTAAATCTAAATCTAAAAGGCTGTCTGACTTAATGACAGAGAATCAACGTAGAGCCTAAACTATAATAGGCAGAGACTTGGAATTTTGACAGTACCTTCTTTTCGTAATGTAAGTGCTCACTCAGAAAGGATTTTGCAAAAATTTTATTTTAAATGCAAAAAATCAAATGTTTTTGTGACTAATTAATCTCTTTTTACACAGAATTATCTAATCCAAATCACTGTTCACATGACAACATATTGTTGCCAGTGGTCTCAGATGGGTTTGGAAATAAATGAAACGGGACTTTGACAAATTAGAGAAGCTATCAATATAATTCATGTTATAAATAAATATTAAAGAATGAAATCCACGTAAATAATGCAGTCACATAACTTTCTCTACCCTGGACATAGAGAAAACAATACGAGGTATGGTAATGTGAATATTATTATATCACAGGTTTTTGGGAAGAGAAGTATGAAAGTGATATTGCAATTCTGTTTAATTTCATCCCCAAAACGGTTTATGGTAGCATGAGAGTGAGAAATAAATATTCCGCAAAGACAATACAATTTTATGTTACCGGAATTACTTATTTGAACCCCTACCAGGCTTGTTGTGTACAAGCGATGGGATGCAAAATTCTACTTCCTCTATGAGCCATAAAAAGCTATATCAAGCGTTTTCTGAAGGAATAGTTTGAATGTGAAAAGTCGTTCTTCCTATTTCTAATTCTAAATACCCATATAACGACCTGTAATATAAAAATCGAAAGTTTCCAATTACAAAATAAAAAAATCCGGGCGACGCCGGGCCTTTTAAGCTAGTAAAATATAAAGACACAACGTGCTCTATCCCCCAAAGTATTAGATAAAAAAAATTAACTTTGGACAGCAGATAATGTAGATAGGCTAAATATTTTCCTTCTTTTGTAATAATATAGAAGATACTAAGGTATTTGAAAATGGCCCCAACTGTTACCAAGTTAAGAAAACATTCCATCTCACGTAGAAAAAGGTAAAAGTTAACAATTTGCGAATGGGGACTTCTTTAGGTTAGTAATAAGTGATAAAATAATATTCAGTGAAATATTATTAATCAAAATCCGGATCTCCTTAACTTCTAAGAAGTTACAGCAGAAAAAGAAGAAAAACGCAATGTTTTCTGAATGGGTTGCCGTGTGAAAAAGCGAAGAAAATATATTGCATTGCCACATGGCGTGAGCACTGCAAAACAGTAAAGTTTACATGTTGAAAGACAGCCTGCAGTTTGTATATTTTATGGTTACCGCAGTAATTAAACCCTTTTTAATCCTTCCTATGTTGCTGGAAATAAGAATATAATTTCCATCTTTCCGGTTTCCTCCTTGAAACATTTATGCGGTATTTTGTGCTGAGTGTAATGTCATGCCGTATTTCCGTGTTCCTTGAATATGAGGAAGAGTTTTATACGTAATGTTCCAGAAAGAAAGGAAGATGCTGACTAAAGAAAAGTTGGTAGAAATGTTAAACACCGACACAAACTTTGTTATTCGGCTCGTTTACCGAACCTTGTACAAGAAACTTGTATCACCATCACATCACTTTCAAGAATACGTTCTAATACGAACAAAAAGAAGATGGTGGGATTTTGCACTGGGACTGGAGCAGAATAGTTAATACTAATACTAAGGTTTAATTATTAAATTATAAACTCTATATTAAAGCCTTATACTACTTTATTACTTATTCTAATTATGTCCATTATCGATGTACACCATATTTCACTACAAATGATAAGTAGGCTAGAAAGTATAAAATTAGTATTATTATTATTATAATTAATATAACGAAAGGTTAGGATTTTACCGATAAATTGAAGGGCAACGAAGTTGCAAGTGGATTTATCTTGGGAGAATCCGGAACTCGATTTATATTTATTATGACTATTTAGCGAATACAATCATAATTAAGCATGTATTCAATAATATAAAACCAAAACAATGTATAAAATTACGTTATTTTTGTCACTGTCGAAATGTCGATCGTCGCGACACAGACGATAGGCATGCGGTTTGCGACTATTCAATGTTTTATTTTCTTCAGCTGGTTAGATTAACCTCATTGCTAACATAACATCGTGTTATTAATATTGTATTTGTTGTTATATGAGGCTTTAAATGCTTCACCACATATATAAATAATAATTATACATTATTTTCTTGCCTTCTTCTGTTCATATTGCAGCTTAACCTATAGGACTACTCCATTGCTGTGTTCAATGATTATATTTTTATCAAAGAAGTTATAGGTATGGAGATGATTCAGTTTATATAATTGCACGTAGGCGCCATAAAGTTAAAGTAATAAAAAAAAATTATGAGCTACCCGTATTCTTATTCTGGAACTAATCATAGTATTTAACCATATATAATAAATAGGCTTCTAAGGTTAAAACTATTATTAACATGATAATTTAACTGCAAATAATAAATAGGGCTATAAGTATTTTTTTGAAATAAACTGTCTGTCTCATATTTGAGATTACCAACGTTACACAGAATAGTATATATTTTTTTTAAATAAAGAGTAAGAAAATTCAACAATGCCGTAAAAATTTAAACTAAAATTCCAATAAAAGATAGCAATCATAAGTACAATGAGAAAATTGTTAAAATCATAACTATCTAATACCAAAGAAGAAGAATAGAAGCATTTGAAACATGGTGCTACAGAAAATGCTGAAAATTAGCTGGATCTATAAAATTACCAACGAGGAAATTTATGAGAGAGCAAAAGCAGAGAAATAAATTTGGAACCAAATAAGAAAAAGAAGAATAAAACTCATAGGGCATTTAATAAGGCACCAAAGTCTTTTGAAAATTACTATCGAAGGCACAATTGAAGTTAAGAATAGCAAAGGAAGAGAGCAAGACTACAGTACATGGAACAAATTAAGGAGGACATGAACTGTGAAACATACGAATAATTAAAAAGAAAGACAGAAAGAAGATCAGAATGGAGAATCGCTGCAAACCAATCCAAGGATTGAAGAGTAAAGAAGAAGAATACCATAACTTACTTGAAGTTCTTGAAAATGGCCACAGAATAATTATTAATTAACTTATGTTTTCACCTATAATTTTACAAATAATCTTACCTAACATATTTATTTAACAATACATTTAATTATATTAAAATTTATAATATAAATATAATAAAATAAAATAATAAATATAATTTAAATATAATAATTTAATTCATACATAACTACTAATGCATAGGTACTGTAAACTCTAGAGTGGGGTAGTAGTTAAGGTTATTTACTTCGGATCCACGAGTCCGGGTTTTAAACTCGGTACTTCCTCGTATTCTTCCGAAGTAGGGAGGTATGGAACTGGGTACACTCACCCTTTTGTACAGCACGCATAAAATGATAAAACTTTAATAACAGGATGTTTCATTACAGTGAATGTAATACTATATGCTCTACTGTTACAATATTACATTTATATTGGCTTATATTGGACATTATAAAATACATAAAATTAGACTATTTGATTTACGTTGCTAGTTGCGTCAGACTCAAAAAGATGGACGGGAGTCGAGCGGAGACATGGAACGGCATTGCGAACACCATGCTCACAATATTTGCACCAGATGACAACCCAGACAACGAAAGGGACTGTCGAACACAAATACGGTGAGAATACGGTATTACAGCAAGAAAATTTAGAAGGAGAACAGACTACACCGTTCGATAACACAGACCTACCTATAAAATTTGAACAAAATCGTTAGAGCCGATTCTGAGAAAATCACGAAAAACTAAATTTCCTTAATGGAAAGTGGTATTAGAAGTAAGATATAGTCGTTGCCAATTTTCGTGTCACAGTTACCTAACCTAAATACAAAATTTTGTTTTCGTACAATTTTAGTTCTGGAGCTAGCCTGTTCACAGTCACACAGATACACAGAGAGAATTAATAAATTTCATTTTTCTTCTTTGAGGGATGTAGTAGTTAAGGAGTTGGTGGGTAATATTTCGCCTTATGCCCTCAAAATGATATCGATAAACCAAGATCAGCAGTAGCAGAAGTTTCTGTATATTGTATACTACACCAGTATATACAGTAATCATACTACTAGAACAATAGTACTACATTAATAACCTGAATTTTACCAACGTGACTACTGCAGTTAGCAGTTAAAATAAATACTACAATCTAAAATAATTTTATATTCAATAATAACTTCTGTTTTTAACAGGTTACATACATGTATGACTAAATACTATTATTAGTAGTGCTAGGACTTTTAGGTAAATACATATTTTTTTTCCTATTACTTATGATTTCTGGACTTTGTCAAAGTTTCGGTTGGAACCTTTGGATTCAAAATACTGAGTTGCATATCACATAAAAAAAAATATTTTCGATATTTCTTATTTGAATAAATATTTTTGATAACTTTATTATTTTTACATATTTTACCACATATCAAGTTTAGAAATGAATATTTTGACAGTTTTTGTAAAATTGCGCCATATTTTCAATGTGTTGCGTTGTTATGTTCAGTCAGAGAATAAATCAGGGCTGATTTGGCCTTTATTAGTGCAAATTTCTGTTTCCTCTTACACTGATTACTAAGTTGGAAACAACAAAACAATTGTTGACAGAATCAATAAAAAGAAATCAAACACATTGAAAACAAACTTAACAAAATCAGTGGTTCAAAAGCAAACAAAATTAAAGAAAAATTCCTGACATGCCTAAATAAGAATGAAGGGTTACAAGTGTTGCGCAAGATTTCAGAAATTGTAATAGGTAACAGTGTAGAGAACTTGGAGCAGATGGAACATCTGAGTGTCAGTGTTACAAATATGCAAGATGTTGAACGTACATTTCTCTGTTCCGTGAAAATCGTTACAGTTTTAAGATGCACAGCTTAAGATCTACTTTTGTCGTTCACTGCAACAGTTCTACCTAGGTACACTTGCTGACTAGAATGACTAGATGAGTAGGGCTACTTCTGTAAATATTGGTTAAATAAGTTAATTAAAATATTTTCATATGTTTTAAACATATTTTCGACTTTTTAAACACATAAAAAATATATATTTTCGTTTTTATAAGCACCTGAAAGTCCGAGCCCTAATTATTAGTAATTGCAGCATACATCAACAATATAAAAAGTGTATGTTTTGAATGTAAACAGATATTTTAATGAATTTGTAAAATACTTGTTTCTATGACAATGTAAATAGGTATTTTTTATTGATTATGTAAATATGTGTATTTTTTTAGCATGTGTATTTTTTAATATGGTTCACAACTCAGAATTGCTCATACTACATTAACAATAAATATCTGAGGCTACTTCTGATCTTGGTTTATCGATATCATTTTGAAGGTATAAGGCGAAATATTACCCACCAACTCCTTAACACAGAGAGAAGTTTCTGAAAATAGTATTTTTTGATTCAGGGACCTCAAAATGTATATATATGTTAAAAATTCAACTTCGAATTTTGGGATCAAACACAAAACTTCCTCTGCCTATAGTACCTACGGTACGGGCAGAATAAGTAAAAACTTACTGGTTTAAAATAACGGATCACGCCTTACTTTGAGTCTAAACTAGGCAGGCCAGAAATTTCAAACTCGTAGTGGGTGAGAAGAGGGAAGAAAATGGCAACAAATTCACCAGCTAGCTAAAACAAAACTAAAACCATTTGCTGGATTGGTTTTTTGAAGTGGAACTTCTTTAGGCGCGCTAGGAGTAAATCGAGAGCTAACCCAAATTTACGTCACGAAGAAAATAGTCCGAAAGTAGCGGGGTTGTGACAGACTGCATAGAAAACAACCAAGTTTAAAAAATTCAAAAATTCAAAATTGCATAATTAAAAACCGTAATCCAAAATTTAGAAAATCTAAAAATTCAAAAATAAAAAAATTCCAAGATCCAAATTTTAAAAATCCAAAATTCTAAAATTAAAATTCAAAGATCAAAAATTAAAAATACAAATATAAAAAAATTAAAAATCCAAATTTTAAAAATCCAAAATAAATAAATCCAATAATCCAAAATTTAAAAAATAAAAAATTTAAAAATCAAAAAACCAAAATTTAAAAAATTAAAATCCAAAATTTAAAAGTCCCAAAAATAAAACAATTCAAAGATTCAAAATATAAAAATCCGAAACTAAAAAAATCCCAAAATTAAAAAATTCAATGATCCAAAATTATAAAAAAAGAAATCCAAAATAAAAAAATCCAAAATTTAAAAAGTCCTTAAACTCAAAATTGAAAAGTCCAACAATCCAAAATTGAAAAAAATCCTATAATTCATAATTGGAATAATCGAAAAATTTAAAAAAATCCAAGTTTCACTTCTGTTTCTGACGTTTCACGCACCCGATTTTTTTAAATTACCGCACACATCTACTCTTATACAATTCAACGGCCCTAAATAGCGTGCTTGCTCGCTCGCCCGCTTCGTGAGACATCGGGTATACTCGGCGATGTTCGTCTCTCGCAGTCTAAACTTTCATGACGACTACAAAATTAGGAAAACAGTTTCTTTATTATATATGGCCAAAGTGAAATGAACAAATATTCTAATTTTATTTTTACTTATAATTTTCATACCTCTGAACCACAAACATTTTTAATACACTGCCAGTGTAAATTTCTTTAAAATCCTGGAGTCAATTAATAATGGCGGGTGAAGCCGCGGGCTTCAGCTTTAATATATTGATAGTTTAATCCTCGAAGTATCGCGGCCAGAAAAAATCCAAATCAATCACTCCTTCCCTTGAAAAATTATATGATTTCTGAAAATTACACTGAATTTATCAAATAAAATTCACATCATATTCATCTGTCAACAAACAGTTGAGAAACGATACGTATTATCCACCGCCGTCTCGAGAATTACGCACGAGAATTATACAGTTTAGAAGGCAGTGGTTCACAGTTATCTTTGGAACTGCATAATCGAATCTGAGATCGTTTTCCCAGGTATCGATTTCTAATCGTGGAATGTACTCTTGAAGCCGGAATTTTAGCTGTTTCATTAATTATTAATGGTTTAGTTTATGAATGATTCGCGTGCAAGTGTTAATAAATATACTGCTTTAATAATTATTATACTATTCATTTTTAATTTTTCAATTAATTATCGTGGGCGAAGCCGCAGGCACGTCCTAGTATTGTACATATTGAAGCAACAACCGAACCCGTGTTATGTTATTGGACTCATAACGGATTATTTTACCATAGGTGACCCCATTTTCATCCTTGTCGAACCTTACTCTTCAGGAATTTCACAGAAATGTAACAGTTATCAAGCCAGAAAACAATATTACTGACTGAGATGGATTATAATCTGATACCTGCTTCCATGCACAGGACTAAGCAACTGTTTTGCAGTAACAGTTTAACTTCAAAATATTGTTTAAAAAAAATGTTACTGAAGTAGCTCCATCGTTGTAGTAAGTTACATTTAACATTACTAAGATAGGACGTTCGCCAGGAGCCGTAAATATGGACAGTGGAGTGGAAAGCTCTAATGGCCGGTTTCTATAAACTCGCGAATTACCTATGGGTAAATTATCCAATGAACAGAATTTACACAAAATAACACCACACAAACACGAATAATTTAAAGATAGCAATCACATACACTTTTGGCGAGTTTCTAGATAAATGTCCTCTGGGTAAATATGAAAATGACAGAAAAAATGTTCCTACAAACTCGGGCTAGATCTTTCCAAGGGTAAATCTTCGGGTTAATTTATCCTTTCATGGATGGCTGGATAAAATTTAACCTTTCACAGGATCAATAGTAATATTTAAACAATGAGAATCAAAGCCTTCTGAATTAAATTAACTGTACAACTCCAAGGCCTTGCTCATTATATCATTGTAGGTTAAATGGAACTAATTTGTCCATGGATAATTTACCCATAGGTAATTCACTAGTTTGTAGAAACCGGGCATAAGTCGGCTACTTTGTGCACCGTGGAAGAACAAGTATAAATAGGCCTATATAACTCTTTATTTCTTCTCCTAAGCCATCGTATACAAACAGACGAAAGAAGAATCAATCTCCTCTAAAAGTAGTGCAACTATTGTCTGACCTGGAAATTTTCACAATTTGAAAATAATATTGAGTTCTTTGTCTCCTCTTATTTCAACTCTTAAGTATGCGTCACACAGACACGCCTTCTTTGAAAACGATTAATTGTAGGAGTAAACAGGGCTGAAAGCTTGAATTTTACAATATTGGCGTGACAAACAACCCGCGAATCTATAATAACTAATCAACGACTTGTAGGCCTACACTTCAACTCCTACGATCTTCAATGACATCTTAACAAAAAATGTGTTGTAAAAATTATACATATAATTTTCAGTAAGTATTACGAAACTAGCAGGTGCCGCGGCTTCGACAGCGAATTTTACTCAACTGCTACATGTTTATTTAAATAACTTATTTAACAAACAAACAAAAAAAATTAAACATATTTATTAATACTGACATCATTTTTAATAAAATACATTAACTTTATTCTTAATTATATTGTTTTACGTAATAAATATAAATAGGCCTAAACGAAAAAATGAATCTTGTGCTGCCATATAAGCATACAGATTCGGCATGAAACGATTAAAACGTACCACAGATCATGACCCTTACCCAAATCATGCATCAACAATTAAAACGATTTATAGTTAAAAACCTAAAAACACGGCTTCGAGGTGCATTTCACGATTAAAGTACGGCGCCTGGGGGGGGGGGGAATACCTCAGATTCGAGTCCCTAGCACACAAAAAGTTTGCGTGGAACGCCAAGCGACAGAAGTGAAATTTGTTTAAATTTTTGGATCTTTTCAATTTTGGATTGTTGAACTTTTTTGATATTGGGTTTTTTGACTTCTTTAATTTTGGATTTTTGGATAGTTTTAAATTTATGTTCTTTAAAATTTTTATTTTTGGAATTTTGGATTTTTAATATTGGATTTTTAAAATTTTGGATCGTTCAATTTTTTAATTTTTTGGATTTCTTAATTTTCAATTTTTTAGTTTTTTAATTTTTTTATTTTTATTTTGGATTTTTATTTTTAAATATTGGATCTTTGAATTTTGAACCTTTGAATTTTTTTATTTTGGATTTTTATTTTTAAATATTAGATTTTTGGATTTTTAAATTTTGGATCTTTGAATTTTTAATTTTGGAATTTTTATTTTTTAAATTTTGGATTTTTTATTTTTTATTTTTAGATTTTTTTAATTTTGGAAAAGCCTAATCATTGATTTCATTGTTTTCTGTGCAGTCCGTTCCGTCACAGCCCCACTAATTTCGTCGATTTACTCCTAGCGCGGCTAAAGAAGTTTCACTTAAAAAGAAAACCACATATTGAGTTTTCCCATTTAGGTATGCATTCATTACCCCCTTGTATCCACCTATGTAAATAATCAGATCTTTGCAAATTGTAAACAAATAAATGAAGATAGCAACCGAGCAAGGCCATCTTCAATTAATTTCACAATTGAATACACTCTTGTTAATAAGTGATGTTGGATCTGCACGGAAACACAATCCCAAATATCATATATTATTTCCATTTACCTGCCGTAATCTCTTACAGGATAGATTTCAGTTTAGACCAAATGGAGCTGTAAAATTATGCTGGCTAAAGAGGTCCCGCTGGAGGTCTGCATCAAACTGAGTCAGATGTCACACACCCAACCATGCTTATAAACCATGCTTATAAACAGGATGTAATAAACTGTTTGGATCAAACGTTTCGAAAATTATTTTTTAGCACAATAGGCCTACTAGCGTTTTTACAATATCATCTGATCTTCACAATTACAGTAGATTGTCACTAATCCGGACCTCGCTTGTCCGGACATAGGTTAATCCGGACGCGATTTTTAAAAATGAGTAAAAAAAACACAATTTACTAATTTTCAACGTCGAAATTGGTTACATTGAAAAAGTATTGAACAATCAACATATTGTTAATTTCAATCACAAAGATGTTGTGTTAATCCTACATCAGTTCATTGGTTAAAAACTTAGGTGTACGTATACAGTAGTATTAAAACTAAAATTAAGTTGTAGGAAAAGTTATGTTTAGGGAAAAAACATCGATTTTTATAGTTTTACCCATCTAAAGCTTGTATTATGCGAGTACTACAGTACATGCATTTTAAGGCAAATTCATTTTAATCCGGACTTTCGGTGATCCGGATAGGGTCCGGTCCTATCTAGTCCAGATTAGCGGGACTTTACTGTAACTGATCTTTGCACTGTAAGAATTAGGCCTAATTTGATCAAGTGGAAATTATTTTTATTTATTTAACGTGTGACTTGCTCATATATTATTGTTCATATAATAATATGAACAGCAGTGCCTCTGCATTTTCTGAACATACTGCAGTCTTTGTTCATTCAACTTAACTTGTTTCATTTGCACAAAATTATCTTATTTCTGGAGGAGTTGTTTACTCTGCTATTCGAGGATTCGTGTGAAATGGTATTTGGGTAGATAGGGATGACTTGATGATATAGTAAGTCGTATAGTCTCATTTCCACACAGCTGCTATTACACTTTCCTCTCCATTTCATTTCAGAGCATCCATTTCGCTAATTTCCTCCTTGCTTTACATTTCAAATTTGTTTTCCTCTCTTGTGTTTTAATGATATGCACTATTTTGTTTCCGGACATTACCTGGAGTTCTATTTATGATTTTTAAATTCTCTCTTGCCTGGATAAAGTTACAAAACAGTCCTTATCTTACTTAGAAACAGAACACTCCGTGTTTATTATAATAATGGTATAATATTCTTCTTAGGAAAGTGAAATCATGCTGCTTTTATTATGGAAAATAATTCTGGGTATCCGTTATATTTTCTCTATTTGGTTATCTTTACATATTAGGCTAACCTTCCTTACTTCCCATTCTTTCTCCTCCGCTTTGTTATACTTCCATATATTCCTCCTTCTCATTCATCTTTCTCGTTTGCTACATAGTACATAACATCTCCTTTATGTCCTTTTATTTCTCATTCTCACTGTTGAAAATTTTCCATAATTTGCTCTTTTTGGGGTTCTATGAAATTTTAGGGTAGATAGATGCAATCTGCCAATGAAGTCTAAACAGGAAGCTACAAGAGTCTGCTTTCGGATGTTAGGCCTCTCCCTCCCATGGAATGCAGCGCCATGGAATCGACTCACTGCTCTTCTATTTGGAATGGTTTATATATTTATATAATACTTACTATAAAATGTAGGCGTAATATCTTTTCCAAAGGGAGACAATCTGAGTTATTAGTATGCTTCCAGTTTTGTTTTCAGATTGAAATTCGTTGTGATTCCGATGAGCTACATTGCTTGTTAGTAGAATGAAAACACGGAAGTAACTGGCTTTCTTGGTGAGAAGGGTTTCAGAATATTGAGTTTACAGAGTTAACGCCCATTGCACGCAATCCAGTGTTGTTATTGCATTAAGGTAACTGCTCAATTCATTTGCAGCGAGCTCGTAAGAAAATGAAAGCCTCATCACAATCTGCATATTATTAATTTTGATAGACTTTGTTCTTAACTTTTGTTATTTCACCTGGTATAAAATTATTCAAATGAATACGGAAAGTTTACCTTTTAAGCCATTATCACTTGAATGCTAATTAAGTATAGTATATTTTCGTTTAGTTCAAATCCACAATTTATAAAGAGTATATCGTGTTGTTTCGAGGGTTAGAAAATGCACACTCCTCCATAATGAATCCAGAATTTACACATCCAATGAGTGGTGTTTAAGGTAAGGCCTATACCTACTTCTATCTAATGAGTTATTTAGTGGTTAATCAGTTAGCGCGTTAGAATAGAATGGATTTGTTTCACCTGATTCATTGAAGGCCTTTAGTCCAGGATAATTACAATTGTAAATTTACAAACGGTAACACAATTATAAATATAACAGAAATAAATGCTATTACAAACTAAGGCCTGTAAAATATATCTGTGTAACTAAATGATACGAGAACTATTGACTGACTTTTTCCTGTGACCCCTACGGTATGGCATAGGGCCTCCAAGTGGAGATTTCAGTATCTAGACTAATTTTGTTGCATTTATTTTCCGAGAGAGGACAGGACATAAGTCTATCGCCTCACAAACCCCTGCCCGGAAACTATGGTATTGTCTTGGACGTGAAAGAGCCGAGGAATTACATCCAGAGGCTCTAATTTGGGCTTGGAATCCTTATACGTGCAGTAAACCTACCCCAGTTTAAAGTTCTTCCGGAGGAATCGTGCCCAGGACTTTTACGTCCTGAAAAATCCACTGACCTGACACGGGTTTGATCCCGCGAAGTCAAGCTACCTCTACACCACCGCGGCCGTCATACGAGTACTCTAGTACTATTACACCTAATATACAAACTCAGTTAATGAAATTTATCACATTGTTGCTAAGGAAACATAGACAAGAGAAATGAACGTATGTGAAAAGAAATATAACTAAGATTACGGGAAACAATTGTTGTGTTATTTACAAAGATGATTCATTATGAGGATAAAGATAGAAAAATATTTTGGAATAAAATTAGTGCTAATATTAACAAGAAGTCTCTTCCTATGATATCATTATTCGCAAGTACAGAATCTACGAACGAGACTTGAATGCGACAAAAAAAGCTAGAATAATCGGTACTTTCATAATGAGGTACATTTAGAAATAATTCAACAGTTCAACTACATGCTAACTTCGATATATTACTACTGCTTAGCATCTTCATTATAGACTAATTTTAAGCATGACGTATATTTCGTGACTCTGTCACGACGAAACTATAACCATAATTTTTAATAAGCGAAATATTGTAATAAATAGGCCTACACAAAATCTTCATTATATATATATACATATATATATAACTGACATATTTTGCTTAGTACTATATTTTATAAACAGGCCTTTACGAACTCTATCACGACATAATCTGAAACATGAATGTGAACAGATACAATATAAATGTTGGCTACATACTTAAATACAAAGCATACATAGAATAATTGGATTTTGTGTGACTGAACTTGCACTTAAGTGTAATTTGATTTGGCCATTGTGTACATTTTATGAAATGTTCATTTTAAATTTTAATGAACCACATTACTCTCCATATAGATTTTACAATTTATCATAAGTATTATACACAATTTGTTAATTTATTAATTTAAATAATTGACAGGTCTTGAATCTGAATTTTAATGTTTGTATGCATATCTTTTACATTGTGTTAGTTATGTAACTTTTGACTTCAAATAGAGTTTTCTTACATTCATATTTATAATATGATGCCACTTGAAATGTTTATATCAAACTAACAAATTATAATCATGTAACGGTAAGAAGTACATTATATTTCTTATTCTCAAAATTCTCCCATGTGGACTTTTTGGAATTGTACTTAGAGTGTGGTAAATATTCGGAAATTCACTTCACTTTCTGTCTTAGAATAGTGCTTTCATGTGAGTGAGTACCTAGGTCATGGTGAGAAAATTTTAGACCATTTGAAAACGTTCATATAAATAAACCATAGTGGAGGAGTCGAGAGTATTGAACAAAAGCGTAAAGAAATGTATGGATCGTTTATTTACTCCACCAGTACGAATAAAGCGAAAGCAGAGATTAAGTGCACGTTGAAGTCGTTAGGCTACATCAAGCTAGTAGTAAGTTGGTACAGCAAAATCAGAAATCGAAATGGATCATCATTGATGTTTGTACGGTAAGAGAACTTTTTTTAGTTTGAAGAGAAGTTCTTAATTCGCTTTAACGAGTGCAATATAGAAGAAAACTTTCCTGCATTTCTCTTGGTTTGAATACTGCAATTAAAATTTCCATCCATTACAATGCTAAGGTTTTTTCAATTTCTAATTGCCTGCTTACTTTCTGCATTTGGTGTTAGATCAAACTTGTCTCTCCGTATTGTTATAATTTCTATGTCTTTGTTAAGTTTTCTGTTGCTTTATGTATTATCACAGATCTTGAATATATATATATATATATATATTTATACATAATACATATTCATTTATTCATCTTATATATATATTCATCTTATATATATATATATTCATCTTATATATATATTCATATTCATCATATATATATAAAAATGTAAATTGTCAGAATGCAAGTTGTACTTGCAGTGTCTCAGTGATTTAGGTACAAATGACATGTATGTAAATAACAGAACAGTAGCGGGGCACCTTTGGCACTTCTGTCTGAACGAACCGCCGTTTTGAGGTTTGTTTAGAGATGATTTGCAACAGTAATGTATGAGGTTAAGAAAGATACATTGTTTAATAAATGCAAACCAGGTGGTAGTAATTCGATATTTTCTGAGACGAATGCTTGGCTTAAGTCCAGTAGTAATAGCACAGTCATGATAGTCATCTAAAGCTAGTGCAGGGAGTTGTAAAACTTATTGTTCAAATTAATTTCTATAAGGGAATACCAAAATTTGAATAGGAAGGATCGTGATAGAAAAGGAGGAAGCTAATTGCAGGGCCTACAGTGCGAGTGAAATGCAGAAATGCAAATACTACACCTCTCTTTTAAGGTAGGCAGGTAGTATACGGATGTTTATGATATACCTTATTTTTTTGCTGACATTCAAATCAGTCATAACATTGATGTAAACAAGAATTTAATATTTCTGATTACTTTAAGATATATTTTATATGTCATACATATATATTTGTATATTTAGGTAATTTTCGCAGTTTTGGTCATATAGTGAATATTTTCGGGATTTCAGGCCACATTCTGGTTACATTTCTGGACACTGTATTGTATTCATAAGCATTAAATGTTTGATATGTAAATATTAGGTATATATTCCAAATTTTTAACAGTGTGCAGAATTAGAAACATTTTAAGCGGTAACAAAGTCGGTTTGGAGGAAGACGACTCTTGAAAGCGGGCAGAAAATTACTCTGTTCAAATATGCTCCTATAACAGCTTATGACGTTGAAAAGAGCTTCTCATTATAAAAGACTGACTGACAATCGGAAATATTTTGATAATTTGAAGCTGTACCTGGTAATATATTGTAATGATGCAGTATTAGGAAGGAAAAGAAAACATTACTTTGAGGTAAAATAGCAAGATCTAATATTCAAATAATGTAGGCATTTTATGTCATTCATTAAACATTAAACATATTTTTGCCTTTTTTTGGACATATTTAGCTATTTTTCGGTCATATTGTCTTGCATATTTCTGATTTTTTAGGTTTCAAACATCCTTGCTCTAGTAGCAACGATTTAAAAATGAAATATATAGGACCTAGTTGGGTAATTAAGACACCTTTTTACTCTGTGACAGAATTTTTTGAATGTGAATATGTTTTAGTGTCTTAGATTTAAGTTCATGTTAATATAACAATGATTTTATATTACTACAGTATTTTATTCATGGAATGTAAAATTTGAATAGGAACTTTGATTCGCTTTTTTTTGTGATACTTAATTATCTATCATTTATGTAATGTATGTAATGTGATTTTAAGAATGACGTTGTCTATTACTACAAGTTCAATGATAATAAAATATTGATTATTATTATTATTATAGTAAGCAATAGTTGTTTATTTGTGGCAGCCGCGCACGAAAATATTGAGGGCAGGAAACGCACGAGTGAACAGGTGTATAATGGATTTCAATAAAACGAGGCAATAAGAGAAATGCTGTAACACTGTAAGAACACGTCGTTGCAATGTTAGCAGTCTGAATAAAACCCTTAGTGGCTGTTCGTATGGCTGCAGCCTGCGGAATATTGAATGTTCACGCTACATTTCCCTCTTCTCGTGTAATACGACTCAGACTGGCGCAAGTGGCGAAGTAATATAATTATTTCTACAGTCACATCTAAAACTTTCCATTTGTAAGGCTGACAGCCATGTCTGCATCGGACATGCGTTCATTTGTCACCGCTTATCTCTGGATGAGAAGGCTGGTAGTAGGCCTAAGAACAGTACACATCTCTCACATCTGGACCTCTGAATCCGGTCCAGCATCCGGAGATTTGTGTATTTTATGTGTGGTGTAATACAAATCAATGTTTATGATTAATGAAAATGTATTTTTTCTTTTATCGCTAATTTTTGTAGCAATTTGAGAAATATTATGCTTTGCCACCATGCTATCACTTATGTGAAATAACTTTATTTTACCTTTGGTACTATAGCCATGGGAGGGGTACGCCGTATCGTAGTGGTTGAGGCGCTGCGCTACAAACCGGAAGGTCGCGGGTTCGATTCCCGATGAGGTCGTTGAGATTTTTCAATTGGCCTAATCCTTCTGGTGGCACTATGGCCCTGGGGTCGACTCAGCCTCTAACAGAAATGAGTACCAGGAGCAATCCTGGGGGTAAAGGCGGTCGGTGCGTAAGGCTGACAACCTTACCACCTTCATGTGCCGAATGTCCAAAATCTGGGAGCCTAAACCTCCTGGAACTCTCTGGGCCTCCATGGCCTGTATAGGGATCACTTTACTTTACTTTTACTATAGCCATGGGTGACGGGTAATCCTCTTGTACTGCAGTTTTCTAGGCAAGAGGGTGCTTCTCCACATCCTGTTTCCTCTATCTGCTTAGGCCGAATAAACGAACGACCGACAGAACAGCCGATCGATCGACCATTGGAGCCGACATTCGGCCGTCAGTTACCAGTTGTATGTCCTCGTGCTACCCAATAACAGTAATTATTAGAATGGATGTGGAGGATATGTTACTAATATTGAACAATCCGTACTATATGAGGAGACGGAGGGCGAAACAACGAAAATATTGGGTGCATGCGATTCTTAAGAAAATGCCTCACCTGGGCGAGTTAACCATCTGCACAATAGTGACAAGTTTTTCGATTGCAATCGGATGAATTTTTAGACATATCAATATAATATTAAATGCCATTTCTCAATCAATCTCAAAATGATCAAATTTCTGGGAAGTTTTCTTGAACATAACTAATATGTATAAGCATTTCAGCGTCCATGGCGAAATTATTAAAATTATGAATAGCATAAATAGCACACTTGTTGCACTATTTAACCGAATGAGAACGAAAATTGGGACTGAGTCGTCAGTCGGCCGTCTTCGGCTGCAAACGCCCAAAAAATTATGGACGCGTTTCATTGCCTTCTTTTGATCTGTATTAGTCAGCCGTATTAGACCGTAGATTCGATTCAGTTCGGTTCCTGTAGTGGACGGCCGGCCTTATGTTCTACTTGTAAAGATTGAACAAAATGAAATTTCCTATCCACAATTTGCATGTTCACCAGAACAAAGAAAATCCTCAATCTGATTGATCTGTTAGGCCTATAGCGTCTGAAAACTGGGCCTTTTGAATACATGTCTTCACAATTTAGTAAGGCCGTTTGATTTAAAAGTTCAGGTTGTTCATTTAAATGTTGTGTGTTTTGTAATATCTTCACAAAATGCTGCCGCTTGAATTATACTGTGGCGTCGTTTTTACAAGCAGCTGAACTATCCCACAGAGAGGGGTGTGGTATGCACGTAAACTGCGTCGTGATAAAAATTTAATACTCCCTCTAGATTTCTCATTGAATATGTATCAGTTCCGTCCTAAATCTTACATTCAGCCTTTCAGTCTCAGTCAGCAAAATTGTCTTTTATAAAATATTCATGTATGATTATTTTGAGCATCTCAAAGAGGCATTCTTCTTCTTAAAATTCCTCAGAATTAAACATTCCAGTAACTTTGCTTGGCGAATTGGATTTTCACACTATATTTATATGAGAGTACTAATTTTAACTTCGGTTTCATATTATTTCTTAGTCCGATAACGTGTAGCTAGATATAAAGAATTCTGAAGTTTCGTCTTCTAAAATTTTAGTCAATAAACCTTAGTCTTCTTGTACAGTGTGATCCATATAAAACCGAACACTTTTAAAGACTTATAATTTCCCTCTGGAAAGTAATAAAAAATTGAAATTCGGTTTTATCACAGATATATAGAGATAGATCGGCAATGGTATAAGCTGTAGGTTGTTAGGTCAGTCAGTAAATTTTCTTTGTCTATGTAAATAATGCAATAGACAAAATTTATTACCTGCCCATAACAAAAGAACTCTTTTTGAGCAAAGAATGTGCACAAGAAAGATTAAATATTTTGAGTATCTTAATATTCCACAATAAATATCTGAAACACTTTGGCTACTGTGAAATCGTCTGTCATGACGAAGATCGCCAACTTTTCTTATAGGCTGGTAGAGAAACTTGTGTTTTACCGGTATATTTTCTTTTAAATGTTATATTCAGTGGTGATAGAATTAGTGGTCTTATTTATAAGACTAGAGTTCATATTGATATGAACATTACAATGTCAAATTTTATGCCATATAAACCTAATTTTTAGCATGTAGGCCTATTTGAAACCAGTATTTAGAGTAATAGTAAGAAGGCATGCTTTTCAAGATGGTTTCAGTATGTTTCACCAGTGGATGCGAAATTTCCCATATAAAATTATGAAAATAGACTTTAATACATAAGAATGTCTTAGTTGTGTAATGTCTTGTGTATGCAGGCGATGACGAGACGAGCGCAGTATTCTGGATGCGGCCCATTCTTTTTTTCTTGCCGGATTAATGTGATCGCTTTAAATCAGGCCTTTCCAACTCGAGCACCCTGCGCTGGTGCGCACCATCGAAGCACCCAACGGTAGCCCAGTGCTCTCCTTCCCCATGTAGCGGTGGCGTTAGACAGCATAATGGGTAGCTGACCTCGCTTTCTTAGTGGATGTAACGTCTTATTTAATTGATTTAATATTTAGTTGCAAAGGAGAAATTACTTAATTAGCACCATGTGTGACAGAAATAAGGTTTTTAAAATGCAGAATTTATTATTTAAAGATCAACATAAGCCGGAAATTTTGAGAATTCTCCTTCATTCAAATCATTAAATTTGTTTATTTACGAAAACTTTGTAGAGTATCAGATGTCGTTACAGAATTTGCACGATGAATTCAATGCCCATTCAAATAAATTAATGCTGTGGCACCTCAACTTGAAATATTTATGACTCCATATTTTGTCCTGAAAATAACCATCATGTTTCCAAACAAAGGTAACAAAAGTACAGGTACACCGGCGATTTGCTTTCATTTTACAAAGGTATTCGTCCACAAAAATTTCCCAAACTTCACGCACTTGCTTTAAAATTTGACGCCAGTGTTCGAGACAACTTATGCATGCGAACAGATATGTTCAATTATGAATTTAAATAAAAGTAAAACCAGGACATCTATGTCTGATGTTGCCTTAGAGCTGTACTTTGAATTTCCATTACCAAATCGATTGTACGCAATATTGGTTAATTAGTTGCGGCAAAACGATGTTAACAATCTACTTAAATTCTAAATGTTCATAAACACAATATAAGTAAAGAATAAAATTATGTGTTTGTGTTCACAAAATTGTTATTAATAATATTGTTTTCGTAAGCTGAGCGCTGGCTAGACCTGTGGAGCTGCCTCTGGTGCTACACCGGTGCTGGCCTGCGCCGTGGAAGCACCTCATTTGGAAAGGCCTGCTTTAAATAATCTTCATTTGATCTGTCCATAATATCTTGGAAGAAATAAACATGACATTAAACACATCATCTACTGTTCCCCGTTGCTAGTCTATTATCCATTCACTTTCAGAAGTCCAGTGCTTGTAAATATTGCGTTTTGTATCGTTCCGCTTGTAACGTTATTTGATTGGTCATGTGTTACGTTAGTTTTCTCCTCCCACTTATTTCCCACGTGTGTAAATGACAGCTGATGCCAAATACTTTAAAAACAAGGACTTATTTGTTTCATTGTTCAAGATTTAAATTATTACTAGAAGACTGTATTAATGCTACACTGTGTAAAATGGCATATTACTGTGATTTCTTACTTTAATCGGAGTCCTCAGTACTGTCAATGCCCATTCCAAATACTTTCTGTACATGTACCAGTGAGTTTCTTTGTCAACTTAATTAATACAAGTGTTGGGTGTCTTTATAAAATCCTTGAAAGTCATTACATAGTTATTTTCTTATGCCCACTTTTAATGGTCTTACGTTTTCTTATGCTAACGGACAGGCTTGAACTCCTGCAGTTGGTGCATGTGTAACTGAATCGCGTAAATATGCTAAAAGGAACTATTGAAATTATACAGTTCTACATTTTTATAATATATATTGCACTTTAAAAATTTGATTGGTATGAATATAATAATATCTAGATGTTATTAATGTATTGCAACAAATTAATAAAACAGTGTAAATAATACAAATTATGTTACTAACTCAAATATTAAATCCGAGACAATTGAATAAGTCATTATATAAAGATAAATACATAGCAAGACAGCATACCAATGTTTCACGCAAACTGAATTATATACTTCAGTCATTTTCATTTCTCCTACTGAGCTATACAATTTTCTTTTAAATTACAATTACTACCTATGCTCAGTATTTAAAACCTTAGAAATTAATAAAAAAAAAATAAAAAAAAACGTTATATAAGTAGCATAAGCAACTGCTCTCTAGAGATAAACTTTGATACAAACATTAAATTAGTTATAAGTATTATAAAAAATTCTTAAAACTATTTAAAAATGTTTTTAAAGTCCAAAAATAGAAGTCTTGTATTAAAATGCAGATACTGTCCTCTACCTACTACGCGTTTCGATGCTAATAAATCATCTTCAGGTCTATAGTAACAAAAGTATACAACATTAATTACGTGCTGTGATATTGGGAATATTCTATAAGATGTCTGTATCTTCACTTATCTTCACATTTCTTCACTATCTTTTATGGACTTTAAATACATTTTTAAACAGTTTTAAGAATTTTTAGTAATACTTATAACTAATTTAATGTATGTATCAAAGATTTTATACCTCTAGACTAGTAGCTTATGTTACTTATATATGTTGAATGTGTTAAAATATTTTTTTTAATAGGTTAAATTTCCAAGGTTTCAAATACTGAGCATAGGTGGTAATTGTAATTTAAAAGCAAATTGAATGATATATGACTACCGTTCTAGCCTCGCTATACACTGAAAAAGTTAAGTAAGTATATATTGTAATCTTACTAATTTCAGTCGCATATTCTGCCTTTCTGTGCCCACGGTTGCGGGTTGCGGGTTGCGGGTTCGGTCCCGGCCCAGGTCGATGGCATTTATGGATGCATAAATGAGACAGGCCCATGTCAGTAGATTTACTGGCATGTAAAAGAACTTCTGCGGAACAAAATTCCGGCACACCGGCGACGGTCACAGGCCTAAGTTGCAGTGCATCCTCGTCGTTAGATAACCATATACCAACCGACCCGTCTTTTTATTACTATAAAATTCAAGTATACTATAGGACTATTTTGTCTTGTAACATGATATGTGCTGCGGTTCGAATAAAGTGTATTATTGTTTACATGGAAATTTTACACGTAGGCCTATTTTAATCCCGTGTTAAGATGGAAAATAAAAAATCTGTCCTTCTTAGTGCGCATTACATTGGCTAATAATTCCCTCCTTCGTAGTTGAATTTTTCATTTGTTTTAATTTTTAACTCACCTTAAGCTGTCCCACCTTAAGCTGTCTTAAATAGTAATACTAGTATCTGTATCTGTATCTGTATCTGGTACCCTATGATCCCCAGGTGGGGCGAAGGGGCCTCCAATGGAGGTTTCATTACCTATACTAATTTTGATATGCTTATTTTCCGAGAGAGGGTAGAGGGACAGGTGATAAGCCCATCGCCTCGCAACCCCCCCTCTGGAAACTAAGTATTTCTTGGACGAGAAATTTTGTCCAGAGGCTCTAATTTAGGCTTGGAGTTCTTTTACGTGCCGTAAATCTACGACACGGGCCCCCCAGCTCAAAGTCCCTCCCGGAGGACTCCGTGCCCAGAATTTTTACGTCCTGAAAAATCCATCGACCGCGGCCGGGTTTGATCCCGCGCCCTGCGGATCTAGAGGCGGGCACGCTACCTCTAAACCACCGCGGCCGACAGTAATACTAGTACATACTGATGAATTATACAAACCAATATTTTTTAAATCTTTAAATATATATATATATAAACACATAGATTTATGAATAGAGTATAATATGTAATCTTGCGAATGTTGTCATGGTAGTTCCTATACTTCAATATAAACAGAACTTACTTCTCTGATGGAAATTACAAACCATTTTCAATGCTTTCCAAAACGTTGAATGTAGATGCTTTGCTTAACCGGAATCTCATTTCACAATCTTTAGTCTATCATTAGAGAAATCAGGCATTGTCACAAGGTGATAGTGCAATAGTAAAATATATATATATATATAGGCCTAAAATAAAGTGAAAACTTAGTTTTATAAAACCATAGCCTATATGATAAACGCAGAAGTTAAGTCTTACATACGATAATAGTGTTTAGGTCTACCTATATTCAGAATCATCACCTATTAAATGCGCTATGTTTATGAGCTTGCATCCTCTTCCGAGGCCCTTCGATCTTGAGATCTGAAATTTCTACCATAAGTTGATCATGACTCGGGAAATCTTCTTCTTCTTCTACTACTTCTTCTTATTCTTGTAATCTAGGATTACATCCTGTTTACTTCCCCTTTATTCCTCAGATGGGTCGTGCGTACTGTCATTCCAGCTCGTAGAAGGTCTTCCTCTTAATCTTTTTCCGTCTGGTCTACTTTCTTGAGCCGTTTTTGCTAGGCGATTGTTTTCCATTCTATCAACTCGGGAAATCGTATGTTTAAATTTTCATTCTGATAGCCCAGTCGGTTCGGCCAGAATTATTATTTTTAAATTTTGTTTGAGGTTATTGCTTGGGCAGTTTTCAGTCCTGTAGAGTCATGGTGATTTATTTACTATTAGGATTTTAAATTATACTGATAGATCGGTAAAATTCTTAGTAAAATTTACTTAATAGTAAATATATTATTTTCAGAGCCCTTTAAGGCGATTAATAATCTAGTTTGAAGATAACACCAAACCTTACTGCTTAAATCAATATTTGTAAGCCTTATATTAATTCTGTGTATGAATAGGAAATAGGAATAGGAATATTCGTATATAAGTGAGATGCAGAGGGTAGTAGAGATTTATATCCCATTATCCTTATGAAATATCTTCACAATGGAAGATCCATGACAAATCTTCACAAAGGAAGAACTATGTTCGTCGGATAGAGACGTTTTCATTCTTTAAATACGTAAGAAAATTACAATAGAGTTCACATAACTTCTATCATCCATCACTGTTAAGAAACATGGGCCGTCTGAACAGAAAGACTCATGTAAGACGTGTAGGGTTTTATAAAAAGGTTGACCTGATGGATTCGAATGCTTGAAGCACTGAACAGCCTTGCAAACCCATGGGCAGAAAAGATTGCTTCTCCGGTTTAGACAGGGCTGGAATTTCTTGTACTGTAGCTAGAAGTGAGAGGCCCAAGTTAAGTATTAAAAAGGTTAGATGTGTGAAGGAAGTAGCAGTAAAACTGTATCATTGTCACTAAAACACATATTGAGGACCGTTGAGTTCGATCAATAAAATAAATAAAATCAGGTAAACTGATATAACAAAGTGCCAGAATATTTTTGTTGAATCAATTATAATTGCAATTATGATATACAAAAAATAAGTTTTTCTAATCAGATTAAAATCGACCAGCGTCAGCAGAACTACAGTTTTGTGATACCTTGACAATCGCGCACTTACATAAAAAAAATCCATGTAAAATAATCGGCCGGCTCCGGGATTTGATCCAGGGACCTCCAGAATACGAGTCCAAGACGTTACCATTTGGTCAACTCAGGCCCAGTTGCATAAAACATTAATCGAAGTTTAAGCACTGAAACTAATCTACAGTCAAGCTAAACTTAGAATTTTGGTTGTATAAAAGCTAATCCAAGATTAATTCACCTTGATCGAAGATCAGATTTAACCGGCAAACTTTCTAAGGTTAATCTATATGAACTTAGATTAGCTAAGATACGAAATTGCTTTTATATATTTTTAAAGTAAATAAAACTGAAATGGTAAGTCGTTTTGTATTTAATTACTTGTATACAGAATTTGTATGGAAATTTCGCATTTCAACTATTCGCTAAACGCATTGTTTCGAGCTTATGAGCTACACATAGGATGCATTTTTAGGTTATGTTATTTTTAGATAACTAGGATGGTTCATCCGAAAATGAAGGTTTTTAGTTTCCTCGGGACCCTCGTGTATTTCAACACAGAACTCAGAGAACACCACTTTAAAATGAGATTTCGATTATGTAAACATATAGTCGAGGAACTACAGTGCTTTTACTGTACGACTTGGCCGGCAATCGCACGGGCCGCTCCACCGTCACAGATAAACCGCATGCGGGGCCAGGAGCGTGTCATATCACGGTACTCCCGGCGAATCTTATATATTTCCGTAATGGTAATCACAATAAAATATGAAAATATGAAATATAAAATTAAAATATAAATTTACCTTATCACAGGAGATGTTGGAAATGCCGTCCATACGAATCGTACATAAACATTCTTTGTTCTAATGTATAATTATGTCGTGGCATTTTTAAAACACTTAAAAACACTTCAAGCAAAATTAAAAACTACTTTAACCATAAAAAAACACAAACACTGCTGTAATAATTATTCACGTGTGAACGCAATCAGATCACATGCTAGACTTCAGCGACGAGACAACGAGGCATCACTTGGGCGCTTGATGCATGAGTCACAGATAGTCGGCCCACGCGATTGCCGGCCAAGTCGTACAGTAAAAGCACTGTAGAACAAAGACTGCGTCCACAGCTAGAAACTCAAACTAAAAGAAATCATGCATCGAATTCAATGTTTATAATTCTGCTCACCCTGCGATTATTTGCAATGGTAGCTTCCGGATGGTAATTGGGAATATTTTCCATATGAATAAAGGAACTGCAAGTAGAACCATACAATAAGTAGCAAGAGAGATTGCAAATTTTAACCCCAGTTCATGAAGATGCCTACTGACGAGAATGAAAAAGCCGTGTAATGCGATGCTTTTATGACATGTGTAATTTTCCTGGTGTTCTGTTATCTATTTTCCTTTTAATAATTAGCTATAACAACAACAGACAATTACGTAACATTAACTGAGACAAAAGAAAATCGAACAGCGCAGACAACTGACATTCGATGCGATAATATTATGTATTTCCCTCGCATTTCCCTCGAACTTGGCGCTGTTGTCAAACGTCTTTCTGTGATCTTCGATTAGTACTAAACCAAATTCGTGTGATCTACGATTAGCGTTATACAACTCGAGCAGCGAATTAATCTGAGTTCAGTTCTGAACTTCGATTAAAACTGAACTACAGTTAGCGATTTTTATACAACTGGGCCTCAGTCAGTTTGACGGTGTTGTTTGAAAGTATATGTGAAGGAATAGTGTTATCTGTCAAATTATACCGGTAGACAAAAATTAAAAAAACATGTGACCTTTAATTAGTGGTTACTCTGGTACCGGCCAACCGATTAGGTCCAAAATTAACAGGCTTCTTTCCATGAACGTTATAAATGCTTATACCAAGTTTCATGAAAATCCGATAAAGCATATTTGAGTTATGGGGCCTTTTGTTATATGATACCATAAAAATTCACTAAATTGGGCATTATTCCGGTACCGGCCAACCGATTTGGTCCAATATCAACAGACGTCTTTCCAAGGACATTGTAAATGTGTATACCAAGTTTCATGAAAATCCGATAACGCGTATTTGAGTTATGGTGCTTTTAAATAAAAGCACTAAATTGGGTTTGACGCAGGTACCAGTGAACCGATTTGGTTCAGTATCAATAAGGTTCTTCCCATGGACATTATAAATGCGTATACAAAGTTTCATGAAAATCCGATAAAGCGTATTTGAGTTAGGACGCGTACAGACACACGGACAGACGGACATACATTTTTCCGTCCCCTATACACAATCTCATAAAGTACCATACTGGAACTTAATAAAATGTACTTGTTTCCAGCAACTCAATATTTGTTATTCTTTGCCTAGGCCTTTCGACGTATTTCTGTCTTCTTCAGGGATTCTTCATTTGCTAGTTTGGATGCATCAATAATTATTCTTATATTCTGCCACAATTATAAAAAATTTAAATGTTTAAAAGTTTTACTAAAACATCAGCACTGAAACATCTGAGTACTGAATACTGCTGAGTACTTAGGAGACACACAGCAAAGAATAAGATGTAACTGGAAGTTCTTTCAGTCCTGATGTTTTAATAAAACTTTTAAATATTTTATTTTTTATGATTGTGACAATGTAGTTTTAGTTTTTAATTACACTGGGCAACAAAAAAGAAACTTTTTTTTGTCTCAGAAAGAAAAATATGTGATTCTGATAGCAATTCTTCTCCTGAATTCAAATATGATATCGGTTTTTCTCCATCACGCAAGGTTTCCGAGAGACAGGGATTTATAATTTCAAACACTTTAATATTTTCTACATTCTTAAATACACAATATCCGAACATTCGGACTCACCTAGAAAGTAAGAAATGACGATTTTCTGCTATATTTCGCCTGTGGAGCATCCCTCTTGATGGTCCAACAATAATCGGCCAATATATTAGGATTCCATTTGCCTTGATATCTCTTTTCTATAGCTGAAATCTCCTTATGAAAGCGTTCCCCGTGCTCATCGCTCACTGCGCCAAGATTTTCCGGGAAGAAATTTAGGTGCGAGTGCAGGAAGTGAATTTTTAAGGACATAATACAGCCCAAATTTTTATAAGATGTTATAAGATCATTGACAATATCACGGTAATTTTCCGCCTTTCGATTTCCCAAAAAACTGTGAGTTACTTTTTTGAATGCTTGCCAAGCTGCTTTCTCCAGTGGATTCAATAGTTCCTCAAACTTCTCATCATGCATTAGTGATCGTATTTGTGGACCCACAAATATCCCTTCTTTAATTTTTGCTTCACTAATTTTAGGAAACTTCTGTTTTAAGTTCATGAAACCAGGAGTATTGCCCATGGCTTTCACGAAATTCTTCATCAATCCTTGTTTGATATGTAAGGGAGGTAGATACTCATTTTTAGGATTACACAATGCATCATGTTAACATTTTTCTGTCCAGGAATGAATGATTTGCGTTTAGGCCATTCTTTTCTGATGTAATGGTTTTTTCTGTCCCTACTATCGCAAAGACACAAAAAGCAACAGTACTTTGTGTAACCAAGCTGCAGGCCAAGAATAAGTGAAATTACCTTCAAATCACCACAAATATTCCATTCATACACTGCATATTGAAGTTTTGCCAATATAAATTGAAAGTTTTCATATGTTTATTTCATACTAGCAGAGTGAGCCACAGGTATTGATGGGAATTTATTTCCATTATGCAGAAGCACTGCTTTTAAACTTGCTTTGGAGGAATCAATCGACAAGCGCCATTCTGTTGGGTTATTTTCAATACCAAATGTCTCCATAAGAGAAGAAATGTCATTACAAAACACTAAGCCATTTTCTTCAGAAAATAGCCTTTAAATTGAGAATGACGACTACGATAAGTACATATCTTTGTATTCTTTTGAAGAAGATTCCATCCTTTTAGCCGGGAACCAAGCATTTCAGATTGGTTTTTGGATAATTTTAAATCTCGTATGAGATCGTTAAGATCTTCTTGAGTCAATAAATGAGGCTCAGATGAACAGCTTTGTTCAAAAGTTGTATCACCAAAATCTGTTTCTTCTTCTTCCTTACTTCCATCGGAATCTGAGCTCTCTTCATCTAATGTCACATGTTCTGGAGGCTTTGGTGGCTTTGGTATGGGCAATTCTTCGCTGTGTGGAACTGTTCTCATTGCAGATTGCAGGTCGGGGTACACCACTGTATGTTTTGATTTTGACGTAATCCCTTTAATGTTTGTTAAGCAGAAATAACAGTCAGAGGAGTGATCTTTGGGTTCCCTCCAAATCATAGGGATAGCAAATGGCATGTGGCGTGTGCCATTCTTCCATGCAGTGAGAAGCCTACTACACGATAAACAACAGATATATGGGGCCCAGGTCCTTGTTTGGTCCCCACTTTACACCCAAAATAAAGTTCATAACACTTTTTTACTAATGGAGTAAGGTTTCGCCTTTGGGACTTGAGCGTCACTTCACCACATATATAACAAAAGTTGTTAGGATGATTTAAACAAGCTCTAGGCATTTTGTAACTAACAACAAATTAAAATAAATAAATTTGTAAATATGTAATATACAATATACAATAATCCAGACACAATGCACTCACAATTACGTGTTTACTGGTTCACTGCTCTCTCACAACTGACATCGTTGTAATGAATGCATGCATGATCATGTTTGTGCCTGTCTGTACAGTCTGAACTTGCACAACAGTAGCAACGGTACCATTTGAGCTAGCTCATTTGGTTCCATCACATTTACAATGCTCTAGGAGTTTTTATTTTACAATGTAAAAATGACCGTTTATTAAAAAAATATATTAAAATCCATTAATTGAAATTGAAATTGAAATTAAAAAAAAACTGTGGGTGATGGAGAAATTCCGAATAGATATTTGAAAACATGATAAAAAAACTGCATTAAGTACAACTATTGATACTCATGAGACAAAAATCATGTTGACCAGTGTTATTGATTCATCCAAACCAGCAAAAGAAGGTGCCCCGAAGTTGGCGCAATTACTTCCGAAGACCTAGGCAAAGAATAAAAACTATTGAGTCGGTACTAAGTCCATTTTAATTATTTTATAACTTATAACTTGATCAGTTATTCTAATTCTCACTAATCACTATTGTATTATAATAACTTATTGTTAGTATTATTACTAGCTATATTCCACAAATATAGTTCGTCATAATTGACAAATTATAGCGGAAACATAAACTAACATAAGAAAGTAACATATTGTGATTCCGTATAGAGGCAAAAATTACAATAAATCAACTGTATAACACTATAATTTTATAGATAACGCTCGAAATTGTGTACTCAATCGCGCTTGAGTTTTTATTTTAACTTATTTATGATTACAATACAGTTTAATACAACTTGTTTGAAAAGTAACTTACTTAATTAAACAGTGTTCCCAATTTTTATTTACAAGCCCTTTAGAAACATTCTGGATATCGTGTAATTATGCGAAACCTTTGTGTTTTTGTATCATATACTTATGAGTGCAGAGAGACGAAAAGGAAACAGAACGAGATAGTGCGAGAGGATGTGAGTGAGAGAGAGAATAACTTAGAGTTTTCGAAGTTAGAGCGTTGTTAGGTAACACTTGATGTGGGAGTCTGAACAGGTTGTTTTCTGGGGCAGGGACTGCTATGGAAATTAACCAGCTCAGCCTTTATGAAAGGAAGCAGGGTAGTGCCAAAATTAACTTCATTCCCCGACACAAGTGTTTGCGGAGGATTCAAATTTCTTAATTTGCATTCAAATATTCCTTGTGGTCATTTGGTTTTACATACCCGAGAACGAATTACTTAGGCACCTGGTATCATCACGACTTTCAGTATCTATTTAGCGGTTGCATGAGATATCAAGGATCGAACCTAATTGTGAACATGCATTGTGTTATGTGCTAGGGGTGGGTCCTCGATACTTTGGATATCTCGATATTTGCATGGTATTGGGATCATAA
Source organism: Ectobius pallidus (assembly GCA_964059195.1). Classification (NCBI taxonomy): domain Eukaryota; kingdom Metazoa; phylum Arthropoda; class Insecta; order Blattodea; family Ectobiidae; genus Ectobius; species Ectobius pallidus. Next base: position 107,647,313 of record CAXKWD010000003.1, on the reverse strand, counting down.
AACTCGCTCGATACTTTTTCGATACTTTTGTAATTCTGCAATTCTGCAATTGAGTGAGAATGCTAGTATTTTTTAACAAAAACTTGTAAGTGGACTGTTTAAAAAACTAATTTTAGTTTTAATGTAGAGTTTAAAAATAATGATAGACTACTGATGATATTAAATTTTGTCTTATTAAATATGCAGACTTAATTAATTTAGTTGGTATTAAGCAGTTCTTTCAAATATTAATGTTTAATGTACCTATTTATTAAAACTAGAAATGTTGAAGGTATCGAGTATCGAGTATCGAGGAAAAAATCATGTATCGGTATCGAGTATCGAGAAAATCTGGTATCGACCCATCCCTAGTTATGTCGATAGTAAATATATTGACTTTGAAAATTTAGTCTGTTGACAGGAATTAACTTCTAATTCCTTTCATGAAAAGTAATTTCTATATGTGCCTTATTTTGAACGTTGGTAGTTATTCAGTTGGTTATACAGTGGTAATTAACTTTACAGGGGCCAGTCATGCAATAATTACAGTACCATGCGTGGACTGGTCGTAATCTCTAAGTACAGATTTACTGCACCAGATTTTACGTGACTTATAGCCCCAACCTGCCACCTAAACCGCACGACATGAAAACAGCAATTCTGTTTTATGTGTTTGCTGTTTAATCATAAACTGTGATAGATTTGTTAACTGACCCACATTCATTCAACAAATATTACTTAGTTCTGCACGTAGCACTGAAGACGGTAGATCTAATTCTGTAATTTGCCTCGAAATCTATTCTCGTTCAGTTATTAATATCATTGATTGTTGTAAGGGGAAATGGAAATCATTTTTCGATGGAAATTATGATTTTCTTTTTATTGATAAATTTCATATTTATCTTTGAGGGTCAATTATGATTGATTGATAAAAATTCTCATTCCCTCAATTTTTCTACCTAAAAGACACAATTACTTGGGGCTACCTTGAAATTATAAAATAATAATAATTATTTTGTTAAACAGGATAACATAGGCTTATGCAGTGTTCACATGAGTGACTGTTAAAAATTGTCAATAAAGTAGTTTCCACTCAATATGTATTAAATGTCGTTAAAAATATAATTGTCTTGATAAAACTAATCAGCAGTGCTGTGAAACCAGTATAAAATCACCGTTCAGCAATTCCACAGGTTATTTATTGTTATATTTTATTCTCTGGGCGTTCTTCTTTAAAATGATGAATCATACATATTTGTACTTTAATTTCTATCCATGCATTTTTTTCTGAGAAGATCCAGACTTTGGAGTAGGATTGTTTTAAGTTTGAAGCTCAATTGGTTTTTGTATCAAAATTGAGATTTTGTTATTATTATTCTATTTCATTCTCTGTACTTTCCATTTTATAATTCTACTAATGCTTTTTTTCTGCAAAGATCCATGCTATGGGGCAGGGAAGTTTTAACTTTGAATGTTGTTTCCCGTAAGTTTGCTTTTTCTATACAAAAGTACCTTTTCTCGGCTTTTACTTAACCTACAATCTAAACATTTTCAGGATTTGTGTATTCAGATGTCTTACATACACTAAAATCATAATTTTAATTGGTTAATCTATTAAATATTTACAGGTCATGAGGTACTTAAAATGGTGATAACAATTTTTATATTAAAAAACATATTTCAGTAAATGAAAAATCCTATTTTCAGTTCTAACACAGGGTATGTATCTAGAAATTGTAAAAAGATCAAGTGTCTGGATATTTAGTACTTTCTTAGAAAAGTTAACATCTATTTAACATTGTAAAGATAGGCTATTCCGTTTCCCTTTAACAGAGTTCACTTTATGTATTTTCACAATAATATTTTCAGATAGTCCACAATAGTCTAAGGAAATTCGTACCTTCATTGTTATTTTTGCTGTTCTTGCATTTAAAAGAGCTGAATTTAATTTTCTTCTGCATAATTCCTTGGCCTTGAATTCTCATTGACGAGCATAACGTCTGTATTTAAGAATAGACTACGGTAGTAATGGTAAACGTAGCCTACCGAATGAATTAGTATTAAGTAGTACTATGACTTAAGTCGTAGCGCAGTTAGTTGAGAACCAGGAGCATTCCTTGGGGGTAAGGGTGGCCGGTCGTAAGGCTGAAAATCTTATCATTTTCTCATTCCGAATGTCTGAAAATCTAGGAAACTTAGTAATCCAAAATTAAAAATTCAATTTTTTATTATATAAACTCCCCCTTCAAAAAAAAATATATTTCCTACGGACCTTCCTGGCCTATAAATTACTTTAGTTTTACTTTAGTATTCATTGAAATGTAAAATTGATATCTAAAGAGTATAAATAAATGAAAGCGTACAATATGAAATAGCCCACTCTGCTTCCGTTTTCTTGGCTTTACATTTTTAGACTAACGTATGAGAAGATTAAAATTCTACGTTGAAAAAAAAAAACACGCTAAGAAGCAATTAGTCACTCCTGACTTGAGAGATTCGGTCAGAACCTCTATATAAACTGCACAAACATTCACATCTCGAGTCTCTAACTAAAACTTGATTGTTTGAAGATACATTCATCAGAATAAAACTGGTCTTGGTTAAAGCATTTATATAATGTTTCTATTGTTTTATAAATAGCTACTTTTCTTTAAAATCATGACACGTATGAAATTTTGACGTCAAAGCGGTATGTCCGAAACAGTCAATAGAAGTACACGGAGACAGTTTTTAGAGCAGAGTAAAGACCAATTATTTCATTTTGACCTAGTGCACATGATATATTGCTATCACTAAGTGCCGTCTGTTGAAACAGCATATGCAGGCAAAAATACCGATGAAAAATAATTATAAATGAATTAGAAGGTGAGGAGGATTTGAACTATTTAAAAGCTTATGCCAAATAGCTCACTGGCTGTTATACAAGATATGAATTAATATTTCTGTGCATTAGATTTTTCTTGCAATTGATGTTTTTATGATAGTTTGAACTTACAATATTTATTATTTTAATGTGTGTGGTCTTGTACTTGTGTCGTACTAGGTTTCGCTGTGAGCATTAAACTTTCTGGACCGCCGGCGTGATTTTGTGGTTAGCATCGCTGACTACAGATCCGTCGGCCCGGGTTCGATTCCCGATACCTTCTCGGATTTTTCTGAGGTAGGGAGGTCTGGTGTGGGTGCACTCACCCTTGTGATTCAAATTGAGGAGCTACTTGATAGAGAAGTAACGGCTCCGGTCATGGAAACCATCATTAAAGGCCGTGGGTGTCGGCATGCTGACCACATGCCCCCCAGTCCTGCCGTCTACCTATGTTAGATGACGCAGCGGTCGGGTGGTAGGCCTTGTTCCTTCTGGGATTTACTTAGTTAATTAAACTTTCTGAGACATAATGTAATCAAGGGATACTTATTGTAATGTTTACAGTACATTGTAGGCCTATTTTAAGAATCGTACGGATCCGCAATATGTACACCAATTTATCTAATAGGTTGGAACTCTTAAAGATTGAAAGGATACAGGTAGTGCAAGTTTATGGTCATATCTTTAGAGATGTATTCGCCATGGACCTAAAACATAAAGTTGTTACAATTTTATAAAGTAAGAAGTTTAGTTATTAGGATATAGACCTGAAGTTATTATAATTTAAATAAGCATTCATGAAACAGTTAATAACCACTTTTTATTGCTGGTCGAATAAAAAAATAATTTTACTGCAAATAAAAGGTTACAATTGAAATACGATTAATAGTAATTAAATGGAGAAATCACGTTCTGAGAAGTTCGAAAATATAAGAAAATAAGTAAATACATAAATTGTATTATCACTTTTATTGACATATTTAAAGATTCATTTTATTAAGGATAAATTAATTGAGTTAATAAAATATTAGTCTGAATAAAAGATAACATGAACTTTTTTGTAAATCTTGTTTTTTTTATTTCTTCGGTATTTTAACCTGATGTTTGTAGTTTTAAGACAAACACACCTTTCATTGATACTGTTATAAATGTCTTGGCTGTATGACTACATCCAGCCGTTGTGAAACTTATCGGTTGAACTAAATGTGGTGAGTACGTGATCTGTTAATTATGTGAAACTGAATTTGAATTTGAGTAATATAGTGTAAATTTTCTTGATTTTCAACATTGTTAATTCTGCAAGCAGGTGATTTGTTGGATTTGTCAGTACCTTTTTAAACTGATATCACTGAAGAGCGGAGAAGTAAATTAGAAAACACTTCCTCAGCATATAAATCCGGATTTAAGAACTGAACGGACTAAAACTGTAAAACGTAAATTATTTACTATAAATTAGATGGAAAATTAGAGCACAATACTTAAAATTATCTGGCCTAATGTAAAGAAAAGACAGTCTATGTAGAGGTAGGGGGGGGGGGAAAGTGGTCCGACTCTTGTAGCTGAATATAATATAATTTGTGTTAGTATTTTATAATACTATTAATAATTAATATATTCAGTTATAAAACAATATGATTGGAAACCATATTCTTGGTTTCGAAATGGGTTAAGTCAACAGTCTACACTACAACAAATCTCAATATATTCCCTGCTATCCTGTGAATGGCACTAGGAATGCGCAGTGGCTCATATCGGCAACTTAGATATATATTTTAATCGGTCAGCTTTTTTCCCCCTACCTGTACACGTTCAACCGCAATTATTGATCTACATGGTGAAGACAGATTTACATTCTTCTAATGTTAAATGGGAATGGTACATAATTTAGTTCTTCTTAAAAACTTAGTTAATCTATACTTGGGTATTTTGAAGTTTTGCTTTTATAATCGTGTTATTTCGAAAACTTCTACATGAAAGTGTCACTCCTCAAGTATCCGTCAAGTTGCATTGCCTGCCGAATTACAAGATTAAAATAAACGACTTATCAAACTTATTTGCTTTCCGAACTACTGCATATCGGATAGCACAAGCTGTCACAGATTAAACCGTTTAAGGAAAACGGGAAAAAAGAAATTGAGCCCAGGTTACTGATGAATTGTTCAATGGTTAAACTTTATGCTAAATATTTTATGTTCGATTCTCCTTCTATAACTCACTTTTTTGCGATGCTACTACACAAAACAGGATAGAACTGAAAAATGTAGAATACATAATACAGTATAAACTGTAAAATGTTCATGTCACAACTTTTAGTTTTGTTAATAATTTTTTTATAACCAAAGGAAGATTTTAACGTGCTTGATGAATTTCCAATTTTTTTTTCTGAAAGTGACACACTATACTTCAAATATGGTATTTTCAACTGAGAGAAAATTGCACTTATACCCTAAAATTATATTAAAACTATTACGCGCCATTAATTATCACCTTTCTTTCTTCCTCCTGTTCTCAACCACTCTTACTATCTTACTTTCTAATCCCCTTTCCCTCTATCTCCATCTAATTCTGTATACATCTGTATTTTTCTCTTCGGCTTCACCATAATCTTCCTTTATATTTAAGTTTTCTGTTTTTTACGGGGGTGAGTCAATAGGTTTAACCTCTTTTTAAGATTATTCAACTTAATCCTCTTGCTTCTCAATGTACTTTATCCACTGTTGCACAAGGTTCTTGAAAAAAGGCTTTTCAGCAGAGTAGCAAGCCACGTATGCACCGCTTCCTTCGATACTTGGTCTGTGGTGATTCGACGGCCCTTAAGGCATCTTTACTGAGATTTCTATCCAGAAAAGAAACTTTACCCCCACTGGTATTAATTATTTATTTCATTTCTACTTAATATCAATTATTGTATTTCATTCTTTTATTATTAGGACGTGTTAAAATCGTCTGACTGTCGTTACAGCAGTCCGTTTAATTATTTTATGTTGTGTTCAACGCATTCTTTCCTTTAAAACTGTAAAAAATGGATAATATTAACTATGCAAAACAAATAGTGTTGTACAGTGAAAACAAAAAAATAATGGAGAAGAATATGTGTTATTTAACAATGTTTAAGAGTGCCCGTTTCGAAGCTTATACACGTTTGTATAGAAACAGTAGACACTTGTATAGAAAAAGCCCTGATTGAAACTAAGAAGGACGCTAACATGTTACACATAAGTAACTGAACAAATTAATCCAAGGCAGCATGGACATTAATAAAAACAATTAGTATTGTTAGTAAGAAAAAAACAAGACACAAGTACCGATCCAGATAATTTTAATGATCATTTTATTACTCCTGCTGACAATACAATTAAAAGCATACCAACAGCTGATGTTCAATTTAGTAAACTTATTGAAAGTGTTCCAAAAGTTTTTACCACCTTTAAAAGGAGAGCTATAAGTTGTGAGGATGTGTTAAGGGTTTTAACCAACATGAAAAGTTCTTACAGCAGCGAATACTATGACGTATCTAGTTATTTCGTGAAAAACATAATCAATACTATTGCACAACCTGTTCGTTACAACATTGATGAATGTACGGTATGCAAATAGGTATGTTTCCAGATAGCATGAAAATTCCTATAGTTATTCCAGTTTTTAAGAAAGGCAACCCCACTTTTAAGATAGCAACCAAGATAACCCTGATAATTATCATCCTATTTCAGTACAACCAACGTTTGGAACATTTTTCGAAACTCTAATCAATGAACAATTGATACAATATTTCGAAATAAATAATCTTTTCTCAAATTCTCAATTTGGATTTCGTTTAGGACGAACCACTATTAAAGCAATAAGTGACTTTCTCAAATATGTTTTAGATGGTTTCGAGCATAGCCATCTAGCCAAAGATGTTCTTTGTGACCATGACGTGTTTCATCGCAATACCTTGGCTCATAAGTTGGAATTTTATGGTGTTTATGGAGTGGATTTATAAACTCATATATCACACTTGTCATGCCCTAAACAAGTGGTTTAGGTTGGCACTGTAGAGTAATACATCTGCTCAGAAGCTTAAAAATACACTCCCTGCACATAGTATTAAAATGTCTTACTATGAATACTTGCAGACCATACTTAAATATGACCTGATAATATTTTGAAGATTTAAAAAGTAGCTTTGCGTATTTGATTACGTAGTTATTACGGAGTCAGGATGAAAAATTGTAAGGCAATTGAATAGACAAGTACCGGGGATATACATAACTCGGTAACCATCTCAAAGAACCAAGAAAAAACCATATCTATCCATGATGAACCACAAGGCCATCCTAATATGAGTCTTAGATAATATCGATTTAGAAGTCTCACTCTGGGAGTCATTTAGGTAAGATTAAAGAATAATTACATTTAAAAGAAAAAATGGTGAGTTGAGTCAACGCCTTTGATGCCCGTGTAGATGTCACGCAATACACAAATGCTGTAGAAGTGGCCATCTGTATCGGGTGAATACTGCAGCTGAGATGCTGGATTATCCTCAACGTTTCTCACTGCATGAATGTATGTGATGATTTGATTGTATCTACTTCACAGGTACTTATATCTTAGTAACCTACAAATGAGATTTTTGTTTTAAAAATGGAGTGCATTCAGATATGTCTCCAATTATAGTTGGCAAACCATAATGTTGGTTCAGGATGACACGGTCTGAGACAAGCTGGAGTCAGAAGACAAAAAATAAAAAAATTGTGTTAAAAATAAAAACTGTGGACTTAAAACTCTACAAGCGATACTAGATGAATGAATGGTTCTGTAGAAATGAACAATAGTCGCGAACTTAAAATTCTATCGAAAAGTGAGTATTCCATCCGGGATATCTCCTTTTTTAAAAAAGAAGGGAGTTATGTTATGCTTTGCGTATACCTTGCGTATACTAGAGTATTCCTCGGATATACCGATTATCATCGTCATTGCTTACCTTGTATTATAACAGAAACATTATAATATTGGAAGCAGGAAGACATGGGTCAAAGAAATTAACATGAAACTGATGAAAATTTAAGATTTGAAATTTGCATATTCATGGATATTGCCTTATGAAACCACATTCACATGGCAAAAGATCACGCTTTGGTCTTGGCTAGCATCCAAGATTCAATTCCGAGGTAGTTCTTTGTATATTTGATAAATTAGGATTTCCACCTATACTCAATATAATAATAATCATAATCATATTTATTGATCCGTTAAGTACAGTATGCACATAAGAAGAGAGAAAATCTGTGAACTCTGTATATCAGCTTGAGCTCCAACAAAGTTTGTACCATTACCCGAAGTAATTGAAACTGGGATACCTCTTCTACCAGTGAATCTAAATAACGCCGCTAAGAAAACTCTTGAAGTAAGTTAGATAACTAACTCTAGGTGAAGAGCCTTGGTAGACATGCAAACAAATACAGTTATATAAGCTTTAGTAATATTTTTTTTATCTAGGGCCGCCATATTTAATAGAATTGGGGCCAGCGTAATCAACGCTGACATTAGTGAAAGGCGCAATGAGAGAGGCACGAGAACATGGTAAATCAGCCATCTTTTGCTGAAAAGGTTGTGCTTGAAATCTGAAACAGATATTGCTCTGTCTAATCACAGAACGAATTATTATTCTTACAAAAGGTATCCAAAACCTTTCTCGTAAGAGAGCAATGATCAGCTGGGGACCATAATGGCAAAGCTTGAAATGCGTAGAACGAATAAGATGTTTAGTGAAAGGATTTATAGCTGGAAGCAAGATCTGATGGTTTGCATCAAAGGGCAATTCTGAGTGTTCTAGTCTTCCACCAACACGGAGAATACCATCACTGTCTATGAATGGACATAGTGAGTATATTTTGCTAGACGTAGAAACAATACTGCTTAGATTCAAAGCATTAATTTCATCATGATATTCGAATTGCTGAATTGTCTTCACACAAGTGTAGAGTGAGTTTGAAATTACTAGGTTCCAGAGGATCTGTGAGCTAAGTTTTAGCAGATCTACAATTATTTATAAATCGTAGAACATATGCTATTACACGTAGAGTTTTCAAATGTGAGAACTTGTACAAGTAAGGCAGAAGTATTGGAGACTGACGTTGAATAAAGGTAGAAATCCGCACTTCTGCTAAAACTTGAGTAATTTTGATAGGCTCATTTTGAAACCAAGTAGAGTCTTCTCTTGATAGCCAAATGGGACCTGACCTCCATAATGAGCTGTGTATTAACTCACGAGGATTGGACGAAATGTGAGACCATGGATAGTCAGCAGTTAACTCTTGTATGTCGGCTACTCTATTACCTACAAAAGTCTTTAATGTTGTGGGCTAATGATTGAGCCAACTCAAAACTATTTTAGAGTCAGTCCACAAGAACGTATTAGCAATGTTTAGTTCCTTTGTGGGTACTTCTTTATGAGTTAGATTATCAAGTAAGTGAGCTGCTAATAACTAAGTCATTTTTACATCCTAGGCTTAACCTCAAGGATTAAAAAAAATACGAGATTTCACAAGCACATATGTTACTCTAGAGTTCGCATAACTCATTATAGCACTAAGGAAAGAAACCTGTTGTGAAGGGAAAGTAAACGGGATGTTGCGACGAATTTAAGCTTTGTTACAGTAGGATGACGGACTTATTCTTTAACACCATCAGTCGCTGTAATTGAATAAAAAAAAACTGAGTGTTACAGATTGCATTCATCAATCTATTCAAAGCAGATGTGACTAAGTCAATCATAGAAGAGATTATTCACTTCTAAGAACGTAAACGATAGCAAAAAATATTGTATAAGGCCAGAAACATCTAGGGTATAGCAAGTTCTGGAGACATAATAATCTCATTTGCTCATCCCATGTAATTAAACTGCTTAGCCAACCAGATTTTTTCGTACATTTTCCTGGGGCATTGCTAGCAAACAGAATAGCAAGCAATGCCAAAAAGGCTTTCACCCTCACGGAAATGTGGGAATTGATCACTGTAATTTGTATAGAACGCAAATGTCTTCATTATGTTGATGTTTTGATAGTTCTTATTGTCACTATATTATCGAAACTTCCAGATCACGCCTTGACTGTGTATGTCGGACTGTCACTGTTGTGAGAGTCAGCTTTAGTCAGACAGTCACAGTCAGTCATTAGACATTAGTCATCAAGGATCAGTAAGAACCTTCCGAAATGTTGCAAAGTGAAGTGACATCGTAATATTAACCATGAAAAGCCAATTTAAAAGATTGACAGTGTTGTTACTGTACAAAGGATATGTCAGTGTTTGCAAACAAACGCGAGTGATAATAAAAAGAATATCCAGTTATCTTTATTTTGACGGTAGTTAAATCTCTCTAGTCTAGTCCACATCTGAGACCCCATAGTTTTTATGGGCCAACTGACAGCTGCAGGTACGGTATATCCAAGGGGATGAATCAAAGTAATGCTGAATAACAACATTGACCTCATACCGAGGCATGGAAGTGGAAGACCATAATCGTTTGGAAGCTTCAGGAACAAAAATTGTACAAGCAAAGTAGAAACTGGATATGCTATTTTCTCTCTTTCATTGCAGCTCTCCGTTTATGATCAGAAGAAGAACAAGAAGAAATTACTGAAACAGTATTACGAAAAACCAATTACTTTACATGAACACTGTTCGTGATAAATATGATGCCATGTCACCTCACAGAATTACTTATAAAGACCCGATTCACTTTCATCTCCACGTTGTTATTCCTCCCACTGGACTCCATATATTTAGAAATAATGTGCTCTAATTGGGTTATCTTCCAAAATCACTACGTGGAATTTATCATTTTAAAAGTATACTGTGGTTTCCAGAGATACTAGAAAGTCAGTGAAATTACTAACATTACATATCGGCTTCTGTTCTGTCATTTCCATCTTCAACATGAGAGAAGAGCAAGCATAGTTTCTGCATTTAAATAAAAATCATAACATCATTATACTTACAACATAGGATGTCAGAAGGTAACTTCACCAGCAGTCATATTAGGTCTAGGCCTACAAATCGTCATCCATAATGTTGCACTGGATACTGTCATTGGTTACAGACACCTTTCTTTGCAAGACCCTGTCAAAAGGTAGACACATTATATTATTGCTAAGTGATCAGATTTTTTTCATTTGCAACATGTTTAGACACTAAGGATTATTTAAGCAAGGAACTTCGCCGATATGCTGAAAATTTGATGTATGAAATTTTCAAATCTATATCAAATAGTAATATTATAGTCTAATATATAATAATTTTCAATTACAGAAAACTCGATTGTAGAATCAGGATCTTTTTCGGAAACCGGTAACACCTTCCCGATTATTAGATAGTATTCCAACACTTTAGTTTGACCTAAACTTTCGTACAAGGAATAAAACCCAACTCCCTGCCCGCTTCTTAGCGTAAAGTTTGTGCAACAGATGTCAAAAAAATTAGATAACTTAGCTTCTTTTCCGCTCCTCAGAGCTGTAAACTTCTTTCTTCGTCAGTCATCACCCTTTATCATGCATTCATTCTACACATTATCAGAAATTAATGCTGCCCTTCACCAATTGATTCCGTTCTGGGTTTCTTCCTGACACCCTATAAATGTTAAAAACATCTTACAAAATTATTTTCTACAAGGGCTACAGTCAATTTAATTATTATTACTTTCATATAATTATTACTATACCACAGTTTAACAGTGAAACATATAGAGCTGGATTTTAAGATTTCGTTTTAGTGCGTTTCCGATACGTTATGGTACAAGACAGTAAATATGATTCAAAAGAGAATAATGTAAGAAAGATAGTTTTTGTAAATTATTTAAATATCTTAATTCCATTTCCAACATCCTGTCTCCGATTTAATCAAATTAACATACAAAAATTGGTATGTACGTACACATTTTAACATTTATTTAAGTAAGAATTAGAACTGGAATGATCTTTATTCAAATAGTAAAACGACTTGATGAGTCAATGTAAAATTAAGGCCTTGGTTTACTAAATTGCCAACAAATTAGCACTTATTCGTTGCTAAGTTACAATATATATTATGGCTTTACGCTATATCCTTTGTTGTGGTTTGCATTACTATTGCCGCCTAAATGCATGCATAGGTGAAACGTTACGATGTATGGACTTTCCTTGTAATATTAGGATACTGAGACCTTTTACTTTCATCATATTTGATTATGGCAATATACATATTTTAAATGCCATTACAAATTTTGATATGGTGGCATGCTGTGGAACTATATATCTACTGAAATGGGCAATATATCTGTTATCGTCCACTACAATTATATTTATTTATTAACAGCTGAGGTAGTTCTTCTCTTATGCTACGCGTAGTTAGTATACTATGTTATAATAATCAATGTCAACACTATTTTATGTAGGCTACATAATTAGATATTTTTTATTTCCTTTTTCCCTTAGTTTTACCACTCCTTTTAAGGGACATTTAATCAACCCACGCTGCTTTAATATAATTAAGACCATATATAAATAATAGGCCTAAATAACAATGATGCATTAGGATGCCAAGTACAGTACGAAAGTGCATATGTTACTGTAGAGTTCACATAGATCCTTATTGCACTAAGGAAAGAGACATGTTGGGAAGGGAAAGTAAACAGGATATCGCGACCAATTTAAGCTTTCTTACAGTAGGATGATCGGATTACACTTTAATACCATCAATCGCTTTAATTGATTAAAAAAACTCAGAGTTTACAGATTGCATTCATAAATCCATCCAAAATAGATGTGACAAAGTCATTCATAGAAGAAATTATTCTCTTCTAAGAACGCAAATGATAAAAGAAAATATTGTATAAGGCCAGAAATATCTAGTAAAGGAAGCTCTGGTGACATAATGATGTCATCTGCTCATCCCATGTAATTAAACTTCTTAGCCAACCAGATTCTTCGTACATTTTACTGGGGCATTACCAGCCATCAGAATAGCAAGAAATGCCAAAAAAAGGCTTTTACCCTTACGGAAGCTCACTGTAATTTCTAAAGAATGCATTGCTTTCAATATGTTGAAGGCTTGACAGATCTTACTGTCATTATATTATCGAAACTTCCAGATCACGCCTTGAACAGTATCATGTAATAAGTATATGTCGAACTGTTGTGAGATTCAGTTTTAGTCAGATAGTCACAGCCAGTCATTATCGAAGTCTTAGTCATCAAGAATCAGTAAGAACCTTCCGAAATGTTGGGAAATGAAGTGACATCGTCATATTTATCAAGAACAACCAATTTAAAAGATTATTAACAGAGTGGTTACTGTCAAAGGATATGTCAATGTTGTTTGCAAACAATAAAAAGGGTATCTAGTCTCTTTATTTTGACGGTAGTTAGATCTCTCCTAGTCTACTCCGCACCTGAGACCCCATAGTTTTCATGGGCCAACTGACATCTGCAGGTACTGTAAATCCAAGGGGATGAATCAAAGTAATGCTGAATAACAACATTGACCTCATGCCGAGGCATGAAAGTGGAAGACCATAATCGTTTGGAAGCTGCAGGAACAAAAAATATACAAGGAAAGTAAAAACTGGACAAGCTTGATTTTCTCTCTCTCATTGCAGCTCTCCATTTATTATCAGAAGAAGAAGAATAATAAGAAATTACTGAAACAGTATTACGATAAACCAATTATGCTACATGAACACTGTTCGTGATAAATATGATGATGCCACGTCACTTCACAGAATGGCTTATAAAGACACGATTCACTTTCAACTCCACGTTGTTTATCCTCCCACTGGACTGCTTATATTTAGAAATAGTGTGCTCTAATTGGGTTATCTTCCAAACTCACTACGTGGAATTTATCATTTTAGGAGTTTACTTGAAAGTCAAGTGAAATGACTAACATTGCATTTCGGCTCCTGTTCTGTCATTTCCATCTTCAACATGAGAGAAAGCAAGTATATAGTTACTGCATTTAAATAAAAATTATAACATCATTATACTTACAGCATAGGATGTCAGAAGGAAATTTCTCCTGCAGTCATATTAGGTCTAGACCTACACGTCGTCATCCATAATGTTGCACTGGATACTGTCATAAGTTATAGACACCTTTCTTTGGACGACCCTGTCAAAAGGTAGACAAAATGTATTATTGCTAAGTGATCAGATTTTTTTCATTTGCAACATGTTTAGACACTAAGGATTATATAAGCAAGGAACTACGCTGATATGCTGAAATTTAGATGTATAAAATTTTCAAATCTATAACAAATATTAATATTATATCCTTATAATATTAGAATAATTTTCAATTACAGAAAACTCGATTGTAGAATCAGGATCTTTTTCTGAAACCGGTAACTCCTTCCCGATTATCGGATAGTATTCCAACACTTTAGTTTGACCTAAAATTTCGTACAAGGAATAAAATCCAACTCCCTGCCTGCAATCTTAGCGTAAAGTTTGTGCAACAGATGCCAAAAAATTAGATAACTTAGCTTATTGTCCGCTCCTCAGAGCTATAAACTTCTTTCTTCGTCAGTCATTCATTCTACACATCATCAGAAATTAATGCTGGCCTTCACCAATTGATTCCGTTCTGGGTTTCTTTCTGACACCCTATAAAAGTTAAAAACATCTTACAAAATTAGTTTCTACTAGGGCTACAGTGAGTTTAATTATTATTACTTTCCTATAGTTATTACTATAACATAGTTTAATTTTACTAACAGATACACCTCTGAAACATATGTAGCTGGTTTTAAGATTTCATTTGAGTGAATTTCCGTTTCCGATATGATATAGTACAAGACAGTAGATATGAATCAAAAGAGGCTACCGTAAAAAAGATAGTTTTTGTAAATTATTTAAATATCTTAATTCCATTTCCAACATTCTGGCTCCGATTTATTCAAATTAACATAAAAAAAATTGGATTGAACTTACACATTTTAACATTAATTTAAGTAAGGATTAGAACTGGAATGATCTTTATTCAAATAGTAAAACTACTTGATTAGTCAATGTAAAATTAACAAAATACAACCATAATAGAATGGTAGAATTATACAACAACCATGCATTCCGGTCCAGTCGGCCTTGGTTTACTAAATTTCCAACAAATTTTCACTTTTTCGTTGCTGAGTTACGGTATACTAGTATATTATGGCTTTACACTATAGTATTTGTTGTGATTTGCACTATTATTGCCACCTAATTGCATGAATAGGTGAAACGTTAAGAAGTATGTACTTTCCTTGTAATATTAGGATACTGAGACCTTTTACTTTCATCATATTTGATTTTGGCAATATAAGGTACATATTTGAAATGCCATCACGGATTTTGATATGGTGGCATGCTGTGGAGCGATATATCTATTGAAATGGGCAATATATCTGTTATCTTCCTCTACAATTATATTTATTTATTAACAGCTGAGGTAGTTCTTCTCTTAAGCTACGCGTAGTTAGTATACGATGTTATAATTATCAATGTCAACACTATTTAATGTAGGCTACATAATTAAATATTTTTATTTCTTTTTTCCCCTTAGTTTTACCACTCCTTTTAAGGGACATTTAATCAAACCACGCTGCTTTAAAATAAATAAGACCATATATAAATAAAAGGCCTAAATGACAATGATGCATTAGGATGCCAATTACAGTACGAAAGTGCATATGTTACTTAGAGTTCACTTAGATCCTTTTTGCACTAAGGAAAGAGACATGTGAAGGGAAAGTAAACAGGATATCGCGACCAATTTAAGCTCTCTTACAGTAGGATGACCGCCTTAAACTTTTTTCCATAAATCGCTTTAATTGATTCAAAAAACTCAGAGTTTACAGATTGCATTCATAAATCCATCCAAAATAGATGTGACAAAGTCATTCATAGAAGAAATTATTCTCTTCTAAGAACGCAAATGATAAAAGAAAATATTGTATAAGGCCAGAAATATCTAGTAAAGGAAGCTCTGGTGACATAATGATGTCATCTGCTCATCCCATGTAATTAAACTTCTTAGCCAACCAGATTCTTCGTACATTTTACTGGGGCAATACCAGCCATCAGAATAGCAAGAAATGCCAAAAAAAGGCTTTTACCCTTACGGAAGCTCACTGTAATTTCTAAAGAATGCATTGCTTTCAATATGTTGAAGGCTTGACAGATCTTACTGTCATTATATTATCGAAACTTCCAGATCACGCCTTGAACAGTATCATGTAATAAGTATATGTCGAACTGTTGTGAGATTCAGTTTTAGTCAGATAGTCACAGCCAGTCATTATCGAAGTCTTAGTCATCAAGAATCAGTAAGAACCTTCCGAAATGTTGGGAAATGAAGTGACATCGTCATATTTATCAAGAACAACCAATTTAAAAGATTATTAACAGAGTGGTTACTGTCAAAGGATATGTCAATGTTGTTTGCAAACAATAAAAAGGGTATCTAGTCTCTTTATTTTGACGGTAGTTAGATCTCTCCTAGTCTACTCCGCACCTGAGACCCCATAGTTTTCATGGGCCAACTGACATCTGCAGGTACTGTAAATCCAAGGGGATGAATCAAAGTAATGCTGAATAACAACATTGACCTCATGCCGAGGCATGAAAGTGGAAGACCATAATCGTTTGGAAGCTGCAGGAACAAAAAATATACAAGGAAAGTAAAAACTGGACAAGCTTGATTTTCTCTCTCTCATTGCAGCTCTCCATTTATTATCAGAAGAAGAAGAATAATAAGAAATTACTGAAACAGTATTACGATAAACCAATTATGCTACATGAACACTGTTCGTGATAAATATGATGATGCCTCGTCTCTTCACAGAATGGCTTATAAAGACTCGATTCACTTTCAACTCCACGTTGTTTATCCTCCCACTGGACTGCTTATATTTAGAAATAGTGTGCTCTAATTGGGTTATCTTCCAAACTCACTACGTGGAATTTATCATTTTAAGAGTTTACAGGCAAGTCAAGTGAATTGACTAATATTACATATCGGCTTCTGTTCTGTCATTTCCATCTTCAACATAAGATAAAAGCAAACATAGTTTCTGAATTTAAATAAAAATTATACCATCATTATACTTACAGCATAGGATGTCAGAAGGCAATTTCACCTGCAGTCATATTACGTCTAGGCCTACAAATCGTCATCCATAATGTTGTATTGGATACTGTCATAGGTTACAGACACCTTTCTTTGCAAGACCCTGTCAAAAGGTAGACACAATCTATTATTGCTAAGTAATAAGATATTTCTTCATATCCAACACGTTTTAGACACTAAGGTTTAAGCCTTCCTTAAGCAACCTTGATACGACAATTATGCTGAAATTTAGATGTACATAGTTTTCAATTACGTGGACAAATCAATATTATAATAATTTTCAATTATAGAAACCTCGATGACGAATCAGAATCTTTTTTCTGAAATCGTGACGTCTTCACAAAGGATAATATTCGCACATTTTAGTTTAACCTAAACTTTCGTTATAGAATAAAAATCCACCGTGCCCGTATTCTTAGCGTAAAGTTTGTGCAACAGATACAAAAAAAATGAGATACCTTAGCCTATTGTCCGTTCCTCAGAGATGTATACCTCTTTCTTCAACAGTCATCACCCTTTTTCATGCATTAATTTTACACATCATCATAAATTAATGCTGCCCTTCACCAATTGATTCCGTTCTGGGTTTCTTTCTGTCACCCTACAAAAGTTAAAAAAATCTTACAAAATTAGTTTCTACTAGGGCTACAGTGAGTATAATTATTACTTTCCTATAATTACTACATCATAGTTTAATTCTAGTAACAGGTAACCTCTCAAACATATGTAGCTGGATTTTAAGATTTTGTTTTAGTGCATATCCGTTTCCTATACGTTATGGTACAAGACAGTAAATATGAAAAGAAAAAAGGCTATTGTAAAATATATAGTTTTTGTAAATTATTTAAATATCTTAATTCCATTTCCAACATTCTGGCTCCGATTTATCCTAATTAACATTAAAATATTGGAATGAACTTACATTTTACATTGATTTAAGTAAGGATTAGAACTGGAATGATCTTTATCCGAATAGTAAAACGACTTGATTAGCCAATACAACCAAATACAACCCTATTAGAATGGCAGAATTATATAACAACCATGCATTGCGGTCCTGTCGGCCTCGGTTTACTAAATTGCCAACACATTTGCAGTTAATCGTTGCTTAGTTACGGTATATATTATGGCTTTACATTATAGTCTTTGTTGTTGTTTGCATTATTATTGCTGCCTAAATGCATGCATGGGTGAAACTTTCAGAAGTATGTAATTTCCTTATTATATTAGGATACTGAGACATTTTAATTTTATCATATTTGATTTTGGCGATGCACACCTTTTAAATGCCATGACGGATTATGATATGGTGGTATGCCGTGAAGCGATCTATCTATTGAAATGAGGAATATATCTGTCGTCTTCCATTGTAATTATATTTATTTATTAACAGCTAAGGTAATTCTTCTTGTATGCCAGTTAGTATACGTTATTATAATCATCAATGTCAACACTATTTAATGTATGTCATTAAAATGATTTTTTATTTACTTTTTTCCTTTAGTTTTACCTCTCCCTTTAGAGGACATTTAAGCAACCCACGCTGTATTAAAATAGTTAAGACTCAATATAAATAATATAACAATGATGTATTTTGATGCCAAGTATAGTATGAAACCGAATAAATCACAAGAATGCATGCATCATTCAATGAATTACAAGATTTTAGTATAGTTTGATCTTTAATTATAACTAACAGACGAATTGCCTTACACTAACACTTTGATGAACGATGGCTTTGTGAAGCCCATTAAACATAACCTGAAATTCAGGCTAATACACAAATTAACTTTCACTTGGTATTCGTTGTTGGTTACACAATGACATACACCCTCAGTATGTAAGTTGATGTAGATCTTCCTTGTGGAATAAGTGTTCATAGTGTAATGTTGCGAAGTAGCCACGTCCAGCTTACTGAAGACTGGTTCTTTATAAAATTGGCATAAAAGTGGACCCAACAGCTCGTAGCAGGGAACACCAAGATTCAAAGTTCAGTATGATGACCAATATGGTCAAGTATAATAAATTAAAGTTTAGGTGAATAATTAAATGCAATTAAATGCACAATGAGTTAACGTATTGATGATGGTTAACATTCATTGAATTGTCACTACACTACTTAATAATTATAAATGCGTCGTATGTGTCCACAAACTTGATGATAGCTGATGCAAATCAAGTTATATGTTTGTTTACAAAGCGTGTCTTGAAATCGTGGCAGGAATTAATAATAATTCTTACTCGCTGTTAATCAAGTAATGTAAATATTAACCACTGAGATGTGTAGTTTCTAGTTCTTGAGTTTGAAGACTACTGAAAGTCATTTGAATGTAGGATGACGTTGATTCTTGTAGATAGATGAAGTGTTCAAGTCTTGGCTGGGCGATGAACAATTTGAAACTTACTTACGTTTCATTAAAATTGTTTGCGATGCGAAGAAATATTTGTATGTATAATGTACGTGGCTTCTGGCATATATTAGTTAGCAAAGAAGACCAGTGTGAGTGATGATGACCCGGATATTCCATATGTCCAATGGAGCCAACGAATACGCCGTGTTAGCGGAAGTATGCATGAGAAGTGTGTGACGAAAATAGACTAGAAGGGAAGTATGTGAATTCAAAATGACAATATAGTGATGAATGAAGACCATAACAAGATTACCTCAGATGTTTGACACAGTATAATAAATAGAACATGAATAATGTGGTGAATCGACGGTCCTTAAGGCATCTTTACTGAGATACCTATCCCGAAAAGAAACATTAACTCTGCTGGTATTCAATTATTTATTTCATTTCTACTTAAAATCAAATGTATTTCATTATTTTATTATTATGACGTGTTAAAATTATCTGATTTTCGTTACAGAAATCCGTTTGTTATTTTCCTTGACTGGTTTTATTATTTCATTTAAAAACTGTAAAGAATGGATAATATTAACTCTGCAAAACGAATAGCGTGTTACAGTGATAACCTAAAAATAATGAAGAAGGATATGATGTGTTATTTAACAATGTTTAAGAGTACTCATTTGTAAGATTATAAATATTTCTATGGGAACAGTAGACACTTGAATAGAAAAAGCCCTAATTCAAGCTAGGAAGGACGGTAACATAATACTCATAAGTAACTGAACAAATGAATCTAAGTCAGCATGGACTTTAATAAAAACAATTAGTGGTGTTAGTGGAAATAACAAAATACAAATGTCGATCCAGATACTTTTAATGATCATTTCATTAGTGGTCCTGATAATACAGTTAAAAGCATATCAACAGCTGATGTTCAATTTAGTAAACTTGTGAAAAGTTTTACAAAAGTTTTACCACCTTTTAATGAGAGCTATAACTTGTGAGGATATGTTAAGGGTTTTAACCAACATGAAAAGTTCTTACAGTAGCGAATACTATGACGTATCTAATTATTTCGTGAAAAACATAATCAATACACCGTGTCCGGGAAAGACCTGACGAAAAAGAAATAATAATATATCAGAAACTATTACAGTTACTACCTCAGTATTTTCACAGTTAGAAAGACAAACTCAAAAAGTTTTGTTTTGTAGCATCCCGTAATGCGCATGAGCATGCACATTTTTGTTGCACGAGGAGAAACGAAAAAAAGCTTTTTTTCTGTGCAGCGTGTGTAGTCAGTCTATTCTAAGAACTGGAAATGCAAGTTGTGCGTAGGCTACAACGTCGTTTCCAAACAGACAAAGGCCGAAATCCTCCCGCCCGAAACAGCATCCTTCATTGGCACAAGCAATTTCTGGAGATAGGTAATGTTGAGTCACAGCGGGGAAAGGCAAAGAAATCGCGCATAAATGACAATGACATTGAAAGTGTACGGGCTGCTTTTGTAAGAAGCCCGTGGAAATAAAATTCGTGAGGCGGCAAGAAAACTGCAAATGCCAAAATCCACACTCCATGGGAGAGAAGGACCTACACCATGGTCACCAAGGTCACCTGACATGACCCCACTGGATCTCTTTCTCTGGGATTTTGTGAAAGACAAAGTTTTACATACCCCAGAACGAATTACTTAGGCACCTGGTATCATCACGACTTTCAGTATCTATTTAGCGGTTGCATGAGATATCAAGGATCGAACCTAATTGTGAACATGCATTGTGTTATGTGCTAGGGGTGGGTCCTCGATACTTTGGATATCTCGATACTTGCATGGTATTGGGATCATAAAACTCGCTCGATACTTTTTCGATACTTTTGTAATTCTGCAATTCTGCAATTGAGTGAGAATGCTAGTATTTTTTAACAAAAACTTGTAAGTGGACTGTTTAAAAAACTAATTTTAGTTTTAATGTAGAGTTTAAAAATAATGATAGACTACTGATGATATTAAATTTTGTCTTATTAAATATGCAGACTTAATTAATTTAGTTGGTATTAAGCAGTTCTTTCAAATATTAATGTTTAATGTACCTATTTATTAAAACTAGAAATGTTGAAGGTATCGAGTATCGAGTATCGAGGAAAAAATCATGTATCGGTATCGAGTATCGAGAAAATCTGGTATCGACCCATCCCTAGTTATGTCGATAGTAAATATATTGACTTTGAAAATTTAGTCTGTTGACAGGAATTAACTTCTAATTCCTTTCATGAAAAGTAATTTCTATATGTGCCTTATTTTGAACGTTGGTAGTTATTCAGTTGGTTATACAGTGGTAATTAACTTTACAGGGGCCAGTCATGCAATAATTACAGTACCATGCGTGGACTGGTCGTAATCTCTAAGTACAGATTTACTGCACCAGATTTTACGTGACTTATAGCCCCAACCTGCCACCTAAACCGCACGACATGAAAACAGCAATTCTGTTTTATGTGTTTGCTGTTTAATCATAAACTGTGATAGATTTGTTAACTGACCCACATTCATTCAACAAATATTACTTAGTTCTGCACGTAGCACTGAAGACGGTAGATCTAATTCTGTAATTTGCCTCGAAATCTATTCTCGTTCAGTTATTAATATCATTGATTGTTGTAAGGGGAAATGGAAATCATTTTTCGATGGAAATTATGATTTTCTTTTTATTGATAAATTTCATATTTATCTTTGAGGGTCAATTATGATTGATTGATAAAAATTCTCATTCCCTCAATTTTTCTACCTAAAAGACACAATTACTTGGGGCTACCTTGAAATTATAAAATAATAATAATTTTTTTGTTAAACAGTATAACATAGGCTTATGCAGTGTTCACATGAGTGACTGTTAAAAATTGTCAATAAAGTAGTTTCCACTCAATATCTATTAAATGTCGTTAAAAATATAATTGTCTTGATAAAACTAATCAGCAGTGCTGTGAAACCAGTATAAAATCACCGTTCAGCAATTCCACAGGTTATTTATTGTTATATTTTATTCTCTGGGCGTTCTTCTTTAAAATGATGAATCATACATATTTGTACTTTAATTTCTATCCATGCATTTTTTTCTGAGAAGATCCAGACTTTGGAGTAGGATTGTTTTAAGTTTGAAGCTCAATTGGTTTTTGTATCAAAATTGAGATTTTGTTATTATTATTCTATTTCATTCTCTGTACTTTCCATTTTATAATTCTACCAATGCTTTTTTCTGCAAAGATCCATGCTATGGGGCTGGGAAGTTTTAACTTTGAATGTTGTTTCCCGTAAGTTTGCTTTTTCTATACAAAAGTACCTTTTCTCGGCTTTTACTTAACCTACAATCTAAACATTTTCAGGATTTGTGTATTCAGATGTCTTACATACACTAAAATCATAATTTTAATTGGTTAATCTATTAAATATTTACAGGTCATGAGGTACTTAAAATGGTGATAACAATTTTTATATTAAAAAACATATTTCAGTAAATGAAAAATCCTATTTTCAGTTCTAACACAGGGTATGTATCTAGAAATTGTAAAAAGATCAAGTGTCTGGATATTTAGTACTTTCTTAGAAAAGTTAACATCTATTTAACATTGTAAAGATAGGCTATTCCGTTTCCCTTTAACAGAGTTCACTTTATGTATTTTCACAATAATATTTTCAGATAGTCCACAATAGTCTAAGGAAATTCGTACCTTCATTGTTATTTTTGCTGTTCTTGCATTTAAAAAAGCTGAATTTAATTTTCTTCTGCATAATTCCTTGGCCTTGAATTCTCATTGACGAGCATAACGTCTGTATTTAAGAATAGACTACGGTAGTAATGGTAAACGTAGCCTACCGAATGAATTAGTATTAAGTAGTACTATGACTTAAGTCGTAGCGCAGTTAGTTGAGAACCAGGAGCATTCCTTGGGGGTAAGGGTGGCCGGTCGTAAGGCTGAAAATCTTATCATTTTCTCATTCCGAATGTCTGAAAATCTAGGAAACTTAGTAATCCAAAATTAAAAATTCAATTTTTTATTATATAAACTCCCCCTTCAAAAAAAAATATATTTCCTACGGACCTTCCTGGCCTATAAATTACTTTATTTTTACTTTAGTATTCATTGAAATGTAAAATTGATATCTAAAGAGTATAAATAAATGAAAGCGTACAATATGAAATAGCCCACTCTGCTTCCGTTATCTTGGCTTTACATTTTTAGACTAACGTATGAGAAGATTAAAATTCTACGTTGAAAAAAAAAACACGCTAAGAAGCAATCAGTCACTCCTGACTTGAGAGATTCGGTCAGAACCTCCATATAAACTGCACAAGCATTCACATCTCGAGTCTCTAACTAAAACTTGATTGTTTGAAGATACATTCATCAGAATAAAACTGGCCTTGGTTAAAGCATTTATATAATGTTTCTATTGTTTTATAAATAGCTACTTTTCTTTAAAATCATGACGCGTATGAAATTTTGACGTCAAAGCGGTATGTCCGGAACAGTCAATAGAAGTACACGGAGACAGTTTTTAGAGCAGAGTAAATGTCAATTATTTCAATTTGACCTAGTGCACATGATATATTGCTATCACTAAGTGCCGTCTGTTGAAACAGCATATGGAGGGATAAATACCGATGAAAAAAAACTATAAATGAATTAGTAGGTGAGGAGGATTTGAACTATTTGAAAGCTTATGCAAAATAGCTCACTGATTGTTATATAACATATGAATTTGTATTTCTGAGCATTAGATTTTTCTTGCAACAGATGTTTTTATGATAGTTTGAACTTACAATATTTATTATCTTAATGTGTGTGGTCTTGTACTTGTACTAGATTTCGCTGTGAGCATTAAACTTTCTGGACCGCCGGCGTGGTTTTGTGAATTCTGCAAGCAGGTGATTTGTTGGATTTGTCAGTACCTTTTTAAACTGGTATCACTGAAGAGCGTAGAAGTAAATTAGAAACATTTCCTCAGCATATAAATCCGGATTTAAGAACTGAACGGACTAAAACTGTAAAACGTAAATTATTTACTATAAATTAGATGGAAAATTAGAGCACAATACTTAAAATTATCTGGCCTAATGTAAAGAAAAGACAGTCTATGTAGAGGTAGGGAAGAAAAAAAGTGGTCCGACTCTTGTAGCTGAATATAATATAATTTCTGTTAGTATTTTATAATAATATTAATAATTAATATATTCAGTTATAAAACAATATGATTGGAAACCATATTCTTGGTTTCGAAATGGGTTAAGTCAACAGTCTACACTACAACAAATTTCAATACATTACCTGCTATCCTGTGAATGGCACTAGGAAAGCGCAGTGGCTCATATCGAAAACTTAGATATATATTTTAATCGGTCAGCTTTTTTTCCCCCTACCTGTACACGTTCAACCGCAATTATTGATCTACATGGTGAAGACAGATTTACATTCTTCTAATGTTAAATGGGAATGGTACATAATTTACGTAGTTCTTCTTAAAAACTTCAGTAATCTATTCTTGGGTATTTTGAAGTTTTGCTTTTATAATCGTGATATTTCTAAAACTTCTACATGAAAGTGTCACTCCAAAAGTATCCGTCAAGTTGCATTGCCTCCCGAATTACAAGATTAAAATAAACGACTTATCAAACCTATTTGCTTTCCGAACTACTGCATATTGGATTGCACAAGCTGTCACAGATTAAACCGTTTAAAGAAAACGGAAAAAAAGAAATTGAGCCCAGGTTACTGTTGAATCGTTCAATGGTTAAACTTTATGATCAATATTTTATGTTCGATTCTCCTTCTATAACTCACTTTTTTTTAGCTACTATTACACAAATCAGGGTAGCACTAAAGAATGTAGAATACATAATACAGGTAAAATGATCTTGTCATAACTTTTAGTTTTGTTAATCAATTTTTATAACCAAAGGAAGATTTTAACATGCTTGATGAATTTCCAATTTTTTCTGGAAGTCAAACACGATAATTCAAATATGGTATTTTCAACTGAGATAAAATTGCACTTATACCCTACAATTATGTTAAAACTATTTCGCGCCATTAATGATCACCTTTCTCTCTTTCTCCTGTTCTCAACCATTCTTACTATCTTATTTTCTAATCCCCTTTCCCTCTATCTCCATCTCATTCTGTATACATCTGTATCTTTCTCTTCTGCTTCACCATAATCTTCCTTCATATTTAAGTTTTCTGTTATTTACGGGGGTAAGTCAATAAGTTTAACCTCTTTTTAAAATTATTCAACTTAATCCTCTTGCTTCTCAATGTACTTGATCCACTGTTGCACAAGCTTCTTGAAAAAAATATTTTCAGCTGAGTAGCAAGCCACGTATGCACCGCTTCCTTCAGTACTTTGTCTGTGGTGATTCGACGGCCCTTAAGGCATCTTTACTGGGATTTCTATCCAGAAAAGAAACTTTACCTTCACTGTTATTCATTATTTATTTCATTTCTACTTAATATCAATTATTGTATTTCATTCTTTTATTATTATATTAAAATCATCTTATTGTCGTTACAGCAATACGTTTGATTATTTCCTTAACTGGTTTTTGTTGTGTTCAACGCATTCTTTCCTTCAAAAACTGTAAAAAATGGATAATATTAACTATGCAAAACGAATAGTGTGGTACAGTGATAACCAAAAAATAATGGAGAAGAATATGTGTTATTTAACAACGTTTAAGAGTACCCTTTTGGAAGCTTATAAACGTTTGTATAGAAACAGTAGGCTTCTAATTCAAGCTTAGAGGGACGCTAACATTATACACATAAGTAACTGAACAAATGAATCCAAGGCAGCATGGACATTAATAAAATATATTGGTATTGTAAGTAAGAAGAAAACAAGTCACAAGTATCGATCCAGATAATTTTAATGATCATTTTATTACTCCTGCTGACAATACAATTAAAAGCTACCAACAGGTGATGTTCAATTTAGTAAAATTATGGAAAGTGTTCCAAAAGTTTTTACCACCTTTAAAATGGAGAGCTATAACTTGTGAGGATATGTTAAGGGTTTTAACCAACATGAAAAGTTCTTACAGCAGCGAATACTATGGCGTATCTAATTATTTCGTGAAAAACATAATCAATGCTATTGCACAGCTTGTTCGTTACTGCATTGATGAATGTATGCAAATAGGTATATTTCCAGATAGCTTGAAAATTCCTAAAGTAACTCCAATTTTCAAGACAGTGACCATGATGACCCTGATAACACAAGTCAACAGCCAAAATGTATTCGAGATAAAATTAACCATACATTACTAATTTGGGGTCGCTAAACACGAAAATGACATCCATTTTTGTCTGTTAGTTCTCATTTCTACAATACACAGGTCAGGTTGTTTTACTAAAAACAGGATTTTAGCCGAGTAACTTTGTTTGAAACAGACTGTACCAGAAATTTAAGGGTGAATTTATGGCTCTAGCATATAAGTCAAACCCTCAAACTGATATTCCTTTATAAATTCAGTTCAGTTCTTGCTTTGTGATTGAGAAAACTGTTTATCAGTGTACTTTGAAATAGTTAAAAATAGGGAGTGATTTAATCGTTATTGTGAGTGATTGTAATTATAATTATAAAATAACATATATGCGTATATATTATCCTTTCTGTAATAGAATTGGCATGAAAGGCACAGAATGCCGCGTAAGTGTGTTAATAATCCAAATAACTTTTGTTTTATCTGTGGAGAAGTGACTTTTAAATCGCAAAAGGTACGGTTAACTCCTATTGTTAAAAAGGCCTATCATCTCTATTTTTGTTGCAAGGTTGGTGATCAGGACAAATCGCTTGCACCCCATATTTGTTGTCGTACTTGTTCCACAAACCTACGCGAGTGGCTAAATGGAAACTGGCGATATATGAATTTTGCTTTACCAATGGAAACAGGGTTATACGAAATATTGTTGCTTTTTATATGAATGGGATAGTCGTGCGAAGGACAAAAACTATGCAACAAAGCAAGAACCAGGTACTAAAATCATTGTTTACAGACCACTGGTTGACAAGACTGAAATAATATTACCTGTGTTGCACATTAAGTTGGGACTAATGAAAAACTTTGTAAATGGTATGAATCAAAATGGAGAAGCATTTTAGTATCTCTTTCATAAATTTCCACGATTAAGTGAATCTAAAATCGGAGAGGGAATATTCATAGGTCCCCAAATAAGAAAACTAATGGCTGATGAACATTTTCATGGACTTCTAACAGGCAAGGAGAAAACTGCATGGGTAGCGTTCACTAGAGTTGTACTTAATCTCCTTGGCAACAAAAGGGCGTCTAATTACAGAACATTAGTGGACAATATGTTGATGGCTTATAATAGAATGGGGTACAACATGTCTCTCAAGATGCATTTCCTTCACTCTCACCTGACAATCTTGGATCAGTAAGCGACCAGCATGGTGAACATTTCCACCAAGACATCGCTACTCTAGAACGATGTTATCAGGGGAAATGGAACACGTCTATGATTACTGACTACTGCTGGTCTGTAGTAAGATATACTCCTAAGATAAAGTACACTAGAGAAGGCAAAAGACCACGTTTATGAGGTTGTGATTAAAAACTACGTATATTTTCTTGCACGAACAACAATGAAGGATATATAGTCGATATCTTCTAAACGAGAACTAATAAAAAAAATTACTGCCATTTTCGAATTTAGGAGGCCAAATTACATAAGATTTGATACATTTTATTTCAGATACAAAAAACTTTTTAAATTTTGTTGACTTGTGTAATTAACATCCTATTTCAGTACTACCAACGTTCGGAACATTTTTTGAAACGCTAATCAATGAACAATTCATACAATATTTTGAAATAAATAATCTTTTCTCAAATTCTCAATTTGGAATTCGTTTAGGACGAACCAGTATTAAAGCAATAAGTGACTCTCTCAAATAATATGTTTTAGATGGTTTCGAGCATAGCCATAGCCATCAAACCAAAGCTGTTCTTTGTGACCTGAGTAAAGCGTTCATGACGTGTTTCATCGCATTACCTTGGCTCATAAGTTGGAATGTTATGGTGTTCATGGAGTGGATTTATAAACTCATATATCACATTTGTCATGCCCTAAACAAGTGGCTCAGGTTGGCACTGAAAGATATGACATTAAGGTCGTGAGTTATGTGGTGTCCCAAGGATCTGTATTGTTTTCAATTGATAACAATGACTTGTCAGTTAATATTCCATGTAAATCTTTGTTATTTGTTGAAGACAAAACTTTCCTAAA
Source organism: Ectobius pallidus (assembly GCA_964059195.1). Taxonomy (NCBI): domain Eukaryota; kingdom Metazoa; phylum Arthropoda; class Insecta; order Blattodea; family Ectobiidae; genus Ectobius; species Ectobius pallidus. The sequence goes on along the minus strand of CAXKWD010000003.1, from coordinate 107,618,693 downwards.
CAGTAGTAAATTAATTAGACAGTTTAGTTGAAGCTACTTTAACTCAATCCAAGAAGTGGTTTTAAATGCTGGATAAACTCAGACGATTACTTTCAATCTAAAAGGTAATAATGGCAATAATGATTACTTGGAACAAATACTTATTCCAGGTTAAATTGGGAAAATCATATTGACTCTTTAGTAGAATAATACATCTGCTGAGAAGCTTAAAAACACACTCCCTGCACATAGTATTAAAATGTCTTACTATGATTACTTTCAGACCATACTTAAATATAGCATTCTTTGGGGAAATTGTTCCAAAGTTGATAATATTTTGAAGATTTAAAAAATAGCTTTGCGAATTTGATTACGTAGTCATTACGGAGTCAGAATGATAAATTGTAGGGCAATGGAATAGAAAAGTACAGGGGATATAAATAACCCGGTAACCATCTCAAAGAACCAAGCAAAAACTATATCTATCCATGATGAACCACAAGGCCATCCTAATACGAGTCTTAGATAATATCGTTTTAGAAGTCTCACTCTGGGAGTCAATTAGGTAAGATTAAAGAATAATTACGTTTAAAATAAAAAATGGTGAGTTGAGTCAACGCCTTTGATGCCGGTGTAGATGTCACGCGATACACAAATGCTGAAGAAGTGGCCATCTGTATCGGGTGAATACTGCCGCTGAGATGCTAGATTATCCTTAACGTTTCTCACTGGACTAATGTATGTGATGTTTTGATTGTATCTATTTCACAGGTACTTAGATCTTGGTAACCTACAAATGAGATTTTATTTAAAAAGATGGAGTGCATTCAGATATGTCTCCAACAACCATAATGTTGGTTCAGGATGACACTGTCTGAGACAGTGATTTACCATTCTGAAGTCTGAAGACAACAAAATAAAAAGTTGTGTTAAAATAAAAAAAATAGAAAATAATAATAATTATTTATATCGAACGGATTTTTATATTCTTATAGCAAAGAATTCACCAAACTGTAACTGTTTGTTTGTATCCAGCGTTGGTCTTGGCTAGCGTCCAAGATTCAATTCCGTGGTAGTTCTTTGTATATTTTTTAAATTAGGATTTCCACCTATGCTCAATATAATAATAGTCATAATCATACTTATTGATCCGTTAAGTATAGTATGCTCATAAGAAGAGAGGAAATTTGTGAGCTCCTTTACATCAGCTTGAGCTCCAACAAAGTTCGTACCATTATCCGAAGTAATTGAAATTGGGATACCTCTTCTACCAGTGAATCTAAATAACGCCGCTAAGAAAGCGCTTGAAATAAGTGAGATAACTAACTCAAGGTGAAGAGCCTTGGTAGACATGCAAACAAATACAGTTATATAGGCTTCAATAGTAATTTTTTTATCTGGGCCACCATATTTAATAGAATTGGGGTCAGCGTAATCAAGCTGACATTAGTGAAAGGCGCAAAGGGAGAGACACGAGAAGATGGTAAATCAGTCATCTTTTGCTGAAAAGGTTGTGCTTGAAATCTGAAACAGATGTTGCACTGTCTAATCACAGAACGAATTATTCATCTCACAAAAGGTATCCAAAACCTTTCTCGTAAGAGAGCAATGATCAGCTGGAGACCATAATGGCAAAGCTTGAAATGCGTAAAACGAATTAGATGTTTAGTGAAAGGAAGCAAGAAGCTGGTAGCAAGATCTGATGCTTTGCATCAAAGGGCAATTCTGAGTGTTCTAGTCTTCCACCAACACGGAGAATACCATCACTGTCTATGAATGGACATAGTGAGAATATTTTGCTAGACGTAGAAACAATACTGCTTGAATTCAAAGCATTGATTTCATCATGATATTCGACTTGCTGAATTGTCTTCACACAAGTGTAGAGTGAGTTTGAAATTTCACTGGGTTCAAGAGGACCTGTGAGCTAAGTTTTAGCAGATCTACAATTATTTATAAATCGTAGAGCATATGTTATTACACGTAGAGTTTTCAAATGTGAGAACTTGTATAAGTAAGGCAGAAGTATTGGAGACTGACGTTGAATAAAGGCAGAAATCCGCACTTCTGCTAAAGCTTAAGTAATTTTGATAGGCTCTTTTTGAAACCAAGTAGAGTCTTCTCTTGATAGCCAAATGGGACCTGACCACCATAATGAGTTGTGTATTAACTCACGAGGATTAGACGAAATGTGAGACCATGAATAGTCAGCAGTTAACTCTATTACTCGGCTACTCTATTAGCTACAAAAGTCTTTAATGTTGTGGGCTAATGATTGAGTCAACTCAAAACTATTTTTAGAGTCAGTCCACCAGAACGTATTATCAATGTTTAGTTCCTATGTGGGTACTTCTTTATGAGTTAGATTGTCAAGTAAGTGAGCTGCTAATAACTCAAGTCATTTTTACATCCTAGGCTTAACCTCAAAGATTAAAAAAACGACGAGATTTCACAAGCGCATATGTTACTCTAGAGTTCATATAGATCCTTATTGCACTAAGGAAAGATACCTGTTGTGAAGGGAAAGTAAACAGGATGTTGCGATGAATTTAAGCTTTGTTACAGTAGGATGACGGACTTATTCTTTAACACCATCAGTCGCTGTAATTGAATAAAAAAACTGAATGTTACAGATTGCATTCATCAATCTATTCAAAGCAGATGTGACTAAGTCAATCATAGAAGAGATTATTCACTTCGAAGAACGTAAGTGATAGCAAAAAATATTGTATAAGGCCAGAAACATCTGGGGTAAAGCAAATTCTGGAGACATAATAATGTCACCTGCTCATCCCATGTAATTAAACTGCTTAGCCAACCAGATTCTTTCGTACATTTTCCTGGAGCATTACCAGCCTACAGGATAGCAAGAAATGCCAAAATGGCTTTTACCCTCACGGAAATGTCATTATATTATCGAAGCTTCCAGATCACACCTTGAACAGTATAATATAATATGTATATGTCGGACTGTCACTGTTGTGAGAGTCAGTTTTAGTCAGTCATTATCAAAGTCTTAGTCATCAAGGATCAGTCAGAACCTTCCGAAATGTTGGTAAGTGAAGCGACATCGACATATTTATCACGAACAACCAATTTAAAAGATTATTAACAGTGTAGTTACTGTCAAAGGATATGTCAATGTTGTTTGCAAACAATAAAAAGAGTATCTAGTCTCTTTATTTTGACGGTAGTTAGATCTCTCCTAGTCTACTCCGCACCTCAGACCCCATAGTTTTCATGGGCCAACTGGCATCTGCAGGTACGGTACATCCAAATGGATGAATCAAAGTAATGCTGAATAACAACATTGACCTCATACCGAGGCATGGAAGTGGAAGACCATAATCGTTTGGATGCTTCAGGAACAAAAATTGTACAAGCAAAGTAGAAACTGGATAATATGCTGTTTTCTCTCTTTCATTGCAGCTCTCCATTTATGATCAGAAGAAGAACAAGAAGAAATTACTGAAACAGTATTACGAAAAACCAATTACGTTACATGAACACTGTTCGTGATAAATATGATGCCACGTCACCTCACAGAATTACTTATAAAGACCCGATTCATTTTCCACTGCACGTTGTTATTCCTCCCACTGGAATCCATATATTTAGAAATAATGTGCTCTAATTGGGTTATCTTCCAAACTCATACCTGGAATTTATCATTTTAAAAGTTTACTGTGGTTTCCAGAGGTACTAGAAAGTCAAGCGAAATGACTAACATTACACATCGGCTCCTGTTCTGTCATTTCCATCTTCAACATGAGAGAAAAGCAAGCATAGTTACTCCATTTAAATAAAAATCATAGCATCATTATACTTACAGCATAGGATTTCAGAAGGCACTTTCGCCTGCAGTCATATTAGGTGTAGGCCTACACATCGTCATCCATAATGTTGCACTGTATACTTTCAGAAGTTGCAGACACCTTTCTTTGCAAGACCCTGTCAAAATGTAGGCACAATATATTATTGCTAAGTAATCAGATTTTTTCATTTGCAACATGTTTAGACACTAAGGTTTATACCTTCCTTAAGCAACGAACTTCGCTGATATGCTGAAATTTAGATGTATAAAATTTTCTAATACTCTATAAATATCAATACCTACTCAAGAAGTATCAATGGTAATAATTTTCTATGGCAGAAAACTCAATTGGAGAATCAGGATCTTTTTCTGAAACCGGTAACGCCTTCCCGATTGTTGGATAGTATTCCAACACTTTAGTTTGACCTAAACTTTCGTACAAGGAATAAAATCCAACTCCCTGCCTGCAATCTTAGCGTAAAGTTTGTGCAACAGATGACATAAAATTAGATAACTTAGCTTATTGTCCGCTCCTCAGAGCTGTAAACCTTTTTCTTCGTCAGTCATCACCCTTATCGTGCATTCATTCTACACATCATCAGAAATTAATGCTGCCCATCACCAATTGATTCCGTTCTGGGTTTCTTTCTGACACCCTATAAAAGTTACAAACATCTTACAAAATTAGTTTCTACTAGGGCTACAGTGAGTTTAATTATTATTACTTTCCTATAATTATTACTATAACATTAGTTCAATACACCTCTTAAACATATGTAGCTGGATTTTAAGATTTCGTTTGAGTGCATTTCCGTTTCCGATACGTTATGGTACAAGACAGTAAATATGAAACAAAAGAGGCTACTATTAAAAGGATAGTTTTTGTAAATTGTTTAAATATCTTAATTCCATTTCCAACATTCTGGCTCCAATTTATCCAAATTAACATTAAAAAATTGGAATGATCTGACAAGATTTTAACATTGCTTTAAGTAAGGATACGAACTGGAATGATCTTTATTGGAATAGTAAAACGACTTGATTTGCCAATGTAAAATTAACTAAATACAACCCTATTAGAATGGTAGAGTAATATAACAACCATGCATTGCGGTCCTATCGGATTACTAAATTGCCAACACATTTGCGATTAATCGTTGCTTAGTAACGGTATATATTATGGCTTTACATTATAGTCTTTGTTGTTGTTTGCATTTTTATTGCCGCGTAAATGCATGCATGGTTGAAACTTTAAGAAGTATGTAATTTCCTTCTAATATTAGGATACTGAGACATTTTAATTTCATCATAATTGATTTTGGCGATGTACACCTTATAAATGCCATGACGGATTATGATATGGTGGTATGCCGTGAAGCGGTCTATCTATTGAAATGAAGAATATATCTGTTGTCTTCCACTGCAATTACATTTATTTATTTACTAACAGCTGAGGTAGTTCTTCTTGTATGTTAGTTAGTATACGATATTATAATAATCAATGTCAACACTATTTAATGTATATCATTAAAATAATTTTTTATTTCCTTTTTCCCTTAGTTTTACCTCTCCCTTTGGAGGAAATTTAAGCAACCCACGCTGCATTAAAATAATTAAGACTCAAAATAAGTAATATAACAATGATGTATTATGATTCCAAGTGCAGTATGAAAGCGAATGAATCACAAGAATGCATGCATCACTTAATGAATTACATGATTTAAGTATATTTTGATCTTTAATTTTAACTAGTCGGCCGCGGTGGTCTAGAAGTAGCGTGCCCGCCTCTAGATCCGCAGGGCGCGGGATCAAACCCGGCCGCGGTCGATGGATTTTTCAGGACGTAAATAATCCTGGGCACCGAGTCCTCCGGGAGGGACTTTAAGCTGGGGGTCCCGTGTCGTAGATTTACGGCACGTAAAAGAACTCCTAGCCTAAATCAGAGCCTCTGGACTAAATTTCTCGGCCCATTCACGTCCAAGAAATACTTAGTTTCCAGAGGGAGGTTGCGAGGCGATGGGCTTACCACCTCCCTCTACCCTCTCTCGGAAAATAAGCATATCCAAATTAGTATATGTAATGAAACCTCCACTTGGAGGCCCCTTCGCCCCACCTGGGGATCATAGGGTACCAGACACAGATACAGAATTATAACTAACAGATGAAATGCTTTACACTAACACTTTGATAAACGATGGCTTTGTGAAGCCCATGAAACATAACCTGAAATGCAGGCTAATACACAAATTAACTTTCACTTGGTAATCATTGTTGGTCACACAAGGACATACACCCTCAGTATGTAAGTTGATGTAGATCTTCCTTGTGGAATAAGTGTTCATAGTGGAATGTTGCGGAGTAGCCACGTCCAGCTTACTGAAGACTGGTTCTTTATAAAATTGGCATAAAAGTGGACCCAACAGCTCGTAGCAGGGAACACCAAGATTCAAAGTTCAGTATGATGACCAATATGGGTCAAGTACAAGAAATTAGAGTTTATGTGAATAATTAGATGCAATTAAATGCACAATGAATTAACGTATTGATGATGGTTAACATTCATCAATTGTTATTAATAATATAAATGCATATTCCAACGTCCTAATGTTGAAAGAGTTCAAGGCAGATAAGACTGCACTTTAATGTGCAAGTTTGAAATTGAATTGTCACTACACCACTTTATAATTATAAACGCGTCGTATTTTTAGTGTCCACAAACTTGATGATTGCTGATGCAAATAATGTTATATGTTTGTTTACAAAGCGTTTCTTGAAATCGTGGCAGGAATTAATAATAATTCTTACTCACTGTTAATCAAGTAATGTAAATATTAACCACTGTGATGTGTAGTTTCCAGTTCTTGAGTTTGAAGACTACTAAAAGTCATTTGAATGTAGGATGGCGTTGATCCTTGTAGATAGATGGTGTTGAAAACCGTCGCCATCTTGGCTGGGCGATGAACAATTTGAAACTTACTTACGTTTAATTTATATTGTTTGCGATGCGAAGAAATATTTATATGTATAATGTATGTGGCTTCTGGCATATATTAGTTACCAAAGAAGACCAATGTGAGAGATGATGACTCGCATATTCCATATATCCAATGGAGCCAACGAATACGCCTTGTTAACGTGAGTGTATGTATGAGAAGTGGGCGACGACAATGGACTAGAAGGGATGTGAATTCAAAATGACAATATAGTGATGAATGAAGACTATAACAAGATTACCTCAGATGTTTGACACAATATAATAAATTAAACAAGAATAATCAAAGGGAGAAGTGGATTTTTACAAATTATAAACTACTAAATATGTAAATAAAGATAACAACTTGACTTTGTTATGAACGAAAGAAATACAATTTCGAAGCGCGTAGCCATCATCATAACACTAAATATAGGTATGAAAAGAATAAATCTCAATAGTAATAAATTGTAAATTAATTGACAGTATTCAATGACTGAAAATAATGAATTTGATACCTTGAATTAACAATAAGTATAAATTTCTTTAAAGAAAGTTGCGAATGAATCAGAATGATATAACTAGCATGAGACTCCACATAACAACAAGCATTATACAGGGCGTTGAAAAATTCCATACACAAACTCCTACGGATTGTAGAGGAGACCAAAACAAACTTGTTATGTTATATAACCATAGGGCGGAAACCAATAGGTACGTCAGTAGTCACCTTCGAAGACAGACATCGTTGAGTAGAAACAAACTTCTCTGCGCATGACAAGCACGTGACACGTTGCAGATTGTACACAGTTCAGGTAGCTGTTTGGTTTCATTCATTCTGCTTGTTCTTAGGCACTGAGTACTGACGATGGAAGATTACAGTTTTGTTGAACTCGCGGATATCCGCCTATTTTATGCTGCATGCAATGACAATTCCACAGCTGCACAACGTCTCTATGCTGAGCGATATCCTGGCCGGCGTTTACCAAATCCTCTCACATTTGTTTCTGTTGATCGCCGCTTGCGCAAAACTGCTAGATTACAGGTAATTGAAGTCAAAGTACTACAGTATACACTACTTGTAGTCCTGTGCTAATGCCATTATTTGTTCACTGCGTTTTGAGCTTTAAGTAGGGGATAAACATGATGTGTAGGACATGGAAGGGGAGTTCTGTACTAGGAGGTTAGGTCTACATGATACAGTAACAACAATGGTGTAAACAAACTTCAAACTCTCTTGTCTACATGCTACCACATGCCATACCCTCTTGGAGTAAACGCAGTCGGAGGAGAGAGATGTGCAATCTCCCTCCCCTTCTTGCTTTACAGACAGAAAAGACAGTGAATGGACTTTACATGGTGAAGACAGATTTACATAATTAAGGAGTTCACATTCTTCTAATATTAAATGGGAATGAAACATAATTTACGAAGTTCTTCTTAAAAACTTCGGTAAATCTATTCTTGGGTATTTTGAAGTTTTGCTTTTTTAATCGTGTAATTTCGCAAAATTCTACACGAAGGTGTCACTCCTCAAATATTCGTCATGTTGCCTTATCTGCCGAATTTAAAGATTAAAATAAACGACTTATCAAACTTATTTGCTTTCCGAACTACTGCATATTGGATTGCACAAGCTGTCACAGATTAAACCGTTTAAAGAAAACGGAAAAAAAGAAATTGAGCCCTGGTTACTGTTGAATTGTTCAATGGTTAAACTTTATGCTCAATATTTTATGTTCGATTTTCCTTCTATAACTCACTTTTTTTTAGCTACTATTACACAAAGCAGGATAGAACTTAAAAATGTACAATACATAATAGGCCTATAAACCGTAAAATGTTCTTGTCACGACATTTATTTTTGTTAATCAATTTTGTTATAGCCAAAGTAAGATTTTAACGTGCTTGATGAATTTCCAATTTTTTTTCTGGAAGTGACACACTATACTTCAAATATGGTATTTTCAACTGAGAGAAAATTGCACATATATCCTAAAATTATGTTAAAACTATTTTGCGTCATTAAAGTCCACCTTTCTTTCTTCCTCCCGTTCTCAACCACTATTACTATCTTATTTTCTATTCCCCTTTTCCTTTATCTCCATCTCATTCTGTATATAAAAGTATCTTTCTCTTCGGCTGCACCATAATCTTCCTTCATATTTAAGTTTTCTCTTATTTACGAGGGTAAGTCAATAAGTTTAACCTCTTTTTTTAAATTTTTCAACTTAGTCCCCTTGCTTCTCAATGCACTCGATCCATTGTTGCACAAGCTTCTTGATAATTTCAGAAAAAAAGCTTTTCACCTGAGTAGCAAGCCACGTATGCACCGCTTCAATTAATTCTTTAACTGTGAATCGACGGCCCTTGAAGCATCTTTACTGAGATACTTATCCAGAAAAGAAACATTAACTCCACTGGTATTCAATTATTTATTTCATTTTTACTTAATATCAATTGGATTTCATTATTTTATTATTATGGCGTGTTAAAATCATCTGATTGTCGTTACAGCAACCCGTTTGATTATTTCCTTAACTGCTTTTATGATTTGTTCAACGCTTTCTTTCATTTAAAAATTGTAAAGAATGGATAATATTAACTCTGCTAAACGAATAGTGTGGTACAGTAATAACCTAAAAATTATGAAGAAGGATATGATGTGTTATTTAACAATGTTTAAGAGTACTCATTTGGAAGATTATAAATGTTTCTATGGGAACATAGAAAAATCCATAATTGAAGCTATGAAGGACGCTAACATGATACACATAAGTAACTCAACAAATGAATCCAAGGCAGCATGAACTTTAATAAAAATAATTAGTGGTGTAAGTGGAAATAACAAAATACAAATGTCGATCCAAGACATTTAATGATAATTTTATTACTGCTCCTGATAATGTACAATTAAAACACACCAACAGCTGATGTTCAATTTAGTAAACTTGTCAAAAGTGTTCCAAAAGTTTTTACCACCTTTTAATGGAGAGCTATAACTTGTGAGGATGTGTTAACGGTTTTAACCAACATGAAAAGTTCTTACATTAGTGATTGCTATGATATATCTAATTATTTCGTGAAAAATATAATCATTGCTATTGCACAACCTGTAAGTTACTGCATTGATGAATGTATGAAATAGGTATATTTCCAGATAGCTTGAAAATTTCTAAAGTAACTCAATTTTTAATGAAAGACAACCAAGTTTTTAAGAAACCTAAAAGGTGACCCTGATAATTACTGTTCTGTTTCAGTACTACCAATGTTCGGAAATTTTGTTGAAACTCTAATCAATGAACAATTGATACACTATTCCTTTAGGAAGAACCACTATTAAAGCAATAAGTGACTTTCTAAAATATGTTGTAGATGGTTTCGGCCATAGCCATCATACCAAAGCTGTTATTTGTGACCTGAGTAAAGCGTTCATGACGTGTTTCATCGCAATACCTTGGCTCATAAGTTGGAATGGTATGGTGTTCATGGAGTGGGTTTAGAAACTCATACCGGTATATCAAACTTGTCATGCCGTAAACAAGTGGTTCAGGTTGGCACTAAAACATCTGACATTGAGGTTGTGAGTTGTGTGGTGTCCCAAGGATCTATACTTGGGCTTGTATTATTTTCAATTTATATCAATGACTTGTCAGTTAATATTCCATGTAAATCTTTGTTATTTGTTGAAGACAAAACTTTCCTAAACAGTAGTAAATTAATTAGACTGTTTAGGTGAAGCCACTTTGACTCAATCCAAGAAATGGTTTTAAATGCTGGATAAACTCAGACGAATACTTTCAATAAAAAGGCAATAATGTGAAATTACTTTAAACACTTACTGTACTTATTCGAGGTTAAATTGGGAAAATCATATTGTCTCTTTAGTAGATTAATACGTATATCTGCTCATAAAGCTTAAAAACACAACTACTTGCACATAGTATTAAAATGCCTTACTATGAATACTTTCAGACCTCACGTAAATACAGAATTCTTTGGGGAAAGTGTTTCAAAGTTGATAATATTTTGAAGATTAAAAAAAAATAGCTGTGCGAATTTTAGTTGGTAATTATTACGCAGTCAGAATGATAAATTGTAGGGTAGTTGAATAGAGAAGTAACCTACCGGGGATATAAATGACAACCCGGTAACCATCTCACAGAACCAAGCAAAAACCATATCTAGCCATAAAGAACCACAAGACCATCCTAATATGAGTCTTAAATAATAACGTTTTAGAAGTCTCACTGTGGGAGTCAATTAGGTAAGATTAAAGAATAATTGTGACATGTAATTAAATAATGGGTCAAGCACCAAAAATACAAAATGTGAGTGCTAGATGAAATACTGTTGTAAATACCGTAGTCAATAACATATATTCTGATCCAAGCGCCATTGTAGAGGGAAACAGTTTTTATAGCTGCGAGAAGATGGCAGTCATATGGAACACCAATGCTAGTTGTCAGTCGTTTTGTCGATTATTTCTAAATAAGCTTTTTGGCACTTGGCCCGTTATTTAATTACATGTCACAATTACGTTTAAGAGAAAAAAATGGTGAGTTGAGTCAACGCCTTTGATGCCCGTCTAGATGTCACGCAATACACAAATGGTGTAGAAGTGGCCATCTGTATCAGGTGAATACTGCCGTTGAAATGTTCGATTATCCTCAACGTTTCTCACTGGACTAATGTATGTGATATTTAGATTGTATCTATTTCACAGGTACAATTCTTAGACCTTAGTAACCTACAAATGAGATTTTTATTTTAAAAGAATGGAGTGCATTCAGATATGTCTCCATAATGTTGGTCCAGGATGACACTGTCTCAGACAAGCTTCAGTCTGAAGACCGAAAAATAAAGAGTTGTGTTAAAATGAAAAAAAAAAGCTGCTATTCTTTAAATCTTCATTTCTTCACGTAGTTTTACTGAATATATAGAGGGTAATAATGAATTAAGTGCCAAGGGCTTACAGCTGTCCATTTTCACAGTCCTCTAACGAGATATTTTTAAACTTAATAGTCCTACAGCTATTTAATTCCTACAAGGTCCACAGTTACATGGGTCGCCTATGAAGGCCCTAGGAGAGGAAGAACAGGTATGGGTTCTAACGGTAAGAGCATCTGCCAGAGGCCTTCTAAGAATAACAGTAATGTAAACAATTCTCGTCTTATCTTCTATCATCCATGATGACAAAATAAATTATGTAAACAGTGCAACATTAGTTCTTTATATCTGTTATTTATGCCGCACAACGCACACCTAATAACATGCCGCAATTTAAACGCCATGTGTTGTCAACTATTATGGCAAAATGACAACCAAATCGATTCATGTATCCAACATAAATAACAAAACCAAGAATTACATATTTCCTAATATATCTTTAAACAATTATGAGATAACTTATCATTATACAAAATTTATTTGCTATCTTATAAGCTGGCAATTTACAACAGCTTTCTTCAGAATTACATTTTAATAATATTCCCTATCAAAACTGTTTAGATCTTAATACAGAACATTTATAGCTGTAGTATACAAGGGAAACCACTTCACAACTTCGGAGATCCATTATAATACACCATCGCGGGTTTAAGTAATGATGCTCCGCACAGAATTTCAATCCACATCCATCACTGAGACGTGCAACAGAGTTTCCAGATGCCAAGTGATTCTTTATCGCAAGGAATGCTGGGAACTGACTTTCTCATTAACTTCCTTTACTTCCACATAAATATCTTAGGAGTAAAAGTCAGACCAAAGATATTGAGTGCACAGTAAAAATAAACTGTTCAATAGAACCTCAGATTTTAAAAAATAGAAATATATAATATACAGAAGTTCTTATTGTAGAATTGGTTTGTTATTTAGTTCGAGTTATATGGTTACGCCTGTGACTATTTATGTTCATATAAGATATCCAGAAAAATAATCTTAGTAAAATTTAATGGGCACTGAAGACAAATGATAGAAGGAATAGTCGTAAAATGCGACAAATGCATTTTAATACAGAGACTTCGTAATGGTAACATACATTCCTTGGTGTGGTTCGTTGTAATACGTCTGATTTTAATAACAGTATTAACTATATTAAGAATTTAACTATATGCTACTATTATTATTTCTATTATATCGACCAATGCGTTAGATTCCCAATAATTCCTTCAGAACGCATACTATAACTTGTCATATGTTAATATGGCATAATAACCTCTAGTAGTGTGTGAAAAAATGTAGTAGTCTATAATAGTGTGTGATCAAATTGTTTCGATTTGGAAAAAAACTAATGCAGTTTTATTCTTAAATTCATTTTAGAATTGGATTTGGTTCATAAATTTCTACAGCACAGTTTATAATGTTCATTTAAAGTAGTTACAGGTTTGAATGTGTTGCTAGTGTCGGTTGGAATGTTCTAAACGAGCGTTTCCTAGTGACCCCTGGAGGTTATTCTCGGGAGATTTTTGGTAGGGTGGACCTATCATCTTTTATTACTAAACTGAAGAAAAATCCCTTTTATGATACGGAAATTAAACGAAAGTCTCTCGGTTAGTAGCTGGTAAAGCTAAAAACTCTCTGAAGAAAGTGAAAGTATATTTTACAGACTGCAACGCCTATGACTGTTACAATATATATGGGCCGGTCTTCTCTTATCACTAAACTGAAGAAAATCCCGTTGCTTATATGGAAATTAAACCTTCTGTTAGTAGCCGATGAAGCTAAAAACTCGCTGAAGAAGGTGAAAGTAGACTTTCAAGACATACAATGCCTACGACTGTTGGAATATACATACATAATACTGTATATACCATATATACTATACTATAAATACTACGTATATACTATACTATATATATATATATATATATATATATATATATGTAATCAGGGCCATTGCTACTAGGTTTTAGTGAAATTTTATTCTGTTTTATTTTGTTTTGTTGTGTACAGCTTTTTGTTTGTTTTATGCTTGGGTCTGTTTCTTTGTTTTTATTTCATACGTACAAACATCCCTGTAAATAGCCTACGCTACATCAGGGATGCGAGTACCAATGCATGTAAATTTATGCTTGACAATAAATATTATTTTTATTATTATTATTATTATTATTATTATTATTATTATTATTATTATTATTATTATTATTATATATGTAGTATAATTTTTAATGTAAAAACTATCTAAATTGACAATGTTAAAATGATTTAGCATGCTATAAATTGCAAAGAACTTGAGAACACCAGTCACAAAGCTTCAGCAAAATATCTCGGGAACAAAATAGTCAGAGAATCTCTCGACGTTCTAGCCTGCTTGATATACAGTGGAGATAAAAGTGTAGCAATATCGGAGAGGAATGAATGCACTGGCGCTGACCTTCTGTCCTGTGTGAACTCAACACCATGCTTCTTGCTGCCATGACAACTGACCTTAGCGCCGGAAGGATCACATGGAATCGAGAAACTTCCATTCACTTAGAGCTAGCGAGTGAGCACCTGTGAATTATGTATGCCATTCGCTTTTGAGCTGCTAGTCCCGGGCATCGTGCTCCCGTATTAAAATCTGCAGGGTCGATCTAACTTTGTCAAGATTGACTCTACATCGCACCAAACTTCCTTCACCTTTCCCTCTACCATAACTCGGAACATTTTTACTGCATTTATTTAAGATATCTTCTATTAAAATTATTAAGTCCGTCATTTTGTAGGATTTCCAATATTGTAATTATCAGGATGTTTATGCCTCTCGTATTTATGTTCGACTAGCAGGTGCTCGCGGCTTCGCCTGCGTTTATTAATTCAATCGCTAGATGTTTTTAATTAATTATTTATTTAACAGCAAACTAATTAAAACTTAAACGTAAATCATTTATAAACACCTAAACCAATTAATAATGAGTTAATGACAAAGATAAAAAAACTGGCTTCGAGGGATATTTAACGATTAGGAAGCGCCGCTCGAGAAAAAAAAAGACCTCACATTCTAGTTCCCTGGCAAAAAACAATCCGCATAGTGAGTTTCGTCAAATCCATTCATTTTTTTCCCCTTTTAGGTCTTCATACATTATCCTCCTTCTGTCCACCTATGTAAAAATATTCAGATTTCTGAATGCAGTAATGTCATGAACAAATGAATCCAGCAGAGAGGACTAACAAAATCGAAGCGATCGATAATTCCTTGCGTTATGTTGAAAAAATCGCGCTTCTATAGCATAAAACATTCACGTTCAGTTTTTATTCTATAAATCGTCAACGAAAGCTAAAATAAGAAAACCGGCTTCCAGCTGCATTCGGCCACTCTTCAGTCTATCTACTATAAACATTTCAGAAGTCTGCGTACCTTGGATTTGGCTGGACATCGCACACAATCAACAGACATAGAAACACATTCAATACTATATAGATGTCCCAGAATACGACCGATAAAACTGAAGGAACTGTAGAGTGCGCTTAGACAATCCTTTTGAGTCAAACTTGTGGTCTCCGGGTTCAAAATGCAATAATGTATTAGGGTCAGCACGCCACTGACTAGACATCCATACATGTTGGTACAAAACATGAGTATTGCCTGTGCATTTAGACGTGAACACTTGCATGCGCCGCATAGACAGGGCGGGACGGAAGGGGAGTGTGTTGCTAGTGGGTCACGTGAGACTGATACCACTGCGCATCGTGTTTACAGTGTTCACGTCTAAATGCACGGGCAATACTGATTAGTAAATTTCACCATATTGATAGTGGCTTTATTTTTCTGTATACCTTTTTAAGCCACGATAAATTCTTGATTAGGTCTAAGTAACTTTTTCTACCAAGAAGTACTAGTACAATTTTTATTAGCAATTCCTATGCCCACATTTAGTGGAAACCAACAGCTTTATGGACGTACTGCAGACTCTTTACAAGTTTTGCTGACCTCAGCAGTGACATGCCTGCTGCTTTTCTTTAAATGTTCCTCTGTGTTCACGTAGGTTTACTGCAATGACGTAAGCACCAAGGACTTACAGCTGCCAATTTTCACAGTCCTCTAACGAGATATTTTTAAACATAATAGACCTACAGCCATTTAAATCCCGCAAGGCCCACAGTTACATGGGTCGCCTATGAAGGCCCTAGGAGAGGAAGAACAGATATGTGTTCTAACGGAAAGAGAATCTGTTAAGAAATCTAAAAGTAGATATAATAAAATTATTTTTTTGCAGTCATTAGTACAAAGCAAGAATACCGATCATCCCGACCGTTTACCAGAAATTACCACATTATAAATTACTACAATAACTTATCATTCATGTGTTGTTTATATCTACTTACTTACGTATAATTATAATTATGTATAAAGTCATACTGTATTCATAGATGTATAATTATAACGTGCATGTAAACATGTAAATTAATCAATTTCATGTTTCCAGTGGTATATATTGTAAATTATTAAAATGTATAGAAATATATTATCAAGCAATTCAATTTTTAAGCATAATAATTTTAACGTTTAAATAGCACAAATTTATTATACCGTAAGATAATAAAATACAATTATTGAATATTTTTACTGGATATAATAGTGAGCTCAGTTATTATTTCAATATAGCCTTAACTTGGGCTTAAAAATTGCTATCATAAGTTACAGTTATAACAGATAATATAATAAAATTATCATTCAAAAAGTGTGTTTTTCAATTCAATAGTTATATTCCTGATTGCTTCATTCCAAAAGTGTGTTTTTCAATTCAATAGTTATATTCCTGATTGCTTCATTCCGTTGCTTCATATAGTGGTATATTATGCGGATATTTCTATACATTTTAATAACTAAACATGTAAAATGACGATAGACTAAGTATCTATAAGTGATTTTTTTTAAACTAATATTTTCACATCGATATGTAATGCAAGTACTAGTCAGTTGTGTTATATAATTGTTCCATACGTATTAAGAACCTGATTACGTCAGAAATTTAGTTTATATACATAAACACGGTCATTGAAAATTTAATAGTATAATACCTAAATTAAATAATTCCAATGAAATTAAACAAATTAATAAACAATGAATTAATATAAAATAAATGCGATCAAGATTAGATGTGCTGTGGAATGTGGCCTCATGGTGTAAGGAAGGCTGATCACTCACTCCACGACTGCATACCGCCTCGCGTGAGGTCGTCATTACTCCAGGAGACGTGTCTTCACTCTCAAGTAGAAACTACGTGACCCACATCGTAATAACATCTTCTGCTCTACTTCCAACAGCGGGAAAGTAAAAAACTATTTAGAGCTATCATAGAACCCATCATCACGCTTACTGATGTATATGTGTATTTTTAAAAATACGTTTCAATTTAATACTATGGCTAGGTCAAGTGCCTATCAGGATGAAGGGTATTGAACTGACGAACTCTGGCCAATCCTTGCCGGTTCAACTTGCCGGGTCTACGCTAGGAAGGAAAATAAAGTTTTCGTATAACGAGGAGACTGGCATCTAAAAACATAATAGTAAATTTGTTTTAGGAGAAAGGCATTTTCCATACCAATTCTTGTATTGAAAACTCTTATCATTCTACGTGCTGAACGGAACGAATTCCTATTCAATTCTGTTTTGTGTTCTATCTATTTCTCCCCGCGTAGGGGCAGGGGCGGGTTGGGAACGACCCTAAGCACGTAGGCAACATCTGCTAGCTTTTTGTGCCAACCCCTTGGGAATGGGATGATTGGCATGCCCAAAGGCCCCCCGAAGCAGATCCCACTGCGAGCCCTCACGGAACTCCCCAACATCCAGCTAGAACCAAAAGCTATACCACGCGCACCACACCCCCAGAGTCCCTCAGATATGCGCCACACCCCGGTCCCTCACGAAGAGAACCCGTAGGGTCGCGGCACACCAGAGAGCTCCCAGGTGTGCAGCACACAACCAACAACCACATGAGCAGAAGAAACGGGGCAGATGGGAGAGGCTCGCAGCGGACGCTGCAGCGGGAGATGACCCGAAAGCCGGGAAAGGAAACGGGATGATAATGAGAGGGAGTTTGAAGATGAAGTGGAGAGCGTTGGTGGAATGAGAGGGGGAAACGGGAGGATCTCCGAGAAAATCCCCAAAGTCACGGCTTCATCCACCACGAATGACACGCCCGACTGGCTGTTTTGTGTTGCTTTCACATAAAACGAAACTGCATTAGTGGATTATAAAATAATCATACGGTTTGCTATGTTTTCTAACAATGTGGGCTAATTTATTTCTGATATTAGTCCATTCTCACTAAAAATATGAACGTATTAAATTGTGATATTGTGTGTTATTTTTAATCTTGGTGATAATAAAATAAATAGCTTTCCTTAATACAGAATCCTGGATTCAGTTATTATCTGTAGCATGACACCTTTTA
This sequence comes from Ectobius pallidus, assembly GCA_964059195.1. Lineage (NCBI taxonomy): Eukaryota > Metazoa > Arthropoda > Insecta > Blattodea > Ectobiidae > Ectobius > Ectobius pallidus. Next base: position 107,600,548 of record CAXKWD010000003.1, on the reverse strand, counting down.
TATAAGAAGAATGTTCCATCGCTTAATTTTTATTTTCGAATATTATTTATAAAATAGTTTATAAATAATATATTGCTTCACGATTGCTATCTAATTCTTTTTACTCGACAGTAGCATGACATTCTGTAGTCAGGTCATGTTATTGTAAAAAAAAGAATGATATGCCTACTGCTCCAACAGTTCGAAACTATTTAAAGTGCACAGTAATCCTTCCGATATATGTTGAAATCATTAACTGATTTACTGAATGATATTGGAAAAACGTTTAAACAAAACTGTTTGTTTCATTAGTGTGACCATTTTCACGTGACTTCCAAATTCGAAAGAAAATAGTTTTAACACTTTATTTACACCATTACATCTTATGCGTACTTTCATGTACTTTCTTTTTCGTGTTTCCAATCGGGTAAGTGGGATAATTGTACCAGAATTTTCTGCAGCGAGCTCTGCTGGCATTTCATGACCTGTCACATTTGTCAGGTCAAAGCAGGAAAGCTCAATGGAGGATAGTGAAGCCGGATAGACGGAGAGGTCTGATTGATCACAAGGGGAAAGTTAAGTGTAATTTTAGTTTAATAGACTTTACTAACGCCAAGCACCAGAGTGTACTGATATGTAATAATATTTACTAATTTATAATACAGTTTTTTCAGGACTAGTACTATTTGGCAAACTCTTCTCGTTAACGGCAATGAGTTTCAGCATGCTGACCACATGCTCCCAAACATGTCTTCTCACCGTGTAGTCGAAAGACGTAGGAAAATTATACGATGGTCAGATGGTAGACCCTGTCTGACTTTGGATGTAGCTCCAAGAACTTTTGTTTTTAGTTTATTTTTATAGGCGTAGATTTTGTGTTTTCCCTTCAAGTCATACCAGTTCATGTTTGCTATCATTACTAATTATTCTTTTGTTATTATTGTTATTATTATTAGACCAATTATTGCTATTTCTTCTTTATTATTATTATTGTCATTATTGTTATTATTGTTATTATTATTATTGTCATTATTATTATTATCATTATTATTATTATTATTATTATTATTATTATTATTATTATTATTATTATTCTAATTATTATTATTATAATTATTATTATTTCTGGTTCTGTTATATCGTTTCACGTATGTCAAAACAGGTTAGCCTAGGGTCGCAGTGCTAATTAAAGAATGCTAGAGTGACGTCACTATCTACGAATCTCACCTCGGTTGCTGCAGGAATTGAACTCTGTCCGCATCCCGTCTGATTCTGAAAACATAAAGTTAATCAATCAGATTAGTGCGCAAAATGTAGTTCGTCGGGATGCGCAGAGGAGCAGCTATTATTAGGCTAATGCTAGTCTCCCTTCACGGAATTCCTGCCTCTGAAGCTGACTCCATTACACACGATACCTATATCATGTTACACAATACACATAATCATTATTAGCCCTGCCAATACCACGGCATTTTTTGGTTACGTACTTAAACAATTTTTACTTTCTCGAGTATACGTAGTCTAGAGAAGGTACAGTAATCCTGACAAACATCAAAATCAAGATAAACATTAGGATAACACGTTTCACGATGCCTAGGAACCGAAAACCTTTTTTTAAATCACATAGGTCTGATTTTCTGTGCAGGCCCGTTGCAGGTAAACGGTATATCGTACTTATTTATAATTCTGGATTACGGATGTTGTTGCATTCCTATCACAAATATTACAATTTTATTCCTATTTCTAAATATTAAGATAGTTTACATTATTTTTTTAAAAAAATTTGATATTATTGATAAGACAAAGATTCAAAACCAGTAACTTGAGTAACGAAACGGATATATTCCTTTTTCCATAACAATTATGAGATAATATACTCATTTATTTATTTATTTATACAAATACAAATACATATTTATACATGTAAAGTAATTCAGAACAAATACAAATTTCAAAAATATCTACAACTCTTATTTTTAAAAAAGGAAAAGAAAGATAGGCTAATCTTACATAATTAATAGGCCTAATTATTCTATCACAAGAAATATTAACATTTAGAAATACACCCGAATGAGCAAGACTGCTTGTGCTGGGGTGCAGTTTCAAAAATATCAAAGTGAAGAAAGAGGAGAGACAAAGAAACAGAGTGTATCAGGTTCACTTCTTTTATTTTTCTAAGATATATAACTATGGAAATAGATGATGTGCCTATATTTGCATAGTACGTCTATAAAGATAAATAAAATTAACATTTTTATCAAACATATTAATTTACAAAATAACAGCGATTGAGATAATGAAGGAATTATTGCTTCAGTGCACACGAGAAGATATCTTAAGAATTGGGATCGGTCCAGGGTACCCAATTCAAGAAAGTTAAGAACGACCGGACCATTGTTTTTTTAGGGGAATTGAAGATGGAGCGTGGCGTTACTCGTTGTCTCAACATGTAAACATTCAGTCATAGTAGGACAATAAACTTCTAGTTTAGAAATGACTTGCCTAGCAATGTGTGTTTCATTTACGTTATAATCTACATGTTTTAAAGAAAAAGAAACATAATACAACCCATATTTTCTGGTTTTGCACCACTTTTCTAATCTGATCAGTGATCGTCATAACAATTCTTAAGGATTTTTTTTCTTATGGTCGACTCCCGAGAAACTTTCTTAGCAATATCATTTCAAGAAACTCTTTACAATATATATTTTCGACCTTGTTGAAAGAGATGTTGGTATGTACCAATATTATTCGTAAATGTCGATAACGTTAGGTTTGAACTTCAGTGTCTGATTTTGATATTGAAGACCTGCCTTGAGTGTGTAATTTAATATACCCCGTGTGCCGTTTGCTGTCACAGAATTTTTCAAATAATCGAGTTCTAACTGTTGTGCGCAATTTGCAAAATGCAGTGTTGTTTTCCTATCACATCCGAATATATCTAAGTTCCTCCTGAAGAGAACGCTTCGTGCTCTCAATTTTCGGCATGTTTCTCAGTACTGTGAATTCCAAAATAGAGGAATAAACACTAATATGAATCCTAAAATAATTAAGTACACGAAATAAGAAACAATAAATTCTTTACTCACAGGATTGAATTATAGTATGTGTAGACCCAAGCCAAGCAGCAATGAGAACGTAATTAACTTTGTTATGAAACATACTGCACGCTCTCACGCCAGGAGTCCAGACGTAATTTATACTCCGTGCAGTATCGAACCTGTGACCCTACGCCGAACCCTATTCATAACATATCCCGGTATTCCGATCACGGACAGAATCACTGTATGTAAACTTATAATTAATTTTAAGGAAATGAGTTCTGTATTTAATGAATACCCAAGAAAACATCTCGGCATGCTTTATGAGAAAATTGATGAAATAGGATAGATTAGAACAGCATCATAGTCGAATTAGGCAGGATTCGCGGAAGAGGAATGTGTCCTTAAAGGCCTAAATTGATAGGCCGACTGTATGGGCAACCAAATTACCCAGTCATTCTATTACCTGCCTGGAAACGGAGCTCATGGAACCCGGTGAAGATAACAGGTAGCCTATCACTCTATTTGTTTTGTTTATTAATAATATCTTTAATATTATTGTTGATAAAGCAATGTTATTATTAAATTCATAATTTCTTTCCAGGACGATACGAAATACAGCAGTTCTACTCCAAATGCTTGATTTACGGCAGTCATTTTTATTTCAGCCCCGAGTCGGGCTTTTAAACCAAGGGAAAATAGAGGTTAGCTTAACCCAGGCGTAATCTGTGTTAAAACTAACTCTTGTCGATGAAACAAAATTTTCGTCCAATCGAGAGTCAGAACATGTAACCTGAGATTAATTCTTAACCTCTGTCGATGAAACCGGGCGTAGGAGTTGAAAGCTCCTGTCATGGAGCGTGAAATGTTTTTCAAGCCTTTGTGTAAAGTTTATGAAGAATAAACTCTTCCACTGAAAGAATCGAATTTAGATTCTGTTTGTCTCCTTCTATTTTCGTGACAGTTATTTTTTTCCTTGTAGATCATGAAAGTTTCTGAATCGCGGAGGTGGAGGTGCTGAACTTTTTGTCAGGAATCCCGAAGTTCTTAGCAGCGTATGACACAGTTGTTAATAACTTGTGACCCAGGTGGTGGTTCTTGCCCACGAAAATTTGATGCTTCAGCAGATGTTGCATGAATTATTATTGAGGTTCTCTTTACTCCACTCCACTCACAAACACTGGGATGCTCTCCTTTGAATATCCTCCGGGTACATACACTCTAAACTCCAAACATTATACATTAAAATTAAGATGGTAACTTATGCATAATGCAGAGTAGACGTGGAGATCTTTTGGAATATTTACTTCTGCATCAGGCGAGGAAAAGTGCATGCCGGTCTTCAACATTAAAATAAGATGTGTATTACATTGTAACATAGATGTTATCTATTTTATACCAAATAACCTTTTCCTGGAACTTAATACGTTACTCCGAATTACCCCCCCCCCAAAAAAAAATTAAATAAGGCTAGAAGTTGTGTAAAATAGAAAAGTTAGTTTTCATTTTATTTGCTACTAGCAGGTCCCTGCGGCTTAACCCACGATAATTAATTCAAATATTAAAAATTAAAAGCATAATAATTAAAGCATATTTATTAACACTTACACGCAAATATTTCATAAACTAAACGATTAATAATTATAACGAAACAACTAAAAATCCGGCATTGGAGTGCATTCCACGATTAGAAAGTGCCTGGGAAAAACGACCTCAGATTCGAGTTCTCTGGCCTAGAAAACCTCTGCATAATGAGTTCCGTCCTAATTGATCAATGTTTGCCCATCTAGGCCTATATTCATTCTCCTTCTCTCGTCCATGTTGAAAATTTCAGATATCTGCGTGTCTCGACATTATAAACAAATCAACCGATTAGGGTTGGTTTACAAAATTGAAGGATCGATAATATTCCATGCGATATGTTGAAAAAAATAGCGACCCTCTTATATTATAGTAATAACAACAACAAAAATGCACAGCCACCTGCAATTGATTTGACAGTTGAAATGAAATTCCGAAAACTGATGGTTCGATAGCGCTAAAAATCACGTTTTTTGCCATTTTTTCTCTCAAAACTCGCGAACGAAAGGTAGTATTAAAAATCCGGCTTCAAAGTGCATTCGGCAACCCTTCAGTCCATCTATGCTTAAAATTTCATATCTCTGCGTGCGGTAGATTCCGCTGTTCATCGCGCACAGACAGACAGACAGACAGACAGACAAACATTTCCTCTTATTATAATATATAGAAGCTGTTTCACTCCGTTACCTGCGTCAACATTAAATTCGAGGACCAACGCGGTGACCTCCTCGGTCGCCTGACTTGATACCGCTGGATTTTTCTTCTGCACAATTGATGTAACACCACTTGAGGTTCCACAAAAGCTAGTAGGGCACATTATGGCAACAGGAGAAGACCATTCTCGGTGTATGCCGATCCTTATTACATCGCTATGCCGTTGACATCATGAAAACTGTGGTCATAATGAACATTTGTTACATGTTGAAATTAATTAATGAATAAGTATATATATTTGTTTACATTGTGATTTCATCTGTACCTGTACATTAGAAACAAAAGTATTTGTTCAACCCGAACTGTTTTGGACTTGTGTGGATTCCATTATGCACATTTGAGTTTATCCATTCATTTGAAAGACGTGTTCTACATGACATCAACTAGAATGTGCAGGTAATGTTTAGTTTCTCCATTGTGTACCAGTACTCATTAGTGGAGATAGCATGTACACATTTGTTGCGTGAATTAGATCTCATTTTGACTGGCAAATGAAGATGTTTCATCAAGTCAGGTTTCAGTTGTGTTCATGCAGAGCTCGTGTTAATATTATTGCATCTGTGACCCATTGTTCTATTCTTCAAATGCGTAGGTTTGTTACTGCCTTTGTATTCTACAATTTTCTGCGTATTGTGTTTCCGCAGCTTGAAGACCAGAGTGGTACAGACCAACTAAGAACATCTATTGATAAATGTAAAATTGATTGTTGATACTAAAGTCTGGCCGTTCTAAGAAGGAAACCTGAAGTAAACAAAAACCGGTACATCTCTATCACTCTAGCACATTACTCGTATGACGTAAGAGTGAGACAGGCGTAATGGATTTTGTTTACTTCTGATTTCTTTCTTCGCTCGTCTCGGGTATAGATGTTTCTCTGGAAGATGAAGTGTTACAACATTAAATCCAGGGTTGATGAGTTTCATAATGTCCTTTGATGGAATTTATATATTGATATTATATTATTCCACCTTATACCCTCAAATAATAAATTAGATGAAATCAGGTGTAGGCCTGTTACATAATAGTTTACAGTTATTTTATTACAGTATTAAGTAATGAATATAATACAATCTTCTTGAATGCCTTAAATCAGGCCTGTGATTTTGAATCTTACTCTAGTAAAACATTTCAGAGATATTTTCTACACTCTTGTTAGAAACAATTAAATAATTAATTAATTCTAAAGTTTAGGTTAAAATATTAAAATGAGAGCTTGGTTCTACGGTGTACTATGTTGGTGTGTATGGCCAACCATTATTATTTTTATAAGTACATAAAATCCCAGGTTTTTTAACCTAGTAGTCAATATTTAACATATTTGTGGATAACGTGCTCTTGTTCATTTAATATAAAATATTCGTCACTTATTTGTCGTATTCTTATAATGAATATTTGAGAACAGAGTTTTTAGTACACTGCTGATAAAACTGATAAATATAGATACGTGTATATAAGCATTCATGAACCACAGATTATTGTCTCTGTTGGACATAAATATTCACTTCTTTATTCCATCAAAGTGATAAATATTCTTGTAGATACAGTAGAGAAGATCCCATGCTATTATTTAAGCCCTGGAGTTATTAATATTTTCTCCCGTGGATATGCATTTCGACAGTTAATTTGTCATCTTCAGTCCTCTATAAAGCTATTATGCAATACACCTGACTTTATCTATTTATTATTTGAGGGTATAATATCATAACAACATATTAAGATCCAGTATACTATTTTGATAACTTATTTTTCAACTTTAATACGTGACTGTGTCCTTCGTTTGATTAGATTTTATAACAATGATGATGATAATGATTCATAAGCTTGGAGCTCATATCAATACAGCAGTATAGTAATAGTAATATTTAGATTGTGAGCCTCCTGACACTAGATAAAACAGAAAACGTGTGTTCATATATTACCAGGTTACAATTAAAACATCAGATTAAAGGAAATTATTAAATAAATATAAAAATGTGTACAGAGCTTTTAGGAATTCCGAGCATTCGGCTTCTGCTTGCTCTACAGCCATATTCCCCGCTGTTTGCCCTAAATATTCCGCCCGCATAAACAACCCCTCCCCTGACTTCATTACATCGACATTTGGAAAACGCTGCCCTAGAGTCTCTCTACCTGGGTTTAGGGCGAAAACCTTTTAAATATTAATTTGCTACAAGGACAGTGTTGGAAATAACTTTTAGCCATTCTTTTGATTTGATTGAAATACACGAGAACAGCCATGATCTGAATAAAATTACTCTTCTTTTGCAAAATGAATGAAGTTAAATATATTAAAATATTCACAGGAAATTTTCCTTACAATAAAATGAACTGAAAGCTCTTAGTATGCCTAGCTATTTACTAGTTTCTAAAGCATTGTCTGTACTGATCTGTAAAAGAGCGATTTAGTGAAAAGTTGTGCTTCAAGTTTTTAGTTAAGAACTTTGGATATGCAATATTTATTCTGTTGGACCTCTTTTTGAAGAATGTAATACTTTTATTGTAATGTATTTCTGCGAAGTGAGACGAGTTTTAATCTCATTGTACACAAAGAAAAAGCGATGGGAATGCTGCAAGCAAAATTGAATTTCAATTGTTTCAATTAAAATCGTCGTCTTTATGTAATCCTGTTATCTATGTCTCAATTATACGAAATCCGCTTCTAAATGGATTATACATTAAAGAAAATAGGTTTAATGAAGGAACAAAACGGAAACGTCTGCGAAGCAGAAAACCGATGATATCCACGTTGTTAAAACGATGGAAAGTTTTAAATAGTCGTAGGGAGATATTGCGTCTTAATGTCCCATTAAAAGGAGAATATTTCATATTAGATTTGTCGCATTAGTATTCTAAACATACAGATTGCGTATTTGAAATTAATAGAAATACTGTCTGAAGTATCGAGCGAGGTGGCGGAGATGGTAACATCTTGGACTCTCATTCGGGAGGTCCAGGTTCAAATCCCGTGGCCTGCCAATTTGACATGGTTTTGCCGGTCTCCTTAGCTGCGGTAGCTAAAATAATGTTGCCTTGGAGCCGTGGTGCAGGAGACTGTGGGTTCGAGCCCCGTCTCGGACATGGGTGTTTGTAATAAGGAAAAATGGAAAACACGGAAAACAAAACTGTAAACAAGATAAATAATTCAGGAAAATTGTCCTATGGTAGGCTAAGTTTATATAAAAAAAATTACTGAATTTTGCTCAGTATTACCAACATACCTGTGAGACGAATGTCTGGAAACTTTAGGCCTTCATCTGGCCGTCATTTTCACCTTCATACCATCCGCACGTTGTTCGTAATGAGTGTTATGTGAGTAACTGATGTGTCTCATGCTACATATTCATGTTACCTTGGAGGTAACCCCCACATTAGGCTGATCACCCATCCGAGAAGGAAGTGTGATGAGGTAAAAACAAATAATGATTTTGTATACGTTTCATTTATTCTCTCACTAGGCAACGTAAGCAAATATTTCCTGTACCAAAAATATTGGTTTCATTTTTCTGTCACTGGGCAACGTAAGCAAATATTTCCTGTAACAAAAATATTGGTGTGTGGATTTATATGTAGGTTTGATTTAATGTTTGATATTTATTATTTGTGGTTTATTATTATAATATATTAATCTAATATTATTAGAAAAATGCAAGTTTCATTTTCTCTGTATAGTCTGTGGATTAAATCCCAAGAGAATACGACGGCCAGGTTGTACCTGAATGTGACAATAAACTCATTTTGCGATTAAAAATTGAAATAAAAACTTTGCATAACCTGTCATGTTTGTGGATGATAGCTAACGCAAGGAAATGTTTATTTTCTGTTCGCAGTGTTTGATTAAACGTTAACATAACGTAAGGTATTTTCTATTGTGATGATGTTTGGGAAAATAAAACGAAATGTTCTGAATTAGTACTTTCTCTAATGGCGCCGCATAATAACGACTTCCCGTATTGGCTTTGCTGAATAGGATTTACAAATTGGTTTCCAATATTCCTAATGAATTCTTGGATTCATATTAAATTAGTGGAGGGTTTATTGCCCATAAAGTGCATTTAACCTCCAAAATTAAAAGCTTATAAGTAATTGCAATAGTTATGTCTACGTATTAATATCTACATAATTATAGGCTTACAATTACTTTCCTCCCATGTTTTGCAATTTATTAAAGATATATTAGTTTTTATTACTGACCCAATAGAGATGCTATATAAAATATTTTCACAAACATCGAACAAAATAACTATCCCATGACTACGTACAATAGACGAAAGTCAATCGTCCAACTAAATGTCTCACATCTACAGGATTAAAACATAATATTAATTTTTGTCTTCGCTTTTTTAATTCTATAATCAGAAATGAATTTTGAAGGCTTAATTTTACAGCTGTTAGTAAGTACTGTTAATCCAATATAAAATGTCATAAGGGTATTAAAATACTTTATTTTAGATTACTAATGAAGAAGTAGGAAAAAACTCCGTGGCGCGACATCCCCGAAGGAACAAGGCCAACCATCCGATCGCTGCGTCATCTACCTATAGGCAGATGGCAGGATTGGGGGGCATGTGGTCAGCATGCCGACACCCACGGCCGTTAATGGTGGTTTCCATGACCGGATGAAGAAGTAGGCCTATATTTTAATTTAAAGAAAGTTCTGCATTATTTAGTTATTTTTATTTATTTATTTCAGGGGGCTCCGGGCCTCCTCCCGGCTACGTCCTTGACTAGGAGTATTAGATGTGTTAAAAGATGGATCAAAACAAGTGGAATAAGTTGCTGAAGTTATGTGTGGAAGCAGTTCAGAATAATATGTCTACATTTTCGTTGTGTCTTACATTAAATAGTCAATAATACCTGTTCCGAAAGTTCTTCCCAACTAAAGTATGAATATATAATTGAAAAAAACTATTAATTTTTAATTCACATATTCAGTTGACATTCAGATTATTATTATTAAGTAATTTTGAATAGCTTACTCAGAGGCGGTATATCCCATGGCCAGACAAGGAGAACTATCCAACCTCTGCGTCATCTACCTCCGTTCTTCGACATTGGCAGATGACAGGATTTTGATCAACATGCTGACTCTCACAGTCATTGGTAGTCTAAGGGAGCGGATCCGCTGCTACTTTAGCAAGATGCGCCGAAGTTTTCCTCACTAGGCTGAGTGCGCCCCTGATAACTTTATAAGAATCAGAGAAGGAAAAGAGTATCGAACTCAAGCTGCAGATTCCTAGTCAGCAAAATTAAATACAGGATTTTGAATACTTTCTAGGAATTTAAATATGTTTGTAGTTCTGAAACCAAATTAGAGAGCTGAATAAAGATGCTTAGGTGTCACTGCTTTAATTTTTGTACATATGTTAGACCTGTCATAAAGAAAATATATGTGTTTTAAGAGTAGTCAGTTTGCTAAGTTTAACACCATTCTTTTAAAAAATGGTTGAATCTAACTAAATTGAAAATAAATATCATGTGTTGCTTGACTGAAGACGTAGAATGCTGATTTTTTTATTATTAATTTATGCTATTTGTATTTATTTTTAATAGAAAAATAGGAACGACGATTGTATAAAAGCATTTTTGTTATTTTTTAATTATATTTATTACTGAATACATAACATTGTTTTGTTGAATATTGAATTATACTGTAATTTCTGTCAGTCGGTATGTTATGCTTCTTTAACTTAGTTGCTTCTTTTTGTAAACAGAAGGCTTTGTTATTATAAAATATCTTCAAGTTCAATTGCGACCCCCTTTTTAGCTCCTAATATCGATAACAACAATTTAGTGGTTTAAAGTCCAAAACATAGGATCTTTGAAGTAGCGTCTCGACGGACTCAAGTCCAATCAATGTATTCCTCATAAAGATTATTTAAAAGCTAAAGTAGTTTGAGACAATTTTCTGCTATTTAAAAACAAAATACCAGTCTTCTTTAAAAATCTAAAAGCTCAGATGAAACAATGACAGTTGCTATTCTGACAAAGGTACTGTGCCCGTAAACGTTAGTGCATGTCCTAAAACTGCATTTAAATCAGTTAAGGTTCAGAGATTCCACTGATGACATGGAAGCGAAAAATCTTTCCAGTTCTACATTTCTAGTTGGAAATGTAGATGCGACGAATTTAATTCTCCTACTGGGTTTTATTAAAATTGTTCGCCCATGAAAATACATACCCGGTGCTTTGTTCATTACTCAGAATTCGCCAACCAGAATGTCGTTCTACTTTACGCTGCGAGTTCTTTTTTGCTCTTCCTCTTACAACTGTACGGCACAGTTATAAATTTCTAAAAGAAGATTAGTACGAGAAATAAAATATTCATTAGAAGTATTAATATTTTAACTAAAGCAACTAAACTTAGAATAATGTAAACATCAATATAAAGCCAATATTTTGTAAGAAGTAAGTGTGGAAGTGAATATACAGGGTGTTAATGAATAACACCGAAATATTTTACCTGTCTGTAGAGGGGACGTAGACAAGCAACTTTTATTAGGAGACTTTTGCTCTATGGATTCAATTTTTCCTGTTACAGCAAAAAATCTCCCATGGCATAGCCGCCAATGATTAAATCAACTATTGCAGTGGCGACCAATCGTGTGATTAGTCCGTAAATGTTTCAGATTATGAAAACTCTAAAGTATGATGTAGATGTTGATGAATGATTAAGAAACAGGTTTTTATCGATAAGTAAGAAGGGATGAAATCAATTTAATGAAAATTTTAACCCTGCACCAGCGTGTGATGATTTTAATGCCCTGTTGCATACACATTTTACGTCATAGAGCAAAAATCTCCTAATAAAAGTTGCTTGTCTACGTCCCATCTATACACAGGTAAAATATTTCGGTGTTATTCATTAACACCCTGTATATTAAGATATATTTGTCTTATAACTAGATCTTGGGCATCTTTGCCTTTTTTAATTTTGTGGGATTAAAGAAGAGATAAGTTCACAGAAGTTTATTATACAATTCTATTTTCTTTTGTAAAGAAGTGAAGCAGATGCTACTACAAGTATCTTTTGAACTAGAAGTTTGAATACCAGCTGCTGTCATTAAAATTAAAAAGTGACACGAAATACAGGGTGCATGCCATTTGCGCAAAACTGCCCGTGGGATACTGTTACATTACCGCAAAAATTCAGGTTACAGTACCGCAAATGATGTGACAAAGTAATCACACAGCGACTACATAAATTTAGGCAATCTACATCACTGATGATGCTAAATTTCCACCGGTGTTATGGGCTAGTTGTCCATCAAGCGATCCCCGAACGACAAATGGGACTGAGTCTTTCCATAGACATAAAAAAATAAAAAATATAAAAAAATATATTTAAAAAATTCATGTATCACATCCATTTGTTCATGTGCTGACTGCACTGCTTAAGGAATTCCAGAGCGAAATATACATCTCTATCACTTCTTTGCAGAAGAGAAAAGTTCATACAGAAACACGCGTACAACATGGATCTCTGGAAAAGTTATTCAGCTGGTACAATATCGCTACTACAGTACACCAAAACTTTGGGACGTCGTTACCAGTTTCAACAGCTCTGAAGAAAATGGGTGTTATGACGAATCCTTTGGAGAATGCAGTGGAAGGCACACTTCTAGTGTAAGGTAATCCTTAATGCTCATTTGCGCTAATGTATGTTAACTTTTGCGGTACTGTAACCATGTCCATTTGCGTAAATGCAACGTACTTTTGCGTAAATACATTGTTTCATTTTTTTTAAATACGGATCTGAATATTTCAATGCTAAGGATTTTAGTATTTGGCATATTATCGCACACAATGTAGAATTTAAAAGAGACAAAGAAGTATTTCACGTAAAAATGGTTGGCACTGAGTCCTCCGGGAAGGACTTCGAGCTGGATTTACTGTCATAGATTTACGGTATGTAAAAGAATTCCAAGCCTAAACTAGAGCTTCTGGACAAAATTTCTTGGCCCTTTGACATCTAAGTGATACCTCATTTTCCGGAAGGGGTTTGTGAGGTGATGGCCTTCCCATCTGTTACTCTGTCCTCTCTCGGAAACCATAGGGGTTAAAGGAAAAAGTCAGAGAAGCAGCCTATTTAGATATAAATGACTGGTTACTTATTTTACATGTCAGTACAATACAGTCTCTAAACAGCACATAGGCACAGTAGTGGTTCAATAATGGTGAATACATCCCGAGTCATAGTTGTGACTTCATTATGATAGTTTCCTTCACTCTTCGGAAAAACAACGTATTATTGTGGTATGCTACTTTTTATTCTTTTAATAAACACGGCTTTAAATAATTGTAGGCACGTATTCAGTCTTATCTCACCGAAGGTAGTTATGTTCTGTGGATAAATCCCTCTACACAAAATCTGCATTTTTTTATTTCGTAGAATAAACTACTGCTTTCCAAATTTAGGGATTGCATAATACAAAGCTTACTAAGACAACTTAAAAAGATTAAAAAAACTGAGTTAGAGACAAAAGGCACAATAAAGGAAGAACAGAGAGGACATAATAGGATATACAAATATTAAAAGAATTAACACATTTTTCTAAAATTATGAAATGACTGTATAGATGTGAATCATTGTTCAGAATTAAGAGATACCCCTTTATTGCCGTTCTTGCCGTTCTTGCCACCTGCTGGATGAACCTCTTGTCTAGACCAAATTCTTTATAGAACTTTACGAGCAAGGTGGGGATGGTTCCTCTTGCACCTATCATCAGGCCTACAACTGTTATGTCTGTTAAATTATATTTTTCTTCGTAGTTCCTTCTGGTGGGAGCATAGATGTTTGATTCTTCCAGGTCAACATCTGCAGGCTGGCCACTGTAAGATTCCATTCGGATAGTGGGATCTACGATCACTCCCGTTTTATTGATTGCTAATTACACTGGGCAACAAAAAAGAAACTTTTTTTTGTCTCAGAAAGAAAAATATGTGAATCTGATAGCATTTCTTCTCCTAAATTCAAATATGATATCGGTTTTTCTCCATCACGCAAGGTTTCTGAGAGACAGGCATTTATAATTTCAAACACTTTAATATTTTCTACATTCTTAAATACACAATATCCGAACATTCGGACTCGCCTAGAAAGTAAGAAATGACGATTTTCTGCTATATTTCGCATGTGGAGCATCCCTCTTGATGGTCCAACAATAATTGGCCAGCATATTAGGATTCCATTTGCCTTGATATCTCTTTTCTATAGCTGAAATCTCCTGATGAAAGCGTTCCCCGTGCTCATCGCTCACTGCGCCAAGATTTTCCAGGAAGAAATCTAGGTGCGAGTGCAGGAAGTGAATTTTTAAGGACATATTACAGCCCAAATTTTTATAAGATGTTATAAGATCATTGACAATATCACGGTAATTTTCCGCCTTTCGATTTCCCAAAAAACTGTGAGTTACTTTTTTGAATGCTTGCCAAGCTGCTTTCTCCAGTGGATTCAATAGTTCCTCTAACTTCTCATCATGCATTAGTGATCGTATTTGTGGACCCACAAATATCCCTTCTTTAATTTTTGCTTCACTAATTTTAGGAAACCTCTGTTTTAAGTACATGAAACCAGGAGTATTGCCCATGGCTTTCACGAAATTCTTCATCAATCCTAGTTTGATATGTAAGGGAGGTAGATACACATTTTTAGGATTACACAATGCGTCATGTTTCACATTTTTCTGTCCAGGAATGAATGATTTGCATTTAGGCCATTCTTTTCTGATTTAATGATTTTTTCTGTCCCTACTATCCCAAAGACACAAAAAGCAACAGTACTTTGTGTAACCAAGCTGCAGACCAAGAATAAGTGCAATTACCTTCAAATCACCACAAATATTCCATTCATACACTGCATATTGAAGCTTTACCAATATAAATTGAAAGTTTTCATATGTTTCTTTCATACTAGCAGAGTGAGCCACAGGTATTGATGGGAATTTATTTCCATTATGCAGAAGCACTGCTTTTAAACTTGCTTTGGAGGAATCAATGAACAAGCGCCATTCTGTTGAGTTATGTTCAATACCAAATGTCTCCATAAGAGAAGAAATGTCATTACAAAACACTAAGCCATTTTCTTCAGAAAAATAGCCTTTAAATTGAGAATGACGACTACGATAAGTACATATCTTTGTATTCTTTTGAAGAAGATTCCATCCTTTTAGCCGGGAACCAAGCATTTCAGACTGGTTTTTGGATAATTTTAAATCTCGTATGAGATCGTTAAGATCTTCTTGAGTCAATAAATGAGGCTCAGATGAACAGCTTTGTTCAAAAGTTGTATCACCAAAATCTGTTTCTTCTTCTTCCTTAGTTCCATCGGAATCTGAGCTCTTCATCTAATGTCTTTATCTAATGTCACATGTTCTGGAGGCTTTGGTATGGGCAATTCTTCGCTGTGTGGAACTGGTCTCATTGCAGATTGCAAGTCAGGGTACACCACTGTATGTTTTGATTTTTATGTAATCCCTTTAATGTTTGTTAAGCAGAAATAACAGTCGGAGGAGTGATCTTTGGGTTCCCTCCAAATCATAGGGATAGCAAATGGCATGTGGCGTGTGCCATTCTTCCATGCAGTGAGAAGCCTACTACACGATAAACAACAGATATGTGGGGCCCAGGTCCTTGTTTGGTCCCCCATTTTACACCCAAAATAAAGTTCATAACACTCTTTTACTACTGGAGTAAGGTTTCGTCTTTGGGACCTGAGCGTCACTTCACCACATATATTACAAAAGTTGTTAGGATGATTTAAACAAGCTCTAGGCATTTTGTAACTAACAACAAATTAAAAGAAATAAATTTGTAAGTATGTAATATACAATATACAATAATCCAGACACAATGCACTCACAATTACGGTACGTGTTTACTGGTTCACTGCTCTCTCACAACTGACATCGTTGAAATGAATGCATGCATGATCATGTTTGTGCCTGTCTGTACAGTCTGAACTTGCACAACAGTAGCAACGGTACCATTTGAGTTAGCTCATTTGGTTCCATCACATTTACAATGCTCTAGGAGTTTTTATTTTACAATGGACAAATGGCCGTTTATTAAAAAAATATATTTAAATCCATTAATTGAAATTGAAATTTCAAAAAAACTGTGGGTGATGGAGAAATTCCGAATACATGTTTGAAAACATGATAAAAAACTGCATTAAGTACAACTATTGATACTCATGAGACAAAAATCATGTTGACCAGTGTTATCTATGCATATGGTGCTACCTGTTTCAGAGATACCATGAACCTTGATATCATGATACCATGAGATACCATTTCCCAATGCAGCTCACTTCTCCCAGAACATGGCAGCGGGGATAGTTGCCGAAAGCTTGGAAATAAACCTCCAACTCACCAGGTTGGAAACCCGAGAAACAATACCATGAACCTCCTTATGAACTATCGTACTCTTTAGTTCGTTAGCTATGAGTGATCTTCTTTTATGATGTCTATATATTCTGTACAGGAAACTAGCGAAGAATACAGGACAAAATTTCTGTACAAAAATAATATAATTATGTGGTATAATATAATTATAGTAGGCGTATAATGTAATTGGTGTACACTGGGTATAGCTTTGGCATTGTCTTTGGCATTACGACAAAGAAATATACGCCAGCCGCGTGTCGTTGATTTTCGCGAGGTGTATACAGTTTATTTTCATGTAATGATAGGACGAGATGAATTCGACTTTTATCGTAATGACTCATAAGAAAAGTACCACAGGGAACCTCTTGTCAGATAATTTGACTCGAGCGATATTCGAACCCAGTATTCTCCCCAATTCTTTGAAGTTGCCAAGTTAAACTCTTTACCGCTGAAGCAAAAAGGACCACTGAGCAGATAAATTAGGATATTTAATTATTCTTGCTGTCGCCACACAGGGTTCGATAAGGCGCCCTAAATTCAGGACAAAAGGCAAAGGATATACATCCATCTTGAAGAAAATATTACAGTGAGCTGTAAGATGTATAAATCACTGATTTATTCCTGCTGTGAACGAGCACTGATCAGTAATGATGAACCATTCAGAAGCCGCGATGAAATTATTCATATGTTCGAATTATTGCAAGTAGGCTAAAATGCTTTGGAAGAAATCCCAGAGCAACTTACGAACATAATAGGCCTACTGTGACCACTGGATCATGAGGCGCCGACTATAACGTTATAAATAATCTACATATCAGACCCGTTGACAGTACAGGTTCAGTGGCCAGAGCTCCTGACTGCTAATCATGAGGGTTGGTGTTTAGCTTGCCAGTGGGATTTAATTTTCCGTAGACAAGTTCACGTGGTGCATTAGTGGACAGTTTTCCAAATCCCGTTTTCCCAGTGGTTTTAGTTGCAGTTCCAGTTTTCCCAACGATTGCTGTTTCATAAAAGTTCACTTTGTGTAATAATTTATTTTCCAACAGTAAATTCAATATTAATGCAGTCATATTCATTAAATACATTTTCTAATTAAAACCTCTCGAATTATGGCCAAGTTATGCTAAAATGTCATTGTTTTCATCGGATTCTTCGTGTTTTTCGCACGATGATTAAGATGTTCTTTATTACGCCGATCTATTACTTTCTTTTGCCCGACTTGAAGGTTGTTTAGAATTGTCTGAGTGTCAGATTGTTCCTTTTGTAATTCACATAAAAGTGACGATAGCCAAGAGCAACTTCTAAACAAATTGAACACTGATTTCTTAATGGTTAAATCCTCAGGAATATTGAACTCCTACTGGAAGCCTTTTTATAATTCTTCGATACATAAGATTGCTTGAGATGAAATAAGCAACATTTGGCACCTTCGATAGCATTTTCCTTATGCCGTTTCGAAATCTGTCATATTTATTTATGGAAGGTATATGAAGTTTGAGAAATATGAATTGCGGGAAGTGCGATCGGGAAATATGTATAGGCAGAAAGAAAATAACGGATTGGAAATTCATTAACATTGGAAATTTCAATTTTGGATGAAAATTTCAGTGAAAGTTATTGATTGGGAGAATGACTCAAATCCACTTGGCGATGAGGGTCTAGCTAATTTTAATAATTATAAATTTAAAGAAAAAAGACTTGCTACTACAAATCTATAGGCTAAGTCAACCCTCATTTTATCTCGTCGGGATAACTCAGCCTTGTCTAATCGGTGTCCCAAATCGAGAAATGGGGCTACAGTTCTTCCAAGCCCCAAACGCTAAAACTAAACTATTGGAGTTGGATAAAACATAACTGAATTTCTAGGTAAGTTTTTGGACTTGCTGTTTCAAGCGGCCGTGGGTGTCATCATGCTGACCACGTGCCCCCCAATCCTGCCATCTTGCCTTTGGTGGATGACGCAGCGGTCGGATGGCAGGCCTACTCCCTCCAGGGATGTGGCGCCACGGAGTTTAGTTTAAATAGTTGTTTCAAGTATATCGAGTGTACTGATATGAATATTGTAGTATTGTCAAGAAACAAAGTCCTCACATTTGTATGCTCGCAACACATCAACTTCGCTTAGTTAGCTTATTTACGTATAAGCACATCTTCTGCGTATGAAGTGCAGCGCACATCAATCACGACATTTAATTTCCGATCCTGAATAGCAACTGTGAACGTTACAGTTAGAAAACACATATTCGAGTTAGAGATTCGTAGTTTTGTCACGTAGTCCTAAAGCGACACACAGAGATTTCAAGGCATTGACAAAGAGTGTTACTAAATAAGTTTTTAACAAACTCTGATTCGCGATTTAACTTGATTCGCAGTCTTCAAAACAAAAAGAAAATTTAAATTCCGAAGTGCTGAATTTTGGATCACATATTCTCGCATATGGTTTAGAATTAAACGAATATCAAAAGAGAAAGTGAATATTTTCTATAAGCCATATAAGCTTAGCCTACATGTGTAGAGAATGCTAATGCACAAGACAAGATACAAAGCAGAAATGAAAATAGAAATTTGGGTATAATAATAAAGAAAATTACTTTTTAGTGGCTGTTTCTCGAACTGCTAACACGCCGGAAAGTAGCACTTTACCGTACTGGTTCGGTAAAGTAATTTTACCGTACTAGGCCGGTAAAGTTACCACGGTAACCCTTAGTGGACGTAGTTCCAATGGTGGCTCCTAGACGTCTCTACAGTGTCTCCCAATATAGGCTAAGTTCAATTTTATATGTTAAGGGCTTCATTGTTCATTGTCTATTAACAAGCATAGTAAACCTTGATAATATTATAGGAGAAAAATTCCTCCGACACTGGGACTATAATATTATAATATTATCATGTAATGTCCGTCAGAGACGGTAATCTGTGGTTCATGAAAGCTTATATATCTATAGTAAACCTTGTCATTTAGAAATCTTGAATTTCCATAATAATAACTTTCTGTATTTTTCATGACTAAGGGTTGACGCGAACGCTCGAAACTTGCATTACGAAGCCATCGCTTAGTCCACTAGACTACAAGTGTCAGTTGAAGGGAGCGAGTTCAGATGAGCCTCTTGTACGATTCCTTCTTTCAACGAGGCATAATAAGTTTCATTGCAGAAAATAAGATAAAAATGACGCGTAATTTCAATTGATGTAAATATATTTAGTCTAATTAATTAACATTGCTATCTTAACGATGTTTTTAAACTTTTTTTTTCAGGAGAAGAAACAATCCACAGTAAGCGAAATTTATAAACATGCTGTACTGATACAATCGCCAATATCTTTGCTTTCTTTACGCAGAATCATTAAAAATGACTGAAAACTGAGCTCATGAGTTGTAAAATTGCACAACTTTTACTAAAAAGTAACGTGTGCACCACGTACGCAAAAACATTAGCGGACTCTTCTAACGCCTCGGCTGCAATTCTAGATTTGTCCGCTAAAGCCTTATTTTGAATGCTTGTTACATAAATAGCTATATTTCGCTTTGTTTCTAAATGTATTAAACTAAGATACGAGGGATGAAGCATACGTTATGGCAACTTTTTTATTTTTTGAAAATGTAGGATCATTTTGAAATTTTGAAATGTTGAAATATAGGCCTACAAATGAAAGGGCAGTGTATGGGATGCATGTATGATGGAAATTATGGGTAATAGAGTAATAGTGTATGGACCAGACAGCCATAAATATGCATACACGACGACATCATGCCACTCTACTGTACTGCAGTAGTTGGAAGCATGAATCCAACATATAAAACCCTCGAAGTTCTCAAAGCTTTCACCAGGTCTCTGTGGCATTCTCTGGTATTGTAACTCTAAGAAAAAGCTATTCTGACTTAAGAACGCTGTTCACATCTTGTCACATCCAATCTGCATGGTGGCTGACTCACAATTTAATCCCTCTGTACGTATAAAAATGCCATGACATGTAATTTGATGGTGGACTGTAATATATTTATTAATTTACTTATTTCATCACTCACAAGTACATGAAATATATAAGATACAATAAAATATGTAAAATGATCCCCTACTACATTACAGCATTTCTAACGGAGAATTTCACAATATGCAAATACCATTAACAAGGTCCTTATTTCTATTCAGCAACAAATCTTGAAAGTTCACTAACTCAGCAAAACTGATGCGTGAAGTAAGAAATATGACGTCAACTGGTACATGTTAGACTTCACATCAGTCTCAATCAAGCTAAATAACTTACTTGAAGTTACTGTATATATTTCTTTCTCTTTCCTTTTTTCATTAATTTTGTTTTGTTATTCTTTTTATTTTTATTATTATTTTTTAATTTTTGTACTGAACCAACAATGGTTAACAAAAACTTAAATACTATTCATGCTTCCTTTTCTTCTACTTTCGTTTTCCATTTTTTCTTGACAGTGAAAAGAACATTCCCTAGTTTTTTCAGAACTTTTATATTTATTGAATTGCACAACTGCTTACATGCTATGTATTTATTTAATTCCAATATTCAATTATCAAATACGATTTCTATCATTTATTACTGTACATTCTAATGCAATATGCAAGGCGTCTTCTCTACTACTGTAGGACGGGCAAATCCTTTCATTGTATTCCTCTTTTGCTCTTTAATTTCCAAATTCCCAATCTCCACCACTATAACATTTCCCGTTCTTCTTTGGTATTTCTTAATAAATAAGTTTCTAATCGGTCCACCGCTGTGGCTCAGGGGATGCATTCAATCCTCTCACGCAGCGGGCCCGGGTTCGATTCCTGGTCGGGACAAGTTACCTAGGTGAGATTTTTTCCGGGGTTTTCCCTCACCTGTGAGAGAAATGTGGCCCTTGTAGTCCCCGGATATCATTTGGCCGTCATTATTATCTTCATTCCATCCTCGCCTTGTTTAGAATGTGTGTGTGTGTGAATGATGTGTCTCGTCCTATGTGTTCGTGTTGTCTCGGAGGTGGCCCCGGCATTGGGCTGATCACTCATCCGGGGAGGCCCTCCATGTCCTTGTCTGGTCAAAAAAGTATGTCTGTGATCCAAAGGTAATCCCTCTCCCGACAGGTCGCGGCCCTGTAAGGCCCGGGCGGCTTGGGTCGCTTAAATCCTAAAAGGGAGAGGTAAAACTACGAAGAAGAAAGAAAGAAAGAAAGAAAGAAAGAAAGAAAGAAAGAAAGAAAGAAAGTTTCTAATCCTCACCTTGTTGTAGTTTCCAAGTAATTATCTAAAGTCTTATAATTCCTTAATGTGCTTAAATTTTGTATATTTATTACAACGGTTTTTTTAATAATCTTGCACATTATTGCTAAATTCATTTCAGTCTTTTTCTGCCATAACCAAGCTAAACCAATTTTATTGACGTTTTCTTCAATGTTTTCGGTGGATTGTAATTGTATGGGCACCATTAGTAAACTGGGAAAGAGTAACGTTATGAATTCTAGACACGATAAATGTCTTGTCCTGCATATGAATATTTTCGGGAGATGACCGATCGAATTCGATAAAGTCTGAAGAAGGAATGTCAGATTCTTTTTACATCCCTCTTAAGGAAATGATTCGTAAATCGAATAAATCATTTCTTGACAGTTTTGCTGAAGAAATAATTTGCCGAACAGTTAATAATTACTTGAAAGAAGAAAATTAAATAGCAAAGTTAACGAATTTACACTGCTGAAACTAAAATGAAATGACTTTCATGTTAGGGTTTTTACGCTTATAAAAATTGCTTCTATCTTAGATTTCGGTGGAAATACAAGAAATAATAAATTTGTTGTGAAAAAGTAAGTAATCAAGTTTAAGGCATATTCATCAATGTAAGATTGAAGACTCTTCAATATTAGGCCTATGAACGAAACTTATCTCCACATACGACACCTCGAATACGTTTTTCTGCATGAACTCTTCTCTCCAGTTTCGTAAAGACAAGAGCAAGACAAAAGCACGGTTTTGTGTCCAGTGTTAAACACCTTGTGTCGTAGGCTATAATACGCTTTCTTGAGAGGGAATCTAATTTGGTTAACACAAAACCATGAATTTATTTAAATATTGATAGCATGATGATATTTACCGAATCAATGTAAACATTTCTCTTCCTTTGTTATACTTGGGTGAATGTACAGTATTTTCTCGTTCCTCTTTATTGATTTTCTCTTGAAACTGTTGTCAGTGTTTATTTTTCTCTCACTTTTTCGTCACTTCCAACTGTTTCCATCTCTTTACATAAGCTTCCATGTTGCAAGACTCAGCTGTCTGTCTACTGCTTGTCTCCTTGTTGTAGCGCTCTTCCATCCACTAATAGACTGCCATGACGTAATTGGAAGCTTTAAGTTTGAAGTCTTATCGGATCTGCCTGCTTGCAGTAAGTTAGTCTGACTGACGGGCTAAGAAAACTGCCTTTTAGGTAGAAAAGCTTTACTCTTTGTGTGGTACATGGCATACAATAAACTGCAAGTAAACAGATTATGTAGCGAAGCCTATCCTCAACCTCAAATCTGCATTATGAAGTTGATGATCTTGAAATAAAATCATATAATCAATAAAATCAGATAAACTCAAGTTACAAAGTGACAAAATGCTTTTGTTTCATCAATGATAATTGCAAATATGATTTGCGGAAAATAAGTTATTTTTAATCGATTTTCGAGTTAAGCTCCAGATCGATTCATTAAGCAGGGCATACGGAAGAACAGAGGTCTAATTTGATAAGCATATGTGAAGGAATATGTTGGTAGTGTTATTTGTAAAAGCTAATTGCAACTTCCAAAGCCGTGTATGAACACTGAAAAACAATATGTTGTCATGAGAACTGATTTGGATTTGATAAATTCTTTATAATATATTACCATAAAATAGGCACTAAGTTGGGCATTACTCCAGTACTTGTCAACCTATTTGGTCCAATATCAATAGGCTTCGTCCCATGGGATTTATAAATACGTATACCATATACCAAGTGTCATGAAAATCCGATAAAATGTATTTGAGTTATCGCGCGTACTGACATAAGGGCAGACCGACAGACAGACAGACAGACAGACGGACAAACATTTCCCCGTCCCCCCAGACAATCTTGGAAAGTACCATTCTGGCACTTCACATGTTCTTTACGGCTGCCATTGTATGTTAGAGATATCCTAAACCACGGGTGCGCATCTGTGGCACATTGTGCCACTGTGCGGTGGGGTAATGTATCCCACTACAGTCGCCCTTGACGTCAGGCTTCATACGTCACATCAGGATGGGGGACTAAAACATTTCCCCTCAGTTGCTCAGGTATGTCCTACACCAACTTTTCTGTACATTTCCTGCGTTCAATTTTCACTATCAAACAAGTCAATCAGTCTGTCCTTGATTATGTCTACCTGATAAATCATTATATATATATATATATAATGCTAGGCGTTCTGGATGTACTAGCTGCTACCAGAAGTGTACAAATCTCGATTTTAGCTTGCCCAAACCCGCTTGAACGCCAGGCAAGCAAGTTGCCAGCGTCATAGCTAGGAAGCAGGTAGGTTTCTTTAAGCCTGATGGGTCAGGTCAAACCCAGCCTAGGCAAGTCAGAATAAGATTGAGACATTCCTATCAGCTAAACAACTGTAGTTGCTGAGTGTAGGTAATACTTTCTTGCTTTTCTACATGCTGGTAGAAGAAATTCACCATGCAGATAAATAAAAGGTGGATAAAGTATTAAAAATCGTTTTAGCGTCTTAACACAATTATTATTTTTATTATTAGGTAGATTTCGAAGAAAAATCTACCTAATGACTTTCCAAAAATTCGTTCATATCGTTACGTTTCATGCCTCCCTAAGTACGAAACCACCGCCTGTTAAAAAAATTGTGATATTTATATTTATATATGAATTACGGAAAAGCGCACAATGTGCAACAGTATATGTATATGTGTATATATATATATATATTTATATGTATGCATATATATCTTTACACGCTAGCGGCCGTAATTTTCAAGATATTTGAATCAAATTTTATTATGTTATTTCTAGGCCCAATAGTTCAGACAAGTTCGTTAATGAGCAAAATTGGCCTCAGGGGGTGATCGGGGGAGGGGGTTGAAATTTTAAAACATTTATATCTCGGCCCCTATGAAGTATAGAGGGAAACTTTGATTGAATAAATTAGAGTACTCCTTATGGAGTTCACAGTGACACCAACGATTCGGGGGTTTTGGGAGTACGAGTGGGGGTGGGGGTATGGGGATGGAAATTCGAAATTTTCGAAACTACGTCTTGTGGGGTATCGTTGAAAAGCTCTTGATGAGTACTCTACAAATCAATAACTAGTTTCTTGATAGTTCTCATATAAGGCGAGATTTGAATGTTTTAAAAAGTTCTCTTTCCTCTTTTTTGCAGTTATTATTGCGGGTTTGTCATGCCAAGGCTAAAGAAGAAGAGTGCTACGCAGCGACAGTAAATTAAAACAAAAGCACTTCGAAATCTACCTCAGCTTGTAGGCTTGCCTAAAGGGATTTTTGTTATTGTTATTAATGATTTTATGATGTTTTCTCGAAAATGTTTGAAAATTTTTCCCATGCCGGACTAGTACCTTTGTTCATTGATAATTAATTCAAACTGTCCACATTTTAGTTTCTCCTCGGCTTCCTTCAGGGTAAAATTCTCTAAATACATCTGAAGTTCCTCAACTACGTAACTGCACGACTTACCAGTGCACTGCTATACCCAGTTTCATATTCTTTCCGCCAGGCCTTGCAGTTTCCTTAGGTCCTGTGCAACCCACCAAGTTTTGAAGAGCTTGTGACTCATAGCGACAGTATTTCTTATCATCGTTGTAATCTGGCTTGCTTTCAAGTCAAGCAAGTTAAAAGCTGTGACTGGTTGCAGAATTTCAAAGGGGCAGGCAAGCTAAAATCAGAATACGTACACCTCTAGCTGCTACACAAAGGATAAAAAACATTTTAGGTGGTCAAAAACTTCATATAAGAGGGAAGGAACTTGTTAATTAGTCGGCCTGAGTGCGCAGATAGTATCGTGCTGGCTTTCTGTGCTCAGGATTGCAGGTTCGATCCACGATCAGGTCAACGGCATTTATGTGCACATAAATGTGACAGATCCCTTCTGTAGGTTTACAGGCATGTAAAAGAATCCTGCGGGACACAATTCCGACACACCGGCGACGATTACAGGCCAAAATTGCAGTACATCCCCGTTGTTACATACTAACCATAAACCCAACCTACCTTGTTAAATTTAATTAAATTTATGCTAGAAGCTCGGCACAATGATTTAGAATGAGTTTCATGAACAAATATATCTTGACATTTAGGTAGGAGGAACACTTGTAATTGCGTAGAATTCCTATAATGTTTACTTATGATAATGTTCACGTAGGTCTAAATCTTTAAAGATAATGTTTACAATCTTATGTCAACATTACATTTATAATGTTTCCATAACTTATTCTTGGAAACTTGGTCTATTTATTCAATAAACATGGAATAACCCTTGTGCAATTTATTGACTTTTCAGAGAGAATTATTCCATAAATCTGTCATACTGGTCACTTTTCTTACGAAACTTCATAAAATAACTAGGGCAAATTTGAAAGTAGACATTGGGTGAATGGAAAGGTGAAGGTATGATCAGGTGAAACACATTAACGTCAGAGAAGACCATAAAATACAAAGATGCTCATTTATTGCTAGAATTCAGAGTTTAAAATAAAGTAAAGGCAGCGCGCAGTGTGTAATATTAGAACACAATATATTTAAGGTCGATTTTACGCAGAAAGACGTTATATAAGGAGAATATTCTTGTTAAGGCTCTCCTACGCTTACGCAGAATTCCATTATTTCGGAGTTCTAGTTCTAAAACTAATTGCCGGCTTTGGAGATTTCGTAGCATACGCTATAGCAATACCGGAGTCAAAACTACCTTCGCAGAAGTTCAATTATAGTTGGCAATGATATGGATTACCTATCCCACGCGCTTCTTTAACAAACTACGAGACAAGCCGTCAGTAATTGTTGTTTAAGGAACATGATCGCCCACAGTTATCGCTGAATTATCGCTTCTTGACCCGCTTTCTATCGACCTTGCGGGGTGAAACAGAGCGATAAACCTAAGTTACTGAAAGTTTATACATAGCCTATATATATATATATATAATATGTGTGTTTGTGTGACCACCAGCGTGGTCTTGTGGTTAGCGTCGCTGACTATAGATCCGTCAGCGCGGCTTCGATTCCGGTACCTACTCGGATTTTTCTGAGGTAGGGAGGTCTGGAACGAGGTGCACTCAGCCTCGAGAGTCAAATTGAAGAGCTACTTGATAGAGAAGTAGCGGCTCTGATCATGGAAACAACCATTAACGGCCGTGGGTGTCGGCATGCTAACCACATGCCCCCAAATCCTGCCACCTGCCTATGGTAGGTGACGCAGCGGTCGGGTGGTAGGCCTTGTCCCTTCAGGGATGATAGGGCCACGGAGTTTAGTTTTCTATATAATTATATGCATGTGAGATAACTATACAGTAGAACGACAAATTTCCATTTTTAAATTCTAGAGTGATAGGGAAAAAGCGAATAAGTCAAAATACCATAGTTTCAGGAAAGAGAAAAAAGAATTTATTTCTACAGCCCTGTTACACTATTTAGATCAGCCCACCCAGATATGTTTACATAGTGTAAGATACTGTGTAAAAATACCCGGTGAACTGAACTAAATATTGTAACAATGCTGTGAAAATAAATTGTTAATTGTCTGCCCTAAAAATTTGGCATTTTGACTTATTCGCTTTTTCCCTATCACTCTAGAATTGTTATATTTGTAAGAGAGATACATACGTATGAAATACACCTTTGGAGGGTCATAAATTGTAGGTAGAGTCTGCCATACACTGCGTAGGCCTATTAGGTTAATGGTTTTGTTCGATCAGAAAAATCTGCTCATGTATCAAAATACGACGGTGACAAGAGCCAATTAAAATCCTCTTATCTCTCAATTAAAGCATTATTGACGTTTTACATTCAAGGGTGGTGTGTTCATAGTAGTTTATTTACTAGTCAGTTTCTCGTATTGGACCTTAAAAGTATTTGTAATTTATTACGGCAGTTAATGTTATAAAAGTGTTCCAAATGTAGGCCATGGAGGGCCAGCGGGTTCCAGGAGGTTGAGGCTCCCTGATTTTAGAAATTCGGCACGTGAAGGTGGTAAGGTTGTCAGCTTTACGCACAGGATTGCTTCTGGTACTCATTTCTGTTAGAGGCTGAGTCGGCCCAGAGCCATAGTGCCACAAGAAGGATTAGGCCGCGACCTTCCGGTAGTTAATATTATAATGATAAATAATTGTTTACACACATAAGAAAAACATTTTTCTTTCTGTAGGGTCAAGTCAGCGGCCAGTTTCATTTTGATCGAGTGTACTTTTGTCAGTATTGCTCCCTCAGAATCCAAAGCAATCAATAAAATATTAAACTTGGGGCAACTTGCTAGCCTGTCTTTTAATCCCCTGAGATCGTCAGTAAGGTATAAGTAGTGCTTTTTTTCCTTAAAGAAGAATTTCTTGTTGCTATGAGCTGCAATTTAAAGAGTTTTATAACTCACAGAGACTTTTTTCATCTCTTGTTTTAGCTGGTAAATTTTACTTGCTACTTGATCTCTATGCGCGTCTATGATTGTGCAGTTAAAGGGTTGTTATGTCCCTCGTAAACGGCTACGAGATGAGGTAAAAAAGAGAGAAAAACAAATTGTAAGGAAACTCATATCCGTTAGAGGATTTACGTAAAAAAATACAGACAACAGGAAAGTGGAAGTAGAAGAGGGGAGTCGGTATAATATTTATTGCCTTGCGCTGTCGAGTATACAAACTAAACCCATCTCTTATTCTCAAGAGGCTTTATTATTACGCACGATGTCTCTTCAACTTTGAAATGTAAAATTTCTGCAATTAAACTTTGCTCTTGTATTTCAACTTCGTTGTGTAGGTGCCAGATATATTTTTGTATTATTTTAATTGGATAAAAGGAGAGGTATATAGTTACACTAGAATGCTCTCTTAAAATGTAGGAAGTTATTAGGAACTTTTATGTCTGACTTTTATGTTGAAAAAGTTTAGATTTCTTGCTCAATCCGCTTTTATAAAAGATAGGTGATGAATTTATTTTTCACCGATAGTCAGATAGCCTATCTATACATACCGAAAATGATTCTCTTACTACATCTTTTCCCCCTGTTTCTCTGTACATCTATTTCTTTCTCTTTCTCTTTTTAATTCTTTCACTATATTCCCCTTTCTCTGTCCATTAAAATAGAATATACAATTTGCATCAGTGTTCTTTCTGGTTATTATAAGTCGGGCCGATCAATTTACAAAACCATGGAAGCTAATGAAAAAAAATCTGATGTCTTAAACATAGCATTCTCTATCCTCAGCATGGACAGTAAAACTTTCTCACATCACACTGATATACTGTATTCAGAGTGAGACATAAGTCCCCACCCATTGCGAGCAGAAATTGATAATTTGGTTTTGAAAGTGCCATCGTCTTTCATTTGTATCGGATAGTTTCTTATGCAGAAACATATCGATAGAGATAATGCATTGAGAAAAAACACTTTAAATTAATAAGACTGTAGCTTCAATAAAGTGTTAATTATATTGAACTGTACTTTTGATTTAAATGGCTAGTGACTAGAATAGCTTCAACTTCGCTGAAAGGTATATTGTTCACCATTTAAAATCTGATAATTTAACAAAATTAAATAAAAATTTTAGTCTTAGAATAAGCACTTTGCGTGCCAAATTTTAACAAAATCGTTAGAGCTGTTTTAAATCAAATCGCGAAAAATTTAATGTCAAGTGGTAGTGAAAGTAACAGAAAGCCTTAGTTATTCTTCTCATTTTTCGTGTCAGATCCCTAGAACAATTGTAATTCAAACACAAAATGTCCTTATACAAATAGTTTGGTTCTCTAGCTCTATTGTTCACAGACACACACAGATAAATCTCTACACGGAGAGCTATACACGTATTTCTGAAAATTGGATTTACAAATTCAGGGTCCTTCAAAACCTGTTTTATGCGGAAAGTTCGACCGAGAATGACAGGGTCGCATACGGGTAGAGAAACTAAATAAAATATGATATACGCCTGTCCGATTCTCATTTAAGCGTAATCTGTAGGAAACTAATTATGAATGTCTAAATTTCGAAGCATTTTGTCTGAATTGATCTTGACATTAACTATCAAGGACGACATTAATTTCTGCATGACAAGATTGGTGTTCATGTGGTTGCATTATTGAGGAGACTATCTCAGACAATATTGAAAGTTTTATAAGAGGTTTATTCTGGTTTGCAACTTCCTTGTTCTGAAACGTGATTTCCAAGGAGAAGGAAGACGGGAATATCGCTTATAATGAGAAAAGCAGCACAATTTTTGGTAACCTAGCAACGTTTATTAAGACACGTGGAATCTTAAAAGCGCTTTCAAAAGAAAATGCAAATACGAACAAGCAATATCAAAGAACATTGCCCATAATACTTTGCGTTCAATTCTTTTGAATCTTCTTCAGTTCCCCTATTTGTTAGTCCTTTGAACTTAGGTTGAATTCGGATATACTAAATTTTTAATGAAATTGTATAGCCTATGTATACCGACAAAGTTACGAAAATATTATATAATTGCCAACCCGTCTCTTTAACAAAACACCTTTCTAAATAAGTTTTGTTTTTAAATCTATGAAGCAACACGGGTTTTTATAGTTTCTTTTAGCCATTATGATCGTGCCAGAAACTGCGTCCTATAAAGTGAAAATAGAGGGATTATATATATTTTTCTTAACTTCACGAATTGTAATTACAGAACTAAAGAGTTCCTTTTGGTCATACAATAGACCTATTGTTAGTACAAAATTGTAAGTAAAGTATAAGCCTTAACCTAATGTCGTGAAATAGTAGTCATATATATTATTATGTTTTATATTGTATTATTATCGTCATATCTTTTCTGTCATTAGTACATTTTTTTCTTTATCTTTGTATAGCATTATTATATTATAAGTTATCGTATTATATTGTATGTATTATTAGTGTTACATTTCTCTTTCTTTGTCTTGTGCATAGTAAAAGCACGAACGGCCGTCTAGGCCCGTGTGTTGGATTTGTTCTATGGACAATGTATTTAATATGTATAAAAAGAATAAAGATGCTCCTTACCATATATATTAGAATTGACTAGAATACAGTTATTTAGAACTGTAGACTATAATGAAATCAGATTCATCAGCCTTTATGAGGTGATTCAGTAAGAGTTTTTTTTATTTTTATGCAAAATAATAATTTTTCATAATGATATAAATGGATTTTTTTTGTATAATCGAGAGAACGTGCAAATAAATTATGTATTAATGTTAGTGGTGCGGTGTCTAGGAATTTGGAGTGTGCTTAAGAAACTGTCATAGAACAAACTTGTATTTTTTGCATAGGGATGAAAGATTTCAACAGGTAAATTGGATTTTTACATTTTTTAATTTTAAAAGTTAGCGGTGCAATGGCAAGGATTTCTTTTAGTACGTTTAGCCAGTTTACTTGCAGCTACAAGTAAAACCTCTCCAAGTTGGACCCTTATGGTTCCATGAAAAATTGTCCTGGTTATAGTGTGTCCAATATAAAGGGGGATGGATTTTTTTGTGAACTAACTTTAATTTAACCAAGAGTACAGTTGATTAAGAACTACTATATGATCAAAGGAAACAAGTTTAATGAAAATGTGGTGAATTTTATTGCAATTTAGATTACTAAGATCGATTAGGCTTTCAATACCATTTTTCATCCTTTTTATTTTCCCGGTAGTGTCATTGTCTGTTGGAAGAAATAATTCACTTTGATTTTTTTATATTTGAAAATGCCCATCCAAACAGAGTTTCAGTTATTTCTGGCAGGTCATTTTCAAAAGAATGACGTTCCAATTTATCTAGATACTCTACTACTACTCTGTATTTGGTTTAGAGGGGATATGAACTGATTCACTGTCAAACGGTAGATTTTCAATTGTTAACTCCACCCAACTCACGCTTACCCCTAATGTACAGTAGGCCTACACAGTAAAATAAAACTCTTAAACTAAAACTTACCAGTACTACAGCAACTATACCAAGATGTTTACAGTAACAATTGTTAGTTTGTTGTTGGAGAAGAAGGTTAAATTTATAAACAGCTTAAGTGAAGAGAAAATTTTGTCTTGGTAAAACTGCTGCCTATACCGAATCCTACATCCTTCAGTTCATCATTTTTCACTTCAGTTTACAAGCTTTAAAATTACCTACACTCTTACTCTACTGTTCATTCTCCACTTGATTTTCTATAGTATAAATTTACACCATTCAATTGATCTTCGTTGACTTAACTCCACACTTTCACTTGTGACACTAGCCCTTAGCAGGTAGCCAAATATTTAAAAAAAAGTAAAACATTCAAACATATCCAACTTATTACTACAGGGCTGTACAAGTTAGACAATAAAGGGGTCCCAACATATAGGGTATCATGGACGTGTAAAAGTATAGGATATTCACTGGTTCCAATGAAATGTGTCCAATATGGAAGGTTGTCCAGGTTAAAGTTGTATACAATTTGATTGGTTTTATATTAGCTGTTATAAGCTCATCTTTTTGCGCGTCACATACGAAGCGAAGACAGAGAGAGAGAGAGAAAGAGAGAGAGAGAGAGAGAGAGAGAAAAAAAAGATTCGAAGAAAGTAGAGTGTAATTCCTTTATTTCCATTAATCAAGTAAATTCGTTAACTATGTACGTTGCTCTCACTTTAAAAACACTGTTTTAGGTTTTCCATTAAGTGAAATAGGTTTTCTAGGTTTTTTGTTAAGAGGTTTAATGAATTTTCAAAGTACTACATAGAATTCAACACGTATTACCTATAAAGTTTATAGGTATATAATTTAGATATTATACTTTAACATTCCCCTCTTTCTTGTTGTTATTGCTCTAGAAGTCTAGAGATATAATGAACGACATTTTAAACACCGTTGGGATAAGTAATTACATATCAAAAGTCAGAAAAAGTATCTGCCTTCTGGAATGATAATTCTTTCATACTGGTCGTGTGTACGCCAAGGCTATCTGCCTTCTGTTGTTTCTAATAATTAATTCCTTTTAAATTTCGATATTATTCAGCTCACAACCTTATCATGAGTATTTTAAAAATGAAATTAATATTATTCTATTCCCTGGGTCACGAATAGTGTTGTTAGCTCACAGAGAGTAGTGAGGTATCCACTGACTTACTCACATGTTGTTGCAGTGACGAAACTGTCTCCGGCGAGACAGCCAGTGGCGCCTGACGCTGCCTCCACCCCTACCGACGACAAGGCTCCTCAACCAGACATGAGTGCAGCCACCAGGCAGTAAGTATATTTTTCAAATTCTGTGAAGCAATTGAATTCATAATTGCGATACATTTAGAAAATCATTTAAACCAACGTACGCATAAAATAAAACCCTAAACTCATGGCGCTGTATTTTGTGAAAGTTCATGGACCGTTGCTTCACTGGTATCTGACTGTATTTAAGGGGCATTATGATATCTACTCTTTGTAATTATATTCAAATTTCTCTTCACTCTTCATAGACCTCCCCATTTATAGACTCTTCACCCATTTATAGACCTCCCCTATCTCAAGTAAGAAAATATAGAGTATAATTTTTTTGAGCATTTTCAGACTGTCTGAGATGAAATTTATTTGAACAAGATGGTGGCTCCAGATCCATTGTCAGAAAATCCAACGACTGAATGATGGTACCAATTCCTTCCAGTTCCGGTATTGACCCAATGGATACGCTTTACGGTCGCTGACAATCGGCCGCGTTTTTTCGGTCCGTGTAACATGGGCCTTAGAGATGAAAACGGGTTAATTCCTTGTAGTGAAATAATTATATCTTAAGAAAAACTTGTAAGGCTTGCACTCATGCCAGGAGTATTTCACGCAAGCCTTGTGATGTAAACACTGGTAGGTTTATAGAAATTCCTTTATAATTCAAAAGCATGCCTCTATGCACCTGTTCCACTCATATAAACAACATTCCAAAGTATTAAATACACCTGCTCACTACACGCAGTTTCATAACTTCCTTCTATCCTTTACTTTAGCAGAGGAAAGTTTAATTAATTTTCTGGGCGCCACCTCTACCAACAATATACGGAATTCTTGTAATTACTACTGTTTAACACACAATGCTCTGGCAAATTTCACTCAGTGGAGACGAGAGGATTCTAGGGGTACATTTCACTTAGTCCAGTATACAATTTTAATGAAGAGACCAGAGTGTATTCTTTTTCATTGTGAATGTCTCACGCTATATTCTCTAAACAACATATTCACTGTTAAACAAAATTAAATATAAAACAATGGTTTCAATCCAAAGAACGTTTTTCTACAAGTCAAGCAGTTTAATACTTCAATCCACTTAACCATATAAACTTCATAAACGTACTATACTTTCCTTAATTAGTATATTGGTGCTCTTAATTCGACTTACTGAACCAATCATGTTTTTATCGGCATTTTCCTATCTCGGAACTTTCCTTTTCTTTGCCTCCAAACACCATATATTCCTTCTAACTAACTTGTTCCCTTTAATGCATGTTTCCCTTTCTTAGAATTTATACATAGAACAATAGGGTAGATTTATGAAAGATAGAAAAATGAAATTTAGGTTCACGACGTGGACTTAACCACGGCGGTGAACCACCAACCTAAGAAATGCAGGGTATCCAACTGGCCTCCCAACATGAATGGGCCGGAAAAATAAATATAATTTTGACATCTCAGTGCGATAGGAACCCTCGCTGCTTATCGCGCCAATGGGGTGGATAGCCGCTCTAACAACTAAGTGGCTTTAGTCTATTCTCTGTTCAATTTAATTATTGTAGCTTAGGTTTCCTTACTTGGCTACAATTCTTTAATTCTCCCTTTTCCTAGGCCTACTTAGCCTATATTATTCTTTAATTCTTTTTCCTAGGCCTACCTAGCCTATATTCTATTTTCATACATAGCGAATTTCCTCCTAACTTCTAGGCCTACCTAGCCTATACTTTACTTTCGTACATAGCTCATATCGGCTCCTCAATACATTTTTATTAGCTCAGCAAAAACCTGCCTAAACCACTAATCTCATTTAGCTCGGTATAATATACCTAAACCACTAATTTCCTTTAGCTCAGTATAATATACCTAAACCATTAATTTCCTTTAGCTTAATATAACATATCTAAACCACTAATTTCCTTTTAACAACTTTTTTATTTCATTATTTAGGCCTATTTAACCTATAATTTACATCATTCAATTTTATTTTAATGCTTCCACTTTATTCATCTCACTTTCTTTCCTCTTTTTCTTTCCTTCTTTCTAATTCCTTTTTCTTTGAGAAAACTTCCTTTTATATACTTTATGGTTTTTACCTAACAAGCAACCATACTTCTTGACAACAAGAACCTATGCCTTCATATTATTGTTTAACCCAAGTTGGTTAAAATTAACTGTCTACTTTCATCACAGTATTTTAACCATATTTGTGATCTAACGTTCCATACATCTATCTTAACCATACATGTTCCAGAATTACTGTTAACCTAGTAATATCTAAGTTTTGGCCTTTGACTTTCTTCCCTGTTAACCACACATATATGTATGTATACATATAGGCCTACACTTTCCTTTTTAATCACTTTTGTCTTAATTCCCAATATTTATCTTCCTAACCTTATACGTATTATCTTTGTGTTTTTCTATATTAGCATTTAATAGCTTCTGTATCTGTATCTGGTACCCTATGATCCCCAGGTGGGGCGAAGGGGCCTCCAATGGAGGTTTCTTTACCTATACTAATTTAGATATGCTTATTTTCCGAGAGAGGGTAGAGGGACAGGTGGTAAGCCCATCGCCTCGCAACCCCCCTCTGGAAACTAAGTATTTCTTGGACGTGAAAGGGCCGAGAAATTTTGTCCAGAGGCTCTAATTTAGGCTTGGAGTTCTTTTACGTGCCGTAAATCTACGACACGGGACCCCAGCTTAAAGTCCCTCCCGGAGGACTCCGTGCCAAGGATTATTACGTCCTGAAAAATCCATCGACCGCGGCCGGGTTTGATCCCGCGCCCTGCGGATCTAAACCATATCTCACAGTGTTTGAGAGTGCAGGTAAACAACTCCCCCACCCGGTGACATCCCAGCAGACGAGCTTTGCCTGCCTGCCGGTGGCTGTTACTCTAGTGATCTCACCCCCTGTCCTTTTCGTCGTTCGTACTGTTTACGGTCATTTACAATACTTTAATGTTTTAATTTTTTATAATATTGTAGAGAACTGAAGCTAGATATACATATTATATTTTTTGGTGGGTTTATGAAGAGCATAAAATGCTTTTAAAATGTAATTAAGAGGATGCAGATTAACATAGGATGGGATTGCGAACACAAAAAATCAACAGCGAACCCTTCTCAAGACAACACGTGCGTTGTGTATTAATACAGTTAAATACGTTGACTGATGCAGAGATTCTTACTGAGAGCTATTGTACGAATAATAATCAGGGCTAGGTTTCTGATGGCATGTCATCTTTTTATTTATGTAATATAAGTTAGCATTTTATAGTCTGGGTGCATATATAAATAATAGTTGTAATGGAGGAACTTTCAGTGAAGAAGCATTCGAAAGGCAAACCGCTGCAACGAGGCCAGCAAGTGTGTGTGCTAAATGTGTTCAACAAAATTTCCGCCGACAATCCCGGAATGGTTATTGACGAAGTGACTAAGTTGACTGCTGAAGCAACAGGCGTGTCTAAAGCCAGTATTTATCGACTACGAAGTAAGGTGAAGTCGGGCGAAAAGTTGACCACCCCAAAAAAAAATCGCCGGGCTAAACAACTAGGAGAAAGACACGATGAAGCAACGAAATGTGCAATTCGTAGCATAGTGCATCAGTTTTATTTCCGTAATGAGATACCGACTGTAGACAAAATTCTTGCCGCGGTGCGTAATGACAAAGATTTGCCTAATTTCTCGCGTTCCACCCTGCATCGACTGCTTACTAAAGTGCTTCGATTTAAATTTGAGAAACGGAATCGTCAGTGTTTGTTGCTCGACAGAGATGACATTGTGCTGTGGCGAAGGAAATATTTGAGGGCAATAAAAGAGCACCGGGCTCAAGGCAAGGTAATATATTACCTAGACGAAACGTGGGTGAATGCGGGCCACACTGTTAATAAAGTTCTAGTGGACAAAACTATTGAAACCCGAAAACAGGCATTCCTCTCCGGGCTATCGACTGGACTAAAGAACCCCACCGGAAAGGGGAAAAGACTGATAGTGCTTCATATTGGTAGTGAAAAAGGGTTTGTGGATGGGGGTCTTCTTCTTTTCGAGTCCAAGTCGACTAAAGATTACCACGAGGAAATGGATGGGGACAGATTCGAGAAATGGTTTTGTGAAATTCTTCCACGCCTGGAAAAGGACTCTGTTATAGTTATGGACAACGCTCCTTATCACAGCGTAATGGTGGAAAGAATTCCCAACAAATCGTGGACTAATATTAAAATCAAGGAGTGGCTGATTTCAAAAGAACTGCATTTTGAGGAAAATTACCACAAGCTGGAACTATTGCAGTGTATCCCAAGTCACCTCGTAGCTGAATGCCGCAAGTACAGAGTCGACAAAATTGCCGAAATTTCTGGAAGATTGGTTCTACGACTACCACCGTACCATTGCAATCTTAACCCCATTGAATTAATTTGGAGCCAACTGAAAGGGCATGTGGCTAGGAACAATAAAACCTTCAAACTTTCAGAAGTGCGAGAACTCATGCTCGAGGCAGTAAGAAATATATCGTCGCGTGAATGGGAAGATTGCATTCGTCATGTGCGTGGGGAAGAAGAAAATATGTGGCGTCTAGATTGCCTGACAGAGGAGCTGGTGGAACCTCTAATTATTAACGTAGGCGATGACAGTGACGACGACGACGCCGATGATGATGGTGCTGATGATTCCGGTGACTTTGACATGTCCGGAATTGAACCTCTAGAAACGGATGATTAACTGGTGAGTTCCCTTAGCATTATTTTAAAACCATGGTTTTCAGTGGTATGTTTATGTTTGTAGGATTAGTAGTAGCGCGGAGCCACAGCACGTGGGCCAGTGTGTGGCGGGTGGGGAGTTATTTTCTTGCGCTCTCAAACATCGTGAGATACGGAACCATATCTCACAGTGTTTGAGAGTGCAGGTAAACAACTCCCCCACCCGGTGACATCCCAGCAGACGAGCTTTGCCTGCCTGCCGGTGGCTGTTACTCTAGTGATCTCACCCCCTGTCCTTTTCGTCGTTCGTACTGTTTACGGTCATTTACAATACTTTAATGTTTTAATTTTTTATAATATTGTAGAGAACTGAAGCTAGATATACATATTATATTTTTTGGTGGGTTTATGAAGAGCATAAAATGCTTTTAAAATGTAATTAAGAGGATGCAGATTAACATAGGATGGGATTGCGAACACAAAAAATCAACAGCGAACCCTTCTCAAGACAACACGTGCGTTGTGTATTAATACAGTTAAATACGTTGACTGATGCAGAGATTCTTACTGAGAGCTATTGTACGAATAATAATCAGGGCTAGGTTTCTGATGGCATGTCATCTTTTTATTTATGTAATATAAGTTAGCATTTTATAGTCTGGGTGCATATATAAATAATAGTTGTAATGGAGGAACTTTCAGTGAAGAAGCATTCGAAAGGCAAACCGCTGCAACGAGGCCAGCAAGTGTGTGTGCTAAATGTGTTCAACAAAATTTCCGCCGACAATCCCGGAATGGTTATTGACGAAGTGACTAAGTTGACTGCTGAAGCAACAGGCGTGTCTAAAGCCAGTATTTATCGACTACGAAGTAAGGTGAAGTCGGGCGAAAAGTTGACCACCCCTAAAAAAAATCGCCGGGCTAAACAACTAGGAGAAAGACACGATGAAGCAACGAAATGTGCAATTCGTAGCATAGTGCATCAGTTTTATTTCCGTAATGAGATACCGACTGTAGACAAAATTCTTGCCGCGGTGCGTAATGACAAAGATTTGCCTAATTTCTCGCGTTCCACCCTGCATCGACTGCTTACTAAAGTGCTTCGATTTAAATTTGAGAAACGGAATCGTCAGTGTTTGTTGCTCGACAGAGATGACATTGTGCTGTGACGAAGGAAATATTTGAGGGCAATAAAAGAGCACCGGGCTCAAGGCAAGGTAATATATTACCTAGACGAAACGTGGGTGAATGCGGGCCACACTGTTAATAAAGTTCTAGTGGACAAAACTATTGAAACCCGAAAACAGGCATTCCTCTCCGGGCTATCGACTGGACTAAAGAACCCCACCGGAAAGGGGAAAAGACTGATAGTGCTTCATATTGGTAGTGAAAAAGGGTTTGTGGATGGGGGTCTTCTTCTTTTCGAGTCCAAGTCGACTAAAGATTACCACGAGGAAATGGATGGGGACAGATTCGAGAAATGGTTTTGTGAAATTCTTCCACGCCTGGAAAAGGACTCTGTTATAGTTATGGACAACGCTCCTTATCACAGCGTAATGGTGGAAAGAATTCCCAACAAATCGTGGACTAATATTAAAATCAAGGAGTGGCTGATTTCAAAAGAACTGCATTTTGAGGAAAATTACCACAAGCTGGAACTATTGCAGTGTATCCCAAGTCACCTCGTAGCTGAATGCCGCAAGTACAGAGTCGACAAAATTGCCGAAATTTCTGGAAGATTGGTTCTACGACTACCACCGTACCATTGCAATCTTAACCCCATTGAATTAATTTGGAGCCAACTGAAAGGGCATGTGGCTAGGAACAATAAAACCTTCAAACTTTCAGAAGTGCGAGAACTCATGCTCGAGGCAGTAAGAAATATATCGTCGCGTGAATGGGAAGATTGCATTCGTCATGTGCGTGGGGAAGAAGAAAATATGTGGCGTCTAGATTGCCTGACAGAGGAGCTGGTGGAACCTCTAATTATTAACGTAGGCGATGACAGTGACGACGACGACGCCGATGATGATGGTGCTGATGATTCCGGTGACTTTGACATGTCCGGAATTGAACCTCTAGAAACGGATGATTAACTGGTGAGTTCCCTTAGCATTATTTTAAAACCATGGTTTTCAGTGGTATGTTTATGTTTGTAGGATTAGTAGTAGCGCGGAGCCACAGCACGTGGGCCAGTGTGTGGCGGGTGGGGAGTTATTTTCTTGCGCTCTCAAACATCGTGAGATACGGTATAGAGGCGGGCACGCTACCTCTAGACCACCGCGGCCGACATTTAATAGCTTAAGGACCTCAAATCAATTTACAAGTATTCTCAGTTTCTAGGTATTCTTATCTGCTTTTGCCTCAGTCTGTACTATTTTTACTCAACCTAGAATTATTAACCCAAACACAAGTTCATTACTTATCATTCAGAAGAGTCTTCTACAGTGAGTCCCACCAAGAGTTGGCCAATCATGCGGGTTTCTGCGTCGCGGCGGCTCCTGCTCTAACTCCCGAGCGATTGGATGAAATATCTACGCAAATATAGCCGCTTTCAAGTTCTCACATTTACAGTTGGAATTACAATGAAAATAACCACGTACCTCATCACAAGATATGTTGGAAATGTCCTCCTTTTGCATCCACACAACACTGGCATCTTTTCACGAAATTTTCTTTCACTCACATAAGTTCAGCTTCTGAGATACAGTTAATTTTTTCTCTTGTGATATTGTAGTTTCTCTCCTCTAGCAGTCATCGAAGCAATCGAAAAAGTTCAAACTTCTAGTATATTCGCAGACGCATAACAGTTTATTCCTGACCTGAGAGTGAGTTCAGTAAGTGAACATAACAGTTTATACTCCCGATGACTTAACAGTTTACAACACATTTTTCTCGTGTTCATTACGTGTTTTGTAACTCACTGAAAATACACTCTAAGTTCATCACATGTTTCACGATTTCACTAATCTTCCGTATAATTAACGTGAGTTCAAATCCACAACGTTACAGCCTTCGGCAACACACTGCTGCCATCATTGAGGCATGACAGAAGTGTTGATGTAGCTTTTCTGACAAAAAAAGGCAATTTTGGTATCTTATTGTCAAAAATCAAGTGTACACTAAAGAATAACTAAGCAAAATTTTATGCCTTTTGGGCGTGTGGAACAGGTGCTGCCGACATCATTTTTAAATCTCTTTGCACTTCAAACTGACAATGCATGCAAACTTAATCGCCCATTTTTTCAGTTCCAATTTGCATATTTTTCCCCATTCAAAATCTATCTTCTCCCACAAAAGTAGAGATACAGCTATGACTTTTTTTCCTCAATCTACTTCGCAACTTGTAAGATGAAATGATAAATCAGATTTATGCATAGGCCTTAATTCTTATAAAAACATTGTATAATCATATGTAATTTTTTTATACTTTCCATGTAAAATACTTTTTAAACAAAAAGAAACAAGGAAAAAAAATTCATCAGTAAATTTGTAAAGCAAGCATAACAAAATCACACACAAAAAATTCAGTTTCACATTTTAACATCTGACGGAGAAAATATATTTCTATTTTGATTTAAAGGTCAATTAAATGAATTAATATCGAAGCAAAAAATTCAGATATTAAAATTAAATTTAAAAATTCAATTTCGGTTTACGTTTTAATTAATTTTGTAAGTTAAATGTCAAGTATCTAGGACAAATAGTTAAGAAAATTGCACTGAATACTTCGGTATTATCCCCTAAATGGCTTCCTAATGAAATGCTGCAGAATTATTTTAATAACATTCTCTGTAAAGTTCCCTTTGGCTTGTAGTATGATACCGGTAATTACTCGTTCATAATCGTTTTATCTGTTGCTGTAAACTTCTACGTTAGTATCACTAGGCCTATAGCTCTCTCCTTTCTACTGCACAGTGCACATCCAATTACAAATATTAAATTTTATTTGTAAAAGAACACTGTCGTTTTCCGTCACATTTTCACATTTTCTCTTGATTTAAATTGAAGTAGAGGTTCCTTAGGTATCACAAGTCATAACCCATTATTGAATTTCCCTACGAAAGCACGGCAACAACTGCCCCGGGATTTGAGCCCGGAACCACATAAGTGCAGGCCCACGGGCTAAGCATAAGCCACCCCTTTAAGTTAGCTCTGAGGTATTTTTAAGTATCCTCGTTATCAGACACGCCAAATGAAAGTATGGTAAATTCTTTATCAGATGTATCAAAGTGAAATCTAATGTTGTATCATACTGTCTTCATATTGATATTAAGGGGAGATTGCAAGCACATTTCATAAAAAATGTGAATTTTCTGTTTATTGTATATTTTCATTGAATTAAGTATAATTTACATGTTACATTGCCGTTTTCTACCATAATGGACGTTTAAAACTTTTTCACGGACAAAAGCTTAGCATATGCTTTCATATTTACCGACTGAAATATGCAGAAAATTGTTGTCTTACACAAAAACCAATGGTATATATTCACAAAAATTATATATTTCTTTTTTTTTGCATATCCCTCGCTTATAGTGTGCGCAGCAGTGAACTAAGTTCTGCCGTGGGTGAGTCGGTAGCACGCCTGCCTTCCACTCCGGCGGCCCGGGTTCGATTCCCGGCCGGGTCGGGGATTTTTCAGTAGTGAAAATATATTAAATAAGGAAACTTAACATTGGCGGAATAGGGCGGTCTATCTCTCCTTAAATCAGTTAAATTTCTGTTTCTAACATGATATACACATTTTAATTGTTTTTCTGAAAAAAAACTATGAATATACATTAATAATAAATGCTTGCTTGATTAGGAGTCTTCGGCGTGTTTTCTGTTTGCATTAAAACCCTGTTAAAGCAGAGGGTAGATAGCCCTTTGTTGCACTCTATGGGGCAAATCCAATACAACGACAGGCTAATGAATCATTCATGAAGTTGTTACGTGGATGGCCGATGATCCGAGAGGCTCGGAACTGATTTGTATCTCAACATCCAGTCCATGATGTTTAAACGGGTAATCTCTCCAACCTAAAAATTAGCTATAAACGTTGACTTGAAGCAATTAAGCTGGGTTTCCTGTTCCCATCAGCATTTTGTTTTTGTCCATTGTAATGACGTCCTTATAATGCAATCCCACGTAGATTACTACAGCTCGCTTCCAAACATGTAGAATGCGAAACAATTCTAACATTCTCTATTGAAAACGAGAGAAGGCAAAATCCAACGTAACGAGCTGTATTATAACTAGACTTCGGACTTTTAGGTCGCTAAAAATGCTGTTTGAGGTACCTAAAATAGGCTCTAAAAATTTAAAAATATATTCTAAAAATCGTAAAATAGTCTCTTATAAAATCGTGAAGTAGCCAATTTTCTGAAATATCTCAATTACAATGAAGAATATTATATTTATTGAAGTCACCATTAATCATTAATCATGATAAAACACAGATATAGGCCTATGGTACACAGAATTATATAGACCCTAGTACTAGCGCCTGTAATTACTACCATAACAGTGAAAACCTAATCCCTGCGCCCAGAAGCTACGCTCGCTAGCATATTCAACCCCTTGTATCTCTCAGTGATTCAGAGAACTACTTTTTTTGTTACTTTATGTGGGAGTCGGGAGAAAAACACTACATTTTCTTGGGAATTCCAAGGAATTTTTCTACTGAAGACGAAACATTCCTTACTATTTAACCACGTCATAATTGTGTCGTGTGCTGCACATTCCGAGCTAAAAATATGGTACGAACTGAAAATATATGCTAGAATTTATAACAAAAAAAAACTTATTTTTAACTTTAGAGGAAAAACAAGCAAAAAGGCAATATTAGGCTCTAACGTAAAAATAGGCTGCTTTAGGTCCTATAAAAGTATCAGTTTAAGGCATAGTCACTTATGAAACATGCATACACAAGTTTTCGTCCATATATCACTTAAGGATTAAAATAGGTTTTTACCTAATATCCGAAGTCTAATTATAACATTTATTATTATACTGTT
Source organism: Ectobius pallidus (assembly GCA_964059195.1). Lineage (NCBI taxonomy): Eukaryota > Metazoa > Arthropoda > Insecta > Blattodea > Ectobiidae > Ectobius > Ectobius pallidus. Next base: position 107,556,756 of record CAXKWD010000003.1, on the reverse strand, counting down.
CATTAGTGTTCCCAACTCTTTACAATCTTGAGAGCAATTCATATGTAAGCAATACTTGATCAGATTTTTTAATTTAATGTAAATAAGATTGTCCACCTAAACCACAAAATAATTCAGTCCAAAAGTTCAATGTATGTAACGTTTACTTTACACTTTGTTTTTTACTGTACAGTATTGAGTGCAAGCATATATATCGCTCCTGTGTAATATTCTCATATTTCCTAATATTCATTCAATGATTTTTATATCATATGGCGTTGGTGTGAATTCAAATATAGTCATAAAATATAAAGTAATAAAATCAGGTAAACTGATATAACAAAGTGCCAGATGTTTTTGTTGAATTAATTACAATTGCAATTACGATATACAGAAAATAAGTTTTTTATCAGATTAAAATCGACCAGCGTCAGCAGAAGTACAGATTTGTGATATCTTGAGAATTGCGCACACACATAAAAATAAAAAATTAAATTAAAAAAATCTATGTCAAATCGGCCGGCTCCGGGATTTGATCTAGGGACCTCCAGAATACGAGTCCAAGACGTTACCATTTGGCCAACTCAGTCAGTTTTACGGTTTAGTTTGATAAGTAAATGTGAAAGAATAGTGTTATTTGTCAAATCTAAAATGTATTCCAACTTGAAATTCTTAAAATAGGCCTATGTCAACTTTTCACAAAATTCAGTGGAAAATAACTCCGCTAATTATTTCACAGTAATGTACCATCTGTATATAACAGTATTAATGTAGTACTCAATTTCAACTAGATCAACGAAGTAAACAAACATCTGACTGCATTGCATCAAAGCCCTCAATGATAAAAAAGTTTACGTGGAACGCCACGCGACAGAAGAGAAACTTTTTTAATTTTTTTTTATTTTTTCAACTTTGGATTTTTTATTTTTTATTTTGGATTTTTTAAATGTTTATTTTTTGGATTTTTTTTAATTTTGGATTTTGGATTTCTTAATTTTGGATTTTTAGATTATTAATATTGGATTTTTTAAATTTTGGGTTTTTTATTTTTTTTATTTTGGATTTTTTATAACACCACAAGCTCGAAGCAGCAATAGCCTCCCACTTCAATGCCTGATACCTTTCTCCCGCGCTCTCCGGCACATTTTTCAAGTTTTGGATTTTTTAATTTTGGATTTTTTTATTTTTTATTTTGGGTTTTTGGCTTTTTTAATTTTGGATTTTTGGATTTTTAGGATTTTTAAATTTTTTACTTTTTAGATTTTGGTTAAGTCTAATCATTGAGTTGATTGTTTCTGTGCAGTCCGTTCCGTCACAGCCCCACTAATTTCGTGACGATTTTATGTGTAACAAGTTCGTAACGATTTTGTTTGTAACGCAAATTTGTGTTAGCTCTCGATTTAATCCTACCGCGGCTAAAGTTTTAAGAAAATAGTTTTAAGAAAAAGAGTACAGTAGAAAAAGGATGTGAATTTTAAGCAAAATAAAACTTTGATAAACGTAAAATTATCAACCGGAAAGAGATTTATTCAAACAATAACTTAAATTAGTAATTAATACATTAAGTTATCAGATATTACCATTATAAACGGTGAAATAACACATGAGTAATTTATGGGAGATGCAGACAAGTAGGTAATGCGTACGTAGCCCCGTGACTCCTCGAGCAGTTCTCCTGCACAGGTTTATTGCGTGTAGACTGCATGATGTATTGCAGGCGTTTATAAACACGGCACTTGAAAAGGTTTGACGTCTAAAAGCAATTGGATGAAACATGGACTCAGTGCATTAGTCCTCTTAAAGATTTCTTACTGATGAAGCAGTAAATCCTCATTTGGCATGTATTAAATTAAGGGGATACATATACCTTCTAGGACAAAAAATCTGGATACGTTATAAAATGTTATTTACCAATTCCAATACAGTACCGAACGAGACTCGCATTCAGGAGATCCCATGTTCAAATCCCGTGACCTGATAATTTGACATGGGCCTTTGCATGGTTTCCCCAGTCGTAAAGACAAATGCCAAATTGGATATTTACATACCATGAATCATCACCACCATTTCATCTTGTATCATATCCACTTAAATTAATATCATTTGAAATGGCCTACCCTACTGTATAGATAAAGATCCCGAACACCTGATATGACCTCACAGTTGAAAGGAGTATAAATTCAGCTTTAAAAAAATCCAACACATCCTTTTGTGCTGAAATTTATATTTTTACGTTTGATTGCTGTTCTTCAAAATATTAGTAGTTACTCCTCAGGTTCGCGAGCGACCCCTGGTGATCCCGTAAGGGGATATTCTCAGCGGATTTGTTACCTGGGTGCGCCAGTCCCCTACCTACTTAAACCTAAGGACACACACACACCTACACACCCGGTCCTGAACCCGGGAAAGGAATTTTTCACTACTGAAAAATCCCCGACCCGGCCGGGAATCGAACCCGGGCCGCCGGAGTGAAAGGCAGGCGCGCTACCGACTCACCCATGGAAGCGGACGTTCTTCAAAATAGAAGACAATTATTCTCCCAGGTTTAATAGTTTTGGAGTTACGAATTCTCAACTTTGGATTTTTTATATTTGATTTTTGATTTTTTTAAATTTTTATTTTATATATGCATTATTTAATTTGTAACGAACTATTGGTTAGATAAATAATTACCCCAAAATTTTAAATAGTTTTGTTTTAATTCTCTTTATAATGAGGATAACATTCACATTTCGGAAACATATTTTCGGAAACATAGGCTACTTTGGTGACAGTCTTTTGAGACAATGGAATGGGTAGATATTTTACGCTTTAGAGCCGGCCCTAAAGTAAACAAGCAAGTCTGTCTCAATCTTACGTAGGTAGGAGTAATGTGTTAGGGTGAGACAGACATATAAGTTTGGATCCGGTTCTACGGTGTACAATATCAATCCATTCCACTGTCTCAAATGACCCTTACCAAAGTATATCCATTAACAAAATAAAATCTTTCTTTTACCACTTGCATCATAAATAAAATCAGGAAAACTGATATAACCAAGTGCCAGTATGATTTTTTTTAATGCAGAAAATTTATTTTTGTAATAGATTTCCGAGTTAAACTCCAAAAACAAAATGTGCTGGCAATAATAATAATAATAATAATAATAATAATAATAATAATAATAATAATGCAATAGGCCTACGATTCGCTGATATGTCTGTTTTAAATTTAAAGCAGCCTTAAAGGTTATGAATGAATAAAAAGTTAATATGAAATCTATCTGTCAGGAATTACATTAGGTACATTGCTGCACAGGAACGAGTATAAAAATACTCACATTAAAATATAGGCTAATGTAAATATCGGTAATCTACATAACCATAGAATACACAATATAATATCAATATTCAACGGCTAGTTGGTATAAATCGTTTATTTACATTTTTTAAATTATTACTTAGTCCACACAGACATCGTTATGAAGAAACAAATCAATCAAGGTTGCTAACAATATAAATATACGATTGGCAATTTGTTACGTTATTTTAATATATTGTGGGCCATGAAAGAATATTCATTACAAAATTAATATTGATACACTCGTTATTTCGGAACCAGTCAACCGATTTGGCCCTAATTCAATAGGCTTGTACCCAAAAAGTCATAAATTCCGATAAAGCGTATTTGAGTTATCCGCGCCTTTGTGATATATTACCTTAAAAAGGCACTAAATTGGGCATTATTCCGGTACCGGCCAACCGATTTGGTCCAATATCAACAGACTTCTTTCCAGGGACATTATAAATTCGTATACCAAGTTTCATGAAAATCCGATAAAGCGTATTTGAGTTATCGCGCCTTTAAAATAGACAATAAATTGGGTTTTACTCCGGTACCGATTACCGATTTGGTCCATTATCAGTAGGGTTCTTTCCATGAACATTGTAAATATGTATACCAAGTTTCATTAAAATCCGATTAAGCGTATTTGAGTTATCGCGCGTACAGACACACGGACGGACGGACAGTCGGACAGACGGACAGAGATTTTCTCTCCCCACACACAATCTCATAAAGTACCATACTGGCACTTAATAATTTATGAAATTACACATTACAGTCATTGGTTGATCATTCTTTACAGATAAACCACATATCTGTCCACGAGAAATAAAGAGCACCATTTTTTTTTAAGTATTTTCTCAAGTTCGATATTTGTGACATGGTGCAGTTTATTTCCGGTACATGATACATAATTTACGCCATAGACATTAAAATTCACAGGAGCTATATATATATATGCTTGCACTCAATACTGTACAATAAAAAACAAAGTGTAAAGTAAACGTTACATGCATTGAACTTTTGGACTGAATTATTTTGTGGACAATTTTATTTATATTAAATAACATTTACCACAAAAAGAAAAATGAAATTTATCAATACTAGATTTTTGAATGTACCAGCACATTATTAGTAGTCCTATTAGTTTAGTACTGGTACAATGCAACTTTAGTTTTTGCTCAAGATTTCTATTGTATAATACTGTATAATATATTGTTTATACAGTACTTTATAATACGAGGTACGAAAGTACTGTGTAAATTAAAATACTGTGTAATACGAAAATACTGGGTAATACGAAAATACTGTGTAATACGAAAATACTGCGTAATACGAAAATAAAGTGAAGTACTCCTAGTACTCCTAGTATTACTGATATTAACTGGAACGAAGCGAACGGAGCTCCCCTTTTCCAGGAAATTGCCAGTTATTTAAATCTCTGTTGAAACCGCTTAACCATCACTAAAGACAAGCAATTTGGTGGTATATTTATACACACAAAAATATTATGTTGTGAGTGAACGCCGTGCAGAATGGATGTGACAAGATGAGATAGCATTATTACGTCAAAATAGGATTTTCTTGGAGCGAAGATGCCAGGGAATTCCACAAGAAGCTGGTGGAGGCTTTGGGAATAAGACCCTTCCGTGTCGAACTTCGAGGGTTTTATGGATTGAGCTATGCTTTCATGCTTCCAACTGCTGCAATGAAGTAGAGTGGCACGATGCCGTCGTGTATGCGTGTTTATGGGTGTCTGCTCCCTACTTTATCCTACACCTAGTACCCATAATCTGCATCATACATACATTTCGTGCTCTTTTCTTTCATTAGTGTATTTCAAATTTTCAAAATGATCCCACATTTTCAAATAATAAAGTTACCATGACATATGCACCATCCCTCGTATTAACGGAATCTAGTTTTCTTTTATTAGAAAATCCAAACATACAGATCGTGTATGGATAGTAGAAAATACTGTGCATTGTCTAACTCGAAGTGAAGAATGTTTTTGAGAAACGTATACAATTTATATGAGGATGTAAAAATTCAAACTTGAAGAAAATAAACAAAACACAGGGATTTTGAAATATCTGTCTTTGATGTAAACTAAAATGTTTGCTATTAATGTGTTAAAAGAGATAACTGGAACAAATGTAGTAGTGATAAGGCAATGGCGTAAATAATGAAGAAATATATCAAAAGTTTAAAAAAAAAAGCATACATTACTTCATAAGAAATAAGTTAAATTAATTGGTAGGATTGTAACCATCTGTAACATGACTCAAAACTCGCCAAGGATGTTTAAAATGATTCGGAAGAATTTCGTATGCCGATACACGATTGTTTTGAATTTCTTGCAACTATTGTGTTGTGTCTGAGATATGTCACTGAAGGTCAGAACCAACAAGTGGATAGGCTAATGGTAATACAGTAGTAATGTAAGTAAACGTGCATGTATGACAAAAACGTACACCACAGTTACAGTTCTCAATTGAAACACTATCATTAAAGCTTTAGTAGTATCATTCAACAACTTAACCAAATGTGGTATGTGACAAATAAGATAAATTACGCTTCTGATCGCTGAAATCCTGTACACCAGTTTATATCATCGTTGAACGAAAATCGTTACTAAAAGAAAAACAACAACATATGTTTGTAGTTTTGGGGAAGAAAGGCGAGTTTCATTAATACGAATTTTGGATTTGGAATATTGAATGTTATATTTTGAACATAGTTTTTTTTATATGATTAAACAATCTAGATTGCAGGCATCTCTCTTGATAAAAGACTTAGGTCACTTATTCATTATATAGTCAAGCTTGAAATTAGAGGTCCGGAAAAGCTGAGCACGGGATTTTTAGGAATGCTAACTTGGAGGTTCATCTGTTTCTGGTCTCTGAAGTGAGATAGAAGCGGCCTCTTGAGCTTACTAAAGCTGTAAATTTTCCCTGGGCTAGGACTTGAACTTCCTGCAGAGTTCGGACATCCTATTTAGTGAGGTCATTAAAAATTGTCCGTGCACTTGCATGCACAGGGTGTTGCAAATTAACTGTCATATGGGAAATAAGCCGCCTTTAAATACTGAATCATCTACAACAAACAAGTAGTATATCGGTAGAAAGTGATCATTATATACGCACACTGAGACGTGACAGACTTCCGGTGAAATTAAAACAAAGCATACAGATTTATGGAGCGTATTATGTATCGCTTACTACTGGCTTTGTTATGAGATAATTATTGTGGCATGGAGGGTAATTTCTTAGCGAGGGGAAATTTTATGCCAATTATTGGAATAGCGAAAATGGCGATTATTAAAAAACACCGAAGGAAAATTCGTGTATGTACAGGGTGTTTAAAAGTACTTTACCAAACTTCAGGCATGGGTTCCTTACACCAAAAGAAGGAAAAAAGTGTTCATATGAACATGAATGTTTTCTCGTTAGGAACTGTTCAACATATTGGTACACTCATAAAACATGAACACACAAAACTCATGACAAATGCTCGAAATGTCCTCCTCTTGCTTCTAGACATGCATGCACTCGTCGAATCATGGACTGTTGTACCCTTTTAAATACTCTGGGATGGTGTCGAATGGTTTTGCAGGCTTCCATGACACGTCGATGAAAAGTTTCTTCATCCGGGATAACGATAAAACAAAGATTATGGGACATATGTTCATATGAACACTTTTTTCCTTCTTTTGGTGTAAGGAACCCATGCTCGAAGTTTGTAAAAGTATTTTTGGTACACCCTGTGTATGAGGATTTTATATTCTCTTCCATACGCAGCGGGATGGGCGATAGAGGAAGGTTCTCGTTGAATGCGTCTCACTAGATAATTTTTAGATAATCATTTCTTTTCTCATTTCCACATTTTGAAGCTATATAATCTCTGTAGGCACTGAGGAGTTAATTATGATTTTGGTGTGTGTAGGTGTTAAAGAAGTGTGACCACTCTATTTGCGTTGTAAAAACAAAGATTTTTCGCCATGTGCAACGAATCACAATACAAACGCTTCAGTCTATATGTTTTCAATGTTAACATTTCTTTTCCAGACAAAATTCTTTAAGTACAAACTATCATATACGTATTTTGCTCATTATAGGACAAAAATATTGAACTAATTTAAACAGTACACAAGATTAACTCTACTCATCCTAAACACTTAAATAGATACTAATTACTTCACGAGACCTACTTAATCGCAAACATGTACCAGAGAAGGATATTATTCGTTATTTTAATATTATCCGCTTTCATAGTGATCAAGGAAAGGGAGATATAAGGCTAACTACACGAAAGCCTATCCCGAAGTGGGATCTGTGCTCTAGAATACTGTGACAGCAATACTGTGACAGCAATACTGTGCTGTCTCTTTGTGCCTACTCTGGGTAAAGAAGGTCCCAACCCCCTCCCGCAGACAACTGTTTCAGGCTACTTAGTATTTCGAATTTCCAGATTAGCAATTAATTTTCACCCACTAAAAGTTCATATGAGCAGCTAATTTTTAGCATGAGTCTATCTGCAATGATGACACCGATGTGCTAATTTTGAGGATAGGTTTCGACATGACAACCCATACAGTTCTCTTGTAAGATTCGCTTAATTCATTATTAATCACATGAAAAATAATTTGGGAACAATCATGGTTCTTACATGCTAGTTTAAATTTTTTCCTATTTCACCTTTCCTTCCCCAAGCTTGCTTCAGGCAGTTCTGCAGACCTATTTTTTTTTTTTTTATTCATAATGGGTTTATATCTCGACATTATATCTTAAAATTATTGCAGTCTTATCGTCAGAGCGCCGCATTTTTAAAGAGTTGCAAATTAATTTTTGCTGATTCTTTCTGGAAGTCTTGGGAGCGCGCATCTCAATTATCTGGATAGAGACGCGGTGTGGGGTAATCAGTCTAACAGGAGTGCGGTCTCCTGTGAAATTGGTTTGTAATTCTACCTCTACGAGATCATTGTAAAAGACAATTACAACTGTCCTGAATACAGAGCCAACTATGCAAATTGGACTACGGTTTCACGCTTATATAAAGCTTATACCGTTTTATATTCCAATTTTTATTCCAGCCATTCTTCCTTCTCAAGTACTGTTTATTTCCAAAGTATAATGAACAAATTTGAATTAAGATTGATCTTTTTTCTGCACAAGCAATACTCTTCCTTGCAGAATTTCATAAATCATATTTTACCTACGAATATGGCTGTTTGATACCTAATTTAGATAGTTAAAATGTTTGTTGCAGCGTTTTATATTGTATAATTATGTAGTGTATCAAATTGATTAAGGGTTTTTACAACAGTTTTTATTAATTACATTACAGTTGGCGTTTTCTTATCTAAAATTAATCTCATATACACGTATTTTAGGCATTCAGATAATAAATGTTCTACAGAATGTTAGGCCTATGCTTACAAAATATGCACTACGGACTATTATCTACAAGATGACAAATCTTCAATATACTGACGACAGTTACCATGACTGGATGAATATTAAATGAGGTACGAATATCTTACTCGTTGGACGACTAATAACGGAGAAGGGAAAGCTATTTAGTAATAAAGCAATTATTACTACTTATCAATTGAGCGTTCCATATGTTTTCAATATAAACTTAGTAGTTAGACTTTCACATATCTCCAAAATATTGACTGGGAGACCCGAAGGGAAAAGAACAATTGGAAGACCTAGACGTAGGTGGGAGGACAATATTAGGATAGATTTAAGAGAAGTAGGATTTGAGAGAAGTAGGATTTGAGAGGGATGGTTGGATGGATTTAGCACAGAATAGGGTTGAATGGCGGGCTCAAGTAAGGCGACAATGAACCTTTGGGTTCCATCAAATAGATAATATTCCTTCAGCTTGCTTAGGAATTGTCTATTGCCATTGAGTAAGGAAGTAAGTAGGTATGTATATATAAACATAGACCGATGATATGGCTGGCGCTATTGTCTGTTGTCTGTCCATACCCGGCAGACGGACCTACACGGTAGGTATAAAGACTGCACTCGCCCGCGCATAGTAACTTTTAGTCCTACAAGCTAGAAAAGAACCTGCGCCGAACGAGCTGCGCTTGCTGCAGCAAACACAGCTTTCTTCCGCGCAGGTTCTTTTTTTTTTTATCTTGTAGGAATATAGCAGCCTCTTCCTTATGTCACAGGTTGTTCAGAATATGAAAGCTCAGGCGCATAGAGAAGCATTTCAAACGGCGGGATATAAAAGTTCTATAATAAGTTATACATGCATCAGAATGTTGTAATATAATTAATATAAGTCACTTTCTAACTCACGTAAAAGATTATATATATATATATATGTATATTTTTTTTTTGGCCTGCGTCCATCACCATTGCCTTGCGTTTTCTCTTAGTGCGTAGTTTTTATTTACAGTTTTCTTCCTAGAAAATACACTGTTGTATATATTTTAGTGAAACTGCATCTCTATTTACACTTTTCAAAACCTAATCTTTCAGCAAATTGCTTTATGCTATTTCTGTATTAAAGAAGCACAACCAAACACAAACGTATATACAATCATTATTTTCACAGGGTATAAAGAGAAAAATCAGTGAACTCAAAACGGTTGCTTAACGCCTGACGTCACAATCTGCCCCGCACACAGTCCTGTCACAAGTTTTATTAAGTTGGTGCCCATAATTATCATTTACTCCCTCGGATCCTTTGCTATTATTGGTAGTATAGTGCTCTAATTTGAGATTTCCCTCGTTAATAATTCGCAGTCAATATTTGGAAGTCTGATTTTATTATTATTTATTAAAGTCCTATTTGTATGCTATTTAAATATGTTCATGCAGTAAAATATTTACCAGGCTAAGATAAGAAAATAAAAAGTTATTCCTCAGGTTCGCGAGCGACCCCTGGTGATCCCGTAAGGAGATATTCACAGCGGATTTGTTACCGGGGTGCGCCAGTCCTCTACCTACTTAAACCTAAGGACACACACACCCAGTCCTGAACCTGGGAAAGACATTTTTCACTACTGAAAAATCCCCGGCCGGGAATCGAACTCGGGCCGCCCAGGTGGGTGGCAGTCACGCTACCAACTCACCCACGGCGGCGGACAAGAAAGTAGGATTCTCCTAAATCACCCCCTTACAGATTACTACACGAACTACATTACATTCATAAACTTGATTTCTTAATAGATAGATATATAAGCATCCATGTACCACAGATTATTGTCTCTGTTGGATATTACATGATAATATTATAGGAGAAAAATTCCTCTGACAATGGGTCTTGAACACAGGACCTTTGGCTATCCGTGCCAATGCTCTTACCAATTGAGCTACGCCAGAGTTCAATACACTGTGCCAGATAGATCCTCTCTCCTATGACTGACTGCCCTTAATGGTCTACCTCACTGACAGACAAGTTATGTCATATGCAGTACTGTGAGGCACACTAATTAGTGATTTTATGACCGGGCTTCCACTGTTATTGTACAGTAACATTCAAGATAGATATATGAGTATGCATTCATTTACCGTGTTATTGTACAGTTACAGTGGAAGCCCGGTCACAAATTCACTAATTACTGTGCCTCACAGTACTGCATATGACATAACTTGTCTGTCAGTAAGGTAGACCATTAACCCTGCAGTGCTCGCGTGGCGTCTGACAGACGCCAGACCAGATTCATTTCACTATATCTAGAATACCTATGAGGCCATTGTGCTGACCTGTCATCTACCTTTCAGTCAACTACTCTTAAATAACATATCCAAACGGCAACCCTCCAGTTTTCGCCTAGCAACAGTGGGGTGAAGTTATTATTGCGAAAATGTAGATGGCGTCTGTGAGACGCCGCGCGAGCTTTACTGTTACAAGGTAAGTTACTGGTTTAAAACAAATTTTTTGCAGAAACTAGTGATCATAAACCTACAATAACAATCTTTTCTGATGGGAATTATTTATCTTTAGGCTTGGCAATGAGTGGAAAGGAGAAGAAATATCATAATCTTTCTGATCCAAATGATTGGAATATAGTGGAAAGTTACTAGAAGAAGAAGATGATGATGTTGAACTTGATTCTGATAGTGATCCTAAAGAAAACATTTCGGAGTCTATAAGTGAGTCTACGGACACTGGACAAGAAGCAGATGATGATGATAATGATTGTAGTGAATGTGATAGGCCTAAATATTTCGTAGGGCGGGACAAAGTTTCTAAATGGAATAAGAAGAGATCAGTAACTAGTAGTAAAAGTTGTTATACCTATACAGTCTTAGGACAATAATACTTGAAAATTATTTTTAAATTGTTACATGCCTAACAACATTGTTTTATTGTTAATTAATTAAAGTCATAATGTGCTAATAGTGATTTGTGTCCAATATGATTAGTTAAATGCTGATTTTCAATAAATTGACTTAATACACATATTTTTAATTAAGCAATGTACGAAAAACATGTTCAATAATATTAAATAAACTACGACAACCCTCAATAAACAAAATGAACACTCAAAACAACATCAAACAATAGAAACAACGTAAAACATGAACGGCGTCTCTCAGACGCCGCGCGAGCTTCTATGTCCTGAAACAGCGCGCGAGCACTGCAGGGTTAAGGGCAGTCAGTCATAAGAGAGAGGTTCTATCTGGCACTGTGAATTGAACTCTGGCGTATCTCAGTTGTTACCAAGAGCAATGGCACGGATAACCAAAGGTCCTGGGTTCAAGTCCCAGTGTCAGAGGAATTTTTCTCCTATATATTATCATTGATATCTTAAAATTATCTTGAGATACTGAAGCATTTTTCCCCCTTCATACTATGTTCTGTTCACAGAGTACGAGTAATTCCTATTTATGGGCAAACTACATTTTTCATCTTTCACACACTTCGACACCAATACTGGGCAGCAGTTGACTCATCGGGAAATGGGGAAATATTTAACCCCAGTGAAGGCATGTACAATGCTTTTAATCACGTTTTAGGGTCGGTGGGTCATGCTTCGGGCCGCACGTTGCAGCAACGTGACTTTCCGATCAGACCTACCTGCACAATATTAGTCAAACTGTAAATGGGACTGAATTCTTTGTGGAGATTAAAAATAATGGCAGTGACAATATAATTAATAGTCCTACTGAAACTATGTTTCTGAAATTTACCAGAACATCCTAATAAAAGTAGACTTCTATTTTTGAAGTTGGTAAAATTAGATTGTTTATTGAAATTATTAGTAAAGAATTACAAAAATCAAGATAATGAAATTCATGTGGGATAGAAGTCATCATATCTACTTTATCTGAGATAAATTAAAGCATTTTATTTCAAAACAAAACAAACGAACAAACTTGTCACTACTAACTGAATTTATATTGGCTCTTCAATCCGGGAAAAAATGTTGTGTTGGAAATGTATTTTCATAGGTAATCCCACAAGAGATTACGAGTTTATCGAATTATTTTCAAGAAAGAAGGACGAGCAATATTACCTGATGAAACTTGTAATCTCGAGTAGCATTTATTAAGACAATTCCACGAATACAGTGTAACGGATTTGGTAAAGAATAATTATTTTCTTACTTTGTTGTCAAAATTCTCCCCGCTACGATGAATAAACAAATCTAAATCTAAATCTGTGGGATCATGGCGTACTAAACGAATGAACAGTCCATGCATGATTCGATGATTCGATTAGAGTTCCCAATACTACCAACAGTGCGTTACCGCAAGGTGGAGTGCTTCAGCAGCAGAACGCTATAAAAGCGCACGAATTGGCTTGCACCGAATCTAAATTGTGTTTTTAGTTAATACACACATATATTATTTCAATTTGTAAACCAGTTATGTTGTATAAAGTAATGTTTTCATTCTGTTCACTGGAGGTATGTGACGTATTAATCAGAGCACTTTGATGCCTTACTTGTCCAGTAAAGAGCTGACGTTTTATCAGATAAAATTGAATGCTTGCTACCCTAGGAAGCATATTATAAGATAAACGATCGTGATTGGTCTATATACGGGTAATTGTTAAACGTTATTGGTGAATATCAAACACGAGGCGTATGAATGGAATAGTCACTGTAAATCCTTTAGTGCAAGCATATCAGTCTGAGGGTCCCCCAGGGCCATATGGGTCATACTTGTTTTATCATGAGGGCCACACACAACTAGTTGATCATTGCAGAGTATTTTTATTACTTAAACTTAGAAACATAAAATGCGCCTACAAATGATTTATACAATGACATTTATATACATTGTACTCAAACACTTATAATTTTAGTTTGTAGTATAGGCCTACTGTGCATTGATATATAAATAGATTTATATTAATCTATTATATCCCTAAACACGAGCTTTGCTCATCTAGGGGCATACCTTACATTTTATATGCTAAAATAGAAATAGTATTTTCTGTTGGTTTTTGTTTTTACTTGTACTAAATGTGAAATAATGTAAATATTAAAATGCGATAATGTATATATGTAACAATAAATCAATAAATAAATAAGTGAATAAAATGATCTAGTGGGTCCAATATTCATGAATGCAAAGTAATGAAGTAAGATTAAACAAAGAAAACAAAACGATATTTTAAATGGGTACATAGTCTTGTATGCAGCAGCAACAAAATACATTGCACAAAAATTACTACAGTTTACGACAATTTTTGTGTTTTTTTTCACGAGGCTTGACACTTTTCAATAACAATTTGTTGCCACGTCTGGTTGTAATACCTGTGTAGTTTTGACTTTGATCAGAGATGACATGGTTGATCAAGCAACCTTGAACTCAGAGTTTTTGTTGATTTCATGAAGGAAAATAACTGCTCACATGCATAGGTAGAACCGAGCATTGCTATAATCATTGTGACAAACTTTCTAAACTTTTAAAACTTTTCCCGGAAGTTTCCAAATTGCCGGTTAAAAAACTGAAAAAAAAAATTAGCTCAGCTTATGTATCCTTTTTGCGGGATGCAGTTGTGTTTGCAAAGGGCCTCATGCAGCCCGCAGGACGCGTGTTTGATATGGCTGCTTTAGTGTATCGACTAGTGACAAAATAGATTCAAAGCAAAAATTCTGAAAACAATGAATTTGACTTTTACGACTTTCATTATGTGTCAAATGAAAACAACCAAACTCCCCCTTCCAAGATATTCAGTCCTTTGCCCAATACCGTACGAGAGTATCTAATGCACACACAGAAGGCACATGAGTAATATCCAATCAGAGGAGCAGGTACTGTTACACAGCCTAGTTACCTTAGTACTTTGTAGTTTGAAATTGTACGAGCCATATCATTGGCTGACGTTTTCTATAACACCACCTTTAACATTTGCGAGTGCTTTATAACTCATTGACCAACCTTTTAATTCATATTCACAGGAAGAGTTTGTTTATTTCAAACATCTAAGCAAAAGTTTAAATTTTCCATTTAATCATAATATATTAACTTAATTCATATCTTGTAGAAAACCCTTAATATTGCCCATAATTTCGAAATATTTAATATTTCTGCTTTTAGAAATCGGGTACCCTTTTTTAATAGCGAAATATATTGTCAAGTAAGGTAATGTTGTGAGAGAGTCTAATGAGATTAATTTATTCTAATTATTGATTCAGTTTAATTTAAATATTGCATTTTCATTGTAAAAATTCAAATTATTGATTGCAATAATATGCAAGATGAAATAGATCGATTGATTAACAATACACCCCAGAAACAAAACATGAAGGCAAGTGAGTTAAGATTTTTTGTTTTTCTATATCTGAAAGTTTAATGTGTTGTTTGTTATTCACACATCTGTTCCCATAATTTTTTTCACTATCTTAGTTATACAAAATTTATTTCAGCTGTATTCTGGAATAGCAGAATATGATTGGTTTTCTTACAGTGATCTGTGATTACAGTACTCAAAGACACGGGTTGACGGCACTTCCTCGGAGCTTAGCTGCCGTTTTTTCTCTCTCGTCGTGGATTACCTGTTCTGTGATATTTCTTCCGCTTGCTTGAGGTTGAACAAACCCGTTGTGAGGCCAGTCCCCTGGGGTGTGTGTTAATCTTTACCAATCGATGACTATAAATACCACTTTAAGGTTCATTCGGTGTGGAATATAATTACCGACTATCATTTTCTACACACTGAAGAGAGAGAGAGAGAGAAAACCATAGACTGATAATTTCTTTGTCACATTTGGAATATATACAAGGGACAGGACATAAATGATGGTAACAATTTTTTCTTTTGAAAATGTGAGGTCGTTTTAAATTTTGAAATATGCAAACGTAAGGGCAGGGTATGGAGTATAGGTACAATGCAGATTATGGGTATTAGATGTAGGATGGTGAAGGAAACAGACATTCATAAACATCTATATGCGACTGCATCGTGCCATTCTCATGTATTGCGGTATTCGGAAGCATGAAAGCACACATACTCACTCCACGATTGGACTCACTTTACGGTTGGGCAATGTTCTTCACAGCTTCCATCAGCTTCTTGTAGTATTCTCTGACTTTTCTCCCTCGAATAGTGACTAATTTGATATAAGAATGCTTTTGACATTATGTCATATCCATCTTTCTCGGCGGTTGGCTCACAACTAAATTACCATCGTCTCTGCTCGTAAAACCGTAAATCACAATGCTACCATAATGTGACAATATTCTGGAGATGCCACACTATCCTGTGACATACATCATCTCATGGCATCATCGCTTTACTTTGAGAAAGAAAAATAGTTGCCGTGACTTATGCGCCATCCCTCGTAGAATAGTGCAAAATTGGTAAAGAAGAATATTTACCTCCATAGAATATAAAAATAGGAAAAATAGCAAAATTTGAGAGCACTTTAGCGCTTTTTTCTGTGAAAGCAACGGTTCACGGCCAAAATGGATAATCGCGGAAAGGAATATGAAATCTGTCCGCATTGCAGGCTATATTGAAACTAGGAAGGAATTTCCTTGCAGTGTCAGGGGAGTTATTTGTTGTCTGGTGCCACTTTATGGCACCCATATGGTGCTAGTGTTTATAGCACATCACATTCCGGATATTAATATCCTCAGGGTTCATATCACTGCATGTCGGAGTCCCTATGTAACTTTAGACACTGGTAGTTTAGGTGTAGGCAGCATCATCAAATCGCTGCGATTATATCATGGTCTAATGAAGTCTAAAGCAATTTTCACTTTCTCCCTTTCCACAAGTGATGGTATTAATTACTCGAGGGTTTATAATGCAAAACAATATTTTTACAATATATGCTAGCAACTTATAGGTCTCCGTTCTTGGGCCCTGCTAGGAGTGTTGTCCCTCAGCGTGAGTGATCATGAAATCACGAGGTTCTGTTGTTCTGTCCACTTTTTCTTTACGAATATACTATTCGAGTCACAAAATGCCATAGATAACTTCTACACACATGCACCTTTTGTACAGTTGTTAGCTATCGACACTGTTATTCTATTTCGATGGTGTTTTGGTAAAAATATTATTACTATTTTTTCTTTCCTTTCGGACTTCTACGGACCACGCTATTCCAACTGCTTTCTTCTTTAAGCTTTCACATTCGCCCAGTAAGTTATTCCCGCATTTTTATTCGGTGAGCTTCCTTCCGTTGTTCGGTCCACACCTTGCCTGTTTTCATTTTGGGTTTTGGGTCGAAAACTCTGTATTTTACCAAGTTATTATTACTATTATTATTCTTGTTACAAACCACTAGAGTTATTTTATTTACTGATTGCAGTTTTGACACAAATAAATGACTGTGTTTTGCTAACATGATTATTACATTTTCCACGCGACATGTTTCTTTATTATCATTGCTTGATGCGCACAGCTTATAGCATATTTTTCATATTTTACTGCATGTGAATTGCAGAATATTTTTATTAAACTTAGAAAATATAAAATGTGCATACAAATGATTTAGCGGCTCCAATATTCATGAAAGCAAAGTAATGAAGTAAGATTAGCCAAAGAAAAAAACTATATTAAAAAGTGCCAACCCTCGTGACAAAACACAAAAATTTTCGTACACTGTAGTAATTTTTGTGCGATGAATTTTGTTGCTATTGCATACAAAACTATGTCGCCATTTAACATATAAATTTTGTGCCACGTCTGACAAGCGTAATGACGTATGAGGCTTGCCACTTTTTAATATCAACTTTTTGCCACGTCTGGATTAATCTTAGGTTTTTACAGTTTCGTAGGTTTCTTGTTGTTACTGATTCATACATATTGACCTCATCTTTAGGGTTTTGGATGCCCCTGACCATTCTAGAAAAATCTTCTGTTCTTGGTAAATGCATTCTTGATACAATGTATTCCCTTATCAGTGACTTCCTTGCTTCTTCCAAGAATATTCTCCTTCTGTCAATTTGCTTCCATTCCAAGTAGGATTAATCAGAGTTTGCAAGACGTTTGTATTATATGCAGAAATAAAAAGAAATATACAGTAAACTCCACTGGCCATCTGTTTGTCTTTCGTTTGCAAGTATCTTTTGTACCTATGAGCTGATCAGGCTGATCGAGCTGTTCACCATGGTGGAAAATGCTCATAAGTACAACATTTTCATTTCTCTAAGGAATATGTATAGAGTTATTCGTGTAGTAAAACGAAGAGCTGTGTACCTCCTCGTTGATTATATTTTTCGGAAGCTCCGGGTTATTTTTCCAAATAGTTCCCAACATTGTCAATTTCCTTTCCAGAAGCAGCTGTCCCAAATTGTATGATGTAAAAAAGTTGTCACATGTGATATTCTGATCTCGTAGCTTGAAAATGAGATTAGCTACTACCTCATTCCCCGACTTTTGTGCCATTCTGTATACCATTTTTAGAAAGAAAAGTCTGTATGCTATACTGTTTTTGAATAGGATGTGTTTTGTCGCAACTGTCATCAGAATACTCTCTTTCAGCTGCATTAGTATCATGATATTTGAACTCAGAAAATGATTCTTTATCTGTTGAGGTATTTACTAATTCTTACAACTCAGCAATAGTCAGAGGGCTAATCCCATTGGTGTCACAAACCAAACCAAGCAACACTAAAGAATTCATATTGCTAAAATCTGCTACTTACAATTCCCTGGAAAGAGCAAAGTACAAATTCATTCTTGTAAACACACATCGGCTTACTTAATTGTAGAGGCTTGGAATGATGATAGAAAGTTCAGTATTCCCATAAAAAATCAAATACCCTACATTACAGCTATCATATCCGTATCTGGTCAAAATGACCCAAAGTCACCAGGTTTCATAAAAAATAATCTTGGCATTTAAAAATAAGAAACGAATTGAATACATCTTTCGGGCCATATAGACCGAACAAAACAGCGGGGTTAATAAAGACAGCCTTCTTTCAATGTCGGTAATAAGTGCTGAGGCATCTTAAGAAAACTGGATTAGGAAACTTACATTAGGATGATTTGTGTTAGGTAAATGTCATTATGAAAATTAGCTCAGCAAAATTGGAGTAGAAAAAGAATTCAGGGAAGGGTGTCACTCTTGAGTCATTTGAGTATTCTTTCGGTCTGACCATAGAATGAAGAGAATATGAAGTCAATCGCACACTTATAACACATAATCCCAGACCACGGTCAAACAGTGAACTTCCATCTTTGTTTGGTTAAACTGGTGATTCGGTTTCGCATTAATAAAATGATTCGGTAAAACACAGCAACTTCTTCTGATACGTGACGGGAGAAGCAATGAAGACCGCTATTCGGTCAGGAAAGTTAGCAGACAAATGTCGGCTGGATTAAGGCTTGTAACTAGGCAATCCGTTTACAGCAACTTAACAGAACAGGTGCTGAAGCCACATTACAGTTGATTGCCTCCGTACTACAGCTAATGGCCGGTCCAATTCTCGCAATAATACAACTACGTGTGTAACATATTATTCCAAATGGGTAGTATTTTAACGTGAATTGCCTAAACGTGAGAGTACTTTATTAATGTTCTTCAGTTGTTTTCTCGAATAACATAACTTTCCTTTTTATGTAATAAGGCCATGTTTATATTTATAAATAATTCATGGAAGTGGAACAAATATGCTTATTTTCAACGTACTTAAGGATATGAGAAAAGTAAAATGCTTAATAGGTAATTTACCTAATTCTCACTTTACAGTAGCATCCAATATGTAAACCTTTGAATTTAACTTACATAAAAATTATCAACTCTGTTTTTAACCCTAGACTGCTAACCCTTTTCTGGATATCAATAATGTTCACCTAGGATAAGTAGTCATCTCATTATATTTTTAATATTTGTCTTTCCTCTCATGAGGATAGTTTAATATACTACGGTATTTGGATAGTCCTATGTGTTGAGATAACTTAGCGGTTATAATATATTTTTTTAATTGTTAGCGTATTTTGCAATTTCACTTTGCTTTCGATTGATATTTTAACAGTTCCAGTATCATTATTCATAAGCAAAATACATCCCAAACCTTCAAATATTTTATTCCTGTCTTCAGTGATGCTCTATTGTCATCGTCATATAAATTAGGCAAGGATGAAAGCTTCAAGGTGTTCATCATTCCCGGAAATACATGGCAGACATTTAACTTTCACAACTGCTCACGGGGTATTTGGTAACCCCAGTAGTCTCTTAGGAGGATACACGAAATCCACTCCATTCGCTGACTGATATAAAGAGAAATCATTGTTGGAAGTACAGAAGAATGGGGGAAGCTTTTACTGCATTCATGCCAACTGTGCAAAAGAAAATGTAGTCAGTGGGGTGTTGAGTTGCCCCGGGGAGCAGTCTAGGGTTAAGTTCGTAAAAAGATAACTCGATTTTTATTAGCTTCTCCAGCTAAATCTCTAAGATTAAGAATTGAAAGTATCACCCGTATTAAGTAAAAAAAAAAATATTTAAAAATTCGTTAAATACTTTTCGTGGGAGGAAGGTAAATTTTTTCCATTATCGTGTAGCGTATTTTCTTTACCGTACGACGTGCATATGCCCAATGATTCAAGATCATCTCCACAGTTATTCCGCTTTCGTTTTCTGTATATGGTATTTAAAATCGAGCTATTCAGCTGTTCAGCTCGTTCAATAAAATAATACCATAATACCTTTCTTCTCAACGTCTTTTATTTTATTTTCCTAGGCCTTTTGGATCCCCTGAAGTGGTTGAATGTGATGCTTTAAGATTAAGAATTGAATGTATCGCCTGTAGATTATTGCTGAACATTCCCTGAAGATGAATGAATGTAGCCGAAAAGCTTAAGAAAGTGAAATAAAAGAGGTTACGAAGAAAGGTATTATGTTATTTTTATTCAGTGTGTGGGCTACATTTAATTTGATTCAATAAGATATCAATACCCTTCAATTGTACATCAAAGAAATTCTAAAGTTGCATTCAAATACCGATTCCCTGAATTCTCTATCACATTGTACAAGTAACTTACTTTCGAGAAAAGCAATAAACTTTAGTTATCGCCTTGTAGAACACCTTTATGTCCAACTTACCTTGATTGATTTTTTCTCCATTTCCGTCCGAATTACAAATCTACCGTCCGACCGACAACTGCATCACCGTTCAAATATTTTGTCTCGCCGGCTAAAGGTGAGATCTTCGGGAAAATGGTCAATGTAGAACTCTCTTGGTCATTAATAACTGTTTCTATTATCGGGGGCTTATTCTTTACTTCATTCTTTCCTCAACGAATCTGATTGCAGGGGCCTCCAGATCTGTATTCTGTAATGCTTATGGTCCGTTTTTGCCTTACTTCAACTGTTGTACGGATTGCATCACACGGGTCAGGGATTTTTCAGTAGTGAAAAATCCCTTTCCCGGGTTCAGGACTGGGTGTTTGTCAGTAGGTTAAGTCTTAGGTTAAGATAATGCACATTGTGCGCGATTCCGTAAATTATTATTAGATTAGATTTAGAGTGGATCGAGGGGTGCTAAAGACGATCCTTAAACAGGAGAACCCATATAATCCAGGCAACGAACGAAAAATATATAAAAAATCGCCTAGTTTTGAAATTTTGCAGAGTCGTCGGAGGGAGTGTCCTGAACAACGTATTGAAAGTACCCGATGGTGGGGGTGAGCGTGGGGCAGGTGGCCCGCAGAAGGTCCCTGTTTTAGGTTTTTCGCTTATATCTAAACAATGGTGCATCGTACAGGAAAAGCTGCTGCATACAAAATTCAAGCTGATAAAATTTCCAACAAGTTTGTCCCTACACATTTCTTTCTGTTCCTAATAGTTTTCAAAGTATCCACCAGCAGAAATAACAATTTTTTAAAAATAGCTCTTTCGCCTCGAGCTATTCGACACACTTTGCCTTTTAGCGCTCAACCCTTAGGTATACAACAATGTTCTCATGAAAGAAGTTTTAGGGAAGTAAATTTACTTTAAAATGAGTAGTCATTTGTTATTTTGTCTCAAATGTTCAAAAGTTATAACAATTTTAAGTTTCGGTCAGAATTCGAGATTTCGAAAGAAAATCGAACATCGCACTTTCTCTATATTTATATATATACGCTGTATATTGTGTATTTACATCATGAAATAAGTGGAGAAATATCATATAACCATTAAAGTTGAATTTATTAAAAATCCTATCACGGTACTAGCACAGTACATGTAACGGAAAATACATTATAT
Source organism: Ectobius pallidus (assembly GCA_964059195.1). NCBI lineage: Eukaryota > Metazoa > Arthropoda > Insecta > Blattodea > Ectobiidae > Ectobius > Ectobius pallidus. The sequence goes on along the minus strand of CAXKWD010000003.1, from coordinate 107,534,827 downwards.
TCCAGGCAAGAAAGGTAAAGTAGGGACAAAAAAAAAATCATGTACTTTTGAAATTTGGCAGAGATGTGGGGGAAAGCGTCCTAAATAACATAGTAAAAGTTCCTATGGATAGGGGTGAGAAGGGGTGGCTACACTTTTAAATGTCATTTCTCTCAGTATTTTCTAAATTTACAAAAAACAGGTTATGCACGAAATTAAACTACTTAAATGTTGTTATAAAATTGATCTTAATGATATTTCTGTAGAATTAATAGTTCAGGAAACAGAAGGATAATATGTAGTATGAAATAGTTTTGGAAATCTTGTTTTACATACACCTATATATTATATTTTTTAACAAAAAAAGAAAGCAGATGATAATTAAATTAGCATATTGATTGTCCTAAGTACACATACTCAGATACATATTGTAGTACTGTGCCATCTACAATTATAGGTGTCGCCGGCCCGTTTGACATTACCTGTGTTTAGGTATTGTTCATCCGGAGGCCTGCTAATCTGCTGGAGTTACATAGATCTTGAAGCATTGACTGTAATTCACTGGGTGATTTGGCGAACAGAGCTAGAAACACCATTCCTAAATTCTTGATTAATTAAGCGAAAGAATATTAAATTCCATCCATCATTGTTAAAGACCTTTCGGCACTGAAAGGATCTTTAAATATTCTACATAACCATTCATAGACACCACTTAAATAAAAAAAATGTAGCCTAAATAGTTTTAAAAAGTTGCATCTTGTCATGTGAAAGTTGTGTCTTCTAATTTTGGCCTATGCAAGTTAAGATATCTTCTATGCTTAATAAATTGTACAGCTATTCAGAGTCAGCTAGGCAAAAGGATCATGCTCTTTTGGGTTTGGAATAATGTAACAGTAATAATGTATTTACAATAATGCAAGAATATAATTACAATAGAGTTGCATAATATTTCAAATGTTATAAAAAATAAAATCAGGTAAACTGATGTAACAAAGTGCCAGAATACATTTGTTTAATTAGTAATAATTGCAATAATTATGGCATGAAAGTTATATTTTAATCGATTTCCGAGTTAAACTCCAGATCGATTCATTAAGCAGGGCTTACGGAAGAACAAGGGTCTATATAGTTTGATAAGCATATGTGAAGGATTATAGCTAACTGTATTGCAACTTCCAAAGCCGTATATGAAAACTGTAAAGCAATATGTTGTCATGAGAACTAATTTGATAAATTGTTTCTAACAGATTATCATAAAGTTGGCAATAAATTGGGTATTACTCCTGTAACCGGTCAATCGATTTGGTCCAATATCAATCAGATCCTTCCGATGGACATTATAAATGCATATATCAAGTTTCATGAAAATACTATAAAGCGTATTTGAGTTATCGCGCGTACAGACACACGGATAGACAGACAGACGGAAAGACATTTTCCTATGCCCACACAATCTCTTCAAGTATCATACTGGCACTTAATAATTTACTGCAGTACAGCAGTAATTCAACAGGATACGCTGTCATCCTTCTTAAAGGTATAGTATGGAAAGAGGCCATAGCTTCCTATGCTTTGCCCAATGTATTAACAATGTATTAACAACAGATGCGTCATTTCCTTTCAAGCTGAATTTGTTGAAAATTCCATTTGGCAAAATAATTTTGTATGAAGACTTGAACATCCATTTTCTAATTAATAAATACTATGCTACCTATCTCGGGCGAGAATATTTCATAATAATAGGATAAACATTATCAATACTTTAAAATACTTTTAAAGAAGTATTACCCTAAGGGATTCTATTGTAGCATTTCTTGCGGGGCATAGAAATTGGGAATAAGTATAAATTAACCCAACGCCATGAATCCGTCTCTAATTTATTCTAGACATTGATTTGTAATATTCAAATACTAAAAAAAAATACTATTCAGTCATAAAAAGCAAAAGTTAACAGCGTAGGGTAATTGATATTCTAAGATCATCTTTAAAAGTAAAGGTATGTAGGGTTGAATTTTTCTCTTGTGTTCATCAGACTGCATATATTCTTTACATATTCTTTATTATTCTTTATTATTTCCTGTACTTATTTTACGGAATTGCAATTTCTGTAAATCCACTGCCACATAAAAATTATGTTTAAATATAGTAAAAGGTTGAGCAAATTATGTAAAGGGATTATTGTTATGTACGAAAATAACTTAAGCATTACCAATATAGTAATTTTCACCCCGGTATAGACCGGTACGTAAAATATTAAGTTGTGGTTTGTTATAAGTGCAGTAATTAGGTAACATAGTAATCTACTTTCCAATGACTACAATTATTATTATTATTATTATTATTATTATTATTATTATTATTATCATTATTATTATTATTATTATTATTATTATTATTATTATTATTTTGGACTGGAGATTGTGCAGGGATATCAGTTTGCCATTTTGGCGCTCCAGAGTGTACATTCTGAACGATCCCTCGCTTGGGGTAACTAAATCATGTTTTATATTAGCCGGAAATAGTCTTTACTTTGCTGGTGTTTCCGTTTGCATGGCACTCTCTCTTTGTACTTATTTTATATGACGTGTGAATGACTCGGTCTAATGGTTCCTTTAACACAGCACCTTTTCCAATATTTCCTTTTTCGTTTTCTTCATTAATGAAGAGTAAAATTAAATATATATATATGTATCAATATGCCTTATGTAGGCTACATTATATATATATATACTTTAAATATATGCATATGTATAATATACATTTGTACGAGGGATGGGGCATAATTCATGGCAACTATTTTTCTATTTTGAAGATGAGGGACCATTTTAAAATTTTGAAATATACAAATGAAAGGGCAGGGAATGGAATGTATGTATAATGCAGATTATGTCCACTAGATGTGGGATAGTGAAGGAAACAGACCCCCATAAACATTCATTCGAGACTGCACAGTGCCACTCTAATGTACAGCGGTAATTGGAAGCATGAAAGCACATACACCACTCCATGATCCCTTAAAGTTCGATACGGATGGGCATTATTCTCCAAAGGTTCATCAGCTCCTTGTGATTTTCTCTGGCATTTCTCCCTAGGTTAGTGTCTATTCTGACTTCAGAAAGCTGTTCACATCTTGTCATATCCCTTCTGCACGGCGGTTGACTCAAAACTACATTGGCATCGTCTCTATTTGTATAACCGTACATCACAATGCACCCATATGATGTTTTCATATAGCCTACTTGAGATGCGGCACTGTTCCGTGACATACAACATATCATGGTACCAACGCCTTACTTTGAGAACAAAGTAGTTGCCATGAGTTGTACTCCATCCCTCGTATACATATATACGAAACCACGCGAGCTTCGTCGTGTTCATGAAGCCAAAAGTATAGGAAAGTCTTCCCTATCACAACCCCTGGAAATCCTGAAAGTTACCAGAGGTTAGGGCTCTGGAATTCATTCTGCATATGAAAGTTGTCAACTTATGTACTGATCGCCTTTACTACCAAAATTGCTCCTGGTACTCAGGTCAGTTAGAGGATGAGTACACTGTAGGACCGTAGTCATCAGAGATCGAACGCGCGTTCTCCTGGTTGGCAGCGCAATGCCTCACCAACTACGTCACTGTATGCCGTGCAATCTGTGGAGAAAGATTCCATCAGTCTCCATGTAAAGAACTTCAAAATTGGTCATCATCACGGAAAGACTGGCATGGGCTCGAGACCCAGTGTCAGAATAATTCTCCTTTATTCATAGATGATAAACTATGTAATGTGCAGAGGTGTTGATTTAGTTTAGATTAACTCTGTTGTGTAGCAAACATGGTTCCTAGATGCTGGGAGGTTGTTTGGGTCTTGCTGAGATGTAGGTTTATCTGTGCTTATCGTCAGGAGGAACATCCCTAGGGTACCACTACTAACAAGAAACAAACTTGGAAGTTCTCTACCTATTCATGTGGGAACCTAATAGCTTCTAATGGACGCACAGCACTCGTAAATGTTTGCGGTGCAACCAACAACCGAGGCAGAAACTCTCCTTAAATAAACCAGACAGATTAACTTAACACTTCCTCCATGTTCTCCGAACGCTTTGTGTGTCACATTAGCCTATGTAATATTCCCCAAACTTCCATATCTCTTTCAGATGAAAAATTTCCAACTACCTACATGTCCATTGAAAACTATCTGTTTATCGATACATAAATAACATAGTAATGAGTCGCGCATTTATATCTTGACCTTTTATTTTTTAGATTCTTAAATGAGATAACCACTTTGTAATCTTTTTTGATCCTTTGTGTCTGTTAGTGCCAATCGTCGCTGCTCGTATGTGAAAAAATGGCTATTTTGGAGTTTTCTTGGTTTTGGATAAGTTACTGTATACTCCATTCACTGGAAAAAGCACCTATGTGCAAGAGTAATATGATTATCATGGACACCCTATCACAGTTCGACAGAGGAATCTAGAAGCTGTTTCTTTAAGTAAGCCTAATGATTAAATATTAATCTCGTAAAGACAGTGTATTAAAAGAATATTAATCCAGCCACAGAAATCATTATTATAGGCCGTGGGTATGATCATGTGACCACATGCCCCCAATACTACCTATGGTAGATGATGCAGCGGTCGGATGGTTGGCCTAGTTCCTTTAGAGATGCAGCGCCACAGAGAATAGTTTTTTGCTATCAATAAAATTAATAATTTATAAATAAATGCACATTATTTTTTTGTGCTGCATATTGAATAATATTTCAACAATGAGAGTGTTGAACTGTCCATGATAAGTCTGGTAACAAACTATACTTCCTATGTGATTAATTGAATAATTTAATAAGCTTGAGTAGTAGCATTTCATTAATTACTGATACCTCTTGACTCCTTACTTCTTATGTATATCATGCAACAATATGAATGCAACAATATGCAACAATATACATAACAATATGTATGTTACAAATTTCAGTTTTTTAAACTTGTCTCCACAGTTTATATAAAGTTTTTTTTTCACTCTCCTAAAAAGTTGCAGTTTTTCACATAGGAGATATTGACGTGGCAACGACGCAATGCTTCCATCACCTAAATTGATGAAAGGTCATATGCACTCCTAGGAAAACTCTTGGTCATTTCAACCCTCTATAACCCTTTCAGAGCTAAATCTATAATATGAATATAAGCATTTTTCAACTAAAAGCGTCTTTGAGATATGTGTTTAAACTCAATGAGGAAGATTTAAGTAAAAAAGCTGGTTTCCAGAAAAGATAGGATAACTGTAATACTAGGACAATAATCCTTACATTTTAACATAAAACATTACTCGCTGAGACGGTTTTTAGGCTTTCCGAGTGAGGGCGCGCGTGCTAGTTGCGCGATTTCGCAGTGCGCATATCCGAGGTTTCTTAATGTTTGTTTTCTCATATCATGAGATAACTCGACTCCGACCTTCCAAAGCACTTGGCCCTCCTCAGTTAAATATATTTTTATTTATTTATTTTTATCATTATTATGAAATTTTCTAATTATTACAAATTACAAAAATACAAATTATTACAAAACAAATATAAATAATATAAATACAATTATTACAATGACAAAAAAGTATAATTTGCCCCGCATGAGCATAGCTAGTGTTCGGGGTCAGTTCAGTCATACTAAAATTATATTATGAACATTATATAAAAAACAAACATATTATAGTTTTAGGAAAAAAAAATAAGTTAGCTCATATAAAAAAATACATTAATTAAGATGGGAAAAAAATAAGTTACAATATCACTACAGAAGTACAAACAAAATACCTCATGTTAAAAATTAAAAATTTACAGTTGAGAATGAATAATGGAAATCAAAGTGAGTAAAAGTACCATTACAAGTTAGTTTTGATCAATGTAGTTAATGTAGTGCAATCAAGAAATGTTCGAGTTACTAACGCGGTGAGTGGTCTCAGTAATGTAGTTTTAACATTTTAATTCAAGTTAGTTAGTTTTTCATTTGTATTCAATTCTATATGATTTAGTATATTTTGTCTCTTTTAATCTTATTAGTAATAATCGCCCGATGCAGTCGGTAAACGTGTAGTTAATACTGAATCATTTTAGCTTTGGTGTTGGTCGTCGGATAGTTTCTAATTCTTACATTGAAAGAATTATGTATTACATTCTAGTCATCTAATATTTAATTTAAATGCTGGGAAAATTATTTTGGACGGGCCTTATAATACACTTTATTTATTATTATTCTTATTTAACTTAGTCTGGATGTATGCTGTAGCGTGCTAATTGTCCCCTGCGATATAGGCCGTAGAGAATATCGGAGATTTTACTGTAGATTTTAAAGTTCATTGCACCGCATAAGTTCATACTCCTGGCTAACGCGAATCAAACATTACTTACCATATAGCCCAGCGGTTCCCAACCGGTGGGTCGCGGAAGGGTTACAGGTGGGTCGCGACTCGATCCTAAAACTATCAGAAATCATCGAATAAACCATCAGAAAAGATAAGAAAAATCGAAACAAATCAAATTGTGTTTTGATTGTTTTCTCGGTTCTTTGTGTACTTTTATAATTGTAGATTTTATCTTCACCTAGGAACACTTGTTAGTGACTATGAAACCACTTGTTGCATATATTACAAACATATATCAATTGTTAAATAAATAACGGTTTTGCTACAAAATTCTTATATTTAGTCAACCATTTTCAAATCAGATCACAAATTGTTTATCAATAATCGTGCAATTATTTAGGAATAACTCTTAATAAGGAATTGAACTGGAATACACATATAGGAAATTCAATTAGCAAGGCATATAAAACATTGCACTTCGTATTTAGAGCATTAAGGGGAAGCAACTTAAAAACCAAAGAGTTAGCTTATAAATCATTAGTGAGACCAAATTTGGAATATGCTGTAAGTGTATGGGATCCGTATCAGGCAGGTCTAATAACACAGTTAGAAATGGTGCAGAGAAAAGCTGCAAGATTTGTTATGAATAAGCACCAACAAACTGACAGCGTTACGGCTATGTTAAAAACACTAGGGTGGAAATCTTTAGAATCCAGAAGGAAAATAAATAGATTAAAATGTATGTATTGTGTATACACGAAACAACCGGCATGGGAAGAGCTTCATAGCAAAATTAAAGAACCAGATTACAAAAGTAGGAAGGATCACAAATACAAAATAAGGGGTAGATCTCAGAGAACAAATATTGCCAAATTTTCTTTTTTAAATAGAGGGATCCAGGATTGGAATGATTTACCTGCAGAAATCTTCGAAACGTTTCCTGCTAACGCCAAAATTTTTAAAAATATATTGAATAGGGTATATGATGTATAATTTTTTGTTCTAAAATATTCACAGTATGCAATTTTTTTATGTTATAGTTTTAAATGGAAATATATATATATATATATATATATTTATTTTTAAATATCAGGTACGTGGATAGATGTTGCGATATTTAATGTGTAAGTGTATGTATAGTGTGTCTTTTTTGTATATATGTATGGCTGGTATTTATTTAATGTGTAGTGTTATTTCTGTATATATGTATGGCTGGTATTTATTGCACCACTGCCACCGGGTTGTTGACCCATTTGCAGTGTAAGGAAATAAATACAAAATAAATAAATAAGGAAAGGTGGGTCGCCAGCTGATAAAGGTTGGGAACCACTGATATAGCCTATTATATGAAAATATCAGTGTAACAAAGTTAATTTTATTAAAATTTATCCTCTGAATACAGTGGATTTATAATATGTGTGTGGGTAATGCGTCCTTATACTAGTCCACTCATTCAGCCCTACAGGTGATCTATCGGACCTCTGGGGTCTTACAGTACATAGGGCTTCCAGTACGTATCTGAAACAAAGAGAAACAAGTTGTAATATTCCACAGTCCCGATTAATGACATGTCATGAAATATGGTATCAGTTTCAGTTCCTATATTCACTATCTATTACTTAAATATAATTGAAGTAGCTTACAGCATTATTAATATATAAATAAGTTTAAATAATAAAAAAGTACATTACAGCATAACATTACAGTGCAGTAACAAACTGTACATCACTTAATTTTAAATTTCGGCTTCAATCCAGTTTTTTTTTGGGGGGGGGGGACCATATAAATGTGGTCGGCTGCGGTGGTCTAGAGGCAGCGTGCCCGCCTCTAGATCCGAAGGTCACGGGATCAAACCCGGCCGCAGTCGGTGGGTTTTTCGGGAGTCGTAGACTTAAGTAAGTCGTAGACTTACGGCACGTAAAAGAACTCCAAGCCTAGATTAGAGCCTCTGGACAAAATTTCTCGGCCCTTTCACATACAAGTAATACCTTAGTTTCCGGAGGGGGTTGAGAGGCGATGGGCTAACCACCTTTCCCTCTGCCCTCTCTAGGAAAATAAGCGTAACAAAATTCACATAGATAAACAGAAACCTCCACTTGGAGGCCCTTCGCCCCAACATGGGGGCATAGGATTCGAAAGAGTAGTGCTAGTGAAAAGGTTAATCCTAAACATACAGCTTAGTCGACAACATATTATAATTGTCAAGTCTGTGTTAATTCCATTAATTCTTGCCACTGAAATAAATACCAGCTCTTAGCTGTTAGGGGTTGAGGTAATCTCGGTTCACAAGTTCATCATGTAGTCACTGTCAATATTGTCATCGGAAAATGCTGAACATGAGAATAAACCCTACAGAGCTACCATCCGGCCATCTGACCGGTGCATCGTCTACCTCCGTGTGTAATTGGAGAAATGTGACCAGCTTGTCGACAGCCATGGCCGCTGTTAATGGTCTTTTTACCGGAGCCACTACTTCTGCATCTTACAGCTACTCAGTTTTCCTCACGAGACCCCATACCTCGGAAAAATTCGAGGCGGTCTCCAAGCCCGATCGTAGTCTAATGACTAGACACTATACCGTACATTGGTGGTCTAGCGAGATATGTACTACATAGGCCTAAGTTATTTTATAGTATATTACTAAGTTTGTTTTATTTGTAAATTTTTCGATTTCTCAGATATTTTAAAATGATCATTATAAAAATCTTACAGCGCACTTTTAATTTAACTTTTTATCTGCTGTACAGTCACAGTGGCGGCGGAAGATAAATTTCAATTCACTATGAAAAAATTTAAAAAGTAGTATTTTAGAAATGACATTTGTATTGCATAGACTATTAAATTCTTGCGACGCGTATTTGATGTCGTTTATCATGGCCTGGGATATCGATCAATCACAGTCATTTACCTTATAATTAGCTTGCTAGAAACACAGGGCTGCGATCTTATCTGATAAACGTCAGCTCGTTACTGCAAATGTAACTGCTAGCTATATTCAGTGCGTAATACGTCACATGCTGCCAATGAAAAGAATATAAACAATATGATACTTTGAGGATCTCCCGGAGTTAAAATAAACACACATTATTTTAGACATTATACCTTGTTTGGAAATTTAAATAATATAAAATAATGTGCATTGATTAAAAACGCAATTCCGATTTGGTAAGGCCAATTCGTGAGCTTTTACTCTGTTCTGATGTTAGCTTATCTGAATTAGGTTAACTATTTCTCATTAGTGCTATTGGTAGCATTGGTTAGAACCTCGTAACTCGAATTGATTCATTGACTGTTCCATTTATTGAGTATGCCGTGCTCTCACAACTGACAGAATATTGATTTCATTTTAAACAATGAAGAAAAAAATAACTGTTGTTTAAATAATCCGTTACATTTAATTCATGGAATAATCTTAGTAACTCTAACTCGAGATTACCAGTTTCATCGGATAAATTTATTCCAACTTCGTTCTCGACAATGTATCTAGTCCAGTCAATGAATGCTCAAAAAGAGGTGTAGAGGGAAATGGAAGGAACACAATTTTTGACTTTGGGACTTTGTTTGAACTAGTAAGGAGGTAAACATACTAAAAGTCCCCACTCCTAGGGGGTGAGCGGGGGGCAGGGGGGCCCTTAGAATGTCCCTTTTTTCGGTTTTTCGCTTATATCTTGGAAACTATGGGTCCTAGCGATAAAATCTTTCTACACAAAATTAAAGATGACAAAATGCTCCACAAGATTGATTCCATTCATGTTTTCGCTATCTCACCTAGTTTTCGAGATATCTGCGCTCAAAATTAGCTAATTTTGAAAAAAATAAAACTGCCTCGCGTTTTTTGCCTTATTCCGTTAGCTAACTTTTCGGCCCTTTGTCCTACGAAAAAGTCATAAGGAAAGAAGTTGTAGAGCATTAAATTCCCTTTAAGAATATATGATAGTTTACTTCTTTATCTTCAACCGTTCAAAAGTAAGAGCAATTTTAACTTTATGTGTAAATTCCAGGATTTTGCATAAAAACTTAACTTTCGTATTTTCTATGATTTCACTGCTCTAACTCTGTATAAAAGCCAATATTACGTATTTATATGTATAAATAGTATGTACTGTATATAAGTTGTACATAAATGAATCAATATATATGTATATATGTGATGTATTTTGTAATATATTTTCAAGTAATATATATGCTTATGTATAGTCCAGTCAATGATTGATGAATAGAGGGAAATGGAAGGAACACGGTTTTTGACTTTGGGACTTTGTTTGGACTAGTTAGAAGTTAAACATACTAAAAGTCCCCACTCCTAGGAGGTGAGCGGGAGACAGGGGGGCCCGTAGAAGGTCCCTTTTTTAGGTTTTTCGCTTATATCTCTGAAACTATGGGTCCTAGCGTTATAGCACTCTATACAAAATTAAACCTGATAAAATGTTCTATCAAGACTGATTCCTTTCACTTTTTCGCTATCGGAAAATCGGAAATGTGATCGGAAATTAATTTTCAAGAATAACAACTATTTTTTCTAGAGTTTGAAAATAAGTATCAAACTGTCTCGGAAAGATCGAGCACTCCCCCTTTCGAATGTTAGCTCGTAAATCAAGATTAACGACGAATGGGTGTCTGTGGATCCTTTTTTGCTATTCCAGCGCAAATCCATAAGTAAGAAAACCGACGAAGATTTGAAAACTTATTTGCAATATGAATTAGCCCCTTTCCCTTTGGCCTTCTTCAATGAGGGTGGGATGAGGAAATCGACGAAGTCAGTTTTCTCTAGAAAGAGCTCAATCCAACTATCAAAGATGTACGTGTGACACACTTTGACATTGTTATGGACGGAGGACTTCTCCTGCACAAAGTTATTTGGCAAAGAGGTTCCACGATATCTGGCATTTGCTCATCCTCAAGTACAAAGGTCGTTGAGCAGCAAAGGCGGTACCGTCTCAGTAAGTCAGCGGACATACATTTCAATCAGGAGACAGTCATAACTGTGAAGCAGGAAGACTTCCTGTCAAATGTCTACAAAAAAAGTCTGCTGATTAACATGCTGAAAGTCACACTACATGCGCATGTAGTCAGAACCCTGCAAGCACGGAATGTTGCGGATGTCCTCATTGTAGACATTGGCTATGGAGTTGTCACATACCACCGCTGTTGCAGTTATTGGTGAGGATGTCGACCTAATAGTCCTGTTGATGGCCAAAACACCTAGTGACCAGAACATAATTTTCGTCAAGCCTGGGCGTGGAAACATAAAACCTACATTGTTTTCTACCCAGGGGCTGCGAGACATACTATTTCTGAATGCCTTCACTGGGTGCGATACCACCTCAGCAGCCTTTCGAAAGAGTAAGCTGGGATTTATCAAACTGCATTTGAAGTCTCCAGATGTCCAGGGAACTGCTACAGTTTTCTCAGACCCTTCCTCAAACAAGGATGATGTAGAGGAAAGTGTATTTTGAGGTGGTACGGGGCCCCACCTAAAGAGAAATCTCTAAACGCTTACCGTTATCAATCCTATGTAAAATCGGTAGCCAATATCAAGCCGGATATCTCGTGGCTCCCACCAACTGAGGGGGCAGCGAAGCAACATTCTGAGGATATATGACAAAGTCGAGATGTGATTGGGACATGAGCCGCCTCCTCAGATGTACGGGTGGGAGTTAACTAACAAACCCCGGTGCACAGTGAGCAGCAGGCTGCACCGGATGAAATATTAATTTTTTTTGTCGGTGCACAAAGGATTCTGCCACCACCAAATGCGGATGCAGAAAGGCATCTCTCAAGTGTTCCCCTGCGTGCCAAAACTGCCACGGGAACTGTCTTAATGGGGGCCCCCTCTTGGTCAATGAGGATGAAGAACTCGACATTGATCCTCTGCCAGTTATCCTAGAAGATGTATCCCCTTTCTCAATGGATGAAGAAGAAAACGAAGCAGAACAATATCCAGGACCAAGTTACCATGACGAGGAAGGACCCTCCGGCTCCAAGAGAGTCAGGAATGTATAGTTCAATTGTACTATAAGGTGTAAATATATTATTAAATTGAATGTAACACAGTTTCAAAAAACATTCACGAGTTAATGTGTTAATAAAAAAAAAGTTATGTACAAATTGTTGTTGACTCTGGAATCATCCTACCCCAATGCCTTTTGGAGCGAATGTGTAGTTAATATAGGCCTATATATTATATTAACTGTACATTATATATTATATACATTGAATACAAGTATTATTGCCTATGTAGAGGGCAATTATGGCTCCCAAATAACAATAAAGATTCAGCGATCCTCGATAAATTGTCAATTTTGAGTATTATCAAAACTTTCCATCATATATTATAGTAATTGTATTTCTGTGGGGTAAATGATGGAGCTCTCAAAGTGGTTCCACTAGGTTCGGGGTTCGAAATTAGTATTAAACGACACCAAACAATATTACTTTGAAGAACTCCATATATACTTGAAAATATATTATAAATACATAGCATATATATATATATTTATATATATACACATAATTTCTTTATGTGCCATTTATATATAGTACATACTTTTATACATATAAATATATATAATACGTATATTTTGGATTTATATAGAGTTTCAGCAGTGGAAGAACGGAAATACGAAAGTTAAGTTTTTCTGCAAAATCCCGGAATTTACACATAAAGTTAAAATTACTCTAACTTCTGAACGGTTGAAGATAAAAAGTAAAGTAACATATATTCTTGGAGGAAATTTAATGCTCTAAGACTTCTTTCCTTATAACTTTTTTGTTGGACGAATGTCCGAAGAATTAGCTAACGAAATAAGGCAAAAAACGCGAGGAAATTTTATTTTTTTTTCAAAATCATCTACTTTTGAGCACGGATATCTCGAAAATTAGGCGAGATAGCGAAAAAATGAACTGAATCAATCTTGTGGAGTATTTTGTCAGCTTTAAATTTGTATAGAAGGGTCTTAACGCTAAGACCCATATTTTCTGAGATATAAGCGAAAAACCGAACAAAGGGACCTTCTAGGGGACCCCTGCCCCCCGCTCACCTAATAGGAGTGGGGACTTTTAGTATGTTTACCTCCTTACTAGTCCCAACAATGTCCCAAAGTCAAAAATTGTGTTCCTTCCATTTCCCTCTACAACTTTTCATTGACTGGACTAATCCATAAACTCGCAATTTCCAGTGTGCAGTGGCGTAGCAAGCTTAGGTGGTACCCGGTGCGGAAAATTTCTTGTCCCCCCCCCCAATTTAAATTATGAAAAGATGGAACAGTTCCAAGTGTTATTTTTTGGATAGTCATAGGTAATCGCACGAGAGTTTAAGAGTTTATCGGTAGATGCAGCTGCAGCGAATTTATCTGATGTAAGTCTTAAACTCAACGGATTACACAAAATTAGCAATAATTACTTTGTTATATAAAACAAAACTAAGCTCCAAAATCATGGCATACTATGAATCAACCGTTCATAAAGCGATTCGAGTTACCATGTTGTCGCCATGTCGTAACCAGTGCTTCCAATGGTGCAAATAAGACATAGTTAACCTAATTCAGCCAATTTTTTTAGGATTAAGGAAAGACATACATATCAAGTACATTGTGCTGTACATTGTACTGTTAAACGACAATAAATGCTATTATTATTATTATTATTATTAATATTATTATTATAGTAATAATAATTATTATTATTCTAAAGTACGTTATACACAGACAGATATACACTGTTTTTGTGAGCGACAGATTCACGAATTGTTGGTGTTGCCATTAATAAAGCGAACATCTAGGCCAAAATACACTCCCGAAATTGTGCAAGGTTTTATTTTTGGAGTGATTTTTTTTATATTTTGTTTTCGAAGCGAAATCTCGAATTTTGGACAGATGAATTTTGATAACAGGACAAAATGTTGTATTTATGTCAGGTACCTTTCAAGAAGTGAACCGAAGATTGGAGACAAGTTTTCCTTATTTTTACATAAAGAAAGTTTTCTCGAAAACGGCTCTAACGATTTTCTTTAAATTTTGCACGTGGGTTGCTTATACTAAGAGCTAAAACTTTTATTTGAAATACTTTTTTGAAATAATTCTCTGAAGGGTAGTTATATGCCACCCACTCTGAATACGTGCTCTTTGCGATACGGCCTCTTGCAACGGAAAATCGTACGAAAACAAAACTTTGTATTTGGGTTAGGTACCTTTTGGGGATGTGACACGAAGATTGGCAACGACTTTCTCTTGTTTTTAAGTGGAGGTTAACTTTTATTTGGACAGAGGAAGTTACGTGAATTATACATAAGATTTTTTTTATAGGTTGATCCTAATAAATTTCATAAACAAGTAATGTACGGTAACTATTTTACGGAACTGTATTATTAATAACCTATTCTTAAATATGCTCACATACCAGTTCAAAATCTAGACTTCGGAGTCAACTCACATTCGAAGTTTATTTTCATCAAAGTCATGACTGCCGCAGCGGGTAGAATAATTCTAGGCCAATTATTGGTTGCGGCTTGAGTGATATGAAATATCACCGATTGTTGAAGTCTCGTTTAAATTAATAAAACTGCAGAGACGAGCATCGGCAGAAATAAACACCCCTCCCCCTCCCCCTAACCATAATATTAATGTTCGTACAACACAGCGGCCGGTTCAGCCGCGTTTTATTACCTTTGTTGATAGCATTTAAAACCGAAAGAAGTTTCAACACGCACGCTGACTTGTAGAAAGTTGTTAAGCTTATTTAATTGTTTTAAATAATAATATTTTCTTTAAACTCCCTTGAGCGATTTTTTACTTACAAAGACACATTGTTATTTTGTCACCCCCCCGGGTGATGGCACCCGGGGCGGCCCGCACCCCCCGCACCCCCCTTCCTACGCCACTGCCAGTGTGATTAGCTATGATAAAAAATCTGAACTTTCAAAGGTAAAGCATTACCATAATATACTTAAAATAACTAATTTAAGAATGCATATATAAGGAAATTTCTTCCGCTGTCATACTGGCGGCTATTATCAATTGAAAAGTTAATTAATACAAATATTGCTTTCTCTTCTATTGTTATCTCTTGTATACCACCTTGTTATTCATGTAAACCGAACTTATTACGCGATGTTGTATGACCTATTGTATTTCTGACATTGAGCGTTTTATAACCTGGTTGAATGTAAGAGATGATCTTATGGCCTTAACTCTGCCAATGATCTTATGACCTTAAATGATTATTTTGCTGCTACTACTACTAATGTTGCTACTACTCTATAGTAGTAGAAAGAGCCAGAAAGAATAGTGGATTTCTGGTTGTGTAGACGAGTTTCCCATTCCACTGTTTTCCTATCTGTTAATGTTTCGTGTACCTGAATCGCCCCCGTTCTACGACGCTCTTTATGACTGTCAGTTATTGCCAAGTCAAGCGATGTTGCGGTTATTGGACAGTGTTATAATCGAAGATTGGACTCCAGGAAGAGGCTTTCACAAAGGAGATAAGCAGGGACGACATTATTGCAAGAGTTTAGATAGTTGTAGTCACAGTTCTGACGTGGACAGTGATGCTGATGAGGAGTTATGACATAGTGTTGTTGTGATGTACACAAATGGTTTTACAATCTGACATAATGAACCAATGATCACAAAAGCACTTCACAATTTGCTAATGGGAACAAGGTGGTCTGATATAGAATATTTGATCATATACGAACTTTTGACTCTTTAAAAACTCTAAAGTCATGTCGTTTACTGTCAGCAAAGGAAGTACATATAATTTTCTTGCTTTCTTTTGCTATAACTAGACTTCAGTCTACTATCGAAGAAATAATGAGAGCTGCAAATCTTTCTATAGATTCAAGTAATCAATCTGAGATAGCATGCAACAAATCCCACTGGGATCCAGTTAAATTTATGAGTATAAAGGTAGCTGCTTTATGTTAAAATATTTGTTTTACAATTTACAGTAGGCCTACAGAAATGTTTTAAAAATAACATCTGTACTATACGACGTCAAGAAAGAGATCTTTTGCTACTTGAATGATGCAATCCATACGTTTTTATTTCTCAAGTGTGTGATGTGCAAGAGACTATTAATCAATAATCCCAAATATTGACTGAATTAATAAACTAAGTTTGCATAGTTTTCACATAAGAATTGCAAATAATAAATTCTATTTTGAAATATTAATTAGCATATATCCAATATTTCTACTGGCGCGGCGTAGAGATACTTTTGACAAGGAAAACTGTATTGATTTGTGTCTTTACAACAGGTATAACGAGGAAGTTTTCTCTTAACTAACCTCATACAATTTCTTAGCTACTTTTTCCTATGAAATGATATTTTCTCATAAATGGAGTTTTTTTTGCTGGCACCTGTCTTAAATAGGTTTATCATTGTTGAGTTTCATTTTTCGAGAAAAATGTAGGTTAAATTCCATGCCAACCAGCAGATTAGTAAAATACAAAATCACGATATGAAAGAAAAACTTGTAATCAAAGATAGATTATAATAGCCTATGTGTAACTAGATGTCTCCTTAAATAACGTTTTGTAGCTAAGATTATCGAAAATATTATTATTAAAATTTTAAAAATTAAAGTAATACATAAATGATGTTAATCTGTGAATTATTATTCATAAATATAATTGCTTATGACTTTTTCTATAAGAAATGATCCAACTATGTGGGGAAAGTAATATGAAACGGATCGCTTAACATGCATTATGGGGAGAACAGTTTACATCAACAGGTCTGAACTACTCAGCAGAAATCCTCCTAATTAAGTAGAAACCATTTCCATTAGTACTTAGGTGAACCGCACTCTTAACTCTAGGATAATTACATCTGCAGTTGTAATATCTAGGGCAGGATGTAATCTTCACGTACAAACTGTTCTGTTGAGCTTCCCTCTGGTTACCTAGAACTCACATTCATTTGCCATAAATATATCGTATAATTAACATCAGCCGCACTACAAGAAGAAGTTATTAAAGATAAAATTCCTAACTAATGATAATTTAAAAATTGAAATACAGGGAGTTTAATACTAAGCAACTTAATTACAGTATAGGGTTGCAATACTATTTTTTCACATATAGTCTTATACCCTCTTACATAAATATTACCTTAAGTAAAATTTACAGTATTCCTTTACATTACATTTTTTACATTTTATTATGCATTAGCTTTCGTATTTAGTTAGTAGTAAAAGTAAATGTGTATTTGTAAATTAGTATACTAACACTACTATCTAATATGCTAATACACAAAGTTGGTTTGTTCTTTGGAGTGGATTCCTCATCTAAAAGTACCACTACAGTAGTATCATTGCTTAGCAGTATTATTAGTGTTGTTGTAGAAAACTCATTTAGTCGTCTGTTTCTATGAAAGAAAATGGAAGAGGATTTAAAAAATGTAATTTATATTTAAACTCTAAGTTATGCTTTAAACCCATAATTACTGTTAATTTTGTATTTTTATGTTTTTACAACTATGGTATTAATCGAAAAATTATATTTACTCAGTGTTACCAAACAGCCTGCACGACCTTTTAAAATTTTGTACGCATCCAAAGGTATAAAGGACTCTCTTACATATTCCGTATCTAGGTAATTAATAAACAATTATGAACTAGTTCGCAGTATTTTTTAAAACTTTTCTTCCTGTATTCTGGTGCAGAAATTCGAGATGAATCCAGCGATACCAAGTATGACATATTTTTTTATCTCTGCAATTGCTGCCTTCTTCCTTAGAAGAGGAGTTTCGTATAAATAAGTTTAGTTTTTCTATTCTGGAAAGAAAATTGGTTCAAGGACCTCAAACCGCTTAAATCTTTATTTCGAGTATTCTTTGGATTTTAAATTAGTTCTTTAAAATTATGGCCACAAGAAAGCAACATTCATATGTTGCAGGGAGAGGAAATCTCAACTGATCTCAAGGTTAGCAGAGAATATAATTTTATTGTGCCACCTGCCCATGTTATGTCATGTATAAAAACGCTCATTTATTTCTTTATTCTGATAAAGTATTCAGTATAAAAAATTACGTTACTGATGGTGATATTGACGACAAGGTAGACGTATCCAGGTATTTACAAAGCTATAAACATTTGAAGTGGAAATTATGTAAGAAAATACGTGTTTTGTTGTTGTTAAAGCTAACTACAATAATGGAACATTTTTCAAAACGATTTATTGAAAATTTCAGCTTTTAAAACGTTTAACTCAGTATATAATGTTCTAAAACGAGAAAGCCCAGAATTTTAATATAATCCCCTTAATTACTGCTTTAAATTTATTATTATTATTATTATTATTATTATTATACTCTACTTATATACATACATATTAATTCAGCCTTTAAGTTTGATATAATCAGCTTTGTCAACATGTACTTCGAGGTTCGTTAATACAAAATGGCGAATTTTGGACCATCTTTTTTCCAAAGAATGAAAATCCTAAGGGTTTAATTAGCAGTTTTTTTTAGTATGAACTCAGCCCGTGTCAGCAATAAAAGGCGGTATCTGCTGGTAGATCGTTAACTCTCGCCTCGAGTCTATAAATAACATAACTTCATAGCTTAAATAATGATATGCATGTGTCTCAGATATCTCATGAATCAAAGACTCTCCCTCGGGCTTTATTCCCCAGCTATTCGCTTCAATTACCATGCAGCTCGTCTAGTATCATAGCCTGTTTCTTAGCCATCATTATCTCCCGAACATAGCTTTTTAGCGAGTTTAGTAAGTAGTGGTGTATTACATTACACTTTGTAATAGACTAGAAAATTTTACCAGAATCAGTATTACATCGTTAAACTAATCAAAATCTCTACCGATCTTTTATATTTAAATTTTATATTAGTACAGTATTGCATTCCTCAATTCAACAGCGAAACGAACAACATTAATGGTAAAAAAATATTTTAAAATTTGTGTTAGTCAAAACGAACTCTCTGCACTGGAAACTATATTGTATATCATTAATTCATTATACATAAACTGAATTATTAATTGATGGTACCCAATATAGTTAATTTTAATAAATATTAAAAATCTAAGCAATTAATGTAAAAAATCAACTTTCTTTATTATTTTTTTTCAGGAAAACTCTTTGATTATCTTTAAACACATTCAAGAAGTAGCTGTATAAAATTGCAAAATAGTGGGGTACAAGTAAATTATTTTGCAAACAAAAATAAATAAACACTTTTAAATGGTTGGGGAATCATCCTTCGTTAAAGTTTCGGGTTACATACAAGTACCTTTACATTTTTTAAATCGCGGACAAGGTGCTTTAAACGTCCTCGGTATAAAAAATTTGCATATTCCATTCAATAAAAAAATTAGTTCTTACAATTAAATAACTCACTTGAACGCTGGATAAAAGAAATATTGGTAGGCTGCCATAAGGGCTAAACGAACAACATTAATCGCATACAGACGGACGGACGGGCGGACGGAAAGATGGACAGACAGGTGGACAGACAGACAGACATACATACAGACGTCATTCCAAAAACACTTTTTTCGATTTTTACGCATCGTAAAATGTGTTTTTCTCGATTTCGATATTTTGTCACGATCACAATAAATCCACTTTCTCTATACAACGTATATAGGAGAAAGTAACTAATCGTATGTTTCACTATTCGGTTATACTAGTTATGCGATACAGTGAGACAGATGTAGGCCTACTAATATTTGTTTAATTGAGTTTTGTTTTTAAAGTGAAAACAGTTTAGTAAGCGATAGACTTTTCAGTGCGCTCTGAATGAAAGACATACACTGCTGTCAAACCTCTCATTGGGGTACTTTCATTTTCGGTTATATTATGGTTAATTTAACGGATATGTTATCATTGGTGCTTCTCATAGTCCTTATGCCCAGTGGTGAACGCAAATGTAATCCTCCGTTAGGTACACATGCATAATTCATATATTTCAGCGTATGATTGTTCAGTTTATCACAGTGTTGTTTCTGCTTAATTAAGTGGGAAGCTCGTTCTTTTTGCCACATTTCATGCATTGCCTCTTTTACGCAACCTTGTTGTAGTGTTGTTTTAGGTCATGTCAACTGCTACGTTTTACAGTTTGAATACTCGCACAGCAGGGGACCAATGTTTGTTTACGGTTATATTAATAAATGTTTTCATTCGCAGGCTGCACTTTATCAGAGAACAAACACCGACTCCCCGCTATTTGCTTTTCAGGACATCAACTGGCAATCAAATGCAATTGTAAATATTCTTTCTTTCCCAAACAGATAAAAAAAAGTATAATTCTTTCTTCTCCTAAAGGCTTCACTTCCTGTTTCACTGATATTCAAGTTTATTCTATATTTAAACATTCGGGAAGATTTTCAGATAATGCTTTACAAGCAAACATCACCACAAAAACTAATAGGTGGGATTTACTGAAATCGATATTTCAATTTCAAATATTCCATTTAGTTTTCTTGTATCACCTATAAGCTTTTAGATGACTTACATTTATGTATGTTTATTTGAAAAAATAGCAAATCGGGATGTACCTAATTTAATTTTCCATTGCTTAAAATTTAAAAATTATATATATATATAACAAATGTTTATATAAAACTTATATGTATATGTCTATATATAACTTATATGTATGTATACATATATCTATTTTAATTCACGCAGTTATTTGCAGTAGAAGTGCAAATAACTACTGAATGCTAATTATTATCGATCTTGATCATATTCAACTACCCTACAAGAGATTTATCTCGCTCTACACAAAGAAAAGAGGTAGGCCTACGGCGAGGCGTAGTGGTTGAGGCACTGCGCTACAAACCGGAAGGTCGAGGGTTTGATCCCCTTTGAGGTCGGAATTTTTCAATTTACCTAATCCTTCTGGTGGCACTATGGCCCAGCCTCTAATGGAAATAAGAACCAGGACCACCTTCACGTGCCGAATGTGTAAACTCTGAGAGTCTCAACCTCCTAGAACCCTAAAGACCTTCACGGCCAGTATAGGGATTATTTTGCGACCAGAAAAAGTGACTTGCCCGAGACTAAAAACAATGCAGTGGATCGGCACGTTAGAAGTGTTATTTTCTAGAAAGAAATTGAAAGTTCATGTAGTTTTTTAGTGTAATCCATCAGTATTCTGTAATGATGTTAACAGCCTAATCAAACATCGATAGCAATATGTTCCTACCAATAATTGGAGACTCCTCACAGGGTGTCCACATCGAAGTTTGATGAAGATTCTTCTGCAGGAATATAAAACCCATATTCCATCCTGCCGTTCGCGTCGAGTGCTCTTTTCACATCATCAAGTTTGATTTCATCCTCAAAAATTATAAAGTTAATATCTGTTAAATAGATAGAATCTTTACAAAATAGCCATATAATGCCGTTATAATTTTTACATTATATTTAGTTAATGTGTGTTATTTATTGTTCTGGAAACATACGAGTATAAGCAAAAGCATTGGCATTTATGAGATAAAACAAAAGAGGTGGAATTAAAGTGATATACTAAAAACTATATACGTGATAGACTAAAGTGACACAAAGAAATAATCAATCGATCAATATTCAACCATAACCAAATGTTATGTAAAAAATGAAGTGATCCCTATACAGGCCATGGAGGCCCAGAGGGTTCCAGGAGATTGAGGCTCCCAGATTTTGGACATTCGGCACATGAAGGTGGTAAGGTTGTCAGCCTTACGCACCGGCCGCCTTTACTACCAGGATTGCCCCTGGTACTCATTTTTTTAGAGGCTGAGTCGACCCCAGGGCCATAATGCCACCAGAAGGATTAGGACAATTGAAAAGTCTCAACGAGCTCATCGGGAATCGAACCCGCGACCTTCCGGTTTGTAGCGCAGCGCCTCAGCCACTACGCTACGGCGTACCCCATAAATGTTATGTGGAAAATGGAAATGTTTATAATTGAATCTTAGAATTCCTTAAATTTGTGAATAAATTAACCACTGTTGTAAGTTAGATAAAGACAGCAAATACAAGGAGACCCCAATTGAAATTACGAACATAATATAAGCCCAATGTTGTCATGTTATACGGTCATTTACAATAATACTGATCTTAGAAGTATACACAATTATCTGAGTCTTGTTGTTATATAGAGTAATTATTGGACTGAAGTTAATAGAAGCTTGGTGTAAATTTTTTCTGACATGATTATTATCTTTTAAGGACTGAACATCACCGGCAAGATAATGTTTTGTCATTAGCAAAGATACCTGTAACTTACTAGTAATTCTCGCGGAGGAAGCATGAATCTGATTCCCAGTTTCCTTAGATAATTACAGTGTTCTTGTTTATAGTACAGAAAGTCATTGAAGTTTCTAGTAATATTTTGTTTTCAGATATTTTATGCTAAGTTATTTGCATTAGAAAAATATTTTTAAGGAATACTAGGCTACTTTATTGCGCAAGCAATCTATTAATATTGATTCTTACCTGAGGCAGAGGTAATTTCCATTTAGTTCAAACGGATACAGCTCTCTGCATGTTTCGCAGGAACTCGATAGCAAGTATTCACTCCTCGAGCTTAAAAAGTATTCAGTGCTTCTCTTTATTGTTACATTTATAAAAGAGAAATCCTGTCCTTTTTAAAAAAATTCTGGTTTGCCTTGTTGTCGTGAATGTTATCTGAGTAGTTGAATCTCTTCAAAAACAGGCCTATGTTTCCCGTTTCGATTCCAAATGTGTTTTGGTACGTTTTTTGATAAGCCCAATGACACAAATAACAAAGTAATACATTTAACGTTTGAATAGAGATTATTATGACTTTTGTTTTGCTGTCGTTTCCTCCCTCGAGCGCTTTTATTCCGAGCGGTGATTTATGTACCGTAAAAACGATAAGAATAACAATATTGTACCTGCGGAAATAAAGGCCTTTAAAATGGTTCGGATCTACGAATTTCCCTTAAGCTTCTTTAGAGGTATTTTAATAGCATTGGTACAAGATTTAATTTCAACCTATAGGGTTCCACAAAAAACTGAAACCAGTAACATTTTGTCTAGTACATAAATATACTCAATTTAATTCATTATCAAGTTAAATTCTAGAACTGACATGCTTTTATAGAATTGCGGATATTAGATAACTTATGGAAATATTTCGTAGGCCTATATAATAGAGCACTTGAAGATAGACGATGACCTCCATTTTGAAGTAAAAAGATTGTGCACGTCATATCCGCATCCAATTCGTTTATTAATTATTGGTAATCTAGCTTGTTAGAGTATATTCCAAGTTCTGATATCGAAATGTAAATAACAATGTGGCTGACCAATGTAAGGGAGATTTCTCTTACTCAAAGACGGGAATGCAGGTTTGGAATGTACTTATCCTTGCTTTTAAAATACATACAGTATGTATAAATAAAATATAAAGACTGGAGTAATCTATTGATGTTGATAATCCTGAAATCGTTAATAATTAGGCTTATAAAATATAAATTCAGTTACATTAAACATTTAATTGTACCTATACATTGTTTCATAATTATGGAGTTTAAGCTTTATGAGAGAAAGAGAAATAAAGATGGCACTAGTGGCCTATCCTAACCTCATATAACGTATTACTGGACTAAATTAAGAAGATAGCCTACATGTAACTTTGAGCGATGAAATAACCAGATTCCGCACTCTGTCAACTCGGTAAAACTAATAATCTCTAATATTTCAACTTGATGAAATGCTACCAAAACAGAATGCACGCAATCGTGCACTCAATATTTGCGCAATAGTTACGCTTTAGTTCAAGAGTGATTGAAAACCTTTCAAAGTTTTTCTTTTTCGGGGTAAAAAAAAAAAATTAGAACTTTTTTAAATTTACACGTCAGTTACACCTTAAATGCTATAAGTCTGCCAAATTTCAAGTTTCTACCTCATGTGAAAGTAGGTAAACATTAATATCAGTTAGTCGAAGTTACAGACTGGCGTACATGTGAATTGCCTTACGGCTATCCAGTCAGGTTTTACATACTTATAGGACAGATTGGATACACAAAATATAGCACTGTTATAGCTGTTGGATGTGCCAATATTCCTTCAAAACTTTATGGTTCTAGCTGCTCTATAACTGTGACAAAAATCACATGTGTGGAAAATGTACAAAATATACTTAACATTAAAATATCTAATCTGTCTAAGGTGTTACCGATGAAGGTACGACAAGTATCAACATCGGTTTCATGAGAGGACTTACCGTTTAACTACTAAATTTGTAACACTTCATGTGTACACACTTGCACCTGAATCTACAACTGAAAATGTTACTGACTATGTCAAGACTTATTTTCCTGAAGCTCAATGTGAAATGTTACAGTCAAGATACCCAGAACTTTATTCTTCTTTCAAAATTAGCACCTATGAAGAAAACGAACAGAAAGCTATGGAACCTAGAATGTAGCCGAACACATGCGTGCGACGTTTTTTGTTTTTACCCAAGAGAACAACCGAAACACTCAGTCAAAAGTGAAATGTTGCAATCCCAGCTCTGATATGAATTCAGACAGTAAATCTGATGCAGGTAAATTACTATTTTTGTACTTAAACATACAAGGTTTAACCAATAAACTAGATGTACTTGAAAGGTTTTTAGATAGGAGATACACTTTTATTTGCTTATCTGAACACTGGGTTAACGACTGTATTTTCGAGTGCTACAATCCTCATGGTTATAAACTAGGTGACTGTTATCAAAGAACGGAACATATACGTGGTGGAACTGCAATTTTTGTATCTGAAGAATTAAACTTCAAGAAACTTGATGTTAGTGATGTTAATATGGAAATTAATTTTGAAAGTTCTGTTATTATAGTAGATTCTCACCAGTTAATTGTTGTTTGTGTATATCGATCACCTAGTGGTAAGACTGATATATTTATAGACAAAATTAATCAGCTGCTAATAAAATTAATTGAATGGCCTATGTATAGAATCGTAATTGGAGGCGATATTAATGCAGAATTTGATGTTACTAAAACTAGTTGTACCGTTGTTGAGTTACTTAACTTGCTTAGACAATTTAATTTATATCACTGCAATGTTCTACCAACACGGGGAACTGCTTGTTTAGACAATATATTTACAAATATGTATAGAGAAGCTTATGAAATTAGCGTAATGAGTTTTCCTTTCTCGGATCACTCCGGCTTACATTTTGAGATTGCTGCTGATGAAGCTATGAAGTCTGATCACACTCCTACTCAATTACCATTCAAGAGAAGGATTCTTTCACCAGTAAAAGTTGATAATTTTTGCAATACCCTCTTAGCCGTTTGTTGGGAAAATGTTTTGTGTAATGATTTCTCAAATGCACTAAGTGTTTTTGATACATTTTTGAACATAATATTAGAAATGTTCAATCATTGTTTTAGTTATAAAGTTGCACGTTCCAATAAGCTAGCAAGAAAACAAAATCTATGGTATACTGAAGAACTTAGGGTCTTAAAAAGAAAATTATTGCTTGTTTATGATATAAGTAAGACAAATGAATCGGTAATCACTAAACAAGAATTAAATTCATTAAGAAAGATATACAAGAACAAAATAACAAGAAGCTAAACTGGACTACAATACAAGGTTAATTGAAAGATCTCCCAACAAGTGCAGAGCCGCTTGGTCAATCATTAAAGATGCTACAAAAACAAATGTAGGCCTACGTAACAATAATCAACATACAATTTCCCCACAGGAATTCAATGATTTCTTTAATACATCGATAGAAAAAATCAAATCTACCCTTAAACAACCGAATGTCTCTCCAGTACATTTATTGGAAAAAAATGTGATTATAAGACAGAATTTTAATTGGAAAGAAGTATCTTGTAATGATGTCCTAAATGTTGTAGGTAAAATGAAAAACTCGAATAGTCAAGATATCTATGATATGTCTAATAATTTTTTGAAGTCAGTTATAAGAGAAATCTTAGTTCCTTTTACTTACTGTATAAATCATTGTTTACACGAAGGTATATTTCCAGATAAATTAAGAATAGCCAAGGTCTGCCCTATATACAAAAAGGTCCTAAGTCTCAACCAGCAAGTTACCGGCCGATTTCTTTATTACCAGTATTTTCAAAAGTTTTAGAACATGTAATGTTCAATCAGCTATATCATTACTTGGAAATGTATGGTTATTTGAATACAAACCAATACGGCTTTAGAAAGGGTAAATCTACTGTGGATGCCATAGAGATTCTAATAAACGAAGTTCTTACCTGCTTTGAAGACAAGATTCCTATCAATGGTTTATTTTGTGATTTGAGCAAAGCGTTTGACTGCATAGATCACGATCTAATATTTGAAAAACTGAGCTACTATGGTGTCTGTGGCAATTCTCTCAATATGTTCAAATCTTATCTGACCAATAGGAAACAGAAAGTTTATGTACAAGGTAAATGGTCTGAGGAGACACAGGTTTCCTATGGAGTACCTCAAGGGTCAGTGCTGGGCCCATTACTGTTTTTATTAATTGTCAATGATCTTCCAAATAATGTCCATTCTAAGGCTATAATGTATGCGGATGATGTTACATTTTTAACCAAAAGTAATGACATAAACGAATTAAAATTACTTTCTAAATCTGCCCTTCAAGAAGTTTCTACATGGTTCACAGTAAATGGATTTCTATTAAACCAAGAAAAAACAGTAAGTATGTTCTTTGGTTTTAAAGATAACATCACTCAGGAAAGTAGTGTGAATTTTATTAAAATTTTAGGTATTATTGTTGACTGCAAGCTTTCATGGGATTCTCAAATAGACTACATTACTTCTAGATTGTCAAGAGTAATCTTTCTGATGAAAAACCTAGTTGATTGTATTAATTCATCCTATACAAGAGCTGCTTACTTTGCTTTCTTCCAGTCTGTTATGAGGTATGGTTTAATATTATGGGGAAATAGTGTTTAATAGTTTTACAGAAAAAAGTTATAAGAATAATGACTCACAGCAATCAATTGACTCACTGTAGACCTTTGTTTGTTCAATTAAATGTTTTAACTGTTATTAATTTGTATATACATGACTTGGTATTCTTCATTTTTAACAGACGTGACAATTTTATGACAAATTCTGATGTTCATTCCTATCAGACAAGAAATAATGCAAACCTTATGATACCGAAGCACAGACTGCACAGAACTGAAACAAGTCATATTATAATAGGACTGCGTATGTATAACAACATTCCTGGTCATTACCATACTTTACCCATGAATAAATAATTTTAGAAAGAGATTTTATCATTGGTTATCTATCAACCCGTTTTACACACTAATGGAATTTCTTGACCTACCGCAGAACAGCATTGTGATTTGAATATTTTTATAGTTTTCTTTATTGTCATCATTATTGTTGATGTTGTTTTCAAGTTATTGTTAATCATTCTGTATATCACTGACAAAGCAGATTGTACCAAACTCAAAAGCCGAATAAAATATGTACGTATATATGTTTGTATGTATGTATGTATGTATGTATGTATGTATGTATGTATTATTAAACTCCAAGATAATTCTGCATTGACTTTAATGTTGCCATTTTGAAGAGTTATGGGGGTAATAATTAAAATTTTGAACTTTTTGGGATTTTTCCGTCGGTTATAGGCAAAAAGCTATAAGTTTGCTAAAATACAAGTTTTAGCTCATCTAGAAGTTGGTAAATGGACATTAGTGAGTGCAGTGAATGAGTGCAAAGAAGATCGTTGGGACGGAAAGCCGTAGATTCCGGATTCGAGTCACGCTCTGTGGCGTAGGGGATGCGTTCGCTCCTCTCACGCAGCGGGCCCGGGTTGAAATCCTGGTCGGGACAAGTTACCTAGGTAGGTTTTCCGGGGTTTTTCCTCACCTGTGAGGCAAGTGTCTGGTAAATTTTGGCCCTTGTGGTCCCTAGATATCATCTGGCCGTCATTATCATCTTTATCCCCATCCTCGCCCCGTTTGGAGTGACTGTGTGTGTGAATGGTGTGTCTCGTCCTGTGTGTTCGTGTTGTCTCGGAGATGGCCCCGGCATTGTGCTGATCACTCATCCGGGGAAGCCCTCCATGTCCTTATCTGGTCAAAAAAGTATGTATGTGATCCATACCTAATCGCTCTCCCGACAGGTCGCGGCCCTGTAATGCCCGGGCGGCCTGGGTCGCTTAAATGTCCCTAAAAGGGAGAAGTGAAACGAAGGTAAAGATAGCTAGATAGATATTTATAACTGCTTAAATGAGTATAGGCCTATAGTTAGTAATATTAATTACATGGTTGTGGTTCCGGAAAACGTGTGATATTCCTAAATACTAAAACGAGTAGCCTATATCTCATAACGCCTATACCATCTGACAATACGGTGGTTCGTGTATATCGTATCAGATTATTTGTTGATTTCATGATTTTTGTTGCAGGAAAACTGATCCGACGAAGCCTCCTTGCCGGACGGGGACGTGTCGTGTGTGTCTCAAGAGCTTCAAGCCCGAAGACTTCTTCCGAACCTGCTTCGAGTGTCAACAGAAAGTATGCGAGGACTGTGCGTCTTATTCCAAAATGGACGAGAATCAGGACGAGGTACTGTAATGCAGCTCTTATTATTGCAGTTAGAATAAGCCTAACACACGTTGTTTGTGTCCCTAGTATAGTATCTACCAAACGCTTTCATCAACCGCTTGTATCTCACATTCGAAATCCCGATGGTCGCACGAACCTAGTCCAAAAAGGAGCGATCGCATAAATATACAGGAGCATGAAGAGTATCTAATCATTGTAAGAGAATAAACTTAGGAAAAAATTAACAATACTCTATTATAATTAGGCATAAACTACTCACTTATTACTAAAGTATTTCTTTATTGATGTTAAATTGCATTTAACTTATAACAACTAAGAATTTTAACGATACATTTTGCAAAACATTTTTCAAATGGATTGAACGTTTCGCATATTTTGCTTTATAAATCCTCGAAAGAAAATGTCGTACCGAAAGTTTTATAGCCAACGCATAAATACCGAAAGTAGAGACTACTCTTTTCGAGCTCACCCTGTTCTTTATCCTAATACTACAGTTAGATTTCCTTCATTTAATTTTGAAGCTTTCATTAAAAAATTTAAGTTAATATAGGCCTAATTCTCCTTTTAAGTTTTTGGTTCCGATGAAATGAAAGAGGGATAGCTTTAAAGAATTACCTGTAATAATATCTTATTTTTATTTTTCATTCTTATGAATTTAAAATACCAAATCGCATGGAAAACTAATAAACGAAAGTCATATGCGTAAAGTAATGTCACTATTAGTTTTTAAAAAAGCGATAAAAGTTTGATTGAGAATCGAAAATTTTAAGCTTTTA
The DNA here is from genome assembly GCA_964059195.1 of Ectobius pallidus. NCBI lineage: Eukaryota > Metazoa > Arthropoda > Insecta > Blattodea > Ectobiidae > Ectobius > Ectobius pallidus. Next base: position 107,505,184 of record CAXKWD010000003.1, on the reverse strand, counting down.
TGATGTGGTTTGAGGTGGAAATATTTAGCTCATACTCATTTTAGTTACGAAATTTTATTTATTTATTTTTTATACAAATACAAATACATATTTATGAAAGTAAAATAAAACAGAACAAATGCAAATTTCAAAAGTAACTCTAACTACTATTTCAAAAAGAGGAAAAGAAATATAGTCTATATCTTACATAATTTATAATTATTCTAGCACAAGAAATATTAACATTTAGTAATACACCCGAATGAGCAAGACTCCTCGTGCTCGGGTGCAGTTTCAAAAATATCAAAGTGAAGAAAGAGGCGAGACAATGATGGCTAATGATTTTACATTTCGTATTTTCCTTGTGATCTGGAAGGCGTGTCTTCTCTTTACAGAAATGTACCAAAAGCTAGTGCATAGGAATGACGAACACTTTAAATTCAAAATCTGAAAATCCGGATTCTCAATTCCACTAAACCTATGACCCTCCCAAGGCCTTTTTTAAAATAAATTAATCACTTGTTTAATTAATGTATGAAAGATGAATCAGTAGATAACATGATATCTAACTAATAACTAATATCAATTAAACTAATAAATAATTTATAAAAATAACCAATGTTTGCCAGATTAAGCGGGGTGGTGTGTGAAATATGTATTTTCTGCGTTTTTATGCTGAAGACTTAATTGGTGTTCATATACTTTTCTTATCCTAGGTATGTTGTATTAGATTAATTTCGCTTCTCTCAATACTTAAGAGTATTTTTATTCATATATTCAAGATAGGCTATAGCAGTTCATATAAATTTTAAGTAACGTGAATAATTTTGTCTGTAATAGCTGTGAACTATTTAGAAAATAATACTAAAACAAGATTTGTAAGTATAAGCAAGTCTCCAAATTACAATAATATATAAAACTAAACTAAAACTAAACTAAAACTAAACTCCGTGGCGCTACATCCCTGGAGGGACTTGGCCTACCACCCGACCGCTGCGTCATCTCCCGTAGGCAGATGGCAGGATTGGGGGCATGTGGTCAGCATGCCGACACCCACGGCCGTTAATGGTGGTTTTGTTGACCGGAGCCGCTACTTCTTTATCAAGTAGCTCCTCAATTTTGAATCACGAGGCTGAGTGCACCCCTACCAGACCTCCCTACCTCAGAAAAATCCGAGGAGGTACCGGGAATCGAACCCGGGCTGACGGATCTGTAGTCAGCGACGCTAACCACAAGACCACGCCGGCGGACTTACAATAATATATAATGTTCATTAATCCGCCGCCTTGGGTGAGTCCGTAGCATGCTTGCATTCCACTCCGGCAGCCCTGGACTGATTCCTGGCCGGGCTTGGGCTGTTTCAGAAGTGTAAAATATCCTTCTTGGGTTCAAGACTAGGTGATGTCCCTTCACCTTCACCCAGTGAAGGCAATGGAAAACCACCGCAGTTTAATCTCCCTTAGTATACTTTGGTCACAGTCTTTTTGAGACAGTGTAATGGGTAGTAGATATTACCCGCTCTAGAACTGGCCCTAAAGTTAACAAGTAAGTCTGTCTCACTCTTACGTAGATACGAGTAACCTGCTAGAGTGAGACAGACGTACATGTTTACTTTCTGGTCAGTTCTAAGGCGGGCAATATCTATCCATTCTACTGTCTTGAAAGGCTGTGACCAGTTATATACGTACTTCCCGCAGTTGGGCAATGAATCTCACCCCACGGTTTGTTCCCTAGATTCTTAAGCCCTTGAGCTGTTTAACTTTCCATTATCCTCAACAACTTCATAACGGCCATTGTTTTATTTTTATTTGTTTTATTTTTATGTCCTATTTTAATATCTTCCTGATGTTACTCGTTATGTTAGTAAGAGCATCGTTCACAGACTTGCTATTTTAGGAAACAAACTGATTTTTACAAATAATTTCGTGTTAGGTAAATAAATATACTCTCTCCACTCAGGGATCACTGCATGCAGAAAAGTCAATACAATGAGAGAGGAATAAAAACTATGTAAACACAATTCCAAGAAGACAAACATCCGTACACATAAGCTATGACAATAATCAAATTGGTTTTTGTAAATTTGTTTAAATAATATTCTTTTTCATGAAATCATTCTAAAGTCTGGCCGTTCTAAGAAGGAAACATGAAGTAAACAAAAACCAGTACATCTGTGTCACTCTGGCACATTACTCATATGACTTAAGAGTAAGACAGCTACTGATTTTTGTTTACTTCAGGTTTCTTTCTTAGCTCGTCTCGGGTACATCTAAGGCATCTTACGAGGGATGTTCTGAAAGTAAGTTTCGTCATTTTTTTTTCACATGGAAACTTTATTACCAAAACAAATACACCATGCTATCATGAAATATACCCCTTGCACTATTTTTCAACATAGTCTCCACCGACATTGAGACATTTGTCATAGCTTGCAATCAGCTTGAAGAAACCACTCTGGTAAAACTCGGTGCCCTGCTATGCAAGGAATTGTCGCACAGCCTTCTCCACCTCAGCATTGTTTTGGAAGTGACGTCCCGAGAGTGCGGCTTTCATTGCATGGAACAGGTGCCTTCCTTCACTGAACATGCAACACCAGCGACCAACAATTTGATGAGACATGACCTCTTCACCATACACAGTCTGTAGGCGTCCATGGATGATGGACACACTAGTCCTTCATGCCCATTCATACCGGATAACAGCATGTACTTCCATTGTCGACCACGTTTTCAGTACACGTCCATCTGCCATCGTGATTTGTACTCAAATAACCTCGGGCACGCCAGTCTACTGCTACTCTCTCTTCTTCGGGACTCTACTCATGCATCGTTTCTCCTCTGCTGACGCTCTTTCCGTCGTTGAACCAGCAATAGGTGTCGATTCTTATGGCAGTTGTTTGCTTCATCTGCTTTACCATCTTCACTTTTTAAAAAAACGACGAAACTTACTTTTGGAACATCCCTCGTAGATAGGTCTATATTGCGTTCATTGAGCCTTTTTCTTAAATCAGTTTTATATTTCTGCCAGTTGAAGATACATTTCTCTTGTTGTAGAAGCTTTTATGTTTTGTTTTGAGTCTATCCCATGCCCCTTTACTTCATTTGATTTAACGTGATTTTTGCAGTGGAATGAAGCTAGTTATGGTACAAAAGAGGGAAAGAGGCTCTGCTTTAGAACTGATGATTTTGGCCGGCTGTGGATTCAAGCTGTATTGATTTCAGTCAAGAGGACAGTGGTGCTCAATATAAAATCAAATAGAATGAATGAAGGAGACAGCCCATTGTTACGGGCTTTTCAGAGTGAGGAAATTAAATTATATAACGTTTTTGTCATGTTTTTGAAGTTATGTGGAGTGCTCTGAGTTTTAGCGTTGCTTTCGGTTCATGTATTTTAACTTGTTAGCTTATTTAGAGCTGGATTTTAATGAATACAATCTGCCTGTAGAGTGGTTTGTATGACCAAGGTCACGGATTCAAACCCGGCCCAAGTCGATTACACTTATACGTCCATAAAACGTGAAAACCCCATGTCTTTTTATTTATAGGCATGTAACAATATTCCCGCGGGACAACATTTCGGTACTTCCGTGACGGTCAAAAGGCCTAAATTACAGTACACCCCCGTTGTTAAATAACTATAAACCCAATCAACCTCAATGAAGAGAGAAAGTAAGGGAATAGATGATGCAAACACTTACTACAGATGATATTTTGCATAGGCTACATAGTATATTTTATATTCTATAGGGGAAACTTCATCCTAGGCGGAAAACGAACCATGGTTTTCAGCATGATAAAGTGGTGCCAAGAGCGCCTTCTCTAGGCCCCTGCCAAATCTCTTCAATTATATGAGACTACAAAACCTGTCACACATACTAGTGTTAGTAAAATGGTTAGGTCTTATAATAAACATCATTCATGCTATTACTGGTCTTTCTCTTTATACAATTAAATATTTACAATTAAGAATTAAGAATTAGCCCACAAGCATCCCATAGCGGGCAAGGGCCTCCTGGCATACCAGGGTGGCTGACTCGTTAAATAAGAACGTTTCAGGCTAGCCTCACCTGAGAACGCTAAAATTTAATATAAGTTAATTGACTCTAGTTTTAGTACTAATTGTCAAGAGTTTTCCACTTCTTTCTGCCTCTGGCACTCCTAGACCACAAGTTCCCCACAACACTCTTAAACTCGTCCTCCCATCGCGATTTCTGCCTTCCAACACTTCTTTTCCCAGTTCTGGGCTCCCACACTGTCATCGCATGTGCCCATCTCTCCGGGTTCATTCTCATGACATGCCCTGCCCACATCCATTTTAATCTGGAAGCAGTAACCATCACATCCTTTATAGATGTCGCTTTCCTAATGTCTTCATTTCATATTCGGTCTTCCAATGTGATGTTTAGCAGCTTCCTCTCCATCTTCCTCTGGCAAATCTGTAGCATGTTTTTATCTTTTTTAGTTAATGTCCATGTTTGGGATCCATAAGTCATAACTGGTAGAATGCAAGTGTCCATCACATCCTTTTTTATCTTTATGCTTAAGGATTTGTCTAATAGAATGAATTTTAAGTTCCAAAATTTTTTCCATGCTAAAGAGATTCTTCTTGAAATTCGTTTTGAATTTTATTGTCAAAAGATAATATTTGACCTAAGTATACATATTCTTTTACATATTCTATTGTGTCATCGTTAATTTTGATTGGTTCTTCTGTGTAGTTTGTCATTACTTTGGTTTTTTTGACATTGATACTAAGGCCGACTTCTTTGCTGGATTTGCATAAATTTGTTAGCATGACTTTGGCTTCCTCGTGTGAGTCTGTTATGAGTACAATATCGTCTGAAAATCTGAGATTAAAGAGTTTTTTCCCATTAATATTTATTCCGTATTCGTCCGGCATTCTGCAGAAAACTTCTTCCAGTAGAGCTATGAATAGTTTTGGAGAGATGGGGTCACCTTGTCTGACTCCCCTCTGCAGTAATATATCCTCTCCTGTTCTGTCTGTTTTTACTTTCGCTCTGTTGTCAAGATATAGCTTACCCAGAAGTCTGAAATATTTTGCATGAACTCCTTGTCGATTAAGTGCTTGAAGAACCGATAGCTGTTCTACGGAATCAAATTCTTTAGCAAAATCCACAAATATTATGAATAGTTTCAAGTTAAATTCATTTGCTTTCTCTGTTAGTTGGGTCAGCACCTGTAGATGGTCTACTGTTGAAAATCTTCGTCGGAAGCCAGCTTGTTCATTAGCTTGATTGCCTTCTATTATTGTACTAAATATTTACAATTAATCAACAATAAATATTAAAAGTAGAACCCCTTAATATATATCATCAAACAGACTTACAGGACTTTCCTTCGTGATTGAACAAAATAATTACTCACTAAATAAATCAAATTTTGATCTCACGACACTGGAACTGAAGATCCATGTCGAGAACCAAAAGGCGGACGTTAAATCCCATCAACCTTAATAACGCCATCGAGAATCGGAAATTTTTGTCTTCCGCACTCTGGTAGCGAAGTGCAATGTGAGGACACCCTAGTTGAAGAAGTGCTCATGAGAATCGCCAAGGTGCCTCAGCTATAGTTTTTCATTGCATACCCAGGCGTCTTCAAAGGATTAAACCATTAAGTAGGCATTTATGTATGTTAATTGGTCTGACAAAGTCTGGTTTGGTTTCCGCTTTCCAAAACGAAAGCAACGTTGCAATATCCTTTCATTATTAAGTGCCAGTATGGTACTTTATGAGATTGTGTGTGGAGACGAAAAATGTCTGTCCGTCTGTCTGTCCGTCCGTCCGTCCGTCCGTCCGTGTGCCTGTACGCGCCATAACTCAAATACGCTTTTTCAGATTTTCATGAAACTTGGAAAACACATTTTTAATGTCTATGGGAAGAACCCTATTGATATTGAACCAAATCGGTTAACCGGTACCGGAGTAATGCCCAATTTAGTGCCTATTTTAATAGATTATGGCGCCTTTCTAATAGAAAGGTGCCATAACTCAAATACGCTGTATCGGATCTCCATGAAACATGGTATACTCATTTATGACGTTCATGAGAAGTGCCCTATTGAATTTGAACCAAATCTGTTGACCGGTACCTGAGTAAACCCCAATTTAGTGTCTACTTTAAAGGCGCAATAACTCAAATACGCTTTACCGTATATTTATGAAACTTCGTATACGCATTTATAATGTCCATAGGAAGACGTCTATTTATAATGGATAAAATCTGTTGACCTGTTTCGGAGTAATGCTCAATTTAGTGCCTATTTTATGGTAATATACGTATTCGAAAGAATTTATATATAAAAAAAATGAAAATCAGTTATCTTGACAACACTGCCTATTGTTTTACTGTGATCGTATAAGGCCTTGGAAATTAAAATACAGGTAGCTATGACAAAATACAATATTGATTTACATGCGCTTATCCAACTAGACCGTTAAAATGACCCCGGTGGCCGAGATGGTAACGCTTTGGCCTCACATTCTGGAGTCCATGGTTCAAAACCCGAAACCGGCCAATTTGAATTTTTTTGGTATTTTTATGTGAGTGTGCGATTGTCATGATATCTCAAATCTGTACAGTTCAGGTGATGCTGGAAGATTTTAATCTCATTAAAAAAACTAGACCTTTGTTCTTCCGTAAGCTCTGCTTAATGAATAAATCTGGAGCTTAACTTGGAAATCAATTTAAAAAAAAAATATTCTGCACATCATAATTGCAGTCATAACTGATTAAACAAAAACATACTGGCACTTTGTTACATCAGTTTACCTGATTTTATTTATTATCACTGACATGTGTTCTTCCCTCGCTTTAATCAATTCACAGTTGTTATTGTTTACTCTAACTATATCCTACAACACCGCGTTTCACCCCAAGCGGAGTAGATGAGTAGTTGTCACAGCCGTCACAGGACATTCTCAGATTTATATTCGATGAGGTAACTAGCTGATTGGTGTGGTAAAATAAAGAGCATGGGTTGAGTTGTCGGTAAGCTTTTCCTCCTAACAAAAGGAAGGCGTCTTGATTTTGAATATATATATGGACTATACCACGCTTTTGACAAATTTTACCATTCAGATCTTACATATTGCAGATGTTTCGGTGTAATAAATGTAATCTAATGCGATTGAGGGTGGACACTTTATTCACTTTTAAATAGTAAAATATCATAGAAATGTGGGTGAAATATCATAGAAGTCTATTAATTCTCTGTGTAATTACGTAAAAAATCTGTATGCAAAATGATGTAGAGCCTACGTAGATTGTCATGACAATAAATGTTCCGTTTCTTTCTTAGATTCTAGTCGTTGCGCAGGATCTTGATTGCTCTGTATACACAACAGAGACATTGTATAATATTATAAGAAGTTTTTATATCCCTGAGTGCACAGTATACAGTAAGTAGTGTGAGATGTGACGAATGCAGCGCGAAAAAGATATGTTTAAATTTTGATTTCATACACATTCTTCCCCGTAAATATTAGAAAGTCGTATCCAAACACTTCCTAAAACACGTACGCCTTTTGTCTCTAAACTGCGAAATTTTTAAAACTTTGTAAAAACAATCGCCCTTAGGCCTATGCTTATTGAACTTAAAATATTGATAACAGTTTGAATACTCTACAAGAGGATTATTGCTAATGTTTCCAAAACTCATCACCGCTGTACTGCAGTATCGCCACCTGTTGTTGGCCAATAATCGATTTTCATTGCCTCTCATGAATGATTTATGATCAGTTCGCAAAATAAATTATCTTGTGATAATTTGCTGGCGGAAATGCGATATGAATGTAATTATAATTTCAATTCAATACAGAACCTATTAATGCACCCGAAGTGTAACACCGGAATATTCAGTAGGCCTTTTGCAATATCAATTGAATAGGGAAATATTATAAAACACGTTCATTAAAATTCTTTTTTCGAACAATTTATTCTTTATCCTTTTTAAATACAAAATATAACTTTGTAAGGCGATCCTGGACATTTTCCTCATTGTTTAATAATGTCTTTTGAGATTATTGATACTGAAATTATTATTAATGGAAATTGAGATTTATTAGAAATGCGCAGGCAATTCCCCTAATTAATTTTAATCGTATTTCAGTATGTTAAAAGTTCAGCACATTTATATAATTTCGTAAAAAAATGCACTTACGGTACATTTCAGTCTTCATGTAACATATGAAGCGGCATACAAGTGAATTGGAGCACCTTGACAGACCAGTGTTGGATCAGGATTGAATAATAAATTATTATATAGGCTACATGCAGCTAAAAGTAACTCAGTGTTTAGGATATTTTCTAATTACCTTATTCCATAAACAATTCGTTGCCTCTAATTTCTTTTAATCAGAAACAATGTCAAAATTTGTCAAAGAATGCTCATTCCATGTGGGATTAATGATTTTTATATTTTAATATGACTACATTATTAGTTTCGAAAACCGTGGGAGAGCTACGAAAAATGCAAGTAGTACAATATAAGTAGCAAGAATAACAGAAACTCGTCACTGTGCTTCGTCTAACACTTCCAGAAGAGACAGAAACCTGAACCTTTCTTTCTTTCTTTATCTTCGTTTCACCTCTCCCTTTTAGGATTTAAGCGACCCAAGCCGCCCGGGCCTTACAGGGCCGCGACCTATCGGGAAAGGGATTATCTTTGGATCACATACATACTTTTCTGACCAGACAAGGACAAGGAGGGCCTCCACGGATGAGTGACCAGCCCAATGCCGGGGCCACCTCCGAGACAACACGAACACATAGGACGAGACACACCATTCACACACACACTCACTCCAAACAAGGCGATGAAGATGATAATGATGGCCAGATGATATCTGGGGACACAAATGGGGACAACAAAAGTTACCCGACATTTGTCTCACAGGTGAGGAAAAACCTCAGAAAAAACACCGCTTAGGTAATTTGTCCGACCAGGAATCGAACCCTGACCCGCTGCGTGAGAGGATCGAACGCATCCCCTACGCCACAGCGTACTCAGAAACCTAAACCGAATATAAAATTTCATTTTGAAATGCAAACTTTGCTTTTTATAGCAGACCTACAGACACACATACAGACATGCTATCGAAAAAATTACTTTTAGGTTTAGGAGACCTCACAAAGGGAAATAATGAAAAGAAGACAACGAATTTGCGAGTATAACAGAATACTTCTTAAACTTTATTGTCTATGGTACGGGTAGAGAGAGTAGAAAGAACATTTATAAAATATGTAACAAGTGGAAGTGCGGAACTGTGCGAAGTGCGTACGTGAGACTTGATAAACATTCAATCAACAGGTGTGAACTCATCCAACTAAACGGAGTTAGCATGACAATGTCTCCTAGCGGATCTCTGCTTTGCAGATTCAGCTAAGGGTTGAATTCTGCGTACAGAAGATTTACGGACTCAACGTGTTTCCTTTACCAGAATAAGAAGTTTCTGACTTTCGGAGTAAACTAATTTTGACTGAAGTGCGTGGAGATGTCTATCTGTTTTGCACAGTAGTCACCGTCTATGCGGAATATAGAACTTCCCATGACGGTATAAATGCGTATACCAACTTCCAAGAAAATCCGATAAATCGTATTTGAGTTATCGCGCATACAGGCAAATGGACTTTTCTTTTTGTGCCCTCCCTTACCCCCGGAGTGCCAAGCAATGAAGCTTATCACCTCCGGTCAAACCAAATGTTGGTAACCATTTGTTTGATGTGTTTACCTAATAGTGCCCTGATGGGATGTGTGGTGAAATTGACATGTTTGGGCTGTGTACTTGTGTCGTTGTGTATTAGCGCGGGTTTGCCTTTCTTGCCATGAAGTCGATTGCTTGTCGTTTGTTGTGTTTGTTTAGTATCGTGTAGAGATGTTTTCTAATGTATATAGCAGTGCGTGTATCTGTGTGAGGGGATTATTAGCCAGTCCGGCATTTGCCTATGAGCAAGGGAAACCCCTCAAAAACCTCGCTCGGACTGGGATAGTGGGCATAGCCCGGCCAAAGGCCATCTATCATGTGCCAGGCACATGGACAGACAGACAGACGGACCGAGATTTTCCCGTCCACCACAAAGTCTCAGAAAGTACTGTTCTGGCACTTAATAAATGAAATTTACTCACTGCAGGGAAATCCTTGTTAATACGGATTCGGGTAAAACTGGATGAAGATGTCAGTTCCCTGAACCCTGTTTTAGGGCTGATACGTCATTATCGATCTCCTATAACTTACATCAAACATAACCTCATATATTGAACAATCTTTTTTAAATATCAGAACTTATATTCGGCGAATTAAGCAAGAAGCCATGTCAGAAGTCCGCTCATAAGGTTGATAGCTATCCAATATTTTGAAAGTAAACATTCTTGCTGAGTGAGTTTGCCTATAAATATACAGGAATCTTCTCTTATAAATAAGATGAATTTTTCGATTTTTCATGTCAAAGAGCTCGGGAATAAGACGATGCCCTGGAGTAACAGTTTGCGTGGTTAGGAAACATGGAGATGAAGATAACGACTTCAGAGACTCCAGCAAGAAAATTTGCTCAGTAGAGTTGAAGACATGTCTGTCTTCAAGATCTTTCCCATTCTGGTTACTCAGGGAGATGTGAGTTTTTTAAGCTGTGTCCTAAATTATGTTTGTATAAAACTTATTTGCCTATAATTTGAAATTAAATATTTCTTTTTAAATTAATGGCAGTATGTTACCCGTTGTTCGTTAGTAGTCTTTAAATAATTCTATAATTCAATCAAATCATCAGAAAGTACTTAATTTGAGAACTAAGAAACTGATGTAATCGAGCTGTCTGTAACTCAGGTGCGGCATATTCAGAACAACAGAACAGTCTAGGCTTGTTTACATATGTGACGCTGCAGAAAATCAATCTGAAGTACATTTTATTACATACTTATGTTATAAAATACCACTTATACACATATATAGTTCCCGCACGATATCTGTGCCGATTACCTAAGTCATTGCATTACGTTTTCGTGGGGACTGTAGCGTCGATTGGCCTGCTAACTATCTCTCTCGCACAACAGTACCTCCCTTTCTATTTGTAAAGGCCAAGCTACCTCTCTCTCTCGCACAATAGCATGTCTCTTTCTAGAGAGTAACGGTCTCATCGGCACAGATTTCGTGCGAGATCTTTACTATAGGCCTAATACATAGCTCTTGTTAGGGATATACTTTCACGTTCCCACATTCATTTGACGTTACATGACAATAATAAATTGTTAGGAGATAAATTCCTCTGACCCCTTGACTCCAACCTGGGACCTTCAATTATCTTGCTGACGTTCTACCAACTAAGCTAGCTAAAGTTCGGGACACAGTGCCAGATGAAATCTTTCTCCTACAATCTTAATGAACTCCGAAATAATTTTACAACATATAGGCCTGTAAGTGAAAGATAAATATTATATATAATATATATATATATATATACACAGAGACATTATTTTTGCGATGTGCCGCTGGAGTGCCTTTACCGGTCGAGGACTTGCTTCTTTGCCGCCGGACTGTTCGTTCTCGGCACATCGCAAAAATAATCTGTGTGTGTGTGTATATATATACATACATATATTCATTACATGATAATAATTAGGGAGAAAAATTCCTCTAACAACGGAACTCGAACCCAGAACATTCGAGTTCGGGACGTGGTGACAGTTGAAGGTTTCTCTTATCAATGCCCTTAACAATCGACCTTACTAAACGAATTTTCATCATTTATATGCTATGAGACACACTACTTCATAGTGATTTTATGTCAGGGATACTACTATTGCAATGAATAGCACCATATTATAAGTCGGAGATTACGGTATCTCCATAAAATCAAATGGAATATGTTTTACATCAAGGCATAGTATTTCAATGAGGTCGACTCTTAAGGGTAACTAATAACAGGATATAGATTCCCCTGCCATTAAGTCCCAGCCTCTGAGTTCAGTTCTAGAGCGTCAGATGAAAGTCCCGCATTCGAAACCTGGTGACAGAGAATTTTTTCTCCTACATATTTTCTAGTAAAATGTTTAAAATAGAACATAGTGCTCTTGGTACTTGATACATGAAGTCATAAAAATGTTTATTGACTCTGTTCTTGACTGTACATCATATTTCTTCGCACGTCGGATCCCTGTGGTATTCACACTAGACCGAACTAACACTAGAGATGTCGGCAGAGCGGGCATTAAAGATCTAGTCGTATTACGTAATTCTATCACAGAACAATGCTGATGCCGTCCAGCAGAAGTGGACGAATGGGGAAAGAAGGGAGTATAGTCAGCAACAGAACCAATATCCATTTCAATGATCTTTATTCATAAGTATGCAGCGTTTCACATTAGGCTATCTGACAATTAATTATCCCATTATCCATAATTATCCCATTAATTATGTGTTTACTCGGGATTAATCACAGTGCATTTTAATTGATTTCACTGCTGTCACATGTCTACCGAGAATTCGTTTATGCTATAGTTTTAGGTAAGAAACGAGGCCATTGAAGATCTGGTGTAGGGTTGAGCATCGTTGACCGATGTTTTCATGTCAATGATCGATGTTTTCTACATCGATGGAAAACAACTGTTGTTTTTGCCACATCGAGGTTTCTCCCCGATATCGATATTTTAAAATATTTACAGTATTTTTTGCATTAATTTTGATAAATTAATGATGAATTGACATACTGAGTCGGATATTGAAAATGTATTGACAGAAATTTTCTCAAAAATAGATTTTTTTACATCGATAGTTTTCATGGAAATATTTCAATGTATTTATGAATTTTACCCAATTTTCTGAAACCATTACTTTTTTTAAAATATACATCGATGTTTTCCGTCAAAATACATCGATGTCTTCAGGTCGATATTATTGTCACATCGATGATTACCGCCGATTTTAACATAGATTGTGAACATCGATGTTTTAACTATCGATACTCATCCCTAACCTGGTGGCATTTTGTCGATAATACGGCATCATATCATAAACTTATCCCTCTATAACGTCAGATAGGCTAGTGTATAATTTGTAGGTGCATCTATAGATTATGTTCAGTATTTCCCATTGTTTACTCTAACAACAGATATTGATATTATTGATAGGCTTATTGTTTGTAAGCAAACTATACAAATGCGGGAACCGGTGCGTTATGTTTAGATACTAATTTCAAATTTATTACCATAATATTTACTAACTGACAATGTTTATTATTTAAAACAGAGCAGGGTTTGAAGATTAAATGGAAATTACGTGAATATTTGCATTAAACCTAAACATTACATTATGCTATGTTGCTGGGTTTTCCTGGTGTAAATGGCGTGAACCTGATATAATGAATGCTATTTTTTCTTGTTCCTAGGGGTTCTTAACCTGTGAGGTGTAAAGAGGTTAGTGTGAGATATGACTGTCTTCTATAATTTATTTCAATATTGATTTTAAGAACTTATATAATGTTCACTAACAGAAAGTTTCTTCATCAAGACATTGGTGAATTTTGATTCTCACAAATGGAAGCATACCGAGATTTGGCAAAAATTCCATTTCGGTGTCCGCGAAAACAAAGGCAAGAAATAGGTTGAATTCCAGGAATGAGATGTTGCTCGCTTTATCTAAGATTGCACCCTGAATTTATGGCCACATTGATAAGTAACAACAAATATCTCATTGATACTGAAAACTTTAAGCGACTTGATAAATAACACTAAAAGACAAAAAGTATTTTTGAAGAAAAAGAATTCTTTAACATTTTTGTGTGCGTAATTCGTCTATTATTAAGTGCCAGAATGGTACTTATTGAGATTTTTTGGTGGGCGGGAAAATGACTGTACGTCTGTCTGGCTGTCTGGCTGTCTGTCCGTGGTTCGCGCGATAATTCAAATACGCTTTATCGGATTTACATGAAACTTGGGTTACTCATTTACGAGTATAACGTCCGTAGGAAGAAGCCTATTGGTTTTGGACCAAACCGGTTGCCCGGTACTGGAGTAATGCCCAATCTAGCGGCTATTATTTTTATAGTATATTAGATTGAATGTATCATATGCAAATCAGTTCTCATGACAACATATTGTTATACGGTGTTCATATACCGCTTTGGAAATTGCAATACAATTAGCTTTGACAAATATCTTATGCTTATCAAACTTTAGACTTTTTTCTTCCGTAAGCTCTGTTTAATGAATCGAACTGGAGCTTAACTCGGAGATATATTAAAAAAATAACGTCTTTTCTGCATAGGCCTATCATAATTGCAATTATCACTGACTAAACAAAAGCGTTCTGGCACTTTTTTTGCATCAGTTTATCTGTTTTCATTATTAATCGTTTTGTGAAAGTTTGAGAGGTCTGATTTTTAGGTTCAGACCTATTTTTAGGGAAGGTGTAAGGTGTAAGAAAGTTAAGAACCCCTTCCGTAACCTGATCGACAGCGTGAATGGCAGTAGGCCTATAATTCTACTTGGAGCTGCCCGCTGTAACTCTTACATTATGCAACCAGAGGGGTGGTCATGAACTCATTAGGCTATGTTACAGCGACTTCTGGAAACGGTCTCAAATTATCACTAGGGCCCGGATTCTTAGGTTTTAAACTATTTTGCTCCTTGGTAGTTAACTGTGATATTTCAACATAAGTATCCGTTTCGTTGTCACGGCAGTCACATAGTCTAATCTTATAAAACTTAAAAATTGCTTAATAAGACGTTAAAAATAAAAATAAATGGAAAAAATTATTTTTAATTGAAATAAGATAAAATACTGAACAAATTAATAACACGTAATTTATCTAATTATTATTGCTCTGCATATCTGCCAAAATTTTGGATTTTGCTCAATGTTCCAAGCACATTTGTAACATAGAATGTTGCATTGCATTTTGTAATTTTGTCAATTTGTAACCCCATTGTCCCTGTAAAGGAAGTCGTTAAGGAACCAAAATCCCAGATTTATTTAGAGCGAAATGTAAGGCATTCTTCAGAAGCTTACACTTTCTGTTTATTCATAGTGTTTGGTCCAGCTGAAAGTAAAGTACAATAATAGTTTATAATAGTTATAAAAGTTTTTCGCCGAGTTTATGTGGAGGATTTGGAAATAACGGGGGTAATTCTCAAATTAATGGTTTATATAAACTATAAACTGTTGAAAATTAAGCAGAAAGTGTTCCTATAGTTTTGTGTTTTGAGTCATGGACATAGTAAGTACAAGTAAAATTAATAAATACATTTGTTTCAATTTGTTTATTGTACTTGCAGTGAAACTTAAAAACTTGTCTGACAATGTTAAAAAAATTAAAAAGTAATTTAGTATGTTTAAAAACTAATACAGGTTTTATGAAAACCAAAAAATCTGGGCCCTGATTATCACGTATGAAACGCGTATCATATCGACTCAAAAATTATGATTGACATGCTTACTTATTATGAATTCCACCTCATGACGAAAAAGCATTACTTTGATACCGTCAACATTTTCCGACGAAGTAATCTATTTCACATTATGATATTCTCGTATTCGTTAATGTATTGTTTTCAGTAGCCAAGAAAATGATCTCATTATTCATACAGTATAAGTTTGTATAATTATTATACCGTGGTTTATATTCAAAGCTTTACAGTTTTTAAAATTCGATATATTAATGAGTAAAGTGTACTTTTTCTTTTGCTGTACGCTACTAGATGATTAACTGAAAAATATATTTATATTTCGTCCATTTCAGCCAGTATCCTTATTATAAAACTGGCTTTAACCCTTTCAGACCCCATGTCCATCTCAAAACTTTTACGTCCTAATATTTTATTTCTGAGAAGGCATCTCTATAAAAAAAAAGTGAATAAACCTAGTTGCAGAGTTCCTGATGGTTTTATTGTGTTTAGAACACCCATTTTAACTCCTTAACATGCACCAATAATTTTTTTGAGCTCTAGAAAAGAAAAATGTCAGAAAAAATTCAAGTCTGAAAGGGCTAAGAAACATAGTAGGCCTACAGTATTATAATTACCGTGGTCATGGTGAAACAAACAGTTGTAATTAATTGATGTGTGCAATAGTCTGCAAAAGTTGAGAAAAATCTACAGTATTTTCGAAATATTAAAATTCTAACTCGACGGGTTAATTTCCACAACATAGTAAAATATAAATTATATGTCATTTAAAATTCTGTATTTTTGTTCGACTACACTTTAATATAGTTATGTGTGACATAATGGTATATTAATGTAACCCATTATAGTACAGAATTTCATTATAACACTGTTGTCCAAATATCGATTGATATCCAACACGGAACAATATTCAAGCCTTGAAAGCAACAATTCAAACTCGAAGAAAGAACAAACAAAAAAAAACAAAAACAAAAAAACAAACAAACAAACAAACAAACCAAAAAAAAAACTGTATTGAAAATAGAATAAATTCTGTTCATGTTAATGTTAATATTATACTATATTGAGTTCATTTAATGTGTTTTAATGTGCGTTGTTTGATGTTAAAACGTCAAGGGAAGCCCTGCGGCCTGCATGCCTGTGGCCTATAGGAAAAATCAAGGACTACTAACAGCTCATGGCCGAGAGTTGTTTGCTTCATCAATTACGAAGTATTCTAACAACCCAAAATGTAAAATTAATTAATCATTACGGTCAAACAAGAACAGTCTTATGCAACTTGCCTGTAATGGTAAGTAAGACGTGAAACTAGCTATACTCGTTTCATAAACATATTCTGGTCATATAAATGTGATTATAGGCTCTTTTCAAAGGCTCGTTGGATTATGTATTATTATATACTCCTTAGCAATGAAACACTGTGAATTCTTCTAAACTGATCCTATCAATCCCAGAGGATTTATGTATACCTGATCAAGGAAAGAGTATAATCTAATGTTTCGGTATCTGATTAATCAGCATGCTTTAACGATTAACACTTCTTTACCCAAGCTTCATATTTCACTGTTTCTCAGCTAAAGGAACTCGCAGGTAATAGAATATGAAGACATTATTTCTGTGCGGAATGTACTGTACATAATCTAAACCATGCCTAATTAGTTACATAATAGATTGATTTACTGACACAAATAATAATTTACAAAGCTGATTAATCACATAATTTATAATCCAACTTTTCCGACACATTTGAATGTGAATAATGAAGTCCAATTAACTAGTTTACACTTAATTGGATTTCATTGCTTCTATGGAAGTACATACACTTGCAAAAGTTACAGAATATATATGTGCAAGTTACATTCAAGAGTTTAAATAACTGATGCAAAATATGTTGCACAAACTTTGTAACATAGTGCCTATTGACCTACGTGTAAAGATGTTTTATTGAGGCTTTTAGGTTGAAGAAAGAAACCGGTAAGTAGCATTCAGAAAGTAACGTACAACCTCCACGTTTAAATAGATCTAGTCATCTTTTTATATATTTTTATATAAGGTTCTTCTTACAGCATGACAGGTATTAACTGAATAAATCAACCTATCCGTTTAGACTTCAGAGCCTCAGAAAATAAATAATAAAAGAGAATGCAAATTAATCAATAGTACATTATGAAACGAGACTATAAAGCATGTTTATGAAACGGAAGAAGCGATTATAGGCAAGTTTTGTTCGACCATAATTAACAATAACAACTTAACAATAACATAAATTTTATCATCTATAATTAAGGAGCCTGGTTGATTTAATTCAGCTGAATTGATGTTGGCCATTTAAAGATGTTCCTACTATGCCTGATCAAGTTTTGAGATTTCAGAATCATAAAAAACTAAATCGGCTTACCCGTAATCAGCTATTAGCAAGTTCACATAGTTGTCTTCTGCGAGAGATGGCAGCTGATAGAGTACGGAAAGTCCAAGCTTGTTCATGGCCGTTTACTTGAAAAGTCGAAGAAGGATTGTTTGATATATCATATATCGTACCAAATACAGGATTAACAAAATTAGTAATATGTATGTCATGGAGATAAAATCTCTCCCTTCTGTGTATAGACATACCATACATTTTTTTCTGTACGCTAAATACTGCATCATACAGCCATATCTATAATCTCCCCATTTTCCCCTCACGAGTGCAGCAGCAAAATATTTATACGTGAGGAATGAGTCAGCTTGGATAATGAATTTAATGTGCAACAATGGTGCAGACTGTAGGCTATAAAACTGTAGAATCCTTACTCGCGAAATAGCCTACATTGATAGTTTGTTGCCTTCTACTTATTTGTTCGATTTATCTTAACCTTCCTACTACCGTGTTATCTTTGTTACACTGAATATCTTTGTGGTCACAAAGACCCAAGTAATTAACATAAGATATATTGGTAGTATTGCAATTATTGTTATAACAAACTGTCGTAAAAACGTATATTTTTACCTTTAAAACAGGACAAGTATGTATAAAAACATCTTTTATCCTGAACCGTTCTCCTACCAGGTTATTTTTGCTATCTTCTTTACACTGAGTACAACTGAGGTCATAAATACCCCAATTAATTTACATGAAATGTAGCCTATTGGTAGTATCGCAATTTTTTTAATGAAATGGTGTAAAAACGTACATTTTCTTTTGAAAACAGGACATGCATGTATATAAACATGTTTATATAATGTTAAATTCTAAGTAAAAAACCAATTTTGAAGGGGTCATATTGACCCAATGGTACTCAGTGTATAAACGAATACATTTTAATGTATTGAAAATATAACAAAATAATAAAACGTTATTGGATACAGCTGACTCAGCAGGATGAAGTAATAAATTTTGAAAATTATAGTTTTAAAACCAGGAGAAGTATTTATTTCAAAAGTACTTGACCCCAAGAAGCGAAGTTGAAGGTAAAAAAATATATATTTAGCTAGTTATTCAAATTCCAACATCTTAAAGCACTTGAAAGTGAACTAACATCAACGATTCTCTGTCAAGTTCTAAATTTTCTGTTTTATGGTGCACTCGATATACGATAGGAACATTTAGAAGAAAGGCTTGTGAATTAGACGCACGGAGTCAAGAGGGTAGGTCGCTTGACGTCAGTTGCTCGCCTTCCTCCTACATACCTGTCACACCAACTCCACCTGACCTTTTAAAATATATAACTCAGTCCTGCTTTCTAACAAGGTAAAGTTTCTTGCACTTCTCTGCTGGATAAGAAGAGAAAGAAACAGTAGGCTATAGTTTAAAAGACATACAGTATGTTTTTATTGTGTGTAAACATTCTTTGAAGTAATAACGTTTTGTAGACTTAACATCAGTTTGAAACTACTCTGGCTTTCTTTTACTGAAATTAAAGCGGTTTTCTTGTTTGCACGAACTTCCTTTTTGAGAACACCGATGAAGAAATGTACCAGTAGCTTTTAATAATTACCGGTAGTTTGTTTTGTTAACCATTTTTATATTGTGGGTTTAAATTGTAATAACTCCGCCTTGTAGCTTTAAATATTGTAAAATGCTCAAAATAAAATACTTTATTTCGACAAACTTGTGGTTATCTTCAGTGAATAGTTTTAAAAATTGAAATTATAACCATGTAAAATAAACATAATATATGGTTATGCAGCCCTGAACAACCTGAGCACAAGTTTGTCAAAATATATTTTATTTTTAAAATTTCACAACTTTCATATTCACAAGGCAGAGTTACCGCATTTTAAACTTAAATGAAAGTCAGTATGCTCTGTTTTAACAAAATTGATCATTGTAATATTTCAATTTTTATGGTTTTTGTTTGTTTTTAAAACTGAGTAAATGAGCGATGAGTGAGGCAAGGCTGCCTGCCATTATTACTGCTTTCAAATTGGAAAAGAATCATGTAACGACAATAAAACACAAAGAATGATTATTAAAATAACTGGTTGTTTTTTAACTTTTGCTTCTAAATGTTGCTGTTGCTAAAGATTTTAATACGTTATTAGACCTGGGATTTTAGGCTCTAAAAATAGTTTTAGGCACCTAAAATGAGCTTTTAAAACAAGTAAATAGACTTTTAAAAGGGAAAATAGGCTCTTAAAATATGCTTTAAAAATGTGTAAATAGAAAATAGACTTTAAAATACTACAATATGCTCTTAAACTGTAACGTGATTTTTTTTACTGTAAGAAACGTGGTACAGGACTACCTATTCTTAATAGAAATAATTGCCAAATTAAGAAAGAATTAAAAATACATTTATCAAAAACAATTTTGGAGTATATGAAAAAATTGACACAGTATGTCCCTTTCTTACTATATCATCATTCCTTTGGCGACAATTGTTTGGAAAAATAAAGTTTCTGTGAGAAACCCACCCTCTGCTGTTCTGCTCTTCATTCAGGGATGTCCATTAAATGATTGTAGGCTAAAAGTTACAGAAGTTGAATTTTATTTTAAATGTACAGAATAGGCATTTTAGGCACTAAAATAGTAAAAATAGGCTCTAAAGGTCCAAATAGCATCTTAGGGCACTATAAAACTCTATAAATATAAGTGATTTATCATGAAATGTCAACATATTTAAAAAATTCATGTTAATTCATAAGGAACAAAATAGGCATTTGCCTTAAAATCCCAGGTCTATACATTATATACCGGTATGCAAAAATATCGTTCGCACCAAAGAAAGTCTATAACTTGCTGTATATTTCGTACTACTTTAAACTTCATAGCTTAGAACTCGAATTTGTCCCGACGAATGTGATTGAATATTTCTTTATGGACTAACTGAAGTTTTCCGATACTATAACTCGGCTGGTAACACGTGAGAAGCAATCAATAATAAAATCTACAATATAATTATAAATTTTTACGTCCTGCGTTCGGTCTCGTGAAAACAACCGAAAGGCACTTGATAAAGAAGTAGGAACTCCGGACAAGAAAACCAGCCATCGATAACGTGCAGTACATGGGAGTCGGCATGCAGACCACATACCCCAGTCATGCTAATGAAGTTGAAACAAGGAGGTGGATCTTGAAATAAATGTTACATTACGTGAAAGTTTATTTACAATTCTCAGACTTCTTTCTTTTCATTAGGATGCCACCCGGATGAGCACACACTCGTGATCGGGGGTAGTGTAAAATGGATATAAATGCATTATCTTTCTTTCTTTACCTTAGTATTACCTCTCCTTTATAGGGACATTAAATTCATTAAATAAAATAAAAATTATTTTAAGAAAGAATACAATCAATTACATTTATTTACAGTACCGTTAGGCCTAATAATAGGAATGAAATGTTTTAAATAAGAAAAACATGAAAAATAAATATTTATATAATTAATTAATTATTGCCTTGGTTTTGTAATTGTTCGGAATAAAATGCAGGGTTATTTTTAACAATGGAATTAAATAATCTGGGACCAAAACAAGGGCTGTGTTTTAATCCTGCAGATGTGAAACGTTTAGGTTCTATTAAAGGATTTTTTTGGCTTCGTCTTGTATCGTATGTATGGGGACGTGGATCCAATCTAAAGCTTGAATTTGAATCCATTTCTTCTAAAACAGCACATGTCAGAAAAACAGAGTTTTGATATATACAAATGTAACTATTCAAAGCCATTATATAAAGGAGTTTCTCCATCAAACCGCATTCAGTGGATATAGGGAGACATGTGAGAAATAAATTGACATGTGCACTTTCGTCTGGAAATGATACCTCCACACTGAATAAGTGGGTTTCTGATCATAGCTCCATTTAAAAAAAAAAGTGGCTTGTAGTTTCGGAAAAAAAAAAGATTCGTTTCTGTTAACAAAACTTAAGAAAATATTCTTATAAATGTGAAGGAAACTATGTACGTTAAATTCAAACCATATTATTTTAGACGAATAGTCAAGATAATTAGATAGAAAAATTCTTATAATACGTTTAAAAAGCAAATTTAGCGGAGAAATAATAGTTAATTATATATTCACCATTTATCAGTTTTACTAGCCAGTTAATTCGAAACACATACTGACATCAAGTTGAAATAAATATTTACAGCTATAAAATTTGCATACGGATAATGATGTAGGCAGTCATCTGGAATATTACATGAGAGTTCATTAATATAGACAATGAAGTATAAATGGCCAAGTGGGACACCATGCTTCACCAGTTTAAAATGAGAATATTTACCATTTAAATAAACAAGAGAATCTCAGATGAAAATGATTTTCTATTGTCTGAGAGTAATTGCCCTTATTTAATCAAATTATTAATTAATTAATTTTCGGGTCCCATAAAATAGATAATATTCCTTTAGCTTGCTTAGGAATTGTCTTGCTGTTGAGTAAGTAAGGAACCATTAATAACACGTCTTTTTCCTATTTTATTTATTTTCCATTGCCAAAATATGTTTACTTAGATATATCAATACGTTGGAAAGGTGAAGTCAGAATGAAAAATTCAATGCCATAGCCGAGATTTGAACCAGGATCTTCGGCTCTCCGTGCCGATGCTCTAACCAACTGAGCTACCATGGCAACGTGCCGGTACAACATTAAATTCTCCAACTGACTCACAATCCCACAACATTAAATTCTCCAGTGGAGAATTTAATGTTGTACCGGCACGTTGCCATGGTAGCTCAGTTGGTTAGAGCATCGGCACGGAGAGCCGAAGATCCTGGTTCAATTCCCGGCTATGGCATTGAATTTTTCATTCTGACTTCACCTTTCCATCTTAGCCTACACACGGCCAGTGTGAAAGAATTATCATTCCATATCAATACGTTGTTTGTTCAACTTTTTATCATCTTTATAAACATTACACTTTTTTGACGTTTCAAACTTTTTAAAAGGTGAATTGTGTTTCACAATTGAACACACAACTAACTTAGCTAATAGGTGCGACCTCGATATATAAATGGTGTTTACTTTCCTGTCTGCCGGATCGTGAAATATAAATGGCAGGTACGGAGACCTCTCAATTCGAGTTGATTTTATCTATTGGTTGACGCTGAACACAGATTGCACTTTTCCCCCTGTCAGATTCGTCTCTATGGTCACTACGTCTCATAGTTTGAGTATCGACCTATCGATCTATAGACTCTCAAAGTGGCTTCAGTTGACATGACAACAGAACGAAGTTCTCTTCTTCCACTAAGCCCAGATTTAGCCACCAAACATTCAATCGCATCTGCTTTTATTTGTTACTTTCCTCTTCTCATTCTTTCGTGGTAGAGCTTTACAGTCTGTAGAAATTGATTATTTCGAGAGCTTTTGCACAACATTTGTATATTTACGTCGTTCCTAGATGTCCTCATTGCAAGATAATTAAAAATCTCATGTAATACACTCACAGTAATTACTCTACTCTAAACACAGGAAATGCTATTTTCTTGCTGCACAATACCAGAGTAAGTCGATGCATTGCGAGAATGCGCCTTCAGTTACCTTAACCTTCTTTGCGAGGAAGGATTTGCCTGAGTTTTTGGAAGATGGGACTAACTTCTAACTAGGGTGTGGATTTGTATCCACTAGAAATTTGCTCAGAAATTAGGAAAACTTGCAGTAAAAATATAAAATAAAGACAAATTATTCTACACTAGTAGTATTTATTCATACATTAAAGGATTTTCTATTTTTATGATTACAAATTGGAATATATATTACTGTAAACTTTTACAGGAAAATGTTTTTTTAGACAAAAATATTCTTAAAAGCAGGCAATGTAATTTATACTTCACACGTAAGTGCATTACTTGAAAACTATTACTTCTCTAACTGGGCAATTGACTCGCCTGGAAGGACTGTCATATGTACAGTAATAACTTGTTTATATCATGTTTATACTGTCATACGTTGCACAATACTTTTCATAATTTTTTTGTAGTTTTACTACTTTCTCTGCCCATACCATAGGTACTATAGGTAGAGGAAGTATTGTTTGATCCGAAATCCGAAATTTAGTTTCAACATAAAAAAAAGTTTTGAGGTCTCCTTAACCAAAAACACTATTTTCATAAACATTTCTGTGTGTCTACGAAAATCCTAGCTCGAGAACGAAAAATCGTGTAAAAACAAAATTTTATATTTGGGTTAGGTACCTTTTGGGGATGTGGCACGAAGATTGGCGACGACTTTCTCTCACTTTCTCGCGATTTCCTTGAAAACGACTCCAAAGATTTTGTTTAACTTTATATATGAGGTGCTTATACCAAGAGCTAGAACTTTTATTTGAAATCACTTTTTTTTTTTAATTATGGAAGGATAGTTATAAGCCAGTACCGTTCATTCAAATTCAGTCTTGCCTGGTGAACAATAAATTTTTACATTAGATTTAAACAATTTGAATACGCACTCCTTGCAGTACGACCTCTTTTTTGTATATCAGAATGTGAAAAAGGTGTATTGCCCATGCATAAAGTAACGAAAGTTCTGTGAGTGCATTAGACCCTATTTCGTTTGGATGCGACACGAAGCGTCGTAATAAGTTTATTTTTATTTTTTACAAATTTACCATGACGAATATGATATCGTTTTTAGTGATTTTCTAAAACAAAGGCTTGAATGTTTTTATTTAAATTTTCTACATGAATTGTGTAATATGCGTAATATATAGGACTAACATTAGACGTGTAGCCTACTTTGTATTATAATATATTACACTAAAAGCTAAAACTTTCATTTGAACATTTTTTTTCAATAAATTCTTTGAATGATGCTTATGTAGGGGGCGGATTTCTATGACCTAAAAAGTAGGATAAATGTATGCATTTATGACCTAAAAAACATTAAATTATGACCAATAAAATTTAAAATATGACTTTACCACTTACACATTGTGTATATTTTTTAAGTTTCATTACAATTCATTTTATTAAAATATAGTGTTAATTATTTAAAATATCTGTAAATTCTAAAAAAGTATCATTATAATGCAAAACTTACAAAATATGATATGAAACTTCAAAATTTATTTAATATGCACAAAAATATGCCAAACATACGACTTAAATGTGCATATTCATACTAAATATGCTACAATAGTTGAAAATTTCCTAAATATGCAGTTATATGCACAATAAAAGCCGTTTCATTTTCACCAGAATGCTTGGAATCGGGTTTAAATTAGTCGGAAACCTGAAATAATGCAAAGGGGAAAAATATGACATGCCATAGAAATCCGCTCCCTACTTATAAGTTACTGATTTCATACACAAACTTCACTCACAAATAATGCGATTTTGAATGATTCTGAGTCAACTGAATTAGCATTACTGCAATACGATACTGCACTTTACATTGAAATATTAAGGGTAAAGTACGAGGGTCGTTCCGAAAGTAATGCCTCCTATTTTTTACATGGAAACTACAGGAGATACGTAAATCACAACAGCACAGCTAAACAGAGCAATATTTCAGCTGCAGACTGTCATTTTTCCACGTAGTCGCCACCATTCATTATGCACTTTTGCCAACGATGAACCAGAGACTGCATGCCGCGCTTTTAAAAATCGGAACCAGCTGAATCTAACCACTACCTTACAGCTTTGACAAAGCATCCTAGTCTTGAAGATGTTCGCCACGTAGTCCATCTTTCAGAGGCCCAAAGAGATGAAAGTCTGAAGGTGCTAAATCGGGACTGTACGGTGGATGTGGTAAGACACCTCCAGCTGAATTTTGCAATGAGTTGCAAAACTGGTGTGGGGCCTGGCGTTATCATGTTGGAGGTGAAAGTTTGTCTTCTTCTCTGGCCTTACCCTGGAAATTCGGGCTTTCAGCTTAGTCAGTGTCGGCTTGTAGCGCGCTGAATTGACAGTTTTTCCGGGCTCCAGGTTCCGATTTTTACAAGCGCGGCATGCAGGCTCTGGTTCAACGTTGGCAAAAGTGCATAACGAATGGTGGTGACTATGTGGAAAAATGATAGTCTGTAGCTGAAATATTGCTCTGTTATCTGTGCTGTTATGATTTATGTATCTCCTGTAGTTTCCATGTAAAAAAATAGGAGGCGTTACTTTCGGAACGACCCTCGTAAGTTGTGGGGTTCGCATCAGATTTTTTAAACCAATATTTGACAAGGCCCTAATGAGACCCAAATCTTGATAATGATCAAATAATTTGTAAAAGGAAACTTGCTGTGGAGGACCGGCCAGGCAATATCCTCACGTGTATTCTGAATACTCATTGTCCACCACAAATCTGGGATGAAATAAGCTGAATATAAGGCTTACATTTTAATAAGATACCAGCATTCGTCCCCATGCCTAAAAAACTCTTGATTGTACCTGTGTTAGTGCATGAGTCAGGGGCTGACAATAATTCCCAACTTCATTCACCCCTCACAGAAGCTTAATCTGAAACCGGACTGCGACATAAAGTAACAATTATTGACGACAACGGAACCACAAATTCACTGTGGCATTTATATGCAAAGCCATAGAGTTTGCAGATATGATATTATATTTACCTTCTGGTATCATGTAACAAGCTTTATAGGAAATGTAATTGATTTCCTATGAATAACCACTCAAACCACGAACTATCCACAGTACTTTGCTTTATTGTGAATAACACGCCTCACAGCAGAGCGAAAGTTTGTTTAATAACCGTCTGCAATTGAAGCTCTGCTTCTACTAGCAGAGTTAATATTCTGAAAGCTAATTTAACACGAACAATCTGCCAAATAAAAAAAAAATAGATAGAAATGAATGCACCTAGCAGTTTTGATATTTTCATTACTATAAGAAGAGCTAAAAGTGATCAAGACCTAAAGAATGTAATTTGTATAGGCCTATTTTATTCATAGATTATCTGATGAGGAAATAGTTTTATGGCTACTCAGAATAGAACTGAAAACTAATCAAGAGTTCTTCTCTTACGAGTAACAATCCTATGAGAGACTTATTATTATTATTATTATTATTATTATTATTATTATTATTATTATTGTTGTTGTTATTATTATTATTATTATTATTATTATTATTATTACTATTACTAGTAATATTATTACTACAGTTTTTAACTATTACGTGATTAATACACGTTACAGGTAGGGCAATATGTGTATTTTAACTTTCAGAAAATACCCTAAGAATTCCACCTGACTGAACTGATCTGTTAAAATTAATAAGTTATTAATTTGTCATACTTTAGAGTAAACTGGATTTATTGTGGTGCAGTTAATTGAGACAATACCTTCGAACTGGAAAACTTCAGATGATTTTCAATAATTGCCATAAACCTTAAAGTGGCATCATGACCTTGGGGTCGATCTGTCTTAGGCACACTCCTGCGATCCACACTAAAATTAGTAAAACTTCGAAAGTAATCATATTAGACAATACTAAATTCTCCAGAGTGACAATAGACTCTACACTATTCTGTAGTGATCATATTAATGCCTGATGTAACAAATTAATCAGTTTCTTTTATGCGATGATAGTCTTCAGGAAAGTCTACACAATGAACATCTTAAGAGACTTGATTACTTTGATTAGTGTACCATTTTATCTCGCATGGTACAGGCTATCCTTCATTCCAATCAGTCCCTCTCAATGTTCAAACTCCGAAAGAAAATCCTAAGAGTTATGAACCAACCTACCAACCATCACACAGTAATCCCATCTTCAAGGAACGTTGTATATGTCCTTTGCGTGTACGGGTAAATTTTATCGTCACAACATTAAAGCGATCAAGTCCTTTCATCTTCAATACCATAGACTTAGATCTGCTTTAAATAGTATTTCCCACAATAGAATAATTTTTAACATTAAGTTACCTTACTCCCAACAAAATCTGAAAAAGAAAATGGTAAGTACCTTTTGTCTTAAACCATAATTTCTATACAGTAAATGAATTTTTGGATACGAATCTAAACCATATTCACTGTATTATGTACTATATAGTAGTATTATGTACTACTTACTAGTACTATTATGTAGGCCTATTATATACTAATGTTTTAATAATCAGGTAGGCCTACATGCATTCAAATCAGACTATATTGTGAAGTATGTATCAAATTCTTTATGATAAAGGAAATGTTTATCTTATAACTTAGTTTAGGAAAATACAATACTAGGCCTATCTATTTTTGTATAAATAACGCAAAATAACTCTTCAGCGGATGGATCTAGTATTGCGGCCGAGACGTATGCCTTGGATGAGTCCGCTAAAGCTTTTGCGTACGTGGTGCAGACTATATTTTTTAGTAAAAGCTCTTCAAATTATATGGAATGAAATGAAACTACCGTATAATTAATTATAATAGGCATAGTCAGACATTTGTTGACGCCATATTTTCATAGCTGCCTGAATTCAATGTTATGAACCAATAAGAAATGCAGATGTAGATGGCAGTGCGGGTTTCATATGAATAATATAGCTATGTTGGCTTATGCCTATATTTGTTATATTATTAAGTGTTTTGTAAAATAAACCTTGTAAAGTTTCTGATTAACGTAAAGAAACAATGTTGCCTTAAATTTGTTGTCTTATGGTAAAGTATTTTGTTTCAAATCCTGTTACGGTTGGTATGACTGGTCACTGTCATCTGGATTTTTTAGTTGCCATGACGACTTTACCGGCCTAGGCTGCCAAAGTGCTACTTTTCGGCGTGTTAATAGTCCGACAAGCAGCTGTTTTACTGAGCGTGTACTAAAAATCATTTGCTGGAATTGGTGAAAAGTACCTAGATGAGGTTATGGCAACTTTGCGACTGATAGATTGGTGCAGATCTAGGTGGAGTAAATAAAATAATGCAAGCTTAAGAATGTAGATCTCCTGCAAGAAGGAATGTCTTATACAAGTAATGTTGCCCTATTTACGTATGGCTAGAATCTTGGCCAAGAAAACTGCCATCTTTGTTGCTACAATTCTAAAGATGTTAACTAAAATATTCAGCAAAACTAGGATATCAAAAAAAGAAACTATAAATACATATTTTGTTCGATTTAACCTCAATGATATTCACGTAATGTCACTCAAACTGCAAACACTCTGTATACGGGTTAGAATCTTTGTACTTTGGTGGAGGGGAGGAGGGAACTCTCCAAACCACGCATAATTTTGAAAAATCATCCTGGTAGCCAGCACACCATTACTGTGATCATAAAAGTAAATCTTCATTATTTACTTGGCATACTGTCACACACAGTCCACTGAAAACAAATACTTGTTTCAAACTTTGTCATGCATACTGTATACACACAACCTTGTATGCAATTAAAATATGAAATTTTTACGAAGTGTATGCCTATCCCATGCTTAATAAAACTAGAGGTAACTCAACAGCTTTAGTCATTTACCTTGGGTAGATTAAAGTGCGACCAAGCCGTACACATCAACAAAGAAACAAACCCGAATATTTTGTTTCATTATCCTTGTATAGTTCTGTTAGTCTAATGCCTGAAGGTTCAGTATCATTGTGTGTGTTAATAGTGTTAGACTTATAAAATAAAAAAATCTTGGGTACACCCCTGATTAATAGTGAAATAGGTAGGCCTACAGTATGTACAAGGAGTTGATGTTAGGACTTCTATTAAATAGGCTACGAGTTAAGTTTAATAAATCTAAAATGTCACTTCTTTAAAGTGAAGATCTCAATCTGTGCACCAGAAGCAAAGCATCCTCACAATCATTTTGAACCGTACATTTTCGGAATACTTCTAAAAACAGATTTGTTCAGTCATTTGATGTGGCAGTTTTCTTGTCGGATTCCAGTTCCACTTTCCTCAACTATACCGATTTCCCGTTAACTGTTTTCCATAAGTTCATTTTCTTCCTTATTTAAAAGAGAATGAAAAATAATTCAGTAATATTTATTACATTTTAAAATAAGTTTATATAAATTAAGGTTAAATGACCCCAAATGTCTTAAAATTCTTCTTCACGATGCTCAGCCTATTTTTTCAAGTTTCTGTTGTTTATAACTTTTTACGCTAATACTAAAACACGTTACTTTTTACTTAAGAAGTGAATAGTAGGCCTATTCTTTTTAAGGAAACCAAATGAAAGCCTAAGGGCTATATTAAAATTTATTGGAGTTTGTGGTAACGAATCGAGAATTAACTATCGAGAAATGTTATTTGGTGTGCATGCATTTGGAAACATCAATTGGGAAATTTTATGGGAAATTCTAGAATATTGGGAAGAATGACCTACAGTAGCATATTAGAAAGGTGAAAAGTAAAACGGACTACTTACAATAAAGCAGTTGCAATTATTTTGAGCAAAATTCAACGAAAGAAAATTCAATCATCATTAGATTTTAAGTAGTTTTATTATTCTTATGTTACACTGAGCAATTTGTTGGAGACACAAATCATCCATACAAATCCCAGATACACGTCCGTTATACTTTTATCTGGATACTTATCCCAGGAACATATTCCTTCAGCAAGTATCCCATGTGAGTGTTTACACTGATAAATTTGTTATCAGGCACAAGAATGGCTTCAAATGCAGAACTTTTGCTTCATTGTGCAGATTATACTTTAATATTAAAGAAAACAGCAAAAAGAGAAGGCATAGATGGTAGGCTCGAAATTTATTGCAAAAAGTAAAAACTTAACATGTTGTGCCACGGAAGAGTAGTCTTTTGGCCTCTCTATGTCATAGCTCGTTCTACAGACAACCTCTTTGAATCGTTAGTTTTTTTATTGTTGTGGGAGCAGGGAAGTATCATCTTATTTATATATATAAGAGGCTTCGTCCTTATTTAATGACTGACTGACCTACAATCGACGTAGAGCCTAAACTGTAATAGGTAGAGACTTGGAATTTTCACAGTACCTTCGTTTCATAATGTAAGTGCACACTAAGAAAGAATTTTGAAATATTTTGATTTTAAATGCCAAATCCAAAAGTTTTGAGGATACTTATTACCTTTTTTACACAGAATTATCAAATACAAATCAAATTCCATGTACAGTTTTCATGACGACAGTGCATTGTTGGCAGTTTTCACAGGTAGCTTTGGAAATAAATGATACTGGACTTCGACAAATTAGAGAAGTTATCGATAGAATTCATTGGTGTAAATACATATTGAAGAATGAAATCCACGAAAATAATGCACAATGTGATGCAGTCACATAACTTGCTCTGCCCTGGACATAGGGAATACCATTTTTTCACTTCACATTTTGATGTAAACTAAGAGGTCGTATTGCGGGGAAAGCTTAATTCAGCTGTGTCACAGTCTGAGTGTGTGTCAACGAGTAAGTTATGCCATATCAGAAGTCGGTAACAAATTCTATCCACTGATACGTTATTCATAGCTGTAGGATTTGTATTTTTAGTTGAGAAATATGAATGCTCTAAGCATGTAAAAGGAGACAAAATAGGATGGAACATTTTTAGTCCTATGCACACGGTGTAGGCTATTATTATGTCCCAGATTTTGGTGAGGAAAGTATGAAAGTGGTATTGAATTTCTTTTTGATTTCATCCACGAAATGGTTGTATGGTAACATGAGAGTGAGAAATAAAATATTCCGCAAAGACAATACAATTTTGTGTTACTGGAATTTCTGTTTCTTCTTATTTCAACTCCTACCAGGCTTGGTGTGTAGAAGCGTTGACATGCAAAATTCTACATCCAGTGTTTTCTGAGGGAATAGTTTCAGTGTGATAAGTCGTTCTTCCTCATTTCAAATTCTAAATACTTTAGGTATAAGGACCTAGAATTTGAAAATCGAAAGTCCTTCAAAAGTTGATTTCGAATTACAAAGTACAAAACCCGAGCGACGCCGGGCCTTTTAAGCTAGTACAGTGAAAATATTATTTGGGGTGCTGAAAATGAATGTAGCCCCCAAAGTCGGCGCCTATGGACATGAATGACTTAATATTGGAGAATATTCAAGGATTTAACTATGAACGTAGCGAATAAGCGATATTAACCTACAAAGATCACTACCCAGATACAAAACAGCTGACTGTCGTAAGTCAGTGCGCAATGAACTTTCTCGCCGGGATTTGTTCCATGTTACCGCTCTCGGAGCGAAAAACAAGGACTTGTGGCGGAACCTTGTTTCTGGTACATTTTATTCAACTGTTTGTGCCCCGAGAACTGGGAATATGTTCAATAGGTTTGCGACTTGTGGCAAATAGGTTACGATACATGTTTCCAGTCACATATTCCTGCAACAAATTCCTCAATATGAACTTAGCAATAGAACGTGTGTAGGTTTCGTCCTTATGCATGGAGCTAAATAAGTGTGCAGATAAATGATGAGATGATCGCAGTGATTATTTTTGGAACTCAGCTTGTGTTCATTTCGTTTCTACCGGTATTTGAAACGTATTTGGAACATAGCTTTCTACCGTATTTAATTGAAAAAGGTGTCGGTTTTTTTTGTATCGTTATTTTCCCTTGAAAGTAAACAACACTTTCTGCCATCTAGTGGTGGTATCGTGGAGGATAATGTTATGTAGAAGCTGTGATGTTTTTGCAGTCTTGTGTACTCAGTCGTCTGTTTGTGTGTCTGTCTATCCCTTGAAACAACAACCATGTCAATTCGTCATCCCTCCTCCCAACGTTAAGCTTTTGAAAGCGCCCAGGCGTTTACTACGCTAGAGAAAAGTAGAGAAAACTGAGTGGTTGGTGTTACATTGGAATTTCCCACAGTCTGGCGTTTTAAGTTGAAACTCTGCATTAATTCCCTTTTATACAAGAAGTAAGAAGAGAGTTCTCTTCAATATCGCAACTACAGAATGAAAGAGGTATAAAACATAATTAAAACTTTTTTCAAGACGATTTAATCTTATAATTAACTTGTAAAGTCGTACTAGGGGTACCGATACGTGAGTGTACTCATTTGTTAATTTTGATATTAAATTCACGATAAGGTAGTATAATTATTTTTTAAAGTTTATTAAAATTTTTAGGTGTATGCTGTTGTGCAATTGAATGAGACACTACACTATAAACGGAAAGGTTAAACTGTTAAAAATAAGTTAGTTCTTCTTCCTTGGCCTACGTTAACTGTTATTTAGTACCAGCATTTTCCAAATCTTTCTCGGATTTCATTGCCGTTTCATTGGTAAGGTGTTGGAAAACAGTTGAGTACAAAGTGTATTAAAGGAGCATCTCTCTTTAAAAAATTAAGTGAAACAGACGCTACTACAAGTATTGTATAAACTGACATTTTGAAGACTGTAATTGACATTTCATTAAACATATCTAAACAAACACGTGGAGGACGATTTTATATTGTGTTCATGGGTGCGAACCTGAGCATGAAAGGATCTCAAGTATTTTGTACATTATATAAGACTTATTGCTTAATTAAAAATCTGGAGAATAATTTTTATCTACAGGTTACTGTTAGTTACTTACTTGCTATGCCCACCTGTACAAACTTTTAAAAAAAATTAAATTAAGATTTATTTAAGCGCAAACAGTGAACACAATCTACAGCTACTACTATCTCTCTACTCTTCTAAAAAGCATTTACATTATTAAAAGTTTAGTTC
The DNA here is from genome assembly GCA_964059195.1 of Ectobius pallidus. Lineage (NCBI taxonomy): Eukaryota > Metazoa > Arthropoda > Insecta > Blattodea > Ectobiidae > Ectobius > Ectobius pallidus. The sequence goes on along the minus strand of CAXKWD010000003.1, from coordinate 107,471,800 downwards.
ATATCTGAGGCATATTGATGGGTTATTTTACTAATTCCAGACATATTAAAGAGGTAGACAGAGGTTACATGCAAAATGTTGTCTTCTTAATATAATTAATTCACCATGTGACACTTTATAGATTAATCACAGAACGGTAATTAAAAACTGAAATGAGAGCTAAAGAAATACAATGACATAAAAGTACAGGAATCGTAAAACCCAAAAGAAAATCTAAAATATTGATCCCGTTTCCCTTGATAAGAGAAATAAATTGTAATTTTATCTGCTTATTAAAGACGCTATTGTCAGAGAATATGTCTTCTGAATTGAGTTCCTTTATCTAAATTCTGGACACAATTTTTAGACAAGATTCTATTAGGTGCTGTATTTGGAATACCACATGATTATCCAACAGTATGCCATATCCATAAAAATATCTAAGAGGTCTTAGGCAATTTGAGAAGTCTGTATTCAACATTTTAAGGTCTGTCGAATATTGACCCAGACGCAAGATGAACATCGCCTTATAATTCGAAATTTTAAAGCTGAAAACTCTCGACTCTTGAAATTCTATCCAGTGATTTATCTAGATGTCATATAAGGAAGCTTCTCAGAAGACAGAAGTTTGATAATTGATCATCTCACAATGTCAAAGCAAGAGAGTTGAGTATTTTCCGAATGCAAAACTCAACTGAATTAGTAAAAGGGATGGTATATCACTATCGGAATTTACAAGCGTCATTAAGATGACGTGTAGCACTACAGCTATTCGAACAATCCCAGGAAGACGCATCAATACAAACTGCTGCCTCCATGGAGGTTGTATTCCGATAGAAACTTTGCTCTTGTGTTTGTATTTTATACAAAGGGCAATTCCAGAGGATAACTCGTCATCATAAAGGGCGAAGAGCTTTGGCTTCTTAATTGCATGCTAGAAAATGGAACGTGCAAATGAACTTCACTATTTACCTTCATGTGGCTCTAATAGACGTGCTGACAATAAAGTCATTTGTATACAGAATCATCAGGTTTATACATTTTGAACCAAACGTAGCGCCACCGCATTTTGCTCGCATCCGCTAGGATTTCTTAGCGGCGGAAGCTTGCATTCTTTCTGCAAGCTAAACAGTCGGCTGTCGGCACAGAGCAGGTATGCTTGTAAGGATCACGGTTCTTCAATTTGTGATGGTGGAATTTTCAATATAACAGCGCATTCGCATTTAAAAGACATTGACCTAGAAGCAATGTTTTCAAAATCATATTGCAGTCATTATCTTGCACCATTCCGTCCTCTCTGCAATGGAATTTCTCCCCCACATCATCAGAGCCTGTAGGACTATTTCATCCAAATCTACATTTCCAAAATATTTATGTAACTCTTCAAATGTTTAGCTTTATTCTTTTATTATAGGCCTACTTCATAACCGAGACGTCAGCCTTATGGCCTTAACCGCGGCAACTAAGATTATTATTATTATTATTATTATTATTATTATTATTATTATTATTATTATTATTTCAAATGCTGCATAGGTATTTAATTTGTTAACAGATTCAATTTTCTCGTAGCAGAGTTTTAATTGCAGAATATTTTAAAGCCCGCATGCAAGAACCAGGTAGCTCAACCTGTATTAATTTTACGAAGTAACTGAAAAAGGTTTAAAATGTAAGGGTACAATCAAGGTAAGTTCTAGTGCTATAAAACATACACAAAGTCCTGAATCATAGGGTTATTAATTATTATATTATTTTTGCACATTATAGTCAAATTGTAAAGTTTTATTTTTATTGTGTTCTTGCTTAAAACTTCAAATTCCACTTTTAGGAACATACATGAAATCTACAATTTCATGAATTTGTTTATTTATTATCTATTATGACAGTAATAAAATAATTAATAAGACATCAATATAGGCTATTAGTCTTCGGTGATTACTTAAAGAATCACTGTCTTAGATTGTACTTTCATCACTGTAAATTAGTTAATAAAACCACTTATAACTAGGTGGCACATTATTTCCAGAAAGCATGTCGCTCCTAAAGCCGCTTTGTCATTACATTAAATACAGTTCCGCAGCTATATTTGGAGCTGCATCAAAACGTGAGCTGACTTTTCTCTACTGATTGTGACCAATAACTCAATCGTGGATCTATCAGCTTCTTGCATCCAACTCCTGGTTTAATTAGTTATGGAATATATTATAAACCCTGCTTATATTGTGGATTTGAATACCTCCTACCACTAGCCGAGTGCTTTGCTGGATGTTAGTAGAGTAAGCAACAGAAACTGAGGAAGCTTGGCCTAGGTGAATGCAGTTAAGAAGAGCAGATAACCTGAATAATTTGCATAAAGCATCATGGTTTGTGTTTCACCGGTAACCTCTTAGCTAATCCCAATTTGTAGACCTGTAACACGTTTCTTGCCTCTAACGTAGGAGCGGTCAGCAGAAAAGTATTATACATTCACATCGCCCCTATAATAATACTCGTCCTTTAAATTATTAATCTTTACCACACCCGTGATTAAATTCAATCATTAATTTAGTTTCTTTCTTTCTATCTTTCTTCCTTTCGTTCTTTATCTTTCCTTTATTCTTATTTACCGGTAGCCTACTCTAAAAGTTTCCCGTGGTAGCTTTTTGTATATGATTATTATTATTATTATTGGGCCTATTATAATTATTATTAATATGTAGACCTAAATATTTAAGATCATTCAATAATAGAGTGATAGCAGATCTTGGACAGGTTTTCACACAGTTTTCTTTATTAAGGGGAAATGGAATTGGATTTTGGATGACAATTGTGATTTTAATCATTGTGTTGTGTTTTATTCTTAGGGCTTTCCTCTTTAAAATGTTTTCATACATATTTGTACTGTAATTCTATCCATGCTAATTTTTATTTTACTTAGAAGATCCAGACTATAGCGCAGCGATGCATTTACTTTGAAGCTCATCTCCTGTAAGTTAATTTTTCTGCATAAAAGGTACATTTCCTCAGCTTCTACTTCACCTACAATCTTAACATTTTCAAGGATTTGTTTATTCAGATGTCTTACAGACACTGAAAAAAATACTTTTTGAATTGGTTAATTTACGAAACATTTACGGGTCATGAGGTTCTTAAAATCGTTGACAAAAAATTGTATACATAAAAAGATATTTCAGTAAATAAGTATATTCATGAAAAATAATGGTTTAAAATACTGATACAGGGTGGGTTACTAGACACTATAAAAAGATAAAGTGCCTAACTCTGGTAGATTTTGAGAAAAAGTATATTGTACTTAACATTGTAAAGATAACGGCTTTCCGTTTCCTCTTAAATGCGATTGTTTTTTCGAACTTGTATTTATTAATGTTGCTTTTTGTATCTGAAAATGGAAGATCCAATGTGGCCAAGCTTTTAGCTAACCATTAAGTTTTTATAAATTTCATATTGGTCCTAGGAGGACGAACGGTTATAATACATTCAATACGTTTTCAATTTATAGTTTACTTAAATCAACAAACTTAAATATATTAGCGCATTAGGTTTTCTTAAGAATGACTACAGACTACTTAAATTATAATAATACTTTCATTATAAACATTACACTTGTCACATGATAAAGTTATTATATTAACGTAATATTAAGCTACAAAACTTCACAAATCAAGGAATTTTTTAATTACCGGAATAGCCTGTATTGTTTTAGTACGTTATATGGCACAGAATTAGAACTCTTCAGTTGTTATAACCATGCTGGAACTAATTAAACCAAAATTGTTTCTACAGAGTAATTATACTTATCGCGACTCGTACTGGGGTATGAAGTGTAATATTTATTTATTTATTTATTCTGTCAACTACAGGAATAAACCCTAATTATAGTTGGCGTAATTTCGCCAATAAGTGTTGTACAATATCATAGATCGTACACTACATACAGTTATATAAGTAAATGTGTGAGGATAAAGAAGATCAATGATTTGTAATAAAGACAATTAATTTAATAAGACAATCTAAAAACTAAATAAACTTATATGGAATATATAAAATTTCATGAAGAAGACCTATATAATGATTTAATGTTAAGTCAAAATCCAGAAGAGCATTTTGGAGGGATAGAGAATTATATATTTTACACATTTGGATTAAAGCTGAACATTCTAAATTTTTTATTTTTTTTACTTAATGATAGGAACATAATAGAGCAATTGCCTATTTCTTAAATTTAATTGTACTACATTACATTCCAATTATCAATTCATGAACGCTACGTTCATTGCTATCAATTATGCCATTGATAATTTTATATAGGCCTAAGGATAACTGTTGCGTTATCAATCTTCTATCAATTAGAGTTAACAAATTTTAATTTATTTAATAAAGCATTATAAGAAATTCTATCAATTAAACAGATATACCATATTTTTAAAATACATGTATCGAAAGAAACTCCTCTGACTTTTTTCCTATGTCATTCATATGGGTTTTATATAATCGATGCATATTCTAACTTACTGCATACAAAACTATTATAATGTAATTGTAAAATATGTTTATCTTCAATATTTTTTGCATTTCGAAAAATAAATCCCAACTACACATAAGCTTAATCTATTATTGTACCAATGTGCTTTGGAAAATTTATATATTATTCGTAACAATTAATCCTATAGAATTTAGACCATCTTTCGTGGTAAATATCCTCGTTAACGTTTCCAAATGTTTACTGTACTGAACAATTGGGTGAAGTGAAAATCTGTGAATCTTATGAAATAGCATTTTCTAACTTTAAACGCCAAATTGTTTTGCATACTCCATTCAAAGAGTTTATCTATTGTTAATTGTAATTTCAATTCACATGTTAATAAATGTAATCTCGTCTGTTTCCACAACCCACTGAAATAGATTTTTTTACTGATTATTAACAGATACAGCATCTTTCGGTGAGAGGTCCAGAATAGAACATTGCTTTACTAATGTTTTCATGATCTTAAGAAAGAAAACTTTGTTTTTATTCACAGAGTACCTGGAGATGCAGCATCTGTCGGCGAAAGATGCAGAGCAGAGCTCAGCCAGTGGTTTCTCAGGAATCCACAGATAGTCTCCTTGATGTTCCAATGTTGGAAGCTCTTCAGAGAAGACATTCTGATGTCAAAATCAACGCCGCTAACGCAGGTATGAGGCGATCTCAGCTATGTGTCTTTCCTGTTGTGCTGTCTCTTGTGTTGTCCTGTTCTGATTGTCTCAATAGAAGTAGACATTTTGTCAAATGAATATCCATTAGTTCATTCGTTTAGAAACATACCATAGATAGACATATTTTCTAGTAATATTAGCATTCCAGCATTATCTAAATATCATGTATGTTATTAAATAACTCACTTTAGCTACAACTGAACACTTTTAAATGAACTCTTAGTAATTAGCAAAATTAGCAACTAATTCGAATGAAAACCAAGCACTATTACATTACAGAAGCTATTGCAAAATGATAATCCAATGGTTCAATAAACCACTCCATATTTAGAGAACAAATTCCTTAGTTATTTTGTATTTAAAAATATTTTAATATGTAGTCTACAGTAAGTTGTAACACCTCTCAAATATTTCATAGTCCACTTTTAAATTGGCGAAAACATAAATTTAGGGATAAAAGCCCATGTCCTGTAATATTTTCCAATATCGAAGTATCAATCGTACGCCCAGAAGAGAAGTGTCTTTTCGGTCCAATTCCATTCTTCGACGGATTTAATTTTTTCATACATTATTCTGTAATGTGTATTTTATTTTCTTCAGAACTGCGTGAATTCTTCATACAATACCGGTATTTATTATTTGTTATTTTCATGCTACATTGGGAAGAAATTAAATCCTTAATGCGTTTTCAATGCTACTGACGTGCATAATTATGCATAGCCGCAAAAATTACATAGAAGCAAAGGTTTAAACTTAGTAAATTTTTGTTTTATCTTAAAAAATATTAAAATATTTATCCGCGTATTTAAGATTGTCATCCATGGAAACCAGCTACTCCAATAAAATTTTCCTAGTTTATTTTAAAGTTTAATGAATTAATTTGATGAATGCTTATATAAAAATATAAATTCAGCTTTGGAAGAATGATTTTCAGCAATATCTGTCTTCTGTCTCGCTGAATACCTTTATATAGAACGATTATATTGAATGAATTTCTGTACAAAAGGCAATTCTAAAAATGGATTCACAGAACAGGAGAAAGGATTTATTGCATACAATCGTTCTCCTTTGGCGTCTTCTGATGATCTAGCTAATAACCGTTATGTCTTAATTCTAGGAACTGCTTAGAAATAAGTGAGTGAGAAAATAATTTTCCTTCGACTTAAGTCTCTTCATCGTTTGTTTCTACGGAGTCAATTTTTACAATATAGACAATTTATTTTCTCTTGCTAGTTTACTTCTTGTTGGTAAAAAATAAGTTAACTGAAGACATTTCTAGTGAAATAACAGATTGTAGCCATGACACAACTGGAAAGGCCTTATTGATCAATGCCGGAAAAGAATCAGAATGGTCTTCATTGAAATGCCTGTGATTTCTCTTATCCTTTAGCTTAACTTTAAAAATGGTTAAGAACCTACTAGTAAACTAGTTACAGCATACTTTTGTGATTCTTCCTGTGCTCTAAAACAACGTGTTAGAAAAAGAAGGTTTCTCAAGGTACCAGTATCTGTTTTATTTGAACTTTTATCGACATAACTATACAGATGTTGTAATAAATTTGTTTATTTGTTTTTTCACTTGGTAATTTCTAGTCCTACTGCACTTCGGTTAAAAAATAACAATAAAATAATAAGCTAACTTAACTGTTTTACTTAAACCGCTGATAAACTTAAAGAAACTTTCTCCACCTCAGAGGACTCACCCGGTACAAATGGAATTTACTTTCAACCGTTTTGTGCTATCTTCACACATGTTTTCAAATATGGAAGAAGAAATTGCAACAAGATTATGTCAATTATTTAACTGCTTGCCATACTGTCATTAACATTGTAACTTAAATATGTCTTATACTAATACGAAAATGGAATGTAGAATACTGTACTGTCCCCAGTATTATTGGCATTAACGGTAAAATTCGCTGCAACATACAGAACTGCCATATTGGACAGTTTTCGTTATATTAAAGTCGAATAATTGACTTGAGTTTTTACTAACATACCTTGTGGTACTAAGCCTACACAAGATTGCTGTGTCATCGATCATGGCAAGGTTGAGAGCATGTGGTCACCAACTGCCGTTATTGGTGGCTTTCTTGATTGGACAAAAGCCTACAAAGAAGACCTTGCGGTTATTAAGGGGAAAGATAAACTATTTTAATCTTATAATAGTGTAGTATTATTTTCTGGTTTTCATTAACTGTTTCTGGTATATAACATTTCATTTTACTTTACTTAAAATATATTTATACAGTCAACCTGGTCTTGTATATTTAAGATCATAACTTCACTTAATTTCTGTTTATTCATACCTAGAGCACAGGACACACTTGGGACATTCAAAAAGATGCCATGCAATAACTCAGAAAAACAAACTATTTCAAGATATGTATTTACGTACAAATTTGATTCAATCAGTGAGAAATTTATGTATTTTATCCAATTAATTAGCCACTGTAAATTTGAAGTAGGCCAAATCTAAAGATCGAATAACATTAACCCTTCCGAAAACAAATAACATTGAGTTGAATACACTATAGAGGGCTGCATACTTCTTTTTACATAAAAAATAGCATACAGCTCTGCAACTTTAGATAATCAACGTGACAAGTTATATTGTAAGTAAAACAATGCAATAACTTGGATATTTGAATTATTATCGCTGCAAAACGAATTCCTTTTTTTTTATCTGACGATTTCTCTGCAGCAAGCAGCAAGATTCCCTGTCATCAGTATCCAGGCAGAAATTCAAAGTCGTTAATCTGGCTAAATAGAAATGGGAGAAGCTAGCACACGCTAGGGAGATGCTAGGAGCACGATGAAGAGATTGAAGTTCGTATGCGTCTTCCAGTAATGGTAGACGTTCAAGATCAGAGTAGACGTAATTAAATTCGAATAACCAGAGGAAGGATAGATACTCGTCCCAATTAGACGACCGGCAGTCCATATGACTGCAACGGGCTCTGAGAATAATATCAGATGGATCCACAGCCATAATTACAATAGTAGTGCTGTGTGTTATGTGCTTGCAGAGTGAAAAGTACACTCAAGTAGACCGGGGCGCAAGTCTATTGCAAACCGCTCTAAAAAAAATCCGAGCAGGTCATAAAGCAGTAGAAAAAATAAGTTCAAGATGATGACTTGATCATCTGCTATCATAAAATGAGAGATGTGAGCATTGAGCAATCTCAAATCCGACATTCTACATAGAGGTACTTGCATGTAACCAGGCCTTAGAAAGCGTATATTATAAATAACAGGAAGCATATAGAAGACTTGCAGTTATTTATTATGGTCGTAGATTTTAACCAACTTCAGGCCAGAATTCAAGTACATACATTTAGTGAAATCATTTTTTACACCAGAACTGTGTTTTGAATTACTACATAACCATTCCTTCAGTATTCTTATCCTGAGTCATTCAGAACAATATATCTTAACTGTTGGAATTATAGCCAAACTATAGTACATTATGTAGGAAGGAACGTAATCTGATAACAATCCCAGTAGTATAAACCTCAAAGGCTTTCTGTGTACTTTCTAGAATAAAATAAAATAGCCATAATTATTATTGTTTACGTAGATACCTTAGTTAATTTTCTTATGAATAGTATTGCAAAGAGTATTAAATAGGTTCCACATTGCAATTAATGGGATACAAGTAATTAACTACAACTATACTCTTATTGTGACCTTCTACGGACACCATATTTTTTAAACTATCCATACCGCTGTGAGAATTATCATCAGAGCCTTCTCTGTCAGAATTTCTTTCTTCACGAGTAGGGACCTAGGCATCACATTGAGGGACAGAATCCCCAATACTACACTAATCCAGTCAGCAAAAACGACAGATATCGCTCACCTAGCAGAAAGAACTAAATGGAGATGGGGTGGCCATGTTTCAAGGTTGGTGGACGATAGATGGACATACAGGAGTACCATATGGGACCCCAGACAAGGAAGAAGGCTGCGCGGAAGACCAAAAAGGAGATGGGAGGAACTTTTCAAGGATAAAGTGGGCCAACAATGGACCAGGGTAGCCAAAAGAAGAAACGAGTGGAAAGAACTGGGGAAAACCCTGAACAATACGCAAGACTGAGTGCTCAAGACCAAGTGTTAAAGTTCAAGTGTACATGACGCTCAAAATCACGAACAACTTCACTAGCGCGGAGTAGCTCGCCGTGCTAGATAAGAGGAGCTAAACCCTTCTTAGGAGGCCTTTGCCCTACACGGGACACGATAGGCTTATTTTATTTATTTATTTTATATACGAGTAGGGAATTAATGTGCCCAAAAGCAATTTATCTGATGGTCTATTTATATTTTTTACCTGATGGTCTATTTATATTTAAGTTTTCTCGACTAAGTTTTTGCCTTTGCTGTGAGAGAAACAAAAATTTACTGGTGTGTGAACTTTTTGTGTAAAGATACATTATCAGTTCTTTTTATATAAAGCTGGAATATGTGCTGGTTGACGTTTAAAATTATGGGTCAGATATGAAGTTTTATGATACTGATAAGGGAACTGTACGAAAGTACCAATTTAATAGCCAATTTGGTCTGGGATTATTCTTTGGGAGATGTTACGTAATATACTATTTTTTCCAATCTTTTGGAACGGAGACATGCGGTGGCAATCGCATGGTAGCTATTTATCTAAAGTACCAGCTTCAAATTGGGGATTACTGGGTACAATGACTACTGATGTGTAATTTCTGAACCAGTGTGTGGTTCATACAAAATAACTTTCTGGTGTGCACAGAAAATACATGACATGGAATTGTAACCTATTTCATACAAACATTAACCATACGAGCCTCAAAGCAGTTAGTGAAACAAAAGGTGATGGCTCATTTTATAAATCCAGTTATAAAATGGAAATATTTGATAATTTCTTTAACATAAAATCTTTATACCGGATGTGAACCAGCAATTGATAAGAGCTTTATACCGGATAAGAACTAGCAATTGATCAGAGCTTTATACCGAATATGGACCAGTAGTTGAGTACTTTGTTGCCAGATATACCTATCAGATGTTGCTGTGTTTATGTCAGTGACGTATTTAATAAAATTCTTGTATGAACGGAAGAATCTCACAATCAAAAGTTGATCAAAGTGCATCTTGGCGATCTGAATTTCAAAGTTGGTGCTTTAAGTATAAATACCTTCGCTTTTTAACAGAGCCGGAAATCTTTATATCCCCCCCCCCCCGAAATTCTGGACGGGAAAAATGTATTTAATAATAATAATCATAAATGCTTATGCTTGAATAATTCGAAATTCCTTTCTGGGCTCGATATTGCTATCAATCTTCACATAAAACAGCCAAATGACTATTATACAAGTATGTTAAAGAAATACATTATTTATGGTGGAAACAAATTTAATCCTCCTGACCTTTAGGTACTTTATCAAAAATGTGTTATTTTTATTTTATTATCTTATACTGTGTTTTAAACTGGGATACATCAAACGGTGGAAGAAAGACTTTTGTCAGACCGCTCCATGTGCTAAAAATCGTAATTCATATCACCGAATACGGAGAAAGAAAGCATTTTGTCACGGACAAAAAATTTATCGTAAAATTTGGCAGGAATATTAGCACATACAACTGCAATAAGCATGCATAATTTTGTTTCTAACTGCCCCATAAGTATGGAAAAACTTGCTGGATAGCCGTGACGTCATTCACGTCATTTGAATGGCTTCAGATGTATAGGCAAAATTAAAGATATAGGCCTAATGTTGGTGTGAGGAATTTGTAGTAAATTCGTTCTGTTAACATTTTAGTTATCCCATTTATTCCTTCACATATGCTTATCAAACTTTCTCAAGAAATCGTGATCTAAAATCAATAGTTTCTTAAATATGGCCCATTAACTCCATCTGGCACTTCGTTATGTCAGTTTACCTGATTTCATTCCAATTAAAGTTGCAGCATATAGTGGGAGGAACGCTTGAAAATTCTGTACTGAAACATGCATTGTCGAAAGTTGCTATTAGCTAATAAGTTAACAATTACGTTCAAGCCGTTAGGAATGAATAAAAGCTCATTTTAGATGTTTTCAAAGGAATTTTCAATTTCAACATAGCGTAAATAAATCATTTCTAAGAATGTAGAATAAAAAAGTTTGCTTTAATAATATGTAGTCTCCTTTACTGCTTCGTACAGTATACAAGAAAAAGAATTAAACTCGTTTTAAATACCGTACATCAGTGATTCCCAAAGTGGGGTCCGCGATGGTGTTTCAAGGGGTCCGCAGGCGGTTTAAAAAGAAATAGGATATCTCGTAATTTTCTCAAATTACATATCTTCTAAAGCAGCTTCACTGTTCACATTAAGGAGTAAACTCTGTTTGTTACCATTGATGTTGTTATTTTGTCTATTGAATTTAATACATTTGAATCAAATAATTTATTTAGTTTTTTTTTTCAAAACCCAGAGGGGGTCCGCGAAATTTTAATTTTTTTTAAGGGGTCCGCGGACTGAAAAGTTTGAGAACCACTGCCGTACATGATTTATTTTTCTTTGGAGTCCCTGAAACCACACCGAACGGATGTATTATTGTACCGGTGACACAATTCCAAGATTTAATTTAAATTATTTTCATAAGTGAGGTTGGTACTTATATGTCAAGACCAAAATTATCATTCATAATGCATAATTATACATTATTATTATGTCGATGTGAGGAATAATATTTTCTATATTTCTGTGTTCTCCAGTATTTATTCTCTCATTCATTGTTTTCGAGATAAGGTATGCAAGTTTAGGGTTACAATTCATATTAATTGATATCATTTTAATTATATTAATGAACTTAAGAGAACTGTAATGGATTTCTTTCAACAACGGATAACAGACACTTTACAAAAATTTATTTATTTTTCTTTCATCTGACGATAAATATTTCACGAAAAGACTTCATTTTATTTGTATGTGTCTGGAAAGAATTAATGGCTATTACGTTACCCACGTGCGATCAATGGATTTTATTCCCTAACATCGCACATTCCTAAAGAAATTATTATAGTAATCTGTATTAGCCATTATGTTTTGGGCACGTTAATATTTATTTGTAAAATACTACAAATTTTCTGCCTTGAAATGGTTTGGTTCCTGTACTCACATGAAGTTTTATCAATTTTATTTCGTAATAAAATTTACAGATATTAGAACTTGAAACAAATTACCTAATGAATTGCAATCCATATCTAGATCCGCTTTATCATCACTCCACAACCAGACTACTAGTCCTACTAGATTTTTAAAATGTCATCAAGAATATTCCATACCACTCAGAGTAACTTTTTCTGCCCCTGAAATACTCGATACTAACAATATTCTTTACAGGATTTTTTTTTTTAGAATTTGAGTTGCCAGCTGCTGTCCTTAGAACAACGACGGTAGGATACAACAGTATTTTTGGAACACGTCCTTATTCTTTTCAAGGCACTTTCCTCTACTTCTAACTGTGCCTGTTCCTTCAAGGTGTCATTTGATGATTCATGGTAAGTTTCGTGAAATTACAACTTTTATCTACCGAGAAATAACATAAGCTTATACAGATTTTGACGCTTATTTAGCACGCTTACTTAGGCATGGTCAAATAACAAGTCTAATAAGTAAATTGAACATAATTTTCTTTAAATAGTTCTCAGATTATCTTCTTTATAGGCCAAGAGTGTTTATTTCACCATATTTATATGTACCTGAGCAATTGCACGAATGATCGTGGGGGATGGTCACTAGTCGGATCCCTAGAGAATACAGAAAACCCACCGTTCTGGGTTGACAATTACTGAAACTATTTTACACTAGCCGCGACCTACAGCTTAATGTTGACTCCGAACCACGGTATGGCAAAAAAATGTGTTATATTATAAGAAAGTAAAGAACGGTTTGGCATAAATAACGAAAGACATCAACCCAAAACTTTGTTTACAAAGATACAGTAATTTAGTCTATTTCTCAACGTAATCGCCATTACTGTGAAGGTATTTATTGTAACGTGGTACCATTTTTTCAATATACTCTTCTACCGCTAGAGACCGGAGCCAGGATGTCATTGCTGAATTTAGGTCTTCATCGGTTGGGAACTCTTTTCCACCCAAAGTCTTTATTTTCTAAAACAAGTGAAAATTTCTGGGTGCCAGGTCAGGATTGTAAGGAGGATGTCCAAAAATTTCTCACTTAAAACGTTGAAGTTATGCCTGTGTTTGGGCAGCCGAATGAGGCCGAGCGTTGTCGTGAATCAAAAACACCTTTTCAGATAACTTTCCACGTCTCTTGTTTTGGATAGCGCGTCGTAGTCGTTGAAGAGTTGCACAATAGGCCTCTGCGTTTATTCCTTGTCTTCTTGGCAGAAACTCCAGGGTCAGCCCTATGGCGGTAGAAGAGTAGGCTATAACATCGGCATTGAAAAACTGGAACCACGTTACAATAAATGCCATGACAGCAATGATGATTACGTTGAGAAATATAAAAAGGTACTGCATCTTTGTAAATAAAGTTTTGTGTTGATATCTTTCGTTTTTTAGTTACGCCAAATCGTTCTTTATTTTCGGGATGATCCTCGTATAGTACATTTAATATGTAGGCCTATATATATATAATATATAATATATATAATATATAATATTATATATAATATATATATATTATATATATATATATTATATATATATATATTATATATATATATTATATATTATATATATATATAATATATATATATGTATATAATCGACGTTAATTGTTTTTATACAGTGTGTGTGCCTTTTGCGTCTGTTTCCCTTGTTCTGGGAAATTGTATTGTATATATTACCGTATTTTACGGATCATAAGACGCACTTTTTTACTTTGAAATCAGAGCCATGAAATTTGAGTGCGTCTAATGGACCGAAGTACAATACAAAAATTAAAATAATTGTAAATATTGCCGGAACACCATAATTATAAACATCAGTGCACCTGTCACAATCGTAAAATGAGGGTAGCTGGAAGCCAGTAGTACAATGCGAAATGAAAGTAATGTTGAGTTCTTTTATACGAAAGGAGTTGTCTCCACCGGGTGGTTTAAATGAAGGGCATGGCCTCTAAATAGCCTTGACCCATACACTAGCCGTATGCTGAATTGACGGTTAGTGGGTATAAAGGTATTTTCAGTATTTCATGAGAAATCAGTTGAATTGTTAAAATTTACGTGATTCCACCTTACAGAAGAGATTTTCGTACAACGCAAGTTTTAAGTTAAAAGTAATTTACACTTATTCCATTTTACAAGGTTATAATTTGTTTATGCAATGAAGTACATTATCTCCTTTAAACTTTTTCGTTTAGAATAAAATTAGATTTATTTTCCTTTAAATTTCCATCCTAAAAGCGGAGCGTCGTATGGTCCGGAGCGTCTTATAGTCCGTAAAATACGGTATTTTTTTTCAAATTGTTCCTTATGTCCATTGGCAAATCATTTTTCTTGCCGATTATCTAAAAAAAAATCTTATCTCATATATGTGAATTGATTGGAATGAGGGAAGTGTGGTAACTGTTCATTCCAATAATTATTAACATTTTTAGGGAGAAAATCCACTAGTCTCGAAATACATTGAGGATTAGAATGATATTTTACTTGACTTCTTTCAAACAAACAGAGTATGCCTATAAACGCAATATTATCTAGTTAGCGAAATGTGAATGTAGCTATTTCATTTGCAAGGGATCTCGACAGATTTGACAGTATTCTACATGGAAAATCACTTAAGTAGATTAGCGCATTCTGGTGTTTGTTTCTGAAGGAACATCTTTTTCAGAAGTGGTGTTATGAACTTCATAATCTGTTACCATAATATTAACAACTGGGTCGCTGAGTCGTTCCGGGGCTTCAATACGATTTAAACATACTGTAGACGCAAATAAACAGTGCAAAATGTGTTCCAAAAATTGTCTCACATATACATGTTAAGATTTGTAATATTGACGTTTCAAGGTTACACCAGTCAAATATATTAAGTCCTGCATTTGCCTTTGCGAATAAGGAACCCATGAAAAACCCAAGTTCAAAATTTGAGCCCAGGACTTCTTGCCTATACCACCTCTCTCTGGTTGGTTTTAGGTGTTCATTATTACTAACAATAATAAGTTAATTATAATTTTTTCAGGTTACTATGGGAAACAAAAGAATATCATTCATATTTTATGTGTTCTGGCATTCTCCAAAGTCACACTTATTTCGTTTTTATCTTGATATCTATTAAGTTTATAAAGAAACTTATTTAATTAAAAAAGCCGTTCATTTCAATTTTCTATGTCCCACTGTAATGGAGGTAGTCTAGAAAAATCGAAAATAGATACGAGTAAGGTACCCCTCAAGTAATTTTTATCGAAAAACTAAAATAGCCATTTCATTAGTCCTAGATAGATGTTTCGAAATCTACACTGTTATCAAAATCATCAGACAGACATATGTTTCTAGGGGTTGTACCCTTTTGCGTCCCAAAGCAAGTGGTCGCTTCATCAAAACAACCCTCGTGCGTCCGGTGCAATTTGACGTAAACAACCCTCGTGCGTCCCGCCTTTCTTTTATAACACGATCTAGCGAAAAGTAGCATGAATTCTCTCTCTCCCTATGATGAAGAAACTCGTGATTGGACATTAGAGGTGTGACGTCACATCACCAGAGCACCTAGATTTCTGGGTAAACAGGTTCAAAACACGACAAACCTCGCAGGAGATGTAACGTGGCATATTTACGAAACGGGAGGGTTCAAAATGCCCTACTAAATTAACATCACTGTTCACAACCTAACAGAACCTGTCACTAACACTAATAAAACCGTTCCTAACCTAACTACCACTAAACTAGAATTTCGGGATAATTCAGAATGCCTTACTAAATTAATATCACTGTTCATAACCTAACAGAGCCTGTCACCAACACTAATATCTCTAATCACTAATATTGCCTGTATTCCATAGGACGCATTTTGGTCATTGCTCTAGAGATACCCGGGACGCAAACGGGTCATTGGATCTGAGGATCTATGGACGCAAAAGTCCAGACCCCGTTTCTAGGGATCGTGAAACATATTTTTCCGGTGTTATCTCCATTTTTATTTTTGTCACGATCAAAATTATTTCTCTTTAGGCTACTATGTAGGCTATATGAGAGAAAGTAAAAAAAAATTACGATATTTCTGAATACACGCACATACGATAATTATTTATTTATTTTCGTCGTCCCTTTATTCCTTTTCTTTCTTTCTTTCTTTCTTTCTTTCTTTCTTTCTTTCTTTCTTTCTTTCTTTCTTTCTTTCTTTCTTTCTTTCTTTCTTTCTGTCTTTCTCTGCTATTTTTTTTCTAGCCAGCCGTAATGGAATGAATTCTCAAACTCCTGATCAATTTCTGGTTACAATTTTCATCGCTTTTAAGAGGTCCCGGATTCAATCCCCGTTTCTGGCCAATTTGACTTTGATTTATATTTAGAGGTACGCCATGGCGTAGTTGATTGAGACACTGCTCTAAATACCAAAAAGTCGCAGTTTTTTCCCCGACGAGGCCATTTCGTTGGAATTTTTCAATTGGTCTAATCCTTCTGGTGGCACTATGGCAGCCTCTATCAGAAATGAATACCAGGAGCAATCCTGGAGGTAAAGGCGTAGGGCTGACAACATTACCATCTTCACGGTCCAAATATCTAAATTTCTGGAAGCCTCAACCCTCTGGAACCCTAAGAGCCTTCGGCCTTTTGTAGGAAATACTTACTGTGAAATTACCTTTCTAGGTGCTCCCGGTGTTTTCTAGGTGGGATTTAGAATGTGTCGTTTTTCTTTTGTGAGATATACTGTAGGCTACATGGGATTGTCGTAACATTCTTTTTTCTGTATCTGGTTGGAAGCCCAAGAAATTTTAATAAACGTGTTATTCTTGAATTCAGTTAAGATACGACACAAAGCAACAGGCCTAAACTCAATACGCACTTAATGTACAAAATATGCACATACATATAAATCCATGATCTTTCCCTTTTTCTGTTCGCACTCAATAATAACTTATACAGTTATCTTAGTTCAGTGAAAATACTGAAATTTCTATTGAGCTGCTTTAACTAATTTATTAGATTATTGAAAAATGAAATCGTTTTAGCTCAGTATATAAATTACTAATAATTTCATGTCGTACATTCCGAGTGCGAACGCTGACTTCGTTTAGGTTCATTCATTGCAATCAGTCCTTATTCATAACTCACTTCTCTCCGTACTTCAGGAAATCTCACATCATTTAAAAGCATACACGCCTTAAAATGTTATTATACACGTCGTCAGCAGAAGTCAGTATTTAAATTGGCAACTACAGTGCCCCGTCCTACGGTCTCTGTTCTTATCCTACTTGCGTATGATT
Organism: Ectobius pallidus; assembly: GCA_964059195.1. Lineage (NCBI taxonomy): Eukaryota > Metazoa > Arthropoda > Insecta > Blattodea > Ectobiidae > Ectobius > Ectobius pallidus. Next base: position 107,454,226 of record CAXKWD010000003.1, on the reverse strand, counting down.
CTGCATCGCCGTCTCTTCCGCCGTTGCCGTCTCAGCACTGAGAATCACGCGTGCCCCCGTTAGGGATTTACGTCCCTAAGTTACAATGAAATGACACCACCACCTTTTCTACTAGCCTACACCCATTTTATTCTACAGACCTTACAAGTATATTACAATATCTAGACTTTTCCTACATCTTACAATCTGCGCCCTTGCGCGCGTCCATCATCAACAGTGTATCCAGCGAAGACTCGCGAATCTCCAGCTCCGGTACAACCTACTTGCATCAGCTATTTCACGCGTTACGGAAAATGTTCAGACGGGGTTTGGACTTTAGAACCAGTGCTACAACTTGGGACACTTCACATAACATAATTTTATTTTACACTTCATGGACTTTAGTAAAACGGTTATGCAGCGTTTCTCTACCTTTTTGAACCCGAGGGCCTCTAAAATATCTAAAAAAAATTTACGGACCCCTAATTTTACTCCCATTTTTAAAGATGGTCTATATTCTTAACATTTGGGGTATTAATTATAGGTCATTATAACGAAATATGTGAAAAAATTTTACTTCTTTACTTTCCACTTGCTTTATGATATTTTTCAATTATGTCTGCGGACCATCTGCACCATCATCGCTGACCACAAGTGGTCCGCGGACCATAGGTTGAGAAACGCTGACTGCATAATTTTCTTTGTGTTCTTTTTTCAACTAAATAGTTCCTTCTATTTACTCTGAAGGAAGATCAGAAAACTATAAATATACAAGCACTTAATTGAATGAATGCTTAAGAGCTGTAGATCCGAATATCTTACGATTAAATACTGTATGTTCTACGAGTGACAGAATCCCTAGCCCATAGGCCTAAGGCCACTTGTGAAGCCGGTTTAACATGAAAAACTAGCCGCAAAGAGTGCCTTTATATCTTCAGCCGTATATCAAAGATTTATCCATAATTACATAATGGTGCAATTCTTGATAACCACACAACCCTAATAATAATAAACTTTCTATTTTTTTACGAATGAACAGTTACTTCCCCCAAAGATCGTAATGGCAATCTTTAACACATGAATCCTTTTGTGATTGTACTACAAATGGTAATTGGCCATGTTTGAATGAACATTATGAAGTATAATATTGACGTATTACTGATATGTATCTCATGGGATAAGCATATTGCATTTATTCTAATAGATTGCGTAAGACTATTTTACAAATTTGTCATTATTCGTAATGTTCTTCCAGATTCTACCGTACAGAGTCGATATAGAATTATTCGTTGGGGTAGTTTATCTAGGACCATTTTTAAAAATTAATTTTAAGAGAATAATAAATATTTGTTTAATAAACCAATTGACTACCCTAAAAACTTTTTATGCTCTGAATTTGAAGTTACGACAGCTTGAAAGATTGCATTTTATTACAACAAAAACCGAAACAAAATATGTTTTTGAACCATAAATTATAATACCATAAGAATCACCACGTTTCGATTTGCGGAAACAAAATGCAGGAAAACTACTGCGCAATTACATGGTCTCAATTATGGTTTTGAAAGTTTGTAGTATTCATATTGCTAAAAATCGTGATTTTATAATATATATTATCAACCAATTTAAAATAAATATTAAAAAATATATAATTTTTATTTATTCTACTTATTACTATTTAGCCTATAAATATAAGCATTTTTGTAAAATTGCCTTCTGTTTTTATTTTATTTTGAAATTCCTTTTTTAAAATTTATTTTGTAAAAATTGTTTTGATGTTGTTAGTTTATATATTAATATTTTGTATATATTTGTAAATTTCTTTCTTATTAATAGGTATGATAATTGTTACCCCTAAACACGAGCTTTGCTCATCTGTGGGCTTTCAAAGAATTTATAATGTTTGATTATTTGTTTAACAATTTTATAATAAAACAATAAAAATAATAAATTATGTCTACTCGAAATTCAAATAGTTTTTATGAATGTAAAGGAAAATAAAAGGGGAGGGCGTTGAAGTATATTCAATTAGATTCAATGAGTTTCGAAACTAAGTGTCTTAAATGCAAACCGTTTCGGCTGTCTTATTCCTAACATTGCCTTCTAAATGATTATAGCTTTTCTACCTTTGAGGAGAATTATATCTTTGTAGAAAGCATTAGTTGTTAAAATTCTATTACTTCATGTGACTCCATTATTAACCGAAGCTATCATTGTTCTGGGGCTTTGAAGTAGCTCACAGAAAACGAAAGTATGAGCTGGTTGAACACTAAAGTTTTCGTTTTGTGGCATGGCCAGATTTACGTTGAATATTATGTGTATTGTGACTTATTTTCTATTAGATCAAGAATGACTAGGTAAACAGTATAAACAGCTGTCTCTTCTCACGTACTGCGGGCATTAAAATTAACAAAACCTATGTTGAAATTATTACCATAATGATGCTTGCTAAAACCTAATAATACTTCATAAAATACTATCTGTTTTGTCTTCTTTTTTTCTCTCTAAAAATCTCAAAATATGCAGGCAAAAAGGCACTTCTAATCTTAAAAAAGGCCCTAACTTTTAATTTATTCCCGAAGGAAGCAATATGTGCGGAGGATGGTTACATAAAGACGGTCCTCTGTCCTTTCAAGTTATCCACAACCCAACGCATTGTGTTTGCAACCGAACGAAAGATAAATACGGTCGAAAGCTTAAGGAAGGCTCTCTTCAACTCATGAAGGCGACTGACCACGTACAATGTGATTCGGGGAAAACATACTTTACCATAAACAAGTTTTAGGTCGCCGGAAACATAAAAGAAAATATGCAATTAAACTGTCCTTATACAATTCAATATTAATTTTGAAAATCAGATTAATAGACATTAAACACGTAAATAGGCAAAAACTGAAGAAAGTTAATATTTGCTTTACACAGCCCTAATAATAATAAGTTTCTATTTTTTTACGAATGAGCAGTTACTTCTCTTGAAAGAAAGAATGAAAGTTTTGAAAAGAATACATAGTTTTCATTTTTGTATTTACCTTTTTGTATTTACCTTTTTTCCTTAAACGATAAATGCGCTTATTATATTTGGCCATACAGTTTGGATTTGCTATTTCTAATTTTCAAGTTTCAATGCCCATTTTGGAGATGACTGAGTAACCTCAAAAACACAAACTTCAGCGTTGAGTGCAGGTTAAAACAAGCATAGAAAATCACTGAAGAAATTTATATACGTTACGTCAAATATATTAAAATACATAGATTATAGCTATGCCATGGCTAGATGTCCGTGTTGTTTGTGACTTAACCTTAGCAACAGTGAATATAATTGTATTTACACGGCATATAATATCCATATGGATGGGGGTGCTCACTCAGAAAAGAAAATCGTATTTAAATTAACATAATTTATGTTTAAAGTCCTTCTTTATAACAAATCACATTATTAATTCATAAAATTCTGTTCATAGTCTGTTTAATCCATAAATATTGCATTATTAGCAACACAACCACTTTTCTTCAGGATTAATAGAATCTTAACATGTGCCGCAACAGGGTGGCCTTTTTGCGAATTGTGTTTTCATTGCAAGTTTCTGTCTGCGTACTCATTTGCTATTTCATCCAAATGTAAATGCATAGCTTCTTGTCTGTGGAAATGAATGGTTGTAGACCTAGTGTAAGATTTAAGTCCACGCAGAGAGGAGAAAGATCGCTCAGCAGTAGAGATAAATACTAGTATTTTAAGAACTAGTCTATTGGACCTAACAAGTTCTAGCTAACATGTCACAAAGAAAAGTTTCTTTCCGAAGGAAAGCACCGGAAGGGTGCTGGAAATGGAGAACACCCCAAATTCTCATTGCTTATGGATGAGAATATAAAACGTTTGATTGAATCCTCAAATGACACTTTTTGTTGAATTGCGTCACCAAAACACTAACTTATTTTTAAATCTTCAGCTTTGGCTCACACAACACTTGATCACTTTAAGAGATTCCTCACTATACCGTACACTTGGCACATTCCAAGCTTGACAAACAAGACTGCACATCTTCAGTGCGGTAATGCTTAATGTTGCAGTAGCAACTTTAAAATGGCAACTGTTGACAGGTGGGAAATGGGCAGGACTGGCTCTCATGTTGCCGAGATCCGCAGAGCGTCGCCGTCACTCTGATGTATCTCCGTCAGCTTTGAAGGAGCTGATGTCTGCCAACGTCTCTCCCGGATTGACTAAAGACGAAGAAGAGATTACAAGGAAGAAATCTTTATGCTTCCCAGTATCATCTGCAACAGATACCATGCTGGTGATTCCCCCGCGATCCCCTGAATTGCGGCGCCACTCCGATGTGTCTGCAGCCTCACTGAAGGAACTGCAGAAACTACAGGCGGGAGGCAAGTTGTGTTTCCGCTAAAGACAAAACCGAAAACTGCAGAAAAGCCACACATCTCCTCCTGCTGATGTTCATTTTACATATTTTTTTCTATATTTTACGGGATTTCCATCTGTTTTATAACACCCTAATCCCCGCAGTGTCACCTTGCTCTGTTTTTACCCACGTATGGAGTAGTGACGTGGATGAATTTTTATTATTATTCTGAAATGAAAAGCACTTTGAATTCGTAGATTAGATTGAATGGAAGCTCGATCCCTTGTGTTTGGAATGTTGGATTGGTTACTGAAACCCGATGAATGCTACAAACCTTTATAATTTCCTTTTCTTTGCCTTCAAACCATTCCATTGATGAACCTTTCAAGTTATCTTCTGCCTTTCCTTCCAATAATGCTTTCTACTTCTTGCTTATAAATTTTCACTGTCAGATGTATTATTCAGCTACTCTTCTTCTGACGTATATTCTTTAACGTTCTTCTTTTTCCTATAAAAGAACTTCTCTCTATATTTAAGCTTCTTCAACTGCTCTAACTTCAGCTATCTTTATGTTATCGACAAAGGTAGTACGAGCTCATTAGTTTGTTATAACACCAGAACTCTTGGTAACCCAACTTTTCCGCTTCTTCATTTTGACATTAAAAGAATGCGTTATCGTGTCTACTGACGATGATGCGATGATCGTTATTCTCTGTGTCATAAATATCCACCCATAGATTTTTTTTCCAATTTCACTGTATATATTGTATTTTTAAACTTCTTTCACTTTATCATTTGCATACTAACCATCTCTCCTGTGCATTGTACATTCGCTTTCATGTTTACTATTTTATCTTACGCTACCACTTCCTAATTTATTACCAACTAAAATATGTATCATAATTTTCTATTTCATTAGAATGCATTTCATTAATTCTGTTTATATTTATAACTCATTTTAATACCTTGTAATATACTACCACATTTTTTATCTACCTATTCAATATTTCACTTTTTTATATTTTATATATAAGCTACATTTATTACAATTGGCATGTTAGGTTATGTTTTATTCATTTGCGATAGATATTTTTGGTAAGTGGTATTTATTGAAACATCTTCGATAGTATGTGGATGATTTTGTACATAGGCTTGCTTACATTTGGCTATCGTGAACTTGGTGTACATAATTCGTTATTGTCGAAATTCCTAAAACCCATAATCTAAAATAAGCATTACTTGTTTAGTTGCATTTTATTAATTCGGTAACCGTGGCCTTCTAAACGTGAAGCATGTTGAGTTAATTTGCACGAAATAAATGCATCTTATAGATCTCACTACTGAATAAGGTGTATAGAAAAGCTGTTTTGCATCGTGCTTTGTAAATATAGTAAGAACAAACCCCGGGGGAAAATATTTGTTTATTATTAAATAGTCAATGCATTTCATTTGGGCTTATAAAAAACAGAATTCTGTGTCAAAACCTTGACAAACATATATTTGTAGCTTTTTCTCTATAAAACTTTGATAAACTGTTTATTTTGTACATATTTTATTATAGGGATGGTGAATTTGTCTTATGAGTCTTAAAATTACGACAAAGAATAAAATTACTTTGCTTGTTATTTGAACGATACGAGTAACTCGAGAATGTTCATTTCAATGTTAACTTATTTCTTAGGTCGTTTTGCTTTGCATTGTAGTATATAACCATAACTATTTCCTTATTCAATTCTAACTATAAATGTAATAGAAAGTGTAGAACAATTGTTCTTCAAATTTGTTAAAGTCGTGCATAGCTTAAATGAAATGCAAAACGGAAATATGGTTAAAAATAGTGCATGAATTATAACAAAAAATGTACAGTTTACATTATTTTTATTTTTGTGCATAAGTTAATAATAGAATTGTATATAGATAATAATGACCGTACATAAGTAGTGTCATAATCAGATTTTATTTCATAAAACGTAAGTACTTAAACACATGAATATATTAAACTTTTTACATGTCAGTTCAATACCATAATTATAGATCTGTACAGTTGTTTTTCGATATTTTCACTTTCAAATAAATTAATATAAACATATATAATAATTATTTTTTGTATAAATTATTAGTCTAATGTAATAATATAACTATAACTATATAGTTTAAATTGAATTAAATTACTACATATTATTTTAATTCAATATCAATTGTGAAAAAAATTGTATTTTTAATTGTAATTGTTATGCATAATACTTAATTTATAATTTTAATATAGTTGTTCTAAATATATATCTATATTTCAGATAAATTGTCATATACATATATGTGATCATCATACTGAGTGGAATTCTTCTTCAGACGTTACAGTAGGTGCAGAAATATAAACTAAGATGGTGTTTAAAACTTAAAAGGTATTGAAATGGCAGAAGTACGATTTCTTGCACATTTTCCATCTTTCACATTCACTGATAAGATTATCTTGGCTACGTTTTAACTAACAGAGTTACTGTAATTATTAAGCACAAATTTCTAAACTGAGAAATTAGCATATACTTAATAAAGTAGTTTGTTTTCGAAAATATATCAGCAGTTACTGTGTCATTAGCTTAAAATTCAGATGTACGTAAATGTACAACATAGATAAAATCAAAATCGTAGAAGAAAAAATAGATATATTATAAAATACCTTAGTGGCCCTTCGCTTTCATCTGTAGTCATTAGTGGTCTGAAAATATTGTATAATACTGTTTAATACAAAAACTGGGTTAAAATACCTACTATTCCTGGTATTATTTATACTAATGCAGAGGGACATGTTTCACGGTTTTATACAAACAGCAAGCGAGTACGATCTTCATATTTGGTGCAATGGAATCTCATAGAGAGGACTCTAAAGACATTACGGAGATAGATATGACTGCTATTTTCATGAGAAGCATGTTGTTTATCGTTTCAAGAACGATCACATTCCTTATATCATATATGATTTTCATTATAAAGGGCAGTGTACAGAATTACATACTACAAGGTGTTTACTAGTTTACTTAATTGGGATTATTTCTATATGAAATACAAGCATACTTACGACAGTAAAAAATGCAGATGTCCGTCGACGTGGGTGAGTCGGTAGCGCGCCTGCCTTCCACTCCGGCGGCCCGGGTTCGATTCCCGGCCGGGTCGGGGATTTTTCAGTAGTGAAAAATCCCTTTCCCGGGTTCAGGACTGGGTAGGTTAAGATAATGCACATTGTGCGCGATTCCTTAATTATTATAAAAAATCCAGATCTTTTCTAACCAGAGACAAAAAATTAGAAGCATTAAATTAAAGTTCACGTTAATAACAGTAACAGTCATTAAGGTAAACAAGTATACCGTTTATACCAGGTATAATATCGTTCAAAACCCTCTTTTTCGTATTATACAAAAATTACCTCTTTTGTATTATAGTTCACTGCTTCTCTAGTAGTTCTACATATCTGTAAGCTTAAAGGAACATTTTCGAAGACGAATTTACTGTAATATGTTCTTTATTTTCAATTAAGTTTTGTAATTGTACATTGTCCACCATACACGATAGAAAAAGAAGCCTAGTGTACAATTATGCATATAATCGAATGAAACATAAAATAGAAACTAAATACTATTTCCAAGTCGCGAGTGTTTTACAGATTCACAGAAACAGTTACACAGTTAACATTAAATTCATAGCTTCAACTTTGTCCTTTCGACACTCAGTGTCTGCATTGAATCGTATTGTCTCAAAATAATAAATTTTAAACCGGTATATTTTGTTGAATGAGGAAGAATTTTTTTATTTTTTATTGTCATAATATAAAAAATATGTGTATAATTATCAAAAAAATTCACTATTTTTCGCGATTTACTTGAAGCTATGCTGAAATAATTAGGCTATTTTGATATCCTATCAAACTTATTATTTTTATTAGAATAGGATGCGAGGTTGTTAATTTGTATTTTTTTATAATCACTCATAAGGATATTACTTCCATTTTTCCAACTATTGAAACATGCATATTCTTGTGTATTCTACACTTACACAGATACTTTATGATCAAGTAGATATGACTTCGTGAATATTTAGAAGCTTTCTTGTCCTTCATAAGCAGTGTTCATACTTCATGACTATAGGCTATGGAACCCCTTGATAATTCAGCTTATTCTATATGCTTGAAATTCTGGATCTACAGGTCGATATTGTTCTAATGTATTTATGAATCTCCATTCCTGAGGCTCAAAGAAATTGAAAGCTTATACCCACTATTTACCCTATCCTCATTTATAAAATAGCCTTATATTTTATTGCTAGTTTGTAGGGAATTTCATTTCATTTATTTTTAGAGGGTAGTATTTTAAATTAATATTTTATCTGTTTTATTCATTTCAGTTTTATTTTTCTTATATCAAATTAACAGTGACCATTATCATTATCAACATTAATGACACCATAACTTTTCAGTGATTATTATATTGATTTTTATTATTATAATTAAATATTACAACAGTCATTATCCTCATCACTATCATCATAATTTTCTTCCTGAGTATCTTCAGAATTAGCTATTATAATTTATTACCAGTTCCCCTAAGACTTCTTCGTAAACTTCTTCGCTTCTATACATCATTCTTGCCTACGGCAGATGGATTTTTTTCGCATATTGAAACAATAATGTAGCAGAAACACAGAACACATTAATAAGGGCATAAATCGGTTAAAGAAAAAAACTAATCAACTGGGAAAAGATTTTGCTTTACTTTCAGTGCCGACACATCGCCAAAGAGGTGACATCCTCCAGTAATAACTTTCGTCAATTGACATAACAACATACGTGGCTTGTCTGCCGTTTCTGGAAACACAAACTTGCTCCGACCTGAAGGGTGAAGGTTTATGGACACATTTTCAGGTTCACACCCACCATGCAGATATCGGAATTGTTATGTTGATCCCAACAGGGTCCAGTGGTGGTGGCGGTGGTCTTGGCGCTGGTCTCGCGCCTCCTCGATCGCCTGAGCTCAGACGACACTCCGACGTCTCCCCGGCCTCCCTCAAGGAACTGGAGAAGGTGGCGGGCGAGAGACGGGAAGAACTCAGGTGGGAGCGGGAGATGGAGTGGCGGCATACAGGCAAACCTCCACCTCCAAGGGGCGGCGGCGCCAGCGGTTCTCCTGGTACAAGCAGAGTTGGTAGTCCGCAGTCAGAACGGAGGAACTTCGGAGACCAGCGACTCAAATCCGGTAAGTTATTTACTTATTTATTTGAGAAGATAACAAGCACATTATCCGATTACATTCTTCTTACAATATTAATACTAAATAATAATGTTAATACTAAAATGTTTTCTCTCTAAGAACAAAGCTAAAATAAACAAAAACCAGTTCATCTGTCTCACTTAGCACATTACTCGTATGACGTAAGATAGAGACAAACATACTGATTTCTGTTTACTTTAGCTTTGTGCCTATTTCCTACTAATACTAAAACAGAAACCACACACAATTATAAAATATTGGCAATAAGAGGAACAGATCTGTACGTACAAAAATATACATTATAATAATTACAAAAGAGCATGTAAAAAAGAAAATGTAATAAAAATGTCAAAGAGCGTGTTTCAATTACCATTTATAGAATTTACACAGTCAACCCGTCAGGGCATATAATTACGCTACATTTTTTTTATTAACAACTTGTATAATTTTGCTACATTTTTAGATGATCATTTTAAAAATATTCAAGTCTTGTTCACAAGTATTTTAAACCGTTTGTTTTCAACAGTAAATATATCTCTATTGCTCATTTTGTGCAATTTGTTACATAGATGGAGTACTTCGTAAAGAAGGTAGCCTAATTAATATAAGAATCAGTATTTGCTTTTGGATGGAAAAAGATTATATGCCTATTGTAATTTTTAAGCTCTATAACGTGAAACATAAAAAAAAATATTTCTTCTTGAATGTTAGTCTCATATATTTTTTTACTAAGTAATTTTAGTCCAGGCAACGAACGAAAAATAGAAGAAGAAAAAAAATCGTGTAGTTTTGAAATTTTGCAGAGTTGTCGGAGGAAGTGTCCTGAACAACATACTAAAAGTCCCCGAAGGTGGGGAGTGACCGGGGGGCAGGGGACCCACGGAAGATCCCTTTTTTAGGTTTTTCGCGTATATCTAAGCAATGGTGCATCGTAGAGGAAAAGTTGCTATATATAACATTCAAGCTGATAAAATTTCTTACAAGTATGATATACACATTTCTTTCTGTTCCCAATAGTGTTCGAGATATCTGCCAGCGAAAATAACAGGCCAGGTATAGGCCTACAGCAATATTCTCATGAAAGAAGTTTTAGGGAAATAAATTCACTTTAAAATAGTAGTCATTTGATATTTTGTCTTCAAAAGTTCAAAAGTTATAAGAATTTTTAAGTTTCAGTCAAATTTCGAGATTTCGAAAGAAAATCGTACATCGCACTTTCTCTATATTTAGGGGTTATATCTTTGTATATACGTTGTATGTTGTGTATTTACATCATGAAACAAGTGGAGAAATATCACACAACCATTAAAGTTGAATTTGTTAGAGTAGGATTACTCCCACAACGTCTCTGGCCTTGAAGACTAACCCAGCCAGCGAGCTTCTCATTACGTCTCGTTACCAAGATGCTCGGATTCGCTGCGCGTAAGATCAGTGAGCTACTGCTAGGCAGAGAGTAAAGATCATGCTGCAAGTTGCCAGTGGTAGAAAATACTGTAATAGTTGAGTGGAGGGATAATGCCGCAGAGACAGAGACAGACAACACGTGGAGTGGGATAGCCAATCAGGGTGCAGCTACCTCCCCTAGCCAGGAACTCTACGAGCGGTGAGACTCGCTCCTAAGGTATATACGTAAAAATCCAGATACTTTGTGGAGGTAATCCTACTCTAAAAAAACCGATCACAGAAAAGCACAGTACATGTAACGGAAAATACATTATATTCCAGGCAGGAAAGGAAAAATAGGGACAAAAAATCATATAGTTTTGAAATTTGACAGAGATGTGGGAGATAGTGTCTTAAGCAACATAGTAAAAGTCCCCATGGATAGGGGGAGCGGGGGGTGGGGAGCACTATGAAATGTCATTTTTTCCCTAAATACATAAAAACTATATAGGTTCTAGCAAAAAGAAACAGTTTATGCACAAAATTAAACTACATAAAAGTTCGTATAAAATTGAACTGAATGATATTTTAGTGGAATTAATAGTTCAGGAAATAGAAAGATATGAAGTATGACATAGTTTTGGAAATTCTGTTTTACATACACCTATAAAGGCCTATTATATTTTGTAACAAAAAAGAAAGCAGATGATAATTAAATTACCATGAAGCCAAGCCAGCAAACTAGTTCTTAGAATAATATACTTACTAATGGTTAACGTTATACTTAAAACCCATTATTATTATTATTATTATTATTATTATTATTATTATTATTATTATTATTATTATTATCATTATTATTGGTATTATTATTAACATTCTTGTTGTAAAGCTTGTTGTTATTATTATTATTATTATTATCATTATTATTAGTATTATTATTAACATTCTTGTTGTGGAACCTCTCATGTAAAGCTTAGCCGTTTTATGTTTCGTTAAAAAATTACCAGTATTTAAAAAATGGAAGGAATTAGATATATTTAGAAATCGTAAGAATAGTAGGCCTACCTATTACTTTAAATTAATGTTTACTTGTCTAAGTGGCTTCTGAGAATATTTGCACATCATATTTTGTCACTGTGCAACTCGGTGTGGTGGAAGATATGGATGCCGAAAAGCTGGTATTAAATGCTCATCCGTTTGTGGAACCTCTCATGGTACATGCACCAACAGTATACCAATAGAAGATGAGTTTAAAATTGATTACGTCCAAGCAAAATAAGTTGTTTAGGCACTCTAATTAAATGTTGTATATGTGTATAAATACTGAGTGTTCGGTAGATAGAAAAATATAACCCTTACTTATCATACGATATATATTCCAATATTGGATATTGAAAAAATAGACAACTAAACATTTATTTAAAGTACTATGTAGGCCTACTAGGTCATATAATTTCTAAATATATCTAACTCCCAAATTTTCCCAAATGATATTTTAAACGAAAAATATAACGGCTAATAGACCTGATTGATATTTCTTATAACGTGCACTCATACCTTGTGATTTTTATAAGCTTTAAAACAATAATAATAATATTAATAATAATAATAATAATAATGAGTTTTATGTGTGATGTTTACCTTTAGTACAAATATTGTTCTAAGAACTATATAGTTTGCTTTCTTGGCATCATGCTAATTTAATTATCATCTGCTCTCTTTTTTGTTAATAAAGTATAGTATATAGGTGTATGTAAAACAGTATTTCCAGAACTGTGTCATACTTCATATCCTTCTATTTCCTGAACTATTAATTCTACATAAATATCATTCAGATCAATTTTATACGAACTTTTGTCTAGTTTAATTTTGTGCATAAACTGTTTTTTGCTAGAACCCATAGTTTTTTTGTGGATTTAGGGAAAACTGAGGGAAATTATATTTAAAAGTGCCCCTGCTCCCCTGTCCATGGGGGCTTTTACTATGTTATTTAGGACACTTTTTCCCACATTTCTGCCAAATTTATAAAGTACATGATTTTTTCCCCCTATTTTTCCTTTCCTGCCTTGAATATAATGTATTTTCCATTACATGTATTGTGCTTGTACCGTGATAGGATTTTTAATAAATTCAACTTTAATGGTTGTGTGATATTTCTCCATTTGTTTCATGATGTAAATAGACAATATACAGTTTATAGACAAAGATATAACCCCAAATATAGAGAGAGGTTTAAACCTTTAGTACATACTCAGCACAATAATTAATAATTCAATATTCACACAATAGTACACAAGTGCACGTAACATTTGCTAAAGTGCAACATTTTGTAAGTCTTTGGAACAAAATTGTTCAGGAGAGCTAAAAACCAAAAACGTTGGTTTACCACAACAGAGTTTTGAAAATTGGTGGAACAAAACCTCTCGTCTGTTTATAAATATGCAAGTTACAAGGTTTTTGCGCTGGTACAATCATTGATAAAGGCCTCGTATCAATTAATTCCTACCAAATACGGGCAGGCTACGTGTTTTTACATTGTAGTTTAAACTACGGGGTTTTGAAAAGTTATTTTTAAACGCTTTAGATTTTTCTTGCAAATGTGGTTTTGCTCGGGATAAGTTGAGAATACGATGAATTATTCAGCCTACAGTCAACATCTGAAAATATTATAAAAATGCAGAAAAACAAGGTTCTGCACTGTGTCTTGAATTAGTCATTCAGATCTACAATCAAGTATAATACATATTTAATTGTCTTCGGAAAAAATCTAAAGATGAATCGTTAGAGAAATCAGAATTAGCAAGTCCGACATACAGGCCTACATGTAACATGTAAATTTTAATGAAACTCTAGGTGATATCAACTTCAATGACTTTATGATTAGACTATTGGATTTGTGAATGTAGAAAAGGGTCGAATAACTATTTATACTCGTACCATACGCAAACCTACTAATATAGCCAATGTACGCCTAACTTTTCATTATCTTAAAAACATTCAATGGCATATTCTATAGCAAGTATACAAAACAAGTAATAGGCCGAGAGAGTTTATTCTATGCCATTAAGACTCAATATTTAAAATAGATCTTTAGATATTTCCCCAAGAATTAAAAAAAGCTATAAACCTTTTCTCTGCCGTGTGGATCTTGGACTCAATGTCTTGCCTGTTTATCGGCTCGCTACCGCTTAACCAACTTGTGCGCGATGGTAAAGGAGGTAATATTCCTACCTAAGTCAGAGTATAATTTTTTAATCTAGTGGACAAGCAATCTGAGGTTTACACAAGGGACCACCTGGAAAGGCACAACTCAATTGAACAAGGAACTATTCTGCGTTTGTGACATGGTGGATGGAGTCTTGTTCATATTATTTTTTCTGTTTCAATTTTTCTTTAATGTGTCTTATGCCAATGATCTCTATCCATTTCATAATTTCACATATTCGCGTCACTAGTTCAAGTAATAATAGATTAACAATGATTTTGATAGTGATCATGGATTTGGTTTGCTGTATAACAAACTTACGATGATTACAGTCAAAGTTTCGAATTACAAGAAGTCTTTGTGTAAGAAAATTCTGCTAATTAACGCTGAAATATAATGCATGATCTGTAAGTTGAACTAAACTGTTTCACAATGGACTCGTGCAGGCAACTTCAGAAAAGAAACTGTACGGAAAGAGGATGTTGTTATTCTTTTATAGGAATCCGGAATGAAGAAAAATTTCAACAAACCACCCAGGAAATGAGGCATGGTATTAAAATAATGAGGTCATTCTCGTGTTCATTCTGTATTCTAAAGAGGAAAGCTAAATTAGCTCATTAAATGGGCACCCTGAGACCAGTCCATCTCAGTTGGTTCAGATAGAACTTACAAAAGTTCTTTCGCATGTTTTATGTCACTTGGTAGAAAAGGAAGCAATGTTAGTAAATTGAGTATTACCTGCCATAACCACGTCAAAATGGGCCTCGTTAGAAAAGGGGTGTACGGTGAATGCCGCTTAATATAATCGTAGATAATGTTATCAGTCTGGTAATGTTATCACTTTTATGAAGTCCCGAACAGATTAATACTCATACATTGAAAAAAAAGCTGTTTATTGTGGTCAAATATTCGGGTTATGTTATCACATTTTCCATTGTGAGGCTCTGAATGCCTGTGGGAGGGCTCAGGTAAAATAAGCGGTGGTTGCCACGTCTTGAACATGACGGGCAGAAGAAGTCTCACGAATATAATTATTGTATTTTGCTCTTTGGTGTTTAAAAAATGAACGTATTCATTACTTCTTTCTTGATGCAAAATATTAAACACATGCTCAAATTACATTACAAAATTACATTTTTTGTCATTGAAAATGTCCCTCCCGTCTTCCAGGTTTGATGTGCATGAAAATTTGTACGAATACAGAATAGGCCTACTAATACAAAAAAGGTAGTGCATGGAACTGGCTCTCCCTTGTGAACTTTTCACGTTATGAATTAACTATTAAAACACTGTACATTGAAAAGTATAGAGGTAAAAGTATGATGTGAATGAATAAGTTTTTCTGCTTAATAAATATTCTGATTTAAGTATCCATGAACAATTTTTTTTTTTAATTTAAGACGCAAATCAGAAGAAATATGCAACAAAATTTGAAATTTGTATCACAAGGCATATTTTGAATTTGCAGGTTATTTTAATATTGTTAATAAAAGAAGATAATATTTTTGGAACTAGTGTAGGAAACTTGATTGAATTTCTTTCCATATAGCCTACATGGAAAGACAATCTCGTCAAGTTTGAAATCAATTCATAAAAACTACATAATTTTCAAAACTCCGTCCTAGTGACCCTTAATGCTTCAGACGGTTGTATTTGCGATAATATAACTGTCAGCACGTGGTTTAATTTCTATGTGTAAAATTACATTGGGGCACCGTTCACCGTGCATATATAGTATGTGTAGTAAATAACCCCATGCGCCAGGAAACATTGGTCCACAGTTTAAAAAACAAACTATTATCTGCGACTGATCATTTTTACTTCCTCTACCCGTACCATAGGTACTATAGGTAGAGGAAGTATTATTTTCGACCCCAAAATTCGAAGTTGAGTTATTAGCATATGTACACGTTTCAAGGCCCCCTGAATCCAAAAATACTATTTTTGGAAACATGTTTGTGTGTGTTTGTCTGTGAACAGGCTAGCTCCAAAACTAAAAATCGTATGAAAACAAAATTTCGTATTTGGGTAAAGTACCTACTGAAGATGTGTGCCGAAGATTGGCAACAAGTTTCTCTCATTTTTAAGGGAACTTTACATGAAGAAATTTTCGTTTTTCGCGATTTTCTCGAAAACGGCTCCAACGATTTTCTTTAAGTTTTGCACATGTGTAGCTTAGTGAGAGCTAAAAATTTTATTTGAAATTTTTTCTTTGAAATTTTTTTCTGAAGGGTAGTTACAAGCCACCCACTGTTCCCCCTCTGTTTGTAGAAAGGTTGTGTTGCGTGGTGAACAATTGAATACGCGCTCTTTCACGGCATCTTATTCTATATAAGAATGCTGTGAGAAAGGTGTATTGGATGGAAATATTCGATAAAGTTCGGAAACTATTCTTAACGACAGAAGTTTCAATAAATGTCTGCAGTCACTTGTTTTTGTTTAGTTTGTTATATCGTCTGCATTTTTATTACTCGCATCATTTTCAAAGAAGAGGTTATCAGGTATTTATCGTATAATTAGCGTACAATTGTGTCTTGCGTTTCTGTACAAGGATATGTGAATAATGCTAACTTTTATTTGGGGAGAGGAAGTTATGTGACTTTCACATCAGAAGTTTACTGTTTCTAATTTTTAATTTTAAAATACATTCTCGCTAGTTAAAATTTAACGTGTATGGATGTTTTACTGCAAACAGTTCACTATTTTGTACAAGCAACATCATGCAAAAATGGTTTGGCAATATAGAAGGAAGTGTGCCTTGTTCTGATAAAATACGATTGACTGTACTAGGGCATGAATTTTTAACTCATCGAATGCTCCAGTGAACTGTATTACGAAGGAGTCACGCTCTACCCACGACCGAGAATTCCTTAGAGGCCTATCGAAGCTCGGTTCAAATGTCGATGCGACTGGTCATGAATGCATTCCTTGGCTGCTCCATAAAATATTAACTTACACGGCATATTCCCTATCGGCATGACGATGATTAAAATAATTACACGTTTCAATTATTCTCAAGTCAAGAAAAATGCAGATTACTTAATATTTCACACTTCAGAACTCTTTATCAGATTTTATTTATTTATTATTTATTAAATCTCCAAGTACAAGAGCCCTATTTTACCTAGGTATGCTAGGGCTATAGTTTCAGAATAAGTATGTTATAATTATGACATGCAGAAAATTTTAAAATGTGGCAGTAAACAATAAACAAAAGTGAACATAAACACAAAAATTACAAAGTTACATTTTTAAAAAAGTTTATTAGAAATTGTTGTGGAAATTGATCACAGCGTTTTAAAAGCGTTGTTGACAATTTTTTTTTAAATTTTGTGAAACAGCATTGGTTTTTTTTAAAATCAATAATTGGATAACCCAAAACCTTATTACACTTAGTTAAATGCTTCTTTAGCATGTGGCGCTTGTAACCATGAAATGGGCAATCTAAAACAAGAAGTTCGACAATTTCTTCATCATGTCCACATGGACAAAAATATCCATCAATAGAGGTTATGTGAAATCTTTGAAAGTAAGATTTAAATTTACCATGTCCCGTCATAAATTTATCAGATTTTGTAATAAAATTATCATCAGTTTGTAATTTCCATTTTCAAGAAACATGAGTAATTATTTTTCTTTCCGATATTCGGTTTACGCAATAATAAATTGTAATGTAATTAAGTGGGTGTATGGAGTGAATTTCGCGCACTTTGAGATAGTTTGTTCGTATATTAACCTGTTTTATTGCTATTCTTGAAATACGCCACGAAACTTGATGGGCTGATTACATCTTCAGTATAAGTAGTTCTTGAATTCTGAATACTACAGTCAGTGAATCGACCCATACTCCGTGCCCGGCTCTAAGAGGTATCATTGCCGACATCGAATTTAATTACGTTTATAGAGGGCAGAGGGACAGATGATGAGTCAGTGGACTCCACAGCCGAATCTAAGGCATTACTAGGATGAAGAAGAGCTAAGAAATTTAGTCCAGATGGTTTGAACCCGCGAACCTAACAATAAGATACAGATGCCGGCACGCTATCTCTGCTCCACTAGGATTATCGAATTCTGCAGTACTTGCTTTGAAAACAGTTTCTGTTTTGTACCAGTCAGTCAAATTTCCCATAATCGTTTGCTTTGTTTGATATGAGTCCAGAAGTCACGAAATAGTGAATTGCAATACTATGTACGAAAATAGTCTATAACGGAGGCAAGGAAAAGTTTAAAAAAAAGAGGAGCTTGCGCAAATTGTCTAATTCCCGAGACTCTTTTTATGCCTGTGTATTGCGTACTATTTTGTCGACGATAGTGAATAGTAAAGAATTACTTACATGATACATCATTTACCGCCAACTGCTGTCAAGAATGTGATCATTTTAAAAAGTAGTGATTGTTTTAATCTTGGTGGCGATCGATACATCGACTATTTCAGTGCAAGGGCAGCGGCTAGAGGAATTAAATCTTGAGTCATTCTTAAGAAATAAAAAGGAAGTTAAGACACATATAATATTGAAATGTTAAAATTCAACTAGCAAATATGTTTATATTACATGTCTGCTATAATACATACTGTACATCAAAAGTTAGAGGGTTTGATATAATGACGCAACGTGTGCTGCAAATAAGAAAAAGATGGAGGTAGGTTAGGTTACACACACTGGATGCAGGAACTTCAGGATCCCATCATGATAACATAGGCTATACGAGAAATGGATGAAAAACACTATCGTCGAGAAATATAATTACTGCACTAATAAACGAGAGTTGCCTTTGCTTGTCGTATAAACGTGGAATCTACTAAAGGTGCTGTATTTCACTTGAGCTTCTAATGTGTAAAATGGGTTAGCTAGATGGCATGCCGGTAAGTGCCAAGTTTCCCCCCCCCCCCCCTGCTCCTTATTGCTTTGAAAACTTTTCCAGTTTTTTTTTCTCTCTACGCGAAAGAGTTTCAGCTGTCCGTTATGTCTGCTATAATCAGGTGGAAACTGTGTTTATCTGTCTCTTTGTTCCTTCTACAGTACAGTACAGTTCCTTCTGCTTCCTTATGATCCAGTTGGGAGACACCACTTCTAAACATTCCGGCTAGAGCTATAGAGCTAAGGAGTTCTAAACAGTGCATTTTAGGAAGCTGTAGTCCCATTCATAACATTTATTTTTAAAGGTCTATCTCAGCAAGGGGAAAATATTTTGCTGTATAAGAAGGTTTCTCGCACGTGGCAGTGAGTTGAACTGACAACTGACAACGGCTTTTTGGATCTCACCGGGCATCCATTGATGGGATCTTTCGAGGAGACATCACACTCTGCATATCACCGATTTAATTCAACTTCTCCAATTGAACCTGCTCTTAAGTACGCCTAATTTGAGGTTATTCGGAGTGTAACAAAAAGGGAAGTGAAATATTTAGGAAAATATTACTCACACTTATAGGAAGGAATATATTATATGACAATGCATTAAGAAACAATTCATTTTCTTGTTAGAACTGATTTTCTACAACTCTGCTTACACTGCATGGCACGCAAATTATTTTATGTTTATGCAGATTACAGATCGACAGAAGTTGACCAATCCTTTGGCCTCCATGCTCTCCTGACCTAAACTCGCTTTTGTTTATGGGAGAATTTGAAAGCTCCTGAATAGAAATATTCTACAAGATGTAGAGTCTCTTCTTGCTCATTTTGTGGAAGACTGTAAGACATTTCGAAATTCTCAATGGATATATAAGCACATCCTGAATTAAATTTGACAACGGGTTGATACATTTATTGACGCTAATGGAGGTCATTTTGAACACATATTATGTAGATTTTCACTATTAGGTTAACCTAACTGGCGCAGTCATTATGCCATTGACTTTTTGTGCACAAGATCGCATCCCGGCCCAGCCCAATGGCATTTATGTTGCATAAATGTGAAAGTCCCTCAGTATACCTCCAGCCATTCGGCAGATAAATTATCATGTATCAAAACTGAACACAAATTTGTCGTTACGCGACCCGTGCGTGGGTTGTCTCCTAACAGTCCGATTGACTGGATATGATCGTTAATCTCGTGGGTTGCCATTTGAGTGCTACCAACAGCTCTACACACGGGATGAACAAAAGCGAGATTAGTGACAAGTAGCTGGAGGTTTACGGCAGGCTAGATTAAATCAGAACAGATTAGGTTAGTTTACTTTAGTATACTTTAGTTTAGTTTAGTAACAGATAGCGGCAACACCATAACCACAGTCAACATCAAGTTTCCTTCACTGTTTCACGATGAGGTTGATTCTACGCACTTCCCCGTCTTCTCCATTACACCAAATGTCAAGAATGCCGAAACTTGTGAGTAAGCAGTATAAATTACGCCATTTTAGGTTATATAAGTGTCCATTTCGCTTACTTTTAGGAACAAACTGAATTTATTTATGGTGTCAGAGGTACTAAAAAACAACACAAAATCAACTATGGCCGTTTTTCATGTGTCTTAAGAACACTGCATGCAGAGTGACGTAGCTTCATCCGTAATAATAATAGGATGATGATAATGATGATGATGACGACGTAGAAATGGAAATTGGAAACAAGAGAGACACTTGACTGACCACTGACTGTGAGGTTGATTACGTGCTGACTTGTACAGGCCATTGTGATGTGATAGACAAATGTACCGAGCGAGGTGGCCGAGATGGTATCGTCTTGGACTCCAATTCCGGAGGTCCCAGGTTCAAATCCCATGGCCGGCAAATTTGACATGTTTTTTCATGGTTCTCCAGTCTTAAAGGCAAACATCAGTTGAAATTTACTCCATAACATACACCAAAAATAGAAAATAATTGACAATCAATAGTTCCAAGGCCTACCCTACTGTATAGTCACATATCCCGAACTCCTTATATGGCCTCGTAGCTAGAATGAGTATAAATACAGCTGAATTAAATAAATAGACAAATGTGTTTTCTGTTTTAATATATTGCGTAGGCCTATTGTTACTTTTATCCAGCGTACAATAACAAACTTTTATTAGTATTATTACTGTTTTTATTATCATTATAATTATTATTGGGGAAAAGTAAATAATTTATGAAAATATTATAAATGAAGCTAGCCTACTTCCTTCTTTGCAAGTTGCCAATGACAACAACATTATTAAGTGCCAGTATGGTACTTTATGAGATTGTGTGGGGGACGAAAAAATTTCTGTCCGTCTGTCTGTCTGTCTATCTGTCTGTCTGTCTATCTGTCTGTCTGTCTGTACGCACCATAACTCAAATAAGCTTTTTCAGATTTTCATGAAACTTGGAAAACACATTTATAATGTCCATGGGAAGAACCCTATTGATATTGAATCAAGTCGGTTCACCGATATCGGAGTAATGCCCAATTTAGTGCCTATTTTAATAAATTATACTAGAAAGGCGCCATAGCTCACATACGCTGTATCGGATTTCCATGAAACTTGGTAAACGCATTTATAACGCCCATGAAAAGTATCCTATTGAATTTGAACCTAAACTGTTGACCGGTACCGGAGTAAAACCCTTTTTAGTATCTATTTTAAAGGCGCAATAACTCAAATACGCTTTATCGGATTTTTATGAAACTTCGTATACGCATTTATAATGTCCATGGGAAGACGTCTATTGATATTCGACTAAATCGGTTGGCCAGTACCGGAATAATGCCCATTTTAGTGCCTTTTATGTTAATATATAAGAAGTCGCGATAACTCAGATATGCTTTATTGGATTTTCTTGAAACTTTGTATACCCATTTATAATGTACATGGGAAGATGTCTACTGATATTGGACCAAACCGGTAGACCGGTACCGGAGTAAAACCCAATTTAGTTTCTATTTTAAAGACTCGGTAACTCAAATACGCTTTATTGGATTTTTATGAAACTTGGTATGCACATTTATAATGTCCATGGGAAGACGTCTATTGATACTGGATAAAATCGGTTGACCTGTTTCGGAGTAATGCTCAATTCAGTGCCTAATTTATGGTAATATACGTATTCGAAAGAATTTATGAAATGCAAATCAGTTATCATGACAACATAGCTTATTGTTTTACTGTGAGGCTTTGGCAATTAAAATACAGTTAGCTATGACAAATAACACTATTGCTTTGCATGCGCTTATCCAACTAGACCGTTAAACTGATACAGGGGGCCGAGATGGTAACGTTCCATGGTTCAAATCCCGAAACCGGCCAATTTGACTTTTTTTTCTGCATATTATAACTGATTAAATAAAAACATACTGGCACTTTGTTACATCAGTTTACCTGATTTTTTCGTTCATCAAGTTGAATACTGTTATATACAGAAGATATAAACTCTGAAATAATTAGGCCTACATACATTGCATCTTCGCCAGTGTATTTTTTGAAATGTTGACATATTTTATGAATGTCTTATATCAGTGTATACTAGTTTGAATTAAGGTTAAGTATCAAACATTAGACCTTTGTTCTTCCGTAAGTCCTGCTTAATGAATCGATCTGCAGCTTAACTCGGAAATCGATAACAAAAATAACTTATTCTCTGCATGTCATAATTCCAATTACCTTTTTACTGATTAAACAAAAGCATACGGGCACTTTGTTACATCAGTTTACCTGATTTTATTTTTATTATTATTATTATTATTATTATTATTATTATTATTATTACTATTATTAAGATAAATACTACTTTCCACCATTACTTGTCCTTTTACTTGACCTAAAAGTTAAGATTATTATATAAAAGAATGTCCGGTGAATAAGAAAATTCAGAGAAAATGTAGGGTACGGTAAGGCAATTTGCGGATACAGGTTATTTGGTGATAATTCTTGTAAGTCGTGCCACCAGATAAGATATACAGAGTGTTTCAAAAATACTTCTACAAACTTCGGGCATGGGTTCCTTACACCAAAAGAAGGAAAAAAAGTTCATATGAACATAGGTCCCATAATCCTTTGTTTTCTCGTTAGGAACTGTACAACACATTGGTATACTCATAACCTGTCAACACACAATAGTATATTGCGATACAAGTGCCGTAAGCGATGAATACGGATCGAGGAAATAGTTTGAAAAAACGAGGCGCTCGCGCCGAGTTTTTTTAATTTTCCGAGAACCGTTATGCGCTTATGGCACGAGTATTGCATGCTATTTTGTGCACGATGATTATTTATATCAATTTAATTATAGTAACTGTGATATTACCTGAAAATATTATGTATATACATTCTTGAAGATAGATGTTTATTTCAGAAAGAGATTCGCATGTGTTTGTTGTTATGGGAACCGAATATTTGACCTGGAGGGCCTTGTCCATAAAGGCTTGTAATACTTATTATGATGTGCCGTAAGCAAATTCTTACCGCACATAGCTACAAGACTGCGTGTGGGAATGTCAACTTACGATCCACGGCAACAACATTCGTAAGTACCACTAATTAGTTAAGTCGTGCAAAAAACTCATAACAAATGCTCGAAATGTCCTCTTGTTTCTAGACATGCATGCACTCGTCACTCCTAACTTTTAGTCTCATTGTTCGAGATGCACTGACTGGTATCTACAGATGGATAGGCAGAGGAGGACCAGTTCCATGGCCTGCACGTTCTCCCGAACTCAATCCTTCGGATTTTTATCTCTAGGGGCACCTTACTCTATTGGTTTATGGAGCAGACATCCCGGATGAAGAAACTTTTCATCGACGTGTCATGGAAGCCTGCGAAACCATTGGACACCATCCCGGAGTATTTGAAAGGGTGCGACAGTCCATGATTCGACGAGTGCATACATGTTTAGAAGCAAGAGGAGGACATTTCGAGCATTTGTTATAAGTTTTGTGTGTTGACGTGTTATGAGTATACCAATGTGTTGAAAAGTTCCTAACGAGAAAACAAAGGATTATGGAACCTATGTTCATAGGAACGTTTTTCCTTCTTTTGGTGTAAGGAACCCATGCCCGATGTCTGTAAAAGTATTTTTGAAACACCCTGTATATTTTATGGCATGGCTCACGGTGGTCATCTTACCATCTTACCTCCTTCATTCTCATACCTCTTTGTTAATTAAAACTAACAATATCACTGATTTCCTGTTCCTGTAACAAATATCAGTAGATATTAGAAAAATTAGCAGCAAGTTGACACTTCTTTGTGCGTGTGTTTTTTATTTCATCGAACAAATGCAAATATTTCGTCAGATTTCATTGTTACGACGTCCCATCTGTTCTTTATAATCAATATTATTTTTCAGTGTGATTCAGCGTAATATCCAGTCCGTGCTTCAGCACAAAGCTTATATTCCAGTTAATTTTTAGAGTTTTCCTTATTTTATTTGTAGTAGAAAACCACCCTTGTCTCAATTTAGTAACATAGTGAAAAACATTGCCTGGAAGTAGGTTGTTTAAAAAAAATACTAATGATTATCTACCAGCGCTTATAAATTTTTATCCTGCCAACCACTCTATTTTCATGTTTTCTTCAACTCTTAGCCAAGATTTATAACTCAACAAAATTAAATAAAATCAGGTAAACTGATATAACAAAGTGCTTTTTGAGCGTACATACACACGGACGGACAGATAGACATTCCCCATCTACTACACGATCTCATAAAGTACCATTCTGGCACTTAATAATCATAGTACTTATGTTAATAGTAAAGAAAACATTAGAGATTATTATATTTTCTTAAAGAAATCTGAACTCAGAAAAATGAAAAAATCCAGGTATTGTATTACGTAGTTCCATATAAATATCCTCTCTGAAAATAGCAATAATTAAAGTGCGTCTAAGCCATAATATTATATTGATTTCGTTTAATCTGCACGCTCTCTTTACCCAGGAAATCTAACTCTTGAATAGTCGGAGCAATTATTTACTCAGAATATAACCTGGAGGTTTGTACTTTGTACATTCAATATCTCAAGACTCTATAAATAAAGTTTGTGCAATATAATTTGCACTGTTTATTTTAAAATGTTATTTAGTTAAATT
The DNA here is from genome assembly GCA_964059195.1 of Ectobius pallidus. NCBI lineage: Eukaryota > Metazoa > Arthropoda > Insecta > Blattodea > Ectobiidae > Ectobius > Ectobius pallidus. The sequence goes on along the minus strand of CAXKWD010000003.1, from coordinate 107,429,053 downwards.
ATTATAAAATAGCAAGAGCTATTGAAATTGGAAAGGGAAGGTCGGCTAACGAGTTTATATTGCCTTTGGCAATTGTGTTCGCTCTGCCATGTTTTAATCTTATTTCGGAGAATCCCGTCTACGAGTTTTTTATTATATTCTCCTGCAGATAATTTTTCATCCAAATATTTGAAAGTAGTAATAGTTTTCTGACTTAATATATTAGTTAGGATCAAATAAAATAATAAAATATATTAATATTAAAACAAATCACCTTATAATTTAAACAACTTTGAAATAAATAGTAAGTTACTTGTATTAGCTGTCCTGTAAATGTCGGCAGCAACACAATAAAGCGAATCTAAGCCCGTGGGGGGCTCTGAAATGGACAAATAGATAATTCTGTCTGTCCATCCGTGTCTCTGTACGCGCGATAACTGGAATACGCTTTCTTTATCGGATGTTTATGAAACCAAACAAGGAAACTAGGCAGGTAGGGAACTCAGGGGTAGTAGGATCGGATTCTTTCGGACGGAGATGAAGGTTTAGTTTATAGAACATCCGGAATACAATGCTTAACAAACGTTATAAAAATCTCCAACAAATAGGGTTAAGTAAAGAAGACTTAATCTAGGAGTTATGAATATAAAATACAAGTTTTCAGATATTGGCCTATTAACTCCATCTGGCACTTTGTTATGCCAGTTTATCTGGTTTTATTATAATGTGAAAATATGACGTGCCTAAATAAAATGTTTGCCAATGTCATGTCTCTTCATGTAAATTGGTTGTAAAAAACTAAACTCCGTGGCGCTACATCCCTGAAGGAACTTTGCCTACCACCCGACCGCTGCGTCATCTACCACAGGCAGATGGCAGGATTGGGGGGTAGGTGGTCAGCATGCCGACACCCATGGCCGTTAATGGAGGTTTTCATGACCGGAGCCGCTACTTCTCTATCAAGTAGCTCCTCAGTTACGAGGCTGATTGCTACCCTGACAGACCTTCCTACCTCAGAAAAATCCGAGGAGGTACAGGGGATCGAACCCGGGCCAACAAATCTGTAGTCAGCGACGCTAACCACAAGACCACGCCGGCGATCAAATTGGTTGTAAAAAGGAAGAGAATGTCGTTACCATATCGCATCGCATCCCCGAAGGATACATAACCCAAATAAAATCGTATTAGTGCACTCACGTAATTTTCTTCACTTTAAGTATGGCCAGTACGTCTTTCTCACTTGACATTTTGATATAGAATAAGAGGCCGTATTGCAAAGAGCGCGTATTCAATTCTTTCAATCTGATGCAAAGCTGTAGCCTATTGTTCTTCGGGAAGGACTAAGTTTCTACAAACAGAGAATTTTCTCGAAATAAATATTTCAAATAAATGTTTTAGCTGTTATTATAAGCACCTCATGTAAAAAATTTAAATAAAATCGATAAAGCCGTTTTCGAAAAAATCGCGAGTACGAAATTTTCTTCCTGTACAGTTTCCTTAAAATATGAGAAAGTCGTCGCCAATATTCTTGTAACATCCCCAGATGGTACCTAACCCATATATAAAATTTTGTTTCATACAATTCTCCGTTCCCTGGAGCTAGGCTGTTCACAGATACACACATACACACATAAATAGTATTTTTGGATTCAGGGCACCTCAAAACGTGCATTTATAATAAACTCAACTTCGATTTCCTGGGTCGAATACGATATTTCCTCTGGCTATAGTACGGGTAGAGGAAGTAAAAATTAAAATTGAGATGGTATGCTATGACATTTTGGCAGCCTCTAGATGTAAAGGAAGGTTACTGAAATGAAATAACTATCTCTTACAGGAAAATTAAGTTCGTGGGGTACGCAAATAAAGCAGTTTACAACAGAAGTCTTCTAAACAGAAGCTTACGTTATTCAATGGTGTAAACGTGATGATTGAAGATGGATATCGAATAACAATTATAACCAGTAAGAAGTTTCGTTTCTTCTTTGGTGATCTCTAGTTTTTGCAGTTATTGTACAACCGAGTGATAGATCTTACCTCGGTACCCAAACAGAAGACCATATGAAGGTGGGGGGGAAAAAAGCGGACCGACTCTTGTAGCTGATTTCAGAGCTTTCATCACACCATTGTCCATGCGTATTCCTTAGACCTGTGTAATTGTACTTTCTAATGGGTTTCGAAATGGGCTAAGTCAACAGTCAACACTAGAACAAATTTCAATACATTCCCTACTATCCTTTGAATGCCGCTAGGCATGCGCAGCGGCTCATATCTGCAACTCAGATATTTTAGTCGATCCGCTTTTTTTTCCCCTACCTGTACCAGAAAATGACCGCCAAATCGTGTGTGGTATTTTACGTTGAGAAATGGTATGCAGCTTTGTAGAAGCATTCTTTTTCTAAGCCAACGTTCCAGCGTGGTCATTGTCAATGGATTCATAGAAAAAAAAAGAAGTGTGCGTGGAACGCCACGCGACAGAAGTGAAACTTCTTTTAATTTTTGTATTTTTTCAATTTTGGATTATTGGATTTTTTCAGTTTTGGATTGTTGGACGTTTTTATATTGGGTTTTCAGACTTTATTAATTTTGGATTTTTTCAATTTTGGATCTTTTAATTTTTTAATTTTGGAATATTAGATTTTTAATTTTAGATTTTTTTAAATTTTGGATCTTTGAATTTTTTATTTTTGGGTTTTTTAATTTTGGTTATTCGATTTTTTAATTTTTTGTTTTTTAAATTTAGGATTTTTTAAATTTTAATTTTTGGATTTTTTAAATTTTTTAAATTTTGGATAAGCCTAATCATTGAGTTCATTGAGAATATTATAGGATAAAAATTCCTCCGACACTGGGACTTGAACCCAGGACCTTTGGCTATTCGCGCCAATGCTCTACCAGCTGAGCTAAGCCGGAGTTCAATTCACAGCGCCGGATGGAACCTCTCTCCTATGACTGATTGCCCTAATGGTCTACCTCGCAGACAGACAAGTTATGTCATATGCAGTACTGTGAGGCACACTAATTAGTGATTTTTGTGACCGGGCTCCCACTGTTATTGTACAGTTGACATTCAAGATAGATATATAAGCTTTCATGAACCACAGATTATTGTCTCTGTTGGACATTACATGAGAATATTATAGGAGAAAAATTCCTCCGACATTGGGACTTGAACCCAGGACCTTTAGCTATTCGCGCCAATGCTCTACCAACTGAGCTAAGCCGGAGTTCAATTCACAGCGCCGGATGGAACCTCTCTCCTATGACTGATTGCCCTAATGGTCTACCTCGCAGACAGACAAGTTATGTCATATGCAGTACTGTGAGGCACACTAATTAGTGATTTTTGTGACCGGGCTCCCACTGTTATTGTACAGTTGACATTCAAGATAGATATATATAAGCTTTCATGAACCACAGATTATTGTCTCTGTTGGACATTACATGGGAATATTATAGGAGAAAGATTCCTCCGACACTGGGACTTGAACCCAGGACCTTTGGCTATTCGCGCCAATGCTCTACCAACTGAGCTAAGCCGGAGTTCAATTCACAGCGCCGGATGGAACCTCTCTCCTATGACTGATTGCCCTAATGGTCTACCTCGCAGACAGACAAGTTATGTCATATGCAGTACTGTGAGGCACACTAATTAGTGATTTTTGTGACCGGGCTCCCACTGTTATTGTACAGTTGACATTCAAGATAGATATATATAAGCTTTCATGAACCACAGATTATTGTCTCTGTTGGACATTACATGAGAATATTATAGGAGAAAGATTCCTCCGACACTGGGACATGAACCCAGGACCTTTGGCTATTCGCGCCAATGCTCTACCAACTGAGCTAAGCCGGAGTTCAATTCACAGCGCCGGATGGAACCTCTCTCCTATGACTGATTGCCCTAATGGACTACCTCGCAGACAGACAAGTTATGTCATATGCAGTACTGTGAGGCACACTAATTAGTGATTTTTGTGACCGGGCTCCCACTGTTATTGTACAGTTGACATTCAAGATAGATATATATAAGCTTTCATGAACCACAGATTATTGTCTCTGTTGGACATTACATGGGAATATTATAGGAGAAAGATTCCTCCGACACTGGGACTTGAACCCAGGACCTTTGGCTATTCGCGCCAATGCTCTACCAACTGAGCTAAGCCGGAGTTCAATTCACAGCGCCGGATGGAAAGGTCCTGGGTTCTGGGTCCGGCGCTGGGTCCTGGGTCCGGCGCTGTGAATTGAACTCCGGCTTAGCTCAGTTGGTAGAGCATTGGCGCGAATAGCCAAAGGTCCTGGGTTCAAGTCCCAGTGTCGGAGGAATTTTTCTCCTATAATATTCTCATGTAATGTCCAACAGAGACAATAATCTGTGGTTCATGAAAGCTTATATATCTATATTGAGTTGATTGTTTTCTGTGCAGTCCATTCCGTCACACCTCACTAATTTCGTGACGATTTTTAGCGTTACACTACTTTCGTGACGATTTTGAGCGTTACACAAGCTCCCGATTTACCCCTACCGCGGCTAAAGAAGTTTCACTTATGCCCGGTTTCTACAAACTTGTGAATTACCTATGGGTAAATTACCCATGGACAAATTAGTTCCATTTAACCTACAATGATATAATGAGCAAGGCCTTGGAGTTGTACAGTTAATTTAATTCAGAAGGCTTTGATTCTCATTGTTATTGATCCTATGAAAGGTTAAATTTTATCCAGCCATCCATGAAAGGACAAATTAACCCAAAGATTTACCCTTGGACAGATCTAGCCCGAGTTTGTAGGAACATTTTTTCTGTCATTTTCATATTTACCTAGAGGACATTTATCTAGAAACTCGCCACAAGTGTAAGTGATTGCTATCTTTAAATTATTTGTGTTTGTGTGGTGTTATTCTTGTGTAAATTGTGTAAATTCTGTGCATTAGATAATTTACCCATAGGTAATTCGCGAGTTTATAGAAACCGGCCATTAGTGAACTACATTGAAGAAAATGTGGGTTTGTTTTACAGATGAAGCAGAGCAGAACGGAAGAATTAGAAGTTCGCCCAGCGCAAAGCCACCTATAGTGAACATTGCCACCGACGACGCAGATGGTGAAGGTGAAGCCTGGAGAAGACGGCAGGGCAGATCGCGAAGAATGTCCAGGGTGACCAGACAGCATAGTTACGATGACGAGTTGAAGAATGCTGGTGGTCCTGCTCCCGAGCCTGCGCTAGGTAAGTATTTTTTAGACAGCTTGAATTAAAAACAGAACTTCCAACATAACACATTATCGCACTAGTAAGTTACTAAAAATCCATTGTAACACACTTTGGTTTTAAGCACATGGAAAATACTCTTTAAGTTGAGAATATTCTTTGTATATGATTGTTACTAATTAAATAGACTCACAATCAGCTTGATAATAAATGGTGCACAAACTTTCTCACATATATGTGTTAAAGGCTAACACAGGAAAAAATGTAAATTATAGAGACAATTTAATTTTACTTATTCATTTTCATAGAACTAACAAGTATCTAGAACGGAAAGCATGAGGTTCGATCTTTATGTTCTATGCTTTTACCGTAAAATAATAATAATAATAACAATATTAATAACAACAATAACAACAACTTGGGGTTTGCAAGGCTTCCTCAATCTCAAAGGCAAAAATACAGGATACATTGAGATATATCCGAACAATAGAAGCAAATGCTGAACGAATGAGTTTATTACAAGAGCCTACTGGTCAATTCGGGTGGCCACGAAATTTTATTTGTACCCAGGACCTCTTCCCTATTACCCTATACCACCTTGCTCTAATTTATTTTGGTGTGTTCATTAGACTGTGGTAAACTGACTACATTTCACAACAATAATTAGATTACAGTATTCTTGTTACTATGGGCAAAAGAAGAATTCTATACCTATTAATTTTATAAAGAAATGTATTTAACAAAAAATACAAGTATGGAAATATGTCCCGCAAACAAGGAAGAATGTTTATAATTCCGCAGGAGCAGCTCAGAATATGCATAGCCTCAAAATTCAATCTCAGACATCTACGAAACGACCGGCTGTTACAGATATCGGCCATCTTGATTATTTACGTCAAGCTTATACAAGGGGGCCAGGATGTGTAAAGCGTTGCACACATTCGGCCTTATGCAAGGATTATTAGTACGGTACATTTTTCTCCTTAGTTGTATATATTCCTGGTATAAATGTTACAACTGGATTATTAGTAAGACCGTAAGTGATCAAGGTGCAATATTTTTGTATTAAAAAACTAAACAAATGCAAATCGTCCATATTGTCGGAGTATTCGATTATACAAAGAAAGAATGGGAGCATTAACTCGGAAAATTGAGGTTATACTGTAGGATATCTATATTAATAAAAGGAAGTGTCTGTCTGTCTGTCCGCGATGCCCAGCGAAATCTACTCAACGCAGAGATCTGAAATTTTAAACATAGGTGAACTGAAGGGTCGGAAAATGCACCTGGAAGCCGGAATTTCAATTTTCGCTTTCGTTCGTGAGTTATGAGTGAAAAACGGGCAAAATACCTGCATTTTTTGCGTTTTCGAAACATCAGTTTTCAGTTATACATTTCAATGTCAAATCAATTACAGTTGGCTTTGGCTATTTTTGTCATACCTTGGAAATAAAACTTTCGCGATCGCTTGAATGTTGTAAGCCCTAAATATGGTCAAGCATTGTTTTATTTGGACGAAACTCACTATACAGGGGTTTTCTGGGCCAAGGAACTAGAATCTGAGGTCGCTTTTACCAGGCGACGCTATCTAACCGTGGTATGTAGTCCACGTGATTTAGGTGTTAATAAATATAATGATTTAACTATTATGCTCTTAATTTTTAATTTTTGAAATAATTATCGCGGGCCATCGCTTGATTTTGTAAGTCCATCCTGGACGATTCATTTGTTTAGAATATCAAGGCCCGCAGACATATGAAATTTTCAACCTACACGGAAGAGGGATAATCAATATAGACCTAAATATGGCCAAACATTGTTCGATTTGGACGAAACTCACTATACAGGGGTTTTATGGGCCAAGTAACTTGAATCTGAGGTCGCTTTTACCAGGCGACGCTATCTAACCGTGGTATGTAGTCCACGTGATTTAGGTGTTAATAAATATAATGATTTAACTATTATGCCCTTAATTTTTAATTTTTGAAATAATTTTCGCGGGCGAAGCCGCGAGCACATGCTAGTATGTTATATGTAGCCTATAGAATATTACTCACTTTTATGATGGTTTGAAATATTATTGAAACCTTAATATAGGCCTACATGTTAGTTTCTAGTGCATAATAAATTATCATATCTCATTACGTCTTGTAAGATTTTCTCAGTATTTCTTCAAGACACGTAAGTTTCGGGAAATAGTTTTAACTTTAATTCTATAAGAATGTAAGAAGTTAAATTTCACGGAATAATGAGGAAGAAGGAATGTGAGTTAATAAGGGTAACGAGGATGAACTTTGTGAAGTCTGGAATTTGTATCGGTTTTGCATCTAAAGCTATGCCGTTAAATGTGCAAGCTACAAGGTTCTACTATCTTCTTCGCACATAATCAGTGTTAAACGTCCAGGATTAATTTTCCCATGATTTAGAGAACTTAATGTATTAAGTTATATAAGCGAAAATAATTTAATATTTCAACTAGTCATACAAAAATTAATAAAGGATCGTATTTCATTTTCATTTCTCTATTTTCAATTATTATATTTGATTACTTCTGAGACCTTTTCCCATATATATTTACTCTTTCGTAAAGGTCCTTTAAAATATTTGTGAAATTAGTGTTAAGAATATGTTTGATAGTACCTACGTTTCCTTTATGTGGGATACCACTCTTTGTCAGAATAATTTGTAATGACGAATATGCTTTCGACTTGTACCAACAACATACAAAAATTAACCTAAAATCAGACAACCACACGCCTGATTCATTCAGTCTTTACCTAATTTGCTTTATCATCTCCTACAGAAGTGATAAGACATGTCCTCTATACACGAGAACCGCCCAGAATTTGAGTTTTATAACTGAAATTTTAAGGGGACTTTTCATGAAATTTTTTTGAAAAAAATTGTTTTTTTTTAAATTGGCGCCAACGATTTTAATAAAAATTTATAATTGGAAACACTTATCTATGACTAACAAAATAGCTGTATCAGTTTTCCTGCAAAAATGACTTAGAGGGTACTTCACACGTATCCATTTTCAAGTTTTCTAGGCTATCTCCATTACATTGGGCAATACATGGAAACTTAGCACAGTCAAGTTGTAGAGAAAATTAAAAAAATTTATGGAAGGCCCAAAAAAAGAATCTTTACTCCACACACTTGAAGTATCTTAATGTTTAGAAATACTACCCTCTTAATATTCACAATTATTCTAAGCGTTAAACCATTTTTCAAATTTCCACAATAAATAGGATTTATTCTAAAGAACAGTCCAATATGTTGTACGTGTAGGCTACATGAAAGTTTTTTTTTTTATCTTTGGTTTCACCTTAAGTAAAATAAGCACTCTGCACTGAGATAAGTACCTAGCTTAAGTGTACATGAGAAAATTCGTATGTAAAGTTTCATGTACAATGTAATATGGTACTGACTATTGGGATATTAAAAAGCAGCTGTATCATATTACTGCAATATTTTGTTATCTAATTATTTATCTAAAAAATTTCCTAGTCAGAAGATAAAAGCATAATTTAATTTCCAACTAAACCCCGTCCAATGCTACTCCGTTACACATTAATCATGATACATGTGAGGAACTCAATGCAATATAGTAGGCCTATATTGCGATACAAGTGCCGTAAGGCATGCTTACGAATCGAGGAAATAGTTTTTTCAATTTTCCGAGATCAGTTATGCGCTTACGGCACGAGTATTGCATGCTGTTTTTTGCACGATGATTATTTATATCAATTTAATTATATTAATTGTGATATTACCTGAAAATATTATGTATATAAATTCTTGAAGATAATATTTATTTCAGAAAGTGATTCGCATTTGTTGTTTATGGGAACCGAATATTTGTGCTGGGGGGCCTTGTCCATAAAGGCTTGTATTATGAGGTGTGGCGTAATATTCATAACAGCACGGAAACTCGTACCGCACATAGCAACAAGATTGCGTGTGGGAATGTCAACTTACGATCCACGGCAATAATATTCGTAAGTACCACTAATTAGTTAAGTCGTGCAAAAACTTATTAATCGTACAGTGGAACAGTGGGTGGTGGATGAATGTTACCACCCTCCACTCCCTCGCGATGCACTTTCTTTTAAACCACTTCTTCTGTCCTCATATTACGTAGAAACTCGTGGTTGGACGTTGGTAGTGTGACGTCATATCGGTAAACAAATGTTGACAGGCTTACTAACCTCTGGAAGATATAATATGCCACATTTTCGAAACCTACAAACAGTGTATCGTACATTATTCGAAAATGCAAGGGCGCTTCGCTTCGGCTGCCGCCTCCGCTCGTGCACTTATCTATGTGGATAGTGTTATGCATTATTTAGACTATGTGCAGAGGTGAATGTGGTCTGATCGGGAGTGCCGAGTGAGCTAGCGGGTTGTCATTTTGGTTCAAGGGTTGGTAGCTGGTATTTGGTACGATCGGGAGTTTGGAGAGAAGGAACGGTCGGTAGTGCCGATATAACAAGCGTGTGATCGCCAATAGCAACCCATTGTTCGGAGCATAAGGGGCGACTTACTCTTATCTTTCGCCAAATTTATTTTTTTTCAAATTATTCCGAGATTCAACTTACTCTAAGTTATTGATATAATTCCCTTATAATAGGGCTACAAGACATACAGTCACGTGGAATTGATAAAATTAGTTACTTTTACTGTAATCTTATAGAATACCTGTAAAGGATAATAGATCCTCACGGGTGCATGCCATTTGCGCAAAACTTCCCGTGGGATACTGTTACATTACCGCAAAAATTCATGTTACAGTACCGCAAATGATTGTGACAAAGTAATTACACAGCGACAACATAAATTTAGGCAATCTACATCACTGATGATGCTAAATTTCCACCGGTGTTATGGGCTAGTTGTCCATCAAGCGATCCCCGAACGACAAATGGGACTGACTCTTTCCATAGACATTTAAAAAAAAAAACAATTTCATCAATCACATCCATCTGTTCATGTGCTGACTGCAATGCTTAAGAATTCCAGAGCGAAATATACAGAAGAGAAAAGTTAGGAAACATAACATACAGAAACACGCATACAACATGGATCTCTGGAAACGTTATTCAGCTGGTACAATATCGTTACTACAATACACGAAAACTTCGGGACGTCGTTACCAGCCACAACAGCTCTGAAGAAAATGAGTGTTATGACGAATTCTTTGGAGAATGCAGTGTATGCCACACTTGTAGTGTAATGTAAGCCTTAATGCTCATTTGCGCTAAAGATATGGTTACTTTTGCGGTACTGTAACCGTGCCCATTTGCGTAAATGCAACGTACTTTTGCGTAAAATTGCTGCACCGATTCTCACTTTAAACCCTAATTGAAGAAGAGTTTCAGCCTCTATCTAATAAAATATTAATATTTATAGCAATGATTATAATACAAATAATACTAATAATAATATTTTTCCATTTTCCTGTATAATGGCTGTATCGGGTTCAGGTAAATCTTTTATTCTTTTTAAACCAATAATAAATCATACATTGGAGAAGATATATAAACGTTTCAAACATCTTAGTTTATAGTAATAGATTGGCGATTTTTAATGATAGATTATTATTATTATTATTATTATTATTATTATTATTATTATCATCATCATCATCATCATCAACTATTATGTTATCGTACAACGGTGATGATAGTACTTATTATTTCTTTACTTTTTCTAGGAGTTGGATTGTCCAGTGGACAAATTGTATTGTAGAGTAAGATATAAGGATCATAAAATTGAATGATAGTATCCTAGAGTGAACAACGCAAATATATCAAGCTTAAATAAACATGATATATAAACAGCTGAGTCATTTGTTCAAAAGAGAATATTGTGAAATAATATTCTTCAGAATATTTATACACTTTTTCCTAGACTGATGAGTAGCCTGCTTCAAGACGATTAGGGTAACAGTGTGGAAAAGCTGTTGTTGGTCATAAAACCTCAGCAGAAGCTGATTAACCATCACCAGCTGTTCCATTGAAATTTTCTGCATCGGTTTCAAACTTAAGGCCTACTGTTTTTTCACTTGATGACTGCCTTATCACCAACTAGCTACCTACTACGTCATGCTACCGGCACGTAACATGATAGTATGAATGTGAACAGAGAATAAACGATAAACGATAGACTTTAGAATAAGGAATATTTGTTGGGCTGTAGAGTTCAACTTTCTTCATAGAAAAATTTGTTTGAGTAATCTGAGGTACGTACATATGTACGTACGAAACCCCATGTAGGGGGAGAGGAAAGTTGGGAGCGACCCTAAGCACGTACGCCACAAGTCCGGGAGTAATCTGAGGTACCCTGATCAGGATTCAAACCCAATGCTTGGTGATTAATAATGCTGTTTTCTTTCTATTCCCTGTCTGATTTTATAGAATAACACAGACATTTAGGCGAATTTATTCTTCTTTGATAACAATATTGATCTTCGAGCTATGGATATTGGGGTGGCAATTTTTCAAAATGGTTATAAAATGCAAATTCTGTGGAACACCTTTGTTCTTTCTTGTCAATTCATCTTGTTAAAAATTAAAAATTACTCTGTTCCTAAATGCGATCTGTGGTCAGTGGGAGCTTATTTTGCAATTGGCAATTGTGTAACGTCGATTTTATTTCTACATGACTTCGAGGAATTCCGTTCGCGAGTTTTGGGATGTTAAGTGCTGTAATAATTTGTTATTTAAACAACTTGACAAGTGGTTCATTTTTCAGACATAATATAATATTCATCACGAAACAACGAAAGAAAATACTTCAAAACTTACATAACTTGCTTTATAATTCACAAGAAACGGCAGTGAATAGTAATCCTGATACGCTGCATCAAGCTGCCGGTAGTCGAATAAGTTATATTTTAAAATTTACGTGCCTTTTGTATATCTTCCATTGGAGTTGTGTATAGCTTATTTCAAATAAACGGTGCAAAATATGTTACACAAACTTTGTCACATATTATACAGTAGCTTAAAAGGCCCGGCGTCGCTCGGGTTTTGTATTTTGACGTTCGACATTAACTTATGAAGGACTTTCGATTTTCAAATTCTAGGTCCTTCAATAGGTATGTATACAGTAAAAGCTCCTTATTCGCGCTTCATTCGCGTTTTCACTATTCGCGGATGAAAAAAATGCGACCCAATTCCTATATTCGCGGCTAAAAATTTCTTTATTCGCGGATCTAATAATAATAAAAAGATTCCAATAGGTATCCAACCCAATATCCTTTGTAAATGCCGTCAAATGGACTAATAAAAAAAGTAAAATACAGTACTGTAGATCTTATTACAACTTTGCCTTTGTTGTTAAATTATATCGCCGAGGACTTTGATATAAGCCGCCTTCGCCGCGATCGGTGTTTTTGAGAATGTAAACAAACAGAATGAAAGCAACCTTATTACTCAATGAATAAAGTATATTTTTAAATGTTGCTGTTCCGTTCTATGGTAAAAGCCGCTTTGCGTGTTTTATTGTTTCGTCTTTCACATTCGTTACAAAAATGGAAGTGGCGTTGTCATTATGGATCGAAGACCGCAACCGAAAAAGGGTGCCCCTGAGTGGTCCAATGGTCCGGGAGAAGGCAAAGTGTCTTTACGCTCATTTTAAAGAACCTGATGGTAGTTGTAGTGGTGAATGTACAGGTGGAGGATTTCAAGCATCGGAAGGTTGGTTCAAAAACTTCAATTAAATTGATTTTTTTACTGTATATATTTGTTTTTTTTTTATTTTGTCACCTAGGAACGTATCGCCTATAATCCCATATAAATTACCATTCCGTATTCACGGTTTCTGTATTCCCGGCAAATTTATGGAACGTATACCCCGCGAACAAGGAGCTTTTACTGTAATTTAAAATGAGGAAGAACGACTATCACACTGAAACTCTTCCTTCAGAAAACGGATGATATAGCTTTTTATGGCTAATAGAGGATGTAGAATTTTGCACCCCATTGATTCTACCCACCAGGAATTCAAATAAGAAGAAACAGGATACCCGGTAACATAAAATTGTATTATCTTTGCGGAATATTTTATTTATCACTCTCATGATAGGCCTACCATACAACCGTTTCGGGGCTGAAGTCAAAAAGAAATTCAATATCACTTTCATACTTTTTTCCCCAAATCCTGGGATATAATAATATACTGCGCGCATAGAAGTTCGACTGGGAGGTGTTTAAAAATTCACCTTACAACCCGGATCTCGCTCCCATTGATTTCCATCTTTTCCTACACCTCAAGAAATGACAGAGAATGATAAAGAAGCGGAAATGGTTGCCACACAATGGTTCAAATCCCAGGCGGCAGACTTCTCCGACACAGGTTTTCAAACGTTGGTCCCACGGAATGAAAAATGTCTCAATTACGATGGCGAATATGTTGAAAAATAGCAATAAACATTTCCATTAAATTGTGTTTTGTTTCTGTAAAAGGCCCCAGGGAAACTTACTTTATGGACGGCCTTCGTAGTTATCTTTGTTACAAGAGGTAAAAGAGGCATTTTATTTCCAAGTAGGAATGTTTGCAAAAGAAGTTCGTAAGTGAAGTGGAGCACTCCTACGAGCAAAATTAAATCATTTTAACATGTGTATCACACACTGTTTTTGAGACAGCCGTTAGCATTTGTGAAGTAATAATAGGCTAAATATTAGACTAGATATTTTACTATTTAATTAAGCTTTATATACAGTATAATCGTTTGAACATTGAAGTTATGATCAGGAGTCGGGTTGTGTGTTTATCAGTAGGCCTTGTTCATATAACCATTGATATTCCACTTTTCTATTGTTGATGTGTTTATGACTTGTATTAATTTCAACTGATATTACATTTTTAATGAATATAATTTACGGCCAAATAGTGGTTATAAGTCAAAAATGCAATTTGACCTTTACCTTACGACGGGGTAAATCATAAAGAAACCCAAGTGATATTGATACGTGTGTTTTCTTTGTATATTCTTGGTTCTTGTAATGCTGTGTTTATGCTATAATTGCTGCAATTGATATATAGGCCTATTTCCTGTGATTTTTTCGTCTACCGTGAAACATTTAACATTTGAAAAGGTGTAATGAATTTTAACATTTTCAATTTTGATTACATTGACTCTATTTAATAAGCATATGCAAATGTTTTTTACTAAAGGAGTGTTTTCCTTATGACGGAGACCGAAATTTGTACCAATAGAGTGGCATAGGCATTTTATAGCACTAGTGCGATAATCTTCAACTTTCACTGCGTATGACTTATTGTTAGGATTTCTAAAAAGGTTTCATTTATTTATTAATTTTCATCCTCTCGGGGATAAATGGGGGAGCTTGGAATGTGACCGCACTTTGTAATACAGCAGCTGCTTGTTTGTAAACCTTTATTTAGAATAACTTGCAACACAAGTTACAGTCACTTTCTGTTAAAATAATAATTCAAGTACGTTAGTTAAAATAGTAATGCAAGTACATTACATTATTATATAATCTTAATTTTAAAAAAATACCATAAATTTCAACATTATTTTATGCTAAGTCAGACCATTGCACAACATGAGTTGCTTGAATTCCAGTGTTACCCGTACAACTGCCGAGGCGAGCCTCAGCGTACGATGTTTACGCAGCGAGGTCAGGTGATCCAGGTGGCGGCCTGAACCCCGCTGCTGTTGCGGCAGCTGTAGCATCAGTGTCTAGGCAACAGCAACAGCAGCCATCACAGCAGAACCACCAATCAAGCCGGTAAGTACAGACTGTGTTTATAGTATAGTTTAATGTGGAATAGTGTAAATAATACAGTATGGTATAATATGAAGCCAGGGCTCCACAACAGTATTATAAAGCTATAGGCCTAATGCATTTTTTGTGGCCCTGCCCATCACCACCGGATTATCTACCGCCCGTCCAACCCATTTCGCATTTGTTCTAAGAACAAATAGAACGCAGGGAAAATGTTTGATGAATTGACTTTGGCATTTTATTCAGTTAATTTTTACTCTGGTTCGTCTGTTGCGGGGGACGTGTCCCCAATCTGGTATTCACCAAGAGTGAGAGAAACTCCGCGAAAACCTCACTCAGATCGGTTACTGCGAGGCTATCCCGCAGCTTCCGAGTCATGTCTTGGGCAGTCTGCCATATCAGTCTTGCTCGATACGGCCCTCAAGGTCGGTTCGTCTCAAATTCGGCGTGTCTTAAGGCATCATCTTGTTCTTGCTTTTTCCTGCTTTCTATCACGTGACGTGACGTAAATCAGTAAGATCACTGATCATTTTTGTTATTCTATAGTTATAATCCTTATTTCTTTCATTAATATGTCGACATGTTCTACTTTGATATTCCATAAACATATTATAGCAGGTGTATTATGTAAAAAGTACGAAAAGCAAGACTTTTTCGGAAGAATCTAGTATTTGGGACGAAGCGTAGCCCAGTCTGACATACTTCATGAGTCCGCTAAAGTTTTTGGTTAGGCTACGTGGTGCATACAGTAGTAAACAGGGGCGGATCCAGAGAGGCATTTGGGGGGGGGGCAAAGTAGAGAGGGAAGTTTTTACTCATAAAAATTAATTATTCCCAGTCCACAATTGAAATCAAAATGAACAGTTCAGCATTTTATTACAAAGGTACTTCAAAATAATGAATGTCGTTGCTTTAATTGAAGTATTTGGGTAATGTTGTCTTTACAAAATTAATTAGAATAATAAATAATTGAATAGATAGAATAATTAAATAAATAGAATAATTTGTGCTTAATATTACAAATTTTTTTTTGGGGGGGGGGGAATTTCCCCCATTCCACCCCCTCCCCCCCCCCCCCGTGGATCCGCCCCTAGTAGTGAAAGTACTCTAAATTAAACGAGTTCAGTTTTTCGCTCATTTTCATTGATTCTGCGTAAAGAAAGCAAAGGTAATGGCGCTTGTCAGTAGTGCATGCTTATAAACTTGGCTTGCTCTGGCTTGTTTCTTTTCCTAAAACAAAAAAATCTAAATACGTCGTTCAGATAATAATTTTGATAATTAAACCAAATATATATACTTCAATTAAAATTACATGTAAGTTTTATATTTCCCGCAACAATACTTACGCCTTGTTAATAGAAGCAGTCGTACAAGAGATTCATCTGGGCTTGATTCTTTCAACCAGCAATTTTGGCCGTCATTTAAAAATATTATTACCGAATTTATTTTTAAATTCAAGATTTCTAAACGAAAAGGTTTACTATACTTTTAAACAGACAACCTACAATAGAACCCTTAGCCTAAAAATTTAACTTAATTTAATTTATACATACTGGAAGACACTGTAGAAACAACTAGCTGCCATATTTGGAACTACGTCCGCTAGAGATTACAAGGGCAACTGTATCGGCCTTGGCCGATACTTTAGCGGCCTAGGCCAGTGGCGTAGCCAGAAAATAAGTTCGGGGAGGGTCGAAATTGCCGGGGGTTTGGGGGTATAAAATCCCCCCAAGAATGGGAGTTTGGGAGCTCTCCCCCGGAAAAAGTTTGAGTATTAAACTAATGAAAATCACATTTCACGCTGTTTTATCATAGGTAATCCCACGAGAGTTGACGAGTTTATCGATAGCTTCGCGACTGCGCAGCAGGAGCGAATTTATCTGATGCAACTCGTCAACTCGAGTTGGATTTATTAAGACTATTCAATGAATAAAAATCCACCAGATTACCAGATTATACAAATAATAATACCTTTCGTGCTTTGTTCTACAAAAACAAAACTAACAGCTGCGAGATCACGGCATACTATGAATCAACCGTCCATGAATCGATCAGTGCTACCACCAGTGCATATAAGACATAGTTAACTTCATTCAATTAAGCTAAAAGCAGAACAGAATAAACGCACACGAACTGGCTTGCACAGAATCGAAATTGTGTTGTTAATCAATGTACATTTCTATTATTTCAATTTCCAAACAAATTATGTTGTATGAAATAATCTGTTTTCGTGCCGCTTAGTGGCACCATCTGACTATTAATCACTGCACACTGATACTTGCGTCCCCAATAACGACCAGACCATTTTACCCGATAAAGTGCCATCCTCGCGATTCCTACAAGAATATTGTAAGATAAACGGCCGTGATTGGTCTATATCCGAGGAATTGTTAAACGTTATTGGTCAATATGAAACACGCGGTGTATGAGTTGAATAGTCACTGAAAAACTAGTTACCAAATTTGTTTACATGCCAACTTAAACAAGAAATCGTTACTTAAGTTATAACATTATTACTATTTATAAGAAAATTTAAATAACACATGGAAGAGTGGAAATTACTGGCTTACATTTTTATAAGTTCGGTATGTTATTATTAGGGGACGGATTTCAATGACCTAAAAAATAGGATATATGCATCCATTTATGATCTAAAATCATTAAAATATGACCAATAAAATTTAAAATATGACTTTACCATTTACACTTCTTTATATTTTTTAAAGTTTCATTACAATTCATTTTTTTAAATATAATGTTAATTATTTAAAATATATGTAAATTCTCAAAAAGTACCATTATAAATTTACAAAATATGATATGAAACTTCAAAATTTATTTAATATGCACACAAATATGCCAAAAATATGACCTAAATATGCTACAATAGCTGAAAATTTCCTAAATCTGCAGTTATATGCACAATAAAAGCCGTTTCATTTTCACCAGGATGCTTGGAATCGGGTTTAATTTAGTCGGAAACCTGAAATAATGCAAAGGCGAAAAATATGACGTGTCATAGAAATCCGCCTCCTAGTTATTATTGAATAAAATAATTAAATATTAGACAAAATAGAGCTTAAATATCTTCAATAGAATTTTAGGTTTTGATTTCGGGAAAGGTCCGGACCCCCAGGACCCCCCTTCCCTACGACACCGGCCTAGGCCGATAAAGTACTACTTTATTGTATGTTAGCAGTCGCTTTAGAGAGCGTGTACTAAAAAATATAGACTGCAATATCTTTCACTCGGATGCAAGACGGAACCATTCTACTCTAACAGATTTCTTTACAAGCTACGAGTAATTACGAGTCATCGAATACACATCTTGTCTTAGTCTATCTGAATAGCCTACTCCTACAAGAGTTATTCGTAAATGAAAAGTCAGCTTACTCAATTCAAACCCCATTGTGTCATACTTAAATAACTACAAAGCAGTATTAGCCAATAGCACAATGGGTAGCTTAAATTTAATAGGTCTTATGTCATCTCAGTGATCTAGTAGTTGGTGTTAGTACCGAGATTATCGAGCTAAACCTAACCGAAAAAACGTTTTTATGGCATTCGAGAAGGAATTAAAGTAGTTTGTCTGTGCCATAAGTTTAGGACACACTGAAAGATCCTACTGCAAAGAAACGACTGTCAGACTTCTCAACATCACGGTTGATTAGATAATCCCCAGTATCACAATGATTATAGGGCTAATAAAGGTCAGGAAATGGTTTGCGAAAAACAATATAGGCCTACAGTACTTGTGTTTTCTGTTTATAGATACGGTAGTAATGGCGACGCTAGCGATGTAGGCCTTTGTGATGGCTCAAGCCCAACTGGCATCTCAACCTCTAGAAGACCTTCGTTTAGAGCAGGAAAACCGCCGGGGCATTATGACTTCGACAATGCTGACACATCAGATCAACCGGGTAAGTATTTCCCTTCAATCTCTTATAATAATTAAGGCCCAGAAGTTAATGCACTATTATTAAACAAAATTTGCGTGTAGGCTAAATATGCTCTAAAATTTGTGAAATATGCTCCGGAACCAAAGAAGTATGCTCTATCATCTAACTAACATTAACACTATGTTCTCTTGTTAGCTGAATTATTCAATTACATTTAATAATTACAAAAATATAATTCGAAATTGTATAAATTAGTAGAAAGTTAAAAAAAAAGTGTTCCCTATTACAGGCCTTGGAGGCCCAGAGGGTTCGATGAGGGTGAGGCTCCCAGATCTTAGACAATCGGTACGTGAAGGTGGTAAGGTTGTCAGCCTTGCGCGCCGGCCGCCTTTACCCCCAGGATTGCTCCTGGTACTCATTTCTTTTAGAGGCTGTTGTATAAATCAGCCTACATTAAAAAGAAATTGTAAGAAACGTGGTAATTGCAACAAATATTAGGAAATAGAAAACTAATAAGTTAAAATGTTGTTTTAATATTATACAATCAGATTCGAAAACATTAGGCTATGCCGTATGTCAATTAATGTGCTCAAAACATTAGCCTAATATGCTGTAAATGTTTGAATTAACAAGGATATGCACAATGTTTATAATCTGTCAGAAATACAGCAAATTAATAAAGTATGCATAAATATTTTAATATCAAACAAATATGATGCACTATCAGAAAACTAACAAAATACGCAACAATATGCAAAATCAAACTGACAATTTTATATTATTTCATGTCTTGTAGGCCTACAAGTTTTAACACTAACATGCAATAAACTGTATTTTCATAAGCTTCCGGCCTAATAATAATATTGTTCGAAGGTTATTTGAGTCTCACTTATGGTTAAGAACAAAATAAGATTATCCATAGCACATCACGTTATTAATGGGTATTCTCATATCAAATTTAGCCACATATTAGTCAGGAAGTTTACTGTCCGTCTGTCCGCCTTTAGCGAACTTCAAAATGTTAATTTAATACCTGGGGCTAATACCTGGGTGTAATACCTCAGTCAAAAAAAGAATATAGGATAGCCAATAAAGTGATATTAAAGTAAACACTTGAAGTGGTAATCATTAATGTTATAAAATTAATTAGCCATTATGACTGAAAGAACTGAAATATTTAGGCCCTAGACCGAAATATTGCAAGTGAACAAGCTGAAATCTGAGATCCATTTAATTAAACTAAAAAAGAAATCAGTTTAAAAAAGGTAGAACGTATAAGTAAAAGTCTATAAACTCTACAGTCTAAAGAAGTAACAGAATATTTTAAAGGGTTTTGTCAGTTTATGGTAACTTTCCCAAACCACTTTTGGAGGCAATTTTCCGAAGGCACATAATAATATTGCTATACCCTTTTTCAGTAACAATTTTCTTTAAATTCCTCAGAAGAATGTTTCTGAATACCAATCGCTCTATAGGACATATCATTACCATAGAACTATTTTGTTTGTTGAATTTTAAAATGTACCTTTACCATGGAAATAAAATTTGGTTCAGATTTTTAATCTGCATTGTAAATTATATTTGGTCAAAATTAGGACTGAAAATATGTTATTGTAATTTATTTATAATCATTCCGTAAAGAGGGGGAGAAACAAAACGGCTTTTAGAGATTCCAAGAGCATGAAGATTACCGTACATACAAAATTAAATTAGAACGTTGGACAACCTTATTTGCCAGAAATACAGGAAATGTTGTCATTCATTCTAACCAAAGAACAACATAGGATTTTGATTGTAAATATATTCTTAACAGCAAAGGGACAAATGGGCCCGAAACTACTGTATTCTCCTATTCATCATTAATACAGAGTGGGCAGAAATTAAGTATCTGTTCTGTTGAAACAGTGACTTTACTGGCAACATTTTTCATGTTACATGTTCGTTACACATTACTTTCAGCATGTTCACCACCTTGCATCGTAATTAACTTCCCATATTTCTATAGTGACTCGAAAGTAGTTCTGAAGCATTTTGGTGTATGGCAGCGACAGCTGTTTCGGAGCTCTCACAATATGGTAATGGATCAGGTAAATACACTTTTTTTAAAAAGTTTCCACAAAAGGCAGTTTCTAAGCATGAGGACAAGGGGACGCTCCATCCACTTCTGGGGTCTATGTACCCAATGTGCAAATCGTTTTGTCTGTGAGCCCATGTTGATGAATTTCATCTGAATGCCATCACATAATGACTTCTGCACCTTCCACATTTCAATAGCACCTTCTCCAGGATGCTGAACATTATGTAGGCTACATTCACTTCGGAGTAACAACAATAATTTGTCTAACCGCTGTCACAAAATCAGTGCACGAACTCCAGCAGAAATCACACAGTAAGCATATACAACATACCTGCAATGAGCTACAATATTATACACCTTACATCAAAAAACTCTATTTCTGTAAAATAGATAATTTCTGGACGCATTGTATTGGTTTGTTCCTTTATCGCCGTACGATTTGTTCACTTCAAACCGCGAAATATCACATTCCACTATCACTCCCAATAAGTTGAAAGTATCTCCGTAGAATTCTGTTGCTGCAATTCACACATTACTGCCTATGAAGGCTGATCTGGTGAAGTTATTCATTAAATAAATATAACATTTCCGAACACCTCACAAGTAACAGCTGTTCGGAATCTCATAATTTTCAGAATCAGTACAAGATGGCAGAGTGATCGGGAATTGAACTATCACTTGGCCATGTAGTGAAAGCAATCTAAAAACTGGATATACATTTGAAGACAGAACCAGATCTGTACCTCAGGATGGAAAATCATATAAAAATACTAATGCAGTATTTGATTAGAATTTAGGAAGTGTTTTTCATACTTTCACATGGTAATAAAAAAAAATTGTGGGGAGGAGTAGTTTTGGAAATGGTTGAATTGGAAAAAAAATTAGGGGGTGAAATTTTCTCAGGAATAGTTTATCGGGTATGGAGTTTTAGAACTGAATAAAATGGGAATAAATTCTCATAGGGTGAGTGTATGCTAATCGGTTATAGCTCTGTTTATATAGAAGGTACATCAGTTTTGTATAATGACTCCTAAAAGATATTTGGTGCTATTTGTATACAATAATTTAGGTTCTTCCTGTTGATATATTAACAAATCTGAGATCTTAGGCTTAGATGAACATAAAGATAAAACAAGTTTTACTGGAGAGTATATGTCTCTGATACACCAGTCATTCAATCTGAAGAGCAAATCTCAATTTGTAGTCAAATCCGCCTCTAATGCTCTCTTGTTACGATCGTACTCCGCCTCCCATGCTTGTGGTTTCATTAATGTCTCCACCTCGAATGACTGATAGTGTAAGAGCGGCGTATTTGTGAGTTGTATGGGCCTGAATTATAACAGAAGTAACGCTCAACACTAAAGCGAAATTCAGACGAACGGTTTAGTTTAACCCTAGATCCCGCAAATTTTTTTAACGTACTCCTGTGGTAAGCCAGACTTGGCAAGTTGCTTAAAATTCCATTATCATTATTTTCACGACACGTAACTGGTTTTTCCATTCTAGTGTTATATCTACATGTCTATCATCAGGCCAGTACCGGTAGCCTATTGGGTTATTAAGTACAACAATGTGGGTCTACATTTTACTGAAAAGTTGGTGCTTTATAATAATAATAATAATAATAATCTTATTGTAATTAAACTTACAAAAAAAGCAATTTAGACAAAGCCAGATTTACATACAAATAAGTAAATTACATAAAAAAGTATATAGAAAATAATTCTAACAAAATAAAAATTATGAATAGCAAAAAATAATTGAATTGGTACTAAATTCAAAGAATTCGTCTGAAGAATAAAATAGATGATCAACCAACCAATCTCTTTATCTGTCTGGAGGAAACATTTGCATATTTTCCGGTTGTGCAGGGTCATTAAGTTTATTAAAATTACCAAATTATATTTTCACCACATGATCACCGCTGTGGCGTAGAGGATGCGTTTGCTCTTCTCACGCGGCGGGTCCGGGTTCGATTCCCAGTCGAGACAAGATAAATTTCAGAAACATTTAGGCCGCGGATGAGATGAAAGTAATAATGACGGCCTGATGATACTAGAGGACCACAAGGACCATATGCTATCTTGCTCACAGTGAAGCAAATAGCTATGTGTTTTATTCATTTTTATGGTTTAATAATGCTCATTATTCATTACATATTTAATTCTGTGAGTATTCGCTAAATATTAACAAGTAAATGTAATTAGAGGTCCAGATTCTCTCAAGATAAAAGTAAAATCCGGACTTCTCCTTACATTACCTGGACCCTATTTCATAAAACTCTACAGGTGTCACAAATACGACAATTATGTTAAGTCTGACAAATTTGTTAAGATGTCATCACATTTGTGTATTTCATAAATATTACAACTATTCCTTACATTACAGGAAAATTAATGTAAATTGACAGACTAAAAGAACCCTTTTCATAAACGTGACAATTTTATGTCAAACCTAAAGATTACTTTAGTACACTGTAGATTGCTCTCATATACGTGTGCTATAATCGATCTTAACATAGAATTTGATACCTAAGCAATCGATTATTACTATAAAAATTATTTAAATATATTTCTCTTTGAATACAAAGTCACTGAAGATGAAGGTTAGGTTAATCCGCTGCCTAAAAACCCCTGCGTGGTTGCACGACTATTACTTCGTCACTTTCACTACTACCAATATCACTCACTATTCATTACTAACAAGACAATTTAGCAAGTTTATTAACAAGAAAGTTTAAATCACAAAAAAAAAACAGTTTGCTAAACTATGCCATACATTTACATAACCTACTGACTTGGCCTACATATGAAATATTGCCTGTAACTTCTGTAATGACAATTCTACATTTTTTGTAAATTTGTAAATATGTCAACAAAAATTGTTTTATAACTGGCAGGTATCCTAAGATTTGACATATTTCTCTGACTTTTACCTGTAAACTCAAAAGTTTTGAGAAACAACAATGTGTAAAATTGTCATACAAATCTACAAAATCGTCATGACATTTATGTAAAATTGTCAGCTTTTATTAAAAACACAATTGTCTTAATGTTAACCTGTAAAACAATTTACTGATACCTGTCACCTGTAAAATTGTAATTTTTATGAAATAGAGCCCTCTTTTGAGACACACGAATTGAAGGAGAAATACGACGTTTGTCGGGGTATCATATACTGTATGGGTACATTTAATAACATTTTACACTAATGTTAAAACTGAGAGTAAATTTCTATACGGACACATGGTCTTTTACAAATCTAATAAGAAAGCAGATTAAATAGAGAATATCAAATAGTGAAATTCATGGATAGAGCATCAACCCATCAAATACATAAACTAGACTGTCGCAGATGTGGGTGACATCTCGACTATCCAGCCAATTTTTCCATATTTATAGGGCAAGTTAGAAAACTAAATGTTGCACGGTTATGGCAGTTAGATATACCAATATTCCTGCCAACATTTTACGATTCTATCTGCCCTATTCTACGAGTCCAGCTGTCAAAAATTACATAATGTGAGGAAAATATACAAAATTTACTTACAATTAGAAAAGTCTATCTCTATCAAAGGTAGGATATAACTGATGGAGATACAATAGAAAGTCTTAGGACCAAATATATAGGTTTCTACTGCTGGTGCAATCTGTTTTATACGACTTAACCATTTGGCTACGATAAACCTCCAAAGATAATTTGCACAGACCTTAAAGTTGCGTCCACCATTTTAAATTTTTAGGGGGGGAATAAAAATAGGAACTTTTTGGAATCATTCCGTAGGCTACAGGTTATAAGTATGCCAAATTTCAAGTTATTGTAAATGGGAAATCAATATTATGTCAGTGAGTGAGTTAGCCTCGCGGTAATGTGATATTAGAGCAACCCAAAAGCATAAAAAGGACTTTAGACATGTGGTTGCTACCCGGAATATAAATTTGGCAGTCTAAGGATCTGGATGGAACTAATTTTAAAAGCACAATAAAGCATAATTTTTAAAAATAAATCATAAAATTATAATATTTAAAATAGAGCATAATTCTTGGTAAATAAACTGCCTGCTTCATTGCACTATAAAAATAATCAATCAACAATGAGAAGCTAGTTTTTCAAAAATGGAAATTTCAAACTTAAGAAGTAAAAATATAACTGTAGTTCTGTGAGGAATAGGACAACAATTAAAATAACCATTATTGAGTACAAGTTAACGGTTTTATGGTCAGTACACACTCTGAATCAGAGGGGTTCACATCTATTTAATACCAGCATGCCGAAAACTTATGTAACTGCGATACAAAGGGTTAGCGAGTTTCCTACAGACAATTTTGTGGTTGAAAAGGGGAAACTGTTTTGTTCCTTATGTTCAGAGTGCATTAATTTCGAAAAGAAATCCATTGTGCAGAAACATGTGGAAAGTTTTAAGCATAGATCTCGGAAACAGAGTGATGGACAAGGTTCAACTTCAGGTGGTCCTAGCAGTATACGCAACAGTACGTTACCTCAAGTATGCTAGCGTAAGGAGAAATCAAACGATAATATGACAGAAATGGTGGCAGCATTCACTTCTTCTGGTATTCTATTGCATGTTTTTCGTAATCAACGTTTTCGTTAGTAGATTGCAACAGCTACATGTATGCAGCCGGCTCCTAGTGAAACCACTCTAAGAAGATATCTTACAAAGTGTGCTGAAGACGACTTACAAGAAACTAAGTCAAAATGTGAGGGAAATTCTGTCTATCTAGTGGTTGATGAAACAACAGATATAAAGAACCGTAAGGTGGTGAATATTCTTGTTGCTCCACAGGGTGTTGTGAGTGAAAACCCCGTTTTTTGAAAACTAAAATTGTTGAACACTGCAATGCCGATGTTATAGTCAATTTAATACTTGATACATTAGATCTTATTGGTGTTCACAGAAGCAATTTTGTTGTTCTAATATCAGACAGTACACCATATATGCTTTCTGCTGGAAGGCGACTGGTTGGAGTTGCACCTCAGCTTTTACATTTTACATGTTGGGCTCACATATTACATCTGTGTGCTGAAGAGATTATGTTTTCGTTAAAAATTGCTGATGAATTAATTGCAGCTGTTAAGACTGCTTTAGCGAAAACTCCAGCCAGAAGGGAGAGATTGCTGGACTGCCTAAAAGAAGCAGGAACATTTGTTTTACCTCCAGTTCCTGTAATAACGCGCTGGGGGACATGGCTGAAGGCAGGAAAATATCATTGCATGAATTTGAATGCACTAAAACAGGGGATTGACTTGGAAGATGGTGAAGGCAGTGCTGCAGTAACAAACTTAAAGCGACTGGTTGAAAATAAAGAACTAGTGCTTCAACTCAGAGCTATAGTTAAAATTTCTGATGGACTCTGCAATCAAATACAGGTTCTGGAATCAGATAAATCAAGATGCAACACAGGTCTGGCTTCTTCTATCATCAATTCTTCAGATGGTTCAAAGTTCAGGTGCAACTTGTAAAAAATTGGCAGCATATATGAATGAACGTCATCCTGCTCTAAATTTCTGGAAGGAAGTTCAGAATTTAGATCCAACAATAGCTGTTCCTGAGAAGATTTCTTCCATTTTTACTTCTGGTGAACTGAAACGTTTCTCTGGCATTGATGTTCCAGTGGAAGAAATATCAACGTATGCAGCAATGGTACATGGACAAAATTTGTCTTCAACTTCTGCCTTATCCATCTGGCAGAAACATTCCACCAAGATGCCTATCCTAAGTAAGCTGGCAATGAAGGCAATTATGGTTCCTCCATCATCTGCTTCAGTTGAGAGAAGCTTTTCTACTCTCAATTGGATTTTGAACTCTAAACGCTCATGTCTGACAGAAGAAAATCTGCAGTCTCACCTACAACTGGCAATTAATCAAAATCAATATCAGGAGGGTGGTGTTCATCAGGAGAGTGCAAATGACAGTGACAGTGACAGTGACAAGGATGACTAAATTTTCATTCATGTCATTACTAGCTTGCTTACACCCTACAGTTTGTTCTTATAAAATGTTAACATATTAAGGCACTAAGTAACATTAGACACACAAAAAATCAGTTTGATGGTATGATATACATAAACAGTATTTGTCTTAAGTTTATTGGTGTTTTATTTATGTTAAAAAAAATAAAGCATAATAGAGCATAATAAAGCATGATTTGGAAAAATATAAAGCATAATTGTCAAGAAAATAAAGCATAATGTGGGTTGCTCTAGTGATTATACATGTGATTTTATGCAGTGATTATTTGCTATTTAAACAGTTAATAAATTGGCCGTTACTCTGGTACAGGTCAACCGATTTGGTCTAAAATCAATAGCTTTTTTTCTATGGACATTATAAGTTTATAAGGCAGAACATTGAGGCTGACTGCAATAGTCAACTGTCATTAGAGTAACAAGGAGAATTAAAGGCTACTTGGGGAAGAGAATCATATATACAGAAAGACTGGATGCGGAAGATAGAGCAGCAATGGCCTGGATACGCCTGGGAAGATGGAAATCGAAGAGAATTTCGGATGAGAGAGGGTGAGAATCTGCCCAATGTGCAGAGAAAATGAAATCTGGGTTCATATCTAGTCGGGATGTGGAGTTACAGAGCGCTGGAGAGTTATGATCAGGGCTCGGATTCTAATGACATGTCATCTTTTTATTGATGCTACATAGACATTGCCAACTTGTCGAAAAATCCTAATCATGGCCTCTAGATTATAGAAATGCATTTTTACTAGGTCATTTTTCGTCATTTTTTGCTGTGTTATATTTTTAGGGCATTTATTTCAATTTTAGGTCATTATTTTGTCATTTTCGTGTCATTTGCTTCCTTATTTAGTCATTTTCATGTTTTTACATTGAGTGTATTAATTTTTTTCGTCGCTAGCGGTGCTGTCTTTGAAGTGTTGTTTGTTTAATGCAAGATGGAAAAATTCGGCGTTAAAGTGTAGACATGTCTCAGTCGGAAGTGAGAATCAAAGAAACGCCAAAATTTTGTATTATATTATTATTGTTATTTTATAACGAATGGCAGCGCTATGCTCCACCCTGAAATTCTGTACGCACTTTTCAGGTTTTATATACGTCCCGAATATTATTAGTTTTAGTTAGAATTAGTTTATTTATTCATAACTCTAGTTTTACAACGAAGTTCTTTTTTTTTTCAAATGTTAGAAATCAGTGGTGGCCATGCCCTTGGAGATTTTATGTTGTAACAGGAAAAATTGAATGCCTAGACAAAAATCTCCTAATAAAAGTTACTTGTATATGTCCCCTCTTTACACAAGTAAAATATTTCGGTGTTATTCATTAGCACTCTGTATATCCATCGTGAATAATGAAGTCATGAAACCACAATGTTGGTACATGTAGAGAAGGGACATATACTGTATAAAACCCCTGAAAAAATTCCTACAATAATTGAAATTAAGCTAAGTCACGTTAATAAATGATTATTGAGCATTGAAAAACAATATGCTATTCATATTCCAATTTGAGAGTCATTTTCTCAAAGCTCTTCGCATGAAGAAATAAAACATTGCCTTTAATAGAACCAAAATACTTCACCTCTTCTGGCTCTAAACATAACATTTATTATGGTCCAAGACTCTATAACTCTATAATTAGGTCACATCCAGAAATAGTACATATGAACAACAACAAATTCAATAAGTTAATCAAAAATCTTATTTCATAGTTCAAAAGTTACTTCACTCTGTACTTAGTAGACAATTAAGGAACGATTTTATTTGTAATAACTCAGGGTTTCAATTTTTGTTCTTACTACTTTTCCTTTTTTCTTTTTAGGTAGATTTCGAAGAAAAA
Source organism: Ectobius pallidus (assembly GCA_964059195.1). Classification (NCBI taxonomy): domain Eukaryota; kingdom Metazoa; phylum Arthropoda; class Insecta; order Blattodea; family Ectobiidae; genus Ectobius; species Ectobius pallidus. The sequence continues at coordinate 107,400,297 of CAXKWD010000003.1, read as the reverse complement.
TCTACCTATTGCAATGGATACCATGTTATGATTTTCGAAAAATTCTTTCATATCTTTACGTTTCATGCTCCCCTAAGTACGAAACCACCGCCCGTTCAAAAAAAAATTTGTGATATTTATATATATATATCTTTACACGATAGCGGCCGTAATTTTGAAGATATTTGAACCAAATTTTATTATGTTATTTCTAGGCCCAATAGTTCGAACAAGTTCGTTAATGGGCAAAATTGGCCCAAGAGGGTTGTCGGGGGAGGGGGTCGAAATTTTAAAACATTTATATCTCGGCCCCTATGAAGTATAGAGGGAAACTTTGTTTGAATAAATTAGAGTACTCCCTATGGAGTTCTCAGTGACACCAACAATTCGGGGGTTTTTGGGGGTACGAGTGGGGGTGGGGGTGAGGGGGTGGAAATTCGAAATTTTTGAAACTACGTCTTGTGGGGTATCGTTGAAAAGCTCTTGATGAGTACTCTACAAATCAATAACTAGTTTCTTGATAGCTCTCATATGACGCGAGATTTTCATGTTTGAAAATAATAACACCTAAAAGAATTATTATAATATCATAATTTTGTCTTGTTTAGCGGCTTTGCTAATTTTATTCATTGCTGATCTTGCGCACGGCCTCCCAGAATATTATATCCTCTTCTTGTTGTCAAAACAAATTATTGTAGGCCCTTCTTCTTTACCGAATTCAGTTCTTATTACTGCCAGAGGTGTACAAATCTCGATTTTAGCTTGCCCAAACCCGCTTGAACGCCAGGCAAGCAAGTTGCCAGCGTCATAGCTAGGAAGCAGGCAGGTTTCTTTAAGCCCGATGGGTCAGGTCAAACCCAGCCTAGGCAAGTCAGAATAAGCTTGCGACATTCCTATCAGTTAAACAACTGTAGTTGCTGAGTGTAGGTAATACTTTCTTGCTTTTCTACATGCTGGTAGAAGAAATTCACCATGCAGATAAATAAAAGGTGGATAAAGTATTAAAAATCGTTTTAGCGTCTTAACACAATTATTATTTTTATTATTAGGTAGATTTCGAAGAAAAATCTACCTAATGACTTTCAAAAAATTCGTTCATATCGTTACGTTTCATGCCTCCCTAAGTACGAAACCACCGCCTGTTAAAAAAATGGTGATATTTATATTTATATACAGTATATGTATATGTATATATATATATATATATATATATATATATATATATATATATTTATATATATATGCATATATATCTTTACACGCTAGCGGCCGTAATTTTCAAGATATTTGAATCAAATTTTATTATGTTATTTCTAGGCCCAATAGTTCAGACAAGTTCGTTAATGAGCAAAATTGGCCTAAGGGGGTGGTCGGGGGAGGGGGTTGAAATTTTAAAACATTTATATCTCGGCCCCTATGAAGTATAGAGGGAAACGTTGATTGAATAAATTAGAATACTCCTTATGGAGTTCACAGTGACACCAACGATTCGGGGGTTTTGGGAGTACGAGTGGGGGTGGGGGTATGGGGATGGAAATTCGAAATTTTCGAAACTACGCCTTGTGGGGTATCGTTGAAAAGCTCTTGATGAGTACTCTACAAATCAATAACTAGTTTCTTGATAGTTCTCATATAAGGCGAGATTTGAATGTTTTAAAAAGTTCTCTTTCCTCTTTTTTGCAGTTATTATTGCGGGTTTGTCATGCTAAGGCTAAAGAAGAAGGGTGCTATGCAGCGACAGTAAATTAAAACAAAAGCACTTCGAAATCTACCTCGGCTTGTAGGCTTGCCTAAAGGGATTTTTGTTATTGTTATTAATGATTTTATGATGTTTTCTCGAAAATGTTTGAAAATTTTTCCCATGCCGGACTAGTACTTTTGTTCATTGATAACTAATTAAAACTGTCCACATTTTAGTTTCTCCTCGGCTTCCTTCAGGGTAAAATTCTCTAAATACATCTGAAGTTCCTCAACTACGTAACTGCACGACTTACCAGTGCACTGCTATACCCAGTTTCATATTCTTTCCGCCAGGCCTTGCAGTTTCCTTAGGTCCTGAGCAACCCACCAAGTTATGAAGAGCTTATGACTCATAGCGACAGTATTTCTTATCATCGTTGTAATCTGGCTTGCTTTCAAGTCAAGCAAGTTAAAAGCTGTGACTGGTTGCAGAATTTCAAAGGGGCAGGCAAGCTAAAATCAGAATATGTACACCTCTAATTACTGCGGGTTTGCCATGCCAAGGCTAAAAAAGAAGAGTGCTGCGCAGCGATAATAAATTAAACCAAAAGCACTTTGAAATCTACCTCAGCCTGTAGGCCTGCCTAAAGGGATTTTATTACTATTCTGTTCTTTCTTTTTTATTATATTTTTTAGGTATTGATTTAATATTAGGCCTATATTTCCTTTATGTATTTGTAATTTGTATTTTGTAATGTAAATGGCTGAACTGTGCCCGAGCACGAGCAGATGCTCATTCGGGTGATCTTGTTTTGTTTTGTATAAATATTTTGTATAAATATAAATAAATAAATAAAAATAAATAAATGAACTCCACTATACGAAGGGAAGCGCCGTACAGGAGCGAACACTTCTCCGACACCGGTGTACTGCGTGCAGTATCCAGGCTACACAAAGGCGCTAGTCCATAAACTTGCAGGGGAGGTAATGCTAACATTGGAACAAACAAAATAAAAAAAATGGCTCGATGAAAACCTACTATCTTTAAACATTGATAAAACAACATATTTACCTTTTTCACTAAACTCAAAGGACTTTCCTCGATAAATGCACAACATAATATAATCTTACATGAAATATCTTGTTCTATCCCATTTAATTGTAAATGTCCAAAATTAAGTTCATCAACGCAAGTAAAATACCTAGGTGTTATCATTGATAAAAATTTACGGTGGGAGAAACATGTTCAATATCTGTGTCTTAAACTAAGGAAAACTACATATAAATTTGTTATATTAAGAAACATTATGCCACAGAGTACTTTCAGATTAATATATTTAAGTTTAGTCCAAACAGTTGTACAATATGGAATAATAGGATGGGGTGGGATATGGCAGACTGCACTTCGCCCATTGTCGTTACAGAAAATAATAATCAAGGTATGTTTTAAAAAATCAATCGACTATCCATCTAAAAGTTTATATAAAGATTTTGACGTATTGAATATTAAAGAATTATACTCCTACACTTTATTAAATTATTTCCATAAACATCATGAAAAATTCATAACACGAAATCAATACTATAATACAAGGAGGTATAATATCATTCTCTCGTCCTCTTTTCGAACCAAAGTGTGCTACAGGTCTAAGGCATAGTATAAATTTCGGACCAAGGCTATACAACAATTTTACTAAAAGAAACCCTAATCTGATACCACTAAACAATAAATTGTTTAAAAAACAAGAACACGAATTGATTAAAACTTACTTGTAATGGTACTTTTACTAACTTTTTTCCATTATTCATTCTCAACTGTAAATTTTTAAATTTTAACGTGAGGTATTTTGTTTGTATCTCTGTTATGTTAATATAATTTATTTTTTCGTACCTTTATTCATTTTATTTATTTCATATGAGCAATCTTATTTATTTTTATTCTTATTTTTTGCCTAAAACTATAATATGTACTGTATGTTTTTTATATAATGTTCAAAATATAATTTTAGTATGACTGAACTGACCCCGAACACGAGCTATGCTCATGCGGGGCAAATAATACTCTTTACTAATTGTGTTTATATTATCTATATTTGTATTTGTAATAATTTTGTAATATTTTGTATTTTTGTAGTTTCTAATAATAATAATAATATTAATAATAATAAAAATATGTAGGATTTAAAAAAGTGGTAAAGTCATATTTTAAATTTTATTGGTCATATTTTAATGTTTTTAGGTCATAAATGCATGCATATATCCTATTTTTAGGTTATAGAAATCCGCCCCCTTGTTATTAGATTGACTTGGCACCAGAGTCTGCCACCTGCTTGGATTTGAGAGTGCAAACAATTGTTTACCCTCAGTAAACAACAATATAATCCGGCAGACCACAAAAGGATGTGTTGAATTTTTACTCACCAGTGCCTCAGTGCCAGTATAAATTTCCGTGAGAAAAGAACACTCACAACATTACAGTTACTTACAGATTTTACAATTATGTACAAACTAGTCTATAATTTTGTATGCACAATAATAATTTTTTATAAACAAAATATAAGTTTTTAGGTCATTTTTATAATTATTAAGTCATTTTCTTTAAAATTTAGGTCATTTTATAGGTAATTTTTCAAAAAAATTTTAGGTCATCAGAATCGGGGTTATGATGCTACCGAACAATTTTTTAAACTCGCAAAGAAGTAGGGAGTCATGTCTAAATCTGTTGCTGGATGAGCACAATTGGCATGGGATAGGCCTATGTAAATTTTTGCAGGAAGTTATTTGTGTGAGAAAATGCCTCGGTTTGGAGAATTAGGGAAATCTACGCGTTTTTTAAGTTACGTCTAGGTATTTTTATGATAATTTTTACTTGTTTGGGGGTGAGGGCTTACGTCTGTGGATACTCGTAGTTATGTAAATAATAGATTTTTATTTTTTTTATTTTATATGGTAATAAATAAGTGTATGAAGTGAGCACGTATGGTCGACACCGACCCGTGCGCTGGTTAATGTTAATAATATGGTTTATAGGCCTATGTAAGAATTTTTATGAGAAATTAAATACACTATATTCTACCATGTGTCATAAAAATGGTCTTGTGGTTAGCGTCGCTAACTACAGATCCGTCGGCCCGGGTTCGATCCCCGGTACCTTCTCGGATTTTTCTGAGGTAGGGAGGTATGGTTGGGGTGCACTCAGTCTCGTGATTCAAATTGAGGATTGTTATCAAATTGAGGAGCTACTTGATAGAGAAGTAGCGGCTCCGGTCATGGAAACCCTCATTAACGGCCGTGGGTGTCGGCCTACTGACCACATGCCCCCAATCCTGCCGTCTGCCTATTGTAGATGACGCAGCGGTCGGGTGGGTGATAGGCCTTGTCCCTTCTGGGATGTTAGCGCCACGGAGTTAGGAGTCATAAAATCTGTTAAGCGTATTCGAGTTATCGCGTGTACAGACACACGGACGGATAGACAGATAAATATTTTTGCCGTCCACCGTGTACTCTTAGGAATTATCTGGCTCTTAATAAAGGCCATGCCTTTGAAAATGTTCTGCGTTCACAATATCTTACGTACAGTGATGGTTATTGATCGAAGAAAATCTTTCTAAAGGAAGGAACCTTCTGTTGTTAAGTACATACTAGGAATGTGCGGTCAGAAACACAAACTACTGTAAGTTACATAGTTTTATCTTGTGTTTTAAACGTGTTAGCTGTCAGAGACAGTAGAGTCTGGCCACGGGGGGTCCTCATTGCAGACGTCCACGTGAGCTCACTGGGCTTCCGCCTTGCACCATTACTGTACTGTGTACTTTGTTCTTACATCCTGAAACAGCACAGGAGGACCAAGTTATAGACAAAACAGCATGCAACATAACTTTGCGATGTAACAGAATAACTCTCACACTCAGGGGAATACAGTATGTACAGGGTGCGGCAAAACATCCTCCCTATTTTAAAGTTCAAATAAAAAACAGATGGTTGAAAATAAAGAAGCTGTATTAACATGAATGATTCTACACAGTGTGAAATTTCATGTTTTGAGCAATGTGTTACTCAAGAGGGTGTCCTTCACTAACAATGCATTGTTGAATGCGACTTCGGAAATTCTCCATCGTTCTAACCAACATTTCTTGAGGAATAAGACCAATCTCTTCCTGTTTTGCATTTCTTAGGGCTGCAAAATCCTCGGCCGATGTTTAAACACCTCAGCCTTAAGATATCCCTGCACGGTGTAAGGTCTAGTGATCGTGTGTGGCCTTCCCCCTCCCTCTTAATCTTGTTACCACTTGCTAAAGTTTGATACCCATAAGCTAATGCTTTTCCGATCTGGAATTGCACCACGAGGGGGAATTTGGAAGCTAATCCGGAAAGCACGCTGGGCAGAGACAACGGAATACCCGTTTACCAGAAATTATTCAACAGCGTAAGCACGTTCTTCTCCCGTCCACGGCATGGTTGGATACTGTACTGAATGTCAATTCCGCGATTTCAATATCCTATTCAATTTTTGTTTACTGTTTATCACTGGTTTTTTTTTTCTGTCGTTATGGCAACACAAATTGACTGCTAGTCCCATCTTGTGCGAATGTTGCGGCGTGGCTAGTGCCTAATGATATGGTGAACTTTGCTCTAAGAGCATGGAGACAGGATTAAGTTCTATTTACACTTATGTAGTGAGGTGAACTAATGTAACATACTGAAAACCCTAAATTCCCACTGTGTAGATATCATTAATATTAATACAATGTCTTTATTTTGATCCATCTGTTTTTTATTTGAAATTTAAAATAGGGAGGATGTTTTGCCGCACCCTGTATAACAGAGAATAGTGGATGAGTATAAGCACGGAAAAATAAAAAATGTCTCTCCTATTATTGGTTCCCGCAATGGGTATGGCTCACCCAATCAGTGAACCACAAACCAATAGGATTTAATTTCACACCCTGCTGCCAGGTATTGCGTTAATCTCGCTGTACTAGTAGCGTTCATAAATCTCGACAACTTGTAAGAATCGAATAATTCTGATTTTTTTCTTTTCATTTTGATTCTTTAAAATTTGTCGAAAGAATAATAATTAGCAAAATATTGCTCCATTGTGCATTCACTTGAAAATTGCCTTTAGCCCTTTATCCAAGGTGTTATTTTTCAAAATAGAATTAATACCGGTATGAATTCCAGAAATGACTTCTCCGAACCATGACTAGTTCAGTTGTCAGAGCATCAGCATGGAAATCGTAAAGTTACGGTTTCGAATCCCGGTCAAAGAAGTTTGCTCCTAAATCTTTTCATGTGGAGTTCAAAAGAAACAAAAATGTGTGGATTCCTGAACGCATATCTGTTTCTTATTGGTTTTGAACATGGTGCCAGCCTGGGTAACGCAGTCAGTATGGTGCTGGCTTTCTGTGCTCATGATCGCGGTTCGATCTTGGCCCAGGTCGAAGGCATTTTTGTGTCCATGCCGTGACAGCCTATGCCTGCAGATTTAAAGGGCATGGAACAAAGTTCCTGTTTACCAGCGATGTTCACAGACCTAAGTGGCAGTACACAACTGTTGCTAACCTCTAAATCAAACCTGGAAACTCTGTTACAGAATCACTAAATTAGAGTACCTCGCAATTTTCTATATGACATAGTATCTTTTAGTAAGGTCGACCTTCAAGGGCAATCAAAGGAGAACGATTCATATGGCACCTAGGCTAGAACAGTTGGTAGAGCATCGGCAAGGAAAGTCGAAGGTTACGGGTTCGAATCTTAGTGTCAGAAGAACTTATTCCTACATCTTCTGATGTAAAGATCAACAGAAACAATATTCTGTGAAGTCATGAATATATAACTGTAAACACTGCGTCGGCCCGGGCGGCTTGGGTCGCTTAAATCCTAAAAGGGAGAGGTAAATCTAAAATAAAGAAAGAACGAAAGAATTTCTAGAAATAAAGAAACACTGCCTAGATGAAAGAAAGACAAGTTTCACTTTATGTTCAGAAGATAGCTGTTATTTATCCCTACACGTTAGAAGACATTGACGCAGGCTGATCTTTTGCTGATTTCTCCATCATCTCCGTTGTGTATAGTTGGTGTTTATCGTATTTTCAGCGCAGATAACTTAACGTTAAAGTTCTAAATCTAGCAACTCTAATTCTCACTACAATAAATCACGTTTCACTGACCCCGGCACGCTTTTGTTTGCCTTATTAATTTGTATATATCTCTATATTGTACATTGCACTAACATTAAATCACTAGATATGGCCTAAATTTTGTTTACTCTCGCATGTTACTACTTCGGAAACTGGATGTAATATTTCGAAACACTTATTATTATGTGTTCAAGATAGAACTTATCTACGATGATGTTTAAAAACATTCATTCGCAGTTATAATTGATAAGAATTTGTATCTTTTCGAGAATCTTGAACTTTTTCTCACTTGACTGTGCTTTCTGTAATTCTAAATTTGAAAAATCTACAATTATTATAAAAATTGTAGCAAAATTGCAATATCAGTTCTGCTTGTCGCCAATAAAGTTATTTTCATCATATTTTGCGATGTTCGAAGCCCCAAGGCATTTTGATTGGCTCTCGAGGACAGCCAATCAGCAGCAGAGCTGCCACATATATTATATATAGGCCTATTTTTCTGTTGCCTTTTGCGCTTTTCAAAGCGAGTACTTGTTCAGCATGTGAGATGAGGTATCAATCATATTTTTAGCTCCGGTTTAAGTAATTAACATAATTAATAATGATATAATAATAATAATAATAATAATAATAATAATAATAAGCCCCATTCGCGATTCATTCAACGAAGGGTTCATAACAATGAAACAAATGGCAAATGATACCGGTTATGGCCAACTTTGAAGCTGAAACGAATGTCAAAAATACGTTAATCTTTAATGTCAGAGCTATATTCGATTATATTATTTCATTATATTTATTTATATATTAATTATATTTTACTTGCAAATTTACATCAAACGATCATAGCTGCTGTCACTAGTGTTGTGGCATTAAGCTACCGTTAATTGAATTTATTTGAAATGTTACCTTTAGGTCTCATAAAATAAAAATAGACTTGATACCAGCAACTCAACAATATTTTATTTTAATATTTGCCTAGGCCTTTATACCTTTATAGCTCTCATGCCTTTTATATAATTTGTATTTATTTCTTTTATTCATGATATGCACATAAATAATGAAACTAGTGATCTTCTACCCCCTAAACTTACTCGCGGATTTATGGATCAGTTGAAACGCACTCGTTGCATTAGGGCCTACGTATGAAAAAATGCAATTAACGTTTGCGAGTATAAGTTAGGCAATTTCATACCCTCTCAATTACAAAATTTTGTAGGCCAGTTGAAAATTAAAATGAAATGAAAATATCCTTAATGTCCCGTGAAGGGCAAGGGCCTCCTATCCAATAGGGAAAGCTTATTTACACTATCATGGTGAGCTACTCCACGTTAGGTGTTGTCCATACTTAATGACACCTTTTACCGATTGTGTTGTGGATTCTATTTAGTCACTATTGGGTAGGAACACTGTTTCACATTTACACTAGGTATTCACTATCTAGTCACTATATAAATGTGCCTCTAAGGCAGCGTTTCTCAACCTTTTTGAACCCGAGGACCTCTAAAATATCTAAAAAAATTTATGGGCCCCTAATTTTACATCCCATTTTTAAAAGAAGGCCTATATTCTTAATATTTGGGGTATTAATTATAGGTCATTATAACGAAATATGTGAAAAATTTTACTTCTTTACTTTCCACTTGCTTTATGATATTTTTTAAATTATGTCTGCGGACCATCTGCACCATTTTCACGGACCACCAGTGGTCCGCGGACCATAGGTTGAGAAACGCTGCTCTAGGGATTTCCAGACGTTTCTTCCTCTTGCTACTCGTGGCCACTGCTTCCCTCCTTGCTATTTGAAGAGGTCTGTCCATCTCAGTCTCGGCCTTCTTGGTAGTCGTCCTACATGGGGGTCCCACATCGTGGCCTTGTAAGTCCATCTATTGTCCTATAGTCTCGCCACGTGGCCTCCCCATTTCCATTTCAGTCTTGTTGCTAATTTTGACACATCCTTTGTATGTGCTAGCTGGTTTAATGTTTTATTTGGCTCTAATAGCCTATTTATAATGCGCATGGAAATTATCTACTTCTGTGTGGTTACCTCTATACTTCTGTACGGTTACCTGCATAGCCTAAAGGCTTTCAATACACAAGTAGAATGCTTCAAATAATTATGGCATAAAAATATGTACAGAACTTTATTTTATAATTCGTGATTGAGGTAGAGGTAAAAAAACTTGCAAAATTCAATAGAGCAAATGTTTTCCCCGCTTCCTTTAGGCAGGATGTTACGCAACGAGCTTTATGTAACGTAATGCCATGGCTCTACTTAATTTACAGGCCTACAGGCATACAATTCCCGTTATAATGTATACGCCTACATGCTACCAAACGTGTTCGATTCATTCATCAGTCCACCCACTGGCATGCTTATGACGTCAAACTTGAGTATTTCCTTTTACAGGTTGCAAAAAAGCGTGTACAGAAATATCATATAATGAATTAACTGAATATCTGTGCTTGTAAACATTTTTAACCGATGCACAAAGTCGGAATAAATGAGACACAAATAAGCAACGTCCAAAGAATTTAAAACATGCTGTGTGGTACTGTTGAGCTCTATTATAAAATAATCTATCTTTTCAACCTCTTTTATGGTTCTTTTCTCCTAGCCTTTCGATTACATTCAGCCATCTCCAGGGATCTCGCTTGTAGAGTTACATTCAATAAAATAAAAAATGCATCATGACTGGCGTCATTTTTAATTGAAACTAATAAAACTTAGAATTCTTAAATAAGTAAATTTCGGCATTTTTCATTAAAACTAATAAAACTTTAACTGTTCTTAAATCATAAATAAAATTAACTTATTGATTTAAGAACATTTTAAGGTTTAGTAGTTTCAATTACAAACGATGCTAGTAATGAAACCGTTTCAATTTTATTGAGTTTAACTCTACAAGCGAGATTCCCTGAAGATGATTGAATATAACCGAAAGGCATATATAGTTTTTTTAATTTTCCTTCCATACTTCATAAGAATTCTCTGCATGGTACCCCATAACCCTTTTGTTTCTTTCTTCATTTTTATTATTTCCTTCCTTACATTGAAAGCCTCTGTGGTCTAATGATTAGCGTTCTGACAACGGATTCGTAGGTTCATCCTGCTACCCACAAATGGAGTAATGCCACGTGAGGATGTGAGTCGTCGAGCTGTTGAATGCAAGGACCATGTAAGTAAGAGGTTTGCGGGTTTGCATCTGTCCTGAAGTGGGTTTTTAATTTCAACATTTGCTTCTATAATTACTAATCTTTAGTGGATTTTTGTCTGTCTGTACTTTTCTTATTACAAGATTGCCAAATTGATAAAACTTACCATGCTTCGTATTTAACCACAGAGAGTAAAAACACTTGGCTGTGTCAAAAATAAAATATTAAACATTTTTTCTTTTCTTTCTTTATCGTAGTTTTACCTCTCCCTTTTAGGATTTAAGCGTCCCAAGCCTCCCGGGCCTTACAGGCCGCGACCCGTCGGGAGAGGGATTATCTTTGGATCACATACATGCTATTTTGACCAGACAAGGACATGGAGGGCCTTGCCGGATGAGTGATTAGCCCAATGCTGGGGCCATCTCCGAGACAACACGAACACATAGGACGAGACACACATTCACACACACTCCAAACAAGGCGAGGATGGGATTAAGATGATAATGACGGCCAGATGATATCCGGGAACCACAAGGAACTAAGTTACCCGACATTTGTCTCACAGGTGAGGAAACACCCCAGAAAAAACCTCACCTAGATAACTTGTCCCGACCAGGAATCAAACCCGGGCCCGCTGCGTGAGAGGAGCGAACGCATCCCCTACGCCTCAGCGGTGGACAAATATTATTCATATAAACTGAAATTGAAAGATATTAGAATAGCTATAATCCTTCCAGTCTAAGAGTGATTTAAAAGTGGTTATTCGGTGTATCTGTTACCGTTAAAGTATGAAATCCGTTATTTTATAGAATACCTAGTTATTCCATGAAATAGCTGATCGTGTCCGTTAAAGTGTAAAACTCTCTTGTATTTCATGGTTTAACTAGTTATTTCATAGAATAACGATCTGCAGCCCGTTAAAGTGTAAAATAATCTATATCATATATCTCGCTTTTTAGTATAAGGTACATTTACGTTTCGTTTAACAATATGGAAAGTAGCGGGAAAAAAAACGTTAATTTCGAATTCAAATAAAAATAATTTTTGAAGGACGACAATAATACCAAAGCATAAAACAACGAGAATACTTTTTCGTCATACTCTCAAAATGTCAACGACAAATACATTTACCTTCCACCCCTACTGCATTTATGAACTATTCCATGCCATAGGGAGAGAATTTGTTTAGCGTGTTGGCGCCAGTTCATTCCGGTTAATTGATTGCTTGCACGTACAGTGCCGGGTGCTGTTCGTCAAATACTGTTCTCACGTATCAGGTATTGAGATACATTTATTTTTTGCTTACGTTAAAGTGCAATTATTTTTAAGACCTTAAATTGCCTTGAACAATGAATTCTTTAAGTGATAACGAAAAAAAAGCTGCAATGAAAGAAAAGTTTGAATCTTTACTAAATAAGCGTGATGTGAAAGAGAACAGTTCTTTGCTCACCCGTGAAAAATTATTAAGTTTGATAGCTGATGTAAAGAAATCTAAAACATCAGATAAGAAAGTGCCACGTGATTATTGGTTACTTCAATATTACGATGTCCTTGAAGTTCAAGGAGTAGAAAAATTAATAGTCCCAGTAACAAATGCAACACCAGATGTAATGTTTTATTGCTCAAGTGATTCTTTGTTTGACATTTTGTACGAAACTCATTTATCTATTGGGCACGGTGGTAGAGACCGAATGATAAAATAACTTAATCGTCGTTACAAAAATATTACGCAAAATGATATTAAGATTTTCCTGAATTTTTGTGAATCTTGTCAACAAAAGGGCAGAAAAGGTGTTGTTGTTAAGCCCATGATTTTTTCACATATGAATTCAAGATGTCAGGTTGACCTCATAGATTTTCAATCACAACCTGATGGAAACTATAAATTTATTTCAGTTTATCAGAATCACCTTACAAAGTTTGTGGTTTTAAGACCTCTTCAAACAAAGAGAGCAGAAGAAGTTGCAGGACAGTTGCTTGATATATTCCTGTTGTTTGGAGCCCATGTATATTGCAGTTGGACAATGGAAGAGAATTTTGTAACAAACTTATTGATGACTTAAAAGTAACTTGGCCAGAGCTTAAGATCGTGCATGGCAAACCAAGACATAGCCAAAGCCAAGGCAGTGTTGAGAGAGCCAATCAGGACATAGAAAATATGTTGACGACTTGGATGCAAGACAACCAGTCAACTTCGTGGAGTAACGGGTTAAAATTTATCCAGTTTATGAAGAACAGAGCGTTCCATTCTGGTATTAAAAGGTCCCCCTACGAGGCTATGTTTGGTTGCGCAGCTAGAGTTGGACTGTCAACAACTGCCATTCCGAAGAAAGCACTTAATTCGTTGGTCGACGAAGATCAATTACAAAATACTTTGACTGCAATGAATGTTTCTTCTCAACCTGATAATGAAAAAGTAGTTGAACACATAGTATTAAATAATCCCATTACGAAAGTATGTGTTGTCTGTTTAAAAGAATGCAGTGAAGATATAGTTTGCTTCAAATGTATGGAGCCTGTCCATATATCATGTTCGGAAGATTATGTTTCAGAAGATGAAGTTGAGCAGAAAATCTGCAAATTGTGTTTTAATGAACTTAATGTTCAAAGAGAAAGAGAAAAGTCTAAAAAATGTTTAGAAATTCAAGCGAAAAAGATGAAATTAATGTCGGATAAATCTCATTGTGAAGCCTCTGTGGGGTTTACCGTCCGTATCCCAGTGCCTGAGGTTGACAGAGGAAAAGGTGATGCCAAATCTATTTTAGCTATCATCATAAAAATAACCGAAGAAGGATTTTTCCAATTGGGCACAAGAAACGGCCGCATAAAACAATTATATTCCCGATCCCAGTTCAGTGTCTGCGAACAAAAATTAATTAAAATCGAAGAAGTACCGGGTGTAGAAATATCGCTCCGGTCGGTTGCTACAGCTCAAAGTTTAGGTACTGGTCAGGGATTTAAAAAATGTTCGTGTAAAACCCAGTGTGTCAACAAAAAATGTTTTTGTTTTAGAAATAATGTTCTTTGTAATTCCAAGTGTCATTTTAGTAATCCTTATTGTAATAAATGATTTTATGGTACGTTTCCATAAGTACCATTTATACGCTGCATAAATTAGATAAATTGCTTCTTTTTCATTTTAATTGTCTATCATTAGTTTATTTATAGAATACCTAGTTATTTCATTTTAGATAAATTGTTTATTTTACACTTTAACTGTCTCTCATTAGTTAATTTATAGAATACCTAGTTATTTCATAGAATAACTAGTTAAAGTGTCAAATTATTAACATATTACACACTTTAACGGACACGATCAGTTATTTCATGGAATAACTAGGTATTCTATAAAATAACTGCATTATATACTTTAACGGTAACATATCAAATAAAATGTTTTGCTTTACCTTGCTATAATACACTTATTACATGTGACGTAACGATATCATAATGATATCCACTTTGAAACTGATTTCCGTTACAGTCGCCTACTTAAACAATAACGAAGTGTTCTAAAAACCCAAAGCTTAAACATTTATTTATCGTCGAGCAAAAACAGTCGTATGCATCTTACCTATAATGTGTACTGAAGACACTCGTATGAAAATTATGAAACTAGTTTTGCCAGTTTTATAAAAACATCTCCTGTCTTAATAAATTTCATTGTATCCTTGTTGCATAATGTACTAAACTATACATAGACGTGGCTTAATAAAGAAACCATTCCTTTAGTGTCAGTTCGCAAACTTACTGAATGGTGAACTTTTACATAAATATTGACGAACAAGGAAGAAATATTGCCCCATGCTAATGATCTGAAGACGATGATCTCTGTTTGTAAGGTTTTGTAGCCGTAGTAAATCGTTCGTTGATAATAAGAGAGTATTTCAAAAAGTAATGCCATACAATTTTTCCTCAGAAAATACTTAGGCCTTCTGAAATTTATTGAAATTTGGTGAAAATATTAAGGATCTACACACCATGTTTTTTCTGTAATTATTGGCTAGTGTCCGTGATTTTGTACAGCTTTACTCCAGTGCATGTATTCCTTATCGGTTCTAGCTTACTTCGGTTGTCTTACTCGTGCAACCATTTCCTCACTGCATCACTTACGCTGTCGTCATTTTCAAAGTGAGTTCTGTGCAGAGCATTTTTAAGCAACCCAAAGAGCTGGAAGTATGACGGTGCCAAAACTGGAATTTAATGTGAATGGGGCAGAACAGTCCAACCCATTTTTGTGATGTGTTCGCGGATCCTTAAACTTGTATGAGGACGTGCATTTTCTGCAGAACATTTCTTCTTGATTTTTGAGGTCAGATTCCCCAGAAATGTTTCTTGAGCTTCTTTAGGGTTCTGAGTTAATGTCCTTGGCCTCACATCCACAAGAATGACTTCACCACAACCCCAGAAAACAGTAATCCTAACTTTTCCTACAGAGAGAGCTCTCTTGAATTGTTTCATTCTGGGAAGCTGAGAATGATTTCACTGCCTTTTCGTCTTAGGCTAGGATAGCGTAATTCGAGGGTAGAGTGAATCTCTCCCAGCTTCTTAGGCTGCTGGAGCTGCAACCACTCATTTTAACCCCAATTAGACTTGTGATTGTTCGGCAGCATTTTAAAAATAAAAATAACGGTTCTTGTGTTGTAAGCCTCCTTCCCTCTTATAAATTTTCCTCTTCTTGTTTCAATCAAACTTCACCTCAGTAAATGAATGATCAGAGGTCGGATAGCGCGTTGCTGTTAAAATTAAGTCAGTTTATTTAATGATAGTTTTTATTTCAATTTGCGTTAAATTGTAATATAGTTGTCGCCATAGTTAATATTACATTAGATTAAATAGTGAAAGCTGTAAATGTTGTTAGTAATGAGTAGGGACCGGATTCTTAGGTTTTTACCTATTTTTTTCCTTACTTCCAAAACAAAAAGCACTCATACACTTTTTCGAATCATGTCCATAGGATTCACCCACATTAATTCTATGGCACCTAAAAATACCTAAATGGGGTATAAAAACCTAAATACACCTAAATGGGATATAAAACCTAAAATATCTACATTTAGGCTACTTTTTTGTCTTTTTTCTTTGTCAGTTGAGAAATCAATATTTTGCGGAGAGACAATTTTTGTCGGGTTGAAATTAATACCACCAGCGTTTCGTTCAACCCATTGTCTTCTAGGATGGACAGTATCTGGAGAGGAAGTGTAAGAGTACCGGCGTATTCCTTTTAAAATATTCGTACGAACAACATTGTTTCCGTGTATGAACAAGGATATAGGCCTAGATTTCTGTGTTTTAAAGCCCTTGTTTGCCTTTATTACTTCCCTGTTATTCATACTTAGTGGTCACACTGTGAGTTTTAAGAAGAAATGTTAATTATGCCGAAACAAATGAAATCGAGCTTATTACGGCAGTGGATTGGCGACGACCTGAATTTCACTACAGATGGCAAAGTAATATTTTGTCAAGCCTTCCAGAAACACGTAAGTATTATTTACCTTTCTAGAAAAGGGGGAAGTTTTCGTCCCTAGTTGAACTGTTGTGCGGTTAGCATGCGTAACAACCGAAGAAAGGAAAATAATCAGTTTCACATTAACCATATCCAACCATAAACTATTTTACTCACCAAATTAGAAGCATCGGATTCGAATCCTGAGAAGGGTAGTGTCTGGATACAGTATTAACTATTAACTAAGAGATAACAGGAAGAACTTCACAGTTGAGAATCTTGAAAGATATTTAGTGATATACTGTAACCAGGAAATGTGAGGCAATCTTATTTTCACTGCTTCTTTTGATTGTTTATGCTTTCTTTCTTCAATTGTATAATATTGTCCTAAAGCAAGTTTACACAAATTTAAGTCAATTTTGTTAAGATAAACTTTACAAGTATTATGTATTGGATCCTATGTAGCACATTCAAATTCATTAAACCAATTATTCTACCCGAAAACGATATTTTGGACAAAAACCTAAAAAAAACTATTTCACCTAATGAAAAACCTAAAACAGTGTTTTTAAAAACCTAAAAATCCGGTCCCTAGTAATGAGGAATAAATCCTTTTATCTATAGCCGGCGTGGTCTTGTGATTAGCGTCGCTGACTACAGATCCGTCGGCCCAGGTTCGGTCCCCGGTACCTTCTCGGATTTTTCTGAGGTAGGGTAGGGAGGTCTGGTAGGGGTGCACTCAGCCTCGTGATTCAAATTGAGGAGCTACTTGATAGAGAAGTAGCGGCTCCGGTCATGAAATCCACCATTAACGTGGGTGTCGGCATGCTGACCACATGCCCCCCAATCCTGCCATCTGCCTGTGGTAGATGACGCAGCGGTCGGGTGGTAGGCCAAGTCCCTCCTGGGATGAAGCCACGAAGTTTAGTTTAGTTGGTTTAGTAGTAGTTTATGTTGTTTATTACAGACCCCATTTTCGCGCTGGACGAGGAAAGAGATATTTGTTATTAACAGAGAAACCAACACCTGATCTTGACGTATGTGCTATGGAAGTAGTAAGGAAGGGTGCGAAAAGCTATAATAAACACTTTAACAATCTTGGTACAATGAGTATCAGTGGCAGGGCGGTATTGTGTATTTGAAAAAAAAAAAGTTTCGCTGGCCCTGTTTGATAACGGAAACAAAGAAAGAAGTGTGAAATTCTGACGGATATTGTGATTTACTGAATATCAACCGTTCATTGCACAAACATTCATATTCTGCCAAATACCTTAAATGTGCTTTGCAATGTTAAAAAAATCTTTTAAAAAATAAGAACCCAATTGTTTATGGTCTAAAATTAAATTCGCGATTTGTTATAGCTCCATAGACCTAAGCTACAAAATAGGTGAGTTATTTATTTAGGCCCATTTATTTTATTAATAATTTGCGAGCCACCACTGCTAGAGAGAGAGAGACAGACAGACAGACAGACAGAGAGAAAAGTGAGAGAGACAGAGAGAGAAGAGAGAGACAGAGATAGAAGAGAGAGAGGGAAATAAGACGTTTAGTTTTACCAGGAGGCCGCGAAATATTGATGTGCAACTGTTTATTTTGTGTTATGGATTGTGTTCATTTAACTGATACTGAATATTGATTGTGACATAGATGAAATTATATTAATGATTATGACTAGAGCAAGGCATTTGATGATTTTGCATCATTTTTATATGAATTTCAAAAGATAGCTTGAATATATATAAATGTGTCTCATGAAATAATTGATTAAATAAAGATAATTTGTTATGGCATTTTTTGCATCATTTTGCATTTTTCATTCTCAAGAGAAAGGTCTCTTTTTGGCATTTTAGGTCATGTTCGGCATTTTAGGTATTTTCAGAATGTTTAGATAATGTTTCAGTGGAGGTAAAGAAGAGCTCGCTAAGGGTTTCCAATAATTGCTTTTAGCAATTCATTACTTTATTCTAGATTAACTTCAAAAATCTAAATATAAGTGATAATTGTTAATTTATTGGTCTTTTTAAAAAATACTGTGCCAATGTTTTTTCACTATTTTTAGGTCATAAATGCATTTTTTATTTTGCATTTTTCATTATTGTATGGTCATTAAATGCCTTGTACTAATTATGACATACATGAAATAGCGGAGTTGAGTAGGCCTATCTCTAGCTTTTCCGAGTATAAAATTATACTAATGCAGAATTTCAGCACTGCAAGGTTTAATTAGTTCTTGCGACAAATCGGAACAGAGACGATTCATTACAATTTCTTAGTATGTTTGTATATTTATATATACACGTATAAGTACATACGTATACGTACACACATATGCATATACATACATACACATAAAACTTCGTAATTCGTTTTTATCCTTTTCTCCTTCGAAAGGTGATTTAGTGTGAGATTCCACTCTTCCACTGAATTGTTTGTTCTGTCTCTTCTAGGCATAGAAAGGACAGTATAAATATGCATTATAGCTGGGAGTGTTGCAAATGACGCAAGTTGTCAATGGAAATATTTTCACCATCGGGAATGACACACTCGCAAATGACGCTGTCGGAATTGACGATCACAAAGACATATTTTACCTACAGGGGAAGTTGAAGATGATTTTTAATTTCGGCTGTAAATTATTTCTGCAGCAAAGCTGACACCAGCTCATCTCTAACGGGTGTTGGTGAGTTTGGTTTCTGACTTTCATATTTTGTATTGCAGTGTTTGATACTTCATCTTCGCCATTGTCCCCTGAGGCGTCTTCCGTCGGGCCAGGAGGCCTCGGTGTGGATGAGGACCGGCGCACGAGGAGAAGAGGCTCACAACTGTAAGTCGCAAAGAAAACCAGTCTTTATTGATTATAGTGGATTATATATTTTTCACGTCTTTACGATTCATACTTTTTTCACGCATTCGTACTTTTTTCACGCATGAATTGCTCACACCGTATATTTTTATTTCCTAAGTTTCACAATAATGAGTTGAGTAGGTGTTGTTGTTGTAATTATTATTTTCTATTACTGTAATTGTAATTGCAAAAATCTATCTTATCTTCTAAATAGCATCTAATAAACTTATATATATCCACATTTTCAGGAACTTTTACATGTAGAATAGAATCTTCTTGTCAAGTTTTAAAGATAGTGCATCATTAAGGAAAAACAGAATTGTAATAAAATGCTCAAGTTAAGGTTTTAACAAAAGTCTACAATAATCGCAGATATGTGTAATCAGTACAGTAATTATTATTTATATTGTTATCATATTAAATGTTATAGTTTATTTATTACTATTCTTATTATTATGAACAGATACAGAAAAGTATAAATATATTTTTTTTTTTTCATTTTGCTTTCATTAGTTTAAATCGTGGGTTTAGAACCAGAGGATTCAATCATACTTTTTATAAATTTATCAGGAGATATTTTTAAAGTTCAGAACTGCGATACGTATAGGTTAATGAAGATAGAACAAAACTGACCTGCGCAAAAGTCACAATTATAGCCATTGTGAACAAAACGTGAATGATATATTATGAAAATGACTTTTAAGAATCACTTAATATTAAAAACAAAAATTAATAAAAAATTAATGTGGATAAAATCCGCTGGTTCTAACCTTACGAAATAGACTGCCCGTCGTTACGGCATATTAAAAAAAAATAAGCTTACAGCAACAATGTTATAGAAAGTTCACAAATATCATTAAAATGTTCAATATAGTTTCCATTGCGATAAAGGAACGTTATTGTTTTCCCTTGTTTTATTTAAATGTAGAGCTGTTTGTAACATAATTATAACAAAATATAAACAAAGTGACAAAGTGTATAAGGTTGCTTGAACTTTATACACGCGATATGTGAGAGTCAACATAATATTGAATTACATGACATCCAATGAATGATCAAACAAATTGGTATGAGGTGCCTCACTAGTTGGTTCGGACAGGTATATGGTGCGATATAAATAGCATTGCAACACATGCTCATTGAAAACGATTTACCTTTATGAATGCTCTGATTTAGTGTAGAGCACTGATTTGTGCAGCCATTTTGCACACACATAATATCCAATAACGTCAATGCGCATTAGTACAGGGTTCCCACAAATATACTTTTTTGTACGACGTAACTAATTAGTGGTACTTACGAATGTTGCTGCCGTGGATCGTAAGTTGACATTCCCGCACGCAATCTTGTTGCTATGTGTGGTAAGAGTTTCCGTGCGGTAAGAATTTACTTACAGCACATCATAATACAAGCCTTTATGAACAAGGCCCCCCAGGACAAATATTCGGTTCGCATAACAACAAACACATGCGAATCACTTTCTAAAATAAACATCTATCTTCAAGAATGTATATACATAATATTTTCAGGTAATATCACCATTAATATAATAAAATTGATATAAATAATTATCGTGCAAAAAATAGCATGCAATACTCGTGCCGTAAACGCATAACGGATCTCGGAAATTGATAAATTGAAACAGAAATGAAGACTCTTGCCTCGACACGTAAGCAGCGCTTACGGAACTAGTATCGCAATATACTATTGGGTTTCTTACTTTACGGAAATCAGAAACATGAAAATATTTATTAAAGAGAAGTTCAACAAGTTTACGTCATTCTATGTAAAAAAAATAGATATATATTGTAATACTAAATTATTTGGGATCTTTATAACCCCAGTGATACTCAGTATAACAAAAATAACTTGTTAGTAGAAAGGTTAAAGGAGGAAGTAAACCAATAATTGTTGTAATCAGACTGTGTATCAAATTGGGACGTAAAGGTTCGATTTGTCGTCATATGTGCTTTGTTGGATTTCCTGTCTGGGGTGTGTGTCCGTGTGCCTGTCACGTCTCAAACGTGATTTTTATATAGGTTTTTTTTTTGGCTTCTCCTGAAAAATTTAATTTGCTCAACATGTTTGGTTTTTAGAAAAGCTCTTCATAGGTATGCATTTCATGTTTCCGATAAATGGATATTTACAAATATGAACAAATCACCTTATTCTCTCAATAGTACATGAAGAAATCTAACCAAAGCTTAAATAGGGATTGTAGGCCTAATAGGGGTCCTTCTAGTATGCCGTCGAAAGTTAAAATCCAATATATAGAGTGATTATGAATAACAACGAAATATTTTACCTGCGTATAGAGAGGGCATAGACAAGCAACTTTTATTAGGAGATTTTTGCTCTGTGGGTTCAATTTTTCCTGTTACTGCATAAATTCTCCCAGGGCATGGCCGCTACTGCTTTCTAACATTTGAAAAAGTGTAAAGCAAAGGAACTTCGTTGTTAACACTGCAGTTATGAATAAAAGAACTAATGCAGTGGCGGCCAGTCATGTGATTAGTCTATCAATTTTGCAGATTATGGAAACACTAAATTATGATATAGTAGATGTTGATGAATGATTAAGAATCAGGTTTTTATCGATCACTAAGAAGGCATGAAGTCAATTTTATAAAAATCTAAACCCTCTTTCGCTTCATTATTGACATATGAAAACAAAATCGTAACGACTTTAATGCCCAGTAGCATACACATTTTACGTCATACAGCAAAAATCTCCTAATAAAAGTTGCTTGTCTATGTCCCCTCTATACATAGGTAAAATATTTTGGTGTTATTCATTAACACCCTGCATTGTATTTACGTTATTTACAACTTGTGTATAAATACCCTTGTTAAGTACCGTAAATGAACATAAGCGTCAAATTGTAAAATCCAAATGTGTACAAAGTTAACATTTAAAAATATTTAGAAAATATTGAATGCCCTAGATATGCATTTCGTTCTATGATAGGACAAAACTTGCTTGTATGAGCAAAGGTGATGTACTTTGACGGATGATAGAATTTCTTATAATACTTTACTAAATGGATTTAATTTTGTTACTTTAATTCGTAGAAGGTTGGTAGCGCAACTGTTATTCTTATATAAAATTATCAATGGTATAATTGATAGCAATGACCTTTTAAAACGTATTAAATTTAATGTAGTACAATTAAATTTAAGGAATAGAGAATTGTTATATATTCCTGTCATTAAGTCAGAAATATTAGAATGTTCATCTTTAATTCAAATATGTAAACAATATAATTATCACTTCAAAATGCTCTTCTGGATTTTGACTTATCATTAAATCAGTACATAGGAATTTTTCATAGAATGTTATATATTCCATATGATTTGGCTTAGTTTTTAGATTATCTTGTTAAATTAATTGCAGTTATTACAAATCATTCATGTATTTTCTTCTTTATCCTCACACATTCATTAATTTGTTGTATTGTATTTTTATATTGTACAACACGTATTGGCAAAACTACGCCAACTGTAATTGTGATTGACTCCTGTAGTTGGCAGAATAAATAAATAAATAAATATAGCCTACGTAACTAGTACTCCTAACACTACACAAATATAAATCAACCTTTAAGCTTAGGTTAGACTTCATATATGATTGAGGGAATTATGTGGCTTTTTGTTAATCAGTAGTAAATAATACGTCTATTATTAGCTATTTATTCTATACATCTTGGGTTTGTTCGGGAAATTTGTGTGCATCCATTGTTTGGATTGGTCTTTTGATTCTGGATTGTCGTAACGAATCCACGTTTCATCCCCTGTCACGATGGATTTCAAAAACTCGTTCTCGTGCCTAGTGACTTTCATCTTTTTCGGCAGCTGAAGAAAGATCTGGGAACTTCCACACCAACGAAGAATTTCAAAACACTTCAAAATATCGTGAAGACCCTTCTCAATAAGCTGGCGGCAAGCTTCTACGAAGAGAGTATTTGAAAGTTGCACCACGCTTCGACAAATGTCTCAATCGGAGCGCGACTATGTAGAGAAGTAGCTATAAGGTGTAACTAAATGTTCCAAATAAATGAGTTTTGATTTTAACTGTGGTTTTCATTTTATGCCCCATCGGAGGTTGAAAAAAAAATGGCCCTTGTACGTCTCCTGAAAGATCGACTTTTGACATATTGGGTTCTGCCCCTTAGCACCAAAGAATTGTGAATTACATACCATTCATGAAATAATCATTATAAATGCAACTCGTGACTTGGAAATCGCCGATAAATTCCCGAGCGAAGTAAGTCGTGGGAAGGGACGTTGCTTTCTTGCATTACATTTCATTGAAGTTTGATAGATCATAACGCACGAGGGTAGAGAACAAGCTCAACAGAACATGTTGTCGACACGATAAGAGCATTTATTAGCTGCACGGACAATATAAACAAATTGCTAGGTCTAAATGAGATCGTGGACCGCCGGAAGCTCACCAGGGGCAGTGGACTCCCAGCTGAGTGTAAGTGTTGTCCACTTCATAAGTCCTCCTTCAACTCAATTATTGTTTCCCGCCAGCAACAGTGAACCCCTGCAAGACGTGATCTTTCTGTTTTACGCTAAAGCGACACACTGTTTACTTTTAATTTCAGTAGCTTTGATTCCTTTGGAAATAATGAAACCTGGGAGAACAAACGAAGGATATTGTCATGATACGTCAAAATAATGCGTTACAAAATATAAGAAAGCAGATAAAACATTCGAACAAGGGAAGTTAAAATATCTAGGAGTAATATTACATATACAAATAATGTCAGGCAGAAATTGAATGCTGACTGAAATCAGAAAATGCTTGTTTTCATGCATTTCCGAAGCTTCTATCTTCTCGTCTTCTGTCCAGAAATCTAAATACATATAAGACAAAAAATTGCCGGTTGTATTATTAATGGATCTGAGACATGGTCTTCGGCAAGAACATAATCTGAGTGTGTTCAAAAACAGGAAAACATTCGAACCTAATATAGACGAAAACGAGGATTAGAGAAAACTGCATAATGACGAGCTTCATTACCTGTACCCTTCACCGAATATAATAAAGTAGTTAAATCACCGAGGATGAAAAGGGTTGGACATGTTGCGAGCATAGGGAAGGAAATAAATATTATCTCAAAAATATTCACTGGGTGACCGAGGGGAAAAGACCACTCGGAAGATCTAGACATAGGTGGGAAGACAATATTAGAATAGATTTAAAGGAAGTTGGATTTGCGAGGGATGGTTGGTCGGAGTTAACACAGAATAGGGTTGAATGGCATGCTCATATAAGTAAATTTGCAAGATCATTTTCGTCCAGAAGCTAACCCTTTAGAAAAGGAGATAAATCAGTCTATTTTGTAAATCAAAATGTCGTATACATGTCTACTTGTATTTCGAATCCTTTCCGCTTTCTTTTACAGGCTGAGGATGTTTTCGGGTAGTATATCCTGAAGTGAAGGAGTCGTGGACCTACATTTTGTGATTTGGAGTAAACAGAATCAGTATTCAATATCCTCAATTATTCAGTGGCAATAGACAATAATTCCTAAGCAAGCTAAAGGAATATTACGTACTTTATGGAACCCGGCGGTTCATTGCCGCACTTGGATGAGTCCACCTCGAACCTCATTCCACTCCATTCAACCATCCTTCGCAAATCCTACTACCGTTAAATCTATTCTAATATTGTCCTCCCACGTATGTCTAGGTCTTCTAAGTGATCTTTTCCCTTAGGATCAATATTTTTTAGCTATGTCTTTTCTCCCTCATGCACGCAACATGTCCAGCCCATTTCATCCTCCGTGATTTAATTACTCTTACTATATCCGGTGACGAATAGGAGTTATGAAGCTCGTCATTATGCAGTTTAGTTCATTCCCCGTTCTCATCTCTATTAGGTCTGAATATTTTCCTAAGCACCCTGTTTTCGATCACACTCGGATTATGTTCTTCGCGAACAGTACGGGATCATGTCTCGGATCGATGTTTAATGCTCGTATAACCGGCATAACAGTTCTCTTATAAATTCTTATTTGTAGATTTCTGGACAGGATACTAGAAGATTTCCTGATTTTAGTCGACACTTAACTCCTGCCTTTATAATTATTGCTATATCGAAATACACGTAGACCTACGTCAATCTATGTCAAATACGAACCTTATTTTTAATGTCTTACCGTATTTTACGGACCATAAGACGCACTTTTTTACCTTGAAAACAGAGCCTTGGTAGTTGGGTGCGCCCAGAAGCTACGCTCGCTAGCATATTCAACCCCTTGTATCCCTCATTAATCCACAGAACTATTTTTTTTTTTTTTTGTGTTACTGGATGTGGGAGTCGGGAGAAAAACACTATATTTTCTTGGGAATTCCAAGGAATTTCTCTACTGAAGATGAAACATTCCTTACTATTTAACCACGAAATAAATGTGTCATGCACTGCACATTCCGAGCTAAAAATTTAGTACGAACTGAAAATAAATGCTAGAATTTATAACAAATAATAACTTATTTTGAACTTTAGAGGAAAAACAAGCAAAATGGCAATATTAGGCTCTAACGTAAAAATAGGCTGTTTTAGGTCCTATAAAAGTATCATTTTTAGGCATAGTCACTTATGAAACATGCATATACAAGTTTTCGTCCATATATCACTTAAGGATTAAAATAGGTTTTTACCTAAAATCCGAAGTCTAGTTATAAGCAATAGGATAGTTACAAATTTTGGCGCAGACTGTACATCAGTGCACTTCTCACAATCGTAACATGAGGGTTGATGGAAGCCAGGTATACAAGCGAAAAGAAAGGAATGTTGAGTTCTTTTATACGATAGGAGTCGTCTCCGTCGGGTGGTTTAAATGAAGGTAATGACCTCTAAACAGCCTTGTCCCGTTACGCTTACCGTATGGTGAATTGAGGGTTGTTAGATGTGTAAAAGTATTTTCAGTCTTTCATGAGAAGTCACTTCGGTAGTTAAAATTTACGCGATGCCTCCTGTACAAAAGAGATTTTCGTAGAATGCAGGTTTAAAGTTAGAAGTGATTTACACTGAATCCATTGTACATGGTTATAATTTGTTTATGCAATGAAGTATATTATTCCCTTTAAAATTTGTCGTTTAGAATCACATTAAATTTAGTTTCCTTTAAATGTTCATCTTAAAATCAAGGTGCGTCTTATACTCCGGAGCGTCTTATAGTCCGTAAAGTACGGTATATTTTTTCCAAGTCCACCGCTGTGGCGCAGGGGATGCGTTCGCTCCTCTCACGCAGCGGGCCCGGGTTCAATTCGTGGTCGGGACAAATTACCTGGGTGAGGTTTTCCTCACCTGTGAGACAGATGTCAGATAGCTTTAGGCCCTTGTGGTCCCCAGATATCATCTGGCCTTGTTCGGAGTGAGTGTGTGCGTGAATGGTGTGTCTCGTCCTATGTGTTCGTGTTGTCTCGGAGGTGGCCCGGCATTGGGCTGATCACTCATCCGGGGAGGCCCTCCATGCCCTTGTCTGGTCAAAAAAGTATGTCTGTGTTGTGATCCATAGTGTATTCCTCTCCCGACAGGTCGCGGCCCTGTAAGGCCCGAGCGGCGCGGGCCGCATAAAGGTCCCTATAAGAGAGAGGTAAAACTACGAAAGAGAAAAAAAATATATTTTTCCAATTGTCTTTTGTAGCCTGCAATTAAATCAATTAATTTCAAACTCTGTTTAAGTCAAGTTCACATTCAGAACTCCAGTAGGCCTACTACGTTTATTTTTTTAGTGACATATAACTGAAACTTATCAATTCTTACATAATATCAATATAATATGAAACCTAATACGAAAATTCCTGTTATGAGTTAGGCACAACTTTGCTACTCTGTAGTTGTGTTAGCGTCTGTTAATGAGGTTTGTAAAGGTTTAGACTTCTATAGGAAAATTTGGAACGGAATTGAGTGCGGTCCTGAGAGCTGAGTAGTCTTAGGCCGGGCGCAAGTTGAGACGCAGTTTGGTGACGTGAGGTAGAGGTTACTCACCGTAAGTTTAACATAGAGTTAAATACAACAACGAAGGTTCGCACGCAGGGTGAAGTGAAGCAGATTCAACGAGTCACGAGCTGCGGACGTTTGTGATCGTGCCACAGTTTCTCACTAGTGACTTCTCACTGCGCGTGAAAAGTTGTTTGTCCACCATGGATATTGAGAAGAAATTAATTGAGGATAAATTAATTATGGCAGGTCGAGGGAGAAAAAATTGTACGACACGTCAAATTAAAATTTCAGATTTGGGAAGAAATTGCGAAGGGCATTGGAAAGAAATGTGATAAAGTTGTTTATAATGTTTTTATACTGAAATAATATGGATTTATTTGAAGGGAACAAGGGAAAAGCTATAGTAGTGTCCGTTTTTATGGACTTTGAGATAATAATGCCTTCTAATAGTGAATTTGAATTTTGGAATTAGTTTAGGCAGAAAGCGGTAATATTATAGGGGAAAAAGGATCGTACTCCATGCAGTTTGAAAGATTGATGTCCGCTCTGAAAGTAAACAAACCCTCTTCAACTCTTCATATTTATTGTTTATCAGTTTGTTGCTATGCTCTTTTCAATCAAAAGCGTTTCTTGAATTAATTTCTATACAATGTGTTCAATTTTTTATCCTTTTTCGTTTTCCGCTGTACCCTTCATTTGTTTTAGATAACATTTTATATGCAGTAGATTTTCGACGAAAAGAAAAAGTTGCATAAGCAGGCATAAAAGTGTATATTTTCTATACAGATGTATATCATAACTAGTATAAACCATAAGAATTAATTAGTTGGGAAGTTTCAGATTTGTAATTAAAAATAAAATGAAGGAGTCATCTTGAAATTTATTTTCAACTTACTTTCATAAATGTTTTATAATTATGTACAGTAAAATTGCTCCATGTTCCTTAACAAACGTTTCTGAAATGAAACATTTTCTCAAAATGATTTTACCAATTAGTTCCGTTTCGCTTTATAATGTTTTCCCGTTCAGAGTTAAACTTAGTATCTCACCGGAATTTGAAAAGTAACCTTAATTTAAATTGAATTGAATGATTGAGTGTTATAGTGACATTAACAATAAGAAATTAAAGGGTATTATATTTATTAAAAATTATATATTTATTATGTCTTAATGATGAATTTTCGTATCATAATTATTAATTATATGTATATATGATCGCTGAATGTAAGTATTCGCAACATTACATTAAAAAAAATTAAATTTGTAGGAAATTAATACATTCTTCCCAGTGTCGACTCGTAGCTAAAATTAGTGCGATTGCTGCTTCATAAAATGTTTAGCCTTCGTTTTGAATATTGTGCAAAAGGAAATATACATATTTAAAAAGAAAATTGATTCAGAAACTTGAAAAGACCCTAAAAGAACAAAATCAAACTTTTTTACTTACTGTAATTTAAATTGTTACAGCTCAAGCATGATCTATTCGTTTAAAAATTAAATCGATTATTCTTGTTTTAATTTCCGCGAAAAGATCAATAATTTTCTCATTATTATTGATAAACTTCATTATGCAGCTTAGTGTATGAATTCAACTAGTATAAGATAATTCAAGTTTTGGTAAGCAATTCAACCTGTATACTAGTAGTCTTAATAAACACCATATATTGTTTCGAATCCGATTGTGAATAAAAATTTTGGATTATATACATTAATTTTATTAAAGTATGTCTATATACAATTGTCAAATACTAAGTTGATTTTATTTATTATACACATGAACATTTATTGAACATTGTATCTCTTTTTGTTTGTCAGTTGGTAATATTTGATAATTCTTTGTATAATAATAATAATGACACCTTAATTAAAATTTGACTTCTTTTCTTGCAGTATTGTTATTTGACGTATTGAAAAGTAATAAGTTAGGTTAGAAGTCACTCTGCGTCACCTCACGTCACCAAACTGCGTCTCAACTTGCGCCCGGCCTTAGCATCAGCATGTCTTGCTTGTGACTAAAGCTGCGTCTCCATTGATATACATTTAGCACCAACATGTTGCAGTTAACTTATGTTAAATGTTTATCGTCAACTTGTTGACGTATACAAGTCAATTGGTTTGCCAATTAACAGCCGTCTCCACTACAATGTTATGGGTTAACATGCGTTGGCGCGGTTACGAACAGAAATTAATGAATAATAAATAACATTCAAAAAGAAAACGCCTCTGAAGAGGGCAGCCAACATTACAAAATGAGAGTAATTTTATATACTCGTTATTATCTTCTTGTTAACTGTCTATGACTTTCTTAAA
The DNA here is from genome assembly GCA_964059195.1 of Ectobius pallidus. NCBI lineage: Eukaryota > Metazoa > Arthropoda > Insecta > Blattodea > Ectobiidae > Ectobius > Ectobius pallidus. The sequence goes on along the minus strand of CAXKWD010000003.1, from coordinate 107,370,781 downwards.
TACTAATTTATTATAGATGTCTTGATCTTTTGAAAATAACTATCACATTTTTCAACAAAGGAGTATGCCATAAAAAATAATTTTAAAAGTAGATCCAATACTATTGAGAGCCCTGATATACCAAATACTCACATAATACAAAATGGATGCCGGAAATATTAAGAAAGCTGTCCACTGCTTTTCGTGTACACGGAAATTCGCGAACCATAGCCGATTAAGCCGGCGATCGCTTTTTGTTTCCCGGAAATTCCCGAAACAAAGCCGATATCGACCGACTAGACAATTGACTTGACATGTTGTCCATTTTCTCTGGAAAACAAATTAACATCTGAAAATGTTAAGTGCAACACGTTGGGTTTGCATGTCAAGTCAATTGGAACGCGAAATTGCAATATACATGTCAATATCAACTTGTTAATATTGGCATGTTGGTGCTAAATGTATATCAATGGAGACGCAGCTTAACGTTCCATATCCGCCCAAATCAAAATTTGCTCTACAAAATATAAAGATAATATGATTGGAAGATATTTCAGGAATCTCGGCATTATATCATGGTGGGAAACATTTGAAGATATGGGTTTTTAAAAACAGTGATTGTCGATTGATAAAACTTCCCGAATTTAATGTTAATTCTACATCACATGGATTCTGCGAAAAAAACTAACAGTTTATTTGATTTTACAATGTTATATTCAAGCTTATTTCTTCCATTAAATAAATTTATTTATTGATTGCACTTTTCATAAAAATTTAATCATCTCATGTTCAGTACGTCTGAACCCTACGTACCCTAAATTGATTTAAATATATAATTTCAACCAGGAATGAAGTTGTATTAAATAACCCTGGTCTAAAAAAATTAATCTAATTTTAATCGGCAAACATAAAATTATACTTTTCTAGACCAACATCTTCATGTAGATTACGGATATACCTTTCATTTCTTTTTCACACCACGTACAGATTTTAAATTACACATAATGCATTAACTCGATAGAAGTATATTTACATTTAAGTTAGTTGCAGGCGTTTTCAATTCCCCGTGCCATGCACCATTTCACCTATTGGCTTTCCGTTACAAACATGTCGTGTGTTTTCTAGTCATAAGTAGCAGGCGTTCTCGATTCCCCATTCCACCTACTGCTCTGCCGTTACTAATTTGCTATGCGGGTTATCTAGTCGTAAGTTGAAGGCGTTCTCGATTCCCCATGCCAATGCATGATTTTACCTATTGCTTTACCCTTACAAATATGTTATTCGTTTTCTAGTCATAAGTGTCAGACGTCATCCGACCTGGAAGACGCAATGCTAAAGTTGGAAAAAGTACTCTGGGACACAGTAACGCATACTAGAAGCGAGAGATGTGGAAAATATATATAATAATCCTTGTATTTTTAAGCAACCACTGTGTAACAGCTTCGCAACCTTTGCCTGGAGTAATACAAATCGTTTTATTTCACTTATGCATTCATTTGAAATAAGATTTGACTATGAATATTCAAGAGGTGTAGAGAGGGATGTATAATTAGTACGAAGTAGAATGTAGCGAGGTTTCTGCCACAGTCACGCCCTTTTCACCCTGTTTGAACTACACATGAGTAATTTTAGCTAACGTAGTGCATAATATTTAAATTATTCTTTGTGGTTATTTGTGCACATTCTCCAATATAAAAAAGACTCCTTACTGCAACAGAATATATTACCGATGTAGATTTGCTTAACTCATTTTGATCTCTCCCTAACGTATTCAGTACCAGCCGGGGAGGAATATTCCACCGGGTTTGGGGACTAGTACTGTCTCCTTCTAGCAGGTGTGACGTATGCATAGAACTGGTAAAAGCTAGACACCTTATTGCTCCTTTTCACGGTTGGTTTCATTCGTCACAGAAATAAAGTGAAAAATTATAAAATTTACTTTCATTCCTTCCTTAAAAGAGAAAGTGCTAAAATGTTCCGTCTAAAGTGCGGCAAATGCAGCAAATGTACCAACTCAAAAAGAGCTACATTTTTTATTGAATCTTCAGAGGGTTTAAAAATGTATTAAGAATTTATGCATTTGTTATCGGTTATCATACTTATAGCCTATTTATACATATTACCTTAGTAATTAACAATTCATTAATCTTTCCTCCCACATCATACAAACCGTGTTGGACTACAAATTTTTATATAAGTACTCGTCATTTAACTTTGTTGTAATGTACAAACTTTTACTACAGTAGTGTGGCTTGCGGCTTTTGCGGTGTTGAGAACTGAGATTCCGAGCTTTCGGCAACTTATTCCTCTGCCGTCTTCTGGGAGAAGTGTTCTAATTTATAAAAAAAAAAGTTCGGTTATAAATGAAAGTCGAAGAAATGCTAGGTTTAGTGGGGGACTAGACGAATACCGGGAAGTGAAGAGCTCTGATCGGTGGTTGGGAAGGAAGAATTGAATCGAGTTTAGTGATCGACTGTGTGAAATGTCATTTTTACGCCCGGTGCCCTATTTGGGCGTTTTTAAAATATATTTAACTGCATACTCATTGCACTGGTAGTGTGCAATACTATGTACGTTTAAATATTAATCTATTTCTAGTATTTTGTGATCATTTCTTATCTTTTAACAATCCCAGATTTGAATTATTTTATATTGTAGTTTGTAAAACATCGAAATTTATACTGTTTACGAATTCAATGAATTGTTTCTTATCGCTCATTGTCGCCTCAGTCTAACAACACTTTTACGAATAACGTCTCTTTCGTATTTGAGTTTTTCGCACTCCCACAGAATATGTTGCACTGCTTGTACACTTTGTACAAGTTCGATCATCCAAATTCTAAGATCAGTGAAAGTTATCCCCGAATTTACTGTAAGTATGTTGTTAAATTGTGACTTAATGGTAGTTTCACCTTAAATCTCTCTCGTATTGATTTAAAGTATTTTTTTTGGGGGGGGGTTTCTCCAGTATTAATTGTCTGACGTTCTGTTTCTCATTGTTGTACACTATTTTGACTGAATTCTTTTAACACTGTGCTTCTTGGTACATCGAGTAATGTGAAGATCTTCACTGTTTGCTGCTTCTTTATCAGGTAGGTCTGCTGTTTCGTTACCAACATCACCGGTGTGAGCCTTAACCTACGTGATATGTATTGTCCATTCGTTTTGAAGTACAACTGTTTTCTCTTATTTGTTCAAAAACACTGTTACGCTTGCTATGATTCCTGATTAAATCCAAAGCTTCTTGACTATCCGAGTGGATTGAATCTGATTTAACTAGGGGTTCAAACCACGCTTTGGATTGAGAGAGGCGAATATTGACTGACTGACACATAGACAGTCATCCTTATTGAAGTTTCATTCCTGCATCTGGATTTCCAAGGCCTCTGCTACAATACGGCCCCGGTAGTATCTTGGTCTGATTTCAATTGTGTCTTTTGGCTCGTGAGTCAATTTGACCTTCATGTTCCTCGCAGTCCTCCCACTCCCTACTTTCACCTTCCGATGCTTGTTCTTCAGCCATTTTTACACTGTCCTCTGCGGGTAGTATCATGGTGTCTCGAGACAGTCTTTTGCCTAGATAAGTCTTTATTTCGGGCAACTCTATTGAAGAACTTTTATTTTATAATTTCTCGTTTAAAAATTAAGTATGCTACAGATTATCTAAAGACAGTAATTGTCACCACATATTGTAATATTATGCATCTCAATAACAATAGTAGTAGTAGTCCTAGTAATAATAATAATAATAATAATAATAATAATAATAATAATAATAATAATAATAATAATAATATAATGTAATTACTAGCATAGCGATTGAAAATGCTATGATTAACGTATGTAGAATAACATTATTTTTTATTACTATTATTTTGGCTAAGAGAACGGCATGGTACAGTAGGTTGGGTGAAAGCGCTACAAATAGGAAGATTGTGGGTTCGATGCCCGATGATGCCACTGAAATTTTTCGGTTGGTCTCATCCTCCTGGTGTGGCCCATCCTCCACTGTGGCCCATTGGTCTACTAACAGATATGAACACCCGGACACTCGTAGGGGTTAGGGCATAGCTGAGCAACTGAGGGGAAACGTTTTAGTACCCCACCCATGCTGTGACGTACGAAACCTGCTCTTCATGTTCAGTGTCACATCGAAACTGCTTTACTGTATTCTGACGTCAAGGGCGACTGTAGTGGGAGGCATTACCCCGCCGCACAGTGACACAATGTGCACCAGTTGCGCACCCATGGGTTAGGGCGACCGATCCGTGAGGCTACAACGTTACGATCGTCATGTTCTGATTGTGTAAAATTCTGGAAAGCCTCAACTTCCTGTTAATCTTGGGGTATTTAATGGCTTTATTTTACTTTAGAGTAATAGTATTTAATTCGGGGGAGATTAAAATTAAGCTTTAAAGTAATATTTGTGGGCGTATTTGCCTAAGCCCATTCATTCTCAAGTGTCTTTGCTGAGTACAGTTGAATGTATATAATTATAACAGTTTTTTAGATGAAATATAAAACTGCAAATTAACCGTATTAGGACTCGGGAGACTGCTGCATTTTTTTAGAAGGGTGTAGTGTGCTTAGAAGCGACCTTACATCCGTTATTAACTCATTTCAATTTGTACATCCTTTGGCGAAAAACCTCTGTAACGCCAAGGGTGTTAATATTACGACACAAGAATAAATATAGTATAGTATTAACTCATTTCAATTCAGCAAAATCCTCGGATACGACACTCAACAGGTACTCAACAAAAAATCCTCATTCACAGATGTGGGAGTGAAGAACATTGTGATACCGATGAGTGTTACAGACTTGAGAAGAAGTCTTGGAACTGGGCCTGCTATAGCCCAATCTTTGCAGATGAATTTTATAACTGTTACTGTAGCTTTAAGTTACGAGTTTTTATTTCCTAATTTATTGAACTCCTTTTTCATATTCTATTATGAATGGAAATGATGGAAATTATTATGATGGAAATAAATATATGAATATTTTAAATGAATTTGGTTTTACAAAATATTTAAAAGCGGTAACGCGCTTAGGCAACACAAAGAAGTCTTGCTTAGACCACATATTTCTCAAATCTATGAACAATTTGGATTTTAATAGCTGTGTATACCAGAGTGATATCACAGACCATTTCACAACAATTGGCACATTCTCGTTTCCACATAATCACCATAGCTGCAACTTAGAATATACCCCTGCTACCATAAGCCATATCAAAATAGAACAACTGTCCGACAGGCTAAGGAACGAGACATGGTGCTCAATATATGCTGCTACGGAAGCTAATAGAGCATTTTCATATTTTCATGGCATTTTAAAAAATCATATTGAACATAGTAGAATTTCCAAACTTATATCTATACCTTGTAAATATAAAAAAATCAAACCCTGGATTACTACTGGCATTGTAAAATCAATTCGAGTACGTGACAAAATTGCAAGAAAAGTTAAAAGTGAACCGTTAAATTTGATGTTACAAAATCAATATAAAAAATACAGGAACCTTTTAAATACGATTGTAAAAAAGGCTAAAACAAATTATTACGAAACCAAGCTCAAACAATATTCACATGACCCAAAAAGATTTTGGCGAACTATCAATGAAGCTACAGATACATTAAAACGAGAAAATACGAATATAAACAAAATCGTAACAGAAGAAGGATTAACCATTACCAATAATAGTGAAATTGCTAATGAATTCAATAAACATTTTTCTCAGATTGGACATAAAATAACAAGCTCCATTTCATCATATTCATCACAATCTACTCGCAATAATAATCTACATTCAAATCCAACAGCTTCTCTGTTCCTACAGCCAATAATTGAAAATGAATTGATCTTAATTGCCATAAACCTTAAGAATAACGTTACTCCTGGAAGTGATGACATTTCATCACTATAATGAAAGCAATTATTAGATTTATTTCTAAACCCCTTACTCATATTTTCAACCTATGCTTAGCTCAAGGCTTTTTTCCGGATGAATTAAAATATGCGACAGTAATTCCATTGTACAAATCAGGTGACAAATGTAATTTAAATAATTATAGGCCAATATCCTTATTATCTACCATTGCAAAATTATTAGAGAAATGCATAAAAAATAGACTAACAAACTTTTTAGAAAAAAATAAACTATTAGCGGAATCACAATTTGGTTTTAGGAATAATATGAGTACAGATGATGCTATAATGGCCGTTACATCCACAATTATTAAAGCAGTAGATGAAGGAAAAAAATGCTTAGGTGTTTTTCTGGACCTAAGAAAGGCCTTTGACACTATAAGTCACAACATTTTGCTAAATAAATTAGAAAATATTGGTGTTAGAGGTATTGCCTTAGACCTATTTCGATCATATTTGTCAAATAGATACCAAATCACTAAAGTTAACAACGAAAAAAGTGAAAACGTAGTGCTAAATATCGGCGTCCCACAAGGAACTGTGTTAGGTCCTTTGCTCTTCTTAATATATATCAATGATCTTCTTAAATTAGATATAAATCTCATCAAAGGCAATGTCTATTCCTTCGCTGATGACACAGTAATCATATTTTCTGGAAACAGTTGGGATCACGTTTTTAGTAATGCTAACATTGGAACAAACAAAATAAAAAAATGGCTCGATGAAAACCTATCTTTAAACATTGATAAAACAACATATTTACCATTTTCACTAAACTCTAAAGGACTTTCCTCGATAAATGCACAACACAATATAATCTTACATGAAATCTCTTCTTCTATCCCTTTTAATTGTAAATGTCCAAAATTAAGTTCATCAACACAAGTAAAATACTTAGGTGTTATCATTGATCAAAATTTACGGTGGGAAAAACATGTTCAATATCTGTGTCTTAAACTACGGAAAACTATATATAAATTTGTTATATTAAGAAACATTATGCCACAGAGTACTTTAAGACTAATATATCTAAGTTTAGTCCAATCAGTTATACAATATGGAATAATAGGATGGGGTGGGATATGTCAGACTGCACTTCGCCCATTGTCGTTGTTGCAGAAAAGAATAATCAAGATATGTTTAAAAAAATCAATGGACTATCCATCTAAAAGTTTATATAAGGTTTTGACGTATTGAATATTAAACAATTATACTCCTACACTTTATTAAATTATTTCCATAAACATCATGAAAAGTTCATAACACGAAATCACTACTATAATACAAGGAGGTATAATATCTCTTGTCCTCTTTTCGAACCAAAGTGTGCTACAGAAGTAGGTCTAAGGCATAGTATAAATTTCGGACAAAGGCTGTACAACAATTTTACTAGAAGAAACCCTAATATGATACCACTAAACAATAAATTGTTTAAAAAAAGAGTACTCGATTTGATTAAATCTAACTTGTAATTGTACTTTTATCACTTTTTTATGTTAATCATTCTCAACTGTAAATTTTTAATTTTTAACATTGGGTATTTTGTTTGTAACTCTGTTATGTTACTGTAATTTATTTTTTCGTTTCTTTGTTCATGCATTTATTTCATATAAGCAATCTTATTTATTTTTATTCTTATTTTTTACCTTAAACTATAATATGTATGTTTTTTTTATATAATTTTCAAAATATAATTTTAGTATGACTGAACTGACCCCGAACACGAGCTATGCTCATGCGGGGCAAATAATACTCTTTTCAAATTGTACAAATTGTGTGTATATTATTTTTATTTGTAATAATTTTGTATCAATTTGTATTTTTTAATTTGTAATTTGTAAAAAAAAAAAATAATAATAATATTATGTTCAGTTAAAAATAGTTCGGATAACCTATGTTAATAATGAATTGTAAACTTATAATGACTATGTAGAAGCCCTGATTTCCAGGACAAAGGCCAAAAAGTATTGGGCCTAAATAAATAAAATCAGGTAAACTGATGTAACAAAGTGTCAGAATGCTTTAGATTAATAGTTATAATTGCAATTATGATATGCAGAAAATTAAGTATTTTTTTTATCGATTTCCGAGATAAGCTCCAGATTGATACATTAAGATAAGATGAGATAAGATAAGATTCTTTATTTCCGCCATTAATCATCCATCTAGATAGAAATAGGCGGACTTGCGGAAGAACAAAGGTCTAGCTTTTAAAAAAATCAGATTAACATCGTCCAGCGTCAGCAGAACTAATACAGATTTGTGATATTTTGATACTCTCACACTCACATAGAAATACAAAAAAACGGCATATTGACCGGCTACGGGATTTGAACCAGAGACTTACAGAATGCGATTCCAGCATGTTAGCCTCTCGAACACCTCGTTCAGTTTAACAATCGAGTTTGATAAGCATATGTGAAATAATGGTGTTATTTGTCCAAGCTAACTCCATTGCAACTTCCAAAGCCGTATATGAATACTGTAGAACAATATGTTGTCATGATAACTAATTTGCATTTGAGAAATTCTTTCTAATATATTACCATTAAAATAGGCACTAAATTGGGCATTACTTCGGTACCGGCAAACCGATTTTGTCCAATATCAATAGGCTTCTTCCCATGGACGTTATAAATGCGTAGGCTACACCAGATTTCATGAAAATCCAATAAAGTGTATTTGAGATATCGCGCGTACAGACACACGGACACACGGACAGACGGACGGACGGACAGACAGACAGACAGACGGACAGAAATTTCCCCGCCCCATACAATCTTATAAAGTACCATAATGGCACTTAATAAATAAATAAATAATCATTTTGAGTTAATACTGAAAGTGAATGTGAGACGAGTAAATGTTGAGAAATTGATGTTTGCGGGAGTGCAGCCATGTTAATTAATTATATTTGTATACACAGGCCAGATTTGAATGCCATTCAAGCACGGGTGCCTGCTGCTAGACCCACTGCAGTGCCTCCTCGAGCCATGGACGATCTGTGCGGAGGGGATGCGGTGAGACGTCAGGCGTCAGTAACAGACGGCGAGGCCATCAAGATTGTCATCCATGACGTAGATTCCGACGCCAACTTCAGTACGTACATGTGTGTCATTGTATTCTTGATTGATTTTTCTCGTTTCTCTCATATCAGCACAGAACTTTCCTTCTAGTTTAAATAAAAAGGCTTACATTTGATAAAGAAGATATGTAAAATTATTTTTCAGTTGTAATTAATTTGCCATTACTATTTGTTTCTACATATAGTACAGAGTGATTCACGAGTTTTTTTTATTTTTTTATTTTTTTGCGTAGTTTTAGGAAATGAAAATTAGTACATTGGGATCCTCATGCGGCAAATATATTTTAAAAGAACGGAGGAAGAACTAGAAAAAACGTGAGAAGTCGAGTTTTTTATATTTCCGACATTCTGTTAAGCACTTCATATACATGTGTCGCATAGAATTGTTCTACGATAGGGAAACACCCTGAAAAACTTACGTTAAATAATTTGTTAGATACAAACATCTGTTCCAGAAGCTAGGCTTAAGTTCACCAACGTTAAAACGTTACCATTTTATGTTGGTGCACTGCCTTCTAAGAAGCAGAACACAATGATCATTAAATAACTGTAAAAAGTTATACCTGAAACTCTGCATGATTTTATTTCCACTGTGTATTTGAACACTGATTCTAACAGGTTCGAGATCAACCTCAAAGAGGAGAGTGGTGCTAAGAAGAGACCCGTCGGACAAGGCGCACAGGAGTGAGTACATCCCCCCTCACCAGTTGCTGGGTATGTTGTCTTTGTTTTCCCATTACGCCGAGATACTTCTCACGCTATCATAAGTATAAGCAATTCTCAAATCATCAGCAACTAGCAGGCAATGACTTTTATTAAGTGCTTCCTTCAGCACATTCATATGGAGAATACAAATTAAATGCAATTAACTGGCTGACTGTATATGTAATGGAAACAATATAGTTTATTGATGTACTTTATTTCGACCATACTATAGTACACTTATTACGTTTGACGTAACAGTATCTCTATACCAAACTTTAAAGTACAGAATTTCATTATTGTGCTGTTGTTTTAATTCTAACTATCGGTTAATATCGTACAAGAAATAATCTCCAAGCCTTGGAAACAGTAATTCTAATTGCACAGCAAACAACCTGTATTTAAAATAAAATAAATTCTGACCTATTTATCTTAATGTTGTAATAAATTGACTTTATTTCGTGTTTTTTAATGTGCGTTGTTTTGAGGTTAAAACGCATTATCCCGGCATGCCTTGTCGACAGTCATCTGTCGCTAAAGACGAAAACTTACTAACAGCTGATCGCTGATCGCCGATCGCTCTGCTCGTTTCATAAACGTACTCGCGTCTTAATGAATGCCATTTCACAATATACTGTTTTTCTTTAGGCTATATGAACTTTACGAATTTTAATTAATTAATTTCGACTGCCCTTATGTGGCCAAGCTCCACGTTCATTTCCCAGGAATTCCAGGAGAATATTGTATGAGAAAATTTTCTCTAATACTGGGATTCGAACCTGTTCAGTTATGTTTGATACTTGAGATTTGATAGAGTTTTTTATTATCTTGGCTATCTATAATAATCCTTTAATATTTATTCTTGTCTTCTTTCGGCTTTGGTGATATTTTATTCAATGCCAATTTCCTCACGGCCTCCTAGTAATTATTATTTTTATTGTCAAAAAACAATTGATCACTAGTTCTTTTCTCTATTAAACTCAAATCAACGTTTATTTTCGGTTTATATTTTTATTATTTTAAGTACAGAATAATTATAAAACATATTTTATTTCATTCTCTTACTATTCTTTTTGATTGCTTCACAATCCACGTTTTTCTTTAAATTTATAATTGCTCAATCGTTTTAATCTTCGCCCAATGGGATTGATTTTCTAGTATTGTTATAAGTCATTGTTTTAATTCAAACCATTCATTCCTTCGTCTACGTCCATTGTACAATCCTCTTTAAGGATTATAATTCATTCTGGACTTATCCAGCAGTGATTTTTATTATCATAGAGCTTTATATTTCGCTTCCTGCGAGTTAAAGTTTATTCATACTTGGTATTAATTGCACAGAAGCAATTTTCCACGTTTTATTCTCTGAAGATTGGCTGAATTTGCTTAGTGTCTCTACCAGACATTTCTTCGAGGATTGATTATCTTAATTATTGCCTGATTTTGGACTTCAGGGTTACTTCTTGTGTGATATTAGATACAAAAGGAATCTTTATTACCAAGTGAGTGTTTTTAAGACCTAAAATTATTTCATACAGCTTCTAATATTGCATTGACTTCAACGCAACATAGCTGTATTTACATTGATACGCAATATATTTCAGTAACATTATTATTGCGTTTATAATTTGTGAATTCAAGCATCACATTGACTGTGAATGTTATAAATTGCAGCATATAATTACTGCATATATGTATTTATTATTATTCACATCATTTCTTGAATATTAAATCAAGTGGTCCTCCGGTATTGTCATTAAATCTGTCTTTTAAACCAGCAAGTTTTCATTTATTTGGCGGTATCAATCATCTCTGCTTTAAGAAGACCTTCAAGACATCAATGAAGAATCTAGCGAGTGATTGTGGTTCAAGAAGAGTTCAGTGTCAGTGTTACATCGCCTATGGTCTTTGTTTCTTGTAAAATTATTATCTTGCTTTCTAAACGGAATGTATCGCGTGCATTTAATTCTTATCAGCCTCAATTAATTATCATGTGGTCCGCTGAGATGTGCGCGGTACAGAACCTATGATATTTGGCTTTCCGTGCCGATGCTGTACCAGCTGGGATAGCCTGAGTTCGATTCTCAGCTACAGATGGAATCTCTCTCCTATGATGGCCTATTTCACTGAAATACCTACATTTATATCATGTATAGTATTGTGAGGCACACTAATTTAGTGTTTTGTGATCTACTTTTCATTGTTAATGTATAGTAACATTTACGATGACGATGCATATTCATGAAACCACAGAATATTGAATAGGTGTTGAATATTACATGAGAATATTTTAGGAGAAAAATAATAGACGCAAATGTATTTCAGTGAGATAGACTATTAAGGGTTGGGAGAAACTTCATCTGGTGCTGTGAATCGAACTCGGGCTAGCTCAGTTAATAGAGCGTCGGCACGGGAAGCCGAAGGTCATGGGTTCGAATCGTGTCAGAGGAATTTTTCTCGTAAAATATTGTCATGTAATTTTCAACAGAAACAATATGCTGTGGTTTCTTGAATACAATACATAAGAAATTCCACACCTGGGGAATATTGAGTCCACCAGTTTCGTATGAAAATCGGAAATATCTTGAAGCGAAAAATCCAGGTTAAAAATTCTGAGTCAGCAAGCTAATCGTATGACATTATTTAGAGGTATGCATACCCAGTATTTCTGGGGTGGCTGTGGTACTTCCGTTTTTGATACCATGAAGTTTTAATTGTTCATAGAATATGTTCGTATACAAATTTATACAAGTGAGTCTATTGTCTGCTTTATTTCCCATGTTGCAGTCTCATGGAACATTAATTTTTAAGGCAATCCTAATTTATTGGTTTAAATAGGCTACAGCATTTTAATTAGATTTTGTCAATATTCATCCAAACTATTCTAAGAAAGCGTTGAGAATCCTGTTTCCTACATTTTATTAACACTGGTTATTCTTGAATTAATATCGTGAAATTCCGATCTAGAACGATCTAAAATAATCACTTTTACGTGATACTGAATTTTCACCCTACGAAAAGATATTTTTCATTTTTTGAATACGATTCTGGCATTCCTAGAACAAACCCGATGACAGTTCATACCGGTAGTTTATATTTAGATTGTGCAGCAAGAATGACTTCCTGGCCAATAATCACAATAGAGAAAAATGTAATTGAAATTTACACTATTTAAGATAATTGATGAAAGTAGTCCTAGAGCCCCCCCTCCCCCGTCTTCATATACGATTTACAGTAATGTGCTATGTCACTCCTCGTCTTATTATAACATTAAGTTCCTAAACTTTTACTCTAAAAGTTAAATTCGGATTCTAAATAACTTTTGAACGCTCTCACAACAAAATAAGTCAATTTTTCTCAACGTTATCCACTCTTGCAAATCTTAGGCAGCCTTCTAAATAATATTAGGAAGCACTACATTTAGTCCAAGGTTAAAGCGACTCGAACATTGGATTCATTTGATTTAACAACTACCTTGTTTTCATGAAATGTATACAGTGAAATCCCAAGATAACCTTGGAAGTATTTATAAAAATACAACTTATTCAAATGCCCTTGCTTTAGTGAACACAATTCTAGTATGCTTATTAATTGTTGTATTCTTGTGCTCGCTATCAGCTTGCTGGCATTAATTTATTAACTGATTTCAGGACACCCCACTTTAAGCTTGTGTATGAAGCAATATTCTATCGAGGCTTCAATTCTTTTAATTTGTATTTTTCAGCAATAGGGAACATTCTAGATTAAGCTCATAATAATTATATTATGAAAGGCATGTGATTAGAATAAAGATTAGAGAATTGCTTATTTCTGTAGGTATATAATATAAGCACAAAGCTTTGTTGCTGGAACAAATACAGGTGCCTGCGTGTACCCTTATAAGCTAATTATAAAACCTTTTGCCTTTGTTTCTGTACATGACTTTTTTCAAACACTACCATGATATGTTAATATAGGTCAGTTGTATTTCGGTCAGTTATGAGTCGTGTGTGTATAACGATTGGAGGAAAATGTATCATTCTTCAATTTACACTTTTTTTATCAGGTACGAAATATTCACCAATGATCAATTTTGTGAGATATTAGAAACTCTAACCTAAATTCCTATAAGTTGAATGAATTTATTCTGAAGCGGACACGAAATTCCAATAAAATTCACATTTGATTTCAAAGCTACATTAAATGGTTTTTACAAAGAAACGTGTTATGAGTTTCGGTACTTTATTCCTTTGCCTTTCTTTTCAAAGTACATTTTTCAGCCTCTGAACAAAACTCTATAAATAATTTCAAATCGATATGCTAATTACTGTAGTTTACAGGAACCATATTTTTAGATTTCTATTGTATAATCTTTTCATGGGAATTACAGGCAAATTCCTATAGGCTGGAAATCATATTTATGGTATGCATACTGCATATTTCGATAGTTGATTTCTGGCATGTGGTTTATCATAGGCAGGGGAGATATTTCAAATAGGCTATAGCACTCTCCTTTTTTTGTGGCCGGACGCGGGATTTGAACCCGTGGTCTCCTTAATGTGAACATTTTCAGTCAGAATAAAAAAAATATTTTTGTAAATAATAATTATTAATCAGTTTGGTCTTGAGGTTGATTAAGTATTTTCTTATCACAGACAGTTTTATAACATGGAAAGATTAAGTCAGAATGAAAAAATTCAATGCCATAGCCGGGATTTGAACCAGGATCTTCGGCTCTCCGTGCCGATGCTCTAACCAACTGAGCTACCATGGCAACGTGACGGTACAACATTAAATTCTCCAACTGACTCACAATCCCAGTATACCACCAGGCGTTCTCAATATGAGATACGAACCCAGTCGCCACTGGGGTGAGTCAGTTGGAGAATATAATGTTGTACCGGCACGTTTCCATGGTAGCTCAGTTGGTTAGAGCATCGGCACGGAGAGCCGAAGATCCTGGTTCAAATCCCGGCTACGGCATTGAATTTTTCGTTCTGACTTCACCTTTCCATCTTAGCCTACACACGGCCAGTGTGAAAGAATTATCATTCCAGTTTGTATAACAGTTTAACTGAAATTAACAGATTCCAAGTCAGTTTATTGCTTGTAGCATAGTTAAGTATATATATTTCATAATCTTGCTCTTGTACAGGCTAACTAATAAAATATGCTTATACGGGAAATGAACAGTTGATTGGTTTATTATCGCGCAAGTTAAACCTAAGCCGTGCCCAAATTCTTTACTAATAGTCTCGTGAAGCTGGTAAAAGCTATGATAGGTATAAAATCCTAAAGTAGAATCCTAAAATTACTGAAAATAGTCCTTGCGGGTAAAAGGCATACTCGGGAAACAGTTTCTCTCCCGCGGCTTTGAAAGGAGATACAGTACGTGACTTCTCTCCGCTAGTGCCGCCATCCATCCGAGGTATGGGCAATCTTCGGTATGTCATCTGTTGTGAAAAGATCTGGTTTCAATTTTTTTAATAAATTGATTCCAGAAAACTGTAATTATGGGTAAAGTTTAGAAAATAAGACTCACAAACAGGAACGACGTTGTTAATATTACCAAAAAAGTAGTTAACAAATTCCTAACAAATTACCTTATGAGTGGCTAAATAACCGGAATATTCAATCACAAAGAAGCGACAAGCGACAAGCTACAATCTACTGACTGTTACAGTTATAGGCCATATTTATTATTTATGTAAGGTTTAAACAAAAGTCATCTATGTAAAGTGTGTATAACTTGTCGATATAGAGTTGCACGCATTCAGTCGTTTTCACAGGGATTGTTAGTAAGTTTTTCTCCCCATACGCTTTGCGTTATTATTATTATTAAGTTATTAGTAAAACTGGTAGTTTAATATCTCAGTTAAGTTATAGGCTATCTCCCTACGGAAATTCATTAAACTTTTGACTCAGTTTTATCTTATTATCTTCCTATGATATAAATTTTCAGAATTTATTTTAGAAACTCATAAAATATATTTTGAAAGACTGCTAACGGATCCCAACGAAATTTCAATTTTTGAAACAGTTAATGTTCCAGCAATACAGCTTTATAGTATGTAAGTCGATGGGATGTTGCCCGCTTATAATATAATGCTTCCCGCACACGTGTGTGAATGTAACGCTGCTTATCGATATTAGTAATAGATTACTGCTAGTTAATAAGCAGCTGTTAACTTAGGTTCCAACCTGGGAGTATTGTTCACAATGCACAACATGCATGATCCATGTTAATCTCCTCGTACCATTATGTAGTACCCGCCGCACAAAGTAAGGATTCAGTCAATTTGTTTAACTCAAAAAAGTCCTTTCCTAATCGATTGCGCTCGAAATATGAAAAGCATGGCGAAAATTATGGCAAAAAATATATAGTTCTTGTATGTTTTAATAACTAAATAATAATCTGCTTCAAATAGTGCATAAAAATAAATACCTGTACCGTCCTAAAACAGTACATAGGCCTAGTCTAGTAGTTTAATGTTTTGTGCGTGATCCATAACAGTGCACGAATTTTGTTTTCTGTTTGTTTTGTTGTTTAATGTGTAGACTTTCAGACTCATTAATTGCTGCGTCTCAAATAACTTTATATTAATTCTTCCTGTATGTATGGTTTAAAGAATAAAAATCATTTAACATTTTATAGTTTAATTTTTTTTAAATATTATTTCTTTAAATACTGCGTCAAAGGTTCAGTGTTCAAAAGTACCATGACACGGAAACCCAAGGTTCGAATACTGTTACCTTATCAAATTTTTATTATAAGAATATTATCAAAATGTACCTTGAAATCATGATATAAACAAATAAACTCTAAGAAGAACACTTGCATCACCGAACGCACCATGATAAAGCTCTTATTACTCATATAAATTACACATAAGGTGTACAAGCAGGTGTGGTTGGATTAAAACGCTTAGATTCATTCTGCACTCTTATAAATATGAGTTCCAAGTGAGCACTATTAATTCTTTGCCGTTTTGGTTTTCTACTTCAATTCCAGGGCCATAATGTTTAGTGTCCGAAACGTTCCTTTTCACCTTGCTTCTAGAGAACCCCATGGCGCTTTGAATAACATCGTTAGTGTTTTGAAGTTTAAAAAACATACATTTTGGATTCTCAAAAACTGGAACATAAAAAATTTCACTGACTAATAGTACTGACATACGAAGAGAATGCAAAAAGAGTTGGCCTCCAGGCAGAGAGACGAATTTTCCTTAGCGTTTGTAATCAATATATCTTCCTTTCTTCGGTTTTCTTTTTGCATATTTATAAAGTGTCATTAATTCTAAAATGTTGTCATCTTGCTCTATGAGAAATTGAATCCTACTCCTGATAACCTGATAGCATAAATGTAATAACATCCACGATCTCTTCGTGCGTCATTCTCTCATATTCTGATTCTGTCAATTTCCGCTTGACAGTGTATATATCAATTCAACATCTTTTACTCGAGAAATAACGTATTGAGTTTGAAGGATACACATAATTTTGTCAGGAATCAGTTTTTTCATTGGCAATGTTAAACGTTGAATTTGTCAATTTATCTCTTAGTGTGCACTAATAGTCCAGTCGATATAACTTTTTGCCTGGAAAATATTCCGAAGTTAATGACATTTTTATAGGTTATCTGGGGGTACTCTAGGATGTCTATCCTAAGTTTTCGACCTCGAGGACCCTGTGCTAATTTGGGGGTGGGGCAAAAACCTCAAAATTTTTGGACTGTTTTCAGTTTTTCGCTTCTATCTCGTAAACTAAGCATATTTTGTGCACCATAGTACAATAAAGTTGTAGATCATTAAATTTTATAAAATTTGGTTGATAAAACGAATTTGTAGACCCAATATTAACCGAGATACGGCCGATCAAAGTTAGACAAATTTTCTCGAAATGTAAAAAAATATCAGAAAATCGAAGGTTTTGGCCCTATAACTATTTATTACCATCATTTACATGTTAATTATGTTAATCACTCATTAATATCAACATCTTGGAATATCTATGACCCCTTCCTCCACCCCTCCCCCACCCCCAAACGTGAAGATGCCTCATTTTAATGTAAGAAATGCATTTTAAGAAACACCAAAAACCCTTTCGTTGTACACACAATGTGATGTCACCGGAGGGGGGGGTCCGCTGACCAAGAACCTATTGTTGTGATTTGCAGTTATTTACATATTTTCGTGCCTGGTCATCACCCTACTGTGAATTCCTGTTAACCCATAATCTTGAACCTCAATAAATGTAGATCAGGGAGTGTAAAATCAATAATTAGTAATAAACCATTAAAGTAATAGAAGTATAGAATTTATTTACAAAATATCATAATTTAGAGCAAAATTATAATAATTAAGATAATTGCAGGTGTTATGACGCACGTAGAATTAATTTTTAATAATAATTAATACATAGTATATCAGGCTACGAAAACCTGGAGCGCTTGGGGGCTGCCGGACCTTCCTCCTCCTCCTCCTCCTCCTCCTCCTCCTCGTCGTCGTCGTCGTCGTCTCCGTCATCGTTGTTGGGGTCCATGGACACGTCTTCCTCATGCACCTTCTTCTTTCCAATTCCAAAGGGTGCTGAGGTGGTGTCACACCCACTTATCGCATGCAGGAAAAGAATATCCTGTGGTTCGTACTTGAACAAGCGGGATGAATACAGTACAGTTGGGCTGTTACCCTTTAGACTCTTCTGGAAATAGACGTTCTTTTTGGAAGAACCCAAAGCAGTGAGTAGCACCAGAAGATCTGTCTTCCCCTGTTATGATGATACTATCATATTTGTCAGCAGCTAAGACAGTAGTATCCACAATCATTACATCGGTGTCTTCTACTGCCTGCTTCACTTGGATCCCCTTGGCTTCCATTTCACTCTTCAATGTGGTCATGAAGTTCATCTTGCTGGTATCATTGGAAAGAAATTTCGCCTGAGAAATCGTGCTAATCAAAGTTGTCTTGGAAAAGGCAAACTTTGTTGAGGAGTGCAGCAAAGAACGCCGATAACGTTCAGCTGCTTTGGTGCTTTGGTAGTATATCCCAGAAGAATAACCATCAAAACCACTACGACATTGCTACCGAAGTGCCTTTGGACGAAATCCACGTAGTTTTGGCAGACTGAAATGTGGCTTCACTTGACTTGGTCCAAACAACCCTATGTAACAGAAACCCACCATCAATGACATTGTATTTTTTTGGCGCCAAAGTCTACGTCTTCACCCACGATAGGAAGGAATGAATCATACAGCATCGATTTTCGGCCTTTCTGCATTCCTTCTTCTGCGAAGAGAGACATGGGGAAGGGGCAAGGTCATACTTAAACAAGTTCCTGAGGTCAGCCTCTGATTGTTTGGTTATGCTCTCTCGTTGGAATAGAGTGAGTGGGTCTACTGTGAACTTTTTGTCCTTGATTTTCAGAGAACAGGAAACAGATGCCAGAGTAACCACCTTATCCTTACTCTTCAACTTCAAGTCTTCCAAATTTCCTTTCTCCACATAGGGCTTACATTAAATTGTGTAATATTAAAGACCTCGAATAAGGGCACAAATGTTGTTTTTGTTAAAACGAAATGTAGACATTGATTTTCCTCGTGTATTGAAGGCTGAGTATTCAAAATTTCATCGAGATTCGAATAAAACTGCAGAAGTTGAAAGGAAAGACTCTCTCTCTCTCTCTCTCTCTCTCTCTCTATATATATATATATATATATATATAAAATAAAATATGTATGTATGTATATATATGTAGCCTATATGCCTATATATAATATGTATGTATGTATATATATGTACCGTATATATGTATATATATAGAATTTGTAATCCTGATTTCTATAATACTGAGGGAGGGGAGGGGTGGGAAGAGGGGGTGGAGGAAGGGGTCATAGATAATCCAAGATGTTGATATTAATGAGTGATTAACATAATTAACATGTAAATTATGTTAATAAATAGTTATAGGGCCAAAACCTTCGTTTTTCGGATATTTTTTTACATTTCGAGAAAATTTCTCTCACTTTGATCGGCCGTATCACGGTTAATATTGGGTCTAAAAATTCGTTTTTACAACCAAAGTTTAGAAAATTTAATGTTCTACAACTTTGTATTGTAGCCTACTATGGTGCCCAAAATATGCTTAGTTTACGAGATATAAGCAAAAAACTGAAAAAAGTCCAAAAATTTTGAGGTTTTTGCCCCACTCCCAAGTTAGCACAGGGTCCTCGAGGTCGAAAACTTAGGATAGACATCCTAGAGTAGCCCCAAATAACCTGTAAAGAATTCGTTAACTTCGGAATATTTTCCAGCTACCCCCCTATTTTTCATTATATCGACTGGACTATAAAGGGAAATTGTTATTTATTTATTTGTTAGTTGCGGTACATTACAGTGTTGAATTATGGCAGTGACCGTCGGTCGGGGAAACTGTTATGCTGTTCACTGTTAATGTAAAATTGACATTAGGTCTAATACATAAGTTAAAACGTAACGTATTTAGATTACAGTCCTTTCAAGAGATATAAGATTAGTGGTTATATGTGACATTTCATAGCAAGCGTATTTACTCTACGAAAAGTAAAGACAATTTGCTCAATTAGGCCTAAAGTATTAATTTCTTGCGTAAACCTGAAAATGTACAAACACAAATATTAAATTTCGATAAGTACGATGTACATTAACTACAAAACATACTCTTGTATTATAGTCTCATGAAATCTGTGTAATATGTAAAATATACTAGAAGATTTGTATTAGGCCTATTTGAAAGTTAGTTATTTTATTCAAATTAGTCAACCACACTCCAATGGTTTTTTAACAGGCTCATTTATTAAAAGTGATGAATATGCTTAAATTTTATGAGTTTCTGTTATTTCTTACACATTTACTTAAGAATTGTTACATTCTTAATTTGCTCATGATGAATGCTACAGGAACCTAAATAGAAACTTAAGAATATGAACCATGCAAAGGTCAATATGAACAAGATATTCTTCTCTTGTGTGCATTTGATGCTAATTATTACAAGCAGAATAATTTATCTTAACAGAAGTATGTATTCCTACTTCTTGATTTTGCAAATTCTGTGGTATCAGAAACCGGTAACATAGATAACAGATTGTGTAACATTTAAGACACCTCCAAACGGCAGCTTGGTTCAGTCATTCTCTTGGGACTCATGCTCACAATTTATGGTTTGTTTAGATCTAATTCGTTCACCTTTTGGAGGCAAGAACAATTGTCCTCCAGAAACGACCCTCTCGTGGTCAATTTCCTGGACTCTTTATGTGAAGGGCGCCGCCATAAACCAATCGATTACCCTAGATTAATAGGCTGACGTCATGATTCAACCAAAAACGAAAACTCCACATTTCAGTGGATTATTTCGTTTAATTCTCCTATTTCTTAAGTATTGAGTTGCTTTGTAAATTCTCTCCTTGCAAATTGGGGCAAGAATTCGAACTGGATTGTGCTATAGGCCTATCCAGGGCACAACTCGCACATAGAGCCATTGTTCGACATTTGTTCATTGCTGCGTTGTGACAAAAATAAAAATAATAATAATATGCTACGAGATTATCCTTTCAGCCCTCAAATTCAGTTATATTTATATACCCTATATTCTTTTTATTCTTTATTTAACATGACTTCCCCTACATAAAAGCTGCCATTAAGACAAAATGTACTGGATAAAAAGAGCTTCTTAAACAACACATAACGAGGTTGGCCAGTCTGTTGATGGCGGATGGCCATATCTTGAGGCCAAGAGAATTTCAAAGCCTGACGAGATATTGTATTGTGCCTCGAGCTCCGATCATCAACTTTTGGATGGAGGTATGGTCTAAATTACAATTTTCCTTATAGGACAGGTGGATATCCACGGTGAGTTCATATATCGATTTTTTTCTGGGCTGGCCATTTTGAGTCTGATATTAACAGATCCAACATAATTGTAGGCCGTATGCTTTTTTGCTAGGGGAATAAAAACAACCATGTCAATAGGTCTATTACTCCCATCGCAGGCCACAGAAAATTTCTTCATATACGCCAAATACGCGTGGTCTCTAATCAAGTTGACTATTATATGCCGATGAATTTGCAGAAATTCCCATATGGTCAGACCCCCAGAACATGAGAAAGGGTTGCATGCTCTCAGTGGCAGTGCCAACAGGTAATGTTGTCCTGAATGTGATCCTACTTCGTTTCCGAGTTCGCCTGACTTCCGGGGTTTATGAATGACGCCGAGAGGCATCTAACACCGCGCGTGCCGGTGTCTCGCTAGATCATTTGGCCACAACATAGAAGATAGAAATAATTATCTCCAATTTTAGATTTCTAAGCAAATAAGAAAATCTAAGGTTTTGACACATCTTTTCACAGATTTCGCTACGCTTTTTTATGAAATTTTCGATTATCACCGCTACGTTTTAAAGAGAAAAAAACAACGCTTGTGCGTACTGCTCCATATATTTTGCATGAGGTAGGCTCCTGTTCTCTAGTTTTACAATAATTGCCTTAGACAGAAACGAGTAGTAAGTTACTAGGGATACTAGGCTCTCCTGCACGAGCAAACCTCTCTTGAAGTTCTTTCTTTAAAAACAAAAACGGCTAGATTTTGGACATTGGCAAAGTAGTATAGTTAAATTTAAACTTTATGAAGAAGAAAAAAAACACATTGTTGCAATAATGAAATATATCGACCGGGAAATGATAAAGTTGGCATATCAGGGAGGGAGGGAGAGGGAGAGGGAGAGGGAGAGAGAGAGAGAGAGAGAGAGAGAGAGAGAGAGAGAGAGAGAGAGAGAGAGGAAAAGAATAAGAAAGTGAATGAAGTATTGCATAGCAGACCAGTCTGCTCTTCTGTGGAAAATGCCAGACAACCCTCTAAATCGTGCAACCCCTTTGGCACTTTCATTTCATTAATTGTTAATTATTTATTCGCTTGATAAACACACGGTGGATTTTTAAGTTTTTATGTTGACAGTTTCTGTATACTGCAATATAAAGGAACCGGGAGAGAAAATGATCTTAACAATGGATGCTTATATTATGAACAAGAAGGGATTCGTTATTTGGAATACGGACTGTTTTGATTAAGTTACAGTTTAAATATTTCGTTAAGATTTCATACTTGTACTAAGATTTTTATGATAATGGTGGTAACAAGGTTCATTTAAATTAGTAATCTGAATTTTAAAATTTTAGATTCAAATATGTTTCCGCATGAACTAGGCTATAGTTTTATTTTCATAGTCAAAACAGTCAAATAATAATAATAATAATAATAATAATAATAATAATATGCAATCCCATTCTTACGACGCAGTAATATTTGGGTCATTTTTTGCAATGATTTTCTATGTTAGGCCTACAGAAATTCCTAAAACAAATCAAATAAACATTTGCAGTCGGGTAGCTTGTTATTCCTTTTACGAATTTTTGCGTATAAAGTATTGGGCTACATCTACTGATATCTACACAACCCGAACAATTCAACAATTAATTGTGAAAAATAGAATATTTCGTAATATAATCGTAAAAGAATGGAAAACTAGAAAAAGGCAAAAAGAGCTATTATGCTACTTCAACTATGCTTTTTCGCGTAAAATGTTGATTTATGCACACTATGCGAAATAAAAATAGCCTTACTCAATATTATTCATCCATTGAAAAATGTAGCCTATAAGAGCATCTTAATTATTCTCAATAAATGAACGCAATTTCATGTAAATCCTCGGTCTGGTGATGACGCACATTGTCTATTGACGTCAGTAAAGTACTCGTTTTATTGAAATTTCAAATGGAGATTGCATATGAATGAATCGATGCTTCGTTTTCCTTGTTCACTGATTGCCTTGAACTGTGCTCCCGCGGCATTTTATCAGTGACACCGCATTCCTTTCATATGCATTTGCGACTCGGTTGAATATCCTATACCTATGCTCCCGTCATTTCCTCAATTTATAACTTCTCATTATTTTATAGATACGTGTTATCATTCTCAACCAATCTCGGCTCTGATATTTACTAGGCGTGAGTTTTGCAATGAAACTAATGTTCTAAAAAGTGTATATAGTGAAACCTTCATATAACGATATTTGTGGGCCTAGCAGAGAGTGTTGCTATATGAGGGTTATTATTATATTGAGGGGTCGTGATTTACCACATATGAGAGAGACTGCACGCTCAAAACCGTGTAATCTAAAAATATCGTTACTTAACTTAATTACGAGGGGCGTTTCATATTGATTGTCTTTATTTTATTTATTTTTTTTTACATTCACTAAGAACTTCTACGCCTTGTCAGAAATAACCAATTTCTCAGCAAAGTCTTCATTAAGCTGTACATACTTGTGCCACCCAAGTGGGACTTCTCTAGGCCCTCTGAGAACCAAATTTTTGCAGTTCGTGCTGTTAATCAACATTAACAGCACGAACTGCAAAAATTTGGTTGGTCCCTGGTCCCTGGTTCCATGCGTTTGCCTGCTGATGGCGCTGTACAGAACTTCTTTGGTGGGGAGCTGCCTTTGTGCTTCCACTGCATTGATTGGGCTTTGGTTCTGATTACCACCTATTCAGAGCTAAGAAAAAACGCGGACATCATTTTGTCAACTTCCATGAATTGTCCTGAGGTGTGTGCGACAGACTCTGAAAAGTGGTTCTAGGACGGCCTAAAGGACTTCCACTTCGGTAGCGCAAGTGTGTACAGCTTAATGGAGACTATGTTGACTGCTGAGGCATAGAGATTCTTAGTGAGGGTAAAGAAAATAAAGTGTAAATCAATATGGAACGCCCATCGTACATTCGTTGAATTGTAACCATATCAACTTTACACCCACACATTAAAATATTACTATTCAGACTGGTTTAACATCACGGATTACGCCACGCTTTGAGCTTAGGCCTATGCCAGAAATTTCAAACTTGCAGAGAGTGGGAAGAAATAAGGAAAAAATACAGCAAATTTACCATATAGCTAAAGCAAAACTAATTTGGTCCTTACGGTGTTTCAACTGCACACACTGTGCATGTTTAAGTAGCAACCCATCTCACAGTGAATACTCTAAAGGGATGATTTTAGTGTCGGTGATCCTATTTTCCATTCCCTAATTAACCTTTATTTTCTGGAATTTCTAAGAAACGTAACAGATTTGAGACACCCAGAAAAACAATATTTGTGGCTGGGATGCATACTGATCTGATACCAGCTACCATCCATAGGGCAAAGCTATTGGTTTGCAGTAACAACTCAACCTCCAAATATCGTTATAAAAGGGTGTTTCTAAAATAGCTTCATCGTTATAATGAGTTACATTTGACATTATTAAGATAGGAAATTCGCCGGGACCAAACAAAAATATTGCTATATGAGGGTTTATCGTTCTTCGTTATACAGAGATTTGACTGCACTACACAGGGTGACAGACGTACCGGTTTTGAGCATACTGTCTCAGTTTTCCGGGACACCTAAGAGGGCTGTCACACTAAACCGATCAATATAGCAGACCTATATAGCAGACCAATAGAGAGCAGTGGTACCATTCACATAGCACCGATCGTGAGTGATCAACAACGATCGTGAGGGATCAACTGGTCGGTGAAATCAGACCTGTCCGTTTTTCAAGCGCCAGTCGATGGCAAATGGCGGGTGAAGCTTGTTGGACTAAGAGATAAAAGAATAAAATGTATTTAGTTCAATCTAGGCAGCCATTTATTCCAGAATTATGACGAAAAATGGCAAGAAACTATATTGAATTCTTATTAAATCGGAACATGTTAAGGCATGCCCTGTAAGTGGTTCTACAAATGACCACTGGATGTCTCCCCATCCTAAACTCCTCCTTCCCAGGCGGGTCCCGTTAGTGAATTGCGAGAGGTAGCTCACAGAACACATACGGGTAGCTCGTAGCAGATGGTTATTTTCCTCCATAATATCAGTGCAGGAGATAAGCAGACGTAGGCCTAATAAGGTACCGATAATGTAATTAACCTATTTTTAATTAACCTATTAATTTACAGTGATCAGTATGTCTAACATCGTAATATTATACCGGTACATAACCTATAATATTTCCGTTGATCGATAACGCACGATTTTTGTATGACAAAGAATATAAATGTAGTCGAGAACGCTTGATGGCAGTCAATTAGTCTTTATCGATCGATGCTCTGTGTAACAGGCCGTTACATGTCCTTTTTTTATTTTTTTAAGATGTCTTGTGCTTCCCCCCCCCCCCCCCGATAGTGACCCTACTGGAACAAGTCAATTTATTGTCTACCAGAGATATTAGATTCCACGCTTAGAGAGAATTGTTACTGCGATGGATGAAGTTGGCATCTGGTCTAAAGTAACGAATCGTTTCAGTCAGTTCATGTTATTAGAGTACTGTTTACCGCTGACTTATACAGTGCTGGCATTTTTTACTTTGTGCTTGTTATTGCCTCCTACAATCTTTTAATGTTTTGCACCGAGTGTAGTTTGTTTACCGTAAAGATGCAAGGAAATTTGTGTAGACTACAGTGATATTCTGAAGACAACCTTTTATAACAGAAGCTAAGGAAACAAAAATCAGGGGCCCCTGAGTAGTTCTGAAAAGTACCAAAAAAGTAATGACCTTACTTTGAGTAATTAATGTCCACATTTTATTTCCAAATGCTTTATTTTATTATTCTAATTGGAACAATTTGAGTGCTTCATTCGTAAATACGCTGAAGAAAAGAACACGACGATAAAGTTTGTTCAGCAAGATGTCTCAATGTTTTGTTTTACAATCTGGTCACCCTGATACTGCAGTATAATAATTAATTCCACCTTCTTTATCCTATACGGTGAGAGTAGACTGCAGCTGAAGTGGAGTACTTTAAGTAAATCTAACTAGTAATTATTGGTTCAAGTGTTTTAATCGCACTAACGAACAGATAGATTGAGAGACACATTGCGTTCTATAAAATGTAAGGAATATATTATATTGTATTTTACTTTTTTTAGTTCATTTGTTAAATGTTTCAGAGTTTTATCTTTCTTTTGGAACGTATAAAATTTATTACAGTCCGTACATACAGTTTATATGCCGATATTCCATAAACATGGCTCACACCTAGGAGAGGGGCGTGGTAAAATATGAGAGCATTACGATGCGGATATTGCGTTATGGTCTCCCAAAAATACATTCCTGCCATTCCTAGCGTCCTCCCCTCTATTTAGCGAGGATGGCATCTCGTTTCCACAGCAACAGCCAGAAGAAATTCCGTAGAATTCCAATTTCTTGCGCGCCGACGCCTGTGGGCATAACATCTCTTCAGAGAGTTTTTACACTGCCACACCAAATCGGTTTACGAAAGGCTTTTGCGAATCTGATCGCATCGACTTGTCCCTCGGGCAAACCCTTGAGTGGTCGAATATTGTTTTGTAAGGTATGTAGGTGTCGGATTGTCACAATGTCAGAAATATTCATGCAAATAATTATTCACTATAAATAGGCCTAATATATAACTTAGAAAATTAAAAATAGCAGTTGGCTAATAAGCGCTAATTGTGGCATTTTCTTTTTCCTTGAATACCCTCATATTGCCTTTGCTGTTGTAAACCAGACCAATAGAACATTCCAAGCCCTAAGACTGAAATATGATTCATTCTGCTGATGTACCGTATCTGTTGCCTTTACATGGGAATAGTTAGGAGGATAATTCTGACGACGAGATTCTAACCCGTGATCTCCAGCTATGCTGATGCTATGCAATTTTGTTATTAAAATTTTATTACACTAATTTACATATTGTTAATTCCAATATATAAAAGTGATATTAATTGTATAGATCCAACCGGAGGGTCGCGACTCGATCCTAAAACAATCAGAAACCATCGAATAAACCATCAGAAAAGATCAGAAAAATCGAAACAAATCAAATTGTGTTTGGTTTGCCTAAAAAACAAATAGAGAAATCAACTAAATGTTGAAAGTGACTTAAGATTAAAAACATCATCATTCAGTCCTGACATTGACGTGTTTGTTCAATCGAAACAGCCCCAAAAATATCATTAATATAGTATTCTTACTTAAAAACAGCAATTTTGACTGAAAAATTAAAATGGTCTTTGAGTACTTTTATAATTGTAGTTTTTATCTTCACCTAGGAACACTTGTTGCATACGTTGCAAACAAATATCTATTGTTAAATAAATAACTGTTTTGCTTCAAAGTGCTTATATTTTGTCAACCATTTTCAAATCAGAACACAAATTGTTTATCAATAATCAATCTGTATCTTATATATATATATTTGCAATATATGAAGGCAAATTATATATACATAAGGAAGGGATACAATACAAATAAGGTTTTTTACTCCGCCATGGACCGATAGATCGTGGAGGTATTCCGACAAGGATAGGTGGGTCGTCAGCTGAAAAAAGGTTAGGAACCACTGGTATAGACTATTATAATTAACTAGGCCTACATTATCCATTCGGATTGATATGTCAGGTATTCCAGCTTGTTGAAAGTTTTGGTTGAGAAACACTTGCTCAATGTTCTTAACCTCCACTCGATCTAAAATGTCTCCATATTTCCTCTGTAATGCCCTGAAGTTATAGTGAAAATTCCAGTTAATTACTGGAATTGGTCTAGCCCAACCAAATCATACTGTCATTTTCTGTAATTTAAATGCGCAATCGAGGGCTTTATTTTAGGGCAGCTGGGTTTTTTTGCATTAAACTTGTCACAGCATTTTTGACGCTACGACACTGCTTATAAGTCTATTAAGTATGTATGTTATTCAATATTAAAACGATACATTATGCATTTTAAATTTTCAGTTTGTATTTTACACGATGAGAGATATACTAAAAATAAATTACAAGGCTCTGCATCCCTGAAGAGACTAGACCCACCATCCGACCTCTGCTTCATGTACCATAGGCAGATGGCAAGATTAGTAGCATGTAGTTAGCATGGCAACGCCCACGACCGTTAATGTTGGTTTCTGCTACTTCATCAAAAAGCTCTTCATGAACTGAGTACACCCCGTTCCAGATATCCCTACCTCAGAAAAGTTCGAGGAGGTACCGGGGATCGAACCAGGGCCTGTGGATCCTTAGCCAGCGACGAAAACACGCAGAAGTCAGATATGCTAGAAACAAAATATGAAAAGTCAGTGCGAAATACTTGCATTAGTATAGGAGATACAGCGTTTTCCTTTTCTTTAATTTTTTTTTAAACACAATACATATTTGTTTAAAAAATGCCATTTTGCAATTTTTTTAGTAAAATCTCTTAATAATGAATCAAAGAAATATTGCAACATTTTTAAAGACAGTAAGCTCAGGGTGTAGGCTACACATACCTAGATTGGAGTATGTCTTCCTAACTCTTTAACGCTCACTTTCTCCTCCAAAGATCTACTTGGAAAGGGTCTTTTTAACGGATCATCTACAGAATCCGCCATGTTGCTTGCACAAATACAATACGCCCGCTTAAAAAAAAATCCACCGCACGACTACACATCAGCCTACAACCAATGCTCTACTCGTGGCTACGTGAAAAGCTGGCAAGGAAGGAAATGAACATGGCATGCGCAGACGAAGTTTCACAATAACATGTCTTCTCTCTGAGTGAGGTATTAGCGACTGAAAGCCAATTCAGAAGTCGACACTGTAGTTACTAGTTATCCCGGAAACAGCGCTGCAAAATATATTTTCGTCGGTTTTGTTTGCATAACGACCCGCATTCGATGAGAATAGGCGTAATTTTAGTACAGTTTTTTTTTAACAGTGTGTTGTACGTGATCATCAGCTGACCTTCCTAATAATACGTATGCTATCCTTTACTTAAATTATTTTTAGATTGTAAGATGTGAGACAATCTTATGCAATTTATTCTTATCAATGACACTATGACTACCGCCTGTTGCTTGTTGGTAAGAAGAAAAGAATAGAGAAAGAGAACGAAGCAAATGGATAATAGGAGAAGGGAACAGGAAACAGCCCCACTGACGTCAGAGTAGGATGAGAATCAACAGGTCTTTTCTATGTGGAGGGAGTGTTGCATCCTTTCGACCCACATGGGATGCTGAATAAAGGCGTTTCTTCCAATTCCACATGTGGGAAATCTCATTCAAGGATCTTTTAGCCGCTAACTTTTCCCAAGCAGCGATTAACGTCTGATTGTCAAGTCGTGCGTAAAGTTTCAAAATAGCTACGTATCATAGGCCTAATAGAAATGTGAAGAGTATGCAATTGATATCCGTGCGGATCATTTGTTAAATAGAAATATAGTAACATTAATAATAAAATAATAATAACAATAATAATATTAAAAATAATAACGTCATTAGTTAAGAAACAGTTTATGTGTGTATCTATAAATTAAAAGAGTCTATGTGTGCATGCATGCCAGAAAATGGGGAATAAATCGATTGATAGCAAAACCAAGCGGGGAGTCATAAACAGCAGCTTTAAGTACCGTACCAAAAATATTGTCAGTTATAACCGTGGTTTTAATTTATCCCCCAATGCGTGGACTGTTGTAATTACAAAGTAACAATGGTGTATGAACTATTATATAATACCCGTTCACAAAGGCCTACATGTAACGGAATAACATATACATCTAATGCATTACACACACATTTTGAGTGATGACGTGGGAGGGACATTATTATTAGGGCGGTTCAATGGAATGTTCATTCTGAGAGACTGATAGGATGATATTTCCTATGAAGGGAAAATACTACTACTACCTAATTATTTTAGTTACAGTGTTAAGATTTTGTGTAGCTAAGCATTAATAAGAAAAAGTAACCCACAGAAAAAATAGTTTCGACGTTTGTTACGAATCTGAAGGACAGACGTGTAGTGAAAAGTGGCTACGTATTCGCCAATTAGACAATTTGGCTACAAATTCATTAAAATGTCCTTATCATTGCAAATGCCCTTGTCATTGGAAAGGTGAATTTTTCAGTTTGACTTCACCTACACACGGCCAACACATACGGCCAGTGTGAAAGAATTATCATTCTGCCCTTGTCATTGTAGTTCAAACTTTCCTTTTAAATCTACAAACATATTTTTCAATAGTGCTCTGATTTCTTCCAATATTAAAAAAACTCGATACAGCTGCAAACATTGCTTTAAGTGTCAGAATGTTACGTACTTTCTTAGATTACTTTGTGAACGGGAAGAAATCTGTCCGTCCGTCAGTTCGTCCGTATGCGCGATAACTTGAATACGCTTTATCAGATTTTAATGAAACTTGGTCTACACCTTACAAAGTCCAAAGAAATATTAAAACTACTGAGAATCACATTTTAAGCTATTTTAGCTCTGAAAATCAGTTAGCAAATTTGCTTATCCTTCTAAGACATGCCAACATAAACAAGAAATCATTACCTAAGTTGTAACACTTATTATTTATAGGAAAAGTTAAATAGCACATGGAACAGTGGAAATAATAGGCCTACATTTACAAGTCCAGTATTTTATTATTAAGTCAAATAAATAATTATTTGACGCCACTGGCTTATAGCATCTATTTCGTGACACAACATAACATAGCTTAGCTTGCACCCCTTCATTTTCTGGTTTGTGTTACTTGGATTCGTCCTTGACGACTGCAAGTGTACATTTTGTCGACAACGGCCACCATGAAAAGAACCAAACAGTACATGTTCCACCCCATAACTTCCAGTACCGTAGCATTCTAATGTGAGCTGCGAGGGAAAAATGGTAATAAAAATTCTCACTGTGTATTAAGTGATGTGGAGTGTAGACCACACACAGTGCAGCAGCCAAATTAGTGCTACAAAATTGATGCCCATAGGCCTACGTATAGTTAGACCGTCCACTGCCGCCATCTACTGAACCTAACATTAACTAACGTTCTAGCAAAGGAAAATAATTAATAGTACATACCGGCAGTACAGTTGAAGATTAACCTTTGCTGCATTTATTTTTTATTTGGAAATCATTAAGAATAAAATAATTTGGTCATGTTACCTTGATTGTATTGTAGTAACATAGTAGGCTGTGGGTGGCTTCAAGGTTACTGTGAGTGAATGTCAAATTGATGGCGGGCATGGTCATCTCATAACTTTCGTGATATTACTAACCAGGCTTTGATGCCAAACGTCTGTGTTATATTGGTGTCTAACATTCTGCATATAGCAATGTCTAAGATCACAATAACACGCTAAACGCGAATTGTACACACATTTTAAATATAAAAATACAAGTCTTCTCACACACACTACGCTACTATCTGTCATCTGTTTTTTAACTTCCCTCTTGGGAGTTGCATACAGTGCCACCTGCTACTGCTGAGATGCAACTACCGCCGTGCCTGCCTTCTGTTCGTTGTTTGTGTCAAATGAACCCTTCCTATAGACGACTGGACATCTTTGTTACCGGACACCATGAAAAACCAAACAGTAATGCAGTGCGCGCGAGTCGAGTGATTTTATATTTTGAAACGTGTATATAATATTCTCGTTTAGCGTGTGATGTTTGATCTTTTCAAATTTGGAAGACACCAAGATAACACACACATCTGGAGACAAAGTCAGGTGAGTAATGTTAAGAAATTTATCAGTTGGCCAAAGGAATCAAACTGATATGGCTTCATTCTTACAGTATTGTAACCTTGAACTTTTCCGACTAAACTAAACCGTGAAGCTACATCCCTGAAGGGACTAGGTCTACCATCCGACCACTGCGTCATCTACCATAGGCAGATGGCAGGATAGGGGGCATACGGTCACCATGCCGACACCCAAGGGAGTTAATGGTGGTTTCCATGACCGGAGCTGCTACTTCTGTATCAAGTAGCTCCTCAGTTTGAATCACGAAGCTGAGTGCATCCCGTTCCAGATCTCCCTATCTCAGAAAAATCCGAGAAGGTACAAGGGATCGACGCTAACCAAACGATCATGCAGGTCAGATTAATGTCATATATTATTTGCATAGATCGACCCTGCAATAATCCCATTATTTTTTTACGCGCACAAGTGGGCTCCATAAATCTCACCATGCCATAAACTAAACCTTATATGCATGGCTTTTAATAATTTATTTTAAGAAATTTGACGGTTCTTTTTACCTAGCCTACTGCTGGTTTCATCCAGTACGTACAGGACATAGGCCAAGCGTACCCTACCACAACTGAAAACATACAACTAGTGGCGTAGCCAGAAAATAATTTTAGGGTAGGTCGAAAGTGCCGGGGTGTTTGAACCAATGAAAATAAGATTTGATGCTATTTTAGCACTGAAAAACTAGTTAGCAAAATCCAAGGACATGCCAACCTAAGAAATCATTACCTAAGTTATAACTTTATTACTATTTATAAGAAAAGTTAAATAATACATGGAACAGTGGACATAATAGGCCTACATTTACAAGTTCAGTATTTTATTTATAAAATACTTAAATTTTTGACAAATTGGAGCTTAAATAACAAATATAATTTTTTGTTTTGATTTCGGGGATAGGGGTCCGGACCCCCAAACCTCCCCTTCCGTACACCAGTGTATAGCTTACTAACTCCATCTGGCACTTCGTTTTATCAGTTACCTGATTTTTTTCCTATGAACATTGTGCTTTGAACTAACCTAAACATATTCTCTTCATAAACACAATATCCGATGTAGGTCTGAGTAGTTTCATCTGATCATTAAGCTTTTGCTTTATTGGTAAAAAGAAAATAAGGTACAGTAGGGGCTACTTCAATTTCCAAGCTTCTTAAAAATTGCCGCGTGATTGCAGCATATCACACAGTACACATTTTTTACCTTTTATGTTATTTTGAATCATAAACATTGTTTTAAAAGAACTTTCTCTGTCTACGTCAAGTTCCATTTTTAAGGCTGAGCCTGTTAGGGAAAAGGAAGTAGCACGCTATAGTGATTTAGAGGGTATCCCCACATGCCACTGACGTTCTCTTCCCTTTTGTGTAAATTTATAATTATCCATTTCCATCAATTTAACCACTACAAATGCTATTATTCCTACTACTACTATTATTGTGTAACTACAGTTATTTACAAATCAAAATTAAATAAATACCCATTTGGGCAATAACAATTTTGTCCCTAAATTAGATACCGGCACTTTGACAAAATACACATGTAAGTCAACACATTCAGTTTTGCTCAAAACATTAGTTAACTTACCGGTACTGCATTTATCTCTCCCCATTCATTCAAAATCTGCAATTCCTTATTAAAGCGAAGGAGTTGTCAATATCAGTTTGTTTTTTTCCTTTCTTATAACTTCAAGAGAAATGTGCATTTATTTACAAATTAGGCAAACCTTTTCACAATTTTTTCTGTGATGTTCAGTTGTTTCAAACAGTGATTTGTTTAAAAACAAATTGTTGCCAACCAAGAGAGTCTGAATTCTGCTACATACAAAATTACCAAAGATTTTTTTTTAAATTACTCTACTAAGTACAAGCAAATTGAAATTATTTTCCTTTTAAAATTTATGATTAAAAGTAACATGAAAGTCCTACGATAATCGACCGTTAGTAGAACTTAATGGACTGGGCCAGTTGTATAAACATGTAAACTGTAGTTAGCTTGCAAAATTAACTTTCAGTTAAGTTACAGTTAACTTTTTTTTTTTTGTATTAACATTAATCCAAGTTTATCTCATCCTAACCAACATTTTAATATATCTGGTGAATTTTTGCAAGTTACAACATTAACTGGTGATTTGGAAATTTGTAATACATTTCAAACACTAGAAATCCATTTTATAAGTACAATGTGAGGTATTAATTATTATTTTCCTATCATTTAGATTCAGTTTGCTTTCATTTTGTCCACTGCCTTCTAGACTGTATTACTCGTGTATACACGTGTATATTCGTGTAATTCTCGAGACGGTGGTGATTTTGTCTAATGGCATTAAAAATACAGACACCGGTACCTTGACTTTGTTGTTGGTTATGGTAGCCCTACATTACAAAATAGCAACATTTATTTCTAGATTTCTGATTATTCTGATACCCCATCTGGTGTTGCAATGAAAACCCATCATGCATCTCTTGAATGTCATAACAGAAGGAATATTTTATTAATAGGTCTACTGCATGACATGCTACCGAAATTTGGGCAGAACAACTAGACAGAGGTTATGTCAAGGTTACAATCAAGAAGAAAGCAAATTGTATGTTTATGATATTCAGGGTCAGCCCTAAGGTCCTATGTGAATTAATAGGTTTGTTCGCAAAGCAAATCCGTGACCGCTTGAAAATTTGTTGTACTGCGCATGTCCAGTCTGTAACCTACCCGTGATTTGCACTTTGCGAACGGTTACAAGAATTTGGAATCGATAGTTTCTGCGTTTAATCGATATGATATGCAAATAAAATATATATTTCCCTTTGACATGTTATAAATGCAATATACATCGACAATATAATCTATATTTTGGGAAACTTTTAATTATCTTCCATTATTCATACATATAAGTAGCCTATGTTTATAAATCTGGCGCAATGTTATAGGAGGGAGGAGTCAGGCGCGTGAAAATAGGTTACTGCGCATGTCTCTGATAACAATTCATGCTAGAGCCTGCAAACTTTTCTTATAGTACAGAAACTGTCCGTGAGAGCTTTGCGAACAGAAGATTGAAATCAGAATCACGGATTCTCGCTTTGCGAACGCGTGTGGAGAAAGAGCGCATGCGCGAACGATATATTCCTGGTTTCTGACTGCTTTGCGAACAAACCTATTGTGATTGGAAGCTTCCAATAGTTACTGAGGACAAAAGAACAACCAGTAGAACCTTTCATAATTTGACAAGAGAAAATTATACTTTAAGGCCTCGGTTTATTTGAATTCCAACTAAGTACAGTGTCATAAGAAAACAATACTAGATTCCTACAATATTCGTAACCTTCCAGGCATTATAGGTACTGCAGGTTGCATTTACACACCTAAACACCTCTATGGATAGGTTAAAGCAGTTTGAAGCAAAAATATACATGGCCTCAATGAAATGATTTAAAAAATAATAATAAAAAAAACTCATCTTTATTAAGATTGAAATAAATCCCAAAGACATATGTGTAACATGGTGCTTTGTCTTTAATTAAACGACTAAAAAAATGAAAAACCAAAGATATAAATTTCCCTCAACTTTTGCACTGTTGCCAGATGTTTATTATTATTATTTCCTCCAGTTATTTAAAACTGTGAGTTACACAATCTGCGGTTATTTTTATACAACATAAGTGGCTAGTTATTTTCCAACTTTCAGTTAAAAACAACCATAATTTGTGAGTTTTATACAACTGGCCCTCACACGAACAACAACACTTGCTAGCCCTCGTCTTGTTAACTTCTATGTAAGGGTTTTTCATTGAGAATAACAACTACAGTATTTTTCAAATGGGAAGCGGTTTGTTCTTCTCCTTGTTTAGATACGCGGTCCAATCAGAGACGGCGAGACGGAAGGAAGACCCTTCCTGGTAGCGGTGCTCTATTAGCTCGTACACGTGATTGGCAGTGAAGGAAAACGCTTCCCATTTGAAAAATACTTGTAGAGTACTGTCAGCGTCAGCTTTGTATTAAGTAATGTTACCTCACATCCATCTTCAGCACCACCCTTGCATAGTGAAAAATGCAAAATATGCTCGCAACTGCATTGGCTAGTAAGGGCTGAGTGTGAATGTAGTTATTGACAATGACTTTAGAATTCCAGCGCCTAAAAACTAGTACTGTATTCACTGCTTACTCTAGATATAGGCTTACTCTTTGAAACTTCAGCAAAGCTAAACCATCTCTCCGCCTGCCGTTTATACGAGGTGACACAAAAAACGGGAACTTTTTAACATCCAATAATAAAACCCAGAGTGATGGAAGAAAACATTTTATTCATAGCAATTGAAACCTCAAAACTTGCCATTTAAGAAACATTAATGGAAGAGCGTCTAAATTTTACCACTTCCCAGTTGCTAATAATGTTTGATTGTAGATTCTATACATGAGCAAATAATGAATGTGAGCATAGCAACTATTATTTTATTAATTTATTTATCTGCATTCCGTACTTACATGACACAGTGTTTGAAGCTTAAGCATAGGACAGTTGCGAAAAATGTTTAGATTCCATAAATGATCAAATTATTAATTAATGAGAACTTAGTGACTATGTGATGAAGACTGCATGTAACGCTGTTGTGATGTGGCAGCCCGAGGATTCGGGATGCGAGTTGTGGGCGGCAAGACTGGAAACGATGGCCGCTTATTTGCCTACATTGTGTGGACAGTGCCAGGAGGTCCTGCGGAAAAAGGCGGCCTCCAGCAGGGGGACAAGGTGAGTACAAACCCACATTTCTGTTAATATGTTTGTGTGACAGAGAGCTCATATTAAGGCCACCAGAACACAGGGAACTTTAGAGTATATTTTACAACCATTGTTCTTATCACTGTAAAATTCCACCATACAGTAGGGGTAGTTGATCGATTTCTATATTCCTTTTGTTTCCAGCCCATGCCCGAAAATCAGTGGTGTAGTGTTAAATTTTCCAGTGTGGGAATGCTAAAAATTCAAGTACTGGTATATATGTGTATGTATGTACAGTGAGTCTCAGACAGATTGGTGCCGCTTGTCGCGCGCGCTGTGTTTCTCTTGTGATGACTCAACCCTACCCGCGTCGCGGCCAGCTGTGTCCCCGCAGATAAGTAAACAATTCCTGCATAGCCTGCAGTTGATCATTGTTCTCGTGTTGTACAGACGTGAAAGTGTTATTCGGTAGTTGTCACAACTAAAAGAAAACATTAGGATATAGATAAACTCAATAATAACGGAAGAACAATTAATGCGTATTAATCGGAATTTCCTATCACGATGTCAAAAATGTGTGGATGTAGGAGGAGGACACTTCCAGCATTTCCTGTAATAAGGTAGGTGCCTATTTTCGTTATTTTCAAACTTATTTCATTTATTTTCATTGTCACGCACGGACAAGTCAGTCAACTGCCGGGGAGTTCCTTTGCCGCATACCGGGGATAGGAGCGTCATCTGGGGGGAACCCAACACTCGGTGCGGCGGAACCAATCTGACTGAGACTCACTGTATAAATTTATATGCCAATTTATTTAAAATTAACTTACAACTTACAATTTATTATATAGGCCTACCAATTTATTTAAAATTAACTTACAAAAGTGTTATGAAAACGTTTCAAACTATGAGACAAGGATTAAGCTAAGAGAAAGCGTGACCCTTATTATCCATCTCTCGTTTCCACCCTTCATAACGCTCATAGCTCCAGTGAGAAATAAAGAATTCAGTGGCGAATCATGTGAATTCTAATAAAGACGGCAGCGCTCTTGAATATTACATTGACCTCAATCCAAGGCCAATTTTAAGCTTTCCTCCCCAGAGATAACTTCAAGATGGATTTAAGTCTCCCTGTTAAAAATACCCTTTATATATTTTTTTTATTGTACATTGAATACAACCTTCTACATTTTAATGCCTACTGACATTACAGAAAAGTCAAGTCATTTGACCAAGATAATAAAATAATTTAAATAACCCTTTACCCAACACTGGAAGCTCCATCAGGCTTAAAACAAAAAGTAGATTAAAGTTTCGAGTCACAGTAAAACATTGTAAATGTCATAAAAACAAAACCGTTTAAATACAACATATTATAGTCTATTATTGCATTTGAGAAGTTGATTTAAAAACGTCAGCGAATTCATTGATCCTTATTATTGCTTAGCACATTACATTACTGGACCTGCTTTCTTGATTACTGAGCCTGTGTTATATTTTACCTGAATTTACATATTGTCTCCTTCAATCTGTTGAAACATTGTACATGAACTGGCTGCCACTTATTAGGAAATAATATCCAAGACCACCAACAAGCAACAACTTTCTCAAACAAATCACTATTATTTAGTCATAATATTTTAAACTAAACATGCCATTGATGTTCAAAGAATGTAATATTTTATTCATTTTCCTCTTAAGAATGGATTGAAAATATAAATAAATATAAATATAAATAAATATAAATATAAATATAAATATTGAATTTTTAAAATTTTAAAAAATATTATAGGATCTTAGAAATACATTTCCACACACATTATAATTTCAAAATTTTGGGCGATTTAAGCTCCCCTTTGGTTCTCTATTTTTTCAAATTTTGAGGATAATATGAAAATCATGTCTGTTAAAAACAACAATTTTCATAAAAAATAAAACATTTTGACAGAAATGGCTTTTTCCACATAAAAAAATACTAAGTGAATTTTTGCTTACATAAGATGATATAGGCCGCTAGTTTTAAACTCACATGATTGTAGGTGCTAGAATGGGATGGAGTCCCCCTGGTGGACCGCAGTTTTGAGGAAGTTTGTGCTGTGATGGACCGTACTGGTGATGTTGCCGAGCTTCTCGTTGAGCATGGAACAGACCTGTGAGTATTAAGTCAATTTAATTTATCCTATATTTACGCTCAGCTCAAAATATCTGTATCTGCATATGTGTGAATTGTGTGTTGCGATAGGCGTATGTGCGACCTCTTGGACGATCCAAGTGCCTTGGAACCCAGATCAAGGAAATCATCAGCGCAGGGAGAAGCGCTCGGCATGCAGCTCGGTGAGTGTTAAATCTTTAGATATTTTAAAGGCCACCACACACAAAAAGCTATGTGATGCTCTGTTACACCATGTTAACCAATCCCAAGCTATGTAGTGCTATGACACAAAATGGATGCTAAGCTAAGCTGAGCTAGACAGCTACCATGTTTGAAGAGGAGACACTTTTATATTCGAAATTGTGTCATAGATACATAGATACTTATGTTTTTATTTGATCAGCCTTTCTTTCCTAGATCTGTTTTCCATGACAGTAATAAAATTAAACACAGAGAAACAGTGAACAAAAAATACAATCTGATAGATGCCAGGAAAACAGGTGGCTAAATGCATGAGCGAAGCCAGTTTCGTGAAGCTACTGCTATGAAAATCGCCTGCCTGGCGATCTGTGCTGTGTTGGGTGATTAGAACTGTTATGTATTAACATGTAGGTTTTCTGTATATCTTGAATTTGTGTTTGTGTTTTACTCTTTATAGGGTATGTATTTTTTCAATTAAGAGACAATAGAATATATAAAAAATAAACTAGTTGTTGAACAGTTTATAATCGTTTATTTACCGGTAGTAAGCTCTGTATGTGT
Source organism: Ectobius pallidus (assembly GCA_964059195.1). Taxonomy (NCBI): domain Eukaryota; kingdom Metazoa; phylum Arthropoda; class Insecta; order Blattodea; family Ectobiidae; genus Ectobius; species Ectobius pallidus. The sequence continues at coordinate 107,330,905 of CAXKWD010000003.1, read as the reverse complement.
CAGATATCAATTGCCATTTTATTCATGTTACCCTTATATAAATCTAACTTCTGTACAATACAATTTTACCCAATTAACCAAATTATATTTTGAAAAATAGTTAGAATTTTTATTTTATTAACATGAATTGGAGCTTGAAGGGAGCAGAAATAAATCTCCAAATAGCTTATTTAGGTTCTTGTATTTTATTCATTGAGGGTATAGCTTGAGAATCATTTGGTTTGAATTTTATGCAATGATCCAAATGCACGCGACCATTCTCCCTGGTTAGTTTACTCTTGTAATAATGCTAATTTTCCTTCATGTTTACTTTGGTTAATAGAGTTTGCTGATGCATATAACATTGCTACTAACAACTCCCGTTATTTCCGTGCAAACACTGGATTGTGTACATCCCTAAGATCACACAAGCTATCTTTTACAAATATCATTTTCAATTTTCAATATGTATACTTGATATCTATTTATTTAATGTATCCTCTTCTGGTTTGATTATTTAATTAAGTATTATTACCCTGTTTAGGCTTAATACTGATTCCTAGGTTTAATACTGATAATTCTAAAGTCCATTTAGGATATATATATATATTACCAGCAATGTGTGAAATCCGGCATTCTATAGAATGCCTAGGTAATGTATAGAATACCTAAAATCAAACGTCAAAGTATGAAATGATTTATATTTTATACATTGCCTAGGTATTGTATACTTTGCCGGATTGTCTGCCGGCAATGTATATAATACGCCTAATCTCGCAATTGATTGATAATTGATTGAACTCAGATCGGAAGAACAAAATAGACTAAAAGCACAAAGAGGAACTAATATGTCGATGGAGTAGAATTGAGGGTAAATTTGTATAACAGTTTTAAAAAATGCAAACAACCAAATACCCTGAGCCGAAATTATTAACAAGATCACTTTGTAACAAATAATTTCTACTACATGTCACAAATATTTAGCTTAGAATAACTCATATCTTTAAAATGTATTTAGACTTTTTGAAATAGGAGAATTAAATAGCCTGCTAAATTTGCTATGCGAGATTCGTATCATTATATTCTGATAAAATACGTTTTCGTAAAAAAATTACAACTATAATTATGTAGTAAGACTTCTTTGTATGAATAAGACAGACTGCTGAGAAAATTAGGTTGCAATATCATTGGTAGGTGAGTACTTACTGGAACAAGTACTTCAATCTCAGTTCTGCTTTCATTGTCTTCCGGTGAGAATATCGTGTGTCTTATTTCGTAGTTTTGATCTTTCAGTTTCAAATGCATATTAATTGATAAAGGCTTTTCATCTTGTTCCCTTTTAACACTTTGCCTAAACGGTACTGGTCATTCTACATAATGCCTAGGAATTCTATAGAATGCCTAGGAAAAATATGTAACATTTTCTCAAAAAACTTATATTTCATAGTTTGCCTAAAACCATCAGGCATTCTATGCATTACCTAGGCATTCTATAGAATACCGGGATTTCACACATTGTCGGTAACATATACATCATTAATATATTACAGAATTTTGATTAGTGTTTAATAATGTTTCTGCTGCATTATAAAGTACCGGTATACAAATTGTATTTCTTTATTTTATATTACTGGAATGGTGAAGCTATTCAGATTTAGTTCACAATTTACAAAGAAGTTCTACTGACTTACGAAACTAAGACTCGTTGAGTGTATGATGCAGAAGCTGGCCCACAGATGAGTATTTTATTTATCGTACAACTTTATTATCCCCAGTGCAGTGGAGGGTTGCCAAACGAAAAATCATGGATTAGTAACATAAATTCATAAATTAATTAATTCATAGAAATATTTTTCTATGATATAGAAATATGAAAAGAATATGAATACTATATATTAAGTGCCAAATAAATGGTTTCTTAGAATTGCCACCGATCCTCTAATTTTAGTGACTGCAATGGTGTAAAGCAGCTCTCTGCCCAGTCCTTTCCAGCAATTCATTTTGTATAGGTATGGGATGCAGTCTAGCCCTCTGTTACCTTCTTTAATCTGCTTTTATGTCTTACAAGTTTTATTTTTTCCTGTATGGCTAATCAGAAATGCCGGATGATGTCGATTTACCAAATTAATATGGAAACATATATAAACTCATGTAATCCAAATATATAAATAATGTTTCTCTACAACATATGCTATGTTATATAATAATTTGTCAGGATCTTTTTTATTTCTAAAGATCTTACTAAAGTTTTAACGCAACTCAATAAGCCATAAAAATCAGTCGTAGTGAGAATTTGTTGATATCAATGAATTTTTACTCCCTAAATGTATGAATAAGATTATTTATTTTAATTTCTACTAGAGTGCATTGTTATATCTTAGAAGAAAAAAGATAACTGCTGTGAAAAATCAGCATGTTCACTGTATATTTTGAGCAGTGTATATTTGCCTTTTAGGACTTAGGTTGCGACTCTATTTGCTGTTTTTGTTATGTTGCCATAATAAAGTGATGGAGGGATTGCATTGTCAGATCAATTAGAAGCCACAAATTTGCTACATGCTTGTTGCAGCTCATGCAGTGTCAGCAGTGAAAATCATGCAAACAGGAGATTGTCATCTCACTCTCACAATCCCTGTAGGCAAAGCCTGATGATTGGAAACCTCTGTTTATGTTCACTCATCATCCAGCTCCCTGCAACAAGTAGATAAAGCCATTCCACATTCTCAGAAACCATAACTGATTTCACAATAAATGCTATAAGAGACATTCACTAAACTCATGATGCTATACGAATAGAAAAGTAAATTTTGCTAAACAGGTGTGCACTTTCGTGACATAATGGCCTTACAATAGGTGTCAAAGTTTGTGTGTTAAGTATTTCACTTCCTGTTCTGTGCAAGTACTTTAATCCACTTAGCATTTTTTTCAAGTACAGTGACAATCCATTGTGCTCTTCATTAATCTTTAATAAATTGTAAGTGTTTACAGAAAAGAGAATGTACTTTTTCTTGTTTCCAGAATCAGCGGATCAAGACAAGGCTCCTACATCACCAACAAGGCGGAAATTACCTAAAACACCGGTATAAACACAGTTCTACTGAATTAATATTATTATATATATTACTGTGCCTGTGATGTCCACTAGCTATAATATTTTAGCTTTATTTTGCAATGGGCTTTGCTTCAGATACATCCATCGCTGTTTCAGGTCCCAAATTCATTAAAAGCAACGTTATGATCATTGGTCACTAATTGAAGAATATTATACCATCATTTGGAAACGATAGGCTATATCCTGAAGTTACTCTCATTTGTGCAAGGGTGCCTAGTTTTTAATTATATTCAAACTCTAAATTTGTTCACTACAAGTCATACTAGCCTTATAAAAATGCATTATCTCATCTCCTGAAATTAATACAGTATCCATAAATTTTGAATTATATCATAATTATTAGCCAATATCCATGTAATACATATATTTGCATATTATGAAAACCCCTTACTTTTTCTAACCTCTATTACGGTCAAGTGGTTAAATGGTCAAAACGTCATGTTAATAATAAGTGCTACTTAGGGGACTGGAAGTGGAAAATTCATGAAACATTACCACGATAACTGGGATTGCTCATCTCTTTGCTAACATGTTAACCTATAGAACCAGCCCTCCAAAAAACCTATACAGTATATATATTGTACATAGATAAATTTCTCTTTTATGACTCTACCATGCATTAACATTACTTAAGTCATTTCACTATTATACCAGATTCTATTAATATTATTTAAGTCATTTCACTATTATACCAGATTCTATTAATATTATTTAAGTCATTTAGCTATTATGCCAGATTCTATCAAACTCAGTTGAAAGGTTTCAGCTATTTTTGCTTAGTTAACCCTGTTCTTGGAAGAGTGAATTTAATTTGCAGAAGTATGTGATCTGTATGAAATAAGAATGAAGTAAAAGATATGCTCCCTATATAATAGATGAAGCAAAGCTTGCACTTATAATTTTATTTTTGAAGCTACGGTAAGATGGATTGATATTTTTATATAGTGTAAGGTTGGTAAATCTGTTGACTGTATAACATAAAGAATAAGTCTGAATTGTTTCGTTTCTTTGCATAGGCCTACTATGAGGGAAATCACTGTTACATCATATTTAGCAACTCTTGGTTACCGGTAGGCCTATAGTTTTTTTTCATTCTTTTTTTTTTAAGGATTCTAAATATGTTGCATCAATTTATCTATAATATGCATATAACATTCTAAATTCAAACCAACAGTTTGTCATATTCCACGTAGTCAGCCCCATGGCCCAGTCCAGACAACATTTCAGTTTAAATCTACTTTCAAATTAACAACTGATTGAGGAATATGAAGATTTTGGCCTTAGAAAATAATCAAACAGTTCTGAATTTCTATACATGCGCATAATTGCAAATTATGTAGAAAATCAACAGTATGCTGAACCAAATGCTTGGTACCTCAAAAATTAACTGTTCTTGAAATAAATAATGGATAGGCCTACTTCATGTTGCTCTGCTGTGAACACAGGGCTTTCAAGTGGAGGTTTCATTATCTAGCACAAATTTAAATATGCTTATTTTCTGAGAGAGAACAGAGGGACGGGTGGTAATTTCATTGTCTCAACAACCCTCAAGAGGAAAATTAGGTATGTGAAAGGACCGAGGAATTTCGTCCAGTGGTTCTAGGCTAGGTATTCTTTAGCATGCCATAAATATACGACATCCCCCCCCCCCACTTAAAGTCCTTTCTGGACTTTAAAAATCCCAGAAAAATCCATTGACTCTGGCCGGGTTTGAGCCTGCAACCTGCAGATTTATAGATTATAAATACCTATATAGGAAATTGTCAAAGACAGAACTAAATAGTTCTGTTTTCACATACTGTTGAAAACCACATAAATGAATAGGTGCTCCAACCCATGAGTTGAAACAGGTCCAAGCATCATGTTAAATTCTAACCTAATGTGAAAAAAATAAAAAATAAAACATAAAACGTGAAACACACCTATAATATGTACCTTCAGGTTGTCTGATAATGGTTTTGCACTAAGGATACAGTAAAAAATTTCATAAATGTATTTATTAATAAATTTTTACTACACAGTAACAAAGATTTTTAATTAAACAATAACACATTTTATTTTCATTCCTTGTAGATATGCAACGAAATTACAATTCAGACAAATTGCTAAGAATATGATAACAGATCGTCATGTCGGTATCATTCGCCCATTCCAAACTGTGGGTTGCTCGTGTAATAACAGTGATATAGCTTTAAAAGTCACGGTTTTAGGAAACAGAATCTACAGTCAGTTTACATCCGACTGCAATATTGTCTTACATTGAATGTAGCTGAGATGAAACACATTCTTGGATAAATAAAGTAAATAACATTGAGTTTAAAAACAGACTCTACACTATCTTTTCCGTTTTTTTAAATGCTGAATTAAAATTGCTTGTACTTAGCAGATCCTCTTTCCCATGCTTAGTACAGTTCTAATATATGCCCTATATTATAAAAGTGTTTCAAATACAAAAACTACTGTATATTCATAGGTTTGTTTTGAAGTTCACATGTCTGTAAGATGTTGGTAATATTTACAAATTCTACAACAATAATTTTATATTTCTTTATGTTGAAACAAAATGTTGATATTAACTATCCATAACCATTTTGACCCATAAGCTAAACATTAAATAAATTTATTCGTCCCTTGTGCAATGGAGTGCAGTTGTAAAAAAGTTTTAGACAAAAGATTTTAGAAATATTTAGAAGATTTACAACAATTATGAATTGACTCGATATTGTGCCCATGAAGGCAGTGTGTAAATATCTGCGACCTAATTTTGGTCACCCTGTCAATGAATGTTGGTCGTATCAAAGACAGTGATTTATACAAAATTTTTAGATAATATTTACAAGATTTACTATAACTTCAAATTGTTTTGATGCTTCCTACTAATGGAGTTCAATGTTTTGTCCCTCAATCCCTATTTTTTCCACCCCTTGAGCTAATGGTCAGTGTTTCAGAAACCAAGATATTAGTATTACTCTTTAGAGTTATTATAAATCCAAACAGAAGCAGTATTTTTCATATTAAGGGTAGTGATCTTTCAGTTTTTCAAAGAACCTTCCCCATGTTTACCCCTTTGGTCCTATTTTGTCCATGAACGATCTCTACTGATATTTTCAATCTCTGTGTGTTATGTATCAGTTTGGATTTATTTGGTGCAGTCAGTTTTGGTGTCTATAAAACTATGTAAAAATTTTCCTGAAATCGCACCATGATAACAATTGCAATAGGTAGTCTTTCTTCGAAATTTACCTAAAAATTAATCACTCACTTTGCAGAAGAGTAATTTTACTTTTACTGCAATATTCCCATGTTGCGGACTTTCTTTCTTGATCCATATGATTTTTTCAGAATTTATCAGCCAGCTACAGTGCTGAAATTTAAAAATTTTCTAGGGGGAACCCATAAATTTATAGGCAGGTATTTAATTAATTATTTTTCATTTTATGATACCAAATATTATAGTCAAATTACTTTCTAAAATGAATCACAAACCAATTACATTACACTAACACCATTCATCACAACTTTGCATTGAATCTATGGCAACCATTCAGGCAAGAACAACTGTTGCAACAAGAACAGATCATGACTCTGATAATGGTTCTTTATTTAATAAGTGTTGCTGAAATATACTCCGATTTCATGTGTACTTTCTTCCTCCCTGAGTTTATGCTGGAGCAATGGAGAGTAGATTTTTATTTTGCCAGAGCACCTTTCTGGCCCAACTTCAGCACTAGCCAGCTATATATTTGAAGGGCCAATCAAATTCATATCTCCCTCATGCTAAAATGTATATTATTTATACAAATTAATTACTATGTATCTAGTTGTATAACATAATTATTATATACCTACACACAAAAATCATATGTGTTTAATTTGAGGTAACCATGTGGCTTACTCCTCTAAGTTACCCTTCCAATTAAATTCTAGAATATGCACACAGTAAACAAATATTGTTACTGGAAGCCATATGATTCTAGCTTAAAACCGTGACTTATTTTCTTTTTTACGCACCCACTCTATTAAAATAAAGTGACAGCTGTTGACTAGTACGTTATATGAATGCACAAATGAAGGCTGAGATTAACCTTGAATTTGCATGCTTTGTTTTAAGAGTATAAAAGTTCATATCGGTGTGTAAATATACAGGATATCCCATTATGGAATCTAATAGGACCAAATGTATACATATTCTATAAAATCATTGATCGTATTGATATATGAACTGATAGATACAAGGGCTTCTTATAGAACAGTGTAAATCCTACTATATTTGTGTACTATCTACTTTCTTACAAATGTCTTCCTATTCTATATACAAAAATGCTGATGCCCTTTGCACTGCACTGGTTTAATCAGGTGTCTATGTACCTGGGATCTTCTTCGCTGTACAATATCAGTACTTCATTCCTTAATTATTTAAATAAGCATTATTTAAGAGGGGGCCATATGGATTCATCTTAAAACCACGAAAGAATAATAGACTATTAGCTACTGAAAATGTTTTATTAATATCTTAAAACAATTTATAATTTTATTTTCATTTATTGTAATTTATTTTTATTTATTCTAAATTTTCAAGATAAGAGTCATGCTGTTTTGAATGATTGCATAAGTACACATTTAATAATTCATATAACTGATTATCATAAATGATATATGTATACGTATATTTATAGCAATTTAAATTTAACTGTTGAAAACATATTGCCTGTTACAGATTCATTCGTACTTATTTAAACTTCTTTGAATATTAATTGACTGTACCTAGGTATATTCAGTAGGAGGAGTAGAAGAGTTTATAGCATTTGATACAGAAATCTCAAGGAAGAGAATATTAAAAGTAAAATTGAGAATGAGGCTCATCTTCAAGGAGAGGGGCTCAAACTCCTTGGCGAAAAGACTCAACTGGATGGCATGTTGGAAGAAATTTAAATTTCCTGATGATAATGGAATTGATTAACAGAATAATAGTTGATGGACTCCTCATTAACCATTCCTTTTTCAATAATAATCATCATCATCACCAAATCATTTATTTTGCCATATTATTGCTAACAATTTTTAAACTTAAAATTCATAGATTGTTTCCTTTGTAATGTAATTTATAGTTAATTTTTCTTTTTGTAACAGTAGAAGATATTTTTGCAATACTAAAGCAATAACAGATACAAATATTAGCTATAATATAATTTATGTTCTTATATTTATTATCAGTACATAATAATGAGGGTATTTTAACTTTGGTGACTGACAAATTATTCAATATACAGTATAGAATTTCTGTTGGGTTAACTGATGGGATCCATGATATCTCACAAGGGGATTAAAATGTTAGATCTATTGTGGTTTTGGCCCTACATTTACTAAATTTCATTATTATGACAGATATTAATTTTTGTTATTGCATTATTTTTATAATTTCCTGTAGAGTACCTTGGATACAGTATAAATTTGACAATAATTGTAGCAAAAGTAAGTAGAGTTCTTCAAATATCCCCAAAAATTAACAACTCTCCTAAATTATTATCAAAGTAATATTTACTAGATTTTAATATCTCCAGTAGTACTGTATTCTACATATTATGTTTACTGTGACTATATGTGGCCTCCTCCTACTTAAAAACACTTGTCTTGAATGTTTTACTAATGGGCCTAACATTTTTTTCTGTAATGTGTATACATATGTATATGTGCACATGCGCATATGTATACTATGTTTTTTCATGTTTTCTTTCTAAAGTAATGTGTTCCTAAATGAGTATAAAGGAAACAAAAACGAAAAAAGACCAACTGTGTTCGTTGCATATCCAGTATGAATTATTATTACATTGTTCGTATTATAACCTCTGTTGGTGTGTGTATGGATGTGTGTGTCAGTGTTCAAAACCTCTCTGTGATAAAAAAAAAGTAAGTTATTTTGATGTTGCATCAGTACATGTTCATTGTTTGAGGGTAATCTTATAGACAATTAATAATTACATGGAATGCTTCCGTACAATCAAACGTAGATCGTGGACACAGGAATATGAACTAATGTATGGATTTCCAGGAAATTGGAAATACTATAAGATCCATGTAAAAGAAACATCAGTGTATAGTGGTCATACATATTTTAAATTCTGCCTAGGTTTATAGTACATTATGTGTTTTTTGAAAATAGTGTTTTGTGTGCCCTTAAAATGTATCATATTTTCCTTTAGGATTATCATGTAGAAACTTGATTCTATTTCACATCCTTTAGCTTACAAACTTTTTCACACTATATTTAAACAGAATTGACATTGATAATAGACAGACTTAAATATGAGAGTTAGTTCTATTCTTTCAATAATATCCCATCAAATTTTTAAAATGAAAATGGTGGTATTCTTATTAGACATCATTGTTCACAGTTAATAAATAATTTTGAAAGTTTTCTCCCAGCTTTATGTTAAAATAAAAACTAATGGCTTTTCTACTAAAGCCTTTTGAAAATTAACTTACCTATATTAAGAAACGTAATGTCATTTTAATAGAAGAAAGTAGCAGAACATTTTTAGCTTTTTGTTTCAGAATGTTAATTAGTGTGTATGTATTTATTGAAAATATTTATTATTGTTATTAAATTTTTTTCCATTTTCATTCCACGAATCATATTTATTGCTCATTACAATGAAAGAAAATTACATTTTAAACTATTTTTTTTTTCGGTTTCCTGTAACTGTGTTCATTCATGTGCAAATATCATATTGCATTTTGTATAGTTAAATTTTAATAATCTAATTAGCATTAGGATACTCACACACAAAAATATGCAAAATCTAGTTATTTATCATTAACATTTCTTTATTACAACAGTTCAGAATATTTATGTTAGCTGTGTTGAAATCCTTAGCAATTGTCACTAAAAGCTGTGCCCACCTTTTCTTAAAAGAGTGAACTAAATGCACACAAACAAGTCCTATCATGTTTTCACTCTACATATTTCGCCGAAATGTTCTTTGATCTACCACACACACTGACCATATAAATATGTGATGTCATTTTTATCCCTTTCTTGAAAAAAGACTTCACCCACATGAAACATACAATTTGTTAATCTTTCTCCCCCAATAATATGTGTACTTCAATACATAATATACAGGATGCATTAGTATGAGATTGCTTCTACACAAGAACACTGATGGTGAGTTTTTACTGTTGCCATAATATTATAATATTGTGATTAGTGTACACATTGTAATTAGTTTATTAGTAAGATAGAAGGTAGGTGATGTAGGTGTTATTAGAACATTAGATTTAGCAAACAGACCCTAAAGTAGTTGTTGAGAGAAGAAAGAATGAAAAATAAATAATTGTTTACCAGAATGGTAACTGAAGTCTATGAATTTGGTTTATTAACCACAAGAAAAATGTTGACAGATGGGACAGTGAAATAAGAATTCATGTATGATTTTGAGCTTTTCATTGTTGTAGTAATTCTTTAAACTACCGTTAGAATTTTTTTTAAGCACAGGGGGAACGTAATATAATAAAATCCGTATTTGAAGGCGTATTTGCATATTTTTCTATGGGGTACTACTAGAAAAAATCGGCCTATACATATGAAATATAAATTCAGTTTTCGGATTGTCTTTCTTTATTCTATGTGTATAGTGGATTAATGAATTCATCCAAACTTCTAAATCTATTTTTATATATCTTCATTGACAAGTTATGTATGGGAATTAGAAAAATATAGGTACCGGTACAGGAAAACATATCATAATTTAAAAAAAAAAATAGAACTTAGTTTAAAACGGTGGAAAATATCAGTTGACTTACTACATAGTATCTGAACGCACATGTACCCGAAAACGGAAAAACAAAGAATTTGTCATTCGCTATAATGGAAATTATTAATATAAGTTATTGTTTACTAATGAATCCTTAGTGATATCCTATACTTATGCCATTGCAGAAAACCATTTCTGGTTAAAATATTTTTCACTTAATTAATGACAAATAGCACCTATGCTTTGCAACATCCAAAATAGTTAAAATGATATTATATTGTTGAAGTAAAGAACTTGATTAGAATTCAGGTCTCCATAGATACCTGGCATTGAATGCCAAAATGAAAATGTATTTCTGTTGCCATAACTCCATCGTTCTGTCTTAATTATTGTGTTGTGAATTATTGTATAGGAACATGAAAATGAGGTGCAGCGTGTCAGTTGCCAGTATAATTCTTATTTACGCTTTTCTACAGAATAATTTGTTAAAATTTTGCTGTTATCAATTTCATGCTTCTAATAAAACTGTTACTGTTCATAAATGCTTGTACATCAATTTAATGTGTAAGGTAGTTCACACTCATTTATGAATCATTCAGTCCTATGAAATCATTGTCATAATATTATGTGTTCTGCAGTAACAGTTTTATAAATGCATTTTTTCATACAAGATTTCAAAATTACTTGCTGTTTACTATTTCAATACTTAACTTAATCACTCAATGATTCCTGTCCTTGCTTGTTTCCCTCTAACAAGGTAACATTACATAGCACTTACTCTTAACTAAGACATAATTACTAGTAATAGTGTACTAGTAATAATAGTAAGAAATGAAGCATTGTTATCTTTTGAACTTCATGAAACATATTACGATCTTCATTGTCAGACTAAAAATGAATAAGTACATAATTGACAAATAAGAAGTAGGAACTTTAAAGTACTAAAAATTAATAGAAATAAAACATCTTGAATGATTTCAAACAGACTTGCAATTTGCCAGTGCATTTCCTGAAAGTAATAAACTGAGGTGTGTTCACTTATTCATGCTAATTTTATTGGTGAAACACGATGCACCCATTTGCATAGATATTAGATATAAATATTCAGTGCTGCTTGCTACTAAAGTTGCTTAAAAACTGTCACTGGGTAATGGATATATGTAGAGCGATGTAGAGATAAGGTTTGTGGTGGGATATAAAGCTGTTATACAACTATATTGGGTGTAATATGTGCAGTCAATGTTTACTTCTTCTATCTCGTTACAAACTTCATATATAAAAATCTTCTTATGGAAGTTAATCTATCTATTTTTGTGATGTAAAAATGACACGTGTTAAATAAAATATGCTTTCTCTCGTGAACTCTTGTCTTTCTCTCAGGGTTATCTTTTTATCAATCTCCCCTCCCCAGTAGAGCTCTCCACTGTCCCATCTGGCACTATTTTCGACTTCTCTATCTGTTTGTTTTCACTTCTCTCATGTCTTCATTTCATTTCTCTTTCATTCTTTTCTTCTTGAAGTATTCATATCAATAGTGAAATTACCACTCTGATTTTTTCAAAAACTTTATGCAATATAGAATAAAATGAATAATTGTTCTTGCCATATTCCTTCTTTTCTGCTCACTATGCTTTTTATTAAATACAGTGAGTAAATATATTTTCAAACTTTTATAAAAACATAGGAATTTTATGAGTGAATGTATTAAGTATCATATTTTTTATTTATTTTCTTAGATTGTAAAATTGTAATTGCTTACCTGAAATGAAAGTTAGATTATTACATGAGAATTCTCTGTGTGAATTCGTTAATACATGTATAAATTTATTTTTTTTGTCTGGACATTATAGTAATATTTCTTTAGATTCATGGAAGTTATAAACTTTCCTGTACTGTAATCAATTCAGGAGAGAAATTTTTTTATTGTCATAAACCAGTTGTTTGCGATCTACGTATGATTGTGCGATCTTTCTGAACTCTGTAGATTCTGTTTAGATTAAGTTCATGTTTCTGCATGTTCTGATATACATGTTCCATCATTTTTAGAAAACATTTTTACAAGTCGAATGTGCCAGTCCCTTACACTTCTTCCAAATCTGTCTTATTATGTTCCACTTCCTCAAAAACAACAGTTTGTGTACATGTTATTCTGTCATGAATGGATATATGGCTCACAACCTATATTTTAAATACAAGCAATATCATTTCCGTATACCTATCTCTGTGTTAAGTGTTTTGCATGTAATGTCTATGAAGTTATACTTTTCCATATTAATCTTAATCTTTATCTTAGGCTTAATCTAAAAAAATATATGCCTATTAACTTCCAAATATTGATTAGAGAAACGGTATTATCTATATTTCAGCAATTAAAATTTTGTGAGTTATATATTCAATGTTTCTACCCTTGGTACAATAGAATCAGTAATGATTGTAAGTGAAAATAGTTACTGTGTCTTAAAAGCATCAGTTTGTATAGGCTAGTAAAGTGCAATAGAATTCAGTAGATCTTGGTGCTGTGCTGTCTTATTTCTATTTTTTGGCAAAAACTGCAATAAAAGGTAAGGATTGTTTCCTAATTCATGTCCTTACCTTCATTCTTAAAGAATGATTTTTATTACATTTTATAACAAAATACTCTTTTTTTTCCATTGATAATAAAATTATGAAAGGATGTGTAATCTGGTTCAAAAGAAATTATGAGAGGCTTGCAGATTTGGTGTAAACTACAACATTATTCTGTTCTTAAATACACATAGAAATGGGTGTTCTGTTTATCAGGGCCGTGGAAAGAAAGCAAGTGCCCCAGGGACAAATTTTCACGGCCCTCGTCAAATATTAAATTCTCTACCCAACTTGCCCTTTATAATGTATGCAACAAAGAGATTACGTAATGATATTACATAATTATTTAGTGCCAGAATGGTACCGGTACTTTATGAGATTGTTTGGTAGACAGGAAAATATCTGTCCGTCTGACTGTCTGTCTGTTCGTGTGCCTGTAAGCGCGATAACTCAAATACGCTTTATCGGATTTTCATAAAACTTGGTATACTATTTATAACGGTCATGGGACGAAGCCTATTGATTTTGGACCAAATCGGTTAACTGATGCCGGGTTCGAAACGGAAAAGTACATTAAAATGTTCTAATTAGGAACAATTTTATCTGTATGTACCAGTTTAATCTTTCGAAAATTATGATTTTAAATGCCGAACGTTAGTGAGGCCTACTGTTGAGTTCAAAAGGATTTCTGCTTCTACTTTTCAAAAATAGCAATTTTTCTTCAAGAATAATCCGTTTCAGATTAACTGATTAATTCCATGTCACTGTTATACGACAGGACAATGCAGATAAAAGAAACACATAAAACATAACCAATTTTACTTGATAGTAAATTTAGAAAGTAAAAAAGAAAACCTGGACGGCCAGGCCCCCTTTTGGGACCTGGGACCTGGGGCTATAGCCCCGGCTGCCCCTCCCTCTCGTCGGGCCTGCACAATACATTTGTCACACAAGAAAACTTTAAGATCTTTCAACTTTTATTGGTGGTGTAACAAATTTCCACTTAGAGTCCTACCTTACCTCTGTGTGGTGAGGAGCCTTTCAGTTGTCACATTGTTGACTGCAAAATAAATCTTTTTGAGTAAGTCTATCAGACTACCCTCTGGTGTTAGGTCTGGTGATCTGGTAGGCCAAGTCCTGAAAGTTGATCTTCTTCCAATTCACTCTGAAGGGAATTATTCATCTAACAATGTGCGCACATTGCTGGCAGTGAGCAGGAAGCCCATTGATTTTGAGGAAGGTGAGGCATATTGCTCCAACGTGTTGCCCAGATAGGTGATTTATGTATGCATATAAAAAGGAGACCAATGATTTGATTTTTTGGAAATCACACCAATCTTGGAATGCTGAACAATTGTATGAGTATATGAAACAATCTATTATGGGTGTAGCGGAGGAGGTTATAGGAATTGAAAAGAAAAATAGAGGGAAAACAGAATGGTTGAGTAAGGAGGTATTAGAAGTAATTGAAGAAAAGAAAAGGTTATACCAAAGATGGTTGAATACGAAAAGTGAAGAAGATTTAGATGAGTACAGGATGTGTAAAAAGAGGGTAAAGAAGATAGTTAAATTATCTAAAGAAGAGCAGTGGGAGAAAGCTTGTGGGGAAATAGATCATACACTGGGATATAGGAGATCTGCAGAAGCTTGGAAAGTATTAAGGAAAATGAGGACTGTTAATAATCCTTCACCGGTGGTACAACTTGTTAGTATGGAGAAATGGGAGAAGCATTTTAGAGAGTTATTGACTGAAAAAAGAGGAGTATCGGTAAGTGAAAATTGTGATGATAGATTGTTCTCAAGTATGGAGCCGATTTTGGAGGAGGAAGTTCAGCAGGCATTAAGGAAGGCAAAAAATGGTAAGGCAAGTGGACCAGGAGGAATTGTGACTGAATTGTGGAAATATGGTCCCCATGTATTACAAAGACTCATATGTAAAATGTTCAATCAAATTTTGGAGGGGGATGAAATTCCGGAAGACTGGACTTTGTCGTATATATCGGCTATATATAAGAAAGGTGACAGGAAGGACCCAAATAATTATAGGGGCATTAGTGTAATGTCTTCCATAAGTAGAATTTTTAGTAGCATCCTAAAGGATAGATTGGAAAGAGCACTTGAGGGAAGAATATCAGAGGATCAGGCAGGCTTTACTAAGGGTAAGTCTTGTATGGATCATATATTTGGCATTAGACAGATCACCGAAAAAGCATGTGCTAAATCACAAGAAATTCATCTTATTTTTGTCGATCTTGAAAAAGCATATGACTCGATACCGATTAAGGAGCTATGGACAGCAATGGAAAATATTGGCATTGGAATTCCGATAATTTCGGTAATTAAAAGATTGTACCAAAAGAGTCGAGCAGTGGTGAAGGTGGGGAAAAAATTGTCAACCCCATTTACAACGACAAAGGGTCTGAGGCAAGGATGTGGTATGTCCCCAACTCTCTTTAAGATATTTATTCAAAAAGTCTTAGAGAGATGGAATCGGTCATGTAAAGGTATGGGAGTTCCAGCAGGATGTGAAACAATACACTCTCTTTTGTTTGCAGACGATCAAGTGTTAATTGCGCAGTGTCGTGAAGATGTTAAATATATGGTGAGGAAGTTACTAGAAGCCTTTAATGCAGGAGGGCTCAGTGTGAACATGAGTAAAACCGAATATCTGGTGGTGGGTGGTAGAGGGAGAGATATTATCTTGCCACAAGGAACGATTAAAGCTGTGAGAGAGTTTAAATATTTGGGTTCTGTTATCCAGGAAACAGGGACATGTGAAGCGGACATGGACTATAGAATACAGCAAGCGAGAAGGGCTACAAAAATGTTGAATGGAGTTTTGTGGAGTAGGACAATCTCTAAACAGATAAAGAAAAGGATTCTTCAAACTGTAGTAGAATCTATACTAACTTATGGGGCAGAGGGCTGGACGCTTGTTGAAAGCCAGAAACGTAAAATACAAGCAGTGGAAATGGATGGAATAAGAAGAAGTGCTAGAGTATCA
This sequence comes from Ectobius pallidus, assembly GCA_964059195.1. NCBI lineage: Eukaryota > Metazoa > Arthropoda > Insecta > Blattodea > Ectobiidae > Ectobius > Ectobius pallidus. The sequence continues at coordinate 107,314,491 of CAXKWD010000003.1, read as the reverse complement.
AGATGGGAAAGGAAAAGGAATGAGGAGATAAGGAAAATAATGGAAATGGAAGAACCTGTGATAGAGAGAATTGAACAAAGAATCTTGCAGTGGTATGGACATGTGAAAAGAATGGCAGAAGAAAGATGGCCAAAGATTCTTCTGGAATGGTCACCGCGTGGAAGAAGGAAGCGTGCTCGGCCAAGAAAAACATGGAGAGCTGGTGTAAGACAAATGATGAGGGACAGACGAATACAGGAAGATGAATGGCAAGATCGAGAAAGGTGGAAAGAGGGAATTAAGGGTAACCGCTGAAGAGTGGAGAAGCCCACAAAAGTAAAAGTAAGGAAATCACACCAAACACACTACTTAAGCAAATTAATTTCATATTGAATCATAACACTTGGAATATCAGAAACCCAAATGCAGCAGTTAGTTGAATTTCGTATAGGCACACAAAGGCTTGTTTCATCTGAAGAGTAGGCCTACATTCAGTGTGGCAATGTATAGTCAATATTACTTCTTGCCAACAATATCGCTGCAAAGATTCTCCAAACCTGGACAACATTAGGTGCAATTTATTGAAGAAGTTTATCTTATTTGTGCTGAAACGTAATCTCTTTTGAAGTACAATACACTTTGTGTGATACATCTCACAATTAACTACATCTCATAACTGAAAGGAATTTCAGAGCTACTCTTTATAATAGTAAAGGTAAAGTGTTCCCTATACAGGCCATGGAGGCCCAGAGGGTTCCAGGAGTTTGAGGCTCCCAGATTTGGACATTCAGCATGTGTAGGTGGTAAGGTTGTCAGCCTTAATGCACCAGCCACCTTTAACCCCAGGATTGCTCCTGGTACCCATTTCTGTTAGAGGCTGAGTCGACCCCAGGGCAATAGTGCCACCAGAAGGATTAGGTCAATTGAAAAACTCCGACCTCATCAGGAATCAAACCCGCAACCTTCCAGTTTGTAGCGCAGCACCTCTACCACTACGCTATGGCATACCCCTACTCTTTATAATAGTACCAACTGTTATTATATCTTTTATTATGTCAATAATTAGAACTCAAGAGTTAAAAATTAGCATTGTCAGTTAACAACAAGTAAAATGCTAGCCTATTTTCCAGACTTCCTTTGTGTAACCATTCGTAACATAACATTCTTTGTAGGTACCATTAACATTGTGTGGCTTCTCAGGACATTAATAATCTCATGTAAATTAACTTATTGACTTATTGTCTGCTATTCACAAATATAATTACTTAATGTTGATACATCTTAGAGTAGTTATGTGTGTAAGTATAAAATTTCTAGATGTCTTAAATTTTGTGTTGTATTTACATATACTATGTGGAGTTAGAGTAGATGAATTAAATTTTTGTTTTCTTGAGAATTTACTGTCTTCATTGTCTTCTTTTTATTACTCTAATTCTTCTCATGACTTGATAAGCTCACAAAAAAGTCACCATTAACAGAGTGTCCACATTCTGGAAAGTCAGGGAAAGTCAATGAAAGTCAGGGAATTTTGTAAAATAGTCATGGAAATTTGTAAAAGAATATGGAATAGTCAGGGAAAATAACTATCCCCAATGAGTGAAATGTGAGAAGCATGTGTTTTGCTCCAGTCTGCTGTAACCCAGACTGTGTAAGCAATTTTCTTTTCAGTACTTGAGCAGATCATTTCTTGTTTTTGTTTTGGGGATGGAGGAGGCCGGATTTTTTTATTTATGTTATGTTTTGTTTACAAAGAACCTTGAAAACATTGATTCTTTTGGTCAGGGAAATGTAAGTTTCTGGTCATGGAAAGTCAGAAGGGAAAAGTCCAGGAAATTTATTTTGAAGTTTCTATAGACACTCTGATTAGCCAGTTTTGTTTTAATACCACATTTGTTGCAGCTTTGGTTCTCCCTACCAGCAATGAAGTATGTTATAAATTATCATAATCCTGTGAAGAATGGATGATTAATTAAGTGATAAAATATTAATAGTGATCTCTCTAATTTACAGAAAATGGTTTAGATTCATGTAATGTATCAGTTTAATTTAAATAGTTGTATAGCATATTAAGACAAGTAACTAATTTTAAATATATTTGGGGGCATACTGAAGACAGACTAGAAATATTTGCCTCACTTTGTTAGTAGTTCATAAGTTCTTCACGATCTATCAGCCAAGTCAAAGTTTTAAAGGTTTCCGATCTTTCGGACTCCAGCTCTGATTCCATCTTCAGGGATCTGATTGAAAATTCAAGAGTGCCTGTATATATTGGCCGGCGTTGATGAGTGCCAGCCGACAAAAGCACCACAAGTCGATGTTGTTGAAATTTGCCAGGCCAATGGAGAAGGCGGACGTCATAAACAGTAATGTCTATATGTGTCTTTTTCTTGAAGATGTTGAATGCCGGTTTCCATGCTTCACAGAGAGGAAGGCCTTTGTCTCTGTTTATGGCCTTCCTCTCAGCAAAGCAGATAGATATCAAAAATGTACTGTATTGAAATATTTTCTGCTCAAATTTAAAAATGTAGTTATTGTATTGCAGATTAGAAAGTATAATAAGCAAGATAAATTAAAAAAAGAGTAAACTGTGCTTCAATCACTGCACAACAGAGCAGATTACTCTCAGCATAAATATAATATTGCATATTTTGCAGCCAAAATATTGTACCAAGGATAGATAAGAATACATCACAAATAGGTGCAGAACATCGGTGGTTAATTATGTTCTTTTGAAGGGTGAGCAGTAAAATAGGGGCTACCTATTCTGAATAAGGAAAATCTTCGTGGAAATCTAAGAATGATTAGTATTTTTATTAAGTATAAGAATTGTAAAAGTTCATAATTTCTTCAATAATTTTTCAAAATGATGTCAAATGTTATAACTTTATTAAGAATGCGGGTAAGGAAAATTTATTCTATAAGTAAGAATCAGCTTGAAAAATTTTATGTCATAACCAGGATTTGAACACGGATCTTCGGCTTAACGCTGATTCTTACTTATATTAATATCCCAGACATGGATTTAATGTCTATTTCCTTTCCTTCCACTTAATTAAAATTTATTCATTATGTCGAAGGATTGTTCCTATCATTACATGCATTGAGAAGCAATTCAATAATAAAAATCAGCTTACTGAGCTCTAAAAATAATTTTTATTGTAGCAATATATCAACAATCTACATAATATTACAATTAAATCCATCTTCCTAATCATATTTAAACAAAATTTAAATCCTCTTACAACAATTACAAGAACTTTTAATATAACAGGTAACAAGTAAAAACAATTATCAATATGAAACCTTTTAATATATTACCAGTAGCCTACCTGGTAACATCTTGAACTCTTATTCAGGAGCTCCTGGGTTCATACCTTGTAGCCAGGCAATTTGACTTAGGTTTTCTCATGTTTTACCCAGTCATAAAAGCCAATGCCAATAGAATGTATTGTTAAATGCCACACAAAACTTCACTTTGTGATAAATACCTTGGAATTAGTTTCAACGTCTTTGTGGTCATCCTCAGCTCATTCGATGATTTCACTGTGTTATTCCCAATGAGAATTATCTGCCAAATTGGAAATTTACTTACCATGACACATTGCCACTGTTTCATCCTGTATAACATGTATACAACAATAGTAAACAGATGCTCATCAATAGTTAGATGGCCTACTCTCTTATACCTACAAAACCTGAATTCATTATAAGACCACATTGTTCAAAGGAGTATACCTTGGTAAATAAAGCTGAATTTGAAAAAATAAATTACAAATAAAAATAAATTATTTACACTGTTAAAAATGTTTAATTCTTGGGTAAAATTTAAAGATAGCCTACATTCCTTTGGGGCAATGGCCTCCTACTCTAGGTAGGCCTACGGTAGCTCAGTGTAAGCTCCCAAGGTGAACCGGTCCTTGGGAGAATTTAATCCCGTCTTTTCACTTAACTCTTTTCATCAAAGTTTAGTTCAAAGTGCAGTCTATTAAAGGTCTATATGAGGTCTTTGGAATTTTTCAATTGGCCTAATCCTTCTGGTGGCACTATGACCCTTGGGTCAACTCAGCCTCCAAAAGAATTCAATACCAGGAGAAATCTTGGAGGTGAATGCAAGCCGGTGCATAAGGCTGACAACTTTTCACCAATTTCATGTGCTAAATGTCTAAAAGTTTGTGTGAAGTCTCAACCTCCTGGTACCCTAAGGGACTTGACAGCCTGTATAAGGACCAATTTACTTTTCACACTAATATCTTTGCAAATCTTACAATAATGTCATTATTTTCATTTGAAATGTCATTTTTTTAAATTCAACTTTATTTATACCCCTTTAAGCATTGAGCCCATATCAGGAGTTCAGGTTATGTGTGTATACCAGTAGGGCATACAACTATTGATGCTCAACTTTTTTCTATTGTTGGTGTGTTTTATGGTGTCAGTAAATTTCAACTGATATTAATTCAGGCGCGGCTCGTGGCTTTGAAGTTAGGTGAAGAGCTAGAGAGTGGTCTAACTAAGAAGACGCCTGACACAAGTAAGGGTAGATTGCCTGGAATGGAAGTCTACCATTGCATTGCATTGCATTGCACCGTATGAGGAGCGCATGCGTAGGTGAAGTAGCACTTCACCTACTTCCCCTGAATAACCGCCACTGTATTAATTTCAATGAATATGATACAGAATGAAATAGCAAGGTTGGTAAGTAAATGTCCAATTTGGCATTTGCCTTTATGACTGGGAAAATCATGAAAAAACCCATGTAAAATTGGCCGCCCATGGGACTTGAACCTGGGATCTCCTGAGTGCAAGTCCACTGTGTTCCCATTATGGGCACCTGAATTGATTTTGTCGCATTATCAAATAGTGAGATGGTGCTATGATAAAATTAAATCCGTTTTTTAAATAAACATGCCCAAGTGAGAAAATTTCACTAATTGAAGTTTGTGCCACAAAAAAAAAGTTGCAGTTTGCAGACCTGTGTGATTTTTTGCAAAAGGTCTCTCAACAATGCAGAGGTCAAAATAGTCACTGAATTGGTAGAGGTCATCATTTGTAAACAAAGCAATTTCTCATAGAGGAAAGCAGGGAACTAAACCTCTTACACTGAAAATTGCTATTATGGAGTCCGTAGATTCATTATATGAATTTCTATAGGTAGCCACTTTTATTACTGTCAGCCCTTCAAATATTTGTTGGTGGAAGTTGAACACATTTGTTCACTTAGGAACAACTGGCACGGGAGAAACAAGTGAGTGGGAGGATACAACTGCAAGTGTTCTATCACGACGAGAAGCAAGAGCTTGTGGTATCAGTACTTGCAGCTGATGACTTAGCTACGAGAGAAGACACTGGTTATGGATCCCTGCCGGAAGCATATGTCAAGCTCAGACTTATGCCTGTCACGTGAGTAAACTGTCAGATTTTTATATAGATCTTATATTAATTATGAAACTTGATTCATAATACAATACAATGTTAATTTATAGTGTGTATATTTAATATTTTTTATTCTCTTAGAACAGATCTGTGTGGTGATATTAACATGTAATTTATTCTTGTATCGTACATTTATACACCCTTGGTGTTAAAAAAAAAATTCACTAAAGGATGTACTTCCTACAATTATATTATGATAACATAAAAATCTGTTAGCTTAAAGTTATAATTTGCATATTTATCTTATATAGACTGCCTTGTAATTCTGTACGTGCCTTAATTATACATACAGAGGTACAAACAACAGTTATTCTTCTAATTCTTTAATTTGTTTTCCCCATTTCCTTTTATCATTGAATAAAAAGTTCCCCATTTCTTTCAATGTTGTCAAGTTTTTCATCATTGTTAATTTCTTGTATGCTACTTCTGCATTTATTTCTAGGAATTTTTTATTAAAAAATGTTTGTCTGATTGTTTCAGTGTTTCTTCTCTATTACAATATAGAGGTCATCGTCCTTTCTCCAAATTCCTTCTTGCATCTCTAAGTTTCCATATCCCTACCCACCATCATGCCAAACCAATTATCTGTTTCTTTGTTGATCCTGTAACATAATTTTCCATTCCCTGCATCTCTTTCATTTTAATGTAGTACACCAGGGACCTGATTTCCCTTATTATAGCTAAGTGATTTTGGCTTTGAGTATCATTGCATCTTTTACTAACAGTCTTGGTGATCATTATTATGTTTATCTCCTGGTTCAGTAATAAGTTCCATATCGCAGGATTTCCATGCTGTAGCCTATCTGTAGGCCAACTGTTAATCTTGTGGGGTACCCATCTGCAGAGAATGTAGGCCTATAGCCTAGAGTGAAGAGTATTTTCAAAACATTTCTGTGCAGACATAATCACAATCACTGTACTGATTTGCAAATATATTTCAAATAATATCACTTTATACTCTATACTCATGTGGCCACTATCTTTTCTTTGCTATGACTAAGGCTAGGGCTCCACTAGCTGTATTTGACTGCTGCCACGAGCAGCATTCTACTGCCTACATTTTTACCGCAAGAAGGTGGCTTCACTTGCTGTAAATTTTCTGCGAAAAAAAGCTGTAGTTTACTGCTCCGCTCTGCTCAGCCCGGCTGCACTAGCAGTTTTGTTGGTGTTGTTGGGTTCTTTAAATGCATAGAATATAGACTGTCTTGTGACAAATGGTGGACACAAGTGCATTATATCAGTGACGTTCCTTGAGTGGGGCGGTGGGGGCGGTCCGCCCTGGGCACCACTTACTATGGGGGCCCCCATTGATGCCCCCATCCTAATATAAAAATTAATGTTCCACCTCTTTTTTCACTCATCGGAATTTTTGTATTAAATAAAAATATAGAGTATTTGACGTGTTACCAAAAAAAATTGACACTAATTACCACTGTTTTGGTCTCAGGCTCATGAGTCGGTCGCGAGAGATCACTAGGAGATGCGCAGTTGGATACTGCGCTGAAATTATCATTTAACTGATGAAAAATAAAACATGTAAATTCATTTAACATTGACGAAAAATTTAACGAGTTCACGAGAGGCCTGGAGATGTATCATTTAATTGAAGAAAATAGAGCTATTATTTTTTCATATAGATTTGCTCGTGGAGAAGATCTGAAAGACAAAAAAGCTAGCCATAGAAAAGTAAGTTAAAATTAGCCATGTGGTAGCTTTTACTTGGGGAGGGGGCCTCAAAAAAAAAAAAAATCCGCCCCGGGCCCCAAGTGGTCTAGTTACGCCACTGCAATGTATATCTTAAAAGTAATTGTATGTTTGCTATAGGTTCGCCGTCGCCGGAGATTGCATAAAAGAAAATGGTGGATTCATCCAACATCAAGTCACAGGAAACGTGAAGGCGTGTTTGGTACAATGCATCACAAACTTAGGGAATACAGCCTACAGAATTTTTTTTTTAATTCTACCGGATGTCGGAGGCTTCTTTTGATTATCTTCTACCTGTGGTCTCAGGCAGAATTGCATAGGGTGCTCGAGACATTCGTCGAGATGACTTACTGCCGCTGCCAGCAGATTTCTACAGCGAGTGAAGCCAGATTGCCGCGGCAGATTACTGCACCAAAATGGAACATGTCCTATTCCGCGGCAGTAGAAATGTTTACTGCCATAGTAATTGTGTTAAGAGCAGTACAATGACTGCCCATATAGCCACCTAGACTTGTTTGCGTGTGTTCCATTTTCAGGCAGTAGAATGCTGCTTGCGGCAGCAGTCGAATACTGCTAGTGGAGCCGTAGCCTAATAGGCTACCAATAGAGATCATATACATTGAATTTTATACATGATATTGGCCTTTATGTTCTATTTAGCACCAACCTGTTAATATTTGGTTTGTACAAATGTTAATCTGTGTAATGATCTTCATGTAAATTATTCAGAGGAGATCACTGTTGTGCTAAGTCAGACGTAGCAGAACCAACGCAGAACCCCATCTGGAATGCAACATTCGATTTTCCAAACGTTCCAGGAGAAGAGTTGATGGAACGTACAATTGAAGTCACATTGTGGGATTACTGTCCAGACCGGGAAAGTATGTTTCTCGGTGAGTAAAATCAGGCATTTCTTTAACTTATGTTTCTTGTAAGAGTAAAGGAAAAAGATAAAGTGTTCCCTTTACAAGTCGATGAAGCTCAGATGGTTCCAGGATGAAAGTGGTAAGGTTGTCAGCCTTATGCAGAGGCCGCCTTTACCCCCAGGATTGCTCCTGGTACTAATTTCTGTTAGAGGCTGAGTCAACCCCAGGGCCATAGTGCCACCAGAAGGATTAGGCCAATTGAAAAACTCCAACCTCATCGGGAATCGAACCTGTGATCTTCCAGTTTGTAGCACAGTGCCTCAACCACTACGCTATACAGTGTACCCCAGAGTATTGTACTGAAAATGTTTTAAATTACAGCTACAATGTGAAAGGGCAAAATGTTTAAAAGCATTATGCTTATGGAAGATACCAATGTAGCAGAGTTTGAACCAATTTTATGAAAAACAAATTTGTAAATATTACTTAATAATAATATTGTTAAATATTTCACAAGACTGCCTTCATGTTCTCATGGTTAACATTGCTGGCTACAGATCTGCAGAACTGGGTTTGATTCCTAGTATCTCCTTTGATATTTCTAATGTTGGTATGTCTGAAACGGGGTGCACTCAGCCTTGTGATATAAAATGAGAAGCTACTTGATAGAGAAGTAGCGGCTCCAGTCACAGAAACCACATTAATGACTGTGGGTGTTAGCATGCTGACCAAATGCCCCCAACCCTGCCAGATGCAGCAGTTGAGTGATAAGCCTAGTCCCTTCAGAGATGTAGCCCCAAAGGAGTTTAGTTTTTATTTCATAAGCAAATATGAGACTGTATGATGGTATATCCTTCTTTAGGAACAGCTATACATATTGCATTTTTTTCTGTTCATATCTTGTTAGCTTAAATAAACTTTTACAGAGATAAAACATTCTTTTGTCACTATGTGTAGCTGGTCTTTTAATTTAATGTAAGCTTTTGCCATGTAAAAATATAGGGCCTACTAATTTTAGTTCTCTTATGATTTGTTTTTAAAGTGTAGGCTACTTTTAACAATTTTTAGTTCTAAAATGTTGTTTTGTCTATATAAGCAGGCAATTAAATTTCTCAAAAATGGAGCCTGCACACTATCAATTTTCTTCACTTTCCTTACCATGAAAATTATCTGAATACCTGGCACCAGGTAACCTTAATTGAACTGTATGTGGATTTAAATTTATTATTATTCTTGATTTTATGAAGGGATTAATTTCTGATTCCGTGCAGGAGAGTGTACAGTGGATCTCAAGAAAGCTTTTCTCGAGGACCGTCCTGTCTGGTATAGACTTGAAGATCCTCGACAGTTGCGAGGAACTGGAAAGTCTCACTCATCCCCAAGAGGGTCCCTTGCAAATGAATTGGCTCAGCGACTTCTCAGAAGATCTGAATTTGGACAGCAAAGATCATTTTCAGGTAAGAATCTAAGTTATTTTTAGTAATATTTGAAGCAGATGGTGAGTAGGATTGCTGTAAGTATTGCATGCATGGGCGTCCGCAGAAATTTTGTCAAGGGGGGGCCCAACGAACAAATTGCTGCCACCACCACCATCACTTTGCTGCTACAACAACTTTATTAATATTATTACTATTATTATTATTATTATTATTATTATTATTATTATTATTATTATTATTATTATTATTATTATTATTATTATTATTATTTCTATTAGGCCCACTATTCATATTATTAATGCTATTATTATTACTATTCACATTATTGCCATTATTATTATTATTATTATTATTATATAATCGACATCCTTCATTTACTATAGCTGGACTATGGCCATGGATACAAAGAAAACATACAATAGTTTACAATTTTTACTATTCATATAATATATAAAATGCCTTATCTTAATTATAATAAAATGTTTGGCTATAAATGGTTTCAAGTTTAGCTAATATCTAGTCAGCCGTTACAGCTCGTTTTCATCCAAACAACACGAACATACAACAATATTTGGAGACTTAAATTTCACTTCACATTAGCTGCTTATAGTCATTTAATTTAAAGGTTTATGTCTAAATAAAATGTCCAGGGAGGGGCAATGGCCCTACCCTGCCTCCCCTTCCGGACGGCCATGCTTGCATGGCGAACAATGCAGGCTGAGGATAAACAACTGAACGCACGCTCCTTGCAATACTGTCTCTTATTCTAAATCAGAATGTGAAGTAAGAAAGTTGTATTAACATGCTTAGGTTAAAGAAAACATGAACTTAACTGTTTTATGTTTATTGGTTGCAGATGATAAGGATGGTGATGAAAAACCAAGCAGTCCAGAGTTCAACTTCTTACATCCAGATCATGCCTGGCTTGCTCTTGGCTCTGCCTCGGGTTCTAGGAGAGGTTCCAGTCAATCAGAACAACTTGAAGTGGAAACATATCAGTTGGGTCGTGATTTCTCAAGGTCTCTACCAGGATCTCGTCGCAGCTCTTTCCAGTCAGGAAAGAATGCTGATGAAAAAGGTTTGTAAGCCAACTTACTCAAAGATTCATTAAAGATAATGATCCAAGTTTTGTTCCAGCAGTCACCACCTTATCTATAAATCCCAGCCAAGGAAAGCATTCTTTGCCAGCTATCTGGCAAATGATCTATAAAGGTCTGCCATGTCCCAAGTCCCTCTTACAACTGTCATTTGAAGCACACCGGTTCCTGCAGACCCTTTAAATGTGTGGTGTTTCCTAGGATCATTGCCAAAAGAGGTTTTAGGAGGAGGAGGTTAACAGAAGATATTCCCTGTGGCATCATAACATATCACTATATCACTATTACAAACTTCCACTTTGAATAATAGAATGTTCTTCTGATGTTCTTATGATTATTACTATTAGATAGTAATTTATAATAGTAATACTATAAGATTTTGTTAACAAAATGTTTAGAATTCCTTATAAATTAAAACCCCCTTTTTACATTCCTACCACTAGGGGTCCGCCAGCTAGGTGTGAGTATGCTGCCATACCTAATAAGCGATTACAAAACCCACGGTTTATCACTTCTTTGTTCTATTGTAAACTTTAATGAAAAACCTAAATGTCCTCCTCAATTTTAATGGAATACTCAACATTTTGTCATCATTGGCATAAAGTCAACATAATTATTTAGCATAGAAATGGCTGTTATTCTTGTGTAATTGATGAATCGTTTGCTTAATCCCTTGATTTTCAAAATTTTTCCAAACTATTGTTCTTATAAAAAATTAAGGAATATGATCAGTAAGATATTTTGGGCATAAACTAATAAGTTTTCAGATTGTACTAATACTAGGTGTGTATTATTTCTTACCAATAACTTTAACTGTTTTGGAGTTAAGTAGAGAGTGGATAATGTTTAGCCTGTAGAATACAAGCTACAGACTAAGACTCAACAATTAAGCATTTTAATTTAAAAATGAATTTCAGTTGCTGTTATAATAACCATTCAACAAACTATTTAGTACCGAGGGTGCTTTAAAACACTTCTATTTACACAGTATTCATTAAAGTATTTCTGATTCTATTGAAGATCCTGAATTACCACCACCGAGTTACAGTAGAGAAAGACGTCGTAGTTCTTGTACAAGAAGCACAAGAGACCCTGATGAAATTCTGAGAAATTTGAAAGCTGTGAAAGGCGAGCTTATGTTGGGTCGAGCAATGAGTCTGACTGGTGAAAAGAAGACACTTAGACGTGAGTATACTCTTAAACATGTAATAAGAAGTGTCTTTGAATTAACTTCAGGATTTGAAACAAGAGCTGAATTAATTTTTATTATTTTACTATGAATTTTCTAAACCAAGAGTCAATTCTGTAGAAATACATTCCATCTTTTGTTTGTTTGTGGTTTCAGCTTGAATTTTGAATTTTAATTCAACAGTTCATTTTGTACATAGCATACACAGTTTACTGTACAGAATTATACTGTGCACTTTTGTAGCAGGGTAAAGATTTCCTCAAATTATCACATATGATAATAATTTATTCTCAGGCATGCGATCAAGCTTTTGGCAAACCACTCATGAGACTGTAGAAAATAAGGCACACAGACTTGAGTATTCCTCTGTGTATAAAATTAACTTAAGAATTTATTCAGGAAATCCCCTGAAGGTAATGAAGTGGATTACTGAAAGCTTGGATAAAATACCACTGATCCAGGTGCAAGCCCATAATATAACTGCCTTATTCCATTAAAAGTGCATAAGAATTTTTAATAATCGCTGATAACATGAACGCTATTTTGTTTGAAAATTTGTTTCTTTTTGTTTGTGCATCATAAGTGAGATACACTATTTGGAACAAGAATATTTAAGAAAACTTAGCTCATTTCATTTGCTTTACTCATCAGTCATAAAGTAATTTTGATGGAAGTAATGTTATATATTTATTAGAATTAGAATATTCTTTTTATAGGTTTAGCAGTTATAGGTTGAATCCCACTATAAGCTGCTAAGGGGAAAATTATGCATTGCAATGGGAACCTTTTGCGTGCAGTTAAAAATTTGTCCACAAGAGCGCAGCAGGGTCAGAGGAGGTCCTGCCATCTCGTTCTGCCATATGCTTATGCGTATCAATAGATGTGAATAATGTTGGCTTTCCTATAAAAACTGGCGATTAATAACGTTTAAGTTATATTCCAGAAATCAGATACCTATATTCTACCTAGGAGAGTGTGAGATCGCCAGAAAAAGTATTGATTTGTTAAAATAATTAAATAATTAATGTCTGTTTGAAGTAATAATTGGTTGTAATTATTATGTTGAAAAGAACCCGTGGGGTTTGTCAGCAAAAACAGGAACAATAATTATTTTGCAGTGGCATAGACATGTGTAGCTTAGTGACAAATAATTCAAAATATTAAAGTTATCCTGTATATCGCGATGACATTTGTATTCGTTAAATGGTGAAGAAATAATTCAAATTTTATGAAACATTTAAAACTTGTTGTACAGTACTTCACTAGGAAAACATCCCATCTTCTTTAGATTTATAACCATAGTCGTAAATATGTTTAAAAAATTCTTTATGCTTTAAATCATTTTTAAAAAGTAATTTAGGTTCATGGTTGTTTGCTTTCACAATATTCTGAATATATTTCAGCTTTCGGTTATGAATTTACTGTGAGGTAAACAGATCCTAGTATTTGATTAATATAACACAGTAGTTATAGAAAGTAAAGAACTTGGATATAAATGTGTAAATATTTTGTTCCTATTATCATTAATATTTTATAAATAAATTTAGGTTACGTTTGCTTGCTTCTAAATAATATCCTTTAGAGGCTTACGAATAAGACATGCTCCAGAATTATAGCTGTCATTAAGTGTTTGTGTGGAAACCAAATACAAATAATAGTATTTGAATAGTGTATCATATTAGTAGTAGAATGTTCTTTTCATGAAATCAACGTAATTTGAAAGAAGCTCTAATGTCAAAATAAGGTAATAAGGGAATGGTTTTCTTGTGGTTATTACTATAGGCCTAAATGCGTAATATTTTTAACGTCAACGCCCATCCATAATGTAGGTTCATACTTTTTGTTTTAGAATTATATTGCATAAGTTTCAGAATTATGGCTCGCAGGGAATTGTTATTCACCGTACTGGGTTCCCATATGCTAATAAGTCAAAATATTATGTTCTCTTCGATTCGAGTTAAAATATCTACGTCCATCGGAATTCCAGTTCTAATATAGTGTTTTAATATCATTAATGAGCATTATAAAAGTGAGTTGTATATAATAACACTATAGTTGATTTATTTTTTTGTATTTAGAGGGGAAAAATAGCCAGTGCCAATTGCCAGTATAGAAAGGAAAAATATGCTTTGACGTCTTCTTTATAATATATATTTTTAATCTTAAATTTACAAGAACCACCAATGCCTGTAAGAATAATTTAGTTTTGCAAGTGTTTCAATTTTACGATTTGTTTTAATTTTTGCAATGAAAAAACTTACAAATTCCGTATAATTTTATTATACAAATAAATGTGAAACAGAAATATGTGAATTTTTGTTATGAAGTTAATAAATTAAGTAAGTTGTATTTATCAAATGCTGTCCATACCTTTTTAAGAAGTAATTTTGTATCATAGTTTGAAAGAGAATAAATGGTTGAGTTTCCTGCTGGGCGAACTTCCTGTTTATAGCAACAGTACATATGTGAATCTTGTCCATTTGATGAAGATATTGGAAACATGACCTTCTGTTGTAAATAATGAGAATACTACTTCTTGTTAAGTTTTACTCTTTGTAAAAATGATTAAGATAATGAGTCAATTCTGAGGATCTAAAAGTGTTGAGCGAGGAGATTTGAAGGAACTCATAGACTATTAACTATTAGCATCCATTTAATCTTCTTTATATTTTATAACAATATATTTCGTAAAGCATATGTGTACACCTCTGTTTTCACAGAGGATCGCCACAACATGTTTTCTGGCATTCTGACTGATGTTTAAATAGTCTGTTCCATTATGTTCAATGGACAGCAGACGACATGCTTGGACCTCTTTTGACCCTGCTGCCACCTATCGGGAGTCTCTGACAGAAAGGTTCCCATTCACTCATATTATTTCTTTTTATTTCAGTACTGGTATGTCCACATGTAATAGGCTTACAACATAATAGATAAAATAAGTAGAGCCTACACTGTGAATTTAGAAATGTAATAATTACCGTATTAAGTTATAATACGCATAGTGACCATTTTCATTTATGGAGTTACAGGTTGGCCAACATACTTTTACCAGTCTAATCCAAAAGCCTTTGTTGGCTTGCTCATTGTGTCCACCTCATGGAAAGCTATGACAATGTATCTCCATAAATGAGTAATCTATAATTATCATATCATTAGACAGAATTATTCTCTTCTCATAAGAGTAGGTAGTTCTTTCACTGTCACTGTTACAACAAAACATTATACTGCATGATGTGCGATTTGAAAAATATAAATTGTTCTAAATCCTCCAATGAAAACGTACTAATTTTTATTAGGTAATAAGGTATACTGGAAAAGTTTTGATAGGTTCAGCCTTACAGCTTTAATGGAGGCTTCACCACTGTGTAAACCCATTCAACCTCCCCTCCCTCACACCCCAAAAAAAAAGAAATGATGTAGGCCTACTCTTTTCGCAACTAATACAATAAATCACGGTAGGCCCCTACTGATATTTATTGGTTAAATCAGCCCTATAATAATGCAATAGAGCATCTGTTTATATCATAGTTATGTAGGCCTACTTATCGAGAGTTTCTGTAGTTAAAAACTCTTTAAATCATAGCTCATATTTTATTGAATAGTTTAGTCAGGCCTAACTAAGAAGCCTTGCCAGTATTATTTAATGCAAAACAAGGTCAACATAATGTAGGTCTACTTGTAAAAAAGTTTCTTTATCAGGTATAAACAGTAGCCTACTGATATCATAATTAATCAAATCTTAACAGTCCTGATTCACAGTATTCATTAAAATAATTCATTTTTAACAAAATAATAAGTAAATAGTGGTATCAATAATACCAATAATAAAATAGATAATAGCCTACATGTATATATTATATATAGGCCTATTATTATTTTCATTTTCTTTATATTCTTATAAACCTGTATGCACAAAATTAAATTAATAGCCTACCAGACCAAGCTGTTTACAAGCATTCAAAAAATAATAATCATAATGTTACGAGATTACTCATAAATTTAAAGGATAAATATATTTATACAAGTGGAGCCTCTAAAATTCCTCAAAATTTGTATTCATTAATACTTTAGCATAGGTTCTTTTTCATAACAGTAGAGCAAAAGATTAGTTAGCAGCTAGGCTGAGTAAAAATAGCAAGTTTTTGCAATAACAGCCTTCCAGCCGAGTTATTGTTTGGGGAAGTGATTATGTTCCAGGTATGGAAAGGGAGTATATTTTCTGTGTTAGTCACTATCTCAACTAAACTTTCCTTGTACCTTGTACATTCTTCCTTTCTCTCTTTTACTGTTTTTCCTGCATTTAACCATTTCTTTTTAACAGAACTCTTGTTGTTAGTGCATGGGTGTTGAATGCATTTTATAATGTTATGAAATGTGTGATCCATTTTCATTGTGTCACATCTGATGCAATACCTTCCTATCAAATAAAATAAGAACGAAGGCAATATGAAAAATAATACTGGTGAGTTACAATTAATTTTCAAGTTGTTAGTTTTATATGCATGTGATGTATAATAAAAAAAAATTGCATAGTTAATAGATGTTAATTTAAAACTTCTAATTTTAAAGAATTTCTATGCTAATAAATTAAAATTAAAATTTTTTAATCATTGCTTCCAACATGGTGAGGTTTTCATTTGAAGCAAAAGAAAAAGAATATACAGAAAAAGTAAAGTCAGTACATTTTAAGGGAATTTATTTTGTGCAGAAAATGATTATTACATTCCTGGAATCAGGAATATTAAATTCTTTGATCCAGTTAGTTAATAAATTGCATTGCACAAAGAAAGATACAAAGTGATATGCTATACAATAGGCTAACCAATATTGCTATTGACAAACCCAACAATAAAGCAGACCTAAAAGTGCATTTTGAAATCAATTTGAATTTAGTTAAATCTGTATACAAGAAATCATAGACATTTATCAGTATAAGCTAAATAATGTCAAATTGAGTTTTAAAATCCATTCTTTTCCTAAATTGGCATATGTAACTTTTTCTACCTTGATTGTTGAAGTTTTGGTTATAAGTGCTCTACTTTGGTACATAGGCCTACCATAAATTCATACCATAGACTTGCATCAGATAGGCCCTATGTAATCAGAGCATTAGAAAGATTTTAGTCAATCAAACAGAAAGATTGCTGCAGGAGAAAGAAAAGTCATATAGTTAGAGATAATTTATTCTTTCTTCAATAACAAAAAAAGAAATCCCTCATCCTTGGCAATACAAACTAAATATAGCTTTTAAAGCCGTAATATGACTGCATAGTTTCCATTTTTCTGAGGCAATGAAAGATTTCCAGAATGAAATCCCTCTGCCCCTGCCCCCCAAAAAAGGAACAGTAAAAATTTCAACGAGTCTTCTAATCCAGCAGACACCATATGCATTAATTAAGCCCTTGATTTGATAAAGCTAATAACACAGTACAGTACACTAAACAATTTATCCATCAGTATTAATAGAAGGAAACAGTTAAAACTCAGTTTTTTAATAAAATTGGCTTATACCTCGAAAACATTTGCTACAAATGATTATCATAACTAATGCAAAATTTGAAATATGTGTCTTACTTCATAAAACTTATTTTCAATAAATTGTGAATGAAGCCTTAATTGGCTGGAAAATTCAAAACCAGATGAGAGCAATATAAATATGAGAAAAGTTGTATTTATATTTTTAAAATCTAAAATGCCTAAGTAGTAATAATAGATAAAAGTTCAAAATCCTGATCTCTTTTTCATACAAAGCTGATGCAAGAAATAACTCCACACATTGAATCCTTCTGTTTCTCCATTGAGTCATAGTTTACCTAGCAAATACTCATTCTTGTGTGGGTTGAAACATCTTCATTAGTTTTTAAAACACTACAATATTGGTTAAACCTCTTGTTTATTTAATAAATGTTACTCATGAGAGGGGTTGATTCCCTGACCAAGTCAACTGCTAATTATATGACTCAATACTGTGTGAAGTGCATCCTGGCCTGATGATCAAGAGGGAAAGATGGAAATTTAAATATAATTCATTAAAAATAAAAGGTTCAAGGTTCAGTCTTTATATAACTATAATAACTATATGAGGAGTGTCGGTTCAAAACATGTTAAGTCCACCTCTGATTGTAATGCAGTTTTTGCGGATTCACATTCTCTGAGGTGTTCTGCATGATACTACATAACGTTTTTGTTTCAAGTTACAACCTTTCCCCAATAAAATTGAGCCTGAAATATGGGGTTCAATGCAAAACGTGTACAGTCCAGAACTTGGTTCGGTGCAAATTACGTTGAGTCCACATTTTAGATGCGATCACATTGCGAAACAGGTGGTACATTGAACATTACAACATCTTTTGTTGTAGGTGTTCTCCTAATGAAAGCAGCATTCACCAGACACCGAAACAGATGTCATTAGCGGTCAATAATAAAAGCACAAGAATAATAAACGTAGATCACGTTTCACTGCAAATTTTTCATCAGTTTTCTTGTTGCAATAGCACATTGAGGTCGTGTTTATTCACTTTATGCAATTAGTAGATACAAATCAACATGGACGATACCAGTACGGTTTTTGTTGGTGAATTTTCATTTGGTTCAAGAAAAAGGAAGAAAAGTGGAACAAGGATGAATGTTGCAACGGTGTAGAAGACGACCATGAATTTTCCATGATTTAACATGCTTAAAAAAACAGAAATTGTTTAAATTTTGACAGTTTGGTACTTCGGCAATAGTTTACTTTGTATTAGTGCGATCAGATGTGATTGTAATTCTTAAATAAAATAAAATGATTATTATTATAGTGTTGGGTCAAAACGTGTTAAGTCCGTTCCTTTCAAAACTTTAACTATCAATAAAAGATGTAAATGAAAAGAATGATTTGACACACCCAATACATTTAACTATATATTAATTACTGATTCCGATGAGAAAAAATATTGCAAATTCGTTTGATAGTTTGGCCACAAACAGTTTTTCGTCATTCCTGAAAAATCATTATTTGTGGACTAAACGCATTTTGAATCGACGCTCCTCATATAACTATATAATACACATGGTCTTAGACACCTCTCACTTCTGGCTAGATCAGGGGTGGATCCAGGATTTCTGTAAGGAGGGGGGGCACACCAGGTGGTTTAGGCAAAACGGGTCATGGTCCTCCCTCGGAAACATTATAGTATAACAGCAGTAGAAAGATACCAAAATAATAAGAAAATAATTAAATTTTACTTATGTTTACATTTGAGATTTGAGATTTATTACTTCGCATTCTGTATTTTTTCATTAGGCCTACTTTTTTGTTTGGTGAGAGACTGAGGAGAGCTTTGATCCGCCCCTGGGCTATAATGAGTGGCAGCAAGGTGCTGATGGGGTACATTAATGCTGCACTGAAAAAAATTAATAATAACCAGGGCCCGGATTCTGATGACCTAAAATTGTTTGAAAAATGACCTATAAAATGACCCTAAATTTTTAAGAAAATGACTTAATAATTATAAAAAATGACCTAAAAACTGATATTTTATTTATAAAAAATTATTATTGTAGCCTACACACAAAGTTATAGACTAGTTTGTACATAATTATAAAAACTGTAAATAACTGTAATGTTGTGAATGTTCTTTTCTCACAGAAATTTGTACTGGCACTGAGGCACTGGCGAGTCACAATTTGGCACATTCTTTTGTGGTCTGCCGAATTATATTGTTGTTTATTGAGGGTAAACAGTAGTTTGCACTTTCAAATTCAAGCAGGTGGCAGACAAGTCAATCTAATAACAATAGTAATATAATACAAAATTTTGGCGTTTCTTTGATTCTGACTGAGACATGACAACACTTTTCCTTTTTGAATTAAACAAAAAACGCTTCAAAGACAGCACCGCTAGCGACGAAAAAAGTTAACACACTCAATGTAAATGCATGAAAATGACAAAATAAGAAAGCAAATGACACGAAAATGACAAAATAATGCCCTAAAATTGAAATAAATGCCCTAAAAATATAAAATGGCATAAAATGACAAAAAATGACCTAATAAAAATGCATTTCTATAATCTAGAGGCCATGATTAGGATTTATCCACAAGTTGGCAATATCTATGCTGCATCAATAAAAAGATGACATGCCATTAGAATCCGGGCCCTGATAATAACCATTCAAGATATTAAAAACAATATTCTTCCAGTTATATTTTCATTTTATTTCATATCATTAGGTATAATAATTAAATATCTGAAGGAATTGAATAAAAGCCATATTAGAACTATAGTGTATTCTGACTATCAGGAAAATAATAAAAAGCTGTCATTGAGCATAATGATAATGCTATAAAATGAAATCTCTAGATGAGTGGCTTTGGTCTGCATGTCTGCCCAAGCAAAATAAGCATTTGAGGAAGCCATTCGTAACAAACAGTCTATTGTTAAGTTTCTATCTTTCACGAAATTTGTTTCAGCTTTTTTTAAGGGACGTATGTGTGCATTGCTAGTTTCTAGGGTGTTAGTACACATTTTTTCTTATGCCTGACTTCTCATTAGACTGGTCGGTTTTGCAATAAATCAGAATATACATAAGCTTATGTAATGTTATTGTTTATCATAAAATGAAATATTATTTCTCTCCCCATATTTGTTTAAATAAATATAAGTTTTGCTAATATTAGTAAATATTACATTACATTACAGTATGTCATTAACATTACATTAGTTTAAATTATCATTAAAAGTATTTCAAGTTATTGCCGGGCTTGTAATTATATTCAAAAGTTTATCAACTAGAAATAGCTGATTTATTCTGCCACCAGGATGCAGTGCTGACAACGTGTATTACAACAGCAGCAGCAATAAGTCAAAACCTCGACCACAGCGTACAAGGAGCCGTGATGCTCTTCTACCATCAACAAGATATCTTTGTAAGTTAGGCAAAACAAGAAAGACGTTCTTGGCATAGAATAGGAAAATGCTTTGTATTTAGTTTAGTGCCATAAAACAACCAGTAGACATACAAGATTTTTAAATATTTTTTCTTACTGTAATCTGATTTCTACCTGGTTTATTTTAATTCCTTTACCGATAGATAGTAAAGTAGACCAGAGGCATCCAAATAACAAAAGTAACATTAGTTGTATATAGATTAGATCTATGGAGCGAGACGAGATTCTTTACAATTCTGGTAATGTCAAAAAATATTTGCTAACGTAATATACAAATCAAATTAATGGTTGTATATTAATGTTAATGTTGTTTTAAAACTTAATTTATGGGATAATTATAAATTATACTTTTGAAAAAGACCAAATACTATAGAGGACAATATCGGACACTTACTGCTTTGGCAATGGAAAAATGGGGGACAGATTTTGCAGCACTCCTGTTGGTACAACCTGCAAACTTGGGGGCAAATTAAAATATTCAAAACACATATAAACTGCAATGTTTTATTGTTTCACCAAACACTAAGGACCAAAACTCTGTTTAAGTAATTATAAGAATAATAATTAGCAAACAAAACACAGAACTTCCTAAATAGTTGTCAAAATATCAATGAAAACACAAATATTTCAACTTAGAGGTTGCTAACAACATCAACTTTCTCTTTTTTCAATGTTGCTTTTTTTTGTTTTAATTTTTTAGGTCATTTATTTCCAAACCAGCATTTTTTTCTGGACCATAGATAGATAGAAAAATCATATCCCTTATAGATAATATGCCGAGGTTGGCTACTTCGGCTCCTCTGATAGAAATTGGTTGATATCTTTGTATCTACTTACTACATCTGTATTCAGTAGTAGCAGGTTGGGCTGCTAGTTGGTGCTCAAGATATTGTCCCTCGATATATCGCAAAGTGTCCTGTATTGTCCTCTATAGTATTTGCAAAGACTGAGATTAGCATTTGCAAATGTTTTTGACATCTTTACATAAATTAACTTAGTGCATACTCGTTATTAAATTAAAATGCTTAATTAATTATAAAATTGTTTCTTATTCAGTTCCATTTGGAAAGAAATTCCTACATGTGTTTCAATTCTCAATACTCCAATCATTAATGAAATTACAAAATAAAAGGGATGAATAGACTGCTCTTAAATAAAGAGTTACTTAGGAACAAGCAATTCAAAACATTCATTACTCTTTTTGTGCTAAAATCACAAGCAAGGAATTTCTAAAAAGTCACCTTATAACACACAAGGTGAAAGGTTATATGTCTAAGTTAAAAACTCAGTTTCTAGAGCTGGGTATAGTATCCATAACCTGATTGTTTGCAAAAAGATACTTACAATAAACTTAATATCTATTACTAATTTCTTTCTGGTTATACATAAGCATATTTCTTTCATTATAGCTGTGTATGGAAAATATTATGAGCGTCCTGTTTGAGAATGCTTGTGCTTTCTACAACTTCAACTGTCACACTAAAAAAATATACGCTAACTTAATTATTACAGCTGAAATGAAGTAGGTATCTTCGTTCAGTAAATATCAAAGTAACATGCACATTGTGGAAAACTCACTTACGTAGAAGAAGCAATTGCAAAATCGCACCATGTCCAAGCATGATTATTTCAAGGGACATCTTCAAGGTACCAGTAATAGAATTTGTTATAGTAGGCCTATTACATAATATTATCATTTTTGAACATAGATATGAATTGTGCTAGACCATAATGTTTCAGAGTCTCTTATCAACTTTCTTTTTCCATAATATCCATTGTTAATGTTGAATGAGGAACGGTTGTAACTATAAACCAACCTAATCTTTTTAATAGCAAAATTGAAACATAGCAATAGCTAGTATTATTTCTATTGAAGATGTTCCTCTTTTATGAGTTATTAAATGTTACTAAATGTATTAGTACACTAGTAATGCTTTCATAGAAAATTTATTTAACATAAAGCTGTGGAGCCTGCGATTAGAAGCTTTCATTGTTGTTGCCTCTTTCTCAATTTATAATCACTTAATGAGATGAACAGGTGCATTGAAAAGAAACAGGTGAGTTTTTTTCATAAGTAACTTTGAAATTTACTGTGTGATTTAATTATTTTTAGATGGTAACAAAAAATAAACGGTGCAGAATATGTTGCTCAATAATAATTTTAAACACATCTTTTTATTATGTTGCTCAAACTTTCTCATATGTGTGTATTAAAAGTTTTAATTATTGACGTTCTTAGGTTGATGGAAGAAACTGGTATGTAAGTTACCATTCAGAAGTGTACAACCTCGCTCTGATTAGTTTTAGTGTGTTCATTACGACTGAGAAATTTCATAAGTTAATTATAGTTTCCTTGTTATTATGGGAAATACAAGATTACTAGCTTAAAAGATCTGGTGTCGCCCGGGTTTTGTATTTTGTAATTGGAAATTTACTTATGAAGGACTTTCGATTTTCAAATTATAGGTCCTTATATAGGTATTTAGAATTTGAAATGAAGAAAAATGACTTATCACATTCAAACTATTCACTCAGAAAATGCTTGAAATAGCTTTTTAGGCTATAGAGGATGTAGAAATTTTCAGTCCCATCACTTCTATCCACCAAGCCTGGTAGGAGTTTAAATAAGAAGAAACAGAAATTCTGGAACATAAAATTGTTTTGGGTCATATTTCCCTCCCCAAAAACCTGCAAAAATAATATACATATTACCATACCTCGTATTGTTTTCTCTTTGTCCAGGGTAGAGAAAGTTATGTGACTGCAGCACATTGTGCATTATTTTCGTGGATTTCATTCTTTAATATTTATTTATAATATGAATTATGCATATTACCATATCTCGTATTGTTTTCTCTATGTCCAAGTTAGAGAAAGTTATGTGACTGCAGCACATTGTGCATTATTTTCGTGGATTTCATTCTTTAATAATTATTTATAACATGAATTATGCATATTACCATACCTCGTATTGTTTTCTCTTTGTCCAGGGTAGAGAAAGTTATGTGACTGCATTATTTTCGTGGATTTCATTCTTTAATATTTATTTATAACATGAATTATGCATATTACCATACCTCATATTGTTTTCTCTATGTCCAAGGTAGAGAAAGTTATGTGACTGCAGCACATTGTGCATTATTTTCGTGGATTTCATTCTTTAATAATTATTTATAACATGAATTATATTGATAGCTTCTCTAATTAGTCAAAGTCCCGTTTCATTTATTTCCAAACCTACCTGAGACCACTGGCAACAACACGCTGTTGTCATGTGAACTGTGGATTTGGATTTGATAATTCTGTGTAAAAAGGGATTAAGTATTCTCAAAAACATTTGATTTTTTGCATTTAAAATTAAAAAAAATTCAAATTCCTTTCTTAGTGAGCACTTAAGTTACATTATGAAATGAAGGTACTATCAAAATCCCAAGTCTCTGCAATATTATAGTTAAGGCTCTATGTTGATTCTCTGTCAGTCAGGACAAAGCCTTTTATATATATATAAAGGTAATTTATATTCTAATTAATGTACTCATAGTTGATGATGATGAAGACTGACAATGGAACAATTATGTACTGGTACATCACGAATCCCATGTGATTTCTGGATGATTCATTTAGAGCAGCGTTTCTCAACCTTTTTGAACCCGAGGACCTCTAAAATGTCTAAAAAATTTTACGGACCCCTAATTTTACATTTACAATAGAATTTTTTTTTAAATGCGAGTCTTTGTTTCACTAAGTTTATATACAAGTTTTCGCACATAATCTCTATGTGAAGTAGTAAACCCAGAATTTTTTATTTTTTTTAAATTTGTCTTCTGCCTCAAACATTACCTTTATTGTTGTTGCTGATTGTTGTTGCTGATAGGTTCAATACGAATACCAGTAGTGAAAACTGGGATATGATGGACAACAAGTTTAAACGTTGTGTAAATAAAATAAGCTGTTGTGTTTCAGTGCAATCCCAAAGAGTTGCCTCTTCTAAACTTCCAGTTTGATAAATATAAGAAACTAGCTGAAAAGGCCCGGCATCACCCGGGCTTTATATTTTTTAATTTGAAATTAGCTTAAGTTATGGAGGACTTTCTATTTTGAAACTCTAGGTCCTTATATAATAGGCCTATGTATGTAGAACTTGAAATGAAGAAAACTATTTATCAAACTATTCCATCAGAAAACTCTAGATATAGCTTTTTATGGCTCATAGAGGATGTCAAATGCTGCATTCCGTTGCTTCTACACATCATGCCTGGGATGGGTTGAAATAAGAACAAACATAAATTACATAAGATTGTATTGGCTTGACGGAAAATTTTATTTCTCATTCTCATGTTACAACCGTTTCGGGGCTGAAATAAAAGAGAAATGCAGTATCACTTTCATACTTTCCTTCCCTAAAACCCGGGACATAATATACTGCGAGCATAGGACTCAAAATGTTCCATCCCATGCTTAGGGCCTATGATAAATCTCAACTAATACAAAGCCTATGGATAATGTATCAGCGGAAAGGATTATTTACAGACTTCTGATATAGCATACTCACACACTTAAGTTATCCCTGCAATACGACTTATTCTACATCAAAATGTGAAGTGAGAAAATATTTCTTATGTTGAGGGTAGAGAAAGTTATGTGACTACATCACACTGTACTTTATTTTCGTGGATTTCAATTTCAGTGATTATTTTCGCCAATATATTACATCAATGGAATCATAATTCGTTAAAGTCCAGCATTATATAGTCGCCAAGGCCCTATGTCATCACAGTAAACAATTCACTGTTGTCATGTGAACTAAACAGCATTTCTTTTTTTTTTCAGTATAAAATTCTCAGAAATTATATAATTTTCAAGGGAAGGAGTATTTTGTTTGAATTTTAATGTTGACCGCTATACTTCCCGGGCTTAACTGGGTATGTGTGCAAAATTCCGTGTAAATTGGTTAAGAAATGTAGATTTGTATAAGGAACATACATACATACATACATACATACATACCCACATATCCACAAACACACATTCGACTTTATATATTAGATTGATAGATCTATACTGATATCACAAGCCACAAAATTACTGTTAGGCTATTTGCTGGCTATTTGTATAAGTTAATACACATATTTTGAAATAAGTTTTAAAAATCCAAGTACAGTACCAGTAGGCCTACATAAAAATCCTCAGTTAGCTAAATCAGGTTTGTCCTATAATAACAACGTATTTATGTGTAGTATGTGTGTGTTCATGTCTATAATGCATGCACTTTCCAGTAAACATTCAGTTTTCAAATTCAGGTAAGACTTATTATTTATCATCACACATTTTCAAAACAGTTCCAATGAGAATATAACAATGAGAAAGGTTAGAGGAATCTTACATAGATGATAACATCTTGGACTCTCATTCAGGAGGTCCCAGGTTTAAATTCCATGGCTGGCCAATTTGACAGGGGATTTTTCATTGTTTCCCCAGTCATAAGGGCAAATGCCCGATTGGATATTAACATACCATGAATCATCCTGGCTATTTTCATCATTCATCATATTCAGTGAAATTAATATCAGCTGAAATTTACTGACGCCATAAAACACACCAATAGAAAATAGTTGAGGCTACTGGTATACACACAGAACCTGAACTCCTGATGTAGCCCTTAATAATGCTCAAAGGGGTATAAATAAAGCTGAATTAAAAAAAACTAAAATCTTAAAAGTTGATAACAATATTAATAATAAAATAATTCCAGTAAAAAATGTAACATTTATTATAGATTGATTACAATTCATTTTAGTAAATCACAAGAAATTTTACTAGAATAATTCAAACCTAACATGTATAAGGAAGTTTATAGTTTTTCCCACAAATCATCACTGTGCTCTGTATGAGGCCAGATTGGTCCATTTTTTATACACTGGCATCACTATTTTATTCTAGAGTGATATGGAAAAAGCGAATAAGTCAAAATTCCAAAGTTCCAGGAATGACAAAAAACAATTTATTTCCACAGCATTTTAAGAATATTTAGATCAGTCCACCCATATATTTTTACACAGTATCTTATACTATGAAAAAATATCTGGGTGGACAGATCTAAATATTGTAAAAAAGATTCGAAAATAAATCATTATTTGTCTCTCCTAAAACTTTTGAATTTTGACTTATTTGCTTTTTCCCTATCACTCTAGAATTATGTACACACTATCTAACTAGGTGACAAATCTGAAACATATACCATGAGGTACAGTTTGTGGGACTCCTGTATTCAAACTGTGAAATAAAGGCATAAATATTTTCAAAATTGTAATTACTACTCATAATATACCATAATTTTCTATATAGTAAAGCCGACTTACAATTTTCCAAAAATTTCAGACATACCTGCTGCTGGTTCATTTGCCACTTATTCAGGTAGGCTATATCGCCTATATCTCGACAGCCATCGAAATTGAGGTTCAAGGGAAGGATGTTGAATCCGTTTCATCTCATGACATACAGAAAAATGTCTCTTCTTTTTCCATCTGTTGCTCAAATAGTAGCTGTGTCCTCATGGTTTGATAGATAATATTGATACATTCTTGCAAACACATTTTGCACTGCAATGAAAGTAACTTGCATATTTCATGAGACCCGATCTTTGAAA
This sequence comes from Ectobius pallidus, assembly GCA_964059195.1. Taxonomy (NCBI): domain Eukaryota; kingdom Metazoa; phylum Arthropoda; class Insecta; order Blattodea; family Ectobiidae; genus Ectobius; species Ectobius pallidus. The sequence continues at coordinate 107,287,207 of CAXKWD010000003.1, read as the reverse complement.
ACTGCAACACGTGACAACATAAAGCCAGGACAGTGAGAGTGCAACTGCCCTTTAGATACTGTTGGGTTTGTGATTTTAAGAGGGTAGAGGGATCAGAGCAACTTTTCAGCTTGAAACCTCCTTGAAGAGGGCGATCCTCATATGGTCCATGAGACCACACCTTATGAGTTAACGGTTAATAAGTAAGACATTTTTTCACAACACTAAACTTCAAGTGGCATAGACTTGTAATGTACAATACATTGAGGAAGTTTTATAAAAGCTCAGAACCATATTGAAGAACAGTACTAGTAATTTATATACTGGTGACGACAACCCAAAATTCTATAGTGGTTTTATGATTAGGTTGTCTGACAGTTGTAGAAAGCTTCCTGATAATGACTGGTGGAATTACTAAAACAAATTAGAATGATGCATAAAAATTGAAGAAGGGTTAACAAAAAGATGGTATGAAGAGCAATACAAACACAGGGCTTAAAAGCGCTCTTTGAATATTCAAAGCCTTTATGGATTCCTAAAGAATATTCTTTCCATAAAACAATTCATTAGCAGTACCAAATTTCAATGTTTATGCTTTACAAATCTTGAATTACTCTTTTGTACATAAAAATAATGGTAAGTAAAAATTACATCAATAAGTGTATTCAGATGAAGTGTTTCCTCTTACATTATGTATATAGGCTTGTGACAAAACCTGTCTTATCCAATATCCCCTATTTTTTAAAACCTTTTAGCATATTTTTATTTTACTTTGAGACATGCAGAAATTCATAACCTGTTGAATATACATGACAACCCTATGCTTTAGTATTTAAAAGCACTTGCATTGCTGTACAGAAACACCATAAGCTACTAGCTTTATAAGACCACAAGGTACATATAAGATGCAACTGAAAGTTTCATTTGACAATTGCAACCAATATGCAATGAATCATCCTTAATGTTATTACTGGTATTCAGTATAACTGAGGGTGCAACCACAATTTCTGTGTACTAAAAATTGTCGTTGATCCTTGTATATAAGTAAAAAATTAACTTTCCATGTTTAAATCAGTTTTATAAAAGTATCTTATATGTTTCCACTAGGTGAATTATGAATAAGAGTTCTGTTCATCATAAGACTGTATGTGCACTTAAATAAACAGAAACATGATCTTGGACTCGCATTCAGGAAGTCATGGGCTCAAACCTCATTGCTGCCAATTTAACTTGGATTTTTTCATGATTTTCCCAGTCGCAAAGGCAAACACTGAAGTGGATATTTACTTTCCATAACTTAACATTCTGTTTCATCCCTTATCATAAAGTCTTTATATAAAATAAATTATTAATGGTAGTTTTGCAGAGTACAGTATTTAAACTATATATATAATACTTTAAAATCCATACTTTATCACTCATACAAAGGATGGATAACGAGCTAGTCAATAATAATAACACAAGAGCTGATTTATTATGTGATAAAAACCACGTTGCTCTTAATGAATGTTTCTTATGATAATTATTTTGATACAGTAGTCTTGTAGAGTGCTGTAACCAAATAGGTGTATCTACTTCTATTGTAAGTTCTAAAACAAAACCATTTAAATTTGTAAGATTATTTGCATTTACCAACACCAGTAATTCATGGAATATTGATGAGCATTTGCTTATATTGTAATTGTGTCTTGTTTTGCATTCATTGTAACCGATATTGAATTTTATTGATTGTGATATTTGTTAAATAGTGAAGATGAAGCATTGATTATAATCCTATGTTCTTTCCGGGTATAAAAACTATGATCTTGCAGCATTTCAATTTTATCAGTTTAGTAGCGTTTGGGAAAAATCAGAATAGACAGGAAGCATTTTTTAAAAGACTTATATTATATTTGGATTATTACATTGTTGATTCATGTGGGAACCCCCCCCCCCCCCCGCCAACTTCATTCCAAGACCATCCATCTAATTGAAGAGCGTTTTTTCAAAAGCCAATATCTACATGGATGGCTCAGTGCCAAACATGACAAACAGCCTTGCTGTATCAGTTACAGACACAGTAATGGCTGGTCAATACACACAAATATTAGCACTTTTCTTGATGGCACTTAGTCATCTCTGGCACTGAGCCATCCATGTAGATATTGGCTTTTGAAAAAACGCTCTTCAATTTGGTAATTCTACCCAAACTGGATTAATCTGAAATACCTAACTAACAATATGATTATTGGTATCTTAAACAGACAGAAATTATATTGGCAATGTACAGTATAGTAAAAATTAATGCTACGTATAGAGTATTCCTTATTTGTAGAAAATTTCTGTCTGTAAAATATAATTGAGTAGGAAATTTAAGGTTGGTTTTCCCAAGAAACAATGCACATATTCTTATGATGGACTTAAGTAGCTCTATTTTAGTTTCAGCTGTTTAGATACACTTCACAATATTTGACTCTAAAGCATTTATAGCCCTTTATGAAAGCATTTCATGGAATGAAGCACAGTAAAACACATGCTAGTAGATTATTAATTTTTCCATTTGAACACACTGCCTTGTTGACACCAGAAGATGATGATATGTATTGTTTATTGTCTGAAGGGGTCTCAATTCACCTTATGCACCAGCTGTATATACTGCCTCATAACTTTTTTGCTGTCTATTCTAATGAGAAATGTACTTATTCAGCAATTATATTCTATATTTCAGTACAAACTTCAGTGTTCAAAGAGCAGTGTAGATGCTCACGTCGTGCTGTGCAAGGAAAAACAACTCATTTCTTTACAATTTTACAAGAGAGCAAAAATAAAGATTACAATATGAATGATTAATAAATGGTTTAATGGTTAGAATTTCACCTTTACATCTTTTATATTAGTTTGTAAATTTAATAGTAATATTTTGTTGTACTTAGGCTTCTGAGTTATGGTGATTCTCTGGATTTTCTTCTGTCAACATATCATGGAATTGTTTTACATTTTGCTTTAAAAAAATTAATTTGCATTAGTGGATGAAAGGATATATCCTTTCAATCAGCACACAGAGTATAGGGGCCTCCAAACAAAGGTTTCATTACTGCAGACTAATTTAGTTATGCTTATTTTTCTGTATAGGACAGAAGAACTGTGGTAAGCCCATTTCTTCGATGGCCACCTAGAGGAAAGTAAGGTATTTCTTGGATGTGAAAGGACTGGGAATTTGGTCCAGAGACTTTAGAATTCATTAACGTGCTGTAAATCTACAACATGGGATTCATGGCTTATTAATAGTCCCTTCTGGAGGATCTCACGCCTAGGATTTTTATGTGCTGAAAATCTATTGACATAGGTCAAGATTGAATCCATTACCTTCCAGATCCAGAGGTCAATGACTTATATTAGTACCGTATGTACAAATTTATCATTCTAATTTTTATAAGAACATCACAAGAAGTAGCCTATATTTATATGCTTGAACTTCAGTACTATATTTATCTTGAAGAATTATATAATTCATATTTCATTAATTATTAATGCCCTAGTTATTTCATTCTTGCACAAAGACATGTTCCAAAGACACGTAACTAAAAATGTTACAAAACCAGAGAGTTGTCAAATAAAATTTCTTGCCAGTAAAAACAAACATTTACAATATAAACATCTACAGACTCAGTTACATTAGAAGTCCTTTTGATGATTTTTTTCTTTTTTTAAACATTTTAATAAAAAACAGGAGTACTCCCACTCTCACAAAAGATATTGGATCCCTGTTATTTGCATTAGAGAATGGGATTGTTCAGTCTCTTTAAGAATCTTTCATGATATGACCAGGTCATGACATACCGGTAGCCTATAAGAAACTTTTTATATTAAGATAATTTTTCAGCTGAAAGAAAGCTACCTTTTATAATGTAACTCGACTTTTCTGCAGCCGTAAGTCAACATGTTTTACTTATTAAAACATACTATCTTAAAACATACTCTCTTGCAGAACACTCACTACTTCATTAATATTCATTACATTATTCCAACTGAAGTTGGAAGTAGCTGACGATGATAGGGAGGTACTATCAAAAACCAGCTATTTGTAAGTAATGAATATTAATGAATTAGTGAGTGTTCTCCAAGATAATATATTTTAGTATTGTTCCACTTCATTGTGTTTTCCCATTCCAAGTGAATTTAATTAACGTTTTACTTAGTTTCAAAACACCCATGTTATTTCTTCAAGTTGGCATTGCTATAAACAACCATGAAACTGTTGTATAAATATAATTTTTTATCTTGTGGAAAACATTTGATATTTCTTTTTTTTTTCTGAAAAAATTAAATTCATTTGAGATCAGGTAAATACAGCTGCCAATTAACTTTAAAACTACAGCAATAATGATATTACGATACTTCAATACATGATGTAGCTTCTTGATGTGTTATTTTGCCAAACAGTGGTGACTCAGAATTCACCAAACTTGAGTTCTTCCTTGTGCAGTGCGACTTGTAAAATTTGTTTCCGAAATAAACATTTGGAAACTAAAATTTTTAATTTGATTAGTAAAACTGTCAATCTGATTATTACTGTTCAGAAAACTAAATGGATTGAAGTTACTTCCATGCTTGTTGCTTCTCTCTTGGCAATTGAAATCGTTTATAAAATTTCACAGTTGTTTTCATAACATTGTAGCACTTCAAAGAATTCAAGAGGATATTCTTGCAGTCCCATGAACTGTTTTGTTTCCCACAAGTAATGCTTTTTGTTGGTACAGATAAGAGTTAATTCATGCCCATATATGCAGAGATATTCCCTGCCACGTAAGTGCTATATATATATACTCAGTGCTTTTTTCTAGAGAAAAGTTTACCAGTATTCTGTTGCCAGCAGAATCAGTATATCAACATTATTTCTTTCCTGTGCACTCAGTAATAGGATAAATCACTAAATTTGATTGGAGTAATATTGGACAGGCTTGGGAAGCAACATTAAGTAGCATTTTGTATATCTCACTTCATTATTTGATTACGGTATTCCCAATTTTTAAAATGAAAGTATTCAAGTACCTTATTTATATTAGCTTCAAAACAGTGCTGCTATTTCTATCTTCATTTGTCCTTCCGTGCTCTTCATATTGGTTGCCTTACAGAAATCAAGAATTGACATAACGGTTAAGTCCAGGAAAACAACTTAGAGGAGGACCAACCAGCTTAATGAACAGTGTAGGCTAATCATGGTCTACAAATGTATAGATTTCAAATGTATAGACGCTCTTGTTGGAGCGCATTTGAAGTTCATTTGGAAAAGCTACGTTCACATTCACCAGTAGAAATAGGAGATCCTTGGTAAAAGAAATGTATTATATGAAGTGTATTTGTACATACTCAAGTTTACTGGTTTGCATGCTGAACCATTCCTGCAGAAAAAAATGTGCTGTTTATGTATATACATAGGCCCTAATAAATAAACATGAATGACTACATTTGATAATTATTTTTATGCTTGGCGCCTAGTTTAAAATGCATTCCATTGGTGTTAATGAAGTTATTTATGATGTATTGTCATTCATGCATAACAGTTTTACAGTAGCGGTATTAATTTTTTTGCTGGAAAAATATTTCCATAAATCTAAGTATTATTTCTTCAAAGAAAGGAGTAAGATGGCTGGTCCTTTAATTATATTATAATGAAAGCTAATATAAATGTCATTAAACATTTCTCAATAGAATGTCAGCACTTCTACTTTTATGATTCTGTCTTTCTCTTCACTTGTCTTTGAGTATAATCCAATTTCTCTTCTTTTCTCCAATTTCTCTCTTACACACAGGACAAAGTGTAGACAGTTCCGAAAAATAAATCAAATGATGGTAAGACCTCAGCTCATTTCTTCTATAATGTTATTATTTTTTATTTCTTCAGCAGTTTTTCTTTGTTGTTGATGTCTGTCTTTCCTTTCTGAATGATGTTGACTTCCTTGTGAGCGACAAGTCCTCCCTATGTGAACTGTTATTAAGTACATCCCGATGAAGTGAGTTTTGTGTAGGTAATCATAGGCACCAAGTAGACACCACACATATAGTAGATATACACACACACCCAAATACCAAACAAACCTGTTAACATTTTGTAGGAATTTGTTCCAGATGTTACAACAGCCCAGTCAATTACTTCAATAAGATATTTTGTGCTTTTTTGAGATACTTATATGTAGAATTAAGAATTATCATAAATCTGATGAAATTAACACACTAATTAATTGACAATTGATTTTCATTACAGAGCAAGAGGTTCATGAATAGTAATTTGATCCATGGAAATTATGGCAAAATGTTTAAAAGGCACATTTAAGATTCAATATTCAACTTTTCGTTTTACCTACTCCAAATGTATGTATGTTCATGGTTTTCATTCAATGAACAACGTAAGATATTTTCATTTTTATTCATCCTGCGCCTGGTCTAACAATCTGAAACAAAATTTATGTTCCCCATTTCCAAATTTCTTAGAAAATTTCTTTTTCATTTGTAATCTGAACATACAGCATTCTGGTAATTAAAATCGTATCTATACCACAAATGTTGCCGGGTTGGATTTCTAATCTTGTATGAAAAGTGGCAGACTGTGGCAAAGCAAAATTTAATTTGTTTCCAAATAAGTTAAATAGGGGATAAATTATGGCATAACTAAATTAAACATAATAAGAAAAGTTAAACATTGAAGAGTTGCCATGATTCTGTAGACAGTTTAGTTAAAGCTAAATGGATCCTGTATATTAATGCCACACAGGAATCATTCATATAATCTCATTACATTTCATTTTTACTTCCAGTCACATACAGTGGTACCTCGAGATACGAGTGCCCTAACATACGAGTTATTTGAGATACGAGTTGTCGAGCGAGCGAAGTTTTGTTTTGAAATACGAGCGACATTTGAGATACAAGGAACGGCCAGCTGCGACGCTGCACACGGCCCACCAGTTTACTGCGCCTGCGCCTCGTGCATCTCGCGCATTATCCCACGTATTCCCCCAGTGTGCTTGTTTACCTCGCTGTCGAAGCATCTTTGCTAAGTTTTTCTAGGGCTTTGCGCTTTTTGTGCATTTACATACTTTATCACATTTATTTTTATAACCATGCGTCCGAAGAAAGTGTAACAAATATGTATGTACACTTTATAAAACCAGTATTTTTGCTTTACATTCTCTTTTATCATGTTTTTATACAATATTTGTCATTTATAAATACATTTTTCTTATTCAAAAACACGTAACAAAAACAATTGGGGGTAGCATTTTTGGGGCTGGAACGGATTAATGGCATTTCAATTAATTTCAATGGGGAAAATTTCTTTGAGATACGAGCAAGGTTACGGAACGAATTAAACTCGTATCTCGAGGTATCACTGTATTAGATAATTGAGATATATGAACAAGTGGTCCAATATAAATGTTGAGCAACTTTATTTTCCTTATGTAACGGCCATAGTACAACATCAGAATGTTTGAAAATTACATTTTATTCCCCCAGTTTCTTATTACATTTGGCTTACGCAAGTCAAGTTTGTTTCAGAAGTACAATTGTTAGAAATAAAATTTAATAAGTGTATAGGCCTAAGTATTGTTGTACTATCCACTCTTGAAGTTACATGACTCTGTAAAATTTAGGCTGTCATAGTAATATAAGAATTCAGTCAATTTTTGTGACACTTCACTTAAGTTCTCTTTTTGGAGACTAGTTTCGGGAAAAGTTTCTTCCCATATATGTCTACCACTCCATTTATAGGAAGAAATTTTTCCTGAAACTGAACTTAGTCTCTAAAAAGAGGACGTACATGAAGTGTCACAAAAATTGACTCAATTCTTATATTACTATATTAGGAAACTTCACTGCTACAAAATTCCTGTAATAATTAACATCTTAGGCTGAAAACTTAAATAATTATTATACGGTATGTATAAATGATAAAAACTAGTAGCCTATGTCTACCACTCCTGTCACACTTCAGTCATTTTGTACGGTACATAGTACATGGTACATGGTATACAAATTTAATATCTCAAATAAATTACTCAAAATATCTTTTGAAGTAGTTATATTTGTATCTGTATAATAAGAGACAAGGTGATAGACATAATCCTGTTCGTATTAGTTTCAAAATCATATTTCAGATTTTTAACTTCAAGCATTATTAATTCTTTAAAACAGTGTTGATCTTATTACAGAATAAATTTTGTGAAATTTTTATTTGTGTGATTAACTGAAAAAATACATTAAATGATAGATACAGATCACATGGTGCTTATGTTACTATACTTATATATTAAGGAGGACTGTGTACATTTCTTTATATATCTTAGGAAGTAAAGGTGTCCTGTTATAGACAGAAAATGTTTAAATACATTATTTGTGTAATATTTGTTAAATTTTGTTTTATTTAATATTTGTTAAATATTAAATGTTTTGTTAAATATTTGTGCTTGTGTTGTGTTCCTTTACTTTCATAAGATATAAAAGAAATGATTTACATGTCCTGTCTACAGGCTCGGGGACAGAATTCTCAGGCCTCTGGGCAACTGAGGGGTGCAGGCCCTTCTACCCCTTTTCTCTAATAACCCCCCAATTATCAGCTTAGTCTGCAGAAGAAATCTGCACCACCATGCACTATTTATTGACTATTTAGCACATATGTCTTTCTTTCAATTTGAACCAATATCTTGTAAGAATGAGTCTGAAATCAGCCATTCATAGGACTGATTCACTCCATATTTATCAAATTGTCTTTATCACCTACAAAAGTGATAGTAACATCTTTTATCTTATCCTACGAGTTTGAAATTTTTCAAGAAATAGTATTTACCAGTATGGATCACTAGGAATTATGACAATAATATAATTATGTTTTACGCAAGATATCAGTTTAATTTTCATTTCCATCTCCATCTTCACATTTTGATGAGATTTCTCGTCATGGAAGATTTTTCTTGTCTTAGCCTATTTCTTTTCTCCTTAACGTCCTTATTTATTTTTTATTATTATACTTTTTCTTGGTTCAGCCATGTGCCACTGGGCATTTGCCCATGCTGCCCCCCCCCCCCCCCCGCCCTGTCGCCGGCCCAGCCTGTCTACAAGTTTTTCAGTAATTCAGAAGCAGATAAATAGAAAATTGCACTGAATATTAAACTGCCCTATTATTTGCAGAAAGAATAATATTAGACTACTATAATTAGGGCTTCGAACTTGATGAAATGTCATTTTTTTTCTGAGACTTCACACACAATGCAGGATGTAGTATAAATTCGTTTCACCTCAAACTGAACAAAAATAGCCTACATTAATTTTCCATTGTTTTACATTTTTCTGCATTTTATTCTCTAATTGTCATTTTTTAGAAAATGTTTATTCTTTCATTGCATTATCCCCTATTTTATCCTCAGAATGAACTTTTCCGACATAGCCTACAGATAAAGTGATCTCATAATTCCTTACCTCTAATATATAGTAAATATAACATTAATACAAAACATACCAGTAATAAGTATCTGTTTTATTTTACTTACATAAATATGTATTTGTATTTGTATAAAAATAAATAAATAAATAAAATAAATAACAAAGAAAAAAGAAAATATAAAAGCAGTAATATCAAGTACTTTAGTCTTGTCCTCTGTTTATTATTAAAATTTATTATTATACTACAGTATATTCCCTTTTTTAAATGCATACCGGTATTTAAAGTATGAAGTCTTCTTTTTAAATTTTGTTGTCATATTTTCATATATTGAAGGTTTTTTATAGGTAATTTTTTAACCATTTTTAGGTCATCAACTTCCAAGCCCTAACTATAATATTCATCTTTCTCTGTTCATGTAAAAAGTACTATTCATGCATCACTTTTCTTCTATAGCCTACTTTATATGTCTATCATTTGACAAGTATTTAAAATGTTATCTTTGGAAATATTTAACTTTATTTATTTTGAAATAAATTACTCTCATTTGGGGTGAAAATATTGAGCTAACCAAAGAAAGATTTGTAAATGATTCTCTTTGGCAGCTTTACTGTAAAATGCTTATTGATAAGTGAAATTACAAAATTTAATCACACGAATAGGCCTACTGCCATTGAAATAATACATTTAACTTCACTCATTTCCTAAACTTGATAGCAATAAAATAATTGTTGTGATACTGTCATTTACTGTCATCTTGTCTCTTTATTATATTATATGAAATAGTTTTCAAATCCAGCTTGACCTATTGTGTGTTTATTGACTTTTCCCCATTCCCATTAAGGAATAAGTAGCATCAGATTTTTATATGTTGTTATAGTGTACGAAGTTAATGAAAGTTATGGTGGAGTAACATTCATATCTTGAACATAGTCTTACTATTGTATATTTTTGTTTAGATTTTTAGTACAAATACTTATTTCTTATGTGCTGTAGTTGGGTGATTCTTTTTTCAGGTGACTTCAAAACTGTTATGTTTTATTAATAATGTAACATTAACTTTCTTACAGGTATAGTTTGTCATGTTAATAAATTACTACGTATCTCATTTTTCTTATCAGGTAAAGGATATTAGTTTAAACACAGGAAATTTGATATATGGCCATTAAATAGTGCTTCAAAATAACACTTTTATAAGTCTTCTCCTCCCTTGCACATATTTTAAAAATTGGAAAAATGGTTGAAAGAATCTTGTTCATTATTCCTTGTTATATTTACAAATACAGTAAAGTCCTGCTTATCTGATGTGAACAGGCCAGCAGGACATCAGATTAGCTTGAATGTTAATTAGTAAGGAAAGAGAAAGAACAATAATATGATTGCTTAGAAGTTTCTGTTGATACAATCAATATGTACATTCAACATTAATAGGGAAATAAATGTTATTTGGCATGCTAAAATATAGTCTGGGCCAAAAATGAGTGTCTAGGAGAAGAAACGTACAATTTATGCCAATTCTTTTGTAATTTTAGGTGATTTCTTTTTTTAATGATTGTATAGATAAAATGAAATGTCACATAAGCAAAGGTCAGACATTCAATACTCTACTGTAAGTAGAGAATTATGACAATGAAGTGCAAATAGTTTATACCATGTACAGTGTTCTGACTTGTACAGACTTTTTTGCACTATTTAAATTCATTGTAGTAGAAAAGCATATTCATGAAGTTAGATTTGCAATTAAAAAAAAAAGCCATATTTGCTTTACAGTTCATGCAGCTGAAATTCTTTAAATTTCTGGGTGAAGAATACTCAGAATTCATTCCATCCCAATATATATAATATACAGTGAGTCTCAGCCAGATTGCACCCGTTTGCCACGCTCCATGCTTCTCTTCTGATGACTCAACACTACCCGCGTCGCGGCCAGCTTTGTCCCCGCAGATAAGTCAACAGCCTGCAGTTGAGCATTGTTCTCGTGTTGTACAGACGTGAAAGTGTTATTCTGTAGTTGTCACAACTAAAAGAAAACATTAGGATAGAGATAAACTCAATAATAACGGAAGAACAATTAATGCGTATTAATCGGAATTTCCTATCACGATGCCAAAAATGTGTGGATGTAGGAGGAGGACACTTCCCGCATCTCCTGTAATAAGGTAGGTACCTATTTTCGTTATTTTCAAACTTATTTCATTTATTTTCATTGTCACGCACGGACAAGTCAGTCAACTGCCGCATACCGGGGATATGAGCGTCATCGGCGCGGTGGGTGCAATCTGTCTGAGACTCACTGTACAACAGCTACAATTCAATGTTCTTTAAATCCTAGTGGATAAATTACTGAGGATTCATTCTATGCCTGTACAATATACTGACATAAAGCTGCAATTCACATTTTCTTTAAATCCCCTTGCATAAGTTACTCAGAATCCATTCCAGGCAATTTCAATTTACCGGTATAACAGCTGAAGTTTCTGTGCTGTTGCAAAGAATTTATTGACCCTGAAAATTTAAAATTTTTGTTCATTCTACTTATTTCTTAATAATGTCAAAAGCACATTATGTGTTGTCAATGTAATCAATTCAGAGCATCAAAATATTTATTTCAAATCTGGATAAATCTTTACCATATAAATAAAAGGTCTACTAACAATATGGTCCATTGGAAGATACTGTACTCCAACGTTTATAGGTGATTTCTGAATGGTATATTTTTCTTCAGGGCACAAGGACAGGAGGGAATCAATGTTGGAACTACCGGAAAAACAAGGGATTGGTTGCAACAGTCCTTCAGATGAAGAGGAAAGAATAGGGTGAGAAAACTACAAATTTTTGCCAGGTGTTTATCAAGATTTAAATATTTAATCAGTGGTTGTTCATGCAATAGATATTTTGTACAATGCATTTACACTCACCCTCTTACTTTCTTTTTACTACAGCTTGAGTTCATATTCTTTTAATCATATTTCAGAGATATTTAGTGTCAGTATTATAATAAAAAAAAAATAATAATAAAAACTCTGTGGCTCTACATCCCTTGTGGGATTAAGCCTACCATCCAACCACTGCATCACCTCCCAGAGGCAGATGACAGGATTTTGGGGGCAAGTGGTTAGCATGCTCACACCCATGGCCATTAATGATGGTTTCCGTGACCGGAGCTGCTACTTCTCAATCAAGTAGCTCCTCAACTTGAATCACGAGGCTGACTGCATCCCCTTCCAGACCTCCCTACCTCAGAAAAATCAAAGGAGGTACCAGGGATCGAACCTGGGCCTGGGGATTTATAACCAACAATGCTAACTATGGGACCACACAGGCAGTCCCAGTATTATACTATCTTTGTATTTATTTTTTTATTTCTTTCTTTCAGAGGAGGTACATACTTTGGTGCAATTGAAGATGGCGATGTGAAATTATTACCAGAAATTACACTAGGTCCAGGTCAAATTCACCCAAGGGGCTATCGTCTTACAACAGGCCATTATGGAGAAATCAAACTTGGATTGCTCATGACCAAGGGTCAACTTGAAGTGGAGATAGTAGGTGCTCATAATATTGCCTGTGAAGCTCGAGAAAGTATGCCAGGTAAATCACATTTCTTTATTCTTGTGAAAAATACACTAATAAGAGATCTTATAATTCCAATATCCAAGTCGTAGTTGAAAATTGCTTTTAAACAGTTTTGTTGATAAAGCTTACAGTTGTGGACAGTTGATGCAAAATAGATCAGGAAGACCTGTGACTTACTAGTGGTTTATTACGAAGCTTGGGCCTTGAAGTACTTAGGGGTTGTAAGTCGCCACTGGGTTTTGTATCTCATATTGAAATGGTGGTATAGGTAGGCAGGGGCGTGGCGTTAATGTTGCCTCTGTTGCCGCCGGCAACAGCTAATAAAAATGAATAAAGTGTATCCAAATTTTACATGATTTTTTTAAAAGAATAATGGAAGGTCTGAGTAATTTCACTTTCAGATTTCTTCATTTGTGATCGATCCGCCGAGACCGGTCGATGACAGCATCCTCCAGTTCTAAATTGCTCGTTATTTTGCCAATGGCGCTTACCGGCAAACTCGAAGCTTATAGACTCGTAGGGATGTCAGTGACCCTGGGAGACTTCAGTTCGCTGTTTGTAGCACCATTGTTGCCTGTCCAGTGAAAAGGCAAACCTTGAGTTTTAGTGTTAATTCTTAATGTATACGAATGTAATGGTGAATGGCTTAATGTTAGTAGTACAATAAGAATAATGACATCACAATTTGCGGGTAAAAGTGACTGATTATGTGATCGAAAACCTTTTAAAACGGTCCTTGAGTTCGCGTTCTTTTGGCGAAAAAATCACATAATTTCAACAGGAAGACCAACTCCGGATCTTAAACCTTTAAAAACTAACTCACACGGGGGTTTCGAAAGACATTTTAGTAGCTCTTGGTACAAGGAGTTTCCTTGGCTGTGTGGTTGTTACAAATTATTGAAACTATTTTGTTGGCCATATCTGCTTTAATTCTAATGAAAAGAATGCGTGGAAAACAGATGGCATCAGTAACATGGATAGTTTTCGCACCTTGAGGGTTTGATGTCATTTTCAGCTTGAAGACTGAACTTGCCGCCCTATTTAAATTAATGGCAAAAGATGAGGATGAATGGGATGCTGAAACAAGAGCTTGTGCAATGGGCTACTACCAGAACCTCCTAAGCTTTGATTTCAGATTCTTGCTTTTGGTGTTTTCGCTTGTATTTCCTAAGTCTGATGCTTTGTTTAACTTTCTTCAGAAAAATATTTTTGATATTGCTTTCTGAAAACAAAAAATCAATGACTTTAAAACAGTATGAACGACTTGCGTGACAATTTTGACGAGTTAATTTGGTCAAGGATAGAATCTGATCAAGATTGCCACGAAACACCAATACTTTCAAAGAGATCGAGACTGGATAAAGGAGAAATGTCACAAAATCATCGTATCGACGAATATTTTATGAGATCATAGATACGATAATTGGCAAAATAACCAACAGATTCTCGGATATAGACAAACTACAGTTCCTATCATTGTTGAACAGTGCTTCATACGCCGAATATGACAAGACTTTCCCAGAGAGTGCGTCGACTTTCCTTACTTATTACGGACAGTACTTCAACTCAGTGCGATTAAGGAACGAACTCTGTTATTTGTACTCTTCCCCTGAATTTCGAAACAAAGCTTCCTACGAAGTTCACCAAGAGTTGTATGCCTTGGAACTTAGAGAAGCTTTGCCACTGGTGTATAAACTTCATGAATTAATTTTTACTATTCCTACCACCATCAGCAGAACGATCTTTTTCAGCGCTCTGTAGAATACACACTTATCTAAGAAACACACAAACTCAAAATATACTTTCATATCTGTCTCTTTTATCAGTGGAAAAGGGGTTGCTTAGTTTACTTAAAAAGCAACAGCAAGCAAGATTTGAAAATTCTGTAATTTATGTTTATTTGGAGAAGAATCGGCGGATTGAACTGAAGTACAAATATACACTGTAAATTTGAGATATTGTAAATACATTTTAAATTAGGTACGCCATTATAATTTTTATTTATATACTTGTTTGAGTTTGATTTGTTTCATACAATTGCATACACCATATATATAATTAACTTAGAAACCCTCGGAATTCGCGACAGGCACTCCCCAAATTAAGTATGAAGCAACTGGCAACACTTATGGATCACCCACGCCACGCCACTGTAGGTAGGTCAGTTGGATAATTTAATGTTGTACTGGCACGTTGCCATGGTAGCTCAATTATATAGCAGCAGCATGGAGAGCCGAAGATCCTGGTTCAAATCCTGGGTATGGCATTAAATTTTTCAGTCTGACTCAACCTCTCCACATTAAGCATACACACGACCACTGTGAAAGAATTATCATTCCAGATATGGAAGAAATTTAGGTTGATTTTTTTAAATATAAAATTGTAGGTTTTGTGGAAAGAATTCTTATGTAGGCCTATAGTTTCCTTCACACAAAGATTTACTGTAACATTAAAATCATCTGCCCTATATTGGTGGCCTTGAGGATCCAGAAACACATATGGTTTTTAAATACATGTTTTTTTGAGGTTTTAAATTTGATACTAATGCCAAATTATTTAGTGATATATAAATGAAAATGGAAAATTTTTAGAATATTTCAAAACATTAGAAACTATATTTTCCAAGTTTTAACTAAAAAAACCTAACTCCTTCAGGAAATCAGCTGTAAATTAAGGCAGAATGCTCCTTGCTCCACACAGGAAAATTTCATTATCTACGTTCTGCATCTGCAAAATTTCCACCTCTAGGAATGGTCACATTATCTGCCTTTCTATTTGAATCTATAAATGAAAGATTCATAAGATATGTAGGGCATACCGGTATTATTGTGACATTGAACTAATAAGACCTCAAATAACACATATACAAAATTTACAGGATTTTCCAACTTACAGATTGAATTTTCTTTGTATAAAGTGAAAAGTTTAACCCATTGAATGATGTGATGGTCGTGCACATTCTTACTAGGCTTAAAACTCAAAATTCATCATGATTTTATAAAATTCTTTATTTTCAAAATTTATCTCGTATGTTAGCATTTTGTAGAAGCATGTAGCCTAGTAATTCTGCTTCTTAAAATAACTATTCTGGTTTTCATACTGGTTTTAGAAGAGTGACCATAATTATGTCCGGTTTTCACTGAGACAGTCCAATTTTTAAGGTGTGTCCCAGCCATTCCATCAGTCCTGTTTTTATAAAATTGTAGGAATAAGCTTGAAAATAGAACATACACTTACAAGTAGGCCTACATGTGTACACCTTAACTGGATTTTATAGTTTTAGAAACCGGTAGGCCTACTGTCAGAAATGTGTTGATTAGAATTTTCATGTTTTATCAGGGCAACAATGGTTTGGATTTTAAGTTACTATAACAGTCATGCACATGAAGCTAATGTTTTTGTTTGCATAGTCTTTTTTCATGTAGAACACTTAATTAGAAGGTGTGTTATATAAAACAGATTACTTCAAAAAGAGCTGATTGTTATCCAGCTTAATTCTAAACTTTGTATTGTCTGTATTGTGTAAACGTGCAGTTAATAGCTGCGATAACTTTCTCCAACAATATTGTAGGCTAATCTTTTAGCATTTTTGAATGAAACATAAAATTTCATCCTAATTTCAAGTCCATGTGTTCCAATATTCTGATGTGAAGTACTTTCCTATCTCTGAAAATCAGTTGATAATAGTCCTTAACATCATGGAGGATGAAACTTTTTTTTTTATACCCCCATCGACCTATCCTCACCCCAAAGTTGTTGTTTTAATATTAAGTTTGGATTTTACCCAAGTATCAACCAAATAGTAGGCCTAATCTGATAGCATTTTATTATTGCGAGTAATCCAGTCACTACCTAGGCTAGACAACAAACATTTTAAACCTTTTTTTCTTAATTAAAAGTGATTAGATTTTGGCTAAAAATGCAAGATTGCTATTACAATTTCATTTACAAAAAATTGCTTAAAAATTAAAAAAATATTTGTAACATGCAATATAGCCAAGTTTTAAAAATTTTCAAAAATGTTGAATATATCTCGTACGTAATTTTAAAACATATACTAAATTATATTTAATTACTTACTTACTCAATGACAATAGACCATTCCTCAGCAAGCTAAAGGAATATTATCTGTAGCCTATTGCATCTGCAGTTTTCATTGCATCTTTCCTCCAAGGTGTGGCCTGAAAAGTAAATATGTTATCTAGTTTACATATTTCACATTTGCTGAATTAGCATCTCTAGGTATAGGGTTCAGGGGTGTTCAGATGGCAGTCACAAGAAAAAAAATTGATTTCAGTACTAGCTTCTTGTTAGTTGTAGGTCTACCATGTAACCAGTAATAACAAGAGAGTCACATCTGCCACCCAAATTACCAATTGGTTTCAATGATTATGCACTATGTTTATTCACATAAAAGTTGAAAATCGGTGATATTTAGCTTCTTGTGTTCTTCATAAATCATAGAATCCATATAGACCTAGTAGGCCTGTTTTACGTTTTGTGTAAAGTGTCCGAAACACTGGGAAATGAGAGTGAAAATGAAAATGGCTGTTTGAAGTCGAATACGTGATCCAAAAACAAGACTGTAAACTTGATGATGATCAACTCTAATATTATTCCTAACTTTACTGCCCCCAACCTATACACTAGCCCTATCTACCTAAAGAATGAAGTGGATGTAAAAAAAATCACGTTTACAGGATTACAGGATTTCTTTTTCTTATTTCCCATTTGCTGTGATTGGCTCGTGAACTTTTCACAACTTTCACGATCTTTGTTAAATCTTCTGCGTATTAAATAAGCATATGTTTTAAATTATAAAATGTATTATAATTCGATGTTAAGGAACTGTTCATATTGACATTTATAATTACAATTTTAACCTGTTATCAACACTCGTTTCAACTGTTTGCTATTGGGTCTGCATTTCCTGTATGAAATTTCACATGGTGAAGCAATACATTTTATTTTGTTCACATCTGCTTTATTCTTTAGTCGGATGGTGTAGCTACATTTCACTAACACTAATATCAATATTTGTAACCTGTCATTAACATTAATATCACTGTTCCTAACCTAACTGCCACTTACCTAGAATCATGAGTAAATAGCGCGGGAAGCATATGCTTTGAATCATGGTGCAAAAAGTGCAATGGCAGCACTGATAACAGGATACCAATGAGTAGAGACCAGGATAGATGGTGAAATAAAATAAACAAAAGCAGTGGGATAAAATGCTCAAAGCGGTAAAATAAAATACAATATACTCAGAGTGATGAAATAAAAAAATCAAGGATTGACAACTCAAGAGGAATAAGTATTTCTTTTCTATTGAAATAATCATAATCACGAGGGGCGTTCAGAAATGATTTACAATAGTAGTTTTTTGTACCTTATTTATTAATGAACATGAATTAATATACATGGGATCTCTAAATATACTCTCTACCGATGTCAATACACCGCTGCCACCTTCCTGGCAACTTCATTATTGTGTCATGGAACCATTGTTTGGGGGTACTATGCACCCCTCGTGGACAGCTGCCTGTGTTTCCTCATCGTTGTCAAACCTTTTCCCTGGATTGTATTTTCTTCTCAGGTGTATGGTAGTGACACCATGATTCCTCACTAGTCACCAGTTTCTCCAAAAAATCTGGATCATCATTGTTCATTTCCAATAGTCGACGACAGACTTCAACTCTGTTCTCCTTCTGGGCCAGTTTGGAGAAACTGGAGACTGGTAATGAATCATGGTGTTAATACCATACACTTGAGAAGAAAATTCAGTCCAGGGAGAAGGTTCGGCAACAACGAGGAATTGCAGGCAGCTGTCCACGAGTGGGTGCATAGTACCCAGAAACAGTGGTTCCGTGACGCAATAATGAAGAGCCAGGAAGGTAGCAGCGGTATACTGACGTCGGTGGAGAGTGTATTGAGAGATCCCATGTAGTCTACATTTATTCATGTTCATTAATAAATAAGGTACCGGTACATAAAACTACTATTGTAAATCATTTCCAAACGCCCCTCGTACAATTATCAGAAAATTACCAGGAAAAAACAGATTACACAGAAATGAATGAAGTGAACATAATTGCAATTATCTATACCTATAATGGTGTGAAGGGGAATACATATCAATTTCTTTACCAAGGAACCCATCCAGCCTCTTCTAAGTTGAAATGACTAATACTGCATCCAGTCCCCCAGCTTAAATCTTGTATAAAAACACCAAGAAATAAGCTGCATTAAGCCTCATAGAGGACGGGTATCACCAGATGCCTCTGGCTCATTGTTGCTGGGTTTGTATGAATCATTTTAACAACAAAACCCAGCAGTGGTGGTAATAAATTAATAATAATATACTGCTTACATTCAAACTGAGATGCAATCTTCACATCCTCTTCTGTGTCTTCATATGGAGGGACTTTCTCTTCTTTCAGCAACAAATCAAATAAACCAAATGCAAACCAAAATAAATAAACCAAACAAATGCGAAGTCAACAGGAGCCTCGATCTAAATATAACAGGCATCTGTAAGAATACATCAATTATGCAACACACAGTTTCCTGTTATTTTTAGAGAGTGTATATCAGGCTGAAGTTACCAAGCAGAACTGGAGAGTCGATCTGAATATAACATTCATCACGAGGTATGTAAAACACCTGGTTGCATACCTAGAGAGCTATGCAACTACGTGTGTGACATAGTACTCGAGTGTTCTATTATATTTAGAGATTGAAGATCAGGCTGAAGTTACCAAGCAGAACTGGAGAGTCGATCTGAATATAACAGGCATCACGAGGTATGTAAAACACCTGGTTGCATACCTAGAGAGCTATGCAACTACGTGTGTGACATAGTACTCGAGTGTTCTATTATATTTAGAGATTGAAGATCAGGCTGAAGTTACCAAGCAGAACTGGAGAGTCGATCTGAATATAACCGGCATCACGAGGTATGTAAAACACCTGGTTGCATACCTAGAGAGCTATGCAACTATGTATGTAACATAGTACCCGAGTGTTCTGTTATATTTAGAGAGGAAAAAAATCTGAAATCTCAGAAAAGAAATACATCCATGAAGTAAGCTGGATAACCATAGAAACTGAATAGTTTTTTTGTTTGTTCTATCTTACTGTGCGTAAGAATGGTATAAGCACCATGGTGATTATAGTTACCAATTATTTTGTCCTTTTTATTTCCATTGGTGTATAAAAGAAAATACTGTAACATATTACTTAACAGATTATAAGGCTACCAGTACCAAAAGTCCCATTTCAGGGGATGGTTACCGGAAAAAGTTTGCCCCTGGGTTCTTTCTGAATTTACCTGCATTTATTATAGTAAAATTTGCAGTATTGACAATTTTAAACATATTCCTTAACTTTGAATCTTTGCCACCTATTATCAAGGCAGTATTAAATTATATATTGTGAAATTAATATTAAAGGTGGCCTGGCTCGGTTTGCCATAGCAATCGAGGTGGGGGGGAAGAGGAATGAATGATGTGGACAGAACTCACTATGCAGGATTTTCTTTGGGCTAGGGAACTTGAATCTGAGATCGTTTTTCCCCGGGAATTGCACTTTAATCATGAAATGCAAATCAAAACTGGGATTTTAGCTTTTTTTAATTATAATTATCAGTCGTTTCATTGAGAATAAGTAAGCCCATACAGTAAAACAAGACTCATTCTATTCGTTTAATTATTTATATTTATTGTGTAAAACAATACAATTAAGAAGAAAATTATGTAATTCATGCAACTTATGTAAAAACAATAGAAGAGTCAAATAAATTATTTAAATAAAACATCTAGCAGTTGAGTAAATAATCGCAGGCAGCCACAGGCACCTGCTAGTTCTTAATAATTATGCTACGAAGATCTGACAATGTGAATGTCATTTCTTATTGCATTCTTTCCTAACAGTGTTCAGACTTGGTATGTAAGCCTACATGGCTAAGCATTTTGGTGATTTGTTGAAAATTTTGAGCTTTATTTTAAGCAACTCTACCTGTGGGCGGTATTTATGGTTTAATGTAAAACAAAAGGACAAATTAACGCCTGGCATGAGTTGGTGGTGGATGACAAACAATTAGCTCAAAATCCGGATTATCCAGCGTAATGGCCACCCTAGCTGTAAAGCTTTTGTGAGTGTCTACATTTGTAGATTGAAACCGTACTACCTTCAAGCAGTGGCTTGAAAAATCAGGATACTCCTCTATTAGCCCCATCAGTAATTGAGGTACTATGTCTTGTTTCATATCAATTGTCTTTGCCTGATGCTGCAATGTTCTATGTATCCTTTCAGAAATGCTTGTTTAGAGAGGCCCTTCAGAAGTGGAATTTGACTCATAGGTGATATGAGCTCACAAATACACAAATAAACAATTAAACAATAAAAATTTGACATCACATGCAGCATTTTGCTCATATTTCAGGTTTTAAAGTAGGTTTCGCTCACATTTCGTGTTTTAAAGCAGGTTTCATAAAATAACATTTTTCGATGTTTTGTGGCTTCAGTTTGCAAAAATAAAGTCTATCTGGTACAAAATGTGTTTTTGGTAATGTCAAATGTGTCAGTTCAAAATTTCACAGTTATCATTAATACCAGAAATCCAGGCCTCTACCAATGAAATGCCATATCTATATCTGCTCCAACCCAACTTTGTACAGTGGAACATTGGTAACCTGAATCCCATTAATCCAATATTTTGAGTAAACCAAACAAAAAGAAATACAAAAAAAAAGTAAAGAAAACTGACAATAACGAATCAGAAACAAAGCTCATGTTTATTCCTAACTTAAAAGAATCATTTGAATTGGTATTTAAGAAAAAACACAGCACTAGTTGGAGTATCGGTAGGTCTACCATCTGTGCCTGAACCAGAAGATTAATTTTGTCAAACTGAAGAATTGGCCACAGTCTTTTTCAGAGATTTTTGAATCAAAGTTTTATTGCACTCACCCTGTAGGCAGGACAACTCTAGGTATTTTGGTGCCCTAGACAGAAATAATTTTGCCCCCCAAATTGCCACCTCGTTTCGTTTATTCTATTTGATTATACATACAATTTCATGTTTTCTAGCTTGGTATTTGTAAGTGGTTAAATAAAATTGATTTGAATTGGCCTAATTTGAGAAAGGCTTGTATTTATGAAAACTTTTAACATATCTAGATAGTATCTGTATCTGGTGACCCATATCCCCTATGTTGGGGCGAAGGGCCTCAAAGCGGTGGTTTCTGTTACCTTTGTGAATTTTGTTATGCTTATTTTCCAAGAGAGGGCAGAGGGACAGATGGTAATCCCATTGCCTCTCAACCCCCCTCTAGAAACTAAGGTATTTCTGGGACTTGAAATGTCCGAGAAATTTTGTCCAGAGGCTCTAATTTAGGCTTGGAGTTCTTTTACGTGCTGTAAATCTAAGACATGGGCCCCCAGCTTAAAGTATCTAGATAGTATGGGATTAAGTGAAATAAAAACATTTAATTCAAAAGGTTACAACTTTTGATATTTACTTTAAACAAACAAGAAACTGCATCATAGATCAGTTTTTTTTCTAAATGTTGCCACCCCTAAATGTTTCTAAAAATTTTCACCCTCGGTGGCTGCCTAGTTTGCCTATATGGATGAGCTGGCTCTACTTCAGCCATCCAATGAATAACATCTCTGATTGTTGTAACTTTTTTCATTCTCTCTTTGACTGAGCAGTCTTCTTCTCCTTTAATTAGGGCTCGTACTGCATTTGGTATATCAAGAGTATTTTACCAAATTTACTGGATGATCCGAATTTTCTGGAATCCAAACAGAGGTCAGATTTCTGAGGTTCCACTGTATATTGTGTGGTGTGAAATACGTAATGAACAAAACCAGACCCACAAATTGCTATGCATGTATTATGATTTTGGTTTTGGTTTCCCAACAACCTCTTAGCTCAATGGATGTCAGGTTGAACTGGTAATTGAAAACTTCATGGATCACATGATAAAGCATCCAAAAAAATTTTAGAGATGGTTTCCTTCATGTTGCATATTGTTAATTTGATTTTAGAAACACAAAAAGTGAGCAAGTTTTAGATTGCAGTGTACTTTAGAATGTACAGAATTCATTATGTAAACTCAGTTACTTCCTAGGTAGACATGAAATATACGTAAAATCTTGAATAAGTTGGAATTAGAATCTGAATATTTACTTACTTACTTTCTTACTCAATGGCAATAGACAATTCCTCAGCAAGGTAAAGGAATATTATCTGTTTTTTAGAACCCGAAGGTTCAATGCCACGCTTACCTTTGCCTGCCATTCAACTCTATTCTGTGCTAACTCCATCCAACCATCCCTCGCAAATCCTACTTCCCTTAAATCTATCCTAATGTTGTCCTCCCACCTACATCTAGGTCTTCCAAGTGGATTTTCCCTTCGGGTCTCCCATTCAACACTTTTGAAATATGTCTTTCCTCCCCCATGCATGCAACATGTCCAGCCCATTTCATCCTCCACGATTTAATTGCCCTTACTATATGAAGAGTACAAGTTTTGAAGCTCATCGTTATGCAGTTTTCTCCAGTCCCCATTTTCATCTCTTTTAGGCCAATTATATTTAATTTATGTTCATAAAAATATTTATTACAGATATATTAAAACCAATATTTTTAGAACACAAAAAAACTCTAAATAGCACACAATAATTTTCAATAAATAGAAGAACACTCACTATTTAAATTCCAAGATGCTACAGTGTACAGTAGATATGATGTGAGATTTCGAGCCATGCTTGGAGAAACTTGTTTCTCCATACAGGGGCCATATTGTTCAATTATCACTCTTTGGACTTTTGAAGTAGGTACACTTCAATTATTAATAATTCTTGAAAAAAGAGCATAAGAAAAATAAATAGTATATTAATATATACCGGTACTTAATAAATATTTGTGAACCAAATAGAGTTGTAAAAGCCAATGAATAAGTTTTGATGTTTGAATTTTTGTATTGGTACTTAATACTGAAATGATCATTAGTAACTGAACCATAAGAATGAAATATCTTTGTATTATAATATATGGGATGTATGAGTGGGAATTTCAAATGTGTAGGCCTACTTAATATTGAAAAGTAATCTAAACTGCAGTCAGTTATATCAAGATTAAACTGTAATGAAATAAGCACTAGAGTTAGATGCATTCTGGATGCATTGAAGATTTTCTGTAAACAAAATAATTAGGGGTCTCGCGTAGGGTTACCAGACATCTGGAAAATCCCAGATATGCCCTACACTTTAACCTTAAGTCCAGCATCCGGGGGAATTTCTGAAAAATCCGGAGTTTCCTACATTTTGAGGAATATAAATGTTCATTAGTTTCAAATATATTAGCAACTCAGGAAAAATTAAAAAAAAACATTTGTAACATTTTGCCACAACAATATCGATTATTATTAAAGGTTACAGTTATTCTTAGCTTCCATTGTAACAGTGGAAAGATGATGTTTCAACAATGCAATGATCATCTGAAGCATGCTGGATATCAAAACAATAATATCAAACCTACACTTTTCCATTTGCATTTTGTTTGTTGTGGAGTGCGGAAACAAAATTTTATGATTACTTGTTCATTGTCAGATGTGTGCTAAGATGCCAAAGAGAACATGTAAGTTTACTGATGATATAATGAAGAGATGTAAAGAAAATATAAAACCTATGCATACATGTTTGAGTAGTAATTTAGTTTTGGAGTTTAATTGTCCTACGTTTTGTTAAAGGAATCTGGTAACCCTAGTCTCGTGGAATATTTGGAATGGGACTGAGTATGCTTTTACAGAGCTGAATGGTCTCAGTATCAGTGTATCAAGGTGGATACTGGCATTTTTCAATTTTGTCTTAATGTAGGCATGAGAAGCCTTAAGCTAGTACTACTAGAAATCAGAAATCAAGTACAGTACTGAAAATATTTCAGAAAATTATTTCTGCATGGCTATTTTAAGAACTTTCAGCTTCGTATCCCTATATTAAAACAAAAAGAGTAGCCTATTATATTAAAAAAATCCACATGGTGAAGGTTACTTTGGAAATAAACCCTTGACATTTTTGTGTTCACAGTTGACTTTGCTTCAATTAGATTGACATCTGGGCTAATGTGTTTGCTTCTTCCTGTTTTTTTATTCATTTGTATAATAATATATTTATTTGTTTGTTTTCTGCAAATGTTTATGTAGACACATACGTCAAGACTTACCTACGAGATGGAGATCGATGGCTTCAGAAGAGGAAAACACGAGTAGTAAGACAAAGCAACGACCCCCAGTTTCGCCAGACACTTCGATACTCAGCTTGTGATGTTCTTGGTCGTTCATTACTTGTTATGCTTTGGGAACGACAGAAAGGTTTTGAACACAACCAGGGTCTTGGTGGTGCAGAGATCGCACTTGATAAGATCCAATTGACACACCTTACGTCTGGCTGGTATCCACTATTCCCTATTCACAGCCTTGGCTCTGATTCAAATGATTCCCCATGACATATTGTACTAATTATTGTCTACCTCCTAGGTTTATTATACATAGTGAGGGCAATGGTGGGCTGGAACCCTCGTCTTGCCATCACTAATTAAAATACCTCTCTATTCTTTGGTGCATTTCTTCTGTAAGGGCGGAACCAGACAATTGGTATTGTTAGTGAATACCAGTATATATTATTATTATTATTTTTATTTATTTATTTTTGTTCATGCATGAGCCCATGTAGGACTACACAAAGTACTTAGAGGCATTTCTGTGTTTTCCTTCGACTCCATATTGCTTTCATCCTTTGGCTGTGAGCTTCCTTCCTCTTGTTTGTCCATGTTGTTCCAGTTTTTTCTTCGGTCTGTCCTCTTGGTCAACTTCCCACTTATGCACCTTAATTCTGAAGCTATCTCTTTTCAAAATATCTTCTGGAGTAATTTCTGCCAGTTTTAAGACTTTTTTACTTCACCAATTCATTTCATAGTATCTACTTTTGCTTTACTTTTGCTTTCATAGAATTCCAATATTTGTTTTGTGAGCTTATTTGAATTCCTTTGATAACAATATGAAGTAGAAGGCATTATTATTATTATTATTATTATTGTTCTTTTTCATCACTTGTTTGTGAGTTCCTCTGTTGCATCGGCGTTTTTCGCAAGATGCAGCATTATATTGGTACATTGAGAAATGCTCTGACTATGGATGTTGTGCCTACTATCCGCGCACCATATCTTGAGCGCTCGGCTCCCTAGTCCTCATTCGGTAGGTTTCGTTCAACTTCGTAGGTTGAGCTGACAACATACACCCTGACATCTAGTGGCTTCAATACTAAACTTTCATTCTGTCTCAGGAACCTTATTTATTTATTGACATTATCTTTTCTGACGCATGGAGTTATGTGGAAAAATACAATTTTTCGAATTGCTTATTTCACAAACACGTCACTGTACATCCAACACTTTCCTCACCTCTTTAAGAATTCCGTATGTGCTAATTTCTGACACTCCCGTGAACTCTGATGTCAATTTCATGGACTGAAAGTTGAGCGAACTTTTCACAAAACATATTAAATACGTTTAAAATTAGGCCTCTAATTTTCTCCACTTTTAGATGCCTTACCTCTCTTATGTTTTACAACACGAAATGGTGAAGCATGTTCTGCTAAGACTCTTCTTCATGCTTAAAACTAGTCATCCAGTGTAAATATATTGAGCCTATTTATATAACATTCTCTTCCCGGAGGAAAATGATTTATTTCATAACTAAAGCCTTGTGACGTGTTATTAATTGTTACGCAATACCGTCACCACGTTATATTATTGGACTGCATTAAAATCCTTGTCTATTAAATGTCACTACATAAAATAGCGAGGATGATTCATCGGAAATAATTATAATTCGGCATCCACACTTACGCTGTTGACGTGCGCTTACCATATTCGCTATTCTGCTGAAATATGATTTCTTTGGTTGACAACACTGCAGAAAGACTGGCGGAGTAGCTATGTTTTGTTCCCCCCAACCCTCACTTCCCCGTAAATCCAGCGCTCAAGATATGGCGCGCGGATAGTAGAATTACTGATTTTTGCATTAATTTAAGCTCTTTTGTTCCCATTCCTAGTTTTCTTAGTCCTGTCATCGTCCATTTAGGTATAATTCCATTTGTAGACATTATTAACGGAATTGTTATTACCTCATCTTGTCGCCACAATTCCTTAACTTCTACACACAGTGACGTATATTTATCTATTTTCTCATTGAAATATCTTTCCAAGTTATGGCTATTAGGTATACCAATCTCCACCAAATATGTTGTTCTCTTTTCCTTTTCTAATAAAATAATGTCTGGCCTGTTGTGTGACACTGGCCTGTCAGTTATCACTGATCTGTCCCAATACAGCTTGTAGGCTGTGTTCTCCACAACTGGATCTGGTTTATACTCATAGTATGGTTTTCTCTCTTGAGTAAGCCCACATTTAAAAGCTAACGCTTGATGCACTATACCAGCCACCTGATTGTGGCGCTTAAGATATTCATTCGAAGCGAGCGCCTGGCATGCTCCCGTGATATGTTGGATTGTTTCAGAGGCATTCCGACATCTTCTGCAGATATCATCTTGGATGTCTGCCTTGATTATATATTTTAAGTAATTTTTGGTTGCTACAACCTGGTCCTGTATCGCTACCATGAAGCCCTCTGTCTCTGCAAATATATCTCCATCTTGAAGCCAGGTGTTTGATGCTTCCGGCTCAACATGTGGTCTGTGAAGGTCATATGCATGTCTTCCATGCAGCTCTTTCTGAGCCCATGTACTGTATATATTTGAGATTCTAACATCTTCTGTTTCAATGTCCTCCATTCCCGCATGCTGTAGGTTAAGAGGCGTGTAGTTGTTATCAGCCTGCACTATAATCTGGTGGAGCTGTGTATTTTGTTGTACAAAATATCGTTGAAGATTTATAATTTGCCGCTTACAACAATATTTGACATCAACTAGACCCCGCCCCCCCTTTATTCCTTGGCAATATTAGCCTCTCTATTGCTGACTTAGGGTGGAAGACTCTGTGCTTGGTCATCAACACTCTAGTTGCTCTTAATACTTTTTCCAATTCAGTGTCCGGCCATTTAATTATTCCAAATGTATATGTCAAAACCGGGATAGCAAATGTGTTAATTGCCTTGAATGTGTTTTTACCATTCAACAGGGCCTTAAGGATCATAGTTACCCTGTTCAGGTATATTTCTCTTGTCTTTTTCCGGATTTCGCTATGGTCAATTCTCTTAGAGTGCATCACTCCATGATATTTATATCTGTCCCATTCTGTCATGGCCGAGAAGGGGTCTTCTGTGTCTGTTCTAAATGTGTGGGATATAACTTTTCCTTTCTCTATGCAAAGGGTCTTACATTTATCCAACCCAAATGACATACATATAGAATCAGAAAATCGTTTGGTAATCTGTAGTAAGTCATTTAGTTGTCTTTCAGTCCCTGCAAACAATTTAATGTCATCCATATACATTAAGTGTGTCAGGTTATATGTTGACATGTCACTACCTTTGATTCTATATCCATATCTGGAGTCATGCAGCATGTTAGATAAAGGATTCAGAGATAAACAAAACCACAACGGGCTTAAACTGTCTCTCTGAAAAATACCTCTCCTAACAGGGATCTCTTCCGATGTTATTTTAGTGTTTCCAAGGTTAACATTCAGTGTGGTTACCCATAACCGCATCATATATTGAAGCAAGGATATCACTTCAGGGTCGATTTTATAGATTTCTAGTACCTTTATTAACCACGAGTGCGGCACAGAATCAAAAGCTTTTCGATAGTCTATATATGCCATATAAATATTCCTCGATTTATTGACTGCCTGCTCGGTAACAACAGAATCTATTGCCAAGAGTTCCTTACATCCTTTCGAGCCTTTAGCACATCCTTTCTGCTCTATGGCTAACAAACTGTGTTCATTTAAATGATTATTAATCTTTCCTGAGAGACATGCAGTCATGATCTTGTACAAAGTGCACAAACAAGTTATAGGTCTATATTTTGATAGATCACTAGTGTTCTTATCCTTAGGTAGAAGGTACGTGATTCCACGGCACAGGTATGGTGGCACCTTTCCTGGGTTTCTTAAAAGATCCGTGAAGCACTTCGCTAGCTTTGCATGCGTGGCTGGTAGTCTTTTTATCCAGAAATTATGTATTCCGTCTGGTCCAGGGGCTTTCCAATTCTTTCCAATTATTATTATTATTATTATTA
The DNA here is from genome assembly GCA_964059195.1 of Ectobius pallidus. Classification (NCBI taxonomy): domain Eukaryota; kingdom Metazoa; phylum Arthropoda; class Insecta; order Blattodea; family Ectobiidae; genus Ectobius; species Ectobius pallidus. Next base: position 107,257,964 of record CAXKWD010000003.1, on the reverse strand, counting down.
TTATTATTATTATTATTATTATTATTATTGTTTTTGTTGTTATTATTATTATTGTCATTGTCATTATCATTATCCTCATCATCATCATCATCATAATCGACATAAAATCATCATCATCACAATCACCAGTATTCAGATAATAATAAGAAGTACAGTAATTTTGTTAGAAAATAAAATAAAAATCACAAAGTACATCAAAGTCAGTTTTAATATATTTTCCTGTTATTACTAGGCCTACCTGCTATCTATGCTTGATTGAAATATTGCTTATGGGTTTTAAAAGCTGAGTACAAATCGGAACTAGTTATTTAAAAACTAAAATGTATCACATTATTAACTGACTCTGAGAGAGAACTGTTCATTTCAGCAATACCATACCGGGTTTTAAGTTATTTATTAAACTATTCATATTGTTAGCAATTTTTCTAACACTCCAATTAAAGGGCTCAGAGCCATAGTGGGCCATCTCCACTAGCAGCAAAAATGAGGTAGTGACCAGTGCCGTATTTAAGCCTAGGCAGACTAGGCAGCTGCCTAGGGCAGCAGATTTGAAGGGGCAGCTTTTAAGCTGTTACTGTTTTTTTTAATATATTAAACATTTTATTCATAGCTCTTCAAAATAGTAACCTCCTTCGCTAAAGCAATTAGCAGTTCCATTGCTGTTGTCAATGAAATTGGAACTCTCTTTCCATTTAACCACCTTTGATTAAACTCTGACATTCTGATTTCAAGGCGGTCTTCGTTATGAGACGCCACTATCACTGTTATAAGACTAGCCAGTATCAGTAATTCAATACTCATCAGTGGTAATTCATACTTAAAAGAAGAGACCGCCCGCCACTAAGCTTGGTATTGGTATGGTATGGTTCAGGGGCTGAGCCCAGACGGGCTCGCGCAAGTAGGCCACATAGGCGGGCCCTTTTTGCACCCCCTAGGAGATAGAATGATGTGCATGCCCTAAGACCCCCCCTGTCAACAGATTCCACTACCAGCCCCCACGGAGCTCCCCTAAATCCAACAAGGACCAGGTACCACTCCACGTGCACCGTATCCAGGGTCCCTCCTACAAGAGCCCCAAAGGCACGGGACGTCACCAGCAACTCTTGACCACAAGCAACGGGGCAGGACGGGGGAGGCCCGCAGTAGGAGCTGGCCCGAAAACCAGTAAAGGGGAACGGGATGATAATGAGGGGGAAAAGGAAGTTGAAGTGGAGAGTGTTGGTGGAATGAATGAAGTGGGAAACGGGAGGATCCCCGAGAAAAACCCCCAAAGGTCACGGCTTTGTCCACCACAAATGACACACCCGCAGGCCCTGAGATTTGAACCCGGGACCGCTAGCATGCCAGGCCCACGCGCTAAGCATGAGCCACTTGCTATTGGTATAGTCCAGTTTCATTTGAACAGTAAAGAGTGCAGGTGTTTTATTAATATTTATGTGCAGTGATCTGTTACTTATGTGAAAATGAGTGATAGCCGGAAAAAGCTAAGTGGTTTTCAATACCAGAAACTCGCAAAAGACAAGGCAATAAAAAAAGAGGAAACTGTGAGAAAGTGCGCTTGTTCCAGTTCGAGTCCAGATTCAGAGTGTAATAATGTGGCGAACAGTACCCAAAAATGCGGTTTGTGTGATTTATCTGAGATAGGCATTTTCGATATTAAAACAATACTTATTTATTTATTTATTTATTATTATTATTATATTATTATTATTATTATTGTTATTAATACTATTATTAGCCTACTATTTCATTCACAATAATGCTTATTGTATGTTATGGCATATCTCAATAACACGGACCCGTTCACGCGATATTCAAAATTCCACGGACTATGTTTTTTTTTTTTTTTTTTCTGAGCGAATCAATGTGACCAACAGTCAGTCTAAGTTGTCTACAGATAGCCTAAATAATGCATAACACTAACCACATAGTTGAGTGCGTGAAGCGGAGGCGACAGCCATAGCTAGGTTACTTTGTGGTACATTCATGTGGAAATAAGGGGGCGAAAATATTTTTCTCTGCCTAGGGGCGCTTAAGTAGCTAAATACGCCCCTGGTAGTGACACTTTGCGGTAGTGTTTTGAATTGTGCATCAAGTATTTAATAATGTGGCCCATGTCTCATTTATGTATTATTGTGCAGGTATTGCAATACTTTATTTTTAAATAATTAAACTATGGTTTTCATTGAACTTTACTACTTGGTTTCTCCTTTTTCTTTAATGGCACATGGCCCACTATGGCTCTGAATCCTTCAATTGTTTCTTTATTGATGAAAATTGAATGTTCGAGAATATATCAGATAATGAATCACTTATGTAAGGCTTTTTTTTTTTTTTTTTTTTTTTAACTGACTGGAGAAATGCCAATGTGTCATTGGAGATTTTTTTGGATTTGGCAAGGCTTATAGATCACTTGGTAAGGCATACTAACAAGGGAAGATTATGGTGGGGTTCAAAGGGCAACTGAGTACAGTGATACTATAGAATATGTTTTTACTACAAATTGAAATATGCAGCCAGAAACACAATGGTTAATTATTTTATTTTAAAAGGCCCACATAAGCATTTTGACTAAACTCGACTTGGCACAGCAGGATCGTGTTGTTATTTTATGTACCATGATTAATAGAACAAGAAAAAACATAATATGAATTAAAAGACTGAAACCCACAAGATATTATTCATAGCCATTTTCCATGCTTAAGGAAAAAATTAAGACTTTATTTTTAACTATCTATTAAAATCATCCTGTTTAAATTATGATTAGTAACAAATACTGTGTTTATGGGACTACTTCCTCAAAGTGATCCCATTCTTAATTTTACTTCAGAATCAGTTCCAGTTAATTTTGGTGTAGGCCTATATCAAAAATTTAAAGTTCCAATGACTTTTAAAGGACATGCTGTATGTGTAACTTCTGTGAAACCATAAAGGAAATATTTGTATCTGAATGCAATATTTCACTGCATATAAATTATTTAATTATAAATGAATTATGAAGAATTATTGTTGATCTCACATCAAATATCACAGAAGGCCTATTATAAATTTTACATTAAATGAACTTACTTGCAAATAAATAATTTTATTCATACGGTGTTATTTTAAAATTTGACAATTTCACACCTTCTTCAAAAAATGTAGTAACTTATATAAATTAGTTTGCTTATTTTAAAGATTGTTAATTGTTTATTAATTGTCTGGTTTAGCTAACAGAAGAGTTCACTAAATACCTTTCACCATTATAATAAAATTAGCTGTACTATCGAAGTCAGTACTACCTTAGCTAGAGTACAATGGGCTGGTACCCATTGGTCAGTAAATGAAAATTATAATTTTGTTGTAAATAACTTATAACTGTTTGTAATGTATACATGTTGAGATCTATTTGAAATGTGCGATCTCCGTTCCAACTAAGCCTTCCCTTCTTCTAGCGGTAGTCAACAAATCAACGGAGGACAATCAAAATGTTTCTTTAACTGAGGGAACATAAATGAAGTTATAAAGATAATCTTACTGTGAATACTACCGTATTATATGGAAATCCCCTGTTCTTGTGCCATGAACACGGATATTTAAGATGTGGCTGTGTGATAATATTAATGGCTTATGTTCAGGGCTGCTTATTTTTCTGATCTATTATACTGTGAAGATAATAATGGTATAACAATTAACATGTTCACTCCCATGGCAGATACAGGTGACGTCATTACTCTCAGCCATGTCAGTTACATGTGTCTTGTGCTCCTTCCACACGTTGTGTGTCCCTGATATTACACAAAAAGCAAATAAATGTGTTCAGTCCTTGAATGTTGCCTTTAAATGATTCTTGGACATTTTCCTCCCAAAAGTTATTCTCCTGAATGTCTTTGCTTTAAACTAAATAAAATCCCAAGCAGATATCAAAAGGCAAGAATTGTTGACAATTTTTATTATTCCAAAAGATTTGAATATTTGGATAAAATGATTCTATGAGAAAGTATATCCAATTCATCTCAGGTAGTCCAGTCTATTGTCTTCCTCCTTATATTCATTGTATTTCATGGTTATTGTCCAGATACGGTACTGAATTGTTAACCACTTCTTTCTTATTGAGCTTTTGTACATTTCTAGTTAGTTATATTACTTCTACCCTAGTTAGTCATATTACTTCTGTGTAGCTTTGTCCTTTTGTATTTCCTTTAGTGATGCAAGTACATTTGGTTAATGTTTGCCAAGAACGAGTTGAAGCTTGTTGTGCTAGCTTTCACCGACATTATTTGTGTGCGATGATCATTAGTTAGTGTAGTTTCATACTAATTCCACAAAGTGGAGGCATGGCACATCGCCTACTTCTTGCTCATTGGCCAAAAATTTATTTATTGCCCAAGTATTCCATAACTTGAAGAATGATATCAGATGAATTTTCTCCAAGTTCTTCAAAACAGTCACGCATGTCATTAACTGGAACAGAAGCGATAGCATATGTAAATCTATTCTAACCTCATTATTATCCAGATCATTGTATAGTGCGTGCAGTTCTTCAGTCTTTAGTCATCTGTGTAGGGACTGTGATAAATGTTGGGCAGGAAAATTATTGTTGTCACATTCAGCACCACTGAAGCACTATTTATGATCCCTTTCTCAAAATCACAAGTTACCCATTGAGAGTACATGATGTTAATGAGGAGTCTTTGGGCTGCATTCATAGTTTTTCTTAGAACTTGTGTGTACAGTTTTCAATTTTTACTGGACAGTAATGCATAAGTTCATGGTATAGAAATAAAAGTTTCACAATTACTTTGGATTATAATATGACTCTTGAGTAAAATTTTTTAATTTTGGCATTGTTTTGAACACAATTAAGTTACCTGATTTTCGGTCCCTCCATCCCCAACAAAACATCAAACGGAAGGAAATTCTCTCCTTGTAGTTTTTTTTTTTTTTTTTTTTTTTTTTTTTTTTTTTTTTAAGTCTCTCTGAATCTCCTGAAATTCTGCTAGCAATCGTGGATTAACTGGTAGATCTCTCCAACTTACCTTCTTTATGGTTTTCTAAAGATTTTCAAATTCCATTTAATAATTTAGTAATTATTATTTTGAGATATGGATTCATGAAAATTGATTCAAGACTATGGATCTGGGAAAATTGGTTCAGGATAATGGATTTGGGGCAATTGATTCAGGAGTGGACTTGGGAATATGTCCATTCAGCAAAATTGATGTTCAGGATTTTGGGTTCAAAGAATTGATTCAAAAAAATTGTCAGAAATGCCTATAAACAGGTGCATGAGTAATTATAAGTTATTCCTGGTTTAAATTAATGGCTTAAAATTATGGCTTTGGATGAAAAATTATAAAATTATTAGCAACACTGAACATGTTAATATTATGACCATTATATGAGACTATACTTACTTAACTGAAGTTTTAGACTCCATTATAAGTCTTGTATTAGCTAAGTTTGGATTAATATATGCAATATATAATATTTATTTTTATTAATCGTGTATGAAAATGCTTTGTTACATTAAAAATATAACATAAGTTAAGTCTAAACGTGAGTGCCAGTATTTTTTCTTATACCCTAAAAAATTGTGTAATTGCCTGTAAAATTATCTTATTACCTGCAGTAATCAATATTTTTCTTCTTTTTTCTTTCTTTGTGGAAGAATTTATCACACAATTATAAGATGAGAAAACTTTTTTTATATCAAAAACCCTTAACTTAACTTAGTTAACTATAAAGATATAACTAATAAGTATTCCTTTATGGCATTTTAAAATCTATGTGTGAATTTTATGGATAAAATATATTGAATAAATAATGTTTTAAAACATTTGGGAAATTTATTTATAACCTAAAAAATTTCACTAATGCAGTATTATTATATTTATTTGTGCACTTAGTTAAACTACCGGTATCTAACTTGTTTTACTTGACCCCCTCTACTGCGATTAGGCAATGTTAATTACCATATAACATGACCAGTGGACTAAAATCCTGCTGAATAATTGATTTTTACCCTGTATTTTTGTAAATAAAGTTCTGATGTCATTTTCGTATTTAATTTGTTGCAACGAGAGACTAAATAAATAAAAATGAACACGGTAAAATATTATTATCATTTTAAAAACTTAGTAGATTATTCAAAATTCACATGACAATTTCTGCTGTTCCATTTCAAATAAATTGTCTACTAATTTTAAGAAATGAAAAAAAAAAAAAAAAAAAAAAAAAAAAAAAAAAAAAAAATCTCATATTAAGGAATGAAAAAAATTATCTCTGATTAAGAAATTAATTAAATCCTTCTCATCTCTTTCATGATCACTAATAAATTGGATCATTTGAAGAGCAATGTGGTTTCAATTAGTGTTTGGAAATTAATTCACCTTTCTATTTTTAATATTAAGAACAGTTTCATATTTTGTAATTTTTATGGTTGTACTTTTTTGATATACCGGTACTTAATATAATATAATGCCTAGGAAATTATTACTATACAAACAAAAGAAGTAGTGTTTTCTTCAAAAATACCTTACAGTTATGAGTGCAGTCTTTGAATTACAAGCATAAAGCCTTTCTTTAGATAAAGTTGTTGATTATCATTAATTATTAATAGGAAATAAAAATCCAGATCCTCTAGATAAAGAAATTTTACAATATTTTGAGGCACTGAACTCACATTGTTTAGGCAAGCGTAGGTGGAATGAACACTGTCTTTAATGTATCCTCTTAGAAAGAATCATACAGGGTAAAGTCTGGAGACTAGGGAGGCCAGATAATAAGCAAGATCTTCTTGTCCACCTCTTCCAATCCATCGACATGGAATGGTGTCATTTAGAAAACAGACCTCCATGTGAAAATGAGGTATTCACCATCTTGCATGAAAATGAAGTAGGCCTAATTTGATTCATTTGTAGTTGGAGAAACAACCGGTTTTCTACATGTGAAGTTAGCTGATTCATGTTGGTTTCCTTCCCAAAGATGAAAGATCCATAAACTTTACATACAAATATTTTAACTTATGCCATATGTAAAATAATTTTCTTATGATGAGGCAGTTGTTTTGTTGAATCATCGGCAGAATGCATGGTGCACTTCAACTGTGCATTCACACTTTGCAAACTGCAGCATGCAGAACAAGTTCTCTTGCTGTGTCGCCATTTTATGATAAACAAGATAACACCTCTGTATGGTATTTAGGCAGGTTTCTCAACTTTGAACCTTCCGGTGTTCATTGTTTTGCAAATTGGGTCTCTGTCTTGTATGGTTTGTTTAATATGAATTTCTATAATCTGTTCCTTCATTTTATTTAATAATTACTGACAGTCAAACAAAAAAATATAGGAAACACATTTGTGTTTAGTGGACAAAAATAACTCAATAGCTTTCCCTCAGCTCTGATGTAATTCTCTTATCTCTTATTGCAATATGCTATTGTCATAAATGTGGCAAAAAATATTATTATACAAAAAAATGGTGTTAGTTTATTTAGCACTTGTTCTTTACAAGAAAGAATACTGGTACCAAATTTTACAATTTTCCCTTTTTACTATATTTTCAGTAAATATTATTACAAGAGTAATATTTCAGTAAATATTATTAAAAGAGTCTGGATTTATAAGCAAAATAAAACAGTAAAATAAGCAAGCAAATAAGCACAAAAAAGTAAGAAATAAGCACTAAAAACAAACAAAAATATTACATAAAATCAAATTCCCTAAATTTTTAGTTTTGTAGAAATCTTATCAAATTTACGATTACTATAGTATGTAAGTCTGTCAGTGAAGAACAATTTGAAACGGGAAAATGTTCTTTCAACATTGCAGGATGTTGCAGGTGCATGTGAAAAGCAACACAATTCTTCTTCAATTCCTCTTCAATATTTGAATCGGTCATTTAAGAAAGGGCTCAATGACACTTTTTTACAAAATGGATGTTATGAGGTAAATGGATTCACCAGGGGTAGATGCATGATTCTTTTAAAGAAAGACTCAATTCCACCTACTAAAGTTAGTTCTACAGCAGCTTGAATATACCATTCAGTTTAGAAATGCCTCAACTCCAGGAATGGAGTCCTTTCAATACTGAACCTTTCTGATACCTAGCAGTGAATGTAAGACTTATGGTCATTGTTCCTTGATTTTGGTTTAATCAAGAGATGTATCTATAAGCTAGATAGAATTCTTTCTATCAGGGAATATGTACAAATCATTGTCAACTCAGCAAAACAAGGAAAATTTACAGTTTTATTGGTATTGGCTGATGACTTTCTACAAGTCTCAACATAGTGGCAAAATTATTGCAAAAGACTGAAACCGAAGTTTTTTTAATGAATGTCCGTATGATTCAATGAACTCAGTACAAATTTGTGCTTCAACATACATTAGGGATATATATCAGCCACACCTCAGATGTGAAATATCTGCAATATCAATTGTGAAACTTCCTGAAAAGTGTGCTTATGAAAATAATGTTCCCATTTACACCAAGCAACATTTGTCAAAACTAATGTGTTATAACGTATACCAGAAGAACATAAGCATTTCTATGTAGATATGTAGATTTTACACTTACTGAATGTTTTCATTGATGTAGGACTGTATTTAGTATTCAATATATTAAGTTTTTCATACATCATATTTTAATGCTACATAAATCAATCATAATAGTAGATTTTATTTTAAAAGTGTGTTTTTGCAGAATTTCAATGTTAAGTTTGAGAGATATACTTTTGAAAGGGCTCAATTCCATTACTTTCAATCACTATAATGCATCATGTAAGCACACTGTATTTCCATTTCACATGTAGAGATCTTAAAAGCACCTATTATAAGACATTGCATATGCAAGAATTTACTAACTGTCAATGTTTCTGTAAATAAACAGTTTTTTCTTTCTCCTGAAAAATGATCTTTTCTGTCATTAAGCCCTTTCTTAAATGACCGATTCATTTGTTTCTTCACCAGAAAGTTTTTTAGAAAGTTGAGAAACCAGGATTTTCCAGTAATTCCATTAGCTGAGAGAAGAAAGGAAACTGGTGATATTGACATCTAGGACTGAGATAAGCACGTTTAATGTAGCCTAGCAGTTTTGAGTAAAATATGATATTTTAATTAAGATCATAAAATGAACAAGCAAAATCATTTTTCTCTCGGAATAATCAAAATAAGCATTATCAAATAAAGTTAAAATTGCTTGTTAAGGAGTAGTAACATTTTTTAATGTGTTAAGGAGTCTGTAAATAAATACCTTAGTGCATTTTGCTTAGAAATCCGAACTCTAATTATTGCATATATTAAAATATGATTAAGTTTCATATGTAATACATCATACTTATATATTGCATCTTCATGCAATTCTATCTTTGTGATTCAATCTTTGAAGCTGAGAATCATACGAAAGATTTCCTGAAACAGAAAGTTTCCTTCTTGTAGAACCAGCCCTGGGTATGCAGTCAATAAAATCTTCCAGTAATCATTGTAACCTGACTTTAAGAATGTATTATGTTTGAAATCAGAGATGGAAAGTTTTATTCGTGATAATTTTATTTTTGTGTGTAATAATCAACTTTATTTCCCTCCATTCAATTCCATATCACAAATTTATAAAGTTGATTCAGGGAAATTGCTAATAATATAGTAAAGTTAATTATTTAAAATGGGGTGAATGACCATCGTTGCACAACCTAAAACCATCAAGTTAGACTTCTTAGCGATCACCCCAATTTATTTTTGTTAGTTGGACATTTGTTGTGAAAAGTTTAGACAGTGGATTTGTATAAAGAAATTTTGTGGTTTACCCCACCCTTGTAAAGTAATGAATTCACTTTATTTTTTAAAATAAATTCCTATGGAAAATACTACCATAGATATTTCAGTAGCAGCTATGTGTTTAGATTCCTATGGAATGTATATAATTTGTCATTGTAGACTGTGTAGTTATGATAAAAAGAGGGAAATCAAAATGTAGAATAGTTATAATGTCTGATGACAAGAATAATATGTCTCCTGATTAATTGTGTTTCCTTTTAAAACAAATTGCCGGCATGTAACATTTGGTCACAACATCATCATGTTCCACAGTCATATCAATCATCTTGATAGCAGAACAATATAATAACGTTATAGAAATGTCATTCTTCAAATGATGTTAATAAGGTGAATCACTCCATATGTAAGCTCTCTTAGATTACCATTTAAGCATGTTACTTCATACCTTGACAATCTTCTTGGAAGTATATTGTCTTAGTTCATCTAGTAGTACATGAAAATTATTCATTGCACTTTCCTTGCTGTAATGAGTAGCTCTGATGAAGTGAGATCTGTGATTCTGTCACATATTCTAACCAAAGAAATAATAAATATTAGGTTGTTGCATAGCTTCTAAGACAAATCTTAAAGTCTTTTACTAATACTAGCCTTGTATAGACATTCAGGAATCTTGACTTAACTAAAAAGACTCAAATTAGGAATGAGACGCACAGCATGTTAGTCCTTTGAAAAAATCTAGATCCTAGTTTAATAATTATTCTGTCACCTATAAACATAATTCTGTCTATGAGTAGGCTATCTATTAGCAATTCAAAAATTTTAAAATGTATTAAGTGGATATATTAACAGACATCTGAAACATGTGCCCATTTCCTCTAAGTTTAATCAAGGAGCAAAAGCTAGAGTTGATGACATAGACAAATAAGATAGCCGAAATAATTCACCAAGATGTGAAATATTTTTAACATCATCATAACGAGTAGAAGTAAATATGTATGAAACCTGGGGGAATTTAAAAAGAATAAATAATGAATTCTTATGTAAATTCAGGACTACAATTCTCTCGAATTGCCTTTGAAATTATCTTGAACAAGTGTAGAAATCGCATACTGTTTCAAGAGATCAATGATAGATGCTCACCCTATTTGAAAATGTTAGAAAGACTTTTCATGTTTAATATATTTAAATCATAGGTAACAAATTGTGTAATATTATGTTGCCTAAAAACATATGACCACAACAGCTCAAATTTGATTGTTGCACATGTATCAGAGAATAAGGCTTTAGGATCTTATTGTAGTGACAGTGTTCTCAGTCACACAAAGTCATACAGATATAACATCATTATCGAGGACAGTCTAGCCACTTGATACATTTTAATTTTATAAAAGATTTCATTACAAAGTGTTCTTCAAATCAGAGGTATTTGTTTGGATAATTTATTCTTTAAACTTCTATACATCTCTCATGTTGTGAGTGAAGGTAAAAGTGCACATTGTTTCACCAATCATTTTTTTATCCTTTGTATTGCCACATTCCAATTCTATGTTGTGTGCCTCATGAGAACAATGATTAAATATGTGTCTTAGATAAGGACTTCATATGCACATTTCATAAGTTCGTACTCTTATTGAACTTATTGTTATGTTTCACTGTACTGTAAATTTATGAATATGCATAGAATTGATTGACTACCGGTTTGTATTGTTTCTGTTTAATTAATTAATTTAGAATTACAGGATTATCCATTAGAAGGAGAAAAATTTATATATTTAGGTGCACAACTACTATCATCAAGAGGTGCAAGACACCAATTCTTTTCCACTTTTCTTTCAGATTATCTAAATATTGTCGATAACGAATTGAATAATTTCAAAACACAGTATTTTTTTTTTTTTAACTTCTGTAATTTTCAAGGAGCAATCTGTCTAATCTAAAGAAGCCACAGAATAATAATAATAATTAGCCTATTATTATTTAAATATCAGCCAGCTAAACCATGTTTAATTAATCACTATAAAGTTTTTAGTATGTAAACATTCCACATTATATAACCCACCTCTACAGCAGGAATATTATCTGTTAGAAATATGTAACATTTAAAATCATCCTTTATAATCCATGCCCTAACAAGACACAATTACCTTTTCTGTTGTTAATAAAAATTACTTCACAATTAACTAAAGCAAGTAGGTTTATAGGATAGAATTAGATTTCACTACAGCACTTGCAAGACTAAAATCATTAGCAAGTAGCTTTTGATTATAAAGAGAATCGATCATTTATGTGGAGGCACATTAATGTGTACCATATTTTATGGACTACTAGGTGCTACTGACAATGAGATACCCTACACTTTCATTTTTGAGCATTTTTAGTTGTTGAAAAAACAACAATTTAAACATTTATCATTAGTTTGAAAGTTAATTTAAAAAAAAAAAAGAAACAAACAAACAAACAAACAAACAAACAAAAAATTTGCCATTAGTTTATGAATTTCTGGATTTCCTGCTTTCTCTCCAAGTTTTGCATCATCATCATCATCTTCGTCCTCCTCTTCATAATATGTCTTCATTACTTTCGAGAGCATTACTTATCAATACTTTTTTTAATATTCTACGATAATGTAATCATCAACTCTGATCTGCCTGTTAATATTCCATAAATCAATATTACAAGATTTTCATTTTTAATTTAAATTACTGTAATTAAAATTATATGTTGACTTTAATGTCATAAAATTGTTGGTCTCAAATGAGATAAGTAACATTTCCTATTGGAATTCACAACACTAAACCACAACACTAAACAGTTATTGAAACTGTTTAAATTATTTTTATAAAAAAATTTCCAAATTAATTAAACCTTTAATATCAAATATCTTAAAATCAGTTTTTATGATGTAACCCCATATTCATGCGACACCCTCTGATTGTTTTTCAATCTCATTTCTCATATTCTAGAGACATTGTATGAAAAAGATAAATAAGGAATTTCTGTTTTTGCATTTGAACTGAGTGCATTTGAGCTGAGCTCTAGAAGCAGGACAACAAAAAAAGATGGCAACTCGAAAGTCTGGCAGCTTCCCACTAGATGGTTAGATAATACGTTCTCAGAATTCACTCCTTTTTTAATAGTTTTCTTTAATATGTTTTAAATCATTGATAATAGAAAAGGAGATAACATTTATAAAAATTCTACTATAACAAAATTTCAGCAGATTTGGAATATCTGTTGACAAGAAATCGTTTACATGTTTCAATTAATAATTTTCATAAGCAGTCTTCAATGCTATTACGGTATAACATACTGGACACTTTTAATGAACGAATATCTTGCAACTCATACCAATTTTAATAAACCAATTTTTGGCGTTGAACCAGTGGTTGTAACCATAGGTCAACACCGCAATATGTTCTGGTAGTCTGCAACTGTTTGTGGAAATTAACTTTTCGCTAGATGAAGATGCTGAGAGACATAAAAATAGTATGAGAGGAGCGAACCGGCAAATAGTGAACACTTATCATCATTATTATTATTATGATTATTATTATCATTATCATCATCATCATCATCGTCGTCGTCATTATTATTATTATTTAAGCTAATACAATTTTGAACACAACCACTTTAATGATTTGAAAAATATTAACATATCTTTGAAACTGTGCGTTTCATTGCATTTGTGGTGTTTTAACTCAGATGTGTCCCCTAAAACCCCCATAAAATCATGGAGTAAGAATAATGCTTCGTTATTTACACATTTTGGAATCAACTCGCTTGAATAATAATTAAAATTCACATTTTGTAAGTTTTTTTAATTGTTATAAGCCCCTTAACTTTGAGCCATCACTCAGACCTCACATTCATGGTTAAGGGATAAAAACAAAATTATGACACTTTTATTTTATGCAGTAGGATTGAAAAACAATAATTCAAAAAATGGTTACTACGCAAAAACAACCATTAATATGACACTAGCCAATAACACAAACTTTAGGTATATAACACAAATCACATGCATGCAATAGAACAAAAACTTTCATTTACTATATTGCCAAGTAAGCAATAAATTTTCCATGACAGGCCAGTTTTGCAAATATGGCCTTCTTTTAACCTTGTCACTGCTACGAATGTCATATACATCACCATAAAAAAATGCATAAAGGTTGAGAAATAAGAATATTATATTATTACTTTATCTTAAAATATGAAATTTTTATCCACATATTAGATAGGGATACCCCTGGGTGGGGGGGGGGGGAGTTAAGATGCCGAGTGTGTCATTTAAATTTCTGAGAGGGGGTTTTAATTTCGTCGTAAAAGTAGCATTTTATGTGTTACAAATAAAAATGGTAACATTTTGTAACTTCAACGTAATAAAAAGGTAATAAAAACCTCTTATAATTCTTTAGGATTGAATAAATAGTTAATATAGTAGTAGGTCTAAAGTTAGCAAAATCCATTAGCTTGTAATCAAGTTGTATATGCAAGTGCAAGCTCAGCATTGTTGGCCTGTTATGTCATTGTCTCTCCTGCATTGTTATTTACTTATCTTTGTTAATGCTTAACTGTTAAGAAGTTAAAACATTCAATTCTTCTTAAATTTGTTTTAGAATTCTGTATGTAGTAATTTTTTTTATCCTGTAAAAGCAGCATCATTAAGCACAATTTTTCAATTCACAATAGTAGCTCTCCATGGCTTTGCGAACGAACCACAGACTCATGAACCTTACCATTATATGCAAATCATGCATAAACAATTAAAAAGATTGATAAGCTAAAAATCCAGCTTCGATGTGCAGTTTGGGATTAGAGTGTGCCACTCATAAAAAATAGTATGCTGCCTGTAAAACACAAAGACGTCAGATCTGAGTTTCCTAGTCCCTCCCAAATAGAACCGTGAATTTTGTCCAATCATTCAATGTCTTCCCATTTAAGCCTGCATTCTGTCCATCTACATGAAAACTTTCTAGATCTCTGTGTATCGTAGTGAATAAACAAATTACAATTGAAGCCATCAATAAATTGATGTGTATTATGTTGCAAAACATCGATTTCAACAATGCTCTTTCCTTCCCGGATGCTGTGGCAGCAAAGCAAGGCACTTGCAATCAATATTAAAATATATCATCCAAAACTGGTAGGCCTACTTCAGTACTTCAAAAAATCACGTTTTTTTGCCAGTTTTTCATTCGTAGCTTGCAAACGAAAGCAAACATTAAAAATCTGGTTTTGAGTTGCACTCAAACTTCCTTCAGTCCATTTATGTTAAAAATTTCAGATCTCTGCATGGCAGTGATTTGGCTGGCATGTCATAGACAGACATACAGACAACATACAGATAAACACTTCTTCTTATTACATAGACTTGCAGGCGCCCGTGGCTTCTCCCATGATTATTTGCTCATCCCCTATAAATAAATAAGTAAATCGAGTAAAATAAATCTTGTGCTGCCATATGTAGATTCGAAATGAAATGATTAAAATGAACCACAATTTCATCAACCTTACCCTTACGTGCAAATTTCAAGATTAAAATGCACTGCCCGGAAAGATATGACCTTAGATTATAATTCCCTACCCTCAGAACCCCCCATCTAAATCATTGAGGCCTACATTCATTATCCTCCTTCCATCCACCTAAGTAAAAAAAGATTAGATCTCTGCATGTCAGTACATTGTAAAGAAATTAGCCAAGCTGAGTAGGCTAACAATATCAAAGTGATGAGTTATGTTGAAAAAATATATTTCAGCAATGTTCTTCTTTCCCGGTTGTTATGGGAGCAGAGTAAGGCCACCTTCAATTCATTTTACAATTGAAGTATTTTAGTGAAAATTGATAATTCGATAGGGGAAAAATTATGTTTTCTGCCATTTTTTTGCTCATAACTGAAAACGAAAGCTAAAATTAAAAATCCAGCTTTGAGATGCATTTGGTCACCTTTCAGTCCATCTATGTTAAAAATGTAAATTCTCTGCATTCCCTAGATTTAACTGGTCATTGCACACAAACAGACAAACACTTCTTAATTACGAGGGTTGGTCAATAAGTAAGGTCTCCAACACTCTAGCCCAAGCTCACAACGTCAGACGATAGATTTGGCACCACTGCCATGTCCCGCTATCTCTCCTCTTTCAAACGAGCCATTGCTGCAGCCGCTGAACCTTTTAGTGTCCGAGATAGAGCTGTTTGAAATGGATCTCCCGATTTCCATCCCCGCCAAGTGCGCCTATGTGAAGTCATACGGTTTCTTACTGCAAAAAAAGTTCCGCCGATTGAAATTCGCAGACAGCTTTGCGAAGTTTATGGAGAGGGATGTATGGACATAAAAAATGTGCGTAAATGGGTTCGTGAGTTTAAACAGGGCCGGACAAATATTCATGATGATGAACGAAGTGGGAGACCAACAACAGCCGTCACTGATGAGATGGTGGCAAAAGTCTTTGAATTGGTGCGACAAGATCGACGCGTAACTACCCGTGAACTTTGTTTATTGCTTCCTGACATTACTAAAGGTTCCATACAGACCATTTTGAGTGACAAATTGATGTTCCATAAGGTTTGTGCGAGGTGTGTTCGCGGAGGCCGCACTTGGCGGGGACGGAAATCGGGAGATCCATTTCAAACAGCTCTAGCTCGGACAATAAAAGGTTCAGCGGCTGCAGCAATGGCTCGTTTGAAAGAGGAGAGATAGCGGGACATGGCAGTGGCACCAACTCTCTCGTCCGACGTTGTGAGCTTGGGCTCGAGTGTTGGAGACCTTACTTATTATTTGGCGGAGACGGAAATCGGGAGATCCATTTCAAACAGCTCTATCTCGGACACTAAAAAATTCAGCGGCTGCAGCAATGGCTCGTTTGAAAGACGAGAGATAGCGGGACATGGCAGTGGTGCCAAATCTCTCGTCCGACGTTGTGAGGTTGGGCTAGAGTGTTGGAGACCTTACTTATTGACCAACCCTCGTATTATGTATAGAAACAGTCATGCGTTTTCTTTGGGAGGAAGTTTTCAAGTAGGCTTACTGTTATTCCACTATTCGTAAGACGGAGGTTACTTCTCATGAGGTTGGGGGTCCTTTTCATGAAAGTGAGGGGTGAGTTATAAAGCTGCAGGGGTTGGGGTATTAGAATTTTCATCCATTGAAACTAGCTACTACAAAGTAAAATTTTCAAAGTTGATATTTTAAACTTACAGCCCACTAGTGACTTTAGTTGACTGGCAGGAAAAGTGGTAACACTAGAAATTTAGTAGGCTATCAGTTACATGTAGGCCTATAGAATAGGCTATACCTAAATTTTGAAGGAAATTTCTTGAAGAAAAAGTGTGTCTTATAGTCCATAAAATATAGTACTTGATTATTATATATGGGACATGACATTCCTCTGCTTCAAGCTCTGCCAAAGACAATGGAAATATTATTGCTGTCAGATTTGCCATCTTAGACACAAAGAAGCTGTATAATTAGGCAATGCTTGTCTTGCAGTTATCTTATTATTATATACTTAATTCTGAAGCCACTATGGTACCGTTACTTAAGTAATCACTCAGCTGTCCTCATAGACAGGGGGTTTTAAAAATTATAATCAATTTGTTGTTTTTTTAAACTTAAATTTTACTTTCTGTGGGAACAAATCTAAGCATTGGAAATCCTATTTCTCTAAGTCAAGATATTAACATTACACAAATATTTAAATTACACTTCATTTAAAAGGCCTACATTGACATGCTACGATTCTTCCTTTCTTTTATAAACCATTGAAGTTATAACTGTAACATGCTTCTAGAGGACCATAGAAGCCTTTCACTAAAATCCACAAATAGTAAGTGCTTTATAAGATTAATAATATTAAGTCTTGGAATTTTATGTGATTCCTTAGAAAATAAAACCAGCCTGCTTCTACTTCCAATATCAATCTCCCTTGTTAATAAAAATAATGGAAAAATGATAATTCTTCAGCAGTACTAAACTGGAAATATGAATTATCTGAATTTTCCTTGAAAAATGCTATTAGTGATATCTTCATGAGATATCAGCTAGGTTGTAATTATCAGAAAAACTACAAACTTTCAGATCTAGCTATTAAGTGCATGATCAGCAAACTGAATGTTGAGCTGATGATGTAAGTAGTTATAAGTATAGTATGCAAAGCTTTCTTTATATTTGTTGTAATCAGACAATGTACTGCAAGAAGGAATCCAATAGATGGCGTCAAATTGTATAAATCGACATTTTACACCCTAACAGCTGTTTTCTACTGTTATGCGGAAACGTGTTTACTGACTTACAGTCTGGTTTCCCTGGCATGGTCACCTAGTATACTCGTATGTCACTCTAGGGAAACATTTTCCTTTCACTTCCTAATTACTTCACCTTTATTGTGTGTGTGTATATATATAGAGCAGTGGTTCCCAAACTTTTCAGTCCGCGTACCCCTTGGAAAAAATTAAAATTTCGCGGACACCCTCTGGGTTTTGAAAAAAAGAACACTAAATAAATACTTTGATTCAAATTTTATCAATGGTAACAAACAGAGTTTACTCCTTAATGGGAACAGTGAAGCTGCTTTAGAAGATATGTAACTTAATTTGATAAAATTATGGGATATCCTATTTCTTCTTAAACCGCCTGCGGACCCCCTGAAATACCATCGCGGACCCCCGGGGGTGTGTTAATAAATAACACCAAAATATTTTACCTGTGTTGAGGGGACATAGAGAAGCAACTTTTAATAGGAGATTTTTGCTCTATGGATCCAATTTTTCCTGTTACAACATAAGATCTCTCAGGGCATGGCCGCCACTGACTTCTAACATTTGAAAAAATGCAAAGCAAAGGATCTTCCTTGTTAACACTGTATTTATGAATAAAAAATTTAATGCAGTGGCGGCCAGTCATATGATTAGTCTGTGAATTTTGCAGATTATGGAAACACTAAATTATGATTTAGCTGTTGATTACGGTAATGTTTAAGAATCAGGTTTTTTATCGATTATTAAGAAGGCATGAAGTCAATTTAATGAAAATTTTAACCCTATTTCGCTTCATTATTGACCTATGAGCACCAAATTGTAATAACTTTAATGCTCTGTAGCATTTACATTTTACATCATAGAGCAAAAATCTCCTAATAAAAGTTGCTTGTCTATGTCCCCTCTATACACAGGTAAAATATTTCGGCGATATTCATTAACAGTCTGTATATATATATATATATATATATATATATATATATATAGTATATACCGGTATACAGAGAGGAACGCAACCTTGACATATTCCTTGATTAATTAATATTTCATCATTATTTATATCCCAGACCCAACACAGTTTTTGTCCTTTTGTACATATCTTGGATATCCTGAATCAAATGTTTTGGATAAACATATTTTGCATTATTTTCCATAACGTTTCACTATCACAAGCCTTTTCGTAGTCAATGAAGTTGATGTAAGTCTTTCAGTTAAATTTTCTTTTCTCTTCTCTACTTTAGGCTAAATATATGATATATACAGGATCTACCTTTCCTGAATTCTGGTAATAGAATAAGCTTTAACCTGTTGTTTAAAATATTCTATTCTAAAATATTCTAAAATATATTTTATTCCAAATATTTGGCAATGTTATTGCCCAATAGTTACTGCAAGAGCTTCTATCTCTTTTCTTAAAAAGTGAAATTATTCTAGCTTTCCTCCATTCTCACTGCAGCATTGCATTTCACAAAATGCAAACAAGCTAAACATGCTTATAATCTGAAATAGTTTGAATCAGTCAAAACTTTGTACTGTCATACCGGTAACTCAGTGTTATCAGGACTTCTTGCACATGTGCATTTAAAATTAAATGATAAAACCTAGTTTTGTCGTGTAAACTAACCAAGATTTTGGTCAGGTCATATAGTTTTTATTGCTTTCTTAATATTATGCTGTGCTACAGCTGATTTTTCAGGATAGTGCAGCCCTTGATATCCCTTGCACCTGTCTTCTACATTCCATCTAGTTTGGCCAATAGAGATTTCTGGATTCCCATGGAAATATTCAGACCCAGGTCACGCTTTGTATAAATCAGAAATTTAAAGTTAAAAGAGTAATTGTCTGTCATAAAAGTTTGATGATTTTTTATCCCCATGTTATGAATTTCGTTCAGGTACTGGAAATTAGCTACTCCAAATAACTTTTTCTTTTTTATTTTAATCTGAGAGCCCACTAATGACTTCACTTGATGACTGCTTTATTATCAGTGTATCAATTCAGCTCTGAAAGGGATAAAGCCCACTTTGCCATTGGTTGGTATTGGGCAATTTTCCTACCCATGTCAACATCTACATGTCAGATTTTTCAAATAGATTTGGCACTAGGGTCTGAAAACATTGAGTTTTCCAATATTAAAACTGGCTAATATCCCATGAAGATGAAACTAATAAACTGGAAGATGTTACCTTACAGAACAATGCAGAAGGGATGCATTACAGATACATACACCGACATTAGATGTTTAAAATTGTAGGCCTATTATTGAGCAATATTAGTTATTCACAGCAAACTTATCTCTATTATTTCATTGTGTCCAGGGAGGTATCTCCAATAAATTCTTATATCAGTATTCGCAGTATTAATTATAAAAATAATTTCCATTACTAGGCCCTTTTGTGCCAACTTAAAAGGATCAAAGAGAGAAGCATTTATAATTTGGCTAGTTACAGATTTTGTACTAGTATTGGAATATATCATAGATCACTATATCTTATTAAAGTCTTCAGAGCTTATTTATTTTTAAATAACTACTAGCTTAAAAGGCCCAGCATTGCCCGGGTTTTGTATTTTATGTGTAATTCACATATAAATAAATTATGGAAAACTTTTTGTTTTCAAGCTGTAAGTCCTTATATAGATATCTAGAGTTGGAAGCAAAAAAGGAGACTTATCATTCTCAAACTATTCCTCAGAAAATTATCACTCATGTAATTTATCACTATGTAATTTATCACTCATATAAGGCTTAGCGTTTTGCAACCCATTGCTTTTACACACCAGAGTTCATGGGGGTTGAAATATGAAGAAACAGAAATTCCGGTAATATACCATTTTACTGTCATTATGGGATGTCTTATTTCCCACTTTCATGTTGCCGTACAATCATTTCAGGGCTAAAATCAAAAGAAAATCAATATTATTTTCTCACATTCTTACCCAGAAATTTGAGAGTTAATAATTTACTGCACATATATGACTAAAAATGTTCCATCCTACTTTTGTTTCTTTTTAAATGCTTCCAATAAACATCCCTATTTCTCAACTAATAGTAAGCCTACAGCAATGAATAACATATTAGTGAACAGAATTTTGTTACAGACTTCTGATATAGGCCTAGCATACTTGCTATTCATCATTGGCATAAACTCAGGCTGAGACAACTGAAAACGCTCTCCCCACAATATCCTTTTATTTTATCCAAGAAGTGATGTGAGAAAATAAGATAGAGAAAGATATTAGATGCATCATGCACGATATTTGTTTACCCCATTCTTGATTTGCAAGAATTAATTATATCGATAGCCTCTCTAATTATATTATTTGTCAAATCCCACTAAAATTCAACTGCCAAAGCCCTATGAGAACACTGCAAACAATACTGTTGTCATGAGAACTGAATTGCATTTTATGAATTCAGCATAATCTAATATTTAAATAAAACATTTAGGCCCCTAACTTTTTTCTACTGGTCAATCAAGGATTTTAATAGCTTTAAACCTACTCTGGACAACGCGGATTATTTTTCCAAAAACCACACATAAATCAGTCTAGTAGTTTTTTTAATCTGTAAAATACACACATACTAATATTGCATTTTATATATATAGAGATTCTATTACTAAGGTTTATTCTCTTTAATAAACCATGCCATTCTGTATTATGTATGTTTTCACTGTAAGTTTTGTGCTGAACTAAATTGTTCAGATGTTAAATTAAATGCATTCTGGATTCTATAAGTAGTCAACTTGAGTACAGTCATGCAGTCCCTAGACAATGTTTCTTTTCTGTCCACATGTAGCTTTCTTCCATTATAAATTTGTACAACAGTGCAAGATATTTAAAAAAAAATTTACCTTACTTAAAAAATGGTACATTTTCACAAGAAATTAACATACCAGTAGTGCATTTGATACGTTTTGCAATGCATCTAGATGTATGAAGTTTTAGATGCCACAGCTACAAATGTTCCAACATTCTGTTCTTCCCTATAAACGTTGGCAGAGCTGTAGCACTTTGAAATTGGATGAATCTTTTCAGAACCTAGTGTATTTCCCATCTTTTTCCTACCTATCTCTTCTAACATTAAAGCCATAGGGTTCCAAACCTGTGTTATAAGAATTTTTGCATTTCTATGCATTTTGCTCACAAACAACACACTGTAATAACGATAACCCAAATTATAAATGCCACGGGTGATTTCTATTAATACCTAACAAATTATCTCCTTTCTGCATTGTTCTTCCCCTGTATCGATAACATATTAATTTATATTGCAATTAGTAACCCTACCTTTTAATTTAAAGAATATATATATTATTTACATTTGTTTTAAGTGATGTTTAGTTACTTTGAAAGGAGGATCAAAGGAGAATTTGACATTGGAAGGGATAATGGAGTATTAAAAATATTTAAATATAATGTATGTCAATTTTTATTCTTATTGTGCACCGCTTAGAATAGGGGTATATGACTTATAGGCTACTCAATTAAAATGACAATCCATTTTTCTTAATCTTTGTGAATAGAATAAGCAACATGCTACTATTGTTGATGTTGAAGGTGGGCTGTAATAATCACATTTCCTGCTGTTAGCTAATAGGTATGGTACCAACGTCTTTGCTCAGAATGGACATTTTATAAAGTAAAACAATATGTTACACAAATCATTCCATTTCATTCCAGTGTGTACTAGGCTTTATAAAGTATTGATTATAGCCTACCCAATGTGTACAGGACTTATTCTTTTTAGAATATAAACGAATTGCAGCAACAAAATAGGTCAGTGTCTTACAGATTCTATTTTAAGCATAGATATTAATGTCTATGTTCAGGAGATATCACTGAACATTTTTTTTTTATTTTATTAACCTATTGATATTTCAAGTTTGAAAATAGGTGACATTTTACTTCAACCAGGTTACCTACTGATTCTAAAACAAATAATATAGCTGCATAATAACATCATAACTAGTAAATATGATAATTTTTTATCACTTTGTCATTCTGGTAGTAGGTTTACAGTGGAAAGAGCAGTTTGTATAAAATAAGAAGTCCATGCATTTTATTAATTTCTAGCTTATAGAGTTTTTATATCTTTCACTAAATGGGGCATTACAGGGCATAGTGATGGCATTTAACTTATTATCAATATACAGAAGCATGCATAGTTAACTATTTTATGCATGCATTAGGACAGGGGAGGAAAGAAGGTTGCTCTGCGATGTCACTGCAGCCTGCTCTTCCTTCATGCACTAAGACTTCTGCGAGGAGTTTGTGAAATGTAGGTAACATTGAACAGGAGAGAAGAGAGGGGCATTAGTATTGCGACAGGGAACTGCTCTTGTCTGACGTCACACACAGTAACTTGCCCTACACTTCCTTCACAAATGTCATCACTGGACTAAGCTGTCTTCCATTGCAGTAGGAACTAAAGTAATTAAGGGAAAATTCTTACCAATAGTAGTTTTGGTTTGTTTTTTCATGGTTGGTAGGTCATTGTCATGTGACCCATCATGCAATGAATAGGAATAGGTAAACTTATGTATCAGTAGAAATGTCAGTGCCACAGTGGAAAGTGCATTGCTTTGGTTTGCACTAATTTAGTTACACCTGTTCTTAACAAGCGTGATTGAACATTTTAGATTCACAAAGAAATTATATGTCTCATTAGAAAAGTCCAAAACTTTTCATCAGACCATTGTTTTTTAATGCAGCCTTCAGTGATGGGCCATTCATACATTGAGATGTAATAATGTTTTGCAAACTGTAAAAGCTGAATGAAATTATCTTGTAAAAATGAAGTGTTCCAGGGAATACAAAATCTGAGAAAGTTTTTTCAAAATTACATCTCCAGTCCTTTTGGAACCATAATGCGCTTTTTTTAGATTTATTGAGCCAAGCAACATTTAAGTTTTTCTTACTGACTTTTTCAATATTTTTTATTCTTCAGAATGTTCCATGTGATGGAATTATTATATGAAATTTTCAATAGTAGATCACAAGAGGCAATTGAAGAAAAATATGCATTTCTTTCTTTGTTCAACTTATTAAAGTTATTTAGGAAGTTTAATCTTTTTTAATATTCTCGTTCTTTTA
This sequence comes from Ectobius pallidus, assembly GCA_964059195.1. NCBI lineage: Eukaryota > Metazoa > Arthropoda > Insecta > Blattodea > Ectobiidae > Ectobius > Ectobius pallidus. Next base: position 107,233,859 of record CAXKWD010000003.1, on the reverse strand, counting down.
CAGAAATAAAATTGCTGTTATTAAATTGTGTTGATCATGTGTTGAACATAAAAATTGTTTTCTTATTTATTGCTGTTTCCATTGTATATCAGTAACTGCTATCAGAGTGTTAATAGAGTACTTCTGTTCCACTGTTAAAGTTTTCATCTGCACTTCACTTTTCTTACACTTTTAAATCTTTATTTGTTTTTTCTTCCTCTTTCTTACCATCCTCTTTTTCTATTTATTTTCTATCACCATAATATTGATTTGTTTCCTGTATTTGGTGCTATATTACTTAATTGTTGTCATTCGAACCATATTTGCCTTGTACAGCAACTGTGAACTGCTGAATTAGTAAGTCTTCCTCTCCATAAATAAAATGGTCTTTACTAAAGTTTTACAGTTTTAATAAGTCATCTGAAAGATGCAACCATGCAATAAAAGTGTAAGCAGAAATATATATGTTTGTTCTAGAATCACAGTGAGGTTAATATTCTGGTTCATCAAGGTCTACATTTAAAAACTGAAATTAAAGGGTTCAGTGATATTATGAAATTCAATTCAAGATCAAGTTCAAAATTATTAGCCATTTTATCTTCATACCTTCATCACTCCTAGCACATAAATAATTATAAAGTGACAATATAACTTGACCATCCTTCAAAAAGATAATCAACTTAATTTTGAACTTATGGCTTTAATGCCACAAATGTAAAGTGTCCCTGCTGTCATCTAATTGTGTTTATGTGAGTGTAGTTCATCAGTACCTGTAGATATTTTTGTGGTGAAAGAACTTCTGGACATTAATGCACAATGTAGGCTATCTTTCTTTTTCTCTGAATTATGAGTGCATTATCATGACCAGCAGTTCTCTTTCATCGACTATCATTTTTCATCATTTTTGCCCAAGTTTTTGTTCACCTTAAGCACAAAAATTTTCTTAAGGTGTTCTAATGTTTAATTACTTTGTATGCTATATTGTAATCACAATGAAAACGTAAATTATATAAGGGCATTTGTGGAAAAGCAAGAAGCGCTTAGAATTCTGTGTGTTTGTTCCTTGGTCACAGCAGTATGATAATGAAAAAAATATCAATGGTACCTTTCTTTTGACATACTTAATTGTTCCGAGAAAATGAGCCAATGTTTTGTTCCGTGATTGAGAAATAACATAAATTATGTATTTATACATAATACAAAGTGCAAGTTACATAACATAATTTTTTTTCATTCCCACAGTTCAAACAAATCTGCTGGGTAAAATTTTTCTGCTGATACTTCAAAATCAAAGATATATTAATAAAAAGTAATATAGACATAATTTTACAACAGAAACAAATATAGCCTAAGCCTATAACTTATGATTTATGATATTAGAACTACCAAAATTTCAATTTTTTGACAGTATCTATTTTTCAGTTGGAATGAATATTATTAATTTGTTTATTAAGAAATCTTTCCTTGGTCAAGGGCTCACATTGACAGAGTATAATAAAACAATTTGCTATAGTAAAAATAGTGAAATAAAGATAAAATATGTAAAGAACGTTAATTTTATTAAACTAATAATAATGTGACAGTTTCCAAATAAATTGTTGTTAAAGGTAGATTCAACTAGGAAATAATATTGTATTCAGTAGTATCTAATTTCATTTTTTTGCATCTCCACTCATGTATTCTTCTTTTCGGAACCTTCCTACTGCCATATGAATCAGAATTAGTGACTCGCTTGAGAACCAATTCAGTTACACTTAAGAACTAGCCATATAAATGATGTGATTTAATCCAAACTACCCTGAAAATAAACTAACAGTTATTTGAAGGGTACAGGGGAAAACCCCGTCAGTCAGTTTTCAAGGAAACAGAATAATGATGCCATCTAGTGGTTCCTGAAGTACACTTTTTGAATAGTCTATCATCTTTTGTACAAACAAAAGTCTGACTGTACAAAAGATGATAGACTATTCGAAAAGTATATTGGTACTTAGGAACCACTAGATGGCATCATTATGTTGTTTCCTTGAAAAACTGACTGACGGGGTTTTTCCCCTGTACCCTTCATTTTCTTTCCTGAATGCTGAAAATAAGTACACTTTCATTTACAGATACTTCTGTAATATAAACAATAATTTCTATCATAGGTAATCCCATGAGAGGCTATGCATTTGTCTGACATATTAATCATTGTAACAAGGTAATGTTTTATCCAATAAAACCCCTTCCTTCCAGGCATATGGAAGATAAACATCCATGATTGGCATTGTTATAACATGAATGATCAGTATCAAATATGTGGCATAGGAATCGAATAGTCTTCATAAAATATTTTATCAATGCAATTTTCTAATACATGGTGTTCTAATCTGTAACATAAGTAATCTCCCTTCTTCTTATTTCTCTTGGTATTAGCATATTACCGGTACTTTATATTATGAAGGCTCAATTATTCTCTGAACAATGAAGTAATTTGTATGTGTACTAAAATACTTTAATTACTGTGGAAAGACTGACACAACCCAGTTTTGTCACAACTGAATATTCTAATGTGTATAATAATAATAACACTAAATATTGTAATAAGTATTTTTTTTTAGGGTGCACACACCTTGCTATGACTGATACGGCCTATTTCTTCTGTGGTACAACACAATTTTGATCTTAACTGTACTGTGATTTCTATAATCTTGTTATGATATGTAAGATGTCATGTTTAATATTGTATGTGTTTGTTGTTTGTGTTCTATTGTTGTTACGTTCATGATAATAACGTGTTCTTTCTGAGGCAGTGTATAAAAAGTCCTATGCAGATAATGCCAAAGTTATTGCCAGTTGGAAGTTACATTATTTTTTAAGTATCTACCAATATACAGGGTACAAAACAAGCTTCCTTTTTTAGCAGAGTGGTATTAGCCTCTGCAATTTGGTGTCCTGTATATTACAACAAAGCTTTGGCAAAGGTCGGTAAGTTTGGTAGATGTTGAAATGTTTATCAGTGGTTGCAACCTACAGATCCTGGCAGTATCAAATAAAAATAAATATGATTTACTGGTACACTGGACAGGGAATAATATTGCTGTCATTTGTCATGGAAATGATTTTCCTGCTACCAATACAGCACTTATGTTTGGCACATCCTGTGAATGTATTAACGCTTAATTGCTGGTAACATTTAGTGTCCTTCCTTGGTAAATATAATACTCTTTTTTTTATATCATCATTTGTTAACATATCACTCATATTATCACTCAGACTGAAGGCTAATGTCCACATGAGAACTAAAAGTGTGGGGAAACTCTCAAGAGTTGTATTTCGGTATGTACACATGCAAACGAGAGCACTGTGTGAGAGGTAGTAGAGAGCGTCATTCAGAGAGTGTCTCTCACAGGTGGACAAGCCTTTGCAATCAATCTCCAAAAGCAGCTTGCACTATACAAATCCATTTTTTTCTCATTATAATGTGCTTACTATGCCATACGATGAAATAAGAAAACTGATTTAAAGAAACTAAATTAAAAGGCGTCGCCTGGGTTTTATATTTTGTAATTAGAATTTAACTTATGAAGGACTTTTGATTTTCAAATTATAGGTCCTTTATAGGTATTTAGAATTTGAAACAAAGAAAACGACTTATCACATTCAAACTATTCACTCAGAAAATGCTTGATATAGTTTTTTATGGCTCTAGAGCAGCGTTTCTCAACCTTTTTGAACCCGAGGACCTCTAAAATGTCCAAAAAAATTTACGAACCCCTAATTTTAATCCCATTTTTAAAAGTAGGCTATATGTAGGCCTATATTCTTCATATTTGGGGTATTAATTATAGGTCATTAAATCTAAATAAATCTAAATACATTTTTTTAATTTGACAGAAACACAGTTATTGAATTAGAAAAATATTCAAACAGGAGTTTTACTTCTTTCCTCTCCACTTGCTTTATGATATTTTTAATTATGTCTGCGGACCATCTGCACCATCTTCGCAGATCACCGGTGGTCCGCGAACCATAGGTTGAGAAACGCTGCTCTAGAGGATGTAGAATTTTGCATTCCATCTCCTCTACACACCAAGCCTGGTAGAAGTTGAAATAAGAAGAAACAGAAATTCTGGAACATAAAATTGCAATGTCTTTGCAGAATATTTTATTTCTCATTCTCATGTTACCATACAGCCCGGGTTCGATCCTCGAATTTTTCTGAGGTAGGGAGGTCTGAAATGGGGTGCACTCAGCCTCGTGATTCAAATTGAGGAGCTACTTGATAGAGAAGTAGCGGCTCCGGTCATGGAAACCACCAATAATGGCCGTGGGTGTCGGCATTCTGACCACATGCCCCCAGTCCTGCCATCTGCCTATGGTAGATGATGCAGCGGTCGGGTGGTAGGCCTTGTCCCTTCAAGGATGTAGCGCCACGGAGTTTAGTTTATTTTAGTACTGGTATATTGTTACTCATGAAGGATATACCGGTACCATAGCAAAAGAAAGCTTGGTATATCTTGCAGCTAACATTTTGTACTTTAAAATCAGATTACTGTATAATATGAGCATTTCATGACTTGTTCACCACGATAACTTTCATTTGTTTCATAATTTAGAAGAAGAAACTGAAGAGAAAATTACTTTTTTATATATATTTTTTAAATTTATGACATAAGTTTTGAAGAGGCCATAGCCTTCCGGAAATGATTCTTTTCCTTTTATTTTTAAGATGCCATCTATACAGAACTGGTCTAGCAAAATGATGTACATTATGATCCACTTTACCCTGTCTTATGGTTCATTTCAGAATTTTTCTGCGACAGCAAAGATGAACAGATTACCCATTGACGAAGTGAATCCAAGATTGTAAGGTGTCTTCTAGAATCTAGTACTCTGTTGTGTTTGCTGATAAAAGGGTAGGCAAGTTCGTTAGTATACAATCGTTTTAGATCAATTTATTTATTGAATAATTATAGATTTTAAGATTTATATTGGAATGATAGAAACATTTTTGCATACTGGGATAAAATAGTTCAAATGAAAAAATATTATGCATAGGCTAACACTAACTACGCAACTACCATACATACAATGCTTGTAAAAGAAATGTATAATTTAGTGTTCATATTATTGATATTTTGTTAAAATTTCAGACTATATATGTGATGTCATTCCAGCTGAGTTGACAGCATTTCTGCAAAGGACTCGAGTCAGTTTCAAAGCTGGAGTAATATATGAATCCAATTATTCTAAAATAGCATAGTAATAAACTTGGAGCTTGGGAAGCAATCAGTCAGAAATGAAAGAATTTTTTTTCAATTTGCCAGTAAGTTATCTCTAAAAAATGCTTAAAATACCAATTTGACTGTATATTAAATGAATTAAAAACAGAGTAATTTCAGTTGCACACACACCATGCTGTTCTAGAAAATTGGCCTTACTTCAGCCACTGAACACTGATTCTGAACGTATGTATGTATGTGGTGAAGCTATCCTGTATTTCTCCTCAAACAATGTATAGTGCTGTTGATAGCTTAGCCCTTACCACGTTTCAACTGTAAAAACTTACAATAGAAACATCGAATTTGAGAAGAAAGTAGTCTTTGTACTTCTTTTCTGTCTCAATTTCATAATCTCCATCGAGCTGTAGGAACAACGCCACTACACAACCAAAATAATTAATCATGTATTTAAATAAGTGGGGTGTAGATATCATCATTGTTTTATTGTATACAGTGAAATAATAACAGTGAAATTAATGTGAACCCCATTACAAATATGCCAATGAAATGGAGTATGTTTGCATAAATATGAGCGTGTTCTTTGTAATAAATACTCCAGAGAAATAAATCAAATAGCTCAAAATAAATTATAAAGATGTTTTTTCTTGTTGTACAGGTAAGTTCCTTACTGTTCAGCTTCCTTATACAGTCGAGTTCCACAAACTTGGCCTAATATGGACTAAAACAGTGCTGAGTTTCCAAAATAACAAGTTATCGTGAATAAGGGCTTAAAAATTAAAACTTTTATTGCAAATATAAAAAAATATGTTTAATGGTCTCAAATATAAAAAACATTATTAAAAATCATCATAAAACGTGTTAATAGTTAGAGCCTACTATTCTATGAAACAAAAATTATGTCACTAAAATACAATTAATGTTTACCTCATTTCTTGCCAATAACTTGATACTCATTTTGTTTCTTTCTTTGAACTGTTTCATTTCCTAGGTGGAGGATTTTTAGCCGTTATTATTTTTCCTATCGTGGTTCCGAGTCATTCAAATTGTTGGGTTGAGTGTAGAGTTTGCAAGACTCTACAGTAATCTTATGACTATGGGTTGATAAATTTAGAGTGAATCTTTTATTTATCTTTTCCTGAACCTCACATAATTTTCCTCATTTTTTCCCCCGAAATTTTCATTTTGGAAAATGAATATCTCTAACCATGATTAATAGAATAGCTATAGGCCTATTTGTTTTTCTACAAAAAAACAACTTACTGTCGAAGGGTGTTTTCCTTATGCTATTTTTAATTTTTCCTGGTATTTGGTATTTACAAATGGTAAAGGATACTACAGTTGTAGAAAAGTAATGCATTGGTCTATGTATATGTTGAATATATTATAATAATTATTGTAGGGTGGGATATTTAATAATTATGTATATTTGTTATTGTGATATTGAAGCAATGAAATTTTTAATTTAAACTACGATTAGACACCCTATTATTTAAAATTTAAAGTAGTTAATCATGACATTTTAAATAAAATTTGAGTTGTCAAAATAAAAATGTAATAATTACTGAGATGTCTTCAGATGACTTCTTATAAAAATATGACACTACTCAGTTACAAATGCTCTAATGGAAATTACTAATATTATATCAATAATTTAATACCATACTTTCAAGATCCCTAAATTTATCTAAAATACTGAAGATCTCATACTGACATTAATTAAAATTAATATAAAAATAATATGACATAATTTGAGAAAGCTGGTACAACTATTTTTGCACACCACTGGCATGTGTTGGGTGTCGGAACAGGGGAAGCGAGGAGGGTAGCAATACAAGAGAAATTTTGTCACATTTTCCATAATATTTGGCACCATTTTTTTACCTGACACTGATGAAATCAATGGAATTGCATTATAACACAGTCTTGACTATTGTTCCCATTCTCATGTCAGTCATAATTAATAATTCAGATTCAGCTGAGACCAGTGGCATAATTACGGGGTGGCAAGGAGTGGCAGTTGCCACCCCAGAATTCCCAAACCCCTCTCTTTTGCCACCCCAAAAATCGGCAGTAAAAATATCAGTTATCTGCAAACAAGTGAAAAATTACAGTTTATAAACGTGGCACAATCTTGATTCTTTATTAAACTTTATTAAACATAACATTTATGCTGGTATGGTATGTAAAAAAGTTTTAAAAATACTTAAACTACATCATTTTAATGCCAAATTTTTAAAAATTTCCATACACCCCAGACCCCCAGGCACCCCAGTTAAAAACCTGAAATTACGCCCATGGCTGAGACTAAAAACACTTTTCACAAACATGAATATTCCTTGAATCTTTTGTCACTTTTTTTAAGCAAACCAATTCCTTCTGACATATTGACTATTTTTTAAGTATATTTTATTTTTGTTCACCCAGGTCATGGAGGCCCTTTGCATTCGAGGTGTTGAGACTTCCAGATTTTTAAATGGTTGATACATGAAAATGGTAAGGTTGGTAGTGTTAGGGAGCATTCACACCGAAGTAGCATGCCACTTGTGACGTGCTATCTGGATGCACGCTACTCATTTTAAATCCCAAAGGAACAAGTTCAAGTCTTCACACCAAAGTAGCGTGGCAATAGTGCAGCTTGCAGAGTGCGACATTCATTTCTTCACATAGATCCGGACTTATTTCATGTGACACTACTCGGGATGACGCATGCGTACAGTTGCCTTTTCAGCTGTTTTCTAATTGTTAAGAGCATTCAACACATATTCGCTTGTGTAGCGGTAGATTATGGCAAAGATGTCATGAAAACTGCTAGAAAGAGAGCTATTTAACATACAATTTGTACATGCGTAAACTATACAAGATGGCAATCGAAACTAGTAGGAAAAAAGCCTGGATTAAAATTGCTGAAACTATATCCTCTTTAGGTAAATTACATTATTTCAAATAGGTTTCTCAATTGTTCAAGTGAAAATATATAATGTACGTTAAACTGCAGATCGCATTCGCTACTTCGGTATGAATGCAAAACTGTGAACCATGCAACTCGATGTGAAGCCTGCATCCAGGTAGTGCGATTCGCATGCTATGCTACTTCGGTGTGAATGCTCTCTTACACATTGGCCCATATGCATAAAAAAGAGGAGGCCTATGTAGTTTTTACTCACAAATTTCAAGATTCTACTTGCAGTCATATGCATAAAAACCAGACGTACTTCCCAGTCACTGCATCCATGTAACAAGCTCTTAAGTACTCAGCTGCGTAGCGCCTGCTTCAATTCCATATGCATAAAGACCGAGCGGCAGGAGCATTTACTAGGAAATTTGTGAGCTACCAAACACGACACTCACTACATGTTACTTGGGTGATTCGCGCAAAATATATGCACATTACAGAAAGAAGGAAAACTACAAACAATGTAGGGGCAGTCCCCTTGCATTGCAGATGAGCTGGAAATAACCCCTGCAGCTTTTCCTTTTTTGGTCTTGTCTCGCGAATAATGCAACTTTGAACGAGGCTGATACAAATGAATGCACACTACTGCAATTCAGCCATGTACTGTACACTAGAATAGGCCTATATTCAGGGTAGAGGGAGTTATGGGAGTGTTTCATATCACATTTTAGAATTATTAATTATATTTGATGTTGTAATTATGCTATAAATTTCATTAAATTGACTTCATGCCTTCTTAATGATCGATAAAAACCTCATTCTTAATCATTCATCAACAGCTATATCATATTGAAACTTGAGATGGAGGTTTAACATACGTAACTTCACTTAATTCAAGCACTAACCTGAACATGTTTCGAGCAAACTTCATGACTCATCATCAGCTATACTCCATACTCCAGATGGAGTATAGCTGATGAGTCATGAAGTTTGCTCGAAACATGTTCAGGTTAGTGCTTGAATTAAGTGAAGTTACGTATGTTAAACCACCATCTCAAGTTTCAATTTGATTATAACTTCAATATATAAACTTCCTACAAATTCTAGCTATATCATAATTTAGTTTTTTCATAATTTGCACCACTTTGCATGCAATAGACAAAATATATTTTCTGTGAGAAGGATTTCAAGTAAGTGAGCTTATAGCGTCATCTGTTGTCTACTTCATGACACCGTAGTTCCCTGTTGTCTGTCTTCTGCTGCCATCTGTTGCAATATTTAGGGAGATGTATTGCACCATCCTTTAAAATCCATTTCAGCTGTGTTGTGACAACATGCATCCCACCCCAGGATTATGTAAATCACTCTGAACTTCAAGAAATACTCTTGTTTCGGAGAAAACTGGCTAATTATGTGCATTTATTACTCTAAAAATATATATAAATTTATTCAGCATCACCAGTTTGTATAGCGAATAATTTATTAGCAGTGAAAAGGTTAAATGCTAGAGAAGGAATTATGTATCTAACTTGCCCCATGCAAATATTAAACTTTGTTAATTACCTCATAATACTTATTATTAGAGCACGGATTTAAGGTTTTAACCTATTTTTCCCCCAGCTTTCTAATTAGAACATTTTAACGTATTTTTCCGTTTCATGCCTCTTGCTTCCGAATATATGAATCTTATAGAACCTAAAAAGGGCTAAATCGGACTGAAAGGCCTAAAAGGGGCTAAAAAGGACTTTTGCTGAAAAACTAGTGGCTAAAGAGGACTTTTGCTGAAAAACTAGGGGCTACCGAGGACTTTTGCTGAAAAACTAGGGGCTAAAGAGGACTTTTGCTGAAAAACTAGGGGCTAAAGAGGACTTTTGCAGAAAAACACGATTTTTAAATAGATTTTCCAATTAATGCAAAGAAAAATAAATATGTGAATTTGTGCATTTTAAGAAAAGACATAATAAAAATAAATGTATACAACGCACTGAAATTAACAATATGTTGCTTTGTCGCTTGTCTTTGTAACTCGAAAATGTGCCGCTCACCATCACAGGAAATGAAACTTGAGCCGTCTGCAATACTTTTTGACATCTACAACTAATCCATTGTTATTTCAACTTTAAAATGACAATTTGCCGACCAACGACAAAGAAGTATAAAGGAACAAATTCAATCTACTTATTTTTGTAGATAGGAAGTGAATTGAGTGGTGTATTGAATAACTGTATCATTAAAGGATATTATGCTATTTTTCAAGTGCTGATATAAGGAATAGTTACTTGTTTATTTTGTAAAAACTAGAATAAGTGTCCAAATTTTCGGTGTTAATATTAGTGTTCATTATTATGTTTTATTAAGACTGCTAAAATAGTTTGTTCAAAAAGTCTAAAAAGGGCTATTTTACGAAAATAAAAGGCGAAAACACTTTTTATAAAAGCCTAAAAATTAGGGCCCTACTGATTATCAGTATAGAAGAAAAATGACAATAACAAAAGTTTGGACTAAGATTTGAACTCGGAATCATAATGTGAGCCTTTAAAACTCAAGTGCCTGAAGAAATGAAGCTACTGGTATTTCTTTACACATTATTTATTTTAACGCATTGAAAAATAAATGTAGTTAATAATCGGCGGTTCAGAGGGCCATGAAATCTTTACATTATACTGGTAACATAAGATACAAATGATAGCAGGTTCAAACACCCTAGAAATAATTGTTACTGGTACAATCAAACTTCTCTGTTTTGAAATGTCTATTTGCTGCAGCTTTATTTATTTACTGCAAAATTTGGTGCCACTGGTATCATAGAAAAACAGGAAGGGATTAGGGGACCAATATAAACTGTTTTACACTGGTGGTAATGCAGAGAGCAATGATAGCAACTGGCCACCCAAGACCGGTGCTATTGTCAAGTTGCCATCATTGTTTCTTTGCCACATAAACCATCCGTCCAGCTCCACAGCTGCAACACAGCAATCTTTAGCCGTGGGCAGAATTTCATGAGGAAATGTCATTTTACAGCGCCATTTTGACGTTAATTTTGTGTCACATTCGCAATTCCACTTAAAGTGCTTTCACACTGGGACACTTGTGACAGTCACCAGTGATTGCATTGAACATTCGCTAGTATTGCCAATAGTAGCTACATGATAAAACAATTTGTGATCAATTAGTGAAATGGATTCGAGGAAAGATCTTTTATTCTTAGGAAAATTGCTTTTGATCAGGAGGGGAAGGAGGAGGACGGGGATGGAAATGAAGAGAAAACATTCATTACACGTACATTCACTGCTAGCCTACGTTTTACACTCTGCATAACAACCTAAGTCAAGACAACAGGAAATTCTTTCAGTACTTCTTCTGAATGTCAAACAAATTTTCTGTATTAATCAAATTTAAACTCATGGCTGGATAACTAGTTTCACTGAGCTCAGCAATACAACTGAATTATATATATGTAAAACTGCTGTGTTGGCAATCCATAAATGCTATGACCGTCACCAGTATCCTAGTGTGAACGCTCCAATAAGCAATGCTTCTCTGGCAGTGACTGGTATGGTCACAGTGTCTCCAATTCAAACTAATATACAGTGAAACCTCGACAAGACGCTATTCAAGGGGCCACATAAGAATAGCATAAGTTATTACACGAGACCGCGTATTAGTGACAGTGGGTCATTTTTAGAATTTAAATATTTCAACACCAAGATATGAATTAAAATAAACATTTGTTGAATCAAATTAAGGATCAAATACAGTAATTATGCTGAGGGGTATTTTATATTCCTTCCTTTCAGAAAAAAAGTTAGAACAAATACACTACAGTACTGCAGTACAATTCGTAAACCACTTCACGATTTTTCACTTTTGTTCTAAGCGTCGAAGAAGGGATTCATAATGAATCTGCCAACTGTTTCTGATTCATATACTGGTGTTTTAATCATGTTTACGAGAATTTATAATTTCTCCATACCGACAAAGCTTTCCGTATTACTCATGCTGGCACTAAAAAATCACTTCGCGCTTCTACACAATACAATTTAAAACTAGCAAGGAGGACCGTGGAGGACTCAACCCATTCAATGAATAGACATGCAGGTACTCAGTGCAGGCGCTAACGGTACATGTGGGAGTCTGGAAAATATTTTCTCAGTATCCTTAAAAGCACAAAATTTTAGAATTCAGACGAAAGTGTATTAAATGGGATGAGAAGTGTATTAAGAGGTGAATTTTATAACATTTTGTATAATGATGTCAAGGGATCAGACGAAAAGAGCATGTAACGCAGGATAGCATAACAAACGGGCGTGTATTATTGGGGTTTTACTGTATCTCTATCAGTGACAGTCACCGGTGTCCCAGTGTGAAAAGGCCCTTATATTTTGAATCTTCCTACAATAAATGACGTACATAAAAATATCACAGGTTTACATATCTCATATCTGGGTTCCTACTCAAGGTATTCCAAGTGGTTACACGGGCTCTGGTTTGCACAATCTCACTGACTACTGACAAAGTTTTATCTCATGGCTCTTTTATGCACAGGCCAGGCAACTGCTTTATTCATGTGCAAATGCTACTGGACTGTTACTGGCCATGTGGTAACTTATATTGCCCATCCCCCCTCAAACTACATTCACGGTTTCTGCGCAAGTGACAGGTTACGAACAGTGATATTAGTGTTAATGTGCCAATGCTACTGGACTGTTACTGGCCATGTGGTATAATCGCCGCACTCAATTCGTTGACAGTTAACATCAAAGAAGTCGCCGCTGCTTGGAGTAGTTGCCATACTGCACAGTGTTAGTAAACAGAGCGGGGAGATGTAGATGCAGCAAAACACTTACGTGGCAATGACACTGAGCAATGAGAGAATTGGCAACACGAATTCAGTCAGCGGTTTCTTTTGAGAAAACCTTTTACAGTAACAACAAGCATTGTAATATGAGAACAAAGCGAGCCGCCCGTCAATGTTATGAGTGAGGCGATAATATATTGCCCATCCCACCTCAAACTACATTCACGGTTTCTGCGCAAGTGACAGGTTAGGAACAGTGATATTAGTGTTAAGGACATGTAGAGCTAGGTTTGTGGCAGTTAAGTTAGGAATATTTATATTAGTGTTAGCGAAATGTAGAGCTAGGTTGGTGACACTTTAGGATCAATGTTGTTAGCCTTTATCGCATTAAATTTACAGCCTTGTTTCTGAATTACATGAAATGACAACTCCCTTCCCTCCTGTAGCTGCATAGACTATTCTCATGAATACGCATCACTTCATAGCACCATTTTAGGTTAGGAATATTTTATGCAAACTTAGTGATTTTATTTATATTTAGAATAATCCTATAAAGTGAGGAACAAGATAACTTGAAATGTAAGTATTTTTAAATATAAAAAATTTGTATATAGGCCTAAGTTATATATATATATAATTTATTGCATTGACTGTAAATTATTGATTACCTCTACTACAGAATCTACTCTTATTGTTTACTAACAAACCCAGTTTATATTCTGCAGATGCATAGCCTACAAGGACGTTTCAAGTCCTAAATTTATGATTATTTAAGGACCAAGATGCTCACTGGGTTATGTATTTTACTAGACTGTTACATGTTTTAAAGCACTTCAACTTTTATCTGTACAAACTCCCTGTTCTTATATGCACTCAGTGAACGTGCAGGGAGGTAGAAAATTACCCATAGCAACAGTTTCTCTCTGGGTTTTTATTCAGAAGTTCAACAGTTTTAGCGATAGATATTTAAATATCTTCACATTTTTTGTTCTTACATATTTATTAGATCATTCTATGTTATGTTGACTATAATCACTGGTTTATATTTTGTCCATCAAAAATCCTACTCTTTAGCATAATTTAACGAATGTTTCTTTTGTGGATGGGAATAAAGGACAATACAAAAATAAATAAAGAGCAGTCTTTTAAGCACACTACAGAGATGCCAGACGCTGTAGAACTCGTTGATACTGATCTTCCAATTCTTTATACTCTCGATCTAGGGTTTCCAAACGTTGCTCTGCATTTGCAAAAGTAAGAGCAGCTTGAACATCTTGATCTTTTAATTTCTCTCTCAGTTTCTTCAGATCTTGTTGTTCCTTCTGATATGGTACATTTAGGCGATTCTTCACATATAGACGATAGCGGCGATACTGCTCACAGTTGTGGACATCTGTTGCATGCAATCTCAGTATTTCATACACACGTCTAGCTTGTTTCTTGTTAAGCTTGAACTTGCTTTTAGCTTCCTTCACCATATCATCTGTAAATCCTTCTTCCAATTTGTTGGGTTGAAAGCTGGGCAAAGTAATGCAGTTCCGTACATCAACAAAATCACGAAGACGCTGGAATTCATCTGATGGATCTTCAACTGTAATATCCAATACTTTAGGATGAGCAACATAATGGTGATATATAGTGTCAAGAAGTTCAACACCGAGCCCAATCCTCTGAAATGGGGGTAGGACCACCATCTGACTTATACGTGGTCTAATATTGTCTGGATAGGCATAGTATTCGTATATTGTTGCATAACCAGCTAATGCATAACGTGTACTCCCATCCATACTATATTTCTCATAAAGGACAAAGAATCTCCAGTGGTCATCGTCAGTGTCGATGAAACTGGCTGCATCTATGTACCACAATATAAATGTCTGTAACCTCTCATGGTACTTCAGAAAATTAGGGGTCGTTACTTCACACATGTAGATTTCCCAATTCCGTTCGCCGTCATCAGTGCTGAACGAGTGTTGCAAATCACCGAAGGGAACAAAATTAACATCTTTATCTAACTCATTGCAGAAATCGCTCAAATTAGTGAAGAATCCTGGCTGCAAGACTTTAGAAACCTTTTCAAACACGTCATCTGGTTCGAGCTCATATTTCTCTCTGTTTACTTTTTCTTTGTATTTAATACCAAAGAAAGTAGTCAGTTTTGCAGCAGAATAGTATAGTTGAATTTTTAGATCTTTATAACCGAAGATATTTTCATTCTCGCCGAAAACTTGATGGGACATTGCAGGTTTAAACGCACAATTTTCATCTTCAACATCAGCCAGCTGTCGTATTAGCTTGATCTCAATCGCCTTGTTGCTGTCTACCACAAATGCTTCAGCGAAATCCTTTACCATCACTATATCATTACTAGCCATCATAATATTAAATTATTATACTTTATAACCTCAATACGTAACACAACTCAGCAAGCGGCACACATTTGCCTGCCTATTCCCGCGCTTGACGCCTGCTTAGGTTATGTCACTGCCCCATACTTCATTTCATAGCCTGGCACCCGCCAAATTTCCTTTTCCGGTCAAGACAAAAACAAAGCCATATCTGCTGTCGCCAACATAACAGAAATTTTATTATATAATATAGCCTACATTATATGAATTAAAGATCTCTTAACAGTATAAAATTATGGCGATATAACTGTAATGTATAAAGCCTTCTGGGTAATGACTAACGTGACATTTCAGTGGTTTATATTAAAAAACAATATGCTTAATTTGTTGGACAGCCTGTCCAGCTTCTGAAATGTCACAATCAGCTGTAATAGCCTTGCATTTTACTGCCCTCTCTGGGCAGAAAAGAGAACGATCGTAGTTACAAAATCCGTCACTTTGTTGTCCAAGTGTTGTCTACAAGCATTAATGTTCAGGTTACCCGCGCAGTCAGAAGTGGGTTAGGAGTGTAACACATATTCGTACGCTCATGACTAAAACTGTGTGTGATTTTATTATTTAGTTTACTGAAGAAAAGGAATAAACTCAAACAGAATGAACGGGAAAGTGCATTCAACAGACGATCTATCAATTCCACCAGATTTACTGAATCCTTTCGTTCATCGCTTGGAATTGTCAACAACATATGATAAAATTAAGGTGAGTAGAATATTTTCCTGGTAAATGGAGCATTACTGGTTAGTTAATTCAATACATTATATGCTAATTGTAATATGTGGCGCAATTACCCCCTGTTTTATTTATTTCCAATATGTCATATGCCATCAGTGACATAAAATTTGTCACCTTTAGTTTTGTACTGTGGTTCTGTCTGTTTTAAGACTTGTGTGAACTGCAGGATTCATTTAATGTACCCTCCTCATGATCTAATCATTTAAAAATAATTTATTGATGTCAAATTTTTCATTAAGAATTATAATCAAAGAGATCGTAAAGTTCGTCACATCTTCATTAAACGTTCCGAGGCCCTGTTCAGTTGGACTAAATAAAATCTAATCTAATCTGATATTTTGTGTCAATATGCAACTGAATAACATTACGTTATTTACTGAAGTTCACTAATTCTACATCAATTTCGCCACGTTATTTTATTAGTGTTGCACAATACCTTTTTAAATTTTGCAATACGCGAGGATTTTAGCTATTTGGGATAAAACCCAGTGTTAAAATGCAACTTACGAAATAGGAGGTCACAACATATGAAATACAGATGTAATTTGAAAGTGGCAACAACTTATATTATTTATTATATACCGGTACCTGTACTATATGAAGTCATTTCCAGCTCGGGAATGTATTTACCATATACCGGCAGTTGACCGAAAAGCCGCTGGTCTATTTTGTGTGGTACTCTTGCACATAAGTAATGTATTTTGCAGTTATCTAGCCTATGTCTAAACTTTAGTAATTTGTTGGATGTTATTAACATTTCTTCTACTTGATGGTTCGCTAAAACGTAAGGTTTTTTCTTGCAGTAGGATATTTAAATTTGATATCCATGTGATAAGTTGATAATATTAAGGAATTACTGTTGTTACAAAATACAGAGATTAATCATACTAGGCGTATAAAATTATAATTTGAAGGATTAAGTTCATTCGGTTTATGACAACAGATCAGGTAATGTCAAACTTCCAGGTAATAAAATTATAAAATGCTTATTAAATTACAATATTCATGAAATCGAAATTTTTTTATAAGAAAAATAGCGTAAAAATTGTTAAATATAGGCCTAGTCATATTATTGTAGCAGGCTATATGAGCTAATTACATAACACACTGGAAATATGAATTATGGTAATCATATATGTAAAATAGTAACAATTATTTGTATTCCACTTATTCTTAGAATGTCAATGCGTCAAAACTATTGTAACATTGTTATGTAAAAATAGTGTTATGATAATATAATTGTGCTGGATGTAGGTTAAAGATACTTTAGCTGCTCATTTAAGTCTGTAGCAATAGTAAAAGATAGTTTTCGTAGCATCCATTATATTAAAATAACTTTCTGGTCTGTAGACAATTTGGATTTGGCATTTCGGCAATATCATTATACTACAAATCAAAGAAAAACTTATGCGTTTTCACAAATTTTGGGTATGATGTGGACCTTTCACTGCAGTAGCCTATTATTTTAAAAATTAGACTAACCTCAAGTTGAATATTAATTACTCTTTATTTCTGGGTTACCTTTTATTTGACGATTCTCTTATTTCAGAGTTTAGGTTAGAAGAAGTGAAAGTTACGAACCCTACTCCTAGAATATTTTTATTTCATAATACATTAAAGTAGCCTATGGTTGGTAAAAAGATTACATGGGCAACCTCTAGAGCTCCGAAACAGACATAAATGCATGATATACGACTAAATATAATATGACACAAGAAAAAACAACTACTGGACCTTTTCCTTCAAAACAGACATAAATACCAAAAAAATGATGCACTCCCAATTAAACAACTCAGTGAGTCATTTATTTAAAAACAAAGCTGAGTTATAAAAGAGGAATTAACTCACGTTTTAAAGTTATATTCTTGTGAATTAGCTGCTCAATAAAAGTGTTATTATACGTGTTAATATGTTATGTCATATTGTGTGATCTTACTGTGCCTGACAAGAAATACCAGGTTGGGGTTGAAATTTTATCAGCTGTATATGTATGTTGATCTGAAAGATCACATGATGCATAGTTTTCATACTTTATACCTAAACTTAAACCAGATTGATACTAAGATTTTTTTAACGTACACGAACTCATCACGAGTAACAGACGGCACTGTTACTGTACAAAGAGGTAAATTCCAAAATTCATTACTCAAACACTGAAATATAATTGGTGACATATTGTTCTATGTGCCACCTGAAGGTCCTAACAGATTTAGTTTCGCGTATTAAATCAAAATCATACAAAAATTCTCCTAAGAATTTAATTTGTATAGTAAATTGCATCCGTTATACATTGAAATTTTTAGCACGACAGTAAACCAGCAGTTTAGAATAGCATGTAACAAGTTATTACAAATTATAAATGAAATTATATATGAAATTATAAATTAAATATAATTAATTAGATCTATGCATTATAACCAGAGTTCGGTGTATGGTCACAAAATTACGAGACTGCAGTTTACAATGCACGGAGTACAAATGACGTCATGACTCGTGGCGTGAGAGCGTGCAGTATGTTTCAAAAGGAAGTTCATTACTTCCTCGTTGCTCCTTGACTTTGGTCCATGCATACTATTCTTCAATCCTGTAAGTAAAAAATCCATACATGCTTCAACGAGGACGTTCATACCGAAACACGGTTCCATGAGTAATCGTTGCGTGTGTCACAGAGGTAATCTTTCTGAAATTATATGCAAACATATACTGGGAAGGAGAGCCTATAGAATATATATGCAGCTGAGTTGTTACGGCAGATGGTGACGAATTCTTAAGTCCCTCTCTTTGGAGGCACATGAAACCACGTCGCACGTGGGCAATGTTTTACTCCTGGGTTATCGGTGCAGAGATTGTCATGAAGTCAGGTTATTCTTTAGTGACCATTCCGTTCGCGATTACCTGTTTGCTTGTTTATGTACCTCAGATTCTGCATAACTTGTGAAGAATCTCCATGTAAGTTTTTATGACGGTGTTATAAAAAAAGAGAGTTTAGTTTCGTTCTTACGCACTCCGCATACTTTCGCTCCGCACTGCATACTAACTTACGATTCTAGGTAAGTGACTGTTAGGTTAGGAATCGTGATATTAGTGTTAGTGACATGTAGAGCTAGGTTTGTTTCAGTGTAGGTTAGGAATATTGATATTAGTGTTATTGACATGTATCCTAGAGCAAGGTTGGTGGTAGTAAGGTTAGGAGCAGTGATATTAGTGTTGATCGCCATAAAGTTTACATTCCCAGCCTTGTTTCTGGATCACGTGACCCATGCGCAACTCACTGCCAGTCGTAATTCTCGCCTTCCAAAAGCATTTTCCCTTAAGAGTTTGGCATTGAGACTATATGTTAGAAAAGTGACATCTTCATTCTCATTTTCTCACTGTTTCGGACACTTTTCCAGAAAAACTAAATTACTGCTTGGTTTCTATGACTTATGAACACAATAATATGAAAATCACCGATATTTAACGTTGTTTTTTTCTGTGAATAAACATAGTCTGTAATCATGGAAACCATTGCCAAAAAATAAAACCTTGGTTTGGAGATTCGTTTTACTTGGGTCGAGGGTTTTAATGTGGGAAATTGGAGCAATACTGCATAGCCTAATAGATGGGTCAAAAATAGTGTAGGCTAATGCACGATATACTTAGAACGAGTACTTCGTTCAATTATATTATGATCTTCCGGTAATTTACGTGGATCCTCGACTCAACATGTAGCCTGACTGGTTACAAAACAGTGACACAGCAGTAGGAATGCCTAAGGTTGAAAGCTCAGAATTTCTGACACTCCTTGAATGGGGATCTGGTGATACACTAGAAATTGTGCTTTTTTTGTTTTTTGTTTTGGTCCATTTCACCTAATGCGACAGGCCATAAAGAAGTTTTGTACAATGAGAGTCACCACATTAATGCTATAAACATTAAAATATACATTGGTTATTAATACATCAAAATAATGAGAATGGTCAAATGAGATATTTCACATAAAAGACCATACTAGGGCCCGGATTTTGATGACCTAAAGAATACTAAAAATGACGTATATGATGACTTTACTACTTCAGAATTAATTAAAAATTACGACTTAAAAGTTACCTCTATTTGTCGATCGGGGTACGCCGTAGCGTAGTGGTTGAGGCGCTGCGCTACAAACCGGAAGGTCTCAGGTTCGATCCCCGATGAGGTCGTTGGAGTTTTTCAATTGGCCTGATCCTTTTGGTGGCACTGTGGCCCTGGGGTCGACTCAGCCTCTAACAGAAATGAGTACCAGGAGCAATCCTGGGGATAAATGCGGCCGGTGCATAAGGCTGACAAAACCACCTTCATGTGCCGAATGTCCAAAATCCGGGAGCCTCAACCTCCTGGAACCTCTGGGCCTTCATGGCCTGTATAGGGAACACTTACCTTTATTTGTCGATCTCCTTGTACATCATACTCACTTTATCACTCAACACTGCATTACAATAAGTTACAAACACCTTTTGCAAGTTTTCAAATTTGAAGGACTGTCGATTGTCAACTAATAAGGACTTATACATTGGAAAGCTTCTTTCAATATCAACTGCAGACATGCAGGGGCATATTAAAATCAGCAAATATCAAGTTTTTACTTTCGGCCTGTCGAAATAAAGATATCCATTATCTCAAGCACTAGTTCCTCTCTCAGAATGATTGAATTGTAGCCAACAAACAAAAACCACTCTTTTCTTCTTATGGAACTAAAATGACAATTAAGTTCAGTTGGTCTGCCGCTTGGAAACCAAATCCTGTTGTCGGACAGGATTGTTAACAATAAAAACTCGGGTTTCCGATTAAGATGATGATGTAATGTTACAATTTAATGACTTTATTTCTTTCATAATGCGCACGATCCTCAAGGGTCAGTAGTTACATTCGTTAGGCCTAATGTTTTTCAAGTACGGTACATAACGCTTTTGAATAGGCTGGCCACCCCCCAAAAGAAAGGGACCCTCCACACCGCGGGATCTGAGGGGACCTTATCGCCGCCACTGGCTACAACAGTGAGGATTGGCAAATTATAACATTTCATACCGCATTACCAGAATCCATATAGGCGAACTAGGCGGCCGCCTAGGGTGGGAAATTTTTTGAAATATGTAGTGTCGGCAGTATTTAGATTTTTAAAGACGTTTAAATTTACAACGCCACATTAAAATGGAACAAAAATGTTGTCGAGTAAGAGTGAACAGGATAGTGTAGCCTATCTCTTCGGGTTTTCTTGACACTACCGATCTCTGTGGTAAGCGCTGAGCGAAGTTTTTCGAAGCTAAAACGAATTAAAACATACCTTTGTAGATATAAGCATATGCATTCATAGGTATGCATGCGCAGGTATAATATTATAGGAGAAAAATTCCTCTGACACTGGGATTTGAACCCAGGACATTTGGGTATCCGTGTCAATGCTCTACCAACTGAGCCAGATTAGTCTCTGTTGGACATTACATGATAATATTATAGGAGAATAATTCCTCTGACACTGGGATTTGAACCCAGGACATTTGGCTATCCGTGCCAATGCTCTACCAACTGAGCTAAGCCAGAGTTCACTTCACAGCCTCAGATGGAACCTCTCTCCTATGACTGAGAGGTTCAATCTGGCGCTGTGAAGTCTGAAAGGTTCCATCTGGTGCTGTGAGGTGAACTCTGGCTTAGCTCAGTTGGTAGAGCATTGGCGCGGATAGTCAAAGGTCCTGGGTTCACATCCCAGTGTCAGAAGAATTTTTCTCCTATAATATTATACCTGCATAGCTCAATAAGCCAGGAAAGACTTTCAGGTCTTGTTGCCATTTTCAACGAATGGACGTAAAAGATTGTGTCAAACTGTTTGCCAAAATTAAAGCAAGAAAAGCAGCCCTTCTTCAATCCTTCTGAGGAAAAACTTATCTATGATGTAGTTTCTTGTTTGTTTGATATTTAAATAAAAAGTTATAAGCATTTTAATTTTATGTATTTTTTATTCTCCACACTATCTAGATTTGTTACGTCTTCATAAATACAAGCATTTCTCAAATTAGCCAATTCAAATCAATTTTATTTGGTCACTTACCAATAGAGAACGTGAATTCTGTATTTAATCAAATGGTAAAAAATGGAATAATTGACGTGGCAATTCGGGGGGGGGGGGGGTGCCGAAATAGTTAGAGCCGGCCCTGTGTACTGCTATTACAATTGCATAGTTTCCGCCGAGAGCATTTTACCTGCTGTTTGCCAGATGTCAGTCTTTATTATTAAACAGCGCACTGTTTTGATAACGTGTGCCTGTCATGGCAGCTCTCTTGATTAGTTCATGTATTATTTACAATGAGCCAAGGCCTCATGTTCATTAAATTCGTTCTCTTGCACTTGCCAACTTAACACTTCACAAGCTATTTACCTAAAGGCGTGACCGCATGATAATAACATATAAATGATTACGTACGTATTGATAGTCTGTATTCATTTTCTTTCAAATGTGCCAATCTATTTTTAGAAACAGAACAAATGGTGAGTTTATCTTCTGACGTGTTTATAAAGTCTGCCAGTTCGGTACTTTGGTAACTTATTTATCGGACTTCACTGACTTTCGTGTTAGTCGGACCTCAATTTTTTATTTTTTTTTATTTATTTTTTTTATTTTAACTAAATCCCTATAAAGCCACATGGCTGACTCACTCAGTCACTGACATTAATGTTTGCCCAGTTCCAGATGAGCTAGAAACTTGAAATTTGGTACACATATAGCTTTTAGTCTGTAAACCACAGGAACATTCCGAAAAGTTAATTTTTAAATTTTTAGCCCTAAAATCCCCCCGAAATAGGGCTCGGTTTCCAGTGTTCACATAGGGCTTTGGAAGTTGCAATTAACTTAGCTTTGAAGACATGGATATAGAAACTATTATTTCCGTAAGCCGAGCGAGGTGGCCGAGATGATAACGTCTTGGAATGGGGGCGGAGCCCCCAACGTGCGAAGCGAGTCTACTATATAGAGTGCGATATCTGAAGACCCGAAGCATTAGTGACTCTCGAAAACAGCCAATCAGCGGCTGAACCATCACAAGCATTAGTATTCGTAACTAAGGTAAACAAGGCAAGCAAGTATAAAGCCCCCTGCACACAGGGACAGTACTGGCAGCCAGTAGCACTAGCCAGTACTGGCCGCCAGTTACTGTCCCTCTACTGTCCCAGTGTGCAGGGGTACTTCCCTTCAACGTCCAGTAGCTACTGGCGGCCAGTAAACTTAAGGCAGGTTTAGCTCCCTGCACACAGGGACAGTACTGGCAGCCAGTAGCACTAGCCAGTACTGGCAGCCAGTAATTATCCCACAACATGCAGCAGACTACTGGCGGCCACTAAACTCAAACCTGCTTGAGTTTGAGTTTACTGGCCGCCAGTAGAGTCATTCCGTGTCAGATCAGCACACCCATTTAATCTCACGATTCCAGATTTGGATGAAATTTTGTAGAGAGGTAATTTTCATGTATATTAAGAGAAATACACACTTTTATTTAAATATTTCAATCCGTTCTTCACAGCCATGTAAAGTACTAAAAAAATAACAAAAATCACATCAAAACATATCTTTCAACTAATATAGCAACTCTTCTAAGTAACCTATAAAGGTGGGGAAAGTGTCATTTTTTAGCATTTTTTACGAGCTTTCCAATGACATGTAACACATAATAGTTCTAATAAAATTTGTTTTTTTTTCAGAATTCAAAGTGAAAAATTTTGATTTTGAATTTTTAAAAACTACTTTTTAAAAATTTTCAACAAAAAATCCTAGGAAATAGGTTATACCAATGCTAAATGATGTTCCAAGTTTGAAAATATGATGGGAATGGGTTCATGGTTAAAAAATTAAAAAAGTGTCACTTTACAAAAAAATCAGGTAAAAAATAACTTATATGCCCCAATGGAAAGCATAATAAAATAATTTTGACAAATAAATTTAATCAAGGGAAGTAACTCACATACTTGACATCTTGTTGTTCAATGAAAATTCTTGTCTAATGCCTTATTGGTTTGCAAAGTGTTAAGATAGCACATAAAGCCTTTTGATCGGTGTCGACCTGTGAATACCTCTCACAGATGTATTACATACAGTAAATCCTACGACACAGATCAAAAGGATTTATGTGCTATCTTAACACTTTGCAAACCAATAAGGCATGAGACAAGAATTTCCATTGAACAACAAGATGTCAAGATTGTGTTATTTTCCTTATTTCAATTTATTTGTCGAAATTATTTTATTATGCTTTCCATTGGGGCATATAAGTTATTTTTGAGGTTATTTTTGAAAAGTGATGTTTTAATTTTTTAACCATGAACCCATCTCCATCCCATTTTCAAACTTAGTACATCATTTAACATTGGTATAACATATTTCCTAGGATTTTTGAAAATTTTTAAAAATGTACTTAAAAAAAATTCAAAATCAAAATGTTCACTTTGAATTTTGAAAAACAAATTTCATTAGAACTATTATGTGTTATATATCATTGAAACGCTTGTAAAAAATGCTAAAAAACGATACTTTCCCCAACTTTGTAGGTTAATTAGAAGAGTTGCTATATTAGTTGAAAGAGATGTTTTTGTTACTTTTTTAGTGCTTTACATGGCTGTATTTTCAAAACGGATTGAAATATTTAAATAAAAGTTTGTATTTCTCTTAATATGCAAGATAATTACCTCTCTACAAAATTTCATCCAAATCTGGAATGGTGAGTTTAATTTTAATTAAAAGTGTGTAGATTTGACACGGAATGACCCAGTAACGGGTCACGTGACCTAGTGGCAGCCATTATTGGACGTGTCTTAAAGGATACTAGCCGCCAGTAGAGCACTGGAATGAAGTATCTGTTGGGGAATTACTTTTGTGATTTTTTATTTGCGAAATATTTTAAAAACCCAAGGTCAGTAAACCATATAGATTGCGCATTCCGGGATAGACCAATCACAGCACTTGAGTGTGTGACGTCACGCGTTTCTAAGTATGGCTATTCACGGCTTTTACTCCGTCTAGAAATACACGGCATGATTAAACTCGAAACCTTTAATTAACCCTTGGTCGGATTCCAGTGAAGGTCAGAAATAATCTACACACAACAGCCCTACTGATGGTTAAAACAGAACCTTAGAAAAGCTGACACATATGTTTTTATTTCATGTTATACTCATCACCAATTACATAAAACTCATGCAGGGAGAAGCGAATTTGACTATGCGACAGTTCTTTTATTTTTGTATCCCGAAAAGTCTTTAAGCGAGAAAGTTTTAGGGAAATATTTGAATTATATTATAAATTAAGCATCTACTTTATATTTTGAATAGTTTAAAGTAATTGAGTGGTAATTATTCCGGGCGCTTCAACTATGTGAATGATTTGGGATGATCGTGGAATGTCGAGGGTGAAGCAAATTTGACTATGTGACATTTTTATTTTATTTTTGTGTCCAGAAAAGATTCAAGTGTGTTACTTTTAGTGAGATATTTGAATTTTATTATAAATCCTTTATAACTTGAATGGATTACGAGTGGTAATTATGCCAGACACTATCAGAACGTTACGGAGGTATTAGCAAGCCTCTTTTCCATTATATGCCAGCAATAACGTAAAAATCTTTAAATATTTTATTCGTGGACTCAGTAATAAAACTTTATTAACTTACTACTTGTACACATAGTGAAAGATTGACCGCTGGGGAAAATGTAAGAATCAAACTTTTCCCTGACTTCGTAAATCTGCACTATTTTTATTTAGATATTTGTTGGAATATTTATTTTATGTTTTGTTCATTTATGTCAAAACCTTCCCCATATAACAGGAAAAAAAATAATATTAATATAAGTATATTACTTTTAATACAATACTAATACAAATTATTAGCTTACAAAATTCTGCACAATGTAATATTAATATTAGTACCACATTAATATTAAAGTATAAAATATCCCTTAGCTGTTTTCTACCCTTATTATATGGCGTAATTCCTATAAAAGTACACATTCTTTAACAAATTTTCCTCAAAGTATATTAACGTACACTCTAGAATGAGGAATATTTTCTAGGCAACAAAATATTAGATCAAATCACCCCTATCTGTTTTTACCTGTTTTAATCTCTACTCAAAACTACATTTTTTGACAAATTTTACGCGATTTTACAGACAAATCCTCTAAAAGTCAAAATAACTTTTTAGGCAGCTTGAATAACAGAAGAATCCACATCTTAGCTGTTTTCTACCCATGTGTTGTGATTTCTGCAATATTATTCGAAAGATTTTACAACCGATTCTGTTTTCTACCCCTATTACACAACCTATTTACAAGTCTACAATTTTTATAAAAGTTTGCCTACTTTGACAATATTAATACAAGTTCTCTAATATTCTATATTCTTTAATATAATATAAATACTGATTATATTAATCATAATCATACATAATTAAATAATTGACCCTTGTACTGCCTACTGGCTGCCACTAGAACATCCACTGGCTGCCAGTACTGGCTGCCAGTTACTGGCCGTGCAGGGGGCTTAAGTTTCTTTCAGTAGAAATAATAGACGAAATTACTAAGGAGCATACTTTCATTTCCAGAAGTTCTATCCAGGTGGTCCTTTATATATATATATATATATATATATAAACTTAATTATTTCTCCACTTGACAGTACATCAACATGAATTAATACCATACTTACAATGGGCATAACATAATTATGGTGCTACAATAAAAACATTGCATGGTCCACTCTATCCCAAACATAACATATAAAATTGTCGATCACTTTGATGTTGTTAGCCCGCCTTGATTGATTTATTTCTTTATAACGATGACAGTGTAAATAAAAATGAATAAAAAAAAATTAAAACTAGCCGTTGAATAATCAAACGCAATTAACAATTAAGAATAATCTGACTCTGTAACCACGAAAATAAGCAATTACTGATATAATATTGTGCATTCTATCGAAAAATAAGGCTACCGATATCTGCATTATATGTTAATGTATTTTTCAGTTTAATTCATTCATAACCTATAAGTCTGCTTTAAACCTTGAACTAGACCTGTATGTCAGTAGATCTTGGGTCTATACTTGCACCATTAATATTATTGCCAGTTCTTTCTGTGAAATCTTTACATATTTTGAGAATTTCTTAAGTCAGTGTATACGAATATGAATTAAGGTTAAAAAGAAGAATAGCTATATTAACTACGTGGGAATGCATTGCGGCGATATGTACTGATCTTACTCTAAAAACAAGTTTATATAGAGAGATATTACTATTTGGCCTATAGCTACTATGAATGAAATCTTTACACAAGTTTGTAAATGCAATTTAAACAAAAAAAATTATGCCAAAAAAATGCAATATAATTCGTGTTGTAGTTGTGTGTCTGAGTGGATGTACTACATTCCACAATGGAAATTCAATTAATAAAAAGAATCATATCAACATTATGAATCTAGCTAAATTTTAGCTAGTACATACTGCTAGTAACTAAATAAAACATACGTGTTTATAATAAAAAATGAAATACAAATAAAATAATATAAGTTACGTAATTATTTAAAAAAGCAAATCATTTATTAAACAAAGTACAAACTTTAAAGGCGTTATAGTGTTGGACTCAGCTGAACTCCTCTGGAATGTGGGGAAAGACCAATACATTCCCTTATCTTTCCCCACATTCCAGAGGAGTTAAGTTGAGTCCAACACAGTACTTTCCCTGTATGGAAGTTAGGATATTAAATAATATAGGCCTACTTGTAATATGCTAATACTGAAATACGATTAAGGTCCGGCTAACAGTACGACTTAGGTCAATCCTAATTAGTCTTTCTCTTTTAACCTTTTCACTGCTGCTGACGCCTAAATGCGTCACTTCGAACAATTGTTGAAAGCTGAGATATAAGGGAAATAGAACAATGTTTTATGTAAAATGTGAGGAATTATTTGTCAAGTTCACTTACATTTCGAAGGAAGTTTCGACACATGAATGACTATTTTTGTGCTAAGGCTGAACGCTTCATCCTATGATTTTTAAGTGTTCAGGAATCGTAATGTATAGGTAGGGGGAAAAAAAGCGGACCGACTAAAATATCTTAAGTTGCCGATGTGAGCCACTGCGCATGCCTAGCGGCATTCACAGGATAGCAGGGAATGTTTTGAAATTTGTCCTAGCGTTGACTTAGCCCATTTCGAAATTGCATTGCTTGTGAAAACAAATGTTTCCGTTACATCTCTTACAGTTATTTACGTATCACAAGGCTCTGAAATCAGCTACAAGAGTCGGCCCGCTTTTTTCCCCCTGCCTGTACACTCTGTTAAAAGTGAAACTAGCCACTAGTAAAAAAATTAAGCGTACACTTCAGTGATCGTTCGGGAGTGCTAACTTTGGACTCAAGACTGCGTAGCCTATATTCCTCATGGTAAAAGCGGCGATAAATATTTATTAAATCTAATAACCGTCTGAAGAAACATTTCATAAATGTTCAAGCCAGTGGCCAGATTCATTTTGATGTTCAGATTCAAGCCAAATTGTGCATATACGGGGAGAAGTTTGGAATAATCCATTCAAATTATGCTCAACTTGATATGGTATTGTGGTGTTCTACTTCGCTGAATCCGGAGTTATGAAAGCTAATATGCATTGTACATTGATATACTGTAAATGGAACGCATTGTCCATAGACTGATATTTGAGTATTAGGTCTAGGCTATTCTCACAATAAGAGTAAGCCTGTTTAGTCAAATCTTGACCTAGAATTCTTTACACAGTAAGAATGATTTGTGCAATATTCACTGGCTTATTTAGTTAAGGCGAGCACACGACTTCATTCCCATAGAAGTTTAAAAAATTGAAATTTGTTCTGATAGTATTTACGAACAATGGCGTACCAAGGCGGGAGCAGTCCGTCCCAGGTCCCGCTTTGAACAAAAGCCCCCCAAATTTTATTTATTTATTTTTCTAGACCAGTGACGAGTCTTGGTTTGAATGAATAAACAGTTGTCTATTAAACAACATTCTAATTTTTAAAACAAATAAAAACAAGTTAGAAACAACCACATTAGGAAGTACCCTAGGCCCACTAATAATAATATAAGCCCGACGAGCAAGAGAAGAGAGGGCAATGTCGTTAAGCTTAGCTCTTATATCAATTGGGAGCTCGGTTGCAAAAGAGTCACTTTTCATGATGTAGCCTCATAATAAAAGTTACATGTAGCCTCATAATAAAAGTTGCAGAGGCAAAAGCTCGCAAGAACTATTTTAAATTTATATACTGTTGAGTTTATTAATCATCTACTTTTAGGTAGATTTCGAAGAAAAATCTACCTATTGCAATGGATACCATGTCATGATTTTCGAAAAATTCTTTCATATCTTGACGTTTCATGCTCCCCTAAGTACGAAACCACCGCCCGTTCAAAAAAAAATTGTGATATATATATCTTTACACGATAGCGGCCGTAATTTTGAAGATATTTGAACCAAATTTTAATATGTTATTTCTAGGCCCAATAGTTCAGACAAGTTCGTTAGTGAGCAAAATTGGCCCAAGGGGGTGGTCGGGGGAGGGGGTCGAAATTTTAAAAAATTTATATCTCGGCCCCTATGAAGTATAGAGGGAAACTTTGTTTGTATAAATTAGAGTACTCCCTATGGAGTTCACAGTGTCACCAACGATTGGGGGGTTCGAGTGAGGGTGGGGGATGAAAATTCGAAACTTTTGAAACCACGTCTTGTGGGGTATCGTTGAAAAGCTCTTGATGAGTACTCTACAAATCAATAACTAGTTTCTTGATAGCTCTCATATGACGCGAGATTTTAATGTTTGAAAATAATAACACTTAAAAGAATTATTATAATATCATAATTTTGTCTTGTTTAGCGGCTTTGCTAATTTTATTCATTGCTGATCTTGCCCACGGCCTCCCAGAATATTATATCCTATTCTTGTTGTCAAAACCAATGATTGTAGGCTCTTCCTCTTTACTGCAGGTTTGCCATGCCAAGGCTAAAAAAATCCCTTCAGGCAGGCCTACAGGCTGAGGTAGATTTCAAAGTGCTTTTGGTTTAATTTATTATCGCTGCGCAGCACTCTTCTTTTTTAGCCTTGGCATGGCAAACCCGCAGTAATAAGAACTGAATTCAGTAAAGAGGAAGAGCCTACAATCATTTGTTTTGACAACAAGAATCTGGGAGGCCGTGCGCAAGATCAGCAATTAATAAAATTAGCAAAGCCGCTAAATAAGACAAAATTATGATATTATAATAATTCTTTTAAGTGTTATTATTTTCAAACATTAAAATCTCGCGTCATATGAGAGCTATCAAGAAACTAGTTATTGATTTGTAGAGTACTCATCAAGAGAATTTCAACGATACCCCACAAGACGTGGTTTCAAAAGTTTCGAATTTTCATCCCCCACCCCCACCCTCACTCGAACCCCCGAATCGTTGGTGTCACTGTGAACTCCATAGGGAGTACTCTAATTTATTCAAACAAAGATTCCCTCTATACTTCATAGGGGCCGAGATATAAATGTTTTATAATTTCAACCCCCTTTCCCGACCACCCCCTTAGGCCAATTTTGCCCATTAACGAACTTGTCCGAACTATTGGGCCTATAAATAACATAATAAAATTTGGTTCAAATATCTTCAAAATTACGGCCGCTATCGTGTAAAGATATATATATATATACACACACACACATATATATATATATATATATATATCACAATTTTTGTTTTGTTTGAACGGGCGGTGGTTTCGTACTTAGGGGAGCATGAAACGTAAAGATATGAAAGAATTTTTCGAAAATCATGACATGGTATCCATTGCAATAGGTAGATTTTTCTTCGAAATCTACCTAAAAAGAAGAGTGCTGCGCAGCGATAATAAATTAAACCAAAAGCACTTTGAAATCTACCTCAGCCTGTAGGCCTGCCTAAAGGGATTTTTTAAATCTTTGCTGTTTGGGTTATCTTTCTTTTGCGCATAGAATATTATTAGGAAATCACAACTATTAAGTTTACAATACCATGGCCGTAGAAATTCATACTAATGTGGATTTTCTCCGGCCACAAGTCAGTACTGTTACTGGTATTCTAGGCAAACTTACAGTAAAAACGTAAAGTTGTCTAATGCATAATAAATATGAAAAAAGAAATTTATTATTGAATAGTTTATCCAGGGTCTGTCTAATAGGGTCTATCAGTTTATTCTGTAAATAGTTTACAGAAATATAATGAATTAGGTTGCTTACAATCGTACATTTATGTATACTGGATAGGCTGCCATGATAAAGCGCCCCAGGTCCCAGTCAACTATTGATACGCCACTGTTTGCGAACAGTTTAATTATTCATGCTCAGATTGGATTCCATAATTATACGAGCGTGCAAATCAGTGATGGGCATCTACCTAATTCAGAACAGGATATGCAGCCTGTATAGGCTACGTATGTAGTATGAAGCGAGACTTGAGTGAGCTTTTACCTACTCTATTTTTTAAAAAATCTTATGTGAAACACGTAACTTCCTCTGTCCAAATAAAAGTTTTTCTTCTCAGTATAATATATTATATATGGCATTCTCTTCATGTAAATTGGTTGGAAAAATGAAGATAATGTCGTTGCCACATCGCATTGCATCCCCAAAGGATACATACCACAAATATAATCTGATTAATGCCCTCACGTAATTTTCTATACTCTAACGGGAAATACAATTTTCTCACTTCATATTCTGATATAGAATAAAACCAGGTAAACTGATATAACAAAGTGCCAAATTGAGTTAATAGGTCATATTTTAGAAACAATTTAGTTTTAGACCACGGTTTCTTGAGAAAGTTTGATAAGCATATGTGAAGGAATAAGTGGGATAACAACAGAACGAAATTACAACAAATTCCTCACACCTAAAGCAAGGCGTGATATAATAAATTTACAAACATCTGACTGCATTGTATTCAAGGCCTCAGTGATTAGCAACGCGGCTTTGTAGTATAGTGATGATTTCCCATTTAAAAAGCATGTGACCTTTAATTAATCATTACTCCGTTATCGGTCAACCGATTTGGTCCAAAATCAATAGGTTTCTTCCCATGGACGTTATAAATTCGTATACTAAGTTTCATGAATCTCCGATAAAGCGTGTTTGAGTTATCGCGCGTACATACACACGGACAAATGGACAGACATTTTCCCGTCCACCGCACAGTCTCAGAAAGTACCGTTCTGGCACTTAATAAAAGGCCGTATTGCAAAGAGCACGTTATCTACTTATTTCAACCTGATGCAAAGCTTTATTGTTCACCAGGCAAGTATGAGTTTCTACAAACAGTGGTTGACTCATAACCACCTTCCAGAGAATTTTTTCGAAAAAAAAAAAGTTTCAAATAAAAGTTTTAGCTCTTAATATAAGCACCCTATGTACAAACGTTAAAGAAAATCGTAAAGAGTCGTTTTCGAGAAAATCACGAAAAATTAAATTTTCTAAAGTAAAGTGCCATTAAAAATAAAGAAAGAAGTCGTCAGTCTTCGTGTTACATCCCCAGAAGGTACCTAACCTAAATACAAAATTTTGTTTTCATACGATTTTCTGTTCTGGAGCTTGACTGTTCACATACACACATAAACACACGCAGACGTGTTTGTGAAAATAGTATTTTTGAATTCAGGGAACCTCAAAACTCGACTTCGAATAACTTTTTGCCGTTCACAATACTTTCTCTACATGTAGTACCTATGGACGAGAGGATGTAAAAATAAGAATATTACGACAGTGTTTAGGGAAGACATGGAAACATTGTTTCTGCACTCAAAATCAGAATTACAGGCATATCCACGACTCCTTCTGCCCATCCCTGGTGCAAACTCTCACTTAACCCTGGCGCAGTCTAATTCATTCTCTCTTATTTGCTAACATTCTGGTTTTGGCCCATAGAATATTCCATAACTTGTTACCTATCATTTGTTCCTCCTTAATTTATCCCACCTATTTTTATTTCCATATACTGTATTTTAATATATTTGTAAAATGGTGTTTTTGTAATTTTGAATTTTCTATTTTAAATATCCCTTATAAAAATTGTTTAACTGGCTTTAGCGTATTAATTTGTGTAGGCCTATATGTTTATAGATTTTTGTTAACTCTTATGATAACCAATCACTGCAACTTTAAACACAAGCTTTGCTCACCTGGGGGCTTTTGAAAGGTTTTAAAATGTTTAAAATTTTGAAAAGTTTGTACTAATAATAATAATAATAAATAAGAATTTCTCATATACTGTAATTTAAATTAGGATTGTATTTTTAATACTACGTTTTAACGTAAAAAAATGAAATTTAAGTATGCAATTCTATTTTTAATTTTAACAAGTCCAGCTTTTTTCAAAAATTAATCTGTACATAAAAATAGTAGGCTACAAAAAATGGTGACTATTTCTCTTCACTTTGGAATCATTATGGAAGTTTAAAGAGATAGTAAACTCCATGACGTGAAACATTTTGAGCTACTATTCCACTATTATACCGTGTGTTTGATATTGACCAATCACCTCGGATATAGAACAATTCCTCGGATATAGACCAATCACGATCGTTTATATTATAAAATGCTTGCTATTAATATGAGGGTCTGATTTTACCTGATAAAATCGTCAGCTCGTTACTGGACACGTAAGCATCAATGTGCCGTGATTAATACGTCACATGCTGCCGTTAAGCAGGACGAAAACATTATTTTATACAACGTAATTTGTTTTGAAATTGAAATAATATAAATGTACATTGATTAAAATCACAATTTCGATTCGGTGCAAGCCAGTTCGTGTGCTTTTATTCTGTTCTGCTGTTAGCTTACTTGAATAAGGTTAACTATGTCTTACATGCACCATTACAAGTATTTTTCAAATGAGAAGTCAATTCCTTCACCGCCAATCACATGTATGAGCTAAAGGAGTGTCGCTAGCAGTTACAGTCTTCCCTCCGTCTCGCCGTCACTGATTGGACCGCGAATCTAAGCAAGAAGAAGGATAAACGGCTTGTCATCTGCAAAACACTTGTAGTAGGACTGGTCACAATATGGTAACTCGAATCAATTCATGGTTGGTTGATTCATAGTGTGCCGTGATCTCGAAGCTTTTAGTTTTGTTTTTATAGGCCTATAACAAAGCACGGAAGTAATTATTATTATTTGTATAATCCGTTACATTTGTGTTCATGGAATAATCTTAATAAATCCAACTCGAGTTGACGAGTTTCATCAGATAAATTCGCAAACTCTCGTGGGATTACTATGATGAAAAATGTAGAAGAATTGGGATAAAAACTAAAATAAAATTTAATAACGCGTTTTTTTAGTGCGCCTGGCTATTTGAAAGTCGTTTGAAGGCATTAGAGTATTCACAAATTAAGCTAACTATAGACATTAAGCAGAATATGAATATTAAGCAAAATATTATATGTCCTCTTTGTCCCTAAATAGCCCTTCTTTCAATCCGTTTTTCAGCTCTTTTATCCGCTTTAAACCGATCATCCTGTCCCCTGTAAAGGTGGTCGTACCTAGACTCTGCAATATTCTCATAAAACAAAAATTCTAGGAACCTCATTAAAAGAAAAAAGTGTAAACGTCATCAGTGCTTATGATGTGCAATAAGGTATTTAACTACGTTTGGCTTGTCTATTACTCTACCTTTTCCAAATCATTCAGGACACATTAATGCCTTCGCTAACAAGTTCCATTTTTCTGTGGTATAAGGTTATGAACTCTACAGACTTCCTTAAAATAAGTCAAACCGGATTCGCTTCTTTCGATAGTTACTTCCCGTCTCATGTTCCACTGCTCGTTGACATTCTTTACTCATTATCTGAGTACCACGTTTTGGTAAAAGGGTGTTTACAAATTGCAAGGAAATATCGTATATTACACACATGAGCAATGAGCCGAAGGCGAGAAATAAGATCAGTTTCCTGGTAAAATGTTTCCATGTTCCTTTAAAACTTCTGAATGCGACGCTTTCTCTCTGCCCATAGGAACGTTCAGTTCTATAATTTTGTCTTAGTAAATGTACAGATTTGCGAAAATTACGTTACGGTACTTGCTGAAAATTTCTTTCAGTCATTTCAGACAGCTTGAAACATATTTATTGTAGTTGCAACCTATGTATGATGTAGATGAAACTAATAGAGTTGTTGCCTCTCTTTCTCCCATTCTTTATCTTTATTTTTCTTAATAAACGATAATAATAGTCTGCTTTTAGAATTACATAAATCTTTGACAATGCTCGCCTCTCGCACTAGCACAGTTAAACTCCTCTCTTTCTCTCTCTCGCTCCCTTTCTCTCTCTCGCTT
This sequence comes from Ectobius pallidus, assembly GCA_964059195.1. Classification (NCBI taxonomy): domain Eukaryota; kingdom Metazoa; phylum Arthropoda; class Insecta; order Blattodea; family Ectobiidae; genus Ectobius; species Ectobius pallidus. The sequence continues at coordinate 107,198,457 of CAXKWD010000003.1, read as the reverse complement.
CCTTTCTCTCTCTCTCTCGCTCCCTTTCTCTTTCTCTTTCACTCCCTCTTCCCTCTCTTTCTCTCTCTCCCTTTCTCTGTATCTCTGTATCTCACTGTCTCTCTCTCTTTGTCTGTCTCTCTCTCTCTTTGTCTGTCTCTCTCTCTCTTTGTCTCTCTCTCTCTCTCTCTCTCTCTCTCTCTTTGTCTCTCTCTTTCTGTCAATATTCTGCTTAAAGCATCTCTGATCAGAATTCAGTTCCATAGCGTGGTTCGATTTATAATGAACAGTTTTGTATCATTATGTCGAAGAGAAAATGCTAAAATCTGTAAAATCCTGAAGTTTCAGTGACTGCCATCTGTGCCCTGTTTCATAGAACTTGCTAATAATATTAGTCAATAATACTAGAACTCATATTATTTATCAGTTAACAAAATATTTTTTTCATATAGATTTGAATACTACTCATAACATTTCGCTAATATTATTAACTAGCATGTGCCCGCGGCATCGCCCGCGATAATTATTTCAAAAATGAAAAATTAAGAGCATAATAGTTAAATCATTATATTTATTAACACCTAAATCACGTGGACTACATACCACGATTAGATAGCGTCGCCTGGTAAAAGCGACCTCAGATTCGAGTTCCTTGGCCCAAAATACCCCTGTACAGTGAGTTTCGTCCAAATCGAACAATGTTTGACCATATTTAGGCCTATATTGATTATCCCTCTTCCGTGTAGGTTGAAAATTTCATATGTCTTCGGGCCTTGATATTCTAAACAAATGAATCGTCCAGGATGGACTTACAAAATCAAGCGATCGCCCGCGATAATTATTTCAAGAATTAAACATTAAGAGCATAATAGTTAAATCATTATATTTATTAACACCTAAATCACGTGGACTACATGTCACGATTAGATAGCGTCGCCTGGTAAAAGCGACCTCAGATTCGAGTTCCTTGGCCCAGAAAATCCCTGTATAGTGAGTTTCGTCCAAATCGAACGATGTTTAACCATATTTGGGTCTATGTTGATTATCCCACTTCCGTGTAGGTTGAAAATTTCATATGTCTACGGGCCTTGACATTCTAAACAAATGAATCGACCAGCGTGGGCTTACAACATTCTAGCGATCGCGATGCTTTTATTACCACGGTATGACAAAAATAGCCAAAGCCAACTGCAATTGATTTGACATTGAAATGTATTACTGAAATCTGATGCTTCGACAGCGCTAAAATCACGTTTTCTGCCAGTTTTCACTCATAACTCGCGAACGAAAGCTAAAATTAAAAATCCGACTTCGAGGTGCATTCGCCCACCTTTCAGTCCATCTATGTTTAAAATTTCAGATCTCTGCGTTCAGTAGATTTCGCTGGGCATCGCGGACAGACAGACAAACACGTCCTTTTATTATTATAAGATAACATGTGCCCGCGGCTTCCCGCGCGATAATTATTCCAAAAATTAAGAATTAATAGCATAATAGTTAAATCATTATATTAACACCTAAATCATGTGGACTACATATCACGATTAGATAGCGTCACCTGGTAAAAGCTACCTCAGATTCGAGTTCCTTGGCCCAGAAAACCCCTGTAGGCTATAGTGAGTTTCGTCCAAATCGAACTACGTTTGACCATATTTAAGCTAATATTGATTATCCCTATAATAATAATAATAATAATAATAATAATAATAATAATAATAATAATCCTCTTCGGTGTAGGTTGAAAATTTCATATTATGTTCGCGTGCCTTGACATTAAAAACAAATGAATCGACCAGCGTGAGCTACAACATTCAAGAGATCGCGATGCTTTTATGTCGAAGGTTTGACAAAAATAGCCAAAGCCTAGTGTAATTGATTTGTATTACTGAAAACTCATGCTTCGAAAACGGAATAAATACACGTTTTCTGCCCGTTTTTCACTCATAACTCACGAACTAAAGCGAAAATTAAAATTCCGGCTTCGAGGTGCACATTCCGACCCTTTAGTCCGCCTATGTATAAAATTTCAGATCTCTGCGTTCAGTAGATTTCGCTGGGCATCGCGGACAGACAGACAGACAGACACTTCCTTTTATTAATATAGATTCATTGGTCAGCTGATTGATTTGGAGATTATGTGTGGATTGTTGTTTGTGTTTTTCCCTTCTTAGTCCTTTTGTTAATACTATTTCAAAGCAGCGCAGCCTACCTATATCTTCATAAATGTAACAAATAATAACTAGCTCTAAGAAAATAACAAATCTCCCAGGCACTTATTCAAGATAGCAGTAGGCTTATGTACTAAGATCTAACCTCAAATCCTAAAAACTTGTTATGACAAAAATTCATTTGATAGCATATGTAAGCTTTTTCTAAATTGATAATTAAATCAGAGTGAATCATTTCTCATAAACTTAAGATCACGAAATCTGAATTATATGGGTTTGAGAATAAGTTATGGGTCCAACATCACTTATAGAAAAACGCCTAATAATATCAATAACTTTTATTAGGTCTGCAGTCTACGAAACGTTTTACTAATAATATTAGCAATGTTTACTAATAAGTTAGAGCCATGAACTCATAACTAATATTATTACAAAATATTCTTATGAAACAGAAAACTAATAATAATAACTAATATTATTATGTATTCGCTAATAATACGAGTGCAAAAGTTCTGTGAAACAGGGCCTTGTTGATTTCTAAAATAAGGAACATTCATGTAACGCATACAAGAATACGGAACATATTTGCAATTCGCAATATAGTAATCTGGCTTCTTTGGAATAATGAATGAAATTATTGAAATTATTATTAAACGCCTACTGCTAGGCCAATGATCCGTAAGATGTGAAGAGAAAACGGGATGCAAGAGCAAGAGATATTGACAAATTGGTGAAAAATGCTGCATTTTTTCCATTCATTCAGCATTTTTTAAATTGACACCATGCAAACTTCTAGGATATTTTTTTGTTACTAAGTGTAACTTCATTTATGCTTTGTGGCGATACTGTTCTAGACTTCAGGTCCTCATAGAAAGAGTTTAAGTATTTTAATTGTACGTCTTACCGTGTAAATGAGGTCTCGAAGTCAGAGGGAGATTTACGAGCTCAAAATGCGGTTAATGTTCATTTTCTTTGAAGCGATTAAACGCACAAACGGATAAATGTGTTATAAAGACGATGGATATTTTAATAGCCCGTAAATTCCGCTTTATAGAAGACTTCCTCTTGCGTGCTGGTATTTTATTGTTGCTATAAAGACGATGTCATACACAATTGACTAGGCTACATTTTCTTTTATTAATGGCGATAAGCTAGAAATATAGAAAGTCCTGCCGAATTCCACGTTTCCTGGTTTGCTTTTGCTCCAGCGTGTAAGATTAATCCAAATGTCAGTGAGAGAAAATCTCACTTAGAAGTAAGCACGCCCACCTTTAACCTAAGTTTTTTTGTTGCTTCCTCCTGTAGGATACTTCCGTTGGAGATAGCCTACAATATTTTTAGCTTTAGTAAGCACAAGCAACTATAATAATGATGAGAAAATATGAGTAATTGTTCCAGGTATGGATTTTACGGAAATCTTGGTGGTAAAAATATTTAACGCACCAAACTATAACTGTGTTTACATTCTTCTTTTGTCTTGGCTAGTGTCCAAGGTTCAATTCCGGGGTAGTTCTTTGTACTTCGCTCTCCATCGACTGAGCAAGGTATGTTTTAGCTGTAGGCAGAGAGAGCGTAACCTATAAGAACCCAACAATCCGAGCTCTAATGATAATAGGCTTAATAATATTAATAATATAATTGATAATTATGTACCGTATCTTTTTAATAATAGAAGACACATCCGAGTGAGAAAGGTTATTATCAAGGCAACTGGCGATAATGCGTTATCGTACAATATAATTGTGTGTATATTATGCACACACTCACAGATACACACACACACTCACACTCTTCAATTGTGAATTGTGAATTCTTCTTGTAATCGGTCGTGTCAGTTGGTATTGCTGATATTCTGTTTTCTTGTAATCTAACGAGTTAGTATCAGTTACTACTGCTGATATTCTGTTTACAGTAGGCCACTTTTATTAACCATTAATTGATATTGTTCGTACCTTCGTGTAGATTACAATTTACATCACAGTGTTGTAAAGTGTCTCCTCACTGTAATGCAAATTACATTTATTTCATAGCTACTTGGTCATTACTACTAAATCGTGACTAATTGCTACGACCATTACTAAATCTGGGAGGTACTTACGGCATTATGTCGTATATAAATTGTATTGCGTGTTCACCCTGATCTATGGCTCGGTTCTCATGTAACGACTAAAGACATAGAAAAAAAAGGAGATTCCTGATGGTGAAGGCAAGGGGATGAGCTTCGAAAACTTGGGTAAAATACCATTTACCGGGGTGCAGTTCCAAGTTATAGGTCTGTTCGCAAAGCTAAATCATGTACAGTCATGTACCGCGACGCATGCGCACATTTTCAATATGCTTATATATTACATTATGCGCATACATTGCGCAGCGAGACCGACAATGTGCGCATGCGTCGTGGTCCCTGACAGTTAGAGATTTGCTTTGCGAACAAACCTATGAACCGAGGCATATGTCGTGATAACTAGAAATTAGATAAAAAAGTGTTCAGCCCGATGCCAAGGATACCTCTAACACAACACGAACACATAGGACGAGGCACACCAGTCGCACACATAGGCTATTCATTCCGAATGAGGCGAGGTTGGGATAAAGATGATTATAACGGTCGGATGATATCCGAGGACCACTTGGGCCAAAAGTTGGCAGACATTCGTCTCTTAGCTGAAGAAAAATCCCGAAAAAGAGCCCACTTAGGTAACTTGTCCGATCATGAATCGAACCCGGGCACACTGCAGCACGAGGGGAGCGAACGCATTTCCTGCGCCACAGCGGTAGACCATTTTCAGCATAATTTTCTATTTTTCAGAATATCCCCAAAATTCGATCGAACAACGGTTTTACGAAAGCTAAGATTAGGCTAAGCACAAGCCGTAATCTTACATTCCTCTCTTAATTTTATCAAAGTTAACTGTCATATGTTTTATTTTCACACTAGTCGACATTCAGAACTTGCAATGTAACTTCCGAAAGTTCAGATGCCTGTAAGAAAATATACTTTTCTTTCCTGTCATTAAATGCATACAATTTAAATATTCTCAGGACTACAGAGGTACTTTGCTGTGTAAACTAAAGGGTTAACGGGAAGTCTTGGGAGTGTTTCACAAAAGGCTGTTAAAATCTTAAATTAGAGTCCGTGTGGTAAATTAAAACTGATCTCACTGCTGTTATACTTACAGTTCTTTATTTAGAAAAGCAACATAGCCTAACACTGAAATATTCTTTGGTCAGATGCCTTTAGACGATTCAATTTAATTCGTGAGACGGAAGTTTAATGGGATAGTATATCTTTCAGAATTATACGTTCATTCATGAGTTTATATTGTTTGTTGTGAAAAATTAAGTGGAATAAGACATTGCATAAGCTATTGATGCAGAGGTAGGTTCAGGGGTTCAAACCTGACCGAATTCGACGGAGTTGTGGACTAATATGGTTTAATTTTTCTTTACCTGAAAATTAGCCTACTCCACTTGTAACTCAGCATTCATTCTCACGGCCCAAAACAACATACAATTCATATGTTAATTAACTTACCACTGCAAGAATCTTTTTATTTAAACGTCTTGGTATAGAAACAACAATGTTTTGTTGATTGATATTTTTCCTTTTACTTTCTCTACCCGTACTGAAGGTGACATAGAAAGAGAAAGTAGTGTGTTCAATCCTGAAATTTTATGTCTAGTTTTCAGCTTTAGTGCGTGTTTTGAGATCCCCTGGGTACAAAAATGTCATATGAAGCATTTTTCTTATTCTTTCTATTGCCTTAATTTAATTAATTAATTAAATTTAATATATATATATATAATATGGTACAACCCCAAAGAGCAAAGCTCATTGGAGGGGTGACATAAATGCATTGGTTCTAAAACATACTACAATTGTCTTACAATTATAAAACATACTACAATTATCTTATGGCTAAAACAAATTCACTAGTGACAATACTACAAAATACAAACAAAACAAAAATTGAAATATACTAACCAATTTTGAAATATGCATTTTTTGTATGATATCCAGAAATATATTATAACTATCCTACTGACTGAAGTACACATCTAAAAAATATGATAATGCTTTTGATTTAAAATTTCTAATGGAACTGGACACACTTTCAGGTAACATGTTATACAATTTTATAGCATGAGGTAATATTCCATTTAGGCCATACGTAGTGGATTCACTATGAGTTACAAAAAGATGATTGACTTGTCTTGTGTTATGGAGATGAACATCTTCGGGTGTAATCAAGGTGGTGTTGGATTTAATAAGTATATATTTGATAGAATGTAAGTGACTGACTATTGCTGCATTTGTAGAGACAGAAAGTGGCTTGATTCCAGAAATTTTGAATATATCACTAGTATGGGTTCTAAAGGGAATATTAAACATAATTTTAATCGCTCTATTTTGAATTACTTCTAACTCATGAAATAGGCTTTTTCTACAATTCCCCCATATGATGTTCATATAAGTAAGATGACTATGGATTAAAGAAAAATATAGGCCTACCATTTTAAGAAGTTGACTGGACATTCCTGAAAGACGTTTTCTGTTTATAATACCGACTACTGGGAGAATTTTCTTCTTAATTTTGTTAATTTGATATTCCTAAGAAAGGATACTGTCAATATTTAGTCCTAAAAAAGAAATAAATTCAATTCTCTCTATTGTCTTATTATTTATGTTTAAGTTTATATTGGTTTGAAGTCTGAAGAAAATCTTGTTTTCAAACAAGTGCTAATGGGAAACGAAAAAATTGCATTGTTTAATGCTTTTGGTAGAGAAAGCAATGTGAGTCTATCACATTACAGTTCTATTTTTGCTTTATGCGAAAATCGTTATAAATCAAGTGACACCATTGCCCTTCCCCTGGTATCGATAGAAGGACCTTGATGTCATTAAGTTTGATTCCTATACTTCATTGTTTTATGGTTATTTATTATCTGCTCAGTAACTACATAAATTGAAAAGGAGACCTATACTGTCGATATTACAGCTGACATGGGTTAGAAAATTCCAGTTTCAGAGGTTAAAAAAAGAAGTAACTGTATATCTAGATCATTAATTTCGTAAGTACCAAATAAATGTATAACACAGATAATCGAGTCTAGTTAGCTCGAAGTCTTCCGCGTGCTAGTTCAAGTAGGCCATGGTGGGGCCCTCCTTTCTAATTCACCATTCATGATAATCTGTCATCTAAGAAGTTAGGAGCATGCATAGACAAAACAGATGAAGTTGTTGTCCCATTTTAAAGCAGGCCACTGCTGTACTGCAGAAACTTGGTTTTAGATTTTGTTTATGAAATCACGGAAATGTTAAACGTAAAATCACAGCAATTGAAGTTTTTGGCACACTTACATAAACTGCATTGATTATGTTAAACAATGTTAGTCAAAGCGTTAATTATAAATTTATGGAACTGGCGAAGAATCGAAAGTTATTCATAAACATTGACATACTTTTCTTAAACATCTGACGGAAAAGTTGACATTGATACTAAAAGGAATAGATATAGGCTTCCATCGCTTTATCATAGACGATTTTCATTGGCTACTGTGCTGTACGTATTGTACAGGTAGGGAAAAAAAGCGGACCGACTAAAATATCTAAGTTGCTGATATGAGCCACTGCGTATTGAATGTATTGAAATTTGTTGTAGTATCGATAAATTCCTAGAATTGAGAAATAATTTCACGTAATTTGCTTTGCTTGTGAAAATAAAAGTTTCCGTTACATCTCTTACATTTATTTACGTATCACAAGGCTCTGAAATCAGCTACAAGAGTCGGTCCGCTCCCCCCCCCCTACCTGTACGTATATGATTTACTTCTGCCTTTGATTTAAATTTCTTGTACGGTAAATTAATGAACGTGAGAAAGTGGTCTTGCTTCTAAGGTAACAAGGTAGACAAGCAAGTAAACAGTGTTCAGTAGGAATACCGTAAATAGTAAGAATGTGTAACTTTGAATTGTTCCTAATCACTTTTCGCTTATCAAATTCCCAAGGTTGACGTCCACTATGGTGGATTGTATTTCATATCCAAAACTCACCTTAGTTTGATGGAATACCCCTATATACAGTATATAGACTAAAGCTTTGTCCTGACTTAATGACTGACTGACAGAGAAGCAACGTAGAGCATAAACTACGAGCATAAAAGGTAGAGGCTGTGAATTTTGACAGTACCTTCGTTCCATAATGTAGCCTAAGTGCACACTAAGAAAGAATTTTTATTTTTTTTTATTTTAAATGCCAAAAATCTGTATGGCTGGCAGTGTTCACAGGTAGCTTTGGAAATAAATGATACGGGACTTTGACAAATTAGAGAAGCTATCGATAGAATTCATTAGTGTAAATAAATATTGAAGAAGGAACTCCACGAAAATAATGCACAATGTGATGCAGTCACATAACTTTCTCTGCCCTGGACATAGAGAATACCGTGCGAGGTATGGTAATATGTATATTATTATATCGCAGGTTTTTGGGGAGGGAAGTATGAAAGTGATATTGAATTACTTTTTAATTTCATCCCCGAAACGGTAGTATGGTAACATGAGAGTGAGAAATAAAATATTCCGCAAAGACAATGCAATTTTATGTTACCGGAATTTCGGTTTCTTCTTATTTGAACCCCCACCAGGCATGGTGTATAGAAGCAATGGGGTGCAAACTTCTACATCATTTATGAACCATAAAAAACTATATCAAGCGTTTTCTGAGGGAATTGTTTGAGTGTGATAAGTCGTTCTTCCTCATTTCAAATTCTACATACCTATGTAAGGACCTAGAGTTTGAAAATCAAAATACCTTCATAAGTTAATTTCGAATGTCAAAATACAAAACCCGAGCGACGCCGGGCCCTTTAAGCTAGTACAAGCATATGTCACTCGAAGATCTTATTCAATGAATTAATAATGATAAAAAATATGTGTTTTTGGTTTAAAAAATGATTTCAAAATGTTTAAGAATGGAATCTAACGGCATATTTTTCTTTTAGCTTCTAGTTTTCAAAGAGCTATTACATAATGACCTTTTATTTTCGAATTTTACACAATTATCAAAATAATGATTTAATTATTCGCGTATTCGTCCATGTTATATCGTTATTCCTGGGGTACCTGATAGAACGTGGTGCTATGAAGTGCGACATTATAATAATATATAAATATCACTTTTGGTGTTTAAGGTCGAATGAACAGGAGTATGATTCTTTGGATAAATTTTCTGACAGGCCTACAACAAACTTTTTTTTCGGAAAATTCTCGTGAATTAGCCCAAAAAACCGCCTTATCATTTATTAGAGAACACTAGCACGACACTGTATGATTTCATGTGTGTTTTCGATAAAGAGATAAAGAATGAATCAGGGTGGCTTAGGGACGATATCAAAATAAGGGCATAGTAGGATTTAGAGCTTTAGGGGTATCGGTGCAGTACAGGTTCAGTGGACTGCTCATACTTAGCGGTCCACATATTGAAAAACATAACTAAAAAGATAACTCTTCAAATTTATACATCAAAATTAAGTAAACTTATATCACGTGGAATGTAACTGTGTGATACATATGTACATGTTAAAATTAAAATACATTCATATGAACACAGAAAAAAATAGTTACAGAAAATATTTTCCTTCTACAACTAGTATGTAAAAGGACCTTCTAACTCCCATCATCTTTGAACTTCTTTCTACGTCCAGTATACCCAGTGCACTTAGGGTCAGTTGTATAAAACTCACTAACTGATGGCTATTTTTAACTGAAACAGTTCAACTGTACCGGTACAAAAAATACAAAAAGTGTTATGTTTATATCTTTTGTGTTTGATTTTTAATTGTTTAATTAAAGATGAGTTTGTAAGAAAACATTTTCGGGTTGGAATGATAATTCTTTCACACTGGTCATTTGTAGGCTAAGGTGGAAAGGTGAAGTCAGACTGAAAAATTCAATGCCTCAGTGGAGATTTGAACCAGGATCTTCGACTCTCTTACCAACATGCCGGTACAACATTAAATTCTCCAACTGACTTATACAGTGAGTCCATTTTATGAGGAAACCTCGCATCACTGCCCCATTGCCGCGCTAGCATTGTACAAAGCATAGACCCTACAAGCGGTTAGTTGCTTCGGTGTCTTGTAGTGTCTTGTAGTGAGACGCTTGTCTATTGTTGTGTGTTACGTAAGGCAATAATCGAAAATGTATACGGTTGAACAGCGAATTTATTTGGTGGAATGTTACTTATTGAGAAATAACCATAGAAGGCGCGTTCGGAGATTTTCTCGTAAATATCCTGACTGTACCATCCGTACAAAATGGTGAGTAATAAGCCTCTACATGCAGGCCTATTTTGATAATAAATTGGTTGAGTTATTCTATTTTGTATTGTTTCTAAAGTCTTGATTTGCCGATTTGCCGGTAGTAACGGAACACGGTCCCGGCCGGTGCAAGCGCAACAGCGGGGAAAGTGTGAGCAGGAGCAACGCTGTTAAAAAGTTTCCGCATAAAATGGATTCCCTGTATATTCCGGTATACCATCAGGCGTTCTCAGTAAGAGATACCAACCCAGTGACGACTTACAAATTCTTAAGTGCTTTAAGGCCCGGGCTTCATTGTAAACCACTAGTAGTTCACATTGGAATTAATTCTTTTACACTGGCCGGGTTGGCCATGTATATTTTTGCCTCAGCTCTGACCTGTCCATAGAGCTGTAAGTGCATCCTACAGCCCCTATAATGCCTGCAAAGTTACAAATATTGTTGAAATATAGCACTGTTTTCTTAAAACACTGTCCTTAGTTGGCATTCTAATAAACTGAGACCTTAGACCTTAGAGCATCATTTTCTCTTGTTACATTATGAATGTTTATACTGGCTGATCCTTTGTTCCTAGTAATTATTTGGAAGCTTCCAATCACAATAATTCACACATTCACATAATTGCAACCCTGTGTTCGTAAACATATTATGATTTCGCTTTGTTCTTGGTTGCAATGGGAGACGTGACCTTTGTCCAAGTTCTTCTACTACAAATTTTGGTAACATATCATTCAGTACTAATAAAAGTTCCTTCTCTCATGACGTACACGAGATACATAACGGATTTTCATTGCGTCACCAGATGAGGTATCAGAATAGTCAGAAATCTGGGAATAAATGTTGCTGTTATGTAATGTAGAGCTACTGTAACCAGCAACAAAACTATGGTGCCGGCATCTATATATTTAAATATTATTAGACAAAATAAAAGCAATCTGAATTTAAATTATATAATTAATAACTCACATTGTACTTATAAAATGGAGTTATAGTGTCTTTTCACTGTTTGAAATGTATTTAAAATTTCCAAATTACCAGTTAATGTTTTTACTTGAAAAAATTCACCAGTTATATTTAACCGTTGGTTAATCATTAGTGTTTATATAACAATATAAATGTAACTGACAGTTAATTTTGCATGCTAACCACAGATTAAGTGTTCATACAACTGGGCCTTAGTTTTTCGTTGGCCATCATATTTCATTACTGCGGTATATATTAATAAACTAGTTTTTTAAATGAATATATATAGCACAGCGTTTCTCAACCTTTTTGAACCCGAGGACCACTAAAATGTCTAAGAAAATTTACGGACCCCTAATTTTACATCCCATTTTTAAAAGAAGGCCTATATTCTTAATATTTGGGGTATTAATTATAGGTCATTATAACGAAATATGTGAAGAATTTTTACTTCTTTACTTCCCACTTCTTCTCACTTACTTCTTATGATATTTTTAAATTAATTATGTCTGCGGACCATATGCACCATCTTCGCGGACCATAGGTTGAGAACCGCTGATATAGCATATATATATATATGTTAACGGCAATATGTGAAATCCGGCATTCTATAGATTGACAATGATGATAATTGATAATTGATTGAACTCAGATAGGAAGAACAAAATAGACTGAAAGCTTAAAGAGGAACTAATATGTCGATCTAGTAGAATTGAGGGTAAATTTGTATAACAGTTTTAAAAAATGCAAACAACCAAATATCCTGAAACGTCTGGCGAGACTTGTAATTTTGCCTTTGGACCACGGCCCACAGCCCGGAAGATGCTTCAACTCCAATCCTGAACTGAAATTAACAAAATCACTTTGTACGAAATAATTTCTATTTTATGTCGCAAATATTCAGTGTAGAATAACTCATATCTTTAAAATTTAATTAGACTTTTTGAAATAAGAGAATTAAATAGTCTGCTAAATTTGCTATGCGAGATTCGTTATTATATTCTGATAAAATACGTTTTCATTAAAAAAAAAACACATTTTCTGAAATCAACATTCTATATTGAAATATGGTGTAATGAAAAAATGACAACTGTGATTATGTAGTAGGACTTCTTTGTATGAATAAGACAGGCTGCTGAAAAAATTAGGTTGCAATTTCATTGGTAAGTGAGTAGGCCTACTTACTGTAACAAGCACTTCAATCTCAGTTCTGCTTTCATTGTTTTCCGGTAAGAATATACTGTGCTTTATTTCGTAGTTTTGTTCTTTCAGATTCAAATGCGTATTAATTAATAAAGGCTTCTCATCTTGTGCCCTTTTAACACTTGCCTAAATGGTACAGTTCATTCTGTATAATGCCTAGGAATTGTATAGAATGCCTAGGAAAAGTATGTAACATTTTCACAAAAAACTTATATTTCATAGTTTGCCTAAAACCATCAGGCATTCTATTCATTACCTAGGCATTCTATAGAATACCGGGATTTCACACAATGCCGGTAACATATATACTTGTATCCTGTCATCTGCCTATGGTAGATGACTCAGCGGTCGGGTGGTAGGCTTAGTGTAGCGCCATGAAGTTGAATTAATTTTATTTATACATGTATATGTATATATATATATATGTTTATATATTTGAGAAAGACCTCCTCTAGTAGTAGGCCTAATATGAGAAGCCCTGGGCATATACCACTATTTCTGTTTAAACATTCGCCCCTGGAACATTAATAGAGTTTTCCAATGTTAATTATGCTGGGTACCAAATTCTGTGGCTTGGTTCTAAAAGGGCCAATGTCAATTTCTTGCAAAAATGAGATCTATGCATTATTGAGCTCGACTAGTTTTATCTTTCCATATACTGAAAGTGTCAATGTCTGATGCTATTAATAGCCTAGACATAATACAGAAACCTTAGAGGCCAATATCGGAAGTTCTCAGCAAAAAAAATATTACAGCTACAAAGCCTTCTAGTCAGTTATCTCAAAAGCGAGTTTTATGACATTGGCCCTTTTAGAACCAAGCCACAGTATTATTTAATTTTCGCGTAATAATTTGAGAATACTAAAAATCGTTATCGTGCCCAATATAAGTTTAAGGTCTTTTTTCTACAATTTTTTTTAACTCGGAATCATGAAAAGTGTGAATATATTTGTCTTTTCTATTTAAAATTCTTCAATATATAAGAAAAAATTAAATCAGCTTTTATCTTAGCCTATGCAAGAACTGTTTTCAGGATGTGATACTTACAAGGAATTATTTGTATATGCTTACATTGTATCCCGTAAGCTCTTGCGAGGCTTCTTTAACCAGGGTGTTCATACAGTTCCTTCAGTTCTTCATGTAAGATGTTGACCCATTGCTTTAGAGAAGGACCAGGGAGAAGACAAGAAACAGATTATGCGTGAAGCTACTGTGTTTTTTCCTGGGACCCTCTTGAGGGTATGAGGCTATTGAATCCACTGAAATCTACCACACGGGACCAATAGCCTACTTTTACGTCCTTCCCGCAGGAACACATGCTGACTTTTTATGTTCTATGTTTTCAGCTTAATTGCAGGCGAAAATCTTATATAAAAATTAGACAGACAATATAATATTCTTTCATAATATGATGCATGCCTCATGTTGATTAGCCTATGACCTATGTATTCATACAACCACAGAATATTGTTTCTGTTGAACATTACAAGGGAATTTTCTCATAGAACTTGGGATATAGCATAGTGAAAGCATGTGGAAGTTTCACAGTCAGTTCTTTCCATTAGGCTTTTGAAAAAAAATGGTGAAGGTAAAATCTCAAAGTACACCACATTGCAATATAATTGAGAAATTGGATTACAATACTTCAAAACCACAGTTCTGAAATTCACAATAATAATAATAATAATAATAATAATAATAATAACAACAACAGTTATCTTGGAAGCTGCGGTTCCTTTCTTTTCCATGAATTGATTTAAACGACTATTGTTATTTATTCGATGGTGAAGACTGGAAATCGTAGGTGAGTGCTTCAGCACTGAATTTCGAAAATGCCTGGTTTTTACAACTATTAATTCTGTACATCTCTTCAGTTTCTCAAGACTGCCTGACGAAAGAAAACCTATAATGATGTTTTTTCCTCTTCTAAGACATGCCTGTAAAATCACACTCATCGCTTCATTGGCCAACAGCTATAAAATGAACACAGTTTTAACGACACGTTAGTGGGGTAATTTGACGGTAATCGTTGTGTGGTGGTTAACAAATTAAATAAGAATAATCTTTAAAGAATAATATTTAAAAAGTACTAAAGCAGACAATGTACTGTATTCATAATGATCTAACAAAGAAGTTGTTTTGAAACATATATTTTGTCCAATTGCTTTACTAGAATTCCAGCATTCATCTTACCCCACTAGAATTCCAGCGTTCATCTTACACCCATTCATATGACTAATGCCATGGGGCTTATACTTTTTGTGGGGATGGGGTTTACTAAGAACAACTGTAGATGAAGCCTGCATTGGTCATCATTCGTCATTTATACCATGACCCCGACCTTCTACTGAATTAGGTATAATCGGGAATACCTGGAACTAAGTGAGAAATACTTTTTGGAGTATTTTTAATAGGACAATTTACCCAGCATTGTTTTAGAAAAGCTGAATTTTTATGCTAATCCTCCTGTTCACTATTTTGAATTCAGCACTGTAAAGTGTACTTTCCATTCTTGTGTCGTGACATAGCGGTCTCGAAAGAAGAGAAGATAACTTCCACAAATAATGAAATCACGCATGTATGCTATGCTATGTACAAAGTCTCGCTTATTTACTGTCACAACGATTTCAAAACAATAATTTCAACGCCGAATTTTCTGATGAAGTTACTAGGTCACGGTGCAAAATTAAATATAAATTTACAGTATCGCGGAAATAAGATAATTGAAGTGCAAATTAAAAAATAATCGTGCTGTATTATAATGAAATATTTCATAATAAACTGATGGTTTTGTTAATGAAGTAACAGTTCTCGCAATAAATGTGGATATTGCAGACGCGGGTTCTTCATTTACACGAATTCGCATTTCACAGATCTGAACTTCCGTGTTAGACCGTAAGTGATGGATTTTGTTAAGAAGTAAAACTATCTTCTGAAACATTTTGTGAATTTTCTTGCTAGAATAGTAATAAAATGTGGTCCAGTATTCTTTCCCGAGCCTGAAATATTTAATTTATATTATGTCTCCCTTATGTTATAGGCCTAGTAGATAATACTGTAACTTGAAACGTCTGATACGAAGGTGATCTGTCCTTTGGAGTCACGTTGTTATGCTCGTGTTTTGTTTTGTTTTCTTATTTTTATTATTAACGGTGACGCATTGTTGAAAGTAGCCTAATCATACAACCTAGATGCGAAAATTCACAATTTTTACCCAATATTCATATTTTTTTTCTCCTGGTACTTTGTTGAAAGTTAAAAGTTTCATGCAAAACAAATTTACCTTCTTTGGGGGTTGAAGGTGTATTCAGCTAGATCTAGAACATTGTTTGTTTTTTTTTTTTAATCACAAACAAAACAGCATAAGGTACGAAATGAGTTTTATCCTACTTCATAACGCTCAGTTATAATTACTGAAATTGAAATAAGTTAATAATTTCATATCCTCAGATTAAAATTTATGTTGCTAAAGAAACGATTTTATATCAGCTCCTAGACAAACCCATTGGGTACATTTTGATGTATGAATCTTGTCAATATCTGAAGTACGGTACTATTTCTGTTAATATAACGTTTTATAAAACTTATCAATATACATAATAAATGTGCAAAAAAATGAGTTTAAAGATTGCATGGCACACAGGTGTAAAATCCAATTAATCAACCAAATCTCGTGCAAAATAAAAATATATTTTTTTAAACTAGAGACACCTGATTTTCAGTTTACATGAAGATACAAAATATAATTTTTGAAGCAAAAATTATGGGAATTAGAGGGTTCAATCGTAATAAAAGGAATTTTGTTGTGTACTACAGCCTTTTCTTTTTCTCTCTCTTTCACTCTCTCGCTCTATCTTTAGTTCAGTTCTAAGCTTATAAGCTTCCTTTTTTGGAACTTAAAAACTTAAAGGGTCAAATCTGTAGTACACATTAAACAAATAATGGACACGGAAGGGACTTAGGGTGTTTGATTAGCATAATTCACGCCTTCGCATAATGCAAAATAAATATTTAACCAGTCAGCTCGCCTTTTACTTGATTTGCGTTTCTGGGGCTACACGATGTCATTGGTTTAAGAAACCCATGTTGATTCCATGTAAATATTTTAACAAGTATAGTGCTGCTGCTGAAATCGAAGAAATGTTTTTCATCTTTGAGAGTAAGATAAAGTATGTCACAATGATGTATGTTTTATCTAAAAGGCATTGAGCGAGTTTTCCAGCACTGTCTGTAGGGACGAGAAGATGTATGTAGGTTCATTCTATTGCTACTGGAATATACCTGTGTGTTTCAGTTTTTCCTTCTTTTTTTATGTACCGGTATTCCTTTTGAGTTGAATGAATATGTGTGACAGTAGGGAGCTATTTATTAAATTCATTTCTCGTAGGATCATCCAATTGACATAAACATTTCATGCGCTGAAACAAACAACCTAAACCAACGCTTTCTGTGAGCGCTAATAGAGTTTATATAATTTTTATTTATTTTTTTATTTTTTCAGGTGAGTTCTCTACACATGCCAAGTACCAACACATTTCTACAAACTACTCGTAAGTCCATCAACCATTTATTGATTTTGTTGATGTATTCCTAATCTGTTTGTTTTTAAGTAAACGGACGAACCAGCAGAAAGTGTTATAAGACAGCTATAGATGTTTATTTAAGTCTCAGAGAACCACTTCTTAAAAATACATCGTTTCCTGTATAATTAAGCCTGAGGGACATAGCTAGACGTCTCTAGCTGGACCCATGCGTAAATAAGTCTACTTGTTCTAGTACTACTAGTTTTGCAATGTTGTGTCTCCGGGGTATAGGCTAGTAGGTTTACTAAAAAAACTTAGAATACTTTCTATCTTCAGAATCATAATAACATTTCGCCCATACAAAGTGAGTGGCAGACTTCGTTTAAAAAACAGAAATTTATTAGCTTGTCTACTGTGTTTTATTCTGAGAGCACTGAACTTACTTCACTGGACGTTGAAATCCGGTCAGTGAAGACCGTTTATGCAGTGCCATGGACTATGAAGATCGTGCAACGGATCAAGGACGCTCAAGGCCGTTTTGAAGAACGTATTTATAATTCTCCTCTACCTGCCTCGCCCTTCGAATTCACACATGTTCTTACAGAAAGGCCATATCAAACCATCTCGAGGCAAAGAGAAATGAAAATGAAAGCTTTGTATTGCTTTACTTATCTCTGTTAGTCAATATTTTCATATGCTAAAACAGGCTAAAATGGTCTTTTTGGCTCTTAAGTCGAGCCAGACTTCAAGAGCCGGAGTGAAGAAATAGATTGCCCATTGCCCATATATGCGTAGCGAGACGTTTACGCCAGGGTATGCGTAACGCCATAAACCCCATTAATTTATAAAGACAAAGTTTCGGAAAAGGAATAATATAGCTATCAGGCTGCAAATATTGATTTGAGTTGTTTAAGGAATTTATATAAGTAATATAGATGCCATCAGAAAACATCCACGATTCTAAATTTATCAGGAGAGATAAAAAGTAATTATGAATTTTTGTAATTTGTATAGATGTTTTTTTTTTTTTTTTTCTCTGATGGTAGATAGGGTATCAACGCACATGAATGCAATATTTGAATGTTCTGCTTGCTTTAGTTTGTTATTTTTTTAATTCTGAAAATGTGGGACTTAATTTAGACGACCTAAAATAAGAAAATTTTGGAAACATAGGATACCTGTTTATTCTGCATAAGGAAAAATTAACTACTATTTAGGTACACAATATGTACCAGATTTAGAAATAAAGGAATAAAATTGTTAATTATATGCAATGAAAACTATAACGTATCATCATGTCTTATTCGTCGTCTTCTGCAGTAATGTACAGGGTCCGCCAGAAAAATGTATACACACTTTAAGGAACGAAACTATTTATTAGGTTTGTTTTTTTAATTTAAATACTAATCAAACATCTACCGGTAGTACTTTCTTAGTTCAGTGGTTACATTAGATGTTCAAAATGTTGGCCGTTGGCGGCCAGACACATTACTGAACGATGAGCGGTCGCCGCAGTTACGTCGGTCAATGTTTCAATGGAGATCGCAGCACATGCCGCTGTAATCTCCTGGCGAAGTTCCTCCAACGTGCGTGGCTTACGTCGATAGACTTGATCTTTCACCGTTCCCCATAAGTAAAAGTCCATAGGGGTTAATTCGGGCGACCGTGGAGGGAACTCAATGGGCCCTCTTCGTGCAATCAGGATCGTCATCATTAATCACATGCAGTAATCGTGGAATGTAAGGTTTCCACTTAGCACCTTTCAGAATTCGTCGTACACTTGTACTTCTAATCCCCACTTCACGCGCACATTGCGTAGCACGCTTTTGTGGAGAAGTAACAAACTTTTCCAACGCGAGATCCGACGAAGCAGGACTTGTAGCTGTACGCGGTCTTCCTGAACGTTCCTTTTTGAATATCACAAATCGTTCCATGTGCCTCAAACTTGCCAATAATGCGTTTAATTGATAGGCAGGTTGGGGGTTATGTTTCAAACTCCCGCCTCCACTGACGCTGCACTTCAATGGCATTATCAAACCTGATAAACCACTTCAGAAAGCATTTTCGTTGCTCGAACGTTAAGCGTGCTCCAGCCATTTTGTTTTGTCACTATCGCGTTGAAAGTAACGACATGTGTTGAGCGTAAGACCATACTACAACATACTGGTAATATACTGGTAATATCCCGATACAATATTCCGATACAGTCTGACAAAGAGTGTATACATTTTTCTGGCGGACTCTGTAGTTTGATTCGATCTGATTTTCCTGTAACACTTACAGTGGAGCATAGGACCATCGATTGAAGGTTTCAGCATCTACACTAATTTTGTTACGATTATTTTCCAAGAGAGAACAGAGAGACAGGAATAATCATCGCCTCACAAACCCCCTCAGGAAACTAAGGTTAACTTGGACGTGAAAGGGCCGGCAAATTTTGTTCAGAGGCTCTAATTTAGGCTTGGAGTTCTTTTACGTCCAGTAAATCCATGATTCATTATACACATTTGAGTACATTCGAGCTATCTTTCAACCTTCTTAAAGATAAATATGCAAAATAGTAATTTATTGGGAACTCAAGAGCACAGGCACATAAAAGATTTTTCTTCTGTTCTTCATTGCTGAAATTAATACAATATAAATTCTTCGAAACATTTTGAAATACACGCATTTTAATTCACAAGTTTATTAAGTGCCAGAATGGTACTTTATAAGATTGTATGGGGACGGGAAAATACTTGTCCGTCCGTGTGTCTGTACGCACGATAACTCAAATACGCTTTATTGGATTTTCGTGAAACTTTGCTTACCCTTTGGAAGAAGCCTATTGATATTGGACCAAATCGGTTGACCGGTACCGGAGTAAAGCCAAATTTAGTGCCTATTTTACGGTAATATGTTAGAAAGAATTTATCAAATGCAAATCAGTTATCATGACAACATGCTTTAGAGTATCCATATACGACTTTGAAAGTTGAAACACGTTTAGCGTTGACAAATAACACTATCCACATATTCCTTCACATATGTTTATCAAACTCGACCCTTAAACTGAGCGAGGTGGCCGAGATGGTAACTTCTTCCACTCGTATTTTGGAGGTCCCTGGTTCAAATCCAGTAGCCAGCCAATTTGACATTAAAAAAATTAATTATGTGAGTGTGCAATTGTCAGGATATCACAAATCTGTCTAGTTCTGCTGATGCTGGACGATATTAATCTGATTAAAAAAAACCTAGACTTTTATTCTTCCATAAGTCCTACTTAATCAGTCTGGAGCTTAACTCGGAAATCGATTAATAAACTTAATTTTCTGCATATCAAGATTGCAATTATCACTGATTAAACAAAAGCATTCTGTCACTTTGTTACATCAGTTTACCTGATTTTTTTTACATCGAAGCCGTCCATCTTTACTGTTCTAACGAGGACTTTAATGAGCTATTATGCTCTTACGTGAATGAGTGTTCCGTTGTGATGAATTTCATACCTTGCCTGTAGGCCTTTAAAACTTTTATGACTGAATTAGTTTCTCCTCTATTCACAAAGTCGCATGTCCTGGGCCTTCGCGGAACAACTCTCTAAAACACAAATCTATAGAATAAAGATGTGTATCCAGGTCAACGATTGGGAGAAAATGATTAGATTTCTCTTACAGCTGTAGTCCTAAACCCGTTGTAAAGAGGTGTTACAGTTACACTTACGTGTTAGGTAGGCTACTCATTTGACATACCGGTGCACTGTATCAAGGTAAATGCAGCATGAGAGAAGTCTATGTGTTATGCGTGACATTTGATTTGCATTTAATCAAGTTATCGAACTCTTGAAATTACAATATTCGAGTCACTTCCGGATGGTTTCTTACGTAAAACCTTCAGTAGTACAAGCACGATGAACGGATTCATCTTGGGATCAGTAGGTATTTAGAGATCGCGATTTTTCGCTATTTCAGTGAAATTGGAAATCTCTCAACAGCCTTGTTCAAATCAATTTAAGAACCGAAACACATGCAAAAATGCTATTTAATAGAGAAATAAATAGTTCTTCTTGAGATAATATAGCAATATTAATACAAACCAATTCCAAACAGTTTCTTCATCCTTGTCTTAAATTGCAAGCACCCTTCAACATTACACCACAGTTCTCATCCCCAACCATCATCGTATAAGTTCCTTTCGAATTACCTCGTATTTTTTGCTCTTAAAGAACAGTAGGATGTTGTTGATGTAAATAACAATATAAACAACTTTTTTCTGATAAAGGTTTTAATAATT
Organism: Ectobius pallidus; assembly: GCA_964059195.1. Lineage (NCBI taxonomy): Eukaryota > Metazoa > Arthropoda > Insecta > Blattodea > Ectobiidae > Ectobius > Ectobius pallidus. Next base: position 107,177,028 of record CAXKWD010000003.1, on the reverse strand, counting down.
TACATTAAAACATCTTGGATTTATTATGAGCCCACCAGATATTCGAGGGACTGCAGTTCTGGTCAAAAATTCAAGTAGGAAAATATATTAAAAAGAACTAAGTGATTCTGTTGCTTAGTGCACGGGCAATAAGTCTACAATTCGACAACACATGGAAAATGTCACTATTGAGTATATGGGGGAACTTAAGCAGCACTGAGGACAGTGTTCTCTTTGCCCAAGCTGTAAGTGTATTAGACAGTGGGGATATTTCCTACGCATACCCTTCGGTGGTAACTAATTTTAACTACAACATAAAAGCTTAGTCATATGCCTACTTCACCGGGTTCGATGTCCGATGAGATCAATGTTATTTTTCAACTGGCCTAATCCTTCTAGTGGTAATGTGGTCAACTCAGCTTCTGCTAGAAATGGGTACTAAAGCAACCCATGCGTAGCACTGATAACCTTACTACCGTCGTGGATAGACTGTCTAAAAATCTGGAAAATGACCGAAGAAGTTAAACCGACAGTAATAAATAAATAAATTACAACTAAAATAACTCGTTAGTTAAGTGTTAGGATACGTTAAACTTGAGAGGAATATTTTACAAAAAAAGATCAGTCATTGTGCTACCGGATGTGATAATATTTTCTGAATGGTAGTTATTTTCCTTAATTACACATACAGTGTTTCATACAGAAGGTTTGGCTGGTGTAGGAACAGTTTAATTCTTGACTTGTTTTATTAGCTTTCACTCCAAATATATATATATATATATATATATATATATATATATATATATATAGAGAGAGAGAGAGAGAGAGGCCTATATATATAAAACATCAACAAATGAATTTAAAATTATTTAATGTGTTCAAAATACTCCCCATTTATAATCTGGCACTGGATAAGTCGGAGTGTGTTTTTCTTTCGAACATGTATTTTCGATTACTGCTGTTGGTATAACTTGAAAGACGAGACAAGAACCTTGAAGCATGATGCGCGGTAGCAACATGAGCTTGTGGAGTGGCTTTGAAGCGGCATTCTCGCAAAGGTCACGTTTCATATCTTATCTGATCAGTTATATTTCTCCTGGTCCTCCATTTTAACTCTTCTTTATTAACAGGCCTCGTAACAGAGATTCTATGTTTCAGATATCCCATAAAATGTAGTCATGTGGAGCCTTTATAAATCCCCTTCTTCCGTTCCATGAATTTCAATCCTTTCATGTTTCTGAATGAGGAGTAATATCACAAAGAAATAATTTCTTCCCTAATCTTCAAAACTAATATTTTACTAAAACAAACCTTCATAATATGCAATCATAAGCTGATACATAGGCCTAAGTAAAGAATTGAAGTGTTCCCATAGCAACCAAATAATATATTTATGAAGAAAATGAGGCTTTGCATGTGACCAAGGAAAATGTCATATTTCAAGTAAATAAATATATATATATATATATATATATATATATATATATATATATAATATATGGTGTCTTATATATAAGACACCACTTAAAAGTGTTGTCGATGTTGGCACATCCATGGGTAAAATAATGGCTGAAAACTTTGGTTTTTGTTGTTGTTGAAAATATTCCTCTCAAAATATTAAATTTGACGTATCCGAGCATTTTTCAAGTAATTGAGTTAATTTTAATGTTGCTGCTATTATGCGTTAATCATGAAAAATAATTGGTTCTGACTGTCAAAATTCAAATTCATTATCTTAGTTTTAACCTCTCCCGTTGCATGGATGTTAATGCGGTCCAAGCCGCCTGGGCCTTACAAGACCGTGACCCGTCGGGAGGGGGATTACCTTTGGATAATATACGTTTTTTACCAGACAAGGACATAGTGATCAGCCCAGTGCTGGAGCCACCTCTGAGACAACACGAACACATGGGACGAAACACACCAGTCGCACACAAACTCATTCTGAAAAAGGCGCGGGTGGGATGAAGATGGTAATGACGGTAAATGATATCCGGGAACCAAAAAGACCCTAAAGTTACCCGATATTCGTTTCACAGGTAATAAAAATTCCGGAATAAACCTCACGTAGGTAACTTGTCTGGAAAAAGCAATCGAACACGGTACCACTGCGTGAGGGGAGCGAACGCATCCTCTGCGCCATAGTGGTGGATCTCTTGGCTCTCAATATACGTTTTCTTTCTTTAATGTAAGACTTGAAGCTATGAGTGAGGTACGAAGTACTTTTTTTAAGCACTCTAATTTGATAGAACTAGGGGTTTCGGATAACTTTGTTGTGTGTAGAAGTATGCTAATCGGAAGTATTCAGATTAAGATGATCGCGAACTTCCACTCCCCTCTTAATAAACATGTCGAATATGTTGCAAATAGCTTCGCTTCTTGTGCCATACAACCTGAATGGAAGTGGTACCTGTCATTCCTGTTTTCATAGGTGTAACTTCTTCCTTGTACAGTATTATGCAAACATTCCTTTCCTGTCCTGTTTCGTAATCTAAACACCCCAGTGATACATTTTGTAGTAATGATTATAAAACTCGGCACTTGACTTTTCTTCTACTGTTGTTCTTAATTGCTGACTTTTCTTCTACTGTTGTTCTTAATTGCTCCGTTTTTATATTTTATAACTTCAACTTAATCTTCCCCTTTTCGTTTTCCGTTGTAGTTGTGTTCTGTAGTCTACTGAACATATCTCGTAGTCTAGTTCTGTTCATTGAATTGGTTTGCCAAATTCCAAATGACAAAATACCGGCCAACCATGAAGATTGTGGATTGTGGAGTAGTGGACGTTTTACATATAAACATAATAATGAAAGTGGCAACTAGCAGTACCAATAAAATTACTAAATGGTCTTATTTTTTCTCCAATGTAACGCCCTTACAAGTAAAAAAGGCACTCTCCCAAAATAAATCGAAAGCAGAAGGCACGGATGGCATTAATATATTAATGCTAAACAAAATAATCGATGTTATTCTTCCTACCTTAACCCATATTTACAACGCCTCTCTCATCACATCCACCTTCCCGCAACAATGGAAAAATGCTCTCATCCGACCTCTTCCTAAAGTAAATCTTCCAAACACCCCCAAGCACTATAGACCTATCAGTATACTTCCGACTTTATCGAAAACCCTCGAACGCATCGTCCACAAGCAGCTGACTGAGTATCTAAACACTTATAATCTACTTAACCCATTACAATCTGCTTTCAGATCAAATCACAGTACCTCCACTGCCCTTCTCAAGGTCAGTGAAGATATTCGTGAGGCCATGGACCGACGTGAAGTGACTGCTCTAACCCTACTTGATTTTTCGCGAGCCTTTGACACCGTTGACGCAGACCTGTTAATTGCTAAACTGAGGTCACTACACTTATCCAATGCAGTAGTCACGTGGGTACAATCATACCTCTCAGGACGCCAACAATGTGTTTCTCACAACAATCTATCTTCTTCGTGGCGTCTCGTGAGGTCAGGTGTACCACAGGGCTCTGTATTAAGTCCCTTGCTTTTTGCAATCTATATAAATGACATTTCTACAGTACTAAAACATTGCCGACATCATCTGTATGCAGACGACCTTCAAATATATTTACATTTTCGGCCTGACATAATCAATGACTCTCTTGCAAAGTTCAATGACGACTTAATCTCGATCAGTAAATGGTCAGCAAAATTTGGACTAAATTTGAACCCAGACAAGACACAAGCCATTCTGATTGGAAAAAACAGATTACTATCTTATATTAACCACACGGAACTTTTGCCTGTGACCTTGAACAACGTGATTATTCCTTACAGTAAAACAGTAAAAAATCTTGGGGTGTACTTTGACTCTGACATGACCTGGAATACACAAATTAAACGTATATGTAAAAAAGTATTTTCTATTATGCATGCGCTAAATAGACTAAAAAATTTCCTACCTACTAAACTAAAACAGACGTTAGTACAGTCACTAGTGATGCCACACTTCGACTATTGTGATGTCTTGTTCACCGACCTAAGTGTTGAATTATCCTGTAAGCTACAACGTGTTCAGAATTCTTGTGTCCGTCATATATTCAACATACGTCGATATGATCTTGTCTCAGGTTATTTTGAGCAATTATCCTGGCTTCGGCTAAAGGACAGACGCCAACTACACTCCCTAACTCTTCTCTATCAAATACTTAATAAATCTGCACCTAATTATTTAGTCTCCCGTTTCTCACTGTTGTCTTCCCAACATAACCGCGACACGCGATCTCAGAATAACAGCCTACTTTCAATTCCACGCCATCAGACATCTCTGTACTCTGCCTCGTTCACTATAGCCATGACCCGCACCTGGAACTCCCTTCCGCCGGACATCAGGGGTAGTCGGAGTCTACAGATTTTTAAGTCTAAGTTACTGAGGTATCTTCGTTACACAACCTAGGTTAATTTACATTGTACAATATTTTATATCACTTAGCATATATTGCCTAAATTTGTTAATTTCTTAGTTTTAGGTTCCAGTTTTAGTGTATATTATATTATTATATTAGGATTATATACACACACCCAATTACGAGTATATGTAATTCTTAATTCACTTTGTTTTCTCTTTTCATTATTGGACTCATTATTTTCTTATATTTTAATATTCTATTGCTAGCATTTCGTTACTATTATATATGGTATCTAGTGTATTTGTTTTTTGTAGGTATTACTTTAATGTATTTTGTATTTATCCTGGTTGAGTGGAAGATAAGGCCCTATGGCCTTAACTCTGCCAGGCAAAATAAAACCTTATTATTATTATTATTATTATTATTATTATTATTTACTGGGACAGAAAATTTTTGACAGTACATACAGTACAAAGGTACATGTGTTACAGTGTTATTCCTTAAGAAAATTTTATTTTTTTCTATTGCTTATTGCTTTCAAAGCTTTTCTTTGTTTTAATGAATTGAAAACGTTTATGGCATGATAATTTGAAAATAGACTGCACACAAAGTTATGCTTTCTCAAGATACACACAAAGTCTGTTTCTAAGAAAAGCATTACTAGGAGGAATAGCAAAAACATTGGATACCACTTTTAGTAGATGTGGAGAACATAGAGTACATTCACGAAAATTACACAAGATTTCCCTTTTTCATAACAATAATTCTTTCATCCACAAAAACAACTGGCTTTTCACGGATTTTTTGCTTTACCGACCGGCCACCGGCTTACCGACCTAATAGATGTTAATAACCGGCCATTTTGCAACCCTATCGTTGAATAACCTATGCATATTTAGGCTAAGGTTAAAATATTATAACAGGAATCACCCACCAATGTTAGCACTAAACTACAGGTATCATCCTAATGAGTGAGGTAGTTGGCCAACCAATATGCAGGTTTCGGGGGGGTTTCTTCCGTCTCCCCCTCCACGGAGGGTAGTAAAGGTAAAGTGATCCCTATACAGGCCATGGAGGCCCAGAGGGTTCCAGGAGGTTGAGGCTCCCAGATTTTTTGATATTCGGCACATGAAGGTGGTAAGGTTGTCAGCCTTACGCACCGGCCGCCTTTACCCCCAGGATTGCTCCTGGCACTCATTTCTGTTAGAGGCTGAGTCGACCCCAGGGCCATAGTGCCACCAGAAGGATTAAGCCAATTGAAAAACTCCAACGAACGGATGATAGTACTGGATTGGAAAAAGAATACTTAACCTCGATAGAATATATAATGTGTCATTATAAGCTGCATAACATTACTTTGTAAGATATAAGTACAAATGTAAGATATTGAAACATATTAAAATTATTACACTGGATCATTCCTAGATGAAGAACAGGGTGGATTTAGAACACATTTACACTTTTACATTTCGAAAGAAATACTACATTTTAAGTTTCTTACATTTCTATCACATTTAGACCATAAGATAGCTTACAATGAAGTCGCCAACTAATAGGGCAGGCAAATATTAACAGGTGAATAAATTACTAGGTAGATTTTTTCTGTAGAACTGCAGAAGCCAAAATTGGAGAGAAGCAGCAATTTGTTTAAAATATACTTGAATCTATGTAAACAGAAACGTTCTAAGTCACGAAGATAAGTTTTGTAGAAAAAGACAAAAAAGGAAACTGTCCAGTGCTTAAAGTGTCGTTTATGAAAATATAATAATATTAGGTTGTTTAAGCCTGAAAATGTGGATTTCTCTTCAAAGAACAGTTTCCAGCCGAAAACTCGAGTTTGAAAAAGAAGAAAAAAAAATCACTTAAAACGTTTGTGTTTACATCGATTCAGCTGTTCCTTTTAATTGTGGTTTGATTTTGTTCTTAACCTACACATAATATCTTAAGTACTCCTTCAAATGAAGGCTGCTCAGTGCTACTTCAGTATGTTTCAGTTGACGGAAGGACAGTTTCTAGAGATAGTCATTTGATCAGGAGAGCGGGGAAAGTGTGGAGTTATCAGAAGGTCAAGTGTGCCTATCGTACAAAAACTTTGCGTTGTCAGTTAACAGGTTATGCGTAACATTGACACAATTATTAATGCATTATAAAGCTTATAAGTAGACCAGGGTTGTCTAAATGTCCCTTGCGATCTGGTCATGCCATAGATTACCATACCATAAAGACAGTGAATTCCGCATTTTGAAATTATAAATAAATATGCATTTTAAAATTTCAAAAACTGAAGCATTTACGTATTTAATAGACCTATGATCGAAAGCATTGATCATAGCTCTATTTTAATCGAGTATACAGAGTTTATTTAAGTATTGCATAATATAAATAAACCTAAAATTATTTTTTTTAATGATCAAATACGTCAAATTTAGTATTTTTTATACCGATAAGTTAATTATTTTAATATACTTTATTAATTATAGTGTGTCTTAAGGGAAGAACAAACTCCTAAAGTGACGAAAAAGTTTTTATAATATTAGTTCTCAATGAATGTAAGGAACGCATTTTTCTAAAAAGCGGAATTTTGAACACATCAACTGAATAAAATTGATAATTCTCCCAAATTATCCAAAGTATCCAAATGAAATTTTTACAGTGTATTTTACATTAAATTTGCAAACTTCTCCAAGAAGGAAACTGTAGTAGCCTACTCCAGAAAAATTCTAATACGAATCAGGGAAACAATTGTTTTTTATGTATTTTTTCGGGTATAAATATATACAATACTAACATTTTCTTCTTGGAGAAAAGTGGTATGTTCTTTGGTAACAGTTTGGTAAGAAAAACAAGTCTCTAGGTTAAAAATTGGCTGAGATTCTTTGAAACGCACCATTTTTGGGTTAGGCCTACGTGACTTTTTTAAATTCATAATTTGTACAGTAGAAATTTTCGTTCTTAATGGGCCTTTTTAACTACATAAATGAAGAAAATTATTACTATTGAAGTAAAAATTTAAAAATTTTTGAAAGCCTCTTCCCTTAAAGTACGTGGTACTTTAGTGTTTCCTGTATTGAAAAATGGCGTAAGTACCGTTATTACCATATTACTAAATAATAATTACTAAATAATAATTACTAAATAATAGTAAAAAAGTGAATTGAAACTGAAAAATTGCTTCCTACGGGAATTGTGTTTGCGAATTCTAGCACCGCTTGCCAGGGGATAAAATCTCTGAGCCAGCCTATTGATTATGCCTGATAGGTTACTAATGTTATCTGCCTTGTAACTCTAGTAGTTTTAGATACAATAATTATGATAAATATTTTCGTGTGTAGATTGTCTTTTTTTTTGTCACAATATATGCAGTATATGCATTGGATTTAAAACCATTTCCCTATGCCTACAGTTATAAAGTTATCTCCAAATAATAAATGCGGAATCCCATAAAGGTATGTCTAATAGATTTACTCATTGGACTAACATCCAGGTGAAACTGCAGAAAATTTTTGTTTTCTGGGAGCATAAGAAAGACTACTTAGATGTGTAATTAGTAATATTAGCCTATAAACGCGATTGTGTATGATATCTTAAAAATAATAAAGCCTTCCTTGTGGACAGTATCGTAATAGAATATTGATTTCATTGAAAACAACCCACATTATATAGATGAAATAAACAGGGCAAAGTATGATGCACAAACTTTTTTCACCTTTATACTTGTTAAGAAAATTATTAGACCTGTTTTTAGATTGACGAAAGTAACCGACATGTAGGCCTACTATTCAAATATAACTGTACAACCTCCAGGTTAATTAGATGCTGAATTTCACAGTAATAAGTTTATTACTTTCTTACTGTGGGAAATGATCATTCGTATTTCAATTAATGTACATTCTGTGATGCTGCGTTTGAGTCATACTTATTTCTTTTCTATCACGATACCTATTAATTTTAGTAAGAAATGTGTGTTACAAAAATTGTTCAATTTAATTTTCTTTACAACTTGACCATGTTAAGTTCTCATGTCTCACCTACTGTAATGGAATAAAATAAAATGAAGTAAAAAAAAAATAGGCACGACTAAACTGTCGAAATTTTTATTTTTATTAGAATCGGAAGAGTTTTTTTTTCTCTAGAATCGAAAATTTTAAAAACGTTTTCATGAAAAAAAAACCCTTCATATTTCAGATGTAGAAATCAAATTCTGGGTGGTTCGATAAAATTGCAAAAATGTCCATAGTTAAAAGAAAGAAGTAAATACTACGAACCGTTTACCCACTACAGATGTACACAGACGGACAAACAGACGTCATTCCAAAAATACGATTTTTGGTTTGAAACATGAAACATCTTTTGCTGGTGTAACCTCGATTTCGATTTTCTGTCTCGATCACATTTTTTTCTCTATACTACGTAGGCGGAGAGTTGCCGAAGTTGGACCGTTGCCTAAGTTGGACCTCCTTAATATTTCGTTTGTGTTAGTAACTTAAACCTTCAAGTTGGCTCTATTGGTGAGAAATGTTGTCAAGGACGCGTGATCCAACGGTCAGTTGGCTGCAGCCTTTGAAGAAAGAATAACTGCAATTATTGTGTTCTCCTCGTTTGTGTAACAAGAGTCGCGCTAGAAATTATAAACTATTGTGCAGAGTAAGAGTAAGCAAAACAATTACTTACATTATATTTTACAACTGCCTTTCATAAGCTAATAACTAGATATCGTAAAACTAGTTTTACATTTTGTGAGTCCTTCTAGCATCATATTTCTTTACATGGCGTCCAGTTGCCAGAGTTGGACCGCTACGTGTTTCCTAATTTGGACCACCATAACTTCCATTCTTGACCTCAGCGTATAGGAAGATTTGGTATATTGGTATATTTTACATTTTTTATGAAATTTGTTTCCTAGGTTATTCTTTGTTTCTTACTTGAAGCATTTTATCACTACAAAACAGTTTGCTTCTAATTTACAAATTATAATTAATGTTTTTTGTATAATAGAGCCTGACTAACTTACTTTAAATGTCATATGTGCCTAATAAATTTCCTAAAATACAGGTTCTTTAAAATATTGCAATTATTATTTGTTTACTCACAGTTTTATCATAGGTCCGACTTAAGAAACCGGTTTCCTAATTCGGACCATTTACCGACTTCTAAATTTTAAATTGTAGGTCTTGGAGATATACATCTCGTATTCAAAATTTAATGTTATTTAGATGAAAGTGTATAAAATGTAGATTATTGTACAATATAGTATGTATAAATTAAATATGTAATAAAGTCGTGGGGTAACAAAATGTAAAATCGGTCCAACATAGGCAACCTTCCCCTATTTGCGAGAAAGTAAAATGTGCGCTGTAATGAGAAATACTGAGAATATGGGCGGGATATAGGAGCTTTTATGATTATTCATTAATATATTCTATGAAAGAAGTATTTATATAGGCCTATGTTGTGATTTGGCTATCACCACCTAACTATTAAAATCACCGCCTGATTATTAGAATTGTATTTTGAATTATATTTGTTGAAACTACGAGGGTTGGAAGTTTAATAGTGGCAACACATCTATGAAATCAAAGTGAATTACAGAAGTTCAAATCTCTTTTGTTACATGTTAGTTGGATATCCAGCATACTTCAGAGCAAATATCATTACGAATGTCTTCACAGTAACCAGAAGAAAGTTGAGCTGGCTATATCAACCGGTCTAAAATGAATTTTGGATCTGACAGAAAGCGAAGGTTTAAAAATAATTCAATGCCTTAAAATGATTCTTGATTCACAATAATATGCAATAACATAGCCTAATGAACTGTTGGTTAAAACATCTTACTCATTATGATGAAAGATTGAGTGTAACTTATGATTGAACCTCCGCCGGAAGGAAGCGAAGAAAAAATTATAGGATTTGACCCACTTCTTTTCGGTTTAAATTCCTCAAAAGCCTCTGCATGGTAAGAATTTTCTCTCAGAAATGAATTGATATCAATACCTCTGTGAAAAGTTCTAAAATTCAATTTCTTCTGGTTACTGAGAAGGCATCCCTTACGGTAGAAGGCTGCTATTTGCTCTGAAGTATGCTGGATATCCAACCAACATACAACAAAAGCTATTTGAACGTCCTGTAATTAACTTTGATTTTATAGATGTTTTGCCATTATTAAACTTCCAACCCTCGTATGATGATTTATAAGTTCATTATTGGGTAAAACTAAAGTAAATTCAAATTACAATAAGAGTAACTTATCCTGTCAGGCAGTACTAAGGATGCCAGAAGTTAAGATTTAATAGTAATGGAGTCTCGAGTGATTGCTGAATGTATGGTACGTACCGCATCTGTAGTTTTCTCTTTCAGTAAACTTCCTAAATGAAAGTAGTGCGTTTGGAAAGTGATTTTGCTAATGATTGTATAACAAACTGCATCGGAGGTCAGGTGAAACTATATTTTGTAAGATGCAATTGCATTTTTGTTACATATTAAATTACAGAGGAAAAACGCGTTTCTCGGATATTACATAACTGATAAAAATAATTTCCCCCTTGGTTAGTGGTCAATTCGTTATATTCTAACCACGTAAGAGGTTTTGAAATATTATGAATACTATTATTGTTGCTTCGTTATTACCTTTATTATTGTGTGTAGGCCTATGTGTATCCAATCTCAACCCCGTTTCTCTGACACATTTGGGATCCACCCTGAGGCGAGTAGATGGTGATAGTGTGTCCATTTTCGAGTTACGAAACACTTGGGTGGGCTATATTACATGGTGATGTGTAACTGGAAGAAGTGTAAGATGTGACGAGATGAATGTGTAGTGGTGATTGTATAGTGTAGTGTAAGGTATGAGTGATGAAGAGTGTCGAAAAACGCCAAGTTGATCGTCAGGCTTAACGTCCCCATCCGATATACGAATCACTGTCTACATTGACATTTATGCCTCCATGTCATACGCACTGCGGAGAGTTTTGGGATTGATCCAAAGTATATCTGGTGCTAGTGATTAGAAGCTGTATACCACCACCTCTCCTGTATCCAGCCCTAAGAATCAGATTTTAAATCCCGCCCCTATCAGGAATAAAACCCGGTCTGCCGAGCCGGAGTGGAAGGCAGGCTTGCTGCCAACCGCGCCACAGTGGTGGTCATTTTTATTATTATTATATTAATATCATGATCAGCGTCCGTCAAGATATAATTTTAATTGTAATTAATATATATTATAACATTATTATAGTCTATAGTATTTAAAATTTCAAAATCTTAAATTACGTTAATGTTTTAAATTTTTTTTCAAAACTGGCGATATTTAACATTTTTAATGTATCAATCCAGTTTATAATCCTTCCTATTTTTTTTAGGTGTACCGGTTGTTTAAAATAAATTTAAAAATAACTTTTGCAGTAAAAGCATGTATCGCTCCAATAAGGTTATCATCAAATCCAATACAAAATCATAATTATGTAAATCTCTTAACATATTATGCAATTTTGAAGCCTCGAAGCAGTCGTGCCACTTTGCGTGTAAAACAGCATATTGTGCGGTATCCCCATCCCTATAGTGTGTATATAGGAGTAGGGTGTAGAACTTTATAGATGAAAGGATGGAAGAACAGAAAACCCCAAAGCTTACAGGAAAGTTTGTGTGCTAAAGAATTCTATTCAGCCCCTCTCTGACACTGCATCTATTATTAGTAGCCTATCTCCCCCCCTTGGAACTAAAAATACTTTGTGTGTTTTTGTTGAACATTCCCAAAGCATCCCCTTCTAAACTATTGAAGGGTTCTTAATCTAAGGAATAAGAATAAGTCACCTGGCTTTTTTGTTGAATGCAATTCGAGGAGAAACTAGGAAATTAGATATTTTCTAATTTTGAAGTATAACAGCTGCAGTAATCAAGTAAGTGCATTCCCCTAGACAAGAAAGTAGACTACTTCTTGGTCTATTCCTGTAACAGTTTTATTGCTGTTGTTTCTTTCTTTTATTTTTTTCGTTTCTTCTGTTCCCATTTTTATTATTTCTTTTTGGTGTAATTATGTTGTTAATATTTAAATCATTATTTCGGATGTTATGCTTTGTTTGGCAACCCCTTGTATGGAAAGCTTAAAAACAACTTTTCTCAGAAAAGGCACTCACTACTCATTACGATACGAATGCTAAATGAATAACTGAAATTTGGACAGTATATTTCGTTAGTTAACATAGGCTAAATGCCGGATTAGTTGTTTTGTATCTAATTATTTTGTTTACCCTTTTCTGTGGTAAGCGCAGCTTCGATCCGCGCAGGTTTTTCTCTGACTTGTAGGACTATAACTAAATTTGCTGTCACTGAGTGGTTGTGTTTTTGTGACAGTGCTATAGTCCTACAAGTTAGGAAGAAACCTGTGCGGAACGAAGCTGAGACATCTGCAGTAAGCGCAGCTTCTTCCGCACAGGTTTCTTTGTAGCTTGTAGGACTATAGTAGAAATACATCATGTGATATAATGATTTTCTACTTGAAGGAATATACTACTACAGTTTGAACCATGCCTTGAATTTTGTTGATATCATAATCCACATTCCACTTGCATTTATTTATCGATACTCTACTGCTCTCAGACTACATTCAATATCCATAGGAACTCAGAAAATGTCGTCGTTAAATTCACTTTGCTCTTAGTAGTTTCCACTTTTCTACATATTTCATCGTAGAGTTTTTCTAATATGTCTTTAAAATTTTCTGCTTGGGTTCTCAAGAGACAGATGAAAGGAAATAAACATAATTTTTGCACTGAAAGTATTTTTAGAAGTTACAGTCCAATTTGAAAAAAATGCTGGATATTTTATAAACATTGAATTACAATTTTTCAGAGAAATTCGTGGAGTAAAAAACACAATGCCTAATTTTAAAAGGTAGTTGTCTGGGAAATTAGAAGATTATATTATTTTTAATGTTTAAATATTTTCATCGTGAGGGGAGCATTTGGGCATGATTATGATTTTTGTCTTTGTAAATAAATAACTCAAAACTCGAACTCCTATTATAAAATATATGAAATAAAATCTTTGACAAAACTTGCAGTGCCATACAATATTCTTTGAAATATGTAGAACTTTGCATTTTCAGTTGTACGCTTTCTGCAGAATATTTAATTTTAATATTTTACACGATCGGTCCCAGGGTACCTCTACTACGCTCTCTTTACCGGGGTTTGTTTCTAGCTCTCTGGCGCCACTCTTCAGTAGGAGTCCATTCCTCCAAAACAGTGATCTCTCTACATTTTTCTTGCCTTAGTATGTGACATCTCCCATAGAAAATAAAATGTAGCAGCTTCACAGACCATCGTTCAACGTCCATTCGGTCAGCATGACAAGCGCACGTATGCTTTTCATCATGCTTACTTAGAGATATACCTAATTTATCAATTTTAGGTTTTGTGTCAATCGTTTCAACGGAATTAAAATCACAATTCGGCTGCCTAGAAACAAAACACAATTTTTTAATAAAATATATTTCACAAGTGGATCTATCCGTGGAATTCCTTTCTTAAATTTTTCCTTGGTCAACTTTCGTAGTGGTAAGATTCCAAGTTCCCTTTGTCTTCTATTCCCAGATGAAGTAAAGTAATTTCCCTCTTTAGGCCTAGTACGATTGTAGGCAACAGTCCAAGCACTTTGATTTTCGTACAATCCGTAATTACCGTATGCATTGGCTATCTTGACTCCCGTGATTGTACCTGGTACTAAGATAGGGTGACCTTATAGTCGGCGCGCAAATGTTTTAGACAGTGGGAAGGGTAGGCTAGGTGTTGTCCGGTCTAGAACAGGCCGTAAGTAAACAAGTAGGCCTCTCTCACTCTTATGTAGATACGAGTAATGCTCTAGAGCAGTGTCCGGCAGATGCTGCAGTTGTGACGTAAGAGCCGATCATCTCGCAAGAGCTTGAGAGAGCGAGCAGTTGAGATGCATTCCTGTTAATACGCACTAGCGCAGTGGCGTTCAGTGCAGCAGTAGGGTTAAGGTGAGCCGTGATGGTACATTGAATTGCGTGCATTAACCATGGCAAGGGTGCAGAGGTCAGTTAATCAGTGAAATGTATGGTAAATTTAGTGCATTCAGATTAATACTAGACTTACGGAAACGTCAGGTCACCCTCGGAGACACGCCACATTTTTCAAAAGTTGTCTACAGTATGTCATTCAATTACAGACATTAATAATTATGTACAAATATTAGAAGAACTGGATCAGGATATTTTATTACAGATTTCAAGATTTTGCAAAACACCAATCCGATATTTGCATATTTGCGACACCATTTTCTGTGGATGTTGACAGTGTTCCAACGTCATTGCAACTAGAAGTCATTGATTTGCAAAAGAATATTGAAATGAAAGACTGCTTTCAAAACAAAAAGGATCTATCTATATTTTATAGAAGATTTCCCCAGGCAACTACATAATATATTTGCTGCTAGAATGTTGAGTATTAGGTATTTGTATCGACGTATGTATGTGAATAGTTATTTTCTTGTATGAAGATCTGCAAACCACAACATGGAAACCGCCTATCTGATCAGAACATGAAAAATGTTCTCGTTTGTGTGTTAGCCAGACTATGTCTCCTAATATTGCAAAATTAGTGCGCGAGAAAAGAGGGAAAAAATCTCGACAATGCCTTGAGCTTGGGCACGATAGTGACACAAAGTAAGGGTGTGTATCAAAAGTCTGAATAGGCCTATACTTGGCATAGTGCTCACAAAGGTGTATAGTTTAATTTGTATATTTTGTGTATTTTGTATATTTTGTATACTTTAACATTTTTCAGTTTCCGAGTAGACAAAGTTTTGCAGTACTCCTTAAAGTATTCTTATGTTTTATGTATTTGTATGTTTATAGTAGTTTCGGAGCCTCATTTAAATAACCTGACGCATCCGCACCTGGATGCATTTCAGATTAGTGTAAGTAGGGCCTATATTAAATTTCATTACAAACAAAACTGTTCTGTTACATTGATTTATCACAGTTGTACTATTTTGTTTTCGTACAAATGCATTGTAATTGTGCTATTCCCATACTATCTACGAAGATCGGAGCGCACTCTGCCAATGCATAGGCGTCGTTCCGCCACTGGCCAGTTGAACCCTTCCTCCACGCTCAGTACGGAGATATTGCCGAGCAAAGAGCGCGGTTGCTCTGTAGTATGACGTCACAGAGCACGGAACATGCCGGTCACTGCTCTAGAGTG
Organism: Ectobius pallidus; assembly: GCA_964059195.1. NCBI lineage: Eukaryota > Metazoa > Arthropoda > Insecta > Blattodea > Ectobiidae > Ectobius > Ectobius pallidus. The sequence continues at coordinate 107,161,460 of CAXKWD010000003.1, read as the reverse complement.
AGACAGACATACCTGTTTACTTCAGGGCCGATTCTATAGAGGACAGTATCTGTCTACAACATCTGTGCGCCGACTATATAGGCCTAAGGACACCCTACATTAGTACCAGGTGCAATCATGGGAGTCAAGATAGTTATTTGTTCGCAGACTATAACGTTAAAATTGGAAAATCCTGGGACATTTAAGGAAAACAGGGGAGAAAAATTTAATTCATAACATTTAGGGAATATTTACAATTTACCTTTGTCTCATGCACAGAGATTAGGCTATCTCAAATTACTTCTTAAATTTCTTCTGCATACTGGGGTAGATTTTATAATTTATCCCGCAGAAGTAGATGTCTCATAGTCACTGTACAGTTCACTTTTCTACGTCCTATCTAGTAAGTGAAGCAGGATTTTCTGCAGTGAACACAGTGAAGTGTAAGAACAGGTCAGGACTGTTAATGTGAAAGACGATATTAGGATGTGTTTATCAACTATTCGGCCACAAATAAAGAAGATTTCGGAAGCACGCCAAGCTAAAGTTTCACATTTAAATTTGCTTCTTGCGCCAACTTGTTTGAATTATTATTGAAAAGTTGTAACATTAATATAATATTATTATTGATAAATTGTAACATATTGTAAACATTGTAATAGTTTTGTTTAAATCCAATTGCACTTACATCACAAACTCACGAATAATAAAAATGTTATTTTAAATTAGAATAACGTGTAAGATCAATGACTGTGTTGCGTGAATTCAATTACATCTTTCGTGTGCCTCAGTTGAAATAGGTTGGGAAACGCTGTGCTAGAGGCTGGGTGACTTTAGAGCCATAACTCTTTATTACCACAGTATAGTATAACAGTAGCGAATCTTCAAATCTTCAAATTACAGAAGAAGGCTTTAAGGATAATCTATGGTGCTGATTGGAAAGCCCACTGTAAACCTCTTTTCATCTCATCTGGTATTCTCAGCCTACCATCTATATATATTTTACAGTGTTTGTTATATGTTAAGAGTAATTCTGATAACTTTAAAACTTATTCTGATGTACATACCTTTGGCACCAGAAATTGCAATAACATTTTACAGGATCAATGCTTGTTTGCAACAACCAAACATAATTTTAGGTACATGTCAGTGAAAATGTTTAATTCTCTTCCGGTTGCTACTAGAAATTTAACTTTTAAACACTTTAAAGGCTTAGTACTGATGAAACTAAAACAAATCTGCTTCTACAAAAATGATGAATTTTTTGAGGTAGCCAAAAACTTTAAATAATCTTTCAGTACCTACTATTTGACCTACACATTGCACTTTTTATTTATTTATTTATTGTTTTGTAGTGTTGTATTGATCCTGTATTTCTTTGTATTTCTTTGTATCTCTTTATATTTCAATGTATGTATTTCTAATATTATTCTTGTACCCTTGTACTATAATAGTTTGTTATATTGTTGTTATATTGTATCCTATACCGCAGAACTGCGGTCAAAATGGATTAAATAAATATGAAATATGAAAGGAAAATGCATCCTTTTGACAGATCGTGCGACACTAGCACCCCAAGCGGCCAGCAGGATGCAACTAGCAAACAGCCATTTCCAGCATTGGAATGATACGAATATATGGCTGTATTTATTCTTATTTTTAAAATTACTAGAACGAGATTATTACCGGAAAGACATACTGGTGAACTCACCAAATCATAGACTTTATGGTAATATAAAGAAGTTGTAGTTTCAAGATCGATGACATTGTATATCTTATAAAGTATCAGACCGGTTTCCGTCCACCATATAAGCTACATCCCTACGACAAATCTTCAAGAATTTAATTGACCTACTACTAACATATACTGTACTTACTCTGAAAATTCTGACAAATAAGAAAACTTAATAATTTCAATAAGCATGTAGTAGTATTAGTTCAGAAATTAGGGGGGAAAGTAAAGTTCTATAGGCATATAGCCCGATATGGTCAGTATCAGATGCAATAGCAAAACACTTTTGTCTTTTTCTTCATTTTGTTAAACACTATAAATTATTAAAAAGTAATGGATTAAACACGTTATCTTTATGCGACAGTTTAATTTTGTTAAATTCAATTATATAGGCCTGACATAACCTCGTGTTAAAACATTTTAAAAATTAGTAGGGTCAGGTGGGGTATTTGTAAATAGGCCTATATATTTTGAAACCTTTGCTTCGTTAGGGTTTTCATTTATGATATACATATAAAAATAATTAATTGTATATAGCATTTACAAGCCATTTTCTGCTCCTAAAATTAAAAGAAATAGGAGTAAATACACTAGTATGGATGCAAGCATGATAATCACAAATTTGCAATTTAATTTCACAAATAACTGTTTTTGCTTACCTCTCAGGATCTTTAAGGAACCTGAAGAAATATAAATCGGGAGAATTCCTTTGGCTGTTGGTGCAATTTATAGCTCCACAAGCATTTCCATAAAATATTGTTGACATTTTTCATAAACAACAATGTAACATATTGTGTGGCTTCTTGCTCGCCGCTACGAGCGCTGCAGTCGCGCCGGTTGAAAAAAAACTGTATGGAGCTTCGCTACTGTTATACTATACTGTGTTATTACGTTTAGCACAGGGTTTGTGGATAGTGATAAATAGTTATTTGACAGCACAATCAACATTTTTACCTATTGATTCGGCTTCATTCCTCTTAAGAAAGAAAGAAAGAAAAAAAAAAAAAACTCCGTAAATCGAATCCTTACTGCATTCTATTCGGCAGTGTTGCCTGTGGAATTAATACATTATAAGTTCCGAGATTACTTTTGCTGACCATTGGGTTTACTTTCTGACGTCAGATGGCTGCAGTGCTTTACATGCTACTTCAGAATGCCAGAATGCCAGTCCTTGAAACTCTGCGAAATATAGAGTAAACTCGCCCTTCCTTTACAACTTATATTTAATTAATAAAACAATAAAAGAATATAATAATTAATATTGGTGACAAACCAATCTTTACAAAATAGACAGCATCAAGACTCAAGACATTGTGACTCGTAAAATTAAGCAGACTTACTGTTATACCACCAATTTTCAGTTCCATAAGTAGAAAGTGCAATGTGTTGCTAAAATTCCGTAAAGTACTTACGTAAACACCCGCTTCCGTTATGAGTGTAGTCCTTCCTATAAAGATGCTTGACGCTTTCTACCCTTATTACAGTCGATTAGGTAAGTTAAGAATTGTTGTTGTAAAATACATGTATTATGACTTATGAGCTATCTGAGCAAGTCATAATTGGCAGAAACTTTGTACTTTTCCTTCTAATAATAGTTGTTTGTGCAGTAATGGTTATGATTATTTATTCTGTTGTAAGAATGCCTGACTCTTTTAATTATACGAATTGCATTAAGTTTGAAAAAATGAAATAATTTGAGTAAAGTAGTAATTAACGTTGGACTAGAAATTTTTGCCATTCACATGATTTGAGGTACGAGTATTGCAGAATATTTCAAAGCTATTATTATATTACAAAATAATCTTTCGAAGTAATGTATGTAGTAAGAGGAAGTGTCTGTCTGCCTTTATCTGTGTGCGAAGACCAGCCCTGCAGAGATCTGAAATTTTTAACGTAGATGGACTGAAGAGTGCCCGAATGCACCTCGAAGCCGAATTTTTAATTTTCGTTTTCATTCGCGAATTGTGAGCGAAAAGTGAAAAAAAGCGTGATTTTTTGCGCTATAGAAGTGCGGTAGACCAGATTTGGCTAATGTAGTTCAGTTGTAACATTAATTTCAGATGGCCTTGCTCTGCTGACACAGCAACTGGGGAAAAAAGATCATCACTGAAATCGTTAGGTGGTTAGGTGCAACATAACACATCGCTTTGTCGTTCACTTCGATTTTGTTATCCCGCTCTGCTTGATTCAGTTCTTTATAACTTGACGGCACGGGGAGATCTGAATTTTTTACATTTCACGCAGATGGGCAGAAGGGGAATCATGGATGAAGACCTAAATGTGAAAACATTGAATGATTTGTACAAAACTCACTATGCAGGGGTTTTGATTATATATTAATAGGTTTTATATTTAAAAATTGTAAAAATAAAATTGGTTGGATCTAAAATAGAAAATTCTCCGCAAGATGACAGAATTGCTAGACTGACAGACTACCATCGGTTCTACTCGCAGGCACTCATTCCTAATAACGATCCAATCACGCAGCAATGTAATAAAACGTTAACACTGTGTTACAGTTGGAAAGGAAATTGTAGTTAAAGTAACTAATTTTCTAACTTTTATGTGGAGCTCTCGGCAAAAGAGGACAGAAGAGATGTCTATTGAAAACAGATTGAAGAAAAAACACTATTGTCAAACTGTAAAGCATATTAAGCAACATGCAACTACGATACAGAAGCCCGGAAGTAAGCTAGAACATTTGGCGGTTGCTATTGCATAAGCTACATCTTGTAAGCCTGACATAATATTTTGCAAGCATTAAGGTAGTCCATGAACATTTTTCAAGGTAAAGTGCTTCAATACGAGGTCTTTGACAGCTGAATACCTTGAGGTACTGAATCCCTGTCTTGTATAGAAATACAGTGCACGTCGCTTATTGTGATCACTTCGGGATGCAGCTTATCTGATATTATTATTCGATTGAAAACAGTAGCCGAAATAATTAATTAAAAGTTATTTCTTCATGCATAAGATAATACACAAGAAAAACAGAATCAATAACTATTTATCCACACATACAAGATAATACGAACTGTGAATCATAGAACCACTCATAATACAATATTAGATGCAAGCAACTGTTTTTAAATCAATTTAAAAAAGTTTTTAATTGTTTCCGTTTTCACTTTGGAGTCCATTAACAAATATTTCATACACATAGTGTGTTTGAAAGTTTACTGACTTCTGATGAATACCACCTTGCAAAACATCTAACGCCTGTCTGTTCAAGTCTTTTCATTTTACACCAACCATCACTGCATGTCAAATAGCAACAGCTAAACTGAGGGTTGAAACATGTTTTAAGTTAGGGAACACCACCCCCTCAAACAGGTCATCTTGTGAGCTGGAACAGTACCGTTACTTCCAATACAACACAATACAGCTGAGTTAGAAATAGAACCCTTGAAAACAACATTATGAATGACGTAAAATACTTGCAAATAAAGCCGCAAAAAGGAAAATTTGATAACATAAACCGAATCTTGGATCACAATAAACAACATTTTTTCAATGTATGAGTATTAATCCGTTCAAGACGTCATAAAAGCGATAACATTACCTGACTGTTAACATTATCCACGATTACATTAAGCGACGTTCACTGTAATAGTAATAAGTCTGTTCTGATTAGCTACAGAATGACTTCCTTTTGTGACTGTAGCCTGACTTACAGTTAGAAATTATCAGCTAAATTCTAAAAGGGTTGTGCTAATTAGTAGTTAGTGTCGTTCATATTGTTATCACAGGGGCCCAAGAAAGCCTAGCATTTAACTCATAACATTACAACTGTTAAATAATTCTGTTGTACAATATTTTTACATGTCTTTGAATAGTTTTTGTAAGCACGATAAGCCTACTAACCGTGTATAGGCCTAGCACTATTTATTTAATATTTTGCTTTTTATTAAATTGTTGAAGTAAAATATTCAATAGCTTAAAACAGTGTTGCTCAACCACCAGGCTTACATGCTTTGCTTAGCCTCAACTCTGCTTTCATTAAGGGCAAAAATACCGTTTACAAGTGACGTTTCTCGATGGAGAAAGTTCGGTGATTCATGAACTTTTTAGGTAGATTTCGAAGAAAAAATCTACCTATTGCAATGGATACCATGTCATGATTTTCGAAAAATTCTTTCATATCTTTACGTTTCATGCTCCCCTAAGTACGAAACCACCGTTCAAAAAAAAATTTGTGATATTTATATATATATATACACACACAGGGTGTTAATGAATAACACCGAAATATTTTACCTGTGTATAGAGGGGACAAAGACAAGCAACTTTTATTAGGACATTTTTGCTCTATGACGTAAAATGTGTATGCTACAGGGCATTAAAGTCCTTAAAATTTGGTGCTCATAACTCAATAATTGAGCGAAATAGGGTTAAAATTTTCATTAAATTGACTACATGCCTTCTTAGCGATCGATAAAAACCTGATTCTTAATAATTCATCAACCGCTATACCATAATTTAGAATTTTCATAATCTGCAAAATTTACTGACTAATCACATGATTGCCCGCCACTGCATTATGTTTTTATTCCTAATTCCAGACCTAACAAAAATGTTTCGTTTGTCTTTTTTTCCCTCAGAGTTGTAAGATATCGATCGTCATTTTTTACAATTTTCCTGACCACTACACAATATTCACTGTTCCTTTGTTTCCCATCATTTCAAGTATTAGAAGTCAGTGGCGTGCATATCCTTGGGAGATTTTATGTTATAACAGGAAGAATTGAATCCATAGAGCAAAAATCTTCTAATAAAAGTTGCTTGTCTATGTCCTCTCTATACACAGGTAAAATATTTCGGTGTTATTCATTATATCTTTACACGCTAGCTGCCGTAATTTTGAAGATATTTGAACCAAATTATATTATGTCATTTCTAGGCCCAATAGTTCGGACAAGTTCGTTAATGAGCAAATTTGGCCCAAGGGGGTGGTCGGGGGAGGGGGTTGAAATTTTTAAAAATGTATATCTCGGCCCCTATGAAGTATAGAGGGAAACTTTGTTTGAATAAATTAGAGTACTCCCTATGGAGTTCACAGTGACACCAACGATTCGGGGGTTCGAGTGAGGGTGGGGTTGGGGGTGGGGATGAAAATTCGAAACTTTTGAAACCTCGTCTTGTGGAGTATCGTTGAAAAGCTCTTGATGAGTACTCTACAAATCAATAAATAGTTTCTTGATAGCTCTCATATGACGCGAGATTTTAATGTTTGAAAATAATAACACTTAAAAGAATTATTATATCATAATTTTGTCTTGTTTAGCGGCTTTTATTTGCTAATTTTATTCATTGCTGATCTTGCGCACGGCCTCCCAGAATATTATATCCTATTCTTGTTTTCAAAACAAATGATTGTAGGCTTTTGCTCTTTGCCGAATTCAGTCCTTATTATTGCGGGTTTGCCGTGGCAAGGCTAAAGAAGGAGAGTGCTGCGCAACGACAATAAATTAAACCAAAAGCGCTTCGAAATCTCCTCAGCCTCTAAGGCCTGCCTAGAGGGATTTTTTTTTTAAACATCCATTTTCCCCAACACTGTATTTACCAATTAATTTTTTCCCAATGCTATTTCCCAATTCAATATTTCTATAAATTTTCAGATAATATGTTTCTACTGACATTAAATCCAGTCTTCTACAACCATTGTAGCTCGAAAGGGATGTTTCCATGGTTTTGGAAAAAATCGTTCTTAATCAGTTATTTTGATTCACATTCGACGATTTAATTTCTTAATTGTATCTTTTCGTAACATGGCCAGATGCATCATAAATAATGTCGCAATCTGCTGCACTTAATTTCAGGTAAAGTAGAACCTATAGTAGACCCTAATGGTATTTTAATTTATCAACATTTAGATTGTAGACCGTTATGGATTGATTTAATAAATCGTTTAACGTGTTTATACTTAATTCAAAAAACCCGATAATTATTACACTTTTAGGGTGTCATTTGAGCTGTTAGCTACTTGAAATCGGGAAGGTTTTCGGGTGTCATTTGAGCTGTTAACTGCTTGAAATCGGGGATTTCGGGTGTCATTTGAGCTGTTAGCTGCTTGAAATCGGGGAGGTTTTTCGGGTGTCATTTGAACTGTTAGTTACTTGAAATCAGGCTGTTAGGTACTTGAAATCGGGCTGTTAGCTACTTGAAATCGGGGAGGTTTTCGGGTGTCGTTTGAGCTGTTAGATGCTTGAAATCGGGGAGGTTTTCGAGTGTCGTTTGAGCTGTTAGCTGCTTGAAATCGGGGAGGTTTTCGGGTGTCATTTGAGCTGTTAGCTATTTGAAATCGGGGAGGTTATTGGGTGTCATTTGAGCTGTTAGCTACTTGAAATCGGGCTGTTAGCTGCTTGAAATCAGGGAGGTTTTCGGATGACGTTTGAGCTGTTAGCTGCTTGAAATCTGAGAGGTGACTAGTTAAGGCAGTTCGCACCAAATTACATGCTTAGATTTGCCAAATCAAGCTCAATTTAGCCTTGAAATGGGGCAACCATTCTTCATTAAGTCAATGAGAAATTGGATTACAAATAGGTAGGCCTATTCATCTTTTTGTCAGGATTCCTTGAGGAGCCGCGCCATGGCCACCATTTTTATTACTTATTGCTAGGACCTTTAATCTTAGGCAGGCACATAGTACAATCTTATAATACCTAAAATGGCTAAATAAAACGTTAAAAAATAAAAAGGGCTAAAGCGGTTAAAATACGATAAAATACTTAACACAATAATACGCAATTAATCTAATTTATTATTACTGTTGTCCTAAAATTACTTTTTAAATATCAGCCTACATTTTGCATCTTTCTCATAGTTTGAGAGAAAATTTAGCATTGCATTTTGTATTTTTGTCATTTTGTAACTCGATTGTCCCAATAAAGGAAATCGTTACAAAACCGAAATCCCCTGTTTCTGACATCCTTAAGAAGCTTACATTTGCAGTTTATTAACAGTGTTTGCTCCAGCAAATTGATGAGAATAAAGTATTATAAAATTTGGTTGATTAACTGAAATAGGCATAGATTTTATTGAGTTTATGTGGTGGAGTTGGGAATTACGGGGTAATTCTAAAATTAATTCTGTTCTATAAATGAGTTTGCAGTGAAAGACCTACCCCTGGGCAGAACACTATGAATGAATGAAAGGGTTTATCTTCTTCTTCTTCTTCTTCTTCTTCTTGTTAGGCGTAACAGCCTGTTCTAATCGTGAATCAAGTCATCCTTCCATCTTCTTTTGGGCCTTCTTGGGTTTCTTTTGCCTCTTGGGGTGCAGTCCCTTGCAATTCTTACTAGTCTTTCCTCAGTCATTCTGGACACATGTTCATTCCATTCCTTTTTCCTTCTCTCAAGTTCTTGTGGTCTCTGCTCTTGTTTCTAAGGCGTAAGTCATTACTGGTCGTACAACCGCTTTATAAATTTTAACTTTTATTTCTTTTATTTTATATTTGTTCCTCCATACTAACTCATTAAGACATTCTGATATTTTTCCTGCTTTTAAAATTTGGTGGTTGATTTCTTGAATTAAGTTTCCTTCACTAGTAATTTTCACGCCCAGATAGTTGAAGTGCATAACCTGCTTTATTGTATTCTTTTCAATTTCTAATTTGCATCGAAGCGGTTCTTTGCTAATCGTTAACGTTTTTGTTTTTCTTACGGAAATTTTCATGTTGAACTTCTTACATTCAGTATAAAACTGATACAAAAGTCTTATAAAAACCTAAAAATCCGGGCCCTACTTATTACCAGGGCTAGGATTTATATGTAATTACATATTTCTTAATTTCACATATAGACACATTTTTTTTCACTTATCTCCATCTATTATGTTGTCCTCTATTCAAATTAAACAAATTTATTTTACATATTTTTCCATATTTCTGACATTAGTACATATTTATATGTAAAATAAATATTTGTCCATATTTAGTGATTTTAATGCAATATTCGTACATATTTCATTCTTAAGAGTAAAACTATAAAATTGTCGTTTTAAGTGACAGAAAACATGGCAGCACAGGATAAGTTTACAGTTATGTACAGAAATGAATGTATGAAAAATTATTTGTGTTACATTGAATGAAATCTTTGTAATATAACAAAAATAATTCAGAAACTAAACTTACAAAATAATAATCTGACATTCTCTGGAAATATTGATATTGTGAAAAACATGATTCATAAACTCAAATGTATACGTGGACATTTAGCCGATCTTATCAAATGTAAAGTGGACCATGTGTTTTCAAGAAATCCAGGCTTTGAAGAAATGTGTAAAATCAGTGCAATCTTAAGTAGCTTGTCAAATGTAAAACTAGAATCAGTGGATTTTAAACACGCGCCAATCACTTCATGTGCAGTAGAACGAAGCTTCAGCCAATACAAATCACTTTTGAAAATTTAAAACAACATTTTGTGGCATACTGTTATGGTAGCAGAAATAATCAATGAATGAATACAAATAAAGTAAGTGATCTGAAAAAAATTGAATAATTTAATTTATGAATCCAGTATTTGTAATGCATTTTTATAGGTTCTAAAAGTAACAAAATGTAGTGTCTACTGGTAAAATTTGTTTTGATGTCCATATTTTACAAAATATATTTCCATATATATATATACGTATTTTGACATTTTTAGTACATATATATGTACGTATTTTGACATTTTTAGTACATATATATGTACATATTTTGTCATTTTTAAGTACATATATATGTACATATTTTGACATTTTTTAGTACATATAAATCCTATCCCTGCTTATTACTAAAAGGGAATGAAATGTAAATCTATTCTGTTACTGTCATGGTCTCCTCTCTTCGTGGATGGTAACCACCTCCGCAGTAACCACAGTTTTATTGGAAAGACCAAACAAACAATAGGGTCATCATCAGAGTGGACACTAAGATAATTCAAAGATTAAAACATGATGAAAATATAATATGATCATAGTATGATGGTATTATATTTTCATCACGTTTTAATGTCCTTTGTAAAGCAGTAAATTTAAAAATGAACCTTGAAAACAAGGAAAAATATATATTTAGGAACAAGGAGATCTACAAGAACAGAATTTAAAAAGTTCATTACCACTTGGACAGTCGCATATTAAAATCTTATAGCAGCGACACTGGAATATGAGTGAGGATATCCACACCCAGGGTAATCAGTATGTAGGACTAGGAAGTCCTAGTGCGGTGTCAATGCAAGGTTATTCGCACCAGGAGAATATGAAATAGCCAAAACATTCTGTATAAAACCTGGCGTCCGTGTTAAAGCAGGTGAAGGTTAAGGCTAATACAGCTTTATTGCAGTGAGTAGTGTTCTTGAAATAAGTGTAGTGTAGTATATCAAGCCGTGACATTGAGGTTGAGTGACATGTCCGAGGTAATCATCACTTAGAGTACTCTATTTTTATTCACTTTGCTGGCTGACTTGAAATAAAGTAATTATGCACCTAATAATAACACTATTACCTGCGTGAATCATTGAAATGTAAGTTAGCCAATTCCGTCTCGGGTGCAGTTGCAGCTGCTCAGGCCACTATGGATGAGAAAAATCGACAGTTGATAATTATTAATTAGGCATCGGAAGTTTAGGAAAATTCCCACTTGTTCGATTATATATTTAAAGGCTGGTAGTAGATGTTTCCGAATTATGACAAATAAAGCCTTCCGGGAAGTTTCATCTTGCTTATTTTTCCCCCTTTTTTATGTGCCATTTAGCCTATGCCTTTTATTTGTTTTTATATGGACTTTTTTGTTTTTTAAATTTTTTAGTACACGCTAGTAGTAAGGGTGGAGGTTTAAATCAAAATGGCCGCCAACCGACGCCGCCCCCGACGCCTGAGTTGTGCCCTTTGTACCGGCGACGCCATGACGTCATGGGTATCATATGAAAGCGCTCGTTGTGCCCTTTCGTCCTGTGCTAGTCCCAACCCGCCCCAAAGCCCCGTTAAAGAGTTAGGCCCCAAAACAAAACCGACGCCGCCCCCCGACGCCCACTTAGGTCCGTTGCTCCATGACGTCATAGGAATTTTTCCAAGAGTGTACCAAGGAGACCCCCTGTTAAAGAGGTAAACCCATAACAAAACCGACGCCGCCCCGACGACTACTTAGGCCGTTTGGCCCTGTACGTTATATGACATGATAGGACACGATTCGAACAATGAAGACTTTGGCAGTAAGCCTGTGTTAACCCCACCCTAATTGCTCCATGACGTAAGTTATTCTGCAAATAAGGTCTAGAAACACGTTCCTATGTTATGCAGATCATTTAGTTACAACGTAATGATATAACATAAAGCTAATGTATTCATATGGGTTGTGTATTCTTGCAATGCAAGTATTAAGGAATGTTTGGGTAGAACCTTTCATCTCTGTCTGGAATATGATTGTATCTCCTAATGGTTTAAACATGTCCTTATAATGCTAACATTCCAAACACAACTTATCTCTAGCGAAAACAGTTGAACACGGAAGTATAGCTCTCGGAATGCACCCCTAGACTACTTTAAAGATTACATTATGCGATACAATCTATGTCCTTTGGAGAGCTTTTAAAAGATGTATTGCCATTAGTGGTTTAGCTATTTTGTATAAGTACACGTTTCAGTACATGTAATTTAAGAGTGACCACTTAGTGTGTGTGTGTGTGTGTGTGTGCGAAAGTCATCCATCTCTCTTGTGCTAAGTACATTCTTAATCTTGACGGATGCAAACATAGTTATTATTATACATTTGATGTTTGTACTAGACACCACATTACGTTCATTTGATACAATCTTAGCTATATGTATAAATACACGTATCCTACATTCGTGAGTTAAGTTAAAGAGTGACCACTCAGTGTGTGTGTGTGTGTGTGTGTGTGTGCGAAGAGTTATCCAGCTGTCCTGAGGTAAGTACTTTCTTAGTCTTGCTGGATGCAAACATATTTATTATACAGTTGTTGTTTACACTACCACATTACGTTCAATTGATACAATTGCTAAATTACACCGTAAACCATACTTGTAACAGTTTATTTAAACAAAAAAAAAACAAAAAACAAATGCTAATATTTGGTTCATATGCCATCAGCTCTGTGTATTTTTTTTTTCGAAAATATGCAATGTTCCGAGGGAGATTATTATTATTTCAAAGGTAAAAACATGTACCTTTTTTTTACATCATATGCCGTAAGTTTCACCCGCTTTATTACTAGCCTCAAGGGTTTTATAGCGATGCGTATGGATGACAACATTTTTCTTTATGTGCCGAATGTCTAAAATCTTGGAGCCTCAACCTCCTTACACCTTCAGTGCCTCCATGTTTGTAATAAGGAACACTTTTTTTTTTATTAGGTCTCTTTAAGAAATTAAATCCTGACTGTGCATTATGGTAGGTTCACTTAGGGCCTATATTATTTTCATAAACTTTGTACAACAATATTTTCAAAGGTAAAAAAAACAGGCACCTTTTTACAACATATGGCCGGGGTTTCGCCCTCTATATTAATAGACTCCAGGATTTTATAATGAAAAGTCTGGATGACAACATTAACACCTTTTTTTTGTGCCGAATGTCTAAAATATGGGAGCCTCAACCTCTTGGCACCTTCAGTGCCTCCATAACCTGTAATAAGGAACACTTCTTAATAGTTTTATATATAATAATAAATTAAATCGTGACATGGAGCAGGATTGTGTGCGAGGAAAGGAATACATTAATTAAATAATAATACGATAGAAAAAGAATCTGACTTTTATTAATATTATTACAATGTGAATTAAACATTACAATATCCATATATTCAGTAGCTCAACACAAACATTTGCGAAGTAATAAACATTCATAGCAATACTTATTTGGGTTTAGGAAACATTACATTCCTCTTTTTTTTTTTGATAATACCTTCAATACATTCATTACCTAGAAGAAGAATTATTTAATATCTGTAGTGTATATGGGAATGAATTAAACATTACAATATCCAGTACCTCAACACAAACACTTGCGAAGTAATAAACATTCATAGCAATAGTTATATGTTTTAGGAAACATTACATTACATTCCTTTTTTTTATAATACCTTCAATACATTCAATACCCCTGAAGAAGAATTATTTATTTAATATCTGTAGTTTATATGGGAATGAATTAAACATTACAATATCCATATGTTCAGTACCTCAACACAAACACTTGCGAAGTAATAAACATTCATAACAACAGTATCATTTGAGGGAGAAACATGTACCTAGGCATTAACCAAGGATAGGTTATATGCCTTTGAATTTGGGAAAGTTCCTTTATAAATCAGATCAACTCTGGTTTCACCACTGTTTATTCCACAGATCTCTGTTTCGCTAAATACATCGGTATACTTTTTGGGTAAGAATACCGACAGCAGATCTATACTTTCGCTCTTACGAATATGTAATAACACGCAACGGCCATATCGTGTTTCCTTTATGGTCGCATAAACAATATTGTAAGGCACGTTCTCTACGAGCTCTGACATTCCTACACATCTGGGTAAAGACGATGCTGAGTTAAATTTCGCAACTAGACAGGACATCTGTAAAAAAAAAAACAAGAACGAAGTCTGATTAACTACTTTATTTATATTAATAATAAAAGTATCACACAAAGCTGTAAAGATTATATCATAAAATAGTGTAGATGTAGTCTTACCTTATAAGTTTTTTAAAGTAGACGAAGAAGAAGATGACTGAACAACTGTAGATCCGCTTACACACTTAACATGAGCCCGCAAATATAGGTCTTTTATACAAAACTCTCTGAGCAACAGTATGACGTCGTAACAGAGACCTTGAGAGCACATTCCTAAGTTAAGATAAGAATCCGTAAATACATGCTTTCAAAATAACTTTTCGATGATGTAGCAAGTAAGTAAACAGATAACGCAGACATAACAAATACATTAGTGTAAGTGGTTGAGTTACCTAAATAGATAGATAGATACATGTTTACCCACATTCCTAAGTTAAGATAAGAATCCGTAAATACATGCTTTCAAAATAACTTTTCGATGATGTAGCAAGTAAGTAAACAGATAACGCAAACATAACAAATACATTAGTGTAAGTGGTTGAGTTACCTGAATAGATAGATAGATACATGTTTACCCACATTCCTAAGTTAAGATAAGAATCCGTAAATACATGCTTTCAAAATAACTTTTCGATGATGTAGCAAGTAAGTAAACAGATAACGCAAACATAACAAATACATTAGTGTAAGTGGTTGAGTTACCTGAATAGATAGATAGATACATGTTTACCCACATTCCTGAGTTAAGATAAGAATCCCTAAATACATGCTTTCAAAATAACTTTTCGATGATGTAGCAAGTAAGTAAACAGATAACGCAAACATAACAAATACATTACGACACAGGAAAATTCCAAAGCTTCATACTTTCTAAAAATAACATTACGAAAACTAGTATAAATAGACACATCTTACTCTTCACTTCTCAGTGTACTACAACGCTTTCTACATATAAGGTGAGTGTTAGTGTGCTTTTAAATACCATACATTTATATGTTAATTATACTGTTACATATATGAATATTTCTACTGTTTCCAGATTCATTCTTCATCTGTGTTTGTTGAGTTTTGATAATACTGATAATGTCTGCCCCTGTATATACTATCTCCTCGCAATCTGACAACGAGATGGACACTATTACGCTAGAGGATTCTGAACCCGAGGTATATACAGTGGCTAGTACGGAATCATCTAACGAGATGGAAACTATTACGTTAGATGATTCCGAACCTGAGATTTATAATGTACCTAGTTCAGAATCCGATAACGGGATAGGAACTGTCACGCTGTCAGATTCCGATGTAGTTGAATCCGAAGAAGAAGAACTAGCTTCAGACAACGAATTAGATATAATGGATGAAAATGAGGAGGAACACGTACCTGTAGCGTCGACGTCACGTAATACTGACGAAAACGCTACGGGAAACGTCCCTACTTTGTTTTCAGTCCTTGAAAGTAGTCGTAAAGACTACAAGCGATTTAATTCCGTTGGTCTGCAGCTAGTGATACAGCTCAAAGAACCAGCTGAAAATGCAGGACCAAACCCTTTTGAACGTTCCCTTAAACAGGCAATAGATCATGCCCTAGTCGATACGAGAGACCATGACATGGTAGGGATCTCGATTTTCAATGAGGAAAACGAGGTCGATAAGCCGATTGGTATCTCCTTTAGGCGTAAAGATCAGATCAGTGTAGATGTGATTTCAGGAGTCGTAAGCAAAGTATGCCAGTCGAACGCCCGTTTCAATGCCACCGACCGTTTGCGTTTGGTTCTGGACATTGTCCGTATGCCTAACGGAAACGGACGAAATAGAGGTGTAGCTATGAAGGGGCGTACGACTGGTGTACTTGCCCATTTGAAGACAAGCGTAGTCTTCGTACAGGCAGTCGTGAACTGTTTAGCATTTGCAATAATCATCGCTATTGCTAGAGTAAGCGATCGTAAAGCTTATAAAACATATATTTCTCACAACATGACAAGCAAAAGACTCAAGGCAGAAGTGGACGATCTGATCAGAAACTCAGGTGTCGATCTCTCGCGAGGTGGAGGTATCCCTGAGCTGGAGAAGCTTCAAGCCTATCTTAAGGATTCATATAGACTAGTTGTGTATAGCGGATTTAATCTTGACTCCATTATTTACGACGGTGGTAATGTAGGTAAACAAATACTGTATTTACTCTATGACCGAGACACCCTGCATTACCATACCATAACAAACTTGACCTCTGCAATGGCTAAACGATTCGTTTGTCCAGGTTGTCTTAAAGGCTTCACTAAAGGTGCGGTACACTCCTGTCATTACGTCTGCTTCTGTTGCCGAACGGTGCCTACTTGCGATTCTAACAAGAAGGCGGTGAAGTGTGCCGATTGTCGTAGAGAATTTCGCGGACCGGGATGTTTCGAGAATCATAAGCGTACCAAGGTTCAAGGGCGCACTGTATGCATGGCTATGCAGAACTGTCTAAACTGTGGCAAGTTTACGACAGTTCAGCGGAAACATGAATGTTTCAAAATTTATTGTACCGTATGTAAAAGTAATCAAGCAGAGACAGGACATGAATGTTACATGGCACCGTTGAAAGAGACTAAACGTTCAAACAAGGTATTGTATGTGATATTCGATATAGAAACAACACAGAATACCCGTATCAAAGACAATACCTTTCTTCACGTCCCCAATCTGATTTGTGCACAGCAGTTTT
The DNA here is from genome assembly GCA_964059195.1 of Ectobius pallidus. Lineage (NCBI taxonomy): Eukaryota > Metazoa > Arthropoda > Insecta > Blattodea > Ectobiidae > Ectobius > Ectobius pallidus. Next base: position 107,144,480 of record CAXKWD010000003.1, on the reverse strand, counting down.
GTTCTCTTTGCGAGACGTCGCAAGACGAAGAGTGGTGCCAGATGCGGGCAACGCAGTCATTCTTTCTGGGAAGATCCCGTCTGTGGATTCATGGACTATCTGAGAATGGATAGAGCGTTCGATAGGATCATTGTTATTGCTCACAATGCTCGAGCGTTCGATCTCCAATTCATTCTCGACTACGCTATTAGACAACAGTGGACTCCCGACTTGATTATGTCTGGATGCAAGATCCTTTGCATGAAGATGCACCATCTAACTTTTCTAGACAGTCTGAACTTCATTCCGCTGCCTCTGCGTAGTTTCCCTCACAAGGAACCTTTCACCACCCTCATATCGAAACATGCCTCAATATTTTTACTGGGTCATCTATATGCTGTAAGGAGTCCACGCTCCAAAAATTAGCTGCTGGTTTCAACTGCAAGTACCTTAAAATGCTTTGCAAATATCTTGGAACAGATAGGGAATTTAACATTGTAATCTAGAGACGGGACTGGACAACCCTGACTGGCGAGAGTGAGTCCTTGAGACCTGTGAATCCCCTCTGCCCACGCACGCACGTGACGCTAATTCCTTTCTGCTATTCACAGAGTACAGTACAGTCCGTTGTCCCAAAAAATGCTTTGTAAATTCTTTTTGAAGTTCTGTTTCTTTCACTGTTCGTTGTGTGTTAATGTATACAGTTTTATAAAGTCAATATTTACAGCATACGTTATTTACATGAACGTTAATATTTACGTGCTATTATAAAATTTTGTTATTATTCTCATTATGCCTCCAATAATTTCGTAGTTAAAAGGGATAACATTACACAGTAAAACTCGGGAGGTTATAGCTAATGTTTATGACTATATGAAGGAGGAAGTAAAAGAAAAGGACCTGTTTACACTCGAGAATTTTAAACAAATTTTAAAAAGTCCAGGAAAGAGTTGCTGCAGCCACCAAAGTTTCTAACACCCCCGTTTATAGAATTTTACGTGACAGGAAAACACAAGAAGAGGAAGGAAGGTCGTTCGGGACACCTGGGGAAAAACAATGTTCCAAAAAGGATAACAGACATTGATGACTTCGACAAATGAGTAATTCGTCGCACCATATACAATTTCTATACGGATGAAAAGACTGCACCAACAATAAGGAGACTGATGACGAAACTACGATATACGATTGAGTTTGAAGGCAGTTCCTCAAACCTTCGGACAATAATAAAATATATGATCTAATCCTAGCGAATAAGCCAGCACACAAAACCTACGTAATTGACCAAATATTGGTAGAAAATAACCACTCGGTTTTAAGGCTTCCACCCTACCACCCGACTTGAACCCCATTGAGTCAATTTGGGGAGATGTTAAACAACTAGGAGGTGCCCATGGCTTCGCCCACGATAATTCATTTGAAAATAAAAAATTAAGAGTATAATCATTATTAAGGCATTGCATTTATTAACACTTGCACGCGAATCATTCGTAAACTAAGCCATTAATAATATTAATGAAACAGCTAAAATTCCGGCTTCAGAGTATATTCTACGATTAGAAAGCGCCCCCTGGGAAAACTTTATCAGAATCGATTATGCAGTTCCAAAGGAACCTGTGGACACATAATACGTATTGTTTCTCAACTGTTTATTGACATGAATATGATGTGAATTTTATTTGATCAATTCAGTGTAATTTTCAGAAATTATATAATGTTTCAAGGGAAGGAATGGTTTGTTTGGATTATTATTATCAGCGATATTTCAAGAGTTAAACCATCAATATTGGTGCCCCCGGCTTCGCCCGCCATTATTAATTGACTCCAGGATTTTTAAGAATTTACACTGGTAGATTATTCAAAATGTTTGTGGTTCAGAGCTATGAAAATTGTAAGTAAAAATAAAATTAGAATATATGTTCATTATGTTCATTTCACTTAGGCCTTATATAATAAAGAAACGATTTTCCTAATTGTGTAGTCGTCATGAAAGTTTACACTCCGAGAGACGAACATCGCCGAGTATACCCGATGTCTCACGAAGCGGGCGAGCGAGCAAGCACGCTATTTAGGGCCGTTGAATTGTATAAGAGTAGATGGGTTACAAGCAGGAATACAACATTTAAAACAAAATGACGTAGAAGCATTGTGTAGGCAAAGATTTCAAGAACTCGGCCAAGCAGAATGGGAAAATGTATGTAGGCGCGTTGAAGAAATTGAACAGGAATAATGAGAGAAAGACTGCATCGTGGAGGAAAGAATTGAAAGGATTATAATAGAAGACAATGGTATGGAAAGCAGTGATGATGATGATGATGATGATCATGATGATAATGATCATGAATATGTGGAATATCAGGTTGAACCAACGGAAGACGATGTCATGTCTGGTGTTGAAGAAATGGAAGAAGATTAGATGCAACCAATACCGTATTTATTTAGTTATTTCAATTAAAATTATGTGTTATATTATAGTGACTGTACCACTTCCTCGTGTTGCTCGTAAACATTTAGATAGCTGACAGCTCGGTACCAAAACAAACATCGCCATCGCTTATCGGTGACTGAATTATTTGCTGTGCAATGAACTTGTGTTTTGATCACTGCATCAACAATAGTCACTTCTGTTTTGTTTTCGGCTCTGCTAGACAATAACAGGGACGGTCGATCGTCTCCGTGCATCCGGAACTTCGAACTGCAGGTAAGGGTTGTCCAACTTCTCCCACTTCACTGCTTCGACCCGACATTTTCCAGGTTCGATTTAGGGTACTTGCAGTTGAAACCAGCAGCTAATTTTTGGAGCGTGGACTCCTTACAGCATATAGATGACCCAGTAAAAATATTGAGGCATGTTTCGATATGAGGGGGGTGAAAGGTTCCTTGTCAGACCTTTGACCTAAAAGACGCTGTTAAGGGCTACTTTCCACATTTGTGGAATACGGCACAGAACCTCAACAGTATTCTCCCACACCACCCGAACCAACATCTTTACGGGCCGGACACCATGTCTGTGAAAGATAGAGAAGTTTTCAAGACTTGGTTCGAGACCGTTAAAGATCTGCCGTTCAATACCCGTGTAGAACTGGAGAGGTATTGCCAGGCCGATGTTACTGTACTGAGAGAAGCCTGCACTCTCTTTAAAAATCTGTTCAAACAAATTGCCAATATAGATATTTTCCTAGAGTCTATCACTATTGCATCGGCCTGTAACAGAATATTTAGACAGCTATTCCTTAAACCTCAGACCATTGGCATTGCTCCCTCCTGTGGCTATAGAAAAGCAGACAGGCATTCCCGTAAATCGTTGATGTGGCTTATCCACGAAGCCAAGGAGAGGAATGTATTTATACGTCATGCAGGTAACGGACGTGAAGTACGGCTTCCCGAACTTCCCCAATGGAAGGTGGACGGTTTCTGTGATGAAACAGGAGAGGTTTTCGAATTTCTCGGCTGTTATTATCATGGATGTCTCTGTCAACCGAACAGAGATGTACCTATGATGGATTCTTCAGAATCCCATGCCGAGAGGTACGAGAACACCTTGGGCCGACTTGACATGATCCGATCAAAGGGTTATGTTGTCAATGTGATGTGGGAATGCAAGTTCGATGTTATTCTCGAACAGTTCCCCGCACTGAGAGACGACCCCTTGGTCTGTGATGTCCCGTTGGTCCTTAGGGACTCTGTCTACGGAGGACGTACAGAAGCCATGCGGCTCTATCGTAAGGCGGATGAGACGAAAGAAGAGAAAATCCTATACAGCGATATAATGTCCCTATATCCATCCGTCTGTAAATACAACAAGTTTCCTATCGGTCACCCCACTGTTCACGTTAGTGACCAGTGTACAGATATAGATTCAATGATGAAGAAAGAAGGCCTCATTAAATGCACTGTCCTACCACCGCAAGGGCTCTACCATCCCGTTTTACCTTTCAGGTGGAATGGTAGGCTCTTGTTTCCCCTTTGCCGCACCTGTGTTATGACTGTCGAACAAGGTAGCTGCAAACATGCGAAAGAGGAAGAGAGAGTGCTCACTGGTACATGGGTAGTTGATGAAGTGAGACTAGCTGTAAATAAAGGCTATAGGGTGATGGCAATCCACGAATTTCTCGAATACGATGTCACGCAATACTCGCGTGAAACTCGTGAGGGAGGGTTATTCGTGGATTACATCAACCTTTTCCTCCAGATTAAGACAGAATCCAGCGGATACCCTGGTTGGGTGAAAACAGAGGCCCAGAAACAGGAATATATCGATTTGTTTTACGAGCACGAAGGTGTTAAGTTAGACCCAAAACAAATCGTGAAGAACGCTGGAAAAAGGACCATTAGTAAGCTTTGTTTGAATTCCTTCTGGGGAAAGCTCGTGCAAAGGTCTAACATGGGTAAAACAAAGCTTATTACGGAGCCTAAAGAGCTGTATAGGTTCCTCACGACACCCGGAATTGAAATTCAGAGACTACTTTTTGCAAATGACGAAGTCGTGTGGATTAATTGGATCCCTATAGAGGAGGAACAGGACTCTCTTCCTCATACTAGTGTCGTTCACGGTGCTTATGTGACATCGGGAGGTAGAATGAACCTCTACGGCTACCTGGACAAGCTAGATCGTCGAGCCATCTACTGTGACACGGACAGTGTGATTTATACACAGACGCCTGACGACGCTAAACGGTACACTGTGCCTTTAGGTGACTATTTAGGCGACATGACCAGCGAACTCACAGACTATGGGGAGGACGCGTACATTTCGGAATTTGCAAGCGGGGGCCCTAAGAACTATGGTTTTAGGGTTACCGTTCCCTCAAACAGCACCGCAAATACCTCTGTGTGTAAAGTCAGAGGTATCACTCTTAATTATAAGACGTTGCAGGATGTCAACTTCGACGCCATTAAAACCATGGTTTTAAATGGCGATCCCGCGGCAATTATCTCTGTGAGGACAGAGAGGAAAATTAAGAGAAAGCCCGGCCCACAGATCGTGTCTGAAGGCGAGAATAAGATATACCGACTCTGTTTTCGAAAAAGACGCAGAGTTGGCGGAGGGTTCGATTCCCTCCCGTTTGGGTATAAATAGAAACGAGACGAGAGCACCATCTCAGTATGGACTCGTCGTCGTCTCTGGAGTGTGCGTCAATTAGAAAATTATTGGATTTTAGAACGCTTATTCATCACACAGGTGAAGAGTTGGAGGTGTTGTCCCCTGAACTTTTAACGGCATGCGGAGCCGAGAGCATTTATTTAGTGTATCATAAATTACCTGAAAGTGTGCAACGTAACGATCTTGTAAAAACGTGTCTTAGATGTTTTAAACATTACCCTGATTCTCCTTACGATTGCTTGGATGGACCCCCACCTATGATTAAACATTGTTATGGTTGTAATAAAATTTGACCATCCCTTTTCTTTGATTGTATCAGGTCCGTCTTTTTCTGGAAAAACGACTTTCTGTGTAAAACTTATTAATAATTTACACCAATTGTGTAACGTGAGCAAATACGAAAGTATTCTGTGGTGCTTTAGTGAAAGTAACGCTGTCCCTCCCCAGACAAAATTCAATACTACCGTGACATACCACGAAGGTCTTCCTGACTTTAAACAAGAACATTGTACTAAACCCAGACTCGTTATTCTAGACGATTTACTGGACAAAGCTTATTCGACAGAAGTGAGTTCTATATTTACAAAAGGTTGCCATCATAGAAACATTTCAGTTATTCTCATAACACAAAACCTGTTTCACCAGTCTGCTCACAGCAGAGACATCTCTTTGAACACAAAGTATATGGTTTTGTTTAGAAACCTGAGAGATAAAAATCAAATTACTTTTCTAGCAAGACAAGTGTATCCTGAAGATTGGAGGTCTTTCTACAGAGCTTTCCAAGACGCAACAAGAAAACCTCACGGTTATTTACTAATAGACTTTTGTCAAAGAACAAACGATTTACTTAGATTTAGAACTAAAATATTTCCCTCGGAGGTTACAAAGGTTTACGTCCCTGTAAAGGATGAAAAGGATAAAATCCAATTACCATATGTTACAAGTTCTTAAAAAGGCAACTCCCAAGGTACGAAACGTTATTCTAAAAAGTGCAAACAAAAACCTGATACTTGCTATTATAGACTGTGTTCTTAATGTTTTGAACGGTCAGTGTAAATTATCTTCGTGTTCTAAACGTAAGCTGTTTAAACATAAACATTCCTTAAGACATCTTCTAGATAGGAACGTATCCTTGTCTGAGAAAAAGAAAACTTTGGTACAGAAAGGAGGATTTTTAATTCCTCTCTTGTCCTCCGTGTTATCCGTCTTGGGATCTTTAACATAATGTTACAGAAAATGTTTCTGGTTAGTGCTAAAGAGTACAAGCGTTTAAAACGTTGTGTCGAAGGTTCAAACCCGGCAGTTGATGTTACGGATCCGTACAAAGAGTTGGTTAAAATACGCGAGAGTGAAGATCCTATATTCAAGAGAAAACAGAACAGAATACTCGAACAGGAAGTAGCTGAATCGAGGAAAAGAGTTAGAGATTTATCACCCGAGAAAAAACCCATCTCCGAGGACGAAGCTAAACGTAACGTTATAGGTGATGTAGCAGGTAAATATTTATCGGCTTATGTAACATCGCCAAAACTTGTAGACACACAGTTTGGAATCTATAAAAAGAAAGAGACGGGAGAGTACATGATAGGTAATTTTAAAATTCGTTTGTTAAACAATAGTTTGATCATTAACGGTATAAAATACGATGCGAGTGCAGGTTTATGGGAGTTGCTTACTAGGAAGAAGGTGGATATGAATCTTGTTACGCAGGAAGACCTAGACACGTACAAAGACATTTTAACTAGGACCGAAGGACATAAGAGCGATATTAAAACCGCTAAAACAGTTAAATACAAACAAGTCATTTCAAAATTGTTTCCAACGAGAGAGATTAGGTGGAGTACCTATAAACAGAGAAAATGAAGGACACATTGCGCAAACTCTATTACGATCCCGAAGCAGCAACGGGATTTTCCACTGTTAGTAAACTTTCACAAGCTTCTAGCATTACAGATAAAAATATCGAGGAATGGTTAGTTGAGCAGGATGTTTACTCCTTACATAAACCAATCAGGAGGAAGTTTCCTAGGAATCCGTATTCTGTAAATAACCTTTACGACGTGTTTGAACTTGATCTAGCCGATGTACAAAGCATTGCACAACATAATGACAACGCAAGATATTTACTTGTTGTTATCGATGTGTTTTCCAAATACGTATGGGTTGTACCTTTAAAATCTAAAAGAGGTAAGGATGTGACAGAGAGATTTAAACAGGTGTTGGAGAAGTCCTCTAGGAATCCTGTCGCTGTAAGAACCGATAGGGGTAAAGAATTTCTAAACAAATCTTTTCAAGACTTGTTAAAGAAGGAGGAAATCGAGTTTCAAGTGTGTAGGAATCCCGATGTTAAATGTTCCGTCGTGGAAAGGTTTAATAGGACCCTAAAAACTAAAATGTACAAATATTTTACTTTCAAGAACAGTTACAAGTATCTCGACGTGTTGGATAAGTTTGTGAAGGGATATAACGATAGCGTACACAATACAACAGGAATGGCTCCTAATATGGTTAGCGATAAAGATGTTTTGAAAATATGGCGACGTATGGCAAAGAAACAGATTCGTGTGAAACCGAGACCTGTAAAGTTTTCGGTAGGGCAAACGGTAAGAATAGGTAGAGAGAAAATGAAATTCGCTAAAGGTTTCGAGCAAAACTATTCTACAGAAATATTCAGAATCGTCAAGGTCATTAAACATTCTCCTCAACCTGTATATGAACTAGAAGATCTCAAGGGCAGTCCTATTTTCGGACAGTTTTACAGTTATGAGCTCACACCAGTAACTATTGGGAAAGACACTGTTTACAAGATAGATAAAATTCTACGCACTCGTAAACTAAAGGGCAGTACCGAACATCTCGTTCGCTGGAGAGGTTACGGTCCCGAGTTTGATTCCTGGGTTAAAGCTAAGGATTTAGCGTAATGGGAGAAGAAGAATTTTACGTTACTCTCCTGAGCGATGCAACGTACAAATCATTTCCTAGTAACACCCTTGCTAGTTTCCAGGTGCAGTTGGCACAGAGCATAAAGCTGGAGAGGAATCATTGGGATGTGGGTTTGTGCGAAATTAGTTACTCTCAAGGGAATGTATCGGAAACGAAAGCTTCGACACCAAATGAAACATCGGAATCGAAATCTGTGAAAACAAATCTAAATAGGAAAGAACTTGTTTTTATATACTGTAATATAATAAAACCGCAACTTGTAGGAGATGCGTACGTTAAATGTCTTAGAATTATTCAGTTTCCTTTAAATACAGCAACTCATGTCTTTCCTGAAGTTTATTATGTTCCTGTCGAATCTTCCGAATTTCAGGTGATAGGTATAGAAATGACAACAAAACTAGGAGAACTAGCTAACATAACGGATAGCACTAAACCTACGATGCTCGTTTTACATTTTAAAAAGAGAAGGCAGATGGTGTTATGAGTTAGTTTGCGATGGACCACCTTACAGCATACTACGTCAATCAGTCGGGAGGGCGTCTAGGCAATGTTGGTCCTTTCTACAGCGGCAGCCCCTATGTTCAACACGGTAGTGGAATAGGTAGTTTCTTGGGAGGATTATTTAGAATGATAAAACCAATTCTCTTTTCGGGTGCTAAAGCGGTAGGTCGTGAAACTCTTTCGGCAGGAGCAAATATTTTAACCGATATAGCTAGTAGAAAAGAAGGTGATAAGGTAAAAGATATTATTGCTAATAGAGTAAACGAATCAACTCAGAAACTCGTGAATAAAATGAAGGGTAGGGGTAGAAAGAGAAAAAGGGCGTCTCCTAAGATGCGAGATATATTTAGCGATGTAAAGAGGAGAAAGTAGTCAGTCGTGTAGAGATGTTCGCCGTGACAAAGTCAGAGTTCGACCTTTTCGAGAGGAGCCCTATTCAAACATCGGTGGTGGGAAATGTTACTACATTATGCAAAGCCATTACTCCGGTGGAACAGAGCGTTCTCGAATTCGTGGTTGCTGCAGACAGCGAACATTATACAGATTTAAATGTACAACTCATGGTGGAGGGAAAATTCGTTAAAAGCGACGGGGCAGATATAGGTGAAGGCGATAAGGTTACAGGAGTAAACAACTTGCTTCATTCACTTTTCAGTCATCTCAGCGTTTCCTTGAACGGGACATCAATCACCCCTTCGGAGGACTTGTACAATTACAGGTCTTACCTTGAAACATTGTTTGCATACGGTGAGGATGCTTCTAAAACTCATCTGACAAACGGTTTCTGGTATGCCGATAAAGCTATCGAAGGTTTGACACAACCTAAAGAATTGGTGGCATTAAACGGAACGTTGGGACCTAATGTTAAAAACGACGGTTGGACCGAAAGGTACAACAAGTCTAAGAATTCTAAAGTATTAGTCATGATAGGTAAACTACACGGTGATATTTTCAATCTGTCTAAACTTTTACTGCCTGGAGTAAACATGCATATAAGACTTACGAAAGCAAAGAGAGAGTTTTATCTCTTGGGTGAAAACGACAATTCAAAAGTCTTCTTTAAGTTTCTCGATGCAGGTCTGTACGTGAGGAAAATTAAAGCTTCGCCCCAGCATTCTACTAGCACACATCAAAACTCTAGAGAAAGGTCATAATGCTCACTATCCTATCACAAGAGTGGATTTGAAAACATTTACGTTTAGTTCAGGAGCAAGCTCCATTTCTATAGATAATGCATACATTGGTACTCTACCTAAGCGTCTTCTCTTCTCCATGGTGAAAAATTCTTCTTTCTCCGGCACAGTGGAGTCCAATCCCTACGAGTTTCGACATTTTGCTTTGAGTTCTTTTGCTTTGTACGTTAATGGACAACAGATTCCATCAGAAGGATTACACATTTCCACAGATCATGAGAAGACTACTACTCTAGCTTACGATACACTTTTTAAAGGTTCGGGGATCCATCATAGCAATAGCGGGATGCTAATCACTCACGACATGTATATAAATGGGTATTTCACACTGATGTATGATCTTACGCCTGATGTTTCGGCATCGCATGGTCATAGAAGTTTGCCCTGTAGTGGAAACATTAGAATAGAAGCAAAGTTCGATAAGGCTTTAGAACAAGCCATAACTTGTATCCTCTACTCCGAATACGACAACTCTATCGAGATCACTAAAGATAGAAGAGTGATTACAGATTTTTAGAATAATGAATAGTAACCAAATAAACTATGCTTTACGTCACGTAGAAACATTCGGTGGGGTTTACCCTAGCGATATGTTACCATCTGTTGTAACGCATAAACCTAAGATTTATGTCATTAACTTTGATCCTCATTCTTCGCCTGGTTCTCATTGGGTTGCCGTGCTTATCAAAAATCAAAATTTTGCCTATTACTTTGATTCTTTTGGTCTACCACCCATCATTCCTGGGATAACAAAATTTATAAAACAAAACTCTATACAATGGCTGTACAACACTCAAAGACTCCAGGGACCGACAACGGCAGTATGTGGACATTATGCCTGTTTGTTCACATACTTCATGAATAATGGCTGGACGATGCAGGAGTTTGTAAACATGTTTACTACGTCTCCAGACATAGAGGTCGTCCGCATCTTCCACAAATTCCTTGGAACTCTCTGTGGAACGAGGAAAGTTGGAGGTCAGAGATGTTTTCCAGGACATGTGCATTGTAAGTATCTATCTACATGGATTTATTGTTAGCTTAGAAAAGTAGGTTGCGCTCAAGTTAAAACTTTTACTTTCTGATTTCAGAACGAAAAGATATAAAGCAGCTCGATTTCATCGGACTAGCTCAGTTTCGCTGCAGTGTCTGGAACGAGAGGTCCTCCTAGTTCTATCGTGATGTCTTCATCATCAGAGACTACTACTACTAGCAAGAGCAAAACCAGCAAATGTAAAAAGGTATGTATATTCCTTTACTCATATGCTTGTATTGTATTGTTTGTTTGTTTATTTGATTGTTTTGTTTTCAGGTTTCATCATCAGGCCCTGTATAAAATTAGATTTCTTACGGGTATTGTTTTATGTGTTTCAGGTTTCGTCATCAGGATCTGTAAAGAAACAGAAGAAGCTGATGATCGACAAGGTTGTGAAGGAAGCTGTGTCGGCAACACTCCCAAGAGTTGCTCCTACAGTGCTAGCCCGCAGAACCTATTTCCTCAACAACAGAAAGGACCGATACATCAGTTTTGGATTCTACTCCATTGTGAATTACACTGGATGTGCGGAGATTGGAACTTCTAACGGTGCTTGTGTTATTTTGTCGCCCTACCTCCTCTCTTCGTTCTTGTTACATTTACCTAAAATGTGTGAAAATATGTGTTATTCTAAACCTTATCTGTTTAAAGAAGACTCTTTCAAATTACAGACACGTAAAGACTTGAAAGAATGTGTGATGCAATACGATAGTGCTCGTATTGTTTTACGTAATGATGACATTACTTACCTCGTTATGAATTCTATCATAATAAATGACATTATGAATAAGTTTGTACTAATGCAAAGCGAAGTGTTTAACTATATAAACAACAAACAAAGTGTTCCTGCAAGTTGTGAAATTCTGTCTTTATTAGACATGGTTAGCGATGAAATAAATCATCCAGCTCTATTACTCTGAAGCCATTTGTATATACATTTTATTTCATAGGAGCGTGACAACCTTATTGACAATAATAATAATAATAATAAGGTTGTGACGTTCTGAAATGAAACTATAACCTTAACCATTCCTATTCCTTACAAAAGTCATTTCACTTAGTCGATAGTAATAGTAACAGTGTTCATCTGGAAGAAGAAAGGATGCTGAAAGGAAGAAGAATTGGTTATGTAAGTATAAACCTATTTTATCTTTTCATAACTATCATGTGCCCTTGCGCAATATTGTACGTATGTCACTATTACACTATCTAGCCATAATAGCGTCACGTTGGTGCATGCTGTGACATGTTTCAATTCTAACCCCATGACGTCATAGAGCAAAGGACCTAAGTATGGGTGTGGGGCGGCCGTAGGTATGAACCAGGGAATACAATAACGCATAAGACCGTATCCTTTTGTTTGAAAAATTCCTATGACGTCATGGAGCAAAGGACCTAAGAGGGCGTCGGGGGGAGGCGTCGGTTTTGTTTTGGGGCCTAACTCTTTAACGGGGCTTTGGGGCGGGTTGGGACTAGCACAGGACGAAAGGGCACAACGAGCGCTTTCATTCTATACCCATGACGTCATGGCGTCGCCGGTACAAAGGGCACAACTCAGGCGTCGGGGGCGGCGTCGGTTGGCGGCCATTTTTATTTAAACCTCCACCCTTACTACTCACGCTCTCTAAAATAGCTGCTTCCTAGGCCGCTAAAATTGCATTAAAAATGCAGTTTTAATAAGCTGATACGCTAAAGTCGTCTTGGCAATCTATAAACAAAATCCAGATGACATTCACCAGTCACACTAACTTTAACATGGATTTAAACATAGGCTATATTCGCTCATAAAACAACAAATTTAAGCCTACATGTTTCTTTATTATAATCAGAAACTTTACCGGGGTTTTTCGCAAAACACGGTAGCTTACTTCATCATATAACAACAAGTATAAGCCAACAACTTTTCACATCTTGGTTCACAAGAGAAACATTGCTTACCATGGATGCACCAGCATTTAAATGCGATAATACGGTATATTCCTTCTCATAGTCTACTGCTGCCGTGAAGTTGCAGCAGCACCAATTTAATGTTTCTGACTTAGATTGAAATTTCTTCGGAATTATCATTCATATTTTCTCAAACTTTTCATAAATGCTAGTCCTTACTCATATATAATGCATCTTCAGCATTTCGTATTGGTACATACGGTTCATTGTTGTTCTGCGATTCAGGCGGCTGTGAGAATATGACGTTAAGAAAAAATGGCTGACTACCTTTCATTATAATTAATTATAATGGTATTTTTGTTTCATTTCATAAAAGAACATATTTTTTCAGTGCGTTGTATCCATAATTCTGTTAGTTCTAATTCCGCGTGGGTTGGTTTTGAGGATTGTTCCAAGCCTTTCATCCAAGTGAAGAGGAATAAAATTTCACGGCCGTTTGTAACTCTTAATCTCGCTGTCATCTCATGTTTATATCTCTGTCAGCTCGTGATGGCAACGTAAAATCTCCGACTCGATTTCTACAAGTTCCTCTAGGGATGTAGCATTATAAGACAAATGAATTAATATATGGTGAGTATTTTGGTGTGAATAATTTTTATCCCTGTTCCGTAAGAACGACTTTCACGGTGTGAAATATCTTACCAGCTTGCCATGAATAAGAATGTGAAATCAACTATCTGGAAACTGACTATAGACAGTTAGAAAAGTTAGAAAATGTCCGACATTGTTGAAAACGTGCGGAATTTGCTCTCTGTACTACGAAACAGTAAGAATATTCTTATTAATTTGTTTACATCAACGAGGTACAAATCTCATGTAACTGTCACTGATAGCTCAGAATTGTACTCAGTTGACAATAAGTTATGCTCTTCTCCATCACTGTCAATCCAATGCAAAGATAAGTGTATCACAGTACAAGTACAATATATGTTTAACTTGAGATAACAATCTGATCTCACTTCCGTTTGCTGTATGGAAAACTGACGCAACCGTGAAGATCCTGTGTTTGACCGAATACCTAACAACTTTGACCGACTTTCAAGAAAGTAAAAAGTAATTGCATTGGAATGACAAGAATAAATGGTTTCATCAAAACCGCCAAGCACAAAAACTCGAGCGATTTACTCTTTCCTGATCGTTTGTAAAAATTGATTAGCTATAAAATAGCCAAACGATTTGAAGTAAATGTGGGTCAAGATGATGGTGTCTGTGTGAAGCGTGGATTCCCTTGCCACAACCTTGCACTACACTACGGAGTCGGTGACCTCGATTCTTGCTTCACCTTACTCAGCTTCCCTTTCCGAAGAGCAGAGTCCTTCATCTAACTAGCCACACGATGAAGTAAAAAGCCTCAGTCCAACAGGCGTGCCAACGGGAGCTGCCAGGGATATTTGAGGTGACTTCCCATATGAAAAGATAAACAATGTTAGATCTGCCATTAAAATAAGGGAGTTTAAATATTTTGAAATTTTACTTCTTCTGCTCTTACCATAGTGCCTATGGTATGAGCAGAAGAAGTAAAAATAAGTAGAAGTTCGACCCCGAAATTCGAAGTTTAGTTTTAACATAAATACATGTTTTCAGGCCCCTTGACTCCAAAAATTATATTTTCAGAAACGTGTCTGTGTGTGTTTGTGTGTCTGTGAGTCTGTGAGTCTATGAGTCTGTGAACAGCCTAGCTCCAGAGTCGAAAATCGCATGAAAACAAAAAATTGTATTTGCGTTAAGTATCCTCTGGGGATGTGACACGAAGATTGGAGACGATTTTCTCTTATTTTTAATGGGACTTGACATGAAGAAAATTTCGCTTTTTGCGATTTTCTACGATTTTGTTTAAATTTCATGCATACTAAGGGCTAAAACTTTTGTTCTAAAATATTTTCTGAAGGGACACCCACTGTTTGTAGAAACTCGGTCTTGCCTGGTGACCAATAAAGCTTTGCATCAGATTGAAACAACTGAAACTCTTTGCAATACGGCCTTTTGTTCTATATCAGAATGTAAAGGGAGAAATATATAATTTATTGGCCATACTTAGAGTAAAGAAAGTTACGTTAATGCATTAATCAGATTTTATTTGCGTTGTGTATCCTTCGGGGATGCGATACGATGTGATAGCGACATCCATTTCGGTTAGTAACCAATTTACATGAAGAGAATATCATATTATATAATTGTACTGAGAGGCAACATTTTTATTTGGACAGAGGACATTATGTGAATTTCACATCAAATTGTTTTCCTTTTGTTTAGAATAGAATTTTCTTTCTTCTCTTTACAAAACAACGAAATTATTTACAATCAGTTTTTATTAATAAAAAGAATTTTCTTAAGTAATGGCTAGGGATTTTTTTTCACCGCATATTAACAGATAGCAGTAAAATTACGGTTGACAACTAATAATAATTTTCATAAAATCCGATTTAATACTTTTACTACTAATTGATAAAATATTTTTCGCCTCGAGTGATATAAACTATTACAATTGACTTGTTGCAAAACAATTGTTTAGCCAAGAGATAATAAAAATCATTACTATACAAATGTAAATAGGTCTGCTGGGTCTCCTGGAAGACCTTACGCCATAACCACTTCGATAATCCCTTACACAAAAAGGTTCATGGAAGTTGAAAGTGCAACATAGTCACTACTTCAAGATTGTCTATGGCTTCTCTTCTAAAATCAATCTTTCTTTCTTTCTTTCTTTCTTTCTTTCTTCATTTCTTTCATTCTTTCTTTCTTTCTTTATCTTAGTTTTACCTTTCCCATTAAGGATTTAAGCGACCCAAGCCGCCCGGGCCTTACAGGGCCTTGACTAGTGGGGGAAGAGGGATTATGTATGGATCACATACACACTTTTTTGACCAGTCAAGGACATGGAGGGCCTCCTCGGATGAGTGATCAGCCCAATACCGGGGCCATCTCCGAGACAACATGGACACATAGGACGAGACACACCATTCTCACACACATTCCAAACTAGGCGAGGATGGGATGAAGATGATAATGACGGCCAGATGATATCTGGGGACCACACAAAAGTTACCCGACATTTGTCTCACAGGTGAGGAAAAACCCCAGACAAACCCCACCTAGGTAACTTGTCCCGACCAGGATTCGAACCTGGGCTTGCTGCGTGAGAGGAGCGAACGAATCCCCTACGTCACAGCGGTGGACCTTCTAAAATCTTTAACCACAAATTGCCTTTTGTAACCATTTCAATAAAGAATGGGAAGAATTTTTTTCTTTGCTTTATGACAGTGGCAAAGTATCTTGTTTGTTGTGTCCAACAGAGAGGAAAAAAGCCTACATTCTAATTCAGCATCTTCAGTTGCCATTACAGAGACTGCGGGAAGCATATAATTTCAGATGACGACGACTATCATTTTTATTGATTTTATCATTATTATTAACTTACTTACATTTTGGATTGGAAAGTAGAAGGAAAAAGAAGAAGAGGGAAGCCCAAAGAGTGCTGAATGGATGAGGTGAAAAGGAGTATGGCGAGAAAAGAATTAAGTGAAGATGCTATGGACAGGGACTTATGGAGGCAAAAGATTGATGTGGGATGAAGGAAAACCATTGTATTGTGGAATATTCCTTCATAAAAAGTATATTATTACTATTATTATTATTTAAGATAAAAACAATTACAGCCCTCTCGTCTTCAAGCTGTGAGTGTGTGTATCGAGTTGTAGACATAACGTGTCTTTGCAATGTTGAGGGGTGTGTTTTTTCTACCGCTTCTGTACTTAATGACGGCTTACGACCATAAGTTACGCCATTGATCTTCTATGTTCTTAACTTAATTTCACTTTATTTAGTCGTTGTGAGATTAAACATCCTCTCAGATTATTATTATTATTATTATTATTATTATTATTATTATTATTATTATTATTATTATTATTGATATAGCCCAGTATTGCCATTTATCGTCCATCGGATTGGACGATTCGACATTTCGTTCAATACTTCCATTATACTTATTCACACTTTCATTGTTGTGGATTGTTTTTATTAATTATTATTATTTCTATCGTATTAAATTATGCTATTCTGGTCCGCATATGATACTTAATATGTATGCAGCATCTGCATGACAGAAGAATTTGGACGAGCTGATAATGTTCATTCGCATAGTGTGATCGTAATAAAATTATGACCAGTGATATTGAGGCTTGTTGTATGGATAAATACTTAATAATAATAATAATAATAATAATAATAATAATAATAATAGTGGTAATAATAAAATATATAAAAAAATAGTCTGCGCACGCATATGTTCAAACCGCTACCGTCATTCAGTTTCCATTCTCACAATTGCTATTACACCAGGAATTAATTTCCCGTAATTTCAACTATCATGAAGGTATGAAATTAATAAATCCTAAAAACAGAAAAGATATACAGTAAATGTAAAGGAATACAGCTGTTATTTTGGTTTCAGAAAACTTTCACGGTTTGTTGCTAAAATAACTTGTGTTATGAAATAAAATAAAATTATTTACATTTTTTGTTACGAATGAGATTATGGCTGATGTAAGCGTTCCAAGTGTTGCTGACTTTTGTATATACTCACCATATATTTTCTTCTTTCCATCTGCTTTCTTTCTTGGGAATGCCGAGAGAGATTTTTTCATTTTGGAATCCTCCACACATTACCTAGGAAACGACATTTTCTATTCATGTCGCCGTGAGAACACATAGGCCTATCGTTTTTTCTTCCTTTGAAAAATATTTTGGGTTTAACTCTTCTTAATCCGTAGGAACAGTACATCGGGCTCTGCAGATATTTCTGCTTTCACAGTAATATCTTTATCTCCTGTCTCTTTTTTTTTTTTTTTTTTTTTTTGAGGAATGTAAACTTCAAGAATAATCCTCAAAAACCCTCCTCATAAAGTAGCATAGGTTTATTTCTGCAGTGATTCTGCGAGAATCTTTAAAACGTCAAATGTCTATTTGTTTTATTTGTTAACTGTATGGGGGGGGGGGGGTTATAACAGCCTATACATCGGCCTACACTTTCAATATCTGTTGTAATGTCTGTATTATGCATTGTGAATTATAGGGTAACGACTTTCGACAGTAAAGTTTAATAGTCATTTTGCTTTCCAGAATAGAATTCATAATATTGATATAAGCACTCTTTAACTAAAATCGTCATTGAGTTATGTGTTTGAACTCGGTTAAGAAAATTTCAGTAGAAAGCTGGTTTCCATAAATGACAACTGTAATATCGGAGTAAAATTCTCCATTTTTTAGCATTAAATATTACTATATTAGTCTTATATTTCGGATCCTATGCAATTTGTTGTGATAGGCTGTAAACTATGTATGTGAGTAGCAGTGAAAATATATTGGTTATTATTATATTATCCATATTGGACTCTGGATTACCCGAGGTCAGTAATTTTTAGTATAGGCCTAATAAGCTTATATGCCTAGGTGGTAGGCCTAATTATTAAAGTTGATTGTGAATTTATTCTTCAATTCCATGAAAGAGGTAGTTCTATTGCTTTTAAAACCTCTAAAACATGTTTTTCAGAAAGTTAAAAGTCCAAAATAAATTGTTGATGTGTAGTGGCCTCCTTAGCCTAGCGATAGTCTGTTAAGAGAAAATTCGTCAGCTGATTTTTGGAGTAACTCTATTTTTTTGCGAAAAATTAGATAATGTACATAGTTATTTCGATGTCTTAACTAAGAATTAATCTAAGAGTTCAAATTTACATTACTGGTATCTAATTTTTCGAAAGAAAAAAAACAGTGGAGTTAGTAGCCTATATTCCAATACTGAGCTAACAAATTATACAATGATGAAAAAAATGTTATTGGCGTAATACGTAACTTCAAATTGAAAAATAAAAATTCACAGACCAAAAAATGGTTTTGGCATTTAATTCTTAAACTAAAGGCTACTTTAATTCTTTATTTTACTATACTTTTAAAGGACTCAAAATTAATGTGTTGTAGATAACCAGGTATGCAATTGCACATAATCTAGTAACTAACATTTTTTACCTATTAATCTGAATTATGTTAAACAACTAAATAAATATGAATCGCTGCATGTTATCAGAGTTTTCAATTGTACGAAGTAGCGCGGATAGTCGAGGTTCTACTCTTAATATTAAAACATTGCATGGGAAAGAAATTTCGAAAGGAACCTTTCATTATACATACAAGATTTTGATATAGCTAATAATAATACAGAATTACTAAAATATAAAGATGGCTGGCTATACTCTCTCTTTCTCTCTCTCTTTCTCTCTCTCTTTCTCTTCTCTTTCTCTCTCTCTCTCTTTCTCTTTCTCTTTCTCTCTCTCTCTTTCTCTTTCTCTCTCTCTTTCTCTCTCTTCTCTTTCTCTCTCTCTCTTTCTCTCTCTCTCTCTTTCTCTCTCTCTTTCTCTCTATCTTTCTCTCTCTCTCTCTTTCTCTCTTTCTCTCTCTTTCTCTCTCTCTCTCTCTCTCTCTCTCACTGTTTAACCTCTCCCGTTGTAGGGATGTTTATGCGGCTCATGCCACCCGGGCCTTAACATGACCTTGGCCTGTCGGGAGATGAATTGCCTTTGGATTGCAGACATACTTTCTTGACAGACAGGGACATGTATGGTCAGTCCAAAGCCGGGCCACCTCCGAGACAACACGAAGATGTAGGACTGGTTACACCGGTCGCGCACACACTCATTCTGAACAAGACGCAGACGGATGAAGATGATGATAACGGCCAGATGATAGCCGAGGACCACAGGGATTTAAAATTACACGATATTCGTCTCACAGGCGAGGAATCAAGCCCGGGCCAGCTGCGAGTCTGGAGCAAACGCATCCTCTGCGCAATAGCGGATGACTGCATCACTTCTTTCAGCCATTGCGAGAAATATTTTAATTGGGCCTTGCACGTGGGTAAATGACAGAAGAAATGTAATACCTATAAACGTCGGTAGCGCGCCTGCCTTCCACTCCGGTGGTCCGGGTTCAATTCCCTGCCGGATTGGAGATTTTTCAATATTGAAAAGTCCATTTCCCATGTTCAGGACTTGGTGTTCGTGACGTCCTTAGGTTTAAGTTGGTAAGAGGCTAGCCCACCCCGGAAACAAATCCGCTGCCCCTGAAGGGATCGCTCGCGACCCGATGGAACTTGCACACAAATGTGCATCGATGTAGTTCCCATTGAAAGGTATTAACAAAACCTTTGAATATTTTGTTGAGAGGGCAAAAGGAAACCTAACCTATAGACTATTTTCATGCTGTAATAGCAAGTAAAATGTCAAGCATGATTTCAGTCACACTTAGGCCTAATTATTGTTTCCATAGGGAAGAAGTTATAAAAACAGATTTTGTTGTTCGGATGCCAGATCTGAATAACATTTAATTAACAGCACTCTACGAGGATATAATTTTTTACAAGAAATGAAATCTGGACAAAACCTGGATAGGGATTAACTGCACAGACAATAATTACAGAGGAGTTAAAACAGTTAACTGTTACTTTGGTACGTGGTTAATTGGGTGTTATTGAGTTATCTGATTTTTACGTCGATTAACAGTAAATGGACAATTAATTATAGTTAATTCTTACACACTGGGACTATGCACCTCCGGATTATATTATACCAAATGCATTGTATTACATGTGCCAGAAGCAGCCACATGCTTATCCATCATCCTAAAACACGGCGAAAAACATTCTTGCGATGGAACGGATAATCAGGCTATCGTACTTACCGTCAATCAGTTCTCCGTTAGTTGCTTGGATAACTACAAATAACTGGATTATCGGTTTAAATGGTGTAATTATCATGTTTTCTGAACGATAGCATAAAAGTTAATGGTTATTTAAGCATATTTGCTCAGTTACCGAACAACGTTTATCCAGATAATCCCAAGTGGGCTTTTCAGAGTGGACTTTTCAGAGTGGACTTTTCAGAGTGGACTTTTCAGAGTGGACTTAAGTAGACGTTTTTATCGCAACATGCATGTTTAGCCCCGTTACACACACGGCGTTTTTTTTTTCCGTCGCGGAGAATTTACCGTCGCCGCCCAAAGACAGTAGTACATTGAAGTAAATTAGAGCTTGCACACGAGGCGGAAAAAGAAAGATCGGTAAAATTTCCGTCGGCGGTAGTTTTGTAGCCGCCTGGTGCCACTGGAGCCCGACGGATATTTTACCGTCGCTTTGAAGTAGTGGTCCACGTAAACAAATGCGCATTTACACATACAGCGTTTTTTCTACCGTCGAGTTATATGCTCAGTGTGATTTGAGTTGTGTTGGCAGGTTGATCGTATTTCGAATAACAATGAACATGAGTATTATGAGTAGTACGAGTATTATTGATAATGAAATTCTCAATTCATTAATCGAAACGAGACCTGTTTTATAGGATAAAACCCTCGACATTTACAATTTACAAAAACTAGCTGAAATTACAAATACGAACACATTTTTTAGGTACAGTTTCCAACAGCAGTTTAACCCGCTTATGTCTTGCAGGGAAAAGCTGTTTTGCCGACACAGCATTCTGCATGTTTATTATTATAACTTAATCTGTGCTACTCAAAATAAGTTAAAGGGACGGCATTCATACGTCTTCCAACAGTGGTATTATTTCAACGAAAAGTTATACTCGACACTTCCTCTGCAGTGTTATTACATCTCAGCAATATAGCATGCAGCTGTTAAGTATTTTTATTATTGCTCTTGATGTTATGACAGACCGCCTGTATGGTCTAGTGGTTCCTGACTACGGACCCGCAAGTCTGGGTTTGATCCCCGGTACCTCTTCGGATTTTTCTGAGGTAGGGCGATCTGGAACGGGGTGCATTAAGCCTCTTGACACCAACCGAGGGACTAATTCATAAAGAAGTAGCGACTCCGGTTCAGTAAGCCATCAATAACTGCCGTAGGAGTCGGCATGCTGATCACATGCCCCAATGCTGCCATCTGGCTATTCAAAATGTGACACTTCATTATTACGCTCATATTATTGGTAAATAATAATAATAAATAAAATAATATTTAGAAGAAAGCAGATCGTTCGTTGGAAATGTCACTGTAATGTCACTGGTGTAATATAGAATTGTATCTACATTTTCGAACGTTATTCTAGAAAGATTGATTGCCCTGACAAATTTTACAGCTGTTTGACTTTCATATTTTTGTGAAGGGTCGACTACGTTGCCAACTTTGTGATTACAATACAATTGAATTTTTCTTATGTTTATTGTGTTCATAAAATAAGAATATTTGCTAAGTGTTCGAAAATGTACCACCTTACCCTATATCGAGGGTTGATTGTAGTTTATATGTTTCTCAGAATTAAATTAATGGATATCATTTCATGACGGAATATCAATAACGCTAGAAGCTGCTCCCTGTTCATTTCAAACTACACTGCAATCAACAATCTGAATAACACAGTTAAACTGATGTGAATTGATCTGAAGTTGAAACTAAACTGCATAAACCAGTATGCTCATACGACGGCGACGGAAATTTTTCCGCCCAGAGTGTAAACGTTTCATTTCTTTGAGCGGCGACGGTAAATTCTCCGCCTCGGAAAAAATCCGCCATGTGTGTAACCGGGCTAAACAGTGCCTTATTTTTTACTGGTGGCCGCCGGCGGGAAGTAGCTGCTGCCGCGTTGAATAGCGCTCGCAGCTACCTCCCGCCGGCCACCAGTCAAATTTTTACATTAACATATTTCATGACAACCCACCCAATTCATTCATCGTTGACATAATAAAACATATTATTGCACGTTTGTTTAGAAAGGAAGAAACACACGCCACCTAGTTTCGTTATTTATAAAACTAATTTACCTCAATTGAATTGTTTATCTAATCAAACTAGTATTTGAAATTTGTGTATCCAGGACCACAATGAAAATGGTCTAAAGTGATACCTTTTATTTATTTATTTATAAACCAGAACTCTTTGAAATACCAAGGTGAAACATATTTCAGGTGTTAATAGTAAAGAGAAAGAGGTCTATCTGATTTCCGTTCGTACCTTTATCAATTTAGTTCGGAAAATGAGCCTCCCTTACATTTTTTTACACATTTACTGTTTTTTAATCCCTTGTATTTTTTTTTTAAATTCAGTACCTTCATCTGGCATGTACTGTCATCTTTACGTAACTTGTTCAATAATCAGATTAGGTCTATCTAGCATTTACAGTTAGGGATTTTTACAGATAGGGATTTGCCTATCGATGGGCAGACGGGCAACCGAGCGAAAGCAGTAAGAATCTACAGAAACTCGAAATTAGAAAGATGATTTCACAATTTGGGCATAGTTATTTGTTAGTGATATGAGCATAGTTATTTTGAAAATAGGCTATATATTTAGCGAGGTATTTATTTATTTATTTATTTATTTTTGCTTTCATATCCCTCATGAACTCCCTATCCTTCAGTGGTATTTTGAATTTAGTGTTAAACCCTCACATGAATATAAAAACTTTGATTACGTTACACACTTTCTTTAGCTTACATTCAGCTGTAGTATCGTCATTGCAACAAAAACAGATGAATAGACCGGTAAAGCAAATACAAAAACTATTATTTTTACGGACAGCAACTGAAATATTATTTCTGAGACGGATATTGTTAAAATAATTTGAAAAAATCAAAGAGGAGGTACTTGCAACCCTACGTAGCTTATCGTTTTAAGTGGCGGTAACGCCTGTTCAGATTTTGGACACAGTCAAGTGTCTTGTTTACTTAAAAGACGCGGGCACTCTTAAGAGAGAGAGAGAGAGAGAGAGAGAGAGAGAGAGAGAGAGAGAGAGAGAGAGAGAGACAGAGAGACAGAGAGAGAGAGAGAGAGAGAGAGACAGAGACAGACAGACAGAGAAGAGAAGGGAAGGGAGAAAGAAGTGGCACAAAACTATTTTTTCTCCTGGTTTCATGGTAAATAGAAAATCTTGAACTGAGTTTTTAACTTATATATATAATCATAGGCCTACCCTCAATAATTAGGAGCGTGGCATAGTTTAAGCGACAGATTTTAAAAACAGTATTTAACTCTACTGGAGCTAATGTGTTTAAATTGTACGTTTCATTTCCTGTGGTTTTGTTGATCATGTCCTGCGAACTTGAAAATGCCCGGTTTCCTTGGCTGCGGTAGCTAAGGCGTGCCTTTGAGCCGTGGTGAAGGAGGCTGTGGATTCGAGTCCCTCCTCGGGCATGGTTATTTGTGGTGTAATAAGGAAAACAAGGAATACAAAACGGTAAACAAAATAAATAATTCCGGAAAATTGGCCTATCGCCGGCTAAATTAAAATATTTGTACTGATTAGGTATATATAAAGATTACTACAGAGCAGAAACGTCCAAAAACAGTGTACTTTCGTTTTCATAGCAGTTTCTAGTGTTGTACAGCGTAAGTTAGTATTGCGTTTTAACCAAATGGACTTTAGCAAACGACGTAAATATCAAAGTAGTATAGGAAGCCCATACTGCGGAGTCTCAAGTGAAAGTGGGGAGTATCGCAGTGTTGCAGACTTTCTCTGATCTCCATTCGTTCTCATAGACGGTAGTTACTTGTTCCCGAGCCATATGGAGACGCATGCGCTTAACTTTGAATCCAACTTTCTATTCGTTGCACATACCTGGAGATCTATGAGATAACAATTGTCAACACATTCGTTGATAAATGAATATTTACATCTCACTTCAGTAGATACCGTGTCGGAAACGAGTCAAGTTTTGCAAGGATCATAATTATCATTAGGACAATGAAAAACATTTTTTTTTAAATAATTCACTCTATACATGCTAGTGTTAAAATAGGACCAGACATCGAGAGATGGAGACATGAAATACATAACAGAACAGTGGAATGGTAGAGTCGGACTGAAACATTCTATGCCATAGCCGGGATTTGAACCAGAGTCTTCGGCTCTCCATGCCGCCGCTCTATCACTGAGCTACCTGGTTCAACATTAAATTCTCCAGCTGACTCACTGATAGAATACTAAAGATAATGTCTAATTCTTATCTGTTTGTTACATGAACGACAAAAAATATTTTCCCTTCATAAGTAAGATAAAAATATTCCACTAGCCAGGAACGAATTAAAAAAGCTATTAAATCTTAAGAGTTCTTAATTTTTTTAAGCCTTAAAATTACTTGTTTGGCAGGTTTAGGCACAAAAATGAATAAATAGGCACTAATTGCCAAATTTGATAATTTTAGGCACTATTAAACTGCTCCCAATGTGTATAATTTTCCATAAATTGCAAACATCTGCAATTATTTTGCAAAATTTCCTCAAGGAACTAAATAAGAATTTCATTAAAATTCCGAGGTCTAGTTATAATATATTTTACTAACAGCTAAAACTTTTGTTTGAAACATTTTCGACATTAATTTCTCTGAAGGATAGTTATAACTAGGGGGCGGATTTCTATGACATGTCATGTTTTTCCCCTTTGCATTATTTCAGGTTTCCGATTAATTTAAACCCGATTCCAAGCATCCTGGTGAAAATGGAACGGTTTCTATTGTTCATATAACTGTATATTTAGGAAATGTTCAACTATTGTAGCATATTTAGTATGAATATGCATATTTAGGTCATATTTTTGACATATTTGTGTGCCATTTTTGAAGTTTCATATCATATTTTTTAAATTTTGCATTACAATATACTTTTTGAGAATTTACAGATATTTTAAATAATTGACATTATATTTTAATAAAATGAATTGTAATGAAACTTAAAAAAAATATACACAATGTGTAAGTAGTAAAGTCATATTTTAAATTTTATTGGTCATATTTTAATGTTGTTTAGGTCATAAATGCACGCACATATCCTATTATTTAGGTCATAGAAATCCGCCCCCTAGTTATAACCTATAAGCTTCTGATTTCATAGACAAACGTAGGTTTTAGTTCTTGTCTCGCGAGTAATGCGACTTTGAAAGAGGCCGAGACAAGTGAATGCGCACTACTGCAATACGGTCTAGTGCTCTATGCTGGAACATATTAAGGGTAGAGAAAGTTACGTGTTTTGGGGATAAGATGTAAGGTCTTAAAAATCGAAGTAGTGTTGAATTGCTTCTCATTTTGTCTTGTTTGTTGTGCATTTCAGACTGGTATCTTCACAGTTCTTGTGCTACCTTTTAGAGTAGCAGCCATTATGGTACTCTGTGTAATGGCTTGGTTTCTTGCGTGCATCGGTCTTATGGGACTCTCTGAGAAAGAATTAAGGACTCGCCCCATAACAGGCTGGAGGCGGTAAGTACACTTAGATTACATACATTCACACGTTTTAACTCTAACATTATGATACTTCCACATAGGCAGTTGTAAACATGTATTGTAAATAGCCTAACTTATGGAATTCACTGATATATGTAAAATTGTAATTATGGTTTAATGGGTTATCAGCCGTGTCAGGATTGTAAAAGTCGAGCTTTCGGCCATCCTTAACTCTGTGGTCTTCCTCGGAATAAGGATGGCCGAGAGTTCCAGTTTTATAATACACGGCTGATATAATCCATAAATAACAAACCAGTGCCGTGAAATCTTAAAGTTCCACATAATTATATAATATTGTCTTCAGTAATGACAAATATTAATACTATATATCCAAAGTTTCTTTTAAAAAATCTAACCTCTACTTTTAAAATTATTCCATTATTTTGTAATTATTGTACAGTGTAGGCCTACCTCGTGCATAAAGTTATATATATATTTTTTATGTTTCTCATGAATGAATTCGTATTGCTAAAGTCCAGGCGGAAAAAATAGGCGGGTTTCTTAGGACAACTCCTTCCATCGGCTACCCCTCTTTCCATTCCCCTTACAAGTAAGTTATTTATGGCTGCATCTCAATGAAAATTCACTCCCACACAATAGCTTATAGTAACACACGAAAGTGTAGCGCCATATAGTCTTGATGTTATTACTTCAGTAACATTGTTTTTTTTTTAATTTAGCCGGCCATAGACCAATTTTCCTGAATTTGTTTTGCCTTGTTTTACTGTTTTTTTATCTTGTTATCCTTGGTTCACGTGTTTTCCCTATAACATACAAACACTCATGCCCGAGGTGGGACTCGAACCCACAGTCTCCTTCACCGCGGCTCCAAAGCAGCTTGCCTTAGCTACCACGGCTAAGGAGCCCGGCATTTTTAAATGGACAGAATATTTCGAAATATTAATTTAATTAAATAATTAATAATTTGATAGAATCATTAAATAAAGTCCCTTACTTGCGTTGTTTTCATAAACCTACGCCACTTGTCAGACAAGTGCAACATTAAATAAATATCATAATTCATCAATTAATTTTCACATTTTATATTGTAATTAAAACAAATTAAAACTAAATGGATGGTTGTATTAATATAACTCTCGCCATACATTTCACAATAAATTGTCAGTCGTGTAGTACAGATCTTGTCCCGCTGGCACCCGGGATTGAATCTCGGTGGATCTATGTGGAATTTGTGATGCACAAAAAGGAGCCGGGCAGGTTTTCTTGCGGAGCTCCTGTTTCCCCTACCATATAGCATTCCACCATTGCTCCATTCATCGTAATATGACCATTTTGTTGCAATAAAGGAATTATTAAGTAATATGAATTACAGCGTGCTTCCAGCTTCGACATTGTCGATTTTTTGGTCAATTTGTTCACATGTCCTACCTCGGCATAGTGAAGGTGTACATATTCTGATTTTAGCTTGCCTGCCCCTTTGAAATTCTGCAACCAGTCACAGCTTTTAACTTGCTTGACTTGAAAGCAAGCCAGATTACAACGATGATAAGAGATACTGTCGCTATGAGTCACAAGCTCTTCATAACTTGGTGGGTTGCACAGGACCTAAGGAAACTGCAAGGCCTGGCGGAAAGAATATGAAACTGGGTATAGCAGTGCACTGGTAAGTCGTGCAGTTACGTAGTTGAGGAACTTCAGATGTATTTAGAGAATTTTACCCTGAAGGAAGCCGAGGAGAAACTAAAATGTGGACAGTCTGAATTAATTATCAATGAACAAAGGTACTAGTCCGGCAAGGGAAAAATTTTCAAACATTTTCGAGAAAACATCATAAAATCATTAATAACAATAACAAAAATTCCTTTAGGCAAGCCTACAAGCTGAGGTAGATTTCGAAGTGCTTTTGTTTTAATTTACTGTCGCTGCGTAGCACTCTTCTTCTTTAGCCTTGGCATGACAAACCCGCAATAATAACTGCAAAAAAGAGGGAAGAGAACTTTTTAAAACATTCAAATCTCGCCTTATATGAGAACTATCAAGAAACTAGTTATTGATTTGTAGAGTACTCATCAAGAGCTTTTCAACGATACCCCACAAGACGTAGTTTCGAAAATTTCGAATTTCCATCCCCATACCCCCACCCCCACTCGTACTCCCAAAACCCCCGAATCGTTGGTGTCACTGTGAACTCCATAAGGAGTACTCTAATTTATTCAATCAAAGTTTCCCTCTATACTTCATAGGGGCCGAGATATAAATGTTTTAAAATTTCAACCCCCTCCCCCGACCACCCCCTTAGGCCAATTTTGCTCATTAACGAACTTGTCTGAACTATTGGGCCTAGAAATAACATAATAAAGTTTGATTCAAATATCTTGAAAATTACGGCCGCTAGCGTGTAAAGATATATATGCATATATATATATATATATACCGTATATATACATATACATATACTGTATATAAATATAAATATCACAATTTTTTAACAGGCGGTGGTTTCGTACTTAGGGAGGCATGAAATGTAACGATATGAACGAATTTTTTGAAAGTCATTAGGTAGATTTTTCTTCGAAATCTACCTAATAATAAAAATAATAATTGTGTTAAGACGCTAAAACGATTTTTAATACTTTATCCACCTTTTATTTATCTGCATGGTGAATTTCTTCTACCAGCATGTAGAAAAGCAAGAAAGTATTACCTACACTAGCAACTACAGTTGTTTAGCTGATAGGAATGTCGGAAGCTTATTCTGACTTGCCTAGGCTGGGTTTGACCTGACCCATCAGGCTTAAAGAAACCTGCCTGCTTCCTAGCTATGACGCTGGCAACTTGCTTGCCTGGCGTTCAAGCGGGTTTGGGCAAGCTAAAATCGAGATTTGTACACCTCTGATAGGCCTTCAATCATCAGCGATAGTGCACCATCCCTAGTGAATGTGTATTATTTGGCAAAACTTAAGACGAATAATCTGATATCACTCAGTAGGCCAGTGAATGCTTTCGATTGGAAGAAAATACACAAATACAGCAAAATAAATAAATAAATAGAAGACTTGCTTTTGTCCGTTGTAATATTCCATTGGTAAATTTACTTGTGTATTGATTGCTCTTAACCTTTTGACTGTTTCTAACTATAAATGCGTCACATAAAAGCTCTATAAAAGCAGAGGTATAAGATTAATACAGAAATTCTTTGCATAAAATGTGAGTATTTGTATCCATGTGTTACTGTTATCATTCATAGAAACCAGCTTTTCCATTTAAATTTTCTTCCTTTGTTTTAACCTTAAGAACCCGCTGATGCCTCTTGATGGTTGTTTATATAAACATATAAATTCAGCTCTAGAAGGGAAGTGGCCAAGGTATGTAGCGGCAACATTTAGGATTTTCATTCACTTAAGATTTTAAATTGTTACATAGATTTATATGAACTGAAAACATTTTTTTTTTCACATACTTAAGATTTTAAATTGTTACATAGATTTATATGAACTGAAAACATTTTTTTTTCACACCATTATAAACAAAAATCTAGTACACATTAAAATATTCATGTATCAAAAATTTCTCAAGCTCTAGAGAACATTTCAAGCTTCAAAGTGACACCAAAATCACCTTGATATTTTAATTTATAGAAGAATTGTGATATTTGAAACAATTTAATACCAAGCGGTTTCCGACTTACGGGAAATTGAAAAGAAAGCAAAACTTGCATCGAAAAGCTTGGAAAGCACATGTTGGGATAAACATGTAAATACGAAGTTCGAACATTTCGTTCTTACCCCCAGCATGGCTCCACTTACTAGTTATATTAGTGACAACTAATAGTCAATATGAGAACTTCTAACAGAGAGGGAAGAATAAAAATACTGAAATTTGATAGAGGGCTAAGGGGCATGGCACAATGATTCTTAGAAAAAGGGCTCTATTTAAGGAACTAGCAGCCAGAATTTAAAATTAATATATGAAATTAAAGAGAAAAGAACTGTCTATTTAAATGTGACTTAAAGATTCAATTTTTCATAAATTTTGGATTTCTTGGGTATACCTTAATGCTCTATCAGAAGACGAAATATTCATGCAGGTGTGCTCTAAAATTTGGAAAATATGGTCCGGTACCAATAAAGTATGCTTTATCATTTATGTTATTTTAAACTTTAGTTTCTCTTGTTAGCTGGACTACATTATGAATTACAAGAAAAGCAGTATAAGTTGTATAAATCACATTTAAAAACTTAAAAATACGAGGTCGGTGCAACACATTTTAAATTAAAAACTAATGAAGCGAAACATTAACATTATATAAACGGTTCCAAAAACATTAGACTGTGTGCTGTCAATAATTGCACAAAATATTCACAAATATACTGTATATGTTTGAATTAACAGAGATATGCTCAGTATTTTAAAATCTATCATAAATAGACCATTAAAAATGTACACAAATATTTTAATATCAAGCAAATATGACGATTTTCTATAATTTCTTTCATGTCAATTTCATGTCTTTTAATGTTATCGTGTAATATCAAAAATATGATTTTTTCATAAACTTCCGACCCCTATTCATAACGTTAATATTGGACAATTTGCTATATTGTATGTATAATAACTAAGCAATACGAGATGTGCTGCATAAATAAAATGAATTTAAATGGATTCTTTGTAATAAACGAGCAAGAAGAATTAGTATAGAAATATAGGTCAAGTGGTTGCTAATTACAGTCACTTCATCATAACTTTTTTGTGCATACATAATCAAATCGCTTTGTTTTTGTAAAAACAATGTAAACATACAAATTATAGTGTCATCATTTTTGTTATTTAGTAACATCTTTCGTAAATAAAGTTTTGTTTGAATCTTTATTATTGGAAGTTTTTAAGGGAATCATAATTTGATAACTCGGAAACTGTAATATGAGAGTTTTGCCGTTGGATTGACATTATTACCGGTAATTACTAACAAACAATAATAGTAATACTCAAATATATTTTTACTGCTACCTAGGCCTATGTTTATATATCTTGAATGTTGAAGCTGAGATATTTTAGTGTTGGAAAAATTAAAATTTTTAAAAGTCTAGTTGAACACAACCACCAAGATATATTTTAAAATTCCTTTAGGTTTATCTGCTCTCGGTCGAATGAGCAATTTATTTTATTAAGAATTAAACGATGATTTTTTAAAAGTCTGTTCTGAATTTAGCATTTTTTTCTAAAGCTCTAGGCCAAAAATACTCGTAGGTTACGCACTAAAGATAGTGAACACTGCCACGTATTTTGTCGTTGTTATGAATAGTTAGTCCAAAAAATCTCCACACAACATTTCATTGCATTAATATTATCTCAACGGTTTAGGCCAAGGTTGTTGTATTAACTTATAGGCTACATTATATAATATTTCAAGCACGTAGCCTATTTAGAAATACAGTTTCTGAGGGGGGACATAAAGTGATTGACAATAAATTAAATCTTCTCTTCCTAGGAGACACAAAACATTCATTTTTTCCTAAATGGTTTAAAAATCACCTTTTGGGGGGGGGGGGGGAGCTCGGACCCTCAGGAAATCCCCTTAAATTATATATATGTTATATATTATATAGGCCTATAATCTCCTTTAAAAAGCTTAAATCTTCCTTTGAGGCTAGGAATAATTAGCTCCTTTCACTTTAATTGCCACTAATCTTTATCTTCCTAGGATGCACTTACATTTATGACTTATAATTTGTGGTCATTAAACTCTTACTCCAGGCAAACCTTGCAGTACTGTTCTGAAATACATCTACGTCATGTACCATTGGGTTTCTATGTCAGTTTGTCTGTGTCATTTGACATTGTTACTAGAAGGGTGGGTCTGGTACTGAATCAACGTGATAATTTAAGGTCGCTATCATTGCGTCCATTGTTCAAAATCTGTAGGAATTATAGGCCTATATATACATGTACTTCCTTCGCTCGTTGGAGGCTCTGAAGAGGAAAGTGAAGACTTTGTAACACAAGCATCCTAACTAATCGCTGGGAGGAGAAAAGTCAGAATTACAAGTACGTCTAGAGTTGCCATAAAATCTGCTATTACTTCTGTTGTATAGTAACTTATTATTGCTGTTATTTTTGTAGAAATACGCATAGAATAAATTAATGACTTACATTGTTTTCAGGACTGTACGTTTTCTTTGTCGTTTTATAATGATAGGATTCTTCCCCCCAGGAAATTTTGGTTGAGGAGGGAATTTTTTTTAGATAAAATGGCTAGTGGGTGGGAAACCCCGCGTCCTCCCCCTGCTTGTACTAACATGAAAATCTTGGTGGTTCCTGTGAGTCTGTTCCTTTTTCATGTAAAAGTTACTCAACTAATAGAGTTGAAACTTTCCATGGACAAAGTTTTTATACCCGGAAAGAACATAGGACTAGAATTAGCTCGAAAAGTTTCATCGTTTTATGACGGTGGCAGTGACTAGTATCTTCCTTGCCGATATTTTGCATTAGTAAGACCAAACCGTTGTCAAATCGATTGTTCTTTGTTTTTCCACAAACAAAACACAATTCCAAGGAAAATGTAGCCTATGTTAAGCTTTCTACAAAGCCTACAAAAGTTAGAACAGTGTATTCTGTGCGAGAATATGAGTTTGTTTAAGCACGGCAATGGTGACTACTTGTACGAGGTAGATGCTTCAGTACATGTTGCCCAGTGATCTATAGCACCACCGAAAGAACCAACTGTGAACAATCTAGTTTAGAAATAGAGCCACATTCCATGTGGATAATGGTGTCTTATTAAAAAAAAGCCATTATACCACTATTGGAAGTTTGTTTACCAACTGAGTAAGGCCCCTTTGATATACTTCTTCAATATAATTATTCTTCTATTCCGCAACAATTTCATTACAACTTCCTAACGATTTTCCCATTATTGCTCTACTTGATATAAGAGACAAAGCCTTGTTCCAAATACAAATTAGATCGAACCCTAATTCCATAGGCAATTTTGTGTGGGAGTGTCGATCACGGGGCATTAAAGCAAAGAAGGATCATACCGGGAAGTCGGGAGAACCAGGTGCTGCACCGCGAATTTCATCTCCGACAAAAGAGATCTGTGGAGATCGGAACCTTTTGCACCCATTACACCTAAAATCTCACCTCTGTCTCCAAGAAGTGTTTAGCTTATTCAAATAATTCCCTTGCAATTTGGGGTCCCTGCGAGATAATGACCAGCTTGAGGTTTAGGATGCTGGAGTTGATGTTGGTGGCAATATCAAACTATGATCCCTTGCGAACTCCGTTGCCATTCCTTAGTTCTCGTTGCTGTGCATTATTGAAACATGGGTTGATCTTATATGGCCATTTTGTGAACTTATGGAAATCTTTAAATTAATGTTTGAACTTTCAGTGTTGTCTAGGAATTGTCAATAGTAACAAGACTGTTTTGTCAAGAGAACGTAGTGAACCTATGCCCAGCACAAGACGAAGTCCGTTTCTCTCTATCTTTCTAGGCAGCAACCCATGGATAGTGAAGTTCATTTAAATTAACTTGAATACAGGTCTATTCATGGGAGGCTTATAATTATGTGAAAAAGCTTTTCGTCTTATCGTCATTATTATTAAGTGCCAGAATGTGCCAGAATATGAGATTGTGTGGTGGACGGGAAATGTATGTCCGTCCGTGTGTCTGTATGCACGATAACTCGAATACGCATTATCGGTTTTCATGAAACTTGATATACGCATTTATAACGTCCATGGGAAGAAGCCTATTGATATTTAACCAAATTGGTTAAAAGGAGTAATGCCCAATTTAGTGCCTATTTTATAGTAATATATTAGAAAGAATTTATCAAATGCAAATCAGTTCTGATAGCAACCTATTGTTTTACAGTGTCCACATACGGCTTTGGAAATTGCAATACATTTAGTTTTGATAAATAATACTACCCACATATTCCTTCACATATGCTTATCAAACTACACCGTTAAATCGAGCCGGATGGCCGAGATAGTAACATCTGGACTCGCATTCTGGAGGTCCCTTGTTCAATTACCGTAGCCGGTCAATTCGCAAGGTTTTTTTTTTTTTTGTATATTTATGTGGGTGTGCCATTGTCAAGATGTTACAAACCGTATAGTTCTGCTGATACTGGACGATTTTAATCTGATTAAAAAAACTAGAGCTTTGTTCTTCTGTAAGCCCTGCTTAATGAATCAATCTGGACCTTAACTCTGAAACCGATTACAAAAATAATTTATTTTATGGATATAATAATTGCATTTATCACTGAATAAATACAAGCATTCATGGCACTTTGTTACATCAGTTTACATGATTTAATTATTTTCATTATTATTTTTTTTATTGTTCGGACCGGAGGCCGGTCCCACCCTGGGACAGAGCCGTGGGGAGGAGGCCCATGACCCGACCGAGGGACTCTTGGTGGGATGATACCGCGTATGGTGGCCAGTTCCTTTTGCGGGATTCATTATTATTATTATTATTACGTTTATTTGATATTCGAACAAATATTTGTATTATATGATTTGTTTATAAGCCAAGTTCGTTATTAATGAATCCCTCATAAGCTCGGTTTTATCCATCATTTGGTGTTCCTTTTTTATGACAACAGCAATATCATTAAAATAGTGGCCTAATGGTCGTACGATGCGAACTTTTAAGGCACTTATGAACAGAGCCTAAGGGACAACAGAGAAGAAACGTATTTTGATGAGTCTGTTAGAAAATTGTCTTTTTTTTTTTCTTTCTTTTTCCTAGTGTTTTTCTCTTTCTCTTATTATAGAAAAGAAAATCAGTTTATATGTATTTACGTCTGTATGTCTACACATACCTTCAAGTAAAAAGTGAAATCCGTATGTTATTTAGAGCCGATTTAACATATTTATTGAGTACTAAGAAAATTACAAAAGAGTCTACTGGATTCGACATTTGTTTTAAGAGTGTTTTAAGATGTCTACTGGGTAAAATGACAAGTGTCGAATCCAGTAGACTTGTAATTTTCTTAGTACTCAGTAAATACAGAATGTTAATTAATAACACCGAAATAATTTACCTGTGTATAGAGGGGACATAGACAAGCAACTCTTATTAGGAAATCTTTGCTCTATAACGTAAAATGTGTATGCTACAGGCCATTAAAGTCATTACAATTTGGTGCTCATAAGTCAATAATGAATCGAAATAGCGTTAAAATAATCATTAAATTGACTTCATGCCTTCTTAGTGATCGATAAAAACCTGAATCTAATCATTCATTAACAGATATTTTATAATTTAGTGTTTCCGTAATCTGCAAAATTTACAGACTAATCACATGACTGGTTGCCACTGCAATAGTTTTTTTTTAAATTCATAACACAAATGTTAACAACGAAGTTCCTTTGTTTTGAATTTTTTTCAAATGTTAGAAGTCAGTGGCGGCCATGCCCTGGAAGATTTTATGCTGTAACAGGAAAAATTTAATCCATACAGCAAGAATCTCGTAATAAAAGTCTATGTCCCCTCTATATGCATGTAAAATATTTCGGTGTTATTCATTAATACTCTGTATATCATATCATATTACGTGTATTAAATCGGCTGTAAATAACACACGGATTTCAATTAAGTTGTACAGTACCCAGCAGACTTCCTAGTTACATGAACTTGAACCTGATACTCCACTGTGATGTCTTTATGAAATATCTTCCCATTGTATTTGGGATATACCGTGGCGAGTGACACAGTTCTTCAGGGTTATGTCAAGGCCATCTTGTATCAACAACACTCTCCTTCTCTAGAACTGATTATTTTTACCGTAATTCCCCTTCCTCCTTTTACAATGCCACTGTGTAATGTACATAGAGTAGTCTGTAAGGTATTAACTTATTTATTCCCAAGTTTTGCGGATTTCATCTCTCCTCAAGTCGATAGCATAAGAGATGTTTGGAATGATGTAAAAGAATCCCTGCAGGGAAAGGTTTGACACACCACCAACGGATATAGGCTAGGTGTAAGTACAATACGTAACCGTTAAATAACCAAACAAACACAATGCTAGTATAATTCTCAGTTCAGAAATTTAATTACATCTATTTCTGAAAAAAAAGTCTTTATGGTGGTGTTTTCATATAGGTGTCCAATTAATTGCGTGTGAGGGAGAGTAGAAAATATACGAACCGAGAAAGATTTCAACTGACACCGTTTCTCGAGACCACTCCTACCCACTGGCGTTAATAAGGTCCCTTCTGAACCCCAATGCCGATAGTGAGGGGACAGCCCATTGTTTAAGCCCAAGGAAGACCAGGGAGAGAGAAGGAATTGGTTATGCATGAAATGGCATGTAATTTTGTCCACAGACCTTACTGTTCCTGAATGTTCTCTGAAGATCAAATTGGTCTTCACTCTGTATAAGCTGTCTAATAATCGATTATTATGTTATTATTGTTATTATAATTTCCTTTTTATTTATGCTAAATGTATAGAGTAATTTATCAAAATATTTTCACACAGATTCATACGACTTCTTATAATTACTGTACTTACATTAATTAGAATGTACTAATATTGATGGACAGATGTTTCATCACAACGCCGCTTATGTGGATTTTACTCCCTAGTTTAGTGTCACACCTGGCTGTTGAGGGGTGATTGTATGGTTTCAACTGACTCTCGGGTATAGGACGATCGAAATTCAGCAACTTTCTAGTTTCTCTGCTTAATGTAATACGGGTATTCAAATAAGAGCTCTTTATTGGTTTTATCTATGAGGTTTAATATAATCTTCACCATGTTTATTCTATGTAAATGCTGAAGGGCAGGAGTTTAACTTAAAAGACATAAAAGAAAGGTAATTATATCGATGACTTAGTGCACACAAGAGGCATTATTATTATTATTATTATTATTATTATTATTATTATTATTATTATTATTATTATTATTATTATTATTATTATATTATAATTGTTATTATAATATAATTATTATAATAATACAATTAGGTAACCGTGAAATTCTCTGAAAGTGTTTTACATCCTAAGCACAATTTGGCAATGAATAATACACGATGACATTGGAAAGTTCATTTCACTGACCTACGATAGGATGGGAAGGATGTGTATAAATAAAAAAGTTGCGGCATTCTAATCTCTCGCAGTCAGTCGAGCATCTGCCTTCTCTACAACTTGTGAGGCATGTATTTTCTCGAGTGCATTTGCACTTACATAATTCACTAGGGGTGAATGTGGAATGTTTTCAGGGGTGAACAGAGAATCTCAGTTTCATTTCATCACAATTATATTTATTATAATATTAAATTATCTATTTGTTCTCTCTTATTTTGCCTTTTGTTAAAATGCTTCATGTTAGCTTACGTTTTGTTTTTTCTGAAATTTTTCAATTCTCTTTGCATGTAATGACAATATGCCAGCATTTGTTGAAGCATCTCTTTGTAAATATCTATATGGCGTATTTTGTAGTGTTGCATTATTCCCAGTTTCAACGGATTGAATGTAAACTGATAACTTTATGTTTTAATAAATTTCCTGTATCGTGAGAGTTGTTGGGTGTATATACTTTGTTGAAATGAAATTATAATAATTTACTATGTTAAACCATTATAAAGAACTTAACAGGCAAGCTCTAAGTTAAGAAAAGGAGTGTTATTCATGTGAGCCTGTTAAATTCTTATAACGGTCAAACATAGTACGACATTATATGTTATTTTGAATAGTACATTTTAAAAGTAAAATGACATCAATTCGCCTGTGCTTAGAATAGTAATCAAAAAGCATTTTGGTGATTTCGTATGCAGAGGAATTAAGGCTCTTTTGGTTGGCAATAATTTGTTCGAAACAAATGAAATATGAAAACAATTGAACATAGCTTCTAATTTTCTGAAAATGCCAATTCTTAAATAATTTAATTGTATCTCTCTCGAAATTACAGAATATGCAAATAACGAACTAAACTGGAGAAATCCTTCGCATTGTTAGGGAATTGCAGACTTTGAATAATTGGGGAGAAATGAATTTCATAAGTAATGTTTTGAGCAAAAATAAATATTGTGTTGGCTTACGACTGTGCATTTTCAGAAACATAACTGCCGGTATCTACATACGGACCAAATTTTTATTGCCTAAATAGCTATTTGTTATTTTGAATATTGTAAATAACTAATAGGTGCACGAAAAAGTAGTGGTAGTAGTAGTAGAGATAATAGTATTTGTAGCGGATAAAGTGTTATAATGTTTATAACGTGATAGCACTTTATATTTTACCATAACGGGCTCAGCCCATAAAATAAAACTTTACATAGACGGAGAGCCTTCTGTTAAACAATGTTTACGATTCAGAATAACATAAAATTGTTATTTAGCCTGGTAGAGATAAGACCATCACTACTGAAAAATCCCCTACCTGACTGGGAATCGAACGCGGACAGCCAAGGTGGAAGAAAAGCAAGCTACCGAATCCTTATTGGTAGGCCTACCCTAATAACATAAAAACGATGCTGTGAATGATCGAAATGTATAAAAAAGTTCTTATGCTATAATAGGCCTATTGGAAATAACATAAAATATCAATTGTCAAAATTATAGTAGCCTACTCTATACAGTAGGGTCTATGATTATACACGTCAAGGACATTGACAATATAAAATAATTTAAACATTTAATGTTTAAAATTATTTTATGTATCGGTTTTGTCACTGACCATACTGATATTAAAAACTGGTACTATTGATGTTGGTAACGTAGGCCTAATTATCTTTCTATGTATGATGATTGATGAGTCCAATATTCCTAAGGCCGTTATTATTATTGCATGTCCGTATAAATATATAAAATGACTAGCTTAAAATGCCCGGCGTCGCCCGGGTTTTTTATTTTGTAATTGGAAATAATATTATGAAGGACTTTCGATTTGTAAATTATAGGTCATTTTATAGGTATTTAGAATTTGAAATAGGAAGAACGACTTATTACACTCAAGCTAATCCCTCAGAAAACGCTTGATATAGTTTTTTATGGCTCATAGAAGATGTAGAATTTTGCATCCCATCACTTATACAGTGCACAGCAAGCCTGGTAGAGGTTCAAATAAGAAGAAACAGAAGATCCTGTAACATAAAATTGTAATATCGAGGTGGAAAATTTTATTTCCCACTCTCATGTTACCATAAAGCTGTTTTGGGGATGAAATTAAACAGAAAGCAATATCACTTTCATGCTTCTCTCTCCAAGCGATATAATAATATACACATTACCATACCTCGTTTTCGTTTCTCTATGTCCAGAGTAGAGAAAGTTATGTGACTGCATTATTTTCGTGGATTTCTTTCTTTAATATTTATTTATAACATTATTATATTGATAACTTCTCTTATTTGTCAAACTTGCATTTCATTTATTTCCAAATCCATCTGATACCACTGGCAACAATATGTTCTGTGATTTGGATTTGATAATTCTGTGTAAAAAGGGATTAAGTATACTCAAAAACATTTGATTTTTGGCATTTAAAATCAAATGTTTTCAAAATCCTTTCTTAGTGAGCACCTACATTATGAAACGAAGGTACTGTCAAAATTCCAGGTCTCTACCTGTTATAGTTTAGGCTCTACGTTGATTCCTGTCAGTCAGTCAGTCAGTCAGTCAGTCAGTCAGGACAAAGCCTTTTATATATATAGCAATTGTTGGTCATGGAAATAAAATTTCGTTTTGTAAAGTGTTGACTAAAATAATTAAATTATATTATATATACTGTTGTTATTGTATTTGTTGATATTATTTTTAGCAGTATTATCATCATTATAAGAAGTACAAAGTATTCCTATTTTAAGGTATCTATTAACCTCTAGTCGGCCGCGGTGGTCTAGAGGTTGCGTGCCCGAAGGTCGCGGGATCAAACCCGGCCGCGATGGGCACGGAGTCATCCGGGAGGGACTTTAAGCAGGGGGGGGCGTGTCATAGATTTACGGCACCTAAAAGAATTCCAAGCCTATATTAGGGCCTCTGGAAAAAATTTCTCGGCCCTTTCACGTCCAAGTAATACCTTAGTTTCCTGAGGGGGGTTGAGAGGCTATGGGATTACCACCTGTCCCTCTGCCCTCTCGCGGAAAATAAACGTAACAAACTTCATATAGGTAACAGAAACCCCCACTTGGAGGCCCCTTCGCCCCAACATAGGGGCTATAGGTTTCAAGACAGACATTCGCCTCTGGCTCGAATTAAATGCATTTACATCTTTTACTATCTAACAATATATGCCTTATTATGGTTATCCAGTAAATCTTTTATATATTTCTGGGAATAACATTTCAGCCTGCTTTATTAAGTCTTAGCTTTTTATAGTACACTGTGTGGAATGCTACAAGATTGCTGAGCATTTCTAAGGCTTCATAATCCTGTTCTGAACTCTCGAAGCAAGACATAAAGAGAAATGAGTCATGGTCATTCACAAGGAACTAAAAGTTATGGAGATGAAAACCCATGAGCAAAAAAAAACACTCTCTATTGTAACTGCAGCATCATTAGTAACAGTAATACAGTTACAGTAGTAATAATAATAGTAATTATAATAATATAGCAATATAATAATGTTTATTTTGGCTGGCTGAGTGAAGACCATAGTGCGTTTCTTCCAATCAACCAGATTAAATACCAAATGCATCGTTAGTACACCTTCAAAAATACAACAGTTAGTAATAAAATAATATAAATAAAGTAATAGTACACTAAGTATGACCTACCTTAAAACATAATGTAATAAGTGTACGCAATCATAAATAAGTTAAAACTGGGGAGAGTATAGAATACAAATAAAATACACCGACGAAACATAGCCTTTATATTGGTTGCTAAATGTTTCAATAATTTTAATAATTTTGACCTAAAAATCTGTAAGCTCCGATTACACCAGATATCTGGGAGTAAGGTGCCTGGTGCAGGGATGGAATCTATATTAATAAAAGGAGCTGTTTGTCTTTCTGTCTTTCTGTCTGTGCGCGATGCCCAGCGAAATTTACTAAACGAAGAGATCTGACATTTTAAACATGGATGGACTGAAGGGTGGGCGAATGCACCTCGAAGCAAGATTTCTAATTTTCACTTTCGTTCGCGAGTTATGCGTGAAAAACGGGCAGAAAACCTGCATTTTTTGCGCTTTCGAAACATCAGTTTTCAGTAGCCTAATACATTTCAATTGTCAAATCAAATGCAGGTGACTTTGCCTACTATTGTCATACCTCGGAAATAAAAGCATCGCGATCGCTTGAATTTTGTAAGCCCACGCTGGTCGATTCATTTGTTTATATCAGAAATCTGAACATCTGACATCTGAAATTTTCAACCTACACGGAAGAGGGATAATGAATATAGGCCTAATTCGTGAAATTCACTTCAAAGCCGGATTTTTAGCTGTTTCGTAATTATATTAATCGTTTAGTTTAGGCCTATGAATGTTTAGTGTTCAAGTGTTATTAAATATAATGTTTTAATTATTTTGCTCGTAATTTTTAATCTTGCAATTAATTATCGTGGGCGAAGCCACGGGGATCATCTAGTATTGTAATAAGTATTAATGTTTTTATTAATTCATGTATTTAAAAACTCTGATTCTGTACTACGCGTACGTGATATCCATATATTTATTAAACATTAAAAACCGATTTCATAATAATTAAATATTTGTCTTGTTTTTATTTCTTTAATCTTAATCACGGAAAAACTCACAGAACAAAATAAAGCACAAACGGCAAATAGGAAACATATCTCAGATCATACCCTGTTATGCGTTCAAATAATAGGACTAATTGCTTTTAAATGGGATAAAAATAAAAAGTAATTCAATCCGATTAACATGTTTTGTCTGCAAATAAGAAAATTTTCTTCCATCTCTAATAAAAAAATCTGAAAATGTACATTCTTTATTCATAACTCGTA
This sequence comes from Ectobius pallidus, assembly GCA_964059195.1. NCBI lineage: Eukaryota > Metazoa > Arthropoda > Insecta > Blattodea > Ectobiidae > Ectobius > Ectobius pallidus. Next base: position 107,102,608 of record CAXKWD010000003.1, on the reverse strand, counting down.
GATGAAGTCTCGCATTCTTTACATAAATACATAATACAAATTACTAAAATTAAGAAATGAAAAAAAATTATTCAAATACCAGACAAAAGAGTTTTTAGTTATTACAAATAATGAAATTTTTCAAAATATTTTACAAATTAGGAACAATTTCTAAATGTTATTGTATTAAATTTATTAGATGACGCTTGAACTGTGAAGTCGTTTGGCAGCTCCTGAGATAGCTAGGCAATGAATTGCAGTGACGAATAGCTGTTGTTGTAAACGAATTCGAATAATGTGAAGTTCTGTAAAGAGGCATGGTGGATAGTAAGTTTCAAGCAGAGAACACGTGCCCAAGTTATGGTAGGAAGAAAGGTAATGCAAGCGACTGGAAAGATAGCTAGGTATTGAGGTATGATTTATGATCCAAGTGTTAAAAAGTGCACACTAAGAAAGGATTTTGAAAAATTTTGATTTTAAATGCCAAAAATCAAAAGTCTTTGAGGATACTTATTTATTTATTTAATATAAAATTTTTATTAGCTCTATTTCACCATAAGGTACATTAGGGCTGTAGTTTTATGTCAATTACAATGTATAATGTAGGCTACCTGTTTTCTTGTATACTAGAGTAGCCTGTTTTGCTAAAGTTTAAATAAAATTATTGTAAACTCTTAAATATAGAACATATGAAATAGTGGAATTCTCTACAACAACAATTCTTGCTAAAAATGTTTAAGAGTGGTTCATCATATTTAACACAACAATAGTTTAAGTGTCCTGTTAACGAAAATCTTTTACTTTCAAAGAGTAAGCAGTCAAAAAGTAGATGTTTTACGGTCTGTTTTTCTTTACAAATACATAAATATCCATTCTCCCTTATAATTTTAAACCTTTCAAAGTAAGAGCCAAAAATTCCATGACCTGACAAGAATTGAGTTAATACAAATTCAGGTTCAAGTTTGCTTTGTAGTCGGGTTTCAATATTTGGAAAAAATAATTCTATTGTAATTGTTCCTTTAACACTAGATAGCCACTGATTGTTCCACCTAGTCTTAATGTGATCCCACGTCTTTCTTTGTGCATAAGAATAAGGACAAAGAGAGTAGCTATAATTTAGATTCGAAACTGCAGCGGATTTTGAGGATACTTAATACCTTTTTACACAGAATTATAAAATTCAAATCCAATTCCATGTACAGTTCTCATGACAACAATGTATTGTTGGCAGTATTCACAGGTAGCTTTGATTCCGTGGAAGTAGCGCACAGTAGTATTTACGTATAAATAAAGAGCGGACATGGACTTTGTGCGCATCTGCAGTGACTGACATAGTTGCTTGTGAACTAAATTTGACTAAGTTGACTGCTTCATTTCGCTATTGCTGAAAAAATGATTGAGTCTGTGGCTGATTAAAACAACCTTTAAACCACATGTGTATTACCTACATGTTAAAAGGTTGATGAAACAGGGCCATATTGACTTCAATCTAAAATGCGGTAACTCCGCCTTGTCAATATAAAAGTTATAAAACATTAAAAATCAAGTATATTTCAACCAACTTGTGGTAATCCCCAATGATAAAATTTAAAAAATTAAAATCATGGCCACATCAAAATCAACACTGCCACATACCGCACACCATGTTGGTGTTAGATTACCTACATGTTGTCCAGTCCCAAGTCTGGAAAAAAGTGCGAGGGAAGTTTGATACGTTTTGTTTATTATTAATTAAAAAACCTTAAAATGTACTGCTGGTAATAAGTTTCTTAAAAGAAAACCAGCTGTTTAAATTCATCATGCATTCCTTTCGGTTCGATGCACATCTCAATCAAAATATCGCTAGTCCGGAAGAAAAACGACACAACTCTAAAAAACCCGTTTTTTCTATTATTGTATCAAACATTGTAATATTGTATGACATTTTCGCCAGAAAAACGTCATAAGTGTAGTTCTAGTATTCTCCAAGTGGTAGCGTGAGTGTCGTTTATCCATGGGGGCAAGATGGTGTCTTAATGTTCAAGAACAGTGACACAACTCAGTTGTGCTCTATACCGTGTCGGCGTCGGATCTCCCTGCTACTGCCATGTCACGAAAAACGACACAACTCGGTAAGTGACCTTTCCTACATCCTATTTCACTGTCTATTTATCGTGAACAATGTCACAACTTGAGATATACCATTTTTCAAGGTAAATTAACACGGATTACATGGAAATTAATTGTTTCTTTCTGATACATCTTGAGTTATGTCAATTTTCGTTAGAATATCATGATTATTTTTCCACTTGTGCCTTGGTTTTTTCTGAGTTATGTCAATTTTCTTGATAAAGTTTTAAAGGAATAATGTGTTGGGTATTTTTTACAGGTCTTTCGAGCCGAACCAAACTAATTATGCAGTTAGCAAAAAATAAACAAAAATGGGTGGTAAAGCCTCCCTTACATCTGGAACCTCAAAGGAACGATGAGAAAGGTAAGTTTTATCGCTTCGTCTGTATTATTGTAAACTTTTGAATGAAGTTGATTTTAGATTATTAGATGATTAACAACAAAACAAAATAAAAACGTTTAAATGAGCCCTATACTCCGTCGAATTTGATAGTAAAAAAAATTTCAAAAATAAAAAAACCTCAATAAAAACAAATAACGAAAATAATGAAACAATAATGAATGCTGGTAGGGTTAAACTGCAGTTTGACGGTGCACCAACACTCCCATTACTGTCTATAGGGCTCATTTAAACGTTTTTATTTTGTTTTGTTGTTAATAATCTAATAATGTAATAATCCCTCCGTCTGAGACAAAAAGTCTCTAAACTACTTTAAAGTTGATTTTAGATGTGAAAACTGGTAGATGTATGTTTGTGCGTTATAATTACTATCTGCATTGTATTACAGATACACAATCCAACGACCCTGAGGTTGATGTTGTTTTTGGTGATGCTGGTAGCTCTCAATCTAAACAATGGGTGGAACAACTTCCATGTCTTCTGGAACCCCAAAGGAATGATGAGAAAGGTAAGTTTTATCGCTTCAACTCTATTATTGTAAACTTTTGAATGAAGTTGATTTTAGATGTGAAAACTGGTAGATGTCTGTTTGTACGTCATAATTATTATCTGCATTGTGTTGCAGATACACAATCTGGGGTTCCTGAAGTTAATGTTGAACCGGAACAAGGGTTTGATACATCTTCTGATGAAGATAATGACAGAGATGAAGAAATGCGTCAATATTTAGACTCGGACGACACTTCGGGAGACCCTGAATATTCACCAGAGGGTAGTGAAACGTCTACAGGTGAAGAACAAGATAGTCCTGGAAGTAAGAATATAAAAAGAAAAGTGATTATGCCAACTCCTCTGAAGCAAACGGGTAAAAAAAGGATAAGGCATGAGGAAAACTGGGCAAAAAACAAGGCCAAAAAGATGAAAGCTTCGGGGAAGAGCTATAATTCATTTGCTAAACAAAGAAGAGTGGTTCCTGCAAAGGAAATCAAGCCTCCATGCGGAGAAAATTGTAGGCTGCAGTGTTCAACCAAAATTGAAGATGAAAAAAGGCGTGAAATATTTCAAACCTTCTGGGGCTTGGGAAACACGGAGCGACAGCGGAATTTCATCTCGTCCTGCATGACTGCCATAAAAAGGAAGTATCTTGATGAGCCACAATTCAGGAAACGTGTTAAGAATAACGCCTTTCATTTCAAGATAGATGATAAGGAAGTAAGGGTTTGCAAAACTTTTTTCAAGAACACTCTGGCCATTACTGATCGCCCAATAAGAACTGTTCTTACCAAGAAGATAAATTTTGAAGAAAAACGCGGGAAACATGGCAACCACAGCTCTGTGGCACCTGGAGTGAAGGAATCTATCAGGAATCACATTGAGAAAATTCCCACTGTTGAGAGCCACTTCTGCCGGGCCCAAACAACTTTACTGTTTTTGATTTAAAAACAAACGATGTGTCATGCTATGTTTGGAACGAGGCGGAGGCGAACAGAGGTGCAATTGAAATAGGAAGCTGCGTTCTCAGGTATCTTGAGTTGATAAACGAAAGAAATAATGAACCTACAGATGTAGTTTTCTATAGCGATAATTGCACTGGACAACAGAAAAATCAGTATTTAATAGGCCTTTACTCGTACGCAGTTAGAAAGTTCACAAAGATTAACACAATTGAGCACAAATACCTCATTACAGGACATACACAAAATGAGGGGGACTCAGCCCACTCCGTCATAGAACGGCATGTGGCTAGGGCTCGCAAAGCTGGACCAATTTTTATACCAGAGCAATACTACACCCTGATAAGAACTGCCAAAAAAATCTGGTTCACCTTACGTTGTCAATGAAATGACGCACAAAGATTTTATCGACATCAAACACCTTGCTGGCGTGCTGGGCATTAGACTAAAAATAAACGTCTCTGAGCTGAAGTGCATAAAGTTTGACAAAGCCAGACCTGGTGTTATGTTTTACAAACAATCGTATGGCCAACATGACTATGAAGAGAGTGTAATTTGTACAAGGAGAAATAGTAAATCTTGTATGCCTGATAAGCTGAAGTCAGCTTACTTGAAGAAGGTGGGGATTTCAGAGAAAAAGAAAGAAGGTCTTCTCAAACTGATTGAGAAAAAATGCGTTCCTGAGGTGTACTCAACGTTTTTTCATAACCTGTGAATATTGTAACCTTACTTATAACTATTATACTTTTTTGTTAATTTAGAAAAACAATTTTATTTAATTTGTTTCCCTAGAATCCATAGATTAGTTCTTAAAGGTGTCGGGTGAGTGATTTGTGTCTCTTTTTTTTCCAAAAAATAACGCAGAGAAATATCAAGAAAAACGTCACAACTCATTAAATAATTTGATTAACGCTGTTAATTAACTAATAATTTACAAAAGAGGGGCAAAGTTGGTGGCCAATACTTTAGTTGGGATCAAAAGCAACCTCCTGATACTAGTTAATTCGCAATGGGACGACAAATGTATAGATTAGAGAAGTTTGAACTTCCAAAAAAACTTCAATCCCTGCTCCTGAGAAAACAGGTTTTTTGAGTTGTGTCGTTTTTCTTCCAAAGCAACGATATGTGCGCATAACTCACGCTGGACTAATCGCCAAACTTGTCCTGAGCGCTAGATCCACGAAATCGGGCTCTGCGTTACTCCCACGTGCGCATGTACCACGACACGGGTAGCTTTGGAAGTAAATGATACGGGACTTGGACAAATTGAAGAAGCTATCGATAGAATTCATTGGTGTAAATAAATATTTCCGAATGAAATCCACGAAAATAATGCACAATGTTATGAAGTCACATAACTTTCTCTCCCCTGGAGATAGAGAAAACCATTTTCTCCCTTCACATTTTGATGTAAAATAAGAGGTCGTATTGCGGGGACAGCTTAATCCAGCTGTCTCAGTCTGATTTTGTGTCAACGAGTGAGCTATGCCATATCAGAAGCCGATAAAAGATTATATCCACTGATACGTTATTCATAGCAGTAGGCTTTGTATTTTTAGTTGAGAAATATGGATCTTTATGATGGCCCTAAGCACGTAAAAAGAGACAAAATAGGATGGAACATTTTAGTCCCATACGGGCAATTATTATTATGTCCCAGGTTTTGGGGAGAAAAGTAGGAAAGTAGTATTAAATATATTTTTGATTTTTGCCCCGAAACTGTTGTTTGGCAACATAAAAGTGAGAAATAAAATATTCTGTAAAGACAGTACATTTTTATGTTACCGGAAATTCTGTTTCTTCTTATTTGAACCCCTACCAGGCATGGTGTGTAGAAGCAATGGGGTGCAAAATTCTACATCCTCTATGAGCAATATAGCTATATGAAGCGTTTTCTGCGGGAGTAGTTTGAGTGTGATAAGTCGTTCCTCATTTAAAATTCTACATACCTATTTAAGATCCTAGGGTTCTTCATAAGTTAATTTCGAGTGTCAAAATAAAAAACCCGTGTGACGCCCGACCTTTTAAGCTAGTGAAAAAAAAAAAAAATAATAATAATAATAATAATAATAATAATAATAGCAATAATAATAAAAATACAGTACTACCACCAAGATTAGCTTTCATCTGAAGTTAGAGAAAAGGAAATTAGTGCCGTTTCTATGTTTTTAGACTGTAGTTTAAAAGTGAATTTTTCTCTTGGGGACGGAAAGTACCTTGCCTCTCGAAGTCGGCCGCCTATGGAGAGTTAACATAAATCTTAGCTCGAAAATCTATTGGATGCTATCACTCATAAATGCCTCCGCCGAGGAGTAGAGCGCCGGAGGCCATGTACCGTACAGAACCTAAGGATTGCATCAATTAAAACAATGTAAACATTGAGGCAGGAAGACTGAAAGGACAACGGCACAAAAGGATCAGCGAACTATGACCATGACCGAGAAATAGACTATCAGCTGTCTGGAACCGGTTCTCAGTGTTAGTGGTGTCCCGCTTTTTTGTATGCACACTGACACACTGAGCGCAGGAATGAAAGTGCCGTAACACTAATCTACAGTAGCCGGAGCCTGATTTCTATGCCTACACTCTATTTTCATTCACTTCACACAGTCCGAAGAAAGATAAACACTTCTAAAATATAATCTGGATTCTACAAAACGAATATATGTTACCATTTAGACAATTTTCTTGTCCTAATAATTTCAATTTCAATTTCAATTTCAATTATTTATTTATAGAAGCTACAGACAATTTTTACAAATTTTAAACAGTAGGCTTCTACTTAATATTAGAATGAATTATGATAAATGAATTATGATAAAGGAATGGCAGTGGTGAATTATGATGATGATATATTATTTACAATAATAAAAGAATTACATATACAACAGGAATTACAAGATAACACATAATTAGACATCTGACTACCTAACTGACAAGTCTGCAGTTTTAACATGATTGATTGTGCGGTCAGCAGTGCTATGTCAATAGCATGAACTTCGTTACGTCAGCACATTCTTTACTTATAATTCAATGCAGACACTAGTTTATATGTTTATATTTGAGGAAAGCAGGTCGCATTCTTTAATTAAAGATTGTGTCATTACATTTCTTGTTAAACTTGTAGAGCATATGGCCGTTTTATCAAAATAATGAATGAGTCCTTGTCAGTCTTGTGTGTATATAATAATAATAATAATAATAATAATAATAATAATAATAATAATAATAGTAATAATAATAATAATAGTGATAATAATAATAATGATAACAGTAATAATAATCACTGCTTGTGGAATATATCAGAATTTTTAAATAGGGCATTGCAAGCAATAGCCATTCTGTTAGAAGGAATCACATATGGCTGTTGAACAGAAAAAATTGTTCGATTTCTTGTTCCTCGTGCATATGGGACAGAGAGCCCTATGCTATCTAAAATTGATTTGCAATGTATTTCCCCACGAAAGACTTTAGCTATGAAATTAGCATCTGCAGAAACACGCCTATTATATAATGTTTCCAAATTTAATAACTTAAGTATATCTTCATAGTCCAAATTTCTGTTAAACTTATTACGTATAAGGGAAACAAATTTTCTTTGTATTCGTTCCAGCTTATTACTGTCAGATATTGTAATGCTGTTATAAGCAACACTACAATATTCTAAGCCACTGCGAATTAAAAATTTGTAAAGAGTAAGTAATGACTCTATGCTTTTTAAATTTTGAGAAATTAAACGAACTAATCCAAGAGTTTTTAAAGCCTGTGTGAAAATATGGTCAATATGGACATGAAAATATAATTTTGAGTCAAGATAAACTCCAAGGTATTTTATATTTTCTGAACGTGCTATTATGTTTTGGCCAAGACGATAATTGTATATTATTTGGTTAGTTTTTCTACTAAATATCATGCTCTGGGTCTTACTGGTGTTAATTATCATTAAATTTGATTTACACCACTGGTGTATGTAATCGATATTCCTTTGCAGTAATTTGCAGTCCGAAGCCGTAGATATTTTATTCCATATACATAGGTCGTCTGCATATGCTATTTTCTTACATGTTAGCATATTAGATATGTCGTTAATAAAAACTAAGAACAAGAAAGGACCCAACACTGACCCCTGGGGTACACCATCTGGTATGTAAAAAGGCTCTGAAAAATAGTTAGATATTCTAACTCGAGCAGATCTGTTTCTTAAATAACTTGAAAACCAATTGACATACTTGTTATGTAGACCTAAATTACTCAATTTTTTAACAAGAAGATCGTGATTTACTACATCAAATGCTCTGCTCAGGTCAAAAAATATGGCATCTGATTGCGATTGTGAGCAATTTTCTTTAAGTATGTCATTGAGAAAAGTGATAATATTGGTTGCTGTGGACATGTCCTTGGTAAAACCATGCTGGAAATCATTTAATTTATTTTTACTGAAAAATGAAATATGTTTATGAATGATGGTTTCAAAAATTTTTGAAAATGTATTTAATATGGCTATGGGCCTAAAATTTGCCAATTCTTTGCTTTTGCCTTTCTTGTGTACCGGTCTGATAGCAGAAATTTTCCAAATTGAAGGAAAAGTTTCTGTTTCCAGCGAAAGGTTATACACATATGTAAGTACAGGTGTCAGTATTGGGGCACACCCCTTAACAATAAAGCTTGGTATCTGGTCGAGTCCCGAACTCTTAGATGGTTTCAAGTGTCGAATAGCTACCAAGACATCGGAATCTACGATAGTTGGAACATGTAGGCATTCAGATGTGACAGTTTGAGCATAGGGCCCAGGTACTTCATTAGTGGGCGTATTTATAATCTGAAAATGCTCTGCGAAAATATTCACTAGCTTTGATGGTTCTGAAACAATGGTATTGTTAATTTTAACATGCAATACGGGATCGTTTTTATTTCGTAACTTCGAAACATAACTCCAAAATTTAGCAGGGTTTGACTTTAAATCTTGATCGATTGATTTGTACCATTTTTGCCTATCAATTTTAATAGTTACTTTTACCAATCTTCGGTAATCTGAGAAACATTGATAATACAAATCAGTCGAGTGTTTTTTAAAAAGTCGATGATAATGTTTCTTTTTCCTTATATATAATTTAAGCTCTCTTGAAAACCAAGCCGGATATTTTGGTTTAACAGCAAATGTTTTAGGGATTGACTTATTAATTGCATCACTAACTAAATATGCAAGATTTTCAACAGCAGTGTCAGGTGATTTTTGATTATACACTGCGGACCAGTCAGATGAAGCTAATGTGTTGTATAGTTTATAATAGTCACCTTTGTGATAGCATAAACTTTCTGTTGGGAACTGAGTACCTTCACTCACTTGGCTAATTAAATTCATAACAATAGGGGGATGATAGTTATCAATATTCACCAGTGCATAATCCGGTATTGATACAGTGATCTCATCCAGACTTGTAAAAACTAAGTCTAATAAATTTTTACTAGGGACAGTGTCATTGATTTGAGACAAATTTAGGAAAGAGCATGTTTGGTGTACAATTTCACCTTTAATTTTATGATAGTGATATAAGTTAGGTGCAACACCTGCCAGCCAATTGAAACCAGGGATATTAAAATCACCGAGTAAAATGACCTGAAAGTTGTTACAATCTAAATTATTTTCGAGAAAATTAAAATACTGCTGAAATGCAGCAATACTCGTATTGGGCGCAAAATAATGGCATCCAATTAAAATAGGCTGAGCATTTTTGAGAGTTAACTCAATCCACACACATTCATCTGTCTGTTCTAATTCAGGTCTACGTTTATGCCTGACACTGTTGCTGATGGCAATTAAAGACCCTCCTCCCCGAGTTTGGCTAACTAGTGTATATTTTCTGTCAGATCTGTACACCTGATATATTTCAGGAAAATAATTGTGATCATAATGGTCATCATTTAACCATGTTTCAGTAAGACAAATGATGATGGGTTCATTTGTGTTAATATTGTCGAAAAGGTCCGTGGATTTAGTTCTTAAACCACGAACATTTTGGTAATAATTTTCAGTGCCTAAATTGCTGTTACTAAACATAGACTGATCCATATGATCACAACTATTTGCCATTTAGGGTTAAGGAGAGCCCCCTCCAAGGCTGCTTTTAGAAGATGTTCTGGCTAGCAGTGTATCCATAATCTTCCTAGGGGAAGATCTACTGGATTTTTCAGGAGTTTTTTCAGGAGGTTTACCCTGCGACTTCGTTGTAGTAATAATAATAATAATAATAATAATAATAATAATAATAATAATAATAATAATAATAATAATAATAATAATAATTCAATTCAATTCAATTCAATTCAATTCAATTATTTATTTAAAGAAGCTACAAACAATTTTTACAAATTTTAGACAGTAGGCTTCTAATGATGTATGATGAATTGATGAATTGATGAATTGATGAATTGTTGCTTATGATTATGTGTATGATAATGATACTGATATTATTAGTGATATACAACCGGAATTACATATTAATGCATAATTAAAGATCTGACTGTCATTCTGCAGTTTTAACCTAATTGAGTGTGTGGTCATAGCATTTCTGGTTAGCTTGCATAAGTCTGCTATGTCAATGGCATGAACACTGTATAGTCAGCACATTCAAGAGTTGTTATTTCATTGCAGACACAGAAAGTTTGTTTGTACTTGAAAAGCAGGTCATATTTTGTAATTATATGATTTTGCCATTTCTTATTAGCAACATATGACTGTGTTATGAACCCTTGTCAGTCTTGTGTGAATATAATAATAATAATAATAGTAATAATAATAACAATAATACCAATTAATAATAAAAATAATAATAATAATCACTGCTTGTGGAATATATCAGAATTTTTAAATAAGGCATTGCAAGCAATAGCCATTCTGTTGACAGGGATTGCATACGGTTGTTGAACCGCAAAAATTGTACGATTTCTTGTTCCTCGTGTAAGGGGTACAGATAGCCCTATGCTATCTAAAATTGATTTGCAATGTATTTCCCCACGAAAGACTTTAGCTATGAAATTAGCATCTGCAGAAACACGCCTATTATATAATGTTTCCAAATTTAATACTTAAGTATATCATCATAGTCCAAATTTCTGTTAAGCTTATTACGTATAAGGGAAACAAATTTTCTTTGTATTCGTTCCAGCTTATTACTGTCAGATATTGTAATGCTGTTATAAGCAACACTACAATATTCTAAGCCACTGCGAATTAAAAATTTGTAAAGAGTAAGTAATGACTCTATGCTTTTTAAATTTTGAGAAATTAAACGAACTAATCCAAGAGTTTTTAAAGCCTGTGAGAAAATATGGTCAATATGGACATGAAAATATAATTTTGAGTCAAGATAAACTCCAAGGTATTTTATATTTTCTGAACGTGCTATTATGTTTTGGCCAAGACGATAATTGTATATTATTTGGTTAGTTTTTCTACTAAATATCATACTCTGGGTCTTACTGGTGTTAATTATCATTAAATTTGATTTACACCACTGGTGTATGTAATCGATATTCCTTTGCAGTAATTTGCAGTCCGAAGCAGTAGATATTTTATTCCATATACATAGGTCGTCTGCGTATGCTATTTTCTTACATGTTAGCATATTAGATATGTCGTTAATAAAAACTAAGAACAAGAAAGGACCCAACACTGACCCCTGGGGTACACCATCTGGTATGTAAAAAGGCTCTGAAAAATAGTTAGATATTCTAACTCGAGCAGATCTGTTTCTTAAATAACTTGAAAACCAATTGATATACTTGTTATGTAAACCTAAATTACTCAATTTTTTAACAAGAAGATCGTGATTTACTACATCAAATGCTCTGCTCAGGTCAAAAAATATGGCATCTGATTGCGATTGTGAGCAATTTTCTTTAAGTATGTCATTGAGAAAAGTGATAATATTGGTTGCTGTGGACATGTCCTTGGTAAAACCATGCTGGAAATCATTTAATTTATTTTTACTGAAAAATGAAATATGTTTATGAATGATGGTTTCAAAAATTTTTGAAAATGTATTTAATATGGCTATGGGCCTAAAATTTGCCAATTCTTTGCTTTTGCCTTTTTTATGTACCGGTCTGATAGCAGAAATTTTCCAAATTGAAGGAAAAGTTTCTGTTTCCAGCGAAAGGTTATACACATATGTAAGTACAGGTGTCAGTATTGGGGCACACCCCTTAACAATAAAGCTTGGTATCTGGTCGAGTCCCGAACTCTTAGATGGTTTCAAGTGTCGAATAGCTACCAAGACATCGGAATCTACGATAGTTGGAACATGCAGGCATTCAGATGTGACAGTTTGAGCATAGGGCCCAGGTACTTCATTAGTGGGCGTATTTATAATCTGAAAATGCTCTGCGAAAATATTCACTAGCTTTGATGGTTCTGAAACAATGGTATTGTTAATTTTAACATGCAATACGGGATCGTTTTTATTTCGTAACTTCGAAACATAACTCCAAAATTTAGCAGGGTTTGACTTTAAATCTTGATCGATTGATTTGTACCATTTTTGCCTATCAATTTTAATAGTTACTTTTACCAATCTTCGGTAATCTGAGAAACATTGATAATACAAATCAGTCGAGTGTTTTTTAAAAAGTCGATGATAATGTTTCTTTTTCCTTATATATAATTTAAGCTCTCTTGAAAACCAAGCCGGATATTTTGGTTTAACAGCAAATGTTTTAGGGATTGACTTATTAATTGCATCACTAACTAAATATGCAAGATTTTCAACAGCAGTGTCAGGTGATTTTTGATTATACACTGCGGACCAGTCAGATGAAGCTAATGTGTTGTATAGTTTATAATAGTCACCTTTGTGATAGCATAAACTTTCTGTTGGGAACTGAGTACCTTCACTCACTTGGCTAATTAAATTCATAACAATAGGGGGATGATAGTTATCAATATTCACCAGTGCATAATCCGGTATTGATACAGTGATCTCATCCAGACTTGTAAAAACTAAGTCTAATAAATTTTTACTAGGGACAGTGTCATTGATTTGAGACAAATTTAGGAAAGAGCATGTTTGGTGTACAATTTCACCTTTAATTTTATGATAGTGATATAAGTTAGGTGCAACACCTGCCAGCCAATTGAAACCAGGGATATTAAAATCACCGAGTAAAATGACCTGAAAGTTGTTACAATCTAAATTATTTTCGATAAAATTAAAATACTACTGAAATGCAGCAATACTCGTATTGGGCGCAAAATAATGGCATCCAATTAAAATAGGCTGAGCATTTTTGAGAGTTAACTCAATCCACACACATTCATCTGTCTGTTCTAATTCAGGTCTACGTTTATGCCTGACACTGTTGCTGATGGCAATTAAAGACCCTCCTCCCCGAGTTTGGCTAACTAGTGTATATTTTCTGTCAGATCTGTACACCTGATATATTTCAGGAAAATAATTGTGATCATAATGGTCATCATTTAACCATGTTTCAGTAAGACAAATGATGATGGGTTCATTTGTGTTAATATTGTCGAAAAGGTCCGTGGATTTAGTTCTTAAACCACGAACATTTTGGTAATAAATTTCAGTGCCTAAATTGCTGTTACTAAACATAGACTGATCCATATGATCACAACTATTTGCCATTTAGGGTTAAGGAGAGCCCCCTCCAAGGCTGCTTTTAGAAGATGTTCTGGCTAGCAGTGTATCCATAATCTTCCTAGGGGAAGATCTACTGGATTTTTCAGGAGTTTTTTCAGGAGGTTTACCCTGCGACTTCGTTGTAGGGCTACATACAGCTGGGTCAGGACTGGTGGGCGCGATTTGTTCCTTTTGTAGGCGGCCACGGAATGGAAAAAACAGCACCCCTGTAGGCCAGATATCTACATTATTAATAAGAGGGAAATCTTCCTCACAAACAGAAATATGAAAACTGGCATAAGAATTAAATTTAGTTTTCAGCTTTGTTACTGCAAATGTTTTGAGATTTACCTGGGTACGTAAGGATTCTGCAATATCTTCCGCGTTTACAGTGTTACCATAGCGTGACACGAATAAGGCTTTACCTCTAGTTGGTTTGGCAACTACTGGTAGTGAGGAAGAATTCCTAACTCCTATTAGCGGGGCCTTCTTAACCCTAGGTTTTTTAGATACAACTGTGAAGCCGTCATTGGTGTCACCTCTATCGGATTCCGGGGCACTGAGTGCAGTGGGCACTGCGAGATTAGAATTATTATAATAATAATAATAATAATAATAATAATAATAATAATAATAATAATAATAATAATAATAATAATAATAATAATAATTCAATTCAATTCAATTATTTATTTAAAGAAGCTACAAACAATTTTTACAAATTTTAGACAGTAGGCTTCTAATGATGTATGATGAATTGATGAATTGATGAATTGATGAATTGTTGCTTATGATTATGTGTATGATAATGATACTGATATTATTAGTGATATACAACCGGAATTACATATTAATGCATATACATATTAATAATAATAATAATAATAATAATAATAATAATAATAATAATAATAATAATAATAATAATAATAATAATAATAATAACAATAATAATAATAACAATAATAATAATAATAATAATAATAATAATAATAATAATAATTTCAATTTCAATTTCAATTATTTATTTATAGAAGCTACAGACAATTTTTACAAATTTTAAACAGTAGGCTTCTACTTAATATTAGAATGAATTATGATAAATGAATTATGATAAAGGAATGGCAGTGGTGAATTATGATGATGATATATTATTTACAATAATAAAAGAATTACATATACAACAGGAATTACAAGATAACACATAATTAGACATCTGACTACCTAACTGACAAGTCTGCAGTTTTAACATGATTGATTGTGCGGTCAGCAGTGCTATGTCAATAGCATGAACTTCGTTACGTCAGCACATTCTTTACTTATAATTCAATGCAGACACTAGTTTATATGTTTATATTTGAGGAAAGCAGGTCGCATTCTTTAATTAAAGATTGTGTCATTACATTTCTTGTTAAACTTGTAGAGCATATGGCCGTTTTATCAAAATAATGAATGAGTCCTTGTCAGTCTTGTGTGTGTATATAATAATAATAATAATAATAATAATAATAATAATAATAATAATAATAATAATAATAATAATAATAGTAATAATAATAATAATAGTGATAATAATAATAATGATAACAGTAATAATAATCACTGCTTGTGGAATATATCAGAATTTTTAAATAGGGCATTGCAAGCAATAGCCATTCTGTTAGAAGGAATCACATATGGCTGTTGAACAGAAAAAATTGTTCGATTTCTTGTTCCTCGTGCATATGGGACAGAGAGCCCTATGCTATCTAAAATTGATTTGCAATGTATTTCCCCACGAAAGACTTTAGCTATGAAATTAGCATCTGCAGAAACACGCCTATTATATAATGTTTCCAAATTTAATAACTTAAGTATATCTTCATAGTCCAAATTTCTGTTAAACTTATTACGTATAAGGGAAACAAATTTTCTTTGTATTCGTTCCAGCTTATTACTGTCAGATATTGTAATGCTGTTATAAGCAACACTACAATATTCTAAGCCACTGCGAATTAAAAATTTGTAAAGAGTAAGTAATGACTCTATGCTTTTTAAATTTTGAGAAATTAAACGAACTAATCCAAGAGTTTTTAAAGCCTGTGTGAAAATATGGTCAATATGGACATGAAAATATAATTTTGAGTCAAGATAAACTCCAAGGTATTTTATATTTTCTGAACGTGCTATTATGTTTTGGCCAAGACGATAATTGTATATTATTTGGTTAGTTTTTCTACTAAATATCATGCTCTGGGTCTTACTGGTGTTAATTATCATTAAATTTGATTTACACCACTGGTGTATGTAATCGATATTCCTTTGCAGTAATTTGCAGTCCGAAGCCGTAGATATTTTATTCCATATACATAGGTCGTCTGCGTATGCTATTTTCTTACATGTTAGCATATTAGATATGTCGTTAATAAAAACTAAGAACAAGAAAGGACCCAACACTGACCCCTGGGGTACACCATCTGGTATGTAAAAAGGCTCTGAAAAATAGTTAGATATTCTAACTCGAGCAGATCTGTTTCTTAAATAACTTGAAAACCAATTGACATACTTGTTATGTAGACCTAAATTACTCAATTTTTTAACAAGAAGATCGTGATTTACTACATCAAATGCTCTGCTCAGGTCAAAAAATATGGCATCTGATTGCGATTGTGAGCAATTTTCTTTAAGTATGTCATTGAGAAAAGTGATAATATTGGTTGCTGTGGACATGTCCTTGGTAAAACCATGCTGGAAATCATTTAATTTATTTTTACTGAAAAATGAAATATGTTTATGAATGATGGTTTCAAAAATTTTTGAAAATGTATTTAATATGGCTATGGGCCTAAAATTTGCCAATTCTTTGCTTTTGCCTTTCTTGTGTACCGGTCTGATAGCAGAAATTTTCCAAATTGAAGGAAAAGTTTCTGTTTCCAGCGAAAGGTTATACACATATGTAAGTACAGGTGTCAGTATTGGGGCACACCCCTTAACAATAAAGCTTGGTATCTGGTCGAGTCCCGAACTCTTAGATGGTTTCAAGTGTCGAATAGCTACCAAGACATCGGAATCTACGATAGTTGGAACATGTAGGCATTCAGATGTGACAGTTTGAGCATAGGGCCCAGGTACTTCATTAGTGGGCGTATTTATAATCTGAAAATGCTCTGCGAAAATATTCACTAGCTTTGATGGTTCTGAAACAATGGTATTGTTAATTTTAACATGCAATACGGGATCGTTTTTATTTCGTAACTTCGAAACATAACTCCAAAATTTAGCAGGGTTTGACTTTAAATCTTGATCGATTGATTTGTACCATTTTTGCCTATCAATTTTAATAGTTACTTTTACCAATCTTCGGTAATCTGAGAAACATTGATAATACAAATCAGTCGAGTGTTTTTTAAAAAGTCGATGATAATGTTTCTTTTTCCTTATATATAATTTAAGCTCTCTTGAAAACCAAGCCGGATATTTTGGTTTAACAGCAAATGTTTTAGGGATTGACTTATTAATTGCATCACTAACTAAATATGCAAGATTTTCAACAGCAGTGTCAGGTGATTTTTGATTATACACTGCGGACCAGTCAGATGAAGCTAATGTGTTGTATAGTTTATAATAGTCACCTTTGTGATAGCATAAACTTTCTGTTGGGAACTGAGTACCTTCACTCACTTGGCTAATTAAATTCATAACAATAGGGGGATGATAGTTATCAATATTCACCAGTGCATAATCCGGTATTGATACAGTGATCTCATCCAGACTTGTAAAAACTAAGTCTAATAAATTTTTACTAGGGACAGTGTCATTGATTTGAGACAAATTTAGGAAAGAGCATGTTTGGTGTAATAATAATAATAATAATAATAATAATAATAATAATAATAATAATAATAATAATAATAATAATAGGCCGAGTCTGCCCAATATGTTACCGGCGTAAGCCGAGCCTACTTAAGTGTCAATAAAAATAATAATAATAATAATAATAATAATAATAATAATAATAATAATAATAATAATAATCATAATAATCATAATAATTATAATAATCATAATCATAATAATTATAATAATAATAATCATAATAATTATAATAATAATAACAACAATAACAACAATAATAATAATAATAATAATAATAAACAATAGTAATAAACAATGACAAAAATAACAACAATAACAACAATAATAGTAATGATAATAATTTGTTGTGCCGCTAATAAAAATTTTGCTTGACAAGAATCTTATTTTTAAAAGTAATAATAATATACAAATATAGATCTATAATACTAACTACATAACTGCCTCAAAAAATTCATTCGTTTGGTACACAAATAAATCCAGGAACATATTTTAACCAACATTTGAAATGTATTTACATTCACATCTTCGATGTGTTGAGGCAGTGCATTATATAACTCTATGTCAACTTCATTTTCACTGAAGCTGTTTTTAGTAGTTGCATTTGTGCATAATCAATTGTTAGGTTCTTGTATTATATGAATGAATTGTATTATTAGGTTAAAATAATTCAATGCTATTCTTTGCATTCTTTGCATAGCGTAACATAAATGTTTAGAGATAAATTTCATATTTTCTTTGAGGGGAAAATTTACAATGTATGAATGTTATTTTCGCCTTATGCCCTCAATAAAATTTAAGATGCCAGGATAAATAAGGAACCTTTTACAATAAAATAAGTAGAGATGAAAAACAATAATTATAATTTTTTTATTTTTTATTGCTTAGATTATATACCATTGTTCTGAGGAAATTTGTAGATTTTTAATTATTATTTCATAAAGTCATCAATTTTAGTGAAATAGTTATTAGTTTTTTTTATTTACGTAGTAGGTTTTATACTTTCCCTTGCAGTATAATTGAAAACTGTATGTATCGGAATATAAAGGAAAGTAGTCACCGAACCGAAATTGTGTTTTTAATCAATGTACATTTATATTATTGTCATTTCCAAACAAGTTATATTGTATGAAATAATGTGTTTTCATTCTGCTCAGTTGCAGCATGTGACGTATTATTCACCGCACTTGATGCTTTACGTGTCCAGTAACGAGCTGACGTTTCATCAGATTAAATTGCATCCTTGCAATCCGAGGAAGGATATTATAAGGTACAACGATTGTGATTGGTCTATATCCGAGGAATTGCTAAACGTTATTGGTCAATATCAAACACGCGGCGTATGAGTAGAATAGTCACAGAAAAAGTTGACATTCTAAAATTGTTCTACGCGTCTCCCATGTTCATCAATTTCCTAGCTAAACATCAATATCCGTTAGCAAAATGGTTTTCAAGTGTTTTAATTTCCTGACAAATTTCCTCTTCTAATACGTCATACAATTAGTAAATAACAGTATATTTAAAAATAACTACGGAGTGTTAGCATGATTAACGAATGATAACATGTTACTGAAGTGCCTTTATTAATGCACGGAAGATACATAGCGCGTTGTGCACGTTAGACATGCCTTTTAATAATAATAATAATAAAATAATAATAATAATAATAATAATTTTCAATTTCAATTTCAATTATTTATTTATAGAAGCTACAGACAATTTTTACAAATTTTAAACAGTAGGCTTCTACTTAATATTAGAATGAATTATGATAAATGAATTATGATAAAGGAATGGCAGTGGTGAATTATGATGATGATATATTATTTACAATAATAAAAGAATTACATATACAACAGGAATTACAAGATAACACATAATTAGACATCTGACTACCTAACTGACAAGTCTGCAGTTTTAACATGATTGATTGTGCGGTCAGC
Source organism: Ectobius pallidus (assembly GCA_964059195.1). Lineage (NCBI taxonomy): Eukaryota > Metazoa > Arthropoda > Insecta > Blattodea > Ectobiidae > Ectobius > Ectobius pallidus. Next base: position 107,083,233 of record CAXKWD010000003.1, on the reverse strand, counting down.
AGTGCTATGTCAATAGCATGAACTTCGTTACGTCAGCACATTCTTTACTTATAATTCAATGCAGACACTAGTTTATATGTTTATATTTGAGGAAAGCAGGTCGCATTCTTTAATTAAAGATTGTGTCATTATATTTCTTGTTAAACTTGTAGAGCATATGGCCGTTTTATCAAAATAATGAATGAGTCCTTGTCAGTCTTGTGTGTATATAATAATAATAATAATAATAATAATAATAATAATAATAATAATAATAATAGTAATAATAATAATAATAGTGATAATAATAATAATGATAACAGTAATAATAATCACTGCTTGTGGAATATATCAGAATTTTTAAATAGGGCATTGCAAGCAATAGCCATTCTGTTAGAAGGAATCACATATGGCTGTTGAACAGAAAAAATTGTTCGATTTCTTGTTCCTCGTGCATATGGGACAGAGAGCCCTATGCTATCTAAAATTGATTTGCAATGTATTTCCCCACGAAAGACTTTAGCTATGAAATTAGCATCTGCAGAAACACGCCTATTATATAATGTTTCCAAATTTAATAACTTAAGTATATCTTCATAGTCCAAATTTCTGTTAAACTTATTACGTATAAGGGAAACAAATTTTCTTTGTATTCGTTCCAGCTTATTACTGTCAGATATTGTAATGCTGTTATAAGCAACACTACAATATTCTAAGCCACTGCGAATTAAAAATTTGTAAAGAGTAAGTAATGACTCTATGCTTTTTAAATTTTGAGAAATTAAACGAACTAATCCAAGAGTTTTTAAAGCCTGTGTGAAAATATGGTCAATATGGACATGAAAATATAATTTTGAGTCAAGATAAACTCCAAGGTATTTTATATTTTCTGAACGTGCTATTATGTTTTGGCCAAGACGATAATTGTATATTATTTGGTTAGTTTTTCTACTAAATATCATGCTCTGAGTCTTACTGGTGTTAATTATCATTAAATTTGATTTACACCACTGGTGTATGTAATCGATATTCCTTTGCAGTAATTTGCAGTCCGAAGCCGTAGATATTTTATTCCATATACATAGGTCGTCTGCGTATGCTATTTTCTTACATGTTAGCATATTAGATATGTCGTTAATAAAAACTAAGAACAAGAAAGGACCCAACACTGACCCCTGGGGTACACCATCTGGTATGTAAAAAGGCTCTGAAAAATAGTTAGATATTCTAATTCGAGCAGATCTGTTTCTTAAATAACTTGAAAACCAATTGACATACTTGTTATGTAGACCTAAATTACTCAATTTTTTAACAAGAAGATCGTGATTTACTACATCAAATGCTCTGCTCAGGTCAAAAAATATGGCATCTGATTGCGATTGTGAGCAATTTTCTTTAAGTATGTCATTGAGAAAAGTGATAATATTGGTTGCTGTGGACATGTCCTTGGTAAAACCATGCTGGAAATCATTTAATTTATTTTTACTGAAAAATGAAATATGTTTATGAATGATGGTTTCAAAAATTTTTGAAAATGTATTTAATATGGCTATGGGCCTAAAATTTGCCAATTCTTTGCTTTTGCCTTTCTTGTGTACCGGTCTAATAGCAGAAATTTTCCAAATTGAAGGAAAAGTTTCTGTTTCCAGCGAAAGGTTATACACATATGTAAGTACAGGTGTCAGTATTGGGGCACACCCCTTAACAATAAAGCTTGGTATCTGGTCGAGTCCCGAACTCTTAGATGGTTTCAAGTGTCGAATAGCTACCAAGACATCGGAATCTACGATAGTTGGAACATGTAGGCATTCAGATGTGACAGTTTGAGCATAGGGCCCAGGTACTTCATTAGTGGGCGTATTTATAATCTGAAAATGCTCTGCGAAAATATTCACTAGCTTTGATGGTTCTGAAACAATGGTATTGTTAATTTTAACATGCAATACGGGATCGTTTTTATTTCGTAACTTCGAAACATAACTCCAAAATTTAGCAGGGTTTGACTTTAAATCTTGATCGATTGATTTGTACCATTTTTGCCTATCAATTTTAATAGTTACTTTTACCAATCTTCGGTAATCTGAGAAACATTGATAATACAAATCAGTCGAGTGTTTTTTAAAAAGTCGATGATAATGTTTCTTTTTCCTTATATATAATTTAAGCTCTCTTGAAAACCAAGCCGGATATTTTGGTATATTTTGGATATTTTGGTTAATAATAATAATAATAATAATAATAATAATAATAATAATAATAATAATAATAATAATAATAATAATAATAATAATACTCTGTGATGCAGGACCAACGCCTTTATTCTCTTCCAATGAAATAAATGCTACGTACTTCAATCTAAAAATGGATTTTATATATATACACATACTATAGAAATACAATAATTCACTTACGAATGTATGTTAGTTTCAGAATGTAGGCCTATTATTTGTTAGGACTAGATGTTAATTGCGTGACTGTTTCATTAACATGGATCATTCCTGATAGGCCTATTGTCAAGCAATTTCAAGACCTTCCTTTTTACTTATCACCTACAACCTACCGTTTTCAAGGGTATCAATTTCTTTGTAGCAAAATTTCTAGTTTTCGTAATCACATAGATGATGTTAATCATAGTCTTTAGGAATTTCGAAAGTGGCACAGACCTACAGCGTTTAGATATATAAGCTTTCATGAACCACAGATTATTGTCTCTGTTGGACATTACATGAGAATATTATAGGAGAAAAATTCCTCCGACACTGGGACTTGAACCCAGGACTTTGGCTATTCGCGCCAATGCTCTACCAACTGAGCTAAGCCGGAGTCCAATTCACAGCGCCAGATGGAACCTCTCTCCTATGACTGATTGCCCTAATGGTCTACCTCACAGACAGACAAGTTATGTCATATAGGCCTAGGCCTACAGTACTGTGAGGCACACTAATTAGTGATTTTTGTGACCGGGCTCCCACTGTTATTGTACAGTTAACATTCAAGATAGATATATAAGCTTTCATGAACCACAGATTATTGTCTCTGTTGGACATTACATGAGAATATTATAGGAGAAAAATTCCTCCGACACTGGGACTTGAACCCAGGACCTTTGGCTATTCGCGCCAATGCTCTACCACTGAGCTAAGCCGGAGTCCAATTCACAGCGCCAGATGGAACCTCTCTCCTATGACTGATTGCCCTAATGGTCTACCTCACAGACAGACAAGTTATGTCATATAGGCCTAGGCCTACAGTACTGTGAGGCACACTAATTAGTGATTTTTGTGACCGGGCTCCCACTGTTATTGTACAGTTAACATTCAAGATAGATATATAAGCTTTCATGAACCACAGATTATTGTCTCTGTTGGACATTACATGAGAATATTATAGGAGAAAAATTCCTCCGACACTGGGACTTGAACCCAGGACTTTGGCTATTCGCGCCAATGCTCTACCAACTGAGCTAAGCCGGAGTCCAATTCACAGCGCCAGATGGAACCTCTCTCCTATGACTGATTGCCCTAATGGTCTACCTCACAGACAGACAAGTTATGTCATATAGGCCTAGGCCTACAGTACTGTGAGGCACACTAATTAGTGATTTTTGTGACCGGGCTCCCACTGTTATTGTACAGTTAACATTGTATGTTAACTGTACAATAACATTGTATGTTAACTGTACAATAACAGTGGGAGCCCGGTCACAAAAATCACTAATTAGTGTGCCTCACAGTACTGTAGGCCTAGGCCTATATGACATAACTTGTCTGTCTGTGAGGTAGACCATTAGGGCAATCAGTCATAGGAGAGAGGTTCCATCTGGCGCTGTGAATTGGACTCCGGCTTAGCTCAGTTGGTAGAGCATTGGCGCGAATAGCCAAAGTCCTGGGTTCAAGTCCCAGTGTCGGAGGAATTTTTCTCCTATAATATTCTCATGTAATGTCCAACAGAGACAATAATCTGTGGTTCATGAAAGCTTATATATCTATCTTGAATGTTAACTGTACAATAACAGTGGGAGCCCGGTCACAAAAATCACTAATTAGTGTGCCTCACAGTACTGTAGGCCTAGGCCTATATGACATAACTTGTCTGTCTGTGAGGTAGACCATTAGGGCAATCAGTCATAGGAGAGAGGTTCCATCTGGCGCTGTGAATTGGACTCCGGCTTAGCTCAGTTGGTAGAGCATTGGCGCGAATAGCCAAAGTCCTGGGTTCAAGTCCCAGTGTCGGAGGAATTTTTCTCCTATAATATTCTCATGTAATGTCCAACAGAGACAATAATCTGTGGTTCATGAAAGCTTATATATCTATCTTGAATGTTAACTGTACAATAACAGTGGGAGCCCGGTCACAAAAATCACTAATTAGTGTGCCTCACAGTACTGTAGGCCTAGGCCTATATGACATAACTTGTCTGTCTGTGAGGTAGACCATTAGGGCAATCAGTCATAGGAGAGAGGTTCCATCTGGCGCTGTGAATTGGACTCCGGCTTAGCTCAGTTGGTAGAGCATTGGCGCGAATAGCCAAAGGTCCTGGGTTCAAGTCCCAGTGTCGGAGGTATTTTTCTCCTATAATATTCTACAGCGTTTAATTTAGAAGCTTTTTTCTGCAACAAATAGGCCTACGTCGATGATGAATGCAAACTTGGAGACAGAAAAATAAGGGAATTTGTTCTGGTGATATCTTAATGATTTTTTTGTTCGACCATACTATAATACGCTTATTACTTGCGAGCTAACGGTGTCATAATGATTCCCATTTCGAAACTGAACTTCATTATGAAATCGGTGTGGTGTCCATTATTATCGAACACGGGACGACCTTGAAATTTGAGAATACAAGCTGGTTACTGCTTAATAATCAACATGTATTTATACCTCTAGCAAACAAGGAAGGCGGCTGGAAGCTTGGAGAGTGCGTGAGTGTAAGGGGTTTTACCTGGCCTCCAGCCACCCTCCTTATCTGCTAGAGGTATAAAATAAAATCTGTTCCTGCAATTTTGATATCATACTAAAATGAATTAATTTCTTGTTGTCAAATCACTGTTGGTATAAAAAAAAATGGCAAAAAGAAAAAAGCTTCTATTTGACCGACGCCATGACCTGCCATCTCTTCCAGAAGACAAGAGATACGACAATCATTTAATGTGAAGGTTATGGCGGGCTCATTGTCGTTGGTTTGAGTGAATCTAGAATCTCAAAATGTAAATATTCATACTAATTATGGTCGAACTCGTATGCAATTTGCCTATAATGGTAATTAAGATACTCGTATGAAAATTATGAAACTCGCTTTGCTCGTTTCATAAACATACTCTTATCTTAATAATTGTCATTATAGACTTGTTGTATAATGTACTATTGTTATGTCTGTCGAAAAAATTACACTATTAATATCCGAAACCCAGAGGGACTTAGGCCTATAAATACTCTCTATTTTTGTTTCGCATACTTTGAATAACTATTACCTTAACAAAAACAAAAAGACGTTTTAAATAAATATATATTTAACTATATCATGTAATATAATTGACCGCCTACATGGTCTAGTGGATAGCGTGAGGTAGGGAGGTCTGGAACGGGTTGCACTCAGCCTCATGACACAAACTGAGGAGTTACTTCATAAAGAAGTTCGTATGCTGACCCATGCTCCCAATCCTGCCATCTGCCAAGGGTAGATGACGCAGTGGTCTGATGGCATGTCTTGTTCCTCAAAGGATGTAGTGCCATATTGTTTATATATATTGAAAAGATGCTGACGGCAGCCTGCCCCCAATTGGACAACTGATACAGATCCGTCTCTGGTATGAGAATAGTATCACTCTTTTAAATTAGTTACAAATACAAACGCTTGTACTGGAAGTGCAATAATATACATTAAGTCATGGGCTTGTAATAGCATTTATTAAGACACGAGTATGTTTTTTTATGAAACGAGCAAAGCAAGTATCATAATTTTCATATGAATGTCATCACCATTATAGGCGAGTTGCATTCAACTTTTTGTTCGACCATAATTAAATATTTTGGTTTTGTTTTTTAGAATACCTTGTAATTGATAAAGCAGACGACTCTAGGACAACAGCTCTTAGTAGTTATCATCTTTTGCGACGGATGGCAGGCTACAATGCTTGCAGGCCCCAGGTAGTCTCTTGAAGCTTTAACGTCAAATAACCAAGATTAAAAGCACACGAAATGAATCAATTTAGTATAACACGAATAGATTTTATTTTATTTTAAATATAGGTTGTTTATTAATTATTACGCAGTTTCATTTGTTGCTCTCAAGGTTGCAAGATCCTTCCGTGTTAGATAACATTCGATACCACACCTGTATTATAATGAAAATCTGTATCGTAAAGGATGTCATGATGCCGTTATGTCACTCGTAATAAGTGTATAATAGTATGGTATAATAATAGTATGGTCGAACAAAAAAAAATACAAAACTTTAGAAACGTTGAAATAAAGCATGTATTATACATTTTTTCACGACCGTTCTTCATTGTCCTCGCCCTACCTGTTTCGTATTATCACGACTTAAATCTCACACACTAATTTCCATCGCAAAGATTCTTTAATTACGCCCGTAGAAATATGTTAGCTTGTTACAATACAGAAACCCCTTGAGAGCAATCAGTGTTCTAGGAATTGGAAATGAGAGGTAATGTTGGAGATTAGTATTGATCCTGCAGAAGGGTCTGTAATTACATTACATAGACTACAACAGAGCAGGAGAGAAGTCATCGAGCAAGTCAAAGGAATTCCAAGTTACAATAGTTGAATGGGATTTTGGTTGGTCAAATTATAAGACAAAACTCAATGACATAACTTCATTGTTTGAAATTGTTTCAATATTGTTACTTGAAATACCTTTTGTATCACATTACTCATGTCATATGATAATGTAAACAGCGCGGTTAAGAACCTTACACAATATTTAAAAGGCTATGGGGCTTTTACTAGATTTATAATACTGATTAATAGATTAACTTCTGTTTAACTGAGTAGGATAAGAGCTGTTCGTATTATCATCCCTGCAATGACTACTCTAGATGGCCAATTTGGAATTGCTTAATTCTCTTTTACTCCAGCAGTAATGAAGGCTTTGTATCCCACCTCAGGATCTTAATCTATATTTTCTCGGAAATACAGTTTCGGTTTTTCATTTCGAGAAGTTCCCTATATTTTTTTTAACTGTCTTAGCATGCTGTGTCTCGAATCTGTTGAAAACATTTTCATAATAATGAAAATATTAATTAGTGCTAGGATCTTCGATAGAAAGAGCAGAAATATTTTTTGCAGTGTTTGTGTTTTTGCATTAATAAATACAATCAAAGCAAATTTCGCGAAAATACTATTACCGATTACGCAAGGAGATTGTCTAGTCAGGATTCACTGTAACCAATATTAAAGCTTTAATTGGCGTTTTCCATATTAAATTATTTATTTTTTCCTGAGATCTGCTATGTGGAAGTATCATTAGTGTAACTTGCATGACTTGAGATGATTAAGTTCATAATTTCACTTATAAAATCGTGCAAGAGCAAGATAATGTTTCCTGTAAAAACTTTTTACTGTACATATACATTACATAGATACTAACCTGGTGAACATTGTGTTAATATCAATTAATAACATAGCATTAGCATGAAACCACTTCTAGTTCATGATCTTATATTCGCAGACTGAGTCCAAAATTCTGCCATTAACGCTGTAAGACTATATTATGAAACTACGAGTACATTAACATTGCACTTGAATGGCAGGAAAAATCTTTATTCCACTGGTAACTTACAAGAATTTTTGGAACATTGTGACATGAGCTAGAAATGGTAGTTTATATATGAGGATATTAGGTTTGTTCCTAAAGCCAGTTCATGAACTCTCAAGTACCACGACGCATGCGCACATTGTCAGTTTCGGTGCGCGCCGTATGCGCATGTCATTTTTCAGCGTACTCACAATGTGCGCAGGTGCCATGGAACTTGGCAGTACATGACTTAGCTTTAGGAGCAGATCTATTGTAATTAGGCTATACCAAATTCTTGCAATCATCAATATTATTCTTTTTGTTTTATTGTTTGTTATTTTAAGTGTAGCCTATATTTTAATTAAATGTTGCGTTACAGATTCGGTTGATGTACTACAGTAACTTTACTATAGCTGTTTACTTAAAGTGATTATTTTAGCAATTTTTTAGCTTCAGTGTGTGAAATTGCTTTCCTAATACCGGTATAATAAAATGTGGTGGTGATGGACCCTCTTACATATCCAGAATGGTTCATGCTTACATTTAATAGTCAGACGATAAGGTGACCCCACAATGTTACCAGCATTATGAAAAATTCCAAGAACTGAATCAGGATTATGACATCGAGTAAAATAATACAGCTAAGCAACGAAGTGGCGTAGAATGGCTAAGTTGTAATATTACCTCCTCAGATGAAACAATTGCAGCGGGACACGTAAGTTATCCGCCTCGGTAGTAATGCCTGGGCTCGCATTCTGGAGTCGTAGGGTTCAAAACAACCTTTATCACCATACTTAATTTCTGTGTCGATGTGAATAGTGACATTACTCAAAATTATGTAGTCTATTTCCTAAGATTCCATATTATAGGTGGCAATAACCTCGATTAGTCATAGAGTTCAGACAGATTATTTGACACAAACTGTAAATAAATACCTGCATCTTCTCACAAGTCGTAAAAACCTTTAGGGATATTCTAATTAGAGGAATATCATTTGTCAAGTATCTTGAAGAATTCATTCCGAATTTTCCTGAGACACTTTGCTTGGGAAATATCGTAAATATTATTTATTTTTATGTAAGATAATCTATATTGGAAACTGGTTAGAAACTAAAAATATTGAAAATTCATGTTTTACATTAATTCTATTAAACATTTTTTTCGTATTAATATTATATGTTACCTTCAGTTATATCATTCTACAAGAATTTTAAAAATTAGAAAATGGATATGACGAAATTTTAGCCTAATTGGATGATCAATATCTTCCATCAATCATGGAGCAGAAAGTTTGACATTTATAAATCCTCGATGAAACATAGTTTAAGCTGCTGGAAGTCGTTCAAGTTATTAAGTAAATTAATTTTATTTAATGAAATGTTTGCTTGAATTTATTTTATAAAGTTTATTCTTAATAATTTATAAGTTGTACCTTTAAACCTTTTATTTTCTTCAATAGGAGCTAATTTTCAAACCTAATATTTGTATAGTATTTCTATATACTAAATTCTTCAGTTCCATCAAAACATATTATTTGGGTTCGGTGAGGCACAGTTCTTTGGCATGATTTTCAGAATAAAGAAAATGATCGAATTTGTTAGCAATGAAATCTACAATCTCAAAATTGTACGCCACTACTTTTTAGCGTAACTAACGAAACTCCAAAATCACACACTGGAGTTAAAATCAAGAAAAATAATTCTGTGATAAATTTGATCATAACATGTTCAACTAACAATGTGTCTGTCAGCATTTCTAGTTTGTTACTCCTTATGCGACACCGGTACTACTGAGCAGTTGCTTCAATACTTAAGGAACCATAGTGCGACATGTTAAATAACAAGCGTGTGAAAATTCGGGCCACGTCTTGAGCTCTAGAACCTCTCTTTTTCTTTGCTCCTACCACCAGACTGACGTACGAATATGCTCAACTACGAGACTTCATAGATTTTCGTTACAGCGAGCAGCCTAAACAACAGCCATTTCATAATTACGGGTGGGACATTCTAGCAAATTATAAAAACTATTTTTGTTTATTACATATCATAAATAATAAACTAGAATTGGTTCTTCACATTCTGTAAAATTTACAATGCCTTCTCTTCCACACTACATGCAAAATATTATTTAAAATTTATTTTAAATATTTTAAATTTGTTTCTCAAAATCTATTATTGGTGGGACATAATTTGGACACTGATTTTAATGATGCAAAACAAAAGTTCATTTGCTGTTCTGCTAATACTGTTAAGGTTAATGTTGTTATTAATGAAGGTATAAGGGATTAAATACAAATACAACTTCAGGTTGTCAGTTCATTTAATTAACCCATTAATAATAATTTAACAAAACTATCACCATTATGGGTGGGACATTACGGGTGGGACAAAAAGTCACTGTTTGTTATTCTACGTACTAATTAACCACACATATTTTTTGAAGTTCATCTTCTATCAAATTGTACCTTAAGATGTATATTTTCTCAAATGAAAATGGACATAGCTGATTACTCTTGACTACTTGTTATTAAAGAGTGTTAAAGTCATGCTAAAAATGGGCAAAAAAGTAATTCAACGCAATAAATAAGTAAATCGACATATTTTACACATGAAATCACTTCAAATACACTTAAGTCCATGATATTCAGAGAATTTGAGGTTTTAAACTTATTTCTGACTACCCAATTACAATAATTTTATAACTTCTCTCTTGAGGGAAAAATTCCCATATTTTATGAAATGGCTGACAAATAAATTTTCTATATATTAAACAATATACATGTAATTTAAATTTGTAATAATGAACTCATTTCGTAGTGTCTTCTACTTCCTCCAGCTCATCAATGTCAGAATTGTAACAGTGGAGAAAATCGATTTACACTTTCTTCCACACACAAATTTTCACTCCGACTGAGAAGCACGTGGTAGAATGGTGGGATAGCTAAGCGAGAAAAAGAGGGGTAAGCTGCGCCTAGTTGCTTCTGCTTGTACTTCCGCGCATATTGTTCTTTAAATTGTCTCACTATAGTAAAATCTATTGCTATCTAAAATGCTACTGAAAAAAAAACAATGACGAGTACGAAAAGACCAGATTCATTGTAATAAATAACCAACACTGCTATGGTTCTCGGCTTTGGATCAAACCCTATGCGTTTCTCCTATGTACAGTATAGACTTCTACTGATTACGCAGCCCAACAAAAAAAGAACGTGTCTCAGATGTTTTACCGGATTTTGGCTATACTTAGTGTGCTTATTCCAGAGGTGTACAAATCTCGATTTTAGCTTGCCCAAACCCGCTTGAACGCCAGGCAAGCAAGTTGCCAGCGTCATAGCTAGGAAGCAGGCAGGTTTCTTTAAGCCCGATGGGTCAGGTCAAACCCAGCCTAGGCAAGTCAGAATAAGCTTGCGACATTCCTATCAGCTAAACAACTGTAGTTGCTGAGTGTAGGTAATACTTTCTTGCTTTTCTACATGCTGGTAGAAGAAATTCACCATGCAGATAAATAAAAGGTGGATAAAGTATTAAAAATCGTTTTAGCGTCTTAACACAATTATTATTTTTATTATTAGGTAGATTTCGAAGAAAAATCTACCTAATGACTTTCAAAAAATTCGTTCATATCGTTACGTTTCATGCCTCCCTAAGTACGAAACCACCGCCTGTTAAAAAAATTGTGATATTTATATTTATATACAGTATATGTATATGTATGTGTGTATATATATATATATATATATATATATATATATATATATATATATATTTATATATATGCATATATATCTTTACACTCTAGCGGCCGTAATTTTCAAGATATTTGAATCAAATTTTATTATGTTATTTCTAGGCCCAATAGTTCAGACAAGTTCGTTAATGAGCAAAATTGGCCTAAGGGGGTGGTCGGGGGAGGGGGTTGAAATTTTAAAACATTTATATCTCGGCCCCTATGAAGTATAGAGGGAAACTTTGATTGAATAAATTAGAGTACTCCTTATGGAGTTCACAGTGACACCAACGATTCGGGGGTTTTGGGAGCACGAGTGGGGGTGGGGATATGGGGATGGAAATTCGAAATTTTCGAAACTACGTCTTGTGGGGTATCGTTGAAAAGCTCTTGATGAGTACTCTACAAATCAATAACTAGTTTCTTGATAGTTCTCATATAAGGCGAGATTTAATGTTTTAAAAAGTTCTCTTTCCTCTTTTTTGCAGTTATTATTGCGGGTTTGTCATGCTAAGGCTAAAGAAGAAGAGTGCTACGCAGCGACAGTAAATTAAAACAAAAGCACTTCGAAATCTACCTCAGCTTGTAGGCTTGCCTAAAGGGATTTTTGTTATTGTTGTTAATGATTTTATGATGTTATCTCGAAAATGTATGAAAATTTTTCCCATGCCGGACTAGTACTTTTGTTCATTGATAATTAATTAAAACTGTCCACATTTTAGTTTCTCCTCGGCTTCCTTCAGGGTAAAATTCTCTAAATACATCTGAAGTTCCTCAACTACCTAACTGCACGACTTACCGGTGCACTGCTATACCCAGTTTCATATTCTTTCCGCCAGGCCTTGCAGTTTTCTTAGGTCCTGAGCAACCCACCAAGTTATGAAGAGCTTATGACTCATAGCGACCGCATTTCTTATCATCGTTGTAATCTGGCTTGCTTTCAAGTCAAGCAAGTTAAAAGCTGTGACTGGTTGCAGAATTTCAAAGGGGCAGGCAAGCTAAAATCAGAATATGTACACCTCTAGCTTATTCCCAATATGTAAACAGTTTTGCTCTACCAGCTCTACTTTTTTGTCGAGGGGGGATTTTATTCGTGAACTCTTAGTCTAGCGAAACAAAATCTTGCTTGATAATATAGGTAGTGTAGGTTCTTGACCATACTTGGGACACGTAGGACGAAAACTGTACGAAATACAGAAAAACTAAAAGCTGGATTATTTTTTGGCCCTCAAATTGACAGCTCATAAGTCATAAATGACCGTACAGTATGCGATAATATCAATTTATTTAAAGATCCCATGTTGTATTGTTATTGTAATGTTAGTGTGTTGCTTTTTTCTTCCCATGATTTAGAAGCTACAAATAGGAACGGTTTTTTTTTGTTTATATCAAACGTAAAATGGTATAATAACAATAATATTATATTCTCACAATGCATAATGGTAATACCATATCTCAAAAACTAAAGCTGATAGGGCAAAACTAATGGCACATTTGGCATCAGCGACCTAAATATACCCAAGAATAGTTATAAATTCTAAGGCTGTTGGTCTGTGTTATTATCAGTAAACCGTCATTCTTGAAGCTATCCTTATATGATAGGCCTCTCAAACGTCGTAGAATAACTTTACAATGAAAAATATATTTAAACTAAAGTAACTTACAAAATTGACTAAGGAAAAGGAATGCTAATACAAGTTCGCCATACTTTTTTTTGGATAACGATTAAATATATCCATTTTAGTTATAACTACTGCAGATCTTAATGCTGTTCTTACATTTCTTTTAGTTAGTGCTGAATTGTCTAGTCTGAATTTCTTCGTTTGAACTAAAGAATCAAACAGTTAAAATTGAGATCGTATCACAGATTTTGAATGGATTAATTGCCTTAAATTTGACTCAAGAATTTAATGCGTTTAGAAATTTCATATTTCTTTTTTCTCTGTTATATTTTCACAAACTAACAACGCTAAGAATTTTTATTTTCATTTGCATTTTTCTCAGCTTTATTGGAAAGTAGATACTGAAATAGATATTACTGATAGGTGGGTTTTATGTGCCGGATCCTATCTAAGGATTTCATAACATTTCTTTCGTCAATAATTATTACACAATATGGGATTTCTGAAACATATTGAAAGTGTTATTTATTTCGTTTCTTTAAAATTACTGAGGAGAGTATTTTCAAATAATCAACAACTTAACTTACGTTAAGTAACATTGTCTTGAGGAATAGCAGACTTGAAATGCTGGAAGCTTTAGTATGGGTTTGGTGCATGATGGTTTCTAACAGTGTGTGGTGGTGCTTCATTATAGACACTTGATGCTGGTGGTATGCTGGGTGATGAGGGTTCTCTTCTTGTGTGGGGGTTTCCTTAGGGTCACTGTGCGGGGGAAACAGGCGTCTCCCAAGGAAGCCCGAATTCTAGCAGTGGCCCCCCACTCATCATACTTTGATGCATTGCCCGTCGTCTGGATGGGTGGACCCAGCGTCGTCGCTAAAGGCGAAACAGGACGCATACCAATCTTTGGAAGTACGATAGCTTATTAATAAATTCTGGTTTTGTCTCACAAAAAATATCTACAGTAATATTATTATATACATTCGGTAAAATATGGAAACCAGTACTTAAACATTTTCTAATAGATTTTTCGTTTCGAAAAGACACTTATTTTTATACTTTTTCACGATAAAAATATTATCCTAACAATTGGAACATTTTCAAATAAGGTGCACTTAATATTTTTCGTTTTCATTTCAATTAACAGTATTTCTCGTGTTTCAGCAAATTGCAGTTTCATTTGAATGCTCTGTAGATACACTTTTTGTGAACAAACCCATTAGGATAGTTGTATAGAACATTTGACAGTCTGAACTTTGTTTTCTACATGTGTAATAGAATAAGCTTCTTACAAGCTATTTGTTTCTTGGCAAAAATTATCTTTTCCTTTTACAAAAAAAAATAGATTATCGATTTCTGTACTCCTTGTTATCTTAAACTTTTGGGGGATAGCCTAATAATAATTTATAGATGCCGTGCTTTATAAATGTATTCAATAACAAAAATAATTTTTGTCTGTCTTATCTTCATAAGTGTTTTCTTTAGAGAATTTGTAATGACAGTAAGTTTAATAGGTTTTCCCAAGCATTCTATGAAAAATGTTATAGCTAAAAGTACTCTAATTTCATTGTAATGTCTACTGTTGAATACTTGTGATTTGGCTGTCATTTCTCTTGTCAGTCAAATGAAACAGATTGTATTTCTTGTCTCGAGAATAGGTTGTTCTCAAATTAGAGCCCTATTTTATTATTATGAACATTAACTGAATTTAACCACATGTATAAAGTCAAGTAAAACAAGTAATAAGTTCATATTAGGTCCCCCAGCTTATAGTCCCTCCCGGAGGATTCCGTGCTCAGGATTGTTTCTTCTTGTAAATACGTAAACTAAAATACTCGTAAGAAATTCATCTGTTTGAGACTGTTTCCTTGATTTGTTATATCTGTAATTAGAATTGGGTCAAAGCGTTATGGTGTATTAAATGTAACGTACTGGAAGGTGCCCGCGACTTTGCCTGCGATTATTTACTCAACCGCTATATGTTTTATTTAAATAATTGAGTAAAAGAAAAATAATAGGACATTTTCATCAACAGACTTAATCTTCCTGTGAAAACCACAATATATATCATACACCCACGTTTTTGTTCTCAATTTTATTGACTTATTCTCAACACCACTTCTCTCTCACTCTCACTCTCTCTCTCTCTCTCTCTTCCTATCTTTCTCTTTCTCTCTTTCTCGCTCTCGTTCTCTCTCTCTCTCTCTCTCTCTCTCTTTCTCTTTCTCTTTCTCTCGACTTCTTTGTTTCAAGATTGATAGTTTCAGTGATGCTCTTCTTACCCAATTTTCTATGTAAACCGAGCGATTCAACCTTCAATTAATTTCACAATTGAGTACGATCTACATGGAAACACCAGCTGAAATATTAGGCCTATAGCCTATTAGATTATACATGCCATATATGCAATAAAAAATTCCCCAAAATGTAATTTTTCAACCAGAGTGATCCCAATCTAAATCCTCGACTGACCATTCAAGAGTAGTATGAGTGTTTTCATTGTAGGAAGTAATGCAAAATTGCACATTCCTCAGCTATAACAGATTGCGTAATAATTGGAATTTCAATGTTTCATTTAAAAGAACTGGTTTCAGTGTGCAAGTTTCGGATCAGGTTTACATCCGACTTGTCTTAAAAACCAGATTACCATAATGAGAGCAAAGTGAGACAGTACTGAAGCTTTGTTACGTGCATGTCACATAAGAAACAAATCGTAACTTTCTTCCTCATGTTGAAGGTGGGTGGTACGGAAGAGAATCGGACGTACAAGCCTGCACCTGTCACTTTTGAAGCCCACTTTACAGATCTTAAATGTTCCTGCTTCTGTGCTTACGTAAGAGTAAAATGCTTATTATGGCATTCTTCTAATCGAAAACGTTTATTGGTTATTGAGATTAAAATTTATCATTTTGTCACGTTATGTTATTTATACATAGGCCTATAAGGGCTTAATTATTATTTGTTTTCATAGTATCGTTAATATTTTTTTGCACGACGTAACTAATTAGTGATACTTACGAATATTGTTGCCGTGGATCGTAACTTGACATTCCCACACGGAATCTAGTTGCTATGAAAACAAAAGAAATCTCAGTGCTGTAAAAATGACAAAAAGCACACGTGCTGTAAGTAAAACCATCATAATATAAGCCTTTATCGAAGACCTGAACCAAGGCCCCCCCGTTTGTTCGGCTTTAACAGGACAAATATTCAATAACAACCAACACATGCTAATAATTTTCTTAAATATAACATCTATCTTCAATAATGTATATACATAATATTTTCAGCTAATATCTCAATTCATATAATTAAATTTATATAAATAATCATCGTGCAAATATAGCATGCAATATTCGTTCCGTAAGCGGTGCATAACGGATCTCGGAAATTGAAAAAACTCGGCGCAAGCTCCTCGTTTTTTCAACTCTTTCCTCGATCCGTATGCACCGCTTACGGAACTAGTATCGCAATGTACTATTAACGCCTTCAGTTTGTGAATGTATCGATTTTAGTTTCCACAAATCCATCACCCTTTATTTGAAATCATCTCTTTAATTGATTTACTTATCCCTATTAATATTAACACCAGACAAAATCTTGATTCTGTGCAGCACATTCTTAACACTTATAGATTTCTATTAAAAATGATTTCGTTGTCTGTTTTAACTAAAAATTTCCGTATCCCTTTAATTAATATTATTGGATTTATCATACGTAATTCCCATGAGAGGTTTCGAGTTTATCATGATAAATATTTTTTGGTTACACCACACTTTAATAATAACTATCCCGAATTGACAAAGTTGTCATTTAACTAATCCCCTGTTCTTATAATAGAGATAAAATTGTGCCTGTTAAAGGAATTTGATACAGTCAACCCTCGATATAATGCCACCATTCATTCTCTTACATTTAATGGAACAAAGCGAGGGTAGCCCTAAAATGAAATGGTATAGGCTAATATAGTGCTATATTAATTTACTGTACTGTATTACGAAAGAAAATTAAATAAATGGCAAATAGAGAACTTTAACACAAAATAAAATACTATACACTAACTCAATTTATTACATTATATGCCCAGTACTACAGTACACAAAGGGGTTGAAAATCATGTGGATCCATGTAAGTGATTAACTATAACTGAGTAACTGTAGTAGTGTTCAACAGCTGAATGGACACTGGACTAAAAAATTGAAAGTCTGAAATTTCTCTCTCTTTCTACCTGCTCCGCCCTCACACAGGGTGTCTATCTGACTTCTTAGCATAGCTTCCTCATTCTTTTGGACTATATTTACAGTTAGTGGCAGGGGAACACACACTTCTTGAAAATACAGTACAGTATGTTTCTTAAATAATCTTCCTAACGCTCACGCCAGTTATAGAAGAATTCTCCAATTGAAAAAAGTCACTGCAAGTTACATTTTCTAAAAATCTTGTCTTATATTCACTGGCACTAAATGAATTTAGCAGAGTAACGAGGTTTCTTATGTATTTTATATATGGGAAGATCTGTTCACTTGCATTTATTGGCGCAGTGCGAGGGTGGCACTGTAAAGAGGGGCATTATATCAAGAGTTAACTGTACCTAATTATAAGGAGTCTGGCTTGTCACCCCACCACAATTATTTAAAATGGCTCATAATCCACTATGTAAATGTGACGAAACAAACAGACCGTAGGCCTAGAAATAAGAGAGAGAAGAATCCATTGTAGTATAGTAATATAACTTACTTTGCCTTTGTGAATATAAACAAAGGTGATAGTGAATAGACATACGCATATAACAATTTGATTAGGGCTACTTTGCTCAAACAAATGAAATTCTAAGAAGGAAGGGTCTGTTGTTGACTCTGAGTTTCAAATAAGTCATTATCAGGATTCAAACTAAGAATCACAGCCTGGGCGATGCAGTCAGTAAGACGCTAGAAACGATTCTGGATCAAATTGATACCATTTATGTCGGCATAAATTTGACAGTCCCGTGTTGATTTAAAGGCAAAAATCCTGGGGACAAAATTTAGACAAACTGGTGACTTTCAAAGCATAAGTAACAGAACACCCTGTCATTTAATAACCAAAAAACTACCCAACCAAACTAAGACCCAATGCCAGTTTTAGCTGCTTCGGGCTGCAGAGCTGCAGAGAGTAGAGGATAGGACCGAGTTCGGTTTTCAGTCTGTAATAGGTGTTTGTGTTTTACATGTGAATGCATTGAAACTTATCATTTGTAATGTATGATCTACTATATAAAACCAAACTTCGTCATATATATTTCATGAATGGACAGCCAATACCACCTATTAACAAGACAGTATTCAACCGTGCAATTGTGAGATTAATTCCCATAGCAGCCTGGAACAAATGAGCATTGAATGACTAGGACAAAAGGAGCTCAAATCTGAGGTCTATTTTCCCTGGACATCGCACTTTAATTTGTGAAATGTACATCGAAACCAGTATTAGAGTTACTTACAGTATTTTTCAAATGAGAAGCCAATTCCTTCACTGCCAATCACGTGTACGAGCTAACGAAGTGCCGCTAGCAGTAAGAGTCTTCCCTCTGTCTCGCCGTCTCTGATTGGATCGCGTATCTAAGCAAGGAGAAGGACAAACGGCTTGTCTTCTGCAAAACACTGTAGTTATCAATTGTTTTAATTGTTTGTGCTTGATTTGGGTAAGGTTCATGAGTTCTGTGGTATGTTTTAATCATTTCATTTTGAATCTTTATTTATGCTCATATGAAAGCACAAGGTTCATTCTATTCATTTAATTGTTTACATTTGCTACGGGAAAACAATAAAATTAAGAATAAAATCATGTATTTCATGCAATTTATATTTTATTAATATATAATTCAGTATTCAAACAATGTTCATAATAAAAAATTAGGGCTCTAATTCGTGAACAACTTATTCTTGGGACAAGAAATACAATCTTTGCCATTTGAATGACTAGAAAAATAATAGCCAAATCAAATATCTACATGTAAAAAACAGAAGGCATGATAATGAAATTAGAGTACTTTTTGCTGTATATAATATTAACTTACATGCCTATGTTATAGTATAGTTAATCACTATACTGACTATAATCCTAACTGTGAATGTCTAATTTGGAGGTCTCCTCTATGTATTGACAGGTAGGTATAGCATGTGCTGTAATTTATAAAAGTCAGTTGACTGTGTTGTCGAACATTAACATCTCTCATGAAATGTATTACACCCGTAGGTATTGAATAAACTTGTTTGAATGTAACAATCTGTTTACTAAATTTAAGCAGTAATGCATTCCACTCTTAAAGCTGAAAATAACCAGGTGACAGGCTTCTTTAAATGATCAAATTTGCATTACAAATTTTCTATGCATGGAACATAACATGTTAAGTCAAGGAATATTGCTAATATTTATATAATTGTAAATTAGATGGTGTATTGGTGCTGGAATACTGGTAAGGGTAAAATCAGTGTAAGATAACAAAAGAATTGTAACATAAATATTAAGCTTAGGGGTATTGCTAACTTATATTGTAGTAAGTTAAATTGTGTGTTGGTGCTGGAATACTGGTAAGGGTAAAACAATCTAAAATTACGTAAGATTTCTAATATGTGCTTGCTTCTTGCTAATTGAAGCATACAGGAATACTGTATCACAGTGTGTTTATAATAAAAGGGTCAGCAACTAAATTCAGTTTTATTGGGACAGGATGCACTAGCTGTAAAATCCAGACACACTGTCCATATCATGATGATTGAAATCAGTAAATTAAGATTTCTGTTATTAAACTAACTTCATGCGCACAAAGATCACATATAAGGTTCTGAAGCACTCAAACAACCTTCTCTACCCTAAGCTTTTATCTAGCAATTCTTCCGCATTCAGGTATTGCATCTTCACTCAAAACCTTGTTTGCAAAGCATGGCTTAAAGCCTAAGCTCATGGAGGAAGATGGCCAGCTTAAACTATCTCTTCAGACAGCTGCTACAAAAATATTTCATAAGTCTTAGTACAAGCAGTTATTGTACAAAACTTCAGAAATGAAATTTTGGTTGTTTTTTTTAGAAAATCTCTAAAAACACTTAATGTAAATTAATACTATTTGCAAGAGTAGAAGAAGTCTAGTACAACCAATTATTGTAGAAAACTTAAAAACAAAATAGTCAGTTCTTCTACTCTAAAAATCAGCTTACACATCGCCAGAGATGCCTTTCTCAAATATAAAATTTAAAATTAACATATTAACAATTTCCTAATGTTCATTATGACACTCACTGTTAATTTTGCATTTGAAATTACCAGGATGAAGGACAGCAAACATCAATACGGGCATAGAAATCCCAATCGTTAGTCTCAAAGGTCAGTCCCTCAGCACACTCGAACAAGACAACATCTTTAAACAAATACTTCTGTATTTTTTTCATGTTTGGTGACACACCATCCCGACAACACTAAGATAAGATGAAAAGTCTGTTAGACTATGTTAGACATGCACAGGGTAAAAATTTTGTACAAGCAGCAATAATATAACTTACATAACAATATTGTAACTTATTTAATCAGCTATATTGTAATTACTTAATTAAATATTTTAAAAATTTAAACATATAAAATATTCTGAATAAGTTCACTTAGAAGTGAGCTCTTAATAGATAAATTTGATGTAGAATAGATGCCTAGTTCTTCTTCTTGGAAAAATTACTCTGTGTGCTTCTTTAAGAATTATCGACAAAGTTAATACACCTTAAAAGCCAAAATGAACTACAGTAAAAAACCAGTAGGCCTATAACGAAATTTAAGGATCTCAGAAGAAATTAATTTGTTATAGTGAAATTTTGTTATACTGAAATGTTACTAGTGCACAATGTTCTGGACTTAATTTTTTGAAAAAGTTCGTGAGTTTCTTCAGAACACTCCCAGACATAATAGACTATTAAAAATAGTCACAAACCTCTGCACATGAATTTAAAACAGAATCTGGCATATTGCTTTGTGATAGAAGAAAATCTTGAAGACTTTGTGTCTGATCTTCACATTCTAAATCACTCAAAATGTCTGATACAATTCAATTGTCTGTGACTTCTTGTTACACTTCCACATTCACACTTGCTGGCTCATCATACTTTTCACACACACGCTTCCAGGTCTCTTTTCTTCCTATGTCACCTAGCATTTCACTCCAGCTTTTCTACAGCAGTTAGCGATTATTATTTCTTCTTTACACTATTTCCATTCAGCACTAATATCTCTCCCTGAGGCATACGCCGGAAAACAATAAAATTATATGCAGGCAAACAAGTGAAATTTTAATTTGTTATACTGAAAGTTCTAAATTTGTTGAAAAATAAAATGTTTTAACACACATTAAATAGGGAAAAGGGAAGGGGCCAATACATAATTTTTCAATACTGAAAATTTTGTTATACTGGTGTTCATTATACTGGCAGTCTACTGTATAGTTATTACTGCATACAGATATAGCTTCATTGATGTGAAACAAACAAAAAAAAGGAATACTTTGATTACAACTTCTGCAGCAAATTTAATTTCACTTCGTATTTCATAAGAGAAATAGCCATACCAGTTTTAAGGGCTCCTTTTGATTCTACACCATCATTTATATGATACAAAATGACAGAATTGATTTGGTATTAAAAATCCAAAAATATATTTTATTATATGTCTGTGCCAAATTTCTATAATTCTGATCCTCAGAAAGTGTTAATAATAGGGTATAGAGTCTGTATGTTGTAATATTAAATTTCAATCCTTCCTTCTGAATAAACATTGAAATAATAGATCTTTTCATTCAGTTTTTATAAGAATGGAACAGAGGTGAGAGAAATATAAAAAGGGAAATGAAAAATTTGTGAGAACCTTGAGAGCAATTTTCATACATCACTATATTCCCTATATTTTCTAACACAATTTTTTAAATAATTAACCATTATTCAATTCTTGCTAATATGCCCCTTTTGTTATGCACATGTTACGCACCTTCTACTTCCACGTAGGATTGCCAACTATTCCGTATTTCTCGGGAAATCCCGTGTTTTCGCTTAATTTGGACGGAAATCCCTTAATTTTCAAGATATATCCCATATTTTCTGAGTTCCTGCCTGTCATTCTTTTAAATTTGTTTTGATGTATTTTCATAACAGTCTTAGCTTATATGAAATATGATTGGTAGGTAATTGGTGTTTTTGTTCTGGCAGGAATGTTAAGTATTGTTAATGTTAATAATTTATTGTTAATAATTTTTTTTAAATAGAGAATATTAATACAGTAGACAATTTATTATGCTGTATGAATAGTAAACTTCGGGTTCCTTATTTCAGGAATTTAACACTTCATTTTACATTATTATCCCTTATTTCCACTTTCAGGAGTTGGAAACCATACATCCATGTGAGCCACATTGCTGACTACTGTACAAAACACTGTGAAAATTAAAATAGATTTAGGAGAAACCTTCCGATTGAATTTGTTGTATAATTATCCATCTTCATAATGTGTTGCACATGGGCTATCAGACATTTCACTGGTAATACTAAAATAACAGCATGACTGATTTGGGGTGTGAGGTGAAGGTTAAAATTGTGGGCTACAGCACTACTGATCTAGGCACATGTTGAACAGGAAATTGAATCCATGGATATGTGCGCTGGGTAAAAGTACATACTCAGCTGGTGGTATGACAATTACTGTGAAAGGGCGCCAAGCGTCACGGCAGGAAGCACCCATTCTTGTGGTGGCACCACATTCCACGTTCCTAGATGCGGGTATCACGTATGTTACTGGATTCCCATCCATTATCGTCCGCCGAGAAAGTGGACTCAACCCCTTCATTGGAAGTATGTAGCACGCACTCAAATACTTTTTCTTGTTTGGTGGTGGCTTCTCATATTTCCAAAAAGTGGTTAAATTCAAAAGTTTGAAAACAAGTAAATATAAGTACTATTTTGGCATCTTCTAATTAACACTTATGACATAAAAAATCAGTTTGATATGATTATTTTTCATTAAGACGTCTTTAGTTACCTAACCTATTTAAAGATACTGGTGTAATGTCTGAAGAAGAATATTCCTTTAAAAATTCCCATAATTGCCAAAAATCAAATATGGCTAGCATTTGGAACATCATTCTTTTTATCAGTTATCAAATTTTGTAGTAAAATGCTATTATTAGATTGCTTACTGGAATACTTTTTTTTACTTTAATCAAAATCTAGGCTAAGCACCAAAAAATGATAGTGTGGTAAGTAAGGAATTTATGGTCAATCAAACAAAAAATATATCCTTCTAAATAATCTAACAGAGTTTATTCAGGAAATTGAAGCAATAGAGATACACAAAACAACTCCTCCACCCCCGCCATTGTTGCTGGTGGATGGTTGACATTAATTAATAATTTGTATATGACTAAAGCCAAGCATTAGAACAATAACTATGACAGGAAAGGTAGTGATCATTTTGTAAGAGTCCACTGTTTTGATTCCCTGAATAGATGACAGCAGAGTGCAAATTAACGGGAGGGGAGGGGAGGGGTTTCCCTGGCTCGTCAAACTGTTTCCCTGGCAGACAACAGCAATATTTTTCCTGCCCGGGAAAATTATTTTTCCCCTCTTGCTCTGTAAATCAGATTAATATGGACTATTGATGGGACCTGAGTCACATCATTGTAACCTCTTGTAAACATACAACTGCAAATGCTTACTATTGTATCATATATGATATAGCATGAATTATATGGTAAGAGCCCTATCTCCTCGACATTACAGTTTCCCTTTCTGGAACTGAACACTTGATTAAATATACTTACTTTTGTTAAAGGAATTGATTAAGGGGTGGAATTAGTAGTTTTTAGAACTTGATGTTGTATTTTTACCCTTTTCAATCGGTTAATTTTTATTACGCATAAAACACGCCAGCCATATTATGTTTCCAAGCGAAGCAGGATACCAACTGTCCTTCTTGCATTAAGGTAGGTAGTGTCAGGTAAATTCTATTTTAGTGCCAGTTAGGTTAGGTTATGTTAGGTTATAACAGTGGTATTAGTTTAGTAGGGCATACCAAATTTACGCGTTTCGAAAATGTACCATAATATTATATCTCGTTTGAGGTTTTTTGTGTTGATCAAATTCTAAGTAAGTCGCTAACATGGACATCAGTTATATCTTATTATCATGAATTACGTATTTTAAGGTATGAGAATTACGGGATGTATTCTTATATATTAACAAATTTCGCACCTAATTATAATCCTTGTACCTAGGGACACATTTTTAATGTTTCGTTTAGTAAAAATTAAAACTGTAATGACAAGGAGAGAGGGCTGGACCCGAATTATATTAACTAGAAAATGGTATTTGTTTCTGAATTTTCAATAACCAAAGAAGTACATGAGCTAAATGTTTCCCCCCTCTCATGAAAATCTTGATTCGCACCCTGGATGACAGTGTTTTAAAGCAATAGCTTTATGGCAAATGATATATTGATTTGAGACTATTTACGTAAGTTTATATGAATATAAGTTAGAATATTTTTGTAGCAGATCATTGCTAAACTACACTATTTAATAAGTAAAATACAAGATTAAAATCTATTCTAGCGTTATAAATTGTTCCTGCATCACTGGCACCATCTAACAGAACAACCGCCAGAACTGAAATAAATTAAATAAATAAATTACTGTTCCTACTCCTTGTATGCAATATGTGGTAGATAAATTTATTGGTTTCAAGGGAATTGCATCATCTGAATGTTTATAATGATTTTCTGTTCAGTATATAATTGATTTCTTAAATTTTGTGTTGGTTTTTAACACTATTACATCCATTAGTACTGATATCCATTAATATTGTACTAAATTCTAAATATATTAATGTTCCATATCAGAATTTTATGTGAGCAGGTATTAAGAAATGGAATCTGTTTTACAACAGAGCAAAAAATCTTATCCAAATATATTAAAATAGCATACTGAGAGAGCTCTTTAACCCACGGTAAACTGTAAAATTAATTCTTAACACTTGAAAAGCCATGATCAGCTTCCGATAGCGGTGAGAGTCTTGCATCATATTATATTAATGATGAACACTTTGCTCTGAGACTCTACCTCAGTTAACTGCAAACTTTAATTCATCCATGCCAACTGTGCAAAAGAAAATTAAATCAAATGGGTTGGCAAGTTCCCCAGGGAGTAGTCTAGGGTTAATTACCATATTTTTTTATGTATTTTCACTTATTTTTCCCATCATAGAAAAATGTATGTGTGAAGTAAGCTATATAACAGAATATTGGAAAAACAAAACTAGATTTTGTATTGTTTTTTGTAAGTTTTTCTTGATTCTTTTAAAACAAACTTCCCACACAAATATCACAATATACTATAATTCCTGTTTTGGTGACTATGTCATCTCACAAAATATTGAATTATGTTTTACCGCATTGGGTAGACTGCAGAACTGAACATGTAGACATTATAAAAAGGAATTAAGTTAATTCTTTTAAATATGAATGGATTTATATTTGGTTCTAATATTACAAACTGGTATATACCATAATCAACTTTATGCTGAGAGAGCTGTATTAAGTGGATGAATACAGTATTTTAAGGTTAAGAGACAATTTTTCTTGAATCACCTTTCTTATAAATCTAGTTCGGTCATAATTATAATGGAAACTAATGCTATTTTGATCATTTAAAGAAACCATAAGTTAAATACTGGTAATGAAGTTCAATATCTCTTGTAACAGAACATCTACTAGCTATACATTATGAGTTGACAGTATAAATGCACATAAATATAAAGGTGGAAAGAAAAGATGATTACCAGTAAGTCTTACTGTTACTAAAATAAATTCTTAAGCATTGCAGAAAATATGGTACGGTGAGTACTTGTGAGTCTAATCAAAGATTTCACTTAGGTGATAATGCAAGTGATAATGTAAGTTTGGTTAAAGTACCGGTATAATTTGTACTGGAAGTTGTGAAGAAACTTTTTTGTATAACATTTTTCAGGGTTCTTTGAAAGTTATCAGCTGTTAATTCAATGACTTTGGAGTAGGCCTATACTTGAAATAGATGCTGAGATACAAAGTTTATGGCTACTTAACTATAAAATTAAGATAGTTCCCACTTGCAAGATCATTTTTAATAATAATAATAATAATAATAGAAAAGCGCACAATGTGCATGATTAGTTTGAGCAGAAAGCCGTGAGTGAGCCTGTCCTCTCGGGGCAAACCATCACATGATATCTGTCACAAGTTCGGTGGCACAAAGCACACACACATCCCTCATTTGGGATGTGATACGTTTTATTTTGACACACTAGGTGGTGGAAACCATGAGTCGCAAATCTTGTAGTGATGTGTCTAAGTTCATAGTCTGTGTTCATCCAGTCTGAGTTGGTCATAGCATCTGTTGAGTAGAAGCTTTGCCATATTTCTTTCTTTTTTTCTTGTAGTTCTTCCTGTAGTTGTATATATGCAGTGGTGGAAGGCAGGAGTAGTTGGTGTCTAAGTTCTGTTGTGTAGAAAGGTTCTCTTGTGAGTTCGTAGCATAGTCTCGAGAGCGTGAATTTCGATAGACACAGTACTTCATATGGCCACAATCATATGGCTTATTTTATTTGAAACTTAACAACTTTAAAGCAGAGGTTCTCAACCTTCTTCAAAATGTATCCTTTACTCATGAATAAAAATCTTACATAACCCCCAGTAAAACAGATTTAAAAAGGTAAATACAGTATACAGTTAATTGTTAAGTTATTCAGTCAATTTTTCCTAGTTGATTAAAATTCCTAAAAAACAAATTCCCTGTTCCAAATTAAGATTCATGAAAGATGACATCATTGAATCAAACCATAATAAACAAAAAAAATTAGTATAAAATACAGTAATACAATAACGAAAACCCCTATTGGAAATTCATGCTAAATGATATTATTGATAACGACGCAGACAGTCGCCGAAAGCTCAGAATGTACTTCTATAACTACCCGACTGGAAACCCGAGAACAGTTTCTTCGATATTATTGACGTTCAATATGATTTAATTAACAGCAAATCCATGGTTTTGGCATGCTATATGCTTACATGGATTGTCTCAGTTTTCTGTTGACTGGTTCCACAGGTTCTATACTTCATTTATCATGCTTTGATACTTAAATCTTAGATACATTATGGATAGGGATGTGGAAAATTCTCAAGTAAATGTTCTTTAAATTCTTGGATAATATAAGCTTGTGCTGCTACATCCCTTGTGAGACAGGCTAATCATCTTACCACTGCATGATGTACCATGTGCAGATGGCAGGATTGGGGGCATTTGTACAACATGTACATATTGGCTGTTACTGATGGTTTTTGTTACCATAGCCACTACTTTATTAAGTAGCTCCTCCATTGTCCTCATGAGGTTCAGTGCGCCCTGTTCCAGACCTTGCAGATCTGTAGTCAGCAATGATAACTACTAGTCCACACATGCAGTCAAATTCTTGATAATTGTGTTAGAAATTCTTCAACAAAAAAGAAACTTCTTGAGTCGAGTTCCTGAATTTACCTAACTTAACTACAAAATATAACAAGTTTACTTTAAGTTAGGTTATTGCCGAACAGTAGAGCAAGTCTTCGAAGACAATGAATATTGTACATATGTGGAGCAGACATATAATTTACATAACTTGAATATGATACAGCGGATGCATAAAACTGAACTAATAAATAACATTATTTCTCATTTTTCTATATTGATGTTATATCTATATTTTTTATGCTGAGAATCATCTGGGACAAAATTTTATGCTATTTCAATCAGGAATGTTTATAAGTCATGCAGAACTGTCAAGAAACTTATAAGATTTTATTTTTCAAGCATTCAGAACAAACTCACTTAAAAGACAAGAAAACATTAAATAAATAAACAATTGAAATTGCTGTATTCAAATAATATAATTGAAAGACAATAAAATGTTTTATTTTATTTTCAAAAAGAAAAGAATTAAATCTATGAGTAAAAGTAAAAATCCATGAATCAATGCAAGGTTTTCAAAATTTTGAGATCCCATATTGTGGAAGACTAGATCTCACATAGGTAGGCCTATATTGTTGTAAAAAGGTATCATAAATATGATGACATCTATCAAAAAAGTTAATTTTAATCTTGATCAAAGGATGTTCTAATATTTGGTATATATTGTTTATTTATATATGCTTCAGTTTACTTTAAAGTTTTTCTTTCTTTTCGTGAGCACAGACCCCTGAAAATTGCCTACATGTACCACAGTTTACAACCACTGCTTTAAGTAAAACTGAATTGTAATTTATTTATTTTGTATAGGGCCTATCAATTACCGGTACTTTTTTATTTTGTATATTAATTACTGGTCCTTTTTTTTTATTTAATGCATAGAGTTGATAAACTACACACAGCCAGTTTATGTTTGGAGAGAGGATCCTAATTCAAGGCAGAACACCATCAAAGAAATAATTGACCGTGCTACTTCACCTCTGGACTGGCCACAGGTAATTGAAAATACAGTATGTACTAATACAATACAAATACATATTTATTAGGATTAACCTGATGTTGTATGGATTTAGTACTACAGTTGAACAAACGAAACCAGTGACACTTCAGTTAAACTATTATGCTATGGTAATAAATTATTAAGAGAAGATAAGACAAGATAAGATTTATCCACCATAAATTTTAAAGTAAAATATAAATAAAGAAGTTGCACAGACAGGTGCACAGACATTGGTATTTTCAGCCACTACTTAAGGACTGTAAGCTTTCGTGGGCATTAACTCCTCGTGCATTATCTAGAAAATTATATCATAAATGGGCAGTGTGTATGGCTATAATTTTTGTGTTTTGAATTTATATCCCACTAAAATAAGTATCTGTTTTCTTCCCATGTAACAATACAAACGGACAGGAGAAATTGATTAGAAATCATGGTCAATAAGGAAATTCACATTCAGTTTTGCATCCAGCGGAAAATAATTTATTGCTGAATTCCATAACAAACTGCCAGCAAACACCAGTTAGATATGATCATAACATCAGTTAGATGTTATATGTGTAATAAAACATATTTTTAATTAATGTCTGTAAAAGTTTAAATCATCGCTAAGCGGCTAATAATGACTGGTGTTGGTGCCTGCTGCCATTAAATTTACGCTATTCTGAAAAATAGTTTTGCACCTTTTTTCTTCAGTTACACCTTTTCCTTTGGATTACAGAGTTTAATCTCTTTAGGATTTTAAATTACTTTATCTTGTTCTATGCAAAGATACAGCTAATATTACAGTTATTACTAGGGTTCGGATGATTATGAAATGTCATATTTTTATCTGACCTCCATTCTCGCCACAAACACAAATTAAACATGAATTGCACATTTATCTTAATTGGACCGTTTTAATTTTGCATATAAAGTCATATTTTGGTCATTTTTATGGTTTTGTTCATATTTCGGTCATATTTGTAATTCAACGTCATATTTCAGTTCTAAATTCGGTTAAAGAGCATAAGTAGGTGTAAGCAGTACATGCACTAAATTGTTGACTCAAAAAAGATTCACGAATATTTTTGTTTTACCATAATTGAAATGTGAAGGGATAATAACAAGTAATAACACAATTACCTCTTCCTCCTTGTTGTTAACAACTTCCAATATAGACTACATATTTTTAACAAGATGTTCATTTTACATTTGCAGTGGTATCTGGATACATTAACGGGTTAGATGCTTCTTACAAGTAAAACTGTAAATCAACTGTAAAATTGTTAAAAGTGATTATCTGATTGAATTAATATGATGTAATAATTTAGTGTCATTAAACGTTTTAAACTGGAGCAGATATTTTTAGGAAAAAAGTGTTCTTTTAATAGGTCATATTTAGAATTTTTGGGTCATATTTAGTCATTTTTAAGGTCATATTTAGAGTCATATTTTCAGCTTTGTTAGGTCATAAACATGCGAACCCTAGTTATTACTTTACGTTATTATAATAATGTATGTGATTTATATAATGTGTTACAGGTTTTGATTTTCCCTGAAGGCACGTGTACAAATCGTTCCTGTCTTATTACATTTAAACCAGGAGCATTCTACCCTGGAGTTCCAATCCAGCCTGTCTGCATTCGCTACCCAAACAAGTTAGACACTGTAACATGGACATGGGAAGGACCTGGAGCGTAAGATTTGCTTTTGTACATTTTATAATATTTAAGCCAGCTTTAGACCAGAGATGATAAGACTTCACTTTCTATTAAGATTAATCTCTCCTATGGAGCATCTCACTGGCTCTTATATAGTATAGAAGTAAATAAGAAAATATGTTGGTATCCCAGTAAGGCAAGAATCATCAAAGTACAACAAGTGTGATGAGCCATTCAGATAGAAAATTAACCGTAAACGTCATGTAAACTTAAAAGTTTGGGGCCATGTTTTTCAATGTGACCATTCACAATGCATCACGTTAATGTGAAACTTAAATGTAAAATTAAACTTAATGTAGAACCTTGCAAACACCAAGCTTCTGCGTTATGTTTATGTGAAAAATAACGATTCAACCAATCAGTGAACAGAACAGGAGACGGAAGTGGAAGTAGCCAAGAGATGGTGTCTATGAATGAGAAACTCGTAATGTATCCTATCCCTGTCTTTATGATAAAAGGCATCCATTATATAAAGCTGCAGCATTGAAGTAAAATATATGAACATTAGTTCCCCAAGAAATGAATTACAGTAGTAAATACAGCCCATATAATATTCTGTTAATTTTTATATGTCTGCATACGCTTGTATGATTTCAATTTTTAATGGCCTACACATGTTTAATAGAAACATGAAAGTATTTTCGTCTGCTGCAGCCATTTTATCAGCTGTTCATGTTCTTGTTTGTGATTGGTTGTTATCTACGTTTAAGTTTTCATTGTGAATGCTCAATGCCGCGCTAAAGTTTGCGTTTAAGTTTATGTTCTTAAGTTTACGGTTAAGTTTCTATCTGAATGGCCCATGATTCTCTAGATTGATCACAGCTACAAGGTCAGGGAATTTTTGGCTCTTACTTTGAAAGGTTTAATATTATAAGGGAGAATGGTTATTTATGTATTTGTAAAGAAAACCAGACCGTAGAACATCTACTTTTTGATTGCCCACTCTTTGAAAGGAAAATATTTTCTTTAACAGGACACTTAAATTATTGTGGTGTTAAATATGATAAACCACTCTTAAACATTTTTAGCAAGGATTGTTGTTGTAGAGAATTCCACTATTTCATTTGTTCTATATTTAAGAGTTTACGATAATTTTATTTAAACTTTAGCAAAACAGGCTACTCTAGTGTATAAGATAACAGGTACATTATAAATTGTAATTGACATAAAAACTATAGCCCTAATGTACCTTATGGTGAAATAGGGCTAAAAGAAATGGAGCATAAGTCATAATTTTTTTTTATGTGGGACTTTTTTGGAATTTTGAAATATAAAGAAGGACAGGATGTGGAATATATGTATAAGGCTCCTTATATTTTGGAGTGATTAAAAACAATGGAGTCAAGCCTCCATATAGAGACATATGTAGATCCTGTCAGATTACATTGCTGTCTGAATGTTGTTACATTGAGGGGCATAATATACCTCATATTAAGAAGAGTGCTTTCAGAATACTTTGTGGTCTATAGGATAATTCAAGCAGGTGTGTAAAGAATCAAATTTTAAAAAATCACAAATCCACTAAATTTGTTTTTAAACTTATTGACTTCCATCAAGTGGTAACCATATCAACTTTATACACTGAAAAATTACTATTCAGACTGGTTTATGATCATGAATCATGACAAGCTTTGAGCCCATGAATATGTCAGAAATTTCAGACTCATAGAAGATGGGAAGAGGTCAGAAACTCTCCAGTCTACCACATAGCTAAGGCAAAACTAAAACTGTTTGCTTGGTACAGTGCATGTTGTAGTATCAACTGAACTCACTATATGCTTTTGCATAAGTATGGGATGATTTTATCCTCAGTTGCTTTATTTCCATCCTTACTGAACCTTTCTTTTCTGGAATTTCCAAATGTAACAGTTATCACAGAAAACAATTGGTAGCTGGGAAGGATTCCTATCTGATACCTGCAAAATTCGCAGCTAAGCTACTGGTTTGCAATAACAATTGAACCTCAAAATATTGTTATAAAAGGGTGTTTCTTAAAAAGTTGCATCATTGTGATGAATGAAATTTAACATTATTAAGACAGGAAATTTGCCAGGACCAGAGAAAAAAATCCCTTTAGGCAAGCCTACAGGCTGAGGTAGATTTCAAAGTGGTTTTGGTTTAATTTATTATCGCTGCGCAGCACTCTTCTTTTTTAGCCTTGGCAGTAATAAGAACTGAATTCGGTAAAGAGGAAGAGCCTACAATAATTTGTTTTGACAACAAGAATAGGATATAATATTCTGGGAGGCCTGCGCAAGATCAGCAATGAATAAAATTAGCAAAGCCGCTAAACAAGACAAAATTATGATATTATAATAATTCTTTTAAGTGTTATTATTTTCAAACATTAAAATCTCGCGTCATATGAGAGCTATCAAGAAACTAGTTATTGATTTGTAGAGTAGGCCTACTCATCAAGAGCTTTTCAACGATACCCCACAAGACGTGGTTTCAAAAGTTTCGAATTTTCATCCCCCCACCCCCACCCTCACTCGAACCCTCGAATCGTTGGTGTCACTGTGAACTCCATAGGGAGTGCTCTAATTTATTCAAACAAAGTTTCCCTCTATACTTCATAGGGGCCGAGATATACATTTTTAAAAATTTCAACCCCCTCCCCCGACCACCCCCTTGGGCCAATTTTGCTCATTAACGAACTTGTCCGAACTATTGGGCTTAGAAATAACATATTAAAATTTGGTTCAAATATCTTCAAAATTACGGCCGCTATCGTGTAAAGATATAAATATATATACCCAGGTATATATAGGCCCTATATTTATATAAATATCACAAAAATTGTTTTTGAATGGGCGGTGGTTTCGTACTTAGGGGAGCATGAAACGTAAAGATATGAAAGAATTTTTCGAAAATCATGACATGGTATCCATTGCAATAGGTAGATTTTTCTTCGAAATCTACCTAAAAATTTCTAAATGCAGGTTTATCATTATACTGTACTTCATTATACAGAGGTTTGACTGTACTGAAAACAGTACTGTTCTATCGGACAGAATAAATTAATATTCAGGTGTTCATGTTGAAGTAGTGATAAAAGCATCGATGAAAGATAGAAGCAATGAGAATGAAATAATCCATTCCCTCTTCTCACAGATCAAAATATAGGAAATTATTTATTTATTTATTATTTATTTTGTTGAGAATTTAACAGGCTCAATGCCCAATTTCAATATTCTCTTACACTAATACTAATTACACCAGTTTTACCAACTAATATTATATGTTTAATGTAATACTAAAAATATTTAAACTAATACAACTAAAAAAATACAGAAAAAAGAAACAAGAAACACATATAATTTGAAAATTACACAATGAAGGGAAAAGATCAAAACATAAGTAATATAATAGTTTTGAAGGAAATGAGATGGAGCATATTTTAACTATCACTTTTTAATTATTACTATTTTAAATCAATATCAATTATTGATCGATTGTACTGGTTTTCATAGTTATACATGAAAACAGTTAATTACACTGGTAAACAAAAATCAACTTTTTTTTGTGACATGGATAAAACAAGGTGTACCTTATGTAAAATTTCACCAGAAAGCAGAAAATGACCTTGGATTTTCTCTGTCACCCACTATTTGTTTGCTATGAAGTGTTTTGTGTTATACTGAAATATATTAATTTCGGTATGTTCTTAATATTATATTTAATTCAAAATTTTATTATAAGATTTTTTTAGCGATATTTTGTCACTGCGGCATCTCGGATTATTTGTCAATGCGGCATCTCGGATTAATGTCCAGCAGTAATCAGCAAGGAAACTAGGACTCCATTTGCCTTGGTATCGCTTTTCCATAGTTGCAACGTCCTGGTGGAATTGTTCCCCATGTTCATCGCTTACAGCACCCAAATTTTCAGGAATGAAATCGAGGTGATCATCCAAAAAAGTGAATTTTTAATGACATGTTACATCCTATTTCGCTGTAGGCACTAAGTAATTCAATCATAAGGTCTTTGTAGTTTTCAGCTTTGACATATCCAAGAAAATTGGTCACAACTGTTGCTCTTAGTTCAGCTTCATTCAGCATGTTAATTTTTGTCATCTTTCATAACTTCTCGTACTTGCGGTCCCACAAATATGCCCTCTTTAATTTTTGCCTCACTAACTCTCGGAAATTTCTGTTTCAGATACAAGAACCCCCTTCCGTTCCGATCTAATGTTTTTAAGCTAAGTTTAGAAGAATCAGTAAATAGGCGCAAATTGCTTGGTTCATGTTCCTGCCCCAACGCATCAAATAAGTTGTCAACATCCGTGCAGTAGCCTATACCAAAATCCCTTCTTGAGCGAAATAATATGTAAGTTATTTTTGATGATTTCGAAAGTCAGTTATATGTACGTCACGTTCGAGGAGATTCCATCCTTTTAATCTGGATGCTAGGAGTTCTGACTGTGATTTTGCTAGTTTTAAATCTCGAACTAAATCATTCAGTTCAGCATTTGAAATCAGATGTGACTTTGTTGAACATTTTGGTACTTGAAAGTCTGGATCATTGTCGATTTCCTGTGCGAATTGCACAATATCAGGTGGATCACCAGCACATTCTTCTTCGTCCAAACTCCACGATTCTGGTGGGTTTGGGATAGGAAGTTCT
Organism: Ectobius pallidus; assembly: GCA_964059195.1. Lineage (NCBI taxonomy): Eukaryota > Metazoa > Arthropoda > Insecta > Blattodea > Ectobiidae > Ectobius > Ectobius pallidus. Next base: position 107,048,288 of record CAXKWD010000003.1, on the reverse strand, counting down.
TCACTATATTCGACGGGCCAGGCTGATGGTAAATTGGGATATTGCACAGCATCCTTGGACTTCAGTCCGATGCCCTGTATTTTAGTGAGGCAAAAGTAACAATCTGTTGGATGGTCTTTTGGTTCTCTCCACAAATCGCACATTACTTTTTCACCTTTCAATCAACCTGTTAACAATGTTATACAAGTCTTGCAACATATGTGAGGGACCCATGACTTATCTTGATCTCCTACTTTAACTCCGAAATAAAGTTCGTAAGCTCTTCGCACAAGTTGAGTGAAATTACGTTTTTGCAATTTAAAAGTTATTTTTTCACACATATAACAAAAACTGTTGACATTATTTACACACTGCCTAGGCATTGTATTGACTTGTTAATTCACAGTCAATCACAGTACAATAATAAAAATAAACCAAGTATGTAGAACACAAACACGTTAGTAAAGACGACATAGGAAATGCAGTAACTTCATACGCGGGTAAATGTCTACTAATGCACAATCTCATTTGGGTGCATACTTCTTGCATTTAATATACTGAAATGAACTTGTCTTAACACACTGCTACACTGCTGATACATACATTACACGAAGTGGTAAAATATGCATACAGTTACTCGCAAAACTGTTGAAATGATTGCTGTTTTTTTGTTATATTTAAAAAAGAAACGCTTGTTACTAAAAATTCGTGGGTGATAGGCAATTTCTGTTTTTATATTTGTTATTAGGGTGCCTCAATATATCGGAAACACCTAAAAATTTCCATGTCACAAAATGTGTGTTTAACAGTGTTATTAATGGTTAATTATTAATTATGCTATATCTCCAGGACAATTCACTAGCACAAACAAATAATATATTCCTTCTGAGAACCTGGGAGATGAGGTGCTAGACGAATTTAATGAACTCGCCATTTTATTAGCTGTTCAGCTCACACATACAGTACAGTTGAAAGTTTTAATATTCACTCCTATGCATTGAAAACAATAACATCACATGCCCTACATATTTATTTAGGTTCACTCAGCTATACGAAATATAAACAATTCTGCCAGATTTACAGTATAATCTGAATGGTGGATGGTGCCTGGGGTTCTTTTATTGTTGCTCCAATAAGGACACTAGAATCTTTCATCACCTCTATGCTTTGCTAGTATTGTTGTGATTATTGTTTATCATCACTCCAACACGTATGTGGCCTAATGCAGATTATAGCCTAGGTACTGGATGTAGGATACATATCCGTACATGATGGCATCATCCACTCTAATTTATCTGGAGTTGGAAGCATGAAAGCACATAATATACCCACTCTATAAACACATAATGCTATTTAAGCTCCAGAGCTGTATATTGTTTGCTCTAAGCATTTTAGGAGATTTTCAAATTTAGGAAAAATTCAACAAAAACCAATCAAACATCACAAATTTAGAAACTTTTTAAAAATAAAATCCTGACTCTTTAAAAGCCTCAGTTTCAGTTCCTATTTAAGCTCCTGAGCTGAATATTGACACATAGTAAAAAATAAAGGCTACTCTAGTTTAAATGAGGAAAAAATACTTTTTCTGTAAAACAAATCTTTCAGAAGATACTTTGAAAAAACGTATGAAAGGTAAAAAACCAATCCCCACTCCAGAACCAGGGCATAAATACCGGTTCCCAACAGCATCAGAACACAGTCTGCAGGAAGTCGATGCTTGAGCAGCCTCTGAGGATGCCTGCCATAGCAGCGGGCAAAACGTCAGGTCCTAGCAACCTTGGACCACGGCCTAACAGCCCAAAATCTTTAAATCTTGACACCGGCCGTGAAAACCCTCCGTATGTTTGTAAAAAATGTTTGTTTTGTCAATACCAAATGGCACATGTTGGTGAGCCATGGTTGAAAACTTGTATTTTAGAGTACAGGCACAACACTAACAAAATACATAAAGAGAATCTACCCGACCTTTTGGATACTAAAATGAATGGTTAGATGGTTAGTAACTCACAGATAACCTGCAAATAATGTATGATTTCTTTACTGATGTTGACCTATTGCAATTTAAAAATTAAAGTCTTAAACTAGCCTTCAATAATAATTATTCTCTCATAGGAGAGAGATTTCATCTGGTGCTGTGAATTGAATTCTGGCTAGTTCAGTTGGTAGAGCATCAGCTCGGAAAGCAAAAGGTCATGGGTTCGAGTCCCAGTGTCAGTGGAATTTTTCTCCTGAAATATTCTCATGTAATGGTCAACAGAAATAACACTCTGTGGTTTCATGAATACATAATTATTCTCTTCTTTATGCCTGGTATTTAATAAGTAAATGTAATTATTGCAGTCTGAAACTGTTGTGGTTAACACTGACGCAAGTGCACAGCAGCTGCGAGATTGAGTTCCTGCCAGTCTACACACCTAATGAAGCTGAGAAGCATGATCCGAAGCTTTATGCTAACAATGTACGACGTCTCATGGCTAAGTATGTATTTTAAGTTGATGAAATTAATAAAATAATAATAGTTATTCTGTTAGGATTAGTGCTGTTCAAGGACTTTTTAGAAGGGGAACAGAGGTGAATGCTATCCTCCCCACATTTTTTCAAGAGGGAAGGTAGTCCTCTTACTGCACCATTTTTCATGTTAAATATAAGTAGACTAAACGAAATTAAGTAATAATTAATTGAACCAATATTGCAAACCAATATTGTAAGTTTCAATAACATATAATGTTAAATTTAAAAATGTAGATAAAATTATTGTTCATACAATTAGCAAGTATTAACTTATTATAATAATATATGCCTCAGTATATGTGTAATAATCCATGTCATAATCCTTATTTATAATAAAGCTGTGGCTCAAAAGAACATAATCTTTTAATTTAAAAATTTTTCCACCTCACCAAATTCAGTTGGGATACAAAACTAGACGGGAAACAATGTGAACATTAATGTATTTAGCCTAATCATTTGAAATTGAGGTCTGAAATTGATGTTCAGTCAATCATTTGTATTACGGTACTTGATCGTGGTTTAACTTCAATTAGGAATTAGTTCACAGTACACTTATTGAAATTTATTGTCATAATATCACTAATTGTTCACGATATTAACTTAATTCTTATTATTGTAGATAACTGTATAGTTTAGCCTAATAAGTAAGAATCATTGTATCCAGAATTATGTTATAATAAAATTCTTGGTGACACCTCTGCTGCCTATGATAGATAATGTTATAGCAGTATTGTAGCAAGAAACATGTAGTTGCATAGTAAACTCTAGGAAAACTTTCCTGAAGAATTAAATATTTTGGATATGAGAGGTTTCTCAAATAACACGTTCATACAGGGTGTTAATAAATAACACCGAAATATTTTACCTGTATATAGAGGGGACTTAGACAAGGAACTTTTATTGGGAGATTTTTGCTTTTCGACGTAAAATGTGTATGCTACAGGGCATTAAAATCATTACAATTTGGTGCTCATAACTCAATAATATAGCAAAATAGGGTTAAAAATGTTCATTAAATTGACTTCATGCCTTCCTAGTGATCGATAAAAACCTGACTCTTAATCATTCGTTGACAGCTATTACATAATTTAGTGTTTCCACAATCTGCAAAATTTACAGACTAATCACATGACTGGTCGCCACTGAATTAGTCTTTTTTTTATTCTTAACTACTGTCTACAGTGTTAACAACGAAATTCCTTTGTTTTGAATTTTTTTCTAATGTTAGAAGTCAGTGGCGGCCATGCCCTGGGAGATTTTATGCTGTAACAGGAAAAATTGAATCCATAGAGCAAAAATCTTCTAATAAAAGTTGGTTGTCTATGTCCCCTCTATAGACAGGTAAAATATTTCGGCGTTATTCATTAACACTCTGTATATACACAACTTCTGTTTATTGTATTCCTTTATGGTATTGTATGAGGAATGAAGCCCTGGTGGTATTCCTACCTGGCTTTTCCGAAGAGTGGCCCTTCAGTATATCTCTCTTTGGGACACTTATAGGAAGGGCTACATTATCCTTATGACATTAAAGGTGATGAATGAATGGCAGATGTAGCTAAGAGCTTCTAGATTCATTGAGAGAACATAATAATTTCAGAATAATTAATTTTAACCTTGTTCGATTAGGGAAATAACTCTCTGCTTCTTGTTCACAAATTCTGTCAATTTGAAATTGGCAGAACTATTTTTATAAGAAAAATTTGAAATTGGCTGCTCAATAAAGCCTTTTATGACTTGAAGGAATTTTTTATGTGCAACACAGTTTAAGTATCTGAACATTTTATTGTAGACTTATAGTCTATGGCATTGCTATGCTCTACATACTGCAAAATAATAATAATAATAATAATAATAATAATAATAATAATAAATAATATTATTATTATTAATTAATAATTAATAATAATAATAATAATAATAATAATAATAATAATAAATTATTATTCACTTCAAGTGACTATATGTAAAATATAGAAGACACTACTTACAAGACAGTTTCTTCCAACCCTCTTAATACGGTATGTGTTATGTTTCCCGCAATCATTCACTCCTTAATCTGAAACTGACTTGTGTTCGTAGGTTAATGTTTGGGAGCTGACTTTTGACATGAAACTAATAACTTAATGAGTCGGACTCATCCAGGGGCTGGTCTAGGCATTCATTGTGACCCATTGCCTTACCCTCTACTCAAATGAAACTCCATCCCCTTTCACCTGAGTCGGTGAGTCAGCTAATTCAGACGGTGAGACTTGAACTCAGACCAATAAGAGTTTGGCTCATCCAGGGCTTGTATGGAACACAAATGATATGGAGATTAAGTGCCAAATTTAAATAAAGAAAAACGGTAGAAGATACCAGAGGCATCAGAAAGTTTCTGTGCATTGGAGTGTACATATCCATTGATTTATTATTGCTAGATTAATTTTTTTTTAAGTAGCAGAACTTTTTAAAACTTGTGTTTTACTTTTGTCTTATTTTTAATTAAATTTTTAATATTACCGGTATATTTAGTAATTTGGACTTGGTTTTTTGCTTCTTTTAGAGCCCTTGGTGTTCCTGTATCAGACTACACTTATGATGATTGCCGTCTAATGACAAAAGCCAAACGAATGAACCTACCTTTTGCTACAGGATTAATAGAAGTACAGAAATTGAGACAAAAGCTGGGGTAAGTAGTTCAATCTCTGGTTGATCTTTCTTCAAGATTTGTTTGTAGTCTTTGTATCGCTGAAAATGTATTTTCTTAAAATCATTATGTTCGGTGCAGAATAACGTTACAGACATTAACTTATGCTTAAGAAATGGTTTTCTTTATGACATGTAAAATGTGCACAAAAAACGCATATTTAACATAAACATGAAGATATGTTAAAAAAAACTTACTTTTTTAAAACTTTGTTTCATTTTTAAATTTTACATACAGTTCAAGAACTACAATTTTGAAATCTGCTGATGCATAATTCTGAATTTGTAGGTTGTTTTTATAGAAACTCAATTTCCACACCCTCAATTATTGTTACAGGTGGACAAAAAACAATAACCACTGTGGAGAAACATTTCATGTGCTTTTGTAAAAAAATTATGTGGAATCTTCTTGCCTAGAACAATAAACATTTGAATGTTCGCAAAACTAAAATAAAAAGATTGTTATTTAAAATCCATAGACTTCTTACTGTGATGGATAAATATTATAAATACAAAGTAGCAGAACCTCATTTAAACATTAATTTGTATGAATTTGTATTGTATTAGGAAACCACTGCACACTTACCGGTATATGTGGTATATTCATGGGCGTACGGTGGGGGAGGGTTGAGGGGGTTAAAACCCCTCCCGAAATATATTTTTTTAAGATGAAATAAATAAAAAAAACAATGATATATTTTCTTACATAACCCAGCAATATTAAAATAACTTTTGTAAATGTTAATTTCTAATTAATGACTGAATGAATTAATGTTGCTGCACGTGTCATTTTGTTTCTGGCTATTCTGCAGTGGTTTTTCATGTGTTAATTTATAAATACCCTTGTGAAAATGACTCTGCTTACATACATGTCAGACGATCAGCAATATCCCACAGTATTCCGAGGTTGGTCGAAAACCTGTCAGGCCCCAACTCTCCAAAATAGAGGTATAGCTACTTTTCATTTTAAACTTAGCATCTTCTGGTGAAGGATGTATGAAACCCTGTGATCATATCATAGACTAAATTTATTGTAGCTTATGGAGAGAGAAAAAATATGTAGGAACTGAATCCAGAGGACTTAAATTCATATAACATTATGAATGTTGTGTGATTCCACTTTCATTCTAAATATGTGGGTAAGTTTGGCAATGTTCCATCAAGTCAAAAGCGAGATTACTTCTTAAATATTTTTTACATAAAAAAGCACTGATCACAATAAAATTGTTTAGTTACTAAAAATAGTGCATTACGTTACAATGTGTGCAAGCACATGGAGCTGAGACAACATTATATTCAACCCCTTCCAAACAGAATTTCACTGTGCGCCCATGGGTATATTATTGATCAAAGGATAGTTGGTACATTTCACCTCAATTCAAGAGCTGTGATATTAACATGACTGAATTCAATTTGCAGTTTCAGTGAATATTTTGTGTATGAAAACATTAATATAATTTACAGAAATAAAGTAATGAGTGTTCATGATATCAAAATCAATTAATTGTTAGTTTATTACATCACATGTAAAAAATATTTTTTAATTTATGTATTTAACATACGCCTAAGTAAATACTTTAGTTATTTAGGTAAATTACTGCCCCAACCCTAAGAATAAATTATAATTGAATAAATTATAATTGAATAAATTATAATTGAATATCTCAAACAAATTGTTCTTTTGTGGAAAGTAAAATATTAAGAGAGCAGATGTGTATAATTTTGGTCAATTTAAAAAAAAAAAATTAAAAAAATTAAAATATCAAGAGAGCAGATGTGTATAATTTTGGTCAATTTTTTTTAAAAAAAGAAAAAAATTAATAAAAAAAATTAATGTGTTGCTGTTTCTGTTTTGTTTCTTAGGTTCTAAGTTTTACATCTGTGTAATAACTGAACTTTTGTTTGATTAGATTTGTTTTTAATGCAATTTGTTTCTTTTTCCTTGTTGGATAAAATTGAGTGAAAACAATATGCTGTACCACAATAAATTTAAAGTATCAGGATATGACTTCATTGTTTGCACTTTCTAATTATGCCAATGTTTGAACTTCAAGCGACCGTATTTGAAACAGTACTAGGATCATCTTTCTCCAATTTATCTCTTGCTCCCTTTCCCCACACTTGTACATTTTCATTAAAAAGTATGTTGTTTTTCAGCACTTAAGGAAGTTTTCATTTTCCAGACTTACACAAACAAATATTGAAGAAAAAATACTCAATGAGTCACCTCACATCATCACAAACGAAGGAGGTCAAATCTCTTACAAAGATTTTGCAAGGCTATTGGAAGTTCCCTCCACAAATGAAGCTGTACAACAATTATTCAGATTATATGACAAGGTAATAACTAGTATAGATAAGAAATTAAGATCCATCAATAGAGACATGATCTTTTCAAACATAACCAAATCAAGTAGGTAGAATAGTAAATATCAAGTAAGGGTTTCCATAGAATCTTTTTTTTTCCCCCCAGAAAGGTATATTTTATCTATTTGTTTAAATTAATCGGGAAAACATTGTGAAGTGTCATATTATATATTAAAATTGAAAATATTCATCTTCGCATATTTCTTATAAGTAAAAACTAACAAAATTAGGACGAACGTTTTGATGAGCTTGTAACATCGTCAGCTGATTTCAACTGATATGTTTTCTTCTCTATCCACCAGATGTCCTTCAGGTTTTTGGAATGTGGAAATAAGGTCATTGTCCTTAGGGATGTCAACATTCATAAGTCTGTCTTTATTTTTTTGAATGGATACTTTTCCCCTATACAGTTAAATTCAGTGGTTGTTGAACACATTTAATTAATTTTGCCTCACTATTGAAATCTTGGCCTGTAGACAGGGCCGTAGCTAGGCGGTGGCTAGGTGGGCGACCGCCAAGGGCGCAGGTACGAAGGGCGCAAAATTAACCATGAAAAATCCCCCTTTTTTTAGGCTGGTGCAATTTATCAAGCAATATAAATTCCACGTTAGTGGAAGAAATCTTTCAGGTTATTAAAAATTAATGCACGTGAACTATATATACCTATAGTATTATGCCGATTGTCTACAAGCAAAAAGCAGTCATGCAACGTCCTTTAATTAACACGATTCATATTGACAGAGTAAAACATGAATCATGAACAGTATGGAAAGATATAACGACAATGAAAATTAATATTTACGTTATTATTGTGATGAAAGTGGTTCAACTCAATCCCTTTCCAGCTGATTGTCGTCCTCAGTGCTACTACTGTCGGCAGGATTGATTACAAAGCGATCAACAATGGCATCGCTCATACTGTTACATGCTACATGCAAAAATGACTGACCAACTATAGTATTACAACAGAAAAAGCCGAATGCGCAGATCTCAATTCCTTTTGTTATTACTATTTTATTATAAATTAAGTGTGAACTAAAATTTCTTATTTTAAAAATGTCTAGTTTTTTTAATCACACTATGTATTAATGTACATTAAAATTAATTTCTGTAACTTTACATTGTGTTGTGATCCGTGGCCGATGCACGCTCTGCCAGCTGGCAGTACACATGCTGTTTGTTTTGATCAAGTTCCCTTCTAAGGCCGGCGCTGATATTATAGTCACTGCTATTATTTTTAATTATATTATACTGTATTATTATTAAGGCCCGGATTCTGATGACCTAAAATTGTTTGAAAAATGACCTATAAAATTAAACCAAATTTTAAAGAAAATGACTTAATAATTATAAAAAATGACCTAAAAACTGATATTTTATTTATAAAAAATTATTATTGTAGGCTACACACAAAATTATAGAATAATTTGTACATAATTGTTAAAACCTTAAATTCAGAGAGGATGTTGTAGGTCTAAAAAACTTTGATTTTTGCTGTGAATATTCTCTCCTTACGGAAATTTATACTGGCACTGAGGCACTGGCGAGTCAAACTTCGGCATTTCCTTTTGCGGTCTGCCGGATTATATTGTTTATTGAGGGTAAACAGTAGTTTGCACTCTCAAATACAAGCAGGTGGCAGACTCTGGTGCCAAGTCAATCTAATAACTACAGTAATGTAATACAACATTTTGGCGTTCCTTTGATTCTCGTTTCCGACTGAGACATGACAACACTTCAACAAAGAGTGTGTCCTTCTTGCATTAAACAAACACTTCAAAGACAGCACCGCTGGGGACGAAATAAATGCCCTAAAAATATAAAATTGCATACAATGTCAAAAAATGACCTGATAAAAATGCATTTCTATAATCTAGAGGCCATGATTAGGATTTATCTACAAATTGGCAATGTCTATGCAGCATCAATAAAAAAAGATGACATGTCATTAGAATCCGGGCTCTTATTATTATTGTATTTTTTAACTAAGCTATTTTTAAATTAAACAGTGAAACAATATTAATGTTTGTGTTGTTTCGTCTCTTGTTGATGTTGGCGTTGCTTCTGTTGTATAGGTAAGAATGATTTCAGTAAAAAAATGTGCCAACTAAAACTATCATGACCATCATAGCTTAGTCTACATTATTAGTTTTGATCTATTAGGCAGTGGTTTTTTAAAGAAATGGGACCAAAAAAAAAAACCTTCTGCAAGCGATTTTAAGAAAATCAGTTTTACAGAAATTTAAAAAAATTGTTCATTTGGAGGGCGCAGATTTGTCAAACTCGCCAAGGGCGCAGAAGGACCTTGCTACGGCCCTGCCTGTAGACCAAAAATGATGAGCCCCTGTGGATTTTTATGTTTGTTGGTATTTAATATTCGTCATGTGTTCCTTGTACCTTACATTTAAATTTCTTTTTGTTTTGCCGATGTAGCCTACACTTTTTCACAGGTATTAAGTTACAGTCAATTTCGTAAATGCCTGAATTTTTACTTGGTGGAATTTTGTCTTTCATGTCTGTTCTTAGGAGATTTTTCATATTGTACACATTGATATGTGCCAATGTGATATTGAATTCTTTGAAATTTTTTTTTTCTATTTATGATGCATTTTGGTAAGTTTTTACTTAACCTGCTCGTTACTGGACATGTGAGGCATCAACGTGTGGTTACTAATACATCACATGCTGCCATGAGCGGTATGAAAACACATTATTTTATACAACATAACTTGTTTGGAAATTGAAATAATATAAATGTAAGCAACTACCACGATGCCCTCCATCTTGTTTGAGCATGGAGGAGCCCATGATCTAAATGTGCATAGTTCAGTCTAAAACAATGGTATACTGCTAGTAAAATTTGTGTCCCTATCAGAGGCTACAACAGTTTATTACACTTGTGTTTTGAAGGCTCGCCTTATGTAGGACTAACAACAGTGGTCAAATTTGAACTTTATACACTGTCAAAAAAAAAAAAATGCATATTCTGACACTAACCTAACCAAGTTATACAGTGAGTCCATTTTATGAGGAAACCTCGCATCACTGCCGCGTTGCCGTATTACCGAAGCGGAATTACAGAAAGTGGCAAATAATTTGTTTAAACGATGTGAGGCATTGTCTTACTGCTGACGGGGGTCATTTTCAACAGTATCTCAAATAAATGGTGAGTAATAAGCCTCTACATGTAGGCCTATTTTGATAATAAATTGGCTGAGTTATTGATTTGCCGGTAGTAACGGAACACGGTCCCCGCCGTTGCAAGCACAACAGCGGGGAAAGTGTGAGCAGGGGCAACGCTGTTAAAAAGTTTCCGCATAAAATGGATTCCCTTTAGATTTTGATTTATTTTCTATAAAACAATACAAATGCTATCCACAATCTTTATGATCTTTCATTTATTGCTGATCTTTCATTTTTATTTATAGCTATTAATTTATTATTGTATTTCATTTATTGCAGGTAAACCATCTTTAAATTATATGGTAATAAAACGTGACGAGAATAAAATAAAATTTATATTGAAGGTAACGGAAATCAGTAACGGAAAACATAACAATATTTACCTAGAATTTTGTTGTATTCAGTTCGATAAAATACTATGGAGATCAGCTGCTTATTTTGAAGCTACTATTTTCACATCTATACACAAATATAATTAGGCATCTACTGCACGGTTGTGTTAGGAATACTTTTAAAAATATACAGCAATAGATGTTTTAACTTAAGTCCTCTTCATTCCAGAATTGCACTGGAATTATTGATTTCCGGGAGTACTTACTGGGAGTTCTTGTCATATCAAAGGCTAGCAGTACAGCAGATATGATTGAAATTGCATTCAAGGTTAGTAAATGTTACAAACTATTTAAAGTAAAACCATCAGTAGGCCTAATGTTATAATATAATATGTAGGCCTATAGTATCTTAAATCTAATTACTTTCCGCATTCTACTTTCTTCATTCTAATTACTGAGAAAGTATGATCCATGTTTTGTGTGAGAAAAGCTAACAATTATTTTAGGGTTAGCTTAGTTGTTCTTTTCTGTGTCCTGTATAGTGCTTGAACTTTCATTAGAGTAATATGCAGTATTATTATGCTTTGTGATTGTGATTTGTGATTGTGCATAATCCACCCCTTATTCTGTAAAACTCAATATTTTTAGTGATAATCACTCTCTCAGTTCACATTAGGTCGAGATTGTGGGACTTTGCTGTAGTGTCTGATATTCAGATTTTCCATGATCCAGGCTAATCAGCACGACATTAGTCCAGATGTCAGAAGTTTTACTGTCTGAATATATTATATATTGTATGTTTATTGCCTAAACGAAGAAGAAGTATAGATATTATTAAAACCAAGCTGCTTGTTTTACAGAAAATGCCATATGATGCAGCCTATCAATAAATCATTTTCTGTAGGGTAATTTTTAAAAAATATTATATATAATAATGTACAGTAACTGAAAAAAACTGATGAAAATTTTAAGTTTTAAACAGTTATTAATGTATTATTATACACAAAGAAAATTTTTCTTTAATCAGGATGACATAACTGTGAAAAATGCTGGTGTTACAAGTGTCCAGAGATAGCGGCCTGTAGGTAGCATCTAAGCCCAAAATTAATGGGTTGAAACCAGGTTTGGCAAGAGTGTTTTTAATAATATTATTATTTTAAGAAGTGCCTTATTGAATCAGGGTACACAATTCTTGTTTTGTATGTTTTTCCTTTCTTTTTTCCTGGCTCTGTATTAAATGTATGAATTTAATCTCACAATTATAATGCATTTTTTTGGTAATTTCAGATTTTTGATCGAGGAAGCGAAGGTAAATTAACTCTACCAGATGTATCCAAAGCATTGTACCATACATTATCAATGACCAAAGATGATGTTCAGCGAATTTTCACAGAAATAGACACAATAGAAAGAGGATACATCACATTTGGTAAGGACCATTGGCATGTCTGAATTAACTTATACTATCTACGTTAATTAATTTTACTGAAATTACATTTACTAAAGACTACCTACAGTAGAACCCCACCAGTCTGACCCCAACAAGACCAGGAACATGTTTGAAACATGAAAAAGGTCGGATTATCAGAAGAACACTTTTTTACATGAAAAGTGATACAAAGACATTGTTCTACATAATTGAAAATGTTGACAGTACTGTATTACATATTATTAAGTAAATATATTTAATAAATGTATATAATCATAAACAGCAATGAAAGCTATTTTTCAAAACACATAGACATCAACACGACCATAAGCTGTTTGTAAACATGCAGTATTATCACAAAACGATCTAGAAAGCACATAGTTGACGTTCATGGCATTGATGGCAGCTTGGTCGGACTAAGCAGGGAGTCAGACCATCAGAGGTTGGACTAATGGGGTCCTACTGTAGTTAGTTTTATCAAAATTATGTTTGGTAGATGTTAACAGATATGTCATCTTAAGTGTATTGCCATAATTTTTAGCATCAGGTTCTGAGACTGGAGAAAAGAATTAGATGAGCAGAGGAAGGATTTTTCTCATTCATATTATTACTACTCAGTTCCAAAAAAAAAATCTTGGTAACAATGATTTTCATGCCTTCATGTTACTTCTGGCATTATTTTGACTATTTAGAAATGCTGCTAATTAACTGCTGGTATCTGTGACTTTCAGAAATCCAGCTGATTTTGGACTTTCTGAGAAAGCTATTTAATTGCTGGAAACATAGCTCTACAGTGCAAAGTACAATACAGTGCAGAATATAAAAGATAATACTTTAAGAAATTAGACATACATATTAAATATTAAGTATTCACTTTTTCTGTAGTATTTTGACGTCCTTATAGCAAGCAACCACATAGAATCACTTTCAGTACAAATTCACCTTTTTTTTTTATTACATTTATGCTGTGAGTAGGCATGCATGTCCCGTCTCTGTCTGTTCTCTGTCTGTAGACAGAGAACAGCTGCACACTGCCAACTTGTCGAATACTCCATGTTGCATAACATTTTATTGACTTATCGTATGTTCTGAGTTGATTTGTCTTTAGTATAGAAATAAAAAGAGATAGTGTGAAATACAACATAATATTTCTGACAAAAAAGTACCGTATCTTTTAAAGCCTCTACATACTCTATACTTTACTTTCCGTAGAATTGTAGTAATGTTTCACTGTGCTTACTACCCCACCATTTATTGTGATTGTTCAGAATACAAACTTGATTGCCATGAAACTAAAATTTTTTTCTGGGGAAATTATTGTTGGTAATCATGTTTTACCTATGTTAAGAATTAAATTAGCACTATTATAATGGAATGAAAACTGTGCATCAGTCCCTTTCTTTGTCATTTACTCTAACCTTACTGCATATAGAGTTTTTAGCATATCTTACTGTGCACTTTTCATTAAGAAAGCATTACGAAAGCAGAAGGAATTAAATATGATTCAATTAAATGTTCTATGCAAAATACACTCAGTGACCACCAGCTGTTTTGCTATGAGTTTCTTTTTCATTAGGGAAGATCCTTGAGGAAATGTACAGTGTATTTCATGTATGAGTTGGCCAATAATGCGGGTTTCTGCATCGCAGCGGCCACAGCTCTAACTCTCGAGTGATTGGGTGAAATATCTATGCAAATAATGTAATAGTGTAATGATTCAGTTTCTCACAAGTACAGTTAAAATTACAATAAAAATAACCACGTACCTCATCACAAGAGATGTTGGAAATGTCCTCCTCTTGCATCCACACAACACTGGCACCTTTTTAGTAAATCTTGTTTCACGTGCATAAGTTCAGCTTCCGAGATAGAGTTAATTTCTCTTGTGATATTGTCTAAGTTCCTACAGGTCAAACCCCCCACACATTAGAAGAGCTAAAAGACAATATCAGAAGAGAAATTATCTCTGTCTCGGAAGATGAACTTATGAGCATGAAACAAGATTTACTAAAAAGGTGCCAGTGTTGTGTGGATGCAAGAGGAGGACATTTCTAACATCTTTTATGATGAGGTACGTGGTTTGTTCTTGTAATTGACTTGGTATTGACTTGATGGTGGTATTGTTGAACATTCTCCTATTTTTCTACGCCAATCGAAAAGGAAGAGGAAATACCGATGTGAAAAGCAACATTAAGAAAACTATCTTTAATGTTTATGGCTTCAACATTGATATCTACAACTATATGCCTATTGCCTCAAGAAAGGCTGTAAATCAAGTTTTGTAATTTAGTAAGTAGAACTACTATAAGTTCTATTTATTTTTTATTTTGATTTTGCTTTTGTATGTTTAATGATATATGATCAGAATTTATTTTAATGCAACAGGTTGATACATTAATTCATTATAATAATTTTAATTCATTATAATAATTTACTTATGACATCACATATTTCCCACCCTATTTATTTATATTTTCAAGTTAATGCTGTTTAATGTCCACATATTCACAATCAAAATGCAATCATTGACACCAGGGGTGAGCTCTCACTGAAGGAAATTTAGACTGAGTATGCTATCCACAGACCTACTGCAGGAGTTTTTAATATTCTACGAATGGTTTACTTGACACAGAACCTCTTTACTTCTCATCTGGAGAGTAGTCATATTCTCAAATTTTCTTCACCCGAAAACATTTCATTGCTTTTGGCTGAGATGGAAATTGCGTACCTCAAGTGCAGAAGTGGACATCCAAGCCCCTTTACCACCAAGACTAACTTCAGTGTTTTCCTCCAATGAGTAATTTTAACGCAATTGTAACATTTTATTAATTTTACCAATGCATTAATATTATTGCATTATATCTAGCATTATATAACCTTAGTAGACCTAATACACATGAAACAACATGTTAATACTTACATATATTTTAATATTATAGTTTCCTGAAATAATCTAATATTAGTCTTTTATTCCACACATGAGATACTGCCTTCAAATTAACAGTATCATTATTGCGAAGAAAAATAATATTTTAAATTATGTACAGAGAGGGCCAGAAGTTTATGAAAGATCTATAACCATGATTGAGGGGACTACTATTTGGCAATTGGGAATTTCTGTGAAGGAGTGTTCCCCTTCTCCCAGTGACCATACCATCTCACTGACTACATCGTTTGAATAAAGTTTATCCTTGAGGCTTGTTTTCAAATGGTTAGAACTGTAAACGAGATGAAAACAACTTGGCCCCAGAAGGGTTAGTTCATCGAAGGATCTGTACCAGGGTAGAGAACTACATCTAGAGGTAGAAAACATTTTATATTGTTACTTGTTAGAAACATACTATTTCAAAAGCATCCTGTAGACTTTATGATCAGATGATCATTTTTGCAGCGATTTATCTGTGTGAAGTCTAATATGGCTCCTTTTCTTTTCAGTTGAGTTTAAAGAATATGCCAAAAGAAAGACAGACTACGCATACATCTTCAGAAGAAAATCTACAGATGCTGAGATAAAGACACCACCTAATACACTTAATATCTGTGATTATAATAATGGAAATTATAAAACAAAAGCAGTATGAAGAGTAGAGGTATTAACTATATTTGTGGCACAATATTGTTGATTGTTGTGTGAACAGTGTCACTAGCTAACTGACCAAATGTGTTGAGACGTTGAGATAATAGTGCATAAGGTATGTAATATAATCAACACAGAGTCATTGTGATATACTCCAGTCGTTTCCCGCAGAAGTGATTTTTAGTGAAACTGCCTTTTATTAATGTAAGTATAACATAATTTATGAAGTGAGTGAATAAGTATTACATCTATTATATTTATAGCGACTAAGGCAAATCTTCGCGTGTGAAATCACTGCTGGTGTGATATAAGATAAACAACATGCTATGATTGTTGGGACCAAAAGTAGCATTATGCAAAAACTGTATATTTTCTCCGGAAGAATACACTAGTATCGTAGTAATATTTCTCAGGCACTAAAATATTGTATTTTTATTTTTCTTTGTTTAAATGATTGATAACAGAACAATGTGATTTCATTTTAAGATATTTGTGTTGCTTTTGAGGATAGAATAAGAACTACAAAGAAAGAGGTAATTCATTTAGTATTTGGAAGAGTCCTTATTTTAATAACTGCAACTAATATCTTGGTAAACTGCATTGCAATTAGGTTTAAGAATCAAATTTTTTTATTTGAATGAGTGGCATGAAATTATGCTGAATTTTAATGTCTAACTTTTATTTTCTCTATTTTATAGTTAACTGCATTAGTAATATGTAAATGTTGATGGTGTATAATATGGTATGTTATAAATTCATAAATGCTTCAAAATTTAGTTTTTGACCAAAGGGTTTTTAACAAGTTAATAACCAAAGCTTTAAAGTGTATTTCTTTTACCGAAGGATTCTTAACAAATTCAATTTTCAGAGCTTTAAAATTATTTTTAAACCAAAGGATTTTTAATGAATTCAATTAGCAGAGCTATAAAACTAGTTTTTGATTGAAGGATTCTCAACAAATATAATTGTCAAATTATATACCTGTATCAAACTTTAAAACATTTCAACTTCACATAATTATTGTGAGAAAAACTTATCAAATTAGAGCATATATTTCGATGGGTTCCCCATCATCATCAGCTGATCTCTAATGACAAGTTTCCTTCTCTGTCCTCCAGGTTGCATGAATTTGAAAATAAGGCAATTATCCTTTGGGATGTCAAAATTTATGAGCCTATCTTTGTCTGTGCATCTAGCTATCTTTGCATCTAGCTAGCTTACCAAAGCGCGCTTTAAAATCTAGTTATGGACCAAAAGATTTTGATTTTTTTGAGCAAGTACCAGTACTCTTCTGCTTATGGATTGTCATAAATATAGTGCCACTCCCATCAATAATTAAAGATCTGATTTTATGGTATACCCAATCTTTTTCGGAAAGTTACCTACAATTTGTGCATGCTAAGTAGGCGTACCTATGTATACAGGAAACCCAGTGCCTTTGTTTTTGAAAGGCAATAGTGAGGGATTAACTCGTATTATCATTGGTAGGTACTATGAGATGAATTCAGTAACACAAGACAAGGAAAATGTGATATTTTATTGAAAAATTAAAGGGAATAATGATTAAACATCAGAATAGGTCTACCGATACCTTAAAAAAATGACTGGTACTCAAGAATTTCATATTCTAGTTTTTTATTCATGTTTTGCTTTATAAATTGTAAGTAAGTACCCACAGAATTGAGAAAATTAATTGGAAGTATTCTTTTTACTTTTTTTTTCAACTCCTCTGCAACAGACTTTTTTAGAACTCGTTGCCAACAGCTAATTTGACTCTCACATCTGTGAATAAGATAATAAGCAGAATATATTAAATAAAGTGATGCAGGCCCATTTGCTGATACTAACATATCTTCTTATTATTCTATAAGCTTTGTCTGAAGAATCTATTTTAATTTTTTTTTTTTACAAGAAAATGATTGTGAAAATTTACACATTAACTATGAAACAACCAGGAAAATTTATATCTGGCATTAGAAAAAAAAAAAATATATATATATATATTTATTTTTCAATTATTGAATTTTGACAGATACTGCCTTTTTTTACAAAGTGTATGTGGATTTCAGTTTTAATTGCTAAAGCAGAAAGTGGAAGTTACTGCCCTTTCTTACATTTGTAGCCAGTATTTACTGCTTCCTGTCATTGTTTAGTTCTTACAGTGTGGGATCAAGTCCAACCTTAAAAGGCAAAACTGTTGCAGTTACTGCTTTCAGTGCAGTCTCTACCTACTGCTCTCTTTCATTGTAGATGTCAAAATAATTGCAAAGGAAGTAATTGATCTTTCCTTAAATTTTTAACAAAAATTCAAGTTACTGCTTTTTAAAGTTATATTGTGATGCATAACATTGAGACAATTCAAACAATACCAAAAACTCCAATTTTAGATTCTGCAGTTGCTGCCATCTTCCTTAGCACAGCAGAATATTTCTCTAAATATTATGTCAAAACCAGATTAAATTTTGTGTTACTGCTGTAATTCTCTACAGCTCTGTTGCTAGTACAATGAAAGAACATATTTTAGTATTAGTTTTCGATTATTGCTAGTATCTACTGTAGGCCTGCCAATAGAGGACCAGTACCCTACTGATTCCCTTATTTCATTCTGTAACAGTGAATGTAGGCTATATATTCTGTTTTCTCGAAACCAAACAAAACATGGTTTATGGAATCACACTTTTATGAGCAATAGCAGTTTTATTATCTTCTTCTTCAATCTGTTGTGGTATATTAGAAGTTACAATAATATACTAAATTCTTGTGATAGTAATAATAGGCCTATATTTTATGATTAGTTTCTCTACTGCCTTGGAGTAAACACTGTCCACCATGGAAAAGTTCCAACATCATCTCCCTGGATGTGAAAGCAGTTAACTGTGAATGCTAGATAGCTATTTTTTTTCTTTTTATGTGCAACACTTTGTTAGGATAGTTTAAACTGTATGTACTTATGTGTGAATAACATTAATTTCAATCTTTGTAGTCCATAGACTAGTACAACTGAAGACTTGTAATTTTGTAAGTTTAGTAAGTTGACATCTAAGTTTAGTAAGTTTGTAAGTACCTAGTTAGAAAAGATTGCTGTTTTGTTTAAAAATGCTGACTAATTTTAATGGTAGATAAAATACTATAATTACTCATTGGTAGGTAGCCTACTCTAAATCCATGTAAATATGCTTTGTATGTATTTCTTTATGTATAATTAATTTAAGGCATCATATCGTTACCAGCATTGTTCATTGTGGCAGCCCGGTATTTCTATTAGATATAACTTTCCTTTCGTTACTGTTCTTTTTTATTTATTTGTCTGCTGTAGAACAACAATATTTTCAAGTTAAGAAAAAAGTATTCATGAATGTAAAAATGTTGTACACTATTGTATATACGCATTTCTTATAAATTAAAAATACATTTTACAAATATCCTATTTTTATTATTCTCATTTTCAGTTTCCTAATTATTACTATTTATGTATAATATCGTATATAACAGTTTTGAAGTTTTATTTGAAATTCTGTTTTCTTTAATGCTAAATACAATTTATTATGCTACAGTAATACTCCAATTATCCGGATTAATTGGGACTGGACTCAATCAAGAAATCAAATATCAGGATAACTGGATAAATCATAAAAAAATATAATTTCTTTTCTTACATAGTGTCGCATCTTTAACATATCGATTAGGTCAGTTATTTTGTTGACAAACTGTCAATTTTGTCAGCTAAAAGTTTTGCTTTTTCGAAAATAATCGGCCCTGAAAGAGGGTTTCCCAAACCCTGCTGCAAAACCACTTGAACACGGTCTCAAAGTGATCTGGATAATTAGCGATCCGGATAGTTGGACTTCAGATAATTAGAGTTCTAATGTATTACCATCTAATTTTATTATTTGTTAATAAGACCCAGAAGTTCATGCATTGAATGTTTTTTTCTTAGGGATTAAAATGTATGCTAAATAGGCCTATTTTAAGGTAGCCTATCCATCAACCCTAGTTATAAGAAATTACAATTTCCTCTTCATCACTTTAAAAATTTGATCACATATTATTTGTCATAAAATGAAAGGGTTTCAATAATAAAAACTAAAAATTAAAAATTTGGGGGCACCAGGGGAAGATTTTTTCAAAAAAAT
Source organism: Ectobius pallidus (assembly GCA_964059195.1). Lineage (NCBI taxonomy): Eukaryota > Metazoa > Arthropoda > Insecta > Blattodea > Ectobiidae > Ectobius > Ectobius pallidus. The sequence goes on along the minus strand of CAXKWD010000003.1, from coordinate 107,028,089 downwards.
TATGTATTTTTTTCAGCAAGCATATCTCCACTTCCAATTAAGCTAGAACAGTGATTCTTACACTAAAATGTTCCCCATTTCATACATATGTCTACGTACTAGCATCATCTTTGTAGTGCTTATCAAAGGTAGTTTAATTTTTTTTTCTTCCCGAAGTCTAAAAAAATAATTAGTCTATTTTTCCTTTCATAAGGGGTCAGGATTCTTACCATAGGCTCACTTATTTGATTCTAGTATACAGACTAGCTATATGTTTAAGCTTCATTTTGGTGTTTGGATGAAGTCAATAGCTCAATTATAAGTGCATTTTTCTTAAGCCGAAAGTTAAGAAATGCTGAAAATTTTGAAATAAGAGAAAATGAAGTTAAAGTTTGGGTAATCCTGTGTTTGGACGTTTCTCAACTCCCAGGTGGACACGCCTGGTCAATCAATAATAGAGAAAACCAAAACATGTTATATATATATTTGAAAACTACAGAAATCAAACTTTCTTATGAGAAAAAGAAAGAAAGAAAAAAAAAAATATATTTTTTTGGTGAAAAATTGTGATTTTAGGGGTAGATGGATACCTTAATATGATTTTATGGTGCATATTTTCGTAATTTTGATAAATACATCATATTCCAATATTCTAGTTCCTATGTGGCATATTTTAACGAGTTTTAAGGTTTTTAAATTTTTTCATCTTGATCACATTGGCAGTAACATTGTGTATGATGAAGCACCTGTAATGCTGATGTGATGATGTCATGAAGTGATCCCCTGTTGCATCATCCTTCCATGTTTTGTGCATGTAGTATACGAGTAGTTCTTCATTCCATACCCAGATGGCTTCAAAGGAATGAGCCATTAAGTTGGTGTTTCTTTATGTTAATTGATTTTACCAAGTCAAACTGAAAGCATGGACGACATCATAGACAGAGGTGGTGGGAATTTGAATGCAAGCTAAACATGCTGAGTTGAAAACATTGACGGTATCGCACTAGTCATGGACTATATTTTCATGGTGGTCATGAGCACTCCATGCATGTGGACAGCCAATGACATGTTCAATTTTTAACAGTCTTGAAACTTTTAGATTCCAGGCATGAAGTGTAGCTGTCACAAAACTTCCTTAGATTTTGATTGGCTGAGGTAACTGTGTGATAGTTGTGGTGACTAAAAAGCATGGGTTGAGCTGGCAACAAAATTCTTCTCCTAACAAAGGAAGCCGACTCCTAACAAAGGAAGCCGACTGGGTATGCAATAAATAACTGTGCTGTAGCTGAGTTGGCCACTGGCAATAGCGTTTTAACTTGTAAACTTGTAACGGGGTTGTGAACTGGTTGCATGCTAGACAAATTATGTTAAGTTACTGATATAATGTGTGTTAAAAGTTCTTTAAATGCTTAAAGTAAGACCAACTTCAAGTGGTAGATTAACTAATTGACAGAAGGTGACTTAATATCTATGGATAATAGGGTACTGTTTTGTGGACCACATGAGAAAAATATAAGGAGCTACACCAAGAGACTTGTCTCTCTCTGTGGAACATTGTTTAAATCGTTTATATCTACCCCAATAACCTCCTGTGATGTGAAGAGAAGTGCTTCTTGTTACATAAGTGTTTTGCAAGACAACAGACAAAGTTTTTAAATTCAAAATTTGTGGAAAGTGATAATTGTGAACTGGAATTCATCAGTTAAAATTGACAATGGGACCTCTTTTGCTTCAGCTTCTAAGGAATAATGTAAGTTTATTAATTTAATACTAACTGATCTTTTCTATTCCCAAGGAACATTAATTCTTCCAATTTTAAAGTACTTATTGGCATAGCTTCAGGTATATTAGAGGATTTGTTCATAAAGACGAGCTTCACGACACTTTTCACTGGATGTAGTAAGGGTAATTAAATCACGGAGGATGAAATGGGTTGGACATGTTGCACGCATGGGGGGGGGAAGACATATCTCAAAAGTATTGACTGGGAGACCCGACAGAAAAAGACCACTTGGAAGACCTAGACGGTGGGAGGACAATATTTGGATGGATGTAAGGGAAGTAGGATTTATGAGGGATGATTGGATGGAGTTAGCACAGAATAGGGTTGAATGGTGGGCTCAGGTAAGCATGGCAATGAACCTTCGGGTTCCATAAAATAGATAATATTCCTTTAGCTTGCTGAGCTTGATTTTCTGAGGTAGGGAGGTGTGGAACAGCCTCTTGATACAAACTGAGGAGCTACTTGATAAGAAGTAGCTATCTGTCTATGTTAGATAACACAGTGGCCAGATGGTAGGTCTACTCCCTCAAGGGATGTAGTGACACGGAATTAGTTAGTTATATACTGTTATTTGTAATTATTTTATTATTTATTTATAATAATATAATCTTTATTAATTTTGTATTTGCTATAATCTTTGTCTTTATTACAAATTGTATTGACATCCCATAGCATGTAAATGTTCAGATGGATCAAATAAAAATATAATCTAACCTAACCCTAACATGTATGCAGTGTGTTTCATTAATGCAAGGCATAAAATTTAATTAAAAGCAGCTGTACTCACTGTTGTTATAGGAGCCAAAACAGCTCAGAGCTCACAGGCAGATCACTCAGTGACTGTTAATGTTTGATGGTAGAAAATTAGTCACTCGAACTATGACCATCTCTCTCTTTAGATTTGAGTGATTGTGATTTTTATCTATGGGTAATGTTAAAAAGTTATCCTAATAATCCTCACGTAGAATTAAATACTAAAATACAGTGCATGGCACTTATTGTGATCACTTTGAAATGCAGCTAATCTGATAATATTAACCGATTTATAACCATAGCCGAAGGAATTAAATGAAGGTTATTTTATTCATGTATAATGTAATACACTACAAAATAGAATTAAAAATACTTATTCATAAAATAGTATGTAACTGTGAATCATTGAACCACTCATAGGGTAATACAGTAATAGACAGCAACTATTTTTTCAACCAGTAACAAGGCTTTTAATTGTTTTTACTTTCCTTTAGGAGTCCATTAACCAGTACTCCATACTCAGTTATGAGTTACGAGTGTTTTTGGAAGTCTATACTGATCTGTGGTGAACAATATCTAACACCTGTCTTAGTCCAATCAAATTGTCAAGAATGGATGCAAAATTTAGGGTGGAGCTAATTTTTTTATATGATGTCTGGGATGGTTTTGAGAGTAATTTCTGACATTTTGCCAACAAAATGTTTTGCCGCCGGAGCCGCCATCTTGAAAAAACTTCAAAATTTTCGATTTTATTTCTGTTTTTGCCCATTATCTGCCAAAATACGCAACTGACAAATATGTTTTATTATTCCTCCTAAAAGTAGACTAAATTTGCTACAGTTTGAGATCAAATTGAGTTTTCTACCATAAATAGTTTCGGAAATACAGCTCTCTGAATTTCAGCAACATTTTGCCAAAAATTGAAAAATCTGAACTTTCAACTAGTTTTTGCTCGCTATCTTCTCAATGACCAAACCTATAGTAAAACTCCATATGGAAACTTAACTAGAGGTAATTTGCAACTTGTCGAGTTCTTTAAACTTATGCTACCTCTTACAGGTCACAAGATACAGAGATTTAAAATTATATAATTATACAGCAACGATTGAATAATTACATGTGCATACAAGTTAGGAGCAATAACTGCACAGAACATTCATTTATATACAAAAAGATTTATTTAGCTGGAGTTCTGGTGAAACACTGCATTGAATGACTTGTTTGTTCATAGTCTTCGGCACTTAGAGGGACCTGAGCAGTTGACGTCTGCTATTTCATCCGTGATGTTCACAATCTGGCCAGTGTTGATAAAGTTCTCTTCAGCATCCTCATCCAAAAACAAATTAGGTGGCTCATCAGGAGTGTCGTCATCCTCACTGTCGAAGGACAGGACTGTTAGTAGGCAATGTTTTCACACGACTGCCCATTGCAATGTTTGCATATGGTTGTGCACTTTAATCCAGCTTTACGATACCCCCAAGCATTTAAACACCCCTTCTTGCAGGTACAGGAAATACTTTTCAGAATTGAATCTGGAGCTGACTCCTTGGCATTAAGAGGAAACAAAGTGTTCACCCATCCCCACTTCAAAGGGTCTTTGTATTCACCAAGCCATGCCTCAACTTGGTGGTATGTTCGAATGGCATGAAGTTGAGCCGCATCACTGGTTGGGGCAGCCTCGCAAAGTTAAATTTCATCCTTCCTGCAGCTTTTACAAAATATTCCGTGCCGAAGTTCGTCAAATGTTTGTGTAGCAGGGTCTCCTCCATATAAGTGAACCAAAAAATGTTGACCAACTTCAGCCACTTCTCCTGATGTAGCTTGAGGGTTCAGAAATACTTTAGCCTTCTCTTCTAGTTCAGGATGCTTCAAAATCAGCGAACAGAAGTGGTTTTTCCCGTGGCCAAAAGCTGCAGATGTTGTGTCACAACCACTGAAAGCATGGATAAGCTGCAGCATGTTGGAGAAGCTGTGGCAAAATGACTGGCTTGAATAGAAGATGTCTGCAGCTTTGCCTCTTCCTTACTTTTGGAGATATGTATTCTTTATATGAGGGGATGGTAATGCAGTGAGGAGAATATGTCCTCCCCAACTACAAAGACAGTGTCGTATTGAGATACCATTGAGAAGGCAGTGCTAACAATCAAGACATCTGCATCTTCAACAGCCTTTTTCACTTGTATTCCAGCTTTTGGCAATTCATTTTTTAGAAATTCTACGAAGCGCCTCTTGTTGTTTTCATTGGCAAGAAAAGTTTCTTCTGAACTTTTCAAAACAGCATTTCTATCAAAGATGACATTAGGAGATGAACGCGCAGCCCATCGGAGTCCCTCACAATTCTTAGTGCTTGTTTGGTTAGCGTGTGATGTGCGGAGCAGTGACAAAGAGCCTCCTAGTGCCACTCCTCCGATAACATATTTCCATTTTCGGAGAACTGTATCTGCTATAGGAAATAATTTTTTCAGAGGACACTGCAAAGTGTTCTTCTAAAATAAAACGCAGTTCTTTCCAAATTAAAATGCTGTACCTACACCAACTTTTCTTATTATTTTCTGTTTACATTGGTTTTCTTAGTCTTTTATCATTTTTATTTTTTATTTCTTTTATTGGCCAATGTGAAGTTATCCAGGGTCCTTGAGCCACAGGCTATTCCCCTAGACAAGCCTCGAAGTTGTTCTTCCTTGTCCAGAAGGTTAAGCCCGGTGCCCACGGTTCGTCTTCAGTCATCGCAGCCGCTCTGAGCCGCCTCATGTCTGGCACAGGTAACTTATATAAAACATGGTACATGGAATCATCTTCACAGTTCTCGCAGCAACATCATGAATCTTCTGCTAAATTAAATCTGGCTAGATATGCTAAGAATGATCCATATTCCGTTAGAAACTGCGATGTGGCGAAGTCCGGAGATATCCAGGGTTGTTTCAGTCGTTTGATGACACTCGGGAAGAAGTCCTTAATAAATTCTTGGAAATACTGTTTCGGTTGTTAATTACCATGTAAAATTTAACTATAAGACAACACAGGTTTTACTGTGAGAAACGCCATTTGGAATATCCTAGGCAAAACTAGACTTTTTGTACCTTCGATAAGTTTTCTGAAATGTGAGGAGTTGTAGACACCTCTGTATCTGGTGACCTATAATAGGTATCAAAACGTTAAAATACTCAGCTCGTTGAAAATTTACTCTAGTTTAAAAGATATCCTTCGAAATTTTACTGAAGGCTTGGTCATTTAGAAGATAGCGAGCAAAAACTAGTTGAAATTTCAGATTTTTTAATTTTTTGCAAAATGTTGCTGAAATTTAGAGAGCTGTATTTCCGAAACTATTCATGGTAGAAACCTCAATTTGATCTCAAACTGTAGCAAATTTAGTCTACTTTTAGGATGGATGGTAAAACATATTTGTGAGGTGCGTATTTTGGCAGATAATGGGCAGAAACAGAAATAACATAGAAAATTCTGAAGTTTTTTCAAGATGGTGGCTCCAGCGGCAAAAACTTTTGTTGGCAAAATGTCAGAAATTACTCTCAAAACCATCCCAGACATCATATAAAAAAATTAGCTCTACCCTAAATTTTGCATACATGTGGCTTTTTTTGTGACAATTTGACTGGACTATCTGTTTAAGTCTCTTCATTTTACACTAGCCATCACTGCATCCCAACACTGTTATCTTCATAAATCAAAAGCTGCAGCTTAACTGTGGGGTGAAACATGCTTTATTGCTTAAAAGAGAAAGTTAAGTAATGCCACCCCCTCGTACTGGTCATCCTGTGAGCTGGAAACAATACCTCTACTTCCAATACAACATAATGCAGTTGAGTTAGAAACGAAACCCTTAAAAACGAAATTTTAATTTACATACAGTGCCTGGAAATGAAGCCGCAAAAAGGAAAATGTGATAACATAAACCGAATCTTTGATCACAATAAACATTTTTAAATGTATCAGTATTCATAGAAGTGATGCCATTACCCGACTAATAATATTATCCGCGATTACATTAAGCGGCGTTCACTGTAACAAGAAAAGAGCTGCAAAGTAGATCTTCAAATAGTGTTCCAGAATTTTGATCATCGTTGTCAGATATGTATAGATCAGTAGGGACAGCGATCATATGCGTGATCTCAAGGTCAGCGTCGCTGTCCACGGATCCACAGGCCTGGATTTGATCCCCAGTAGGCCTACCTGCTCGGATTTTTCTGAGGTAGGGAGGTCTGGAATGGGATGCACGATAAGTTGCGACTCCGGTCATGGAAACCATCATTAAAGGACGTGGGTGTCAGCATACTGACCACATGCCTCCTATCCTGCCATCTGCCTATGATAGGTGATGGTAGGCCTAGTCTCTCCTGTAATGTAGCGCCACGGAGTTTAGTTTAGTTATTTTAGTAGGGACAGTATTGTGGACATTTAAATTAAGAAAAGCGAGTTGAATACTAACGTTCATGTTGGTATCATATGATTTAATCTTCGGCAAGCGAAGGAAGTAGCGGCAAGAGCAAAAACTTGGCTCGGCGATCGGTCGCACGCTATGCGCAGTAGAAGTCCGTGGCTTCGTCTTTGGTTCATACTGTAGGCCTATGGTGTCCATTGCATTCAGTCTTTTTTTGCATTCTACTGAGCTTATTGGGATTGACTTTTGACACTGTGTTCAAGTCGGATCAAATTAGTTTTTTGTCCCCCTGTTTGCAAGTAGGCCTACTTGTTTACTACAACGCTCGCAAAATTAAGCAGGACAGGATGATAACGTCCCTTTTTAACGGGATTATCCCTTTTTGATTGACTGGCCCTGTTGTCCCGATAAAACTTAAACGGGACGCAAAAGTCTATTTTCTTGAAATTCATTTCTGTCCCGATTTCATGAAAGTTTTCTGTGTGGTCAGATGAGAAGAACATGTTTAATGTTGAAACTTATTAAGGTTATAGTTATGGCCAAAACATATTTCCTTGATGTACGAGTATCTTTCATAAGTATCTATAGTTTTCTGATAGAACATCCAGTACAGGAAATATGGATCTCGCACACATATACTGAAGTATATGTATATATACATATATACATATATATGCACATATATACATATATACATATGTATGCACATATATACATATATACACATGTATACACATATGTACATATATATGCATTTATATACATATATACATATGTATACAGTGTATATACATATACTGAAAGACTGGTTTAGATAGTGATTGCAGTGAAGTGTAAATATGATTTTGCCTAAGAAACTTGAATTAAGCTAAGACTTAGGCAAATATTTGATATTTAATATTTTTTAAATCTATTTCTAAGGTTACCGCATATATTTTTGGAATGAGTTTGACGGCGACTGTAGTGAAGATGTAGTTAGAAGTTAAGAATAGTTAACTTTATTGATTTAAATTACAATGTAATTATTAATTAGAATATTTGTAACAATTACGTAATTATAAGTTAAATTTTCTCGATAATCTACACGACGCTCCTTTTTCAACTTAAAAATATGATCACCCTAGAGCCTCCTACCCTCAACTAGATCACCGATCTGTACCTTTTCAAGAAGGGGTAGTGAGGAAAAAAGTCTATACTTACGATTGCATTTATTGTACTTTTAGGCGTGACCTATTTACGGAGAGATGTCGGGGTGTGGATTGGCTAGGGTTAGTGTGCACCAGCTGCAAAGCTACGCCCGGGATCCTGAGGTGGAATCCAGGACATAGGCATGCGTAATTCCGCTGTATTGATCAACACCCCTTGACAATTCTATCGATTGTGCAGACTCTGGTCCAGCCACCTTACAGCATCCCTGCATTCTTGTCATCTCAGGGAAGAAGGCAGCATCAGTACCAGAGTTACAAGAACAAGGATTCGGATTTTCAACTTCCATCTTGAAATAGCAGTTTAGAGGAAGTGAAGAAGGCACTTCTTGTAGAGAACGTGTTATGACGGCCAAACCGTCTGGTTTTGGTGCCGTAACCCTAAATTTGTTATGACGGGATTTTTTCATGTAGGAGGGTTTTTCTTATGCTAAGGTTGAGTAGGAAAGAAGAACATTCTGAAAGAGTCGGCGATAGAAGTGGGAAGAGAGATGACTTCGTCAGCCCGAGCATTCGGGTTGTTCGCATCTGCACTACTTCTCATCATGCTCCCTAAAGGCAAGTCCACAGTCATTCATACGGTAAAGGTAACCCTTTTAATCTTAGAAAGTGAAAGTTCTTGTATCACAAACCATAATCAGCAAAAAATAACTGATTTTTTATTACAAAAGTGCTATCTGTTATTTTTATATTAATCACGGATGTGAAATTGAGTTCTAAGGTGTGAGTAGTAATACTTCCTCAATTGGGCTATGTTTCACTCAGAACTAAGGGGTCTATTAGCAAACCATTCTCCATTTTGATAAAAGATGGGGTGCATTTCCTGGTACATATTTAGTGCATCTGTTGTAAATCTGGGTTCCTCTCTTATGTGGTAAGTCGGATTTGTAACACATAGCCTACGCTAAATATGTAGAACGAAACGCATTAAACTTCCATTAGAAGTTAGCATATCTATCTTTTTTTTTCGAAATGGAGATTGCGGGGTTTACTAATAGACCCCTCAACTACTCTATACATACTACATACTATCACACAACACAATCTTGACACCATGGGTGAAATATAAGCACATTTGGCTTGGGAGTGGGAATAAGATGATCACACCTTGAGGATTCTGTTTCTAATCCTTGCTAGAACCGCTTCTTCTTCGGCAGAATCGGTTTTCTTTCCTTCAAAATTTCAATACTGGAAAATATATGTCAGTTTTCGGTTCCAAATCTAGAAGATCCATACTTAATTAAAACCCCCTTAGCTCTAGTTTGGTGGGATAAAGGCCTCTGCGATCGCGCATGCTTATAATGGGAGATGGTTCCCATTTGCTCGAAATATACTTTCGTCTTACAAGATTTTAAATGTTTCACTGAGGAAAAATAACAAGTTCTGCACTGCATTCGAATATTTATCTTATAGATAAATCCGGTATTGCTAAATATAGTAAGATAGAGTCGGTCTCGGACGTATCTGAATTTGCAACTTCCAGTGTAATTTTAATTACAGTCTCTTCAAAACTGTTCACCTAATTCTGTAGTATATTTTCCAGTAATTTGAAAATAGCCTATAATCGGCGCACAAATGTTTTAGATAGTGGGATTGGTAGAACCGGCCTTGAAGTAAACAAGTATGTGTGTCTCACTCTAGCGCATTAGTCGTATCTACTTGAGAGTGAGACAAACATAACTTGTTTACCGGACACAGCTACCCATACCACTGTTTAAAACATTTGCGTGCCGACTATATTGATAACCGATAAAATGTAGGCTGTGTATTTATAAATGTGTATGAAAGTTCTTTTACAAAAGGCATAACATAGTGACAAACTTTAAGACAGTACATAAAATAATTCTTCAAAGAAAAAGACGAAAGACATTAATCTAATTAATGACGTTGTATGATATTATAATGTAAATGTTGTGATAATACATCAATTTCCACATTCATCCTCTCATTACTCATACATAATCACGCAGATGCCCAATTCATTTTAAACAGGAGAGTATAGTCCATTCTAGAACGAGTAACAGCCCACCTATACGAATGAACTGGAAAAATCGGCTGGCAAAGGACGATATCCCAAAATTATTTGTATTTCTTGTACACGACTTAACGTAGCCTTCCGAATCAAAGCATCTCTAGTTAAGTAAAGCAGTGAAACAGTTGGGCTACTTTTATCAGCTGAATCATTGGTTGACAAAATTTATTCACTCCCTTAACTGTTTCAGCCCCTTTAAGTTACCTTGTTATGGAGATGGTATAGTTCGTATGTCCACACAGAATCGAGTACAAGGAAATGTACAGGTAGGGGGGGAAAAAGCGGACAGACTAAAATATCTAAATTGCCGATATGAGCCACTGCGTATGCCTAGCGGCATACACAGGATAGCAGGGAATGTATTGAAATTCGTTCTAGTGTCGATAAATTGCTTGAATTGAGAAATAATTTCACGTAATTTGCATTGTTTGTGAAACAAACGTTTCCGTTACATCTCTTACATTTATTTACGTATCACAGACTCTGAAATCGGCTACAAGAGTCGATCCGCTTTTTTTCCCCCTACATGTACAACAAACAAATTTGGGCTTTCTTCTCACTAACCGGTTTCACAGTTAATACAGTATGTACTGGTATAGTGTAGCTGTGCTTCTAAAATGTACTATACTGTGAAGAGATTTTTCTGGAAGATCTGAGTTATCGAGGATACCCCGAAAGAGACCATTGTGTCCAAAAAAGAAAAACTACGATGGGGAACTTCAGAGCACACCAGGTGTTGTTCCTTTGGTGAGTTTTGGTAAGTGTATTTTCCCTAAGAAGGTAATTTTTTTACTCTCCACCTACATCCTTCTTTTACACTTTCCAAAGCATGTTCTTATATATTTCCTTCATTTTTACGTCGTGTTGTATGTCTGTATTTATTCTCACTGCAATAATTGGGTTTTGTTTTTGTTATTTCAGTTTTGAAAGCAAAACTTATTCTATTTTCCATCTGGCAACTTAGTTAATATGAACTTGCAATGACTTCTAATCTAACTTAGATAATCTGCTTTTCAAACACATCTGTTTTCTTGTTACCGTAACCTTTTGTTAAATTTTGTTCCATTCCGGATGTTCGTTCTGCTGTCTTTATTATTGATTCTATGCTATTTGGAACACTTCTTTTTGCTGTAACCTGATTATTGTAATTTTTTTGGCGTTTCCTACATTTTCGTCTTTCTCACTTTTGTTCTTCTTTCCCTTTGCCTCGCTTTAGGATTGTGAATGCACACTTCTTAATAGTTTAAAACCGAAAATCCCCATTTTCTCTTCTACTTAAAATAATATTATGGTCACAACTATGAAAAAAATATGCTTAAAATATGTTACATATACGAATAGATGCAACATCGCATGACTCTTTTATATACTTAACTAATCAAAGAAAGTTATTTTAAATTGTAGAGATAGTGATGGCCAGGAAAAGGGTTTATATTATGTAAGTGCATGTTATCTATTTAGGAAACCAAAATCATTTGTATTTTGTATTATCGTTGTAATAATATTTTTAGTTGAAAACAATTGTCCATATTTTTTTTAAATATCTTAGAGCTTAATACATCTTGTGATAATTTTCCATTTTTTCTATTTTTAAATTAAAATAAATATAGTCCATATTCAGGATACTGAATAAAAAAGTGAAATTACTTAGAAAATACCCTAAACATTTAAAATATATCCGATCAATAGAGTTTTAAATTTTTGTAGTGACTCCTTATAAATTTCAAATTTACATTTTAAACTTTTAAGTTTTAATCTATGTACTTCTTACTAATCAATGAAAATTGGCAACAGTTAGGTCTACATTAACAGAATCAATCGGTTCCAATTTTTCCCCAAAGATCCCAGTAATTTAAGCAGTAAATACCTTGCCATCTAAGCAATTTCAACGTGACTGTAATTTTTAGCAATTTATTTACATGTTCGGTTTAAAATAATGACATAATTTTAATCATTTTAGTATTCATAAATTCTTTTCTTGGCGATGATTGTAGTACTACATTAACAAAACACAAAATCGACTGTCATTTGCGTAGGACTCACGCTTCTTTTTGCTCTTAGTTGCCTCGGTGTTCTTATTTTCACCCGTCTTAGGTATTCTACATTCCTTTTCAGTCCCTTGTAGTTTAATGTGTCTTTTAAGTGCATGCTAGTACGTTATTTTTTTATTTAGGCTGAGTTGTACGAAACCAGCGACAATGAGCGACCTGCCGGTCGTGATACCCTCTCCATTGTGCAATATCAGTGGAGGTAATACAGCTTCTTTCTAGGCAGTACACAGAGCACCAAGAATTAAGCTGGGGGACTGGAGGCACGGCAACTCACTAAATTTATTTTTCTTCTTGTTGAAAAATATTCACATAACCCTTAATAAAATTGAAAGCACTCATTTTAGGAATATAAGTAGACGCGAGGATTTAGCACGTTTACTTAAAGCGTTCTCTTCCATTTCATTACACGCAATTTATGAGCTAATTTCTGTTCTGAATATGTCATTGCCACAAAAGGCACAAATTCTAATGGGCTTGTGAATATTGTCTGCTCAGTCCTTTCTTCTAGTTCTAGGAGTTAGGACAGGGAATTTCTTAACATTCTGTATATACAATATTATATTGTATGGAGGGATTCCATGCTAAGTAATAGTTGATCTTATTAGGCTATTGAATAGCACCATGAGGGCCTTCTAGGTCATCGATATAAATGGCAATGATGTTCGGTGTAGATGATCAGTAAATTCAGTCCTTCCTGCCTTTTGCAACTCAGTTTGTATAATATTGTAACATGAAAATCTACCATTCGTAAGTGTATTTATTCACACAAATAATTAATATTGTAATTATAGAATAGTAGATTATATTATGCAACAAGCCTATAATGGCATTTATTAAGATGCGAGTATGTTTATGAAACGAGCAACGCGAGAATCATAATTTTCATACGGGTATCGTAATTACCATATGACTGTTTTTGTTCGTCCGTAATCAGTCTGACAGCTTAAATTTTGATATTTTAGATTCACTCAAGCAAATGGCAAGGAGCCCGCCATGACCTTCGCATCAGATGGTTGTCGTAGTTCTTGTCTTCTACGAGAGGTTGCAGCTCATGGCGTCAGTCAAATTGAAGCTACCTTTTGGTAATTTTATTGAAACCAACGAAACAAGCTGAAACAAATTAAAATGATCACAATTGAATTGATTTTATTTTAAATACAGGCTATTTATTATGCCTTTTCAGCTGATACTCGCAAGATCTCAAGATCGTTCCGTTTTCGATAATAATCGATACCACACCGATACCATAGTAAGATCAGTTTCGAAATGAGTATAATTATGATATCGTTGCTCCACACGTAATAAGCATATTATAGTAAGGACGAACAAAAAGAATAAAGGGTGCGAATAAAGCCCCTACGTTTTTTATGTATAAACGTATGGCTTTAAGAAAAATCTAAAAAGAACGTCCTGTCGAAATACACAAAAATACGCTTACAGTATATGCCGTTCATCCAGTCTTTTTCTTGTCCCCTCTTCTCCTTCCTCAATTCTATTCCTTTCCTCTCTCTACACTGATGTTATAGTATTCAGTGGCGGACGCAGAGGGGGGGATCAAGGGGATATATCCCCCCCCCCAAATTAAAAAAAAAAGTAAAAAAGAATAGGCTATGAATGCGAATCGGTACAACAAATTTTACATACCTATTTATATCTGTGATCTGTAGTAAATAAATTGCTTATTTCTCATGAATTGAAATGAAAGCATAATGGACTCTAATATACAGAAAATATTAGTCCTTAGTCTACTTGTTCAGTTCGAATTTCTACAATTAGTTGCTCTTAGATCATTTACCTCTCGGATCTGCTGAATGTAATTTTTTTTCTGGTAGCCTATTCTCAATAAAATTATATAAATGCCCCTCTCCACTCCCATTCGAGCATCATATACAGTTCGTATTAACCACTTGCATTTTTTTAATCTTACGATATTTGGAGAGGGATACAGACTGTAAATTTTATTGTTGTACGCATTCTGTACTCCCCTGACATCCAATTTTCTTGGCCCAAATATTTTCATTAAAACTTTGTTTTCAAATCCTTTTACTTTTGTACCTCTTGTAATGATAATTGGACATGTTTTTTACATTCAAACAAAACTACTAGTAACATTACAGTTTTGTAAACTTATAAAATAACTTTTTTTAAGTTTTAGTTTTCTTTCTATCTCAAATCCCTCCCCGAAAGAAAATTCTGCGTCCGCCACTGATAGTATTTATCAACAATGCTAGATCCACGACTCTTCAGCACGTACGTTAGATTTCGTACTCCAAATAGACTGCTTCAACAAGGTCATAGATGGAATTAGTATATCACCTGTGAATGCATAACTTACCCCAATACTCTATCTAAATAGATTTGTACAGTCAATTCAAACTTTCCTACCATCATTAATCATTAGGGCATAACTACTTTGCATAACTCACAATCAGTAAAACCCAGTAAATAGAAAGGAGGGTGGTTCGATGTTGTGCATTCCGAACGTAACCTGTTATTCGCCAATGTAAGGGATTCAGTGAATGAAGGGAAACTCAATACGTTCGCCATTTCCACCGGGGGGAAGCAGCAGCGTAATGTTGGCAACATGTCCAGACTGTCGAAACTATCTCATTTCTTTCGTTGGTTCCACGTGTGTCGTAGTGTTATACCGCCAGTCCGTTACAAGCTACTGAGACACAATGGGAAAACGAATTTTAAAAGGACGCAAATTAAAACGTAAGTACACAGTATAGTAATACCATTTGATAACCCTGTTCTACGTTCATTGTGCATGTACCGGTAGTTGTGTGCAGTTTGCGAAACACCAATTGTATGATTATTAGGACCTATTTGCCGTGAGTCAATATATAACTTGTATACCTTTGTAAACTAACCAGAATCATTAGCTTTTTATATCGTCAATTTTACATTATTGGATTAAGCATGGAAACAGAGTGGTATGAATCTATTTTATGATAGGTTAGGTTTGAATGTGGCACAACAGTGAGTGGTGATAGGCCTACTCCATTTGATTATAAGACCATGGGCTTGAATTAATAGTTCGTTAATACATCTTTTATAGTCTGCTAGCTGGTTACCCATTCTTCGTACGGTAAATATTAAGTATTTTGCGTGGTTCTTTGCATTATTCGAAAAATACCGCAAGGAAGTGACCGTGCTTTGTTTCTCATTGTTTATTTTTTGTGGAAAAGTTTTTCAACACGTTACAAAAGAATGAACTTGTATGGAATATTTATAGCTTTTCTCTTGTAGTGTGTATTTTCAAATTGCTCTTAAAGTGTCTCGCTAGATCACTGGGCAACATGTCTTGCAACATCTGATTGTACTCTCTGTTGGCCGTAGCCTTATAAATATCGGTAAGAAAGATGCCGGTTGTTACCGCAAACCGTGAAAACTGCATTCATCATGAAACTGTGAAACATTTAGAAACGGCTATATTTAGCCTTATATCCTAAAAACTTAGGTAATCCAACGAGGCTTCACACTATGGCCTTATTTTATTGATATTTGCAGAATTTATTAGTAATAGCAAGGTTAGGATATCTTTTTAATTGAAACTTAAAAACAAATTACAATGCTAAAAACACAAATTATGTCTTTACAAATTGTGTTTAAAACTGTTCTTAATTTACAATATCTACATATAAAGTATCTAAAATCTATATAATTATACTCTGCCTATCTGCAGTAGTCCAAAGAATTGCAGCAAATTGTCCAGTTTTTTAAATACAAACATATACGGTAAAACAATATGTCTAATATTTTTTATTGCTTAGATGGTTTTTAAAGCTTGTTTTAGTAAAACGTTTAGTCAATTTTTAAAGTCCAAGAATATAACATAATATTTTCTTGGTGTTTAGATGGTAAAGGCAATCCTCCGATGTTTTATAGCTGATGGGAGTTCACCTAGAGCGTGTCCTTGAGTCCTTGGTTTATCATTGTTCATGCAAAATTGCAGCTCTGTCGGGTATTTGGTTTTTGCGTGAAACAGCAACAGAAAAATGCACAGGAACCTTTATATTTTTAATTATAGGCCTTTGTAAGATACCAGTGGTATTGAGTTGTAGGTACACATGCTTCAGGGGGAACGAAATATATTTTGGGAGTACGTGAAATAAAAAAAAAGGTAATATTTCATTATTGATCCGAACCACAGGAAAACATACTTTTTCAGAGTGCACTTGTTTTCTATTTAGTTCGTAGCATACCTTACCTACGTCATTCAGTAATAAAATATTCCAACTGTAAGTAGGTCTACTTCGCTCCTAATACTGTACTGCCATTTGTCTTTCTGTTATGAGTGTCCTTTGTCTTATTTCAAATGCAAACAACAATAGCAGTATTAGATGGGGTGATTGGTTGTATGGTTATTTAACGAAAGAGGATGTATTTTTTTAATGTACTTTTGGCCTATGACCTTCGCCGGTGTGCCGGAATTTTGTCCCGCAGGAGTTCTTTTACATGCTTGCAAATCTTCAGACATGAGTCTGTCATATTTATGCACACATAAATGCCACCGACCTGGGCCGGGTTCAAACGTTCTCCAGTAGCATGGTCACCAACATGGAGGTCCGGTAAATTCACGAGCAACGAGCAAGAATCTTGACCTCGTGTTACATTGTTGCGACTATTCAGTGAAAACTTACATAATCAAGCACATAAGGAATAATTTAAAACCACAAAACGAATAAAAACACATAGCTATTTGTGTCATTGTTAAGCGAGATAGCCGATGTCGATCCAATCGATATATTGCGTTGGTCGTGCTATGTGCAGTTATTACCGGTAGGCCTACCAATACTTTCCGTTAAGATTAGCTTTTAGGTAGATTTCGAAGAAAAATCTACCTATTGCAATGGATACCATGTTATGATTTTCGAAAAATTCTTTCATATCTTGACGTTTCATGCTCCCCTAAGTACGAAACCACCGCCCGTTCAAAAAAAAAATTTGTGATATTTATATATATACCTAGTCATATCATAAGTTATGTCAATAGAATCCCGACCTCCTTATCTCACTCACAGGAAGTAAGAGGGGTATGAAAATAAGGGTTGTTTACACTAGCATCCTGTACTCAATATTGTAACCTGGAATATGCAGTCAGCACTCATATTTGAGATGGAGTGGAGAGCAAAAGAAAATCGTGTTGCAATAATAGCATTACACAAGTGCAATAACGACGCAAGAACCATTTTCAAGTTATTGAAACCACTTGGAATCACACTCAGATTTGCGTACCGAACCATAAAGAGATTCGTACAGCTTGGCACAGTTGATGACCATATAAGGTCTGGGTGTCCTCGCACAATTCGAACCCTGGAGGCGGTAAAGAAGATAAGGGCTCGAATTCAAAGAAATCCAGTCCGAAAGCAAAAGATAATAGCCCAACAGACAGGAATTTCGTAAGTGAGTGTTTCAAAGATATTAAATCAAGACCTCAGATTGAAAGCTTACCGCCGAACTACCGGACACTATCTGAAGAAAATTAGAGCCCAAAGATCAAAAGTGCTTCTTCAGCGGTACGCAAAAGGTGAACATAAAAAAAATTCTGTTTACAGATGAAAAAATATTCACCATAGAGGAGAAACTGAATAAGCAAAATGACCATGTGTATGCTCACAGCAGTAAGGAGGCCCATGAAGTTGCTCCCTGTGTCCAGCGTGCCCACCATCCAGCCTCAACAATGGTTTGGCTAGGAGTGGCCTATTCTGGTACCACAGAGGTCCATTTCTGCAGAAAAGGTGTGAAAAGGAATGCCGACTACTTAATCTTCACGGACGGATCCAAAACTGCAACCCACGTGGGAGCTGGCATGGTAGTTGAAAAAGACTCAAAAGAAATTTTCATCAATGTCAAAAGACTTGACCTTCAATGCTCAATCTTCCAGGCCGAAATTCTTGGGATTCAAATGGCCGTCGATTGGATTAAACTACAAAAAGAGGCAACCTCGTCATATGCTGTACACGTTGACTCTCAAGCCGCACTGCTAGCCTTAGCCAACAGAAAAACTACCCACCCTTTGGCAGTCCAAATTAGAGGAATGCTTATCACACTCAAAAAGACTACAAAGATAGACCTCCATTGGGTCAGAGGACACGCAGGCCTTAGAGGAAACGAAAGAGCTGACTACCTTGCCAAAATAGCCGCCAACTACAAATCTACCGTCGACTACAATTCAATTCCTCTAACCCTCGGCAAAAAGTTAGTAAAAGAATATTACCTAACCATCTGGAACTCCATTTACACAAATTCCAACGACTCCCTTCACACCAAAATTTTTATTCCGACCATACACCATAGACTGTCCTTATCCTTATGGCCCAATTATATCACCACACAATTCCTCACCAACCACGGCCGATTTAAATCCTATCTACATAAAATGAACAGAAATGCCTCACCCTACTGCAGCTGTCCGGAAAAACCTCTGCAGACGGCCTACCATCTAATGACTGAATGCACTAACTTCTCCAGAGACCGTCCAGCTGTACTACAACTTGCTTCACCACCAAATATTCTGAAGGGACACTTCAACACAGTCAGCGTCGCAGAATTCCTCACGAGCATCTTCCATCAACTTCAGCATTAATTTTGGACAATCAAAACTCTGTTAATACCCCGTGATATACTTCTGGTAAAACACGGGTTGTAATTTATGCTAAATAAATAAATAAATTAAAAAAACCAATGCCAAAGTGTACAAGGAAGATGTTTTAGAACAGATCGTGAAGCCACTTAATCAGACTTTGTTCAAAAATGAGCACTGGATATTCCAGCAAGACTCTGCACCAGCGCACAGGGCTAGCATCTCGCAAGAGTGGCTTAAAGCCAATGTTCCAGAGTTCATTGCCCACAGTGAATGGCTGTCCTCCAGACCAGACCTCAACCCTCTGGATTACAAACTGTGGGACATTTTGGAGACTAAGGTCAACTCTTCCTGCCATAGAAATTTGGAGAGCCTGAAGAAAGCCATCGTGCGTGCAGTGGCCACTTTGGACATAAATGTTATACGTACCTCAATAGATGACTGGCCACGACTTTGAAGGCCAAAGGTGGTCATTTTGAATAAGTGTATATGTGCATTTTGTTTGTGAAAGTGTGGTGTTTAATTTAAGACCAAAGAATTATATATTGTGAAATTTTTATGTTCTACAGCGGTCTCTAAAGTTGTGACAGAACTTATGATATGACTAGGTATATATATATCTTTACACGATAGCGGCCGTAATTTTGAAGATATTTGAACCAAATTTTATTATGTCATTTCTAGGCCCAATAGCTCGGACAAGTTCGTTAATGAGCAAAATTGGCCCAAGGGGGTGGTCGGGGAGGGGGTTGAAATTTTTAAAAATGTATATCTCGGCCCCTATGAAGTATAGAGGGAAACTTTGTTTGAATAAATTAGAGTACTCCCTATGGAGTTCACAGTGACACCAACAATTCGGGGGTTTTTGGGGGTACGAGTGGGGGTGGGGGTGAGGGGATGAAAATTCGAAATTTTTGAAACTACGTCTTGTGGGGTATCGTTGAAAAGCTCTTGATGAGTACTCTACAAATCAATAACTAGTTTCTTGATAGCTCTCATATGACGCGAGATTTTAATGTTTGAAAATAATAACACTTAAAAGAATTATTATAATATCATAATTTTGTCTTGTTTAGCGGCTTTGCTAATTTTATTCATTGCTGATCTTGCGCACGGCCTCCCAGAATATTATATCCTATTATTGTTGTCAAAACAATTGATTGTAGGCTCTTCCTCTTTACTGCAGGTTTGCCATGCCAAGGCTAAAGAAGAAGAGTGCTGCGCAGCGACAATAAATTAAACCAAAAGCACTTCGAAATCTACCTCCGCCTGTAGGCCTGCCTAAAGGGATTTTTTTTTTGTAGATTAAACTCTCTGGTCTAGTGTTATTAATATTGTGTTTATTATTACACGAGATTAATAATGCTCACCACTCATAAAATTGCACACTATTTTTATATGTCCTTTTATTCATATGCAGCTCACATATCAAAGAAGGTATAGTATGAAGATGTTTCCGTGTTCAGCCCTTGTGGATTTAGTATTAACAAAATTGCACGTAGATGCGATAAAATGAAAGTTATTAAAATAAAACGATAAAATTATGATAGAGACTTGCGATTGGTTAAAATTCCACATATTCTTATACCTGATTGGCCACTGTTTCATGAGCTATATATTCACGTCAATTTTGCTTTGTTAAAATATGTATCTGGTAACCTTGTTATTTTGACCGTTTTAATCTATTAACGCCCAGTCGTATATACAGTATTTAGATCTCTGCAAATATTTTTTCCTAAAGTTCAGTGGCGTATTCAGAGGGGGGGGGCTGAGGGGGCTACAGCCCCCCCCCCCCGAAACGTTAAGTAATGCTAACATGTTGCACATAAGAACATTTTAATTTGACAAATAGGTCTGGTGGACAGTTTAATTGCACATCCTGACAAAATTCAGCCTGACATCGAATTTTTACCTGAAATTTGTGAAATATGCTCCGGAAAAATGAGGTAGGCCTATGCTCTATTATTTAAGTAAATTTAATACTGTACTAGACGTTCTGTTGTTGCCTGAATTACATCACGAATTTTAAAAGATAGTATAAGTCTTATGAATTACATAATAAAAATTAAAATAAAACAAGGCTAAGTTATTGCAATAAATTTTAGTAAATTGAAAAATAATTAATATAACGTTGCTTTAATATTATATAATCGGTTACAAAAAATATAGTCTATTTACTATCAACAAATTTTATAGTCTGTTTCCAAAACATTCACTTAGCCAAATAGCTCTTTTTTTTTAAATTAACAGAGATATGCACAATATTTGACATCTCTCACAATATGTTGTTATAAATGTGACAAATTGGTTAAATATGCACAAATATATTTTTAATATTGAGCAAATATGATGCATCATTGCAAAACTAACAAAATATGCAAAATTAAACCATCAATTTCTTAATATTTCTTTGACACCTTGTAATAATTTGCATTATTAAAAATATCATTTTCATAAATTTCCGGGCCCTAGTGATAACAGTGTTGGACTTATATAGCCCCTCCCGAAAAAATATCTTGGATACGTCCCTGCTCAAGTTTGATGAATTTTAAGAGGCAGTTTTAATATATAGGCCTATGTCATCACTCATCAATAATGTTATCTAATTGTGTAAATATTTTATCATCTTTCAAAAAGTAGAATAATGTGTGATTTAATAAAATCAGGTAAACTAACAAAGTGCCAGATGGAGTTAATAGGCCATATTTCAGAAACTATCAGGTTTTAGACCACAGTTTCTTGAAAAAGTTTGATAAGCATACGTGAAGGAATAAGTACGCTAACTAGATTATTATTATTATTATTATTATTATTATTGAATTTCCAGTAAAGAAAATAGAACCCTATTGTATATTAGCATATTAGGGTTATAGTTTAATAATTACGTTCAATATACAGCAGATTAAACAATATGATGGAAGCTTATTACAGATGCGATGTATGAATGTTAGAAAATTATAACAACAATATTGTTTTTTAAATATATGAAACAGAGGTTTTGCCAGTTCATTGTCACAAAAATTCAGATGATATTGGAGGGTATATCTTGATCTTTTAAAGTCAGGACAGTCACAAAGCAAGTGCAGCACTGTTTGAGAGGAGCCACAGAAGCATAAGTAACCAGCTGGAACATTGATGTTAAATCGCTCGAAATACGATTTAAATTTGCCATGGCCAGATAGGAATTGTGTAAGCACAAAGTTCGGCATGATCATTTTGTTCTGGAGTCGATGCTGGATCTCAGGAAAGAATATTTCTCTCGTTATGGTTTCTTTCGAGCTTGTGGTCCAGATGTTATTCCACTAGATAGTTGTTTGTTTTTTTTAGCTCCTTTTTAAGATAACATATTGGAGCTCTATCGTACGAGACTTCCATCGCAGATTTTGCAGCTTCGTTTGCTAATAGGTCTGCTTTCTCATTTCCGATTGTCCCTGTGTGTCCGCGAACCCAGGAGAGACACACGTGCGGGCCGTGCTGGGTTATGGATCTTATATCAGCAGCTATTGGGTTGAAATTGTATTTGTCGTTTATTGCCTTCAATGCTGCTTGTGAGTCGCTGTATACCTTTGCATTTTTGTCATTGTCTTTGCACTACTGCAGTGCTGACTTTATGGCCCAAAGTTCAGCTTGGAAAACGGAACAATTTGAGGAAAGCTTATACTGTCCTGAAAATATTTCAGGCTCGTTTTCATATACCATAACTAGAATATTAAGAGAACAAATACAACAAATTCCTCAACATTTGAAGCCGGTACAAATATGCAGTCAAAAAATTCAAAATATTTCAACGTTTATTTTGGAGGGAAAAATTAAAAATTTGAACTTTTTACGAGTAGAATGTTTCCATCTGTTATAGTCTAAAAGCTCTAAGTTTGTCAAATTTCAAGTTTCCAGCTCATCTGGAACATCAAAGTTAATAAGTGGATGATTAGGCTGTCGTAGATGTGAATGACCTCACAGCTATCGGGCAGTTTTCCCATACTTATAGGGCAGCTAGAAACACCAAATATTGCATGCTTATGACAGTTGGACTTGAGATTATTCTTACAGAATTTTAAGATTCTAGCTGTCTTATAAGTGTGTTAAAAATTGCGTAATGTGAGGAAAATATACAGCATTTACTTAAAATTAAAAATCAAACTCTATCTAAGATACAGTCGACAGAGATACGACAAAAGTCGAAGGACCAAACTTCTAGATCTCTCAAAATTCGTTCCTGCAGGTGCCATCGTTTATTTGATACGACTTACTTTTTATTTTCATATTGCATTCAGAGATATGGCGTATAATTTATTATGACTTAGTGTTCAAAGGAATTTTGCTAGGAGAAGCACTGAATATTGTACATACCAAAAATGATATATTTCTGATTTATATAATCTGATTGATGAAGATGATGTACCAAGTGGTGAAACAGGGATAGCCGGATAATAAATGTGAACGATGTTCCCGGACTGGTTGAAATACATTTCACTTCTGAAAACACTGACTTATCAGAAATAACAAGTTCTAGATTTCAAAAATAATATTAAAAAAGAAGAAAAAACTTAGCAACCAAACAGTGAGATACGAAAAATGTGTACCCAAGAAGATACAAATTCCAAAATATGACCAGGCTTCAATTGAGAAATGGGAAGACACGAAAAAAAGTGGAAAGGATTATACGCCATTTGAGATTGCAGAGAAAATTATCTATAATAATAAGAGGAAGTGTCTGTCTGTCCGTGTGCGATACCCAGCGAAATCTACTGCACGCAGAGATCTGAAATTTTGAACACAGATGGACTCAAGAGTGGACGAATACACCTCGAAGCCGGATTTTTTTTCGCTTTCGTTCGCAAGTTTTGAGTGAAAAATTGGCAGAAAACGTAATTTTTAGCGCTATCGAAGCATCAGGTTTCAGTATTACATTTCAATTGTCAAATCAATTGCAGGTGGGTTTGCTTTTTTTTGGGGGGGGGGGGTCATAACTTGAAAATAAGATCATTGCTATTTTTTCAACATATCACATGGAATTATCGATCGCTTCTATTTTGTAAGCCCACCCTGGTCGATTCGTTTGTTTACAATGCCAAGGCTCTCAGACATCTGAAATGTTCAACATAAACGGAAGAGGGACAATGAATATAGGCCTAAATGAGAAAACATTGATCAATTTGGGCCAAACTCGCTATGCAGGGGTTTTCTAGGCCAGAGAATTCGAATCTGAGATCGGTTTTCCCAGGCGGCGCTTTCTAATCGTGAAATGCACACCAAAGTCAAATGTTTAGCTGTTTCGTTATAATTATTATTCGTTTAGTTATGAATGATTCGCGTGTGAGTGTTAATAAATATAATGCTTTAAGTATTATGCTCTTATTTTTTTATTAATTATCGTGAGCGAAACCGCGGGCATCTGCTAGTAAATTATAAAGATAAGTTTGAATTATTGTGTGTTGGCTTAAATGTTCTGTAATAACTTCAATGAATAAAGTTTAAACATAAAATACACGAAATAGGCAGAAATGTTTATATTCATTATTGCAGTATGTTTTGATAACATTAACGCCCATCGGTCTACATAAAGACCAAGTGATTTTGGGTTACTGGGTGCATGGCGAGGAATTGTTGGCGATATAGTTGGCATACTGCAGATTGAATTAATATATTTTATGCTTTTTTAAGTTATTAAAAGAAAAAAACAATTTGGGCTTTAATGAGTTAAAACTCGTTATTGATTTTCATGCATTTTTTGGGTTTATTTATTTAGTGCCAGAATGGTACTTTCTAAGAATACGTGGTGAATGGGGAAAATATCTGTCCGTCTGCGTATCTGTACGCGGAATAACTAATACGCTTCATCAGGCTTTTATGAAACTCAATCAACACACTTATCACGTACATGGGAAGAAGCCTATTGATTTTGGACTGACCAATTTAACATTCTAAATAGCAAAGAATAGAATGAAACTACAGTAACTCCAATTATCCGAACTCCAACTATAAGAATCGCCAATTATCCGGATCACTTTGAGGCCGTATTCAAGTAAGTTATTGAGGCAGCGAGCATTGGGAAACCCTCTTTTAGGACCGATTATTTGCGAAAAATAAAAAAATTTTAGCCGACAAAACAGACAGTTTGTCAACAAAACAACTGACTCTGACCGATATGTTCAAGATGTGACACTTTACGTAAGTACAGTACTTACAATATATATATATTTTTTTAAAGAATTTTTTTTCATGATTTATCTGACTATCCGGATGGGTCTTGAGTCAATTAATCCTAATAATTAAAATTCTACTGCATTCTACAAAGGCGCGTGGCTAACTCACCGGCAATTGTTTTCCCATTTTCAGATGAGCCAGAAACCTGAAATTTGGCGTACTTATAGCTGATAGCCTGTATCCGATGGAAATATTCCAAAAGTTCCGATTTTTAAGAAGAATTGTCACTTAACGCTAGCAAAAAGATAGGTAATATGGTGTATGTTCAAAAAGCCATAAATCAGGCGTTTACAGTCAGATCTTTTTGAAGCTTGTTATGCTTTGCATGTGCACTCTGCAGTTTAAAATAAGTGAAGAATGGTTGTTCTAGAGTTTAATATCTCGGCCGCTATGAAGTATAGAGGGAAACTTTGAATAAATTAGAGTACTCCCTATGGAGTTCACAGTGACACCAACGATTCGGGGGTTTTGGGGGTACGAGTGGGGGTGGGGGGGATGGAAATTATAAATGTTTGAAACCACGCCTTGTGGGGTAACGTTGAAAAGCTTTTGGTGAGTACGGTACTCTACAAATCAATAACTAGTTGCTCGACAGCTATCATTAAGTCGAGATTTGAATGTTTGAAAAAGTGCTGTTTCCTCTTTTTTTGCAGTTATTATTGCGTGTTTGTCATGCCAAGGATATAGAAGAAGAGTGCTGCGCAGCGACAATAAATTAAACCAAAAGCACTTCGAAATCTACCTCAGCCTGTAGGCCGGCGTAAAGGGATTTTTTTAACAGGTAGAGGATAATTTAGTTTTACTGCTACTTACCTGACATAGGTACGCTTTATTCTATTTATGTTGCTTAGATTTCTGTGGAATTTGGGGAACTTACTAACAAATATAGGTTCTAATAGGTTCTAATAACCCTACCCTATCACAATCAGTGTAATGTGTACAGCATTACTGCCAAAAGCTGCATGAAAAGTGCATGGCCAATATACAGGGCCGTGGAAAGAAAGCAAGGGCCCCCGTCAAATTTTAACTTCACTACCCAACTCGCCCTTTATAATGTATGCAACAAAAAGATTATGCAATGATATTATATAATTATTAAGTGCCAGAATGGTACCGGTACATTATGAGATTGTCTGGTAGACAGGAATATATCTGTCCGTCTGACTGACTGTCTGACCGTGTTTATGTAAGCGCGATAACTCAAATACGCGTTATCGGATTTTCATAAAACTTGGTATACCATTTATAACGCCAATGGGACGAAGCCTATTGATTTTGGACCAAATCGGTTAACTGATGCCGGGCACGAAACGGAAAAATACATTAAAATGCTCTAATTAGGAACAATTTTATTTCTATGTACCAGTTTAAACTTTTGAAAATTATGATTTTAAATGCCGAACGTTAGTGAGACCTACTGTTGAGTCCAACAGGATTTCTGCTTCTACTTTTCAAAAATGGCATTTTTTCTTCAAGAATAATCGGTTTCAGATGAACTGATTAATTTCGTATCACCGTTTAATGACAGGACAATGCAGATGAAATGAACACATAAAACATAACCTAAGCTGTTTATTGACTTATAACAAATTTTATTTTAGAGTAAATTTAGAAAGTAAAAATAAAACCCAAAAGGGGTCCCGGGGCTGCAGCCCCGGCTACCCCTTCCTCTTGTCGGGCCTGCTAATATATATATATATATATATACACACATATATATGTATGCATATGTATAAATTATATATACATTTTTCCTATAAAAACAATAAAACATTCTGTATATTCAAGAATTATTGCAAAATTCTGCTGAAGGGAATTTGTTATTAATCTATAAAAAAAATCCTGAAAGTATGATTCTTTTACCTTGAACGGTTTTTGAGAAAATTATACCTGAAGTACGAAAAATATAATTTTACTGGAGAAAAAAATTGGGAACTAAACGCACAGTGCAGCACTTTAATGAAAAAACAATTACCGATACTTGAAAACTAAGCATCCTATTTTTATGACTAAACGAGTTTTTGTTAAACAATGATAGAGGAATACGATGGAACTAAACTACGGATTTTCATTTTTTAGCTCTATTCACAACCATCTCCCCTTAATTCCTTATTCCCTATAAAACATTCAAAATGGCGGTCGCAATTTTAAGGTCTTAGCAGACCTTGTTTGGAGCTATAGGAACTAAACGGCAAGTCATATAGAAAACAGATTGCATCAGCATTAACGGATTTTGAGAGATCTAATAGTTTGATCCTATAATTTTTGCCATAACTCCATCGGTTATACCTTAGACAGAGCTAGATATTTTTCTTTTAATTTCGTATATTTCTGCACTCTTTGGTCGGTTTTTACTAACTTGTACGTATAGATCCTATAGAACCCTGAAAAAATTGGAGACACAGTTATCAGCTATCCCTAAAAATCATCCCTTATGTGTTTCAACCCCTATTATATATCTGTGCAAATATTTATTCTGTGGCCTATTGTTATCAGATCTCACGCACCGTCCCTGTAGAATCTACCAACTAGAAAAGATTCTTGCGATTCTAAATTCAGTATTCGGACAAACTATCCCTCCCTTCTCATCTGCTATTATATTTTCTGTTTGACGGTTTGTACGATGTTTACGAATTGTGCACACAGTCCCGGTTCTACCAAGTGAAAATATAGACAATATTGTAATTCCATAAACTACCCCTTTCACTTTTCCCCTGTTGTGCGGGCCTATAATTTCTATATCGGTGTCGCCCGGGTTTTGTGTTTTCTAATTAGAAATTAACTTATGAAGTATTTTCGATTTTCAAATTCTAGTTCCTCATATAGATATTTAGAATTTGAAATGGGAAAAAACGACTTATCACTCGAACTATTCCCTCAGAAAACGCTTGATATAGCTTTTTTATGATTCATAGATGATGTAGAATTTTGCATCCCATCGCTTCTACACACCAAGCCTGTTACGTGGGCTAGGTGGTTTCTCGGAGAAATAAGGCGCTTGACAGTCCGGCTTAGAAAATATAATTTTCCTACGTCTGTTCTCTCTCTCTCTCTCTCTCTCTCTCTCTCTCTCTCTCTCTCTCTCTCTATATATATATATATATATATATATATATATATATATATATATATATATATTCTACATGCAACTGGAAGTACAAGTGGAAATGCAGTTGCCTCAAGATTTTTCACTTTTAATGCACTTTGACTTTCGTTGGACCAAGCGTATTTCTCTGTAGGTCTTATCTTGTTCAGCAAAGGTTTCTTACTTAAGACATAGGCATGGAATTCCTTACAAGTGAAATGCTTTTAATTATATTGAACTAGCAATATGCTCGTTAGGCTCGAGGCCTGTTGGCTCATGTTTAAAAAAAAAGTTATTGAATTTATAGTCTGATAATGGCATCCATTCAGAAAACCCGGACATTTTTCCGAAATTAAAATTGCCACCGGACAGAAATTATAACCCTAAAAAATGAGGACATGTCCGGAAAAAACCGGGCATATGGTAAACCTAACATACATAATGCATAAACACATACACACACACACACGGATAGGCTCATCTCTGTACGCGTTTTCTCCTTTCCCCAAGTGTATACCATTGAGGTGAATTATTACTTCGACAAAATTTATTCGCTTGTTTTTTTTTATTTTATCTAATATTTTCTCGTCTATACGGATTCCAACATGCGGCACAATAGTCCGTTATTGGTCGGACTTACGACTTGTAAGATATAAGCTATCTCTTTGGATTTATTTACCCTCGTCACTAGGGCCCGGAAGTTATGTAAAATGCCTTTTCTATTTGGGTAGATATATTAAAGAGTTAAATGTAGATACACATGTTTCCATACATTTAGGGACGGTAGGGCAGTTTTTATTTTGCCATTTTTGTGCCTATTTTGACGGGTGTATGTAATCTGCGCCACGGTTGTCACCTAATTTGAAATAGAATAAAAATGAGATATGTAAACTGCGCCACGGTAATATGTAGGTCATTTCACGCAAAATATAATTCGATGTTCTACCACGCTTCTCCCAACATCTTTCTTGTGTTAGATGCACTTCTCCAGTTCCAAACAAGTGCCTACATAAAACTGAGAAATATTGAATAAGGGATACCTGTAAGAAAAACAGCTAAAATAAATGACAAGTATTCTCTCGTCTACTCAAGTGGAGAGAACAATATATAAACAATGAAATATCACGTTTTGATTTTATTAAGAAGGCGTCATATGAGAACAAAGTGCTCATGTAAACAAATTAGGGTAGTGTTTTTAACAATTTTATAAGTGACGAAGCGTTCAATCAAAAGAAATTAGGGTATTGTTTAACATTTTTAAAAATGACAAAGCTACTAGGCCTAAGCCGAACATTTTTAACCACATCTATGCAATTTCACAGCCAGTCCTAAGTCTGGAGAAGTGGAAAGAAAATTGTTAGTGCGTTAGTATGACGGTGACGCAATTTAAATGTCGGTGGCGCAGTTTACATGTGTCGGTGGCGCAGTTTACATTATGTCGGTTGCGCAGTTTACATCGTGTACGTTGGGGGAAAAGTAAGAAGTGGCGCAGATTACCTTTTCCCATTTGACTTCTGTTGCCTTTTTAAGGTATAAAGCCTTTTTTTGCTTGTTTTGGATGTTTATGGTTTTTTCTGTGATTATTTACACATTTTAAAAGTCACTTAAGGAAAATAAATAATGAAATGATACATTCACACCACGAAAATATTTATTGAGGATCTTGGCCCCTATAAATGCATTTATTTCTTTTCAAGCAGTCGAAAACTTACCTCCTCAAACTATTCGATTAAGGTCTTTAAATAACATCTGACTGGCGTCTGACTATGACAGTTAACACTTTGAAAAAAAAAACTTGCTATCGCTTGTAATCAAGACCTACCTCAAAAATATGTCACTGAGTCCGTGGTTTGTCATTTTAAAGTGTCTTTAAAGTGACCCCTATACTGGCCATGGAGGCCCAGAGGGTTCCAGGAGGTTGAGGCTCCCAGATTTTGGACATTCGGCACGTGAAGGTGGTAAGGTTGTCAGCCTTACGCACCGGCCGCCTTTACCCCCAGGATTGATCCTGGTACTCATTTCTGTTACAGGCTGAGTCGACCCCAGGGCCTTAGTGCCACCAGAAGGATTAGGCCAATTGAAAAACTCCAACAACCTCATCGGGAATCGAACCCGCGACCTTCCGGTTTGTAGCGCAGTGCCTCAACCACTACGCTACGGCGTACCCCCCATTTTAAAGTGTAGGAGATGCAATACGAATAAATTACGGTGGTGTTAGTAAGAATCTATTTAGTGAAAATTGCATTGCTAGAGCCCGTTGCCGTGGTGAATAAACAAAGTTTTGTGTGGTCGCCATTTTACATAGTGTAACATACGAGTTTCTTAAAATTTAAATTTAAATAACCTGAGCTCGGAAAGCGACGAAAGTATTATTCCACATGACATACAGGAATCAACAGATATGTAGAAGGTTATGTTGAAGAAAAGATGAAGACCGAAAAAATGTATACATTTTGGAAAATGTATCTCAACTGAATGATTTTGATGCTTCCGCTATAGCTTCAAGTTCACGCGGTATAAACTTTAGTACCATCTCGAACAGCACAATAACAATCAGTTTGTTAAAAACTTAAAATTCTGTTGTATGTTATGTTCAATAAAATGTTTTAACTGTGTTTATTAAGTACCAGAATGGTACTTCATGTGATTGTGTGGGGGACGGGAAAATGTCTGTCCGTGTATCTGTACGCGCGATAACTCAAATACGCTTTATTGGATTTTCATGAAACTTGGCATACACATTTATTACGTCCAGGGAAGAAGCCTATTGATATTGGACCAAATCGGTTGACCGGTACCGGAATAATGCCCAATTTAGTGCCTATTTTATGGTAGTATATTAGAAAGAATTTATCAAATGCAAATCAGTTTTCATGGCAACATATTGTTTTACAATGTTCAATACGGCTTTGGAAGTTGCAATACAAGTTGACAAATAACACTATCCACATATTCCTTGACGTATGCTTATCAAACTAGACCTTTGTTTTTCCATATGCTCTGCTTAATGAATCGATCTGGAGCTTAGACCTAACTCGGAAATCTTAAAAAAATTACTTATTTTCTGCATATCAAAATTGCAATTATCACTGATTAAACAAAAGCATTCTGGCACTTTCTTACATCAGTTTACCTGATTTTATTTTTCTTTCGTAAATAGCGGTGCAAAAAATTACAAACTTTCGTAATTCAAATCAGACATGACATACTTCCATGTAAGTAACGAAAATAAGTATTTTTATGTAACTCAATCTGTGAAGTAAGATAATATGTTAAGCTTTTTCTCCATTTCAATATTCTGATTAATGTGTTAATAGTAGGGCTTTAATGACTATGCACAAAAGTCGAACCTAGTCACGATTTCCAATTTTATCGTTCAACATCATTCTGTTTGTAGGACATTAGGGGAGGGGTCAAAACTTCGCCCATAACCCCATCCTGCCTTGAAAGAAGATCAATATTTCCCAGATGCTAATATATCTGCAACTGCAGTGATTGCGCCGGGATGCTGTGCTACATCCGGGGTGGGAGCATGCGTATCGAGGCAGAAGACCTACCTTACCTTTACTTATATCATATTGATCTTTTTCATATCGCGGCTTGTATCTCGATTGTCTTAAAAAATTAACTGCCGAGTCTAATTAATTTTATTTTAAGAACCATTAAACGGTTGGCCTATTACAAATATTTACCAAAGCTAAACATGAATCGCTGATTTGAGAAACAAAATAAGTCAGCGATTTGCATAGGTTTGCTTTGGTTGAGAAATGGCATAAATCACTCAACAATACGCAGTTAAACTAGAGGTGAGGGTATTTCGTTGAGTTGAGAAATGTCGTAAGTCAATTCACTTCACTTCTCAACCAGATGTGTTGTCAAACAGCTGTGTTGTGTTGTGTGAGTATTTTGTACTGGAAGCAAATAAAAAGTGTGAAAATACCTCAGTTTGCATCGCAAATTTATGACAATTCCAAATAAGCGTAGAAATGGTTAACTAAACAAGTACGGATGCAAACAATTTGACATTTTTGACAAAATGCATTATGAATGAGATCTCAGAATCAGTAAATGAATTATATTTGTTCAATGTTGCCTGTGGGAGTCAAATCCGGAATCACACTGTCATTAGGATGCATGTTTTCACACGATTGGTCATTATTCTCCCCCTAGACCGTTCGTTCATGCTTTGCGATAGGGACTAGAAGACCTCTAAAGCGTCATGATAGAATCCATGATCTCATGAAATTCTTACGACTGATATGTACAGCAGGACAGAAGTTTATAGTGAAAGTGATAAAAGCATCCGAAATTCTCAACCTCAAGGCATGGTGGCCCAATTACTATACGAAGATTTCCTTTCCCATGAGAGATGGGATATTCTGTTCCAAGGTGTATGGGAGATGTCTTTCAAACCAACTTCATTTTGTGAATTAATGTATAGTGCAGAAATTCAAGGAACTACAATAGCATTCATATAAATTGATGATCCTATAGGGAATCACACATTTGCTCTGGCGAAACAAAAGTACATATACTGGAAGATGAAATTAAAAGTATTGGAAACATACCAGCATACATACATACCAGCAGATATATACCAGCAGAATATCAAGATATTTATCTGATTCTTGCACAGTGGCCTACATTCAACAGAAATTATCATAGTAAGTGAGACATCATAGTGAGTTCATTCATTTCGAATTGCATGGAGGATTCATATAAACCATCGAAAATGTAGAAAAAGACGTTTGCGCAAGTGCAACACAAGTTTCTTCTAAATATATGGCTGTTTCATTTTGATGAGATTGTTGTTGATTCTGGTAAAATTTCCGAACATAAATTCTGTTGATTTGAGAAATGTCCAGTATACCGGAAAGTGTTTTCTATTAATTCTTAATGAGGAAACAAAATGTATTTTGCACCGTAGAGTGTACCTCTGCATTCAAATAATGCTAACACCAAGAATCATTTGATTAGGTTCAATAGATTTATATTTATACAGCTTTTTGTCTCTAAAATGTTGTTTTTCTGGCTTATGTTATTGCCCAAATGAGTGATTTTCACTTCTATACTAATCCCTTCACATATTATACTGAATAAAAGTGAGTTAGTACTAATTTGGATAAATGGGATTTTAGAAAAATTATGATAAATTGATGTGTATAGTAACAAGTCTGATAAAAAAAAATATATATCATAATTTTAAGTCTTGTATGTATCATGGTACCATGTGCCATACATTTAAAATGTTAGACAAAAGAAATGAAAAAGGATGCTGTAATAATAGATAGGATTATTCTTGTAAATTAAGATGCATATCTTTTCAATTAAACTCAAATTTACTATGAGAGTTCAAATTTTGACATTTAATTTCTCAATACGAAGTTGTGCGGGCCCTCGCCCTTTTCCCTGTGTGTTTGTATTTATTCTGTTATATGTTCAACTAATTAAATACTTTAGGCCTAAAATATAAGCATCATGGTAAAATTTTAACAAATCAAAGGAAACGAATTATGTTAGTTAAGACATACTTTTCATTTCTTAACTTACAGCGTAGGTGAAATTTTCATTATATATTTTGGTTTTTTTTTCTCTCTCTTATTTACCTTGTTTGTTTTTGTTTTGCAATGTATACCGTTTAAAAGATGTTACGTGACATTTATGCCGGTTGTCGACCAAGAGCTAAGCTAAGTTTAGCTAAGCTAAGTTTAGCTTAGCTCACATACAGTGCGGGATTTCAGACGTAGTTGTCCTTAACTAAGCTAACTTATAAGCTAAGTTAGCTTAGCTCTTGGTCGACAACTGGCATTAGACTAGTCACATCTTAGGAGACGTGATTTTTTAAATGTCTGTATCCATATGCTGTCCACAGAAAATGGCACTAGAAATTACCAAAAGGAAAGGGGAAAAAAATGTAAACTAACAAAAACCTACCAATATTATTCCTATAGTTTTTTAACCGTTCGGTCCCCTAGGCATCTAGCCCCCCCCCATCCTGCGGGATTTTATGGTGCAAAGTTCAGGGCCCCTGGCTCACGTATAGCAATGTGACAAAGTTCACAAAATTTCATACTTATTATTTTTTTAATCGGCGACTTTAGTACCCTACGTCGATTCATTATAGTAGGAAAATACTGCGTGTTCTTAGAAGAACGTTTAGAATCTTTAAGGCAGCGTTCACACTGAGGCGATAAGCGATTTATCGGAAGGAATTTGTTGCGGCGATATATTGCTAGGAAGGTTCACACAGCGAGCGATAAATCGGCGCGACCTGGGCGATAAAAATTCCCTTTAGGCAGGCCTACAGGCTGAGGTAGATTTCGATGTGCTAAATATCGCCTTATACGAGAGCTATCGAGAAACCAGTTACTGATTTGTAGAGTACTCATCAAGCGCTTTTCAACGATACCCCATAAGACGTGGTTTCAAAAATTTCGAACTTCCATCCCCCAACCAACCACCCCAACTCGTACCACCAAAACTCCCGAATCGTTGGTGTCACTGTGAACTCCATAGGGAGTTCTCTAATTTATTCAAACAAAGTTTCCCTCTATACTTCATAGGAGCCGAGATATACATAGCCTATTTCAAAATTTCTACCCCTCCCCGACCCTCCCCTGGGGCCAAATTTGGTCATTAACGAACTTGTCCGAACTATTGGGCCTAGAAATAACATAATAAAATTTGGTTCAAATATCTTCAAAATTACGGCCGCTAGCGTGTAAAGATATATATATATATATATATATATATATCACTTTTTTTTTTGAACGGGCGGTGGTTTCGTACTTAGGGAGGCATGAAACGTAAAGATATGAAAGAATTTTTCGAAAGTCATGACATGGTATCGATTGCAATAGGTAGATTTTTCTTCGAAATCTACCTAAAATGTGGTGGGAACACAATCTTCACTACAAAAGTTACAATATCGTAAGCAACAAATCGCTCAGGCGACCAGCATGCTGCACTTCGAGCGATATAGCACTTGCGATATGTTGCGCTATCGCGTGAGTGTGAACCTTTGTTATCGCCTCCCTTTAGATTTCAAGTATCTGTTCGTGCGTGTCGCGTATCGTATATCGCTTATCGCCTGAGTGTGAACCCTGCCTAATACTTGCCTTGTAACAGAAATATCCCCGCGATTGTTTGATGTGTTCACTGAAAGTAACTCACCACATGGGCAATGTTGCTTATCGCATGATAATTATCGGACATTTTTAAAAGAAGACCACGTCACTGTCTGGTATCAGAGGTAGAAAAGCAAAGAAAAACTCACACCAGAGGTCAGAGAAATGGATACGAGTAAAGTAAGTCATTTTTGCTGAAAAACGGATGTAGCCATTTTGTTAGCCATAGAAAAGAGTTTCCAATTTTAAATTTTTATTAAAATCGTGTTAAAGTCCCATTAATATATCAGTTATAAAACTCAATTTCTGGGCGGTTCGATAAAATTCCGAAAAAGTCCTTAATTCAAAATATGAAGTAAATACAATATGAACAGTTTACCCGCTGTGCTTGTCCACAGACAGACGGACAGACGTCATTCCGAAAAAAAATTAGGTTTCTAGGCATCGTGAAACATGCTTTCCCGGTGTTATATCGATTTCGATTTTTTGTCACGATCACAGTACTTTCTCTATATTACATATATGCGAGAAAGTAAAATGAGGTATTTGAGAAAACTGAAAAATGAATCTCTTAATTACACATTCTTTATAATATTTCATAAGACAGTGTTCAGTCCACAGCTCATAGAATGAAAACGGCAAACATAACATTATTAACATTCAAAATATCACAATACAAACTGTATAAGGTATGGAAATGATGGTAGGAACATTAAAATGCAATGACAATGCCTAGGCTATTTAAATTAATAGCATGTAAACAATCTAAGTAAGTGGAGTCAATCTAGGGACATTAAAATATAAAACCCACGTAAATTAATAACATGTAAAATATGAGATAAAGCAAGGTAGAAACCTTCAAGCAAAACAGAGAATTCAGGTAAGCTATGTTAATAACAGGTACATTAGAAATACTATGTTTATTTCGTTTTTCTCTAATACATAGACAAGTTACAATTTTAAACATGTTTACGTATAGCCTACTTGTAGCAATGAATTCTGGAGAGCACTTTATTTGTATTGAGTAGTACAGTAGTTTTGTGCCATCTAACACAGAACGCTTGAACGAAATTAAGGAGTTACGCGATATCTCATATAAGTTATACTTTGGACAGAGTCTTTTGAGACAGTGGAATGAGTAAATATTGCCCGCCTTGTCCTAAAGTAAACAAGTAAATCTCATATCTACATAAGATTGAGATAGACTTATACTTGGATACTTTAAAAGATTCACTCCAAATCGGTGGCGTAGGGTAGGGGGGTCCAGGAGGTCCGGACCCCCTGAAATCAAAACCCATAAGTCTATTCAAGTTATTTATGCTCCGTTTTGTCAAATATTTAATTATTTTATTTAATAATCAAATATTGAACTTGTAAATGTACGCCTATTATTTCCACAGTTCCATGCGTTATTTCATTTTTGTTATACATAGTAACAAGTATTGACCACCGGCGTGGTCTTGTGGTTAGCGTCGCTAGCTACAGATCCGTCGGACCGGGTTCGATCCCCCGGTACCTCCTCGGATTTTTCTGAGGTAGGAAGGTCTGGCAGGGGTACACTCAGCCTTGTGATTCAAATTGAGGAGCTACTTGATAGAGAAGTAGCGGCTCCGCTCTTGAAAACCACCATTAACGGCCGTGGGTGTCGGCATGCTGACCACATGCCCCCAATCCTGCCATCTGCCTGTGGTAGATGACGCAGCGGTCGTGTGGTAGGCCAAGTCCCTCCAGGGATGTAGCGCCACGGAGTTTAGTTTTTAGTAACAAGCATAGTAAACAAATTTGCTAATTAGTTTTTCAGTGCTAAAAAAGCGTAAAATGTTATTTTTATTAGCTCAATATTTTAAGAATTCCGGAGTGGACACCTATTCCCGCCAACTTTGGGGGTATTCCATTCCCCCCCCCCCGGCACTTTGGACCTTCCGCGAAATTATTTTCTGGCTACGCTACTGCTCCAGATTGTACATAATCATCATGTACATGTCAAGTAAAGAAAATAAATTCACCTTTGGGGTAGCTTTCCAATACTCATTGATTTTGACCGATAGTAAATGTTTTCTTCTACTGAAAAAGTTATTAAAAAATAGTCATCTAGATTGGTAGGCTGAACCCTCAGGGTTTCCCTAGTAATTGGGGCATCAATCTCTTGTGGATTTTCTCTGACCTCTGGTGTGAGTTTTTCTTTGCTTTTCTACACTCACTTTAAAGTGAATTTATTTCCCTACAACTTCTTTCATGACAGAATTGCTGTATACCTAAGGGCTGAAGCGCTAGAAGTCAAAGTGTGTCGAAAAGCAGGAGGCAAAAGAGCTTTTTAAAAAAATGTGTAGAATCAAACTTGTAGGAAATTTTATCAGCTTGAAGTTTGTATAAATGCAACTTTTCCTCTATGATGCACCAGTGTTTAGATATA
Organism: Ectobius pallidus; assembly: GCA_964059195.1. Classification (NCBI taxonomy): domain Eukaryota; kingdom Metazoa; phylum Arthropoda; class Insecta; order Blattodea; family Ectobiidae; genus Ectobius; species Ectobius pallidus. The sequence goes on along the minus strand of CAXKWD010000003.1, from coordinate 106,990,469 downwards.
AGTGAAACACCTCAAAAAGGGACCTTCTGTGGGCCCCTCGCTCACCCCCACCCTCGGGGACTATTAGTATGTTGTTCAGGACACTCCCTCCAACAACTCTGCCAAATTTCAAAACTACACTATTTTTTTTTCTATTTGGTGTTTCGACCTTTATTGACTGGAATAATTGATGTGATGAAACATAAAGCAGGTCTGAAAGCAGCGGAGACTCTTCGGATACGTAGCAAAATGCAAGACATGCCAATAAGTGTTCTGGAAACTCATTTTTTTTTTACCATTTTACCATTATTTAATATATGTGTATTTTTTAAATTTACTCTGTAGGTTATGGCTGTGCCACTAATTCACATGCTTAACCTATAAAGAAAGTAATTCATGCACTGAGTAAAAGTAATGTGTCTGCAGGAAGGACCTGTTTTTTTATAGTTGATAGTTATAGGTACCGGTAGTCTATTAAACAACTTTACACCAGAAATGGAGACATTTGACTTTGACATATTTGTTCTACTATATTGGACATGCAGGTCAATCTGTTGTGTTGTTGTATGCTGGGGGATCAGTTTCTAATTAGAGCAATATGTTATCAAGAACAGTTAAGGATACAAGGAAATACATGGGCTTCCAAATTAAGAAAGGGATAGGGATGGGATACGTTTGGATGGACGGACAGGAAAATAAGAGAAGTGTGTGGAGGAAGGTTAAGAACCGTTTGAAGGATATTGATAGACAGCAGACAATGCGCAATGTATGACTAGGGTCAGTGGCGATTATTCCATATAGGATGTGAGGATCATCCTACACTTCATAATTCATCTACATAAATGTTTACTAGCATTCATTGTCAAAATTAAAATAATAAAATGACAAAACAGCGTTATTGTAGAGCACTCGGGAAGGAAGTTAGCGGTTCTGTTTTGAGCAGGTTGGTATTTGCGAGGATGTCCTCAGTGTTGGTGTTAAGGCTAGTTTACACGATGACACTAGGTTTCGTAACCACTTTCATGAAAGTGATTTCGTGAAACTAATTACACACATTTTCTTTCCAATGCTGTTTATATTTCAATATAAGTATTCCTGGAGTAATATAAAGTTTGATATCAACTATGAAAATTATAGCGGAATAGCTGATTTCCGTAAACGACAGTTTTCATACGTGGTTAAATATTTTCATATTTTAGGATAAAGCATTATTGTATTAAATTTACATCTCTGCCGAATTACAATCGCTGTTAAATTGGAAAGGGGGAAGGAGCAATACATAGAACAAGGATCCAAAGTCAGTAAACTGGGGCTCACTTGGATCAGACTTGGTGCGTGACGAATGATTAAGATCACTGGATGAAAACGGAATGAAGATTGATCCCATATGTAAGGGGGAAGAATATTGGTTCCATATTTTGGTGAATTGTAGAGGTTTGAAAAATTGGAGGGGAAAATATCTGCCAGTATCTTTTATGGAATCAAATAGGGAGCAACGAATATGTTTGGAATTACTGGCGGATAAAAATGTTGAGGAAAGCATTGGGAAGCTTTAATGAAGGCAAGATAGCTAAGGATCGCGAAAGTGGCAAACTGGGGAGCGGGGGTGGAGGGTGAAGAATAGACGTATTTGTTTGTGTTATTTTGTATTTTATTTATTTTATTTTCTTGTGTTGTCATTAAGCATGTACGGTCCATGCGGACCCATGCGAATGTTTGCATTTGATTATGTAAAAAGCAAATTAATGTCATAATCACTTACACTTACTTACCAAAATTGAAAATTAGGTGTAGGATCATGTGACAGAATCATCGATCTTTTTCTTTTCCCGAGAAGACGGTCACTGCAACCATATGCCTGGTTGTGTTGCAGCTGTGCCTCAACACCCTGATGGAACAATTTTTCAGCAAGATGGGGCTCCACCTCACCCTGCTAACATTGTTCACACATTATTAGACGAAAAATTCCCCAATTCCCTGCAAGGTGAATCTGAAGAAGGTTACCGGCCTGCCAGATCACCATACTTAATACCACCTAATTTTTCCCTGTGGGGATTTGGTAAGGACTAGGTCTATAGGACATCAGTAAGTGGCAAACTTACAAGAAAGAATTATGCTGCCGTCCAGGGGTCCGCGATGGTGTTTCAGGGGGTCCGCAGGCGGTTTAAGAAAAAATAGGATATCCTGTAATTTCTTCAAATTACATATCTTCTATAAGATAATCAAAATGTTAAAACCTAAAACATTCTTGGATTTAATAGTGGTTATGTTGTACCTATACGTGTACGATCATTCATAAAATATTAAATGAATCTGGTTTGACTCCAAAGTATAGCTGGATTTTTCTATAAGACATTAAAGGGAGATGACCGAGTTGAAGATGACAACTATGCACAGAGTTGGATGCACAACCGTGTTTTTGCATCAATGAAACATTTTAACATTTAATACATTTGAATGAAGTATTTATTTAGTTTTTTTATTTCAAAACCCAGAGGGGGTCCGCGAAAATTTAATTTTTTTCAAGGGGTTCGCGGGCTGAAAAGTTTGGGAACCACTGCACTAATGGAAGCAATGTCGAGGTTTATGTAACATAAGGTATGGTACCAAAGCAAAAATTTTCAGTTTTCACTTTTTGTAGAAATGGTTTCTTCTGTAGGTTCATATTAGTTCAGAAATTATAACTATACTCAAAAGCGGAAAAAAAAGAAGTTATAGCTATACTTTAAAGCGGAACACACTGTATTGTTCTCTTTCATCCTGCAATGAAAAAACTTTATTATCGCACACTCACAGGAAGTATGCCGGACCAAACCTGTTATTGTGTTTATGAATAATGTTAAAAAGGTGTTAGTTCTGAAAGCGTAATATCTATTGTAAAAAATGTATAGGCCTAAATGTATTATTTTCTGGGGAAAAAATAGTTTTATGCTGCACACTAGGCTCCTCTCTAATGGGGCCTGCCTGGGAAGGTGGGTTTTAGAGTTTCGTCACAGAAGAAATTCAATGTGAGACATAATAAACCTTGTGCTATTCAGTCTATTGCTCCTAAACTTAACATAAACGTTCCTAACCTAACAAAACGGTGGAGCTTGGATGGTGCGCAGCATAAATCTATCATTTGCCATTTTCTGGAACACTTTAGTTTTTCAAATTTAACATTAGAGGGAAATTTTGGACTTAAGAGTAGAATTTTGGTATACAAAAAATAAAATAATCTTCTAGAATATGTTGGCTACACTGTTCATTTCGATGTTTACAACAACAACAACAAAAATCGCTGATGTTTACGTTTTCAACATGTTGCTTTACTTGTTAAAATGCACTAGATTATTCGGACTCCTTGAATAAAGAAGAGAGAGTTTTTAAAGCTAGACCATAAGGGCACAATTTGTGATTGAACTGTGTTTATTATAGAAATACACGTGGCTGCTATACATGTGGGAGGTGTATAGGGGTTACCTTCTGGATTTTGTTTTGGATTTAAAGGCTGTTTCCACTTGGGGAAAAATAAAGGTAAAGTAAATTGTCCTTAATTTACTAAATCAGTGTGGACTTTTACACAGTAAACGCCATTCCTTTTTCTAAATGTGCTTTTTTGCCTTCTTTATTATTGCAATCTCGCGGGGATGGTTTCCCACTTGACTTGATTTTAGAAAGACGAAAAAAGGCCAAACCTATGTAATAACTTCCTTTAGACCTATAGAGTCCATATGTGAGGTCAATCAGTTCTTAAAAAGGTTACAAATATAAGGAAAGCCTTAGAAAAGTTGTCAGACATATAACCTAAAATGGCATATTTAGGCCTACTCGTGGCATTTACGTCAACATGCGGGATTGAAATCGAGGCAGTCCCGTACTTCACGAGTCCCACATTATGCTGCCAATGCTAACGAATATAGTACCAACGTTCCTAACCTAACATTGGAATATGTGGCTCGAGACCCGCCAGGTACAGGATGACCAAAATCAGTCTGTATCCGATCCCAACTCAGTACGTTCTCTGTTTACATGGATAGTTCTGAGGTAGGCTTTGAGGTGCTGGGAAAAACCAAATACAAGGTTCCAAATAAGCTCCTCCCATACTATCGGGACCCGCCCGGGAAGGAGGGGTTTAGGGCGGGGACTATTTTAAACAGTGGGAGACATCTAGTAGGTAATGGTGGAATTAGTAGCGGCGCAGAGACATCTGGCGGAAGTACTAGAAACACAGAAAATTAAATTTTTTTCCCCCTTTTATCCCTATTCTCCTCTTCTCTTCCTGTTTTCCCTATTACCTCCTTTCTCTCCTTCACCCTACCTACCTATTTGGGACCTAATAATTTTCGCACCTACGGAGATTCGATCTCGGGACAGCTAGCGTTATAGTCTATCACTTGAACCACTACGCCATCAGTGATCGTTGCAGTAAAAATCGAGAATTCTTCTAGCCTTTTTACTACAGAGACGTGTAATACATGATAAGTATCATAGTACGTCCTCTCTCGTATTTTGAATATTTGGTACAAGGGGCACACTCGTATTTTGGATATTTCTTACAAGGGAAACTCTCTTATCATTGTAATCGTATTTTCAATATTTGGTACAAGGGGTAGGGCATGTTTAGTGAGTCAGCGCGGGTCTCGGGAACGGTCGGGTGGTCACCTGCCGTCAGCTGCTGTCGCCATAGCAACGCAATGGGCGGAGCCTATTTGGCACCTTATATTTGGTTTTAGCCGAGGGGCTTTGAATATAGTAATGTATTTCTCGGCGGAAGCCAAATACAAGGTGCACTTTAAGCTCCGCCCATTCAATATTCACATTTTGTTTCTCAGTGAAGCAGGGTGACAAACTATATTTGTATAATGTTGCCGACACTCCCGACCATACCAGCTATTAAAAATGCGAGTGTGCCCCTTGTACCAAATATTAAAACTGCAAGAGTGCCCCTTGTACCAAATATTAAAAATTCTAGAGTGCCCCTTGTACCAGATATTAAAAATGCAAGAGTAAGTGCCTTGTACCCACAGGTTTGCCTTGTACACAACGGTTTGTCAGCCTGTTCATCGAAAAATTCGCTAGATCATGGTATAAAAGGAACTGCTTCACTGGGAGTGGGCTGGGTGCATTATGTCTCATGCAAATGTGCACCTTATATTTGCTTTTTCCCTATTTCTCACTACAATTTTTGGGGAAAAAAGTAAAACATGCCGCGCACGAGTCCCCCACTCCCACTCCCTAACGGAACCCACCTGGAAAGTACGGATTTTGGGTGGGGAGACATTATGTTTGGTGCAAGGGTCTTTCGTTATTGTGAAGTAGCCTATTTTATTGCAAGGGTCGTTGTTATAATTCCGTGAAATAGGCCTATTTGCTTTGTCCAAGGGTCTTCTTTTTTAATAGGCCTATTATTATTATAGGCTAAAACATATATTTTTTTATATTTATTTAATCAGGTTATACAATGTCCTAGACATCTTCCTGCACCCATTTCAGGAGTTTATCATTTTTCTCCATAATTCTCGATTTGTCCATGCTTCGCCTTCTATTCTCCTTTCCTTTAGTGTTTGATTGATGCCTTGTGTCCATGTCAATTTGGGCCTGCCCCTCTTTCTTCGTCCTTTCGGAGTCCACTCATATATCTTCTTCGGTAGTCTATCGTCTGTCATTCTTTTCATATGCCCATACCATCTTAGTTGTGCTGTTTTTACAGTATCTACCAGCGATCCTTGTACCTTCATTTTTCCTCTAATGATATTGTTCCTAATCTTGTCCCTCCTGGAGATTCTTGCAGACCGTCGCCAAAAGTCCATTTCTGTGGAGTGTAGTTTAGCTATTAGCCATTTTTTTATAATCGTTTTTAATAATAGTGAAATTATGCTTGGTGCAAGGGCCTTTTTTTATTTTAAAATATTATTTACGCGTTGAGCAGTAGCCAGCGGGATAGGGGAAGCAGGCGGGTATTGAGTGGAAGGGGAATGCGTGCGCAGCATGTTTTACTCTTAGATTTTATTTTTTTGTTGTTGTTGTTTGTTTGTTTAGTAAATTGTAATGAGTAGCCTATAAGTTTTCCCATTTTTCCATTGCGTGAGTTCACCACCAGTCAAAACAGGATTCAGTGACTAATCATTCGAATGTATTAAATTCATGGGAAAGAGGAACTTTAGGTCTCCCCCAGTCCTCCTATAATTGTGAAATATGATTTTTGGTGCACGGGTCTTTTTTTTATTATGAAATATTATTTTGTTGTTTATAGTTGTGAAATAATATGTTTGGTGCAAGGGTCTTTTATTATTCAGTGGAAGGGGAGTTTGCAGGCAACTTATATTACCCTTATGCCTACCAAATTCACAAATACTGCTTTCACAACCCCAAGCTTGTGCTCTGCTTCTATACGTGATCATTAAATTTACTGGAAAAAACAAATGAGGTGTACCGGTACTTTATAACTGTACGAGGTCTGATTGGAAAGTTTTAAGAATGGATCCGCCACTGCTTATTGGTTTGGCAGGCAGGTACTCCGAAGGTGGGGGGTTAACCATTGACTTGTCTTTGAATGTCCTCTGACAGGAAAATGCGTTTCCTTTATTCAGTTCGTTGTGGCAGCTGGTTGAGTGAGGGTCTGTTAGGGCTTGTTGCCGCATTCTCTCTGCGTGAAAATGGATGTAAAAACAGAACGAGTTTGTGTGAAATTTTGTTTTAAAACCGGGGAAATCAGCTTCTGAGACGAATCGTGGGTATATGGATATGATCCTGAAACCAAAGTTCAGTCTTCGTAGTGGAAGAGTCCAGGTTCATCACGACCGAAAAAAGCACGGCAAAGTCGGTCGAATGTGAAGACAATGTTGGTGATTTTTTTCGATTCTACCGGTATTGTGCATCATGAATTTACCCCTAGAGGACAGACTATTAACCAGGAATACTACAAATGTGTCCTTGAGCGTTTGCATGAAAAGGTGCGGAAGAAAAGGCCTGCATTGTGGAAAGACAGGAGTTGGGTGCTCCACCACGACAATGCGCCAGCTCATCGTGCCTTCTCAATCGTCTAATTTTTGACCAAATTCCAAATTCCTGTGCTTCCAAAATTCTCCTGATATAGCCCCTGCGGACTTCTACCTGTTTCCTAAACTGAAATTTGCACTGAAAGGGAAGCGATTTGACTTGATTGAAGACATCCAGGCAAATACGGAGAGCGTCCTTAACACACTTCAGAAAAAAAAATTCCAGGAATGTTTCAAAAAGTGGAAACACCGTTTGAGTCGGTGTGTTCAGTCAGAAGGGGACTATTTTGAAATAGATGCATCACAGTAGCATGTAAATACCGCCATTGTGAAATTACAAGCCCATTCTTAAAACTTTCCAATCAGACCTCGTATTAAGTCCACCCTCGGACGAAAATGAGTTTTATATAATTTTGTATAGTTCTGTGTATGTTTTATCATCCTGTAAAGTCTGTTTTAGTCTAACTTCATTAAACTTATTTCCCCTTCAAAATAATGCATGACAAACCGTATTAGGCCTATGTCCAAATCTTTGTCCGTGTCAAACTCTTAACGCACAGAATGGTAAAGGGGTTTGCAAAATTTCACAATACAAACTATTAATATTTAAACATAAACGTGACTTTAGTAATAAATAGTGAGAATATCAGACTTGTTGTTAACATTTCAATGTTATACATTAACTTAATGTATAGTTGGGGGGAAAAAAGCGGACCTACTAAAATATCTAAGTTGCTGATATGAGCCACTGCACATGCCTAGAACCCACTAGGCAAGCGCAATGGCTTATTTTCCGAGAGGGGACAGAGGGACAGGTGGTAAGCTCATTGCCTCTCAACCCCCCTCAGGAAACTAAGGTATTACTTGGACTTGAAAGGGTTGAGAAATTTTGTCCAGAGGCTCTAATTTAGGCTTGGAGTTCTTTGACGTGCCGTAAATCTACGACACGGCCCCCCCAGCTTAAAGTCCCTCCCGGAGGACTCTGTGCCCAGGATTTTTACGTCCTGAAAAACCCATCGACCGCAGCCAGGTTTGATCCGTGACCTTCGGATGTAGAGGCGAGCATGCTAACTCTGGACTACCATGGCTGACTAGTGTTTAAAGCAGGGCATGAAATTTCCATTGTCAGATTGCCTTTGACGGCCAGAGTCTGGATGGTGACAAAGATTCAATTTTTAAAAACGGCTTCCTCATCATATTTTATTATAGGCTTAGTTTCCACAACAGAATTCAAATTAATAGTACCTAGATACTGCCACAGTCGTCGTAGGTATGAACAAAGGGAATAGAGCATACTTCAAAAAGGATAAACTAACAGTAAAATGGAAGGGGATTTGATTTCAAATATTTGACCAGCAATACTAAGGATCAAGGAAGGCAAAATGCTAGAAAAACAGAATACAACTCAGCGAAATCAGCAGTGACTAAACAACAGTGTGTATTTTGGTGGAAAAACTAGGCGAATGACATACAATCAGTGACGTCATCAACAGTGTGGGTGGTTAGAAATTCATAGCATGCAAGCTACTTCTAATAAGCCAAGGATGATTTTAGAAATTGGTTACATGCTGATAGAAAGACTCCGGCTGACACAGTGTCGTACCATATCACAAGCTAATATGTGGAAGAAAGGAAAACATAATAATTTAGTAACAAGGCCCAATGAGTACCCTGATGAAAATGTTTAATTTCAAGGCTTTGTCAGTTATCACGAAAGCAATCTGAAAGAACATATTCGCAGTCGCAACATGGGGAGATTAACCGTTTAAGTGTTAACATAATGAATAGAGGAGAAAGTGTGATGACTGAGGTAGTTCACTGGTTCCGCCGCTAGGTAGCAGTTACTCTGCTTGAGATTCGCGGGAGCAAGATTACTACGGGCGGTATAGGAAAAATTGCAAACATTATTAAACAAAATAATACATTAATCTATTTCAAAATGACTCACCTTATCTAAATTGAATTGTTAGATACTTCTGACAATTTTCGGGCTGCTTTACACGTCTTGGAAGATCTCATCTCCATAAATAAACGTGGCCGTGTGTAACAGTAATTTCTCAGATTCCAAGAAGCTTGACCGTAACATTTCGTTCCACATCTTTAAAAAAATTGAAGATGTTCACAAGCAATGAACAATTATATAATATAGGTATGAAACAGCTAAGGGATGATTTGATCTAATATTTTGTTGCCTAGAAAATAGGGTAGATGGTATGTTAGTATAATTTGATGAGAATTTGTTAAAGAATGTACATTTGTATAGAAATAACAACGTATAATTAGGGTAGAAAACAGCTAAGGGATATTTTATAAATTAATATTAATATTACATTGTATAGAATATTACTGAGTATTAATTTGTATTATTATTGTATTAATAGTAATATTATTTATAATAATATTAATTTTCTCCTGGCTGTATGGGGTAAGTTATGTAGGTGAAACACGGTCAAAAGTGTAGATATGTGTACAAATTATGTGAACAGAGATAATATAAACTAAGGGATGATTTGTGAATTGCAGGGCACGGAAAATTTCATAAGCAGCACTACAAAAATAGGGCGCGTGATCTTCAAAATTGGCATTTCAACATCCGATAAAGACGCACATACGCAAAACTTGTGATGCAACGCATTCTACATACATCACACAATATTTCAAAGCATTTTCCTTGATTTTTTCATAAAAAAATTAAATCCTCTTGCCTTAACTACAGCCCGCTATTTGCTCAAACCCTCGACCATTCACGTTCGCTGTAACTGATGTACGTCTTAGGCCTATGTTGTTAAATTATATTATTAAAAAAAGGAACAAGATATTAAACTAATAAGACATTTGCTATGATAATTATACATAAAAATTACTAACATAAGTGAACAGAAAATATGATAAATAAATAATCCAATAAATGCATAAATAAAAGTAGTGCAGACTTACTAAGTTAGAAAAAAGCTTCATTCATTCCTTTTCCTCAGTGGGTCAATCTTGCAGTATGGGTACAAGTAGTCAGTTAATATAGTATTATTATTGAGACCACGAATAAATTATGTAAATTTTTTTACGTTATTGCTGGTATTTTATGGAAAAGATGCCTGCTAATACCTCAATACCATTCTGATAGCTTTAGCTTTAGCTTTAGAGTAATTACTATTACTCGTTAACCATTATAGATATATAGGTGGTACTCAATTTATAATAAGATCCAAATATTTCACTAAACCTTACACCCTTAATCTCTTTCTGGACACAAAACTAAAATAATAAATGTCGCATAGTCAAATTTGCTTCATCCTCAACATTTCACGATCGTCTCACATCATTCAGAGAGCTGAGCGCCCGGAATAATTACCACTCAATTACTCGTAAACCATTCAAGATATAAAGGTGGTACTGAATTTAAAATAAAGTTGAAATATTTCCCTAAAACTTTCTCGCTTGAAGTTTTTACGGGACACAAAAATGAAAAAAATTGTCGCATAGTCAAATTCCGTTTCACCCTCCATGAATTTTGTGTAATTGGTGATGCTTATATAATGAAATAAAAACATTTATGTCCGCATTTTTTAAGTCTCTGTTTTAACCATCAGAAGGACTGTGTTGTGCAGATTATTTCTGCACAAATTTCACAGAAATAGGACCAAGGGTTAATTAAAGATTGCGAGTTTAATCATAAGATGCCAAACTATCATGACGCAGCATTGAGAAGTTGAAACGCAAACGAAGGTGCTGCCAGTGTTTCGGTGGACCGCCGCTCTCCCTATACCTACCATTGTATTAGCGGCGAAGTCATCACACTTTCTCATTCTATTCATTATGGTGTTAATGAGAATATTACAAAAAGAATCTTCGAATATGAAGATGGAACGATTCAATGTGTCTAGTCTATATAATATTCGATATACATAGAACAGGTATTGAAATGTGCATAGGAATTACATATTGACCAAAGGACTCCATAAATTTCATAATACCAATTTTTATTCAGAATTATGAGATAGTATTGAAACACTGAAAGATAATTTTCGTGCGACAAGGATTGCAATATTGGGGGATATGAACAGTTGTATTGGTACATCAATCTAAAAGTTAGTGGAGTAAATATAAGTGAGGAAACACAATATTTGAAGAGGCTAGAAAAGACACAGATATAAATGCACAAGGGAGAAAGTTATTATGGCTTTGCAAATACATTGATTTGGCTGTTCTCAATGGGTAGGTCTATCATGAAAATGACGCAGAAGACCAGTTTATGTATATTGGTCCCAGTGGCCAGAGTTACTTACTTAGAAATAGTGTGTAATAATTTTTTACAATACTTGGAAGAATATTGTTGGTGAGTTCATTTCATGGGTGCTGGCATCAGCAAACTGTGATGAAAATGAAGGTATAAAATATATAGAAACATGGGTGCTAACATCAGTAAACTGTGATGTCAGTCAAGGTAGGCTATACATAGAAATATAGTTAAGTGAAAAGAGGAATAGAGAACATAGGCTACAAGCTACACGAACGAGCAATAGGCTACGTGAAGAATCAAGCAGAATTTGCTTTTAGCAGAGATAAGTTTAAATAGAAAAAGGTGAAATGCATGTGACTAATCAACACTCACTGGAGGAACTTAAAGAAACATTCTTACGCAAGTTAAGTCCATTGGTGCAGATGAATTAGTGAGTGCACAATAATTGAAGAAGATGTGAATTATGTATCAAAAGATGGATGCTTCCAGTAACTGCTGTCAGGAGCCGATAATTAATATACATTATTAGTAAGCCTGTGTTGATACAAGAGATGCCTGTAGAGTGTGCTGCTTGGTGACGGACCAGTGTCATGTCATTACATAGTGTGACTCTGTACCGGTACATTTAATTTTTTTAATTGTTTCTAAAACTATATTACTGTACTTTTAATTCTTATCTTCCTCATTTTGCTTTATAACATACTATTTTCTTCTTCTCCTTATTTACAAACGGTGACAAACCAATTTCGTTTTAATCTCCTTTCGACCTCACAAATGCATAACCAAAATCAACTGCTTATTCTTCGACATACATCATCGTTCTTCATCTTTTAGTGTGTTAATCCGCTTTTGGAATTCATTGCCTTGCTAGAGACTGTCGAAACGTACCACAATTTTGAAAATATACACTTTATCAGTCATTAATTTTGTTTTGGTTTAAGTTAGTTTATAAAGCTTGTAATTAAATCCTTGTAATTTTTATTTTCTGTAGCATGTTTAGTTTTAATTTCTAATTTATCAAATCTTGTATTATTTGTAATATGTGTTATTTTTAATACTTTTAATAAATAAATAATTAGGGTTTGGATGTTTATGACTTAAGAAAGTGGAAAATATGACTGCAGATATAATGTTACAATTGCTAAATATGACCCAATATTCCTAAATATGACCTTCATATATTATTTATAGACTTTAAGCAACCTTTCGACAGTATTAATAGGACACAACTTTTGAATTCTATGGAAAGCTATGGCATACCCAAAAAACTTATTAGATCAGCACAAATGACTCAAAAAAACAGTAATGCCAAAGTAACGGTAGCAGGAATGATAAGCAATAAATTTGATGTTACAACAGGAGTACGACAAGGGGATGGATTATCTGCAGTGCTATTTAATCTAGCCTTAGATGCAGTCTTAAAAGAACTGAACCTAAAACGCAATATCCTATATATAAGTCCAAACAAGCATGTGCATATGCAGATGATGTGGTATTAATAGCAAGAAATGCAACAGCACTTCAAGAAATGTTTACCACCGTAGAAGAGCTAGGGAAAAACATCAGGATTAATAGTTAACCAAAATAGGACAAAATACATGAAGATTGAAATGAATCAATGTGGGAATATGCCGCAAAACATACAAATTGGAACATACTTATTTGGTTCAGTAACAAACTACACATATTTGTGAGTGAAAATTAATAGCAAAGGAACAGTGTCCGAAGAAATTAATAAAAGAATAATAGCCGGAAGTAGAGCATACTACGCAAACTTGAGTCTAATAAAGTCAAGCTTGTTTTCTAAAGCATCCAAAATGAAGCTATATAGAACATTTCATTTGATTTGATTTGGTTTTGTTAAGTTTTGAACCACATCAAAATGCAGCTATCAACATACATAAATTAAGAGAGAGAATGAAAATGGACAACAGAATTATGTCGAATAGCAGTATAGTGTATAGATTTAGAAAACAACATTAATATTAACTTCAAAAAACTCACTAATAGAATAAAATGGATTATTCGCAAGCCAGTCTCTCAGAACAGTCCTAAACCTGTTTAATTTAACTGAATGTGCAGTTTTGGGTAAACTATTGAACAACAAAAACCCCAAATTACTGCACTACTTCTTTGTTTTAGTTAATCTTGTACTTTGTGTCACTATGAGGTAATTATTCCTAGTGTTATGTTGGTGTAAATTATATTGAAAATTTTGTTCATGGAGATTAGACTAATATTTACCAAACAGTTGAAGATATATTGATTGACTACAGTGAGAATTTTAGAGTTTTGAAACAATGGACGACAATGAGCATCAAAAGATGCACCAGAGATGATTCTCAAAGCCTTTTTTTGTAGTAATAATACTTTATAGATATCTGCACCACTGCCCCAGATATGGAGGCCATACGAAAGTATACTGTGAAAAAAAAAGCATAATAAGACATCTTAAGATGGTGCTTAGATACATTATTTTTTAGATGGCTCAGTAGGAAAATTACCCGAGCAAGTCTTTTACAAACATAAGAAATATGATCAGACCAATTAAGTTTAGAATCCAATACAATACCCAAAAGTTTAACATCAAAAGTAATTTCATTGTTTAAGAGAAAAAAGAATACGTTGAGTTTTATCATTATTAAGTTTAAACCCATTAACCTCAAACCATTTAAGTTAGTAGCCGTTTTTAATGATAATTCCATTGAGATATTGATATCATTCAAAGAAGAGCCACTGGTTAATAAAGAGGTGTCATCAGCATATAAGACAGAATCACAGTTTAGGTTGAATGGCAAATCATTAATCATTATTAAGAACAGGAGAGGACCCAAAATGGATACCTGAGGTACTCCAGTATTAATTGTTGCAGAAGGAGAAAACTGGCCTTTAATACAAGTTACTTGTGTGTGATTTAATAAGTAAGATCTGATTAGATTGAGCGTTTTTCCCTGAATTCCATAATATTCTAATTTATTACATAAGATTTCATGTGATACACAATCAAAAGCTTTGGACAAGTCACACATTGATAAGACCTGTAGTATCATATGCTGCTGAAAGCTGGACACTAAATACAAATGATGAGAATGCTCGAATAATTTTTGAAAGAAAAATCATTAGACGCATATTAGTTATGGTCCAATTAATGAAGCAGGAATATGGAGAATAAGGTCAAACCTAAAAATATATAAGATATTGCATGGAGAGGACATTGTTAGGCATGTGAAATCATTAAGACTTAGCTGGCTAGGTCATTAGAAAGAATGGGAACAGAAAGAACACCAAAAAATCTACTGCAGGGAGACATAATGGGGACCAGAAGAAAGGGTAGACCAAGAAAAAGATGGATACAGGATGTAGAACAGGACTTGAAATGGGTGTAAAGAATTGCAAAAGATAGGCTCAGGAAAGAGATGCATGGAAGAAGATTGTGAAGGAGGCCAAAGCACATCAAGGGTTGTAGAGCTGAGAAAGAAGAAGAAGAAGAAGAAGAAGAACGACCTCATAAAAGAATGTGTTTTCTAAAAATAAATGTTCCAATTTAAATTGTTTAATGACAGTAAATTAATTACATCACTTTAGTTCAGTTAGGTAATCACTTTTTAACAGTTGTACAGGTGATTTACTGTTTTACTTCTAAATAACTTCTAATCTGTTAATGTTTTGTCTATTCTATTGGAAGTTGTTAACAAGGAGGAAGAGGTAATTGTGCTATTACATGTTATTGTCCCTTCACATTTCAGTTACAGTAAAACCAAAAAATATTCGTGACTTTTTCAGAAAACAAATGAAGTTGAAAGTCTAGTGCACATACTGCATAATTCTGCTCTTTTACCGAATTATAACTGAAATGTGACAAATTACAAATATGACCAAGACCATGAAAATGACCAAAACATGACTTTATATGCAAAATAAAAACGGTCCGACTAGGATAACAAATGTGCAATTCATATTTAATTTGTCAGGAGGTTAGGATAAAATATGACATTTCATAAACTTCCAAACCCTAATAATAATAATAATAATAATAATAATTACTATTATTAATATTTATAGGTTGTTACATTATGAGTTTATTACATTATAACACAGCATGGTATTACTTACTGAGCCTACTTATCGCTTCAGGAGTTAATGAGATAGCATTGGCCATTGAGTGTTACCTTACAAATTTGTGGTATATTTGACATTATATTCCATTTCATAGGACTTATACAGTGATTCCCACGCAAGAGTTGGTCAATGATGCACGTTTCTGCATCATCGTTGGCACAGCTTCAACTCCCGAGCGATCGGGTTAAATATTTACACAAATAATGCCGCGATTGACATAATGATTCAGATTCTCACATTTACAGTTCTTAAACTGTATGGGAAATTGACCTATAGACTTTATTTTTCAAGTTTCCTTAGTCACATAGGCTACTGTTAGAAGAACGTAAAGACAATATCACAAGAGAAATTAACTCTGTCTCGGAAGCTGAACACATGCACGTGAAAGAAAATTCCCTAAAAAGGTTCCAGTATTGTGTAGATGCAAGAGGAGAACATTTCCAACATCTCTTGTGATGAGGTACGTGGTTATTTTCATTGTAATTTTAACGTAAATGTGAGAACCTGAATCATTACACTGATCGCGGCTTTATTAGCATCGATATTTCACCTGTTTGCTCGGGAGTTGGAGACGTGCCCGCCACGACACAGAAACCCGTGTCATTGGCCAACTCTTGTGAGGGACTCACTGTAGTAGAATACTTTTCAAGAGCCACATTTTATAAAGGTAGAATATTTTCAAGCATATTCATAAGCTGCAAGGTAAGATGTTAAAACAAGGATATATGTGAAAAGCAGGTCACGTGTTTACCTTAGTCCTGAGAAGGAGATAGCAGAGAGGGACTTGTATTTAGTACCCTACAGCGTGGGTTCACACGGTTGTATGTCTGCTCTGGCTACTAGGAAAAATTACACCGAGACTTTTTTAACAGCAGCTGTCGTGTCCAGAAAAGATGCTTAAAGGTCATTATAGACTTGTAGATGTTGTAATTTATAGCAAATACCAATATTAGTTAAATTGTTCTTAGTTTTGATACAATATTGTCTTTAATGTTTTCCAGGTCTCATGAAGGGGAATGATTTGAAGAGCATACCAGGGAGTAGCTGTAATAGTATGGCTCAAGATGAAGTAGAATTAATTGCTGAGGTACGTGCTCTTAAAACTTTTAACACTCTAAACCTACAGGTGGCATTACTACCAAGGCATGTGAATAATCCATATGCCACAAATGATAAGGAATGCCTAAATTATAAATTAAATTATATTTGTTCTCCTAAGAAAAGGTTACAAAAGTAATCTGCTGGTCATTTTCCCAGGACTTCTTAAAACACAGGTAACTTACCGGTAACACACAATTTGAAGAGGTGTGGCTTGGAAGGGGCTGCTGAAAGGTATGTTTGTCTTCTTATATTTCATATTTAATTACTACTTTTAACTGCTGTGTTTAAGATATGGGTCCGACAATTTTATTCACATGTTTTGCACACCAGAAACCAACTTTTTGATCATGGTGAGGAACTTTATGGGAATTTTTGTTGGCCTAGTAGGATTGCCAGCTATTCCGTATTTTCCAGGAAATCCCATATTTTACTTAATGTGGAAAAAAATCATGGGTCACGAATTTTTCAAGATATATTCTCTATTTCCAGAATTCTTTCCATTTATTCTTTTCAGTTTATTTTGATATTATATTTTCATCATAGTCTATATGAAATACCAGCAAGCCAGCAAGAATTTAAAAGATTACAGTTTGTAAATCACTGTAATCTCTCAAGTGTTAAACCCCTGCCCTTATGTGTGCTTTTTGTAATGGCAGGAATGTTTGTATTGTATTATAATTTTTTTTAAATAGAGAATACTAATACAGTTCTATAAGTGACCATTCGTTATGTTGTACGTTTAGTAAACTTTGGGTCCCTTACTTTTGGCAGTTATTTCTTATTTTTCCTTTCATGAGTTGGCAGACCTATAGCCCAGTATCTGAGTAGAAAAGTAACCATTAAGATGTAGGTAAGCCAAGTATGTACTATAGTATTGTACAGTATTGCAATTTTACTTTCACTTGCTGGCTGTCTATGTGTAAATCTGGAGGAAGGCATGGCAACCCTCGCCTGCCCATCTGGCAGACTGATCAATCTCTAGATTGCACTGTGTAAGCGGAAATGCCCACAAATATAAATAGATTTGCCATATATGCAAACAACTTTGCATGGCTTTAACAAAAGTTGCAATTTCATACCAACAGCTTTCCTTAAAAACAAGACCATCTTAATCTTGGAGTAGAACCATGGCTGAGCTAGAGTAGGCAATCTTATGCTCGTACTTGCCCTCTATGATTAATGCATTTAAAGGATAAAACCCAGAATAATTCATTGCTCACTTATTATCTTTTATCTAAATGTTAAAAATACTGCAGTACTAGAACACATTTTTTTTCTTTACATGAGGTCAAAGGTCGAGTTATTGACTTTAAAAGTTAGAAATGTAAATTTTTATCTTGGAGTATGTTATTAAGTAATAATCAAATTTTGATATGTACAGTTCATATACCATAGCTACAATATGCATGGTAAGTTTGTGCTGTTTAGTACTAACATTATGCAGTGTGCTTCGTTATTCTTAAATAGATATCGGCTATATTACACTAATTCATGGAGAAAAAACTTAATGTGAATCTCGTTTGGAATTAGGCTATATTTGTATTGAATTTCAAGTGTTTAACAATATTTTTAAGCTGATCTGATTTATTTTGTAGGTCCATGATGCATCTAAAGCCAAAGGAAAGAAAAAGAAACTTCGTAAGAAGACAAAGTCGGGACCTTCAGCAGTAATTGATCTGACAAAAATTCTGCAAGATATTAGAAATAATACAAAGGTTAGTAATATTATATTAGTGTAATGTAATAATGTCCCATCACAGTGGCTTATGCTTAGCGATGGGCCAGGCATGCAAGCGGTCCTGGTACAAATCCATCAAATAACTGCTAAACTAGCTTGCGCTTCTGTTAGAGATGAGCTAAGTGATTATTTAGGCCTACAGCCATGCCAACTTGTATTTGGGGCACCTAAAGGAGTGAAGCAATATTTCACTCTAAAGGGGCTTTCCTCAAGATTAATGAAAATACCCCAATCTTTTTCTTAAAATAGTCTTCAGAAATGTTTTTAACTGCATTGAAAGAGATAATATGATGTTACAAGTCATTAAGGACCGAATTCCTACTTTATACGCTTTCTTGTGGGAAGCATGTAGTTTGTCATAGGTAATCCCACAAAAGTTTATGAATTTATCTGATAATACTCGTAAACCAGAGTTGGATTTATTAAGACTATTCCATGAATAAAAATTTAACAGATTATACAAATAATAATTACTTTCTTACTTTGTTGTATAAAAACAAAACAAACAGCTGCGAGCACGGCAGCTACTATGAATCAACCATCCATGAATTGATTCGAGTTACCATGTTGTAACCAATAATACCAATGGTGCATATAAGACGTAGTTAACCTAATTCAGGTAAGCTATCAGCAGAACAGGATTAAAGTACTCGAACTGGCTTGCACCGAATTGAAATTGTGTTTTTAATCAGTATGTACATTTATATTTTTTCAATTTCCAAACGAGATATGTTGTATAAAATAATGTGTTTCTGTTGTGTTCATTGGCAGCATGTGGCGTATTTATCAGATAAAATCACACCCTCGTATTAATAGCAAGCATTTTATAAGATAAATGATCATAATTGGTCTATATCCGAGGATTTGCTAAACATTATTGGCCGATATTAAACACATGGCTTATGAATGAAATAGTCCATGTAATCTTTATTACAATTGTAAATTAATCTCATCAATGAACAGATATAGATCAAGGAGATCCTACAGATCCTCTCATAACTGTCATGTAAGTATGTAAATTTTTTTTTTTTTTTTTTTAAATGTAGTTTATTTAAATCTCTAGAGCAGACACCCCTCTTTAGCAGACATTTCCTATGGTCCCAGATATGTCCATTAAGAGAGGTTTCAGTGTATAATTTTTTCCGACATTAAATAGTGCATTTCTGTGGAGAATTTACCAGCATGCGCAAAACTCAGAAATTGGCCAACTAGTTAGTAGAGTAATTATTTAGCAGAAAAAAAAAGGCAAAGCAACATTTCAGATAGATTTGGCAGAGCAACTAGTAGTGGGGTGAACTAGCTGAAAAACATTTCACATCTGGCAACCAATGTGCCACTTTGGATTCAGATAGTACATGGGTAGACGAGTCTAAAAAGCCCAGGACACAAATTTTCCTGGCCCTCTAGCGGTTTTAATGACGTAATCAATATGGCCGCCAAAGTTGTATGACACGCTCCTACATTTCCCCATATAACTTGGGTTTGTATTTTGATATTAACCTATATTATTAGTGATTATTAATCAGGAGAAAACGTGCTTTCCAGCGGTATATCTGACTTTATTGTTTACGTTCATAGTACCAGAAATATTTGTACCTGAATTAAAATTTTTGTTTTTGATTTTGATTTTTTCGAAACATTTTGCTAAATAACTTTGAATCCATTACATGTAGATGAAAGTGTGTTCTATACTTTATTGTTCGTTAGACAATTTCCTTTCGAACGGTATATATGACTTATATTTTATCACAAACAGTTCCTGAAAATTTTCCAAAACAATGTAAAGTTGCACTGCGAGTCGTTATGGCAACAATTTAATTTATATGGGTTCCGAAAAGTAAAAGAAGGGCTTTATCACTGATTAAGTAGCAGATGTAATTGTTGTAATTTTTTATGTATAGGTAAGTAAGTTCTAGATTTTTGGGGGGTACTTTTTGAAATCGTAGCCCCTTCAAAATTTAAATTTTGGGGGGAACTTCAAAAATGTAACAATAAATAAAATAGATTAAATTAATAAGATTCCATTCAGTAATACTAAATGTGTTGTGTGAGGAACTTCACCGTGTTAAGAAGATATTGCTTTCGTCTACCTCGTAGGAAGACAGAAATTACCCAATCATGTCAATGAAGAGGAAGCATGAATTGGTTGATGCTACGACTGACCCAGTGGTTGCTCCGTTTGTATGAGTACTGTGTTTGTTATGCCAGAAGCAATCAAAAGAGCGCTTGATCATTCCGAAGTATGAAGGTTACTTAACAATGGCAAAGAATCTTGCATTTTTGCTGAACATGGTGGGCTTCCAAGTGGTATAAGTAATTTGAATTAGTTGGACGATGGAAGTTGTCTTTCACATGCTGCCCATGCAGCGAAATATCACAAATCCTGCAAGAACAAATATGATAGATAGATTATCTGGTGAAAAGAAACAGAAAGGACGTCCCCATTGCTCAGACCAAATTCCATCTACATCAAAATTAACCAGATCATCATGATTTTGTTCAGATGTGGAAAAGGTGTGCCTGTTTTGTGATGAAGGAGAAGGTAGAGAGAAACTTGTGACTATCCACGCTGGGAATTGGGCCTACAATTCATACTCTTGCTCTACAATTGCAGGATGAAAAACTGTTGAAGATATCGTCAACAGATTTGAATGCCATACTCGCTTTCTAACATGTGCGAAAGCTGCTGAACGTTCTGGTAGAGAAGATTACCATACTCCTGAAGAAGTTGTTTATGGTACAGTTCTAACGGAATTGGTTCAATACATGCAGGATTCGTACTCATCCAGCAGTACTTCTCCAGTGTTCAAACTTTCTCATCTTACAAAATTAGTGTCTCAGCGCATGATGGAAATGGGAATACAAACTCACAAAAAGAATACCAATAAAACACGTCTTAAGGAACAACTATTATCATTTATACCTGGTCTGAAAGCAGATAAGTCGGGATGTGAAATTATTTTCACTTTTGAAGGGGATGTTGGCGATGCCATTCGCGATGCCTGGGAATTTAATGACTTTAGTGATGGTATGTGTCTGGGACGGGCAGTAGGTTTATTACGAAGACAACTCTAAGAACCTTCTCTCAAATGCATAAGTTATCTTCGTGATGCTTTGTGCCCACGTTTTTATCATCTTTTAAATTTGATTTCTCTTCAAATCCCTCAAGTAAAGAACTGAGCCTAGGGGCTGCTACCATCCACTTAAGCAGAGCATTTTTACTATCAAGGATGCCAAAGCTCAACCTTCACCCTTTATAACTTTGTTATTGTTTTCATAAGCTGGTTGTCAGATATTGCAGAAAACGTAGTAGCAGTTTTGCTGCTCGTAAAGTTGCCATGAAGAAATTCAGCATGTATATCTGGATGTTTTTTTGAAAGGTCCTGTAGAGAACATACGAATGCTGGCAACCGACGAGAATAGTGGACTGCGTCCAACGCAAATGTCCTCAGACATAACTGAGCCAAAGTATCGACGTACATTGTAAAGTTAAATGTACGAATACTCAATGCAAGTTGCACTAGAAGGGATTCCAGTTTGATAACTATGTTTCAAGATTGGAACTGAGGACAATCAGATGTTTTCGACAAAATCCAATGCATTCGCCACTGATTCTTTCACAACATGCTTCGTTGAATGCTTTTACCTGTAGACAATGCAAGGCAGTTAAATAACTTCATGTGCATACCGAGATCTTTTTACATGCGACGATGTAAGGCAGGATTTTGCAACACCAGAACTTGCAATACCAGCGGTTGTTACTAATTCAGTCCATCCACTGCCAGTTAGTCACTTGCCAAGTAAGTTAATGACCATCATTGCTATATGAGTATTATGCGATTCTCGCCATATTTGTCAGGAAATTTCCATTGCAGTTGCTTCCCAATAGGATATAGTGGTTGGTCATATGTAATCACGGGTGTTTGATTTCCATTTAATTTTGCTTTAGCCATTAGTATGATGTCCATCATATTAAGTACCATTGCTGGAGTCGCAATTCCATCATTTAGAAGTGGAAGCAATAACGCATTGCACCTTATTTTTCTTACATCAGGTTCATTTTGGGCATGAAAAGCCGAAAACGATACTCTAGGCACATGCTCTATTCCTTGTATGTCTTCATTATGCATTCTCTCTAGGACAGAGTTAAGCCAAGGATTTAAAACTTTCCTAGTAGTAGGGTACCTTATGTCATCCCGTGGGCTCCTTCGTGAAGAAAGTAACACACCTATATTTTCAGTTTCTATGAAGTCTAAGGATACCCGAACCACTTGATGCTACTCTGGGGGTCGCGTCTGAGTCGCGTGATGACGTCATCAAAATGGCGGACGTCGCGTTTCACAGAAATGGCCATAACGTGAAACCTATTTGAGATAGAGACTTGAAAAAAACGGTTTTGAAATCACAATAAAATGCTCTACATTATTGTTTCTTACACGTATGGAGCTAAGACGGCATATTCTACCGAAAAATTACACTTTTTGTTGGAAAATTGAAAAAAAATGGTCCTGTAGAATGTGTTCTCTTGAAATTTCAATAGAAGATGATGCCGTGCCATAAATTACATGCTAAAATTTTTTTTGAAGAGTTTAATAATTATACTATTCCCGTTTACCAGAAGTTTCAAATGTCACTCTTTTTAGGATAGCGTATTTGGGAGAAACTACATACATGTGATAGTGTGATATTTCACTTCTATCAAATTAATAGAAGGAGTTGTTTCTAGAAATAGAAATTTTAACTGTGAGTTAGGCACAAGAAAGGCCTCTTTTATGCAATTTTTCAGATTTTTTGAAGGGTATCCATCAGAGATATTTAAGCCCAAAAATAGTCAAAATCTGAAAAACGATAATATTTAAGGCCGGTTTTGAAATAAGGGATGTATTTTTGGAAGCTGATTTTTTCATCACAGACAAATCACATGCAGGTTTCAACATAAAAAAAATTTGAATGTTTACAATCACTTCCTTCTCATATAAAATTTGGACCAAAAAGTTATTTTTTTTTTAAATTACCCGAATTTCAAAATCATATTTTCATATGAAAAATTTTGTGTTGAAGAAATTACTAAAGTATTTCTAAAAGCAAGCTTCAATAGTTATAAAATGACTCATAATTCAAATTTCTATCTCTTATGGTTGTTGAGTTATATGTAGTTTCTTCCAAATACGGTACCCTAAAAGGTGTGATATTTCAGTTCTATCAAATTAATAGAAGGAGTTGTTTCTAGGAATAGAAATTTTAGCCATGAGTTAGGCACATGAAAGGCTTCTTTTATACAATTTTTCAGATTTTTTGAAGGGTACCCTTCAGAGATATTTAAGCCCAAAAATAGTCAAAATCTGAAAAACGATAATATTTGAGGCCAGTTTAGAAATAAGGGATGTATTTTTGGAAGCTGATTTTTTCCTCACAGACAAATCACATGCAGGTTTGAACACAAAAAAAATTTGAATGTTTACAATCACTTCCTTCTCACATAAAATTTGACCCAAAAAGTGATTTTTTTGGAAAAATTTACCCTAATTTCAAACTCATATTTTCATATGAAAAATTGTTTGTTTAAGAAAACAATAAAATATTTATAAAAGTACGCTTGAACAGTTACAAAATGGTTCATAATTCAAATTTCTAACTCTTATGGTTGTTGAGTTATGAAAATATATTTTGCAATCAGCTACATTCGCAAAAAATGTGTTACACCAGGATTGAAAAATGGACACCCCTGGGAAACCAAGATCACAATAATTTTTTGGAAACTTGTTTTGACATCTTGAAACATGTATGAACTCATATACAAAAAAATATTTGTTTCTAAAATGGTCATGCAACCATTTTTTAAAAATTTGGATGGTTTCATATGGAATGACCCTTTTACAAAAACTATCACAGAATTAAAACTATTGACATTGGAAACTTCTGGTAAACGGGAGTAGAATCCTTATTAAACTCTTCAAAAAATTTGTTTGCATGTAATTTATGGCACGGCATCATCTTCTATTGAAATTTCAAGAGAACACATTCTACAGGACCATTTTTTTCAATTTTCCAACAAAAAGTGTAATTTTTCGGTAGAATATGCCGTCTTAGCTCCATACGTGTAAGAAACAATAATGTAGAGCATTTTATTTTTATTTCAAAACCGTTCTTTGCAAGTCTCTATCTCAAGTAGGTTTCACGTTATGGCCATTTCTGTGAAACGCGACGTCCGCCATTTTGATGACGTCATCACGCGACTCAGACGCGACCCCCAGAGTAGCATCAAGTGGTTCGGGTATCCTTAGACTTCATAGAAACTGAAAATATAGGTGTGTTGCTTTCACGAAGGAGCCCACGGGATGTGATTTTCTTACATAAGGTACCCTACTATAGGGGTGAAGGCAGGATCATGGTCAGTGTATTGTAGATTAACAGTTGGGAAAGGTGGGTCACTTGTAACTTGACCAGTGGCAGGAAGAGTAGTGTCATATTCAGGGAGGCAATTGACAGTTTGTTTGTTCCACTGCTGGATACGAACGCTGTCATCGTCAAATCTCCATATTGCTTCATTGTGAGGATGCTGAATAATCGTAACACTTGAACCATGGAAAGAAGTAATGATAGTAGAAGAAGATAGATTGTGCCCGTCCCAGACACATACCATCACTAAAGTCATTAAATTCCCAGGCATCGCGAATGGCATCGCCAACATCCCCTTCAAAAGTGAAAATAATTTCACATCCCGACTTATCTGCTCTCAGACCAGGTATAAATGATAATAGTTGTTCCTTTAGACGTGTTCTATTGATATTCTTTTTGTGAGTTTGTATTCCCATTTCCATCATGCGCTGAGACACTAATTTTGTAAGATGAGAAAATTTAAGCACTGGAGAAGTACTGCTAGATGAGTACGAATCCTGCATGTATTGAACCAATTCCGTTAGAACTGTACCATAAACAACTTCTTCAGGACTATGGTAATCTTCTCTTCGAGAACGTTCAGCAGCTTTCGCACATGTTAAAAAGGGAGTAGGGCATCCAAATCATGATGAACTTGTTAATTTTGATGTAGATGGAGTTTGGTCTGAGCAATGGGGACGTCCTTTCTGTTTCTTTTCACCAGATAATCTATCTGTCATATTTGTTCTTGCAGGATTTGTGATATTTCGCTGCATGGGCAGCATGTGAAAGACAACTTCCATCGTCCAACTAATCCAAATTACTTATACCACTTGGAAGCTCATGGTCAGTGTATTGTAGATTAACAGTTGGGAAAGGTGGGTCACTTGTAACTTGACCAGTGGCAGGAAGAGTAGTGAAATATTCAGGGAGGCCATTGACAGTTTGTTTGTTCCACTGCTGGATATGAACGCTGTCATCGTCAATCTCCATATTGCTTCACTTCAGCAAAAATGCAAGATTCTATGCCATTGTTAAGTAACCTTCATACTTCGGAATGATCAAGCGCTCTTTTGATTGCTTCTGGCATAATAAACACAGTACTCATACAAACGGAGCAACCACTGGGTCAGTCGTAGCATCAACCAATTCATGCTTCCTCTTCATTGACATGATTGGGTAATTTCTGTCTTCCTATGAGGTAGACGAAAGCAATATCTTCTTAACACGGTGAAGTTCCTCACACAACACTTTAGTATTACTGAATGGTATCTTATTAATTTAATCTATTTTATTTATTATTACATTTTTGAAGTTCCCCCCCAAAATCTAAATTTTGAAGGGGCTACGATTTTAAAAAGTACCCTCAAAAAGTCTTGAATTTACTTACCTATACATAACAAATTACAACAATTACATCTGCTACTTAATCAGTGATAAAGCCCCTCTTTTACTTTTCGGAACCCATATAAATTAAATTGTTGCCATAACGACACGCAGTGCAACTCTACATTGTTTTGGCAAATTTTCAGGAACTGTTTGTGATAATATATAAGTCTTATATACCGTTCAAAAGGAAATTGTCTGACGAAGAATAAAGTATAGAACACATTTTCATCTACATGTAATGGATTCCAAGTTATTTAGCATAATGTTTCGAAAAAATCAAAATCAAAAACAAAAATTTTAATTCAGGTACAATTATTTCTGGTACTATGAACGTAAACAATAAAGTCAGATATACCGCTGGAAAGCACGTTTTCTCCTAATTAATAACCACTAATAATATAGGTTAATATCAAAATACAAACCCAAGATATATAGGGAAGTGTAGAAGCGTGCCACAAAACTTTGGCGGCCATATTGATTACGTCATCAAAACCGCTAGAGGTCCAGGAAAATTTGTGTCCCGGGCTTTTTAGACTCGTCTACCCATGTACTATCTGAATCCAAAGTGGCGCATTGGTTGCCGGATGTGAAATGTTTTGGTATAATATTCAGCTAACTCACCCCACTATAGAGACCTTCAGAGGTAACAGAAGTCATTTAAAAATAAAATATACATTACAGTATACCCACAGGGAATATACATAACCAAAACTCAAAACAGTGTTTTAATTTGAAGTGTTATTTGTATTATAATTTACTTCTTGAAAGCAAGTTTTGTTAAGAAAATATTGTATTTTTTGACAAATTACTTTATAATTTCAGGATGAAAAGAAATCATGGTTAAAGAGCAAAAATAAACCACCCAGAAAGACTACTAATGACCAACATTCAGATGATGAAACGGTTTGTATTAATACTTTGTTATCCCTATGCATGTGATTCATAACTTCGAGACAGTTTCAAGTGGGGTCTGGCCAGGCCCCTGGCTAAGACAACTGGCTTCTTAGGCAAAGCTAACTCAGTTGCCCCATCAATTTTCATTATCTTCTCAATTTGTCAAATCATAGAATTGCAAAGGGGTTGCATATTTGGTTTATCATCATTGGCAGAAGATACTGAAATAAAGTAAATAAAATCCTTTATAAGCTTAAAAGCAAAATTTATTAAATAAACATATAAACTACAAGCAAGTAGTTACCAACAAAATAATTAAACGAATTATTTCTTTTAGGACAGGGCCAAGAGAAGAATGTAAAAACAATCCAAATTTTGGCACTTGTGTTCAGATTGATTGTTCTGTCATTTAGTAGCACAGTTTCTGAACTTAGCAGTAATTAATTAAAATCTTAATCATGTTAAATCAATACAATTTCTGAACATATTCTTACTTAGGCTACGTATGAGGGGGACCCCAAAAAAACTGGACTGAGAGCACGCTGCCATTTGTGGACATAGGCCTATTAGAGAGTTTTCCCGCTAGATGGGGTTAATAGAGACCTTCACAAAACAACTGCCCTGGCGGTGTCAGTTTGTGTGTGAACGTTTGATCGTAGTGTTGTTTTTCTCTTAATGTTCTCATGTTCCACCTGAGAAATCATTATGGCAGATTTAAAAGAACAAAGAGTGTGTTTGAAATTTTGTTTCCTGTTTGAAAATTCGGCAACAGAAGCTTACCAAATGCTTCAACAGGCTTTCAAGGAGGATGCTATGAGCCGCTGGTTGAGTAGTTTGGGCGCTTTAAACGTGGTGAGATGAGTGTTGAAGACCATGCTCATTCTGGGTGTTCTTCAACATCTCAAAACGATGAAAATGAGAAAATCAGCCAAAAAATCGAGGATCATCGTTTCACGATCGATGAGAATTCAGAAGAGACAGGAGTGAGTTGGAGCTCGCGAGAGTGAATTTTGACGGAGGATTTGCAAATGAGATGTGTTGCCGCTAAATTTGTTCCTCGCTTTCTCACAGAGCATAAAAAAAACATTCGATTGCATTTGAGCCAGGACTTACAAAACGAGATTGAAAGTGATCCAACCTTTTTGACCAAAGTCATTACAGGTGATGAGAGTTGGTGTTACTCGTATGACCCAGAAACCAAGCAAGTGTCAAGCCAGTGGAAGACTCCCAACTCCCCCAGACCAAAAAAGAATGCAAGACAAATGAGGTTGAGCGTGAAGACGATGTTCATTGTCTTTTTTGATGTTCATGGAATTGTGCACCAGGAGTTTGTTCCCCCAGTCTGACTGTTAACCAGAACTTTTATTTGCGAGTTTTAAGATGTTTGTGAGAGGATGTGTGGAGGAAACGCCCAGAACTTTGGCAATCAGGCGACTGGTGCCTTCTTCACGACAACGCTCCTGCACACATGGCCTTATCTGTGAACTGCTATTTGTCCTCTCAGGAGTGGTCTGTTGATCCCCACCCTCTGTATTCCCCAGACCTAGCCCTGTGTGACTTATTTGTTCCCATGAATGAAAAAAATCTAAAAAGGAAGCATTTGGATGATGTGGAGGCGATAAAACAGCTTCACAAAGGGCATTGGATGTTATCACAGTTGAAGAGTTCCAGAGGTGCTTCAGGCAGTGGGAAAAATAGACTTGATAAGTGCATCGCATTTAATGGAGAGTACTTTGAAGGTGACTGAAGGAATTTTGTAAAAAAAAGTAAGAAATACATTTTTTAGAACGAAAATCCGTTTTTTTTGGGTCCCCCCATGTTGAGCGATGATAAATGAAGAAAGAAGCTACCCTGTTCCACCAAGATAATGGTAGCATTAAGTAAAACACGTTATGTGGTACATGACTGTAGGAAGAATCCTATTGTCTTTTATCGTTGCTCCGTGTGTGCTCTTGTAAAAACAAAGAAAAATTGTTTTCAGGAAAAGCTACATAGCAGCTGTAATTAAGGTATCAAAACACTGGATATCTTAAAACTCACTAAACATAAAATAATAAGATATGAATTACTCAATCCAGCTTTTCTATAATAATTTTAATTAATGTCAGTCTTCTCACTTTTTTCATTTAATTTCAGGATATTATGGTGATATGGAATTCTTTAGAGGATGAGAACAAAGTTAGTGTTATAGATCTCACCGAGAATGAAAAAGACGTAAGTATATCATTATTGTAATAGAAATTAGCTATATAATTTTATCTGCAT
This sequence comes from Ectobius pallidus, assembly GCA_964059195.1. Lineage (NCBI taxonomy): Eukaryota > Metazoa > Arthropoda > Insecta > Blattodea > Ectobiidae > Ectobius > Ectobius pallidus. Next base: position 106,961,389 of record CAXKWD010000003.1, on the reverse strand, counting down.
CAGAGGGAACGAACATCAGACTCCAAAATGCTTTGGTTTTACAAGAGCAGAGTGTTTATGTAGTAGTACAGTTATTTATCTCTTCTTATGACACCAAAGAAGTACTGAATGAAATACTGGTAAATATTTTTTTTCATATAATGTAAAGGATGTGTAGCTTATATCAGTATTGAACAACACAACTCAAAATTTGGTATCGTTCTCAATCTACATGCACTTGAAGCTGCAGTTATTTGCTGCAATGATGTCACATTGCAATAAGTGAGCTGCTGTTTGAGGCAGCAATGCCTTTTTGCAGTGTTGACGGCTGTACTAATAGCCTACTAGTGGGTAAAATAAAAATGCAGGTTATTATTCTTTTCCGAGCAAGGAAAAATTCTCAAGTGTATATAGGAAATTAATTTTGTGTGCAAAGTGAAAAAATTAAGAAATCACATTTGTTATTTGTGGCATACATTTCCGAATGAGGTCTTAATCGATCAGATATGACAAAGAAAAGGCTACTGCCCAATTGTAATTTTAAACATCACGAGTGAATGAAGATGCTACCTAGCATCAGCCAAACAAATCCTTGAGAAAAAAAGGAAGGAAAAAAGAAGTGAATTTTCTTTCATAAGGAAGAAAACTATCTTACAACTAGCACCACAAATTCAGCGAAATGCCTTAATTTGATAAAATACAAGATGTAGAAATGAGAGCTGTGGAAGTGTTCAATGTGAACTAGGACTTGAAATAATACAAATAATAGTCTACGGGTACATCTTGGCAGTCTGGAATATTTTCATAATGAAAGACTGAAATATGTTCCTAAAAGATAGCACTTCAATTTTGTGTGAATGTGCGTAAGATACATGACTAAAGATGTTGATTATAATGCCCGTGAAAAGAAGGAACTAAGAAGTGCAACCATGACATTTTCAAAAGCATCAGCAGAGTGGGTGTATAAAACAAATTTACAATAAGAAGATTGCTGAATGGCAAAAATAGGTATTTGTGAAATAACCAACGACATACCTCATAACAAATGCACTGGCTACATCATTTCAGGATAAACAGACAGAGAAGATCGTCCACAAAATCTTGGGTAACTATCCAAGGAAAACCCCAATAAAGAGGAAGCTGAAGAAAACTGGTATTTCTCATGCTTCGGATTCCTCCTGTAGTCTAGCATCCTGGCAAGATCACAGTGTGACATTTTAAAAATTCACATATCACCTTTAAACCACAGAAAAATTTCAAAATGTCTTTAAAGAATACAATATATCCTATTGTTTCATTTTCAGTATATACCAGTATCAATTTTCCCTTTTCTGGATATCCATAACAAGTGATTTCCTCTCTGCTGTCCAAGTTATTTGAAGTCTGCAGATGCATTTAAAGAGTAACTTCTCTTCTCCCAAGTTTACATTTGATTTACTTCACCAGTTAGAAATCCCCTACTACATGGTACATATTTGTAAATTCTCATTATCTGTATTCCTTAATGCGAGATATTCTTTTAAGTGGGGTTTTTTAAAAATGGGAATTAAATACATCGTTCTTAAGGGGCAATAAATCAAGGACCTCAGAATATATTCTTTAAAAACAGGAATTCCTTAAATCGGGAATGTTAAAATGAGGTTTTACTGTACCGGTACTTGAAAATAAATAAAATTTCAAACTTAATATAAAAGATAAAGGAAATATCATATGGTATACAAATCATCATATTTTTACATGAGAAAATCTTTGGAACACATTTTATATCAGTCATTACACAAAGATGTGTGCGCCCATATTTCTTGGATAATTCTAATGCAGTTCTTTTTCATCACTTTTTAGGATGATATTACTGAAGTAGCAGTAATTAAAAGGACAGCAAGTGCATCTGAAGGTAGTGAAGATAAACCGCTAGTAGTCCTGATTGATGATGAGACTGATAAGGTAAATTATATTAGTGCATAAAGTTATCGCATAAGATGAGTTGATTTAGACTTACCACTTTTTCATGTATTCACTAAACACACACACACTGGCCATTCTCCAAATGTCTATTTATACACCTTTGCAACCCTAATTTTTAGAAATGTCTTACTTGTCCCTTCAGGAATGTTGTGCCATGGAGTTTAGTTTAGTTTAGTTGTATTTGAAATATTCATTTTAAATACAGAAAAAGTGACCTAATTTCAGAAAAGGTTATTTAGAATTTAGCAAATAATTAAACTAAATATAAGAAAAAAGTAAGTTCAGTTTTGGGAAAAGTGATATTAAGTTTGGAGAAATGAATAAACAGATTCTTGCTTATTATTCAAAAGTAGTCGAACGTTTGAAACACTTTTAGCTCACTTGCGTACCTTTACTAGGACATGTTTCAAGAGGTAAGTACCCTCCCATCGTCGGCTAGCGGTCGACTGGTGTTCTGGCGACTGTTGTGTGAAGTTCTGTGTGCTGCCATCTGTTTTCTTTGTGGTGAGTCTAACTACGTCATCTGCAGGCGGGATCTCGAAGTTCATGGCATGGTCTTCATTCTTGATGATGAAGATTTTTTCCCATACATTCAATTCGGATGTTTTTTTTCACATGTTTTAACAGTTTTATATCTTTCTTAACATGGTGGTTTTCTGTCCAGCAGTGGTGAGAATGAGAAACCCGTTTTTTATTTAAAGGCAGATAAGGGTAATAAAACAGTAATCATGGACAAAGTAGAGTATGAACGTAGAACAAACTTGATGTTAAAAAACCCTGAATATGAAAAGCTATCCAAAAACCCCCTGAAATTGATCACAGACTCCACAAAAAAGTTAATAGAAAGTAGTAATGTCATTCCAAAAGGGGAAAAAAAGAAATTAATAGTAAGTAATCCTTTCTTACCACAACTATACTGTTTACCTAAAATCCACAAGAATAATGACAGTATGAGGACTATTGTAAACAATATAGATGCACCCACTTATAGACTATCAAAATGGTTAGTAGAACAATTCGACAGGTTAAAAAAGTTTGACACTTTGAGCATTCAAAATTCAATGGAACTAGTGGACAAAATTAAAGATACAACCATTGGAACGGAAGAGGTACTAGTGTCTTTTGATGTCAACGCCTTGTTCATGAGCATTCCCACAGAAAAACTTCCTAAATTGATTAAACATTGGCTGAAAGAGAACAATAAGATAACTTCTGAACAAGTTGAAGGTTACAAGTAAGAATCAGCTTGAAAAATTTTATGTCATAACCGGGATTTGAACACGGATCTTCGGCTTAACGCGCCAATGCTCTACCATTGAGCTACCATGACAACATGCCAGTCTGACATCAAATTCCTCAACTGATTCAGAAGACAAGGCAAACCACGGGAGGTTTCTCTCCGTCGAGAACACACATCCAAATGGCGTCCTACCCTTGTAGGTACTTTGAAGCCTATTTTTCAAGCTGATTCTTACTTGTATTAATATCCCAGACATGGATTTAATGTCTATTTCCTTTCCTTCCACTTAATTAAGTTGAAGGTTACCTAAAGATCATTCAACATTGTATTAAACATAACAGTTTCACTTTCAATCAGGATTTTTATCAACAAACATCAGGCCTAGCCATGGGTAGCCCACTATCACCTTTGTTAGCTGACCTATTCATGAGCAACTTAAAATTACAGGTTACCAAAGCCTTCCCGCACATCTTCAAAAGTTGGCACAGATATGTCGACGACATCTTCGCCATTATTCCAAAAAGGTTTGCAGAAGACTCTGTTAAGCTTTTAAACTTACAAGACTCATCGATAAAATTCACAATGGAAATGGAAAAAGACGGTTGGCTACCTTTCCTAGACTTGAAAATCATGAAAGAACAGAATAAACTGAAATTTGGAATTTATAGGAAACCCACACATATAGATAACTACATAAAATACAACTAACATAACCCCAAAGCCCATCAATTTGCCATCTTTCACAGCCTTATACATAGACTCACAAACATACCAATGACCAAGACAGAATATAATTTAGAGTACCAACATATACAGGAAGTGGCAGTCACTAATGGTTTTAGAACAAACTTCATAGATAAGATGATCAATAGACACACAAAGAGGAAAAAAATCAAAGAAATTAGTACATTAGAAAACCTAGAAACAACAAAAAAAGTTTTCAAGAAGTTCAATTACCACCCCAAATTGTTTCACAAATTTGAAAAAGTTTTTAAGGTTTACAATATTAAATTAGCACCACAAAACAAATACACCATTAGAAATCTACTAAACCATCCATTGAAAAACATCAAACAAAAAAACTGAACTCTCAGGCATATACCAAATAGAATGCAATGACTGCCCCCAGGTATATGTTGGACAAACTAAGAGAAAGTTAGAGACAAGATTGAAGGCGCATCTAAGAAATGTGAGACTAATGCAAACTGAAAAATCCGCAGTTGCTCACCACTGCTGGACAGAAAACGACCATGTTAAGAAAGATATAAAACTGTTAAAACATGTGAAAAAAACATCCGAATTGAATGTATGGGAAAAATCTTCATCATCAAGAATGAAGACCATGCCATGAACTTCAAGATCCCGCCTGCAGATGACGTAGTTAGACTCACCACAAAGAAAACAGATGGCAACACACAGAACTTCAAACAACACAGTCGCCAGAATGCCAGTCAACCGCTAGCCGACGATGGGTACTTACCTCTTGAAACATGTCCTAGTAAAGGTACGCAAGTGAGCTAAAAGTGTTTCAAACGTTCGACTTCTTTTGAATATAATTAGTATAGTTTCACTGTCAAAAAAACTTCATTCCTAAACTTTGTAGATTCTTGCTTATTAAAAGATTTTGAATTGTTAAAGCCTTTATTACAGTAGCATCCTTTTTAAAGCTGGAAAAACTGATTACTACTGCTGTTAATTTTTACAAGTAAATAAATAATTTATTAATGCTGTACTGTAATTTATTACTGAATTACAGAACTCAGCAAGTTGACAGAGACAATAATGCTGTTGTGTCTCATTCTTAAAGCCCCTGGTTCATACTCCTTGGCCAGTTAATTTAACTTGGATTTTTTCATGTCCCCAGGGGGATTGGATATTCTTGCCATGACTCATCACTAGAGATCCGTGAAAGTGGTTTTATTTTTAAGTAAAATTTGTTTTAAAAAAAGCAGATTTTGGTGTTATTCTTAAGTATGCCAGTGTTATTATTGGTTAATTAATTGAGGGTTTACTTCAGTTTAATATCGAGCAATTCTCATTTTTTCATGTTGATATGAAACTAACACAGAATATAGGCATACATATATTTACTAACATTTAATTATTGATGCATACTTCAGTATAGGCAGATTTCTTCCTTCAAGCTTATTACAAAGAGATCTGCAAAGAAGAATGTAAACACTTAATTTCATTTTCAATTGGACTAATGGGTAGGTTAAATATAAATAAGGAATTACCTGCTAAGAAAATGCAACCATCGTTAGAATTTCAGCATTCTCTGGCTTTAGCCGTCTTCTAGGGTCGCTTACCACGATACCATAACATGAGATGGACTATTCAGCTTCCACGTTGGAAATAGGGTACCACACAGCTTGTAGAGCAGTTGTTGAAAATTCTCCATAATCTTCTTTCATTGAACAGAGAAGGTTGCAAATATCCACCGAAGAACTGTCAGCTTGAGAAAGTTCTTGTTTCACAGTCTTCTGTAAAATAGTGTAACCTTCGAAGAATTTCTCTGGCTTAATTGGAGCAGCATAAATAATTTCTTCAGATTTTGTTTAATGCTTTCCACAGTCTGTATTTTGCAGGTCAAATTCCTGTAGTCAAAGAAGTTGTTTAGGGCTTCGTAAACTAACTTTGAAGGGTCTTCTGCCATCAGCTGAACTTATTGTCTTTAGAGTAATCATAATTTCAGTTCTCTGAACTGCTGAAGTTTGTTTCAATAACAAGTCAAGCTCTGGGGAAAACACCCCCTTTGAAAGGAGATCAAGCATATTTTGCCAGACTAACAACTTTGTATGAAGGGCATGTGCTGTAAGGAAAACTATTGCCTTCTAAAAGTGTGATTAGTTTTACAATTCGATGACAGTTATCGGCAATGAACTGGGCTGTACGTAAGGACAAGAAAGTCGTATGCTAGAACAAGACAAAAATTTCGTCAAAAGTTACATGTAATCTACAACTCTGATAGGGTTGGGGCGGTTACAAACAGAAATTAATGAATAGTGGACAACATTCAAAAAGAAAACTCCTCAGAAGAGGGCAGCCAACATTGCAAAATGAGAGTAATTTTTTATACTTGTTATTATCTTCTTGTTAACTGTCTATGCTAATATTAAGCCTAATTTTGTACAGATGTATTGATCTTTGCAAAAAAACTAGAACATTTTTCAACAATGGTGCATGTCATAAAAAAATTTTAAAAGTAAATACAGTAAAACCCCGTTGAAGAAATACTGGGCACTTAGGAAGGAACAACACACAAAGAAATGACTGATTCAACGTACCCCAAAGAGGGTGAAACGAAAGAAGAAGAAGAAAACCCCGTTTTTATGTTCCTGTCATTTACGTTTTCCTGCCATTTACATCATTTTCAGCTGGTCCCACTTTTTAACCTATGCTGACAATACATAGAATTCCCGCCATTAACAACTTCTACACAGTTGTATTTCCCGCCATTTACGTATTTTTGCCGAAGGTAGTGTTGATTTTCGATGAACCGTTTTCCATGCGTTCTCTTTCAAAGCGAATTCGTGACGCACTTCAGTTTTGCTGCAGCGAAGAAAGAACGGTCAAGACAGTCCTTGCAGCAAAACCCGTAAGCGAGATCAGACTTCGCTTCACCAACGCAACCCTGAAGCGCTTTAAAAAGGAACTCAAGGTCTCACTTCCGCTATGTTGCCAACTCTCTTACACGCGGTGACAGTGGCTATTTGCGTTACTTGAGTGGGAGTTGGTTTCTTTTGTGCTTGTAGATATTTGATATTCACATAGCGTAGGCCTAATTCATCGTGGATTTTTAGCGAAGTGTTGCGTGATTTTTGGTGGTATCATGGAGGTTAATAAAAACAGTAGAAAATGCATTTCTTTGCAAGAGAAGACTGAAATTCTGCGTCGTGTTGATTCACACGTGGGAACACGTGTTCAGTTAGCGAAAGAGCTTGGACTCTCTGTTTCAACTTTGAATACCATCGTAAAAAATAGATCGACAATTGAACTTAATGCCAAACGAAGTGTTGTAATGTCCAAAAAGCGCAAATATATACGCACATCAGCGTATGATGAGATGGACAAACTTGTGGCAGAATGGTTTGTGTCTACGAGAGCGGCAGGAATTCCAGTTGATGGCACCATACTTCGAACTAAAGCCCTTCAGTTTGCTGCAAAATTGGGAATCACCGATTTTACTGCATCTAATGGATGGATAGATCAGTTCAAGATTCGCCATAATATTGTCTACAATCAACTTTGTGGAGAAAGTAAAAGTGTCAGTGTGGAAACTGTACAAGAGTGGAAGCAAAACCTGCCAGCTATTATTCAGGGTTACGAACCAAGGAATATTTTTAATGCTGGTTTGTTTTATAACATTTTGCCAAGCAAAACTTTGTGCATTAAGGGGGAAAAGTGTCATGGTGGAAAACTCAGCAAACAGCGGGTAACTGTTCTGCTAATGGTCAATGCTGACGGATCAGAAAAATTACCCCCCCTAGTGATCGGTAAATTCAAGAAGCCCAGGTGTTTCAAGAATTTGAAAAATCTGCAAATGCCACAGCATGGATGACTAGCAGCATCTTAATGTCTACGCTTCATGCTTTGGATGCTAAAATGGGAGCAACTCATCGAAAAATACTGTTGTTCTTGGACAGATGTGCAGCCCACCCTGATGATCTGCAGCTAAGAAACATTAAGCTTGTGTTTCTCCCGCCAAACTGCACAAGCGAGCTCCAACCACTGGATCTGGGCATCATTCATGCCCTTAAATTCAAGTACAGGAAGATGCTAGTGGAGAAGGCTGTCTTCATGCACGACAATGCTATGGACCCTAAGAAAATGACCATAACAGTCCTTGATGCCATGCATTATGTATCCAGAGCATGGTCAAGTATCAGTCCTGTGACCATATCTAACTGTTTCCGGAAGGCCGGGTTTGAGTTTATAGAAGAAGAGGACTATCTGCCCGAGGAAGAGATGTCAGAGCCCAGCAACTGGGGTGTGGTGGACGAGCCTACTTCATTCGAAGATTATGTCAACGTTGATGCTGATGTAATAACATCAGTGGTGCCCACAGTGGAAGACATTGTTTCTAGCCACCTTGAAGAAGAAGTAGGTGAGGAAGACTCTGACCAGGAACCCAAAATACCTACTAGCAAAGAAGCCGTGGAAGCAATAGCTGTTTTGAGGCAGTACATTGCAAGTGCCTCGGGAGAGGATGGGACTTTTGATGCCCTATATGATGTGGAGAGACAGGTCGAACTGATACAAATAAGAAAAAAGCAAAGACAATCAACCATTTCTGACTTTTTTAAATAGATAATGTAAGTGTACATGGGTACCTGTTTTTTTTCCTTCGTGTATTAAATTTTGCACTATATAGCATTACAGATTTCACATTTCCTGCAATTTACACTTTCCTGCCATTTACACTTTTTTGCATCAGTCCCTTGAAAAGTGTAAAAAAGGGGTTTTACTGTACAATGCTATTGAGAACACTGGAATATACCAAATCCTCATTCCGTTTCTTTCCGCAACGGGTAATTCACGTGATATTGTCACATGCTCGGCGGAGTAGTACATTAGAGTTTGTTTACATCTCCTTTGAACTTAAGTAAAAATAGTATACATGTGAATAGTTACAAATGGCTAGGTTAAACCACTTATTGTCTAGCGGTGAGCGGAAGGCCGAGCTGGTGGCATAGTGGGGGAAAGACAGAGACGGTTGCAAAGCATGTAAATGCAAGTGCATGGTAATGTAGTGGGGGAACGCTAGCTCAGCCTTCAGCTCGCCGCTAGACAGTACTTACCAATTACTGCAGCAAGTCCTATTCAATGTAAATATTAGCATTTGTCGAATTTTTAACGTGTAACTCCTTAATATTTCAGTCCATAGGATAGGCCTAAATATAATTTTCCAAATTCATAATTTATAATTGGATTCACAATATAAGGCGATATTTCCGAATTTTCTTAACATGTATTCCAAGTAATCTCTTTTTATATTTTCAATTTTATTAGTTGCTATGTATAAAGATAAAAAGAAATGACCTTAACAAGCAAAGAAATGTTGCAAAATTATAGAAGACAGACCAATGGGAAAAGCCTAGGGGTTTGGTTATTGTAGCACCATCTGTCTGTAAAGGCTGTAACTTACCTCCACCACCTCGCAACTTCATAACATGCTTGCTCAAGGTTTACAGAAAACCAGCGTAACAGATCGTGTATCACTTGAGTATGGGATCTCGTATTACTTGAGTAAATTATCAGCGAAGAACAGCTAGAGACGGACTATTGCCCTGTCCTCATCTCAAGATGAGAATGCTAACTTGAGAGCTTCTCAAGTACATCTTGAGCAGGGTTTGCATTTTCCCATCCAAAACTAATTTTTAGCATCCCAGTGGGAAGAACTGGTAAATACGGGATAAATTGGTAAATACCTGGCAAAAGTGTGACAAACTTGAAAACATTATGAGATGTTAACAAATTCCAACTTTATGGATTATATTCTTATTCCAAAACATTTCTGTGTAATTTCTTGAGAAATAGTGGAACTGATACAAACTTTCTGGAGCTAATGGAACATCTTCTAGGATGTCCTGCATCAACCGCGTCTTTGGAGCTTATTTTTCAATGTTCTCATTTATTCATAAAAATATAAACAGATTATGCTTACAAGTTGCTTCTAAATTAGTGTTTTGTTACATGATGTTGAAGTGAAACATTAGATTGGTAAATGTTTAGAAATTCCATTTTTACTTACTTTGTGTAGAACCTACTTTAGTTTGGAAGTTATTTCTCATTTTCTTGTCATACTTCAAGTAATGCAAAATGCTATATGCAGTACAATTTTAAAAAGAAAAGTTTTATGTACACCTTTGAAGTTTTTGAATAAACATGACGAATTTCATTAGTGTTGATCCTCAAAGTTTACTTTTATGTAGATTGCAATTTCTAAGACTGGTGAAAAATGTCAGTATACCATATGCAGAAATTATGCATTACCAGGATTTTTATATATATTTTATAGAAGTACTCAATGGAATAAAGTCATGGCATGACACTTCCAATTTATTCTAACCTATTTTTGTTTTACAGTCACATAAAAATATTCCAACAGCTGGATGGCCTGGGCATATTATGTTGTATATGTTGTCATTAATTATGATATATTTACAATGGTATTGCTTAATGGCAATAAGACTTGGAAGGTAAATTTTGTTACATTAAAAGTTGCAATAACAGTATAGATTAGGCCTACTCAAAAAATTTAATACTTACAATTTTTCAGTCATGAGTTTTTCCCAGTTTTTCCCTTGTGGAGAAAACTATATATTTCCCAGGATGGTAAATACCAGATTTTACCATGGTGGGAAAATCGTTGCCAACCCTGATCTTGAGAAGAGATGTGAATAATGTCTATTGCTATAGCTCTTATATTCTTGTAATTTATGTTCCCCCCCCCCCCAATAAGTTTCAGTTCTAGAGATTAGATTTCAAAATTTAACTAATGAATCTTAATTTTTTCTCTTTTTCTGTTTCTAGAGTTTGAATAATGCAGAAGATTCAACCAAGGAAAGCACAATAAAGACTGTAGGGTTGAATAATGCAGAAGATTCAACCAAGGAAAGCACAATAAAGACTGTAGCAACAAATGTTGTAAGTATCTGATGTTTTCTCAGTTTCTGTCTGTATCTATCTCTAACCTTCCTCTCTTTCCCTCTCATTCTCCCCATCCCCCCTTCTTTGTCTTCTTTTCCTCTTCTTTCCCTCTCTCCTACCACCATCTTCTCTTTTCCTTTCCTCTCCATCCCTCTCTTTCTTCTCTCTATTTTGTCTTGTTTCTCTTTCTCTTTTTCCCTTGCGTTCCTCTTTGCATTCCCCTTGATGATCAAGTAGACATAATTTTTGAATGAAACATTATTTTACAGGAGAACTTACCAGGCTGTTCAAAAGTGGGCCAAATAACTCAAGAAAATAAGACTGTTAAAAATGTACCGGTAAGTAGAGTCAGGTGTGATTTCAATTTTTTGTTCTGATCACAATATTTTTTCTATGCTTTGTATGCGCGAGAAAGTTATAATATATTCTATAGAAACGTATTAATCAAACAATAAACCAAATGTTGTGTTCTTAGTGAAATTATCTTAACTGAATAATATTTAAATAGTTTAAAAAGTCTTATAGTGGCATAGGTGCAAGAAGTTTTCAATAATACTATAATATAGAATATTTTCCTGGGCTTTTCACAAGGTAGTTGTTTGGAGGAATTCCACAGTTTAGTGTCTGATCTGAGGTCCATTGTCAAGATGAATGAAGTGTCGGGACTGGTTGGGGCTCTTTTATAGGGATATGCAGCTGGGGACATCTGAATTTGAGAGTAGAATTGCATGGAACTGACCAATCAGAAGGTGGACTGCAGACTGAATGAATTGAGGGCCAGATGATATGGAGTAAACAAACTTCCAATTGAGGAGCAGAGGGTTTGTGGCATCAAAAATTCTTGTTGTCTAATGTTGTGGGGAATTAATTGGAAGGGTGGTTGGCTCAATTGTCTTAAGTGACTCAATAATGTGGAAACAGGCAGGGGTTAGTTGGATGCCACTGTTTTCTTTTCATGTTATTGGGTTCCAAGTGGATCTCAAGGCTTCTGTCACCCTTCTCTCCCAGAAACTTGAAGATCTGACAAGAAGAGCCTTTTTGTCAAACTTACTGTTATGACCAGGTCCTGGATTCTGATCTAAAATTGTTTGAAAAATTACCTATAAAATGACATTAATAAAATTTTAAAGAAAATGACTTAATAGTTATAAAGAATGATCTAAATACTGATATTTTATTTGTAAAAAAAATATTATTGTACACACAAAGTTATAGACCAATTTGCACATAATTGAAAAAAAAGAACTGTTAAATGCCGGAAGGATGATGTAGGTCTAAAAACTCTGTTCTTTGTTCTTGATTGGAGCATTTGAGAAGAAAAGTAAGAAAAATGTTTTTAAAGAAAATCCTAGTAAAATATTGCATTATAGTAACCTAATAATTTATTTAAATATTACCCATAAGAAAAAAAAAAGCTTGTAAAGCATTCCTTATTCAGGATTGCAGTAAATTACTGTCAGCATATGGAGATTATTGAAGGTATAAAAGTTGATATACTCAATGTAAATGCATGAAAATGACTATATACGGAATCAAATCACACGAAAATGAAAAAATAATGACGTAAAATCGAAATAAATGCCCTAAAAATATAAAATTGCATAAAATGACAAACAGTGACCTTATAAAAATGCATTTCTGTAATCTAGAGACCATGATTAGGACTTATCTACAAGTTGGCAATGTCTATTAAGCATTAATAAAAAGATGACATGTCATTAGAATCCGGGCCCATGGTTTTGCGTATTCCAGTACTGCAAATTTTTCAAAGTAATATAGCTGGATGTTGCAGACTTGTTCCATGCAGTTCCACCATGTGCCCCCCCGGTAGTATGTCCAATGTATGGCATACCAAATTTGGTGGGAAGACTGTATAGTAATATTTTATTTTTTTTTAATTTGTAATTTTTTTATTTTTTAATACACGTACTCTCTGGAACTCTTCAAAACAGGGTAGCCAGATAACAGCGAGGTATGCTGTGCTGCTAGTGTCTGTGTCCCTATGAGCTGTGGGAAACAAAATAGAAACGATTGTTGCAGTGGTAAAATTCCAGTCGCAGGAAGAGATTCAATATGGCACATGGCAAACCCCGTGCTATTCACTACACTGCTCCTAAACTAATATAACTGTTCTTAACACAACATAATCTGTCTCTGACCTAGAATTTAGCTGTCACTCCTTAACTTAATGCAGAAGCTTTTTTTACCCTCTACACCTTTCGTAGAACATCGTTTCATGGTACATAACAAACCCCACGCTATTCAGTACACTGCTGCTAAACTAATATAACTGATCCTAACCTAACATTACCTGTCGCTCACCTAAAATTTAGCTGTCACTACTTATCTTAATGCAAAAGCTTTTTATCCATCCACGTCTTTTGTAAAATATTGTTGCACTAAGAAATACAGTTCCTTTGTTTGTAATAATATCTTAAGGTAAGTCACTACTAATACTGATCATGTTCGTAATTCTTGTTTACCATCATATTATCCTATACAAAGTAACACACCAGTGCAGCGGGTCATGTATTTTACAACCCAACTACAGTCTGCTGAGTTCAGTCAGCACATAGCCATGTTTGTAATACTGGTGACATTATACATTGGTTCCACTTGGTCCAGCCTGGCTGAGATGGCAATCACCTAATTGTGCAAGTTGAGCGCACCTGCATTTCTCAGTCCAAGGCATCCTTCCACTGAGGTCGGATCAGTTGTTTTATCTTGGGGGGTAGTAGGTGAATTGTTTTTACATCAATTTTCAGGGTTTAAGACTTATGCTGATTTTTCCCTATGAAGCACCCATGTATGGTATGCATAGTTTGGTTTGGTATGGTATGGTATGACCTTCATCTGAATCTGTTTTTATTTATTTTTTCTACATGTGGATAAACAGTCTTTTTAAGCGTCAGTTTACTTTCTTTGTTCTTATAGCTGTTTTGGCATAATGTCATAGTGAGGTGGCGACCTCTGCACTATCTCTCTGAAAGTACCAGTCCTGGACATTCATCTTGACAAGGGTGCCTCATATAGGCTCCGAAATATTGGAATTTTGTAAATAACTGCTTCTTTACTCCTGGGAAAATATTCTATATTACCAGTACCAGGAAAAGTTAAAAGAATATTATATATATTTTCTTTGTTTCTGTTGTGATTATAAGAGAAAGCTGTGTCAATATGAATGAATGAGGTATCAACCAAAAGTAAATTTTCCCCTCTGGTTGGAAATATTTATATGCCTTTGGGTATGTATAAAAATGTTGGTGAAAAAAGATTCTTTTAAAATTTTATCCTTAGCAGCCAAACATATTATAGGGTAAGATAGGGTGACGCGCCACACTTTTCTGGAAATTTGTCTACCTCAAAACAGGATTGAATATTTTGAAAACTCTTTTTGAGATTCCAAGCTATGATCTTCCCTCCCTGTATTTCAGCAACGGAAATATTTATAAAATAATAAATAAATGTGTAAATACAATTATTAAATTGAAAGGCAAAACGGGAGAGATGCCGCGTTACAGGGTGCTATGCCGCACGTACGGGAGACATGCCGCATTCACAATATCAGCCTAAATTTACATCAAAGCACGTATAAAACAAAAGAGAACCTATCTGCACAATCTCTGAATATGGACGACTAGCCTTATTTCATTTTCTGAGCCAAGTACTCCTTCAGGCCCAAGTGAGGGTTTTCCCAATTTCCTGTGTCCATGTGCCTACGAATAGTCCTCTCTGGCATATGATAGCAACGTTCGGCTTCCCGAATGGAAATTTCCTGTACCTTAATTCGCCGAATAGCTTTTTGTAGGTCACTGTCACTCCATAGGCCACATTGTTTAGCTCCCTCCCTTTCTTTATAACTAGTTGGCATATTTATTGCTGAAAAGAGCAGAAAAATAATTTTGGTGTGTAATTATACCGCAAAACAGTGTGCGGCGTGTCACCCTTTAAAGCTATGCAGCATGTGACCCAAAACTCAGGGACACGCGCCGCACTCATCTGTAGAACTTATTGTTATTGTTATGGCGAACTTCACTCACAATATCTTTATAACCTCTAAATAGTCTATTATAAGTAGTACACACAGAAAGAATGGAACAAATACAGATTAGGAAAGAATAAAGTAATGAGTTCAAAAAAGTTTCGCAGTGAAACTAGTGCACTTACCTGATAAATACCGCTATAACAATGGCATAAACACCACAAACAATGAAAACACGTGATTCAATTACTCTAGGGAGGGAACTGGAGATGGTATTATGACAACTAGCGGTATCTAGCATCAAATGTTCGAGTTAGAGGGGGTGCGGCAACTCTCCCGGTGCGGCGCGTCACCCGGTCTTGCCCTATGTATTTGAATATTAATTACTTATATACATATTTATATGGGGGTATATGAAAATTAATGTTTAATACATATAAGCACCCCGTAGGCTAAAAAATGAAATTTATCTTTAACCAAACATATTGTTTAATTTTGTTATTCCAAACATCCCATTTCTATATACCAAAGCCCCCCCTCCCCGTCTATAGCTCTTCATTTTTACTTCCTCTGCCCGTACCATAGGTACTATAGGTAGAGGAAGTATTGTTTCCGACCCCCAAATTCGAAGTTGAGTTTTTAACATATATACACGTTTCAAGGCCCCCTGAATTCAAAAATACTATTTTTGGAAACATGTCTGTGTGTCAGTGTGTGTGTGTGTCTGTGTGGAATGTCTGTGAACAAGCTAGCTCCAAAACGGAAAATCGTATGAACACAAAATTTCGTATTTGAGTCAGGTACCTTCCGAAGATGCCAGCTGAAGATTGGCGACAAGTTTTTCTTATTTTTAAGGGGACATTACATAAAGAATTTTTCGTTTTTCGCGATTTTCTCGAAAACGGTTTTTTACGATTTTCTTTAAATTTTGCACATGAGTTGCTTATATCAAGAGCTAAAACTTTTATTTGAAACTTTTTTTCGAAAAAATTCTCTGAAGGGTAGTTATAAGCCACCCACTGTAATACACGCTCTTTGCAATACGGCCTCATGTAACGGAAAGTCGTACGAAAACAAAATGTTGTATTTGGGTTAGGTACCTTCTGAGGCTGTGACACGAAGAGTGGCGACAACTTTCCCTTACTTTAAGGGGACTTTTACACGAATAAGTTTTCGTTTGTGACGATTTTCTCAAAAACGGCTCGAACGATTTCCTTTAAATTTTGTACATGGAGTGCTTATACCAAGAGCTAAAACTTTTATTTGAAACTTTTTAAAAAAAATCTCTGAAGGGTGGTTGTAAACTACCCACTGTTTGTAGATACTCTGTCTTGCCTGGTGAACAACTCAATAAGCGGACATTCATGGCCTCTTATTCTATATAAGTATGTGAAGTGAGAAAGATGTATTGTTGGCCATTCTTACAGTGAAGAAATATCTGAGGGGAATATTCGATAAATTTCGGAAATTATTCTGAATGGCGGAAAGTTCAATAAACGTTTGCAGTCACTTGTTTTTTCTTCCTTTTTTAATTTGTCCATAGCCTGTGTTTTTAGTCGCAGCATTCAAATGAGGGGCTATAATGTATTTACAGCATAATTAGCGTAAAATTGTGTCTTGCGATTCTGTACAAGGATATGTGAATACTGCTAACTTTTATTTGGGCAGAGGAAGTTATGTGACTTTCACATCAGATTTTTTAGGTAGATTTCGAAGAAAAATCTACCTATTGCGATCGATACCATGTCATGATTTTCGAAAAATTCTTTCATATCTTTACGTTTCATGCTTCCCTAAGTACGAAACCACCGCCCGTCCAAAAAAAAAAATTTGTGATATATATATATTTATATCTTTATATCTTTACACACTAGCGGCCGTAATTTTGAAGATATTTGAACCAAATTTTATTACGTTATTTCTAGCCCCAATAGTTCGGACAAGTTCGTTAATGAGCAAAATTGGCCCAAGGGGGTGGTCGGGGGAGGGGGCTGAAAATTTAAAACATTTATATCTCGGCCCCTATGAAGTATAGAGGGAAACTTTGTTTGAATAAATTAGAGAACTCCCTATGGAGTTCACAGTGACACCAACAATTCGGGGGTTTTTGGGGGTACGAGTGGGGGTGGGGGTGAAGGGATGGAAATTCGAAATTTTTGAAACTACGTCTTGTGGGGTATCGTTGAAAAGCTCTTGATGAATACTCTACAAATCAATAACTAGTTTCTTGATAGTTCTCATATAAGGCGAGATTTGAACGTTTGAAAAAGTGATCTTTCCTTTTTTTGCTGTTATTATTGTGGGTTTGTCTTGCCAAGGCTAAAGAAGAAGAGTGCTA
Organism: Ectobius pallidus; assembly: GCA_964059195.1. Classification (NCBI taxonomy): domain Eukaryota; kingdom Metazoa; phylum Arthropoda; class Insecta; order Blattodea; family Ectobiidae; genus Ectobius; species Ectobius pallidus. The sequence goes on along the minus strand of CAXKWD010000003.1, from coordinate 106,944,232 downwards.
CGCAGCGACAGTGAATTAAACCAAAAGCACTTAGAAATCTACCTCAGCCTGTAGGCTTGCCTAAAAGGATTTTTTTAGAATTGAAATGTAAACTCCTTGACCCTTTCTTGTTATGTTAACAACACATGCCAATAGGTTACAAATACCGTCTGCAATTAATAGAAAAATTCTAGTTCTTAAGGCAAAATATTATGTCTAAACGTATTATTTTTCAGGAGAGACTTTTACTGTCATATTTTCTCATTTTAAATGTTTTTGACTTATACCCTTTTGCCTTGACAGTCTTCTTCTGGACTGTCAAAACAAACGAGTAAAAGTAAAAAAATATCTTTTTTTAAAAAAAGATACTTTTTTTACACTTTACTTATCCCATTTTCGCAATTTTTTAGTTATACGCTTTTGCCTTAACAGTCTAGAATTATAAAATGTTCAGTTTCCTCACTTAAAACGTAATTTCTTCTGTTAACAAGAAGGTGCCAGTAAACCTAGAAATAAGATATGTACTATATCACTTTCTTCAAATTTTATTTAGATGCCCAAAATGTTAGACTTATTTGGCAATTGCCTCAGATGTTTGAAGCGCTCGACTTTTGAGTGTTCTAGAACCTTATTGTCTTCTTTCCTTAGGACTATTTTCATTTGTGGATTCATCAACTGCAGCTTCTGCAAAAGGACGGATAATATGTATCCAAAGGGGATAGAACAATCTCACTTAATTTGACATGTCTGCATATGAGGTATGTTACAAGATCTTTGCGTCTTTCAATATCACAAGAATTGATTACATTCAGTCTTGTAATTTTCTTACAATTTCCAAATAGCTTCATAAATCCTCCAACGCTTATATTGTAGCAGAATGGGAAAGATACGCTTTCTAGATCCTTCAGGTTGTATGCAATAGACGTTAAAACAATATCTGTGACTGTCTGACATGAAGAAAGCCCTAGCTTACGTACAGAGCTCAAAGCAGGAGACATGAAAAGCTTGTTTGTTCCTAGAGGCGTTGACTGGACAATATTTGACAGGTATAGTGATCTCAAGGGGAGTTTCCCAATCTTCAGCAATCCTTGATCAGTCATCAAATAGGCGTCGTATAGATGAAGAGTCCTTAGTTTGTGGCGACTTGTAATAGCTTCGACGTCATCGTCGCCCAGAATCAAGGCATTCAACTTTAGCACAGTCAAGTAATCTCCAAATGTGTCTGTCAAATACATCCGGTTAAAAGTCTCATGATGGCCGTGAATCGGAATGTGGAGGAAGAATGTCGTTCCGCCGAAATTGAGTTGAATTTTATAATTTCAACCATGAAAATGGATAAAAGAAGTGATAAACAGTGGTATGAAAAAGTGATCAATTCAGCTATGAAGATTAAGAAATCATTGGACATACTAAAGGAAGTGATTGAAGTGAGAACCCTCTCCAAGACCAACCTTAACCTCACCTCTTATGCCGATGTAGTAAACAGTCAACATGAAGGCAGAACGAAGTTTCAAGATACAAAGAACGTTATAATAGTATCTCCTAGATCACCTGATAATATTGCAGACTCTGAGCAAACCTTTAAACTTGTTCAGTGCACAACAAAGAACAAACTTAAAGTAGGAATAAATAATGTGAGAAAGATTAAAGACAAAAGTGTACTCATTGAGCTTCCTAGTAAAGAGGACTGTGAAAAACTTCTACACACAATTGAAGCCAACAGCAACGACCTTTCAGTCAAAATCCCCGAAAAGAAGAACCCTAGAATCATCATTCATGGGATTGAACCAGATCTTTCGAATGAGGACGTGTTGGAAGCCATAAAAGAGCAAAATGTAAATGTTAAACAATGCCTTGCTGATTCCAAGGAAGAAATAAACATTCGCTTCATGAAGCACTCGCGAGGTGGGCAGACACTGCTAGTAGTCTCCGACCCATCAGTCTTGTACCAGTACTAGGTAAAGTTCTAGAAAAATTAATGATAGAAAGAGTCATGTACCATCTTCTACATAATAATAGGCTAAATAGAAATCAGTATGGTTTCATGCCTGACACCTCTACTGAAGATGCTGTTTACACAGTAACTAAGTGGATGCAAGACATCTACAGTAAAAGAAGCATAGGAATGCTTATATCGTTGGACATCTCGGGGGCATTCAATTACGCCTGGTGGCCCAAAATTCTCCAACAGTTAAAAAAACATAACTGCCCCAAAAACATTTATAAACTCGTACAAAGTTATTTTACAGACAGAAAAATAGAACTAACAATCAGCAATACCACAGTCTCACGAAACATTTCCAGAGGTTGCCCTCAAGGCTCTACATGTAGTCCTGGATTTTGGGTTGTGCTGTATGATGACATCCTAAACCTAAAGCTTCCAGAAGGATGCAATCTAATTACCTATGCAGACGATGCTCTTTTAATGATTGATACTAGTAACATTAGTTCACTCAACACAACTGCAAACACAGCGCTAGATATATTATCTAAGTGGGGATGCGAAAACAAACTCAACTTCAACCCAAAGAAAACTACGGCAATGCTCGTCACAAGAAAACGTAAAGTCGAAGAACCAAAGATAAGAATGCACAGCGACAACATTCAAGTAGTGAAATCCATGAAATATCTTGGTGTTATTCTCGACAGTAAATCAACTTTCCGTGAACATTTCAACCACCTAGCCAGCAAGGGTAAAAAACTCTTAACGGGACTATCGCTAGCAACTCGGCCCACTTGGGGACTAGATTCAGATATTTTACAAGTTATCTACCGAGGAGCAGTGGAACCAGCAATTCTGTACTGTGTTTCTTCCTTTGAAAAGGTGCTGGAAAGAAAGTGGGCTCAGAAAAAACTGTTGCAGATACAACGGGGATTTTTGTTGAGTATCACACGTGCATATAGAACTATTTCCACAGATGCTGCCTTAATCATCGCAGGCATAGAACCACTATATCTAACAGCAAAATATAGAGCCGTACTATGCAATATAAAGAAGAAACGAACAAATATTGAAGGGACGGAAATAGAGACTAGAGCAAGTCATTTACATACTGGCCACCCCGCTCAACATTGCACTAATGTAACATTTACTGAATGCTCAGCACAACACAGACACCAGATCTTCACCGATGGCTCACGTTCCAGCACCGCTGAGGGTCAGACATAGTAGGCTGTGCATTTGTGGTTTTTTACGATGACACCAAACTATGCAATACCAGATTTAAACTGGCTAATCACTGCTCAGTGTTCCAAGCAGAACTATTTGCCATTCAAAAAGCCATAGAGTGGTGCAATGAGAATGACGTAAACTCTAAAATATGCAGCGACTCACAATCTGCACTATATGCCATACATAATAAATCCAATCTCCATCAAATTGCAGTTAATATCAGGAATCTTCTCAGAATATCAAATAAACACATATGCCTCACCTGGGTACGTGGTCATTCCGCAATTGAAGGAAATGAAAGAGCAGACTCACTTGCTAAAGAAGCTGCATCTCTACAAATAGCCCCAGCCTATATTAAGTGCCCCATTTCCTACTTCAAAAAAGGAACTTCGAAACAAAACCATTGACAACTGGAATCAAGAATGGCAAGCATCCACTTGTGGCTCTACTACAAGAGAAGTTTTCTTTCCAACGGTCTATGATCGCCAAAAATGCAAACTGTTGAAACCAAACTTTATTTTAACCCAGTTCCTTTCGGGACACGGAAAATTTGGTGCTTATTTTGAACGATTTCACATAAAAACTCCGAGTAATAATTATAACTGTATATGTTCTGAGTATCCACAGGATGTAAAACACTTTATTTTTGAGTGCCCTGTATTTTACAGGAAAAGACTAGAACTGGAACTTCATCCACACATCTGCTTTACAGTATCTAATAGGCAAGTCAAAACAGATACATTTACAAGCAGCTGCTGTTATAGCACATTTACAAAATTTATCATACATATATTTCATAGATTATGAAAGACATTAGGCTAGGCCAACAGTGAATCATATAATACAATTATACATACTTTGTAATTAAATATAACCCTAACATACCCGGTAAAGTAGGGTTTAGAAGATTCGGAAATTCAATAATAATAATAATAATAATAATAATAAATACATCCGGTTTTTGCAGTCTACAGGTATTTCGCTGCAGCAAAGTTCCTCAAGGCAGTGGTTTTTCTTGTGGAAATACATGGGATACCACTCTCTTGAACTGCAGATTTGCTTAAAATCAACCCTCTTTAGATTCGGAAGCGTGTTTCGGAAGAAATTGAAGAAATGGCAATTTTGAATTAGCGTCCGTTTGATGACAAGACTCGTTAGATTTGGCAGACACAACGGTATGTGGCATAAAATGCTTGCTGAAATCGGGCTGCTGTTTGGTTTACCTTTGCACCGTTTGATTGTCAGCTCCTCTAGTTGTGTGTTATGGTGACAAATCGTGTCGATCAAAATGTTAGCATCGTACCTTTGTGTAAGTTCTAAGGATTTCAGGTGATTTGACTTGAGCAGAAGTCTAATTACTGAATTTGTTGGTATTTCGTTTCCTCTGAAGGCAAGACATGTCCAGAGGCTGTTGTCTTGAGCCAGAAAATTCCAGTGCTTGCATACCAAAGATACTGAAGTGATTAAATGTTTCAAGTCCAGATGGGAGAATATCTGAAGGAGCATCTCATTTGGAAGATCTGATATCGAGACATTCTGAAGAGTCGCCTCTTTAGTAGGTTTTAATGTTGGAAGAGTGGCAATACCTGTCGTGATGTCAGATGCCGCAGAGTTTGTCTGAAAATTCACAGTCTTCAGTGTTTTGTTATGGGATTTCCGCAGTTTGTGGCCAAGAGGGTAATCTATGGTGGCAGATGAGTCAGAGTTTGTCTGAAAATTCACAGTCTTCAGTGTTTTGTTACTGGATTTTCTCATTTCGTGGCCTAAAGGATTTTCCATGGTGACAGATTCCGCAGAGTTTGTCTGAAAATTCACAGTCTTCAGTGTTTTGTTAGTGGATTGTTGCATTTCGTGGCTTAAAGGATATTCCGTGGTGACCGATTCCGCAGAGTTTGTCTGAAAATTCACAGTCTTCAGTGTTTTGTTAGTGGATTTTCGCATTTCGGGGCATAAAGGGTGCTCCATGATGACAGATTCCGCAGGGGCTGTCTCAAAATTCACAGTCTTCAGTGTTTTGTTATGGGATTTCCGAAGTTTGTGGCATAAAGGGTCTATCGTGGTGGCAGATGCCTCAGAGTTTGTCTGAAAATTTACAGTCTTAAATTTTTTGTTATGGGATTCCCGTAGTTTGTGGCAAAAAGGGTGTTCCATGGTGGCAGATGAGTCAGAATTTGTCTGAAAATTCACAGTCTTCAGTGTTTTGTTACTGGATTTTCTCATTTCATGGCCTAAAGGATTTTCCGTGGTGACAGATTCCGCAGAGTTTGTCTGAAAATTCACAGTCTTCAGTGTTTTGTTAGTGGATTGTCGCATTTCGTGGCTTAAAAGATATTCCGTGGTGACCGATTCCGCAGAGTTTGTCTGAAAATTCACAGTCTTCAGTGTTTTGTTAGTGGATTTTCGCATTTCATGGCTTAAAGGATGTTCCGTGGTGTCCGATTCCGCAGAGATTGTCTGAAAATACACAGTCTTCAGTGTTTTGTTAGTGGATTTTCGCATTTCGGGGCATAAAGGGTGCTCCATGATGACAGATTCCGCAGGGGCTCTTGTTAGTGGATTGTCGCATTTCGTGGCTTAAAGGATATTCCGTGGTGACCGATTCCGCAGAGTTTGTCTGAAAATTCACATTCTTCAGTGTTTTGTTAGGGGATTTTCGCATTTCGTGGCATAAAGGGTGCTCCATGATGACAGATTCCGCAGGGGCTGTCTCAAAATTCTCAGTCTTCAGTGTTTAGTTATCGGATTTCCGCAGTTTCTGGCATAATGGGTGTTCCATGGAGGCAGATGCCTCAGTGTTTGTCTGAAAATTCATAGTCTTCATTGTTTTGTTATGGGATTTCCGCAGTTTGTGGCATAAAGGGTGTTCCATGGTGGCAGATGCCTCAGAGTTTGTCTGAAAATTCAGTCTTCAGTGTTTTGTTACTGGATTTTCTCATTTCGTGGCCTAAAGGATTTTCCGTGGGACAGATTCCGCAGAGTTTGTCTGAAAATTCACAGTCTTCAGTGTTTTGTTAGTGGATTGTTGCATTTCGTGGATTAAAGGATATTCCGTGGTGACAGATTCCGCAGAGTTTGTCTGAAAATTCAGTCTTCAGTGTTTTGTTAGGGGATTTTCGCATTTCGTGGCATAAAGGATGCTCCATGATGACAGATTCCGAAGGGGCTGTTTCAAAATTCACAGTCTTCAGTGTTTTGTTATGGGATTTCCGCAGTTTGTTGCATAAAGGGTGTTCCATGGTGGCAGATGCCTCAGAGTTTGTCTGAAAATTCACAGTTTTCAGTGTTTTGTTAGTGGATTGTCGCATTTCGTGGCTTAAAGAATATTCCGTGGTGACCGATTCCACAAAGTTTGTCTGAAAATTCACAGTCTTCAGTGTTTTGTTAGTGGATTGTCGCATTTCGTGGCTTAAAGGATATTCCGTGGTGACCGATTCCGCAGAATTTGTCTGAAAATTCACAGTCTTAAGTGTTTTGTTACTGGATTTTCTCATTTCGTGGTTTAAAGGATATTCCGTGGTGACCGATTCCGCGGAGTTTGTCTGAAAATTTACAGTCTTCAGGGTTTTGTTAGTGGATTGTCGCATTTCGTGGGTTAAAGGACATTCCGTGGTGACAGATTCCGCAAAGTTTGTCTGAAAATTCACAGTCTTCAGTGTTTTGTTACTGGATTTTCTCATTTCCGTGGCTTAAAGGATATTCCGTGGTGACCGATTTCTCAGAGTTTGTCTGAAAATTCACAGTCTTCAGTGTTTTGTTATGGGATTTCCGCAGTTTGTGGCATAAAGGGTGTTCCATGGTGGCAGATGCCTCAGAGTTTGTCTGAAAATTCACAGTCTTCAGTGTTTTGTTAGGGGATTTTTGCATTTCGTGGCATAAAGGGTGCTCCATGATGACAGATTCCGCAGGGGATGTCTCAAAATTCACAGTCTTCAGTGTTTTGTTAGGGGATTGTCGCATTTCGTGGCTTAAAGGGTGTTCCATGGTGGCAGATGAGTCAGAATTTGTCTGAAAATTCACAGTCTTCAGTGTTTTGTTAGGGGATTTTCGCATTTCGTGGCATAAAGGGTGCTCCATGATGACAGATTCCGAAGGGGCTGTCTCAAAATTCCCAGTCTTCAGTGTTTTGTTATGGGATTTCCGCAGTTTGTGGCATAAAGGGTGTTCCATGGTGGCAGATGCCTCAGAGTTTGTCTGAAAATTCACAGTTTTCAGTGTTTTGTTAGTGGATTGTCGCATTTCGTGGCTTAAGGATATTCCGTGGTGACCGATTCCGCAGAGTTTGTCTGAAAATTCACAGTCTTCAGTGTTTTGTTACATATTCCGTGGTGACCGATTCCGCAGAGTTTGTCTGAAAATTCACAGTCTTCAGTGTTTTGTTAGTGGATTTTCTCATTTCGTGGCCTAAAGGATTTTCTGTGGTGACAGATTTCGCAGAGTTTGTCTGAAAATTCACATTCTTCAGTTTTTTGTTATGGGATTTCCGTAGTTTGTGGCATAAAGGGTGTTCCATGGTGGCAGATGAGTCAGAGTTTGTCTGAAAATTCACAGTCTTCAGTGTTTTGTTACTGGATTTTCTCATTTCGTGGTTTAAAGGATATTCCATGGTGACCGATTCAGCAGAGTTTGTCTTAAAATTCACAGTCTTCAGTGTTTTGTTACTGGATTTTCTCATTTCGTGGCCTAAAGGATTTTCCGTGGGACAGATTCCGCAGAGTTTGTCTGAAAATTCACAGTCTTCAGTGTTTTGTTAGTGGATTGTCGCATTTCGTGGCTTAAAGGATATTCCGTGGTGACAGATTCTGCAGAGTTTGTCTGAAAATTCACAGTCTTCAGTGTTTTGTTAGGGGATTGTCGCATTTCGTGGCTTAAAGGATATTCCGTGGTGACCGATTCCGCAGAGTTTGTCTGAAAATTCACAGTCTTCAGTGTTTTGTTAGGGGATTTTCGCATTTCGTGGCATAAAGGGTGCTCCATGATGACAGATTCCGAAGGGGCTGTTTCAAAATTCACAGTCTTCAGTGTTTTGTTATGGGATTTCCGCAGTTTGTGGCATAAAGGGTGTTCCATGGTGGCAGATGCCTCAGAGTTTGTCTGAAAATTCACAGTTTTCAGTGTTTTGTTAGTGGATTGTCGCATTTCGTGGCATAAAGGATATTCCGTGGTGACCGATTCCGCAGGGTTTGTCTGAAAATTCACAGTCTTCAGTGTTTTGTTACATATTCCGTGGTGACCGATTCCGCAGAGTTTGTCTGAAAATTCACATTCTTCAGTGTTTTGTTACTGGATTTTCTCATTTCGTGGCCTAAAGGATTTTCTGTGGTGACAGATTTCGCAGAGTTTGTCTGAAAATTCACAGTCTTCAGTTTCTTGTTATGGGATTTCCGTAGTTTGTTTCATAAAGGGTGTTCCATGGTGGCAGATGAGTCAGAGTTTGTCTGAAAATTCACAGTCTTCAGTGTTTTGTTACTGGATTTTCTCATTTCGTGGTTTAAAGGATATTCCGTGGTGACCGATTCCGCAGAGTTTGTCTGAAAATTCACAGTCTTCAGTGTTTTGTTACTGGATTTTCTCATTTCGTGGCCTAAGGGATTTTCCGTGGTGATAGATTCCGCAGAGTTTGTCTGAAAATTCACAGTCTTCAGTGTTTTGTTAGGGGATTGTCGCATTTCGTGGCTTAAAGGATATTCCGTGGTGACCGATTCCGCAGAGTTTGTCTGAAAATTCACAGTCTTCAGTGTTTTGTTAGGGGATTTTCGCATTTCGTGGCTTAAAGGATATTCCGTGGTGACCGATTCCGCAGAGTTTGTCTGAAAATTCACAGTCTTCAATTTTTTTGTTACTGGATTTTCTCATTTCGTGACCTAAAGGATTTTCCGTGGTGACAGATTTCGCAGAGTTTGTCTGGAAATTCACAGTCTTCAGAGTTTTGTTACTGGATTTCTGCATGTTGTGGCTTAAAGGGTATTCCGTGGTGACAGATGTTGCAGGGATGGTCTCAAAATTCAAAGTATTCAGTGTTTTGTTCCTGGATTTTCGCATTCCGTGGCCTAAGTTGGTCTTGAGCCAAACGATTCCACTGTTGGCATACCAATGATACTGAATCGGATAAATGATTCAAGTCCAGATGGGAGAATATCTGAAGAAGCATCTCCTCTGGGAGATCTGTTATCGAGACACTGTGAAGAGTCGCGGTGTAAAATTCCGCAGGGACAGTCTCAAAATTCACAGTCTTCTGTATTTTGTTCGTGGATTCCTGCATTTTTGTGTCATAACGGATGTTCATAAGTTGTCAAAATATGATTATTTAAGGGAAGCATCGTTGTGGATAGGATTAAGCAGACATTTTACCAATTCTTTTTGGGCCGAGAATTAAATATGAGGTTCAAAGGCCAAATCACTGTCGGCATTTCGGAATTTTTACTTCCTGGAAAAAGAAGATAACTTGTTTAAGGTAAAATAACGAGAGATCTGGAATCTATCTTGAAAGAATACGTGCCCATAGTTGAATTTTAAACAGTGATTTCAAGAAAGTACCAAGTACGGATTTTTAACAAATTGATTTTTAGCATAATGTGGTTTGAAGTACACTCAACGTTCGTTCCCCTCTCATAAATAAAATCAGGTAAACTGTTGTAACAAAGTGCCAGTATGTTTTTGTTAAATCAGTTATGATTGCAATTATGATACGCAGAATACTAAAAAAAAGTCAAATTGGCTGGTTTAGGGATTTGAACCATGGAACACCAGAATTTGATTCCAAGAAGGCATATACGAAGATTCATAAAAATCCGATAAAGCATATTTGAGTTATTGCGCCTTTAAAATAGACACTAAATTGGGTTTTACTCCGGTACTGGTTAACAGATTAGGTTCAAATTCAATAAAATCATTCTCATGGACGTCGTAAATGGGTATACCAAGTTTCATGGAAATCCGATACAGCGTATTTGAGTTATGGCGCCTTTCTAATATAATCTATTAAAATAATCACTAAATTGGGCATTTCTCCGGTACCGGTGAACCAAATTGGTTCAATATCAATAGGGTTCTTTCCATGGACATTATAAATGTGTTTTCCAAGTTTTATGTAAATCCGAAGCGTACTTGAGTTATTGCGCGTACAGACACACGGACGGACAGACATTTTTTCGTCCCCACACACAATCTCATAAAGTACCATACTGGCACTTAATAACCAACCGCTGAATGTTGAAATGATTTCAAGAGCATAATTCTTTAACTCTGTAGTCATATTATGTTGCTCTACTTTCGTCAAACAGCTTTGAGAACTTTAAAATGTTGAAGCTAATGTGATGAAAACTGCAACACATTTATAGTTAAAAGGGAACATAATAAGAGAGAACATAATAATAATACATACATATAATAATGTTTCACATGAGATTATAGGAGAAAAATTCCTCTGACACTAGGAATTGAACCCAGGATCTTTGGCTATACGTGCCAATGCTCTACAAACTGAGCTAAGCCAGAGTTCACTTCACAGCACCAGATGGAACCTCTCTCCTATTACTGATTGCCCTTAATGGGCAGAGACAATAATCTGTGGTTCATGAATGCATATATACAGTGATTTTCTTGTACAGTGCACGCTGCTTATTGTGATCATTTCGGGACGCACCTAATCTGATAATATTAACCGATTGATAACAGTAGCCGAAGGAATTAAATGAAGGTTATTTATTTATTCATAAGGTAATACACTACAAAAGAGAATTAAAATATTTATTCATAAAATAATACGTAACTGTGAATCATTGAACCTCTCGTAATACAGTAATAGACTGCTACCAACTATTCTTTCAACCAGTAACAAAATTTTTATATTGTTTTTACTTTCCTCTAGGAGTCCATTAACCAATACTCCATACTCAGTTACGAGTTACGAGTGTTTTTGGAAGTCTATACTGATCTATGGTGAACACCGCGTAGCAAAACATCTAATGCCTGCCTGTTTAAGTGTTTTCATTTTACACTAGCCATCACTGCATAGCAACACTGTTATCTTCATAAATCAAAAGCTGCAGCTTAACCGAGGGGGTGAAACATGTTTTATTGCTTAAAAGAGAAAGTTAGGTAATGCCATCCCCTCGAACTGGTCATCCTGTGAGCTAGGAACAGTATTGCTACTTCCAGTACAACACAATACCGTTGAGTTAGAAACGAAACCCTTAAACACAAAATTTTGAATGACGTACGGTACTTGGAAATAAAGCCGCAAAAAGGAAAATGTGATAACACAAACCGAATATTTTATCACAATAAACAATATTTTTTCAATGTATCAGTATTAATCCATACGGGACTTCATAAAAGTGATAACATTACCCGATTGATAACATTATCCGTGATTACATTAAACGGCGTTCACTGTACTTTATTTCACAATTTTAAGGTGTATTTTTATGTATATGAATCAAATACAAGATATATGTACACACTATTGTTCCAGACCATATAAGTTTTAATGTCAATTGCCAAAAATTAATTTTATTATCTGATTATTTTATTCTTTCCTAGGCCTAAACTTCTTAGGTTGAACTCAAATTCTATTACATCAACGAGGGTATAAGGTGGATTTCTTCACATTTTAGCTGATATAAACAGTTCTTACCTTACATCTTTGCTTTAATTTCACTTGAAAATTTGTCTTACATCAAAAGAAATACATAAATTTTGTTTCCATGGAGTTACATGACAATGTAACAGGAAATATTAAGAGATGACCAAAGTGTTGAGAGAGATTATCTGAAGTATATGTGCTTTAACTTGAAATTGGACACACTTAACTAAAATCTAAAAATAAATTACAGGTAAACATTTGAGTATAATAACTCAATTAGTTTTGAGATATTGGTTTCAATTTATGTTTTAATACAAATTAAAATCTATCTCCTCTTGACAAATAATATTCATAAGGACATAGTACTTTAAGGGAGACAGAAATATAGTGAGTGCCACTTCTTAAAGAATCTTTTTCGAAGAACTGTCTCTACCTGCCGCCACCCTAATCCTCTTCGACCTGTCGATCAGTGAATAGAGAGGTAATTAGGCGTATCCACACTTGACTGCAGTCCAGTACAATGTTGCCAAATATGTACCACAGCACGTTTACTTCACTTAAGAAGTCGTGAATGACAGCAGCAACACTGGGGAAACTCACGCGACTACACGAGCACCTGTTTTTTGTCGGTGTCGATGTCGATGCAGATTTTCGGATTAGGGAACAATGCTATTATATTCTTTTGTAGACAGGCGGTAGTTTGAGACGAGCCCTTCTTAAAATGGAACCAACAGTACTAATGATTTAGCCATTTTCTTGATATATATATATAAGTTTAAAGTAACAAAATCCAGCATACCCCACAGCGAAATTCTGTATAATTGTATGCCGTTTGGGGGCACGGAAAGATTTCTCTGACGTCATATTTAAAGAACTTGAATAGCTTGTTTGCTCGGTTCCAGTTTAAAACCTATCTACTCCCCCTTTTTTATTATTTCAGCTGTGTTTATATTCCTTTTAGCTATGAGGCCATATCAGGAGTTCGGGATGTGTGTCTATACAGTAAGGTAGGCCATGGAACTATTGAATATCAATTATTTTCTATTGTTAGTGCATTTTATGCTGTAGATTTCAACAATATTAATATAAATGGATATGATACAGGATGAAATGGTGAGGATAATTCATAGAATGTAAATATCCAATTCGGCATTTGCTTTGCGACTGGGGAAACATGAAAAAAGCCCATGTCAAATTGGCCGGCCACGGGATTTGAACTGGGACCTCCCGAATGCGAGTTCAAGATGTTACCATCTCGGCCATTTCGCTCTGTTTCTCCACTTTTATTTGGATGAGGAAGTTATGTGAATTTGACATCATATTTTTTTCCTCTTGTGGCAAAGATATAGATAAACTAATAATATGTCATTGGTCCTAGTGAAAAAATCAGATATTATACTGAAAAATTGTGAAAGAAGTTTCATTTTGAAACATGTAATTTTACCACGTTAATTTTTTTAATAATGTAAAACCGAATAAATTGACAGAAATGAGTTTTTTCATAAAATTATTAATTACACCATGAATAGGCCTACTTGTACGAAAAATCAAATATGTAGCTTTATACATTACAGTAATGTATCTATTGTGCATTAATATCTTTTGCATCTTTTGTTTTTACGATATTTTACGTATTAATTGTATTTTTGTCATGAACATTGTAATTGGGTTTTCTACCTGTAATGTTCATTATTATTAAATAAAAAATAATGTAAAAAATTATCAGGAGACCGCGGCTTCTCTCGCTATTATTTACTCAACTGGTAGATGTTTTATTTAAATTATTTATTCATACAAAAGTAATTAAACGTTACATTTATTAACACTAACATTGTTTTTACATGAATGACACCAATAAATAATTTATTCAAAATTTCATTGTTTTATGTAGTAAATAAAAATAATTAAACGAATAAAACGAATCTTGTGCTGCCATATGAGCATAAAGATTCGATATGAAACGATTAAAACGAACCACAGATTCATGAACCTTACCCAAATCATGAATTTAAAAAAAAAAATAATAAAATAATAATAATAATAATAATAATAATAATAATAATAATAATAATAATAAAAGACCTCAGATCCTAGTTTCTTAGCCCAAAAAATTCCCCGAATATTGAATTTTGTCCAAATCATTTAATGTTATCCCATTTAGGCATGCATTCACGAGCGGGTAAACAAAATCTAAGCGTCGACAAATTGATGTTTCATATCACAAAAAAAGCTATGTAAATTATGTCACTTTTCCCCGGTTGCTATGGCAATTAATCTCACAACTGCCTTGTTAATAGGTGGCGTTGGATGTACAGAAACCCGAGTTTAAATATTATATTAGATTGAAGTATCAACCTCATAAAGGCAGAAATACTTTGAAATGTATAGTCCAATGATTTTCCAACTCTAGTGAGCTAATAGAAACAACCTTAGCTCTTCTGAAATGAAAGAGGTGGAGTATGGACAGGAAAAAAAAAAAGAACATTCATTAATAAGAGAAATTAGACGTGGGCGTTGGGATAGGATTAGACCTAGTGTATTACATGAGAAGTGTTCAAAGGGAAAGAAGAAGAGATTAGCAAGGCTGTAATAAATGTCAGCGTTGAATAAGGGCTTACCTGCATTCTTAATCAACTATATTACCCCGCCTTAAGCTCAAACAGACTCTGTAATTTGCTACCTCTACAAAAATACCTTCCACATCATCTCGAGGATTATACTCTATGTTCTGTACTCCGCTAACAGATCAAGAACATTACTCTGCTACTTAGAATTTACTAAACTTTTAACCCTAGATGCAGCAAGTTTTGTTTGGTAACATTTTCGACCAAGGGGGAGCTAAAAATTGTCCACCTTTATATTTTACTAGCATAAAAGGCCCGGCGTTGCCCGGGTTTTGTATATTGTAATTCAAAATTAACTCATGAAGGACCTTCCCGCAGAAAAAGCTTGATATAGCTCTTTATGGCTCACAAGGGATGTCGAATTATGCATTCTATCGCTTCTACGCATCAAGCCTGGTAGGGGTTAAAATAAGGAGAAACTCTCATGTTACGACACAACCGTTTCGGAGATGAAATTAAAAGGTAATTCCATTTCACTTTCATACTTCCCTCCCCAAAAACCTGCAATATAAAATATACATTTCATCTTCAATATTTAATTACAGCTATGAATTATAACAATAGTTTCTCTAATAATTTGTCCAAGTTCCATTTCATTTATTTCCAAACCTACCTGATACCAATGCCAACAATACACTGTTGTCATGTGAACTGTGATTTTGATTTGATAATTCTGTGTAAAAAGGGATTCAGTATTCTCAAAAACATTTAATTTTTGGCATTAAAATCAAAGTTTTGAAAAATCCTTTCTTAGTGAGCACTTACATTATGAAACGAAGGTACTGTCAAAATTCCAAGTCTCTACCTATTATAGTTTAGGCTCTACGTTGATTCTCTGTCATTAAGACAGTCAGTCAGGACAAAGCCTTTTATATTATATAGAGATTCTTATGCCATTAGTACTTTCTTTGCCCCTACCATAGGTACTACAGATAGAGGAAGTATTGTTTTCGACCCCCAAATTCGAAGTTGAGATTTTAACATAAATACATTTTTTGAGGTCCCCTGGATCCAAAAATACTACTTTCGAAAACATGGCTGTGTGCGTGTGTCTTTTTGGATGCCTGTGAACAGTCTAACTTCAGAATGGAAAATCATATCAAAACAAAATTTTGAATTTGGTTTATGTACCTTCTGAGGATGAGACACGAAGATTGCTCTTATTTTTAAGGGAACTTTACATAAAGAAAATTTCGTTTGTCGCGTTTTTCTCGAATACAGCTCTGTCTAAGAGGCTAACTTTTATTTGGGCAGAGGAAGTTATGTGAATTTCACATCAGATTTTTTATATACTGTTAGATTCATATCAATTGAAGCAAATGATACAACTGTGCATTTTTCAAAATGTCTGGCTACTTTAACCTAGTGCACACTAAACTTGCATGTATTTTTAAATTGAAATACTCCTTACTTCTTAGGTGAAAGTATTGAATTCCCAAGTAGATTGTTTTTAGTTTGAGGTGGTTTTGTTACATTCCACTCATAACCTATGTGGCTGCTCTTAACATGTCTGAATCCTATAGACCAATGCTACTCGAAACTATTGTCCATGGAATAGTTTTCATTTAAGGGAATCTACAGTGTGTTTCATGTAAGAGTTGGCCAATTGTGGGGGTTTCTATGTTGCGGCGGTCACAGCTCTAAGTCCTGAGTGATCAGGTGAAATGTTTATTCAAATAAAGCTGCTAACGGTGTAATGATTCATGTATTCACGATTACAGTTAAAATTACAATGAAAATAACCACGAACCTCGTCACAAGAGATGTTGGAAATGTCCTCCTCTTGCATTCACACAACACTGGCACCTTTTTCACGAAATTTTGTTTCATGTGCATAAGTTCAGCTTCCGAGATAGAGTTAATTTTTTAATATTGTCTTTAAGTTCTTTTAATGTATGGGGGGTTTGAACTTGACACTTTATTTTTCAATTTCCTCCATAAATAATAGTTATATACTGTTTGAAAAAATTAAAAACAATATCACAAGAGAAATTAACTCTATCCGGGAAGCTGAACTTATGCACGTGAAACAACATTTCTTAAAAAGGTGCCAGTGTTGTGTGGATGCAAGAGGAGGACATTTCCAACATCCCTTGTGATGAGGTATGTTGTTATTTTCATTGTAATTTTAACTGTAATCGTGAGAACCTGAATCATTACACCATTAGCGGCTTTATTGTGTAGATATTTCACCCAATCGCTCGGGAGTTAGATCTGTGGCCGCAGTGATGCAGAAACCTCCATGATTGGCCAACTCCTGCATGAAACGCACTGTATATGGTACACTTAAACTCACAGTAAAAATTCATAACCTTTTTTATGATTAAAATAAATGATACAATTATAAAAACACACTTAGGGCCGATTTCACCAGTCACAACTTAAGTCTCTCTTAGTTAATGCTCTATTATATTTAAGTCTGCTCTTAAAAGAGTCCGTATTTCACCACGGAAGTTTAAGGGGCACTTAGCTAAATGAAGATTATTTCTGCATTCATACCAACGCAACGAATTCTAGTATAGAACTATGCTGGCCGTGATGCATTTATGTATAAGTTGAACAGACAGCATTGATTTCTAATAGACCATGAACAAACGACAGTCATTCAAACAAAAGCGGGAAGGTGTTTGTTACAGCTTATTTACAATATGGACAAGAAACGAATTAGAGGTCCTAATTATCAAGAAAGTGATAAGATAATGCTAGTAAAACTAATTTCAAAATATAAGGACATTGTGGAAAATAAAAGTTCAGACGGGGCGACACTAAGAGAAAAGAAGGCGTGCTGGGAGAAGATTACAAACGAATATAATGCAACGTCTCTGCACAACAGAAGTGCCTTGAATCTTAAGAATCTTTGGGAAAATATCAAACATGATATTAGAAAAATACGGAGCCAAGAGCGCCAAGCATATTTAGGCACAGGTAAGTTTGTGTTCACCTTTAGATCTATGTTTACGTGCTTTTATTTAAGTTTAGGTTATAAGTTAATCAGGTCATTGATCTTTTAAAAATTATTAAGCTAGTTTATTTCTTGTAGGTGGTGGACCTAGAGTGGTAGCGAAGCCTACTCAACTGATGGATGTCACATTATCAGTTGCTCGGCAGATGGTCTCTACAACCGTTTTGATAGCGATTCTGCTATGGCATCGGCCGCGGCAGAAGCCAAATCAGTTTTAGTTTTTGATATGGAGCTACCAGTTGTACACAGTGATAATCTAGACCATACCGCTGTTTAAAGCACAGAAATTGACAATATCTCCGTCGTTGAGGATTGGTCCGAGTGGTCCCCAAAAATACTCCGACGCCCTTTATCGTCTCCTCTGAAGCAGGCCCTGGGTGGACAGGAAACCACTCACGAAGACACCGGCCTAATGAACTTGAGCGAAGAAGCAGGGTCCAGCACAGTACCCTGTCCAACAGTCCCTTCGCCTCCAGCATCTGTTCGTGAGGTTCGCGATGGTCAATTCCATTTGGGCAAACAAAAATCCACTAGACGGCGGCCTTCTCGTTTTCATCCTTCAAATGTGAAAGACCAATTGTTGATGCGGGAAAAAATTGAATATTTTAGACTAAGCTCTCTCCATCTAAAGCAAGAAATTGAAATTCGACAGATTTTAAGCGTAGAATGGAAAAAACAAGAAGAACTAAAAACTAAAATGCTAGAAATGCAGCTTAAAAAATTGCAGGACGATTGATAGATTGAGTAATTGTTTAAAACACAGCTTACAGTCAGCTATATTTCATTATGTTCCATATATTTTAAAGTGTTTCAGTGATATTTGTGTTGTTTTAGCTGAATGTGATCTCAATATGAGGTATACTCCTTTGGTACCACTAGCCTATTATACTACCAAAACTACTGACGATGATGGTGATGATGATGATAATGGTGATGATGATGATAATAATAATAATAATAATAATAATAATAATACAACAAAACAAAAATTGAAACAATCTTAACAGTTTATTATATTTTAGTTCGTAAGAGACTGGCTTTCTGTTTTCAAGTCCGCAGGTTCGATTCCAGCCCAGGTCGATTGAATTTATGTTCACATTTAAATGTGTTATCTCATGTCAGTTGGTTTAAAGCCATGTTATTCCTATTGCAAAAGCCAGAGTAGCATTTATAACCATTGTTAAATATTCACACAGTAACAAGCTATAACAAAACCATTCATGTATGAAGTTTCACAACATTTCAAACCTTCAATACTAGAGTTCTGAAATAATTATTAATGAGTGACATTCTAACTTCATTGTTATTACGCTGACGTCCAGGAGAATCATGAGCAGCTACTTGACCTTCTCTCAACAGGTTCGTCCAGGGAAGGGGCAGTCTGACTTCAGGATCATCTGGAGGAACAGAATCATTCCTTTTGCGAAGCAAATTGTGTAATACAGCTGTTGCTACTATGACCGCCATTGCAGTACTCAATTTGACATTTATTCCTAGCGAAAGTACAGGGAAACGTCGCTTCCAACAGCCAAAGAGTCTCTCCACAACATTCCTGGTGCGCATTTGTGACTCATTGTATAGTTGTTCGTAGGGTAGTGTCGGCTGATCTATAGGCATCATCAAATAGGGCAAATTTTGATAGCCACTATCTGCAACGAGGACACAATTGCCATAGGACCCACCATCAAGCAGTGCTTTGCGGGAACAACTATTAAATATGTGCATGTCATGTGCACTGCCTGGCCAGCGAGCTACTACATCCATTATTTCCATACTTGCGTTCGATATAACCTGGGTGTTAATTGAAAAGTAGTTCTTTCTGTTTCTAAATACTCCGGCTTCGTTTCCACCAGGTGAACAGATCTTAATATGCGTGCAGTCGATAGCGCCTATACATCGCGGAAATGCTGCAATGTTGTAGAATTCCCTTTATATTTGGACAAGATCCTCCTCTTTATTTGGGAACTTGATGTATTCATTCCTGAAACCTGCATTGCCTCCGACACTCTTCGGATTATTCTGTTTGCAGTTGATACACTGATGCCGGAAAAATCAGCGACCGATAACTGAGTTGATCCTGTGGCATAGTAACGTAGGGCAGAAAGCAGCTGGTTCACTGGAGAAACTGCTTGATTCCTAGAAAGAAAAACGAACTTTATGCATTCACAGTTAAATTATTCGCAAATCATAAAAGATTTCGAGTTACATAGAGCCTAGAGTATTGTTAAAGGTTATGTCATGCGGTGAATTGAATTTTACTAAACGATTTTCTTTTCTATTTTTTAATTTACGCAGAAACCACTTCCTCATTACATAAATTAAATTAAAAATGTAACAGTAGGTCAACTCACCTATTGGTCTCTAACTCGAGGGCGTGCTCAATCTTTTCCAGAATTTCGTTGGCTGATGCTTTGCTTAGACGAAAACGTAGTTCAAAATCTTCATCATCTAGATCAGTTAAATAATCACTTCGTTTTCTGATCCATCTTGCTCGTCTATTTCGTGGAGGTGGGTCGAGATATTCCTCTCCTTCATTGTCTATAAAGGCATTCCATAGCCATTCTAGCCGCCATCTTGACTACACTTAAATCGCTAACAGGCCGAAATCGAGCTCTTAAGTTTAAGTGTCTATTAGCTCGCTAATCTGTGATTAAGAACGTGGTGAAATGCATTATTAGCTAAGTCTTACTTAAACCGATTTTAAATGGGCAGTTAAAATTAAGTATGGCTGGTGAAATCGGCCCTTAAGTTGTTTAGTTAATAAAAATTATTTAACTGTGATCTCATAGCCTAGAGTTTTATTAGTCTTGCTAATGTTACAACATTAACATTGGATTCTGGAATCTGATTGATGTTTTTGCTGTTTACTATCACAGATTTACTTCAAGTTAGGAGAAATGGGTGACAACGGGTCATCATGTCAGATGTGACATTAAGTCTATTTCTGCATAATTTAGGTTTATTTTATTTTTGTTTTTTAGGACCCAGTGGAATTGTGCAGGATGTACATTGCTCGATTTCCAGCTTCAACAACTGTAGAAGACTTGAAACAGTATTTTCAGAAGTGGGGAGAGATTGTTCATGTTGAAATTGTGACTAATCCAGAGACATCAAGGTATGACAGAATGCAATGCATGCTTTATCTCCTAATGGACAACTACTAAATAAATTAATAGGTACTTATTAAAACAAATTGTGGCTCTTGTTCAGTAGGCCATCATTAACAGCCATGAGGACCACATGCCCCCAGTTCTGTCATCTGCTTATACACAGGGGCCAGAGGGCAGAGTGCAACTCATGAATTTATTAGCAATTTCTAGTCACTCGTGGCATTATTTATCATAATTGCATTTTTTAAATCCTTAATCTCTTATTTTGTGTATCTTTTTTTTTTTTGTAGATCAAGAGAATTTGGTTTCATAACTTTCTGCAAGAAGAGCTCAGTGGATGAAGTACAGAAAAACCGTCCCCATATATTGGATGGAAAATTACTGCTTTGTAGAAGGCATCTTCCTCGTAAGGTATTAATTTATTTTATTTATTTCTATGTTATTAGGAATTTTTAGTATGCAAGCCCTGATTATGAAAAGTGATGAGTGGGGACCGTATTTCCTATCAAGATAAAATGGCTGATTTTGGTGCTAACTTCCTTCTACGTATCGGGTACTGTTTTGCAAAATAAAATATTTTATACATTACCCTTATGGGCATGCCACGATAAATGGCCATATTTGAAGTTATATATGTTCATATATAAACACAGTTTGTTACTAAAAAAAAATATGCTAAATGAATGAAAAATTGTGAAGTGAGCATTTACACAGTGAGTCCCATGTAACAGTTGGCCAATCATGCGGGTTTCTGCATCGGGGCGGGCACAACTCCAACTCCTGAGCAATTGGGTGAAATATCTACACAAATAAAGCCGCGAATAGTGTAATGGTTCAGGTTCTCACATTTACAATTGGAATTACAATGAAAATAAAAATAAAATCAGGTACACTGATATAACAAAGTGCCAGTATGTTTTTGTTGAATCAATTATAATTGCAATTATGATATGCAGACAATAAGTTTTTCTAATCAGATTAAAATCGACCAGCGTCAGCAGAACTACAGATTTGTGATACCTTGACAATCGCGCACTCACATCAAAATAAAAAATAAAATAAAAGAAATCCATGTCAAATCGGCCGGCTCCGGGATTTGATCCAAGGACCTCCAGAATAAAAGTCCAAGGCGTTACCATTTAGCCAACTCAGTCAGTTTGACGGTGTCGTTTGATAAGCATAAGTGAAAGAATAGTGTTAACTCAAATTATACCGGTAGAGAAAAATTAAAAAACATGTGACCTTTAATTAGTCGTTACTCTGGTACCTGTCAACCGATTAGGTCCAAAATTAATAGGCTTCTTGCCATGGACGTTATAAATATGTATACCAAGTTTCATGAAAATCCGATAAAGCATATTTGTGTTATGGGGCCTTTTGTTATATAATACCATAAAAATACACTAAATTGGGCATTATTCCGGTACCGGCCAACCGATGTAGGCCAATATCAACAGACGTCTTCCCATGGACATTATAAATGTGTATACCAAGTTTCATGAAAATTCGATAAAGCGTATTTGAGTTATGGCGCTTTTAAATAAAAACACTAAATTGGGTTTGACACCGGTACCGGTGAACCAATTTGGTTCAATAACAATAGGGTTCTACCCATGGACATTATAAATGTGTATACCAAGTTTCATGAAAATCCAATAAAGCGTATTTGAGTTATGGCGCGTACAGACAGACGAACAGACATTTTTTGTTCCCCCTCACACAATCTCATAAAGTACCATACTGGCACTTAATAACCACATAGCCCATCACAAGAAATGTTGGAAAAATCCTCCTTTTGCATTCACACAACACTGGCACCTTTTTTGGAAATTTTCTTTCATGCACATAAGTTCAGCGTCCGAGACAGTTAATTTCTCTTGTGGTATTGTCTTTAAGTTCTTCTAACAGTATGTGACTGTTATTTATCGCTAAACTTGAAAAATTAAGTGTATAGGTCAATTTTCCATACATTACATAGGTAATCCCACGTACACATAGTTAACCTGCGCAGTTGTAAATTTTTATTTATCGTAAACTCTCAGAATTTATCTGATGAAACTCATAAACTGGAATTGGATTTATTAAGACTATCCCATGAATAAAAATATAACGGATTGTACAAATTATAATTACATAATTACTTTTGTGGTTTGTTATACAGGGTGCGGCAAAACATCCTCCCTATTTTAAAGTTCAAATAAAAAACAGATTGACCAAAATAAAGAAACTGTATTAATATTAATGATATCTACACAATGGGAATTATGGGTTTTCAGTATATTACATTAGTTCACCTCACTGCTAAGTGTAAATAGACCTTAATCCTGTCTCTGTGTTCTTATAGCATGGTTCACCATATCATTAGGCACTATATCCACGCCGCAATATTCGGACAAGGTGGGAGTAGCAGTCAACTTGTGTTG
The DNA here is from genome assembly GCA_964059195.1 of Ectobius pallidus. Lineage (NCBI taxonomy): Eukaryota > Metazoa > Arthropoda > Insecta > Blattodea > Ectobiidae > Ectobius > Ectobius pallidus. Next base: position 106,921,378 of record CAXKWD010000003.1, on the reverse strand, counting down.
TCATAACGACAGAAAAAACAAGTGATAAACAGTAAACAAAAATTGAAAAGGATATTGAAATCGCGGAATTGACATTCAATACAGTATCCAACCATACTGTGGACGGGAAAAGAACGTGTCTACGCTGTGGAATCATTTCTGGTAAACGGGTATTCCGTTGTCGCTGTCCAGCGTGCTTTCCGGATTCGCTTCCAAATTCTCCCTCGTGGTGCAGTTCCAGATCGGGAATGCATTAGCTTATGGGTGTCAAACTTTGGAGCAAGTGGTAAAATGATTAAAAAGGGAGGAGGAAGGCCACGCAGCATTCGAACTCCAGAAAGCAATAAACTTCCCACTGTGTAGAATCATTCATGTTAATACAGCTTCTTTATTTTGACCCATCTGTTTTTTATTTGAACTTTAAAATAGGGAGGATGTTTTGCCGCACCCTGTATAAAAACAAAACTAACAGCTGCGAGATCATGGTATACCATGAATCAACCATCCATGAATCGATTCTAGTTACCACGTTGTGACCAATGCTACCAATGGTGCTTATAAGATATAGTTAACCTAATTCAGGTAAACTAGCAGCAAGACAGAATAAGAGCTCATGAACTAGCTTGCACCAAATTGAATAGTGTTTTAATCAATATATATTTATATTATATTTATTATAAATTATATATTATATTTATTATAAATTATATATTATATTATATTTATATATTATATTATATTTATATTATATATATATATTTATATTATATATTTATATCTTGTGAGTGGCAGCATGTGACATATTAATTACTGCATTTGATGCCTTACGTCCAGTAATTTTTTTTTTTAACAACATTTATAAATTTCCTTGCGATCCAAGGAAGGATATTATAAGGTGAACGATCGTGATTGGTCTATAGAACCAAGGAATTGCTAAACGTTATTGGTCAATATCAAACATGTGTCTATGAGTGGAACAGTAAGCAAAATTACATTATTCTGATCCAGATTTATATTTCTATTTCAATATATCAAAATTTTCTCGGATATGGCTCTTTTCCCTCAATTTCATCTTAACTCTTCTTTGCTTAGCTGGTGACCTTTTGCCAACTCGAGCACTTTTTTAAAAATCTCTCTATATTTAAGGTCAATTTTTAGACAGTCCTTTGATACACCCTAAACTTGTACTCTATACAACAATTTTTATTCAACCATTTCCTCATAAAATCTTTTTACCTACCTAGCCAAACATGACTTGTGATTATTTTATTGTCTGTGTTGTCTTCATTGGTAGAGCAGGATTTAGACCTGTAGAAGGTTTTAATAATTAACCTAACTAGCATATAACTATGCCTCCATGTATGCAAGTTCAATTTCTGTTTATGGAGTGGTTGTAAGCACTGGTTTTCAGGTCCTAAGTTCAGCGGTTTAATCCCAATCTAGGTTGATGGCATTTATATGCATGAAAATATAAAAGTGTCATTTCTGTATGTTTACTGACACATGAAGAACTAATATGGGGCAAAATCCCAACACTGGCAACTGTTATAGGCCTCAGTAGCAGTATTGAAATGTGGTTAAAAGATTACTAATACAAGGACTAATTCTTTTTAAACCTCCGATGGGACATAAAATGAAAACCACAGTGAAAATCAAAACTGTTTTATTTGGAACATTTAGGTACACCTTCTTGCTACCTCTACATAATCTCACTCTGATTGAGTTATTTGTCGTAGCGTGGTACCAACTTTACTATACTCTCTTCATAGAAGCTTGCTGCCAGCGTATTGAGAAGGCTTCACGGCATTTTGAAGTGTTTTGAAATTCTTCGTTGGTGTGGAAGCACTGTCCTTCCAGATCTTTCTTCAGCTTGGTGTATAATCCTCCTTAATTGGTCATACAATTCTTCTGCGTTCTTATTTTCCTTCTTGACTTCGTGTGTCTTCATGGCTAATCTCCATTAGTACAAAAATTGCGTAGATTCCTGGAGTTAGCTATCCAGATTATATTTACCTTCCTCTAAGCTTCTATTCTCATCCTCTAATTTTCTTTTGATATTCACCTTTCTGTAAGGTATTATCACGTTAGCTATTAATAAATGGTGGTCCGATCCACACTCTGTTCCATGATAGACCCTTACGTCCATAGTTTTCAATATTGATCTTTGTCGTAATATTACATAGTCAATGATAGACTGTAGTCCTTTCGTTGGCTGCACCCATGTAAATTTGTGAATGTCCTTGTGGGGGAAGAACCCATTCATTATTTTCAAAGACTTGATCAAAGACATTCTGTATTTAATTAAAACTCCTTTCTATTCCCCCTTATTTTTTTTACCAGGAATGATAATGCAAGTGAAAATATAATTTTGTTTGTTGTTGACACTATTATGGTACCCAGGCACTTGTTATTAGTATAAATGATTAATTATAGAATTCCAAATTAAAATGGTATTGTAACATTTATTTCAGGATTTTCATCATCCTGGTGGACTTTTGCAAAAATTGTTAGTTCCTAATCTCAAGCCAGAAATTACTAAAGAGGAACTGGAAAAGTATTTTAAACAATTTGGAAAAATTACAAACTGCAGTATAATGTCGTACAACACTGGAAGGACAAAATTTGCCTTTCTTTCCTTTACAGATTACGACGCTGTGGACAAAATATTAGGTAAGCAATAATTAATTAATTTTTAATGTACATTCGTGTAAATTTTCTGTTACATCTCCTCTTGAACAGTGTTACTTGTCTGTTATATTTTTCCGAGTTCTGATTTATTGTTGACATTGCACTTCTTTATTACAGTTCTTAGAGGCCATAAGCTTCCTGGCCAATTTGTTGAACCAGTACCTTGTCTTAGTAGAGAACAGTTGGCAGAGAGAGAAATGAAATATTACCTAAAATATTTTGGAGGGTTTCGTGATTGGTCCATAAGTGCCATTGAAAGATGGATCAAGGAACATCCTGAAATTTGTGGTAAGTGTTGATAAATCTATCTTAGATAGTGCAATGGATTTTTCTATGTCCTTAATTTACTTCACTTCATAAGCTTACTTATAATAGTAACCTAATTACTTTCACCTTGCTGAATCACTGGGCAGGCAAGACTGGTCCCAAATATTCATAGCATCCTTATTTATGGCCTGTTTCTGAAATTAGGTTACTAGTTTTTAGAAGACCTAATGAACCCATAAGTGCTAAAACTAGATTTTCTCAACTTGAAGCAGCTTTTGGCTTCTAATGTCCTACATAGTTTACATGAAACCAATATCATTATGCATGTGCACGGCAAGATAATGATGGAAAAAGTGAGGGCCAATTGTATAAACAGTTTGATCTCGGATCAGAGACTAAACTGATCTCAGTTCACGCTAAACTTGGAAATTTCTGTTGTATAAATGCTAATCTGAGATCAATTCACACTGAACTAGGATCAATTTTGACTGGAGAAATTTCTCCGATCACACTCGTTGATCTCAGTTCAAGTCTCAGTTTCTTATTTGAGACACAAGATCAGCTCATTATAAAGATAATATTAGGCCTACCTGTGTGGTTACAATAAATATCAAGCAAATACACAAATGACAACTTCATAAATTTCTAACTTTGCCGTAGTTGTGCGTATATAGACTATGTTAGGCTCCTTATAATGCACTGTAACATAACTCTACAACATAACCTCTATAAATTGCTATGTTATTATTATCAACTCATTCCAATTTTCAGGTATCTCATTATGATAAAAATGCTTTCTTCGTTTTCTTTCCTATGTGACCTATTAATTCTTTCAGAGCTAAGATTTTACATTGGAATAAAGCAGTCATCAGGTAAAAATGTCAGTGGGCTCTTAAGTTTAAAATCGATAAGGTAAATTTCAGTGGAATGCTTGGTTTCCATGAATGACAAACATACAGTAAGAAATAAACAAAAATCCTCATGTTTTACATAAAGCATTACTCTATTAATCTTACATCTCGACTTTTATACAATTCTTGAGACGAAGCATTTATATGTCAGTAGCAGTGAAAATGTTAAGCAGATTTATATTGCCAGAACTGAAATTACCAGAACATTTTTCAATACATTTTGCTCGTGCACAGGTGTTATCGCATCCATCTTTTTGGATTCTATAATGTCTTTATTTTTTCCCTAGACAATTTCAATCAGGACATGCTTTCGTTCATATTCCCTTTTTTTTTTTCACAATACACAGTCTGAATACGAAGGAAAATAGAGTAACAATGCTCTTATCTCGCGATACTCAGCTGTTGGTGAGATGTTGCCAAGTGCGCATGTACGAACTAGGATCAAAATTGAACTCTGATTAGTTGATCCTAGGTCAGTGTTATTCAATACGACTCGAGTCTGAACTCAGATCATTTTCTGAACTTAGATTATAATTGATCTCCATACAATCGACCCTGAGAGTTTTTAGCTGGTATTTATTTGTTTGTATGGACTTCCTAGGTTAAGATGACATCCTAGGAGAAAGGGCGATTCATGCAATCTGCAGTCTCACGCTGTACATATGAAGCCACCCTCCACTCCCTGTTCATTGTTCACTGTTTTGTTTACACATACATTGCCATTGCTTACAAGGAACCTTTCACCCCCCTCATATCGAAACATGCCTCAATATTTTTACTGGGTCATCTATATGCTGTAAGGAGTCCACGCTCCAAAAATTAGCTGCTGGTTTCAACTACAAGTACCCTAAATCGAACCTGGAAAATGTCGGGTCGAAGCAGTGAAGTGGGAGAAGTTGGACAACCCTTACCTGCAGTTCGAAGTTCCGGATGCACGGAGACGATCGACCGTCCCTGTTATTGTCTAGCAGAGCCGAAAACAAAACAGAAGTGACTATTGTTGATGCAGTGATCAAAACACAAGTTCATTGCACAGCAAATAATTCAGTCACCGATAAGCGATGGCGATGTTTGTTTTGGTACCGAGCTGTCAGCTATCTAAATGTTTACGAGCAACACGAGGAAGTGGTACAGTCACTATAATATAACACATAATTTTAATTGAAATAACTAAATAAATACGGTATTGGTTGCATCTAATCTTCTTCCATTTCTTCAACACCAGACATGACATCGTCTTCCGTTGGTTCAACCTGATATTCCACATATTCATGATCATTATCATCATGATCATCATCATCATCATCATCATCATCATCACTGCTTTCCATACCATTGTCTTCTATTATAATCCTTTCAATTCTTTCCTCCACGATGCAGTCTTTCTCTCATTATTCCTGTTCAATTTCTTCAACGCGCCTACATACATTTTCCCATTCTGCTTGGCCGAGTTCTTGAAATCTTTGCCTACACAATGCTTCTACGTCATTTTGTTTTAAATGTTGTATTCCTGCTTGTAACCCATCTACTCTTATACAATTCAACGGCCCTAAATAGCGTGCTTGCTCGCTCGCCCGCTTCGTGAGACATCGGGTATACTCGGCGATGTTCGTCTCTCGGAGTGTAAACTTTCATGACGACTACACAATTAGGAAAACCGTTTCTTTATTATATAAGGCCTAAGTGAAATGAACATAATGAACATATATTCTAATTTTATTTTTACTTACAATTTTCATAGCTCTGAACCACAAACATTTTGAATAATCTACCAGTGTAAATTCTTAAAAATCCTGGAGTCAATTAATAATGGCGGGCGAAGCCGGGGGCACCAATATTGATGGTTTAACTCTTGAAATATCGCTGATAATAATAATCCAAACAAACCATTCCTTCCCTTGAAACATTATATAATTTCTGAAAATTACACTGAATTGATCAAATAAAATTCACATCATATTCATGTCAATAAACAGTTGAGAAACAATACGTATTATGTGTCCACAGGTTCCTTTGGAACTGCATAATCGATTCTGATAAAGTTTTCCCAGGGGGCGCTTTCTAATCGTAGAATATACTCTGAAGCCGGAATTTTAGCTGTTTCATTAATATTATTAATGGCTTAGTTTACGAATGATTCGCGTGCAAGTGTTAATAAATGCAATGCCTTAATAATGATTATACTCTTAATTTTTTATTTTCAAATGAATTATCGTGGGCGAAGCCATGGGCACCTCCTAGTTGTTTAACATCTCCCCAAATTGACTCAATGGGGTTCAAGTCGGGTGGTAGGGTGGAAGCCTTAAAACCGAGTGGTTATTTTCTACCAATATTTGGTCAATTACGTAGGTTTTGTGTGCTGGCTTATTCGCTAGGATTAGATCATATATTTTATTATTGTCCGAAGGTTTGAGGAACTGCCTTCAAACTCAATCGTATATCGTAGTTTCGTCATCAGTCTCCTTATTGTTGGTGCAGTCTTTTCATCCGTATAGAAATTGTATATGGTGCGACGAATTACTCATTTGTCGAAGTCATCAATGTCTGTTATCCTTTTTGGAACATTGTTTTTCCCCAGGTGTCCCGAACGACCTTCCTTCCTCTTCTTGTGTTTTCCTGTCACGTAAAATTCTATAAACGGGGGTGTTAGAAACTTTGGTGGCTGCAGCAACTCTTTCCTGGACTTTTTAAAATTTGTTTAAAATTCTCGAGTGTAAACAGGTCCTTTTCTTTTACTTCCTCCTTCATATAGTCATAAACATTAGCTATAACCTCCCGAGTTTTACTGTGTAATGTTATCCATTTTAACTACGAAATTATTGGAGGCATAATGAGAATAATAACAAAATTTTATAATAGCACGTAAATATTAACGTTCATGTAAATAACGTATGCTGTAAATATTGACTTTATAAAACTGTATACATTAACACACAACGAACAGTGAAAGAAACAGAACTTCAAAAAGAATTTACAAAGCATTTTTTGGGACAACGGACTGTACTGTACTCTGTGAATAGCAGAAAGGAATTAGCGTCACGTGCGTGCGTGGGCAGAGGGGATTCACAGGTCTCAAGGACTCACTCTCGCCAGTCAGGGTTGTCCAGTCCCGTCTCTAGATTACAATGTTAAATTCCCTATCTGTTCCAAGATATTTGCAAAGCATTTTAAGGTACTTGCAGTTGAAACCAGCAGCTAATTTTTGGAGCGTGGACTCCTTACAGCATATAGATGACCCAGTAAAGATATTGAGGCATGTTTCGATATGAGGGTGGTGAAAGGTTCCTTGTTAGTACCATTGTTGTTACAATACAACTAATTCTGAATGCATGATACACTCTTTACTCTGATTATTGAATCACTAGCAATTCGTGCTAGGCAAAATTCAGCTAAATCCATAATGTTAATATGAATATTTTTATTAAATGATTTTCATTGTGGAATGTAGTGCATCTACTCTGACACAGTGATATTGCCTTTTGTGGGCATGAAGTTTTGTATTTAAATAACATTGACATACTTGTGTAAAAATTATATTCGTAGTTTCCTAGCTGTAATAGTAATATTATTTCTGTATATAAACTTGTTTTTGGACTGAAATTAGTACATATCAGCACAATGCATAGAACAGCCCACATAGTTAATATAGCTATGCTTCTTCTTAACTTTAATTTGTTTACACTCGTGTACACAGATATAAGAGAGATTTAAAATATGTAAAGAGTTTAGAAAATGCTCTGGCAATATTATTAATGATGTAAGTGTAGGCCAATGATTTACCTACATGTTTGTTATAGGTTTAAAGGTGCCATATGGATTAGGAATGAATTATGTTTAGTCTGAAAACAATCTGTCAGGAATTACATTAGGTCTATTACTTGCACATATGTGAGGAGCTTTCAACTGAAAAGTTCTCATCTTAAAATATGCAGATATTGGTTGTCGTACATTTCGATAGAATGGATATTATTATATCAATATCAACTACATTTAATTATTCAACAACTAGGTCTTTTTTAAATCTTTTATTCATAATTATTAACACTGACATCATTATAAAGAAATAAATCAAGCAGAGTGGGCTACAATATCAAAGCAATCAACAGTTTGAAACGTTATGTTTAGGATAGAGTGGACCATGTAATATTATTATAGTACCACTGCTGTCTTTATTTCTTACAAGCCATGCTGTTTGAAATCTGGCAACACAGGAGGTAGTCCTATCTGTGGTGGTATGTGGAAGCATTTGAATACCGGCACATTTTTAATGCAGATAATTTTCTTCATCACAAATACTGACTTTAGGCCAAATCAGTAGGCCTATATTACAGTACTTGTGATCTGCATAATAACGTAACGTGCGGTGACTCCCACATATCTGAAGGAATTCGTAGTTTTCAGTGTATCCTCATTGTACGTTATGATGTTGCGTTTTTTCTTATTTTATTGTTAATAACCTCACTTACCCTGTAGACCTAAGAGCTCCATTATTTGACCCACAACAGAGTCATCTTTTATTAAGCTGCTACACTTCTCTGGGTCATCTTGTACCACCACTGAGCTATTTGTCCCAGGTTTAATATGACCTAGAACACTGATATCTCTCTTCTTGTCACATGCCCCTTGGTGGAAGACTATGCCCATGACTGTCACTGAAAAGAATAACTTTGCCTAATTCTTTGGGAACACTCAGCTTTCTGTTATTTGCTGTCTAAAAGTCATTCAGTCGTTCATTCTTGGCTCCGGTGGTGAACTGTGTTGATTCACCAACACTTTTGAGGTTAAGGTTTGAATCCCATTCATTACCTTCACCAAACAGTAAGAAGAGATTGCTTGTACTACGATTTGGCGTCTGCCAGATTGAGATGAATTTGGCCTAACTGTGAGCAGCTTGATAAAAATTCATACCAGTAAAAGTGACTCTATTTCTCTTTAATACCAGCCAATTCTTCCTGAAGGACACTAATATCATACCGTATCTCTCTCTTGTATTCATTTGTAGATGATAATAGCTTATGAACACGTAAATCTTCTATGAAAAACTGTTCTCTGGTGAACTCAATTAGAGGTGACGGTGTATATAAATCTCTGTTTATGTACATGGTTTTTACCTTCTCTATGCTCTCCAGTTTTTCTTCAGGTGTGTCAAGATGTTCTCTAAACCATAGGCGATGACTGGGAAATATTCTTAATTTGCGATGATTCTGATGGAGTTCATTGCTTTATTTACGGCATGTTGATAGCCGATAGGACTACCGATGCAATGTTGCCAGATTTAATAGCATGACTTGTAAGAAATAAAGAAGGCAGTGATAGTACCATATATTATGCCCATTATAATAAATATTAATTGTTTATATGCTGTCAAGTAAATAAATAAATAAATAAAGTTTACATAAAGTACCAGCTGGATAGAACTTCTGGAAATGAAAGCTTGCTTTTTAGTAAGTAATTTCATCTATTATTTCTGCTGACAGGAACTGATACATCTGAGCTTGCCTTGTTTACCTTAGGTATGGATACTAATGTTTGTGGAAGCTCAGCTGCTGGCTGGCTGTCCTCAAGAGTCAATCAAAATGCTTCGGGGCGCCGGACATTATATAATAGATTAATGTCATCAGATAATTCTGCCATAATGGTCCTGATTTCCACCGATTAATGTATTAACATAAGAATAAAATAAAATTGCTTCCAGTGGATATTTATTTGTCTTTACAACAAAACACACAACGTTTCGGTCATAACCATAATACCTTCATCAGGTGACTGTTTATTAAAAGACAAGAGAAGAGAAGAGATTCTCAATTGTCTGTGCCATAACAACCACTTCAGTTATGAGTGGAATCAGCACAATTAGAATGAAACAAGAAATTGGTATTTCGGAAATGCTTATCAATCCAATCGACAGGTATCTCATACGGGGACTCTTCTATAACATCCATAGGTGGAAGAGGAAAGCGTATAACATGTCTATCCTTTTTTGTTCTCTTAATGACACCCAACCACTCATCACCCAAGTCACCATCAAATCTGTTCAAAACGGAATCTTGATTGCATCCGATGTTCCAAACTTCGCACACTTTTCTCCTAATGACATCGTCCTCAACCTTTAAAATCTTCAAAGCACCCATACGATGATTATTCTCGATCAAGTGTTGGCTAAGACCAGTAGAAGTTTTTCTACACCTAATGTCTCTCTCGTGCTCACGTAGTCTGATTCTAAAAGATCTGCCCGTTTCGCCAATGTAAAATTTATCACAATCCAAACATGAGATTGAATATACTCCTGGATATTCCATTCGGTCCATATTTCTGCCGAACCTTTTATATTCAGAAAATATGCTCTCAATGGTTCTATTGGTTTTGTAAGCAGGAACCAACTCAAACTTTCGAAAAACCCTCTCATAACGCTCGCTCATGGCCGGGTGGTAGGCCATACCCACATACTTAGTATTGGGGTCCTTAATCACATCATCCCTATTCCTGATATGTCTTTCAGCCTCCTTCCATATTACAGGTACATCCATTCTTCTTTCATCATAACCATTGATCCTAGCTAATCGAAAAATCTCCCTTTTTTCAAAATTTAAATCATCACAGTTGTTACACAACCTTAAGGCTCTAATAGCAAAGTTACGCCAAACGTTGTGTTTAATCCTATTGTGGTGTGCGGATTTCTTATGAATATACAATTCACCTTTGTTATTTTTCCTGCAAATGCCCAATTTAATCCTCGGATAGTCTAGGACAATTCTTAAGTCCAGAAAATTTAGAGTATTATTCTCTGATTTCTCAATAGTAAATTTCATTCTGTTATTAAAACCATTAAATTCTTCCAAAAGCTGTCCAGAAATATCATTCCTATACTCCGCGCCTTATATCTCCGAGCCTAGCCCACGTAACAGAAATTTGAACGTGGCAGAGGGTGGATAGAGGGAAGAAAGAGATAGAAGATGGTTGCTATACAACTAAGGCAAAACTGAAAACATGCATGCACTCACAGTTTTCGAGCTCAGTGATGTCATTTGTCATTTGTTTCGTCACTTGAATAACCCGTGCTATCACATTCACTACCACTGTCACTATCACTGTCAATGGGATCAATTTCACTATCAAATCCAATGTCTAGTTTATAGTATTCGTCTTCAAGGTTTTGAAGTGAAACTTCTTTAGCCGCGGTAGGGGGTAAATCGAGAAATGTGTCACGCTCAAAAATCATCACGAAATTAATGAGGTGTGACTGAACGGACTGCACAGAAAACAGTCAACTCAATGATTAGGAGTAATCAGCTGCTATACGATTTAATTCAGACCTAGTACGAGGACCTGCAAATGGGAATAGTGGGAATAGTAATAATAATAATAATAATAATAATAATAATAATAATAATAATAATAATAATAATAATAATTATTATTATTATTATACTTACTTGCTCAATGGCAATAGACAAATCCTAAGCAAGCTAAAGGAATATTATCTATTATGGAACCCGGAAGTTCATTACCGCGATTAAAAATAAAAAAATAAAAAATCAAAGATCCAGAATTTAAAAAATCAAAAATTAAAAAATTCGAAGATCCATAATTTAATAACTCCACAAATCCAAAATTTAAAAAATAAAAACCCAAATATTTAAAATTTAAAAATTATATAAATTAAAAATTCAAAAATCCAAAATTTAAAAATAAAAAAATCGAAATTCCAAGATTAAAAAATCTAAAAATCCGAAATTCCAAAATAAAAAAAAAATCCAAAAATCAACATTTTAAAAATCCAAAATTAAAAAATTCAAAGATCCAAAATTTAATCAAAAAATCAAAAATTTAAAAAAATTAATAATTAAAAAATCGAAAATTGAAAAAATCTAAACATTTAAAATTAAAAAATCGGTAATCCAAAATAAAAAAATTAAAAATTCAAAGAGCCAAAATTTAAAAAAAAACAAAATTCTAAAATTAAAAAATTCAAAGATCCAAAATTTAAAAATACAAAAATACAAAATTCAAAACTAAATAATCCAAATGTCCAAAATTTAAAATAACAAAAAATTTAAAATTCAAAATAAAAAATCGAAAATTTAAAAAATTATATAATCCAAAATTTAAAAATCCAAAAATTCAAAATTTAAAATTTCCAAAAAATAAAAATTTAAAGATCCAAAATTTAAAAAAATCCAAAATTACAAAATTCAAAGATCCAAAATTTAAAAATCCAATAAACCAAAATTAAAAAAATGTCCCCACCCCTCAAAGTCAAAAGATTGTCTGTGACCTGGTTTGTACTGCTGAGTACTCTCCTTTCCTGCTATCTCTTTGACAAGTTAGCGATGCCTATGATCGATTATAGCAGAAGAGTGTAAAATGTTTGTTACTTGTATTCAACAGATCTCGTCTTTTATCCACTGTGGTATGGTTGGCACTTTTGTTTGCAAATGGCTATCTGATGGTGTTTAGTAGATATTACGATAATATTTCTCGTAATTATATTTGAACATTAACTCTAATCATGTCTAAACCGAAAGTTACTTCATTTCATACAAGGGCAGAACAATATAGAAATGAGGGGGGGTTTAGTTCATGTAAATAACGAAGCAAAGTTTATCATTGCGCAATGTTCCCCATGTAGTATAAAGTAATTTATTTCACGAAATACCCACCGAAATAGAAGGAAGTTAACACCGAAATCAGCCATTTTATTTCACCAATAAATCAGGGCCCTACTAATTATACCTACTACACACTGATTAGGAGATTAACTACAGTACTTTTGATAAACTTATTTAAAATGAATTTATTACAGAAAGAAAATGATCGGTATAGTTTCGCACACGTCTAAACTTACGTAGCAACCGTATGTTTTTGCACGAACAGTAAGGGATGATTTCGTACCCGGTTGACCTTCACCCCCGCCCACTACTCCACTTTCTCCTCTGGAATTTACAGAAGTTTAACGGCCGCGAAGCTCGGAGATATAAGGCGGGCAGTATAGAAATAACCAAAATGTCATCAACATAGCGAATGTATACAGCAATGTTGTCCACATATTTGCTAATAATGGATCTCTCCATGAAGAAAAGAAAAATATCAGAAACAATACCAGACACAGGGTTTCCCATAGCCAAACCTTCATTTTGTTTGTAGATAGTACCATTAAACTGAAAAATGTTGTAATCAGTACATACATTAAACCACCTAAGGTACTCATTAGCTACGATACTATCCACGTCCAATTCAATAAGCCATCTAAAGAGATATTCTCCTGCTTGAGCCCTGGGAACACTAGCATACAAAGAAACGACGTCCAAACTAAACATACGAAGATCTTTATTACATTCAACATTATCCAAAATTTCTCTTGCTTCAAAAGAGTTGCCGATTGACCATTTCGTTCTGGATTGATAAGCATTTCCGAAATACCAATTTCTTGTTTCATTTTAATTGTGCTGATTCCACTCATAACTGAAGTGGTTGTTATGGCACAGACAATTGAGAATCTCTTCTCTTCTCTTGTCTTTTAATAAACAGTCACCTGATGAAGGTCTTATGGTTATGACCGAAACGTTGTGTGTTTTGTTGTAAAGACAAATAAATATCCACTGGAAGCAATTTTATTTTATTCTTATGTTAATAATGTCATCAGATTATCAGTTAATCTAGTAGAAATTTCAATTATACCAGGTTTTTTGTTTGTTTGTTTTTTTTGTTTTTTGTTTGTTTGTTTTTTTTGTTTTTTGTTGCTATTTGACTGATTAGAAGAGGAGGGACTAAGAAGTTTGTTCTCTTTTTGTTTTTTTCCTGTGCAAAGCACCATTGATTCTTTTTATTAAAAATGTAAGAAGCTTCTGATAAACCTTCATGATTTACAGATGCAAATTTTCATTATAAGAACATTTTTTAGACCACTTCTCATTTATTCATAGCAAAAATAGAGTTCTAAGCAAGCAGTGGTAATGTGCAGACGTATGGAAGAGGTGCAGAGTGGATTTAAGAGAAAACAACACAAGGGACATGGCCAACGAAATCGAATGGGCTCATTTGGGTCAAAAAGGAGAGCAGGGACCAAAGGAGCAGTAAGAGAAGATCAATCTGTCATGGCGACCTGGGCCCTAGTGATTCTAGTGCTGCTGATAATTGGAGGGGTTGAAATGAACCCAGGGCCAGGAGTTTCTGAAGAGGTCATCAAAAGCCTTGAAAGAATGGAAGAAAGAATAGTTAATAAAATAAATGGGGCAACAAAAGAAGTTAAACAAGAAATTAGAGAGGAAATAGCAAGAATGAAGACAGAAGTGGAACAACTGAAGTCAATAATCAAGAAGATAGAAAATGCAGATCGACAGCTAAATTTAATTTTCCACGGGATAGAAGAGAGAAAAGGAATTAGTGCCTTGCAAGAAGTCCACGAGCTATTAGAAAGCAAATTGGAAGTGCAGATCAAGGGATGGGAGTTCCCTACGGCCCACAGAGTCGGGAAAACTACAGGAAACAGAGTAATTATAGCGAAATGTGCGTCCACGCAAGTGGTTTTTGCTACACTGAAGAGAATTAACAAATTGAAAGGGACGGCAATATACATCAACAGAGATCTATCTCCGACGGAGAGAATTACAAGGAGGAAATTAGTAGAGAAAAAGAAGTTTGAAAGGAATAAGGCTGTATGTGGATGGGAGGAAGATAAATTTAAGGAACGGCGCAGAAACGAACAGCACGGGTGCTATGACCTCGACAGCGGAATTAGAGTTGGGGGAACGTGTGCAGATGCTCAGGTTAACGAACGAACATCGAAGTCAGAAGGACGTGTGCCGACGTCACCAATAGGTGACAGCAAACAATCAACAACTCAGCCGAGCGAGAAACCAAGCACATCATCTGTGACGCAACAATTCCAGATTCCTTGGGGGCTTTGGAGTAAGAATGCACCAAGTGACATCAATAGTGGAAGCAGTGAGGAGGAAACACCAATAATTACTAGGAGCTATAAAAAATTTAAAAGTTTTCAAACGGTAAAACGTAGCTAGGGAGGCCACAGTTAGTGAATGAAATCAGTGTGTCAGTGGAAGTTAAAAATAGGAAAGTGAAATTAATAGTGATAAAGAAGAGAGTTTAATAACCAAGAGCAGGTATAATCTTGAAGTGATATTAATAGTATAAGAAATAACTTCTAAAGTTTTACAGTCACATTTATTCGTGTTCTTTCATATTTACAGACTACCGCGACTATCTTCGCCGTATCTTTATTTTTAACAATGTCAACAGAGAGGAAAAGACAAAAGAAGGAAACAGAACACTGAGGGCTGAGTTCCATTATAAATTTCTGTTTCCTTTGTGAGTACATTACACAATACACTACACACTCCCCCCCTAGTGACAGCGATAGTGTCCTAGAAACGTGCAGGGAAGTGGACCTTGCATCCTGATCTGGTGAAATGTCCAGTCACATCAGTACGAGTTTCTTGTTGAGGGTTAGTAACACTATGGGGACCTTCTTCCAATAGAAAAGCTGGTTTCAGGCGGTCCACAGAGATTCGCTTTATTAATGTCGAAGAACTTATCAGTTCGACTCTTTACTGGGTAGGGACCGTCGTACGCAGGTTGGAGTGAGGATAATGGAGGTCCATGATGAATGAAAACATGAGAGCAGTCGGCGAGATTTTTGGACACAAAAACAGGTTTTTTGCCATGGGTTGATGTCTGACTTGGTTTAAGTCCTCTTATTGTCTCCTGGAGATGTCTCACGAAGTCAGACTGTGATACGGTAGGCTGGTCGGTGAACAGTTCTCCTGGAAGACGGAGCGGTGTACCATAGACCAGCTCGGCGGCTGAGTGACCCAAGTCTTCTTTTACCACAGATCGCATGCCCAATAAGACTAGAGGCAATGAATCTACCCACGATGAGGATTGTAGTAGATGGCATTTGAGTGCTGCTTTCATAGTGCGGTGTTGGCGTTCGATAAGACCAT
Source organism: Ectobius pallidus (assembly GCA_964059195.1). Classification (NCBI taxonomy): domain Eukaryota; kingdom Metazoa; phylum Arthropoda; class Insecta; order Blattodea; family Ectobiidae; genus Ectobius; species Ectobius pallidus. The sequence continues at coordinate 106,905,573 of CAXKWD010000003.1, read as the reverse complement.
TACTTTGTGGATGGTATGCGGTTGTCCTGATGCTCTGGAAACCTAGGTACTTGCTTAGGGATTTGAATAATTGGCTTTCAAACTGTCGACCTTGATCAGTAGTTATTCTTACAGGAATACCAAATCGTGAAAACCAAGTGGTTATTAGAGCCTGTGCAACAGAGTCAGCTGTTTGGTTTACTATTGGTACAGCTTCCATCCATCTAGAGTATCTGTCTATAGCCGTGAGGAGATATCTGAATCCTTGGCACACAGGTAGAGGTCCCACAATGTCAACATTTATGTGTTTGAATCTGTCGTTGGGAACTTGGGATTGTCCAACTGGAGATGTAGTGTGTCGATGAATTTTTTATCTTTGGCAGTCGATACATGCTCGTGTCCACTGTTGACAGTCTTTCTTCATATTGGGCCAGATAAATCGTTCAGTGATCATTTTGGTTGTTGCTCTGATTCCTGGGTGAGAAAGGCGATGAACAGATGAAAAGGCTGCTTGTCGAAAGTTGCGTGGAATATACGGGCGTATATGCTTTGTTGAAATGTCACAGTATAATTGCTTTCTACTATCCGGAAAACTGAGTTTTACTATTTTCATTTCCGGATTCTGTTGCAGTGATTCAAGGTCTTCATCAGTCTGTACATCTGCCAGCTGATCATAATTTAGAGGTGAGGGAGGTTCTATGGTGGCTAAATGTGACAATGTGTCAGCCACGATATTGTCTTAGCCAGCAACGTATTTTATTGTTGTAAACTGTGCAATATACTGTAATTGACGAGCCTGTCTGGGTGATGCCTTGTCCAAGTCCTGTTGAAAAGCATACACCAAGGGTTTATGGTCCGTGAAAATTACAAACGACTGTCCTTCTAAAAGATGCTTGAAATGTTTAATGGCGCTATATATTGCTAATAGTTCGCGATCATAAGCACTGTATCTGGACTGTGCTTTAGTGAGAGTTCGTGAGAAGAAACTGAGAGGTCGGGCTGCGCCGTCAGTATCCTGTTGAAGAACTCCTCCTATTGCGACGTCCGACGCATCTGTTACCAAGGAGAGTGGAGCACCGGGAATAGGATGTACCAGGGCCGCTTTGTTGCAGAGGGCTTCCTTCATTGCAGCAAAAGAGGTTTGTGCTTCTTCGTTCCAGTCCAGCAGTTTTGTGCTGTTTTTCTTGTGTCCGCTAAGTAATTTTGAGAGGGGCTGTTGCAGCTTGGCACATTCTGGGATGAATCTGTGGTAGAAATTTACCATTCCCAAGAATCGGCGCAATCCCGTGGCTGACTGTGGCTCTGGAAAATTCTTAATGGCACTAACTTTCTCAGGTAGAGGTTTCAGACCTTGAGGGCTGATTTCGTACCCTAAGAATTTGATCTGCTGCACACCGAAAATGCATTTGGCAACATTGATGCATAAGCCGTATTCATTTAGTTGTTCACAGAGGATGCGGATATGCTAAAGGTGCACTTGATCGTCTGGAGAAGCAACCAGGATATCGTCTAAGTAACAAAAGACAAAATCTAACCCTTTGAGTACCATGTCCATAAATCTTTGAAAGGTCTGTGCTGCGTTTCTTAGTCCGAAAGGCATGAATGGAAATTCAAATAGTCCAAAAGGTGTTGTGATGGCTGTATTCAGTATGTCCGCTTCATGCACAGGTATCTGTTGGTACGCACGTACAAGGTCAATGGACGAAAATATGGAAGCTCCGTGCAGGATGTGGTTGCAGTCGGTTAAAAAAGGTATAGCGTATCTGTCGGGTACTGTGATATGATTGAGTTTCCTATAATCCCTGCAAGGCCTCCAATCACCAGATTTCTTCTGAGTTAAATGTAGAGGACTAGCCCAACAACTTTTCGAGGGTCTACATAACCCTTGCTGGAGCATGAAGTCAAATTCCTTACGGGCTGCTAAGAGTTTTTCAGCTGAGAGTCTTCTAGTTTTGGCAAACACTGGTGGGCCTTTCGTTTCGATGAAATGTTCAATGTGGTGGCTTGCGATTTTTGTGTTGAGAATGTTAGGTCGCAGAATGTCAGGAAATTCATGTATAATCCGCTGATATCGGTTATTAATTTCCGTTAGCTGGACCTGAAGTTTGTAGTTGTGAGAAGAGGTACCATACGCGGTCAAGTGTGTGTTCCCGTCTATTAAGCGATGTTTAGAAGTGTCGACGAGTAAATTGAAATGCGACAGGAAATCGACTCCTATTATAGGTTTACCTACTTCTGCGATTATGAATGGCCAATTGAATGTTCGACGTAAACCAAGGTCAAGTGTCATAAGTCGTCCATACGTCTGGATCCTAGTACCATTCGCTGCAAAAAGTTCAAGTTTATTTGGTGACTTCTTTTCACTGTGTGTTGGTGGCACTACAGAGACATCTGCACCGGTATCAATTAGGAACTGGTTTGCTGTCCCTTTGTCACTAATAAAAAGGCGACTCAGCTCTAACCCCTGGCTTCCTGTCGCCGTGGAGAGTTGGGGAACTAGTTTTCCGTCCATTGTGAGGTTTAGCTCGGAGAGACATGCTGCATGGCTGTAGACATCTGTATGCCTCCTCGCCAAATTTAGTGTGGTAGTAACATTTCCCTACCTTTGTTGTCTGTCATGTTTCTGCATTCCTACCTCTGGATCTGGACCTAGACTTTGGTCTACCCTGTCGGCGGCGGTCGGCGAAAACATGCTTACTCAACTCTGCAACATGGAGTGAGAGCTCAGAAACTTGCTTCCTCAGTTCCTCTATTGAGTTTTTCATTGGTTGCGTAACAGCAATAGGAGCAACATGGTACGAGCTTGTGGGTTGTAGCTCCCAAATCTGGTCTGCCATGGTCGACAGTTTCATCAGATCGTCACTACTCACTGACAGGGTAGCATGCATTTCTCTTGGTAGCCGCTGTAACCATCAAGTTTTAAGAAAATTCTCGCTTACCTTGTCTGAAGCTAAATTTCTCATTTCACAAAGTAATTGCGACGGTTTACGATCCCCGAGTTCCAAGTCTGTCAATAGTCGCTGTGTTCGTTGCGTTTCGCTATCTGCGAAAGTTGAAATAAGACGCTTTTTGATTGCATCATATTTACCGGAAGACGGAGGATTTGTGAGAATATCGGCCACTTGTGTAAGAATTTCTGAGTTGATTGAACTCACCACAGTGTCATATTTAGTTTGATCCTGGGTGATCTTCGAGTTACGGAATTGTGCTTCAAGTTGAATGAACCATATCCTCAGATCAGGCTTCCAATATTGCGGAACTTTGATAGATACGCGGGCTACTACGGTTTCTTGGCTTTCCTGAGCAGTTCCAGCTGTAGTCTGTTGTACTTCCTCCATCGGGGTCACCACTGAACCACCGATGCATCAAGGTCACCACTGAAGTGATATTAATAGTATAAGAAATAACTTCTAAAGTTTTACAATCACATTTATTCGTGTTCTTTCGTATTTACAGACTACCGCGACTATCTTCGGCTTATCTTTATTTTTAACAATGTCAACAGAGAAAAAAACAAAAGAGGGAAACAGAACACTGAGGGCTGAGTTCCATTATAAATTTCTGTTTCCTTTGTGAGTACATTACACAATACACTACAATCTTAATAACATTTAGTAATGCATAAAGTAGTTAAAGGGGGGTTGCGACTTAATATTACCCAATGTTTAAATGACATCTAATCACATGTCTCCATCGTACAGGGTAGCGAGTGCCCCGTAGAATATTTTTTCTAGGCGGTTCATAAAGAGTGGAGTAAGCTTGAACTAACAGCAGTGGGAATAGTGTGCAGACCCAGTTTTGTATGTAAACAAACGTTAACGTTTAAATTGAGACACAATGAACTGTTGTGTGATACATTTTAGTTATGTAATGTGCTGAAAAGGATCCGTCAGAAACCGTAAGGTATTTACGGATCCGTCAGAAGCCGTAAGGTAGGTACGGATCCTTCTCTAAAGTGGAAATTTAGGCTAATGTAAAGTTGTTGTTTAGAACAAATAAATTCATATATTCATAGCAAAAAAACTTTGTCTGTTCATACATGGGAATTTTCAAATGATTCTCATTAGAGACAGTTACGGATAAAACAATTAATATCATCAATAACAAATTAATATCACCAATAAGAAGTGGTACCTCCACAAATATTCCTAAGGTGATTCTTATGGCTTTTAAAGGTCAATAATTAGGAACATGATTTTTTTGGCGAATGAAGTAGCTGATATGGAAGATAAGTTATTGATGTTCAAATTGAGAGCAGAAGGTTCTGAGGTTAAATATTTATTGAGGTAAATGGGGTGTAAAGCCTGAGAGATAGGAGCAGTAGGCTTTGTAATTATTTGAGGTTGGAGCAATAGGCTCTGTAATTGTTTGAGGTGTGAGCAATAGGATCCGTAATTGTTTGAGGTGTGAGCAATAGGCTCTGTAATTTTGTCCGTATGTGGTGCCTTAACCATATAAAGATGGGAGATGGTAAGCAAGTGTTCACCAACCATACCAGTCTATATCATTACATAACTGTGGCTTGGTTCTGAAAGGGCCAATGTCAATTTTTTGAAAAAATGAGATTTATGCGTTATTGAGCTCACCTAGTCTTTAATCTTTCGTATACTAAAAGTGCTAATGTCTGTTGCTATTAATAGACATAATACAGAAACCTTAGAGGCCAGTGTCGGAAGTTCTCAGCAAAAAATGTTACTTCTATAAAGGCTTCAAAGTCAGTTAACTTATCTCATAGCAAGTTTTATGACATTGGCCCCTTTAGAACCAAGCCACATTATATGAATGTGAATGTGAACATAAACAAGAAGTAACATAATATTTCATCATCCAGTAATATATCCATTTCAAGTTAAAATCTATAGAAAGCCAAACCTTAAAATGGGAATAAGAGGGTGGAATTTCATAGGGGTTGAGATTACATAGGATTGAGCGGTTAGAATTCCTGATTGCTTAAAATCAATACGAAGAGGTAACAATTGCAGATTGGTTAATTTTGAAGTTTGATGATGAAGTTAAATCTTTTGATAGGTTTGAGGTAATAAAAAGAAATTAAGATTGATAAAAAAAATCTAATAAGTAGGTTAAAATGAAGTTAGGCATAAATGGGCTTAAACTAAATTAAAATAGCCAAAAGAAGCTGAAACTAAATTAATTGATGAGAATTATGAGAAATTTAGTGAAGTGCACTTGGAGGATGGGGTGACCATCATCCCAATCAGTGCCCTCTGGCTGTGAGGGACCCCAACACTCCAAGGTATAAATTTATTTATTTTTGACATTATGACCTTCCCGGTCCCAAAGAGGTGGGGGTGAGTCGAGTTCAATAGCCCTTACATTTTCGGTCGGTGGTCCACCACCCATGTTCACTCTGGGTTGTAGTCCTAAATTTCCGTTTCTTTCTTCTGGTTTTCTTTCCTGCCATCTATCTAAAAATTCTCCTTCATCTACTCTGACACAATTAGGTAAAGCATGCAATGGAAATAGTAGAAGCCTTTCAATGTGAAATATGAGAATAATAATAAAGGTGGTTGGTTAAAAATTAAATAGATGAGGTAGGCGATTAAAGCCGATATAATTATTAATTAACAACCAGAATTTTGTAGAGGGAAGAACTTAACAGAAGGATAATGGAGAATAAAATAAATTAATGAGTAAAAGTAATTTATATAGGATGAGAGTATTTAAGGGATAAATGAGGCGATAGCCCATTAGGGAATGTAATGGAAATAATGTTGGTAAATTAGGAAGTATTTGTAATAAGTGTATAAGAAGTGCGCATCAACTCATAGAAAGCAGAGACTAATTCATAGTTTCCAGTCTGATCAAAATAACAGTGCCCCAGGGAAAGGAAAATGGGACTATTGGACAAGGGACAATAAAACAATTAAGAAAGAAAAAGGCATCTAATGTTAGACAAATTAAACAGGATCTAGTCAGTTAATTTCATTTTGTTCTACTCATATTATAAATGTTCTGTTTAGTCATGGACAGTTTTTGATTATTTTCTATAGTAGTTTAACTTAAACTCAATCTTTTAAATAATACCATTAAAATGTGAAATTGTTTGAAACATGACTTCACCCTTATGAACCCACCCCGTCTCCCCTACAGCTAGTCGGAGCTAAATTTTGTAACGAACCACTCACAAAAAGAATTCCACACTTAATAGAAGTTGAATAATTGCTGAGGTGGTGCCCAGTTAAATTGTCCTCAGTATATAAGGAATAGAAGAAATTGTCTAATTATACAGTTCGTCTTTCGAGCGGCCGTACTGCCGTGCGGCGGCACCGGACTGGGTGAGGCTTGGCGCATCTTCCGTCAATGTTACATGTAAACGACCAGCAAGTCATGGGTACGGAACACTAACTACTGTACTAACTTACATTAGGCTTACCTGCATCACAACAGATGTTGAAATTGATGACCTTGAACGTGAACACATTCTCTATATCTCCGAAAACAATTCTGGTTTAATCACAAAAGTTCATGTTGACTGATTGCCTGTATTTCTCTCGTGATGCTGTCCTTCAATTCTTGTAACTTGTGCGGATTTGATGCATACACTTTATTCTTTAACGTTCCCCATAAATAAAAATCGCATGGCGACAGGTCAGGGGAACGAGGTGGCCACAATCCTCGACTAATTATTCTGTCACCATACACACTTCGCAATTCATGCATAGAATTTTCAGCAGTGTGTGCTGTAGCTGAATCCTGCTGAAACCAGCCACACAATCTTTCATTTCTTGTTAGTAGCGGAAAAAAATTATTTAAAATAGAATTTACATAAACATGTGAATCAACTGTTGTGTCGTAAAATATGGGACCGATAATTCTAAGCGCACTCACTGCGCACCAAACCCCAACTTTTGGTGAGGAACTTCATGAATCATATGGGGATTTTCGGTAGCCCAGTATCTATTGTTCTGAGTAGAAATGTGACCACGCTTCATCAGTGAAGAATGTTAAAAGTGGGTCCACTTCTCCATTATGAAAGGACTGCAAAAACCAATTGCAATAATTAACCCTACTTACAGGATCTTGTGGTTGTAAAGCATGAACTACAGTTACCTTGTACGGCTTAAGTTTCAGAAGTTTTGTTGCCACAAAAGCTGCCGACTTGGAAATGTTAACCTCTTGTGCTAAACGTCTGAGTGATTTTTGGGGTGTGTGCTCTAACCGGGCCCCTACTTCATTGAGCTTCTCTTCTGTTAGTACACGGCGTTGTCGAACATGTTTCTTGTTCAAAAAAGATCCTGTACGCCTGACTTTATTAACAAGGTCATGAATAGTTGACCGGCAAGGAATTCGAACACCTGCAAATCGTTGTTGTTGAAATTCTCTATGACACCTTCTTGCAGAAGAGTATTTCACATACGTATCATAAAGAAAAATACAGCTATATTTATTCTAAAATAAAATATAACATTATTGCTTGGGGATCAGCGGATCAATTCCACATAAATAGAATCTTTGTACTGCAAAAACGCATAATACGTACCATTTATAATGCCAAGCCTCTCGATTCCTGCAAACCTTTATTTAAAACCCACAAGATCCTCCCACTACCATGTATCATTATTTTTGAAGCCGCCCTGTTTGCTTATTCTCATAGACTCCTTTTCAAAGTTAATTCTGACTACCACTCTTTCAACACCCGACATAAAAACAGCATAGCACTGACGAAACATTCTACCCATCTATTCAAATCTTCTCCATACTACTTATGCTCTAAGGTATTGAATTCACTCCCCTCTCATATCACATCACAAAAAACAGAAATTTTATTTAAGAGAATGCTCAAATCCTTTCTTTTATCAAACTGTTTTTATAATATAAGTGATCTCTATTCTTTGTAAGTGTGTATATAGCCTACTGTATTCTTAAATTTATCACTCAATTTGTAAAATTCATCTTCCATATACTGTAAAAATAGAGCTAGAAATAATTTTAAAATGTATAATGTAGTAAAATGTAGCGTGTTTAAATATTGTACATGTATTGAATATTTGTATGTAAATTATTAATTTGTAAATGTGTGTGTTAAACTTAAGAAATGTAGTTTATAAGTATATGTAAACTTATAAGTAGGTTAATGAAAAACACTGTACTGTGTAAGAAAATAAACTAACTAACTAACTAACGTTGCTCTAAAGTGTACTCAGCCATCATTAATGGACAAATTATCACCAAGAGACAACACAATATTTCACTAAATACGCGATCAGAGATGAGACAATTTTACTGTAAACACACAAACAGAGACAACGCAATCTTACACTAAACACTTCCATAGAGTTTCTCACTCGACAGATCCAAGCTGACTGATGACGCGACAATAGCCTGTAGTGAATCATACTAGGATGACAGCTGCCTCGTGACGCCAGCAGTAGCTTTAGCTACTGTCTGGCCGCCAGCACCCCACTCATCACCGAGTCCAAGGTCACCGTGGAACGGTCCGGCCGCTCGAAAGACGCACTGTATATTTAAAAAAGGATAGAAGTGTAGATAAAGAAATTTGTGAATTAGTCAATGTTTAGAATTCAATGTTTGCCACGATGTAATTAAAGAAGTTGTTTTGAAGTGAGGTCAACACGAGAGGTGAATGGCAAGTTGCCTAAGATTACACGAAGTTCTCTAAGGGTGGTAAAGAAATGTTTTATTAAGTTTAACAAATTAATATACAAGTGAAATTCCTATTCTGAAGAGTTTGAGGATAGCTTCATATGTGGATTAGGATTGCAAGGATATATGTGGGTAATAAATAATCACTAGGCTTCGGACTTTTAGGTCACTAAAAATGCTGTTTTAGGTACCCAAACTAGGCTCTAAAAATTGGAAAATAGGTTCTAAAAATCGTAAAATAGTCTCTTATAAAATTGTTAAGTTGCCAATTTTCTGAAATATCTCAATTGCAATGCAGAATATTATATGTATTGAAATCACCATTAATCAATAATCATGATAAAACACAGATATAGGCCTATGGTACACAGAATTATATAGACATATTACTAGGGCCTGTATTACTACCATAACAGGGAAAACTTAATCCCTGCGCCCATAAGCTACGCATATTCACCCGATTATTCAGTACAGTATGAATTCGGAAACGTCAACAAGAATATTTACCATTAAAGATTTAGGATTAATTATTACGTATAATTTAAATTTTCGAAAGCATATTGACAAAATAATAGATGAAGCTTATGGACAGTTAGGATTTATTTTTCGTAATTCCAAAAATATTAAAGACGAACGTGTCTTACAATTACTTTATAATAGTTTTGTACGAAGTAAGTTAGAATATGCATCAGTTATATGGTCACCATTGTATAAAACTCATATTAATGACATAGAAAAAATTCAGAAGAGGTTTCTTCGATATATGTATTTTAAAAAATATGATAGATCTGCTTTAGTTGATAGAATTTCTTATAATACTTTATTAAATGAATTTAAATTTGTTACTTTAATTGGTAGAAGGTTGGTAGTTATTCTTATATAAAATTATCAATGGTAAAATTGATAGTAATGAACTTTTAAACGTATTAAATTTAATGTAGTGCAATTAAATTTAAGGAATAGGGAATTGTTATATATTCCTGTCATTAGGTCAAAAATATTAGAATGTTCATCTTTCATTCAAATGTGTAAACGATATAATTCTCTATCACTTCAAAATGCTCTTCTGGATTTTGACTTGTCATTGAATCAGTATATAGGACTTCTTCATAAGCTGTTATATGTTCCATATGATTTGGCTTAATTTTTAGATTGTCTTGTTAAATTAATTGTAGTTATTGTAAATCATTTATGTATTTTTTTTTCTCTTCTTTATCCTCACACATTCGTTCATTTATTGTATTGAATTTTTATACTGTACAACACGTATTGGCAAAACTACGCCAACTGTAATTGGGATTTATTCCTGTAGTTGGCAGAATAAAATAAATAAATATCATACTAACATATTCAACCCCTTGTATCCTTCAGTGATTAAGAGTAGGCCTACTACTTTTTTTTTTTTGGTTACTGGATGTGGGAGTTGGGTGAAAAACACTACATTTTCTTGGGAATTCCAAGGAATTTTTCTACTGAAGACAAAACATTCCTTACTATTTAACCACGTCACAAATATGTCATATACTGCACATTCCGAGCTAAAAAATTAGTATGAACTGAAAATAAATGCTAGAATTTAGAACAAAAAATGACTTAATTTGAACTTTAGAGGAAAAACAAGCAAAAAGGCAATATTAGGCTCTAAAGTAAAAATAGGCTGTTTTAGGTCCTATAAAAGTATCAGTTTTAGGCATAGTTACTTATTAAACATGCATATACAAGTTTTCGTCCATATATCACGTAAGGATTAAAATAGGTTTTTACCTAAAATCCGAAGTCTAATAATCACACACTGAATCATGCTGAAATGTACAGACTCTTGCTTTATTTACACACTCTGTGTACTTTGCTAACACCCTAAGTTTCCTTCTTTAACTTACTTAGATTTACTACCCTATTTCATAATCTTTTACATGCCTCTTTCACTTCTTGATACACAATTAAGCTACTGTACTGTATGTCGCATGCCATTAGTATTGCTCAAGTATCTCTCTTGGTATTCCACGGCCACCGTGACCATGAAAACTACAGAGTCCGTGGTTCTCATAGCATTAACTGAAAATATTCCAGATATGGATTTTGTATCCTTGATATCTGCAGAAGTATCATGATGGTAATATATTAATGGTCGTGTTGTTATTATAGGATTACTAGCAAGTCCCCGTGGCTATGCCCACGATAATTAATTCAACAATTAAAAATTAAGAGCATAATAATTAAAGCATTAAATTTATTAACACCTACTCGTGAAACATTCTTAAACTAAACTATTAATAATTATAATAAAAAAGCTAAAAATCCGACTTTGAAAGTGTCACCTGGAAAAAATGACATCAGATTCAAGTTCTCTGGCCCAAAAAACCCCTTCATAGTGAATTCCATCCAAATCAATCAATGTTTGTCCATTTAGGCCTATATTCAATATCCTTCTTCCGACTATGTTGAAAATTTTAGATGTCTGCGGGCCTTGATATTATAAACAAATGAATCGACCAGGATGGGCTTACAATATTGAAGCGATCGGTAATTTATTCCATACGATATGTTGAAAAAATTGTGATGCTCTTATTTTCAAGTAATGACAACAAAAAGTACAGGCATCTGCAATTCTTTTGACAGTTGAAATGTATTACCGAAAACTGATGCTTCGATAGTGCTAAAAATCAAGCTTTCTGCCAGTTTTTCACTCATAACTTGAAACAAAAGCTAAAATTAAAAATCTGGCTTTGAGGTGCGTTCGGCCACCCTTCATTCCATCTGTGTTTAACATTTCAGACCTCTACATGCAGTAGATTTTGCTGGGCATCGCACACAAATAGAAAGACAGACGGATGAACACTTCTTCTTCTTATTTATTATATGTATATATTGTAATGAAATTAATCTCTCTTTTTTTAGATCAAAGATACCAACAGAACTTTTTCTCTCAAACTGCTGGATTCAGCCAATTCAACAGTCAGAATAATATCTCTCAAAATTCTGGGTTCAATCAGCACAGTGCCAGACCAATTTTTCAGAGAAGCTCATTTACCAACTCAGCACCAAGATTTGCACCTTACACAAGTGAGTATAAACTTAGAACTTTATTCCACTCTATATTAAAAGTGTTGTAGTATTAAGACAGACTTGACAAGAAAAATTAGGCAAAATTTTTGTTAAACTTTTATATAGATTGCTTAATATAGTTAATTTCTCTTGTGATAGGCATATGTGATATTGTCTTTAAGTTCTTCTAACAGTATGTGAATATTATTTATGGGGAAACTTGAAAAATAAAGTGTATAGGTCAATTTCCCATACATTATAAATAAATAAATAAATAAAAATAGCCTGTAACATCCCATTAAGGGCCAAGGCCTCCTTCAGTGCAGGGATAGCTAGGGAACCTCCTTAGGGGTGCTATTCCTAAGGAGGGTGCTAGGTCGTCTCACAGTTTCTACATAGATCACTGTCACACTACTCTTTTCACACTTCACTGATTCCACTTATGAGCTTTTTCCACTCCTGGCGGTCCCGTGCTCTCAATGGTCCTCGACCATTGACCGCCTGCCACTTTCTTGAATACATCTCCCCACCTGGTTCTTTGCCTTCCTACGTTTCATTTTCCGACTCTCGGTTCCCACATGGTTGCTCTATAAGCCCATCTTGTGCTGTCCATCCTTGTCCATCCATTGCCATTTCAGTCTGTCTGCCCCCAGCGTTACCTCGTACATGCCTGTTTTCTTCCTTATCACTTCATTTCTTATTCTATCCTTTGTTGAGATGAACAAGATTTTTCATTCCATTTTACGTTGGCATATCTGTAGTTCCTTCCTCTGCTTTGATGTTAGTGCCCACGTCTGGCAACCGTATAGTAACACTGGTATTACACATTTTTCTAGTACCTCTATCTTCAAGCTTATTTTCTGGAATTTGTCCATTAATATAAATTTCATGCTCCAAAATTTCTTCCAAGCCTTGCTGATTCTTCTTTTCACTTATTTTGCCATATTGTCCTTTAGTGATATATTTTGTCCCAAGTAAATGTATTCTTGCACTAGAAGAACTTAAAGACAATATCACAAGCGAAATTAACTTTATCTCGGAAGCTGAACTTATGCGCATGAAAGAAAATGTCCTAAAAAGGTGCCAGTATTGTGTGGATGCATGAGGAAAACATTTCCGACATCTGTTGTGATGAGGTACGTGGCAATTTTCATTGTAATTTTAACTGAGAACCTGAATCATTACACCAATCGCAGCTTTATTAGCATAGATATTTCACCCGATCGCTCGGGAGTTGGAGCTGTGCCCACCATGCCACAGGAACCCACGTCGTTGGCCAACTCTTGCATGGGACTCACTGTATATATATATATATATTTTTTTTTTTTAAGAAAAAAAAGCACTGATGACGAGGCTCTGATTAGTTAGTGGCCTAAATCTTAACATTCCCAGATGCAGATTAAACAACACAAGTAACTTCGGCGTATTATAACATTCTACAGAAATGTCCCAAGTAAATGTATTCTTGCACTAGAAGAACTTAAAGACAATATCACAAGAGAAATTAACTTTATCTCGGAAGCTGAACTTATGCGCATGAAAGAAAATTTCCTAAAAAGGTGCCAGTATTGTGTGGATGCATGAGGAAAACATTTCCGACATCTGTTGTGATGAGGTACGTGGCAATTTTCATTGTAATTTTAACTGAGAACCTGAATCATTACACCAATCGCAGCTATATTAGCATAGATATTTCACCCGATCGCTCGGGAGTTGGAGCTGTGCCCACCATGCCGCAGGAACCCACGTCGTTGGCCAACTCTTGCATGGGACTCACTGTATATATATATATATTTTTTTTTTTTTAAAAAAAAAGCACTGATGACGAGGCTCTGATTAGTTAGTGGTAGGGTTGCCACCATTTGGTAAGGCTAAGGAGGGACACTTGTCGAATATATGCATATCGCCGATCTTCACACCTAAATTTGTACATGGGACAATTTATTAATAAGAGAGAAAGGGTATATATTCGTTACAAAGCCAAAACTGAATAAGCTGTGTAACAGTAACACTAACATTAGAAAAGAAAAGGTAGCAAAATAATAAAAAAAATATAAAATGTGTCCCTCTTAGGCATAATTCGGGATGCAGAAAATGTTCTTAAAATGCGGGATGTCCCGCCAAATTTGGGACAGGTGGCAACGCTAGTTAGTGGCCTAAATCTTAACATTCCCAGATGCAGATTAAACAACACAAGTAACTTCAGCGTATTATAACATTCTACAGAGTGGGCCTAAAGTTGTGGTCGGGTATGTTATATATAGGGGGGTCGCCTTAGGGTAGTGGTTGAGGCGCTGCGCTACAAACCGGAAGGTCGCGGGTTTGATTCCCGATGAGGTCGTTGGAGTTTTTCAATTGACCTAATCCTTCTAGTGGCACTGTGGCCCTGGGGTCAACTCAGCCTCTAACACAAATGAGTACCAGGAGCAATCCTGGGGGTAAAGGCGGCCGGTGCGTAAGGCTGACAACCTTACCACCTTCATGTGGTAACCTCCTGGAACCCTCTGGGCCTCCATGGCCTGTAAAGGGATCACTTTACTTTACTTTTACTTTTATGTTATATATATAGGCATTGGAAGTTATGAAAATGCCTATCTTGTTTGAATGTATATATTTAAAGGCTGGTAGTAGATGTGTCCGAATTACAACAAATGAAGCCTTCTGGTGAAGATTTATCTTGTCTATTTTTTTCCATTTTTGCCCTTTGTGCTTTTTTACTTTTATACGTTTTTTCCCCCCTTTTTTCAATATTTTAACACTTTCTTTAACAGTATTGAAAGATTCTGAGGTGGAAATTAAGAACTCGATGTTTGTATAGTATTTATGGATTTGGGACACACTGTTGCAGTGGAATTTGTTTGGGTTTTGCTACCTGACATTATTATTTTCCTTATGCATGAACATTCCAGTGTCATACAATTTGCTACCTAAACCATTATTTTCATTGTCCATGTTGATCAGCGAGAATATCCCAGACTCCAGTTTCACAGAGTCTTGGATTATCTTTGCTGAAGTGTAGTTCGTAGTTCTGAGGTGACAAATGCTGAAATTTAAATTGTCTAAAGCTTCCTTACATCGCCAAGGGGATGTAGTTTCCTAGTTTCACTATTGTAATGTACCAGTATTGCAACACAATGGAAGTTTCTGTACAAGCATATTTCTGATTTAAGTAATAAATTAATTGTACATTTGAATAGAAAAGATGCCTGGGGATACTAGGTCCTTTTAAGCTAAAAAGTCATCTGTAGGGTTTGAAATATTATGCTTCTGAAAAATTTCGTTGTTAAAACAACTTTTGACAACATCATAGGAGAGAAATAATGTTGACTAGTATGATGCAATCTATGTGCAAACTTTTTGTCCATTTGTAGCATCTAAAATTGGGGTGAGCATTACATTCAATGGCACATTAAATTTGAGTAAATAGGGTAGTCAATTATCATTTATTTAATACTGTTAATACACTACGGAATGTGGGAAAGAGTTTGAAATAGGCCTATCTTTTGCTTTGTAAAATCTTGATGTGTTGAAATGTTTCGAATTTTTGTTCCAGTGTGTTTTTCTGGTGTTAAAATAGTACTGTGTGTTTACATTTGTGGTTTTAAATATTGATTATTCATGAACAAATAGTTATAATTTAATTTTGGGCACAGTTGTGTTATGAGAGCTATTTTACATATACAACTTTTTTTCTGAACATAATTTCAGTGCCTTATTTGTCCTGTTTTTAGTGCCTTAACTTCCAAAGCCTAGTTATAAATCAGTTTATTAAATAATAAAATTCCACAAATAACGTAAAGACGTTATTAAAGAACCTGCTATTATTAAGGGATGGAATTATGCAAAAAATTACCAGTTCCCATGGGCATCATTGTTAAACATCTAACGTTTTCCATGTACAACTGAATGCATCTCCATGTCCGTTTTCTTCCCTGCCTGACTATTTCATGAGTGATCATACTGAAGATACAGATGATCCCTTCTCACTTGTTCATCAGAATCCATCAGAATGTTATATTTGAGTCATTTCATGTCAAATCAACACAGGTGCCAACCCGACCATCTCTGATTTTCATCAAATTTATTGTGTTCATTGCACATGATGAGAGAATGAAAAATGTCAAATTACAGAATTGTAGCACCAGTACAACAAAAGTAATGGCTGCCGTTCGGAAAATGTGCTGAAAATTTGATAAACACTGCAGACAAAAACGGCTGTAACGTATGTTGTAATAGAAATAGAACTGTGAAACAAGTAATTTTAGAAAGATCTGGGAACAAGCTTCCAAATGATATGCAACATGGTCATATTGGAACAATGTAAGCAATTAAGGTCAATGACCTTAACTTTTGACCTTGAATATCTCTAAACATGTCACCTTAAAAAAATACATATTTGCTTCTTCATGTTACACCATAACTTACAACATAGTAAAAAATCAAGTTGGGATGACATTGGGATTAGGAGATAAGAATAAAATGCGGCAAAGGATCCCCAGATAGGTGTGTTTATTTAATGTATTATTTTCAGGACAAGCTTATTTCGGCACTATTCTAGAAAAAAATTAAGGTGCATCACCTAAAATTCCTGGCTCTTATGAAAACGTAGTCTCGCAGCCGTGACAGTTTAACGAGTATCTCCTGTACGTTACTTTTATAACGTCTTCAAGCTGCAGTCGTGACACTGGAAGCGTTCTTTCTATACGTTACTTTTGTAACGTCTTCAATCTGCAGTCGTGACACTGTAAGTGTTGGGAATACTGGGTGAGATGTTTTTGTTTCCAGATACTGTAGTCAGTATCTAGGAGGCCTTGGTTATTGTTGAGAATTCAAGAACAAATATGGCATGAGTTTTTTGTTATAAGGGAAATAAAGCTGTGTTCTTTTTTAAGTATTTTTAATCATTTTCCATTCGGTGGAGGGCCGAACACTCTACATTTGGCACCCAAAGTGACGGCACGATAGGGTTTTTGTCAGTGTTTTGTGATTACTTCCACAATGGAGAAAATTAAAAGTAGAAGAAAAATTGAAAGAAGTCTGTTTACCAGAAATGCAGCTACAATGCAGAAGCTTCTAGAAGAGAAAAAATATGATGAAGCTTGTGCAGCATTTGATAATATAGAACGATATTTTGAGAAGATAAATGTGCTGAATGAACAAGTTATGGATTATATGTTGGACAATGGTGCAACTGAGGAAACATTAGAAGAAGAGGCATTAGCTGCTGACGAGTATCGTAATAAGTATTCACTGTTAAAAGTACGGTGCTCAAAAACTGATTCTCAAGATCAACTATCTGTTGCAAGTGAAGAACCGTCATCTAATGTTCAAACAAATAGGAAAATCAAGTTACCCACCATTGAATTTCGCAAGTTCGGCGGTGAACTCAGGGAATGGCTGCCATTTTGGAACCAATTCCAACGTATACACAATAATGAAGAGATTGCCCCGGTAGATAAATTTTATTACCTGATGCAAGCTATTCTACCAAACTCTAGAGCTAGATCTGTTGTAGACAGTTTCCCAGCTACAGATGATAACTACACATTAGTGATTGAGGCACTTCAAGAACGGTTTGGTAGGGAGGACCTTCTTATTGAAGTTTATATCAGGGATCTTCTCAGTTTGACCCTTCTTGCAAATAAATCATACCGTTCCCTCACGGATATGTACGATAAACTGGAGTGTCATTTGAGGGCACTTGAATCTCTTGGTGTTACAACTGGTAAGTGTGCAGCAATCCTTTGCCCTTTGTTAGAATCATGCATGACTGAAGATTTCTTAAGAGTATGGCAGCGGAGTTCATTATACAGTGATATATCTAATGCAGAACAAAGGCTTAATAAGTTCATGTCATTCATGAAAGCTGAAGTTCAAAATGAAGAACGCATCCATGTTGCCATGTCAGGTTTTAAGCAGTCAACTGATAGACCAAAGAAAGTTCAGAAAGACAGCAGTCCAAAATCATATTCAAGACAAGCCGAAGTTCCTACAGCCATGGGTTTACTCTCATTTCAAGAAGATAAACGTTCAGTTTGTATATTTTGCAATGATGTACAGCATAGTAGCGCTGACTGCTACAAAGCTCGAGATATGCCGCTCTCAGTGAAGCTTGATATCATTAAAGCTAAGAAACATTGTTTCATTTGCGTTAAGCCAAACCATATGGCGAAAAGGTGTACCTTCAAGCGAAAGTGTTTGATTTGTGACAAATTGTGTCCTGACTTAAAGAGAAACAAGAATGTGGTTACCAGTACGGATGTTACCAAGCCCAAAGAAATGACTGTGCATAAGGATGAAGCTCTTGCCAATTTGACATGTGATAACAGTGTGTTGCTTCCTACACTACAAGTGAAAGTACGAGGAAATGGTTCAGAACGTATTGTGAAGGCAATTCTTGATACAGGGTCACAACGTTCTTACATTTTGAAGAGGACAGCACAAGAGATGAACTATTCACCTGTTGGCAAGGAAATAATTGTCCATTCACTATTTGGAGGTCAAAAGACTGGAAGTTGTGAGCATGATAAGTATAGAATTTATCTGGCCAGTCTCAGTAATGACTTTCTGTGCAATTTTGAGGTATTGGACCAAGACATTATTTGTGATAATGTACCTTTTGTTCAGGACAAAGCATTGGTTAATGAAATAGTTAGTCATACTAATAATTTTCAACAATTTATAGGTATTCCAGGACCAATAGAAATTCTGATTGGTGCTGATATTTCTGCTAGACTATTCACTGGTAATATCAGAAATTTATCTGGTGGATTGGTAGCTATGGAGACTAGGTTGGGATGGACAATTTTTGGTAAATACCCCATTAAACAACCTAGGGTTACAACTGCTATGATTGTAACTTCAATGCTAATTAATGATTTAAATATCTCAGATCTATGGAAATTGGAGCTGATAGGCATTACTGATCCTGCAGATAGGAAAACTAAACTTGAATTGCAGGCAGAAGTTGACAAGCATTTTGAAGAGACTGTGAAGGTAAATTCTGAAGGTTGATATGAAGTCCAGCTTCCCTGGAAGGACAGGCACCCTCATCTCCCATCGAATTACATTCTTGCTGAAAAACGACTGGATTCTACAGTCAAGAAGTTAAAAGCTAATTCACTGTACTCAGAATATGAACATGTTTTTGAAGAAGGTATAATTGAAAGAGTTCCTGACTCAGAGATTGCTAGTGACAGATGTCATTATCTTCCTCACAGACATGTCAAAGAAAATAGTACTACAAAAATTAGGCCTGTGTTCGATGCATCAGCTCGTGAAAAGAACAGTCCCTCATTGAATATGTGCTTGGAGAAGGGGAGAGCATTGATAGAAGAGATACCCCCACTTCTTTTAAGATTTCGTCTGAAGAAAGTAGGAGTTGTTGCTGACATCCGGAGAGCTTTCTTGCAGATTAGTATATGGACCAATGATAGGAATTTCCTACGATTCTTATGGAAGGATGACACAGGGAATATAATTGTTTATCGACACAGGAGAGTTGTGTTTGGTGTTGTTTGTAGTCCTTATTTGCTGAATGCTGTTATAAGACTTCATCTAACAAGAGTTCTTCGTGAGTGCCAACTTGAAGTTTCCCCATATTCCGAGGCCACTATTAGGAGTCTTTCGGATAGCTTCTATGTTGATAATGTGATCACTAGTCTTGACAATGACAGGCAGCTTAAAGCATTCATTCAAGAAGCTACATCAGTTATGGCTGGATGGCAAGTTCGAATTACGAGGGTGGGAGTTCACAGATCCAGATGCTCCTCCAGAGACTTGCCTCACTAATGTACTTGGTTTAGTCTGGAACAGAAGAGATGATACAATGGCAATAAGCCCAGAATGTTTCCAAAATGTTCCAGAGAAAATTACCAAAAGAACTATTCTTTCTGCAGCCCATAAAGTTTTTGATCCAATTGGTTTTTCATCTCCTGTGACTCTAGAACCAAAACTTATCTTAAGAGAATTGTGGAGTTTGAAGATTGGATGGGATGAAGAGGTGGATCAAGGCATCGCAAACAGATTTGCAAGATGGGCAGGTGATGTAGCATGTTTGAAAGATATGAAGATCCCAAGATGGCTACCTTCTAACAGTGAACCTGGTGAATGGAATGTTCACACCTTTTGTGATGCCAGCAAGGGTGCCTACACGGCAGCTGTATTTTTGAGGGTAGAGACGAGTCAGCAAGTAAATGTACAGCTGATCCAAGCTAAGACAAGGGTTGCCCCTACTAAAAATACAGTCACTATACCTCGCCTAGAATTGCTAGCAGCTATGATTGGTGCTAGACTTCATGCATCAATAATTGCAGACCTTCCTACTGGGTGTGAATCATACTTTTGGAGCGATTCATCCACTGTCTTAGCATGGATTAAAAGGGAAGATCAGTGGGCTACATTTGTGGGAAACCGAGTAGATGAGATTAAATAAATAAATAAATAAAAATTAGATGCGCACAATGTGCATTAGTATATATAGCCTACTGTCCGCGTACAGTTCAGCCTAGGCAGAACTGCGTCAGCGACACTGATCTGTTAGTGCACATTGTGACGTGGTATTTGTCACATCTGCCTCCGCACAATTCACAAATGCACTCGTCCGTTGCCTCATGGAAGATCTTCTGTCTGCAAATGCGGTGGTGAAAACCATGCACCGCAAGCCGCGTCACCATGTGTCTCAATTCGTATTCTGGTTGCATCCAGTCTCTTGTACGCATGGCCATGGTAGAGTAAAAATCCTCGTCAATGTTATCCTGCTTTGCTTGCAGCTCCAGAACTAATTCCTTATATGCTACTGTAGATGGTAGGAGCATCTGCAATCTTAGGTCTTGTACTAGGTACGTTTCCCTTGCCAAAACATAGGTGTATCGAGATCTTGCATATTTGGAGAGCCCGAGAGAGATTAAAAAGCTGACTCAAATAGAACAGTGGCATCATGTTCCAGGTATCTGTAACCCTGCTGACCTGCCATCTAGAGGTTGTTCTGGAAAAAAGCTGCTTCAGTCATCATGGTGGGAGGGACCTGAATGGTTGTACCAACCACTAAGTAATTGGCCTTTGTGTGACGTTGAATTTGAAGAGGATGTCATAACTCAAGAAAGAAAGAGTACGGTTGTTTCATCTATGCTTTGTAAAGAAGCTGATCCCCTTCCAAATGATTGGTACTACAAATACTTTTCAAAGAGTGAAAAAATTATTAGAATGATTGCTTGGATGTGTCGGTTCATGAACAATTGTAGAGCTGTGGGCTCTGAAAATTATATGAAGAAAACAGGACCTCTTTCTACTGAAGAAGTTAACTCTGCTGAAATAAAGGTCCTGAAATTAGTTCAGAAAGATGCATTTTCTAGCACTACAGACCCCAGAATCTCCAGTCTTCAACCCTTTGAAGATCATGATGGTCTTTTCCGCATACGTACTAAAATCTCCAACAGACCTGATAGCCATGACTTTCGGTATCCTGTACTTCTACCAAGGAATCATCCCTTTGTGTCACGACTGATTATGGATGCTCATGTTCGAAAGTGTCATATTGGAGCTCAGAGTATGCTTTCAATTATGAGAGAAAGATTCTGGGTGATAGGTGGAAGAAGAACTCTGAGATCAGTCTTAACTAAATGAATTATCTGCAAGCACCAGGAAGCTAAACCATTAGGAGTTCCCACTCCACCACTTCCAGCAGAACGTGTAAGAGATGCTGCTGCCTTTGAAGTTTCAGGCGTGGATCTGGCTGGACCCCTTTTCCTGAAAAACTCTGAAAAGGCATGGATTTGTTTATTCACGTGTGGAGTTACTCGAGCTGTCCACTTAGAGCTACTCTTGTCATTCCGGCGATTTGTAGCAAGGAGAGGAAGACCAGCTGTAATTTTTAGTGATAATGGGACTAATTTTTCTGGTGCTGAGACCGCTTTCAGGCGAATTGATTGGTCAAAGGTGCTCGAGTACTGTTCGGTTGAGAGAATAAAGTGAATAAACTGCTTCCTGGTGGGGAGGTTGGTGGGAGAGGTTAATAGGCCTTGTAAAAAGGTCACTTCGGAGAACACTAGGACGTTCATCTCTCACATATTCGGAGATGGAAACAATATTATGTGACTGTGAGAGTGTGATAAATTCGAGACCTCTGACATATATAGCTGATAATTCAAATGAGCTAGAAGCCATAACACCTGCAATGTTTATTCAGGATGTTCACGAAGTATCTGTGCCTGAGATTGATATCGTTGAATCCTCTAGCTTAAACAAGAGATTGAAGTACAGATTAAAGCTCAGAGATAATCTGAGAAAAAGATTCCGCAGTGAATATTTGGGTCAACTTCAACAGCAGATGCATGCCAAACAATTTGGAAGTATTCAAGTTGGTGATGTCGTCTTAATTGGCAATGGCAATTTGAAGAGACTGGACTGGCCTTTAGGAAAGATGATAGAAACTATGCCTGGAAAGGATGGAGTCATCCGCCTTGTTCGCTTGAAGACTGCATCTGGAGAAGCTCTGCGTCCAGTTCAGAGACTTTACCCCCTTCTAGAAGCGAAAGTTAGTGGACCATCATCAGAGATTAAATCTTTTATTCCAGACTGTGAACGGAGAGAGCAGACTGTGAAAGAGGATAGTGATGTGTCTTGTGGTAGTGTAAATGATGAAGAAGAAGTAAAAAGAACTCTATGTGGAAGAATTATTAATGTTCCAAAAAGATATTTGGACTAAGTTGAATTTGTTTTATGTTAATTAGTTCCAATGAGCAGAATTTGTGATCCCATAACAAGGTTAAGTTAACTCCTATTTATCCGTTAACTTGGTGGGAGAATGTTGGGAATAATAAGTGAGATGTTTTTGTTTCCAGATACTGTAGTCAGTATCTAGGAGGCCTTGGTTATTGTTGAGAATTCAAGAACAAATATGGCATGAGTTTTTTGTTATAAGGGAAATAACGCTGTGTTCTTTTTTAAGTATATTTAATCATTTTCCATTCGGTGGAGGGCCAAACACTCGACAGTAAGCGTTCTTTCCATACGTTACTTTTATAACGTCTTCAAGCTGCAGTCGTGACACTACAGCGTTCTTTCTGTACGTTACTTTTGTCACGGCTAAAAATAACGTCGCAGTAGACTAGGATTTGAAGATGGTACCATCCAGAGACAGATCAATAAATACGCGAAGACTTCATTTTAATACAAAATTAAAATATTTACTGAACAATTGATATAATTAAAAAAGATAAGATCTATTTAAGAATAATTGCAGTTAGATAAGAGAAATAATACTGTAGTTTTAAAATATGTATAGTCCCACATGTATGGAGCTTATGTATTGTATTTTATGTAAATGCAGTATATTGGAAACGTGTCATTTTAAAGGCAGGCTACATAAAAGTGATTAAATACAATCATACATGTATAGATCAAATTTTCAATGAATATGGACTACAGATTTCGTAAATATAGCCCAAAATGGCGTGAAAATAAATTTGTATCATAAATGGAGTGAATAATTTAGTTAATATATTTGGAATGAGAAAGGTAGATAAACTAATGAGTGTTACACAACATACTTTATAACAATATTTTCTTTCGCAGTGTGAGCCATAGGTTTCCGTCAGTAGATGGTGCCATGTCGATAAAAATTATTTTTAAAGGTGCAAATTTCACATGTAAATAAATCATACAAACAGAATCCGTGCCAAAACTATTACATCAAATAACTATGGACTTAAAATTCCCTTTTTCGCGCAACGGTAGTGCAATGAGGCGTAAACTAAGTAAAAGGTTTTGCCTAACGTGACTGCACTGAAGTGAAGGTAATGTTTACACCCCTCTTCATTACAAATGACAAACAACTGGTTTGCGGAGACCGTGAGTTCGTTCACCCTCTTTCCCTTCCTCAAATTGTGCGTATAACAACCCTATTATGAAAGTGTATTTGAAGAAATCTTATGTGAAACACATAACCTTCTCTTCCAAAATAATAGTTTTGTCTTTTAGTATAATCTTCATGTAAATTTGTTGGAAATGAAGAAAATGACGTAATCACGTCGCATCCCCAAAGGATAGGCCTACGTAATACAAATGAAATATTTAATGCATTCATGTAACCTTCTTTGCCCTAAATGTGGGCAATATAGGCATATTTTTCTTACTTCACATCCTGATATAGAATAGGGGTCCGTATTTCAAAAAGCGCGTATTCAGTTGTTTCATCCTCATGCAAAGATTCATTGTTCTTCAGACGAGACTGAGTTCCTATAAACAGTGGGTGGCTTATAACCAGGGCTAGGATTTACGAGTATATGTAATTACATATTTCTTAATTTCACATATAGACACATTTTTTTCACTTATCTCCATCTATTATATTGTCCTCTATTCAAATTAAACAAATTTATTTTACATATTTTTTTCTGACATTAGTACATATTTTATGTAAAATAAATATTTGTCCATATTTAGTGATTTTAAAGCAATATTCGTACATATTTCATTCTTAAGAGTAAAACTATATAAAAGTTATGTTTTCAGTGACAGAAAATATGGCAGCACAGGATAAGTTTACAGTTATGTACAGAAATGGATGTGTGAAAAATGATTTGTGTTACATTGAATCAAATTTTTGTATAGGCTATAACAAAAATAATTCAGAAACTACAAAATAATAATCTGACATTACCTGGAAATATTAACATTGTGAAAAATATGATTCATGAACTCAAATGTATACGTGGACATTTAGCCCATCTTATCAAATATAAAGTGGACAATGTGTTTTCAAGAAATCCAGGCTTTCAAGAAATGTGTAAACTCAGTGCAATCTTAAGTAGCTCGTCAAGTGTAAAACTAGAATCAGTGAATTTTAAACACGCGCCAGTCACTTCGTGTGCAGTAGAACGAAGCTTCAGCCAATATAAATCACTTTTGAAAATTTAAAACAACATTTTGTGGCATACTGTTATAATAGCAGAAATAATCAATGAATGAATACAAATAAAGTAAGTGATCTGAAAAAAAAAGGAATAATTTAATTTATGAATCCAGTATTTGTAATGCATTTTTATAGGTTCTAAAAGTAACAAAATGTAGTGTCTAGTGGTTAAATTTGTTTTAATGCACATATTTTACAAAAGATATTTGCATATGTGCGTATTTTGACATTTTTAGTACATATATATGTACATATTTTAACATTTTTAAGTACATATATATGTACATATTTTGACATTTTTTAGTACATATAAATCCTAGCCCTGCTTATAACTATCTTCCAGTGGATTCTTGTGGAAAAAAGTTACAAATTAAAAGTGTTAGCTGTTAGTATAAGTACCTCATGTATAAAATTTAAACAAAATCGCTAGTGTCATTTTCGAGAAAAACACGAAACAACGAAATTTTTCCGTACAAAATGCCATTAAAAATAAGATAAAATCGTCGCCAGTCTTGTGTCCCATCCCCAGAAGGTATCTAATTTAAATACAAAATTTGGTTGTCAAACGTTTTTCGTTCTGTTCACACACAGAAATGCTTCTAAAAATAAATTTTTTTTATTCAGGAACCTCAAATCGTGTATTTATGTTAAAAACTCAACTTCGAATTTGGGGGTCGGACACAGTACTTCCTCTATCTACAGTCCTATGTTACGGCCAGAGGAAGCAGAAATTCTGGGCATAAAAGGCGGCAAAGGAGGCTCATATAGGTTTGTTTAATTAATGTATCATTTGCAGGACAAGCTTATTTAGGCATTATTCTAGACAAAAAATTAAGATGTAGCTCCTAAAATTCCGGCTCATATGAAAACGTAGTCTCACAGCCGTGACAGTCTAGTTTCTCCTGTAGGCCTACGTTACTTTTATAACGTCTTCAAGCTGCAGTCGTGACACTGGAAGCGTTCTTTCTATACGTTATTTTTGTAACGTCTTCAAGCTGTGGTCGTGACACTGTCAACGTTATTTCTGTACGTTACTTTTGTAACGTCTTCAAGCTGCAGTCGTGATACTTCAGCGTTCTTTCTGTACGTTACTTTTGTCATGGCTAAAAATAACGTCCAGCTTAGAGCAGAGCCTACGTAGATATTGCATTTTCTTGTCTTCCCTCTAAAGTGGCATTTACAATAGGGCGACACCAGCGACACGCGGCGTGAATTGCAGTATCGCGTCGCGCCGCGGACTGTGTTCACAATACGTCGCGACGTGAACAAACATATTAAATAATACTGACTTAATATTCATGCAATTCAAGAATACTTTTAGCCCTATATAAGAAGAAAAATGAGAAATCATGTCAGGGAGCGTCAATTATTTATTGCGTGGGAATTGTGGTTCCCTGATTCTGAAATGTTTATGGCTACCGAGATACAGATTCCTATTAGCAAAATAATATGTGAATGACACCTTGTTGCAAATCACAGGTCCTCATATAGTATAAATACATTATTTTGAACGCGAGAAGCAGTATTTCCAGCAGAGCCTATATTGCAGTAACTTTGAATTTGAGGTTAGTTTGAGCTTAGTTTTATACCGTGGAACACATAACATCCTTTTCAAAGAAAGGGCTGTAAATAAATTTTACAGGCTGAGAAAATTAAATTTAATTACTTGAACCCGTCTTGAAATGATTAAAAACCATATAGAAATCTAATTAAATGTAGTATCGTTCCCCATATAAATTGCTGTGGCTGTGATCGCCATTGGAAAAACAAAATACATTCGATTTCCGCTCATCTCAGCTGATGTCGCGCGGTAAAAGTTAACTCCAACTCAACTTTCGTCGCGCCGCTATCGTGACGTTTTGCCGCAGAAATGCTTGCTTGCCATTGGTCAGAAAATGTCGAATGCCGCGTCGCTGTTGTCGCGTCGCGGGTGTCGCTCCATTGTAAATTAAGCATAACGTCTATCACTTAGAACTATTGCACTGTACTGCGAATTTCAATAATTTCTTGTGATCGGCTAAAATGAACATGCAAACAGTATTTAATTAATTTTGTAGCAGACTGCCAGCCTCTCAGGATCCCTTAACCGTGACACAAGAACGCGTTATTTCTTGGTGTACGTTACTTTTGTAACTGTTACAATTGAGTAACTGTTACAAAGTAATTGCGACGTTATTTTTTGCCCATCACTATTCTGCAGTTCCAAAGGAACCTGTGAACACAAATAATACGTATTGTTTCTCAACTGTTTGTTGACAGATGAATATGATGTGAATTTTATTTGATAAATTCAGTGTAATTTGGAAATTATATAATTTTTCAAGGGAGGGAATGGTTTGTTTGGATTTTTATTGTCCACGATACTTCCTTGGTTAAACTATCAATATTTCACAACTGGTGCACGCGGTTTCGCCCACCATTATTAATAATTGACTCCAGGAGTTTTAAGAAATTTGCACTGGTAGCTTATTAAAAATGTTTGTGGTTCAGAGCTATGAAAATTGTAAGTAAAAATAAAATTAGAATATTTGTTCATTGTGTTCATTTCACTTAGGCCTTACATAATAAAGAAACGGTTTTCCTAACGGTATTATATTTGTATAATATTGTGAAAGTTTACACTGCGGGAGACGAACATCGCCGAGGATGCCCGATGTTTCACGAAGCGGGCGAGCTAGTGAGCACGCTATTTAGGGCTGTTGATTTGTAAGAGTAGATTATAGGCTATGTTGAGGTTACGAAAGCTAACAAATTTCCAAATTCCATGTCGTCGTCCCCCCCCCCCCACCCACACTGAGCTGTTTGACACATTGAAATGAATACTAACTGGAATGCCTTCTGAATGAG
This sequence comes from Ectobius pallidus, assembly GCA_964059195.1. Classification (NCBI taxonomy): domain Eukaryota; kingdom Metazoa; phylum Arthropoda; class Insecta; order Blattodea; family Ectobiidae; genus Ectobius; species Ectobius pallidus. Next base: position 106,878,164 of record CAXKWD010000003.1, on the reverse strand, counting down.
AGGAAAGTGAGGCTTCTTGTGCGACTAGTCATGTCTGGTCCTGCATGGAAGAAACCAAGTACCTGCCCGCGAGAGACCATTAAGTTAATAGGATCTTCTCGATTTCATTGGCTTTTTTTTAAGTGAAACTTCTATAGCCGCGGTAGGAGTAAATCGAGAGCTTGCGTTACGCTCAAAATTGTCACAAAATTAGTAGGGTGTAACGGAACGGACTGCAAGAAAGCAATCAACTCAATGATTTGGCTTATCCAAAATTTAAAGAATAAAAAAATTAAAACATTGAAAATCCAAAATTTAAAAAATCCAAAATTCAAAATTTAAAAAAATCCAAAATTCCAAAATAAAAAATTCAAAGATCCAAAATTCAAAAAACCAAAATTTAAAAAATACAATAATTAAAAAGTACAATAATTAAAAAGTAATGAATCCAAAATTTAAAAATCCAAAATTTAAACAATCAAAGATCCAAATTTTAAAAATCCAAAATTTAAAAAATAAAAAATCCAAAATTTAAAAAATATTAAATCCAAAATTTAAAAATCCAAACATCCAAAATCTATCAAAGATTAAAAATTTAAAAATCCAAAATTTAAAAAATAAAAAATCCAAAATTTAAAAAATTATAAATCCAAAATTTAAAAATCCAAACATCAAACATTTACAAAATCAAAGATCCAAAATTTAAAAAATGAAAAATTTTAATATCAAAAATTTAAAAAATAAAAAAATCCAAGATTTAAAAATCCATAATTTTAAAATTAAAAATTTAAAAATCTAAAAATCCAAAATTAAAAAGTCGCAAATCCAAAATTTAAAAATCAGAAATTAAAATAAAAAAAAATCCAAGAATTAAAGAAATTTAAAGATCTAAAATTTAAAAATCCAATATTAAAAAATCCAAAGTTCCAAAATTAAAAGATAAACAATTAAAAGAATCCAAATACCAAAATTTAAAAAGTCTAAAAACCCAATATTAAAAAGTCCAACAATCCAAAATTGAAAAAACCCAATAAACTAAAATTGAAAAAAATCCAAAAATTAAATAAGTCTAACTTCTGTCGCGTGGCGTTCCACGCACACTTTTTGAAAATGTTATAACTGTTCATCCTTTTCATTGCAAAAAATAAATCAATAAATAATCGAGCAAATTATTTAAATGTTTAATTTTCTCCTATACACATTTCCTGTTGCAACATAGCAGCTTACAGCTTTCAAAATTAGGCCTATTGTATTCTTTGTAGGCTGATAGAAGTTTATGCAATTATTTACGTGTTTCTCATATCAATATACATGAAAAATAAATTAACGTATTTATTTGTGTATTTTTATAAGTGGTAGATGTTTGGATATTTTCGGGGATACTGTGGTAATTCTTTTTAACCAGTAGATAAATATAAAATGAAAAGGGGGAAATTAAACATTTAAATCATTTTCTCGGCTATTTATTTATTTATTCTTTGCATTGAAAAGGATGAAAATGTCTATCATTGTTTTAAAATGTCAATGAAATCGAGACGGTCCTAATAACTTAATGGTCTTTAGCGTGCAGGTGCTTGGTTTCTTCCATGCAGGACCAGACGCAACTAGTCGCACAGACAGGCCTCACATTTGGCCATTGAACTGTATACTAACTGTATAACTGTTAGTATTCATTTCAATGCATTTGGCAGAGACTTTGCAATGGTAGCAGTCATTCCAGTTATTTTATTTATTTAATCTTCCCATAGTTATGGGACATGGTTTGACATGGCCAACTATAACTGTGGATAGCAACAGTATCATGGATGATGATCGCCCTTAAAAGAAACCACCCCTACACCGATGATCGCTGACCGGCGATGAACGCTGTTGTCAAACCATAGTATAAAATAAGACAGAACAACAACAACAACACTTGACATCTTTCCGAGTTATATACGTAATTTTAGGTTATGTTTCTGAGAGCTTATACATGATTTCACTTATTTAGCATCTTTCTAAGAACTGGGTTTGTATATGAGTTCTATAAGTTCCACAGAACACAACAACATTAATTATGCCATGTTTCAAAAACGAAATATCGTACGTAGCAATGAGGACGATAGTGAATAATAATATTTAGGTGAAATTGATTAAACACAACTGTACACGATGGTGGACAAGTTACAATGGTATCAACCGTAAATAATAGTGATTTTAAAATGTTGCTTGAGATCGATTACTTTGGCCTGGTGTTTTTCCCGTAATATCAATAACTTCTAGCTAAACATGGTGGGCAATATGAATGTTGAAGACACAGATTCAGAGATTGATGAGTCGTGGGAAATAGGTTGTACTTCTTTAGTTAATAAAAAATCAAAAGAAAGGTATGAAAAAGCATATACTAGTTTCAAAAACTGGTTGGGTAGTCATGAAGGGGTTATAAGCGACAAAACATTGCTTGCTTATTTTGTGAAACGATGCCAGACATTCAAGTCTCCAGGCAGTTTATGGTCTGAATATTCCATGTTGAAAACCATGATCAATTTGAATCATAATATTAATATTGGAGAATTTTATGGATTACATAGTTTCTTAAAAAAGAAAAATGTTGGTCACGTACCTAACCGATCAAAAGTTTTTAGCAGAGAAGATATGAACAGATTCTTAATTGAAGCTCCTGATGAAAGATATTTAATGATGAAAGTAGCCATGATTATAGGAATAGCTGGTGCTTGTCGGAGGGATGAGCTTACAAATTTGACTATAAACGACATTGAAGACAGAGGTTCAGTAATTGTTGTAAATATACCCAGTACAAAGAATGGTCTCGGTCGAACTATTACAATCACTGATAAACCTGATGAAGAAGTTCGTGTTTTGGAAATTTTTCGAAAATATGTACATCTCAGACCACAAAATCCTGCATTTCTTAGATTTTTCTATCGCTTTCGCCATGGGAAATGTATAAATCAAGCTGTGGGAATAAATGCTATTGGACGAGTGGCTTCAAATATTGCAAAGTTTTTACATCTGAAAGATCCACATTCATACACGGGCCATTCATTCAGAAGAACATCAGCTATTCTATCAGCAAATACTGGAGATGACATTTTTGGTCTGAAGTCTAATTTGATGGCAGAGGAATACATGGAGGATTCCATACATAATAAAATGCAGTGTGCCGAAAAGATTGTACACAATAACAGCAATACTTCTATGGTAATCTACAATTGTGCATCCACTTCCTCCAAGACTGATATTCCATCAAGTATCGTCTCCAGCGATTCCACTACCCCTGAGACTGCCATTATGTCAACTTCCAGAGGGGTGTCAAAATCAGGTAGGAAAAATATGAAGTAGGCTACTGTTCAATAGCCTAATATTTAACAATTGCTCAAATTTTACCATTAGACTTAAATTCAGTTTGCAAGCCTAAATGGTGTGGATAAATTTTAAGCTATTATTAGTAAGGTACCGTATATTCATTACAGAGACTAATATTGCATGCAGGCATGTTACAAGTCTCTTCGTAAATTAAGTACCGAAACTTTTGTTAAGCCTACTTTTCCCTTTGACTTTATACTCAGTCCCTCTTGTTGACACTCTTTGTTGAGTATCTGTGCTGTTCTAAACATTTAAATTTAGGCCTAACCAGAAATAAATAAAACAAATCCCTTAAATATCAAATAATATTATCACCAATCATTTTTGTTAAAAGGCATAACACAGGTCAGCTTCCATAAATTCTTGAATAAGATACAAATTTTGAAAGTTAGGAATCTGTAGGAGTTAAAATATTTCACAGTGTATCCATAGTGTTTGTGTAGTTTTGGGAAACTACCAAAAACTCAAGAGGGTTGGGAATGCTATGTACATTCAAAATTCTATTATTTAGTCTAGATATATTACACCAGGGCATGACATTTCCAGTTGCCAGATCACCATTGGCAACCAAAATTCTGAGGGGGAGCAATAAAGATTCGATTTGAAAAACTTTTTACTTTTAAGAGGCTGTACCAGTTTTCACAAAAAAAATAAAATAAAAATAAAAAAAGTAAAAAACTAGTACATTTAGTAGATATTGCGACAGACTCACTTCTGACATGAACGAATTAATGAATACAGTGGTACCTCGAGATACGAGTGCCCTAACATACGAGTTATTTGAGATACGAGCTGTCGAGCGAGCGAAGTTTTGTTTTGAAATACGAGTGACATTTGAGATACGAGGAACGGCCAGCTGCGACGCTGCACACGGCCCACCAGTTTACTGCGCCTGCGCCTCGTGCGTCTCGCGCATTATCCCATGTATTCCCCCAGTGTGCTTGTTTACCTCGCTGTCGAAGCATCTTTGCTAAGTTTTTCTAGAAATCATAGAAAAAAATGAGCAAGGTGTGCGAGTAGCTGACTTGGCGAGGCAGTACAGTATTGTTTTTATACAATAATTGTCATTTATAAATACATTTTTCTTATTCAAAAACACGTAACAAAAACAATTGGGGGTAGCATTTTTGGGGCTGGAACAGATTAATGGCATTTCAATTAATTTCAATGGGGAAAATTGCTTTGAGATACGAGCAAATTGACGTACGAGCAAGGTTACGGAACGAATTAAACTCGTATCTCGAGGTATCACTGTATTTATATTTACTTGGAAGCTTCAGAAATATCTGAGGGTTAGGCCTATAATTTCCAATGTGACTTTCCTTATTCTTCGTTACTCTGGCTCCTTTGGTAATAAACAATATAGTTTGTGTTTGACAGTTGTTTGTTACAATATTAACAGCTGGTTTTGGGTTGACCACATTTTCCCCAAGTATTGTCTTCTCCATTTACCTCAGATTCTGGAATCTTGAGAAGCTGAGACTTGGATTCTCTATCAGAACTTCCACCTTCTATTTTTGTTAGCTTACAGTCAGTGAAATAATTCCAAAATAGGCTATTTAAGGGTGTATTGTTTACTATTTATTTATATTTGCATGTTTAAAACGGATATAACTTAGTCTATACTATTATGGGTAGAGCTGGAAATTGGAATAAAATAGCTTTACCTGGGTAGTGGTAGGTTTTCCCAACCTCTGTTGTGTACCAGTGAAGATGAATTTCAAACAAACAAAACTTTCAGTGTGCTTTATTACTATTAATGGAATTACAATAATTTAAGTGCTATTTAGTAAGGCTGTTTCTTTGAAAAGTGTGTGGATGAATTGCACTTAGAATTAATCTAACCTAACCTAATGTACCGATAACTATATTGCGAATGTCCAGACTCCTAACAAAAGCCAGCTTTACCCAGATAAATCCCAAAGTCAAGATGATTTGGTTTATAATTCTTGTTTTAAATGTACCCAAACTGATCAAGTAAAGCGCACATTATCCAGGTAGACCTAGGTTTATCCGGTTTTCATACTCTACAAGTGACATCTATAAACAACAAATAGGGGAGAGGGAAGGCCTAAGTCTTCATAATGTTCATGAAAAAGTTAACTGTTTCTAATATTTCAATTTCAATTCATAAAACTCTGCAGAGTACTACTGACGTACTAGTCCTACTTACCGAGTAGTATTTTGCATTAAATTAACAAGGTTAGAAAATGGCGCATTCACAGAGGTGAGAAAATAGTAAGAAATATAAATTATAGGCTATAGAAGTTACGTGAGAATTAGATTAAATTGACTGTATTAAATGTTATCATGAAAAAGAACAATATTTATTACCATACAAATGGATTAACACACAAGTTTTTACTTATTTTTATCTATGTTAAAATAGATTATCACCTTCAAATCAAAACATGATATATTGTCATAAACTATTAGGCTATACCAGTATCTTCTTTAAACAGAAATAATAAATGCAGACAGTTAAATAGGCCTATGTCATCAATTACAACATTAATTACAGCTCCATGGATAGGACTCGGGAGTAAACGGTAACAGAGGTGAGATTTTTCTCTAATTTGTCAAACAGCTTGAGAACATTTGAGGTTAGAAAATCTCAGTTCTTGAGTTTAACTTTGCATTCCTTATTATTATAATTTATAGGAAAAGTAAATATAAAACATACAACTTTACCGTTAACTTAGGTGTAGGTAACGGAGGTGAGAAAGTCCAATTACCAACTCTGGCATTTAGCCCTTTTACACAAACAAAACAACACATAAAAGCACACTGACATAATAGTTAAATCATTATATTTATTAACACCTAAATCACGTAGACTACATATCACGATTAGATAGCATTGCCTGATAAAAGCGACCTCAGATTCGAGTTTCTTGGCCCAGAAAACCCCTGTATAGTGAGTTTCGTCCAAATAAAATAATGTTTGACCATATTTAGGGCTTACAACATTCAAGCGATCGCGAAAGTTTTATTTCCAAGGTATGACAAAAATAGCCAAAGCCAAGTGTAATTGATTTGACGTTGAAATGTAAACTGAAAACTGATGCTTCGAAAACGCAAAAAATGCACGTTTTTTTGCCTGTTTTTCACTCATAACTCACAAACGAAAGCTAAAATTAAAATTCCGGCTTCGTGGTGCATTTTCCGACCCTTCAGCCCACCTATGTTTAAAATTTCAGATCTCTGCATTCAGTAGATTTCGCTGGGCATCGCGGACAGACAGACAATTCCTTTTATTAATACAGATAACATGAATTATATTGAAACCTTCTCTAGTCTGTCAAACTTCCATTCCAGGATATTGATAGTTCTCTAATTTGCCAAATTCTAGTCTCATTTTTTTTCCAAACCCATCTGAGACCCACTGGCAACAATATGTTTTAATGTCAAATGTGATTTGGATTCGATAATTCTGTGTAAAAAGGGATTAAGTATTCTCAAAAACGTATAATTTTTGGCATTTAAAATCAAAATTTTTCAAAATCCTCTCTTAGTGAGCACCTACATTATGAAACGAAGGTACCGTCAAAATTCCAAGTCTCTACCTGTTATAGTTTAGGCTGTACGTTGATTCTCTGTCAGTCAGTCATTCAGTGAGTCAGGACAAAGCCTTTTATATATATATAGAGAGATAAGAAAACTGCTAAAAGTTGGAGTTCAAGGAACATAGAAAGACTACAGTGCCATGTCTGTGGAAATAATTTAACTTTTATATTGTTTCACGGAGGTGAGGTCTCACTTTGGGACAGGCATGTTTAGTGCAAAAAATTGTCTTTACAAAATTATATATTTTCTTTTCAGTTATTAATGACTCATTTTTTGAACTGTTTGTTCTTGTTATAACACTCAAATGGAATAAAAATTAAAGCCTGTTGAATTATGAAAGAATGAAAAGGACAAGTTAGGCATGGGGACATGACACGGAGGTGAGATCTCACATACCCTACTGTGCCCTAAAATGCAGAAAATTGTAACTTTTGTTTAATAAGTGGAATATGGGATCAACTAGACCTTATTTCAGTCTAACTTATCATAATAATTCATAATCCATAAATACTTATTTTACACCAGAAAATCAGTTGCGACATGAATCTGCCCTTTTCTGGAGAATAACCCATATAGCCTAGGCCTATGTATGTGATAATCGATCTCAACATCAAATGTGATAGCCTACCTAAGCACATTTATGTGTACCTCACAAGCCATCACTATCTGTTTACAGACCACATGTCAGCGAATTACTAGCCGCTACTGCCTTCCGTGCTGCTAGAGTCCTCGGAGTTCGAGGGCAACCTTGTCTTGGGTGCCCTGCAACAACCCTGGTTTCAGTTAATCGCTGGATGGTCCGGTGCACAAATATGCAATTGATTTCTAGATTTTCAATGTCTGGAAAACTTCACTTACAGATTTTCCATCCTTATGCAATCAAAGAAACTCTATTTTCGTAGACTCCCCATTCCGTATTGAAAACTGCAGGTACACACTTCCTCTTTCATGTACAAACTCACAGTGAACCAGGTTGTAAGACAGCATAAGGGTAGCTTCTTAACTGTAGAACTGGTTGTACAGCATATGTCAAAAGTTTGTTACAGTATTTATGTTAAGACCAGGGCCCTATTTCATAGAAGTTACAATTTTACAGGTGACGGGTATCAGTAAATTGTTTTACAGGTTTACATTTTGATAATTGTGTTTTTTATAAAAGCTGACAACTTTACATAAATGTCATGACAATTTTGTAGATTGTATGACAATATTACATATTGTTTCTCAAAACTTTTGAGTATACTGGTAAAAGTCTGACAAATATGTCAAATCTTAGGATACAGTACCAACCATTTATAAAACAATTTTTGTTGATATATTTACAAATTTACAAAAAGTGTAGAATTGTCATAACAGAAGTGACAGGCAATCTTTCATAAGTAGGCCAAGTCAGTAGCTTATGTAAATGTGGCGCATAACTTGACAAACTGTTTTTTGTGATTTAAACTTTCTTTTTAATAAACTTGCTAAATTGTCTTGTTAATAATGAACACTAGTAGTAGTGTTATTGGTAGTAGTGAAAGTGATGAAGAAATAGACATGAGACCGCACAGGTTTTTTTGGCAACGGATTAACCTAACTTTCAATTTCAGTGACTTTGTATTTGAAGAGAAATAGGCTATAAGTCAATTATTTATGAAATTTCATAAAAATTGATGTCCAGGCTAATAAGTGAAGACCTTGAACTTAAAAGTTATTGCTGAAGTACCAGATATTACCTCAAAACATGGCATAAAGCTGGCCTCTCCAACTGAGCTTCTGCCAAGGCGCAGGCCAGCCCCAGCAGCACCGGTGTAGCACCAGAGGCAGCTCCACAGGGTCTAGTCAGCGCTCAGCTTGCGAAAATAATTACAGTGAAACCCCGGCAAGAAGCTCTTCAAGGGTCCGCATAAAAATAGCGTATTACATGGGACTGCAAATTATTTTTACTTTTAAAAATTTTAACACCACTCAAGGGAATGGAGGCGTCTCGAGATTGGTGTAACCATTCCTCAAGAATTTTTTCCACTTCGTATTTTCTGGATGTCACCTTCATTCGCTTGCAGCCTCGTAAACCGCTTCATGATTTTTCACTAGTGTTCTAAGCATCGAAGAAGGGATTTGTAATGATTCCGCCAACTGTTTCCGATTCATACTGGTGTTTTCATCGTGTTTACGGAGAATTTCTAATTTCTCTGATATCGACAAAACTTTAAGTTTCACCGCGATTTAAAACTGGCAGCAAGGAGGACCGTGGAGGACTGAATCTGTGCTATGAATAGTCTTACAGGTACTCAAGAGTTGCATTCCATTCTATTGAACATGCGGGCGCTAACGGTAAATGTAGAAGTCTGGAAAATATTTTCTCAGTATCCTTAAAAGCACAATATTTTAGAATTTTTAGCAGATGAAATAGTGTATTAAACAGGATGACGAGCGTATTAAGAGGTATACCGCGGGATAGCGGAACAAACTGGCATGTATCATCAGGGTTTCACTGTATTAATAACAATTTTGTGAACACATAAATACAGCATTTATTCTCTACATATATTGTGTTTGGCTTTGTGTACATTTAGAATTTAAGTTGATTGTTAACATCGTTTTGCCACAACTAATTTACCAATATTGGTATAATCGATTTGGCAATGGAAATTCTAGGGCAACATCAGACAAAGAAGTCCTGGTTTTACTTTTATTTAAATTCATAATTAAAAACATCTGTTCGCATGCATAAGTTGTACCGGACATTCACCTGTAGTTTTATCAGCTCTGTTTGGAAACATGATGGCGATTTTTTAGGACGCACTGAAAATGGCATCATAAATATTTCAATTTGAGGTGCCATATCATTAATTTCTTTGAATCAGGCATTGAATTCATTGTGCAAATTCTGTAATGATGTCTAATACTTTCCAAGTTTTCGTAAATAAACAAATCTAATAAATATAATGAAGGAAAATTGTCAAAATTTGTGGCTTTAAGCTGATCTTTAATTAGTAAGCTCTGCATTTTGAAAGCCTTCATTCTGTCACACATGATGCTAATTAACTAATTTCTCCCTTGAAACTAAATATTTAAATCATTTAAATAAGATGTTATATCCACCAAGAAAGCGAGGTCAGTTACCCATTGTATTGTCTCTGATGCACACATGCAGTCGTACCGTCCGCTACAAGGGGATGGAGGAACATGAGGGCACTGGTACTGTGGAGTGTTTGTGGTGGTGAGCCCCAGCACCAAGTGCTCGAGTTGGAAGGCCTGGCTTAAAGAGCAGAGGGTGCCAAATTGTAGAAACCTCCTACAGCATTACTTACACAATGGGCATCAGAGGATTCTGTTGACCAATGAAAAAATCTTCATCAATGAAGAAAGTTTCAATCACAAAAATTATAGGGTGTATGCACCTAGCTCTCAGGAAGCCAATGAACTAACTCCGAAAGTTCAGAGGAGCCACAATCCCTCCTCAGTAATGGTTTGGTGGTGGGGAGTTATTTTGGTGCTACACAGCTACATTTTTGTGAAAAGGGTGTGAAAACCAATGTAGGAGTGTACTGTATGAAAAACAGTATTGGAACCTGTTGTGAAAAGTTTAACCAATTTATTGTTCTGCAATCAAAATTGGAAAAATTGTACTCCAGCCCACAAGGCAAAATCATCTCAAAGGGGTGGCTGGAGCACTAAATACACTAAATGCCAGTTTATATATATATATATATATATATATATAACCTGCAGGTTTACAGCTAGCAAGCTGGATCTTGATCTCTTGAACTACAGATTGTAGTCAGTGCTTGAGGACATTGTCTGCAATAAAGGGCACCCCACAATTGAGAGTTTGAAGCTTCTTTATTGGTAGCAGTGGAGGATTTTCCAGTGAATCCCATGAGTAATGTAACAGATGGGTTGCAAAGGCATTTAAAACCTTTGTGGGTGCAAACCATAGCCATTTTAAAAAGTGATTGATGGTAAGTCTAGCCAATACATGTAAGAACATAATATTAAATGCAAATTAAAATACTTCTATCCATATTTCATCTTTTCATTCTAGAAGTTGTTACAGTATTTATGTTACTACTAGGTAGACATGGAAGTGGTGGTATTTGTACATCTTCGAATACTTCTTTACTAGGCGAGCGAAAGGTAACTTTTTAATTAACTTAACTATTTTCTTCTGTATTTTGTATGTATTCAAGCAATCTTTGAAATGCAACCCAGAAGGTATGTCAGAATTGATTTACATAACCAACTGCTGTGTAGAAAAATCCAGATAGCTAGTTTATCGCCAACTGCCATTAATGTATTGATTGATGGTAGACCACAAAGAGGCGAAGAGTGTTTTAGATTTTAAATTTTAGTTTATAGAACATATAAAATTAAAAAATTATGGGTTTACTGTATTTTTCCTTAAAAGTGTCTGAAGATCCCCTGAAACTGCTGTGGACCCCAGAGGGTCTGCGGACCACACTTTGGGAACCTCTGCTCTAAGATGTCCATTCAATTCTTTCTTATAATTGTGACCTACCAGTACATGTTATTTTCAACATCACCAGCACCAGCCCTTTTGCTAGTGAAACTTAAAAAATGATGTATAGTCCTTTTGGTTTGAATTTGGTGATGTGAGATTTTTAAGGAATGGAAGAAATGTGTAGTTTTGTTCATTTTTATAGTTTCAATTTGAACAAAGAGGGCTGTTGTATTTTGGAAGTTTATTTTTTCTTGTTGCAATGTGAACAAGGAAATCTGGAGTCTTGTGGCATTTCTTTTATTGTTACATCTGAACAATCTCTGGTTTTTAAGAGAACCTTATTTTGTGATTGCAAATATTTGTAGTTTTGTGGCAACCTTTTCATGGTCCGACCTGTCCAATTTATTTTCAGAAGTAGTATTTTTACAATGTGAAAATAAGAGAATACTGTATTTTCTATTTTTTAGATCCACGAGCTGCAAGTTTGAGGCCTTACGAGACATTCACAACAGTCCACATTGAGAGACGCATTGAGCAAAGTCCATCCATGTCACAAACTCAAGATACTTATTTCTCATCAGCTCAAGGTCCCTCTACATCACGTGCTCAGTATTCTAGTACCTCACAAGCACCAGGTCCTTCCACTTCAAGGACCATGCCTGAAGCAATTCCTTCCACTTCTCAAAAAGCTGATGATAAAGACAGCACACCAGTAAGTAGTGTTATCCAGGTACCCACTTGTGTGTAAAATAATTGCACAGTTTCATAATAAACAGGCCCTACATTAGCATGCCAATGGGGTACCAGTAGTACTCAAGTAGAAAATTACCTAAATTGTAAGAAAAAAAAATCTTTGTCAAAAAGTAGCATATTTGAAAAATACTCATAAAACCTCCTCCCCATGTTAATGAATATTAACTATCACTGTAAATAATCATGGTACTTCTTTAATTTTAGACGTGACCAAACACTTAAAAGTAAATTGTTCAGCATGTATAGCTCCTTATGCCAAGAAATTTTGCCTGTATCACTTCAGCTCGTACACTAAAATACCTTGGTTTCACATTAATTCAGGGTACTGATAAAGAAGAGAGAATTTCAGATATAACTTATTCTCCATTTAAATTTCTATTTGCCTACAATTCTAAAAAGTAGTATTGAATTCAATAGAAGTGATTATTAAGGTACCATCTCATTGCTACATAGCAACCACGCCTCACGGCAGTACTGCCTTTGCAGACATTAATGGAATTTTGAATTTTTGAAAACTTCAGTCGTTAAAATATCCTTTAACTTAAAAATACTAATTTCATCAAGCCCAAATTGACAATAATTACCATCATGACTACTTCTTTCTATTAAGATGTGTGTTTTCTGATTATAGATGGACTGTGAAGTTAAAAAAGAACCTCTCAGTGAATTAGAAATTGAAGAACAAAAGCCCCCTGCTAACTGCTGTGTGGATTCAGACATCAAAAGTGAACAGGAGGTATGATTTAAAGGTCTCTTAACTATCTCAGAACACTTCATTTTTGTTAACTTCAAGGCATAAAGTGCTTAAATGTGTTTTTTTTATCTATGTGTTTGTGTTAGCAAATTGTAACATACTTCAAGAGGAAGAGTTTGTTTCACTATGGTGCACCACTGTAAGGTTATGGCAAATAATTTTAACTCTAGACCCAATTGTTATTTATACAAATTCACATAATTCAGCTATCTTTTAAATCCATAGGAGATGCTTATTTTTTGGTTAAGGGCACCATATATTTCCCACATATGCCCAAGAATACTCTCCTGTGACCCGGATTGACTTGGGATTCATCGTATGAGCATGTTGAGAGTTCAAGAAAATTATTTAAAATTCAGTTCTATGATAAATACTGAATCAAATAATAGATAACAATCAAGGCATCCTTCATTCAGAATGAAATAAGTAGTATTGAATAGTATCAGTATTTATGACATTTTTACAAAACTAAAAGAATTTCTTTCTAATTATTAGAACTGTTAAATAATGTAAGTCCCTTTCTATACAGAAATTATTAGATAATAATAATAATACAGGGGTGCACACCCCCTTAGCTTCATGACTCACCCCCAAGTTTCATGAAAAGTAACCCCAACTTCGTATCACCCAAACACGTTGAGAAATAACCCCCCCCCCCCCCCACAGTAGACCTACTGTAAAACTTCTTCCCAAGGGAAAGGTATTGCTGTATTTGTAATAAAAACAGTGTCATTTGAATGATATATGCATAACTGAGACTAGTTGTACACTATATTATATTCACTTCTAAAGAATTAGAAGAGTTTTTATTACCTTTTGTTTGCAGTTATAAACTTGATCGTTTTTCTTTTTAACATATGAAATGCTAATTTTGCATAAATGTTCAAACACCCCCCCCCCCCCCACCTCAGGAAATTTCAGTAATGCACTCTGTGTCTTAACCCTCCTCTATGGGCACCCCTGAACATTAATAATAATAATAATAATAATAATAGTAACCAAGCAATAGTGATCCAAGAGACATTTTTAACACATGGCATAAGGCTGTAATGTATTTGTGAATTAATAATATATTCATAATAAAGTCGAGACAATTAAGTAATTTTCTATTAGATTTGGACAAGGTTTTATAATGAGAAAATTTACAAACTGATCAGTATCTCGATTTGTGATTTTGGAGCTTGGCTCACCATTGCTAATTGTTGTGCAATTACAATACCAAGATGTTAGTGCCATCACATTTGAGAGTTCCCAAGTTCAAACCCCATGGCGACCAGTTTGACTTTGGTTTTTTCATGCCCTCTATTTCATTCTCTATCCTGATCATTAAAATTGAATATTAGTTGAAATTAACATCTAGGAAACCGTGACAAATGCACATCAATAGCTACTAGGCATCCTAGTATACACACAGAACCTGACTCATGATGTTTGCCTAAATAGAGCAGTGAGTATGATGCTGGAGTTATGTGCTGAAGGTAGCGAGTTCAATCCTAGTCCAGGTCAGTGGCATAAATGGGACAAACCCATGTCAGTAGATTTACAGGTATGTGAAAAAACTCTTGCAAGACAAAATTCCGGCTCACCAGTGATGGTCACAGGCCTAAGTTGCATACACCCTCATCATTAACCATATAACCTAATCTAACCTAACCTGACTTTTAATATGACTTTGATGTTCAAATTAGTCATTTGCAATGTAAAACTTTATATAGACCTTAATATGCAAGCACAAAGCGCTAACGTCTGTGAGAATTGAAAACATTTAGACTACTCTCAGTGCAAAATATAACAGACTAGTAGGCAGTAACAGACACAAAGTAAAAATGGCCAGTGTAAGTCAGCTTCAGGCAATAATAGCCCAAACCGAGAGATACTGTATTACTTTTGGCCAAATGCAGACTTAATCCTTGGCAGTAACAAATTATTGCTAGAATCGCTAAGCCTGCAGTTGAGGGTAGACAAATGACACACTTGTTCAAGTAGTGTCTCTATGTAAAGATTATTGAAAGAAAAGCATTATATGAAATATATATATCTTGTTGTAGCAGAAGTAACAATCCCTCAAAAACTGAGATATTTAGATGCCCCAAAAAATAATCTCAGGACGCTGGAACTGTATGCTTGAAACCGAAACTGTCCCAGTTAAACCAGGACATCTGGTCACCCTGGTTCCCATGCATTTGCTTATCAGTAGGGCCCAGTAGTTAGACAAAATGCTTTTTGTTGTTGGGTGGATAGTTCTGTACATTTAGGGACAGTAGGGCTAGTTTTTATTATGCTTGTTTTTTCCTATTTTAGCTTATTTTTTAAGGTTTAAAGCCTTTTTTTCCCTGTTTTGGATAGTTATGGCTTTTTCTGTGATTACGTGCACATTTTAAAAAGCATATACTAATTCCAGTGTATGAGTGAGAGAAAATGAGAAGTAATGAAATGACAGTCTTGTCACAAAAATACTTATTGGGAATCTTGTTCCCTATAAATTCATTAATTTGTTTTCAAGCAGTCGAAAACTTACCTCCTCAAACAATTCAGTTAAGCATCAAAAAACATCTTGTCGTTGCTTGTAATCAAGAAAAGTAAGAGTTAAGGCTAGTTTACACAATGACACTACGTTTCTTAACCACTTTCATGAAAGTAATTTTGTGAAACTAATTATACCCATTTTCTTTAAAACTAATTCCAGGGCAACCGCATGTATCATCTTATTTCTGAAGTTGAAATCCCACATACACGTTTGAAACACGTATGAATCTTTCCACTATTTCCTCACTTCCCCACTTCATTTGACGAAATGCAAACAAGCTAAATATGTGTAAAATATCAAAATTACTATTATAGTTTCATAAAGTTGGAATCAGCTGAAAGTGCGCAGTGTCATAACTCATTGTCACCAGCATCTCACACTTGTGCATTCAAACAAAAAACAGTTGTGAAACAGTTACGAAACCTAATTTCGTTGTGTAAACTAGCCTTTAGTGCCATACATGATAATGATTGTGATATCACTGATAAATAAATTATTAATATCTTAGATAGCTATTTTCATTAATAAGAGTGGGATTACTCTCTGTTTTGACTTTCAATAAATGCCTATTTTCGGTATTTTACGTGCCTTTTGCCTGCGTATTTTAACCAAAATAAATGCCTGAACTTCCACGCACTTCTTATCAGTTGAAACCAGGAGTAGTCAGCAGTGGAGTGAACTTCTTTGCTGAGTGAGCCGGAGAGTTTGGCAGGTTGGCAGAGAACTGTTAGTACAGAGGCAACCACTTCCTCAGCAAAGCAGTGCAACACATTGCTAATGTCACCTTGTTACAATATCTCATGATTAGGTTGCACCTCCTGTTATTGTGGAATAATTGAATAAAAATATGGGGCTTATACATAAGTAAATGCAGTGTAGGGATGAATATCAATATAAATATTATCCAAGTACTGATTTATTTTTTATTTTTTTCAGTATCTGATACTTTGACATCAATATTTCAGCTCCGATGCTATCATGATATCAATTATTGCTCATCAATAATATTGATTTTCTCAATTCAAGAACAAGAATAAAATGGAGAGTGAGGAAGAGACTTATACAAAAATACACTATTATAACGTGTTTATTTATAAAAATGGGGAAAATTAATGTTTTAATCAATATAAAGTTAAAGTTAATAAAATTAGAACATATTGAATTGATGGCTATTTACATTTAATTAAACTTATTTTCAGCATTTTTGTTTGTCAATTTGAGTTTTCTCTGCCACAAGAGCATCTCAGTTACATTTTCTCGTCAGAAGTAACAACAACAAGCAGTGATACCAAACCATTCCCTGAGTCGCTGTAGGGTACAAATTTGCATTCAAGGACAGGTTTGTTCCTAGAGCATTCCAAAACCCTGAACATATTGTTCACGCTTGCGCAGAATGTCAGTTTCCTTACTTCATACAGCAAAACTGTCAATGTGTGCATGAGTGACCTTTGTGTTAACGGTAGCCGAGTGAGCTATGAATAAACCTATTATCTTAGTAAAACTTTCAATATTATTGAATATCAATATTTTCATACCGATACAATACTGTTATTGATATTAGTAACTGATATTAATATCAACATCAGTGTTTTGCTTCTGATATCCAATCCCTAAAACAGTGCATTAAAATTGATATATGCATAAATGTATGAGCTTATACCATGGAATAGTGTGCAAAAATGTATATTAGCATACAGTACTCTAATAAAATAATCACAACATGAATGTTTATTTATTTGTAAATATTTCCATTTTCTAGGATTTGAGTGAAGACTCACATCCAACACACTTTGTTGCAGTTAAATCTGAACCATTGGAATGACAGTTAACTCAAGTTGAACCCCCTGTATAAGTAAGTGGAAAGTTTTGTTTCTATTACTCTAGATAATTTAAAATTAAGGTAAAAATATAGAATACAAACGATATACTGTTTAACTCAAGAATTTCCATCTCAAATTATAAAACAATTTTTTTTTTTTTTTTTCAGTAAATGAGTTTCTTTTGTGTCTACATCAACTCAGAAAATACTTGCAATCTGAGTACTGCCTTTTTTTTTTGTCCTGGGTCCTCTAAACTATTTTTTAACTATTTTTTTCGCTATTTCAAAGCAAAAATAACTGTCAGTTTCCTATTGACTTTTCTTTCAATCCAACATTGTTGAAATTGTAATTCCATATCTTTCAGCTCAGTATTTTTTAACAATACGTTTTTTCTGTTCAGTACAAACAACTTGTTGTCCATAGACATTTTTTTCCTGCTTTGATGCCATTTCTCACATAAAAATGCAGGATAATATTTTGAACAGCAAGAACTGAACACTGTTTGGGCTTTAGAGTCCTAAATGGTTATGAAATGTAGGTTTCAGCATAGGAATAAACCCTTATACACTGCATGACAGTAGGCCTAGCTGCTCTACTAGAAGGAAAAATAACGAATAAATTCTCATTTTGTGGTTTTACAAAAAAGTTGGCAGTTTATATGCAAATTTAATCTAAAGACTGTTACATGGACCACATACCGGTACTTCACTAAGTGAAGCAGCATCTAAACAAAATATAATGTAAAAATCAGTGTGAAGTCTTTTATACTGTAGAGCATGTTCAATTAAAATTAAGAATAGTCTAACAATAAAAACACTTATTGCTCCACTTATTTATGCAGAACCAATTTCCAGGGAAGCAGTTTCCTCATCCTCAGCTGATGGTTGACTGGCACTAGGTTGACATGGGTCTGCAGTCAACGTCGTCCTGCCACCTGTCCTCTTCAAGGTTAAACTAAAAATCTCTTCCACCATAGGGATCTCAAAATTCATTACCCTCCATTTTTTATGATGAAGATCCTTTCCCAAGCTCTTAATTCCAACGGTTGTTTAACATGTTTTAATAATTTAATATCCTCCTTAATATGATAATAATATGTATAAGCGTGATATCGATGGGTGACAGGCAGAACATCTTAAGCGCCATTTACATTTTTTTTCAGGAGGAGCAAAAAACGTTTTGCTTAATATTTATTAAGCCAAACTGAATAAAATTTTGTCAGTATGCAGCTGGGAGGAGCAGAGTTACATATACATCAGCGTTGTTTCTTGAAACTGATGATTACTTGCCGAAAAGGTTCTTAAGTTGTTTTGCCGGGAACTATATTGTTGGTATAAGTTATCTTACAGTTACTTGAGATGTTCTGGCGGGCATAGTTTTCTTCAGAGTACACTTAAGGGTATAATTTTCCTATGTAGTGAAACATTATACCCTTAAGGGTATAATTTTCCTACGTAGTGAAGAAAACTATGCCCGCCAGAACATCTCAAGTAACTGTAAGATAACTTATACCAACAATCTAGTTACCGGCAAAACAACTTAAGAACCATTTCGGCAAGTAATAACCAGTTTCAAGAAACAACGCTGATGTATATGTAACTCTGCTCCTCCCAGCTGCATACTGACAAAATTTTATTCTGTTTTGCTCCTCCTGAAAAAAAATGTAAATGGCGCTTAAGATGTTCTGCCTTTCACCCATCGAATGTAATGTTCAATCAAATAAGCAATACAATCTCGCACACGACTAAAATAAATAATGCTAAATTGAATGCAGAAGGCGCGCGAGGTCCGCAAAGCGAACCAAACCATTGTTACGTCACATTACATTTTATAATTAGAAATAACTCTAATTTACTACATGGTATTATTACTGATTCTTAATGTGATTGATTTTGACTGAAATGAGGAGATTTTAAGCACCCTATTAGCATTAATTATAAAAATAATAAATTATCTTAAGCGCCAATGTTCAGAATTAGTCCCGAAAGAATTATCTTAAGAGCCAAACATTTTATCTTATGCGCCACTTTGGGCTGGCACTTACGATAAAAATGCGGGAACAACTCGTTCTTTAAGATGTTTTGCCGGGCATTAAAATAATTACTTGGTTCTTAAGATAAAATACACCAGCATTTTTCTCCCGCCACAGAAGGAGTTCGTGCAAGATCTTTTGCCAGGACGTAAAACACAGTTGCCTCTTTCTATTCATGTTAAATTAAGATGTTTTGCCTTTCACCCATCGACTGGGTGATGCAGTAGTTGTTCCTAAAATGTTCATTCATTCTTGTTTCTAAATTTTTCATGGTTTGTCCTATGTAAACTTTCTGACAGTTCTGACATTCTATTTGATAAATGCCTGATCATGACTTTTGGGGTGCTATTTCTTAATGGGTGATTTAGTAGATTCCTAAGATTAAATTTATTCTGTGGTGCTAATTTTATGTTCAGACCTTCAAAATACTCTCTGAAATGTGTGAAATAGTCTCAGATGAGGAAATTGGAGTTTGGGATATATAGGAAAGATACTCAGGTGGATAATTACATTAAACATAACAATTACAACCCAAGGTCACATCAGTTTGTTATATTCCATAGTTTGATACACAGATTGATACATATCTCGCTATCTGAAGATGAATACACATTTACACATAAAGGAAGTTGCGGTCTGGAATAGGTTCAGAATGGTATTCATTGACAAGATGATTTTTAGACATAGAAAAAGGAAAATGATTAAGAATACCTGTACTTTATCTAACTCGGAAGAGAAGAAACCAATTTTTAAAAAGTTCACCTTTCATCTGAGACTATTTCACAAATTTGAGAGAGTATTTAAAGGTTTGAACCTAAAATTAGCACCACAGAATAAATTTAATCTTAGAAATCTACTAAATCACCCATTAAGAAATAGCACCCCAAAAGTCAAATGATCAGGTATTGATCAGATAGAATGTCAAGACTGTCAGAAAGTTTACATAGGACAAACCATGAGAAATTTAGAAACAAGAATGAAGGAGTATTTAAGGAATGTCAGACTATTGCATACGGAAAAATCAGCCCCAGCATATCACGCTTATACATATGATCATCATATGAAGGAGGATATAAAATTATTAAAACAACCATGTTAAACAACCATTGGAATCAAGAGCTTGGGAAAGGATCTTCTTCATAAAAAATGGAGAGAGGGTCATGAACTTTGAGATCCCTATGATGGACGAGATTTTTAGTTTAACCTTGAAGAAGGCAGGTGGCAGCACAACGTCGACTGCAGACCCATGTCAACCTAGTGCCAGTCAACCATCAGCTGAGGATGAGGGAGCTGCTTCCCTAGAAACTGGTTCTGCATAAATAATGTAAGTGGAGCAAGAAGTGTTTTTATTGTTCGACTATTCTTAATTTTAAAGTGTAATGTGTTTGATGATGGAGTTATTTAATTCATGGCTCCCCTTTCATAAAGAACCTTGGCATGAACCCTGGATCCTGGATTTCTCCATTCCATATTGGAAATACAGTGCCTTTTTTTTTTACTCGTGGCCGGGCATCGGCTGGAGGTAGCTGCGAGCGCACAGTGTTTCTCCCCGTTCCTGACTCCCGCCTTTCTCCCCGTCAGTGCATGTGCGGTCGTTGCTAGCGGAGGTTCTTGTTTTCTTCTTTGTGGTTAAATTGTGATAGTTCTGTTATAATGCCAAGAAGTGTGTATATTTTAGCACACCGCATATTCATGTATGATTCCTATGTGCAAATAGAGTCCTGTAGAGAAGTGACACGGCTATTTATAGACAGATTCCCTGGTATCCCTGTGCCTCAGAGAGACAGTTCGTAAACTTGTAAGCAGATTCAGAGAAACGAGTTCTGTTCTTGATAAGAAACCCAAAAAAACTCGCCGTGTGCTTACAGAAAAAAAACTCGATGAGATAGGACAAAAGTTAGAACATAGCCCAAGAAAATATCTGAGTAGGTTATCACAGGAAACGGGGGTTTCACAATTCTCGGCTAGGAAAGCCACTAAACTTTTGAAATTAAAACCATATAAGATAACCGTAGTTCAGGAACTGCAACCACGTGATACTGTGAGTAGAGTAAATTTCTGCAATTGGGTGTTGGGTAAAGTTAATGATGGCTCTATGGACCCAAAGTTAATTTTTTTCACAGACGAAGCATGGTTTCATTTACATGGTCATGTATCAACACAAAACAACAGATACTGGAGTGCAGAAAAACCCGATATTGTACACGAAATGCCATAGCATGACCAGAAAATTGGTGTGTGGTGTGCTGTGTGTGTGCACTGACGGGGAGAAAGGCGGGAGCCAGGAACGGTGAGAAACACTGTGAGCTCGCAGCTACCTCCAGCCGACCGCCCGGCCACGAGTAAAAAAAAGGCACTGTAGAAGGAGTAATATTTAATGTTGTTGTTGTTGTTTTTTATATATACTAAGCACTAAAAACTAGAAGCTAAGACCCCAATGACCCAATGATTCTCATCTCCCAAACTGCTCCCCTTATAACAGCACTGTTCTAAGGATGAACTCACTTTTAACTTGTCAGACTTTGTGTGCATGCAGTATAATATATATATACAGCAAATAGTAAGTACCTCTCACATTTTGAGAAGTACAAATATGTTGAAACAAATACATCACTGTCAAGGCATGTTAACAGTTCAGACTAGTTGTTCACTTAAATTATTGTTATTATTTTGGGAAAAATCAGGGAGTTGTGAAGTCATGATTTTATTGATTTTTTTAACATTTTGGAGGACCCAGGGCAAAAGGGTCAATAAATTCTAAAAGAATATCTCAAAAGTATCAGATGCTTCTAATTAACTTAATAAATTTGGTTTATTATCATTTCAGATACCATAACTTGACGTGTTATGTTGGAAAAGAAGCAAGCATACCAAGGCTGCAAAATGATATCAAGGCACTAATGCAGTACTAGGAATAAGTACAAATTATATATATTATAAGTATATTTTAATAACTTCTTTACTTTTTCAAAAAATGTCATTATGTGTTTATAAGAGGGTGTGATTGTATGTTTGTAACATAATATTTCTAGAAAATACTATAAAAAAGAGTATAGCTTTGTTTTACTAGTATTTACTAGTATTTCATAGCCTTCTTCATGGCATGCTTTGCTGGACAAATTTTATATTGAACAGAAATTTATAAATTCTTTCTAAAGGAATAGTTATGATGAGATTTTCAAAATATTTTCATACACCGTAAAGCCTTGTTAATTTGAAAGTGCAAATAGTTTAAGATGGCTTTCCGCTTGTTAAATCGGGGAAAAAAAGAAGAAAAAAGTTAAATGTTTATTAGCCAAACTATATACAGTTCAGTAGTTATTTTTGATCCTGAAAAGTACTTTACTTTGAACATTATTTATGTTGTTCATTTATTGTATCTTAGCCTGCTACTAATTGAATATTTTCTTTGGCACACATTAGTGGCCACATGCACTTGAACAAAGCCATGATCTGAAGTGATACATTGTTTTACTCTTTTTATTATAACCTTATTGAATGTGTGTAAATGGTATAAGAGTGAGAATAAAAAGAATCTCTGTTCTGTATTAAGTAAGTTTGAAAGTTATAGATTTGCACAGAAAGTAAATAAATAAGAAAAAGTGATAATTATTTTAATTACATTGATATTCTTTGAGTGTTCATAATATAAAAATTACTTAAAAAGCATGTTAGTCTGGTATGTTTGGTGTGTATGTATGCAAAACAGTGTGTGTGCTACTGATCTTCAGTAACCTATGGTTAGAGACCTTGAAAAGTGTTGAATAATGCTAAAACTCACAGTTTTGTGTGTTTGTGTAACCTTCCCCATTGAAGGACTGACCAATGCCTGTAGCGGAAGGGATTAAGTATGGAACTTTGGGCAAAGGCAAAAGTTATGGCGATAATTATTTTTAAAATGCTCAATAATTTACTTAAATAGTTGTGTTTTGTGTTGAAGATTATACTACAATTTTGCGATAACTTTTGGACAAAACTAGTGAGGTATTGTATTGAGCAAAATGTGATTTTTTAAATATTCTTCCAATAAGTCAAGCAAACCTTTTAGGCAATGGTGGCTCGTGGATGGGAAGTTAGGTGAAGCACTAGAAGAAAAGAAAAAATATATTTCACATGCTTATACAATTTATAAACACACACTATATCATAAGCAGGTTTCAAAAATCTGTGGTGCTAAGGCAGGTTTCAAAAATCTGTGGTGCTAAGGCAGGACTAAATATGTCAAAAAAAGTTGATTTTTCAGGAGACATATTTTAAAGTTCAAGTGATCAACATAAATTCGGATTTTGTTTATATTGACTTCCCTAGTATGTGATAGTGTTATCAAGAGAATATGTCTTTCCCTTAAGTCAAATGATTAAAAGATGTCCCTATGAAACTAGAATATTTAAACAAGTTAGATATATCGTTCTTTGCCTACTTCAATTATATTAAGAAAACTAACTTATCACTTGTGTATTTTGTTCATTTTCAACATATCGGTGTTTACCTTCTTTGAATTACCTTCATCCCATGAATGCAGAATGATAGGAGGGTTGGGCTGTCTTTATAGGACTTGAGACATACCTTAAGAAGTGAACACTATTTACCTACATCATAAAAAGAATTAACAAGTTTCTTGATTGTTTTATTCATTCTATTCAGAGGACAAAGGGTCTTTCCTCAGTTTCCTCGGTTTCCTTGGTATGATCATCTGGAAGTTCTAGTACTCTGCTGCTGGCTTCTAGGTTTTCGAAGGTGTGACAGCATGAATCAGAACAAAATGAATGTAGATACATAACAGTAAGGTGGGAGCTCAAAGTTCAATTTATTGTACTTATACTGTACATTTATAAGTTTCTTACTGGCTAAAGCTATTTTGACGAGCGTAGTGCCCCTACTCTTGCCATACATTTGAACAATAATCTCATGTAAATCACAAAAACCAAATCTTATGTGTCGACAAAGGGAATTGCAAAGTGTATTTTTTGTTGATTTGATAAAATAAAGTAAGGATTTTAGAAAAATGCGACACGACATAAGCAAAGATCCAGGCATGCAGACTGATATGTCAGCTGGCGAATGAGAAAATGTCAAAAGCCAATATGACAGACATGTCAGAAATTGTCATCACTAGTGTTGCATTAGGATGCCAGAGCCCGATACATGTACCATATTGGTTCTTGCCTTCAAACAATTTCATAGTAATTGACATACCGGAATCTTATTTTTTAAAGTAAACTATTCTAGAGGAATCAGAAACAAATCAGGTTTTGCCATCACATTCTTTGTCAAAATCTCTATATGTTGATATACCTTATAAAACAAAAATTTGACTTTTTTTTACATATTAGGTTTTGCCTTAGCACCATAGAAAGAAGGTACTGATTATTTTAAATTTCCATACAGTTTCCCAATAGACACCAGGCCTCCGTTGCTTGCTGTTGGATGCTCGAGAGTCAGGAAACAAGCAAAAGCTGTGACGTCTCACTCGCTCTACTTCACTGCCAGCCCTCTTGCCCCTTTCCATAGACAAACATAAGCGGGTGTCATCACGGTTATCATAGCAATGAACCAGTTAAGCTCCTCATGGTAGGAACAAGGCTTGTAGACCTTGTGGAAGGGGAGTACCATGCTCCTTGTTGCCAGCTTCCTTCTTGGGAGCTCAAGATCGTGAGATGTCGGAGATACTCAACAATGTTCATCACTAGCAGAGTCTCATGTTCACGCATCAGGAAAGCCATAAGAGATTAGCATCCAGTACATAATTGGGAAAATCATTTCTAGTAAAAACCAACATATGTGGTAAACAAAATAAATTTCAAAAATAAGTATGGTAAGTGAAAAATATTGGTGATGTGCTACTTCACCTACTTCCCCACTGATTTTAAGCTACTTTGTAAATGTGCTTAGTGACCTTAAATTGTTCTTTCTAGATCATGTTGTAATTTAAACATTTTCCTTTTATTGAAACTTTGATATTCCTCTGCTCGGAAATTGGCACTAAGTTCACAGTTTCTTTTAATTACGAACACAACATTCCACTACCTAGTTCCAGTTTCTTCTGAATAGTGAAACAACTTTTTTCAAAGATTCACAGCTGCTTGCAGTCAAGTATACTGGTGGTAAAACTCTGTTAATTAATGTCAAAAATGATAGAAAAGTGGTACTCCCCCTCTTTCTCGCATGAATTATTCCTGTGAAATCAACTAAGAACAGGTAGCTGACCCTTGTAAGCTCCTGTCTAGTAATGGGCAGAATCTGATGATTTTAAGAGCTGAGTAATCTTTTCTCGAGTAATATAAAGAATCAAATGATCATTCGAATGAAAAAGTTCTTGGTTGAAAGCAGAATCTGAGTACTCGTCATGCAAGATATGAGAACTCGAATTGGTAGCCGAGGAGTGAGAACTACTAAAAAACTGACTCGATTGATAACTCAAATAGTTATTCGTATGTTCAGTTCTGCAATTTCGTGTTACAAGATCCACTGCTATTGGTTCTGGCAATGGGTGTGTTTGTTTCATGCATCACTATCAGATATTGCGTTAACCTCATTATACTACTATCGTTCACAAATTAAAGCTCCATATATTGTCTTGTCTGCCCTGGGATCTTGTGTTAAGAATTGGCAGTTTAGCAGCACTGTGCACATGGTAGCTGTGCGTTCATATATATTCCTTTTTGCCTGAAAAACTTATACCGCATTAACGAAGATAACCAAAGTGATACGATTGCATGGGTGGTCTGGTGTTCTCGAGAACTTGTCCTCAGTTCCCACTTCTCCTAGTAGCATTAAAACATTTGAATATTTTTATATGATCCTTAATATCTCAAGAACTTGCAAGAATCGAATAATTCCGATTTTTCACTCGAGAACTCCCATCACTACTACTGTCACAAAAACAATTACATTGTGGGTAATTCTAAGAACTGTACTGTCTTTCCCAAGGTTTGTCCCTGTCCAAGTTATTTTACCCATATCGACCTGTCCTTCATGCAGGAAACAATTATTTCTGTCTTTGGACTTTCCCATCCAAACTTTCAAAAATAAATAAACTTGAAACAAAAAAATTTTATAGCCAATAGAAATTTCTCATGTATAGCTAGAAAACACAATGTTCACCGAGGGATTAAAAAAAGGCAAAATTCTTAAAAATCTGTAAAAAAATATATATATACATGCCGTACATTGCCTCAAAACTGTAACAAACTCCTATAAAACATGTTTCCTTTGTTAATAAACTACCATATTTACCTCTAACAATAAAAACTCTTGCCTTTGGACATGGGAATATCCCTAGTGAGGAATCAACTCAACACATTTTTTGGTTGTAGCTTTGAATAAAGTTCTTCATTGGAAATTAAATTTAAACATAAATTCACAATGGATTTGAAGCACATAATATAACATAATATGCAGGCCACAAATTAAAATACAATAGAGTCCCTTTAATCTTGACCCCACTCGCCCTGGCATCCAGTTAATCTGGATGAATTTAAAAAAATTGAAAACAGCAGGATTTACTAATTTTCGACGTCAATGAATAGATTTTTAATTTTAATAACAAAGATGTTCTCAACATACTAGGTAATTCAAACCCAGGTCCAACTCTTTCCACTGGTTATGGATATACGTTGATAAAACTATTATTAAAACTTTGATACAGTAGATAAAATTACCTTGAACAGTCACTACGTTTCAGCTTGACCTCCAGGCCTTCCTCAGGTGAAACTCTGGTCAGGCTGAAACGTAGTGACTGTTCAAGGTAATTTTATCCACTGTATCAAAGTTGAAGTTTTATCAATGTATAAAGATGTTCTGTTTTATTTAATCATATATCAGTTCGTAGGATAAAACTTAGGTCTGCTGCAATCGTCTGAGGGTTATCACTTTAGTTTCGCAAGGGTAAGAATAAGGTTTGTCTCAGGGTACGTTTATATTGGTATGCGCCACTTACCTCAATGCGATCTGACGAATTTCTTGTCCCTCTCACTGCTTGACGACACAAATTACCCAGGCTGAGGTCAATCGGAGAACACGGGAATATCTCAGATTACAGTGGTGTGTGGTTTTGCAAATTACGATCATGCATAAATATAGATATAAATCACTTCTCCTTAATATATTTTATAATCACTTCTCTTTTATTGTAATATTAATAATTCTGTGTAAAAACACAAAAAACGTAAGCAATCTTAATCAATGCACTTATCTTCTAATTTACTGATAACTTTGATAATTATAATAATTTTGACCATACTAAAGGGAAAGGATGTTTCAGAAATACCTGTAGTCTTTATCTTGCTTATAATCACTATTTCAGATATACTTCTTCTTATCGGCACGAATATAATATTAATACTTGTATTCTTGCAAGTCCGCCTTCCCGGATTACTAGGTGCAGGTCAATTTAACGTCCGTCTACTCCGAGTACTTGATGCTGAATAATTCCCTCATTCGCAAGCTTCTATATTTCCCCTCTCTCATTACTCCTTAATTTCATTTGCCATCTATTCTTCCATTGGTCAATATTCTAATTCGGGGTCTACAACATCTTCGAATCAATTTGAAACTAGACGCTATTCTCACTCAACGAAAGTTTCTGGTTAATCCCCTGCATCTTGCTGACTTCGGCATTTTAGCTACTCATGCCTCTAACACCCACATGTATCCGGTCTGTTTCATCATCTAATTCGGCTTGCATAATTTCTCCCTACTTAATATAATTTAATTTCCTCGTTCTTTATTATATCGCATATAAGTTCAATATCACTGCATATACGAAAAAAGCATAAGTTTCATAGTTTTACCATTCTAAAACTTGTATTACAATACAGTATGTAAATTTTAAGGTTTCCTTTTAATCTGGACTTTCAGTGTTCTGGACAGGGTCCAGTCCCATCTACTTCAGATTAGCGGGACTCTTCTGTATATTGTATGTTCACACTTAACCATAATTCAGATTCATTAAATTCTATTTTGTTCCTTGCTCATACTTCAACACTTCATAGAGCTGTGAATAGCACTATACCACTAATTACTCAACCTGAAAAAAATTGCATCTTTTACAAACATTTGCCATCATCAGATGTCTCTGTTGTCGTAAGCTTCAACCTCACCTTCACAACAGCCAAATGCTCTCAGGTAATCACTTAATAATAGGAGGGTAACTAATTACAGTAAGTTAACTTTCATTTACTTAAAAATGCTTTTCTTTGTATTTGTGAAAACTCTTGCCTTTGTTGGCATCCAGCAATGTTTTTAGATCTTCAGCTGCATTGCTAAAGGGTATAAGCTACATTTTGAACCTCACTAATGAAATAGTTTCTAATCAAGAACAATCAGAGCGAAACCAGTTAATATTCTTCTTTGACATTTTTTATTATTATTATTATTATTATTTTTTTTTTATCAAGTTCTATTATGTAACAAAAGATGTTCAAAGAGTTACTTTTTCCTTTTGATATTCTTTTTCTACACTATCTTCCTGCATACCCGCTTGACTTTAACAATATTTTCTACAATAAATTAAATCAGTAGACTTTCCCATAGACTTAAAATGATATGAACTTTGACCTTGATTTCTTTTGGTGCCTTTTCCAAAAGAAAATTTAAAAAATTGGCTCTCTCACAACCTTACAAGGTGTCAGTTAAATGTACCATCACTTAAAACTTGTCAGAACTAAACCCCTGTTTGATGAATAAGTGTTCCGTCCTTGAGGCTCTCCATTAGGTTTGAAGAAAAGATTCCGTGTTTAATAAGAAAGCAAGGAAACATCAGATTCAAATTAGCCCAGATTACAGATGAAGAATTTGGGCATATGTAATACTGGTATTTTGTGAGTTTAAAAAATTCTTCTATTACATGCTATCGTGTTGGGCACTAGAAATTGGGCTAATAGCTTATAACGAACACACCGTATATTTCATTCTGTTTAATTTTAAAAACACAGCACAAATCAACTGAACAGATTTGAGATAGGAAGTTGAACTATTCTAAATTGTAGAGGAAAGATACATTATAGTAAAATTAAATAAATTTATTTTTTGAGCCTGAAGAGCTAAATTATATTTAAATATTATGTGTTTTGCTGCATTCAACTGAGCATTAACAGGTTATGTGCTCAAGCGAGAGGCCGAGGCTAAGTGTTAAAATAATGTTTATGTGTTTGTGTATACATATTATATTTTATGTCAACAAAAAATATGAAGACAAAGATATTACAAGGGTCATCCAGAAAGTAAAGACATTTAGGTACAAATCAGTCAAAATAGAAAATAAGTGAAAAAACTTTTATTCACATTACAATGTTCTACTTTATTTTTCTACATAATCGCTATTTAAATTCAAACACTTGTCATAATGTGTTACACAATTTTCTATACTGGTGTTAAGCTTGCTTGTTGCCAATTCCTGAAGTCTATAGTGAGTGTCTTATGCTTTCAGTTCATCATTGCTTTCAAACTGGTCTCCCCCACCATAAGAAAAGTATTTCAGTTTAGGGAAATGGTGAAAATCACTTGGCGCTAAATCTACATTATGGCTGCAGCGACACAAGCAGAATTACGGAGTTCTTCTTATGACATTTTTTATTGTTTGCCATACAGCCCAAATCCCAGATCTGGCTTCAAACTGAAAGACTTTCTGGGAGGGTCCAGATTGAAAGCGAACTGAAAGCAGCAGTCATTTCAAGACTTCATGAACTCTTGGCGAGCAGATATAACAATGTTATTAAAAACCTTGTAACACATTATGACATGTGTTTGAATTTTGATGGCAGTTGTGTAGAAAAATATGTAGGTAGGCCTACTATTGTAATTGTGAATAAAAGTTTGTTCACATACCTCTTGATTTGATTGTCTTTACTTTTTGGATGACCCTCATATATGAATGTTATGTATTACTTTACAATATTTAGTGTAAGAAGTATAGGCCTACATGTAAGAAGGTGAAAAGAGTGGCAGATGGCAGCTTATAATAATTCTGATGGTTAATCTTTGGATCCCTTGAAAGTATTTTTATTTCTTAATAAGTGCTTTTAAGACACAAAGTTTTAGTTCCTGTTTGTAAGTGTAATCTTCACATACTATTATAATTTATTTTTGTGTTTATTATTTCTACCAGAAATCTGTGTTTAGTAAAGTTAAACAAATATATTTCATGTATTAATGGGGTGGATTGGATGGAATTACAGTATTTGTTGTTTCACATGATATTTTATTTAATTATTTGTAATACAAGGGATGAGGCATAAGTCGTGGCAACTATTTTTTCTTTAATGTGGGACCATTTAAAATTTTTGAAATATACAAATGAAAGGGCAGTTTATGGAATGTGTGTATAATGCAGATTATGGGTATTAAGTGTAGGATAGTGAAGGAAACAGACACCCATAAACATCCATACGCAACTGCATCATGCCACTCTAATGCATTGCATTAGTTGGAAGCATGAAAGCACACATACCCACTCCATGATTTGTTAGTTTGGTACAGATGGGCTAAATTTCCCAAAGCGTCCATCATCTCCTTGTGGTATTCTCTGCATTTCTCCGTTGATAGTGACTATTTTGACGTAAGAATGCTTTTCACAACTTGTTATATCCATTCTGCATGGTGTATGACACACAATTAATCACCATCGCCTCTATTGTATTACCCACTGCCTTCTAAACTGTATTACTCGTGTATACACTGCCTGTTCTATACGGCTAATTTTGCGTACTCGGCGACATTACAGATGGCAGCACCTTTCACACCCAGATTGCTTCTTGTTTTTTGTTACGACATTGTTGATTATGTAGTGTATTATTCTAGGTACCGGTACTTAATTGCTATGAATAAAATTTTGTAAAATAATAATTATAAACTTTACTATCAATGCGTCTAATTAATTTATATTTATTTTAATTATTGCTCCAAAATTCCATTTCAAGGTAAGTGTCATATACTGGAATAATATTACGTTCTAAACAAATAACAGAAGTATCTGTGTCTGTTTAATGCTTATTTTGATGCAGCAAACGCATAGAAGCAACGTACGGTAATGTATAAGGTACTGCCTTCTAGACTCTATTACTTGTGTATTCTCGAGACGGCGGTTGTATAGGTGGCGGTGATTGCTGTAATATGGGTGTGAACTGTGTCGCCTCTACTGGAGAAATTAGGCAATTGAGCAATTCTCTAAACTCCATGTTAAAATAAAGCATAGGACAGGCAGTGTAATTCTCGAGACGGCAGTGGTATTACCATACTTAACAGTCCCACCAAATGATGTGTCCATATACTAAAGCTGCGTCTCCATTGATATACATTTAACACCAACATGTTGCAGTTAACATATGTTAAATGTTTATCATCAACTTGTTGATGTATACAAGTCAAGTGGTTTGCCAATTAACAACTGTCTCCACTACAATGTTAGCCTATAGGTTAACATGTGTTGGCGCGGTTACAAACAGAAATGAATAACATTCAAAAAGGAAACGCCTCTGAAGAGGGCAGCCAACATTACAACGTGAGAGTAGTTTTATATACTCGTTATTATCTTCTTGTTAACTGTCTATGACTTTCTTAAACCCTAACTTTGTACAGATGTCTTGATCTTTTCAAAATAACTATCACATTTTTCAACAATGGAGTATGCCATAAAAAATAATTTTAAAAGTAGATGCAATACTATTGAGAACACTGATATACCAAATACTCACATAATACAAAATGGATGCCGGGAATATTGAGGAAGCTGTCTACTGCTTTTTGTTCACCCGGAAATTCCCGAACCAAAGCCGATTAAGCTGGCAATCGCTTTTCGTTTCCCGGAAATTCCCGAAACAAAGCCGATATTGACCGAATAGTCAATTGACTTAATATGTTGTCCATTTTCTCTGGAAAACAAATTAACATCTGAAAATGTTAAGTGCAACACGCTGGGTTTGCATGTCAACTCAATTGGAACGCGAAATTGCAATATACATGTCAATATTGACATGTTGGTGTTAAATGTATATCAATGGGGACGCAGCTTTAAGATGCTACATTCTCCTGTGACATACATCATCTCGTGGTACCATTTCCTTACTCTGAGGAAAAAAATAGTTTTCATGACTTATGCACCATCCCTTGTATTAGTACTGTCCTCAATGCACAGAATAAAACCAGTAACCTGAATTTTAATTCTCTGAACAGATATCACAAAAGTGGCAAATAGTTCTTAGTTTTATCCGATCTAGTGTAACTGCCTTCCAGTGTAAGTAGCCCAGAGGAATCAGCAATACTCATAAATTGACTGTATTTTGAAAGTGTGGAAAAAACAAAAAAGACAGAATATGTTGTGAATACCAGCTGTTGAAAGCCTGTCATTTCTTTAAGCCATCCAAGAACACATTATAATTTAGCATTAACTGAGACAAACTGACAGTTACTACTATTTTTTTGGTAATGAGAATAACTCGGTTGGAGCCCTTTAAAATGCATACGGCAACCATTTTCAGCAACTGACTCCCATGTTTTCAACATTACGGAAAATAAGTACATCATCTGAGGTGTCACAGTGTTGTAAAAACTGAAAGTGAAGTATCCACACATTGCCAGAATTGTGTTTAAAAGAGGAACTTCTTGGTATATCTAAATTTACACGTGATATCATGACTGTAGTTTCCAGTAAGATGCAATATTTACTTTTTCCCTTCTGTAGAGATGTCCAAGTATTATATTAATGGGCAACGTTAGAAGCAGCAACATTACAAGTACTTGGCAGTTACAACATTGACATATTTTCACTCGCCGAAACAGTATATGGATGTTTGTGTATAAAAAATTAGTAATTCTTCTTGAATGGAACATATAGCTGATAGTGTTAATAGCATTCTTGCACTCATCTCATTAGATCTTTTTGGGCACTTCTCTCTTCCTGTCCGAAAGTATGATTTCCCAGAATCTCTTGAAGTTTTTCTCTTATTCTTCGACCATTTTGAAATGTGAATTTCTCTTTTCTTGCCTTTCTTTAAATGAACTTTTTCTGCATTGGACAGAAGAACGTTACTAAAACTAGATATGCTTTGGTGTTTCCAGCGTTGTAAGCACTGGCTATGTTACGAGGCAAACAATACCGTGTTTCACAAAATGGATATCCTATTGGAAAGGAACAGTTAATAAATCCTTTTTGCATCTATAAATAGTTACTGAAAAAATGTGTCTCTACTATTTCGTTGGTGTGACCCATTCAATCTATGCAGTTTCCAAAATTTGCTGGAACTGGGTGCTGAAAGATCTTCACAGATTGTACCTTGCATGCTGGATAATCGTTAGCATAGAGGTGATATCCTTGCATATTGATTCCATCTGCTTGCTAACAGCAAAAATCGTATCTGCCATTTCTTGTGTGGAATAATAATAATATTCCATTTGTGTTTTTATGCTGTAAAGGGGAAAAAATCAAATCGTTGCTACACAGAATGAGTTGAACTAAAACACTTATACTTCATTGTGAAGTATAATAGGCCAGTCAGTAGAGGTATTGTACGATGCAAAAGGTGGGGTAGAAGCTTTTATTTTTTTAACTTCTATATATGGATACAAGCATGTAAAAAATAAAAAAAATGCTAACACGGACGACCTCGGGAAAACTTTTGGCGGCAAAAAAACCTTGAAATATTAATACTTTTTTTTGGTTTTACGCCTCTAACACCTAAACGGTGTATCCTAGCAAAAAAGTTACGATGTAATAAATTAAAAAGCATTAAATTCTGCGTCGAATGAGTACCACAATGTAAGAATTCGGTCAAGTAGTATGGTTGAAAACCACAGTCAAAGAACGATGATTTTTTCCAACTTTGCCAAAACCTGAGATATAGTACTATATATGAGTCTGCAGCTTGGAAATGAGTACTCTGAGAGAAAAATTCATGAAATAAAAGTTGTAGAGCATCAAATTCTGAGTCTACTGAGTATCAACATTTTTAGTTTCGGTCAAGTACATCTCTCAAAATTGGCAATCTCCCGGTGTCTGGCAATTGTAATGTGAAGGTACCTATGGGTTAGAATGCTTCAACAGTACGGGTGTATATCCTACAGTTATTCTTGCTTTAGTATCATGAAATAATCATTTTAAAGTGTGAATAAGGAGAAAACAAATATGAAAACACGAGTAAATAAGAAAACATGAATGTAATTTAAAAACACATAAGAATTACACACCATACCAGTATTTTATTTATTTACCATGATGTAAATCTATAAAAAAAACTGTTAATAGAAATTATGTGTTAATAAGCCTGATCAAGGATAGCATGGCTAAGCCCGAAACCTGTCACCAAATGAAGCCATTAGTCAATAAATATATGTTTAAAAATGTGTATAATATAAATAAACCAAGGAGCCTAGTTCCTCTATTAGCATCTGTGGAAGTGGTAGGAAGCTCTAAAAATTGGAAAATAGGTGCTAAAAATCGTTAAATAGTCTCTTATAAAATCGTTAAGTTGCCAATTTTCTGAAATATCTCAATTGCAACGCAGAATATTATATTTATTGAAGTCACCATTAATCAATAATCATGATAAAACACAGATATAGGACACAGAATTGTGTAGACCTGTTACTAGGGCCTGTATTACTACAATAACAGTGACAACCTAATCCCTGCACCCAGAAGCTACACACGCTAGCATATTCAACTCCTTGTATCCCTCAGTGTTTCAGAGAACTACTTTTTTTTTACTGGCTGTGGGAGTCGGGACAAAAACACTACATTTTCTTGGCAATTCCAAGGAATTTTTCTACCGAAGACGAAACATTCCTTACTTTCTATTTAACCACGTCACAAATGTGTCATGTACTGGACATTCCGAGCTAAAAATTTAGTACGAACTGAAAATAAATGCCAGAATTTATAAGAAAAAATGACTTATTTTGAACTTTAGAGGAAAAACAAGCAAAAAGGCAATATTAGGCTCTAACGTAAAAATAGTCTGTTTTAGGTCCTATAAAAGTATCAGTTTTAGGCATAGTCACTTATGAAACATGCATAGGGCCTATACAAGTTTTCATCCATATATCACTTAAGGATTAAAATAGGTTTTTACCTAAAATCCGAAGTCTAGTCATCATAGTCAACTATCGATGGACAGTGTTGTCACATTGTTGACCACAGTAGTGCTTGCATATGGAAGACATACGGGTGTATTAATTTTATAGATTATAAATGAAAATATATTGTAAGAAACAAATCACTTTATTTTAGGAATAGCCACTGTGAATAACTCACAATTATTAAAAGTATCAGTAATAATAATACGAGGTAACACAGAGAAATAAGTGAATAAGAAATACACCGATGAAAAATAATTTTCATTTTAATTTGATTTTTTCTTTACCACTGTGCCCCACTGGAATAGTGTGAGCCATAGAAACTTTTTTAGGCCTACTGGAATACTCTGCACTGCACTATGAAATTGTGAATCAACCTTCACACTGCAGTCTCAGCAAAACAGTAAGCCTACACTACTGTCAATGTCAACTACAGCTTAATTACATTTGGGTTTAGGCTTAATCATGTGGCGAGTCTTGGGATAGATACATAACATTGTATATTTTCGTTCAGAAGGTTTTTAATTTTAGTTTACATTATTCAGATGGAAAACCAAACACTTTAAGGCTTCCAGCATCTCTCTTCCGGTCATAAGAGTCCTTGTCATCACAAGCGTATGCTAAGAGATACTGACTGGGATGCCATGCCACAGTGAAAGTTGCAGCTTCCACAGGAATGTCTACAACCTTCTCTCCTGTTTCTACCTCACCCACATCGATAACCAAATCTTCTGATGCAGATGCCAAAAGACGACCATCAAAGCTGAAGCTAATAGTTCGGACAGGCCAATCTAA
This sequence comes from Ectobius pallidus, assembly GCA_964059195.1. Taxonomy (NCBI): domain Eukaryota; kingdom Metazoa; phylum Arthropoda; class Insecta; order Blattodea; family Ectobiidae; genus Ectobius; species Ectobius pallidus. Next base: position 106,842,056 of record CAXKWD010000003.1, on the reverse strand, counting down.
TCTTGAAAATGTACGTAAGCATGCCAACTCATCTACATCCCACAGAGATACAAGTGCATCGGCTGACCCTGTTGCAAAGTATCGACCAGTAGGATCAAATTCTATGCATATACAAGTTCCAGGATGTGCTTTAAGACTATGCTGAAGTTCTAGATCAGGATAACTCAGAATATGGATACAACCCTGGCCATTTGTTAAAAAGAATAAATTACTTTGTTTATTCCATGAAATTTCATTCACCTCAAAATTAAACTGTTCTTCGGCTTTGATTTTGTGTGTTCTAGTATCAATAAACGTTACAAGATCTTCCTTATTTCCAACTGCTATCGTGTTTCCATCTGGAGCCCAAGTTATATTAATATTCTCTCCCTTTGTGATGATTGTAGCAGCACATTTTTGTGTTCTAGCATCCCAAATTCGGACACTCTTATCCCCGCTGGCTGTGCTCAGCAAGTCACAATTGGAAGCATGCCAACATAGTTGATCAACACTACCTCCATGGCCGCGGAATGTAAATTCTTTATTCAATCTGTCACGATCCAGCGTAAATATAGTAACAGATTTATCAAAAGATCCAGAAGCTAATCTACGACCATCACAACTCCAGCCAACAGAATGTACTTTCGAAGAGTGTGCTTGGTATTCACGGGTTTTATTGCGTGTCTTGAAATGATTCTGAAGCTCTTCCATTTGACTGAAAAACGAATTCATATTGAGATTTCGAGAATTAATGTCACTTTTCGCCGGCTCAATCCACATCAAAATATTTACATCCAAGCCAACTTCAAATTCTCATGAATACTGGATTTCAAAGCGGAAGGACTATTCAACTAGTCAACGTCAACAGGAAAGTATACATATGTACGCGCCGACGATCTAGTGGGCAGTGAGTTGTGTCACCATATGTTTTTCTGTGGTGTCCACAGAAACTTGTGTCACCGGCAACGGAAGGCAAGGAAAGGTACAAAGTGAAGTTGTTCGTGTTATTAATTGATTTTGAAACGCCAAACTCCAGTCTCTAATCTGAAATTAGTTACCAGAATAAGTAGCCTATATGTGAAAGTGCAGTCCGGTAAGTCAACATAAATTTTGAAAAAATAGTTTTGGGAAAAATATGGCGACCGGGCCGATGGAAAGGTGCAGGGTGAGTCGGAAACTATAAACTTGCCAAAATACCCTTGTACCAAACATCATATTTCACGATCTTTAAACACCGATTTGATAATATAAAAAATCGAAATTTACATAATATTTCCCAATTTTTAAAAACGCCGTGTTATGATATAAAACATGGCTTAATTGATGCAGAAAAATTCCCTTGCACCAACAGTACTCGGGGAAAAAACAAATATAAGGTGCACTTTTGCATGAGACGTATCCCGCCCGACCTACCCTCAGTGAAGCTGTTCCTTTTATACCACGTTCTAGGGAATTCTTCAAGCATGAACAGGCTGACAAACCGTTGGGTACAAGGCAAACCTCTAGGCACAAGGCACTTACTCTCGCATTTTTAATATTTGGTACAAGGGGCACTCTTGCAGTTTTAATATTTGGTACAAGGGGCACTCTCGCATTTTTAATATTTGATACGGTCGGGAGTGTCGGCGACAGTATACAAGCATAGTTGGTCATCGTACTACACTGAGAAACAAAATGTGAATATCGAGTGGGCGGAGCTTAAAGTGCACCTTGTATTTGGCTTTTGCCGAGAGAGCTTATAAGCTTATATGTTTTTTAGTGAAAACAAAATTTTGTGATTGAACAAATACGTTGGAATGTATCGGCCAATCAGAATGGAGGATTTTTATTGGTTGTAAAAACATAGAAGATGCAATCTGTCCAAATCAGGACCAGTGTGAGAAAAATAAAGGTTAATAATATGCTTCGAAACAGAGTGGTTTGAGCAGGAATAACAGGAGTAAAAATGGAAATAGAATAATCGGTCCAAGTCAGGGCCAAAGGCTTAGATAGAAGACGTCAAGGTCTGGGGGTTTGAAGCATTACTTCTGTTGGAGGTGCCCGTGTTGGTTCTTGATACAGCTTCAGGGATGGAGCCCAGGCGTTGCTGAGGGAGAGTCCCCCTTCTCTGTTGAAGGTGTTGGGATGTGACCTTATTTCAATTGTTTCTTTTATGACGCGGTCCCAGTAAGCTGTAGAACTGTGCATGATCATGGTTCTATCGAACATGATTCTATGGTCGTTCTCTATGGTGTTTTGTGCCATAGCGGATTTTTCTGGGTAGAATAACCTCATGTTGCATTGGGGCTATTCCATGATAACATTGACACAGATTGAAAAAAATAAAATGTTATAAATATTGTAAACTAGCATGTGCCCGTGGCTTCGCCCGCGATAATTATTTCAAAAATTAAAAATTAAGAGCATAATAGTTAAATCATTATATTTATTAACACCTAAATCACGTGAATTACATACCACGATTATATAGCGTCGCCTGGTAAAAGCGATCTCAGATTCGAGTTCCTTGGCCCAGAAAATCCCTGTATAGTGAGTTTCGTCCAAATCGAACGATATTTAACCTTATTTAGGTCTATGTTGATTATCCCTCTTCTGTGTAGGTTGAAAATTTCATATGTCTACGGGCCTTGACATTCTAAACAAATGAATCGACCAGCGTGGGCTTACAACATTCAAGCGATCGCGATGCTTTTATTTCCACGGTGCGACAAAAATAGCCAAAGCCAACTGCAATTGATTTGACATTGAAATGTATTACTGAAATCTGATGCTTCGACAGCGCTAAAATCACGCTTTCTGCCAGTTTTTCACTCATAACTCGCGAACGAAACCTAAAATTAAAAATTCGGCTTCGAGGTGCATTCGCCCACCTTTCAGTCCATCTATCTTTAAAATTTCAGATCTCTGCGTTCAGTAGATTTCGATGGGCATCGTGGACAGACAGACAAACAGCATGTGCCCGCATGTGCCCGCGGCTTCCCCGCGATAATTATCTCAAAAATTAAAAACTAAAAATTAAGAGCGTAGTAAAATCATTATAATTATTAACACCTAAATTACGTGGAGTGCATTCCACGATTAGATAGCTTCCCCTGGTAAAAGCGACCTCAGATTCGAGTTCCTTGGCCCAGAAAACCCCTGTATAGTGAGTTTCGTTCAAATCGAACAATGTTTGACCATATTTAGGGTTGATTATCCTTCTTCCGTGTATGTTGAAAATTTCATATGTCTGTGGGCCTTGACACTCTAAACAAATGAATCGTCTAGGATGGACTAACAAAATCAAGCGATCGCGTTGCTTTTATTTCCAAGGTATGAGGTATGATGACAAAAATAGCCAAAGCCATCTGTAAGTGATTTGATATTGAAATTTATTACTGGGTCATTCCATGTCAAGTGAACCAATGGAAAAACGTGACCACCTCCGATTTTAGTCATACTTGGTTGTCATGAAGTACCACCTGAGATATGTTGAAGTACAAAATATCAGATTTTTATGTGTTGTAGTTTTCCAGTTATACCCTTCTGAAATATGGAAAAAAACCAAATTTTCTGCATAAGTGCAATCACAAAATGACGCATAAATCAAGCTGGAATTGACATAGATGAGTGGGAAAAGTACCAAAATGTAGCTTATATTATGAGCTTTAATTTGATATGTCACACGAGTACTTTCGAAAAAAAATATTTTCAAGGTTACCCAAAAAAAATTTGAAAACTGAATTTTTCAAAAACCTATATTTTGAAAATTTTGAAAAAAATCTCACAGAAACATACATATTTCAGCATCATGTCCTACAAGTTTTGTTATGGGATCGAAATGGGATCATATTTTTTTACATTTATAACAAATACTATGCACGCTGGGTAAGAATATATGACACAGGAATATTGCACTTAATTCTAAAATCCATTCCTTTGTCCAGGGAGTTGTTTACCAACATGCATATACCAACTTGTGCAAGTGGTCAAATGGGTATGAGTAAACACAGTCTGCAAGCATGTGAGTCAGCCAGGGAATGCAAGTTGTAACCTGTTGGACCTGGCTTCAGTTGTGCCTTGACTCTCATGCAGTGTGCTTCCTTTCTTCAAAGGCTGTACAAAGACTGTATTGCTGCATGTAAAGTAGTGGGTTCAGTGATTAAAATAGGCATTGTGTATTTCCCCAGTATGGCTGAAAAAGTAAGTGAAACAGCAAAGATTTTCTGCTGCAACCCTTTCAAGAAAGACAGACATCAGGGTGTGAAAAGAAGTGTGAGGCCTGTTACTGACTGGATGTGTGACATGTTTGACACCATTGTGGTAGGTATGAAAATTTGTGACAGTTGTAGGAAAGAACTATCAAAGCAGAAACAGGTTACAGATACAACAGATGACTGTTTAGTACCAGTAGCCAATACCACTAGGCCTACTAATGTTGATGAATCATTTGTAGCTTTAGATGTTACCTTAGAGTACCTTAATAAGTCTCTAAGCTCTCTAGAGGAGTCACCTGTTGCTAAGAGGAAGTTGCAAATGAAATCATACTGTGATAAAAAATACAGTAAAATAAAAAAATGTTTGACAGAAAAGGTACTAACAGCAGCAAGTACAAATACAGAGAAAACTGTTGACCATAAATCAGAATCATGTGAAGTCATTTGTCAGCTAAAAGAAAAGTTTCAAGAAGAAAATATAAGTGTTAGTGAAAAATTGCAAATTTTAACAGTACTACCTAAAAGCTGGTCATGCAGTGAAATACAAAATGAATTTCAGGTTAGCAACAGAATGGCAAGAAAAGCTAAAGCATTGGTGAAAGCGAAGGGTATTCTGGCAACACCAAATCCTAAACCAGGAAAGGTTTTAAATGAATCTGTGATTGAGAAGGTAATAGGGTTCTACAACAGTGATGATGTCAGCCGTCTTATGCCTGGAAAAAAAGACTTTGTTTCTGTGAAAACGGGTGACAGTAGTAGAATTCATGTACAGAAGAGGCTAGTGATGGGCAACTTGAAGGAAGTGTACGAGCTGTTCAAAAACAAAAATCCTACTGATAAGATTGGATTTTCGAAATTTGCTGATTTACGACCTAAACATTGCGTCTTGGCTGGAGGAAGTGGTACCCACACAGTATGCGTTTGTACAGTGCATCAGAATGTTAAATTAATGCTACAAGTGTTGAAATCCAAACAAATTACACTGAATGATGGCACAGATATAAGTAATTATAATTCCTGTTTAGCGAAGTTAATGTGTGAAGAGCCAGGCACAGCATGCCACCTTAATGAATGTCCTTCATGTCCAGGTGTAGATAATTTGAAAGATGAGTTACAGTTGCTGCTAGATAATGAACTGGTGGACAACATTACATACAAGCAGTGGGTTTCTGTTGACAGATGTAATTTAGTAACCTTCATCAAAACTGCAGATGAGTTTATAGAAACTTTGTGTGAACAGTTGTTGATTTTGAAGAGACATTCTTTTATTGCAAGAAGACAGGCAGAATATTATAATCACTTGAAGCAGAATATTGGAGTAAATGAAGCTGTGGTATGTATGGACTTTGCAGAAAATTATTCGTTTGTACTACAGGATGAAGCCCAGTCTTTTCATTGGAACAATGATCAAGCAACTATTTTTCCTATAGCAGTCTACTACAATGATCATAATATACACTACAAAAGTATTGTATGTATCTCTGAATGTCTACAGCATGACACCACTGCTGTTCATTTATTCCAGAAAAGGCTTATCTCTCATTTGAAGTTGGAAGTAATTAGAGATTTGAAAAAAATTTACTACTTCTCAGATGGTGCAGCTGCGCAATTTAAAAACAGAAAAAACTTTTCAAACTTATGCCACCATGTTCATGATTTTGGAATTGAGGCAGAGTGGCATTTCTATGCAACAGCCCATGGGAAAGGAGTATGTGACGGTCTGGGTGGTACTGTGAAAAGACTTGCAGGAAAGGCAAGCCTACAGCGGCCATACGAGCATCAAATCATGACACCAGCACAGCTGTTTACATGGAGTGAGGAAAACATCGACTCCATGCAGTTCTTCTTCTTCAATGAAGCACAATACAACAAAGAGGAAAAAATACTTGCAGACAGATTTCTGTCTACAAAAGCAATACCAGGCACACAGAAGTTCCACAGTTTCATCCCATTGTCAGATAAAGTGTTGTTGACAAAGGTATTTTCAAGAAGTGAACAGTCATCCACTTTTTCAGTGTTAGGACCACGTGTGCAACAGAGGCTGAAGCTAGCAGAAGTAAAAGGATATGTTACATGTGAGAACAACAATCATTGGTGGCTTGGTGTAGTTGTGGACAAAAATGAGACAGCACAGATAGTGGAACTGATGTTTCTGCACCCTGCAGGTCCTTCTCCATCATTTACTTTCAAAAGTGACTGTCCAAATAAACTGACTGTGCCTCTCTCTCAGATCCTCACCCTTGTGCAACCTACATGTCCCACTGGCCGTAGTTATTACCTCTCGAAGGAAGAGATGGATGCGGCAACCATGGCTCTAGAAAATTACTGTAGACAATAAATTCACGTTTTTGTCATTGAAGAAGGGAAGGTAACATGTTTTCTGTAAGTTTTTCTTTTTGATTGTAATGAAATTTTAGAATTAAGTGCAATATTCCTGTGTCATATATTCTTACCCAGCGTGCATAGTATTTGTTATAAATGTAAAAAAATATGATCCCATTTCGATCCCATAACAAAACTTGTAGGACATGATGCTGAAATATGTATGTTTCTGTGAGATTTTTTTCAAAATTTTCAAAATATAGGTTTTTGAAAAATTCAGTTTTCAAATTTTTTTTGGGTAACCTTGAAAATATTTTTTTTCGAAAGTACTCGTGTGACATATCAAATTAAAGCTCATAATATAAGCTACATTTTGGTACTTTTCCCACTCATCTATGTCAATTCCAGCTTGATTTATGCGTCATTTTGTGATTGCACTTATGCAGAAAATTTGGTTTTTTTCCATATTTCAGAAGGGTATAACTGGAAAACTACAACACATAAAAATCTGATATTTTGCACTTTAACATATCTCAGGTGGTACTTCATGACAACCAAGTATGACTAAAATCGGAGATGGTCATGTTCAAAATTGACAAAAAATTGGTTCACTTGACATGGAATGACCCTACTGAAACTGATGCTTCGAAAATGCACGTTTTTTGCTCATTTTTCACTCATAACTCACGAACGAAAGCGAAAATTAAAATTCCGGCTTCGAGGTGCACATTCCGACCCTTTAGTCCGCCTATGTATGAAATTTCAGATCTCTGCGTTGAGTAGATTTCGCTGGGCATCGCGGACAGACAGACGGAGGACAGACACTTCCTTTTATTAATATAGATTATTGCAGTTTCTCTAAGTCGAAGAGTTAAAGTTTCAGAAAATATAAATATTTCATGCATTTCTCTTTTAAATTTGGACTTAAAATATAATCTATTAGATAATTGATGGAAAACACCAAATTTACGATGAACATGGACATTCACAATTTAGTCCAACAGATACGGCAGCAGTGCTTTCCAAGGATTCTTTTTCATCATAAAACAAAAGATGACTTATTATGGAGGGAAAACATTACTTCATTGAATTGCAGAAGTCAAATTAGGTAAATAATATATATGTAAGGAAGTCCAATAATATACAGAAACTGTTAGTCCGTGTCAAAAAAGATGTAAAAATTTACCCAAAACAATAAATAATGCATGTAAGTTATTGTAATTATATTTTATATTCTCTGAGTACTAGTATGGAGCAGTAGACCTTCACTTGGTTACTGAAATTGAATGTTTTTTCTCCACAAATAATGGTGTCACAGACTAATAGTCACAGAGTCTCAAAATGATATATTTCACAGATATTAGAATATTTGTAATAAAATGTGAAGGGCAGTGGAGAAAAATAAAGAATAATTAAATGTTTTGTGAGCCTAACCTATTTTTATATGAAACATAATTTTCAAGAACCAAAATTTAATTGAAACTTAACTCCATCTGGATGGAGTAAGTTATAGCTGATGATGAGTCATGAAGGATTGCTCGAAACATGTTCAGGTCAGTGCTTGAATTAAGTGAAGTTACGTATGTTAAACCTCCATCTCAAGTTTCAATTAATTATAACTTTACTATATAAACTTCCTACAAATCCTAGGACCAAAATTTAAATTTATACTTATTGAGATCAAAATAGTTACGATATTCAATAAAACGAATTTTTCTGAAAAGTTAACGCATTTTTCTTTCTTCTTTTAGACCTATACCGGTACTATAAAAATGGGGAAGACATCTGCTGAAAGAACCAAAAAATATCGTGATAGGTTCAGCAATGCAACATTTGTATTCAACAACCTCATAATTGAGGATTTCAGAATCAATATTTTGTCTAGCAATAGTCAAGACACTGATGAAGGGGTTAAAAAATAAAGTTCTTTTCAAATGGTTGACTTAAACAGCTTAAAGAAGGCCAAAATAGTTTCAGAGCTGTAAAAGATGAAGACTACTCGCTTTTCAAAAGCATTTTCCATGCACTGACTGAAGAGCCCAAAACCATGTCTTCAACACGAACTAACATACTTCGAATCAATGAAAACGAGTTTGAGATTATTAGACAAAAGTTTCAAATCATGTAGGCCTACTAAGCGTTCCACCTCTTTGTTATGTTGTAAATGTGATTTTCTGATTTACATCCAGAAGTTAGTCCGTGACAACTTTTCATGTTAGTCCGTGACACTAGTATTTCATTTTTTATTACCATTAAACTGATGGTTCATATTTTAAAGAACCATATCATAAGCTGCTATATACCTACCTACTTCAAAACGAATAAAACACATCTGCCTAATGTATATCAAATCACAGAAATTTTCTGTTTTGTTCCTACAAAACTTATTTTATATCTTATTTTCACTGTGTACAACAATACTTCATTGTATTCATTAAAAAAAAGTACAGACGGAAAATGCAGAAAACGACTCCCACTGCAACTGTTCGTGAGGCTTTTGAGAGTTATTCAGTAGTTGGATCGAAGTAACCGCTGATTGGGTTGTGGTTGCCTTCATAGACTGCACCGATTCAATGAAGAAATTGTTTTAGACACAGCCTCCGGAATATTTGCAATTTCCTCTGAAGTAGGTGATGTCTTCTTTCTAATCAGTGCCCATGCAGCTTTATAGCGATTATTGGACAATTCGATGAAATGTATATTTGCTGTTTTCTTGGCATCATTTACTGCTTTCTTGTAAAAGCGCCTCATTTCTTTGTAGGCTTCTAGAGCCTGATTGGTTTTGATTGTGTTATAGACTGTCCGGTAACCCTTAACTTTATTTTTCAGATTATTAAGCTCTGGTGTGTACCATGAAAAGTTGGGTTTATTGGACCTTTTCAAAGTGTGGGCTTTATTTTTTGTTAATAATAGTGGGCAACATTCATTGAAAACTTCCAAGAATTTATTGAAGAACTGTTCAAACATGGATTCAGCCTTCATAGTTTGATCTGACAGAAGTGTTAACCAATCGGTTTCTCTTAGACTGTCTTTAAAATGTTGAAGATTATTTTTGGAGGTATTTCTTATGACAGTGGGCCTGTCTGTACCATCTTTAGGTCCATTACTATGATGATTGTACTCAATTTCCAACTCTAGCCCATCGTGGTCAGCTATAATGGGGTATACCACCCTATAATCATAAAAAGTTTTCCCAATGTCTGTGAATATATTGTTGAGGCATTACTATTACTATATTATGAATGCTTTTCTTAAGGTGCTGTTGGAGTCAGGTTGGGTGCTGGTTTTCTTGGCTGTGATGTGATGAAGGACCCTGTTGATTTCTTGGCGGCTATAGTTCTGGTGTAGAGTAGTAAATAAATAGTCAATTTCTCTTTGTAAGTTGTTGTGTCAGAGATGCTGGTGGCTCGCTGCAGAAGGCTGGACAGGACGGAACGTTTCTGTGAAGGGTGGTGGTGGCGGCTGTTGGCATTCAGATAAAGGTCTGAGTGCATGGGTTTTCTATAGACTCTATGTCCCAGAGTGCCATCATGTTTTCTGTAGATAGAGATATCCGAGAATGGAAGGCGGCCATCCTTCTCCAGGCCCATGGTGAATTGGATATTCTGAAGAATTCTGTTGAGATGTTCCAGAAACTCCAGTAGACGTTCTTGTCCATGTGACCAGACCACAAAAGTGTCATCTACATATGGTTTACAAGATTATCTTTTTTTCTTTCCACATAGGCTGTTATTCTTATTGCATATTTCTGTAATTCAAAATATTTTATCCTTATGGGAAGAGTTGCCCCAGAATATGATCCCATATCTCATTACAGAGTACCGGTAAATAGGCTATATGAAAAATGTACCACAAGTAACACATCCTGTTGTATAAACTTAGGCTTATCATTCAAAATTCTTGAAGTGAATCACGCTGAACTCAGTTTTGAACTTATTTCAATGTGTGTCTTCCAGTTAAGATTTTGGTCAATTTGTAGGCCTAGTCCTAAGAATTTTATGGTGCTAATTTCTTCTATGATTTGTGTTTGGTGATCAATTAATTGAGATATAAAGCAATTTGTTTTTTTCAGATTTTGCCCCAAACCCATGCGAGTTTCTGCACCACCCTAAATAATTTCTTTGTATTCATCGTGGAACATTACATTCATGTTTATGTCAAAAAACGTGGGAAAAAGTAAGGAGTGTGACTGTCACAACCCATATTTTGCATCCAACATTTTGACTTCATTTATGAAAATGCCCAAAATGAATCATCATTCATGAATGAATGTTACCGGTAGCTCAACTTCCAAATGAAACTTCTAGAGGATGTTTCAGAATTTGAAAAAAGAAACCGAGCCAGGAAGTTCATTTCATTCTTTGATATAGGAAACCGTGATAAGGAGTGTTACCCGGTCTAGTGCTCCCCAAAGAAGAATTAAGGGTGGGGAGGAGGGTGATGTAGTTAGGATGAAGTATTGTGTCATCTTTCCCCCCCTAGGACCAATTTCCAACCAGACATTGAGGAGGGAGGACAGCAAGAAAAGTGAAAATAAGATTGAGGAAAATTGTTTTGGGTAACACTCCTGAAGTAACTTGCTGTGTCACGTCTTTTGTAAACTATTTTCATTCGTCTCCAGCATTTCTTTTTTAAAAACCTGAAAACATGTTGAAACAGGACATGAACAATGGTAACACTCTACAAGTTCAACACGTTCCACCAACTTCAAAAATTCATATACAATCACAAAACGAGAAAATTCATGATTCCTATGCGGTTTCGTAAACTACAATAGTGGTATGATGCCATGGAAAACCAGTCGTTCAAAAAACCGAAGTTGAAGGTTCAATCTGGGAATCCTGTGGAGGAGGCAGAACGGCGATTTGTTTGAGAATGACCCTTGAAATACATCTATGTTTTGTCCTAAATGTCCTAAGTGTCATTTTATTAGCTAGTAATCATGTCATTAATTTGTGAAAAGCCTTTGTAGCTATTCTTGATAACTTAAATGTTCTTGTGCCTTTCTGTTACAAGTACATTAGTATCTTCAAAAAGCAATACCTTTGATTCATCACTTAAGTTATTTGGCAAGTCATTGATGAAAATTAAAAAGAGCAAAGGTCTTAGTATCGATCCCTGAAGTAATCCATTTGTAACAACCCCCAAGTTAGATTCATTTTAATTTTCTATTACCTTTTGAGTTATATCAGTCATGTATAATTTCAACCACTTTAGTGTTATATTATCCAACCCATTATGGTCCAACTTTTTAAGTAAAATTTCATGATTTATGCAGTCAAACGCTTTAGCTAAGTCACAGAAAATTCCCAGAGCATATTTCTTTTTATCTTTAATGCTCAGTGGACATGCTGGTTCTAAATCCAAACTGAGATGGTGTAAGGATGTTATTGAAATTAAGATAGGGTATATGTGGTTCTACATAAATTTTTCAAAAACTTTTGAAAATGAGGTCTATAATTTGATGGTTTATTTTTGTCGCCTTTTTTAAAGAGGGGCTTAACAATAGGATGTTTCAGCCTTTCTGGAAATATTCCACTTTCTAACGAACAATTACATATAGGCTATGACTGAGAGATGTACTAAGTTCAGCTGAGCAGCTTTTTAATAACATAGGCTATTACCTATCTCATCCCATCTAGATGTGCTTTTACTTATGAGCAACTTGTTTATATTTTCAATTTCTATAGAGGAAGTCAGTTCGATTAGATATATATGGTTCAAAACTGTAGATTTTGTCAGTAGGCTTTCTGCCTTGTGTAGGAATACATTTCTTCAATATTTATAAAGTGACTATTAAAAGCATTTGCAATATATATATTTAGTATTCTGCCTAGTGGCAGGTCCATGTCTTCGTACGGAGAATTTCTGATGCCAGTGTTCCCTATCTCCAGCTTCGTCCTTCAATCTGATGTATCTCCTCCCATCTTTCATGTCATCCAGATGTTGTATTCTTCTCCTTCCTCTTCCAGCAGTTCCTTTGATCTTCCCTTCGATGACATCATGTATGAGTCCCTCGTGTCTAAGTATGTGTCCGATCCAATTGGCTTTCCTCTGAATAATTATATTCAGAATAATTTTCCTCTCTCCTACCCTTCTCAGTACTTCGTCATTTGTCACCCGTTCTGTCCACTTGACCTTCTCTATTCTCCTCCAGCACCACATTTCGAAGCTTTCTAGGTATTTCTTCTCCCTCTTTCTCATGGTCCATGTCTCTGCTCCGTACAGTGCAATGCTCCAGATGTAGCACTTCACCAGTTTCTTCCTTAGTTCCAAGCTCAACTTGCTGGTCAGTAGAGTCCTCTTTTTGTTGAATGCGGCTTTGGCCATGGCGATTCTTGTTCGAATTTCATTCGTGCAGTGGGCATCCTTTGTCAGCAAGCTTCCCAAGTACTTGAACTGCTTCACATTCTCCAGTTCTTGATTGTCGACAGTTATCCTCAAGGGTTTCTCTCGTTTTGATATTCTCATTACTTTTGATTTTTCAATGTTAATTTCCATGCCATATTTCCTTCCTGTTTCCACTAATCTGTTCATCATGTATTGCATTTGTCTTTGATTCTTGGCGAACACTACCAAGTCATCTGCATACTTGATGATGTTGATGAGGCGTCCTCCTATCCTAAAGTTTCCGCATCCTTTCAGAGCTTCTCTTGCCAGCCAGTCTCCATACAGGTTGAAGAGACTCGGTGATAGACAACACCCTTGTCTGACTCCTCTTCCTATTTCCACTCTGCTTGTTTCTCCGTGTTTTAGTCGTACTTTTATTCTTTGTCCCAAGTACAGGTTGCGAATTAGTCTCCTGTCTCTCCAATTGATTCCTATCTCCTTAAGGATGTTCATCAATTTTATCCAGTTAACTCTGTCGAATGCCTTCTGCCAATCTATAAAACACGCACAAACTTCTTCGTTAACAGACAAAACTCTCTCCGACAATATCCTCATCGTGCCTATGGCATCTCTGGTACCTTTTCCTCTAAATCCAAACTGGTCCTCTCCCAGTGCTTCTTCAATTTTGTGTTCTAGCCGTCCGTTGAGTATTCTTGCAATGATCTTCGCCACGTGTGAGATCAGACTAATTGTTCTGTAATCACTACATTTCCTGGCTTTCTGTTTCTTTTCAAGAGCAACCATTGTGACATCTAAAAAATCTTTAGGCCATTCTCCAGTTTCATAGATTTTGTTGATGAGTTGCGTCAACGCTTGCAAACCTTCGTTTCCGATTTCTTTCAGCAAATCCACCGGTATGTCATCGTCTCCTGTAGCTTTCCTCCTCTTCATGTTCTTAATCGCATTCTCTACTTCTGTTGACAATATGCTGGGCCCTTTTTCGTCTTCTTCAATCACCTTTTCTGTCTTGATTTCAATGTCTTGCGGACGATGTTGCTTATCGTAAAGTTCCTTTATATATTCTTCCCATATTTTCAACACCTCTTCTTGTTCCATAGCCATTTGTCCTCTAGAGTCTTCTATTCCAAAATTTCTTACTCCTTTGTTCTCACTCCCTCCCAGTTCCTTCGTTTTCTGATACATGAGGCCGTACCTTCCTCTCCTTTGTAGTTCTTCTATTTCTTCACACATTTCTTCCATGTACTTTTCCTTCGCTTTGTCTGTTTCTTTCCTTAGTGCATTGTTAAGTCTTTTGTATTCTTCTTCGTTCACATTTTTACATTTCCTCCTTTCCTCCATCTTCTCCAGCATCTCATGAGTGATCCAGGGTTTCCTCGTTCTCTTCGCTTCCCTTCCGACTTGACTCTTTAAAGTATTCAACAGAGCCATTTTAATATTTTGCCATTGCTCTTCCGTACTTGCACTTACATTTTCATCTCTCCCTTCACTAAAGTATTTCTCTAAGGATTCTGTTACTGCCTCCTTATTCTCCCTTAGCTTTTCCAGGTCCCACCTCTGCTTTCTCCTCCCACTCCTTTGTATCCTCTTCAATCTTGTACTGATGTCTGCAACCAAAAGGTTGTGATTTGAGTCTATATCAGCAGCCGGTATAGTCTTGGTGTCTTTCACACTGCCTCTAAACCTCTGTTTGACGAGTATGAAATCTATCTGATATCTATTGATGTCTCCTGGGCTCTTCCATGTGTATAGTTTGTTCTTCCTTTTCTTAAACCAAGTATTCATCACCACCAAATTGTTACGCTGACAGAAATCCACTAGCATCCCTCCTCTGTGGTTTCTTCTTCCTAATCCATATTGTCCCACGATGTTTACTTCAGAGTCATTCCGTGTCAAATCAACACAGTGATTTTACCTGACCATCTCAGATTTTAATGAAATTTAGTGCCCTCTATACAGACTAAGAAAAATACAAACTTTTGTCTTTATATGTCAACCTGTTTTGAAAATATGGCTATGTAAAGTTTCAGAAATCTCCCAAAATCGTAAGATCAGCATATTTTTAAATTGCTATTGCAGCTCTCCTAATTAAGATAGAAAGGTGGGAAAGGTGTCATTTTGCAGCATTTTCTAGACTCTTTTATTTGATATGCAACTTAATATGGGTTAAAATAAATGAACATTGTCAAATTTGAAATTTAAATTTTGATTTTTTATATTTCAAAATGCGCCATTTTGAAAAAATTGAAAAAATTCTAAAACAACCCTTACATGTTTATAAACTGACTGTGTAAGTTTAAACTTGGGATTGTAATGGGTTCACATGAAAATCTATATAGATACTCAGCCTTACACAAGGTTTTGCTGCTAATACCTGAATTATAAAAAACACCAAAACAATAACAACATGTGGCATTGATTTGCTTACTTTTAAATTAACATAAATATTATGTAGCCTAATTCTAAACTTACAGTTAACTGTTTTGAAGTGAAATCACTACTGAAGATCCTTGATATAGTCTTCAAAAGCTTCAGTAGTTTGATGTATTTCTTTTTCAGAGAGATTGTGGACTCTGCCTGTCGGAGTCACTGGATTTACTTTACACAAGACATAAGTTACTGGAAACCATAGTATATCTTGACTTCTAGGGTAGGAGAAAGATGTTGATGGACCAGCTGGATATAAAAAAGAAACCTTACTTCATCCTTGCTCTTTTCTTTTGCCACAACATATGCTAGCAACCAGTTGTTTTCATAGATTATGGTAATGTAACCACTAATGTCTGTTATTTGCAGTCTTTACTTTTGAGTTACTTAAGGGGATAGGAATAAAAGCATGAAGTTTCTGAGTACCTTGTACTGTTAGAGACTTGCTCAGGCGATTTTCCAAAAATCTGTCTGTTTCTATGTATTCTTCTTGACTTACATGTATAAAATTTGCCACAAAAAGTTCTGAATTGCCCACTCGTACAACTGAAATGGTGTATGAATTTGGTTCTCGTAAGTGCTTTGTAAGCTGGTTCGGGCAGCTAACCTTTTCACCATTCTGCCAATGCCATCACATGGCCCCTTTCCTTGTGCTGTTGCTGAAAAATGCCATTCAGCATCAATGTCAAAGTCATCTTTGCGGTTACACAAGTTTGTAAAAAATTTTCTGTTTTTGTACTGGGTTGCAGACCCATCAGAGAAGTAGTACATTTTTTTGATCCTGTTACCAAACCTACTTTTCATGAAGCCAATAAGGTTTTTTTTTTTTTTTTTAAACAGTAAAGTGCAATTGTGTTGTGCTCTAAACATTCAGAAATCACAACGAAACTCACATGTTCAGTCTTTTCCCTTTTGTAATAAATGACAAATGGGTGGACTGTGGCTTGCCCACTGGTCCAATGGTAGCTTTGGGCTTCATCTTGAAGAATAAAACTGGCAATTTTCTTCAAAATCACATATGACGAGAACTTCTGTGTTTTGAGATTTTCATTAGTATTATTCATGAAAGAGCTTTGCTGCTTGGCAATGAAATCATGTATGACCAAAGCAGAGAGATTTCCACAAATAAATATATGTAAGTCAAGAAGAATACATGGAAGCAGACAGATTTTTGGAAAATCGCCTAAGCAAGTCTCTAACAGTACAAGGTACTCAGAAACTTCATGCTTTTATTCCTATCCCCTTAAGTAACTCAAAAGTAAAGACTGCAAATAACAGACATTAGTGGTTACATTACCATAATCTATGAAAACAACTGGTTGCTAGCATATGTTGTGGCAAAAGAAAAGAGCAAGGATGAAGTAAGGTTTCTTTTTTATATCCAGCTGGTCCATCAACATCTTTCTCCTACCCTAGAAGTCAAGATATACTATGGCTTCCAGTGACTTATGTCTTGTGTAAAGTAAATCCAGTGACTCCGACAGGCAGAGTCCACAATCTCTCTGAAAAAGAAATACATCAAACTACTGAAGCTTTTGAAGACTATATCAAGGATCTTCAGTAGTGATTTCACTTCAAAACAGTTAACTGTAAGTTTAGAATTAGGTTACATAATATTTATGTTAATTTAAAAGTAAGCAAATCAATGCCACATGTTGTTATTGTTTTGGTGTTTTTATAATTCAGGTATTAGCAGCAAAACCTTGTGTAAGGCTGAGTATCTATATAGATTTTCATGTGAACCCATTACAATCCCAAGTTTAAACTTACACAGTCAGTTTATAAACATGTAAGGGTTGTTTTAGAATTTTTTCAACTTTTTCAAAATGGCGCATTTTGAAATATAAAAAATCAAAATTTAAATTTCAAATTTGACAATGTTCATTTATTTTAACCCATATTAAGTTGCATATCAAATAAAAGAGCCTAGAAAATGCTGCAAAATGACTCCTTTCCCACCTTTCTATCTTAATTAGGAGAGCTGCAATAGCAATTTAAAAATATGCTGATCTTACGATTTTGGGAGATTTCTGAAACTTTACATAGCCATATTTTCAAAACCGGTTGACATATAAAGACAACATTTTGTATTTTTCTTAGTCTGTATAGAGGGCACCTATGTACTAAATTTCATTAAAATCTAAGATGGTCAAGTAAAAAAGTATCAAAATTGTGTTGAGTTGATACGGAATCACTCTTCACTACCTTGTCCGACCACACTATTCCAGTCACCCATTATTACGGTGTTTACTTTTCCTCTGCCTTCAGTGTGGATGATGTCTTCTATTTTGTCGTATATTTTCTCTACTTCTTCTTCGTCATGGTCTGATGTTGGCATGTACACTTGAACTATCAGAATGTCTACTGGTTCTGCGCTTATTTTCACAAACATTAAACGATCCCTATGGCACACCACTTTAGTCACACTTTGCACTAATTGATTTCCCATCACTATTGCTACTCCACGTTCACAACTTTTCCCACCCGAATAGAACATTGTGTAATTTCCTGACATTATTTCACCACTGTCTGTCCACCTCACTTCACTTAGCCCCATTATGTTAACTTTACATTTGTCCATTTCTCGTTTCAGATTTTCCAGTTTTTCTGCTCTTCGGAGTGTTCTTACGTTCCATGTCCCGATCCTGAAATTAAAATCTCCACCTCTTTTGATGACTCCCCCCGAAGTACTCCCCACCCGAAGATCCGAACGGGGGAGTAGTTTGTCTCCGGAATATTTTACTCCAGGAAATGCCATCATTATTCTCCGTCATCAGACGTTCAGGAAATATATAATGTGGTAGTCTTTCCATTTCCTTTCCACATCGCAGTATCACGGCCGAAGAACCAGACTATGATTGGTTTCGCCCATGACTCTTTGAACTTGATCCAGCTAAAGCATCATTTGCTCTGTGCATCAAGTCAATACTGGTGCCCGCTGCTGCCCGGTACCAGCCTACATCCGTAGGGGGGCCTCTTCCGCCAGTTCTGCCGTACCGATGTTCTTCATCTCCGCCATCACTGTCGTTGAGGTCTTCACCGTGTCCCTGGCAAGGGTCCCTCACAAGGTACTATCACCCGGGACAGGTGAACCAAGGTTTTTTAACGAGGTGTTACTCCTCCCCCTCCCCCTTTCTCAACCGGGCTTGGGACCGGCTATGGCAATATCTGATAAATTTTCTAGTTTCCTGTCTTGGTATGTTAGGTATTGATTCGTTTGTTCTCCCAGTTTCCCTTTTTATTATATTCCATATAGTCTTAACTTGATTGTTTGATTTATTAATTACTTGTGAAATATGCCTGCTCTTACTTACTCAATGTCAATTGACAATTCCTCAGCAAGCTAAAGGAATATTATCTATTTTATGGAACCTGAAGGTTCATTGCTGAGCTTACCTGAGCCCACCATTCAACCCTATTCTGCACTAACTCCATCCAACCATCCCTCGGAAATCCTACTTCCCTTAAATCTATTCCAATATTGTCCTCCCACCTACGCCTGGGTCTTCGAGTGGTCTTTTCCCTTCGGGTCTCCCATTCAATACTTTTGAGATATGTCTTTCCTCCCCCATGCATGCAACATGTCCAGCCCATTTCATCCTCCTCCGTTTATATCTGTTTATATCGGGTGAAGAGTACAGATTATGAAGCTCATTGTTGTGTAGTTTTCTCCAGTCCCCATTTTCATCTCTTTTAGGCCCAAATATTTTCCTAAGCACTCTGTTTTCAAAACTCTCAGATTATGTTCTTCCCGAAGAGTAAGTGACCATGTATTGCATCCATATAGTTCAACTGGCAGGATAATAGTCTTATAGATTTTTATTTTTAGATTTCTGGACTGAAGGTGGGAAGATAAAGAGTTTCTGAACTGCATAATATCCCCATCTCTTGTTTGACTCATTATGTAGGCTACAAATGGCTGAAGAGTGCATTGTTA
This sequence comes from Ectobius pallidus, assembly GCA_964059195.1. NCBI lineage: Eukaryota > Metazoa > Arthropoda > Insecta > Blattodea > Ectobiidae > Ectobius > Ectobius pallidus. The sequence goes on along the minus strand of CAXKWD010000003.1, from coordinate 106,822,847 downwards.
TTTCGTAACACCTGGAACCTCGGTAAGTATTGTTTTCTGTTTCGTTCGTGCTTTCGAGCAAAAGTTTCATATCTGTTTAGTTTTATTGGATCCGTTATACTTTTGACCAGAGCTTTCCAAACGTTTCTGAAAGAATTGAGAAAACTATTTTATCCCCTCTCTTTCAATTAACTTTACGGTTTTCTCTAGTCCCTGGCATTGTTATTTTTGTACCAGTTGTGAACAGTTTTATACACTCTTCAGCAGTGGCGGCTATTCAGGGGAAGTAGGTGAAGTAGCACTTCACCAGTATTCTTCCATTACAATATGTTTTTTAAAGCTTATTTTCCATATCACGAATGTTGGTTTTTAAGTTATAAATGCATTTCTGTAATTTTGAATTGCCCGCCACACCACCACCTGATGTCAAAGCTAGGAGACACTGAGATCCTGCAAGCGCTGCGCTCACTTCACCGGCCGTGGCAGCTGAACTGGTTTACCATTCCCTCCGTTGCATGGGTAGTCTGTTCCACTAAAATTGAGGGTGGCAAGCAGCAGTTTTCTCGCTTACATCACATCCTCTAGGTGACGAGAACAGACTACCCATGAAGCAGTCCCCCTTGTTCAGGCATTTTCTTCACCAGCACCTCACACTGTCAGCTTGGAGAAAGAGGTGGGCATGTTTGCGCTTGAATACAGGGTTCATAAAACACATATATTATCCATCACAGCCTTGATGTTAATACATTGAACACTACAAATATAATTACACTGTAATTGTTCTTCCAATCCCAATCCATTTGCCAGTTTATACTCCGAAGGGAACGGTGATCACGACGTTTCATTCCTACAATGCACATTTTTTCATAGGGAATCATACGACATGGGACATATTAATCACTGCATATTAATGCCTTGAAGTATCCAGTAACAAGCTGAAGTTTATCAGATAAAATTGCATCTTTCCGACCCTCGCAAATATATTGGCTCAATACCAAGTCTGCATCGCATGAATGGAATATTCTGAATAATCTGATTAGGAGAATAATAATTACGATAAACATCGATAGATTCGCGGCAGAGAAGCAGGATCGAATTTATATGATGAAACTCATAATCCCGAGTGGGATTTTTTTAAGAGTATTCCATGAATAAAATGTATCAGATTTTACAAATAATAACTACATTCTTACCCGCATTGTTTAAAATCAAATCGTCATTGTGCCCGCTGTCAGATCACGACGTAGGCCTACTAAATGAAGAATAAAAAATGTTGCTAGATACTAATCTGACAAGTGTCTTGTTAAGCGAATAACTTATTTCAATTCAGAAAGAACTTCTATTGCAGCTATAAGAAAGGCAGCCATTCTATGATGATATCACCGAGAAGTTTGCAGCCTTAAAGGACTACCGAAGGATTGTTTTGGTATACAAGACCTAGGTGAATTCAGTTATTAACATAAGCATTTGGCTTTTTTTTTCTCTTCACCGCCACTGCTCTTCAGGGAAAGGATTTCCAAAATTCTCCATAGTATGAACTTTCTGCGTTTCAATCGAAACAGTTTTTCCTCTTCATGGTGCCCAAACCTGTCAGTGTTGATTTCCCAACTAAAGGTCTTCTCAAACTCCTGAATATATATGGCAATCTGAGGTCCAACAATCATAAACTTCCGGTAGACATCATTATTTTCAGTAAGACCTACTGTTCCTCCATCACCTTTTATTAAAGCATGTATGTGATCCAGTCCCATGGCTGAGAAGGCTTTCGTGGTTTTTCTAGCAACAGATCCTCCTCTGTTGAAGATTTCCATCACTGCTGGATGTTTGTCCTTCAGAAGGATCATGTCACAAAAATGTACTGAAATCCATCGTGCTTAATTAGTATGATCAAGGGCAAAGAAACATGGAGCAAGGCAAAGAAGCGACTCAGTACATAGAGAAAAATTTCCCTCTTGAATGGAACGCACATAAGTGAGAATAATAAGAATTATTTTCCAAGTTATTTCCCACTAAGAAACAGAGTTTGTTCTGGAGCACATTTTGGTGTGCCACTCTTGGAAGGTCATCGGATCATCTTCATTCTCATAAACATGGTAGGCTTTCATCTGTAAAATGAATTAAGAGTGTGCTTTGTCAGTTTCATTAGCAGCACATTGAAATTAATTGATAAAGTTAATATTTTTTTGTTCTAAATTATACATTAAACCAAAACTGAATGTTTTATGATTCAACATTTCAAGTTACAAAAATGAGCAGTTCCATGGATTGGACATGATTCTTGACATAGGCTATTATGCTTCCATTATTTGAGACTAACCTTATTGTTGTTCATACTGAATTTACTCAATGGCAATAAACAATTCCTAAGCAAGATAGGGAATATTATCTAATTATAGAATCCGATTACTATGCAAATACATTTGATGAAGCTCAGAATGGATTCCGAAAAGGAAGATCATGTGCTGATGGATACTTCACTCTGAAACTCCTAATAGAAAAGCACAGAGAATTCAATGTTGAGACACACATGGCATTTATTGATCTGAAGAAAGCCTTCGATAAAGTCGATAGAAACAAATTATTAGAAATTCTTGCATATGATGGAATCCTGGATCAATTGATCAAAGCCATATATGATATTTACAAAGATAACTACATACAAGTTAAAATGGAAAACAAACTGTCTGATTGCAGACCAATAAACCAAGGTGTCAGACAAGGCTGCGGTCTTTCGCCCCTGCTCTTCATAATATACATGAACTCTGCCATTAAAGAATGGAGATTAAAACCACATGGTAGCATACCACTTAACAGATTATATAAATTGGACATCCTATTGTTCGCAGATGACATTGTGTTTATAGCGAACTCAGAAGATGACCTTCAACGTTCAGTTCACTCATTCCATCAAATTGCAAAAAATTACAATATGGAAATCTCAACAGAAAAATCTAAAGTCATGGCCTTTATTGGGAAAGATCCAGTTTGCAGTAAAATTGTCATTAACAATAAAACATTAGAACAAACCAATACATTTAATTACCTTGGATATCAACTCTCATATGAAGAAGAAAAAGATTTCAGTCAAAAAATTATCAAATTCAACAGAGTAACAGGAATAATTAATAACATTTTCAAACCTAACATAGTACAGAAACACACGTACTAGAATCTACAAAACATTAGCCAGACCGATATTGTGTTACGGCAGTGAGGCCTGGACAATACGTAGTAGGGATACACAGAGACTAACTACGTCAGAAATGAAATTTATGAGGCGCACTGCAGGCTACTCAAGAACGGATCACAAAAGAAACTATGATATTATGAAAGAATTACAAGCAGAACCAATCATGGACTATATACAAAAAAAATCTGATGTGAAAGTCACATAACTTCCTCTGCCTAAATAAAAGTTAGAAGTATTCACATATCCTTTTACAGAATCGCAAGACACAATTTTACGCTAATTATCCTATAAATACCTCTTCTTTCAATGATGCGACTGAAAGCGATAATTTCTTAAATTTATCGAATATTTCCCTCAGATACTTCTTTATTCTTTCTCACTTCACATTCTTATATAGAATAAGAGGCCGTGAAAGAGCGCGTATTCAGTTGTTCATCACACAAGACAAACTTGCTACAAACAGTGGGTGAACAGTGGGTGGCTTGTAACTACCCTCAGAGAATTTTTTCGAAAAAAAGTTTCAAATAAAAGTTTTAGCTCTCAGTAAAAGGAACACATTTGCAAATTTTAAAGAAAATCGTTAGAGCCGTTTTCGAGAAAATCGCGAAAAACCAAAATTTCTTCATGTAAAGTCCCCTTAAAAATAAGAGAAATTTGTCGCCAATCTTCGAATCACATCTTCAGAAGGTACCTGACCCAAATACGAAATTTTGTTTTCATACAATTCTCCGTTTCGGAGCTAGCCTGTTCACAAACTTCCACACAGACAGACAGACACACAGACACACACACAGACATGTTTCCAAAAATAGTATTTTTGGATTCAGGGGGCCTTGAAACGTGTATATATGCTAAAAACTCAACTTCGAATTTTAGGGTCGAAAACAATACTTCCTCTACCTATAGTAGAGTAGGATTACCTCCACAAAGTCTCTGGGTTTTTACGTATATACCTTAGGAGCGAGTCTCACCGTTCTTAGAGCTCCATCCTAGGGGAGGTAGCTGCACCCTGATTGGCTATCCCACTCCACGTGTTCTGTCTCTGTCTGTCTCTGGGGTATTATCCCTCCACTCAACTATTACAGCAGCATCATCTTCACTCTCTGCCCAGCAGTGGCTCACTGATCTTACGCGCAGCGAATCCGCGCATCTTGATATTGAGACGTAACGAGAAGCTCGCTGGCTGGGTTAGTCTTCAAGGCCAGAGACGTTGTGGGAGTAATCCTACTCTACCTATGGTACGGGCAGAGGAAGTAATATAGAAACAACTGGATATCCCACGTAAGAAGAATGAGCCGAACAAGAATACCCCGTCAAATTCTAAATTACCAACCATCAGGCAAGAGATCATTGGGCAGACCCCTTAAACGATGGATTGAGACCTTAACGGGCCCCTAGGCCTAATACATGATAGGATGATGATGATGATGATATAGAATCCGAAGGTTCATTGCCACGCTTACCTGAGCCCGCCATTCAACCATCCCTCTGAAATCCTACTTCTCTTAAATCTATCCTAATATTGTCCTTCCACCTATGTCTAGGTCTTCCAAGTGGTCTTTTCCCTTCGGGTCTCCCAGTTAATATTTTTGAGATATGTCCTTCCTCCCCCATGTGCACAACACTCCAGCCCATTTCATCCTCCGTGATTTAATTACCCTTACTATATCTGTTGACGAGTACAGGTTATGAAGCTCATCGTTATGCAGTTTTCTCCAGTCCCCATTTTCATCTCTCTTAGGCCCAAATATTTTCGTAAACACCCTGTTTTTGAATACTCTCAGATTATGTTCTTCCCAAAGAGTAAGCGACCATGCCTCACATCCATATAATAGGCCTACAATCAGCAGAATAATTGTCTTACAAATTTTTATTTTTAGATTTCTGGACAGAAGAGTAGAAGACTGAGTTTCTGAACTGCATAAAAGCAAGCATTTCTTGATTTGAGTCTACACTTAACTTCTGCCTTAATGTTAAATTTGTCTCTGTAATTATTGCTCCCAGATATTTGAATTTCTCCTCTTGCTTGAAAGATTTACTGGCTATTCTAATATGTTGTAGCACATTATTTTGCTGTTTCATGACCATATAACTAAATATTTAGTTTTATCTGTATTAATTTCCAATTCAACATTCCTGCAGGCATCGAAAATACTTTCTGCATTTCTCTCGATTGTATTTGTCTTCGCCCAACAAGCAAACATCATCTGCATATAAGCTAAAATCGGGTGATTGCCGTTTAATTCTAAGCCTACTGGTACCTTGTTTTCCTTAACTTTCCTAATGGCTTATTCGAAAGTGAAATTAAAAAGTAAAGGTGATAGTGTATCTCCTTGCTTCAAGCTGTTTTAATGGCAAACCTATCTGATATAAATTTCCCTACCTTGACTCTGCTGTAGGTTTCATTTAGACACATTTTAATCAGCCTAACTATCTCTTTGGTATCCCAAACTCATTGAGGATGTTGTACAGTTTGTCTCGCCTAACTGAATCATATGCTTTTTTAAAATCTATGTATAGATGGTGAACGGACTTATTATATTTCCACTTTTTCTCCAAGATTTGGCGATTACAAAATATTTAATCAACGGTTGATTTATTTTGCCTAAATCCACATTGGTGATCTCCATTGATTTCATCCGCATATGGGGTTAATCTTGACAGAAATATATTGGACAAAATTTTGTATGTTGTTTATAAGAGAGAAATTCCTCGATAGTTATTGCATTCGGCCCTATCTCTCTTTTTATGAATTGGTATAATAATTTAGATTCTTTCCATTCCTTTGGCAATGCTTCTTTTCTCCAAATCATAAGAATGAGTTTATGGATCTCTGAGTTTAATCTATCCCCACCTGCTTTAATTAATTCTGCTGGAATTTGGTCAACACCTGGAGATTTGTGTTGTTTTAGTTTACCTATAGCTGTTTCTACTTCTGTTACAGTCAGTTCAGCAACCAACTGCTCTGCTGTGAATATTTCACTTTCTACACTTTGTACATCTCCATATATATTTAATAATATTGATTAAATAAATTTTTCCACTTATTCAAAATATTATTTGCAGCTGCGAGTATAGTGCCATCATTGTACTGAATTATGTTTGTTCTAGGTTGAAAACCTTTCTTGAACTCGATTATTCCCTTGTAGAGATCCCTAACATTTTTTGTCTTTACTATTTACTTCTAATTCATTTACTTTGTCTTTGAGATAGTTTCTTTTCTTTGTTCTAATGGTTCTAGAGGTTTCTCGTTCAGCATTGTTGAGATTTCCAATGGTAGTTTCATTCGAATTTTGCAACCATTGTAGTTTCATCTTCTTTCTTGCATTTACCAATTTCATGCACTAATCATCGAACCATGGTTTATTCAGTTTTAGTTCAAGCGTACCTAATTTTTCTTTTTTGGATGCTTTAATGCTTTCCCAGGTTTTATCGACATTCACATCATCCCTAGCTGCTTGCTCAGCAGTGCTTTCTAGAACTGCAAATCTACTTGAAATCTCAACTTTTTAAGCGTTCATAATTTGGTCATCAGAGCTTTTTCAGATTGAATCTCTCTATATCAAAATTTTGCCTAGTCTCTTTGTTTAATGCAAGTTTCTCCCGAACAGCCGCATCTACCAGATAACGATCTGAATCACAGTCAGCACCCCTAAAAGTTTGAACATCAATTATTCAAGACTTCCTCCTTGCATCTGTTAGCTCATGGTCAATTTGATTATGAGTCATTCAATCTGGCGAATCCTTGTGTATTATGAATATCATGATGTGGGAATTTTGTACTCTTTATAATTAAATTTTTAACGATGGCAGAATTCACTATTCTAACCCCATTGTCGTTGCTCTGCAAGTGGAGGCTTTCATTCCCAATCGTGGGCTTGAAAATGTCCTCCCTTCCTACTTTCGCATTGAGATCTCCTAGTTGTTCATTGTCAAATTGTAATGAAAACTTATCCTTATTATACAGAAAAGCACAGGTCAACAGCACTTACCATAATAAACATGTACTTGTAGTGGTGTATTTGTAGAACGATATGACGTAAAACACACAGATAATTTGATAATATAGGAAACCACCAACACACACAAAACAATCTGTTCCGAACCACAGTTCGCTGTAGCCTGACCGATTTAACATGCTTTGGTAGCACTACGCTAGGAGACTCATGGCCGAAAACGAGCTGCATCATTGTACCTGTATTCTTCTAACAGTCGCTGTGGGCTTAATTGTACATGCAAATGGGTGTTTTATGGTATCAAAATAAACCGTAAAAAAACATAGGAGTTAAGAGGCGAATTAGTAAGTGACTGCAGCCGCCATTTTGAACCCCTGTCTCCCCCTCTGCTGCAAAATTTGCAGTGTTGCTCCTTCCAGAAACACTCCACAGAGGTCAAGGAAGGTGTGTGCTAAGTGGGACCTTTTAAAGTAAAAATGCATAGTTCAGACCCTTAACCACCAGACTTGAATGTTGAAAATCAGAAGAAGCCATCTCTCACACTGCTGCATCCCACTACAATCCAGGCGTGGGGAATACTTCTTGTAACTAACCTATAATATTACAAGTATGGAACAGATACATCAGTTATAAATAATCAAGCCTGGAGTATCAACACTAATGGTTTAACTTATAGGCTATAAGCACTGAAGGGAAGCTGGAATAATACGAAATACAAAATGCAATGAAATACGAGTAGTAATTTTAATGATCCAGGTAGAGAAAGTTGGAGGGTTCCAACTCAGAACTGTGAAAGTCGTGTTTGTGAATTTACTATATTAGAATTTAGCAGTGAATAATTGAAAACATTAAAAACATTCCTCTTTTTACTATGTTGGTGCAGACAGAAGATTGTAGTGGGATGCAGCAGTGTGAGAGACACTATACTGTTCAAAGATTACCAAGGAAACTTAATCTTGGTATAATCCTCAGGTCTTCATTAGTGTAACAACATTGACACATAGTATAATAAATAAATACCTGTACTTCATTTTTATTTGAAGCTTTACAAGTAACAGAAAATAATTACCAGGTCTCTCTTATAATGCTTTCTTGGTACCATACTGTAGTAGATTTATATTACGTAATCGGTCAGCTAGGCTCTGAAGGTCAGTTTTCTGAAATCTGAAAATTTCCTCATCATTTAACTCATTTAAATCCAGTCTTGTATTTGCCAAGCCTGGACTTTTCTGTTAAGATTACGGTACTCAGATCTCATCTGCCAATGAATAAGCAGTTTCTCCATTTTTCTCTTGATTTACCGTGCAGTATCAGATGTTACTCTATTACCATATTCAAACACTGTTACATAGTATAATATGCTACAGCAAGAACTCTGTTAAAGACAATGGGTCTTCTTCGGCACTCTACACCACAGGTGCGAATGTGTCACTGTACAACATCTTTATTCCCTGCCATTGAAGAACTAGTATGATCCAAATGCTTGCAAGTGTCATCACAGAGAAGTAAATAAACTTAACTACATATAAAATCAATTGCCAAAGCAGGGTGATCTTTTTTCACGATTTAGTAAACACACAAGTATGTGCAAGGGCGAAGCAGTTCGACACTGGATATGAAGGGCAGGTTTCATTACATCACAGCAGTGGATGGGGGACTGAAGCGTTTCCCCTCAGTTGCGCAGGGTTGCTCTACACAAAGTTTGATTAATGTTGTGGCACAGGTTACGTGGCCCGTAGATTGTTTCCCAAAACTGATTGGCTGTTCATGATCGTTTGACTTATTTCGATTGCATCATACAATGCTGCCAATCTAGGTTTGTGACAGGTTAGGTTAGGTCAGCTAGTAGTACTGGTGACAGTAGCTCTAGCGGTAATTTTAACCACTGCCGACATCTCATTGCCTGCACTGTTTCATGATGACTTTGATTCTGCGCAGCATTCACCAAGTCATGACCACCTGCCATAACCATAAAAAATGATGCCATTTTAGGTTTAGTAAGTGCCCTCTTCTTCATGATTTTTCTCTCATTTTGTAAATTTCTAAGAACTTAGTTTATATAAATTCTCTATATTGTAAAGAAATTGTGAAATCTAAAATGGCTATAAGAACAGCTTCAACATTTACCCAAAACAATAATTCAGCAAGTATCCCCATCATAGTCAACTGATTCCGATTGTCAGGTAGATTACCTTGTAGATCAAAGGGAAGCTTCAGAAATATTATAAACAAACAAGCAGACAAGTCAGCTATAGCAGCCCATTTCTGGGAGGAAGGCCATGAAATTGGAAAGAATCCACAAGATAATTGCACTGTCGTAGAGATATGTTGGGGATAATTTGTTTTGTGTCCTACAGCTGCATATCGAAGGGAGACATTTCACTATCCTGGATTAGTTATTTATGAAACAAGTGGTTACACTTGCCCTTAAGGGCTAGTTTTGCAAACATACCTAATTGCAAAATAAAATCATTTTACCATGTTTATCATACACTATTTTTAAGCGTGCACTAATATTTGTGAAATAATCATTCTAAGTACATATGCTGCATCCATTTTGGGAGCCTTACAGCTGTTTGTTAGCTATCCTGCCATTTAGTATGCACTTGTGCAGACAGAGGTTATTTTGATTTTCTTGTAATGGCTACCAATGCACAGTGGTCCAGAATTCAAATCTAGAGGGAAAAAATTATTTCTCGCACAAAAGTAACTTTTTTTATTTGTTTCATTGTTTTTCTTCCGTAAAGTTGATATATAAATGATATTAAGCCCTAAAACAAAATTATATTATAAATCGCGAAATTAAAAATAATTTTTAAAATTTTAAATGCACAAAATAGCAAAGTTTTCATTACATTTTACAACAACAGGTAAATACTTATAAATTTGTATCTTCGTCCTCTACGTCACCTGCATCATCACTTTCTTTTGCGTCTGCTTCATCAGCATCATCATCACTGTCACCGCCTTCTTCTTCTTCTTCTTCTTCTTCTTCTTCTTCTTCTTCTTCATCTTCATCTACTTTCTGCTGTTTTTCTTCTTGCTGCTCATCTTTCTCCCTACTCGACTTGCTTACTGGCACTTTTGGTTCTTGAAGTGGCTCGCATACTTCTTGGGATAAGGGTCTACTATTGTTCTCTCTAAACTAGGAAGAATGAGAGATTATGGGATCAGAACTGACAAGAGACAGATTCAATATATCTTTCATATTTTCCTTTCGTGAAAATTTACCGGAAAGTCCTTCGTGAAGTTTTCTTAAGAGCTTATGCCTTTCTTCTTGCGCTTCTGTAGAAAGCTTACCAATTGGTAAAATGGTTGATTCAATAACCCGTGCACCATGAATTAGGACTTTATGAACACTGCAGGCATATAATACCACGGGTACAGACTCAGCTAGAGTTTTGTCGTGTCTGTAGCATATTTGTCAATACTGACTTGAAAACCGCTGGAAATTACAAGCAAAATTACTGAGAATTGATTAATTAGTTCTTCCTATATCGCGGTGAAGGTAGCAGACAATTGTGGACTTCTGAAAAAGCGTCGAGCCGCATTTCCATCGCTAGAATTTCCACTACCCCTGGCTTTGGCTTGACGACTATCAAACCCATTTTCTTGCGGAAATGTTCTACAATTACTTCCTTCCTTTCATTTACTTTTTTCTTCCTTTCCTTTAACTTGCCATTTCTTTACATCTAGTCGGTATTAATTGTGAAGCAGACATTCAAAGAATTCTTTTTACTTTTTTTCTGCGCTTTTCAAAATTTGACCTAAAAGTAGCCATAGTTGCTCCTAATAATTTAAATAAATCATTGGGATGCTCCTTTAATCCAAACTTATCAAGTACATAATTGGACAGTGAGTTTGTAGAACCTTTCGTCTGACACGGCAATTCATAGAGTTCCATACATGTCACCACTGGCTGTGTTTGCCGGTTACCCCGTGAAATACAAACGCAATTTGTAAAAAAACGGATCATTTGCGACAAACTATTCTTTTTGTACTTAAACCCAACCCTTTTCTTTACATCTTGACATATATTTAATAGCGCCATCTCTAACGTATTTTTTTAAAACCCTTAACTACAATACTAGAAAATAAAAAATTTTCCCTACCTAGACACATCCATATAAATATGTCATCAGTAATTTATCATGTAGTATTATTTCAATAAATATTATATAAATCGCAAGTCCATACCTTTAGATGTGAATTCCATTTGACAGAAGAACAAAATAACATTTCACAACTCACACAATGACTTCACATTTCTGACGTCGCGCAACTTGTTATAAAACTGATGCCTCTACTCCTTATGAACCCACAACTTTGAAGAGCTGCAGTTGCATACCTTTTTACAGCAGAGTTGATAAAGGCTGTGTTTAGTAAAGAGGGGTGAAGATCCAGCAAAAATAAAATGTTTTACAACAAGTAAGAATTTTTAGTTTTTTCCCTCTAGATTTCAATTCTGGACCACTGTGCAATGTAAGGGATGGAAAGGACAATGCTTTACAGCCAAGTTTGAGATTTTTGCTAACACCATGAGAAATTTAATACTTAAAACAGCGTAATGAATTTTAATATTTTCAATTTATATCAGACTGAGTCTATTTAATAATCATATGCAATTATTCTTAGCTAAAAGTATTTTCCATGCTAAGCAAAGTTGATCACCCTGGAGTGTTATAATTTTATAGCACTCAGTGGCATAATTTTCTCTTTTAATTAATATTTCTACCATTAAAAGTGCTTCTTTTACCTTCGACTGGACACCACTCATTCTTCATAGCGCTGTGGCAGTGATGTTATGCTGCAGCAGAATAACAACAAAACTGCTGCCATCTAGCATTATCATTCACCATAAGAGTTTCTAATATTTTCTTATAGAGAGCATTATGTTTTGTGTTTTTAAAAATAGCATTTACCGTAATATATATAAGCGTAATGCCTCGTCTAATAACTGAAAATATCATTCCTTTTTCATACTAGTCTAACCTAAAATTTTCTGAAGAAATTCTCCACTTACAAATGAAAAAAAGATACCTATCACAACACCGTCACAATTTTTAAAATGTAAAATATTTCTTCCAATCAGGATTGCCTAAACGAGGAATACCATACCAAATTAAATTTAGTAAAATGTTTTGAGAATAACGTGACCGCCGTCTCAGCCAGGACCAAGCCTACAATGTCGCTAATATTACAAACAAGTACATGATGGTTGAAGTCTGCAAATAAACAACACACTGCACCACTGTGTTATTTCATCATCCCATACAAACTAACACACCCATAATACGATGGTAATTACAGGATGACTAATAAAGTAATATTTTAGTAGTCGTTTACCTTAAGAACTACTACAAACTAAAGCATTGGACTTCTTAGTGAAATGATATTTTGTGAAAGGTGTGGAATGGTAAAAAAAGCTTCCTCATTAAGGTAAGTAGTGACAGGTAAATTCTAGGTCAGTGACAGGTTATGTTAGGTTAGGAACAGTTATATTACTTTAGCAGCAATACCTGAATAATGTGAGGTTGTTACTATTTTTTTAAATTTTATTTTATTATTCCCATGCCTCTATCATCATGCCATACACAAAAAATAATTGCAAATTATTATGTGAAATTCTGAAAGTCTGGTAATTCCCTTGGATGGAGACCATCTCCACAAGCTCATGTCTAAGGTTACTGTACAGCCATTTCATAATTATGGGTGGGACATTCTAACAAATTATAAAAACTATTTTTGTTTATTACATATCATAAATAATAAACTAGAACTGGTTCTTCACATTCTTTAAAGTTTACAATGCCTTCTCCTCCACACTACATGCAAAGCATTATTTAAAATTTATTTTAAATATTTTAAATTTGTTTTTCAAATTCTATTAAGGGTGGGACATAATTTGGAACTGATTTTAATGATGCAAAGTTCATTTGCTGTTCTGCTATTACTGTTAGGGTCTTAATGTTGTTATTAATGAAGGTTTGAGGGATTAAATACAAATTATAAACTGTTTCCAGGTTGTCAGAGCATTTACTTAACTCATCAATAATAATTTAACAAAACTATCACCATTACGGGTGGGACAAAAAGTCACTTGTTTTTTATTTTACATAGTAATTAACCACACATATTTTTTGAAGTTAATCTTATACCAAATTGTACCTTAACATGCATATTATCTCAAATGAAAATGGACATAGCTGATTACTCTTGACTACTTGGTATTTAAGAGTGTTAAAATCATGCTAAAAATGGCAAAAAAAAGAAGCTACTCAATGCAATAAATAAGTAAATCAACAGATTTTACACATGAAACCACTTCAGATACACCTAAGTCCTTAATATTCAGAGAATTTGAGGTTTTAAACTTATTTTTGACCACCCAATTACAATAATTTTATAACTTCTCTCTTTGAGGGAAAAATTCCCATATTTTATGAAATGGCTGTGTAATGCTGGTAATGATTTGTTACAGATCCCAGCGTTGCGGTGTTTCCAGCTCCCTGGTGGAGACGTTTGAGAGAGCAGCTAACATTCATGACAGTGATGAGTTTGGAGATTTTGAGTGGGTCAAAGCACCACAAGTGGAAGAGTACATCCAGAAGGAGCACGCTGTAAACTATCTCACCCACATCACAGGAGAGAACCCAAGTAAGCAGCTTTCCTTAACTATATTTACCGGTAGCTCTGTACATACGTAAAATACTGAAATTAAGCAAATTGAATCCACAAAAATCTTCTTAATCCTGCCACCAGTGCCTTGTCATCAATTGTGAATTCAAATATTTCAGCTTGGCTTTATGGGAATATCTATCACGAATCCTAATTCTACACTGTAATGAAAAGATAATATGCTAGACTCTTTATTCCAAAATTAATGGATTCTGTATAGTGTATAAATAGGCATAGGCCTATATTAACTTTTTTCTAATGATATCCTAAGAAATCATGTTTACAAAACATTCAAAATTAAGATCTGAGTGAACATAATTATGAATTATATTACATATAAAAACAGGTGGAATAATTATGCAGGCTCATGCTGCCTGGGCCTTAAAGGACTGCAGCCTGTTGGGAGAGGGACTAGACACTGGACCACATACACAATTTTTTGACCAGACAAGTACATGGAGGGCCTCCCAGATGAATGATCAGTCTGATGCCAAAGCTCCAAATAAGGCGAATGTGATGATAGTGATAATGACAGCCAGATGGTGTCTGAGAACTGGGCCTAAAGTTTCTTGATATTAGCTTTATAGGTAAGGGAATAAGTGGTGGAATCAGTAGCTGAATAAATGGTGGAATTGGTTGTGGAATAAGTGATCAAATATGTGATGTAATAGGTGGTGGAATATGTGGTAGAATAGGTGGAATACGTGGAAGAATCAGTGGTGGAATATGTAATGTACTACCCATTTCTTGGGCGCTGGATTTACGGGGAAGTGAGGGTCGGAGGAACAAATATGGATAGTCCGCCAGTCTTTCTGCAGTGTTGTCAACCAAATAAATCACGTTTCACCAGAATCGCGCATATGGTATTTTATGTAGTGGCATTTAATATACGATTTTAATGCAGTCCAATAATATAACATGGTGACGGTATTGCTTAACAATTAATTACACGTCATAAGGGTTTGGTTATCAAATAAGTCATCAAATAAGAATACTATATATAACATAGGCTCAATATTTTTACACTGGATGACTAAAGCATAAAGAAGAGTCTTAGCAGAACATGCTTCACCATTTCGTGTTGTAAAACATAAGAGAGCTAAGGCATCTAAAAGTGGATAAAACTATAGGCCTAATTTTAAACGTATATAATACGTTTTGTGAAAAGTTTGCTCAACTTTCAGTCTATGAAATTGACATCAGAGTTCAAGGGATCGTCAGAAATTAGCACATACGGAATTCTTAAAGAGGTGATGAAAGTGTTGGATGTACAATGAAGTGTTTGTGAAATCTGCAATTCGAAAGATTGTATTTTTTCCATGCGTCAGAAAAGATAATGTCAATAAATAAGGATCCTGAGACAGAATGAAAGCTTAGTATTGAAGCCACTAGATGTCAGGGTGTATAGCCTACTTCGTGTTTCAATGTTGTCAGCTCTGCCTACGAATGAGAACTAGGGAGCCAACCGCCCAAGAAATCGCATGCAGGTAATAATTAGTGGTGGAATACGTAATGTAATTAGTGGGGGAATACATAATGTAATTAGTGATGGAATTGGTGGTGGAAATCACAATGGAATGGGTGGTGTGGTGATATTGGTAGAATCAATCCTAGTAGTGGAATACATGATGGAATCAGTGGTGGAATAAGTGTTGGAATCGGTTGTGGTATCGCTGCTGAAAAATGTGCTGGAGTCTCTGGTGGTATAAGTGGTAGAACAAGTGTTAAAACAAATGGTGGATCCGGTGTTAGAATAAGTGGTGGAACTAGTGGTTTAATAGTGGTGGAATAAGTAGTTTATTAATAAGAGGTCGAACAGGTGGTTTAATAAAAAGTAGTGGATTAGGTTGCATTTTTAAGTTGGCCTATTTCAAAATTCGAAAAATATTCCAAAAGAAAATTCGAAAAAACTAGGATTTTTTTTTTTTAAGTTTTTCGATTTTTTTTATTTTGTAATTTTTTTGAATTTGTCTCAAAAGTTTTCAATTTTTTCGATTTTTAAATTTATTCTTTTCAATTTTTTAATTTTAATTTTCTTTTAAAAATTTCCTAATTTTTTCGAGTTTTTTCGAATATATTTTCCGATTTTTTAAATTTTTTTCGAATTTTTATTTTTTGAATTATTTTCGAAATTTTTGTTTTTAATTTTTTTCGAAACTTGTTTTCAAATTTGTAGATTTTTTATTTTTTCGATTTTTATTTCAAAAAAGATAATTTCGAAAAAATCGAATAAATAAAAAAGTCCAAAAAAATTTGGAAAAAAGAAAACCTAAGCCCAGTAATAAAACGCTTCCGAGAAAAACCTAAGCATAGTAAAAAAAGCACCCGAGAAAGAACCTACGATCAGTAAAAAAACGCACCCGAGAATAAACTTAAGCCCAATAAAGAGCGAACCAAAAAAAAAACCCTGAGCTAAGGAAAGAAACGCACCCTAGAAACACCAATGCCCAGTAAAAAAACGCACCCGATAAAAGTTTTTTAAAATTGTTAAATCGAAAAATAAATTAGAAAAATTGAAAAAAATAAAAAAATTTCAGATAAATACGAACACTATTACAAAAAGCTAAAAAAATTGAAAATGTGGATAGAAGTTCGAAAACAATTGAAAAAACCAAAAAAACTCAATTTTTTACAAGGTTTTCGATTAATTCGATTTTTAATTTTTTTCGATTTTTTAATTTTTTTCAAATTTATTCGAATTTTGAAATAGGCCAATTTAAAAAAATGCCAATATTGAAATAGGACTATTTCAATATTGGCATTTTTAAAAATTGGCCTATTCCAAAATTAGAAAATAAATTCAAAAGAAAATTCAAAAAACAATCATAAAAATAACATTTAGGAAACAATTCGAAAAAGTCGAAAAACCTAAAAAAAAATCGATTTTTTGTAGTTTACAATTTTTTGAAAATCTTTAGATTTTTCTAATTTTTCACAAAATTCTTCAATTTGTAATTTTTATCGATTTTCGAATTTTTCTTCTCGATTTTTTATTGTTTTCGAATTTTTTCAGTTTATGTTTTTAATTTTTTCGATATTTTAATTTTTTTTAAAATTTTTTTTTCAACTTTTAGAATTTTTTTTTTGAAATTTTTTACGATTCTTTCGAAAACATCGAGAGAAATACAATAAGTCCACAAAATTTCGGTAAAAAAGATAAGACGAAAAACCAAAGCCCTGTAATAAAACGCTTCCGAGTAAAAAGCCCAGTTAATAAACTCACCCGAGAAAAAAATATTCCCAGTAGAAAAACGCACCCGAGTAAAAACCTAAGACCCGTAAAAAGAAAACGCACCCGAAAAACCTATGACCAGTAAAAAACGCACCCGAGAAAAAACCTAAGCCAAGTGAAAAATCGCACCCGAGAAAAAATCCTAAGCCAAGTAAAAAACGTACTCGAGAAAAACATGAGCCCAGTAAAAAAGTAAATCCGAGAAAAACCTATGCCCAGTAAAAAAATAACCCGAGATTACCTAAGCCCAGTAAAAACGAACCCGAGAAGGAACTTAAGCCCAGTAAAAAACGCACCCCTGAAAAAACCTAAACGCAGTAAAACATCACACCCGAGAAAAACATAAGCCCAGTAAAAAAAGCACCCGAGAAAAAAATAATCCCACATAATAACACACCCGTGAAAAAACCTAAGCCCAGTAAAAAACGCACCCGAGATAAAACCCAAAACCCGGTAAAAAATGCACCCGAGAAAAAATACCTAGGCCTGGTAAAAAATCGAACCCAAGAAAATACCTAAGCCCGGTAGAAAAACGGACCCGAGAAAAAACCTAATCTCAGTAAAAAAAACGCATCCGAGTAAATAACCTAAGCACAGTATAAAAACGCACCCGAAAAAAACCTAAGAGAATTAAAATAACGCACCCGAGAAAAAACTAAGCCAAGTAAAAAAACGCACCCGAGATAAAACCTAAGCCCAGCAAAAAAACGTACCCGAGAAAAAATTAACCCTACTAAATGTACCCGTGAAAAACCTAAGCCCAGTAAAATAAACGCACCCGAGAAAAACCTAAGCCCGGTAAAAAATGCACCGGAGAAACCCCCTAAGCCCAGTAAAAACAACACCCGAGAAAACCCCTAAGGGCATGTCCATGAGAATCAGGACAAAATCCTTGATTTTTAAAAATTTTATTTTTTTAACAACAATACTGTTTTCAGAAGGTAAAAGGTTGAGATAATGTAGGTAGCATTAAATTTATTGGATTACACCTTGCATTTATTTGTAATTTGAGAGGGAATCCCACTATTCTGATGGCACACCTAATGTCTTCATTTTAGGTCTGTTTTCCAATGGTTTTTGTGCTTGTGTATTAATATATAGAAAATACAAAATTATTGGAAAATATTATCAACATATTACATAAGTAAACATATTGTTCAAATTGTAATTATTTCTTATATTATGCCTTTTATTAAGACTTCAAAAGTATATAGCACCTTGTAACGTGAGTTACCAGAAACATTGAAAAGTTGTCATTACGGTTTTCAAATTTAGGTTATAGAAACAAAAAATTAATTTCATTTCATACTTGTTGATTAAAAAAACACTATCATTGATTTCAGTTTCCATGCATAACCTAGAAGTCATAATTTTATTTTCAATTTGTGTAACGTGAGTTACCATTGATGCTTCCTAGCACAGTCAAGTACAAACTTTAACTTAAAAGTAGAAAATACAACCAGCTTTCATTAATACAGCAGGCAGGTTGATACCTAATTTATAGGTAACATTGTCTCCATAAGTACTTTTCATTAAAATTGTAAATTTTGGACTTTTGGATTATTTTTCAGTCATGCCTTTATCTGCAGCAGAAAAAATTAAAAGTCAGAGTCAGAAGTTAAAGGATGAGGAAAAATATCTATAATAATGAGAGGAAATGTTGGTTTGTCTGTCTGTGCGTGATATTTTAATTATTTAGCTCTTAATTTTGAATTTTTGAATTAATTACCATGGTCGAAGCTGCAGGCACCTCCTAGTGAAGAATATAAGAAAAAGCAAAAACAACGTAGGCTATGAAAAACTAAGAGAAAAACAAATTCAAAAACTACCTACAATAAGGGAAAGGAAAAGAAATGCAGTTAAACAGGAAGAAAGAATAAAGACAAAGGATAGATAGGCCTGATGAAGCTGTGTCTTCAACTTCTTGTAGTGCTGGAATATCACACAGAATTTCTATTTAATGTCAGGTCTACACCTTAAGCTCTGAAGCTGAAAGTTACTTTCTATTCCATGTCAAACAAAAGGGAATATTAAAAATGGTTTTGTCCTTCCTGAGTTCCATCAGAACAGAAAAAAAGTTATTGTTAAGTTTCGGTATGCTGCAGTAGGTCAAACTGATGCCGATGAACATGGTGACATAGAAGTGACCTGTCAGAAGTGTTGAAAACAATGTTCTGTTCAAAACAGATGAAAAAGAACAGCTTTCATTAATTTCAAACAGAAAATTGAGATTTTGCTTGTTCCTTGCTTGTTCCTAAAGATAAAATGAAAGGAAATCGAATTCAGTAAGGGAACTGGTATTTTTAGAATTGCAGGAAATAACCTAATTTAAATTAAACATGCTTTTATGAAAAAATGATTTTTTTTCTATTTACTACTAGAGAAATGTAGGTTACATGTTTAAAAATGTTTTATTATTTTACAAGCAAACGGTATTGATTTAGTGTATAATGGACAAATTGTAACGTGAGTTACCGTAACGTTAGTTACCATCAGGCAGTTGTTTTATCTCAGATAAACTGTATTTAATTTTTTTAAATTACAAATTGTTTTAATATTCATATTTCCAACATGATAACCTACCAGTACAGCAAAACATGTATTTATTGAGCCATTAAAAGAGCAGAAAATGTTTACTGAAATCTGAGTTTCAAATACCATGTCCAATTTCTGTAACGTGAGTTACCGAACTTTGAATCTCAATAATCTTTACATTTGTGATCCAGAATTTACACAAAGCATGCAACAGGTGCTCCATTTATTAGAGGTTTCACTCATGCATTTTGGCTGCTTAGGTATTTTCTGAAAATTATTTAATAAGAGTTTAACAAGTAAAAATAAGTCAGTTTGTAACGTGAGTTACCATGGACATGCCCCTAAGCCCAGTAAAAAACGCACCCGAGAAATACCAAAGCAAGTAAAAAAACACCCAAAATTAATGAACGCCCAGTAAAAAACTCACCCAAGAAAAACCTAGCCCAATAATAAACCGCACCTGAGGGAAAACCTAAGCCCAGTAAAAAAACGAACCCGAGAAAAAACCTAAGCCCAGTGAAAAACGCAGCCGAGAAAAAACCTAAGCCCAGTGAAAAACGCAGCCGAGAAAAACTTAGCCCAGTAAAACGCACACTAGAAAAAAAACTATTTAAAAAAAAAAATGCAATTTTGAAATTGGCTTATTTTAAATTGACAATTTTTAAAATAAGCTTTGTCAAAATTGTCATTTTCAAAAATAGGCCTGTTTCAAAATTGTTAATTATTAAAATAGGCCTTATTTAAAAAGGCCAATTTTGAACTAAGCCTATTTTAAAACTGCCAAATTTAAAATAGGCCTATTCACTCCCCCTCTCCACCTTCTCTCCCCTCTCACTCTCTTTCTCTCCCCCTCTCTCTTTCTCTCCCCCTCTCTCTTTCTCTCCCCCTCTCTCTTTCTCTCCCCCTCTCTCTTTCTTTCTCTCCCACTCTCTCTTTCTCACCCCTCTTTTTCTCTCTCCCCCTCTTTCTGTCCTCTCTCTCTTTCTGTCTCCTCTCTCTTTCTCTCCCCTCTCTCTTTCTCTCCCCTCTCTCTTTCTCTTCCCCCATCGCTTTCCCTCCTCCCACTCTTTTTCTCCCTCTCTTTCTTTCCCCTTCTCTCTTTCCCTCTCTTTCTCACCCCTCTCTCTTTCTCACCCCTCTCTCTTTCTCTCCCCTCTCCTTCTCCCCCCTCTCCTTCTCTCCCCCTCTGTCTTTCTCTCCCCTCTCTTTCTAAATTGTTGTTCTAAATCCAATTTTCGAAAAATATTTTTTTAATAGCCAATTTTTTTTTAATTAACCTTTATACGGAATTTTTCTTCCAAAGCCAGTTTTTGAAAATTGATTTTTTTAAAAAAGAAGTTTGAGAGAATTGAATTGAATTCAAGTTAAAAAATTGAGCTATTTCGAAAGTTCAATTTTTGAAAAGCAGATTAAAAAAAATAATATTTTTAAAAGCCAATTTTCGAAAATAGGATTTTTTAAGAACGGAATTTCGAAAACAAAATTTTTAACAACGTAATTTTCGTAAATGTTTTTAAAAAGGCAATTTTCGAAAAATCAGTTGTATGCAAACGTTTTTTTGTAAAGCCAATTTTATAAAATTCAATTTTTAAAAAGCCAATATTCGGAAATTGCATTTAACAAAACCAATTTTCGAAAGTTTAATTTTTTAAAAGCTTATTTTTGAACATTGAATATTAAAAAATGGAAATTTCGAAAATTGAGTGTTTTAAGAGCCGTTTTTCGAAATTTTAATATTTTTTAATGCATGAATTTTCTAAAAAAGCCTTTTTAGAAATCCGATTTTTTCAATCCAATTTTATACAGAGGTTTTGTTTTAAAGCCAATGTTTGAAAATTGATTTTTTTAATAGCTGATTATAGATTAAATTTTTAAAAACGGAATTTTCTCTCCCCCCTCTCTCCCCCTCACTCTGTCTCTCCCCCTCCCCCTCATTCTTTCACACTATCTCCGCCTCTTTCTCTCCCCCTCTCTTTCTCTCTCTCCCCCACTTTCTCTCTCTTCCCCTTTCTCTATTTCTCTCTCTCCCCTCTGTCTCTCTTTCTCTCTCCCCCTAAGACTCTCTTTCTCTCCTCCCCTCTCTTTCTCTCTGTTCCCCCTCTCTTCCCCCTTTATTTCTATACCTATTCCCCTCTCTCTCCCTCTCCCCCTCTCTTTCTTTCCCTCTCCCCCTATATTTCTCGCCCCCCTCTTTCCCTCTCTTTCTCTCCCCCTCTTTCACTCTCACCCCTCTTTCTCTGAATTTTTTTTCAATATCCAATTTTCGAAATAAATTTTTTTTAATACCGAATTTTTTTTTAAATTCACCTTTATACGGACTTTTTCTTCCAAAGCCAGTGTTAGAAAATTAAATTTATTAAAAAAGCAGTTTGGGATAATTGAATTGAATTAAATTTAAAAAAATTGAGCTATTTTCGAAAATTCAATTTTTGAAAAGTAGATTTTAAATAAATAATATTTTCAAAAACAAATAATAAAAACTAAACTTTTTTAAAAGCCAATTTTCGAAAATATAATTTTTTAAGAACCGATTTTCGAAAACTATATTTTTAAAAACGTAATTTTCGTAAATATTTTTAAAAAGCCAATTTTCGAAAATTCAGTTTTATGCAAAGTTTTTTTGTAAAGCCAATTTTAGAAAATTCAATTTTTAAAAAGCCAACATGCGGAAATTGCATTTTTAATAAGCCAATTTAAGAAAGTTTAATTTTTAAGCTTATTTTTTAACATTGAATATTCAGAAATGGAAATTTCGAAAATTGAATTTTTTAAGAGCCGTTTTTCGAAACTTTAATATTTTTTAATGCCTGAATTTTCTAAAATTGCATTTTTAGAAATCCATTTTTTTAAAATTCTATTTTATACAGAGGTTTTGTTTTAAAGACAATTTTTGAAAATTGATTTTTTTAAATCTGATTTTCGCAGATTTAATTTTTAAAACGGAATTTTCGAAAATTGAATTTTTAAAAAGCTAATTTTTGCAAATTTAGTTTTAAACAGTCTTTTTTTTACAAAGTCAATTTTAGACAAAAACATTTTTAAACCGATTTTCGAAAATTAAATTTTTCTAAGAGCCAATTTTCGAAAACTGAAAAAACAGATTTTTCGAAAATTGAATTTTTAAAAATCCAATTATTGAAAATTCAGATCCAGAAATTTTTTAACAAAGCCAGTTTTAGAATTTTTCAATGTTTTTAATATTGCCGTTTTGAAAAAATCAATTTTTTAACTAGCCAATTTTTTAAAATTGAATTTTTAAAATTATATTAGAAAATTGAAATTTTAATAACCATTTTTCCATAACTGAATTTTTTAACACCAGTTTTCGAAAATTGAATTGTTTAAAAATTCAGTTTTAAAAAATTGAATTGTTTAAAATAGCAGTTTTCGAAAATCGAATTTTTAAAAAAGCCAATTCTCAAAAATTTTTAAACACTAAATTTTTAGTAAGCCAGTTTTCGAAAATTCCCTTTTATACACTTTTTTTGTACAAGCCAAATTTAGATTATTCATTTTTTTAAATCCAATTTTCGAAAATTGGTTGTTTTAAAAAGCCAAGTTTGGATGATTCAATTATTTTAAAAAGCCATTTTTCGAACATATACTGTACTATTTTAAAAACCTATTTTCAGAAATTCAATTATTTGAAGAGCCAATTTTCGAAAATTGAATTTTTTAAAAGCCAAGCTTCTTGATATCAATTTTTTTAAAGAATTTTCAAAAATTAAATGAAAAAAAAATTTTCAAAAATTTAATTTTTCAAATGCCAATTTTTGAAATTTGAATATCTTCAAAAGAGAGAGAGACAGACACACACGCCTTGAGACAGGTCTGAACTTGTGTGATGCATGACTGCTCTTGCTCTGCTATTACTTACACTCATACATTTTTTCTCTCCTGTTCCCAAAGCCATAGCAAAATGAAATTTGTACCAAAGAGAGAATACATTTAACTGACTAACGATTCTTTAATTTTATTCGAGTTAAAAGATATATTTTCTTAGATACCTAAGGTAAAAGGTTACACCTTTTGACCTTGGATTGAAAAAAATTAGTATTTTAAAATGAAACTATTTTTAATGGAAACTATGTACCTTTAGCTTCAAAATGAGACCCACGTGAAGGTTATACCTCAATTAGAAGTAAAGTTATGATTAATTTTTGCAGAGCATGCGAGGGAAAATTTTACAATTATTATCATGTTTGCAACCCTTCTGTATGAATATCGTAAATCACTGACTGAAGGGTAAAATTTTACGTGTGTGTACAACTTCATGTATTTTAACTTCTTACTGAATTTCATGTAAATCTGTGATGGTGAAGTGGGAAAGAAAACTTTATTGTGATGATTTTGCATGGAATGGCCCCTTTATTTTTGGCATTTATCCCTTATTTTCACTTCTGTGATACACTATTATCCCTTATTTCCACTATCAGGAGTTGGCAACCGTACTTTATGTTTAAATTACCCCAGAGATGAAAGCCACAGGGGATTAGGTCGGGAGATTGAGGGGGCCAATAGTCTGTATTAATCACTAATAATTCTGCACTCAATTGTTTTCATTGAAATATTGGCTGTATGGGCTGTGGCAGAGTCACACTAAAAAAAAAAAGGTGCATGGTACGCCACGCGACAGAAGTGAAACTTGTTTTAATTTTTGGATTGTTGGAGTTTTTAGTATTGGGTTTTTTAACTTTTTTACTTTTGGATTTTGGATTTTTTAATTTTTGATCTTTTATTTTTTTAATTTATTAATTTTTGATTTTTTCAATTTTAGACCTTTGAATTTTTTATTTTTTAAGTTTTGGATGTTTTAATTTTGAAGTTTTGATTACTAAATTTGGAATATTTGGATTTATTAAATTTTGGATTTTTGGAATTTTTTTTTATTTTTGGATTTTTTATTTTTTAAATTTTGGATTTTTGTGCTTCTTAATTTTGGATCAATGTATTTTCGAATTTTGGATTTTTTAATATTGGATTTTATAAATTTTGGATTTTCGATTTTTATTTTTTTTTAGGTCTTTTAAATTTTGGATTTTTTAATTGTGAATTTTTGGATTTTTTAAACATTGGATAAGCATGATCATTGAGTTGATTGTTTTCTGTGCAGTCCGTTCCGTCACACCTCACTAATTTCAGAGTTACATTAATTTTGTGACAGCTTTCGAGCGTTACACAAGCTTTCGATTTACCCCTACCGCGGCTAAAGAAGAAAAAAAAAGGAAAGGAAAGGCAATGCAAAGCACACTCCCTGTCTTTTCTCTACAAACAGGGGCAAAATTGTATTTACATACTTGGGGAATCAACTGTTGCCTTGTAAAAAAATGTACCTGTAATTCATTCTCTGCTCATGGTGCACCATACACAAAATTTTTCACCATGGAGAGATAACTTAGTGAACAATATTAAGTTTGTCAGATCACTAATGGTTATTTCGTCTCCACACATATCCATAAAGGTGGAATCCGGCCTCATCCAAGTGTCAGTAGCATGACCTTGATTGCAGCAGCAGTGGAAACATGTGCCCACATGCCTGGTGGAAAAACCCTGCTCGGTTGGTTCTTAGTTCATTGGGTCTCCCTGTAATAACAAAAATGAATAAATTGATAGAAGATGACTCACATAAACTGTACCACAAATAACACTTCACAACAAATGCATTATTTTTATGGAAAAATACCTTCAAATGGGAACATAACTCATGTTAGACCAAGAAGAACACTGCTGCACAACGTTTTTATGGGAGGAGTTCCTGCACTAATGGCCAAAGCCCAATTGGCAGATTGTTTAACATGTATTTGATGGACCCTGTAATTCATTTTCGGCTCATGGTGCACCATACACAAATTCTTTCACCATGGAGAGATAACTTCGTGAACAATATTAAGTTTGTCAGATCTCCAATAATGGTTATTTCGTCTCCACACATATCCATTAAGGTGGAACCCGTCCTCATCCAAGCGTCAGTAGTGTGGCGGTTATACATGGAATGTAAATAAATATTATTAGTTAAAATAGTTAGTGGTGATTTATGAATATGTTATAGTTATTATAAGGTGAAATATTTAATTTTTATGTATGAAATGTGTATATTGGCTTAGCACTAATTAATTTATAAGTATTTTCATAAATTGAACCAGAAGACCTGAGAGACCGCTTCTTTCTTAATAGCATCTATTTAAGATATGTTTCAGGTTGAGTGTTAACAGTTATCATATAGATAATTATGTATGAGGGAATTTTTACATTATAGATACAAACAACTCTAATTATTCTTGTATTACGTAGCATCACGATGATTTAAAATTCTCCTATTCTGTTCTTAATGAAAATTGTATCACATTTCATGAGTTCGTTCAATCTGTGACAATTCATACCAGTCAGCCTTAACAGCTGATCGAGTGCGACGATGTTATATCTAGCTGTCTGCATTGAATGCAGAAGGCCCAAAAAGCACTAATCCTGACCTGGGTAAATGTGGATAAGTGCATGCTTAAGGTAGCCATGTAAATATCAAAATGCTAATAAGTCAACAATGTGAGTGTGCTACTTTTTGTTTTGTTTTTAGTGTTTTTTCTTGCAACCTATATGGATATAATCACTGCTTTCTTTATTTCTTACAAGCCATGCTGTTAAATCTGGCAACATCGCATCGGTAGTCCTATCGGCTATGAACATGTTGTAAATAAAGCAATGAACTCCATCAGAATCATCGAAAAATTAAGCATATTTCAGCTTAAAGTAATCCCAGTATTGTTTAGAGAACATCTGGATACACCTGAAGAGCAACTGGAGAGCATAGGGAAGGTAAAAACCGTGTACATAATGAGAGACTTATATAAACTGTCACCTCTAATTGAGTTCACCAGAGAACAGTTTTTCACAGAAGAATTTCGTGCTCATCAGCTACAAACGAATACCAGAGTGAAGTACGGTATGATATTAGTGTCCTTAAGGAAGATTAAATTAATTGGCTGGTATTAAAGAAGAATTGAAGAGAAATAGAGTCACTTTTACTGGTATGAACTTTTATCAAGCTGCTCACAGTAGGCCTAATTCATCTTAACGCGGCAGACGCCAAATTGTAGTACAGGGTCTTTATTATAAGTTGAGACGGGGCGACCGGTGTTTTTACTCTCCGCTACGGAGTCCACATTAGCCGCGGGCGGCATGCGCGCGGCTTCCCTGCTTAAAGTGTAGGCTATATAGGCTTACCTTATAACATATGTTGGAAGTGTCATCCTTCCTTTGTTATACAGGAGAGTGAAAAGACCGGTCGCCCCGTCTCAACTTATAATAAAGACCCTGTATATGCAGTCTCCTATCCTCCCAATATTACTACCAGCATTTTCCTACAGTTTGGTGAAGGTAATGAATGGGATTCAAACCTTAATCTCAAAAGTGCTGGCGAATCAACACAGTTCACCACCGGAGGATGAACGAATGAATGACTTGACAGCAAATAACAGAAAGCTGAGTGTTCCCAAGGAATTAGGCAAAGTTATTCTTTTCAGTGACAGTCATGGGCGTAGTCTTCCGCAAAGTTATTCTTTTCAGTGACAGTCATGGGCGTAGTCTTCCACAAAGTGCATGTGACAAGAAAAGAGATATCAGTGTTCTAGGTTATATTAAACCTGGGACAACTAGCTCAGTGGTGGTACAAAATGTCCCAGAGAAGTGTAGCAGCTTAATAAAATATGACTCTGTTGTGGGTCAAATAACAGAGCTTGTAGGCCTAACAGGATAGGTGAGGTTATTACCAATAAAATAAGAAAAAACACGACATCATAATGCAAAATGAGGAGACACTGAAAACTATGAATTCCTTCAGATATGTGGAGTCACCGCACGTTACGTTATTATGTACGTGACAAGTATAGGCTATGTAATATAGGCCTACTGATTTGGCCTAAATAAAGTCAGTATTTGTGATGAAGAAAATTATCTGCAATAAAAACGTATTCAAATGCTTCCTACAGAGCACCACAGATAGGACTACCTCCTGTGTTGCCAGATTTCAAGCAGCATGGCTTGTAAGATATAGAAGGCAGTGATATAATCCTTTCAGGCAGAAAAGAAATCTCACCACTAAGCCTGCTGCATATAAATTTTAACAATTTGTTTATCAAATTAATCCAGAGCCAAGATTTAGACCTGTTTTGGTGGTGGTTTTTTAAATTGTGAGTTACTTTAAAAATTAATATGGCGAATTATCTGTGAGTATTGGATGAAACCGGTGGGCTATTTTGGTTTTTTAATCTTTATTTTTTCCTCAAAACCATTATGTCCCTGACTACAACATTGGGGAAAAAACTAATATGAGGTGCACCTTTGCATGAGACATATCTTGCCCAACCCACCCTCAGTGAAACAGTTACTTTTATACCACGATCTAGCGAATTCTTCGAGGATGATCAGGCTGACAAACCATTGGATACAAGGCAAACCTGTGGGTACAAGGCACTTACTCTCGCATTTTTAATATTTGGTACAAGGGGCATTCTCACAGTTTTAATATTTGGTACAAGGGGCACTCTTGCATTTTTAATATTTGGTACGGTCGGGAGTGTTGGCGGAAATATACACAAGGATAATTGGTCACCCTCCTTCGCTGAGAAACAAAATGTGAATATTGAGTGGGTGGAGCTTAAAGCGCACCTTATATTTGACTTTCGCCCAACATTGTTTTCAACACAGTCATAAGGTTATAAAGGAAATAATATAACATTCCTGATATATCAGGATAGGTATCCATGATAAAGTTACATATTGCATGGCATGTTTTGGTGTCCTGTATCTAATGTATTGTCGGCCGCGGTGGTCTAGAGGTAGCGTGACCACCTCTAGATCCGCAGGGCGCAGGATCAAACCCGGCTGCGGTCGATGAATTTTTCAGGACGTAAAAATCCTGGGCACGGAGTCCTCCGGGAGGGACTTTAAGCTGGGGGTCCCATGTCGTAGATTTACGGCACGTAAAAGAACTCCAAGCCTAAATTAGAGCCTCTGGACAAAATTTCTCGGCCCTTTCACATCCAAGAAATACTTAGTTTCCAGAAGGGGGTTGCGAGGCAATGGGCTTACCACCTGTCCCTCTACCCTCTCTCGGAAAATAAGCATATCAAAATTAGTATAGGTAATGAAACCTCCATTGGAGGCCCCTTCGCCCCACCTGGGGATCATAGGGTACCAGATACAGATACAGTATCTAATGTATTGCTCTGCGCTTCATGTTAAAGTATAGAGTACTTCAGTCTCTCTAAACAATAACAAAGTAGCCTATTCAGTGAAGCAAGGAGAAAGGTGAGTTAGTTTGTTTATGTATCATTTTGTAATTTTTGTCAGCTCTCTTCGCTAACCAAATGGAATGTTACTTGAGATGAGACTTTCAAAAATTCCAAATTGTGCATTCATTCATGCACTAACATATAATTAAACGTGCACAATGAAGGGAAAATACACTTCCAAAATTTCTGAAGTTGCACTTTTTTCTGGCACCCCAAATGTGTCAGAGCCATCTGCCTGTGATATATGATGCAGCATTCGGTTGGTAGGCCAAGTCCCTTAAGGGATGTAGTGCCACGGAGTTTAGTTTAGTGTCAGAGCCTTAGGGTTGGCATTAGATACACATTTCTAAATTTCTTTCTGTGAGGTTCCTGCACTTGTTAGTCAGTATTTTTTTGTGAAATGTAGATGGTCTTGGTTTTTGTATGCTCAAAATGATTTTTCTGCACCACACGAAGTTATAATTGTGCAAACTTTGCTGAATATATTTGTCAGTTACAGTTTACATGACAGTTCAAATTTATTCAAGTGTTCAACACAAAGAACCTTTTTCACTAAACAAAAGAATCCATTGATAAATTTCATATTTCTTTTGTGGTGAATATTATTTAGTATAAATAAATTTACCACCTAAACCTCAAAATAAATCAAGCCAAAGGTTCAATAAATGTAATGTTTACTTTTACACTTTTTTTTTTTTATTTTTTATTTATTTATACAAATATACAAAACAAAACAAGACCACCCGAATGAGCAAGCGCTCGTGCTCGGGCACCGTTCAGCCATTTACGTTACAAAATACAAATTACAAATATATAAAGAAAATATAATATTAAATCAATACCTAAAATATAATAATAAAAAAGAAAGAACAGAATAGTAAAAAGAAAAAAGGAAAAGTAGTAAGAACAAAAATTGAAACCCTGAGTTATTACAAATAAAATAGTTCCTTAATTGTCTACTAAGTACAGAGTGAAGTAACTTTGAACTATGAAATAAGATTTTTGATAAACTTATTGAATTTTTTGTTGTTCATATGTACTATTTCTGGATGTGACCTAATTATAGAGTTATAGAGTCTTGGACCATAATAAATGCTATGTTTAGAGCCAGAAGAGGTGAAGTATTTTGGTTCTATTAAAGGCAATGTTTTATTTCTTCTAGTATTGTAATTATGAGGATCCGATACATGTACGTTGCGGTATTTGTGAAAGTATTTTAAAAGTGTGAGCTTGTAAATTTGTTCTACAGTCATCACATTCAATTCAGGAAATATCAATTCTGTCGGATATTCTATAGGCTTTTTTAAACAAATTTTTATAATTCTCTTCTGTATTAGAATCAAAGGAGTCAATACAGATGTGCCACTTCCTCCCCAGCCAATGATACCATATTGGAGGACAGATTGTATTAGAGCTAAGTAGACTGTCCTTAAGACTTCAGTCGGTAAATATTGTTTTAGACAGACAAATTTATATAATGTTTTTCTTAATCTTTGTTTTATAATTACAATTCCGGGGTGCGCTGGCAAAGAGAGTTAAGTCCACCATCCTAAAAAATTGAGATATGTCCATAGAGTTGTAGATAAAAGTGTTCTCTACATTTGTGTTAAGTCCAGTAAGTCATATTCAAAATTTTACGGTAGTTATGGATGTGTGCCTCATGGGTTTATCCATCTCTAAAGCTATGTTGGGCTGGTATAGTCTCTTTGAACGCGCACCTCGGAATTGTACAAATGCAACCATATATATCACTCCTAATGTACATTCATAAAATAGTATTTCATATGTGATGGCGTTGGTTTGAATATTTACAAAAGTCATAAAATATTAGCGTTATATTAAAATGTTACATATGTTCTTACATCAGAGTAACAAACTGCTGAGAAAACCATTTTAAAAATATAAAACCATTAAAATATACTGGTTATACATTGTGTACCATAATTATTTAAAAGATCTACATTAGGTATGTCTTTGTATGAGCTCATAAACGTGTAAATTGCCGAAATTGTTCAACAATAGTCATTAATATTGATCAGTATATATATATATATATACACTGCAGCAGGATAGTTCAGAATTATTTATATTCTTATTGAGCACTATACAATTTGTCGTGTTTTTCTGCAAAAGTCAATGGTCTGATAATATGTATTCGTAGATATACTGGAGTTGAAAGTTGTAGATCTAATTAGCTCTTGTTGTTTGGCTTCCTGTAGTATTCGTTACATCAAATTGAACTTTCTGGCATCATTTTCTCAAGGATATGCGCATTTCAATCACAATCGATCATCATCAGCCCTTTTTAAGACTTGCAGATCCGATAAGCCTGAGTACATCTATGAAACTCATATTTATATAACTAATGAAGAGCAAATTACTCACAGAACTAAACACTGGCCATGGTCTGCTTTTTCAAGTTGTGGTATGATAGGGAAAAATCTTGAGATAACATACCATCTCTGGTTTTTTCTTCACTTCCTGCAAGTAATCCCATCACAATTCTCAGGACAGATTTATTCAATCCTTGTGCCTGAGTAGTGATGTTCCTATCTAGGGTTTTCTAATCAGCCCCTTATAGTGCTTTAAACCTACATATTATGAGTTCCAAAGCTTCGTATGCTCAGCGTCCAACTAAAATTTCACTGCAATGCGAAACAGTTTGCCTGATTTTCCAGTAAATGGTTCAGGGCCTATAATTATATACCTCTGCCCTTGCCAGACAATTTTTATAAGATAATTTATAGCAGTCTCTTTTTCCCAATTGAGACTGAAACAAATCTGCTTGCGATCTGAGAGAGATATCTCATCAAAATAAGAAATTCAAAAAGGTACTTACCTCTACTGTTGGTGTCTGAACTCTCTCAACCTGTGTGATGAACGTTGGCATCACAACCCAGTATTAGGTCTACGTTGCCCTTCATGCTGTATGCCACCAGAAGTTTAATTTCTCGTAAGGGTCTGTCTTCAATTTCATATGGTAGGTATACAGCTCCCATAATGAGATCCTTCAAGCACTGACCACATTTCCTGAGTCGTACTACTGCCATATCCCTGAAACAGAAATCATACAGTGCAACAAATGAAATGTTTCTGCCTCTGTTGAAGGCTACTTAGTCCTGCTACTCTTGACTCAATGTCCCAGGGTTCTTGGATTAGGGCTAACTCTATCTGCCATGACTTTTTTATATATGAACATACAAAACTCTGTGAGTTGTCACCAACTTTACAATGAATCATATTTTTTTCCCCCTTAGGCTATATACAAAAGTTCAAGAATAACTATGCACTATTGATCAGCCTCAAATTTTTATTAATTAACACACAATAAATTTTAAAAATATGTTATGGTCTAGACATGTTGTTATGGTTCAGACACTGTCTAACATTACACAAATAAGAATCATCCACAAACTACTAACACTTACTTAACTTATTAAGGGACTAGAAAATTTACACATTTTTGCAAAATGTAGGAACTATAAGAATTATAGGAGCTATAGAAAGTATAATTTATAGGTTTTATAAAATTGTTACACAGAAATAGTAAATACTTGTATAAATTCTAATAAAAAACAAATTGTCCATGATTATTAGTGACAATAGGTGGTTTGACTACAGCAACGATGGCTGAAACCTGTTCTACAGAAATGTCCTTTACTTGAGGCCATATCAATGTTGAACTACCAGTAGAATGCATATAGCTGACTCTATAATCATCATTGATAATACCAAGTACCTCAGCATAGGCTAGTATGAGAATATTACAGGGGAAAAATTCCTCCGGCACTGGGACTTGAACCCAGGACCTTTGGCTATTCGTGTCAATGCTCTACCAACTGAGCTAAGCCGGAGCTCAATTCACAGCGCCAGATGGAACTTCTCTCCTATGACTGATTGCCCTAATGGTCTACCTCACAGACAGACAAGTTATGTCATATGCAGTACTGTGAGGCACACTAAGTAGTGATTTTTGTGACCGGGCTCCCACTGTTATTGTACAGTTAACATTCAAGACAGATATATAAGTATTCATGAGCCACAGATTATTGTCTCTGTTGGACACTACATGAGAATATTATAGGAGAAAAATTCCTCCGACAATGGGACTTGAACCCAGGTTACTGATTGCCCTAATGAAGGATGGAGGAATTTTTCTCCTATAATATTCTCATGTAGTGTCCAACAGAGACAATAATCTGTGGCTCATGAATGCTTATATATCTATAGGCTAGTATGTTTTTTCAAGGGGTAACTTCTTTCCACCTTTCAGCTTGACAAGGACAAAATCAACTTTAATCTGAAGATCACTTTTACACACTTGTGATGATGAAGGAAGGATGGTAATAGGTTGCTTTGGTGAAATCCTTCTCTGGCTGACTAGTAACTGATTTCCGCTTGCTGCAAAATGATGAAGGCTCTGTAGATTAGGGACAGAAAGATATTATATCACCTTTTCTCTAGTTCTGACTTCTCTCTCTACTTCACATGCCACCATCCCAAGTATTCTCACTGCTAACAGTACTTTCTTTGCACATTCATAAATTCCTCAGGCGTATTCACACAATATTTTCTGCTCTTCACAGCAATCCAAACACTATGTGTTTTCCCCCAACTCCATTTGCTCAACGCCCAAATGCTCCTTTCCCATGGCTTGATGCCTGAAAAATTCCACTCAGTAGGCCTATCTAGGGAAAACCCATCTCTGAAGAATAGGAGGTTAGAAAGGATGAAACGATTTTTAAATTGTGCTGCTGAGCCATCAGAAAACACTTTTAACTTTCAAAAAACTCTGGTCGGAACGTTCACAGTGGAGTGTAACAACATTTGAAAATGATGCGAGTTGACTACACACTACTCACTAAGTTAGTAAATTCTGCTTTCAGTTCTTGTATTATCCTCTTCAGAAATGTCCACACAGAAAATTTCCCATGATCTATATCATCGCTCACTATTACAAATGATCTCGTCTCATTGCGAAGCCAGGCAACAGCTGTGAACAGGGTTGGCTTGTCGATGAGCCCAATGGGCTGACTGAATTTCATCCTACACTGTGAGTGAGTAGCTCTCAGCAAAGTTTATCTGCTTACATCCCTTTTCACTTCAGATTTGCTGTTTTCAAAGTAGGATGACTGCACACACTTTACATATACAAGTCTCTTGAAATAATGAAATTGAGCACCAACCTTTACCTTTCAGGGTAACATTTCTTTCAGTAACACATAAGAACCCTTAGCAATTTTCCCACTGTCTTAATACAGCAGGTTTAAACAGCTCCTCCTCTTTAAAGTACCTAGGCTAAAAGTGCTTCCCCATTTTCATCACTGCCTATCCCATTCTTGCAGTCCTAATTTCACAGTCACAGGTTAAATCTTGTACAAGTTCACTTCCGTTCTTGGGTAGGTCTTTTGTATTGGGGAAAATCCTACAAATTTATTCAAGACAGTAGTTTATATTGACATGATACTTAAAAACACAAACATTGTGGGGCATCTTCGACACAGGCAGTACATGCTTATTTTCAAGGAAGAACATTCTTCATTGAAAATAATCGTTGCCTCCATTACAGTTATGAGCATAATTATTTTTTGTTCATAACATTTTACTCCAATAACATCTCTCTTGCCTGGTGGCCGATGTCATCTCTGTAAAATTTTACCAAGAACTTACTGAGAATATTTTATTTTCTATTTCTCTTCTTCTGTTCTTTTATTCCTTTCTTCCTTTTAGAAAGTATTTGTTTGTTTCAGCTGGAAATTCCTCATAAACCAATTTCTTTATCACTTCTCTTTATTTGCATGGATTCAGTGGTTATTGCTGTTTTAACCTTCTTCATGGCATTTATAAGCTGCTTTGTTTGGAGAATTCTCAATTTTTACTACAGGTTTCATTACTTTTCTTTTTATGTCTTTGTTTCCTTTTTCTTTGGTCCACTTTTACTTCCTTTCTTTTTTTGTTCTTCCTTTGCTTTCTGTTTCTTTCCCTTTCATTTTTAATGTTTTTCATATTTTCTTCCATCCCTTTTCAGTCTATCAGGAAATGCAGGAAGTCTGTCTTTTGAGCTCATCTTTGACCTAGAAATTAATTGTTAATGTAAAAATTGGGACATCACTGTATTTTGCCTCAGTTTAGGTGTTTGGACTTTAATGCTAATTAAAAGAATTAGCCCAGTCAAATGTTACATCGGAACTTACATTAAATGGGGCATTAATGATTTCTGGAGGGGAGTTACGGACCATTACTGGGATCACAAATCCAGATTTGCAACCCTCAGAAACCTGTGCCCGCTGAATGGCGGTCGAAATAAACCGGTTTTTTCTGACTTTTTTCGGTTTTTCAACAATATCTCCTAAACTATGCGTTTGTTGAAAATAATATCTCTTAGCTTTTTAAAAGTAAATTAAAATTTCTAAAATATGAGATCAAAATGGTTTTTGTAAGTTATATAGTTACCGAGATACGTCTTTTCAAAGATTAGCCTTTTTTTCCAAAAAATTAAAATTTTAAGTTTTCTTCGTGTTCTGAACTGAATACCGAAAAAATGACACGTCCTACAGAAAAGTCAAGAGAACAAAAGCTGTAGGAAATTTAATAAGCTTTAATATGAGCTATAACTCGTTCTTGTGGCTTAGATAGTCTCGTCATAAATGACAAAAACCGAAAATATGAAAAAAATGCTTTATTTGGATGAAAGTTGAATAACATCGTTTCCTCCACCAACAACTTAATTCTTTTGTAACATGTTGGCGGATAATGTCTTATAACTGTGTATAGAAACTATTTGTATGTCTATGGGAGATGGATTTTTCCAGAAAAAAAAAATTTAAGCAGAATATTTCATAAAAATGTATTTACTTTAAACCAACAGGCATATTTAAACCATGTGTGAGGTTCCTGGTATGGGGTGGTATGGGAAGTCGAGGGTGGGGTAATGTCTTCATCCTTACTTGAAGAACTGTCATTCTGGGGTGTGGGCACATTGCGGCAGAACTTTTCCCTTGCAGAAAGTGCACAAAACTGAGCATTTCCACCTAGTTTTGCGGTAGCTGCAGCTCCCAGCGCAGCACATTTTGCACTTGCACGAGATCAGTTCCCCGTTACTGACAAAATAGTTTCTATTAGCAGTGGGATTGTTGGAGGCTATGAAGTCAATTGTTAAATTGTCAAGGAACTGGGAACAGAAGGCGTGGTTAACATAGAAAACCAAACATTTGGGAAAGTTGGATTCAAACGTAAAGACAAAGTTGTTACCTTCGTTGCAAGTTGTTACCTTGGCAAGCGTCAATAATTCCATACAAGTCACTAATAAGAAGATTGAAGTTGTCCCTCTCACAATATTTCAGCGAGTTAGTATTACCATAAAAATCAGACGAAGAGTTGAAAGCCCGCTGCAAGTATGAATTGCCCCCTTACCCAGTGTCTCTTTTCAACGAAACTGGAGTGAGGAAGGGAACTAAGGCAGCTCTATATTTGTGTTTCACATCCCTCACTACCAACATCTCCCGAGATGCCAATATCCACATCATGCTCGATGGTGGCTACTTGCTCCACATATGTGTGTGGCATCAAAACGCATCAGTGAAGACCATCATTGACGGCTACATTCATTTTGTGAAAAACCATTTTGGGACAGATGTAATCCACTGTCTTCGATGGATATCCGGAGGACGCCTCTCAAAAAAGTACCAAAAGTGCCGAAGGTCTCAGACGATATTCCGCCCTCAACTGCAGTGACATTGTCCTATCAGCTTCAACTACCTTCAACATCACACAAGAGAAGTTCTTATCGAACGACACTAATAAGCATAGGCTGATAGAGCTACTGAAAACTGGATTTGAACAGCACGGTGTTGAGGTGACAGAAGACGACACTGACGCTGACATTGTTAGAGCTGCCATCACCAAAGCTGACTCTTCTGAGAAGGTTGTAATCATCGTGGAAGATGTGGACCTGCTTGTGTTATTAGTTGGTTTGAGTTCCAAAAAATACATCTACTTTCAGAAGAGGTGAGCCAGACGTCCAATATTCATCTTACATCGTTCACCACCGGGATTTTCTTACTACTCTCCCGGGCCCCTTTCAAGCAGGGGAAAACCAAATTTGTCAAACCTTCCTCAAGACCCCAGCACTATTCAAGCAAGCAGAAGTCTTCCTCCACCCAGATGTGAGTTTCGATGAAATAGCTGCAACTGGGGAGAAGTATCTCGTCGCAGTTTATGAAGGAGCGACCTGTCAGCCAAAGTCAACCTCGCCCGTTTGTCACCAACCACAAATGCTGCAAAATATCATGCTTATTGTATGTATCACCAGGTATGTCCATATACATTTCCTATCATTATGTTCTTAAATTTCGTTGTTCACTTATACACTTTTATTGTACACCGTGTGTATGCTTTGAAATATTATAGAATAACTAATTTTCATTCTACTTTTTCGCAGGTACAAAAGTGGTTGGGGTGGAAAAAACTCACGGATTGGGGTGGAAGTTGGACGAGTTGGGCTTACTCCAATTGCAATGGAAGTTAAACGAGCCCCTCAAACCCTTCTGCAACTGATCTCGTGCAAGTGCAAGATGGGCTGCGCTGGGGGCTGCAGCTGCCGCAAAACTGAGCTGAAATGCAATGTGCCCACACCCCAGAATGACAGTTCTTCAAGTGAAGATGAAGACATCACCCCACCCTCGACTTCCCATACCAGGAACCTCACACATGGTTTAAATATGCCTGTTGGTTTAAAGTAAATACATTTTTATGAAATATTCTGCTTAAATATTTTTTTCTGGCAAATTCCATCTCCCATAGGCACATATACACACAAATAGTTTCTATACACAGTTATAAGACATTATCCGCCAACATGTTACAAAAGAATTAAGTTGTTGGTGGAGGAAACGATGTTATTCAACTTTCACCCAAAAAAGCATTTTTTCATATTTTCGGTTTTTGTCATTTATGACGAGACTATCTGAGCCACAAGAACGAGTTATAGCTCACATTAAAGTTTATTAAATTGCCTACAACTTTTGTTCTCTCGACTTTTCTGTAGGACGTGTCATTTTGTCGGTATTCAGTTCGAAACACGAAGAAAACTTAAAATTTTAACTTTTTGGAAAAAAAGGCTAATCTTTGAAAAGCCGTATCTCGGTAACTATATAACTTAAAAAAAAGATTTTGATCTCATATTTTAGAAAATTTAATTTACTTTTAAAAAGCTAAGAAATAATATTTTCAACAAACGCATAGTTTAGGGAATATTGTCGAAAAACCGAAAAAAGTCCGAAAAAACCGGTTTGATTCGACCGCCATTCATCGAGCACAGGTTTCTGAGGGTTGCAAATCTGGATTTGTGATCCCAGTAATGGTCTGAAACTCCCCTCCAAAAATCATTAATACCCCATTTAATGTAAGTTCACGCATTTTTTTTGTAACATTTGACTGGGCTAAATAGAAATTATTGTGGTGAATTTTTATTAAGTAATATGAGTTACATAACCTTTGCTGTTAGGAAATAGGAAATATTACCATTGTACAAATCATTGTGTACATGTAAATTAAACTTTTGTACTATTTTTGTTTTGGTTCAAACAAGTGCACAATACATAGTAAATATGGGTAATAAAATTTATAATTACCTCTTGATAATGAAGAATAATATTTCATAAGACTTGTAATATCCTAAACAACAACTTTTGGAGGGAAATAATTGGCTGATTCTCCAGACTACCAACAACAAAGTTTAAATACCATCTGTTACTTTTTCAAGAACTTGGTTACTTTCATTATATACAAATTCAACCTTCAATTACTTGCAGAACCCACAAATCAGTACTGTTACTTGGAGATCACAAAAAATCAGTATTGAAACTTAAAAATATAAGTTTTTAGCTTTCATTTGACATACAGCATGTCTCTCTTTCTTAAAAAAGAAATATAGTAAAACATGCTCACTTCTCATGGAATGGTTGGTACCTCAGTTGTACCAAACAGTCACTAAAGCTTCGAAAACAGTACAGCCCCATAAGGGCTCATTTAGAAGGCTCTAAATTTGTCAGTAATGAAAACATATTATCGATTGTGTTGCAGGTAACGCACCCATGGAAAATACCGCGTCTATGGATGATACTGGGAAAAAGAATGATGAAATGTTGAAACCTAGAATTCTGAGAGAGGTTGGTATATTTGAAGGTTTTGGAGTAATGGAACGTGCTGACTTCGTGGAAGACACTGGTAAAATGAAGAATTACAAACACCAAAACTATTGCAATGTAGCAAAGGATTTGAAATTTAAGAAGCATGCTTCATCCTTATGGAGAACTGATTCTATGTATCTACAAGATACTGAAACGTTTGAAAGCTTTGGAAGAAATGAATGTAGATCAACTTTAGTAAACACTACTCCTTTTCAAAGCTCCGAAGCAATTGAGCATGCTACAGTTAAGGAACCAGTCAACTCAGATGATGTCTTAGAACAATGGCACTTAGTTATTGAAAGTGCCCTACAATCATACACGAGAATTTATTATGAAAACGGCATTTGTAATGTTCTGAAGAGGAGCTGTCCATCAGGAAATTATTTGTTAGCCATTATAGAACAGCAACAGTGTCATCCAAAGAAATTTTGGAATGGAATATGGCAGTCACAATGGCGGTTACATATTCCTCTACTCTCATCTGCATCAACGTTCCCCGAAACTTCAAATCCACTAGAACTAGAGGGTGTTCTTAAAGTTCAGGTTAATTACTGTGAGGGAGGGAATATCCAGCTACAGAGTTTCAAAAAAGTGAAAGAAAACTTAATTAGTTCATCTCCTGCAGGACTAGCAAAAGAGATTGTTAGCTTGGTGAATTCTACTGAAACGAATTTTCACATGGAAACAATAGGAGATCTTAAGATGCTTTCAGATAAGACATTTAAAACTCTTCGCCGACAGTTACCAGTTACGCACACCAAGATAGACTGGAACAAAGTAGTTTCATGTACAATCACTAATAAGCATGTCAAACAATAAAAAATTTAATATTTAATAAAAATTAAATTAAATTAAATCAAACTACCTTTGTTAATCTTAATATGTTTTGTTATTACAGCACTATGCAACTGGCAGATTCCTTTCTAGGACATTTCCAGCTAAAAAATTGCAGTACTACCAACAGTAATATCACTAATAGCTTTACTAGCAATGACCTAACTAATGGGCCCACAGGACCTGCAATGCAAGGGGTCTAAGGCCGGTATTCATAGTCGGCGACTTAAGAACCGACTTTATAAAGCTGAACTTATTTGACAAGTCGACTTATGTGTTTTTCGTATTCATAGTCTTCTTTAAAGTCGTACTTTATTAAGTCTGACTTCATAAAGCTCTACTTATTCTACATACTAAAGTCGAACTCAATAATATGAAAAATCACGCGTTCACTGCCGTAACAACTGAATTAGCCAATCGTGTTTGATTTTTTCAGAGTTTATGTAAAGCAAAGCCAACTGAGTACGTATTTCGCTATCGTGATATAAAAATACAGACGGCTCAGTGCATTGTAAACAAAGAATTCAATTCATCCAGTCATATTATGCAGCGTGTAAGTAAACTAATTAATAGTTTTTTTAGAATATTTTGCGTATATATTAGCTTGGAGATCATTCAGAATTAATACCGGTACGCTTATGTATTTATTTCGATATTAATTATTGTTTTAGAGAGATTAAAAACAGCTTTGGAAGCTTTGGGCTGATATGAAATGCCAGCAGAGAGAAATGCTGATGAAAGATAGGCGATTGATGTCGTGTATAAAATAATTCCACCTGTTGTAATGGATTAACCAAAGAGTAAGATCACCTGGTGAAAGAAAAGGACCTGAAGATGGCTGAATAGCCGAAATATATTGTCCAATATACGAAAATTATCTTATAAAATTGACAGATATAATTTTTAATTATGTTTTATAATATTGACAAATATAAATTTTAGATTTCACAAAGCTATGAGCTGATATTTTAACAAAAACATTTAATATGAGGGAATAGGTGGAATTATTTTATACACAACATACAAATCCCTCGTAGGAGATACACAAATAGGCGATTGATATTTCTAAAATTGTGTCTGCTTGAAACGAAATCTCTTTTTAAATTCATTGTCACTGTAGAATTTTAATAGATTCATCATATTTCGCAAATAACGCTTTGGGACGTGAGTATCTTCTAATACTCGCCAAGATCCTAAAAATTACTATCCATGGTTCTGGCTTAAACTGAAATAAGTCAGGGGGACCCTTGACTTGATAAAGTACGACTTATTTCGACAAATAAGTCGTAATTTAGTGACTATGAATACCAATAAGCTCGATTTTGTCAAGTCAGACTTTATAAAGTAAATACGTCATAAATCCGACTTGTTTGTGTCAGAAATTCAACTTAAGACGAGATTAAAGTTAGACTTG
The DNA here is from genome assembly GCA_964059195.1 of Ectobius pallidus. Taxonomy (NCBI): domain Eukaryota; kingdom Metazoa; phylum Arthropoda; class Insecta; order Blattodea; family Ectobiidae; genus Ectobius; species Ectobius pallidus. Next base: position 106,781,552 of record CAXKWD010000003.1, on the reverse strand, counting down.
GATATAAGTACGACTTATTGCGACTATGAATACCGGCCTAAAAGTAACTCTTTTGACAAATAATAAGACAAAACATTATGCCAATTTTTTGTTTATAATGATGGACAAAATTCATAACTTTTCAATTTAACACGCAAGTGGTCGCCTTATGAGCACTCTTCTCACACAGAAGTTCTTACCATTTTTACAAAGATTTGGTGGAAGGGATGGGCTTATCTCTCTGTCTACCTGACTTTCATGTGACTAAATATTCATATTTACTTTTTGTATTTCACTATATATATACACTTGTCCGAACGTATGCTATGGTGTGAAAATTTCTCTCATCACGCGAACAGTGATGTTACTTTTACTTTCTCGCTTATACGTAGTATAGAGAAAGTATTATGATCGTGACAAAAAATTGAAATTGAGATAACATCGGAAAAACACGTTTCATGATACCTACTGCATTTTACGGACCATCAGACCCACTTCTTTATATTGAAACCAGAGCCTTGAAAGTTGGGTGCATCAAATGGTCTGAAGTACACAAAAAAGAATTAAAATTATGGTAAATATTGCCGGAAAACCATAGTTATAGACAAGGTATTGTAAACGATACGATAGTTACAAATTCTGGAGCAGACTGTACATCAGTGCTCTTGTCACAATCTTAAATTGAGGGTAGCTGGAAGCCAGGTATACAATGCGAAAAGAAAGGAATATAGAGCTCTTTTATACGAAAGAAGTTGTCTCCGCCAGGTGGTTTAAATAAAGGCATCGACCTCTAAACAGCCTTGACCCGATACACTTACCATATGCTGAATTGAGGAATAGAGGGTGTAAAAGTATTTTCAGTCTTTCATGAAAAATCAGTTCAGTTGTTAAAATTTATGCCACGTATCTGTAGAGAAGAGATTTTCATACAACGCAGGTTTTAAGTTAGAAGTGACTTACACTGATTCCATTGTACAAGGTCATAATTTGTTTATGCAATGAAGTATATTATTCCCTTTAAAATGTTTAGTTTAGAATCACATTAAATTTATTTTCCTTTAAATTTCCATTGTAAAATCAAGATGGTTTAGAGCGTCTTATAGACCATAAAATATGGTAGATACCGAAAAAAGTGTTTTTGGAATGATGTCTGTCCATCTCTCTGTGGACAAGGAAGTGGATAAACGGTTCATGGTATTTACTTAATTTTTTTAATTAAGGAGTTTTTAGGAATTTCATCGAACCACCCTGAAGTTGGTTTTCATAACTGAAATTTTAAGGGGACTTTTTATGAAAACTTTAGTCAAATTATGATTTTTGAAAAAATGGCTCTAACGATTTTATAAAAATGTATAATCTGAAACTTCTATTTACGACTAAAGAAATGGCTATATCTGTTTTTCTGTAAAAATGACTTAGGGGGTACTTTACTCGTATCCATTTTCAATTGTTCTAGTATCTCCATTACAGTAGGTGATGCATGAAAATCTACCACAGTAAAATTTCTTTATAAAATTAACAGGTATCAAGATAAAAACGAAATAACATGACTTAAATAGAATTTCACAACATTGATTTTGATTAAAATATGAGTGATATTTTTTTGTTGCCCATAACAACAAGAATACTATAATCTAATTATTGTTGTGAAATGTAGTCAGTTTACCAGTCGTAATGAACACACCAAAATCAATTAGACGAAGGTGGCGAATTCTGGGTGCAATTTTCAAAGGGGTTAGCCTACTTCGAATCCTGGGTGCAATTTTCAAAGGGTGCCTTCTTCGAATTCTGGGTGCATTTTTCGAAATTTTCAAAGGGGTTAGCCTTCTTCGAATTCTGAGTGCATTTTTTCGAAATTTTCAAAGGGGTTAGTTAGCCTTCTTCGAATTCTGAGTGCATTTTTCGAAATTTTCACAGGGGTTAGCCTTCTTCGAATTCTGGATGCATTTTTCGAAATTTTCAAAGGGGTTAGCCTTCTTTGAATTCTGGGGGCATTTTTCGAAATTTTCAAAGGGGGTTAGCCTTCTTCGAATTCTGGGGTCATTTTTCGAAATTTCCAAAGCGGTTAGCCTTCTTCGAATTATGGGAGCATTTTTCGAAATTTTCAAAAGGGTTAGCCTTCTTCGAATTCTGGGGGCATTTTTCGAAATTTTCAAAGGGGTTAGCCTTCTTCGAATTCTGGGTGCAATTTTCAAAGGGGTTAGCCTACTTCGAATCCTGGGTGCAATTTTCAAAGGGGTTAAACTTCTTGGAATTCTGGGTGCAATTTTCAAAGGGGTTAGCCTTCTTCGAATTCTGGGTGCATTTTTCGAAATTTTCAAAGGGGTTAGCCTTCTTCGAATTCTGGGGGCATGTTTCGAAATTTTCAAAGGGGTTCGAGTTCTTCGAATTCTGAGTGCATTTTTCGACATTTTCAAAGGGGTTAGCCTTCTTCGAATACTGGGTGCATTTTTCGTAATTTTTAAAGGGGTTAGCCTTCTTCGAATTCTGAGGGCATTTTTTCGAAATTTTCAAAGGGGTTAGACTTCTTCGAATTCTGGGGGCATTTTTTCGAAATTTTCAAAGGGGTTAGCCTTCTTTGAATTCTGGGTGCATTTTTCGTAATTTTTAAAGGGGTTAGTCTTCTTCGAATTCTGGGTGCATTTTTCGAAATTTTCAAAGGGGTTAGCCTTCTTCGAATACTAGGTGCATTGTTCGAATTTTTCAAAGGGGTTAGTATTCTTCGAATTCTGGGTGCATTTTTCGAAATTTTCATAGGGGATAGCCTTCTTCGAATTCTGGGTGCATTTTACGAAATTTTCAAAGGGGTTAGCCTTTCCCGAATTCTAGGTGCATTTTTTGGGAATTTTCAAAGGGGTTAGCCTTCTTCGAATTCTGGGGGCATTTTTCGAAACTTTCAAAGGAGTTAGCCTCCTTCTAATTCTGGGGGCATTTTTCGAAATTTTCAAAGCGGTTAGCCTTCTTCGAATTCTGGGTGCAATTTTCAAAGGGGTTAGCCTACTTCGAATCCTGGGTGCAATTTTCAAAGGGGTTAGCCTTCGAATTCTGGGTGCAATTTTCAAAGGGGTTAGCCTTCTTCGAATTCTGGGTGCATTTTTCGAAATTTTCAAAGGGGTTTGAGTTCTTCGAATTCTGAGTACATTTTTCGACATTTTCAAAGGGGTTAGCCTTCTTCGAATTCTGGGTGCATTTTACGAAATTTTCAAAGGGGTTAGCCTTCTTCGAATTCAGGGTGCATTTTTTGAAATTTCCAAAGGGGTTAGCCTTGTTCGAATTATGGCTGCATTTTTCGAAATCTTATAGGGGTTAGCCTTGTTCGAAATCTGGGTGCATTTTTAGAAATTTTCAAAGGGGTTAGCCTTCTTCGAATTCTGGGTGAATTTTTTGAAATTTTCAAAGGGGTTAGCCTTCTTCTAATTCTGGGTTCATTTTTCGAAATTTTCAAAGGGGTTAACCTTCTTCGAATTCTGGGTGCATTTTTCGAAATTTTCAAACGGGTTAGCCTTCTTCTAATTCTGGGCGCATTTTTCGAAATTTTCAAAGGGGTTAGCCTTATTGGAATTCTAGGTGCATTTTTCGAAATTTTCAATAGGGTTAGCCTTCTTCGAATTCTGGGTGCATTTTTCGAAATTTTCAAAGGGGTTAGCCTTCTTCGAATTCTGGGTGCATTTTTCGAAATTTTCAAAGGGGTTAGCCTTCTTCGAATTCAGGGTGCATTTTTTGAAATTTCCAAAGGGGTTAGCCTTCTTCGAATTCTGAGTGCATTTTTCGAAATTTTCAAAGGGGTTAGCCTTCTTCGAATTCTGAGTGCATTTTTCGAAATTTTCACAGGGGTTAGCCTTCTTCGAATTCTGGATGCATTTTTCGAAATTTTCAAAGGGGTTAGCCTTCTTTGAATTCTGGGGGCATTTTTCGAAATTTTCATTCGAATTCTGGAGAATTCTGGAGGCATTTTTCGAAATTTTCAAAGGGGTTATCATTCTTCGAATTCTGGGGGCATTTTTCGAAATTTTCAAAGGGGTTAGCCTCCTTCGAATTCTGGGGTCATTTTTCGAAATTTCCAAAGCGGTTAGCCTTCTTCGAATTATGGGAGCATTTTTCAAAATTTTCAAAGGGGTTAGCCTTCTTCGAATTCTGGGGGCATTTTTCGAAATTTTCAAAGGGGTTAGCCTTCTTCGAATTCTGGGTGCAATTTTCAAAGGGGTTAGCCTACTTCGAATCCTGGGTGCAATTTTCAAAGGGGTTAAACTTCTTGGAATTCTGGGTGCAATTTTCAAAGGGGTTAGCCTTCTTCGAATTCTGAGGGCATTTTTTCGAAACTTTCAAAGGGGTTAGACTTCTTCGAATTCTGGGGGCATTTTTTCGAAATTTTCAAAGGGGTTAGCCTTCTTCGAATTCTGGGTGCATTTTTCGAAATTTTCAAAGGGGTTAGCCTTCTTTGAATTCTGGGTGCATTTTTCGTAATTTTTAAAGGGGTTCTTCGAATTCTGGGTGCATTTTTCGAAATTTTCAAAGGGGTTAGCCTTCTTCGAATACTAGGTGCATTGTTCGAATTTTTCAAAGGGGTTAGTATTCTTCGAATTCTGGGTGCATTTTTCGAAATTTTCAAAGGGGTTAGCCTTCTTCGAATTCTGGGTGCATTTTTCGAAATTTTCATAGGGGATAGCCTTCTTCGAATTCTGGGTGCATTTTTCGAAATTTTCAAAGGGGTTAGCCTTTCCCGAATTCTAGGTGCATTTTTCGGAATTTTCAAAGGGGTTAGCCTTCTTCGAATTCTGGGGGCATTTTTCGAAACTTTCAAAGGAGTTAGCCTCCTTCTAATTCTGGGGGCTTTTTTCGAAATTTTCAAAGCGGTTAGCCTTCTTCGAATTCTGGGTGCAATTTTCAAAGGGGTTAGCCTACTTCGAATCCTGGGTGATATTTTCAAAGGGGTTAGCCTTCGAATTCTGGGTGCAATTTTCAAAGGGGTTAGCCTTCTTCGAATTCTGGGTGCATTTTTCGAAATTTTCAAAGCGGTTAGAGTTTCTTCGAATTCTGAGTACATTTTTCGACATTTTCAAAGGGGTTAGCCTTCTTCGAATTCTGGGTGCATTTTACGAAATTTTCAAAGGGGTTAGCCTTCTTCGAATTCAGGGTGCATTTTTTGAAATTTCCAAAGGGGTTAGCCTTGTTCGAATTATGGGTGCATTTTTCGAAATCTTATAGGGGTTAGCCTTGTTCGAATTCTGGGTGCATTTTTAAAAATTTTCAAAGGGGTTAGCCTTTTTCGAATTCTGAGTGCATTTTTCGAAATTTTCACAGGGGTTAGCCTTCTTCGAATTCTGGATGCATTTTTCGAAATTTTCAAAGGGGTTAGCCTTCTTTGAATTCTGGGGGCATTTTTCGAAATTTTCAAAGGGGGTTAGCCTTCTTCTAATTCTGGGCGCATTTTTCGAAATTTTCAAAGGGGTTAGCCTTATTGGAATTCTAGGTGCATTTTTCGAAATTTTCAAAGGGGTTAGCCTTCTTCGAATTCTGGGTGCATTTTTCGAAATTTTCATAGGGGATAGCCTTCTTCGAATTCTGGGTGCATTTTTCGAAATTTTCAAAGGGGTTAGCCTTTCCCGAATTCTAGGTGCATTTTTCGGAATTTTCAAAGGGGTTAGCCTTCTTCGAATTCTGGGGGCATTTTTCGAAACTTTCAAAGGAGTTAGCCTCCTTCTAATTATGGGGGCTTTTTTCGAAATTTTCAAAGCGGTTAGCCTTCTTCGAATTCTGGGTGCAATTTTCAAAGGGGTTAGCCTACTTCGAATCCTGGGTGATATTTTCAAAGGGGTTAGCCTTCGAATTCTGGGTGCAATTTTCAAAGGGGTTAGCCTTCTTCGAATTCTGGGTGCATTTTTCGAAATTTTCAAAGCGGTTAGAGTTTCTTCGAATTCTGAGTACATTTTTCGACATTTTCAAAGGGGTTAGCCTTCTTCGAATTCTGGGTGCATTTTACGAAATTTTCAAAGGGGTTAGCCTTCTTCGAATTCAGGGTGCATTTTTTGAAATTTCCAAAGGGGTTAGCCTTGTTCGAATTATGGGTGCATTTTTCGAAATCTTATAGGGGTTAGCCTTGTTCGAATTCTGGGTGCATTTTTAAAAATTTTCAAAGGGGTTAGCCTTTTTCGAATTCTGAGTGCATTTTTCGAAATTTTCACAGGGGTTAGCCTTCTTCGAATTCTGGATGCATTTTTCGAAATTTTCAAAGGGGTTAGCCTTCTTTGAATTCTGGGGGCATTTTTCGAAATTTTCAAAGGGGGTTAGCCTTCTTCTAATTCTGGGCGCATTTTTCGAAATTTTCAAAGGGGTTAGCCTTATTGGAATTCTAGGTGCATTTTTCGAAATTTTCAAAGGGGTTAGCCTTCTTCGAATTCTGGGTGCATTTTTCGAAATTTTCATAGGGGATAGCCTTCTTCGAATTCTGGGTGCATTTTTCGAAATTTTCAAAGGGGTTAGCCTTTCCCGAATTCTAGGTGCATTTTTCGGAATTTTCAAAGGGGTTAGCCTCCTTCGAATTCTGGGGGCATTTTTCGAAATTTCCGAAGCGGTTAGCCTTCTTCGAATTATGGGAGCATTTTTCAAAATTTTCAAAGGGGTTAGCCTTCTTCGAATTCTGGGGGCATTTTTCGAAATTTTCAAAGGGGTTAGCCTTCTTCGAATTCTGGGTGCAATTTTCAAAGGGGTTAGCCTACTTCGAATCCTGGGCGCAATTTTCAAAGGGGTTAAACTTCTTGGAATTCTGGGTGCATTTTTTCGAAATTTTCAAAGGGGTTAGACTTCTTCGAATTCTGGGGGCATTTTTTCGAAATTTTCAAAGGGGTTAGCCTTCTTCGAATTCTGGGTGCATTTTTCGAAATTTTCAAAGGGGTTAGCCTTCTTTGAATTCTGGGTGCAATTTTCGTAATTTTTAAAGGGGTTCTTCGAATTCTGGGTGCATTTTTCGAAATTTTCAAAGGGGTTAGCCTTCTTCGAATACTAGGTGCATTATTCGAATTTTTCAAAGGGGTTAGTATTCTTCGAATTCTGGGTGCATTTTTCGAAATTTTCAAAGGGGTTAGCCTTCTTCGAATTCTGGGTGCATTTTTCGAAATTTTCATAGGGGATAGCCTTCTTCGAATTCTGGGTGCATTTTTCGAAATTTTCAAAGGGGTTAGCCTTTCCCGAATTCTAGGTGCATTTTTCGGAATTTTCAAAGGGGTTAGCCTTCTTCGAATTCTGGGGGCATTTTTCGAAACTTTCAAAGGAGTTAGCCTCCTTCTAATTCTGGGGGTATTTTTCGAAATTTTCAAAGCGGTTAGCCTTCTTCGAATTCTGGGTGCAATTTTCAAAGGGGTTAGCCTACTTCGAATCCTGGGTGCAATTTTCAAAGGGGTTAGCCTTCGAATTCTGGGTGCAATTTTCAAAGGGGTTAGCCTTCTTCGAATTCTGGGTGCATTTTTCGAAATTTTCAAAGCGGTTAGAGTTCTTCGAATTCTGAGTACATTTTTCGACATTTTCAAAGGGGTTAGCCTTCTTCGAATTCTGGGTGCATTTTACGAAATTTTCAAAGGGGTTAGCCTTCTTCGAATTCAGGGTGCATTTTTTGAAATTTCCAAAGGGGTTAGCCTTGTTCGAATTATGGGTGCATTTTTCGAAATCTTATAGGGGTTAGCCTTGTTCGAATTCTGGGTGCATTTTTAAAAATTTTCAATGGGGTTAGCCTTCTTCGAATTCTGGGTGCATTTTTCGAAATTTTCAAACGGGTTAGCCTTCTTCTAATTCCGGGCGCATTTTTCGAAATTTTCAAAGGGGTTAGCCTTATTGGAATTCTAGGTGCATTTTTCGAAATTTTCAATGGGGTTAGCCTTCTTCGAATTCTGGGTGCATTTTTCGAAGTTTTCAAAGGGGTTAGCCTTCTTCGAATTCTGGGTGCATTTTTCGAAATTTTCAAAGGGGTTAGCCTTCTTCGAATTCAGGGTGCATATTTTGAAATTTCCAAAAGGGTTAGCCTTGTTCGAATTATGGGTGCATTTTTCGAAATCTTATAGGGGTTAGCCTTGTTCGAATTCTGGGTGCATTTTTAGAAATTTTCAAAGGGGTTAGCCTTCTTCGAATTCTGGGTGAATTTTTTGAAATTTTCAAAGGGGTTAGCCTTCTTCTAATTCTGGGTCCATTTTTCGAAATTTTCAAAGGGGTTAGCCTTCTTCGAATTGTGGGTGCATTTTTCGAAATTTTCAAACGGGTTAGCCTTCTTCTAATTCTGGGCGCATTTTTCGAAATTTTCAAAGGGGTTAGCCTTATTGGAATTCCAGGTTCATTTTCCAAATTTTCAATGGGGTTAGCCTTCTTCGAATTCTGGGTGCATTTTTCGAAATTTTTAAAGGCCTTCATCGAATTCTGGGTGCAATTTTCAAAGGGGTTATCCTGCTTCGAATCCTGGGTGCAATTTTCAAAGGCGTAAGCCTTCTACGAATTCTGGGTGCATTTTTCGAAATTTTCAAATGGGTTAGCCTTCTACTGGGTGCAATTTTCAAATGCGTTTGCCTTCTACGAATTCTGGGTGCATTTTTCGAAATTTTCAAATGGGTTAACCTCCTACGAAATTTTCAAAGGAGTTAGCCTTCTTCGAATTCTGGGTGTATTTTTCCAGATTTTCAAAAGGGTTAGCCTTCTTCGAATTCTGGAAGCATTTTTCGAAATTTTCAGAGGGGTTAGCCTTCTTCGATTCCTAGGGGCATTTTTCGAAATTTTCAAAGGGGTTAGCCTACTTTGAATTCTGGGGGAATTTTTCGAAATTTTCAAAGGGCTAGCCTTCTTCCAATTCTGGGGGCATGATTCGACATTTTTAAAGGGGTTTGCCTTCATCGAATTCAGGGTGCATTTTTTAAAATTTTCAAGGGGGTTAGCCTTCTTCGATTTCTGGGTGCATTTTTCGAAATTTTCAAAGCGGTTAGCCTTCTTCATATTCTGGGTGCATTTTTCGAAATTTTCAAAGGGGTTAGCCTTTTTCGAATTCTGGGTGCATTTTTCGAAATTTTCGAAAATTGCACCCAGGATTCCAAATAGAATAACCCCTTTGAAAATTCCACCCAGAATTCGAGGGCTAGTCCCTTTGAAAATTTCGAAAAATGCCCCCAGAATTCGAAGAAGGCTAACCCCTTTGAAAATTTCGAAAAATACACCCAGAATTCAAAGAAGGCTAACAGAATTCGAGGAAGGCTAACCCCTTTGGAGATTTCGAAAAATGCACCCAGAAATCGAAGAAGCCTAACCCCTTTGAAAATTTCGAAAAATGTACCCGAATTCGAAGAAGGCTAACCCCATTGAAAATTTCGAAAATTGCACCCAGAATTCGAAGAAGGCTAACCCCTTTGAAAATTTCGAAAAATACACCCAGAATTCAAAGACGGCTAACAGCTTTGATAATTTCGAAAAATGCACCCAGAATTCGAACAAAGCCAAATCCTTTGAAAATTTCGAAAAAATGCCCCCAGAATTCAAAGAAAGCTAACCCCTTTGAATATTTCGAAAAAATGCCCCCAGAATACGAAAAAGGCTAACCCCTTTGAAAATTTCGAAAAATGCACCCAGAATTCGAGGAAGGCTTAACCCCTTTGAAAATTACGAAAAATGCACCCAGGAATCGAAGAAGACTAACCCCTTTAAAAATGTCGAATGATGCCCCCAGTATTCGAAATGCACCCAGAATTCGAAGGCTAACCCCTTTGAAAATTTCGAAAAATGCCCCTAGAAATCGAAGATGGCTAACTACTTTGAAAATTTCGAAAAATGCACCCAGAAATCGAAGAAGGCTAATCCCCTTGAAAATTTTGAAAAAGACCCAGAATTCGAAGAAGGCTAACTCCTTTAAAAATGTCGAAAAATGCCCCCAGAATTCGAAGAAGCGTAACCCCTTTGAAAATTTCGAAAAATGCACCCAGAATTCGAAGAAGGCTAACCCCATTAAAAATTTCGAAAATGCACCTAGAATTCGAAGAAGGCTAACCCCTTCTGAAATTTCGAAAAATGTACCCAGAATTCGAGAAAGGCTAAACTCTTTGAAAATTACGAAAAAATGCCCCCAGAATTCAAAGAAGGCTAACCCCTTTGAAAATTAGGAAAAAATGACCCAGAATTCGAATGAGGCTGACGCCTTTGAAAATTTCGAAAAATGCACCCAGAATTCGAAGAAGGCTAATCCCCTTGAAAATTTTGAAAAATGCACCCAGAATTCGAAGAAGGCTAACCCCTTTAAAAATGTCGAATCATGCCCCCATAATTCGAAGAAGGCTAACCCTTTGAAAATTTTGCAAAACGCCCCCAGAATTCAAAGAAGGCTAACCCCTTTGAAAATTTCGAAAAATGCACCCAAAATTCAAAGAAGGCGAACCCCTTTGAAAATTTCGAAAGATGCACCCAGTATTCGAACAAGGCTAACCCCTTTGAAAATGTCGAAAAACGCACCCAGAATTCGAGGAAGGCTAACACCTTTAAAAAGTTCGAAAAATGCACCTAGAAATCGAACAAGGCTAACCCCTTTGAAAATTTCGAAAAATGCACCCAGAATTCGAGGAAGGCTAACCCCTTTAAAAAGTTCGAAAAATGCACCTAGAAATCGAACAAGGCTAACCCCTTTGAAAATTTCGAAAAATGCATCCAGAATTCGAAGAAGGCTAACCCCTTTGAAAATTTCAAAAAAATGCCCCCAGAATTCAAAGAAAGCTAACCCATTTGAATATTTCGAAAAAATGCCCCCAGAATACGAAGAAGGCTAACCCCTTTGAAAATTACGAAAAAATGCACCCAGGAATCGAAGAAGGCTAACCCCTTTAAAAATGTCCAATCATGCCCCCAGAATTCGAAGGCTAACTCTTTCAAAATATCGAAAAATGCACCCAGAATTCGAAGGCTAACCCCTTTGAAAATTTCGAAAAATGCCCCTAGAAATTTAAGAAGGCTAACTCCTTTGAAAATTTCGAAAAGGGCTAACCCTTTTGAAAATTTCGAAAAATGCCCCCAGATTTCCAAAAAACCTAACCCCTTTGAAAATTTCGAAAAATGCACCCAGAATTCGAAGAAGGCTAACCCCTTGAAAATTTCGAAAATTGCACTCAGAATTAGATGAAGGATAACCACTTTAAAAATTTCGAAAAATGCACCCAGAATTCGAAGAAGGTTAACCCCTTTGAAAATTTCGATAAACGCACCCAGAATTCGAAGAAGGTTAACCCCTTTGAAAATATCGAAAAATGCACCCAGAATTCGAAGAAAGCTAACCCCTTTGAAAATATCGAAAAATGCACCCAGAAATCGAAGAAGGCTAACAGCTTTGATAATTTCGAAAAATGCACCCAGAATTCGAACAAGTCTAACCTCTTTGAAAATTTCGAAAAATGCACCCAGAATTCGAAAAAGGCTAACCCCTTTGAAAATTTCGAAAAAGTGCCCCCAGAATTCAAAGAAAGCTAACCCCCTTGAATATTTCGAAAAAATGCCCCCAGAATACGAAGAAGGCTAACCCCTTTGAAAATTTTGAAAAATGCCCCTAGAAATCGAAGAAGGCTAACTTCTTTGAAAATTTCGGAAAGGGCTAACCCTTTTGAAAATTTCGAAAAATGCCAACAGATTTCCAAAAAGCCTAACCCCTTTGAAAATTTCGAAAAATGCACCCAGGAATCGAAGAAGGCTAACCCCTTTGAAAATTTCGAAAAATGCCCCTAGAAATCGAAGAAGACTAACTCCTTTGAAAATTTCGAAAAGGGCTAACCCTTTTGAAAATTTCGAAAAATGCCCCCAGATTTCCAAAAAGCCTAACCCCTTTGAAAATTTCGAAAAATGCACCCAGAATTCGAAGAAGGCTAACCCCTTTGAAAATTTCGAAAAATGCATCCAGAATTCGAAGAAGGCTAACCATTTTGAAAATTTCGAAATATGCACCCAGAATTCGAAGAAATCTTACCCCTTTGAAAATTGCACCCAGGATTCGAAGTAGGCTAACCCATTTGAAAAATGCACGCAGAATTCGATGAAGGCTTACCCCTTTAAAAATTTCGAAAAATGCACCCTGGGTTCGAAGAAGGCTAACCCCTTTGAAAATTGCACCCAGGATTCGAAGTAGGCTAACCCTTTGAAAATTGCACCCAGAAGTAGGCACCAAGAATTCGAAGAAGGCTAACCCCTGTGAAAATTTCGAAAATGCACCCAGAATTCGAAGAAGGCTAACGCCTTTGAAAATTTCGATAAACGCACCCAGAATTCGAAGAAGGCTAACCCATTTGAAAATTTCGAAAAATGCACCCAGAATTCGAAGAAGGCTAACCCCATTGAAAATTTCGAAAATGCACCTAGAATTCGAAGAAGGCTAAATTTGAAAATTTCGAAAAATGCACCCAGAATTCGAAGAAGGCTAACCCCTTTGAAAATTTCGAAAAATGCACCCAGAATTCAAAGAAGGCTAACCCCTTTGAAAATTTCGAAAAATGCACTTAGAATTCGAACAAGGCTAACCCCTTTGAAAATTTCGAAAAATGTACCCAGAATTCGAAAAAGGCTAAATTCTTTGAAAATTTCGAAAAAATGCCCCCAGAATTCAAAGAAGGCTAACTGCTTTGAAAATTAGGAAAAAATGCCCCCAGAATTCGAAGAAGGCTAACGCCTTTGAAAATTTCGAAAAATGCACCCTGAATTCCAAGAAGGCTAACCCCTTTGAAAATTTCGAAAAATGCACCCAGAATTCGAAGAAGGCTAACCCCTTTGAAAATTTCGAAAAATGCACCCAGAAATCGAAGAAGGCTAATCCCCTTGAAAATTTTGAAAAATGCACCCAGAATTCGAAGAAGGCTAACCCCTTTAAAAATGTCGAATCATGCCCCCAGAATTCGAAGAAGACTAACCCTTTGAAAATTTTGAAAAATGCCCCCAGGATTCAAAGAAGGCTAACCCCTTTGAAAATTTCGAAAAATGCACTCAGAATTCGAAGAAGGTAACCCCTTTGAAAATTTCGAAAAATGCACCCAGAATTCGAAGAAGGCTAACCCCTTTGAAAATTTCGAAAAGTGCACCTAGAATTCGAAGAAAATTTCGAAAAATGCACCCAGAATTCAAAGAAGGCGAACCCCTTTGAAAATTTCGAAAAATGCACCTAGAAATCGAACAAGGCTAACCCCTTTGAAAATTTCCAAAAAAATACACCCAGAATTCGAAAAAGGCTAATTCCTTTGAAAATTTCGAAAAATGTACCCCGAATTCGAAGAAGGCTAACCCCATTGAAAATTTTGAAAATTGCACCCAGAATTCGAAGAAGGCTAACCCCTTTGAAAATTTCGAAAAATACAACCAGAATTAAAAGAAGGCTAACAGCTTTGATAATTTCGAAAAATGCACCCAGAATTCGAACAAGGCTAACCTCTTTGAAAATTTCGAAAAATGCACCCAGAATTCGAAAAATGTTAACCCCTTTGAAAATTTCGAAAAAATGCCCCCAGATTTCAAAGAAAGCTAACCCCTTTGAATATTTCGAAAAAATGCCCCCAGAGTAAGAAGAAGGATAACCCCTTTGAAAATTTCGAAAAATGAACCCAGAATTCAAGGAAGGCTAACCCCTTTGAAAATTACGAAAAATGCACCCAGGAATCGAAGCAGGCTAACCCCTTTAAAAATGTCGAATCATGCCCCAAGAACTCGAAGGCTAACCCTTTCAAAATATCGAAAAATGCACCCAGAATTCGAAGGCTAACCCCATTGAAAATTTAAAAAAGTGCCCTTAGAAAATTTCGAAAAGGGCTAACCCTTTTAAAAATTTCGAAAAATGCCCCCAGATTTCCAAAAAGCCTAACCCCTTTGAAAATTTCTAAAAATGCACCCAGAAATCGAAGAAGGCTAACCCCTTTGAAAATTGCACCCAGCATTCGAAGTAGGCTAACCCCTTTGAAAATTGCACCCAGAAGTAGGCACCCAGAATTAGAAGAACGCTAACCCCTGTGAAAATTTCGAAAATTGCACTCAGAATTCGATGAAGGCTAACCACTTTAAAAATTTCGAAAAATGCACCCAGAATTCGAAGAAGGCTAACCCCTTTGAAAATTTCGAAAAATGCACCCAGAATTCGAGGAAGGCGAACCCCTTTGAAAATTTCGAAAAATGCACCCAGAATTCGAAGAAAGCTAACCCCTTTGAAAATATCGAAAAATGCACCCAGAAATCGAAGAAGGCTAACCCCTTTGAAAATTTCGAAAAATGCACCCAGAAATCGAAGAAGGCTAATCCCCTTGAAAATTTTGAAAAATGCACCCAGAATTCGAAGAAGGCTAAAAATGTCGAAAAATGCCCCCAGAATTCGAAGAAGCGTAACACCTTTGAAAATTTCGAGAAATGTACCCAGAATTCGAAGAAGGCTAACCCCATTGAAAATTTCGAAAAAGCACCCAGAATTCAAAAACGTCTAACCACTTTGAAAATTTCGAAAAAATGCTTCCTGAATTCACAGAAGGCTAACCCCTTTGAACATTTCGAAAAATGCCCCGAGAATTCGAAGAAGGCTAATTCCTTTAAAAATTTCCAAAAATGCACCCAGAATTCGAAGAAGGCTAAACCCCTTCAGAAATCGAAGAAGGCTTAACCCCCTTGAAAATTTCGAAAAATGCACCCAGAATTCGGAGAATTCTAACCCGTTTAAAAATATCGAATCATGCCCCCAGAATTCGAAGAAGGCTAACCCTTTGAAAATTTCTAAAAATGCCCCCAGAATTCGAAAAAGGCTAACCAATTTGAAAAGTTTGAAAAAAGCACCCAGAATTCGAAGAAGTCTAACCCCTTTGAAAATTGCGAAAAAAGCACCCAGAATTCGAAGGCTAACCCCTTTGAAAATATCAAAAAATGCACCCAGAATTCGAAGAAGGCTAACCCCTTTGAAAATTTCGAAAAATGCACCCAGAATTCAAACTAGGCTAACCCCTTTGAAAATTTCGAAAAATGCACCAAGAATTCGAAAAAGGCTAACTCGTTTGAAAATTTCGAAAAAATGCTCCCAGAATTCAATGAAGGCTAACCCTCTTGAAAATTTCGAAAAATGCACCCAGAATTCGAAGTAGACTAACCCCTTTAAAAATGTCTAATCATGCCCCCAGAATTCGAAGAAGGCTACCCTTTGAAAATTTCGAAAAATGCCCCCAGAATTCGAAGAAGGCTAACCCCTTTGAAAATTTTTAAAAAAGCACTTTCGAAAAATGCACCCAGAATTCGAAGGCTAACCCCCTTGAATAATCGAAAAATGCACCCAGAATTCGAAGAAGGCTAACCCCCTTGAAAATTTCGAAAAATGCCCCTAGAAATCGAAGAAGGCTAACTCCTATGAAAATTCCGAAAAAGCCTAACCCCTTTGAAAATTTCTTAAAATGTCCCCAGATTCCGAAAATGCTTAACCCCTTTGAAAATTTCCAAAAATGCACCCAGAATTCGAAGAAGGCTAACCCCTTTGAAAATTTCGAAAAATGTACCCAGAAATCGAAGAAGGCTAACCCCTTTGAAAATTGCACCCAGGATTCGAAGTAGGCTAACCCCTTTGAAAATTGCACCCAGAAGTAGGCACCCGGAATTCGAAGAAGGCTAACCCCTTTAAAAATGTCGAATCATGCCCACAGAATTCGAAGAAGGCTAACCCTTTGAAAATGTCGAAAAATGCCCCCAGAATTCGAAGAAGGCTAACCCCTTTGAAAATTTTGAAAAATGCACCAAGAATTCGAAAAAGGCTAACCCCTTTGAAAATTTCGAAAAAGAATTCAAAGAAGGCTAACCCCTTTTAAAATTGCACCCAGGATTCGAAGTAGGCTAACCCCTTTGAAAATTTCGAAAAAATGCCCCCAGAATTCAAAGAAGGCTAACCCCTTTGAAAATTTCGAAAAAATGCCCCCAGAATTCGAAGAAGGCTAACGCCTTTGAGAATTTCGAAAAATGCACCCAGAATTCGAGGAAAGCTAACCTCTTTGAAAATTTTGAAAAATGCACCCAGAAATCGAAGAAGGCTAACCCCCTTGAAAATTTCAAAAAATGTACCCAGAATTCGAAGAAGGCTAACCCCTTTAAAAATGTCGAATCATGCCCCCAGAATTCGAAGAAGGCTAACCCATTTGAAAATGTTGAAAAAAGCACCCAGAATTCGAAGAAGGCTAACCCCTTTGAAAGTTTCGAAAAGTGCCCATAGAAATCGAAGGCTAACTCCTTTGAAAATTTCAAAAAAGGCTAACCCCTTTGAAAATTTCGAAAAATGCACCCAGAAATCGAAGAAGGCTAACCCATTTAAAAATGTCGAATCATGCCCCCAGAATTCGAAGAAGGCTAACCCTTTGAAAATTTCGAAAAATGCCCCCAGAATTCGAAGAAGGCTAACCCCATCGAAAATTTCGAAAAATGCCCCTAGAAATCGAAGAAGGCTAACTCCTTTGAATTTTCGAAGAAGGCTAACTCCTTTGAAAATTTCGAAAAATGCCCCCAGATTTCGAAAAAGCCTAACCCCTTGGAAAATTTCGAAAAATGCACCCAGAATTCGAAGAAGGCTAACCCCTTTGAAAATTGCACCCAGGATTCGAAGTAGGCTAACCTCTTTGAAAATTGCACCCAGAATTCGATGAAGGCTAACCCCTTTAAAAATTTCGAAAAATGCACCCAGAATTCGAAGAAGGCTAACCCCTTTGAAAATTTCGAAAAATGCATCCAGAATTCGGAGAAGTCTAACCCCTTTGAAAATTGCACCCAGGATTCGAAGTAGGCCAACCCCTTTGAAAATTGCACCCACAATTCGAAGAAGAATAACCCCTTTGAAAATTTCGAAAAACGCACCCAGAATTCGAAGAAGGCTAACCCCTTTGAAAATTGAACCCAGGATTCGAAGTAGGCTAACCACTTTGAAAATTGCACCCAGAAATCGAAGAAGCCTAACCCCTTTGAAAATTTCGAAAATGTACCCCGAATTCGAAGAAGGCTAACCCCATTGAAAATTTCGAAAATTGCACCCAGAATTCGAAGAAGGCTAACCCCTTTGAAAATTTCGAAAAATACACCCAGAATTCAAAGAAGGCTATTAGCTTTGATAATTTCGAAAAATGCACCCAGAATTCGAACAAGTCTAACCTCTTTGAAAATTTCGAAAAATGCACCCAGAATTCGAAAAAGGCTAACCCCTTTGAAAATTTCGAAAAAATGCCCCCAGAATTCAAAGAAAGCTAACCCCTTTGAATATTTCGAAAAAATGCCCCCAGAATACGAAGAAGGCTAACCCCTTTGAAAATTTCGAAAAATGCCCCTAGAAATCGAAGAAGGCTTACTCCTTTGAAAATTTCGAAAAGGGCTAACCCTTTTGAAAATTTCGAAAAATGCCCCCAGATTTCCAAAAAGCCTAACCCCTTTGAAAATTTCGAAAAATGCACCCAGAATTCGAAGAAGGCTAACCCCTTTGAAAATTTCGAAAAATGCATCCAGAATTCGAAGAAGGCTAACCATTTTGAAAATTTCGAAATATGCACCCAGAAATCGATGAAGGCTAACCCCTTTGAAAATTTCGAAAAATGCACCCAGAAATCGAAGAAGGCTAATCCCCTTGAAAATTTTGAAAAATGTACCCAGAATTCGAAGAAGGCTAACCCCTTTAAAAATGTCGAAAAATGCCCCCATAATTCGAAGAAGCGTAACCCCTTTGAAAATTTCGAAAAATGCACCCAGAATTCGAAGAAGGCTAACTCCTTTGAAAATTTCGAAAAGTGCACCTAGAATTCGAAGAAAATTTCGAAAAATGCACCCAGAATTCAAAGAAGGCGAACCACTTTGAAAATTTCGAAAAATGCACCTAGAAATCGAACAAGGCTAACCCCTTTGAAAATTTCGAAAAATGCACCCAGAATTCGAAAAAGGCTAATTCCTTTGAAAATTTCGAAAAATGCACCCACAATTCGAACAAGGCTAACCCCTTTGAAAATTTCGAAAAACGCACCCAGAATTCGAGGAAGGCTAACCCCTTTGGAAATTTCGAAAAATGCACCCAGAAATCGAAGAAGCCTAACCCCTTTGAAAATTTCGAAAATGTACCCCGAATTCGAAGAAGGCTAACCCCATTGAAAATTGCACCCAGAATTCGAAGAAGGCTAACTCCTTTGAAAATTTCGAAAAATACAACCAGAATTCAAAGAAGGCTAACAGCTTTGATAATTTCGAAAAATGCACCCAGAATTCGAACAAGGCTAACCTCTTTGAAAATTTCGAAAAATGCACCCAGAATTCGAAAAAGGCTAACCCCTTTGAAAATTTCGAAAAAATGCCCCCAGAATTCAAAGAAAGCTAACCCCTTTGATTATTTCGAAAAAATGCCCCCAGTGTAAGAAGAAGGATAACCCCTTTGAAAATTTCGAAAAATGAACCCAGAATTCGAGGAAGGCTAACCCCTTTGAAAATTACGAAAAATGCATCCAGGAATCGAAGAAGGCTAACCCCTTTAAAAATGTCGAATCATGCCCCCAGAACTCGAAGGCTAACCCTTTCAAAATATCGAAAAATGCACCCAGAATTCGAAGGCTAACCCCTTTGAAAATTTAAAAAAGTGCCCTTAGAAATCGAAGGCTAACTCCTTTGAAAATTTCGAAAAGGGCTAACCCTTTTGAAAATTTCGAAAAATGCCCCCAGATTTCCAAAAAGCCTAACCCCTTTGAAAATTTCTAAAAATGCACCCAGTATTCGAAGTAGGCTAACCCCTTTGAAAATTGCACCCAGAAGTAGGCACCCAGAATTCGAAGAACGCTAACCCCTGTGAAAATTTCGAAAATTGCACTCAGAATTCGATGAAGGCTAACCACTTTAAAAATTTCGAAAATTGCACCGAGAATTCGAAGAAGGTTAACGCCTTTGAAAATTTCGATAAACGCACCCAGAATTCGAAGAAGGCTAACCCCTTTGTAAATATCGAAAAATGCACCCAGAAATCGAAGAAGGCTAACCCCTTTGAAAATTTCGAAAAATGCACCCAGAAATCGAAGAAGGCTAATCCCCTTGAAAATTTTGAAAAATTTTGAAAATTTCGAGAAATGTACCCAGAATTCGAAGAAAGCTAACCCCATTGAAAATTTCGAAAATGCACCTAGAATTCGAAGAAGGCTAACCCTTTTGAAAATTTCTAAAAATGCACCCAGAATTCGAAGAAGGCTAACCCCTTTGAAAATTAATAAAAATGCCCCCAGAATTCGAAGAAGGCTAACGCCTTTGAAAATTTCGAAAAATGCACCCAGAATTCGAAGAAGGCTAACCCCTTTGAAAATTTCGAAAAATGCACCCAGAATTCGAGGAAGGCGAACCCCTTTGAAAATTTCGAAAGATGCACCCAGAATTCGAACAAGGCTAACCCCTTTGAAAATTTCGAAAAATGTACCCAGAATTCAAAAAAGTCTAACCCCTTTGAAAATTTCGAAAAAATGCTCCCTGAATTCACAGAAGGCTAACCCCTTTGAACATTTCGAAAAATGCCCCGAGAATTCGAAGAAGGCTAATTCCTTTGAAAATTTCGAAAAATGCACCCAGAATTCGAAGAAGGCTAACCCCTTCAGAAATCGAAGAAGGCTTAACCCCAGTGAAAATTTCGAAAAATGCACCCAGAATTCGGAGAATTCTAACCGCTTTAAAAATGTCGAATCATGCCCCCAGAATTCGAAGAAGGCTAACCCTTTGAAAATTTCTAAAAAGCCCCCAGAATTCGAAAAAGGCTAACCAATTTGAAAATTTTGAAAAAAGCACCCAGAATTCGAAGAAGTCTAACCCCTTTGAAAATTGCGAAAAATGCACACAGAATTCGAAGGCTAGCCCCTTTGAAAATTTCGAAAAATGCACCAAGAATTCAAACTAGGCTAACCCCTTTGACAATTTCGAAAAATGCACCAAGAATTCGAAAAAGGCTAACTCCTTTGAAAATTTCGAAAAAATGCTCCCAGAATTCAAAGAAGGCTAACCCTCTTGAAAATTTCGAAAAATGCACCCAGATATCGAAGAAGGCTAACCCCCTTGAAAATGTCGAAAAATGCACCCAGAATTCGAAGTAGACTAACCCCTTTAAAAATGTCTAATCATGCCCCCAGAATTCGAAGAAGGCTACCCTTTGAAAATTTCGAAAAATGCCCCCAGAATTCGAAGGCTACCCTTTGAAAATTTCGAAAAATGCCCCCAGAATTCGAAGAAGGCTAACCCCTTTGAAAATTTTTAAAAAAGCACTTTCAAAAAATGCACCCAGAATTCGAAGGCTAACCCCCTTGAATAATCGAAAAATGCACCCAGAATTCGAAGAAGGCTAACCCCCTTGAAAATTTCGAAAAATGACCCTAGAAATCGAAGAAGGCTAACTCCTATGAAAATTCCGAAAAAGCCTAACCCCTTTGAAAATTTCTTAAAATGTCCCCAGATTCCGAAAAAGCCTAACCCCTTTGAAAATTTCCAAAAATGCACCCAGAATTCGAAGTAAGGCTAACCCCTTTGAAAATTTCGAAAAATGTACCCAGAAATCGAAGGCTAACCCCTTTGAAAATTGCACCCAGGATTCGAAGTAGGCTAACCCCTTTGAAAATTGCACCCAGAAGTAGGCACCCGGAATTCGAAGAAGGCTAACCCCTTTAAAAATGTCGAATCATGCCCCCAGAATTCGAAGAAGGCTAACCCTTTGAAAATGTCGAAAAATGCCCCCAGAATTCGAAGAAGGCTAACCCCTTTGAAAATTTTGAAAAATGCACCCAGAATTCGAAAAAGGCTAACCCCTTTGAAAATCTCGAAAAAATGCCCCCAGAATTCAAAGAAGGCTAACCCCTTTTAAAATTGCACCCAGGATTCGAAGTAGGCTAACCCCTTTGAAAATTTCGAAAAAATGCCCCCAGAATTCAAAGAAGGCTAACCCCTTTGAAAATTTCGAAAAAATGCCCCCAGAATTCGAAGAAGGCTAACGCCTTTGAGAATTTCGAAAAATGCTCCCAGAATTCGAGGAAGGCTAACCTCTTTGAAAATTTTGAAAAATGCACCCAGAAATCGAAGAAGGCTAACCCCCTTGAAAATTTCAAAAAATGTACCCAGAATTCGAAGAAGGCTAACCCCTTTAAAAATGTCGAATCATGCCCCCAGAATTCAAAGAAGGCTAACCCCTTTGAAAATTAGGAAAAAATGCCCCCAGAATTCGAAGAAGGCTGCCGCCTTTGAAAATTTCGAAAAATGCACCCAGAATTCGAAGAAGGCTAACCCCTTTGAAAATTTCGAAAAATGCACCCAGAGTTCGAGGAAGGCTAACCCCTTTGAAAATTTCGAAAAATAAATCCAGGAATCGAAGAAGGCTAATCCCCTTGAAAATTTTGAAAAATGCCCCCAGAATTCAAAGAAGGCTAACCCCTTTGAAAATTTCGAAAAATGCACCCAGAATTCGAAGAAGGCTAACCCCTTTGGAAGATTTCGAAAAGTGCACCCAGAATTCGAAGAAGGCTAACTCCCTTCGAAAATTTCGAAAAATGCACCCAGAATTCAAAGAAGGCGAACCCCTTTGAAAATTTCGAAAGATGCACCAAGAATTCGAACAAGGCTAACCCCTTTGAAAATTTAGAAAAATGCACCTAGATATCGAACAAGGCTAACCCCTTTGAAAATTTCGAAAAATGCACCCAGAATTCGAAAAAGGCTAATTCCTTTGAAAATTTCGAAAAATGCACCCAGAATTCGAAGAAGGCTAACCCCTTTGAAAATTTCGAAAAACGCACCCAGAATTCGAGGAAGGATAACCCCTTTGGAAATTTCGAAAAATGCACCCAGAAATCGAAGAAGCCTAACCCCTTTGAAAATTTCGAAAATGTACCCCGAATTCGAAGAAGGCTAACCCCATTGAAAATTTCGAAAATTGCACCCAGCATTCGAAGTAGGCTAACCCCTTTGAAAATTGCACCCAGAAGTAGGCACCCAGAATTAGAAGAACGCTAACCCCTGTGAAAATTTCGAAAATTGCACTCAGAATTCGATGAAGGCTAACCACTTTAAAAATTTCGAAAAATGCACCCAGAATTCGAAGAAGGCTAACCCCTTTGAAAATTTCGAAAAATGCACCCAGAATTCGAGGAAGGCGAACCCCTTTGAAAATTTCGAAAAATGCACCCAGAATTCGAAGAAAGCTAACCCCTTTGAAAATATCGAAAAATGCACCCAGAAATCGAAGAAGGCTAACCCCTTTGAAAATTTCGAAAAATGCACCCAGAAATCGAAGAAGGCTAATCCCCTTGAAAATTTTGAAAAATGCACCCAGAATTCGAAGAAGGCTAAAAATGTCGAAAAATGCCCCCAGAATTCGAAGAAGCGTAACACCTTTGAAAATTTCGAGAAATGTACCCAGAATTCGAAGAAGGCTAACCCCATTGAAAATTTCGAAAAAGCACCCAGTATTCAAAAACGTCTAACCACTTTGAAAATTTCGAAAAAATGCTCCCTGAATTCACAGAAGGCTAACCCCTTTGAACATTTCGAAAAATGCCCCGAGAATTCGAAGAAGGCTAATTCCTTTGAAAATTTCCAAAAATGCACCCAGAATTCGAAGAAGGCTAAACCCCTTCAGAAATCGAAGAAGGCTTAACCCCCTTGAAAATTTCGAAAAATGCACCCAGAATTCGGAGAATTCTAACCCGTTTAAAAATATCGAATCATGCCCCCAGAATTCGAAGAAGGCTAACCCTTTGAAAATTTCTAAAAATGCCCCCAGAATTCGAAAAAGGCTAACCAATTTGAAAAGTTTGAAAAAAGCACCCAGAATTCGAAGAAGTCTAACCCCTTTGAAAATTGCGAAAAAAGCACCCAGAATTCGAAGGCTAACCCCTTTGAAAATATCAAAAAATGCACCCAGAATTCGAAGAAGGCTAACCCCTTTGAAAATTTCGAAAAATGCACCCAGAATTCAAACTAGGCTAACCCCTTTGAAAATTTCGAAAAATGCACCAAGAATTCGAAAAAGGCTAACTCGTTTGAAAATTTCGAAAAAATGCTCCCAGAATTCAATGAAGGCTAACCCTCTTGAAAATTTCGAAAAATGCACCCAGAATTCGAAGTAGACTAACCCCTTTAAAAATGTCTAATCATGACCCCAGAATTCGAAGAAGGCTACCCTTTGAAAATTTCGAAAAATGCCCCCAGAATTCGAAGAAGGCTAACCCCTTTGAAAATTTTTAAAAAAGCACTTTCGAAAAATGCACCCAGAATTCGAAGGCTAACCCCCTTGAATAATCGAAAAATGCACCCAGAATTCGAAGAAGGCTAACCCCCTTGAAAATTTCGAAAAATGCCCCTAGAAATCGAAGAAGGCTAACTCCTATGAAAATTCCGAAAAAGCCTAACCCCTTTGAAAATTTCTTAAAATGTCCCCAGATTCCGAAAATGCTTAACCCCTTTGAAAATTTCCAAAAATGCACCCAGAATTCGAAGAAGGCTAACCCCTTTGAAAATTTCGAAAAATGTACCCAGAAATCGAAGAAGGCTAACCCCTTTGAAAATTGCACCCAGGATTCGAAGTAGGCTAACCCCTTTGAAAATTGCACCCAGAAGTAGGCACCCGGAATTCGAAGAAGGCTAACCCCTTTAAAAATGTCGAATCATGCCCACAGAATTCGAAGAAGGCTAACCCTTTGAAAATGTCGAAAAATGCCCCCAGAATTCGAAGAAGGCTAACCCCTTTGAAAATTTTGAAAAATGCACCAAGAATTCGAAAAAGGCTAACCCCTTTGAAAATTTCGAAAAAGAATTCAAAGAAGGCTAACCCCTTTTAAAATTGCACCCAGGATTCGAAGTAGGCTAACCCCTTTGAAAATTTCGAAAAAATGCCCCCAGAATTCAAAGAAGGCTAACCCCTTTGAAAATTTCGAAAAAATGCCCCCAGAATTCGAAGAAGGCTAACGCCTTTGAGAATTTCGAAAAATGCACCCAGAATTCGAGGAAAGCTAACCTCTTTGAAAATTTTGAAAAATGCACCCAGAAATCGAAGAAGGCTAACCCCCTTGAAAATTTCAAAAAATGTACCCAGAATTCGAAGAAGGCTAACCCCTTTAAAAATGTCGAATCATGCCCCCAGAATTCGAAGAAGGCTAACCCATTTGAAAATGTTGAAAAAAGCACCCAGAATTCGAAGAAGGCTAACCCCTTTGAAAGTTTCGAAAAGTGCCCATAGAAATCGAAGGCTAACTCCTTTGAAAATTTCAAAAAAGGCTAACCCCTTTGAAAATTTCGAAAAATGCACCCAGAAATCGAAGAAGGCTAACCCATTTAAAAATGTCGAATCATGCCCCCAGAATTCGAAGAAGGCTAACCCTTTGAAAATTTCGAAAAATGCCCCCAGAATTCGAAGAAGGCTAACCCCATCGAAAATTTCGAAAAATGCCCCTAGAAATCGAAGAAGGCTAACTCCTTTGAATTTTCGAAGAAGGCTAACTCCTTTGAAAATTTCGAAAAATGCCCCCAGATTTCGAAAAAGCCTAACCCCTTGGAAAATTTCGAAAAATGCACCCAGAATTCGAAGAAGGCTAACCCCTTTGAAAATTGCACCCAGGATTCGAAGTAGGCTAACCTCTTTGAAAATTGCACCCAGAATTCGATGAAGGCTAACCCCTTTAAAAATTTCGAAAAATGCACCCAGAATTCGAAGAAGGCTAACCCCTTTGAAAATTTCGAAAAATGCATCCAGAATTCGGAGAAGTCTAACCCCTTTGAAAATTGCACCCAGGATTCGAAGTAGGCCAACCCCTTTGAAAATTGCACCCACAATTCGAAGAAGAATAACCCCTTTGAAAATTTCGAAAAACGCACCCAGAATTCGAAGAAGGCTAACCCCTTTGAAAATTGAACCCAGGATTCGAAGTAGGCTAACCACTTTGAAAATTGCACCCAGAAATCGAAGAAGCCTAACCCCTTTGAAAATTTCGAAAATGTACCCCGAATTCGAAGAAGGCTAACCCCATTGAAAATTTCGAAAATTGCACCCAGAATTCGAAGAAGGCTAACCCCTTTGAAAATTTCGAAAAATACACCCAGAATTCAAAGAAGGCTATTAGCTTTGATAATTTCGAAAAATGCACCCAGAATTCGAACAAGTCTAACCTCTTTGAAAATTTCGAAAAATGCACCCAGAATTCGAAAAAGGCTAACCCCTTTGAAAATTTCGAAAAAATGCCCCCAGAATTCAAAGAAAGCTAACCCCTTTGAATATTTCGAAAAAATGCCCCCAGAATACGAAGAAGGCTAACCCCTTTGAAAATTTCGAAAAATGCCCCTAGAAATCGAAGAAGGCTAACTCCTTTGAAAATTTCGAAAAGGGCTAACCCTTTTGAAAATTTCGAAAAATGCCCCCAGATTTCCAAAAAGCCTAACCCCTTTGAAAATTTCGAAAAATGCACCCAGGAATCGAAGAAGGCTAACCCCTTTGAAAATTTCGAAAAGGGCTAACCCTTTTGAAAATTTCGAAAAATGCCCCCAGATTTCCAAAAAGCCTAACCCTTTTGAAAATTTCGAAAAATGCACCCAGAATTCGAAGAAGGCTAACCCCTTTGAAAATTTCGAAAAATGCATCCAGAATTCGAAGAAGGCTAACCATTTTGAAAATTTCGAAATATGCACCCAGAATTCGAAGAAAGCTAACCCCTTTGAAAATATCGAAAAATGTACCCAGAAATCGATGAAGGCTAACCCCTTTGAAAATTTCGAAAAATGCACCCAGAAATCGAAGAAGGCTAATCCCCTTGAAAATTTTGAAAAATGTACCCAGAATTCGAAGAAGGCTAACCCCTTTAAAAATGTCGAAAAATGCCCCCATAATTCGAAGAAGCGTAACCCCTTTGAAAATTTCGAAAAATGCACCCAGAATTCGAAGAAGGCTAACTCCTTTGAAAATTTCGAAAAGTGCACCTAGAATTCGAAGAAAATTTCGAAAAATGCACCCAGAATTCAAAGAAGGCGAACCACTTTGAAAATTTCGAAAAATGCACCTAGAAATCGAACAAGGCTAACCCCTTTGAAAATTTCGAAAAATGCACCCAGAATTCGAAAAAGGCTAATTCCTTTGAAAATTTCGAAAAATGCACCCACAATTCGAACAAGGCTAACCCCTTTGAAAATTTCGAAAAACGCACCCAGAATTCGAGGAAGGCTAACCCCTTTGGAAATTTCGAAAAATGCACCCAGAAATCGAAGAAGCCTAACCCCTTTGAAAATTTCGAAAATGTACCCCGAATTCGAAGAAGGCTAACCCCATTGAAAATTGCACCCAGAATTCGAAGAAGGCTAACTCCTTTGAAAATTTCGAAAAATACAACCAGAATTCAAAGAAGGCTAACAGCTTTGATAATTTCGAAAAATGCACCCAGAATTCGAACAAGGCTAACCTCTTTGAAAATTTCGAAAAATGCACCCAGAATTCGAAAAAGGCTAACCCCTTTGAAAATTTCGAAAAAATGCCCCCAGAATTCAAAGAAAGCTAACCCCTTTGATTATTTCGAAAAAATGCCCCCAGTGTAAGAAGAAGGATAACCCCTTTGAAAATTTCGAAAAATGAACCCAGAATTCGAGGAAGGCTAACCCCTTTGAAAATTACGAAAAATGCATCCAGGAATCGAAGAAGGCTAACCCCTTTAAAAATGTCGAATCATGCCCCCAGAACTCGAAGGCTAACCCTTTCAAAATATCGAAAAATGCACCCAGAATTCGAAGGCTAACCCCTTTGAAAATTTAAAAAAGTGCCCTTAGAAATCGAAGGCTAACTCCTTTGAAAATTTCGAAAAGGGCTAACCCTTTTGAAAATTTCGAAAAATGCCCCCAGATTTCCAAAAAGCCTAACCCCTTTGAAAATTTCTAAAAATGCACCCAGTATTCGAAGTAGGCTAACCCCTTTGAAAATTGCACCCAGAAGTAGGCACCCAGAATTCGAAGAACGCTAACCCCTGTGAAAATTTCGAAAATTGCACTCAGAATTCGATGAAGGCTAACCACTTTAAAAATTTCGAAAATTGCACCGAGAATTCGAAGAAGGTTAACGCCTTTGAAAATTTCGATAAACGCACCCAGAATTCGAAGAAGGCTAACCCCTTTGAAAATATCGAAAAATGCACCCAGAAATCGAAGAAGGCTAACCCCTTTGAAAATTTCGAAAAATGCACCCAGAAATCGAAGAAGGCTAATCCCCTTGAAAATTTTGAAAAATGCACCCAGAATTCGAAGAAGGCTAACCCCTTTGAAAATTTCGAGAAATGTACCCAGAATTCGAAGAAAGCTAACCCCATTGAAAATTTCGAAAATGCACCTAGAATTCGAAGAAGGCTAACCCTTTTGAAAATTTCTAAAAATGCACCCAGAATTCGAAGAAGGCTAACCCCTTTGAAAATTAATAAAAATGCCCCCAGAATTCGAAGAAGGCTAACGCCTTTGAAAATTTCGAAAAATGCACCCAGAATTCGAACAAGGCTAACCCCTTTGAAAATTTCGAAAAATGTACCCAGAATTCAAAAAAGTCTAACCCCTTTGAAAATTTCGAAAAAATGCTCCCTGAATTCACAGAAGGCTAACCCCTTTGAACATTTCGAAAAATGCCCCGAGAATTCGAAGAAGGCTAATTCCTTTGAAAATTTCGAAAAATGCACCCAGATTTCGAAGAAGGCTAACCCCTTCAGAAATCGAAGAAGGCTTAACCCCAGTGAAAATTTCGAAAAATGCACCCAGAATTCGGAGAATTCTAACCGCTTTAAAAATGTCGAATCATGCCCCCAGAATTCGAAGAAGGCTAACCCTTTGAAAATTTCTAAAAAGCCCCCAGAATTCGAAAAAGGCTAACCAATTTGAAAATTTTGAAAAAAGCACCCAGAATTCGAAGAAGTCTAACCCCTTTGAAAATTGCGAAAAATGCACACAGAATTCGAAGGCTAGCCCCTTTGAAAATTTCGAAAAATGCACCAAGAATTCAAACTAGGCTAACCCCTTTGACAATTTCGAAAAATGCACCAAGAATTCGAAAAAGGCTAACTCCTTTGAAAATTTCGAAAAAATGCTCCCAGAATTCAAAGAAGGCTAACCCTCTTGAAAATTTCGAAAAATGCACCCAGATATCGAAGAAGGCTAACCCCCTTGAAAATGTCGAAAAATGCACCCAGAATTCGAAGTAGACTAACCCCTTTAAAAATGTCTAATCATGCCCCCAGAATTCGAAGAAGGCTACCCTTTGAAAATTTCGAAAAATGCCCCCAGAATTCGAAGGCTACCCTTTGAAAATTTCGAAAAATGCCCCCAGAATTCGAAGAAGGCTAACCCCTTTGAAAATTTTTAAAAAAGCACTTTCAAAAAATGCACCCAGAATTCGAAGGCTAACCCCCTTGAATAATCGAAAAATGCACCCAGAATTCGAAGAAGGCTAACCCCCTTGAAAATTTCGAAAAATGACCCTAGAAATCGAAGAAGGCTAACTCCTATGAAAATTCCGAAAAAGCCTAACCCCTTTGAAAATTTCTTAAAATGTCCCCAGATTCCGAAAAAGCCTAACCCCTTTGAAAATTTCCAAAAATGCACCCAGAATTCGAAGTAAGGCTAACCCCTTTGAAAATTTCGAAAAATGTACCCAGAAATCGAAGGCTAACCCCTTTGAAAATTGCACCCAGGATTCGAAGTAGGCTAACCCCTTTGAAAATTGCACCCAGAAGTAGGCACCCGGAATTCGAAGAAGGCTAACCCCTTTAAAAATGTCGAATCATGCCCCCAGAATTCGAAGAAGGCTAACCCTTTGAAAATGTCGAAAAATGCCCCCAGAATTCGAAGAAGGCTAACCCCTTTGAAAATTTTGAAAAATGCACCCAGAATTCGAAAAAGGCTAACCCCTTTGAAAATCTCGAAAAAATGCCCCCAGAATTCAAAGAAGGCTAACCCCTTTTAAAATTGCACCCAGGATTCGAAGTAGGCTAACCCCTTTGAAAATTTCGAAAAAATGCCCCCAGAATTCAAAGAAGGCTAACCCCTTTGAAAATTTCGAAAAAATGCCCCCAGAATTCGAAGAAGGCTAACGCCTTTGAGAATTTCGAAAAATGCTCCCAGAATTCGAGGAAGGCTAACCTCTTTGAAAATTTTGAAAAATGCACCCAGAAATCGAAGAAGGCTAACCCCCTTGAAAATTTCAAAAAATGTACCCAGAATTCGAAGAAGGCTAACCCCTTTAAAAATGTCGAATCATGCCCCCAGAATTCAAAGAAGGCTAACCCCTTTGAAAATTAGGAAAAAATGCCCCCAGAATTCGAAGAAGGCTGCCGCCTTTGAAAATTTCGAAAAATGCACCCAGAATTCGAAGAAGGCTAACCCCTTTGAAAATTTCGAAAAATGCACCCAGAGTTCGAGGAAGGCTAACCCCTTTGAAAATTTCGAAAAATAAATCCAGGAATCGAAGAAGGCTAATCCCCTTGAAAATTTTGAAAAATGCCCCCAGAATTCAAAGAAGGCTAACCCCTTTGAAAATTTCGAAAAATGCACCCAGAATTCGAAGAAGGCTAACCCCTTTGGAAGATTTCGAAAAGTGCACCCAGAATTCGAAGAAGGCTAACTCCCTTCGAAAATTTCGAAAAATGCACCCAGAATTCAAAGAAGGCGAACCCCTTTGAAAATTTCGAAAGATGCACCAAGAATTCGAACAAGGCTAACCCCTTTGAAAATTTAGAAAAATGCACCTAGATATCGAACAAGGCTAACCCCTTTGAAAATTTCGAAAAATGCACCCAGAATTCGAAAAAGGCTAATTCCTTTGAAAATTTCGAAAAATGCACCCAGAATTCGAAGAAGGCTAACCCCTTTGAAAATTTCGAAAAACGCACCCAGAATTCGAGGAAGGATAACCCCTTTGGAAATTTCGAAAAATGCACCCAGAAATCGAAGAAGCCTAACCCCTTTGAAAATTTCGAAAATGTACCCCGAATTCGAAGAAGGCTAACCCCATTGAAAATTTCGAAAATTGCACCCAGAATTCGAAGAAGGCTAACCCCTTTGAAAATTTCGAAAAATACACCCAGAATTCAAAGAAGGCTAACAGCTTTGATAATTTCGAAAAATGCACCCAGAATTCGAACAAGTCTAACCTCTTTGAAAATTTCGAAAAATGCACCCAGAATTCGAAAAAGGCTAACCCCTTTGAAAATTTCGAAAAAGTGCCCCCAGAATTCAAAGAAAGCTAACCCCCTTGAATATTTCGAAAAAATGCCCCCAGAATACGAAGAAGGCTAACCCCATTGAAAATTTTGAAAAATGCCCCTAGAAATCGAAGAAGGCTAACTTCTTTGAAAATTTCGGAAAGGGCTAACCCTTTTGAAAATTTCGAAAAATGCCAACAGATTTCCAAAAAGCCTAACCCCTTTGAAAATTTCGAAAAATGCACCCAGGAATCGAAGAAGGCTAACCCCTTTGAAAATTTCGAAAAATGCCCCTAGAAATCGAAGAAGACTAACTCCTTTGAAAATTTCGAAAAGGGCTAACCCTTTTGAAAATTTCGAAAAATGCCCCCAGATTTCCAAAAAGCCTAACCCCTTTGAAAATTTCGAAAAATGCACCCAGAATTCGAAGAAGGCTAACCCCTTTGAAAATTTCGAAAAATGCATCCAGAATTCGAAGAAGGCTAACCATTTTGAAAATTTCGAAATATGCACCCAGAATTCGAAGAAATCTAACCCCTTTGAAAATTGCACCCAGGATTCGAAGTAGGCTAACCCATTTGAAAAATGCACGCAGAATTCGATGAAGTCTTACCCCTTTAAAAATTTCGAAAAATGCACCCTGGATTCGAAGAAGGCTAACCCCTTTGAAAATTGCACCCAGGATTCGAAGTAGGCTAACCCTTTGAAAATTGCACCCAGAAGTAGGCACCAAGAATTCGAAGAAGGCTAACCCCTGTGAAAATTTCGAAAATGCACCCAGAATTCGAAGAAGGCTAACCCCATTGAAAATTTCGAAAATGCACCTAGAATTCGAAGAAGGCTAAATTTGAAAATTTCGAAAAATGCACCCAGAATTCGAAGAAGGCTAACCCCTTTGAAAATTTCGAAAAATGCACCCAGAATTCGAAAAAGGCTAAATTCTTTGAAAATTTCGAAAAAATGCCCCCAGAATTCAAAGAAGGCTAACTGCTTTGAAAATTAGGAAAAAATGCCCCCAGAATTCGAAGAAGGCTAACCCCTTTGAAAATTTCGAAAAATGCACTTAGAATTCGAACAAGGCTAACCCCTTTGAAAATTTCGAAAAATGTACCCAGAATTCGAAAAAGGCTAAATTCTTTGAAAATTTCGAAAAAATGCCCCCAGAATTCAAAGAAGGCTAACTGCTTTGAAAATTAGGAAAAAATGCCCCCAGAATTCGAAGAAGGCTAACGCCTTTGAAAATTTCGAAAAATGCACCCTGAATTCCAAGAAGGCTAACCCCTTTGAAAATTTCGAAAAATGCACCCAGAATTCGAAGAAGGCTAACCCCTTTGAAAATTTCGAAAAATGCACCCAGAAATCGAAGAAGGCTAATCCCCTTGAAAATTTTGAAAAATGCACCCAGAATTCGAAGAAGGCTAACCCCTTTAAAAATGTCGAATCATGCCCCCAGAATTCGAAGAAGACTAACCCTTTGAAAATTTTGAAAAATGCCCCCAGAATTCAAAGAAGGCTAACCCCTTTGAAAATTTCGAAAAATGCACTCAGAATTCGAAGAAGGTAACCCCTTTGAAAATTTCGAAAAATGCACCCAGAATTCGAAGAAGGCTAACCCCTTTGAAAATTTCGAAAAGTGCACCTAGAATTCGAAGAAAATTTCGAAAAATGCACCCAGAATTCAAAGAAGGCGAACCCCTTTGAAAATTTCGAAAAATGCACCTAGAAATCGAACAAGGCTAACCCCTTTGAAAATTTCCAAAAAAATACACCCAGAATTCGAAAAAGGCTAATTCCTTTGAAAATTTCGAAAAATGCACCCACAATTCGAAGAAGGCTAACCCCTTTGAAAATTTTGAAAAACGGTACCCAGAATTCGAGGAAGGCTAACCCCTTTGGAAATTTCGAAAAATGCACCCAGAAATCGAAGAAGCCTAACCCCTTTGAAAATTTCGAAAATGTACCCCGAATTCGAAGAAGGCTAACCCCATTGAAAATTTTGAAAATTGCACCCAGAATTCGAAGAAGGCTAACCCCTTTGAAAATTTCGAAAAATACAACCAGAATTAAAAGAAGGCTAACAGCTTTGATAATTTCGAAAAATGCACCCAGAATTCGAACAAGGCTAACCTCTTTGAAAATTTCGAAAAATGCACCCAGAATTCGAAAAATGTTAACCCCTTTGAAAATTTCGAAAAAATGCCCCCAGAATTCAAAGAAAGCTAACCCCTTTGAATATTTCGAAAAAATGCCCCCAGAGTAAGAAGAAGGATAACCCTTTGAAAATTTCGAAAAATGAACCCAGAATTCAAGGAAGGCTAACCCCTTTGAAAATTACGAAAAATGCACCCAGGAATCGAAGCAGGCTAACCCCTTTAAAAATGTCGAATCATGCCCCAAGAACTCGAAGGCTAACCCTTTCAAAATATCGAAAAATGCACCCAGAATTCGAAGGCTAACCCCATTGAAAATTTAAAAAAGTGCCCTTAGAAAATTTCGAAAAGGGCTAACCCTTTTAAAAATTTCGAAAAATGCCCCCAGATTTCCAAAAAGCCTAACCCCTTTGAAAATTTCTAAAAATGCACCCAGAAATCGAAGAAGGCTAACCCCTTTGAAAATTGCACCCAGGATTCGAAGTAGGCTAACCCCTTTGAAAATTGCACCCAGAAGTAGGCACCCAGAATTAGAAGAACGCTAACCCCTGTGAAAATTTCGAAAATTGCACTCAGAATTCGATGAAGGCTAACCACTTTAAAAATTTCGAAAAATGCACCCAGAATTCGAAGAAGGCTAACCCCTTTGAAAATTTCGAAAAATGCACCCAGAATTCGAGGAAGGCGAACCCCTTTGAAAATTTCGAAAAATGCACCCAGAATTCGAAGAAAGCTAACCTCTTTGAAAATATCGAAAAATGCACCCAGAAATCGAAGAAGGCTAACCCCTTTGAAAATTTCGAAAAATGCACCCAGAAATCGAAGAAGGCTAATCCCCTTGAAAATTTTGAAAAATGCACCCAGAATTCGAAGAAGGCTAAAAATGTCGAAAAATGCCCCCAGAATTCGAAGAAGCGTAACCCCTTTGAAAATTTCGAGAAATGTACCCAGAATTCGAAGAAGGCTAACCCCATTGAAAATTTCGAAAAAGCACTCAGAATTCAAAAACGTCTAACCACTTTGAAAATTTCGAAAAAATGCTCCCTGAATTCACAGAAGGCTAACCCCTTTGAACATTTCGAAAAAGAATTCAAAGAAGGCTAACCCCTTTTAAAATTGCACCCAGGATTCGAAGTAGGCTAACCCCTTTGAAAATTTCGAAAAAATGCCCCCAGAATTCAAAGAAGGCTAACCCCTTTGAAAATTTCGAAAAAATGCCCCCAGAATTCGAAGAAGGCTAACGCCTTTGAGAATTTCGAAAAATGCACCCAGAATTCGAGGAAAGCTAACCTCTTTGAAAATTTTGAAAAATGCACCCAGAAATCGAAGAAGGCTAACCCCCTTGAAAATTTCAAAAAATGTACCCAGAATTCGAAGAAGGCTAACCCCTTTAAAAATGTCGAATCATGCCCCCAGAATTCGAAGAAGGCTAACCCATTTGAAAATGTTGAAAAAAGCACCCAGAATTCGAAGAAGGCTAACCCCTTTGAAAGTTTCGAAAAGTGCCCATAGAAATCGAAGAAGGCTAACTCCTTTGAATTTTCGAAGAAGGCTAACTCCTTTGAAAATTTCGAAAAATGCCCCTTGATTTCGAAAAAGCCTAACCCCTTGGAAAATTTCGAAAAATGCACCCAGAATTCGAAGAAGGCTAACCCCTTTGAAAATTGCACCCAGGATTCGAAGTAGGCTAACCTCTTTGAAAATTGCACCCAGAATTCGATGAAGGCTAACCCCTTTAAAAATTTCGAAAAATGCACCCAGAATTCGAAGAAGGCTAACCCCTTTGAAAATTTCGAAAAATGCATCCAGAATTCGGAGAAGTCTAACCCCTTTGAAAATTGCACCCAGGATTCGAAGTAGGCCAACCCCTTTGAAAATTGCACCCACAATTCGAAGAAGAATAACCCCTTTGAAAATTTCGAAAAACGCACCCAGAATTCGAAGAAGGCTAACCCCTTTGAAAATTGAACCCAGGATTCGAAGTAGGCTAACCACTTTGAAAATTGCACCCAGAAATCGAAGAAGCCTAACCCCTTTGAAAATTTCGAAAATGTACCCCGAATTCGAAGAAGGCTAACCCCATTGAAAATTTCGAAAATTGCACCCAGAATTCGAAGAAGGCTAACCCCTTTGAAAATTTCGAAAAATACACCCAGAATTCAAAGAAGGCTATTAGCTTTGATAATTTCGAAAAATGCACCCAGAATTCCAACAAGTCTAACCTCTTTGAAAATTTCGAAAAATGCACCCAGAATTCGAAAAAGGCTAACCCCTTTGAAAATTTCGAAAAAATGCCCCCAGAATTCAAAGAAAGCTAACCCCTTTGAATATTTCGAAAAAATGCCCCCAGAATACGAAGAAGGCTAACCCCTTTGAAAATTTCGAAAAATGCCCCTAGAAATCGAAGAAGGCTAACTCCTTTGAAAATTTCGAAAAGGGCTAACCCTTTTGAAAATTTCGAAAAATGCCCCCAGATTTCCAAAAAGCCTAACCCCTTTGAAAATTTCGAAAAATGCACCCAGGAATCGGAGAAGGCTAACCCCTTTGAAAATTTCGAAAAGGGCTAACCCTTTTGAAAATTTCGAAAAATGCCCCCAGATTTCCAAAAAGCCTAACCCCTTTGAAAATTTCGAAAAATGCACCCAGAATTCGAAGAAGGCTAACCCCTTTGAAAATTTCGAAAAATGCATCCAGAATTCGAAGAAGGCTAACCATTTTGAAAATTTCGAAATATGCACCCAGAATTCGAAGAAAGCTAACCCCTTTGAAAATATCGAAAAATGTACCCAGAAATCGATGAAGGCTAACCCCTTTGAAAATTTCGAAAAATGCACCCAGAAATCGAAGAAGGCTAATCCCCTTGAAAATTTTGAAAAATGTACCCAGAATTCGAAGAAGGCTAACCCCTTTAAAAATGTCGAAAAATGCCCCCATAATTCGAAGAAGCGTAACCCCTTTGAAAATTTCGAAAAATGCACCCAGAATTCGAAGAAGGCTAACTCCTTTGAAAATTTCGAAAAGTGCACCTAGAATTCGAAGAAAATTTCGAAAAATGCACCCAGAATTCAAAGAAGGCGAACCACTTTGAAAATTTCGAAAAATGCACCTAGAAATCGAACAAGGCTAACCCCTTTGAAAATTTCGAAAAATGCACCCAGAATTCGAAAAAGGCTAATTCCTTTGAAAATTTCGAAAAATGCACCCACAATTCGAACAAGGCTAACCCCTTTGAAAATTTCGAAAAACGCACCCAGAATTCGAGGAAGGCTAACCCCTTTGGAAATTTCGAAAAATGCACCCAGAAATCGAAGAAGCCTAACCCCTTTGAAAATTTCGAAAATGTACCCCGAATTCGAAGAAGGCTAACCCCATTGAAAATTTTGAAAATTGCACCCAGAATTCGAAGAAGGCTAACTCCTTTGAAAATTTCGAAAAATACAACCAGAATTCAAAGAAGGCTAACAGCTTTGATAATTTCGAAAAATGCACCCAGAATTCGAACAAGGCTAACCTCTTTGAAAATTTCGAAAAATGCACCCAGAATTCGAAAAAGGCTAACCCCTTTGAAAATTTCGAAAAAATGCCCCCAGAATTCAAAGAAAGCTAACCCCTTTGATTATTTCGAAAAAATGCCCCCAGAGTAAGAAGAAGGATAACCCCTTTGAAAATTTCGAAAAATGAACCCAGAATTCGAGGAAGGCTAACCCCTTTGAAAATTACGAAAAATGCATCCAGGAATCGAAGAAGGCTAACCCCTTTAAAAATGTCGAATCATGCCCCCAGAACTCGAAGGCTAACCCTTTCAAAATATCGAAAAATGCACCCAGAATTCGATGGCTAACCCCTTTGAAAATTTAAAAAAGTGCCCTTAGAAATCGAAGGCTAACTCCTTTGAAAATTTCGAAAAGGGCTAACCCTTTTGAAAATTTCGAAAAATGCCCCCAGATTTCCAAATAGCCTAACCCCTTTGAAAATTTCTAAAAATGCACCCAGTATTCGAAGTAGGCTAACCCCTTTGAAAATTGCACCCAGAAGTAGGCACCCAGAATTCGAAGAACGCTAACCCCTGTGAAAATTTCGAAAATTGCACTCAGAATTCGATGAAGGCTAACCACTTTAAAAATTTCGAAAATTGCACCGAGAATTCGAAGAAGGTTAACGCCTTTGAAAATTTCGATAAACGCACCCAGAATTCGAAGAAGGCTAACCCCTTTGAAAATATCGAAAAATGCACCCAGAAATCGAAGAAGGCTAACCCCTTTGAAAATTTCGAAAAATGCACCCAGAAATCGAAGAAGGCTAATCCCCTTGAAAATTTTGAAAAATGCACCCAGAATTCGAAGAAGGCTAACCCCTTTAAAAATGTCGAAAATTGCCCCCAGAATTCGAAGAAGCGTAACCCCTTTGAAAATTTCGAGAAATGTACCCAGAATTCGAAGAAAGCTAACCCCATTGAAAATTTCGAAAATGCACCTAGAATTCGAAGAAGGCTAACCCTTTTGAAAATTTCTAAAAATGCACCCAGAATTCGAAGAAGGCTAACCCCTTTGAAAATTAATAAAAATGCCCCCAGAATTCGAAGAAGGCTAACGCCTTTGAAAATTTCGAAAAATGCACCCAGAATTCGAAGAAGGCTAACCCCTTTGAAAATTTCGAAAAATGCACCCAGAATTCGAGGAAGGCGAACCCCTTTGAAAATTTCGAAAGATGCACCCAGAATTCGAACAAGGCTAACCCCTTTGAAAATTTCGAAAAATGTACCCAGAATTCAAAAAAGTCTAACCCCTTTGAAAATTTCGAAAAAATGCTCCCTGAATTCACAGAAGGCTAACCCCTTTGAACATTTCGAAAAATGACCCGAGAATTCGAAGAAGGCTAATTCCTTTGAAAATTTCGAAAAATGCACCCAGAATTCGAAGAAGGCTAACCCCTTCAGAAATCGAAGAAGGCTTAACCCCAGTGAAAATTTCGAAAAATGCACCCAGAATTCGGAGAATTCTAACCCCTTTAAAAATGTCGAATCATGCCCCCAGAATTCGAAGAAGGCTAACCCTTTGAAAATTTCTAAAAAGCCCCCAGAATTCGAAAAAGGCTAACCAATTTGAAAATTTTGAAAAAAGCACCCAGAATTCGAAGAAGTCTAACCCCTTTGAAAATTGCGAAAAATGCACACAGAATTCGAAGGCTAGCCCCTTTGAAAATTTCGAAAAATGCACCATGAATTCAAACTAGGCTAACCCCTTTGAAAATTTCGAAAAATGCACCAAGAATTCGAAAAAGGCTAACTCCTTTGAAAATTTCGAAAAAATGCTCCCAGAATTCAAAGAAGGCTAACCCTCTTGAAAATTTCGAAAAATGCACCCAGATATCGAAGAAGGCTAACCCCCTTGAAAATGTCGAAAAATGCACCCAGAATTCGAAGTAGACTAACCCCTTTAAAAATGTCTAATCATGCCCCCAGAATTCGAAGAAGGCTACCCTTTGAAAATTTCGAAAAATGCCCCCAGAATTCGAAGGCTACCCTTTGAAAATTTCGAAAAATGCCCCCAGAATTCGAAGAAGGCTAACCCCTTTGAAAATTTTTAAAAAAGCACTTTCAAAAAATGCACCCAGAATTCGAAGGCTAACCCCCTTGAATAATCGAAAAATGCACCCAGAATTCGAAGAAGGCTAACCCCCTTGAAAATTTCGAAAAATGACCCTAGAAATCGAAGAAGGCTAACTCCTATGAAAATTCCGAAAAAGCCTAACCCCTTTGAAAATTTCTTAAAATGTCCCCAGATTCCGAAAAAGCCTAACCCCTTTGAAAATTTCCAAAAATGCACCCAGAATTCGAAGTAAGGCTAACCCCTTTGAAAATTTCGAAAAATGTACCCAGAAATCGAAGGCTAACCCCTTTGAAAATTGCACCCAGGATTCGAAGTAGGCTAACCCCTTTGAAAATTGCACCCAGAAGTAGGCACCCGGAATTCGAAGAAGGCTAACCCCTTTAAAAATGTCGAATCATGCCCCCAGAATTCGAAGAAGGCTAACCCTTTGAAAATGTCGAAAAATGCCCCCAGAATTCGAAGAAGGCTAACCCCTTTGAAAATTTTGAAAAATGCACCCAGAATTCGAAAAAGGCTAACCCCTTTGAAAATCTCGAAGAAATGCCCCCAGAATTCAAAGAAGGCTAACCCCTTTTAAAATTGCACCCAGGATTCGAAGTAGGCTAACCCCTTTGAAAATTTCGAAAAAATGCCCCCAGAATTCAAAGAAGGCTAACCCCTTTGAAAATTTCGAAAAAATGCCCCCAGAATTCGAAGAAGGCTAACGCCTTTGAGAATTTCGAAAAATGCTCCCAGAATTCGAGGAAGGCTAACCTCTTTGAAAATTTTGAAAAATGCACCCAGAAATCGAAGAAGGCTAACCCCCTTGAAAATTTCAAAAAATGTACCCAGAATTCGAAGAAGGCTAACCCCTTTAAAAATGTCGAATCATGCCCCCAGAATTCGAAGAAGGCTAACCCATTTGAAAATGTTGAAAAAAGCACCCAGCATTCGAAGAAGGCTAACCCCTTTGAAAGTTTCGAAAAGTGCCCATAGAAATCGAAGGCTAACTCCTTTGAAAATTTCAAAAAAGGCTAACCCCTTTGAAAATTTCGAAAAATGCACCCAGAAATCGAAGAAGGCTAACCCCTTTAAAAATGTCGAATCATGCCCCCAGAATTCGAAGAAGGCTAACCCTTTGAAAATTTCGAAAAATGCCCCCATAATTCGAAGAAGGCTAACCCCTTCGAAAATTTCGAAAAATGCCCCTAGAAATCGAAGAAGGCTAACTAACTCCTTTGAATTTTCGAAGAAGGCTAACTCCTTTGAAAATTTCGAAAAATGCCCCCAGATTTCGAGAAGCCTAACCCCTTGGAAAATTTCGAAAAATGCACCCAGAATTCGAAGAAGGCTAACCCCTTTGAAAATTGCACCCAGGATTCGAAGTAGGCTAACCTCTTTGAAAATTGCACCCAGAATTCGATGAAGGCTAACCCCTTTAAAAATTTCGAAAAATGCACCCAGAATTCGAAGAAGGCTAACCCCTTTGAAAATTTCGAAAAATGCACCCAGAATTCGAAGAAGTCTAACCCCTTTGAAAATTGAACCCAGGATTCGAAGTAGGCTAACCACTTTGAAAATTGCACCCAGAATTCGAAAAAGGCTAACCCCTTTGAAAATTTCGAAAAATGCCCCCAGATTTCGAAGAAGGCTAACCCCTTTGAAAATTTCGAAAAATGCACCCAGAATTCGAAGAAGGCCAACCCCTTTGAAACTTTCGAAAAATGCACCCAGAATTCGAAGAAGGTTAACCCCATTGAAAATTTCGAAAAATGCCCCCAGAATTCGAACTAGGCTAACCCCATTGAAATTTTCGAAAAATGCACCCAGAATTCGAACAAGGCTAACCCCTTTGAAAATTTCGAAAAATGCACCCTGAATTCGAAAAAGGCTAACCCCTTAGAAAATTTCAAAAAAATGCCCCCAGAATTCATGAAGGCCCCTTTGAAAATTTCGAAAAAATGCCCCCAGAATTCGAAGAAGGCTAAACTAAAAAAAACTCCGTGGCGCTACATCCCTGGAGGGACTTGGCCTACCATTTCGAAATTTCGAAA
Source organism: Ectobius pallidus (assembly GCA_964059195.1). Taxonomy (NCBI): domain Eukaryota; kingdom Metazoa; phylum Arthropoda; class Insecta; order Blattodea; family Ectobiidae; genus Ectobius; species Ectobius pallidus. Next base: position 106,741,608 of record CAXKWD010000003.1, on the reverse strand, counting down.
AATGCACCTAGAAATTGATAATTTCTAATTAGAAATTAATTAATTAGATTAATTAATTAATTAATTAATTAATTAATTAGAAATTAATTAAATTAATTAATTAATTAATTAGAATTTAATAATTGAAAATTTCGAAAAAGGCACCCAAAATTCGAAGAAGGCTAACCCCTTTAAAAATGTCGAATCATGCCCCCATGAATTCTCGACAGAGCCTGCGAGATAAAAGCCATTTCTAGTGTTTTCTGAGGGAATAATTCGAGTGTGATAAGCATTCTTCCTCACAACAAACTCTAGATCCCTAATATATAAAGACTTATAGCTTGGAAATCAAAAGTCCTCCGTAATTTAGTTTTGAATTATATGCAAAATACAAAACTCAGGTGACGGTGGGCCTTTTAAGCTAGTCATACATAAAATGAAAAAATCCTTTGATCAAAATCAGCATGTTAAACTTCTGAATTGGAATAATTTATCGAGTAAGGAACTCTTAAGCAGTATTGCCAAAAAGTTAAGGCTCTTTTTATTACACTTATTTGAACAGATGACAGTAACTACACCTGTGTACACGGGTTCTAATATATTAATAGGCAATAGCATTGATCTCAATACAAACACGTTGCGATTTGAACAGAACTTGCTATATAATTCACCCAAGAAACAAATGCCTTATATTGGGACAAGACTCTAAAATCTGAAGCAGTAACCAATAATTTTATTCGCCATTATTTTTAGAGCATTTTGGATTTATTTATGTATTTGTTTATTAATGGAATAATAAACATTACAGGTAGAAACCCCAATTACAATGTTCATTACAAAAATACAGTTATTACTTAATTATTTCAGTTATTTACTTGTAGAATATTAACAGAAAAGAAATATATGAATCCTCTAGATTCAAAATCCCCTAAACGCCAAATTATATTTTCTTACTTTTATACATCACCAGAATTGGATGGATGGCTTAAATTGGTTTATTTATATGTGAGGTTCAAAACCCCCTAAAGTACTATATAATGCCATGTTGAAAATCAGAGTTAAGTTCAAAAACCCCTCTATCCCAATGCTTTAAACTTCAAAAACACCTCTATTTTTGAAATGCGTTTAGGGGGTTTTGAATCTAGAGGATTCATATATTATATAGTGTGAGCAGTTTGAGTGTCATTACTTTACGTGACGGATATTCAGGTTATATATGGAATAAAAATGTCTTTATAGTTTATTTCTTGCTGTGATAATTTTCCTAATAATTTAGTGAAAGTTCTTAGAGATGTTTCAATATTGTGATGCTTGGTCAAGTCTGTCAATTCACACATACAGTTAAGTAGGTGTCATGGGCTTTCCGACCGTGAGATTTCCAACCCGTGATATCAACATAGGATTTCCGAACACAAAACTTTTAGCCATGAGTTTTCTGACCATATCAGTTCAGTTTCTGTAAATTGCATGTATGTATCATAAGAACACCCTTTCATATTTTATCCAATCTTAGGATCGACTATGTACATGGTATATAGGCATGTTTAATTTAAAAAGAAAGAAAGAAAAAAAATTACCATCAGGTATTTCAAAATGGCATTGCTCAGTTGAATCTCCGAACTGGAGTCAGGGTTCTGGGTGATCCCAATATCTCTTCTACTTGCTTTATACTTTTGGAGTTCTCATAATTTAGCATATTAGCTATGAAATCTAAACCTTTATCTTTCAAATCTTGAAATTCCTTTTTTAAAATTTGGCAAACTGTCACTGTCTTTTCTTCGTGGACTCTTTTCCTGCAGTTATGTATTCGGTTTTAGTTGAAAATTGAGGCAATCTTCTATTCTATTCTATTTTACTTCAGTTTTTATTAATCTTCTAAACTGAATTTCATCATCTTTAGCCTATGACTTTCAAGACAGCGTTTAACACTGGTTTCTTTCACAGGATGTCTAATTTCCCCATGGAGAAAAGGTGCACACCTAAAAATCCTAACTCTGTGCGATTGATTCAGTAGGCTTACTCAGAAACCTCATTCATGCTTTCATGGTTTGACGTGTGATCCCATTATAAAAATAAGGTATTTGGAATAAGAAGATATTAATACCATCCTGAGATTTTATTTTACCATCACTAATCACACCTTTCCAGAAGAATTGAAAATGAACTTGATTATGGAAGAATTAAATTCAGAGACAATACAGTGATTTTAGGTTATTGAACCTATACAAGAAACACATGTTATTGCAGTTCAGACACTTCGGCAAAAAGAAATAAATAAGATAACCAAATTAAATATAATAAACGACAGATTAGTGGCCCAAATTCGTTCAAAATAAAGTCATAAAATCTCATAGCCCGTGTTTGATCTTAAAATGACCGTAAAAAGACGGAACATCCTTTAGAAATAGTATTAACTAGAAAGAAGGCAAAGGTAAAAAGTTTAACAACATCATTTTAAATATTTATTAAAATGAGATTGCAGTGGTGAGAATTGAATAGACAAGAGAGTCAGGAGTTTCCCATAGCAGACCTAACGGGTGCGAGATAAGGCAATGCAGGTACCCAGGTACACTGCGTCGGCAATCTCCCAAGATCTTAACAAAAGGGTAGTGATACACTTAAGTTATTTTAAGAAGTCGGCTATTATGTTCAGGCCAAGCTTCTGATTTTGCTACTGATACAACACGCTGTCCGGGGTTTTTCCACTTAAACCTTCTTAGAAATCCGAGACGCTAAATTGTGGGTTTTGATAATAAGGGAAATCCAATTGATTTCCGTGGGCGACTAACATATTATTATTGGTCGGGAGAATCGCCAATAAGGATAGATCCATAGTACCACGTGCCTGGATTCACGAATAATAATTAAGAAGAGTAGGGATAAATGTTTGTCCGAGGGAGTTTTCCTTATGCCTACGGTGGCGATGTAAATACATTCTGTTTCGGGGACTTGTGTCCACCGTATTACATTCTGTTTCGGGGACTTGTGTCCACCGTATTACATTCTACTTCGGGAACTTGTGTCCACCGTATAAAATCACTCATCTTTGTGGCCTCGTGCCCACAGTATTAATTGGACTTATAAAATTTTCGCTGGGGAATTAATCGACTTAGAAGGATTCTTACTTTCAATCGCGATTAGCTAAAATCAAATACGGCAGCAATTGTATCACTAGTAACGATCTCCCGAGAAGTTGTAACAATATTAATTATTCACAAACAAATTTTGTAATTATTGTCAATGACTGGACTTGTATTTCCAACGTATTGAATAAACAGAATATTCCTTCAGTGTTCAAAGAAACTGCTTTATTATTCAAGTAATAATATTAAGGTGTTCTTCGCTTCCTACCCTGAAGCTAGAGGGAAGTGCTCAACGATCGACTGGCTGACCGGAGGCGGGTTCAACAATCAAAGACAGAAATATTCAGTATATGCATTATACTGTGGCGCCCATACATCTCCAACACCGAACCGCTGTAATGTTCGAATCCTCTTTATTAATTACCTACATTAAGACAAAATAAAATAATTTAAAAAACATAAACGTCTGACATTCCTTAGAGTAAAACATTACTTACAATTTATTAGCAAAGAGATAGGCCTAACCAATACTTGACATAAATCAATAAGAAAAAAGCAGTAGAGCAAACTTTTTTTGCTAAAACTTAATTTTATGAGTTTTTCTTTCTGCAGAAGTCGTAATAATATCATATGAGATCTTTGAAGTTAATTGATGTTCATTGTTAATAATACTGAGGTTTGTAAGGCGTTTTTGTGTCGTCCTGTTTCTTAAGACATATGTTTTTTTAAATTATTTTTAACTTACTAAAACTCCTTTCATTGGATGCAACTGAGACAGGCGTTGTTATAGAAATTCTAAGTGTAGTTGCCACATTCGGATATACATCCTGAAGTCCATTGTGGCAAATTAAGGTCAAAAGTTTGCAGGAATTTCTGATTTCATTGTTGGTGTCGAATACTCGGAACTTCACTATCTACTGTTCAATAAATCAATTCGAGACGAGCTGACTTCAGGCATAATCAAAGAAAGATTGTCACTCCACAACCACACTAAACTAGGCTTACATCCATTGAGAGAGTACACAATGTTTGCAAAGACTGTGAATCCCCACCAAGCCCAACGGACTATATTTAAATCTGTTCACTTCTATTATTATTTCCTCCCTATCAAGGTCCTTACTATAAATATTAGCTAACTGCGTTGTCCGAATTTTAAGCTCATTGTCTGTTAATGCCTGCAACTCAACCCCATTAAAAAACCCAAATTTTTCTTTTATTTTTGTAAGGCATAAGGCTCAATCTCCAAATCCAACTAATTATAGTTAGATACCGGTATATAAGCTTTCATGAACCACAGATTATTGTCTCTGTTGGACATTACATGAGAATATTCTAATTATAGTTAGTCTAAAGCAGCGTTTCTCAACCTTTTAGAACCCAAGGACCTCTAAAATGTCTAAAAAACATTTACGGACCCCTAATTTTTAAAAGAAGGCCTATATTCTTAATATTTGGGATATTAATTATAGGTCATTATAACGAAATATGTGAAAAAATTTTACTTCTTTACTTTCCACTTGCTTTATGATATTTTTTAATTATGTCTGCGGACCACCTGCACCATCTTCGCCGACCACCAGTGGTCCAACAATAAAAATAATATTTTTGGCCATTTTGCATCCTCTTATATGTGCACCTGGGGCAGTTTGCCTCCAGCCCCTCCTAGATCCGTCACTGGATATGTGAACCAGTTAAGTCGTAACCACCTTGCCCATTCCTTATCCTGGATATTTTGTTTATAGTACCTATAATAGCCCTATACTACTCTAACAGCAGCAATGTTGTCTCGCCAAGGCCTCTTAAAATCTTCACAAAGCACACGTTACTGAAGGTCTATAGCAATGATAATTATGTTACAAATTGCGTCACAGAAAAGCTGTGCATGTTTGTGGAAATAAATTAGTGAACTCCTTGATTGTTTTGAACTGACTCGAACAACTGTGCTAACACCAGCCTGGGTATATAGATGGTGGAAAGTGATTGTTAGATCTAATGCATCTGACGAATCATGAACAGTAAATTCTGTATTTTTATCGCAATTGCTGTCTGCTTCTCGCAGGTAAGATACTCATTTTTCTTAAATATCTAATGAAGTGCTGTAAAAATCTAAGGTCTCTATAATTCTGACAATGTACTAGTATGTGATACTGGTAATAAATTTAATCTAAAATGAAGATGATTTACTACTTTTTAATAGCGTATGAAATTCTACATTTTCGTTTCTGGAACACTGAAAATTTTTATCACTTTTATCTGTATGAATAGACATCAGATTTATATGCACGAATAAATATTCATATATGAATGCATCCATGCCATAAAAGTCAGAGAAATATGCACTAAAAACCCCAAAATATGCAATTAAACTAAGAATAATAAAAGCATTAATATGTTAGTTATTAGTTACTCACATGAAGTTGGGTATTTATTTGCATATCAGTAATGGTTGTAGTTGGTTTTACAGTATACGACCATGAGTTTTTCAAGATGTTCTGGATTCTATTTTTGTCACTTGTGAGGATAAGTTTGTATGCGGAAAATGACCGTTCAACATTAGAGATGTAACTGGACAATACTTAAAATCGCTTGCAATAGCCGGAGGTACTATAGAATTTATTGCTCCATCGACGATGCCAAAATAGAAACATTTCTTAACTTGTTCTGTAATTCTCAGAATTACTGAATTGAAACAGCCCCTTAGATAGATTTTCCTCACGCGTCAATTTGCCTGATTTTTATTGCAGTACTTTTTTTTTTTTAGAAAACTACGAAAATTTTATTCCATGGGTTATTTGGGGCAACTAACAATTCACAAAGATCATGACAAATTCACTTTTAGGTACGAAAGGCTTTGCATATCGTGTAAGTAAAGTCTGTTTAGATGAACTCGTGCGGTTACTTGCTGGAAAGTGTGCACCAGTTTTTGTATGTTTAACTGATTTTTTATAATATGTTGAACTTCCTTACTGCATGTATGGCAAAACATTTTTACCCTCTGATGTATACTCAGAACTTCACCAACCCACCGTTCAATAAATCAATTCAAGACTAGCTGACTTCAGGCATAATCAAAGAAAGATTATCGCTTCACAACCAAACTAAACTAGGCTTACATCCGTTGAGAGAATACACGATGTCTTCATAGACTGTGAATCCCCACCAAGCTTAACAGATGAAGAGGCTCTTAATAGACTGCCTCGGAAGTAACTTAGTTAACTGAGTCACCTTCTTTAAAACATAATTTTTTTTTTCAAAATAACATTAAGAAAGCTTGATATGCAGTAAAATACCATATATAGGCACTGTGCAAGCCTAAATAAAAAAACATGCACCAACATGGTAAATACGCAATTATATGCACTATAAAACTACATATGTACAGAATCAGAACATGAAACATGTTCTGCACCTTATTTGCATATCATACGCAGAGCCAAACTAAATGTGCATTTGCATATAAAACCGATGTCTAATTATGAATGTATATCTGCATGGCAAATCCATAAAATTTACAAGGCATTTAAATTCTAAATCATAAAGGTATAATATTGATCTACTTAATACAAAGCCCCATACAAATATAGCCTATCACATAATTGTCATAAAATTGAACTGAAATTGTTTCTAAAAATTAAATGTAATTTTAACTAACTATGAACGGGGTATTGCACTTTTTCTCGCAGGCTCTGTCGAGAATTCATTCAATACAGTGGCCCTACAGTTCCTTCAGATGCTTAGTTATCAGAGTCGCCTATAGAATCACCCTGTAGGCTATAAGAAAGAAGGATGAACATGAAATCACAATACTTTTTCCCACAGTCTCTGTCGTTCAGGGCGTGTTTCTTGAATGTCATAAATTTCATGTTGTTTCTTTCTTTTAATTTAACCTTTCCGGTCGTAGGAACGATTTTGTGGTCCACGCCGCCTGGGCCTTACAAGACTGCGACCTGTTGGGAGAGGGATTACCTTTTGATCACATACATACTGTACTTTCTTTGACTAGATAAGGACATGGAGGACCTTTCCGGATCCATGATCAGCCCAATGCCGGGGTCACCTTCGAGACAATAATACGAACACCTAGGACGAGGCATAATAATTGCATACACTTTCATTCCGAACAAGGCGAGATGGGATGAAGGTGATATTGACGTGAACCACACAGGCCTAAAGTTATCTGACATTCGTCTCACAGCCGAGGAAAAACTGCGGAAAACCTGGAATCGAAAGCTGTGTGAGGGAAGCTACTTTTTCCTCTTTATATTCATAGTTCGAATTAACTGTATTTTAGGGTGGTTTAGTCAACCTTAGTTCTTAATTCAGCCAGCTAATGAACCAATAAATAAATTTATAACAGAAGGCCAATTACCTTACCGGAAGAAGCATTATACATGTTAGGTGTTCGAAAACCCAAGCTCCTGGTGGGGTTCAAATTTCAACCCTAAACCTCTGATCTGATGGGACTATATTTCACTCTCAAGTTACCATACAACCGTTTCGGGGATGAAATTAAAAAGTAATTCATTACCACTTTCATACTTCCCTCACCAAAAACCTGCGATATAAGATATAACATACATATTACCAAATACACTCAAATTGATATTACCATACCTCGTACGGTATTCTCTATGTCCAGGGTAGAGAAAGTTATGTGACTGCATCACATTTTGCATTATTTTCGTGGATCTCACCTTCAATATTTATTTACAGCAATGAATTATATCGATAGCTTCTCTAATTTTTCCAAGTCCCATATAATTTATTTCCAAACCTGCCTGAGACCAATGCCAACGATACACTGTTGTCATGTGAACTGTAATTTGGATTTGATAATTCTGTGTAAAAAGGGATTAAATATTCTCAAAAACATTTGATTTTTGGCATTTAAAATCAAAATTCTTCAAAATCCTTTCTTAGTGAGCACTTACATTATGAAACGAAGGTACTGTCAAAATTCTTAGTCTCTACCTATTACAGTTTAGGCTCAACGTTGATTCTCTGTCAGTCAGTCAATCAGTCAGGACAAAGTCTGTTAGGCCTATATATATATTTACTAGCTTAAAGGCCCGGTTTTTTATTTTGTAATTGGAAATTATCTTATGAAGGACTTTCGATTTTTAAATTATGGGTCATCATATAGGTATTTAGAATTTGAAATAGGAAGAACGACTTATCACACTCAAACTATCCCCTCAGAAAACGCTTGGTATAGATTTTTATGGCTCATAGAGGATGTAGAATTTTGCATCCCATCGCTTGTACACAGCAAGCCTGGTAGGGGTTCACATAAGAAGAAACAGAAATTCCGGTTACATAAAATTGTATTGTCTTTGCGGAATATTTTATTTCTCACTCTCATGTTACCATAAAACCGGGGATGAAATTAAACAGAAATGCAATATCACTTTCATACTTCTCTCTTCAAAAACCTGCGATATAATAATATACATATTACCATGCCTCGTATTGTTTTCTCTATATCCAGGATAGAGAAAGTTTTGTGACTGCATTATTTTCGTGGATTTCATTCTTTAATATTTATTTACAACATGAATTATATTGATAGCTTCTCTGATTTGTCAAACTCCCATTTCATTTATTTCCAAACCCATCTGAGACCACTGGCAACAATATGTTGTCAGTGAACTGTGATTTGGATTTGATAATTCTGTGTAAAAAGGGATTAAGTAGGCCTATTTTCAAAAACATTAAATTTTTGGCATTTAAAATCAAAATTTTGCAAAATCCTTTCTTAGTGAGCACTTACATTATGAAACGAAGGTAGGCCTGCTGTCAAAATTCCAAGTCCCTACCTATTATAGTTTAGGCTCTGCGTCTCTAAGTCATTCATTCATTCATTCATTCATTCATTCAATCAATCAGTCAGGACAAAGCCTCTTACTCAAGATCCCTGTGCCATAGGCTATACTCCTGAACGAATTACAAGTTTTACATTTTACCATGCCCGTGTCTAATTTAATTTTAAACGACTAGTTTCTTACTTACTTCTAGGCAAATGCAGCAAATTTCCTCCAGGACCAAATCGAACACATTGTCAGCGACTTGCAGAATAAGTCGCAGGCAGCAGCTGCTCAGGCTGAGCAAGTATTCCAAAACATCGTCAACCAAACCAAGATAAGGGCCGAGGCTGTATTTGGAGATTTCGAAGCAAAGGTACAGAATCACACTCTCGCAATCGTCGCTGGCTTTCCTAACATCTCGAATATTGTACAGAACTTCTCTTCCAACGTAAATGCTTGCTTATCAGCGCAGAAAGTGAATACAACCAAGATTGTTAACGATTCCAGTAAGTACGGTATATAGTTTTCGTTTCGTAGTGTTTTCACATTTCGAGAGTAATTAACAACTGTGCCACCACAAATACTACTACTCGACAAAGCGACCAGGCGTACTGGAAAATATGCGCAACATCAATATTATGTTTACGTCACTCATACGTTGAGGATACCAGATGTTGCTCAAGGTCCTTTTGCCGTGTAGTACAAAGTACAGAAAGCGCAATGTATAGCCGGAAAACATGAACAATGCCCACGTCATTGCCTATTCCCGGCCTATTTTAAAAGGCTACGTAACAGATTTATGTCCTAACAATTCTTAAAACTATTTTGTTATTTAAAAATTGCTATTTAAAGCTAGTTATTTAAAAACTGTGCATTTATAAAGTCATTAAACTACAGGCCTAACAGATTTATGCGTAAACAATTCTAAAGACTAACTTATTATTTAAATATTGTCATTTATAAAGTTATTAATACTATAATAGATTTATTTACACGCAATGTTAAAATCTAGTTTATTATTTAAAAACTGTACGTTTAAAAAGTCATTAATACTATAAAAAGGATTAGTTTTACACCAGACAAGCAAATTCTTTGAAAAAACTTCAACAGGCAAACTGCGAAAATCCACTGGAAAGTTATTAATTATTTTTAAGCCTAAATGAGTGTGGTACTCCTGTGTTCTCGTTAACCTAACTCTATTTACATATAAGTTTCTACAATTTCTTGTGGGGTAGTTATGTATATTTTCTCTTTTCACATGACTATGAGAATTTAACTTTACTAAAACACAGACTTCATAAATATATAGACTAACTACAGACAAGATTCCTGATTTGACAAACAATGGTTTACAATGTTCTAATTTCTTTGCCCCAGTTACTATTCTTACTGCTTTCTTCTGTATCTTCAAGACATTATTAATTCCTACTCCGTTACTCCAAATTACAATACCAAATCTAGTTATGCTCTCAAAAAAGACAAATAAGCTAACCTTAAATAATTTTCTGTAACTTGTTTTTTTTTTAACTGCTTAAAAGATAGACAACGAGATAGACAGTGCAGGGATGAACTGGCCGTTTAATAATATATTATACAGAATGGAAGTGAAGGAATCCTCCAAATTTTTACTGTGACTTTTTCGAGTCGAATTCAATAACCCAAATTTGTCCCAATATACTTCTAGTAGAAAAGTATATTTTGTGGAAACATTCAGGTTACTCCCTTTCCAAAATCTATCACGTGACCAAGCTTACTTTATTTTTCATTCTAGAGAACGAAAGAGCAAACAAACAAAAATATTCCTTCGGAGTTTTTTGAGTAAATAGAGATACAAGATATTATAGTTATAAATAGTTCCGGTGTGCTAATACCTTTTTCATGATCCCTTGCATTAGAAACCGAAAAAGGAATGAATTGTTCCTTATTATTTTCTCTATCATCATGAATAAAAGTTATTGCTATTCGAGGAATATTTTTTTGACACAACTTTCGAAAGTGATTAGGTCTAAATTTTACATAAAAACTTAAATAAACACTTCCTTAATTTCTCGCAAAATAAACATACTATTACTAAATATATTAACAGAAAGTTCTTATATAATAATAATAATAATAATAATAATAATAATAATAATAATTTCATAATAACATCATTCTCGATATTTTAGTAATAATAACCAGAATAACCGTTATAACTTATAACAGACTGTTTTATGTGTTTTTTTTTATTATTATTATTTTTATGACCCTGTTTATCTTCAGATGGTCGCGTAGAGAGTCTTCGCTTCCTTCCTGCCGCACATAACATAAAATACCCATCTCTACACTGTCTCCAAATGACATGGTATCATAACTGCAATCTGTTCAGATGCCATATTAGCCTGCCACATCTAAAAATAGGATCTATAATTTATCTGTGACATTATCGGAGCCGTTCCACAGCTGAAACCTCAGAGGTTTCATTTCATACCACAAATAGTGACCAGTTGGAGGTACAACTTGGAAATGACCTGTTCTGTAATGTTTACATTTTCCTATTATCCATTGCGCTGACTTTACATTGAAACGAGTCCGTGTTCTCTTGTAAATACACTTACTTATTCTTATACAGGGTGTGTATCAAGTCACTTACCATTTCTGTTTTATCACTATAAATTTTGACTTTTTTGCAGATAATCTAAAGCAATGTACACAATAGAAAAAGAATAACTGTTGTTTCCTACCGAATGCGTGGAGTGACGTATGATGAAGCGCGGGACAATTTCACGCGCAAATTTCACAAACCAGCTCCTACCAGACAACTTCAAGTGAACTGGTAGTGTTACTGACCAGCAGCGAACTGGGAGACCGGCTGTAGCAGATGAAACTGTGCAAGGGATTCAGGAAGCGATTGAACGCAGCCTCTAAGCATCAACCACAAGACTAAGCAGGGAACTTGGTATCGCACACACACACACCACTATGTGGAAAACACTGCGATTCAAATTGCATAAACATGCCTACCACATTCAGATTGTTCATAAACTTGAAGATGAAGACTATGGCGCCAGACAAGCTATGTGCTAGGCCTATGACTTAGCCTTACTAGATGCTGTTAGAACCTGGAGCTTTATGAAGTCCAAGGTGTATCAGGTGAAAATCACTGGTCTTGAACAATTGAAAAACCAAATTTATGCCGCTGCGGAACAGGTAAAGCCAGATATGTTAGCAAAGGTGTTTCGGGCTACAGAGGAACGATGGGACTTGTGCTTAGATTTGAAGGGTCATCACGTTGAAATGTATTGAATTTGTGTTCAAAATGTCTAAATGTATGTTCATGTTGTTTATAGTCCATAAAACGTGTTTAAGTAGAAAATGATAAGTGACTTTATAAACACCCGGTTTATAACTTTATAAGACATACGTAAAAAAATAAAATAAAAAAATATTTAAAAAATGCGCAAGCGTAAAAATTGCACAGAAATCGCCATGCTATATTGTATTGGGGACATACACTATTCATGTTTACAAAAATTTAATTTTAATTCCCCTTACATAATTTATATGAAAACGTTTACCCAGATATGTGATGCAGAGAATGTGAGGGCCTATCACTTATGCAATGACGTTTTAACGAACGCTTGAAGAATTTTATTTAGTAATTGATTATTTCTAAGTTCTGTTTTCTTCGTAACTTCTGAAATATTTGTAATAAAGTCAACCCCTCTTCACAGTGCCACCCTCGCACTGTGCCAATAAATCCAAGTGAACGGATCTTCTCCCATATAAAATACATAAGAAACCTCGTTACTGTGCCAATTCATTTAGTGCCAGTGAATTTAAGACATGATTTTTACAAAGCGTAGCTTGCAGTAATTCTTTTTTCAGTTGCAGAATTATTTTAAACCTTGCGTGAATGTTAAGACGATTATTTGAATAACATACTGTACACTGTACAGTATTTCCAAGAAGTGGGTGTTCTCCTGCCACTAACTGTAAATGTAGTGCTATAAAATGAGGAAGCTATGCTAAGGAGTCGGACAGACAGCTAGCTTGAGGGGTGGAGCAGGTAGAAAGAGCCTTAATACAAAGAGACATTCCGAACTTTCACTTCTTTTAGTCCAGTGTCCATTCAGCTGTTAAACACTACACTACAGTTACTCGTAAGATTGTTAAAATAAAGACAGATATTGTTACAATTCAAGAGAAACGAGAAGTTTATGAATACAGTGAAAGATTTCTAATGTCTAGCCAGCAGGCTATTTCATTACATTTTTCATTATTGTGGGGAAAACTTGAGATGATTAGGCAACATTGCGAGTGAGAGAGAAACATGTTATTTGCCTTTTATGTAATTTTTCTGTACCCTAATAATACAGTACAGTAGACTGTATTGTGCCATTTTTATTTTAAAAATGAAATTTCGTTTTAGTGCCACCTTCGCTTTGTGCCACTAAATGTTAGAGAACGGATGGTGGCATTATATTGAGGACTGTCTGTAGTTTCATGAAATTTTGCATGCATATAGCTTATATTTCACACATATGAACAATACGATCAAACAATCCCCCGTGAAACATATGCAGACATTTTAGTTCAATAAACATGTACCTTTCAAACATATTGAAATAGAAATATAAAAAATGTTCTCATGTAGATAATGAAGTAAATTTTAAGATAGATATATAGGCTAAGCTTTCATGAACCACAGAATATTGCCTCTGTTGGACATTTTGTTAAAATGCTTAATAAATGTCATGAATAGAACAGAAATTGATAATCTATCTCGAAACCCATTACTGTTGATGCAATCCTATTAAATACTCCGTCATTATTAAGTCAACAAATCTTTTGAAGTCTTAACCCAAAGAAACATGCATTTGTTTCATGATTCTTTTATTTTGAGTATTGTTCTTTCATTTTAAATATGATTGATGACGTCAAATAACATGCATTTTCCTTAACAGGAGAAGCATTCGAAGACTTTATCCAGGGTGTAATCGCACGAGTGACATCTCTGATTGGTCGTATTAACTCTACAGTGCATAAAACGCAGGTCCTAGGAAACAGAACCGTCGTTGAAGCACAGAACTGCTTCAAGAACATGTTTACTGCTGGACTCTGTCTCGGACCGCTTGCTATTAATGTGTCTTCCGAAGCCATTCCCTTGGGTATCGAAATCGCTGGAGAAGTTCAGAGCATCCAAGCTTTGGAACCCCAAATAGCATTTGACTTCGGTCAGACTTTGGTGAAGATAGTGGTTAATGCCAGCGCGCAAGGTGTAACCATTGCTCAGACAGCTGCTAAATGCATTCTGAGTGGTAACAAGTCGTAAGCTCATCTCATCTGATATGGCTGTGTTTGTAAACTACACTATGTCTTACTTTGTAATGTAATGTTTTTGATACTTGTTACATATGTGAAACAAGACGAAGTAATCATAATATGAAGCACATTAAAAAAGTTCAAACATTAACCATATTTGTTTTTATTTTGACATAATTCCACAATGGGCTTAATATATTTACGTAGATTACAGATAAAACGCGTTTGTTAATTAAGCGGTAACATCGCAGACTCACATATAGAAGGTTATAAGTAGGGTTCGGATGTTTATGGTCATATTTTTAACCTGACCTACATTCTCCCCACAAACACAAATTAAACGCGAATTGGACGCTTGTTTTCTTAATTTTTATTTTGCATATAAAGTCATATTTTGGTCATTTTTATGGTCTTGGTCATATTTCAGTTATAATTTCGGTAAAGTAGCACAATTATAACGTAAAAATGGTCTAAATGCACTAAATAACCGAGTTAAATTTGAAATTTACTTTATTAATTTGATGTTTATGCCCAATTAATAGGCAACTTAATTTTAATTTTAATGCAATTGTGCATATTTTATAGGGACACGCATGATCTACAAAAATGATCTGGAGCTGATGAAGAAAGCTAAAAGGATCCAATTTCTTTAAAATTAGAAGTTCTTTACAAGTAAAACTGTAAATCACTTGTAAAACTGTTTAAAAATGATTACCCGATTGAATTAATCTGATGTAATAATTTTGTGTCATTAAACGTTTTAAATAAGAACATTTATTTTTAGAAAATACGTTCTTTTGTCAGGTCATATTTTGGGGATTTTTTGGTCATATTTGGTCATTTTTAAAGGCATATTTGCAGTCATATTTTCCACTTTCTTAGGTCATAAACATCCGAACCCTAAGAATAGTTCGTTATTATCTAGTTCTATGCATTTTATGGTGGGATAAAGAAAGGGAATTGTATGCTTAACTTCATCAGTATGAATCAACGAACATGTAAATTAAATAAGCTAACAAACACTTACATGTTTAGTTGACTTGTTGGAGTTGTCGAAAGCACTCCCATCCCCAGATGATAGAAGAGTACTTGACAACAGATACTCGTGTAACATCATATTCTTCTTACATAACACGATGGAATTTGAATGTGAACTACCTGCAAAAGAAGGAGAATCGTTAGAAACGTTGATAATGATCGTGGATAGTAATTTTATTATTTCTTTCCTTACCTTAGTTTTACCTATCCCCTTTTAGGGACATTAGTAGACCTGGGATTTTAGGCTCTAAAAATGTTTTAGGCACCTAAAATAGGCTTTTAAAACAAGTAAATAGGCTTTTAAAAAAGAAAATAGGCACTTAAAATATGCTTTAAAAATGTGTAAATAGATAGAAAATAAACTTTAAAATTTTACAATATACACTTAAACTGTAACATGGTCTTTCTTTACAGCAAGAAACGTGGTATAGGCCTACAGAATTAACTGCAAAATTAGGCATCATGAACTATAATCACTAAATAGATGTTCTTTCACTGGTGACTTGACACAATAGTCTTTCTTTGCAGCAAGAAACGTGGTATAGGCCTAACAGAATTAACTGCAAAATTAGGCATCATGAACTATAATCACTAAATAGATGTTCTTTCACTGGTGACTTGACAGAATAGTCCTTCCCCCATCAGCCAGCATTCCTTTAGCGACAAATGTTTGGAATAATCAAGCTTTTGTGAAAAACCCACCCCCTGCTGTTCTGCTTTTCATTGAGGGATATCCATTATAAGATTGTAAAAATTACAAAGTCAAATTTTATTTTAAATGTACAAAATAGGCATTTTAGGCACTAAAATAGTAAAATAGGTTCTAAAGGTGCAAATAGGCATTTTAGGGCACTATAAAACTCTACAAATGTAAGTGATTTATCATAAACGTCCACATATTTACAAATTTTCACGTTATTTTATAAGGAACAAAATAGGCATTTGCCCTAAGATCCCAGGTCTAGACATTAGGTACATCTGTGTGTACATACAGCACAATGGATAGATGGAAACCTAAACAGTAATCTACCCACGTCATTGCCTATACCTGGCCCGTAGCCAGGGATGGACTAGATATTTAGCATTTAAAATTATAAAAAATATATTCAAGAAGTAGGCTTACTTCGGCAATATTTTAAAATATATCTTATTTTGAAATGTACAATACTTCAGCTTTTATTTGTGATATTTTCTGAGGTAGAGTATCTGGTGGAGTGGCGATCGTCTTACTTACGATTCAGTTCATTTTGTTTTGGAGTGGTGATAATTATAGTATATGAAGAAAAAAAAAACATGCTAAACCTGATGGCCCCATTGAAATTTGATTTACAACCTCAAAATAAGGTAAATTAGGGTTGCCATATTTCCAAGAGTAAAAAAGAGGACACATTTGTCGATACCTATCCACACAATAACTAAATGAGGTTATTTTATAGCCCTTATTATTCATAGAGTAAAGGAAATATAGTGTGTTGGTAACAGCATTCAAATTTTCAATTTTATATAATTCTGTAACTGAACTGATTTAGTTTAAATTTAACAAGTAATTATAATATTCAAGTACTGGTATGTTTACTCAAAAGACAAAAGAATAAAATACTATGTTTCAATACATTCAGTAGGCCTACTCTACATGCAACTGTAAGTACAAGAGGAATTACGTGGATAGTTGACTCAAGATTTTTCACTATTAATGCACTTCAACCTTCGTTGGACCAAGCGTATTTCTCTGTAGGTCTTATCTTGTTCAGCAAAGGTTTCTGACCTAAGACATAGCCATGGAATTCCTTACAAGTGAAATGCTTTTTATTGTATTGAAGTAGCAATATGCTCTGCTCGGCTCGTAAAGCGGCCCTTAGACGATTAATAATATTGACAATACAGTATGATATTGACAATAATACTGATCATGTAAGGTGAAAAAACGTGTATTGACGGTCGATATTGAAGCGATATTGATGAAATCCAGATTTTCTGATCTCGGGGCGTCAATATTTAAAAGTGGAGGAGATATTGTCAATATTATGGAGCGTCTTGGGGTGGACGTCAATAATATTGTCAATATTCAGTTGTTGCCGTGCTTTCGAAGGGAACGGAAGTGATCTTTATGCGAAGTATTATGGATTATACAAGTGACCTTGAGAAAATATCTGAAGATCTTGAAGTAAAATAAAATAAAAAAGCTAGAAGGCAAGGTCCGATTGCTCTAAAAAATAAATAAATGAAGTATGTCAATGTCCAAGTTCTCTAAGTACCACACAACCGGGAACAAGTCGTGGCAGCACTTCATCCTTCTCCACATTTAATTGCTCTTCTCCTACTCACAGTGATAATCCACCACAACTAATCAACAACCAACATCAGGAATTATCAGCGGCGACTTGTTTCAACACCTTCCTTAGATTGAGGATTTTGAATTTTCATTGCCTTATTTCTTGTTGTATTTTTCTTTGCTGTCTAATCAATACATAATTACTATAATCTTTTGCTGTAAATTATTCAATACACGTTTCCCTACTCCTACTTTCATATAGGTAGTGGAGAGGTTCTGTGCAATGCCAGACTGATATACTTATGTAAGAAGGAAGGTATCTGGAAAATATATTTAAAACACTTATTTTCATGTAGTCTCGTAGAACATGAACAAGAGTTTTACACGTTTCAATTATAGCTTCGCTGATAGTTGCAGGCGACATGATGACAGAGAACTTCAAATCTTCAAAACTTCTTCTTGTAGCTAAGTACTTCAGGGTTGAGGCTAATCTCGCATTACAGGGATGCATTCCCTCATGTTTGTGTTCTGCCTAGTGAAGAGAGGTTCCACCATCTGTAATAATTTTATGAACGTCCTTTCATTCATTCTGAAATAATCTTCCGCATGTGTCAATCTGATTTCCCTCAGCAGCAGCCTTTTTTTCAACCACTCTCTCATCCATCGATTTCGCTGAACTCGACGAATACTTCCGATATCCATAATTATGGCTATACAACCTTATTTTTCGATTGTCCATGTTTGCAAAACAAAAAACGCCACGAAAATTCACTTGGAAAGATATAATTTTACTTGTCCGAATGGTGGAAACAAACGTACTGAGCATATTTATTGATACAATTATTGACAATAATATTGACCGTGTAGGGTATGGCGATATTGACGGTGGTGCCCTCAAGAAGTTAACGACTGTATTGACAATACTGGTATTGTCAATAATATTGATCGTGTAAGGGCCTCTAGGCTCGAAGACTGTTGGCTCATGTTAAAAAAAAAAAATAAAAAAAAAAAAAAAAAAAAAAAAACATTTCCCGAAATTAAAATTTCCACCCGGACAGGAATTATAACCCTAAAAAAGATGACATGTCCGGGAAAACCCGGGCATAAGGCAACCCTAAGGTAAATATTATGTCATAGCTAGAGGTCCGTGAAAGGGGTTTTAATTTTTTTAAACAACACCGCCAAATTAATAATAACACCGAAATATTGACATTTTAAAAGATTTTTTCCCAAAAAATAAAAACCCTTCCACGGATTTATAGCTAGCCTCTTTCAGTTGCTTTAAAACTTGTACCACTTTGTGACATTAAATGTGCTAATTTATGAATTTCATTCACACAGCCTACGTGACGATGCGTGAAGCGTTCAAAGTTAGAGATGTTCAGGTATTTTTACGCTGAAAATAGTATTACTAGGCTGGATTTGCTTAGCGCTAACCCTAACGTTTTACTTTGGAGTGAGTGTTCTAGGACTATAGCATAGCTAATAGCTTCTTTATATCTTATTCACTTTACTTAATTTAATTCTAGACTGTAACTAACTTGACATTTTCCAAACGGCTGTTACGACTGTCTTACAAATATTTTACCAGCCTGCAATATTAGGCCTAATATTAATGACTTGTTCGAAGAGTTTGATAATATGGAGCAATCACACCTTAGAAACCTGACAAATAGAGCAAAGAGAAAACAAAAACTTGCACTGATATGCGTTGGGTATAAAATATGTTGAATTTCTGTTATGCCTTCAATACAGCAATCGAGCTTGTTTTCTTTGATGAATAACGTATGTACAGCTGAGAAAACTCAAATGAAAATATACACTTTGAAAGCAATGCTGATGGTTACAGTTAATTTTAAATACAGTTACTTAAAATTCTATGACTTCTCAGAGGGAAGCAAACGTCTCCTGAATCAAATTCGTTCGTCATAGAAGTATGGGACCATTAAGAACTGAGTGTTAAAATCTGGGAATAGTTACCGACGTAACCGTTGTGGCCTGTGCAGTAACCGTTGGGTGTACCTAGAGTAACTATAAATATGCACAATGCTTTTTTTTCCTAAAATAAATTTAATGAGTACTCTCACTTTTTTGACTTGACGGAACATTTCCAAACTTATATACAGCGTGTTAATGAAAAACACCGAAATATTTTACCTGTGTATAGAGGGGACATAGACAAACAACTTTCATTAGGAGATATTTGCTCTATGGATTGAAATTTTCCTGTTACAGCATAAAATCTCCCAGGGCATGACCGCCACTGACTTTTAACATTTGAAAAAAAATGCAAAACAAAGGAACTTCGTTCCTAACGCCTTAGTTATTAATAAAAGAACTAACGCAGCAGCGGCCATTCATGTAATTAGTCTGTAAATTTTGCAGATTATGAAAACTCTAAATTATGATATAGCTGTTGAAGAATGGTTAATAATCAGGTTTCTGTCGATCACTAAGAAGGCATAAAGTCAATTTAATGAACATTTTAACCCCAATTCGCTTAATTACTGACTTATTAGCACCAAATTGTAATGACTTTAATGTCCTGTAGCATACACATTTTACGTCATAGAGCAAAAGTCTCCTGATAAAAGTTGCTTGTCCATGTCCCCTCTATACACAGGTAAAATATTTCGGTGTTATTCATTAACACCCTGTATTTAAAATGAAAGTTGAATAAGGTTATAAAACTTTAAGAACTCGGAGTTGGACTGAGTTCTACCTGTAAAGCTGCAAATTAGTCCATGATATGCTTTCACAAACCAATACGAGAATGCAACTTTAGTCTTTTATATTTGGAGTCGGTCCATATGACATATAAGGGTACACAGTATTATTGCTAATCATGTGATATGTATGTACCGGTATATACGGAGTAATTTTCACATGGGCACATATAATTTCACAACTGCAGACAAATTGACATGTGCAGCTATATTAATGGAAATAAATGCAATTTCAATCCAAGAGGAAAGGGATACAACAAACGCTTGAGCACGTGCTAATATTGAATCAGGAACATTGGCAACATAGTCATGGTTACCGTTGCAACGGTGCTGAAGCGCTCAGTTGTTTTCCTGATTACAAAGCTAATGTCAGATCCCACTCCCCAAAAATCATGGTACAGATAACGAAAGTAACACTAAAAAATAGCTATTTTAATGAAAATTATGTGCATAATCACTTTCGTTATTTTGTTTGGCACAATTTTCTAAAGATTTCAAATTGTAATTTTCACCTAAACGAAATCGGAAAAATATTTAAGGTGTATGCGTAGGCCTACCTCCACGTACCCCCACAAAAAATCACTGAACATGCATATTTTTAGATTATACTTATGTTAGGCCTATTATCACTTGTCTGTTATTCAGTTCGTCGTGAAAGTTCTGAGTGCTGTTGAAAGTAAATCCACGAACATCATGTAAAACACTTTTTATAAAAATATTTTGACAGTACCTTCCCTTTTTATATATAAATCAATTACGCATCTTGTAAATAACAGAAACTTGGTCCCCATAAACTCAGACATTCATGAATATGACACTAGGCAAAATAATGAATTTAGGACTGAGGTACATAATCTGAACCTAACAGAGAATAGCCCAATATATCAAGGAGTAAAAATGTTTAATAAACTTCCGGCAGAGCTTGTCTCCTGTATATCAAATCCGAAAGTATTTAAAACAAAGCTGAAAGAACGGCTACTAAAAGAAGCTTACTACAATATAAAACAGTATTTGATTTAGGATGTTTGTGTTGTGATTTATGAATTAGATAATTGTATGTATATATGTATATATGTGTGTATGGTGTATGACGTATCTGACAACATTATATGTTCAAAAAAATGAAAATGAATGAATGAATGAAGCTGAGCAGTTACTCAATTAGCCTACTCCCAGAAATCTGGTCACCTTATCAAACATAACCTCAGTTTATACACTATTTCAGACTTACCTATTGTTAAAGGCTCTGTCCGACTCCAAAACACATATTTATATTAGTCCTTATTAAGAAAGGCACCACTGAGAGAACTAGACAAAAAACGCGTTTTGTACGATGTCTGGAACGCTGTGTATATATAACCTGCTGATACCAGCGTGTGTTCCAAGTGATGACGTCTTCATAACCCGGACAAGGCAATCGCATGCACTGCTCATGTTGCTGAGCAAGTGAACTATTGCATAATGTTAGCTCACTCATTTATGTTAGTGTATGGCCAAAATTAACCTTATCAGTTGGAACCACAGTACGTCCAAAATTTAGAAGTGAAAATATTTCTTCGTGTCTTCCTTTCCTACATGCACCTGACCTTCTATTTATAATAATAATAATAATAGAATTTTATTGTCATTAAACTTTTTCAGCAATAGACAACGTCAAAATACAGTTCTAATTTTAGATGTACTATATACAAGATTCATTACATATACATACGTACTCTACATACATATATACATACATACATACTCTATGATCAGTTTTTTTCCAAAAATACATATTAAAATACAGTAAATTCAGTTTTGAAATATTCATCGACAGTGTAAAAGGGATTGTTAACAAGTAATTTATATAATCTAAATTTAAACATATTTAAAGGCGATTCTTTTAAATTTATACTTAGCTTATTATACATATTTAATCCGAGAACTGAATAAGAGTTTTGTGACTTTGACAATCTTGGATATGGCACATCTATACTTGCCCTATTTCTGGTATTGTAGTTGTGTATATCTCCTTTCAAAGCTACTTCTGAAACATTGTTTCTAACATATAGCAACACATTATAAATATATTTCTTCTTCCGTGTCTTCATAAACATTATCCGATAGTGTTAATGATTCATCTTAAGTCGAACTAATAATAATTCTCACTTTCATCATCAAAATACCTGTATCATGTCCTATGTCAGACTGAATAGCAATTTTAGATAAATCTTTATTTTGTTGTGTTTGTTCACTGCCTGATTTTTCTTGATTTTCATCTAGCTCACTTTGGTTTACATTTTCGTAACTGACTTCTCATCACTGGAAACTAATAGACCTATTTGCTTCTGTTTCTGGGACAGCTTTATATAATTTTTTTTTTTTTCTGAGACAAGCACTATCTTCCTTCTTTCTTTTTAATGAAGAATCTTGATTCTTACTGTACCTTCAAATACAGTTATTTGTTAAAACTTGCCTGTATTCCTGCAAAGCTATACAACACTTGAAATATCGTATGCATACACGTAGGAGGCACGACACAGTAGTTGTTCTAGACGCGTATAATAAAATGTAATATTATCGAAGGAGTACATGGTGACTTATGAGCAGGCTTTAAAACTTAGTGCCCGATCGAATATGTTAACAGCAACCGTACTGTATAGACTTTGCTCGGCGTATGCCCTAGCTACCATATGCTAGTTCACGTGATAGTAAACAAACCGCAATACAGATATAGGAAGACCACAAAATAACTTCTCATTATCTAAACTCACATTACAAGCATGCAAAACGATACTTTCTCCTGTTTGTGTATAATAGTCCCTCCCACATGTTTCAATATATGTTTGCGTTTTAGAACACTTTTCTTTCGGCATGCCGAACACGTATTATAAATTTAAACACACACAATGACAAGGTACACTGTTGACCAATTTGTGAGGCACCGTACTACGAGCGAATTCACTTCTCGGTACTACTATCAATGACTGTCTTATCAGCCTACGTAATGACCCTCCACCCCCTATACTCAGGTTGTTGGTAACCAGAATCAACTCCCTCTGTGGGTTCGGGCACTAAGTTTTAAAGCCTGCGTTATGACTTGTATGGGTCAAAGTGAGACCAGTAAGGTTCGTGTCGCGACGTACACGATAGGCCGGGAGCTTTCCTATTCTCCATCCCATCCCTCTATGTCATTTTCACATAGTATCAATGCCCATTTATTCGATGAACGATAGTTTCTGTGGGGTCTCAGCTTTCATTCTCCTCCTCCCCCACAACATATCGTTACGTCTATTTTGGTAATCCAGGTAATCCACCTTGTCTTGCAAACACCTTATTCTGACGACTATTCGCATCCACGTCATTTCCAGCTCCTATACTCTCATTGTCTCATTCACTGTGTTCACCAACCTCAATGATAAGATTTTCTATTTGCTGGAAAACCTATCACCACCAGGGCTAGCTCGGATTTTAATCAAATCAACAACAATCTACTTAAATCAATTCCCTTTGTCGACACACAAAACAATAATGAGATGTGCCTGACAATATTTTATGGAATTTTTTTTGCCTACGACTATCACTAGGATTATTAAGGGGGGACACACAGCTTTCGATGAAATTCATTGGTGAAAAATATGTAAATTTCATTATTTTTTTCTCAGCAACGAATTGCTCTACAGTCTTGCAATCAGACGTATTCATTATTGACTATTTCTACAATTGCATACTATTTTCAAAATTAATCAAACGGTTACAGTTACTGGTAATTATCGTTTCAAAATGGCTGCCACGTTTCATGCACTGAACAGCCGTTTCCCTGATAACTTCCACAAATATAGATATTTCTGAGAGATTATTTTTCTGAGTGTTTTTTTAATATCATGTGAACAACATAACCTAGGATCTTTGAAATATCTTTAGTAGAAGTTTTTTCTTAATATACATAATTTAACGAAAAAGAAAATTAAGTGGAAGTTATCAGGGAAACGGCTGTTCAGTGCATGAAACGTGGCAGCCATTTTGAAACGATAATTACCCGTAACTGTAACAGTTTGATTAATTTTGAAAATAGTATGCAAATTTAGAAATAGTCAATAAAGAGTAGGCCTATGTTAGATTGCGAGATTGTAGAGCAATTCATCGCTGAGAAAAAAATAATGAAATTCACATATTTCTCACTTATGAATTTCATCGAAAGCCCTTGAGGTTTTAAGTAGCAGAGTCATCTTTTTTATTGAACATTTCTTCTATTCAAGTTTTCTTTATCTCATAATATACTGTATAGAAACTTTCAAGATACTCACGTAATGCTTCTTCTAGATAAAGGACTTGTTCGAAGTTAAGTTGGAATATGCCTCGATTGTGTGGACACCTGTTACATAAATATTATAATAATCAATCGGAAAAGATTCCAAAAAGGGTTCTCAGAGACATTTATGAGGAGCGTCCATAAATTAAGTTTCCCTGGGTCCGTTTACAGAAACAAAGCACAGTTCCAAGGAAATATTTATTGCAAGAGACACAGCCATTGTTCAGCTATTTTTCAACATAGTCGCCACCGGAATTTAAACATTTTTCTTACCATGGGACCAACTTTTGAATACCTGTGTCGTAGAAGTGTGCCGGACGTTTAAGTCAATAGTCGTAGTCAATCAACCTAACAGAGTTCGAAAAAAAGCAAGTTACATATTCACTTAACAGACGCTTGCCAGATGGAAAAAAAAAAATGTTTGTTTACTGTAATGAAAAAAAGGATAAAAGGATTTTTTAATACTAAACTATACGAAGAACACAAATGGATAATACTTACTTGCTCAATGGGAGTAGTCAATTCCTCAGCAAGTTAAAGGAATATTATTTATTTTATGGAACCGGAAGATTCATTGCCGCGCTTACCTGAGCCCACCATTCAACCCTATTCTGTGCTAACTCTATCCAGTCATCCCTCGAAAATCCTACTTCCCTTAAATCTATCCTAATATTGTCATCCCACCTACGTCTACGTCTTCCAAGTGGTCTTTTCCCTTCGGATCTCCCAGTCAATACTTTTGAGATGTCTTTCCTCTACCATGCGCGCAAAATGTACAGCCATTTCATCCTCCGTGATCTAATTACCCTTACTATATCCGGTGAAGAGTACAGGTCATAAGCTCGTCGTTATGCAGTTTTCTCCAGTACCCATTTTAATCGGCTGTGAGAAATAAATAATTATTTTTTGCCATGTTGGCCATGCTTGAACTGCCACCAGCTATTGCGGCAAACTACTATATTTGCGTAATGCAGCTAGCAGGTCTTTATATCCTTCATCAGAGGTATAATATAAACAAATGATTTTCATATATTCTATTGAATCATATAAATGCACTATGTATCGAACATACTAGAGAATTCGGGAAATCCTTTGTGGACCTTCCACTAACTCAACTCTGCCGGCTAACTGTAGCACTGATAATTGAGAAAAAAAAGTATTTTTTGACCTATAACTTCTCCTGGATTTATGGCTGGAGCGAAGTTCTTAGCGAAGTTTGTGCTAGTATTGCATATGCAAACTAGTATATCTAGATGTCGCAATAGTAACGCTACTAGTACGGGTAATCGTGGCTGTTGTGTGGTAATAATAGATCTACAGCATACAAATAGCATCAAAATACTGGCGATAGTAACGATGTTGATGATGATGATGATGATGATGATGATACTAATAATAATAATGGCAAAGATATAGGCTATGGTTTGGATTGCGGGATTTGCCCTTAAAATTCTACATTACTTGCCCTTGCCTATATCTCATGCTTTGCCATTTCTCCAGCATAGAGTATGCAGCTATTCTGTTTTCACTTTAAGAACAAAGCTAAAGTAAACAAAAACCAGAATGTCTATCTTACTCTTTATTCATAGGAGTATGACGCTAGAGTGAAAGTAGAATGAAAGCAGTTTAAGTTCAGTAGTACTTTCTCTCACATGCTAGGACGAATTGTTCGACAAGCAAGACTCATTGTCAATGTTAGGGATGAAACAAGTAGCTTATAAAAGTCTAGTTATAACTAACTGTAACTGGGACATCGAGACGAGAAGCTTGGATTGAAGATGCGTGGTAGCAATATAAACATGTGGAGTGTCCTCTAAGCATGTGGAATGGCTTCTATGCGCCTTTCTCGCGTAGTGTAGGTCATGATTCACGTCGAATCTGCTCAATTATACCATCAGAAAAATTAGCGAAAAAATTAAACAAATATCTATCTAAATATAATTTATATTATTTCACGAAGTCTAAACAAATCCTTTAAAGGAAAAAAAAACACATCTTTCTAGTAAAGAGGCAGCAAAGGTGAAAGTAAATAGATGTTTCATATCAAACTCTTTGAAGATGTGTAACTCGAATATCTACTATAATTTTAAAATTGTTCATTTGCGAGCTTTGATGTTCGCAAATAAGAAGGACCGTTGGAAAATCCATTAAGGTCGAAGTAGAAACAATAAACGGATTTCTCAAACAATTCCATCCACAGACCTTCTTTCCTTTCCCCTTACAAGTATGGCTGAGTCTCAATGAAATTTCACTCCCACAGAGTTATAAAATAGTGTTAATATTATTACTTTATTAACATTATTTTCAAATTAACAGAATATTTCAAAAAGATTAACTTAATTAAGCCTAATAAACAAATATTTTGGTAATTGATTTAAAAGATTATTAAATAAACTTCTTCACTTGTGTTATAGGCCTATTCATAAACTTTTGCGACTTCTCAGTCAAGCGCAAAATTCAATAAACATTAGATTTCGTTAAATAATTTTAGCATGTTATAGGCCTATTTGAATTTAGAAAGTTAAATCTCTTACCACTGCCTATAGGCATATTTGTACAGGCACAGTGAACCCACAGGGTGGCGTGCACCAAACTCATGCCATTTACTCTTTTAGTAAGCCTTACTTCTTTAGTTCTAACTACTTTAGTAAGCTACTCTTTTAGTAACCGTACTCTTTTAGTAAGGACGGCGTGCACCAACCAGGAGTAAACTAAACTCGGCGGCTTTCAACATAGAGGAATGTACTAAAGAAGTAAAAATTTTATTTACTCCCAGAGTAAATGAACTTACTCCACAAGTGGTGGAGAGCACCAACACGGAGTACGTTACTAACGTAGTAAGTTGTGGAGTAAATAAGGCCAATATTTACTCCTACTCAGGGGGTGGAGTAAAGTTGTGGAGTAAGTGTGTTCTGTGGCATTTGCGTGAGTTACGAGTTACATATCACATTAAATGGATTACATAGTTAAACTGAGGATAAGTTATTGAGATGAAGAAGGTTGTATACCAAAAATGAGAGTTGTGGCAGGTGATTTAATAAATATTAAGCGAACCATACCTAGTAGGGCATTTAATAACGTAAATAATTAAGCTCATAAATCCTTACATGAAATTTTGGCGTTTGGAAGAAACGATGTCAGATTCTCACTACATCCATGTGATTTCAGCCAGTCAAATGTGGAAATATCATTGCGGAGAGCGATCCAGCTAGGAAGACGTCCACCAAAGGTGAGGGGAAGAGTGAGTGGAAGGGACGTTTGCATTGCACGGTACAAGGAGTTCATGTGCTCTTAAATATCTTCCTAGCTGGATCGGCCTTTAGGTGTTGCAGTTCTCCCTAACTTTGGGTCAGAAAACGACGATGTATTTCAAGCTAATCATATGGATACAGATATCGGCGAGGTATAGTACATTCCAATAAATGAAAGCCTCCGTTCTTGGAGCTACCCAGAAAACACTTCCCCCTGCTACTTAACCATAGAATTACTGAACAATAGGTGATTCTCATTGTTAAACGATTTAATGTAATTATTGTAAATTAATTTTATTACATTACACTTCTATACCTTAACTTAAAGCACAACATTGCGAATGCCAGATTATAATAATAATTATAAGAGCTAAAAGTTCAATAGTTGCACCCGCAGTGTTAATGAATAATATGTCCTTTTTTCTAACCCAGGTGTAAAAATGTCCAAACAGGCCACATCGGAAGAAAATTTGACTGACTCTGGGATTAGCGTACATTGAGAAGGGGACACATTATAAAACCATTCCTTAAAGACTCCCCAAGTCTCGAATGGTGGAGTGAGACGAGACTTTCATGTTTGGGAATAAACTATAACAGATGCTGCAGGTCTATAGTATGCTGCTAACTATTTAATTAACCCTGTGGACAGGAAAGTGAGAAGCATTATAAACTATATAGAAAAAAAATGCCAACATGAGTGCCGAAAGAAAATTTTAAGGAGGGGCCCGGAGGTTGAAGCTGCACAAGATCTAGAGAAGTAGTCACTGAAATTATTTTTAAACACACAACCATCTACATAATTATTATTGGAGTTCATAGCTTCCGAAATATTGTACCGCCATTTTTTTTTTTAATATTACATTTCTCAGTTGTAATATTATTATTTTTATAAGGTAATATTTTTTAAGTAAATGTTCTGTGCATTTGAAAAAGGACAGAAACATAATGCCCCTTATTAGTTTTGTTATCCTTTTTATCCCCCCTTTTTCATGATTTTGTGTAATACTTCTTATTAATATTGTTAAACAGTCAATAAGTATTAATAATTCATTATAGTGAGATTTATGATAAACAACTGTAGAATAATTGATTTATCGTTTTTGGGGAAGAATATTTTAATATATTTTAGAAATTTATTATTATTATGAGAGAAATAATTATAATATTGACAGTGAATCAGTTATGAAAATCAACTGGAAATTCCAATTGTTTGCATTATAATACAGAAATAGTTTGCACAAAAATTGTAATCACAGTACCCTAACGTAGGCTACTAAACTGAAAATATTCAATTGAAGGAATTAAAATTAGTAATGAATAAAACATTACTATTAGACCTATTTTAAAACATGAAGATTGTCATTGGTAATATTTGGAACAACCCAAATTCATATTCATTGTCTCAGCGAACCTTTCCTTTTCATTATCTGGCACTTGAATAATACCGGCAATTGAAATGCACGTGTTCTGCTGCGCTGCACTAATGTTTCTGCTCTGTTCTGCGCAGAATTCGACTACTTCATTAGTAAAAATCGTTTACTACTTTAGTTACAACTAAAGAAGTAACTATCAATTGAGCTCTCCAACACCAACTAAAAGAGTAAGTTACTAAAAGAGAAGCACTAAAGTAGTAAATCTAAGACGGGAACAAGACGCAACAAAAACCGGTTTGTCTGTCTCACTCTAGCACATTACTAGTATGACTTAAAGAGTGAGACAGATGTACTGGTTCTTGTATACTCCAGGTCTCCGTCTTAAATTTACTATTTTAGTAAGATTTACTCCTGGATGGTGCACGCCACCCACAGTGTTACACGGACATAATATGAAAACATCAATAAAAATGTTGCTTTATTCCATGTCCTACCATGTGATTGGTAGTTTATAGCAACATAACACTATAACATATCGTATTTATGTATTACATTTGTGGGAATGATGTAAATAATTTGTATTCTTCGAGTGAACTAAAGTGCTTTAGGTTTCCTCATAAAGACGTTAGCCTACTTTGTTCTAACTGTAATCTAGTCTATGTAGGATTCCTCATACGGAAATGTTATGGATTTTTATTTCGTTGCTAGGGAATAAACGCCATCGTTATGCTCACTTGGTAAGCGTTTTAGCAACAAGTCGATATATTGATTTTTATTGTGATATTATCCTTAAGAGGTTTACTATCGATTGTGGGAGTCACTCGACTTCAATTACATGCTTTATAAAGTTAGCAAGATTGTAATTAAAAAGGAGGGGAATGTACGGATTGGTTTACAGGAACAAATCCTTAGAGAAATAGAAAATAACGAAATGAATGGTACGATCCTCAAACATGTTTGAAGGAAAGTAGCATAATATGGTGTGATTCCTAACTCTGGGTTCCTCATAGATGACTATTTTGGTACTGACATGGTTTGGAAATATGACAAACTCCTCGAACACAAGTACTCATTTGTACTACAACAAACCCATATTTCTGTGCGAGTGACCATATCAGTAAAGATGAGAAAGAAGTTCTCGGGTCGAAGACTTTTACTGTTGGTAAAAATTGTGTTTAAAAAGCACTCTTTAATAAATTTAAATTCTGTCAGGATTCTTGTCATAATGCATCCTTCCACATAAGTTGTAGTTATTCAGTATGATGAATTCCCAATACTGCAATAAAGTGGAAAACCTACTATGCTACGGATACCTCGTTTGGTTAAATTAGAACGGAACTAATCAATATAATCATTTTTAGTTCTAGTTACTTAGGCCTATATATTAATTTATGGTAAGAAAATAACAACGCTCAGAAACGATAGAAAATTTGCTACATGATTCTATGCCGGTACTGTAATAGTCGACTAAAGTCTGACTAAGAAAGAAACCCGAAGTAAACAAAAACCAGTATGCTCGCCTCACTCTAGCACATTACTCGTATGACCTAAGAGTGAGACAGACATACTAGTTTTTGTTTACTTCTGGTTTGCTTCTTAGCTTGTCTGGGGTTTAGGTCATTAGGAATAAACTTGATTGTAGACTATTATCACAGTATAAGTATTAATACTGTGCTATTATCTTGTAATATGACTTGAGCTTCTAGCTACTGATATAGGCCTATTTACGTTACGAAATCACATTTCTAATAACGAACCTCAATTAACCCATAAAGTTTAACAGTGAAAAATCTTATTATTAATCTATTATATTAATCTAAGTAAATTAAGTTACTTCACAATAATTTATTATTTTCTGATTTACACATTTTTCATAACTCGGTAAGAAATGAATAAAAAATGCATATCCTATTAGGCTACTTTCTCTACTTAAATTACATTTCAACTCCAAAGTCAGTTAATGTGTTTAGCCTAAACCTACCTACATGAAATTTTGGAAACAATGAAAATATGTGGTTCGAAACAGTACAAACGATCAAGGAATTATTTCGGATTTTTTAAAGTAAAATTTCTCGAAAGTTCGGTACAGGCAAATCTAACATTTCTATAATCGTCCTGATAAAAATAATAGTTGGCAATTAGGAAATACCCGATATCCTTAAAGAGATGAAGAAAAAATTACAATTTGTTATTTGTTACTTGTGTCACTCTTTTCTTAATGAAATGTGCATACACACATAGAAAGAGGAGAAATTGAGAGGGAGAGGGAGAAGGTGGGAGAGAGATAAATGAAAAAAGTGTGTGAAAATGATTTTTTAGACAGTCGGAGATAAAAGAAGCACTGGTAACGATAGATGATATTAATTAAAAGGAGAAAATTATGCCACTGAGTGGTATAAAATTACAACTCTCTAGAATTACCAACTATGATTTCGGACATCTGGAAAATACTCTTTTAGTTAAAATATTTGCACGTTGTTATTAAATAGAGTAGTTTGATAAAAATTGAGAATGTTAAAATTCATTACGCCTTTAAATGTTAAATTTCTCACGGTAATTGCGATAATTATTTACTTGGTGGCCGAAAAGCGTCGTCCATTCCATCCCATATGTTGGTAGCCACGCACCAGAAAACCAATAGCCTCTTTCTACGCAAGTGCATATACTAGGAGGCAGGACAGCTGGAAACTCCCAAAATGGCTGAACGGTAAGTAGGCCTAATAAAATTATTATTTTACAAATGTTAACGGCTGTCTAAAAAAAGGGGTAAGGCACACTACGAGCTTGCTTCCAAACATAGCTACTCGCAAAATAAAATATAGTTTTTACTACTTGCTTCATAAATAATTATTTAAAAGTTCGCATGCTAAATTCGCGTAACTAAATTTGGAATCCGATTTATAACACCGTGATGCCTGCAAAGAAAATAATAGTGGCTATACAAAGATCAGGCCCATTGGTTCTACATTATAAAATATTGGTTCTACATTATTCTCAAATTTTGCACGACATTTACATTTTTATACAGTTTTTCCGCTAATTAAAATAAAGGTGCAAAACCTGTTGCATAAACTTTCGCACACATATCATAGGCTTGCGTGTTAAAATTTGATTTATTAATCTGTAGATAAAAGAAACGTACACTTCTGTATAAAAAATAGCAATATAAGATATTCAGGTTTTTATAGATTGGGATCTTACAGAATTATAGATGCCGGTATGCTATTAATTCAACTGGACCATTAGACACATACTAAATGAGTAGATAAGCCTAATCGGTTAGGCTATCCGTTTAGATTTCCAGGTCAATAAAAGCAAGATTTGTTAACGGTAGGGAAATATTTTATAAACGAAAACTGAAAACTTTTCTTTGCCCTTAATGATCTACCTCAGGGCTACCTTAATGGTCAGTGAGGTAGGCCATTAAGGGCAATCAGTCATAGGAGAGAGGTTCCATCTAGCGCTGCGAAGTGAACTCTGGCTTAGCTCAGTTCGTAGAGCATTTGCACGGATAGCCAAAGGTTCCTGGGTTCAAATTCCAGTGTCAGAGGAATTTTTCACCTATAATATTCTCATCGTGAAACATATTTTTCCTGTATTACCTCGTTGTAGATTTTTGACACGATCACTGAGCTTACACTTTCTCTATACTACGAATAGGTGAGAAAGTAAGATAAGGTAAAGCTATGCATCCTATTCAATAGCATTCCTCGTTAACTTATAGGTTCAACGCCAGCTCGACCTAAATATGACATCATTATTGCCATTTCCAATTGCCTCACAATTTTTTAAAACATATTTCGTTCAAAACGATCATTATTTCACCCGCCATCCCTTCAAAGTCTGTTGAGTCAATTGAGTATTGAATGCACCTGGTCACGCTACAAATAACCCATCACCAGCAAGCACTTTGCATAAGCGAAGTAGTTTAAGAATCGTGATATTGTTTCGATCAGTCCTAACATTAATATTGGATATTATCATTCGTATATGAACCCATTTCAAATTCGACCGGTCACAACATAGAAGTGATATTGATTAGCGTGACCCAGTAAGGCAAAGTTTTTATTTGAACGAGTGACTGTGACTATAATAAACGTTCCTGCGCAGAACTACTGGACTCATTCTGCTGCTTATTTTAGTAGTTGAACCTAGTTACAGAAAGCAGAACCAGAAATTTTAATTCCAAAGGAATAAGTGTGAGTATAATAATTTCGATAAGTAAACAATGTACAGTCTAGGTTTCAAGTTCAGTACTCAGTGGGGTTCGGATTTATATGTATTAACAAATGACTATATGTATATAGGCCTACATACGTATATAAGGACACTAAAATTTAACAAAATAATGACAAACTTATGTTAAACTATTCAAAATTATTATGCAAGAAGGACTTGTTCGTAGTTATGTACAAAATAACTTATGGAATATTTCATTAGTTTAATATGCATTCACTTAATGCTGGCCTATTACAGATTTTATTCTAATTTGTCGAGCACCCATAACAAAAATATGACCTTGAAATATATATAAAAATCCTCCCTCTGGCTTAGGCTGGCCAAAATATTTTGAGCTGAAAACGGCACTCTCCAAAAAGGTCAGAAAACTCCTCCCAAAAATTAAATTATTATTATTATTACTACTACTACTACTACTACTATCATCATTGTTATTATTATCATTATCATTTTTATTATTAATCATTAAGTACTAATATATTTAATAACAGATGAATATAGTAAGCCTATAGATTGTATAAGCCTATTAATTAATAGACTACATATTAAAATCTCAGACAAGTGATGAGAATGTGCAGAAATATTATCAAACTTCCTTTTATGTTATACAACAGTTCACAGCACGTCAATCAGCGCCACATACAGTCAAAATGTTCGCACAACATCGTGTTTTGTGCGAAATGATCTTATGTGGGCCGCTTAACTATTTTTGTTTCTAGCAATGACATGATCTTTATTGACTACTTCTATAACCGTATATTATTTTCAGAGTTAATCAAACTTTTACAGTTAAGGGAAATTGTTGTTCAAAGTGGCAACCACATTTCGTGCACGTAAATGCCCTTTCCGTTATAATTTTCACAAATATAAATATTTCTTAGGTTTGTATTTTTCTATATATTTCTTAATATCATATGAACACCACTATCTACAATCACTGATTTAATGTTAAAATTTTATTTTTTTAAACTACTTTAATTATGACACATAACGTAAAAAAATACTCTTCATGGATTTATTTTTTAATATTTATACTGTGGATATTCCAAAGATCGTACATGATGTTGCTCATATGACATTTACATATAGATAGAAAAAATAATCACTCAGAAATATTGACATTTTTGGAAATTATCTCGGAAACGGCATTGCTGTGCAGGAAGATTGTAATGAATGACAATCCACTCATATGCCGCGTGTTTGATATTGACCAATAACGTTTAGCAATTTATCGGATATAGACCAATCCCGGCCGTTTATCTTACAATATTCTTGTAGGAATCACGAGGATGGCATTTTATCGGGTAAAATGGTCTGCTCGTTACTGCTGCGCAGTCGCGAATCTATCGATAAACTCGTCAACTCTCGTGGGATTACCTATGATATTATCCTACCTTTTTCATGAGGTATTATAATATTATATTATTGAAAACAATCTTGTTTTTACTGACTTGGCATTATTGTTCTTACCAAAGCCCAATCTAACTTTCTCGTCCAAAAATTGAATCAACATCCTTATCTACTATACATAATTGCTCATAAAAGTTTATTTTTGTAACAACATTTTACCACAATTACCTCTAAGATCACACTTGACTTACCCTTTTAACTTTTAGCACAACACTTTATCATTTTATTTAAATGAAAAGCCTGTCCGGCCAAACACGAAAATCGCTTCTAGTCACAAGTAAACCTTGAGCTGTTCATGTACGGTCAATTTAATTAAGTTACACTTATTTTGTAGACCAATGGCGAAGTGGCCATATGGTATGTCTTTTGTCACTTTATTACAGTAAGTATAGGGGAGAACGAAAGAGAAAGAGAGAGAAGGAGAGGGAGGGAAAGCACGGAATGAAGAGAGCGATAAGGGAGAGTGTAAGATGGGAGAGGGAGTGTGAAATGGGTGTGAGAGGCGGGAGCGGGGTTGGGAGAAGGGAAATCAGAAACTCTGATCTGTCATTAATAACAATTTTAAATTACGTTTTCAGCTATTCTGGCATAAAGATCGTTCTATCGACGAGGAAAAATGGCTTATGACAATGGACCAGCAACTTATAATGTATATGGAGAGTTCTTTTTTAAACAAGGGCGCTCTTCAGACTTCACATCTAGAGGCTGCGTATCCCTATGTATTGTAATGTATAAATATGAAGAATCTGAGGAAATATTCTGTGACGAATTCGTACACAAGAGTCGTCCTTATTTTCTTTTCATACAGAAAAGTGTTCATGCCGAGGAGATCATTATAAACGCAATTAAAAAAACCGAGGAAGCTGAAAAAGTGTAAGTATTGTAATAGTGTTTACATAGCTCCACGGAAAAGGTTTAATTCCTCTCTTCCTTTCGTGCTTATGGAAATATTTAATTTGTTTTTCTATTGTATTTTTAACGCGGATACTAAAAAATGTTTTGTAAAGGCATTTTCTCTTTGCAAATGTTCAGGTCTTCTTTAACCCTCTTCCAGACAATGAACCCTTTAAATACCTGGGGTATATTTAGATAGAATTCCTAAAGTACCTGGAAATAACATATTAATAAAAAATTACGCAAGCCAACAAAAGGTTCTATAAACTATATCCCCTTCTAAATCGTTTGTCAGTTGATTATTATCTTATCTTTTAATTTATAAATTACGTATTCGTTCAATCATAATTTATGCTAGTCCAATATGGAATATTGCTCCTTAAACTCCTGTTCAAAAGATACAAACTTTTCGAAACAAAATTCTCCGCAAAGAAGTTAATGCCCTTTGGTATATCAGAAATTCAAGAATGGATCATGAATTAGGTGTTTATTCAATTGAAGACTATGTCAAAAAATTATCCCACAAATTCTTTTATAATCGAACACTTATTCCAGGTCATCTTTTTTAACCTATGTATGAAACAAAGGTCCACCGCTGTGGCTCAGGGGATGCGTTCAATCCTCTCACGCAGCGAGCCCGGGTTCGATTCCTGGTCGGGACGAGTTACCTAGGTGGGGTTTTTTCTGGGGTTTTCCCTCACCTTTGAGACAAATGTCGGGTAACTTTAGGCCCTTGTGGTCCCCAGATATCATCTGGCCGTCATTCTCATCTTCATCCCATCCTCGCCTTGTTTGGAGTGACTGTGTGTGTGAATGGTGTGTCTCGTCCTACGTGTTCGTGTTGTCTCGGAGGTGGCCCCGGCATTGGGCTGATCACTCATCCGGGGAGGCCCTCCATGTCCTTGTCTGGTCAAAAATGTATGTATGTGATCCAAAGATAATCCCTCTCCCGACAGGTCGCGGCCCTGTAAGGCCCGGGCGGCTTGGGTCGCTTAAATCCTAAAAAAGGGAGAGGTTAAACTACGAGAAAGAAAAAAAGAAAGAAAGAATGAAACAAAGAATCCCAGAATACGAAATAATTTTCCTTTGCATACTTTTCTAGTTAAATCAAATCAAATCAAAATGAAATCAAATCTCTTTATTCCCATTAAACAATACATAACAGAAGTAATGATTGTATAGGCGTCGTCAATTGAAACTTAAAATTAAAAATATATACATATGACAGAAGAGAAAGTATAAGTACACAAGAACAAACATTGTTAATACATAGAGTTAGATAATTAATTTTGCACAATACTAATATGGAAAATATTATTGAAATTCATAATTTAAAAATTCCTCTATGCTGTAAAAACAGGACATAGTTAAGAGATTCTTTAATGTAGATTTGAATCTGGATGTACTTAAAGATCTAATTGAAATGGGGAGTTTATTAAATAATTTTATAGAAACACATCGAAAACTTTTTAAGGTTTTTGAATATTGACATTAAGGTTTGTTTATATCACTTTTATGCCTAGTGTTGTGATTGTGAACATCAGAGTAAGATTGAAAGCTTCTCTCATGTTTTTTAATAATTAATAAACATTGTAATATATAAATACATGGTTGTGACAAAATTCTTGCTGTAATGAAAAGTGGTTTACAATGACTTCTCGGAGGCATATTGAACATTGCTCTTAGGGCTTGTTTTTGAGCAATAAAGATGCAGTTGGAATGGGAATTGTTTGCCCATAATATAGTTCCATACGTAAGATGGGAGTGGACATATCCATAATAAATAGATAGCAACACATCTAGTGATACAGTGTTATTAATTTTTCTTATTAAGAATATACCTTTGTTAATCTTTGGGTTAATATAGTTGATATGAGATTGCCAATTTAAGTCATTTTGTAAGAAGATTCCAAGGAATTTTACTGGTTCGCTAGTTTTTGCTGATTTACAGTCATAAGAGACTTCTAATTCTTGTGTCTTATCTAGATTTAGAGGCAACGAATTAGCATTGCACCAGTCTTTAAGTAGGTCAGTGGGAAATTTCATATTAGTATTATTAGACGAAGAACATATACATAGATCATCAGCATAAAGGTAACATTTTACAGAAATAGATTCAATAATTCTGGGGAGATCATTCATATAGATGATAAACAACAGAGGACCGAGAATTGACCCCTGCGGTACTCCATAATTTACACTGTTTAGTTTAGAATATGAGTTACTAATAAAGACTGGTTGTTTTAATTTCCCTGATCAGCATTTCGCTACGACGATTCTAGAACTAATTAATATTCTTCACAGTTCTTCTTAAGTTGTATATTGGAAACCTTAAAACTATTTCTTCTAAATTCTTTCCATTTACGTAAACCGTTAGTGCTGGTCTACAACAATCAAGAGAAACTGCTATGGCTTCTGCAATTACTCGTATTTTGATGTTATAAATATGTCTGTTTCTTTGAATATTCTATACTATTTACTCATTGGCAATAGACAATTCCTAAGCAGGCTAAAGGAATATTATCTATTTCATGGAACCCGGAGGTTCATTGCCGCCCTTACATGAGCCCACCATTCAACCAAATTCTGTGCTAACTCCATCCAACCATCCCTCGCAAATCCTACTTTCCTTAAATCTATTTTAACATTGTCCTCCCACCTACATCTAGGTCTTCCAAGGGGTATTTTTCTTCGGGTTTCCCAGTCAATATTTTTGAGATATGTTTTTCCTCCCCCATGCGCGCAACGTGTCCAGCTCATTTCGTCCTCTGTGGTTTAATATTACTCTTACTATATTCGATGAAGAGTACAGGTTATGAAGCTCGTCATTATGTAGTGTTCTCCAGTCCCCATGAATAGTATGTACTGTTACAAAAATGGCAAAAAAGTTTCTCTTATCGCATCATTTTACAAAATAATTTTTGTATGACGTAACAAAGAATGGGTTGGATTGATTTCAAATAATTAACTCAGTTTTCAGCTACACTTGATTTTTTTTATATATAGAGTTCTATATACCGAATGAATATAGCCTATGTAAATTCAATTTATTAGAGATAGACTCATAATGATACTAAGTGTAATGGATTTAGAATCTATTAATATAGATTACAGACGGTATTGTTGGTTGAAGTGTTAAATGTATTAATTATGGGTATTATTTTGTTGAATTGTATAGTAGTCAAATAAAATAAATTATACCCCAAAAAATTATTCAATAAAGAAAAACTCTAAATTCCATTTGTTAATAGTAGTAACTGGTACAAAGAAAAACAAGTATGCAGCATATCTAAGCATTTGCAGAACTTTGCAAATGCATTTAAGGAATAGTTAAAAATAAAATGCAGTATTTGACACAGAACACTACTGGAAGTAATCCTACAATAATAGTGTCTGCACAGTCTATATTAATGCATAACTTATTTTCAGGAAATGCATTCGTTTGGAATTGTATAGTTCCATGTCACCATGTAGCGAATGTTGCAACAAGATGCATGAATTCATATCTGAACGGCCAGGGTGTGAAGTAAACATCGCATTCAGCTGTGTGTACCGGTATTCCGAGGACGATGAGCACAAGTTTGCTCTTAGAGAAGTTGGCATGTTGAGCAACGTGAAGTTACTAGATGTTTTCAATGTGAGAGAGTGGTGTATCTTGAAAGACAGAGGCTTCCTCGACATGACTCCAGAGGCCCTGAGGAGTATGCAGATTTGGGATCAGTACTGGAGAAGAAAACTGAAGGAAATAATGACTTCTGGAACGTTCCAAGAGGTAGGGAACCTGATAAAAGACATCGCACAATTCCTAGACATTTGAGCGAACTTTTTCACTCTTATACAGTATATCATATTTCCTCAGTATTTTCAATTCTGCCTCCAAGATGATGTCATTTTTTGTGTTATTTTTTATTTTTCTTAATGATTTGCCTCCATTAACTAAATTATTAATTTACTATACTATGTTCCCGTCAAAAGCTAAAGTGATTGAATAAAAAAATTAAGAAACTAATGCCTGGAAGCAACGGCATCGGTTTCAGCGCCATGTAATGACCGTAAACTTCTACGGGTGATGGTTTATTAAATGAGATGTATAACTGGGACGCTAGGACCTGAACCAAACACGCGCAGATAGCTTATCGTCCGCAGGTAGCAATGGAGTACGGGCAGAAGAGAATGCATATACTGTACTATTCATTCCAAACTAGCCCTAACCTACATTATATACATTCCACACGATTTCCCTACTCTAACTGTGAATCACTTTACTACCACCAGCCTTTTTGCTAGAATAACTACATTCGCCTTCCATTGCTCGTATTATCGTATCACACTTCACTATTAAATGCTGTGAGGCTAACTAAGATGTTTTTACACGGTCTGTACAGTATGAACTGGCAGGGAACATCACGTGATATGAAGGTCAGGCAGGTCTAGATTACTTCACCGTAGCCTACTGCGCATCCGTTTGTTTGGCTCAGGCCAACCGATCGAGTTATACTAACATTAACTGGAATTATCGAACGCGCGTTTGTTTGTAGTCAGTTACCCAGCTCATCAGTCAATCAGCTGGATGCGAAACTGAAAGTAGAGTACGATTACTTCCACAAAGTCTCTGGGTTTTTACGTATATACCTCAGGAGCGAGTGTCACCGTTCCTAGAGTTCTTGTCTAGGGGAGGTAGCTGCACCCTGATTGGCTCAGCTCTTCTATCCCACTCCACGTGTTGTCTGTCTCTGTCTCGCTCCAGCATTATCCCTCCACTCAGCTACTCGTATTATAGTATTTTCTATGACTGGCAACGTGCTGTGTGATCTTCACTCTGTGCTCAACATTAGCAAAGTGATGTTATGCGCATGCGAGTCTGTTCAAGCTGGTAACGAGACGTAACTAGAAGCTCGCTGGCTGGGTTAGTCTTCAAGGCCAGAGACTTTGTGAAAGTAATCGTACTCTACAAGTACAAATTCCTCTTCGGCAGTCTTTAGTTATCAGTTATTCTTGTCCATTTGTACTGATACGACGGAAGAAACAATAGGATACTAAAACATAAATAAAGAAAAACGAGTATAATCTAATTCTTTTTAGTCCACCTGCTGATCCCGTAAAGGTATGTTGACAGCGTAAATTATTTGTTTCCAGGCTGCGCCAGTCCGGAAAGCGAGAAGAGGATTTTGCGCGGAGATTTTTTACTCCTGAAAAATCCCCAACGTGGCCACGAATCGTACCCGGACCACCATGGTGGAAGGCACGCGTACATAATGAAATTTCGCTTAACTGGATGCAGCGTTTCTCAACCTTTTTGAACCCAAGGACCTCTAAAATGTATAAAAAAAATTTACGGGCCCCTAATTTTAATCCCATTTTTAAAAGTAGGCTATATGTAGGCCTATATTCTTAATATTTGGGACATTAATTATAGGTCATTATAATGAAATAAATCTAAATACTTTTTTTAATTTGACGGAAACACAGTTATTGAATTGGAAAAATATAAAAACCGGAGTTTTACTTCTTTTTTGCACTCCTTAGCTAGTAAGTGTTACTTACGAAAGTTGTTTACATGGATCGTAAGTTGACATTCCCCAACAATCGTGTTGCTAAGGGCGTTGCGATGAGGTTAAATTACTTACGGTCCAAGCGCCACGTCATAATTCATTACGATACACTTCATAATACAAGCCTTTATGGACACGGCCCCCAGGACAAATATTCGGTTCCCATAACAACAAACACATGCGAATCACTTTCTGAAATAAACATCTATTTTCAAGAATGTATTTACATAATATTTTCAGGTAATATCACAGTTAATATAATTAAATTGATATAAGTAACAGTCGTGCAAAAAATAGCATGCAACACACGGACCGTAAAGGCATTTACGGGTCTCGAAAACTTAAAAACCCTCGGCTGCGCCTCGGGTTTTCAATCTGTTTCCTCGACCCGTAAACGTGCCTTTCCGCCCTTGTGTCGCAATATACTATATTTTACACTTGCTTTATGATATTTTTTAATTATGTCTGCGGACCATCTGCACCATCTTCGGGGACCACGAGTGGTCCGCGGACCATAGGTTGAGAAACGGTGGCTTAATGCCATCCCACTGGCATCCCTTACAACGCCTGAAGTCACAGCCTGCCGCGCACTCAATCGTGTCACAGACTTTAACCTACCGCGATTAAATTTTGGGTTAAAACAGCACATTTTACTCAAAAATGTCACATTAAAAGTGTTCATCGCACTCTTAAAAACGTTATTATCACCGATTTCCTTTCTATTGTCGGCTAAAAGAATACTGAAAAATCTAGGTTTTAAACACTCTCACATTTCTAAAATGCTTTTCGCTGGGGAAAAAAATAGAAATTGAAGAGGAATTCATCGAAGAAGAACCGTGTTGCTCTTTAAATGCGTCTATGACATCCAGCGACGTTGGAAGAACGTTTTTACTTTACAAATCGTTCTTCATTGACCGAAGCAGGAGCTTCAAGCAAAAAGTCTGTGGATGACCTTCCTTACATACTTACATATAATAGCCGAGAATAAGATTTCTACGAAACTAATAATTTATGTGATATTCGTGTAATTTGTTTCTGTTTATTTTATTGCTTATTTCTTAAAAATCTCGAGCATATTTGCATGCTTATTTTACTATTTTATTTTGCTTATAAATTCGAGCTGTAATAATAATAATAGTAGGAATAATAATAGTAATAGGCCTAATAATAATAATAATAATAATAATAATAATAATAATAATAATAATAATGAACACAAAACTCTTATAAATTGCTTTTTACATTATTTGCATAATAGTTGCTCAAAACAGCTTATTATTGAAAAACTTGTTTACAAACAGTATGAAGTTTCAACGAAAAAATTGTTTTACAATATAAAATGAATTTTTCTTGGACCACCAGCAAACTCATCGTTATCTACAATTTGGCCAGAGTTACGTGTAGGTACAGACCACGGTGAACCGACAGCAAGGCAAAGCCCATTTGAATAGTTTTTTTGTAGAAATGAACCAGAGTCACTTTTTTCTTTACACTTCTGAGTGTAAGATCTCTGATTCGATGGAAGAAACAATCTATTTTTTACGGTAAAAGTGGTCCTGGATCAACGAGGATATCATACAGTTTAAAACTTCAAGTTTAAGTTTGAATGTATTGTAAAAAGGTAATTGAGTCACTGACTTCGGTATTTTTTTTTTACAATACGGTGTTAGCAACATTGGCATGTAGGAAATGTTTGATTTCCATTGTGTAACTTTTTTCTTCTTTCTTCTACATTATTCAAGAACTCTATGAAATCTGCAATTTTTCATAAAATATCTCTAGAACACTGTTAACCTAGTGGACGGAGAAAAAAGATTCCGAAACATTGTGGTCCAATTTTCACAAGAACTGTTATTTCGCTTGAGACAGTAAACTTACCTCGTGAAAATAAAACTGTATTCAATACATCAACATTTCAGTACTTTGAGTAGGCCTACTCTGAGAAAGGAAAGGGAATTGTGCTTGCCAGTGAATACACACACACATTTCTCTTAAAGAAACAACGTGAAGTCATCTTTTCTAATATCCCTGCATATCCAACAGGAAAGTTTCCAATTATAGAATCTAAAGTTGAGGATCTTAAGAAAGTGCATAGTTACATTTTTTTTAAGAATACGAAGAACTTCATAATGAGACCCTGAACTAACCATGACGATAATGGTTGATGAAAATGTGATAAACTTGTCTTCTAAACTTGAAAACTTGACTGTAATTTCTTACGTTTTATAATTTAAAAATTATTTAATTATTCTATTGAAAAATAGGATACCCGATTAAATGAAAAACAATTTATGTGTCAACACTGGGTTTATTGACCCAAGTCAGTCAAGTTCAATGTTATTTTTCTTATGTATTTTGTATGGATATAATTATATTGAAACTTACTGAAAAAGGTAGACCTGTTCAGGTTTTTTATGGAAAAAAACTCAACATGTAATCTATATTAATAAAAGGAAGTGTCTGTCCTCCGTCTGTCTGTCATCCGTCTGTCCTCCGTCTGTCCGCGATGCCCAGCGAAATCTACTGAACGCCGAGATCTGAAATTTTATACATAGGCGGACTAAAGGGTCGGAATGTGCACCTCGAAGCCGGAATTTTAATTTTCGCTTTAGTTCGTGAGTTATGAGTGAAAAACGGGCAGAAAAGGTGTATTTATTCCGTTTTCGAAGCATGAGATTTCAGTAATACAAATCAATTACACTAGGCTTTGGCTATTTTTGTCAAACCTTCGACATAAAAGCATCGCGATCTCTTGAATGTTGTAGCTCACGCTGGTCGATTCATTTGTTTTTAATGTCAAGGCACGCAAACATAATGTGAAATTTTCAACCTACACCGAAGAGGATTATTATTATTATTATTATTATTATTATAGGGATAATCAATATTAGCCTAAATATGGTCAAACGTTGTTCGATTTGGACGAAACTCACTATACAGGGGTTTTCCGGGCCTAGGAACTCGAATCTGAGGTCGCTTTTACCAGGTGACGCTATCTAATCGTGATATGTAGTCCACATGATTTAGGTGTTAATATAATGATTCAACTATTATGCTCTTAATTTTTAATTTTTGAAATAATTATCGCGGGCGAAGCCGCGGGCACATGCTATCTTAAAATAATAAAAGGACGTGTTTGTCTGTCTGTCCACGATGCCCAGCGAAATCTACTGAACGCAGAGATCTGAAATTTTAAACATAGATGGGCTGAAAGGTGGGCGAATGCGCATCGAAGCCGGATTTTTAATTTTA
The DNA here is from genome assembly GCA_964059195.1 of Ectobius pallidus. NCBI lineage: Eukaryota > Metazoa > Arthropoda > Insecta > Blattodea > Ectobiidae > Ectobius > Ectobius pallidus. The sequence continues at coordinate 106,697,140 of CAXKWD010000003.1, read as the reverse complement.
GCTTTCGTTCGCGAGTTGTGAGTGAAAAACTGGCAGAAAACGTGATTTTAGCGCTGTCGAAGCATCAGATTTCAGTAATACATTTCAATGTCAAATCAATTGCAGTTGGCTTTGGCTATTTTTGTCATACCGTGGTAATAAAAGCATCGCGATCGCTAGAATGTTGTAAGCCCACGCTGGTCGATTCATTTGTTTAGAATGTCAAGGCCCGTAGACATATGAAATTTTCAACCTACACGGAAGAGGGATAGGCCTAAATATGGTCAAACATTGTTCGATTTGGACGAAACTCACTGTACAGGGGTATTCTGGGCCAAGGAAATCGAATCTGTGGTCGCTTTTACCAGGCGACGCTATCTAATCGTGATGTATAGTCCACGTGATTTAGGTGTTAATAAATATAATGATTTAACTATTATGCTCTTAATTTTCAATTTTTGAAATAATTATCGCGGACGATCGCTTGATTTTGTAAGTTCATCCTGGAAGATTCGATTGTTCAGAATGTCAAATCCCTTAGACATATGACATTTCCATCCTACACCGAAGAGGGATAATCAATATAGGCCTAAATATGGTCAAACATAGATTTATTGGGACGAAACTCACTATACAGGGGTTTTCTGGACCAAGGAACTCGAATCTGAGGTCGCTTTTACCAGGCGACGCTATCTAATCGTGGTATGTAGTCCACGTGATTTAGGTGTTAATAAATATAATGATTTAACTATTAGGCTCTTAATTTTTAATTTTTGAGATAATTATCGCGGGCGAAGCCGCGGGCACATGCTAGTCTATAATAATTATCTTCAGAAAAATAGTTCTTTTCGTTTTTCTCAAAACTTTATAAAAGTGACTTGTGTACCTTTTTACAATAAGTTATAGTTGGCGAAAATGTTTTAGACAGTGGAATGGGTAGATACTGTCCTCTCTAGAATCGGCCCTTTAATAAACACGTCTGTCTCACTCTAGCGCATTGTTCGTATCAACGTAAGAGTGAGACAGACATACTTGTTTATTTCGGGCCGGTTCTATACCGGACAATACCTGCCCATCCCACTGTCTAAAACCTTTGCGCGCCGATTATATTCATTTGTATTTCTAAAATAATATTTATCTTGCTTCTTTCTTTCTTTCTTTCCTTCTTTCTTTGCCTTAGTTTTACCTCATTTTAAGCGATCCTCAGGGCCGCGACCTGTCGGGAGAGGGATTATCTATGGAACACATACATAATTTTTTGACCAGACAAGGACATGGAGGGCCTCCCCGGATGAATGATCAGCCCAATGCCGGGGCCACCTCTGAGACAACACGAACACACAGGACGAGACACACCATTCACACACACACATTCACTCTGAACAAGGCGAGGATGGGATGAAGATGATAATGACGACCAGATGATAACCGAGAACCACAAGGGCCTAAAGTTACCCGACATTTGTCTCACAGGTGAGGAAAGACCCCACCTAGGTAACTTGTCCCGACCACGATTCGAACCCGGGCCCGCGGCGGAATATTTAACTTGCTAAATGTGAAAATATAATACTCCCTGCTTATATATTTTTTGGCTTCGAACTATTTCGTAATAATGGTAATTTCTAATAGTAGGCTTACTTGGTTGGTGTTTGTATTATCTGATGTTACTTTCTGCCACTTTCTCCCTCTTCCTGGTTCCACTGATGATCTTGCTTGAAATGACTCATTTTTGGTCGATCTTTAAAACGGGTTTCTTTTAATTCTGTAAAGACAGACAAAACAATAATTTTAGACAGCTAGAAAGCAGTTTGCAAATCATATTTTTTCCTCTTAAGAATATTTTTACTAGTATTTTATTGTATGCAGTAGGGGTTTTTCAGAATTTGATAGAATGTAAAAGTAAATTTACAAACAGTTCCTTTTATTATCGTAAGTTTCAAATTATAGTAAGGCACAATTTCAAATAAATGTATACATAACACCTATGTCTTCCTTTCAGGATACAACACCTTATCATGAAGACATTGGCCTCGACGCTGGAGATGAACCTTATGATAGTTACTTCTTAATTCCGGTAAGTTGATTAGGACATTACAAAAAATTAAAACCTTATGTATATGGAAATAATATGTCATACATTTTACTCTTTTCTTAAATTTGTTTGCTATACAATACATACATAAGGAGCCTGGGATTAATATAATTAATGTAATCGTTACTCATGAAGGTGCTGCAATAAACTTAGGCTGATTTAATACTGGACTCGACTTAGGCCTAGTATGAACAAGACCCGATGCTTATACTGAGCCGAATATTTCATAACGGATCATTTTTACCCCTCAAAATATAGATTTTTGTGAATGTGTATTAAACGAAAAGTAACCTAAAGTAAAAAGTTTAAAGTAAACCTAAAGTAAACATGTTTTAACTAGAGGAGTCCATTGTTGGTCTAAATTATTTAAAGAATGCAAACAATGCATTTTCACTGCAGTAACAAGAATTATAGGAATTGTGTACTCGTAAACAGCAATCGAAATAAAATGTATACGAGGGATGGAGCATAAATCATGGAACTATTTTATTTTTCTCAAAGTAAGTTGATGGTACCATGAGATGTATGTCAGTGTGGGATCTCTAGTAAGTTATATGGACACATCATTTGCTAGCATTGTGATGTACGGTTATAAGTAGAGACCGGATTTTAAAGGGAAAATTTTCACCCAAAAAAGGACGAAAAAAGGGAAAATTATTGCCAAAAAAAGGTGGGAATAAAGGGAAAATTATTGCCAAAAAAAGTGGGAAAAAAGGGATATAAAAGTAAGAGAGTGTAAAAATTCAACAGAGAGATACATGTTTGTTTTATGTAAAGCATTTGTTTGCTCTACAGCGCTGATTTTGTAACATCTAATGACTGAAGAAATTTTTGATCTTGTTTAAATTCTCGCAGAGTAAAATAGCACACGAAATCCATGTTCCCCATCTTGTTATAATGGGAAACTTAGGCAATGGCAAGCCTGTGATTTCCCTGTAACGCTCTATTCTGCTGGGAGGAATTATTTTTTCAATGGTGAATCAGTGAAAACAATTTTTAATGTTTTCATATTACCAAATACTGGGTAATTTACGAATTTTTCAAAATAAATTAGCAAAAAAGGTACTGGAAAGGGAAAGCTCCTAAAAAAAAAAAAGGGAAATGAGCCTAAAAAAGGAAAAAAAGGGACGTTAAAACCAGGTCATTTGCAGTTGAAACTTACTCAGTAATGTCCTGTTCAATTGTGATGAAATATAAAAAAAGGAATTCCCTTTAAAATCCGGTCTCTAATTATAAGAATAGAGGCGACGGTAATTTAGTTGAGTCAACCACCGTGCAGAATGGATATGACAAAATGTGAAAAGCATTCTTAGGCCTATGTTAAAATAATCACTATCCGAGAGAGAAATGTCAGAGAATACCATAAGGAGCTGATGGAAGCTTTCATGAATAAAGCCCATCCATACCGAACTTTAAGAGATCATGAAGTGGGTATGTGTGCTTTCATGCTTTAAACTACCATTCATTAGAGTGGCATGACTCAGTCACGTATGGATGTTTAAAGGTGTCTGTTTCCTCCACCATCCTACACCTAGCAACCATAATCTGTATTATGCATACGTTTTATAACCTGCCCTTTCATTTTTGTATTTCAAAATATTAAAATGATCCCACATTTTCAAAATAAAAATAGTTGCCATGACCTCGTATTTTCTCGCACTTAGCAGCAAAAGCAGAAAATGTATCAAAATAAAAATAAATCAGTAACTTATTGTTCGTTAACACTATCAAGATCTAACTTATTTTGGTATTAGCATTCGTAGTGGCGTTTTTCAACATTCTACGATAACCAAAGGCTTTAATATTTCGGCAGTTGGCAGAGTCCGACCACAAACATACGGTATCCAGCCGAATATTTCTTCTTTTGCTGCTTTGCTGACATGTTTAGCGGTTTTCTAATATAGACGGGCATCAGATTATTTCAAGTTTTCTACAGTTTTAATGATAGAACATGGAGGGGCCTGCTACAGCTCTGTACTTTCTTATTGCACAACGCTAATACCACGCCAGCCAGTATTTACATTCGCTGATTTTTTATACATGCAAAGATCAAGCTTGCGCTTTTGACTCCTTTATGTGAAGCTGGTGACTGTGGTTTTGAGATTTTTGGGGGGAAATGTTTCGTTGATTTAAATAGTGTTTTGATGTATAAGATGCGTCTGGATTCTGTTTTCTGGAAATGTAGACTTAGTAGTTAATAAAGCGATCTCATTAAGGGGATAATGGGCGAAACTTCTACTTTCTACATTTTTAAAGCTGCATGGTTGATTTGTCGTTTGTGTACTACAGATAATGTTATGAAGAAGTTTCATTTCTGTAAGTTTATTAGTTATTTAGTTATTCAAAAATTAATACGGAAAAATTTGAATATTACAAAATTAAACTTGTCGCTCAATTTTTTAAGTAAAATGTCTGATTTTTTTATTAGGACCAATTACTTATTTATAAAATGTCACACATTCATTTTCCTGTATATTTTCTTCAAATGAATAAAAATCGATATTCAACGCAAGTCTCAAATTTAAGAAATATTCATGGTCAACACACATATTTTACTTTTTATTTTAAAAACCGTTACATAATAAAAAAAATACGTGCGTTGTTTTGTTAGGTTAATTACAGTTAAAATTTCAGACTCCTTGAGTTAAATCTGTAGAACTCATTTAGTTCTGAAAATACAAACATAGTAAAAATAAAATCAGGTAAAGTGATGTAACAAAGTGCCAGTATGTTTTTGTTTAAACAGTTATGACTGCAATTATGATATGCAGAATATGCTTTTTTTTTAAATCGATTTCCAAGTTAAGCTCCAGATTTATTCATTAAGCAGGGCTTACGGAAGAACAAAGGTCTAGTTTTTTTTTAATGAGATTAAAATCTTCCAGCATCACCTGAACTGTACAGATATGTGATATGACACTCGCACACTCACATAAAAATGTCAAAAAAAAATTCAAATTGGCCGGTTTCGGGTTTTGAACCATGGACTCCAGAATGTGAGGCCAAAGCGTTACCATCTCGGCCACCGGGGTCATTTTAACGGTCTAGTTGGATAAGCGCTTGTAAATCGATAGTGTTTTTTGTCATAGCTACCTGTATTTTAATTTCCAAGGCCTTATAAGATAACAGTAAAACAATAGGCAGTGTTGTCAAGATAATTGATTTTCATTTTTTTTTATAAATTCTTTCGAATACGTATATTACCATAAAATAGGCACTAAATTGAGCATTACTCCGAAACAGGTCAACCGATTTTATCTATTATAAATAGACGTCTTCCCATGGACATTATAAATGCGTATACGAAGTTTCATAAATATACGATAAAGCGTATTTGAGTTATTGCGCCTTTAAAGTAGACATTAAATTGGGGTTTACTCCGGTACCGGTCAACAGATTAGGTTCAAATTCAATAGGGCACTTCTCATGAACGTCATAAATGAGTATACCAAGTTTCATGGAAATCCGATACAGCGTATTTGAGTTATGGCGCCTTTCTATTTTGACCAAAAATTGTGAATATTTCACCCATTTCCCCCTTAAAGGATTTGCATGATAGACTGAAGAAACTTTATAAATTACCCATAACAACTTCCACTGAGTCTGTGTGTAGTATTTTATGTAGAAAATTCTTCGTTGTCCGGTATAATCAGTATAGGTGATGGTTCTTAACACTGATCGTTGAACTTCGTAATTCCCATGTCCATTAACCTCTCATCCAGTGGCTAAACTGTGAATTTATTTCACTGTTTCTTACTAATTATTTTATAATTTTGTAAATTTTCGCCTGTTTTCCAGGAAGTGAATAAAGTAAGCTAGATTATTAATTCTATATGAGAAATGGATTTTATTGTATTAATAATATCTTAATATTGTTTGTTTTTCAGTTGGATCCAAAGAAAGTACACGTATACGAAGGCAGAAACCGATGTGTAATAGTTGTGCTGGCAACCGTGCTTCTTATTTCAATCATTGTCCTGATTTTTTTAATATACTACGTCTACCAGCAATTCAGGAATCCAAAATTCTGAAATATTAAACATTCTCTAAATTACAATTCTAAAGAAAAACTTAGATGCAGATATGATTATGTCACTGAATTATTACTTTCCACTAGACTTTCGAGTGATTATGTCAATAAAGATGTAAGAATCTGAATGCAGAGTGAAAATTAATTCTGTTTAATGTCCGCCTTCCACCGACTGACAGAACTGGCTAAAATAATATACTTTGTCAAAGTTTATAAATGTTATCACATGCTTATGGTTTGGTATCAATGTTGCTTCATGAAAAGATTTAGACATTTTCATCTGCGCTTTATCGACAAGTGTGTTGAGTGATAGCCAATGGCCTTTGGTATGACATCTAAAGACTATATTTTAAATTACTGATCAACTAATGTGATTACTTTAAATGAACTTTCTTTGCAACTTGAACAATAAAGTGGTCTGCACAGAGCATGCAAAACGACACCTACTGTATTATTGATATCATTAAGAATACTCAGGTTTAACTCTTTCAAGCATAGGGAAATTGTGCAAAAATTTACGCTAGCTACACACACATAAATACTTCATAAATAATAATCTACAGTCATAATATTCATATGATTTAGAGACCGTCTATAGGAGTACGATTACTTCCACAAAGTCTCTGGGTTTTTACGTATATACCTTAGGAGCGAGTCTCCCGTTCCTAGAGTTCCTGGCTAGGGGAGGTAGCTGCACCCTCATTGGCTCAGCTCTTCTATCCCACTCCATGTGTTGTCTGTCTCTGTCTCGCTGCGGCATTGTCCTTCCACTCAACTATTGTAGTATTTTCTACGACTGGCAACGTGCTGCATGATCTTCACTCTGTGCTCAACAGTAGCTAAATGATCTTACGCGCATGCGAGTCTGCGCAAGCTGGTAATGAAAAGCTCGCTCGCTGGGTCTTCAAGGCCAGAGACTTTGTGGAAGTATTCGTACTCTACTAAAGAAATTCTAACGCAACAGTTATTATTTTTTCTGCATTTATAACGACATAGTAATGGTTTAAAGTCGAGATACATTTCCGAAATATTGTGGATTTTTAGCCACAGCATGTTGTTATGTTAGTGTTTTGTCTCATCAGTGATCCGTATTTTACACTGAAGAGCACCGATAGGCTACAAAACCACAATGCAAAACAGCTCTCCATGGTACAGTCGGTCAAATAAAAAACGTCGGGCGTTATTTTATAAAGTATCATGAACGACCATATGCGCATGTACAGGAAGACTTAAGGTTAGGTTCACACATGCCTCTTGTCTATCCATGTATTTTCTTGATTATTTAGTCAGTTTTGTTCCAAAACAAATATGTATAGAAGGCTGTGGCTATATGCCTCAAATCCGCCATATTCTTGGTTGCAAATTTTTATAATATTAATAATTAATAGATTCGCGAGGAATATGTTTATTCAAGGAGCATTTTGTAAAGATTTTATTTTATAATACCGGTACTTGTAGTGCAAAATCAATAACTTACGCTCAACTTCTGCAACCAATCTAGCATCGAAATACGAGCCTTCCGCAGATCCACGTTTCCTATGAAAACTTCCGGTTGCATTATAGTGACGTTCCTACTTCTGAGCTGCTCTTTCATAAATATGGAACCTTCTCGCTGCATCAGAGGCCGAAAAATGCAGGTAAATTACAGCCCTAATTACACTTTCTCTCACTTTAGCATTTGTATGTGGCGATGACACAAAGCAAAATTAATTATGACAATACATCAAGTTGAATATCGTGTGTTGCGCTTACCGCGTTGTTCATTTTTCCCTCGTTCATTTTTTCCCTCCTATCGAATGGCCACATATGTTCCGAGAATGGCCTGTATTTTATGTTTTTTATAGGAAACTTGTGAACTAATGCGTTAAAACTTTAATTTTAACTGCATACGAGTCCCGACGTTTTTTATTTGACCGATTGTACAAGGAACATGAAAAAGGATATTCTAATTTATGCTCTTTTGCTGGTGAAAGAGAAAGCGGGGATTAACCGAATTTTGAAATGAAAACATTTCTATCCTTGGAAAGGGATTAAGAACGTACGACCAGCTGATGTTAGTTACTTGTATATTAATGGTATAATCTGAAATAAAATATGTGAAAACTTTTGAAAAAGAAGTAACAGTTCTACATTAATCTAAGTAAGCATTCCCCTCAGGGGTCCGAGGACTACAGGTTGGGAAACATTGTTCTACAAAGATCCATGGTATTAAAACTTCTACCAATTTCTTCAAGATTACACTGTTTCTACGGAAGCATATAGGGATAAATGTGGTTTGCAAAAATGTTTTATCTCCATGAAAGTGTTGTATTTTGTGGTCACCTAATGGATGGTTCGCCATCGGGGCAATGTACAATAATCTTCAATATTGGCCACGGGCAGGAATCTGTGTAACTAGACCAGCGGTTCCCAAACTTTTTTGTCCTGGGACCCACCTTCATCTAGACATTTTTTTCGCGACCCACTACTACAAAACGATAACCAATATAGGCTATATAAAATACAGCACATGTTTTTCATATGCCTTTCAATAGTTTTATTTTGTTCAAATGCCCTGCTGAGAAAACACAGTTGAAATAAAAATGATAAAGTAATGAGTTTGTGAAACTGTTGTTTTTTATTTAAAAATTTAATTAAATTAAAACTCTTTCCTTATATTGAAAACTCGTTTAATTTTTCTCGCCCTTTTCGCGACCCACCGAAATTACCATAGTTTGGGAACCACTGAACTAGACTATAGCAATCCCACGGTCTACAGAACGGAAGTAGACAACTGACTTAGCCTAGCTACGTCAGTTGTCTACTTCCGTTCCGTACACACAGGGGCGTATTTAGCTACTTAAGCGCCCCTAGGCAGAGAAAAATATTTTCGGCCCCTATTTCCACATGAATGTACCAAAAAGTAACCCACAATCTATTTCTCTTAATTTCATTGTGCGTTACATTAGTTTACTATTTTGAAGATTTATGAATAAAATGTTTGATATAATATTGAAATAAAAACAGAAACAGCTTAAAAGCAGTCCCTAAAATCTGCCGCCCTAGGCAGCTGCCTAGTCTGCCTAGGCCTAAATACGGCACTGCGTACACATCGTAGAATTACTATAACTTAGCCTATTATGAAAACATAAGAAAATTACCTTACTTATTTTCGTACTTACAACATTGGACAAAGTGTTTTTACAATAGATTTTGTTTTTTCGTTGCCGAGGAAAGGTTATGATTCAGAGAAAAGTAAAACGAGTTACACAAACAGAAGACGTATTTGTATCATATATAATTGATATTGGTCTATTAATTCTTTGTAATTTTATTGATATAAATGAGCTGAAGTAAGTAAAGTGAGAGGCATTGTATTTTTTTCTGCCATTTCAACTGTCGTTATTATTTTGGCGCCTTTCAGATTTAACCTCGTAAACGTTTATCTACTTTCAAAACAGGTATAATATCCGCCCGTTTTTACAGTAACGGAGAGATCTTTGATCCATGATATAACGACGTGCACAAAGTCGATGAAAGATCATCAAACAGCTTGTTTTTCAACTTTTTGAGGCAAAGAGCGGCCATTTTCTTTGTTCAAAGCAATTCGATCAAAGAATTTTTTATAGTGGAATACTGGCCTTACCAACCAACACTCGACAATGGTGCCAACCGGACAGACGAGACAGTCATAATCAGTGGCGTAACTAGACCACTTGGGGCCAGGGCGGATTTATTTTTGAGGCCCCCTCCCCCCCCCAGGAAAAGCTACCAACACGGCTATTTTTAACTTCTTTTTCTATGGCTAGCTTTTTTGTCTTTCGGTTCGTCTCTATGGGCTAATCTATACGAAAAAATAAGTATAATTAGACAGAATAAGGGAGCGAACTCATGCAGTTTTTAATGTACCTACTTATTATTATATTAGTCCAATAATATTAAGTTAACTGATTAGCAAAATATAAATGTGTGCATAATTACAAAGTAATGAAATGGAAAAAAAGGTTATGTTTAAATATGACAAAGTTAACGAAATTTTAAGGTAACAAACAACAGTTTTAATTTATTCGTAGAGTCAGACAATAAATTAGCAAAATCTGGATTATACTAATTCAGAATATGTAATAGTCACGTTTAAAATTGTCTTTTTATAGCTTTTACATTAGAAAATTGTCTAATTGTCTCATGAAAGTTTATTTTCATAGCCAAATTGTTCTCGATGTATAACACTGCTAGTCCATTTAGTCTGATTTGGCTCATGTTGAGCACAAATAGTTTTTGGTTAATTTCAGTTTTGAAAAACTTCTTTCACAAGTTTCAAGTGAAATGTAAATAGTTAAAAACAACTTTTCTCCTGATTTCTGTGTTTAATCAAATGGGTCTTGTTTGTTTTGGAAAAAATCACTGCCTCGTTTTACAAAATCACGTGGAACATTAATTTTTATATTAGGTTGGGGCATCAATGGGGGCCCCCATAGTAAATGGGGCCAGGGGCGGACCGCCCCACCCTAGGAACGCCACTGGTCATAATATGACTCTGGCAGCAGAAGCTATGAATCTACGAACGTAGATTGTGTAATAATACGGAACATTTTTAAAACAATCCTGATGTAACTATGAGAGATTTAGGAGTATGAGTGACTTTGTTATATGTAAGAAATCTTAATAAACGAAAGCTTGTGATTTTGCACAACAAGCTGTTTACTTCTGTTCCGTATACGTCTTATATCTACTATTGTATTGTTTTTGTATTGTTATTTTTTATAGGATAATAACGTTTACCAAATTGTTGGTTATAAACAAATATCTCAGATTGAAATAACTGTTGGTAGCAAACAATTTGTTACTTCTGAATAATGTCTGATGATTTCAGCTGATTTCACCAGTACCTGTAGACCTACTGCTTAGGCTATGTAGCAAATTTTATAGCACGTGTTAATATTCCTTTCAGATCATGAGTGGTATTTCATTGTGGGGTTACACAAACATATTGATTTGCATCGTGTTGTAGAGATGAATATCTTCAGGAGTAATTAAGTAGTATTGGATTTAAGAAGTTTATTTTTAATATAAAACAAACTGACTGATTATAGCTACATTTGCAGAGACAGAAACTGGTTTGGTTCCAGAAATTTGAATATATCACTAATGTGTAATTTAAAGGGGATTCTGAACATAATAAAATCACTCTCTTTTGAATTACAGTACCTCTAGTTCATGAAGAAGATTCTTCCTGCAACTACACCATATTATGATGTTCATATAATATGTAAGATGACTGAATTAACGAATTTTAATAAGTTGATTGATCACTCCTGAATTACGTAGTCTATGAATTATACCGGGAGTAATTCTGGGAGTAACTTTTCGATTATTTTGCCATAACTAGTAAAATAATGGATAGCCTATAATTATGAACCTTACTATTTCCTCCTTTTGAATCAGGCACTACTCTGGCAATTTTACATTTTTTAGAAGGTACAATTTCCGAACTCGTTGAAAGATTTATACATTGGACAGTATAAGGAGTTGGCCGAATTTTATTTTTTTAAATAAGTTTCTTCGATTGAAAAATTGTACAGTCCTAGATATTTTTAATTCACTTATAATTTTTAATATTTAATTTCCATTTGTAGGATTGTAGGCTTCATTTTCAGTAACCTTTTTTAGCAACGTTCGCATAAGTATTTAGATTTTGGGACATTTCTTCTGGCTCCTTAATGGACTTGTCATTTACCAGCAGTTCGGCCAAGGAAATAGTTTGTCTTTTTTTTTTTTTTTTTTTTGTAATGTTCAATATTTTATTAACAATTTCCCATGGCTGTCTGATAGTTTTAGTACCCTTAACTTTTTTGTATAATACTATTGTTTTAGTTTCCGCTTGTTTTCAGTGACTAAACAGCGAAGTCGTTTGTATTCTGTTAATGCTTAGGCCTACTCTGAAGCGGTAGGGGCATTTCTCTGTGAACGGACGGACAGCAAAGGCATAGGATTTCATGGTAAGGTAATTTATCCACGGAACCCCAAAAACCAAGCTGGAATATTAGAATTCCTTAGTAATAAGTTATAGCTAGGAACTCTATAAAGAGGAAGTCCATTATGTAACATAAGAAACATGAGTCACTGAAGTCAAACACCTCAGAACAGATTATTATACAGTAGTGGTGGTAGGCGTTTCCAAGGTAAATCGATCAAATGAATAGGCTTACCACGCATAATCGAATCCAACAGACTGCTGTACAGTAAAAATAAAGCCACAGTACCATGTGAAAGTGAATTGTAAGGCAGAAAGAATAACCCTTGGTGGCACGGTTAATTGCCTACGGCTCTTTGAACACAGGGATCGAGGTGAATTACTTTGGTTTTATAATACTGTTACCACCACGTTACTGCTGCTACTACTACAACCACTTTATATTTATTGTTATTATTGTTATTATTATCATCATCCACATTCTTCATTTAATGTAGCTGGATCTATGACTATGGATACAAAGAGAAAAATCTGATATAGTAGGCCTACACTCAAATGACTCTTTCTACCTCTTACAGTTTCACAGATACTTTTCATATAAAATGCAATAGTTCCATTGTCTTACCTGCATTGAAATAAAATGTTTGGCTATAAATTATTCAAATATAGTAGAAGTAATAATTTATTTCTACATACTCATATCTAAGCTAAAACTCATATTTGTCGAAACAACGCTAACTATAGTATGTGGTGACTTAAACCTCAGTTCTTATTAGTTGCATATAGTCATTTAGTTTAGAGATTTATGTGTAAGGCTAAACAAAATTTCCCGACGCCCATGTTTACGTTCCAGGAACCCATTCTATGCCAAATCCAATTTAATCCTAATTTATTTATCGTTTCCACTAAATTATCCCACCAATTACATTTTAATTTAGTGTTCTGTAATTACTTTCGACACATTTCTAGGATGTGTTGAATAAACTTTATTGTTGGTTTAAAAAAGTACTCCATTTTCCAGTCCTAATTCCATTTGGGATGCTATGTTTGTAGAATAGATAAGTAGAACATTTCAAGTTCAAAATAATAATAATAATAATAATAATTTTGCAGTAGTATCAGTATAATCTTTTTTCTTTATCTCCGCTTACTCACCGCTCGTCAGCTGGCAGACGACCTTGGTCAAGTGATACAATAGACCTACAGTGATTGATATGTGCGAATAAAACTTCAAAGCGAAAATGGTTATCTTCACACAATATAACCATTACGGAGAATTCTACTTCAAACAAGGCCGAAATGAATTTGGAACTACTAAAGGTTGTGTCTGCTTATGTTTTGTGAAATATGAATATCGTAACCAAAGCCGTCAAATACAGTTTTTTGAAGAATTCGTTCGTAAGAGCACTCCATACCTCTTCAACTATGGACAAAGCATTCACGCAGAGAAAATGGCAATTGAAACGGTTAATCGAACGGAGCGCATTGAACACGCGTAAGTACGTATTTTAAGCATTGAATGCCTTTGTACTTGTGTCTGTTTTATAAACTCTTAATTTTTTTAAGAACTATAGAATAAAATTATGAGAATAATAGCAGAGAAGTTGAATGATGGCATGGTGACATTCAACACCAGATTTATAAATTGGCAGCCTGGGCATTTGCCCAGGGTAGCAAACCTAAAAAAGGTGGTAAATTTGTTTGGGTAATTTTTATAATATTTAAAACACTTGTATTATATAACAAAATAATGTATCTCAAGAGAAAATCCAGAGAGAGAAAATACCATGTGCTGCTTGCCTTTTAGGCAAGTTGCCATATGACACTGTATACAATTCAATATCTTTGATATATTAAAAGAACACGAAGTTTTGGGTAGGATACATTGATGCATAATAAACTTCACGGTGTTGTAGAGTATATGCGATGGTAGATTATATCTACTGAAGCCGCAGTAATAGTCTCTGAAACAGAAATAAGTTCGGCTTTTGCCAACCCAATGCTTAATAGAACATTTAAATAAATAAAAAAAGAACTAGAAACGACGAAAAAATTTTAGATTGAGGATTAGATTCTGACTGTAAAGTAAAAATAAGGCAATATCTTTTTCGTTCCAAAAATATTAGTTTTTTTGTATACCTGTAATACATTTATGAACATAAATATAATTTAACATATGTTTAAAAATTATCAAATAGATTAAGTATTTTCGTAAAATTTCAAAGTTGCCTATATTACACATTACGAATATTTTTAGAGTTTTTAGGTAATTTTTTATAAACGAAATTACAATGCATATTGCGCCAAAACTTAATTATTTTTATCTTAGAAAAAAGTATTTTAAATTTTTGTTGTGCAGCCTGTAATTCTGATAATACAGTACATGGAGTATGTCTCAATCATAAAACTTTTATTTCAATATGCGTAGACTGCAATATTCTTTGCTTTTTCCCCCCTTTGTACTCTAATTTATAAATGCAGTATATTTGAAATCAGATGATTTGAGTTTGAATTTTATTACTTGACTATAACTTATCAGAAATAAATACGGTCTAGTAACATTGACATTTATTTTTTGGTTACATTTTCATTTTATTGCATTTTATCAGTGGTACATATTGTCATAAAGCGATTTGCTATTAACCAATTTTAAATCCTAGAATAAGCTGACAGCCAATTTAAGCAAATAGAACCATAGGTACCCCCTTAATAAATATAAGTTCAGATTTATGTTAACTGTTCCACACGAATCAATGTGTTAAGATATTTTTTTGTTATGATGTAGCTTCATAACTGAAGATAAATATCGTTACATTAATTTTTAACCATACTGGTACCCAAAATATATTTTATTCATTTATTTATTGATGGCAAGAAAACCCCAACGAGCAAAGCTCACCTTAAGGGGCTATATACAACATGACATGCATTGTGGTACATAAATTTCCAATTACAAATAAGTTATAAACATAGGCGTAACCAGGCCGACCATATGGGGGGGTTATAACATCCGCGGGGTCTGGGGGGTATGGAATATCCCCCAGGGAGAGGGGGGTCCGGGGGTCCTCCCCCGGAAAAGTTTAAAAATTAAGGCGCAAAATAACGAGTTTTAAGCTTCCGGGGGTCTTCCCCCGGAAAATTTTAAAAACTAAGACGCAAAATAATGAGTTTTAAGCTTCCGGAAAATTTTAAAAACTAAGGCGCAAAATAACGAGTTTTAAGCTTCCCACGCTTTATACTTGTATTAAGTAATTTATGGGCAGACTTAAAAATTATACAATTTTCCTTTTTTTAATCAATGGGGGGGGGGGTGGGGGTTCAAACCACCAAACCCCCCCCCCTCGTTACGCCTATGGTTATAAATATACAAGAGGTACATTATGTAGGTACATTATGTAGGAACATAAAATATTTGATTATAAGAGTGAAGTGAAATGATAGATGATGAAGGGAAATATAGTTACTTAGTCTAATAGTGATCAATATATCTATTTATTACTATATCAAACAACTTAAAATTTAAGAACACTTTTATTTGTGATTTAAATTTGTAATAATGTAAGATATTCTTTTGTACTTTTGGTAATTTGTTATATGTTTTGATTAAATAATATTTTAATCTCTTTGTCCCATATGTTACAGTTGAAGATTGTGTGAGGTATATGTTCTGTTTTTGCCTTGTTTCATAGTTATGGATGTCTTTGTTATATTCTATTGGAAAATTGCTGTGGATGTTACCATGTACTACTCTGTGTATATACAAGTGATATACATATGTAATGGCATTTAAGTTACCTAAGGTGTCAAATGGCAAGATTTTCGATTGCTCATATAGAATGTGGGTTGGTGTCAAATAATGTGGCCAGAAGTTGACAATATTCCCCTTATTCGTCTAAATATCCCTATAACTGGAGAAAATTTTGCTGCATATATTGTTGATGTGTCCTTTCCAAGTTAAATGTTGGTCTATAGTTAGGCCCAGGGGCGGATCCACGGGGGGGGGGGGGAATGGGGGAAATTTCCCCCCCCCCAAAATTTGTAACATTAAGCACAAATTATTCAAAATTTATTAGAACATAACCCAAATACTTAAATTAAAGCGAAGACATTCATTAATTTGAAATACCTTTGTAAGAAAATGCTGAAATGTTCATTTTGTTTTCAATTGTGTACTGGGAATAATTAATTTTTATGAGTAAAAACATCCCTCTCTACTTTGGTTCCCCTCCCCCCAAAATCTCTCTCTGGATCCGCCACTTTAGGCCTAAAAATTTAGTATCCATTACTTGCTTTAAGTGCTTATTGTCATTTACTAACTGTTTAAAAATACTTAAGTGTGTGTTTTGTTTATAGAAGACCATGTTTGCTGTCTTTTAGGTATTTAATGATAACCATTTTGTTAGGATTTTAAGATCTTCATGCTTGTATGATAATAGGGTATAATGATAATAGGAAGAGGATGGGTCCTGATATTGAGCTCTGTGGGACTCCGCAAATTATTACTTGAGCATTGCTGTCCAATCCGTTTACTGAAGTATATTGTGTGTGTTCTTTTAGGTAACTTTTGAACCAGTCTAACACTATACCCCTTATTCCAAAACATTCAAGCTTTTTCAAAAGTAATTCATGATCTACTGTGTCAAATGCCTTCTTTAAGTCAATAAATAGTCCCGAAGAAAATTTGTTATTATCCATTGCATCCTCGATTTGGGCTATTATATCAACTGCAGCACATAAGGTTGATAAAATTTTCCAAAATCCATATTGGTATTTATACAGGATTTTGTTCTTTTCTAGAAAATTATTTAATCTTTCCTTCATGCATTTCTCTAAGATTTTTGAAAGGGCTGGTAAAATTGAGATTGGTCAGTAATTTCTTGGATCTAAACTATCTCCACATTTAAAGATGGGAACAACCCTAGCAATTTTGCATTTGTATGGAACAGCTCAGGAACGAATAATTAATGAGTTCTCAAATGGCATATTTTAGTGATTCTTTAGTTTTCTTTAGAAATATGTTTGTTATTCCATCCTTTGTTGCATATATATATATATATATGCATTATTGAGATTATATGAGATTATTTATATATATATTATTTTTTTAACTGTCAATATGCTTTTCAAACTCATGTGGTGTTACGGGTGTTGTATACAGCAAATTTCTTATACCTACCGCTATATCAATAGATAAATACTTATGGAATGTCAGTGTTGTTTATGTCTGTCCCATCTAACATCAGTTTATCCATAATTCCATGATTTACAGAACCATTAGTTATTGAATTCGTTAGGATGCCTTTTATTTTTTTTAGAACAAAAAGATATTTCCAGATGCAGACTGTAACATACTTTCATAATACCTTGCTTTTAATTTCCCTCTTATCTGTGGTAATAGTATTTCTTAATTTTTTAAATTCATATAAAATGAATTTGTTTAGAGGAAATCTTTTCTCGTGTGCATGTAAAATATCTCTTCTTTGGATCAATAAAATCAAATTGTCATTAATCCAAGGTGCATTAGATTTATATCTCGTTTTATGTATTTCTGTTTTATCGTAATTTCTTGTAAATTGTTTAGTTCCTCGTTCTATATAATCTAATAATTTATCATAGCAAAAATCAATATCTTCTTCTGGAAGAAATAATTCATCAGTAAAATATTGGTTAAGTTTATTATAAGCTATTGTTTTTTTAAGTGTTTACATCACTGTTCATTGAATTATTATTGATATTATTATTATTATTATTATTGATATTATTATTATTATTATTATTATTATTATTATTATTATTATTATTTGCATTTTGAATATTATTGTTTACCTTGTTTTTGTTGAAAGTTATTTTGATTTTTAGAATTAAGATATTGTGATCACTTATGGCTGACTTAAGATTATTTACATTGTATTTGTAACATTGCTGGTTGACAAGAAAATGATCTATTAAAGTGTTAGAATTTTCTGAAAATCTTGTAGGATTTTTAACGTTACAGCACAATAGTTCATAGGACTCATAAAGTAGTTTATAATCTCTTGTTATGTGGAGCTTTGTTGTCCAAAATATTTATGTTAAAATTCCCTGCTACAACTAATGTCCATAAGTTTGCACAGACTACCACAAGTGATTACTGATATTGCAATTGCAAACTTCGATTTCGGGATACTTTTTACCCAGTACTTTTAACTTCACCAACTTTTAGAAATATGCCACATGTGAAAAGCATGATCAATGTCAGAGTGCTCAGTTCATAAGAAGCATCAAACTCTCTTGTCTGTCCGCAGGGGTGTTGCCAGGAATTTTATCAATTGGAGCAAACTCAGCATAGCCTACTTCCTAACAATGTTTTTTTGAGAATATGTTAACAACATGAACAAAATATCTACAATGATTAATTTTTATTAGACTGAAAGCTTTTTTTCTAGTTCCTCCCTTATTCAGGGAAATGTTCCTGCTTTCTGGTCAGTCCAAAGCCAAGAACATCGGCACCAAGTGTAATCAGTAGCCTATACTTTAAATCTTGATTCTTTGCAAGCATAGCCTGCTAGTAATTGTTTGTTGTATCCTATTTACAATGCCACTTGTGTTTTCAAAACTTAAATGTAAAATTCTACATAGTCAACTGAGGGAATTTGTTGGCCCAGGGCCGCATTTATCAATGGGAAAACTGGGTAAATGCCCAAGGATGCACAACCCTGGGGGTGCAAAATGTTTAAGAATATGTGGTGTGGTGGCAATTGGCAATGGTCTTTTATGTGCAAAAGCAGTGTGACACCATCTTTTAAGTTTTCAAACTGTGCCAGCAATTGGCGGGTCAGTAGGTGGTGGATAATCTAACATTCCTCGTTAAAAAGAGGGTTAGAGGACATTTCCCTTCCGAACCAAGGCTGGCAATATACACCATTGGGTGCTGATGTAGTGGGGTGCCAATGATAATCTTGAACCAGGGTGCTGTTGACCTTAAATGTGGCCCAACTTGTTGCTAGTGTGTGGATCAGTTGTGGACAGTGGTAGGAATGTTTGTAGGAACCATAGTGTGTAGACTTCCCCTCTCGTGCACCATGAGACATTTATTAGGATATGTGTTAACTGTATACATTCTTCTTTGTTATGGATTTAATGCTTTTGATTTGGTAGCATTATGATGCATACACAGTTGCAGACTTGAATGTCAGGAAACAATGTTCATTTAAATATAAAACATAAGTTTTCATTGCTTACAAATCTTTTAATTACCAGATTACGTTCTTTCGAGCAACACTTTGGTGATGGATTATTATAAATACACTGATGCAATTATAATAATACTTGCTAAACTAATAAAATAATTATATTTTTTTATTCTCCCTGCAACAACAGAATGTTGAGCAGAGGGTACCAAAAATTAATGAGACCAAAAGACGTTCAAAAATCTAGATGGGGCATGTGCCCCCTTTGTGTTCCCCTGCCGATGCCAATAATTTAATTTCACATTTGTCTAAGTTTATTAACTTGTGTATTAGATCCTCTCAAGCATGTCTTTTCAATTAACTGCTAAACATTCTTTTCAGGTAAAAGTTCTTTACTGCTAAGTGCGGCCATGCAGAGTGAGTGTTACGACATCATGGTTTGATCATTCACTGCCGTGTATGCTAAATGAAGTGTTATAGAAAAAAAAAGGAAAAGCATGGTTATGCATGCTTCATCAAATACTTTATTATAAAAGTGACTTATTTTCTGTGTTGTATTCTCCTTAAAAAGTGTGTTGTCAGCTCAGAATATGTTATTGTACCTCACTGCATGAGTTCCAGTGTACATTTTAAGATATAAGCCATTGCTTTAGTTTGAGGGGACCATGGGGGAAGGCTGTCCCCAAAATATTTATTTTCCCTTTTCCTTCTAAAGATGTGAAAACTTCAAATTGTTTTAACATGGTGCTACTTTTTAACTCATAGTTTATCAGAAGCAAGAGACTGCATAAAACACACACCTATCATTAAATTTGGAAGTTTCTACAATAAAAAATCAGTCCCCCAAATACCTTTTCCGACTTGAAACACTGGTATAAACAGAGAAAATATGTAGTATGAGTTTTGATACTGATAACTTTTTTATTTCAGAACATGCATCAGATTAGAACTTTATAGTTCAATGTCACCTTGTAGTAAATGCTGTACATTGCTTCAACATTTTCTACTTGATCGTCCTTACTGTAGATTATATATTGCATTCTCATCCATTTATCGCCATGATAGTGATGAACATAGATTTGCACTTCGGCAATTGAACAAACTTGAGAATGTAAAGCTACTAGATATCTTCACTATCAGAGAGTGGTGTCTATTAAAGGAAAGAGGGTTTTTGAGCATGACTCCAAAAGATCTGAGAAAAATTATGAAATGTAGTAGGTTTTGGAAGGAACACCTCAAAGAAATAACAACATATGGAATGTATCAAGAGGTAAGTAAAGAATTACTTCATCTATCTAGTATTTCTTCTATGGGTCCCCTATAATGTGCGAATCGCTGCTAGCTCTTTCTGTACTCTTTCACAGAGCATCTGAAGTCAAGACTCTACTACACTTGGTATATCAGGAGTATTGTACTGAATTTCCCAGAATCTGAACAGAGGTCAACTTCAATTCGTTTGGATTCTCAAGGTTCCACTGTAACAATTTTTATTCTAAAATTTATTTTATTTCGATGAACCTAATAAATAATTTTTCAAAGAATATCTAGAGTAACTACTTCTATTATCTGATCCTTTTTTTTTAAGTAATAAGACACTTTGGCCACTTGTTTTATTCACTTTGGCATTGCTAATTTTGATATCCTGTTGAAGTAATTATTTAAATTAGAAGCCTAGATACTTTGTACAAGAGGTATTTTTGAACATTTATGGGGTTATCATGTAAAATTATTATTTTTTTTATTATAATATGTATTCTTTCTGATGATCACGTTGCTGGTAATGCTCCAATATACCGGTATAGCTTTAACATCAACAACCACTTTCATTCAAGTTTCCATTTATTAAACTTTGTAAATAAACTTTTTGTGACTAAACTAATTGTTAAGTTACTAAGCGAGGCGACACAAAGGAAATGTGAGGAAGGCTAAAAGATCCAAATGTAGAATATTTACTGTATATGCAAACATTTTCAATTTTTAAATTTTGTTATCTACCCCTTTATACCTCCCCTAAGGTACTTTTCATTGTCTATAATCTTTTTACCTCCTGTATCACACTGAGAAGCGTTTTAATTAAAGTTGTGTATTAATTTTTTTTATCCATGACCTTAAACCTTTATTTCTAGGATTCAGCTGTGTACTCTGAGGATATTACAATTGATGGAGTTGAAGTTGATTATAACAGTTACTTTCAAACTCAGGTAATTGTTTTTTTTTATAATCTTTAAGCTCAACTGATGAGCACTTTTATAAACTTAATAAATGCAAACATTTTAAAAATGTAATATATATGACATCGGTAGAACAATGGTCTCCTGCTTTTAATTTAAAATCAGGTTTTGCATAATGTGATTCATGCTGTATCTAGCTGATGTTAAAATTTGAAAGTTACTCAAAATGTGACAAATGCTTTCATTCAGTTAAACACTGGTAATGCAAAAAGAACAGTATTCTGCAAAAATACTTTCCACACACAAACATGCTTCTGGCATGAACCTTTTCTACTTTTGAAACTTGTTTAGTTCATTTCTGTACCAGGTGTAAGCAATAAGATAATTTTACTCATTGTAGCTGATTATTGTTTTTAATATAATACACATTAATTTTGATAAGTTTTGTGGAGATTGCACAAGAACCTTGCAGCAATCTGTAAAATATCTAAATTTGTAAATTGTATGCAAATTATATAAACATCTCGTGGCAGAAGATATAGAATTGTATGATATCTTATGGAAAAAAAACATAAGAAAAGCAATAACATTGTGAATGAAGCTCCCATTTACTCAAGTACAAACTTGTTGAGCAAGGAATAAAAAAGAAGATGTTGAAAACATCTAATGAAATATTTTGAAATACCACTAGATTTGAGCAAAATCTATCAAATGTGTTAAAATGACATGGCTTTGTTAAGTGACATGTTTGTTTGGATGGTTGCACAATAAATTGTAGGCTAATTAAATATCGGTTAATTCCCTGTTAATTCCCTATGCGCAATAAAGCAATATAACGTGTGGAAAATTCAAAATTCCCTGTTAATTCCCTATGCGCAATAAAGCAATAAAACATGTGGAAAATTCAAAATTATGTGTAAGAAATTCAAAATCTCACACCTTGTTACATCTGCATTCCATTCAGAAAAGGTTAACATTTATACTCACAGGCCCGACGAGAGGCTGCAGCTCCGGGGCCCGGGCCTCAAAAGGGGGCCCTGCCGACCAGGTTTTATTTTTTACTTTCTACAATTTACCCTAAAATAAAATTGGTTATAAGTAAATAAACAGCTTAAGTTATGTTTTGTGTGTTTATTTTATCTGCATTGTCCTGTCATATAACGGTGACACGGAATTAATCAATTAATCTGAAATGGATTAGTCTTCAAGAAAAATTGCTATTTTTTAAAAGTAGAAGCAGAAATCCTTTTGGACTCAGCAGAAGGCCTCACTAACGTTCGGCATTTAAAATCATAGTTTTCAAAAGATTAAACTGGTAAATACAGATATAATTGTTCCTAATTAGAGCATTTTAATGTATTTTTCCGTTTCATGCCCGGCATCAGTTAACCAATTTGGTCCAAAATCAATAGGCGTTTCATCCCATGGGCATTATAAATGGTATACCAAGTTTTATGAAAATCCGATATTTGAGTTATCACACTTACAGACTCACGGACAGACAGACAGTAAGACGGACAGATATTTTCCTGTCTACCAGACAATCTCATAAAGTACCGGTACCATTCTGGCACTTAATAATTATGTAATATCATTAAACATCACCTGAAACTAGAATAGTAATAATTCTAAGATTTGGATTATCCAAGTTTTTTTATTATTCATGCCTGCTCAGTCCCAGTTAACAAGGGTAATTGGGAGTTGACTGTAAAAAAGTTTAGATTTGATATGGTGTTTTTTAGTAAATTGATATTTGTGCCCTTATGTTACAGGTTAATCCAGAAAAGGCTAAGAAGTATGAAGAAGGCAGTGGGAGTGTTACTGGTATGCTACTTTCATTGGGGCTGCTTGTAGGCCTACTACTTACAACTTTGTATTGGTTCTTGTGGGGCTACTGAGAGAATGACTTTAGTGGCACAACATCTGCCAAGCTGGGATTTATATGTTCTGTGCCAGCTATTTAACAATGAGTGCAGTACCCTAGTGTGAAGAACAATTTTGGAAAGTAGGCCTACATGGTTTGTTGTTTGGTGCAAGAGTGGATTAATGTCATAAGTTTACCAAATGCTGTTACATTTGGGTTTCAGCCGCAAATTTGAAAAAAAAATTAATCGACATTATAAAGACATAATAATCTTGCACCATCACTTGTACTTTTGATAAATAATTTGTCTTGGAACTTCTGTTCTCATAATGTTTTAAACTTTAAGCTTTGAGTGGTAATTTTATACTGTATAATTCAATTCGGAATACTCCTTGTATGTAGATGTGCCATTTCCTCAACAATAATGAAGATGCTAAAAACATGTATTCAGAAGTCAAAATTACTTTTTTTTATACAACTTGAATTAAAAATATAACTAACTCAAGACACATGAAGTGAAAGTAGCACATTATGGCAAAAGTGCTAAAGAATATGTTGTAACCTATAAAAAATGGACTAAGTTTGATAAAAATTGAAAAAGTGGAAATTCATTATGCCTTTTTAAATGTTAAATTTCTCACATTGATCACAAAAATCGTCAGACTTGGTGCCTGAAAAGCATTGTCATTGTTGGCAAACTTGAACCAGAAAATAATAACCACTATCTGAGCATGTGCATGTGTATAATGCAGCACTTGATAGCAGGACAACAATATTTTTATTATTATTTCACAAATATTTCATCCTTTATGAACAATTGAAAATCCCTTCCATTTGGCACTTTAGTTAAAGTAAATGCCATTACCTACATGCACAGAGTAATATATGGTAACATCCACAGCAATTTTCCAATAGAATATAACAAAGACATCCATAACTATGAAACAAGACAAAAACAGAACATATACACAAACATTCTTCAACTATAACATATGGGACAAAGGGAATTAAATATTATTTAATCAAAACATACAATGAATTACCACAAAAACAAAAGAATATCTTAGATTATAGCAGATTTAAATCACAAATAAAACTGTTCTTAAATTCTAAGATTAATTGAGTACTTTGATATAGTATTAAATAGATATATTGATCACTATTACACTATGTAACTAGTTTCACTTCATTATAATAAAATCATTTTGTTTTATGTTCCTATGTAATATAACTTACCTCTTGTCTATATTTATAAGTTATTGTATTTGGAAATTAATGTGCTATAATGCATACATGTTATGTATAGCCTCTTAAGGTGAGCTTGGCTCGTTGGGGTTTTCTTACCATCAATAAAAAAAAAAAATAATAATACTAACAGATATTTAGACATTAATATATGTTACACATGGTAAAATGATTTTAATTTGTTCTTAGGATTTCTACACTTGATTCTATGGGCTCATTTCACAAAGATACCTACTTGCAAAATAAATTTATCTTTTACCATTTTTATCTTAATTAACTATTATTGATATATATCACCTTTTGAAACAACAAGCAATATCTTAAGGCAGTAGTTCCAAACTTATCAACACTGCAGAACCCCTTTCCAGAGCTTGGTAGTTTTGCAGTTTTGGTGGGAAGTCTGAATTTTTGAGATAACATTAAATGAATCTGGATAGTGATATATCTACTGTATTTTACAAAATTAAATCATATGAACTGTATATTTAAACTAAACTAAATGTAAACAACTAATATTGTTCTGGAAAGTAAATATCTTAATTAATACAGAGTTGATATTAAAAGTAGTGAAGCAAATCAATGTTTAGACTTAAAAGATCTTCTTCCATATTTACTTGGTTTCTTTTAACGGTTTTGATACAGGAAAAAGAAGAAAATGCCTGATTGCATAGTTAAGTCATAGGTAAAGGCAACAAATGTTTCAAGGTACCATCTGAGAAATCTTTATGTTCCGTATGAACTTTCAGTCAAAATTCAGAAAGTACACATTCATTGTACATGTTTTCCCAAGTAGTGTCACACGAAAACAACCTGATCTTTCTCATTTTCAGAGAGAATTTTAGACCCCATCCCAGTAAAGGGATTTTTAATCCATTTCTGTACCTAAGAGCCAAACGAGCGTAACTGCCAAAAACTAAATTTTACAGGAGGAGCGAAAACAAAATTATGAACAATAAAGGGGAATGGAGTTACTACTATTTGGCTCTCAATATCATGGTTTCTAATGAAATTATGGATTTAATATTAATTGGTTCTATAGAGGTCAAGAAGTTAGTAAAGAATATGAAAAAAACAAAAAAATATGAAATTTGGAGTTACGTTCCTTTGGCTCTGAGGTACAGATTTATTGTTGTTAGAATCAGAAACCTGAAAATAATCTGACAGTCCTTTCATGTTCTAAAATGTTGAATGCCTTTGTAAAATCAATTAAATGGATTTTTGGAGGCGTTCAGCAAGAAAATCCAGGAAAGAAAATAATGCAAGTTGAAAAGAATATTTTGGAAATTGTAGAAGAAAGACGCTTGAAATGGTATGGAGATGTACTCAGAATGCCAGAGGATAGAATGCCCAAGAAAATTTTTGATTGGAAAGTAGAAGGAAAAAAAAAGAAGAAGAGGGAAGCCCAAAGAGTGCTGGATGGATGGGGTGAAAAGAAGTATGGCGAGAAAAGGATTAAGTGAAGAAGATGCTATGGATAGGGACTTTTGGAGGCAAAAGATTGTTGTGGGATGAAGGAAAACCATTGTATTGTAGAATATTCCTAAGTAAAAAAATTAAAAAATCAATGAATGCTAAATATTTATCTAAATAGTAGCCTATGCCTGCATTTTGTTAATATGCTCTATGAATACTTGTAGATGGTTGGTAGTGGAATATCCTGCTCAAAATCCACCTTGTTCCTCTGTTTGTATCTCTATCATATTATGGTTTAATAGCTTCATGATAATTTTGGTGAAAATTTTGTGTACTTTTGACATCAAATTAATTGGCTGGTAACCGTTCAATTCTTCTTTTCACCTTTTTTTATGACGTAAAATTATGTTGTCAGATTTCCATCGTAAGGAAGGTCATCCACAGACTTTTTGCTTGAAGCTCCTGCTTCGGTGAATGAAGAACGATTTATAAAGTAAAAACGTTCTTCCAACGTCACGGGATGTCACAGACACATTTAAAAAGTAACACGCGGCCAAGAATCGTACCCGGACCAGGCGGACGTAATCGAATTACGCTTGACTTAATGCCATCCACTGGCATTCCTTTTACATTGGCTTATACAACGCCTGACGTCACAGCCTGCCGCGTACAGCCTGTGCATTTAGACTTTCATGCGCCGCAGACATAGGGCGGACGGAAGGGGAGTGTACTACTAGTATGCATTACGTGATGACTGATTCCACTGCGCATTGTGTTTACAGTGCTCACGTCTAAATGCACGGACAGTACTCAATCGTGTCACAGTCTTTAACCTACCGCGATTAAATTCTGGGTTAAAACAGCACATTTTACTCAAAAACTGTCACATTAAAATTTAAAAGAGTTTATCGCACTCTTAAAAATGTTATTATCACCGATTTTCTTTCTTTTGTCGGCTAAAAGAATTACTGAAAAATCTGGGTTTTAAACACGCTCATATTTCTAAAATGCTTTCCGCTGGGGAAAAGAATAGAAATTGAAGAGGAATTCATAGAAGAAGAACTGTGTTGCTTTTTAAATGCGTCTATGACATCCCGCGACGTTGGAAGAACGTTTTTACTTTACAAATCGTTCTTCGTTGACCGAAGCGTAATTTGTTTCTGTTTAGGCCTATTTTATTGCTTATTTCTTAAAAAATTCGAGCTTATTTGCTTGCTTATTTTACTGTTTTATTTTGCTTATAAATTAAGGCATTTTAAATTATTTGCATAATAGTTGCTCAAAACAGCTTATTATTTACAAAATTGTTTACAAATAGTTTGAAGTTTCAACGAAAAAATTCTTTTACAATATAAAATGAATTTTTCTTGGACCCCCAGCAAACTCATCGTTATCTACAACTTGGCCAGAGTTACGTAGGTACATACCATGGTGAACCGACAGCAAAGCAAAGACCATTTGAATATCTTATTGTAGAAAGGGACCCGAGTCACTTTTTTCTTTACACTTCTGAGTATAAGATCTCTAAGGGCAAGTCTATGTTTTACAGTAAAAGTGGTCCTGGATCAACCGCGTAACAGTGGATAACATACAGTTTAAAACTCAAAGTTTAAGCATGAATGTATTGTAAAAAGGTAATTGAGTCACTGACTTCGGTACATTTTTAGAATACAGTGTTAGCAATATTTCCATTGTGTAACTATTATTATTATTATTATTATTATTATTATTATTATTATTATTATTATTATTATTATTATTATTATTATTTTATTATTATTTTATTTTATTTTATTATTATTATTATTATATTTTGGCTTCTACACTATTCAAGAACTCTATTAAATCTGCAATTTTTCATAAAATATCTCCGAACACTGTTAACCTAGTTGGCGGAGAAAAAATAATTCGAAACATTGTGGTCCAATTTTTACAATAAGAACTGTTATTTCGCTTGAGACAATAAACTTACCTCGTGAAAATAAAACTGTATTCAATATATCAACATTTAAGTACTTTGATTAGGCCTACTCTGAGAAAGGAAAGGGAATTGTGCTTGTCAGTGAATACATAAACACCATAATGTTATTATTGTGCCTCACATTTCGCTTAAAGAAACAACGTAAAGTCATCTTTCCTAATATCCCTGCATATCCAACAGGAAAGTTTCCAATTATAGAATCTAAAGTTGAAGATCTTAAGAAAGTGCATAGCTACATTTTTTTTTTAAGAATACGAAGAACTTCATAATGAGACCCTGAACTAACCATGACGATAATGGTTGATGAAAATGTGATAAACTTGTCTTCTAAACTTGAAAACTCTACTGTAATTTCTTACGTTTTATAATTTAAAAATTATTTAATAATATTCTATTGAAAAATAGGATAACCAGTTGAATGAAAAACAATTTATGTATCAATACCGCGTTTAATGACCCAAGTCAGTCAAGTTCTATGTTCTTTTTCTTAGGTATTTTGTAGGGATGTAATTATATTGAAACTAATTCAGTTATTTTATGAAAAAACTCAACATGTAATCTATATTAATAAACATGAATTTCCACAATGTATGACGGAGCATCACTTGAGAACGGCTCGACCGATTTGGCTGATTTTGTTGTTGTTGTGTTCGTAGCCTAATTGTCAGGACAAGGTTTGTATGAAAGAAATTTTTTGGAAAATCCACGGGAAAAGTAGAAAATGTGAAATGAGGCAGAGTTAGAAAGTTCTGCTGTCAATTGTTTACATAACGAAAGTATTGTTTACGGTGTTCACATAGGGCTTTGGAAACTATATTATAATACTGGGCTTTAACAAATTCTGATACTATCGATGTACGAGTAATTAATACATTTGAGAAAATAATTATTGAAGAATAAAATCCACAAAAATAAAGCAGTGACATAACTTTCTCTACCCTCGACATGGAAAATACCATTTTCTCACTTCACATTTTGATGTAGAATAAGCGGTCGTATTGCAGGGACAACTTAAGTGTGTGCCAGTGAGTATGCTATATCGAAAGTCGGTAACAAATCCTATCCACTGATACGTCACTCGTAGCTGTAGGCTTTGTATTAGTTGAGAAATAGGGCTAGGGATGTTTATCAGAGGCCCTTAGCATCTAAAAGAAGACAAAATGGGATGGAACATTTTCAGTCCTACTCGCGGAGTATAGTATGTCCCAGGTTTTTGGGAAGGAAAGTATGAAAGTGACATTAAATTTATTTTTTACTTCAGCCCCGAAACGGTTTTATGGTAATATGAGAGTGAGAAATACAATTTTCTGTCAAGACAATACAATCTTATGTAACCGGAATTTCTTTTTCTTCTTATTTGCACTCCCAGGCATGGTGCGTAGAAGCAATGGAATGCAACATTCGACATCCTCTGAGAGCCATAAAAATCTATATCTAGAGTTTTCTGAGGGAATAGTCTGAGTGTCATATGTCGTTCTTCCTCATTTCGAATTCTACATACATATTATATAAGGACCTAGAGTCTCAACATCGAAAGTTCTCCATAAGTTAATTTCATAATATAAAATACAAAACCCGGGCAACGCCGGGCCTTTTAAGCTAGTCTTTAATAATAAAGGAAAATAGTTCTTTTCGTTTTTCTCAAAACTTTATAAAAGTGACTTGTGTACCTTTTTACAATAAGCTATAGTTGGCGAAAATGTTTTAGACAGTGGAATGGGTAGAATCGGCTCTCTGGAATCGGCAATTCCTGCCCCAGCTACTTTCCGGATAAGTAGGTTATGTGGTACTACGTCAAAAGCTTTAGAAAAATCTATAACCACTGCATCACATCTTCCCCCTGTATCCACTTCGTCTGCTACATCTTGAAAGAGTGACTTAACCTGGCTTTCACATGAGTACCCTGAACCATCCTTTGCTTTCTAGCGTTCCCCTTACGTGTTCTGCGAGTAAATGTTCCATTATTTTACACACAACTGAAGTTAAACTCACTGGCCGATAATTGTTTATTTATGTCTTGTTACCCCCTTCATAAATCGGGATGACTATAGCAGTTTTCCAATCCTCCGGCAATTCGCCTTTATTAATAGTCATATTAAACAGAAGCATAATGTAGGTAATCATGGCTTCTCCCCCAATCTTCAGAATTTCCATAGGAATGTTATCAGGTCCCCTAGATATAATCTGATTCTGATTCTGATTCCTATTGCTAGATTTAGTGGAAACTATTGAAATGAAATGGAAATGAAGTTTGAATTTTAAACCTGTTGATTCTAAACCAGGAATCTTTAACCAGCATATCCCTATTCCCATTAGAATTGTCAGCTGTGCTGAAATTGGGCTGGAACAGTGTTCTGGCAAAGTGAAAGACTACTCTTCATCGCTCCTGCATAAACGCAGGTAGGGAAAATGTACAGTTGAAAGTATTTTGACCATACTTTTTAAATAAAGAACCATTATTAGGGTCGTGATCTCCTGTTCTTGTTGTAACAGTTGCCTTCCCTGCACGGTTGCCATATATTCAATATGTACATGACTAAGTTGGTTGTTACTGTAATTTAATTTCTATGTGATTCATTTAAAAAGTTGATTTGACAATAATGTTTGGTATAATAAAATGAAAAATAAATACATAAATACCAGCATATAATTTTATGGGTTCCCCCTATTAAAAATGTCCAACTTCACTGATTGTCAGTAATATTGTAAACACTGTAGGCCTATATTGCTGGTGCAATTTAATGAGGTACCTAATTAATAAGCACATTGCTACCTGTATGGTTAAAAATTAATGTAACAATAATTATTATGTTCAGTTATGAAACTACGTCATAACAGAATATCTTAAAAGATGTCTACTAATCAAAGGGAGAAATTTCTAGCCTCTACACATTCAAGAAGTGAAATGCATTTTTCTTTAAGTGAGCATTCACACCTAAGTAGCATAGCATGCGAATCGCACTACCTGGATGCAGGCTACACATCGAGTTACTTCGTTCACAGTTTTCCGTTCATACCAAAGTAGTGAATGCGATCTCAGTTTAACGTAAATTATATATTTTCACTTGAACTATTGAGAAACCCATTTAAAATAGTGTAATTTGCCTAAAGAGGATATAGTTTCTGCAATTTTAATCCAAGCTTTTTTCCTACTAGTTTCGATTGCCATATCGTATAGTCTACGCATGTACAAATTGTATGTTAATAGCTCTCTTTCTAGCAATTTTCATGACATCTTTGCCATAATCTACCACTGCACAAGTGAATATGTGTTGAATTTTCTTAACAATTAGAAAATATGCGTCATCCCGAGTAGCGTCGCATGAAAGAAGTCCAGATCTCTCTGAAAAAATTAATGTCGCACTCTGCGAGTTGCACTATTGCCACGTTACTTTGGTGTGAATGCAAACCCGTTGCCTTAAATGTGGAAATAACCATTTGTTTTCTGAATGTCCAATGAAAGGGCCCGACCATGTGGCCAAATGTGCAAACTGTTCTGGAAACCACACAGCTAGCTATGGACAATGTCCAATACAAATTCAGAGAAGAAAAGTTTTACTAGAAAAACTAAACAACAAACGAGAAAGCAGAGCAGAAAATCCCCGCACTCCAACGTGGACATCTTCAGATTTCCCTTCTTTGCCAATTCCAAGAAACCTCCAGTCGTTCCAAAATTTATATAATACAAGTCATCAGAGACAATGTTCAGATTCTTCCGAGTCAATAACAGACTTATTTAAAGACATAATTGCATTCGTACGAGGCATGAACATCCAAAGAATTGTACAAATAATCCGTACTACTTTACGCCAAATACAAACTACATCCGACCCACTGTCGAAAATATTCCACTTTTTCGAAGGTTTCACAAAACTTACACAAAATGGCCAGTAGTTCTCCTTGCTCGAAGAAAGATCTTACTATATTGAACTTCAATGCCAATGGAATCATAAACCAAGTGTATGAACTGCAACAACTGTTAACAAATTATGTTATAGATGTAGCTTGTATCAGCGAAACTCACTTACAGCCATCTACTAAGTTTCGCTTAAGAAACTATACTATTTACCGTACAGATTGACAAAATAGAAATGGAGGTGGAACAGCTATATTAATAAAAACATCAATTCCACATCGTCTTGCAAACTTACCTCAATTCAACATGCTTGAAGCAAGTGCTGTATATATTCATTTCGATGGAAGTGAAATATTAATTTCATCTGTGTATTATCCGCCTTATAATCATATGGACGAAAACGATTTGAATGCTATTGTTAATGTCCATAGAAATTTTATAATTTGTGGTGATCTAAACGCTAAGCATAGAGGGTGGAATTCGCGCATTAATACAAAAAAGGGATAATTTTTATTAGACCACTCACACAAGTTCCATTATGCAATTATTGGACCGCTTGAACCTACAAAATTTCCTTGGTCGCCAGCCCATCAACCTGATGTACTGGACATTTGTCTATATAGAACTGCTTGTGTACCAAACCAACAGTACTGTCTAACAGCCCTTGATTCTGATCACGTTCCAGTTCTTCTGTCCTTCAAGGGTCGTGTCACTTATTACTCGAAATCCAGAAAGATTAACAGATCAATCAACTGAAATGAATATAGCAAAATAATACACTCAAGTGTTCCTGGAAACCCACTTATATCTAACATTAGTGATATAGACACTGCAGTAAAGCTCTTGACTGACACTGTACAAACAACGTTGGAAGAGGTAACAACTTTATCTTCAATCACTGCGGAGGAAAATGAAAATCTAGAACTAAAATTCCTTCTCAGAGCCAAAACACGAGCAAGGAAACATTGGCAGATTTCTGGTGACCCTTCATACAAAAGAGCATTTTATCGTTACCAAAGAGCTATTAGGAGAATTCACAAACGCGCTTCAATGGATAATTTCGCTGAAAAAGTTGAAAGCTTAAAACCGTGCGGTAAAAACTTCTGGAGCTTCACTAAGCGTGTTATGGGTAAATCTCCCCAGACAAAAAATACACCAATTCAAGATAACAATGGTTACAATGTCTACGAACCACAGATGAAAACACAAATTCTAGCAAATTCTCTCTGTGAAAGGTTCAAACCTCAGCTTCATCCTTGTGACGATGAATTTACAGGAGAAATTAGAAGACAAGTTAATAAACTACTTTGTCACCCGTTGTCTGGAATCATTCCTCCGATTCATCCTATTGAGATTAAACAAGCAATACAAAATCTATCATTAAATAAAATCAGGTAAACTGATGTAAAAAAGTGCCAATATGTTTATGTTTAATCAGTTATGACTGCAATTATGATATGCAGAAAATGTTTTTTTTTTTAATTGATTTCCAAGTTAAGCTCCAGATTTATCCATTATTCAGGGCTTACGGAAGAACAAAGGTCTAGTTCTTTTTTTAATCAGATTAAAATCTTCCATCATCAGCTGAACTGTACAGATTTGTGATATCTTGACAATCGCACACTCACATAAAAATACAATAACAAAAAAGTCAAATTGGCCGGTTTCGGGATTTGAACCTAGAACTTCAGAATGTGAGGCCAAGACGTTACCATTTCGGCCACCTGGGTCAGTATAACAGTCTAGTTGGATAAGCGCATGTAAAACAATAGTGTTTTTGGTCATAGCTAACTGTATTTTAATTTCCCAAGCCTTATAAGGGGTACGCCGTAGCGTAATGGTTGAGGCGCTGCGCTACAAACCGGAAGGTCGCGGGTTCGATTCCCGATGAGGTCGTTGGAGTTTTTCAATTGGCCTAATCCTTCTGGTGGCACTCTGGCCCTGGGGTCGACTCAGCCTCTAACGGAAATGAGTACCAGGAGCAATCCTGGGGGTAAAGGCGGCCGGTGCGTAAGGCTGACAACCTTACCACCTTCATGTGCCGAATGTCTAAAAATCTGGGAGCCTCAACCTCCTGGAACCCTGTGGGCCTCCATGGCCTGTAATAGGGAACACTTTTTAAGCCTTATAAGATCACAGTAAAACAATAGGCTATGTTGTCAAGATAACTGATTTGCTTTTTTTTTTTGTAAATTCTTTCGAATACGTATATTAACATAAAATAGGCACTAAATTGAACATTACTCCGAAACAGGTCAACCGATTTTGTCCAATATCAATAGACTTCTTCCCATGGACATTATAAATGTGTATACCAAGTTTCATAAAAATCCGGTAAAGCGTATTTGAGTTACCGTGTCTTTAAAATATACACTAAATTGGGTTTTACTCCGGTACCGGTCTACCGATTTGGTCCAATATCAGTAGACGACTTCCCATGTACATTATAAATGGGTAACTTATACAAAGTTTCAGGAACATCCAATAAAGCATATTCTGAGTTATCGCGACTTCTTACATATTAACATAAATGGCACTAAATTGGGTATTATTCCGATACTGGCCAACCGATTTGGTCGAATATCAATACACGTCTTCCCATGGACATTATAAATGCGTATACGAAGTTTCATAAAAATCCGATAAAGCATATTTGAGTTATTGCGCCTTTAAAATAGACACTAAATTGTGTTTTACTCCGGTACCGGGCAACAGATTAGGTTCAAATTCAACAGGGCACTTTTCGTTCGCGTCATAAATGCGTATACCAAGTTTCATGGAAATCCGATACAGCGTATTTGAGCTATGGCGCCTTTCTAATATAATCTATTAAAATAGGCACTAAATTAGGCATTACTCCGGTACCGGTGAACTGATTTGGTTCAATATCAATAGGGTTCTTCCCATGGACATTATAAATGTGTTTTCCAAATTTCCTGAAAATCCGAAAAAGCGTATTTGAGTTATGGTGCGTACAGACACACAAACAGACGGACAGACATTTTTTCGTCCCCCACACAATCTCATAAAGTACCATACTGGCACTTAATAATCATCATGTTCACATACATTGATAGTGGTAGTGACAATGATGATAACAATAATAGTAATAATAATAATGGTAATGATAATAATATTAATATTACAATTAATAATAATATTAATAGTAATAAGAATAAGTTTTTTTTTAATCAGATTAAAATCTTCCAGCATCAGCTGAACTGTACAGATTTGTGATATCTTGACATTCGCACACTCACATAAAAATACCCAAAAAAAAGTCAAATTGGCCGGTTTCGGGTTTTGAACCATGGACTCCAGAACGTGAGGCCAAGACGTTACCACCTCTGCCACCTGGGTCAGTTTAACGGTCCAGTTGGATAAGCGCATGTAAAGCAATAGTGTTTTTGGTCATAGCTAACTGTATTTTAATTTCCAAAGCCTTATAATATCACAGTAAAGCAATTGACTGTGTTGTCAAGATAACTGATTTTCTTTTTTTTAATATAAATTCTTTCGAATACGTATATTATCATAAAATAGGCACCAAATTGAGCATTACTCCGAAACAGGTCAACCGATTTCATCCAATATCAATAGACGTCTTCTCATGAACATTATAAATGTGTATACCAAGTTTCATAAAAACCCGGTAAAGCGTATTTGAGTTACCGCGTCTTTAAAATAGACACTAAATTGGGTTTTACTCCGGTACCGGTCCACCGATTTGGTCCAATATCAGTAGCTTCCCATGTACATTAAAAATGGGTATACAAAGTTTCAGGAAAATCCAATAAAGCATATCTTAGTTATCGCGACTTCTTACATATTAACATAAAAGGCACTAAATTTGGCATTATTCCGGTACTGGCAAACCGATTTGGTCGAATATCAATACACGTCTTTCCATGGATATTATAAATGCGTATACGAAGTTTCATAAAAATCCAATAAAGCATATTTGAGTTATTGCGCCTTTAAAATAGACACTAAATTGTGTTTTACTCCGGTACCGGGCAACAGATTAGGTTCAAATTCAACAGGGCACTTTTCGTTCGCGTCATAAATGCGTATACCAAGTTTCATGGAAATCCGATACAGCGTATTTGAGCTATGGCGCCTTTCTAATATAATCTATTAAAATAGACACTAAATTAGGCATTACCCCGGTACCGGTGAACTGATTTGGTTCAATATCAATAGGGTTCTTCCCATGGACATTATAAATGTGTTTTCCAAATTTCCTGACAATCCGAAAAAGCGTATTTGAGTTATGGTGCGTACAGACACACAAACAGACGGACAGACATTTTTTCGTCCCCCACACAATCTCATAAAGTACCATACTGGCACTTAATAATCATCATGTTCACATACATTGATAGTGGTAGTGACAATGATGATAACAATAATAGTTATATTAATAATGGTAATGATAATAATATTAATATTACAATTAATAATAATATTAATAGTAATAAGAATAAGTTTTTTTTAATCAGATTAAAATCTTCCAGCATCAGCTGAACTGTACAGATTTGTGATATCTTGACAATCGCACACTCACATAAAAATACCCAAAAAAAAGTCAAATTGGCCGGTTTCGGGTTTTGAACCATGGACTCCAGAAAGTGAGGCCAAGACGTTACCATCTCTGCCACCTGGGTCAGTTTAACGGTCTAGTTGGATAAGCGCATGTAAAGCAATAGTGTTTTTGGTCATAGCTAACTGTATTTTAATTTCCAAAGCCTTATAATATCACAGTAAAGCAATTGACTGTGTTGTCAAGATAACTGATTTTCTTTTTTTTTAATATAAATTCTTTCGAATACGTATATTATCATAAAATAGGCACCAAATTGAGCATTACTCCGAAACAGGTCAATCGATTTCATCCAATATCAATAGACGTCTTCCCATGAACATTATAAATGTGTATACCAAGTTTCATAAAAATCCGGTAAACCGTATTTGAGTTACCGCGTCTTTAAAATAGACACTAAATTGGGTTTTACTCCGGTACCGGTTTACCGATTTGGTCCAATATCAGTAGACGTCTTCCCATGTACATTATAAATGGGTATACAAAGTTTAAGGTAAATCCAATAAAGCATATTTGAGTTATCGCGACTTCTCGTATATTAACATAAAAGGCAATAAATTGGGCATTATTCCTGTACTGGCCAACCGATTTGGTTGAACATCAACAGACGTCTTCCCATGGACATTATAAATGCGTATAAGAAGTTTCATAAATATCCGATAAACCATATTTGAGTTATTGCGTTTTTAAAATATACACGAAATTGGGTTTTACTCCGGTATCGGTCAACACATTAGGTTTAAATTCAATAGGGCACTTTTCATGGACGTCATAAATGCGTATACCAAGTTTCATGGAAATCCGATACAGCGTATTTGATTTATGTCGCCTTCTATTAGAAAGGCGCCATAATCTATTAAAATAGGCACTAAATTGGGTATTACTCCGGTACCGGTGAACTGATTTGGTTCAATATCAATAGGGTTCTTCCCATAGACATTATAAATGTGTTTTCCAAGTTTCATGAAAATCCGAAAAAGCGTATTTGTCTTATGGCCCATACAGACACACGGACGGACGGACAGATGGACAGACATTTTTCGTCCCCACACACAATCTCATAAAGTACCATACTGGCACTTAATAAAGCTCCTGGACCAGATGGCATTACACCAATGACTCTTAAACGTTTACCAAAGAGAGGAATAACTCACTTGACAAAAATCTATACTGCATGTGCCCGCTTCGCTTATTTTCCAACAGCATGGAAAAATGCTAACATTGTTGTAATTGCTAAACCGGGTAAGGACCCAGTTCTTCCGTCTAGTTATAGACCAATCAGTCTTCTTGACTTTTTGGGTAAAATTTTAGAGCGTCTTATTCTTCGAAGGCTTCTCCCAATTCTTCATCTACCTGAAAGGGTACAAAATGAACACTTTGGTTTTAAAAAGCATCACGGTACTAGAGAAGCTCTATACCGGCTGACATCATTTATTGAAGAAGGATTTCGCTTAAAGGAACATACAGTTGCTACTTCCTTAGACATCCAACAAGCGTTTGACACTGTCTGGCATGAGGGGCTCATCTTTACACTTTTCAAACTTAAAATTCCTAATGCCTATATTAAACTAATAGCGAGTTACTTACAAAACAGAAGGTTCAAGGTTGTACATAATAGGTATCATTCCAATGTGCAAATTGCTGAAGCTGGTGTTCCACAGGGTTCTGTTTTAGCCCCAACTCTTTATGGTGTATATGTTGAAGACTTGCCTACTCACCCAGCATGCTTACATGGATTATATGCGGACGATACAGTCTTGTACACAAGGAATAAGGAAATATACACTGCATGTAAACAACTACAGTCCGCTTTAGATAAATTTACACAGTGGTCTACCAGATGGCGACTGAAAGTGAATGGTGAAAAGTCCCAATTGGTTGTATTTACTAAGAGGTTTCCTCACATAACCCAATCTCTCACTGTTCAAAACCAACAGATACCACTCAAAATTACGACAAAATATCTTGGAGTTATCTTAGATAAAAGGCTTACATTCAGACCACATATTCAGACTGTGAGAGATAGGGCTTTTCAGCGTTTTATGGTTTTATACCCTATGTTCAAGAGTTATATTCCACTTAAGACCAAACTCTTGTTGTATACTGCATTAATACGTCACTCGAGACACTTGAAACGTTTAGACGGCATACAACTTGCAGTCTGTAGAACTATTACGGGAGCTGACTATTACGTACGTAATACTCAACTTTACAGTGATCTCGACATCGAGCTATTGAGTGTCTACTTGCAGCGCATCAGATCTAGATACCTTGTGTCCTTAAAACGTCATTCTAATCCTTTACTAAGGGAAATACTATGTGACTTGTAGAAATACATAATTTAAACACTATTCTACACTCATTACCCGGCCTCTACTTCTAGTAGACAAGCTGTGAATAACTGTTATATTTTACTACTTCTTCAAATTGTGTATTGTAATATGTCACTGTAAAGGCATGGGTCCAGTTGGCGACCTGGTACTTAAATATATTTAGCTATTATCACAAAAAAAAAAAAGACCTCAACTTGTTTATACGGTAGCCTATTTTAAACGAGTAAAGTGCAGCGTGCATTTAGGTAGCACATCGCAAGTGTCCGCCCCTGAGTATGTCTAAATTGACATGGCTGGTCTAGAGGTTGTCTATTTCGTATCAACTTAAAAATAATTTTCCACATTGTGTTAATATGAAAAGAAAGTCTGTGGCCGTAAAATGAACTCGTCTGCTTGCTTCTGGACTCGGTGCATAAGTTCTTCGTAATTAATTGAGCATGTTGCATAAGAGATCTGCCGGTGCATAAGCTCTTCGTAATTAATTGAGCATGTTGCATAAGAGATCAGCCGAGAGAAATTGAAGAATACGAGCAGTCCACATGGGTATAATATTAAAGATAAGTAGATCATTTAAAGTTCAACATAATAATTATAATAATAAGTCGGTAGTAATAACATCAATATCCGTTTCAGTTTCTTCTTATCTCTGCTGACTCACAGTCACAGCTCGTCAGCAGGCAGATGACCTTGGTCAAGTGAAAGTGATGCAGAAAGCATACAGCCATTGTTAGTTGTGAAGTGAATAGGCTAAAACTTAAATGCGAAAATGTTTATCTACGAAGACTTCGCCCAATATAACCAATATGGAGAATTCTACTTCAAACAAGGCCGAAAGGATTTTACAATTAGAGGTTGTGTTTGTCTGTGTTTTGTGAAATACAAATATCGTAACCAAAGCCGTCAAATAGAGTTTTTTGAAGAATTCGTTCGTAGGAGCACTCCATATCTCTTCGACTATGGACAAAGCTTTCACGCAGAGAAAATGGCAATTGAAACGGTTAATCGAACGGAGTGCATTGAACATGCGTAAGTAAATATTTTTAAGCACTGAATACTTTTGTATTTTGGAGTGTGTTTTTTAAAAACGGGTGATTTTTTTTAAGAACCATAGAATAAGATTATGAAAATAAATAGCATAAAAGTTGACTGTTGCGACTTGCATGGTGACATTCCCGCTTAAGGAAATGCAATGCATTATTTCAGAAGGATCGTGGTTTATAAAAACCGTCGGCTTGAAAACTTTAATTCTTAAGCTGCAGCCTATAATATTTTAATACGCGAGTATGTTCCAATTATAAAACTTTTATTTCAATACGCGTAGCCTGCAATTTTTTTTAGACTCATAATGTTTCCACTTATGTACTTTATAATGTTTCTATACTTCATTATTATACTATATACTGAGACTTATCCAAATAGCTATGCACAGTGCCCAAATAGCCCCACTTATATTTTTTGATAGAATGGGTAAGTCATGTAAACACTGTTTAGTATAATATGACCATTTTTTAAAAGAAGAGAATTTATTATTATGCAGTGACTGTATGCATACATAAAATTGTTAATAAACCAGAAATAATTTAAATAAAGTTGAAATTATTTGCAGAGTCCAACTGGAGGTGTTATAAATTGCCTCACAGAGGGTCTGTTGGCATTTGTGAAATATGTAAGTTTTTCCTATCTCTCTTCTCTTTACTATTATTTTTACTATTATTATTTTATTGTCATGAGCTTCCAGTGAGGTAGCTATGGACAGGTCAAAGATTTTAGAAGTTTAATGTTGAAATCTATCACTGAATTACTTTAGTTCACATAATGATTATACAAAATGGCATTCTGATTGGCATGATATCGATATTCATCTGTAAAGGTGATGTGACTAAAACTTACATCATCTGTCATTTGTATCACATTTGTTTCTATAGAAACTATAGGCTACAATATAGCCTTCTTTAATGTCAACCATCTCAATCAAATATAGTTGTAAGATTGTTTGATAATAGTTTATAATATTGATGTTGATGATGGTAATAATAACAACAATAACAGTAATAAATATTGTATTTAATAAAATAGTTTCAAGATTATTTGACATTGTCTATTGCCACATTTGGTCAAACGACAATAAAAATTTCATAAATATTTAAATTTTAAAGAAGTTCTACAATATATTCACAGACATGCATTTATAAAGAATTAGGAAAAAGTTGAGGTCTTCACACCAAAGTAACGTGGCAATAGTGCAACTTGCAGAGTGCGACATTCATTTTTTCAGATAGATCTGGACTTATTTCATGCGACGCTACTCAGGATGACGCATGCGTACAGTTGCCTTTTCAGCTGTTTTCTAATTGTTAAGAAAGTTCAACACATATTCGCTTGTGCAACAGTAGATTATGGCAAAGATGTCATGAAAACTACTAAAAAGAGAGCTATTTAACATAAATTTGTACATGTCTAGACTATACAATATGGCAGTCGAAACTAGTAGGAAAAAAGCCTGGATTAAAATTGCAGAAACTATATCCTCCTTAGGTAAATTACACTATTTTAAATGGGTTTCTCAATAGTTCAAGTGAAAATATATAATTTACGTTAAACTGAGATCACATTCGCTTCTTCGGTATAATGCAAAACTGTGAACCAAGTACCGGTAACTTAATGTGTAGCCTGCATCCAGGTAGTGCGATTCGCATGCTATGCTACTTTGGTGTGAATGCTCACTTAAAGAAAAATGCATTTCACTTCTTGAATTTGTAGAGGCTATAAATTTCTCCCTTTGATTAGTAGAAATCTTTTAAGATATTCTGTTATGACGTAGTTTCATAACTGAACATAATAATTATTGTTACATTAATTTTTAACCATACAGGTACCAATGTGCTTATTAATTAGGTACCTCATTAAATTGCACCATCAGTATAGGCCTACAGTGTTTACAATATTACTGAAAAACAGTTAAGTTGGAAATTTTTAATAGGGGGAACCCATAAAATTATATGGAGATATTTATTTATTTTCATTTTATTATACCAAACATTATAGTGAAATTACTTTTAAATGAATCACGTAGAAATTAAATTACAAAACCTGGTAAATGATTTTTACCGTTTTGTAAACACCACGCATGAAGAACCTGAAAAGATAAGACTGGATTTGCAGTTACAATTAATATCCGTGCAAAATGACACATTTTTTAAAATCTGTGCCTTCGGTAAACAGGGTATTGGTGTATTTAAACAATTATCAGTTGCTAAACACATACAATTAAGTTTCTTTGCAGCTAAGATTTTTGCTGTGTTTGCTTCTACATATTTGTGTGAACATTTGTTTTCACAAATGAATTATGCCAAGTCAAAATACAGGTCCCGTTGCCCCAGCTGAAAATAGCGTTATTGGAGGAAACCCCAGATTTAAACAAAATAATTTCACATAATTAAAGAATGTTAAAGTACAAACAGCTGCTAAAAGGAAAGAAAACAGCATACGACCTACAAATGGAGCAGAAATTAATTGCCGAGGCAGAAAGGAAGCTATTCAAAACCTTAAGGTTGGCAAAGAAGCAAAACCCAACAACCCCTTGTAAATATGGAACAGTGGGAGCGCCACTTAAGAAATCTTCTTGGAGAGTAAGGCAAAGTCTCAAACAATTTCGAGACACACGTGGCAGACACTCAAAACATAGACCCAATCACAACCGAAGAGGTTACCCTCCTTATAAGGACTGAGAAGAACAACAAGGCTGCTGGTATAGACGGGATCTACATGGAACATCTAAAGAACACACTCCCAGACCTGGCAGAGCCGCTAACTAATCTGTACAACAAATGCCTCAGGAATAACTCGATCCCACATCAATGGAGAAATACACTTATAATAGCCCTCTACAAAGGCAAAGGCAGAA
Organism: Ectobius pallidus; assembly: GCA_964059195.1. Lineage (NCBI taxonomy): Eukaryota > Metazoa > Arthropoda > Insecta > Blattodea > Ectobiidae > Ectobius > Ectobius pallidus. The sequence goes on along the minus strand of CAXKWD010000003.1, from coordinate 106,654,547 downwards.
AGGACGACCCAAACTCCTATAGGGGAATTGCCTTGGAAAATGTTATGTTCAAACTCTTCTCCAAACTTCTGCTAAGGCGCATTGAGCGAGCCCTACGTGCAAGTATACCAATGTCCCATATGGCTTCACCCCAGGAAGATCAACGCTGCATGCAGTTCAAGAAGTCATAGAAGAAATATCAATGGCACTGGTACAACCAAATACCCCGCTATACGCAATATTCATAGATTATTCGAAGGCGTTTGACAGCATTGACAGGAGATTACTCATCCACAAGCTAAAGCTCATATTAGGCAGATCAAGCCTGGAGCTAGAGACATTCAAATCGATTCTCAAGGTAAACTATGTAACAATATACAATGGCATATCGATATCAAAAGATATTACACAAACTAAAGGGGTCCTACAAGGTGACCCTATGAGTCCGATACACTTCTGCGTAATGATGGCGGACATAGATAAAATCATAGGAAGAAACGTAAAACTACTAATGTATGCAGATGACATGATCATCCTATCCAGAACCCCAGAAGACTTACAAACAGCTATGGAGAACATCAGAAGGTGGGCAGCTGAAAACTCAATGGAAATTGAGCTTTTAAGTAATTTTTGTTTCATCCTTTTATGTATTTATGTTTAATACTTTTTACTTTCTTTTTTAGTTAAGCACATTATACACTCTATTTCTTTGTCTCTCCTCTTTCTTCACTTTGATATTTTTGAAACGGCACCCGAGCACGAGCAGTCTTGCTCATTCGGGTGTATTACTAAATGTAATACTTCTTGTGAAGATATAGCCTATATTTCTTTTCCTCTTTTTAAATAGTAGTTGTAGTTAATTTTGAATTTTGAAAATTATTTTATTTTACTTGTATAAATATGTATTTGTACTTGTATTTGTTTTTGCAATTCTATGTAATAATGTAATATTGATAATAAATAATAATAAATAAATAAATAAACAGCTCGAAAACGAAGGTAATGAAACTTAGAAGAGGAGGAAGATTGTCAAAAAAGGACAGTTTCACTTGCGACGGCTCACCCTTAGAATTTGTAAGCAGTTTCAAATATCTGGGAATAATGCTCCAGACAACCGGTACCACATTCTCTACGCATATACAAGAACGGACGGCAGCAGCAGTAAAAGCTATCTACAACATCCCCAAACCCCAAAGTCTATCCCTACCAACGGCGATGGCGCTATTCAAGCTCAAAGTCATGCCAACTGCCACATACGGAATTCAGTTAATATGGCCATTCCTGACGGTGCAAAACCTCAAGAAACTAGAAAGCATCAAAGCCAGGTTCCTAAAAAGAGCCCTATCAGTGTCAAAGTTCACAAGAAACAGTTACTCCTACATAATGGCTCAGGAAACCAATTTCCTAGAAGATATTAGGCACTCCTTCAATCTACCAGAAACGCTGGCATATAAAATCACCATCGAAGAAAGACAAAACAAAGCCAAGGACATCCCAAAAGAAATAATGGAAACAAAAGCTATTTCAACTGACGCCTGGAAGGGTCCAAATTTTGAGCTCCGGCACCTGATCACACGCTTCGCAGCACATGGCTTCCATCACAAGATATGCTTCAATAGGTCATACCACATCCCCAAGGAAGACTGCATCTGCAAACTCTGTAACAAGCCGTGTCCCAAGTACCATCTGGCAAACTGTGAGAATAGAACTATTTCAATCAACTCGTTGGCAAAGGAGTGGTGAGAACCAAAGAACTGATTCTGTAACTGTTATATACACGTTGTGTTTGATGAAACTTAAATAAATAAAATAATTAAAGAATGTAATAAAAATATAACCGGCCATAGAAACCACCATTAATGGCCATGGGTGTCGGCATGCTGACCACATGCCCCCAATCCTGCCATCTGCCTACGGTAGATGATGCAGCAGTCTGGTGGTAGGCCTTGTCCCTTCAGGGATGTAGCACCACGGAGTTTTAATAAAAATACAATATTTGATTTATTTGTTTATTGTAGTCTAAATTATATATAAATTGAAATCAGTATCGGTGTTTCTCTGATTCTGAAATACCGGAAGAAGAAAATTTAATCAAGAAGTTTGTAAAGTCTACACCAGAGGGCACATCGGGATGCTCTAAACGGAAATCCGACAGTTGACTAGCAGTTGAAAATGTGGAAAAAGTCCGCAAAACGATCGTCCTGCAGAATACAAGAAAAAGTTAAGTCTAAAGTGTGTTAAGGTCAACCAATTTGTTTTTAAAAACACAGTATGTGTTGTTATACTTCACTGTGTGAGTTCCATTATACTTTTAAAAATATAAGCCAGTGCTTTAGTTTGAGGGGACCATGGGGGAAGGCTGTCCCCAAAATATTTGTTTTTCCTTTTCCTAAATACCATTTCCCAATTTGAAACACTGGTATAAGCAGAGAAAATATTACATAGTATGAGTTTTGATACTGATAACATTTTTTATTTCAGAACATGCATAAGGTTAGAGCTTTATAGTTCAATGTCGCCTTGCAGTAAATGCTGTATGTTGCTTCATAATTTTCTACTACAGCGCCCTTACTGTGAGATATATATTGCATTCTCATCTATTTATCGCCAATATGATAATGAGCATAGATCTGCACTTCGGCAATTGAACAAACTTGAGAATGTGAAGCTACTAGATATCTTCACTGTCAAAGAGTGGTGTCTATTAAAGGAAAGAAGGTTTCTGAGCATGACTCCAAAAGCTCTGAATGAAATGCAGATATGGGGAATGTACTGGAGGGAACAACTGAGAGAAATAACAACATATGGAATCTGTCAAGAGGTAAAATAAAGAATTACTTTATCGATCTAGTCTTTCTTCTAAAATATTTCAAAGAATGGTTCTGAACTCTAGCAAAAAATATTTCATTTTTTTATAAAAATTTTTACACTTGTGTCTTAACCACTGTTCACTGTGCATAAACTGTGGTTCTTATTTTCATTTTTTTTATAGCAATTGAGCTGGCTATAACTTTACACAATACTATCTAACGTTATCCTACTGCTGAGCAAAAATGTAATATTTAATATTCAATTGTTTCCTTTTAAGGGTATATGTAGGCCTACGTGAAGTATTTTGAAATTTATGTTTATTTGTTTATAGCACTAAAAAATTGTGCTGAATTTTCTGCATCCATTGATATATAGTTTATATAGGTTTAGAAATTATTTGTGTCATTTAAATGGACATTTAAATATGTTTACACGCTCTGAGTCATGCCCTTAGAAAGGTCAGATGAGAAATTCATTCACTATTAACTTAACATTGAATTTCCCGGTAACTCTTATTTTACACACATATTGTTAGGTAGATCCACAACCATTAGAGATAGAAGGCTGAAATTTTTTACACTAATTTTACATGCATATATACATAAAGTAGACTACACTGATGCCCATAGGTATAAAATTAAAGAAAATGTTTCATGAAATCTTGATCAAATTTCAATATATTTTATATGCGATATATAAAAATTAATTGTATTAAAATTAATAACTTTAGTTGTACTTTGTAGAAAAATATGTTCATTATATGCATTAAAAAAATAAAAGGTTTCAGAGAAACCAGAAAAATGTTATGCCTACAGGAAGTGATAAGTGCATCTGAATTAATTTTTTTCATGCTCCTATAAAACGTGTAATTTAAAATTAACTTGGTCAATTTTTTATACTTTTATCTGCTAGTTATGTTCTAGTAAGCCTTGTTATAGGATCGTGTAATTTTTGTCCACTTCTGAGTTCATTTTATTGTAAAATTTTAATATTTTAGAACCTGCATTTTTTAAAATCTTTTTGTCGTTGTTCACGTACATATACCCTTAACACAAGTGATTAATTTATTTTATTTTATTCTATACCTGGCAAAAATATTATGTGCATGCAAAAGAGAAAGATTTTGGAGGCTTGTGTTGTTGTTCCTATACTTAAACATTGTGAACACTCTACAGGTGATCCTAATTACTGAAAGCAAGAATGTCAGTTTCTTCACTGTTGGTTGGCATTACTTTCAATATTCCAAATTCTGCTTGCATCTGATTTTAACATGATATTAAGTTGGGAACTGTAAAACCAAGCGATTAGCAGTAATTTACATTATTTTCATGCCATGCCCAGGGCTGGCCAAGGAAGTAATGATTCGTTTCTGTGAACATAAAATGCTTGATATCAAATTATAATTTATAATTATAATTATAAATTATAATTTAAAATCATAACTAGGCTATTTTGTAATATAGAGTGACCAGATTTTCAAAACCAGAGAAAGGGACACTTTGAATAGTTCAGCACTTAAAAAGGGCACAAGATAGTTCGCATATGTTTGAAGTAGGCTTATGTTTTGCACATAAACTCATTTTCAGTGGAAACTGACATACGCCCTTCTGGCAGTAAAGTGGTGATTTATACCTCCCCGACCCTTAGGTAATTTCAATTGTCTATAAAATTTTTATCTCGCCAATGCTTCTAATTCCCAATTGCCGCCAATGAGCACTGTATCACACTGACAAGCATTTAACTTCTGTATTGATTTCTCTTATTGGTGACTTTAAATCTTTATTTCTAGGAATCAGCGGTGTACTCTCAGGACATTACAACTGATGGAGTTGAAGTTGATTATAACAGTTACTATCTGACTCAGGTAATTGTTTTTATTATATCAACTTGGAGCTCTTCTGATGAGCACTTTTTGAAACTTAATAACTGCAAAAATTTTTAAAATGTGGTACATATGACATCAGAAGAACTTTGATCTCCTGCTTTTAGCTTAACATCAAGTTTTGATTAATCCGATTCATAATGTGTCTAGTCAATGTTAAAGTTTGAAAGATTCTCAAAATGTGACAAATGATTTCATTCAGTCAAACTCAACATAATGGTACTGCAAATTGAATAGTATTCCGCGAAAGTACTTTCCACACACAAACAAATGCTTCTGGCATGAACCTTTCCTACTTTTGAACATTTTTTTAGTTCATTACTGTACCAGGAGCAAGTTAATTTTACTCACTGTAGCTGATTATTATTTTTTACTAAAATACACATTTCTGATAAGTTTTGTGGAGATTGCACAAGAACCTTGCAGCAATCTGAGAAATACCTAAATGTGAAAATGGTATGCAAGTTACCGGTATATAAAAATCTCTCAGAAGGTATAGAATTGCATAATATATTATGAAATAATATCACATAAGAAAAGCAATTAAGTTATAAATGAAGCTTCTATAATGGCCAAGTACAAACTTGTTGAGCAAGGAATAAAAAAAAAGATGTCTCCAAACTAATGAAATAGTTTGAAATACCACCAGATTTGATGAAATCCTATCAGGATGTGTTACAAGGACACGAAATTTGTCAAGTGACATGTTTGTTTGGATAGTTACACAATAAATTGTAGGCTAATTAAATACCGGTACAGCAGACTATCAGAGAAGTCAAGTAACATTCCATACACACAATATGGCAACATGTCATGCGGAAAATTCAAAATTATGCGTGAAAAATTGAAAATCTCACACCTGGTTATATCTGTATTCCACTCGCAAAGGGTTGTAATTTATACTTACATACCTAATGGCAATAAACAATTTCTAGGTAAACTAAAGGAGTATTACCTATTTTATGGAACCTGCAGTCCAGCTTACATGAGTCCGCCATTCAATCCTATTCTATGCTAACTCCATCCAACCATCCCTGACAAATCCTACTTCCCTTAAATCTATTTTAATATTTTTGAGATATGTCTTTCCTTTTCCATGTCTGCAACATATCTAGCCCATCTCATTCTCTATGATTTAATTAAAATGAAATATATATATATTATATATAGATTTAATTAAAATGAAATATATATATATATATATATATATATATATGTATATATGTATACTGTTGTAAATGAAAACTCCAAGTAAAACAAGCATTATGACAAATCTAGTAGCATTTAAAGCCTATTAAAATAACATTAGAATAAATGTGTAGCTGATAACAACATTATCTGAAACTGGAATAGTAACAATAAAGCATTTGGATTAGCCGTGTTTTTTTAATTTTTTTATTCATGCATGTACAGTGCCAGTTAACATAGACAATTGGGAGTTAGCTGTAAAAAGTTTTGATCTCATGACATGGTTGTTTTTAATCAATTGATATGTTACAGGTTAATCCAGAAAAGGCTAAAAAGTATGAAGAAGCCAGTAGGAGTGTTACTGGTATGCTACTTTCATTGGGGCTGCTTGTAGGCCTACTACTTACAACTTTGTATTGGTTCTTGTGGGGCTACTGAGAGATTGACTTTAGTGTCACGACATCTGCCAAGCTGGGATTTATATGTTCTGTACCAGCTATTTAACAATGAGTGCAGTACCCTAGTGTGAAGAACAATTTTGGAAAGTAGGCCTACATGGTTTGTTGTTTGGTGCAAGAGTGGATTAATGTCATAAGTTTACCAAATACTGTTACATTTGGGTTTCAGCCGCAAATTTGAAAAAAAAATATTAATCGACATTATAAAGACATAATAATCTTGCACCATCACTTGTACTTTTGATAAATAATTTGTCTTGGAACTTCTGTTCTCATAATGTTTTAAACTTTAAGCTTTGAGTGGTAATTTTATACTGTATAATTCAATTCGGAATACTCCTTGTATGTAGATGTACCATTTCCTCAACAATAATGAAGATGCTGAAAACATGTATTTAGAAGTCAAAATTACTTTTTTTTATACAACTTGAATTAAAAATAGAACTAACTCAAGACACATGAAGTGAAAATAGCACATTTTGGCAAAAGTGCTAAAGAATCTCATGCAACCTATAATAAATGGACTAAGTTTGATAAAAATTGAAAAAGTGGAAATTCATTATGCCTTTTTAAATGTTAAATTTCTCACATTGATCACAAAAATCGCAGACTTGGTGGCTGAAAAGCATTGTCATTGTTGGCAAACTTGCACCAGAAAATAATAACCCCTATCTGAGCATGTGCATGTGTATAATGCAGCACTTGATAGTGTTGGAGAGGTTCGTATGTAACAGAACAGAGTTACAACAAGTTGAGGAGTTTATGAAATAAGTGTTTTGAACACACGTTACAAATACTTATACACAAATGAAACAGTCATCACACACACTGCAGCCATTACCAGAGTAGAACTGTTTACTCATGTATTAGCGCATGCGCAGCGCCCCACACGAACACTGCCGGACACAAGCGAGTGGCAAGTTCGCTACTTTAACACTTCCTCCCGAACGAGACCCGAGCATAACAATGTTCTGATTCTTCAAACCAAGATTGGAACACATAACAGAAAATGAATCGCGTGGTAAAGCTTTTGTCAAACCATCAGCCAATTGTTTTGCCTCAACAAAGTCTAGACCAATTTCACCATTAAGAACCTTCTCTCGTACAAAGTAGTAACGCACATCAATGTGTTTTGTGCGACGATGAAATTCCGGATTCTTTGCCAGACGAATTGTACTCATGTTATCAACTAACAGTTTTGGTTTGTCATATTCAACACCCAACTCACGGAATAAGCGTTTCAGCCAGATTAACTCTTTTGCTCCTTCGCTTGCTGCGATAAATTCTGCTTCGGTTGTGGACTGTGCAACAACTGATTGCAACCTACTCATCCAAGTTATTGCTCCCCGTGCATAAGATGCGACAACTCCAGTAGTAGATTGTCCAGAATTCACATCACCAGCAAAGTCTGCATCTGAATAACACAGTAAACCACCACAATCATGTCGATAGCTCAATACATAGTCTTTTGTGCCTCGTAGGTAACGCATTACCCGTTTCACACTTTCCCAGTCAGAAAAAGTCGGTTTCTGCATTGCTCTCGCTAAGCGACCAACAGCAAATGCAATATCAGGTCTAGATGTAGCCATCAGATACATCATACATCCAACTGCAGCACGATAAGGAACTTCCTCCGATAGTAAACAGGGATTTGTACTGTGTCGAGAAGTCTCGCAAGGAATGCTCACACACGTTGCTTCACTCATATTGAAACGTGTTAGCATCCTTTCAATATACTTTGCACTACTGATTGCAATTGATCCATCATCATTCTGTGTAATGTTCATGCCAAGAAAACTGTCCAATGGACCTCTTGTTATCTTGAATTCATTTTCAAGGTCTTTCATGAACCTATCAATTATGGTATCACTTGAGCCTGCAACCAAGCCATCATCGACATATATAGCAACACACAGAGTTTGCCCTCTTTTTGAGTAAATGAACAGACAAGGATCTGAAGTGCTTTGCTTGAACTCCCTTGTCGACAGCCAGGAAACCAAGCGTTTGTTCCAACATCTAGGTGCCTGCTTCAGTCCATAGACATTTTTCAGCAGTTTCCACACTTTACCATCCTTGCATTCATAGCCTTCTGGTGGTTTTACATACACAACTTCTTCCAAATTCCCATACAGAAAGGCTGTAGTCACATCAAACTGTTGCAATTTCAGGCCTTTTTCAGCTGCAAATGAAAGTAATGCACGCACTGTATCATAGCGGGCAACAGGGCTAAAGGTCTCGTCATAGTCAATACCATGTTTCTGTTCGTAACCTTTTACGACCCAACGAGCCTTGTAGCGAACTTCACCATTGGCCAAAAACTTCTGACGCAAAACCCAACGTGAATCAAACACTTTGGTACCAGCAGGTACATCCACTATTTCATGAGTTTTATTCAATACTTGTGAAGCTATCTCATCATCCATTGCTTTCTTCCATTTTAGCCAATCAGAACACTCACGAGCTTCCGAAAATTAACTTGGATTGAACATTTTATTCTCAGTCTCTGCCAAATAACTAACATACTCTCCAGATTGCATCCAAGCTTTTGGACGGCGAATACGGTCATTTTTCCGATCCTCATTTTTCCAAGTTTCAGTCTCAGGACTAGGTTGTTTTAGTTCAATCTCAACTTCGGTTTCTTCTGCTTCTTCTTCGACTACCTCAGAGGTGTTTGAGATGCTAAATACCTGCTCCGGCTTGAACACTACGTCTTTTGTACAGATCACTACATCACGCTTCTCAATCCAGACACGATATCCATCAAATTCATTGACGTAACCAACTACTCTGCCTGGTTCACTTTTAGAATCAAACTTGGCGCGATGTACTTTCGGAATATGTGCATAGCACTCAGTACTGAATACACGCAGATGTCTTAGACTTGACAGTCTTCGATTGTACCAAACTTCGAAGGGACACTTATCTTCAACTGATTGACCAGCATGATTCAAAGCATGTACAGCTGTGTTACATGCTTCAGCCCACAATTTCTTTGGCATACCACGGGCCTGTAACATTGAGCGAGCAAGTTCTACAATTGTTTGATTATCCCTTTCTGCTGAACCATTCTGTTCTGGTGTATATGGAGATACTAAGCGTTGTTCAACTCCGAACTCAACGCAAATAGAATGAATTTTCTCATTGTCAAATTCGCCACCACGATCTGATTGAAGCACTTTCACGTTGTGTCCTTGAGTTCGAGCTTGAGATAGAAAAGCTCGCAGATGATCTGTTACTTCAGTTTTCTGCTTCATGAATGAAATCGACCGATACTTTGAATACTCATCTTTGAAGAGAACAAAGTACTTTGACCTTCCAATTGTCTCACTGTTAGGTCCACATACATCACTAGAGATAATGTCACCACATGATTTTGCACCATCAATTCGTGTCTTGTAAGATGCACGATGTGCTTTGCCCTTTGCACAACCATCACAAAAAAAACTTTGAGTTGGACTTGCAATCAGAATCCCATACTGACGTAACACAACTGCCACACGGCGTTTGTCCAGATGGCCTAACCTCTCATGCCAAACTTGCAGTGTGTCCAGTTCTGAGGCAACACTCAAATTAGCAGTACCAACCTTCTTTGTGACTGTTAAGTCCATTTCGTACGAATTACCTGTGAAATGACCAACAAGTAGCAGTCTACCTTGCTTACGCATTGAGACTATTTGTCTTTCAAAGACAAATTTATATCCTTTCTCATCCATTTGCTTCACACTGAACAAGTTTTCAGACAGACCAGGAACGTACCATACATCAAGCAGTGTGTATTCACATACTCTATCACTGACTTGAGCTCTAACTGGAATATCTCCTATACCAACTGCTTTTAGTGCATTGCCATCTGCGATGCGAACAGTCACAGGATCTGCAAACTGACGGTACTTTACAAACCACTCTGCACGACTTGACATATGATTCAACGAACCAGAGTCACAGATAAATCTTTCAGAGTGTTTGTGTGAAGTTGATGCTGATAGTCCAGTGAGTGCTGTTGCATCACCTTTCATTTCTGCCATTGCTGCTTTCTCCTCTTTCTTACTACTGACACTGTTCTTCTTAGAGCAGTTTATTGCTTTATGTCCATATTGGCCACAAACATTACATGTGCCAGAGAATACAAAGTTCAGACTTGGACACTGTGCAGCCAGATGTCCATGGCCATTGCACTTGTAGCACCGTCTTGTGCCACTCTTCATACCAGAACATCCTCGATGAGTACCACGTGTGTTGTCAACTTCCTTCCTCCTATGATCATTATTGTAGTTACTATAACTGCCTGAAGAACCATTTTTACGCTGTTTGCCTCCTGCTGCAACTAATGCTGAAGCTGATGGACTACTGGGTCTCTCTTCTTGTTTTCTAAACTCGTACACTGTCAGCCGATCAACCAGGGTATTGATTGAGCGATCAGATTCTGGTGTGAGCTCCCATGATGTCAGAAAATCAACCCAGCCTGTGCCAAGTGAGTGAGTAATTCTTCCTATTAATACCAAGTCAGATACTTTCGATTCTCCCTGCGCTTCTAGAGCCACATTTAAGTCTGCATGAAGTCTTTGCATTTTAGCTACATGTACAGACCAACTGTCATTAGGATCACGAGATTTTGAGAAAAACTTTTGCATCTTAAGCGCCAATCCATGCTCATGACTATGTTCAAATGTAGCACACAACTTTTGCCAACATTCATTAGCCGTATTACACGTAGTAATTAACTGAGCATCAGTCTCTGGATTTAACGAGTTCATAATTAATGCACGTGCTACACCATCTTTCTTTGTCCATTCTTCTAGTTTCTTCTTCTCTTTCGCTGATGATGAGTCACTCACTGTAGGATGCTCTTCATCTCCAAGAACGATGCCTCGAACCTCATTTGCATCAAAGGCAGCTAGCATTGACCACCTCCATCGGCTCCAATCACTCTGCCCTTTGAGTTCCTTCACTTTCGCTACTTTATCTGAAGCCATTTTTATGTTCTGGAATACACACAGTATTTCGTGGCAATATCGAATACGATGCGGCATCACGCAGAAAACAATATGGCCTGCAAGCCCCACGCTGTCTCTCACAAAGAGAACTCGAGGTCAGCCTCCAAACTCCCCAGTCTGCACAAGGACAGTCCCTGCTGAGCCCATAACCTGTTGGAGAGGTTCGTATGTAACAGAACAGAGTTACAACAAGTTGAGGAGTTTATGAAATAAGTGTTTTGAACACACGTTACAAATACTTATACACAAATGAAACAGTCATCACACACACTGCAGCCATTACCAGAGCAGAACTGTTTACTCATGTATTAGTGCATGCGCAGCGCCCCACACGAACACTGCCGGACACAAGCGAGTGGCAAGTTCGCTACTTTAACAGATAGCAGGAGAACAATATTTTTATTATTATTTCACAAATATTTCATCCTTTATGAACAATTGAAAATCCCTTCCATTTGGCACTTTAGTTAAAGTAAATGTCATTACCTATATGCACAGAGTAATACATGGTAACATCCACAGCAATTTTCCAATAGAATATAATAAAGACATCCATAACTATGAAACAAGGCAAAAAACAGAACATATACGCAAACATTTTTCAACTATAACATAATATGGGAATATGGGAATAAAATATTATTTAATCAAAACATAGAATGAATTACCACAAAAACCAAAGAATACCTTAGATTATTACAGATTTAAATCACAAATAAAACTGTTTTTAAATTCTAAGATTAATTCAGTACTTTGATACAGTATTTAATAGATATATTGATCCCTATTATACTATGTAACTTTGTTTCACTTCATTATAATCAAATCATTTTGTTTTATGTTCCTATGTAATGTACCTCTTGTATATATTTATAAGTTATTGTATTTGAAAATTAATGTACTATAATGCATATCATGTTATGTATAGCCTCTTAAGGTGAGCTTTGCTCGTTGGGGTTTTCTTACCATCAATAAAAAAAAAATTAAATAACACTAACGGATATTTAGACATTAATATATGTTATACATGGTAAAATGATTTTAATTTGTTCTTAGGATCTCTACACTTGATTCTATGGGCTCATTTCACAAAGATACCTACTTGCAAAATAAATTTATCTTTTACCATTTTTATCTTAATTAACTATTATTGATATATATCACCTTTTGAAACAACAACCAATATCTTCTTAAGGCAGTGGTTCCAAACTTATCAACACTGCAGAACCCCTTTCCAGAGCTTGGTAGTTTTGCAGTTTTGGTGGGAAGTCTGAATTTTTTAGATAACATTAAGTGAATCTGGATAGTGATATTTCTGCTGTATTTTACAAAATTAAATCATATGAACTGTATGAATATGTTCTTACATATGAACTGTACATTTAAACTAAACTAAATGTGAACAACTTAATATTGTTCTGAAAAGTAAATATCTTAATTAATACAGAGTTGATATTAAAAGTAGTGAAGCAAATCAATGTTTTTACACATTGTTTGTATAATAATCTTGTACTGAAAAATAAATTACATAGGCTTATATTTTTACAAGTTTCCCTACTTCAGTGGGAATGATGGTAGGCCTACTGTTTTTATGCACTTAAAATATCTTTGCATTTAGTTTAGTTTGTTATATTTAATATTAACAGATCTTCCTCCACATTTACTTGGTTTCTTTTAACGGTTTTGGTACAGGAAAAAGCAGAAAATACATGATTGCATAGCTAAGTCATAGGTAAAGGCAACAAATGTTTCAAGATACCATCTGAGAAATCTTTATGTTCTGTATGAACTTTCAGTTAAAATTCAGAAAGTACACATTCATTGTACATGTTTTTCCAAGTAGTGTCACATGAAAACAACCTTATCTTCCTCATTTTCAGAGAGATTTTTAGACCCCCATCCCAGTAAAGGTATTTTTAATCCATTTATTGTTGTTAGAATCAGAAACTTGAAAATAATCTGACAGTCCTTTCATGTTCTAAAATGCCAAATGCCTTTGTAAAACCAATGAATGCTAAATATATATCTAAATGGTTGCCTATTCCTGCATTTTTTTTAAACAGCTCTATGAATGCTTGTAAATGGTTGGTAGTGGAATATCCTGCTCAAAATCCACCTTGTTCCTCTGTTTGTATCTCTACCATGTAATGGTTTATGAGCTTCATGATAATTTTGGTGAAAATTTTGTGTACTTTTGGCATCAAATTAATTGGCTGGTGACTGTTAATTTTCACCTCTTTTTAAGAAGTAAAATTATGATGTTAGATTTGCATCGGCTGGGTACTTTTTTCATTTTTAGTACATTGTTAAATAGTTCTGTCAGGATGTTTACTGGCACTTCTCCTCCTAGTCTTACATGAATATTTGTGGTTTTATCTTTCCCTGGTGATTTGCTTACTTTTACTTCTTCAATAGCTGCCCTGATTTCGCTCCTCAGTATTGGAGGAACTGGCATGATATTTTCTCTATGTTTTTCGATGAACTTAGATAGTCCTATGTTGGCACTGGGTAGCATGCTGTGGTGTATAGGTTCTTGTAGAAAGTTGTAGTTGTATCCACTATACCTTTTCTTGAAAAGATTAGGAATGCATTTTGTCATGTGAAAACTGTGCCCTAAATTGGAGAGCGTCAAAACTCACTGCAAACCCCTTCCTCTTTCATGTTAATTCTCCACTGCAACCAGGTGACTGGAATTCACAAATCACAAACCGGTTTCTTGAGAGTCTCATAACTCAACTATATTGGCAATATTGCATTAAAGTTAAGCAAATTCCTTGTTAAATTGTGTAAGCCTAGCATATATATAGAGATTAATTGGTGTGACTCAAATCTTATTAGTTATTATTGTAAGAATGGGAAATAGGATATCGCATTTGGTTTTCTTGGGAGAAACCTATAACAAAGCAGATATTAGAAGATGGGCCTTAGGAATATTAGAACGAAACTAGCAACTTAGAAGAAATTAAGAATCAAAAGAAAATGTGCTTGTTTCTGTTAAGTTAACTTTTGAGATCTTGATCACTAATCAATTAGTTATGTAGCAATGATTTTTTTTCAAATAATCGATAATAATTAAAACAATAATAATTAATAGATATTAATGGTAAAGATTATATAACAATAATATTAATGTATTATTAAGATATTAATGTTATTATATTTATCCGTAACCATATATGAACTAAAATACTTAGTGCGATTTAATTTAATGAGAATGCACACTATAGGCCTATTGAAAGAGATTATTCAACAATGTGATTTCCACTAAATATGTCTGTGTGTTTCTGTGTGATCAATATAGTTCAAGAACAAAAAAACTGTACAAAAACAAAATTTACTATTGGCTGGTTTATGGTCATTTAACGAAGGGGGTTGCTGCTACTTAGATCTGTGACCATCACCGACGTGCCAGAATTATATCCTGCAGGAGGTCTATTACAGGACTATAAATCTATAGACATCTGACAATCGTGTTTATGTACACATAAATACTACTCTTGGCATGGATTGCACCCGCAACCTTGGGTACAGAAAGCCAGTGCCATACTGATCCACTCTTATCTTACCACTGTTCTCCTGCTTGAGAATACAAAAACATTGTTCCATAATCAGAAAAAATGTACTAATTATGTACAGTAGGGCCCCGGTTATCCGAGCCCCGACTAACCGAGTTCCGGTTTAACCGAGGCGCAAAAAAAAAAAATTAAAAAAAAATATTTAGTACAGTACCGTAGCGAGCGAGCGGTGGAGTGGGGTGACCGCTGCTACTGTGCCAAGGTCATTGCCACCCCCCTCGCTCTCCCACCACACTGCACGTACTGTAGTCTAAAGCGCTTTGGCTGAGTCAGTGTCTTCTCACAGTCTTGGTTGGTGTTAGTCCCGCTGTATTCTGACATTTTGTGCTGTGTTACTGTGATGTTTTCATTATGAGCTCTTCACGTAAAAGAACTGTTGTGAGTTTAGAGACTAAACTAAAGGCTATTAAAAGACTAGACAAAGGGGAAACGATAAAAAGAGTGGCTGCAGATTTAGGTGTTGGTGAGGTAACGGTTGGTGATTGGAGAAGAAAACGGGCTGATATTGAAAAGTGGTGTTCGCAAAAGGACAACGAAAATGACAGCAAACGAAAAACAATGAAAACTGGTGAGTTTGAAAAAACATCAAGTGCCCTTTTTATGTGGTTTACCCAATTACGGAGCAAAGGAAGTCCCGTCAGTGGGCCTTTGTTACAAGAAAAAGCTATTGAATTCCACAACAAGTTTAAAGATGGAGAAGAGGAGTTTACTGCAAGCAGAGGATGGCTGCATCGCTGGAAAACCAGGTATGGAATTAGAGAGCTTAATATTTCAGGCGAAAAACTATCATCGGATCATGAAATTGTTGTATCGTTCAAGGACCGGTTTAAAGCTTTGATTGACCAGGAAAATTTGTCGCTTCAGCAGATTTTTAATTGTGATGAAACGGGATTAAATTACCGTATGCTTCCAACAAAAACACTTGCCTCCAAACAAGAAGCTTCTGCTCCGGGGTTCAAGAAATCAAAAGACAGAGTTACACTTTTGGCTTGTTCAAATGCTACCGGAGACTGCAAACTAAAGTTATTACTCATAGGGAAATCTGCTAAGCCTAGAGCGTTTAAAAACATTTCCATTTCTAGCCTCCCCGTTTTGTACAAAAACCAAAAAAGTGCTTGGATGGATTCCAAAATTTTCAAAGAGTGGTTTTTTGATAGCTTTGTGCCTCAAGTCGAAAAATATTTGGCAGAAAACAATCTCCCTCGCAAAGCTCTTATGCTTATGGACAATTGTCCTGCTCATCCCGACACGGAAGAAATGGTTTCTGGCGAAATCAAGACAATGTTTTTGCCCCCTAACGTAACCCCACTTCTCCAGCCCATGGACCAAGGGGTGTTGGAAAACCTTAAGAGAAATTATAAAAGAAGACTTTTAAAACTGCTCATAAAGGAAATTGATGAAGGAAACGAAGTTTTGCATACTCTAAAAGCCATCACAATGAAAGATGTTGTATACATGACAGCCGAGTCCTGGGAGGAAGTTAAAAGCTCTACCCTTGAAAGATCCTGGAGAAAGCTGTATAGTGTTGATGTTCAAGAAGCCGCAACCTCGGAAAATGAAAATGCTGATGACTCTATCGTAAGCCTGGTGCAAAGAATCCCATCTGACAAGGCTATTACTACAGACGACGTGGAAGAATGGATTAATGCGGACGAACAATATGAAGTCACAGATGACATGATTGTCGAGACAGTCAATGATGAGGCACAAAACGCCGAAGAGGTGAGTGATGAAGATGAGCCGATGGAACAGACTGAAAATAAAATAAGTCACGCCGAGGGCTTCAAAGCCATACAAAGTGCTATAGACTATTTGGAGCAACAGGCAGAAACAACTTCGACGGATCTTCTGCTGCTTCGTCGACTTCGAGAAACAGCTGCAAAGAAGCGGGCCAGTTCAGTAAAGCAGAAAACTCTGATGAACTTTTTCAAGAAGTAGGCTTAGTTTTAAAGTTAAATTTTTATTGATAAAGTACTGTACTGTACAGTACCAGTACAAAACTGTTTTTAATACTGTACTGTTATTAAGTGTGTTATTCTTAAGTGTATATTTTCATATTTACCATTGACCTTGTTTTATATTTATAGGCTGGATTTTTTTAACTAAAACTGTATTTTTAGTGGGTTTCATAATAAAGTGAACTTAATATGTTAATTCAATTTTACGTCTTTATTTATTACTGTATCAACCCCAAAATGTCTTTGTAACGCCCGTAACACAGACCAGCGGCCCAAAACGCACACGCTATCATTGATTTCAATGGCGGCACGGGACGCTCTCGTTCGCCGCTCTGTCTGCCCGTGTTATCCGAGTTTCTGGTTATCCGAGGGTCCTCTGGTCCACATTAGCTCGGATAATCGGGGCTCTACTGTACAAGTAATGGAGTAGCTATTCTTAGCTATTTTGTTTCTTTGCGATTTCTGATGCAAAATATTTATTTGAACAAAACTTAATTACACCTTCCACTACACAGCTCAAAACCATTCCTTATTTTTTATTTTCCATTAAAGATCGGCTTCTTTAAACTGTAAGCTGATAAGATCTATATGCTTATAGCCTGTTCAGTTAGGTCTAAAATGATGAGTGAAATGGTGACAACAGTAATTCAAGGAAAAAAGACTGTTATAACTTGGCCAGCATAAATGTAATAAGATGGTGCCTGTAAATAAAATGTGAATTTCTAGAGGTTAAACAATCTAGTTGATGTATAAGGCTTCAAATTCAGTTTGCGAAAGATTAAAAAAATCACTGTAACAGACATGGATGGCAAAAACAACCAGCCTAAATATTAAAAAAAAAAAAAAAAAAAAAAAAAAATTAATTTTAAAATATTTTGTTCTATTTTGATCTTTCCTTTTCATTTTTATATGGACTTTGAATTTTGATGACTGCATTGGCATTACTTCTGTTTAAACTTAAGTACTGATTAACTTGAAAGGATATAAATAATCAAACTTGCGGTCCCTCCAAAAATCTTCAATTATAACAAAATTAACTCACAATTTCCATGTGTCATGTTCAAACTATTTACATGTACACTTACACTCGCAGAATATATTAAACTTATTAGTGTAATATAGGAATTCTATAGATTATTCAGCTCATATATCTTTTCACTTGAACCAATAACATATTATAAGAATGAGTCTGAAATCAGCCAATAACAAATCTGATTCACTCAATACTTATCGAATTTGCTACATCACCTCCTACAAATACAATAAAGATGCATCATCTTTTCTTTATATTCTAATCAGGTCGGAAACTCTATAAGCAGTGACTTACGCATATTGCATATGTCACCACCTCACAGTGAGTACATTAAGATTTATTCTGGAAATAAAATGAATGCTTACATCTGTTCTGAAATCAGCATTATAATATTTTATGGGAAGTATTCCATAGTTCAACACTGTTGACTTTTAATAAATTGTAATCACCTCCTGCAAACATTATAAAGACATAACCTCAACAGCATGAATGTAAAATGGTCAAAAGCGAGTGACCATTCAGGGGCTGGAGGTGGGGACTATCATTCCCCTTCCTTTTGACATAGTAGACTTGTCCACAGCTGATCATCTTACAACTGATCCTATGAGCTTAAAGTATTTCAAGAAATAGAATTTACCAATATGGATCTCTAGGAACTAAAACAGTATTATACCATAATAGTTTTACCCAAGATATCTTGTTAACAGAGAAACAGTCACATTGATTATATGTCCTAAATGTCTTTGAATAGTACTGTGTCAATTTAAAATGCTATTGAAATAATTCATTCTGAATACATTTTATTAATATACATAGGCCTATTATTCGTTTAATAGTTATTATAAATACTCCTCATGACTTGAAACTCACCTATTAGCTATGATAATGAGCCCTGGATCTCAGCCACTTAATAAATTCTAAATAAAATTTTAAAATTTTAATTAAAAAACTTGAATTAAAGAACAGTTTTGTATCTAAATTAATCTTCATTGAAATTAGCAGTCATATTACTGCTGAATGAACTAGGTATTTCAACAAACATCCGGATGTGAAGTCAGAAGTCATGATACAAAGGTAAGTTAACCCTTAATTATGGACAAAAATGTTTTTGTAGCGGTCTGTGAGGCCTCACGCCCCATGGTTATGCTAGTTTTTTCAGTTATCTGTTTTGTGAATGGCTGGGATCATAAAAACTGTTGAGTCGAAAGTTTTAAGACCATATGATGACAGTTATGATGAAATAAGTTCGGTGAAACTTTGCAGTGAAAGTTTTGAGAGAATGACTGTAAGCTTATGTATCATTTCTAAGGGTGAAATGTTAAGCTTCTACAATTTTGAATACAACCACTTATTGTGGTGAACTGTGATAAATATCTGATTGAGAGTGATGTGAATGATGATACTAAATAAATTCTGTGTTAATTAGCAATACATTTGAAAAATATTAACACATATTCTAAACAATGCATTTCATTGCATTTGTGATGCAGTGACTTAAATGTATGTCCTGAAAACCCCCTTAAAAATTATGGTATAAAAATATTGCTTTGTTAGCCAAACATTTCGGAATCAATTTGCTTCAATGATAATTATTAAAATTCACATTATGTAAGTTTTTCATTGTTGAAGCTCCTTTTACTCTAAGCGGTCAATCAGACCTCAAGTCCAATGTAACAAAATAATCACGTAGTTGCTAGTGATAAAAACAGCTGTTTGATTGTTGGGTTTTACATAAAACTACAGATCTCTGTCGGCCGCGGTAGCGTGCCCGCATCTAGATCCGAAGGCTGCAGGTTCAAACCCGGCCGGGGTCGATGGATTTTTCAGGACGTAAAAATCTTGGGCACGGAGTCCTCCGGGAGGGAATTTAAGCTGAGATTTATTGGCACATAAAATAACTCCAAGCCTATATTACAGCCTCTGGGCAAAATTCCTCGGCTCTTTCACCTCCAAGTAATACCTTAGTTCCGGGGGGGGGGAGGGTTGAGGGCTTACCACCTGTCACTCTGCCCTTTCTCGGAAAATAAGCGTACAAAAATTCTTCTAGGTAACAGAAACTTCCACTTGGAGGACCTTCGCCTCACCACTGAGGGCAAGAGGAACAGACAGACAGACAGCATCCTTGATATAATCTATATAGAACTGGAGGCATTCAATCGTGAATTCATATCCAGTCAGTTACAGTCATTTAGACTAGTTGCTAGTCACTAGCATGTTGTTAATGACTTCAGCTTTGGGATATAAAGTATGTCCATGATTATGGCTGTGAATCGATTATTTTGATTTCAGTAATAGCATAAATTAATCGATGCTTGCAGGAAACAAGGAAAACAAATGACATCTCACCATTGCTTAATAAACATGCAATGCTGTCTTCGCTAAAAGTACGCTTCATAGAATGAATGTACATAATTATTAATGGAAGTGTAAAATCCGCAGATTGAATTGCTAATATCTCTTCAGATTCGTTAATGCTTCAAGTGTAAACGTAAGTAATTGCCATATTTCTTATGCGTTTTCCTGCACCTGTCCATCTTCCGAGTGTAACAAAATTTGTAACATTTGTCTTTATTTACATACTCTCAATATGAAAGTGTAGCCTTGCTGTGTCTCCAACTATTCTTCGAAATCAAACAGCAGCATTATTATTTCTTTAGAAATGTAATCTGACATTTGCTGAATGTCATAATCCAACACTGGATTTTACCTCCTGTGAAATAAATGCGCCTTTGAAGTTTTCTGATTACGCAATAAAATAATACTTTATGTTACATGAAAAATAAATAATGATCCGTATTATACTGTAAATGTGTATAATATACTTTCTCCAAGGAAGAAGATATTCTCAAACTTTGTCGGGATTTTCTTTTGGAAGGCAGTATACGAGGCGCGTCCATAAAGTAAGTTTCCTTGGGAAAGTTTACAGAAACAAAATACAATTTCAAGGAAATATTTATTGCAACAGACAAAGCCAGTGTTCAGCTATTTTTCAATATATTCACCACCGGAACTTCTGCAGGAGACCAGTTAGGAGATGTTTAAACATTCACCCTACAGCCCGGACTTCACTCCCAGTGATTCCCATCTTTTCTTACACCTAAAGAAATGACAGAGAATGACAGATCGACGGAGATGTTTGTCACACAGTAGTTCAAATCCCTTGCGGCAGACTTCTATGACACAGATGTTCAAAAGTTGGTTCCACAATATGACATATTATGTTTCAGTTCCGGTGGCGATATGTTGAAAAATAGCTGAACACTTGTTGCATCTATTGGAATATACATGTCCATGAAATTGTGTTTTGTTTCTGTAAACGGCCCCAGGGAAACTTACTTTACGAACGCGTCTCGTACAATTTCGTAATAAAACTGTGATAAATAAAGGCATGAAGAAGTATGTCATTTATTTTTATATATCAACATTATGGCGTTTTACATGCTTTCAGGCCACTATTTCAGATGAGATAAGGTGTAGCGAACAAGGCCAACGTTCTTCTGCAGATTACTTGAAGAGGGGAAGTTCATTTATTCTCCAGAGTATCAAGTCTCCACCTGCCTCTTTATCATATTATTCTCTATTACAGTATGCTTCTAAAAAATACATATTACTCGAAATGATCATGCTTTTTATGTTAATATTTATTCAAAATCGTTTGATAACTTGCCATTCCTTACCTCTACGATTCGGGCCTTTTAAGATGCAAATGCAACCCCAGCCGCCATACTCCCTACAAAGAACTGCTGTTCCTCAGACGATCCGTTATCAGAGTGAAAACAATCCTCAATATAGGATACAAGAAAGACTTAGGGAATCAGCCAATCTGGAATTTGCTCCAAGCGGAAGTATTAATTATGTCCATGAGAAGCACGACCAGCCTATAGCGCTTAACGCAGGCGAAATGGAAGAAGAAAACTCTGCTAATTTAAAACATGTTTACGCAAAGAATAGAGTTCCATATAAGTTCATGGAGCGTACCTTGGCTAACTTAGATGGTTTATTGCATCAAGCAGAACTCAAAACAAATGACCACTCTAGCTATGAAAATCCAAATAATATACATCTTAACGATTTTAAGAGTTACCTACAAGAGAAGCAGAAAGATCCCCCTATCGACAGAAAATTTCAAGGAATAGCTTCTGATAGTGGTGTAGCCGAGAATTCACAAGTTCCATTTAATGGATATTCATGGCAAAGTATGAGAAGTAAGCCTAACAGGTTTCCTACGGAAGACGTGGAAGTAGATAAACTAGGCAGTGCCGGAATGCTGGACAAATCACACAATTCAAAATTCGTAGAATATCCAGGTAAATTCAATATAGAGAAGACAAATTTTAAAGAGGAAACTGGACAACCCGATTACTCAGCTGAAGAAAATTACATGAAAAATGACAGAGATGAACCGGAAAAATTCAATTTACTCGAAGGTAAGAAATGTTCAGGAAATACTGAATCCATGTCACAACAGGACTCTGCTGATATTTATGATGATAATGTTTCATATGATAATGAAGACGTCGATGGAGTAATTACGATAAAAATACGGCTGAAAGGTAATGAGGATAATGATTTAGAAGATGTTAACGCTTGTCCTACAGCTGTAAAAACAATTGAAACACCCATCATAAACTTTGTGCAGAATGAACCTAAAGAATCAAATCTAAGAAAGAAAGGAACCGAATCTCTCATATTTAAAAATGTAGGGCTAAAATCTATTCATTCTAACAAAATGAATCCTATCTTCTTAGCTCCAAATATCAAGTACAATGAAGAAAATCAAAATACGCATCCTAACGGTCTAATTACTGGTGCAAGCTATGTGGACGGAAATAGTAAATTCAATGGACATTACCTTACATCCAGAAATGATATGCGATTTACTAACCATGGACATAAAAGGGCGGAATCTAATGGTATTAGTGTGGAGGAAGGTGACCCTGAGGACGAGCTTGATCCAACACAAGTCAATATAAAGAACACTCTAAACAAGAATGAAATCACCAATCCAAAAGAAGTGGATGAATCACTTTACTACAAAGACGATATGAGTAGGATTCAAAGAACGAACAGAGACGAACTGAATAAGTTTCCAGACATTAAAGAGATTTTTGAGGATGAGAAGATTAAATTACAGCCAAGTGACGAAACGACACTTCAAGAAAAACATGCGAGCACCGAACAGAATTGCAATGAAAACGAATTCATACGGCTGCAGAAAAGAGCTAAAAGAAGGAATAAGAAACCATTAAATAAAGGAAAACATAAAATTGAAGACTATGAACAAAGCCGTTTCCCAGTTAACGATATTGGAGAATATAAATCTTCCAAGAACAGAGAAAAAAATAGAAATTTCAGTCAGCCGTATAGGAATAAAGATGATGATGAAACATGCATGCAGACTTCCGGTGATAAGCTCAAGAAATATGATGAATCAAATACGTCAGGAGAAGACGATGATGATTATCCTGGTGCTGTGTCACAAGACGATAAATTATCTTCATTTAAGAGTCACGCAGAAGATCCTAACCTAAGTTTGGAAAATAAAGATGGTGCACATGCATATCACATGTTAGATAACACAGGAAATCAAATGCAAGTTGGAAAACCTCTTTTGCCAACTATAGAGACAGAAAATTCAAACCAAAAGGAAAGAGGTAGAATTAACAGTATAACAGGTGAAGACAACTCTATTGATACAGAAGCGGGCTTTGATAGCAGCAATAATGAGAACATGGACGCCACACATAGCAGCAATAATGAGAACAAAGACGCCACACATAGCAGCAATAATGAGAACAAAGACGCCACACTTTCCGTCAACACAGAAACGCAATATTTGGATAATTATCCAAGTGAGAAAAGTGATTCATCAGACGAAAAGAGTACATTAAATGTGGAAGATAAATTATTCGATGCAACAGAATCGGCAGTTATATCTCCTAAGGAACTAAGTGAAGATTCGCAGGTTTCCAAAGTTTTTAATACGTCTGAGAATAACGAAATCTGTCAGGAACAGAAGACGATAGATGATAGTTCGGAAGGAATGGACCAAGGCATGAAAGACGAATCATCTGATGTTGATTTCGAGACTAAAGACATAAATGTGAAGCTTCAAAGAAACAATCAACTCAGGGAACCTGATATCTCAAATATAGAAGGCTTAAGATCAAGCAATATAAATGGTGTCAACGAAACATCGAGCTTTGGTTTGGAAGAAAGTAGGCCTAATGTATTAGCAGAAGGTAAAGTAGGCTCAGGACCTAGCAGGAAACCTGTGTCGGGAGCAAGTAGTACTCTCGTAAAACATCCCCCGATGACGACCACCAGTAAGTCTTCTGCATCTCAGAGTGGTTACGAATTAATGAAAGATAATTTGCACGAAACAAGTCGTCCATCTGTAATGAAACAAAAGTTGGGGAAGGAATCGGATGATGTGGTTGCAGCTGAGCCCCCGAACTCAAACAAAGGACTTTTAGATAGTATTGGCAAAACTCTGGGGGATTTGATGGACACAGTTCAGTTTAATATTACGATTTAACTTTATACTGATTTCTTATACAATAAAAGTTATTATACAGCTATATGGATGGGTGCTATTATTATGGTTATTATGGATGACTGGAGAATAAAATAAATGGTGCAGAAATGTTGCAAAAACTTAAAGGCTTGCACAGAAAAAGTAAATTATAGAGACAATTAAATTTTAATTATTACATTTTCATAAAACTAACAAGTATCTAGAACGGAAAGCATCAGAATCGATCTTTATGTTCAATGCTTTTACCGTGAAATACTAATCTCTCTCTCTCTCTCTCTCTCTCTCTCTCTCTCTTTCGTAGTTTTACCTCTCCATTATAGGGACCTTTATGCGGCCTGCGCCGCAGGGCCTTACCAGACAAGGACATGGAGGGCCCAATGCCGGGGCCACCTCCGAGACAACACGAACACATAGGACGAGACACACAATTTACACACACACACACACTCACTCCGAACAAGGCGAAGATGGGATGAAGATGATAATGACGGCCAGATGATATCCGGGGACATTAAAAGGCCTAAAGTTACCTGACATTTGTGTCACATGTGAGGAAAAACCCCGGAGAAACCTCACCCACATAACTTGTCCCGATCAGGAATCGAACCCGGGCTCGCTGCGTGAGAGGAACGAACGCATCCCCTGCGCCACAGCGGTGGACTGTGAACTAATAATAATAATAATAATAACAACAACAACAATAACAACAACAACCACAACTTGGGGTTTGCATGGTCTCCTCAATCTTAAAGGCAAAATTGCTGGATACATTTAGATATAGCCGAACAATAGAAGGAAATGCTGCACGAATGAGTTTATTACAAGAGCCTACTGGTCAATTTAGGTGGCCATGAAATTTGATATGAACCCAGGACCTCTACCCTATTACCGTATACCACCTCGCTCTAATTGATTTCGGTGTGTCCCTTACAACTGTGGTAAACTGTCTACATTTCACAACAATATCTGAATATTATAGTATTCTTGTTACCATGGGAAACAAAAGAATATTCATATTTTAATCAAAATGTTTGTTCTGAAATTCGCAATTAAGTCATGTTATTTCGTTTTTATCTTGATATCTATTCATTTTATAAGTAAATGTGTTTAACAAAAAAACGTTCTTTTTAATTTTCTCTACAACTTGACTGTAGGCCCTACTAAGTTTCCATGTAGCCTATCGCCCAATGTAACGGAAATAGCCTAGAAAAATTGAAAATGAATGCGAGTAAAGTAACCCTAAGTCATTTTTGCAGAAAAGCAATTTTGTTAGTCATAGATAAGAGTTTCCAATTTTAAAGTTTTATTAAAATCGTTAGAGCCAATTTTTCATAAATTAAAAATTAAAAAAAAAACTTCCATGAAAAGTCCTCTTAATATTTCAGCTATAAAACTCAATTTCTGGGCGGTTCAATAAATTCCGAAAAAGTTCTTAGTTCCAAAAATGAAGTAAATACAGTGAACCGTTTACCCGCCGTGCTTGTCCACAGACGGACAGACGTCATTCCAAAAACACTTTTTTTCGGATTCTAGGCATCGTGAAACATGCTTTCCCGGTGTTATCTCGATTTCGATTTTTTTTTTGTCACGATCACAATACTTTCTCTATACTACGTATATGCGAGAAAGTAAAAGTGGAATGTTTTCGTTTTACATAGTTTGTTTTCTTGGAGAATTCAATTAGGTCTGAGTTCATACACCAAACTCTATACTCTGTACTGTATAGGCTACTCTTTGAAAAAGGGGATTGAGATGGATTCCTGACTCATGGCCAATGCGCTAAATTATAGGACAGGATTTGATCGGTTTGAGGTCGAAATCTATTGTTTTTTGTATGTTTGTTACGTTACTTAATGACGGTTGTGCATCGCTGAAACCTTTGTCGGAATTTTGTCCCATAAAAGTTCTTTTACATGCCCGTAAATCTAATGGAACACGACCAGTTATAGACCTCTGCGCTTTTAAGATGGCCGCCGGTTATTTCAGATGCCTGTGTTTACAATACAGTTCTGTGCTTGTGTCTTGTTTTGGAAGTAATTATGCCGACTAACTGCTATGATTTCGGCTGTTCAGCCGTTGCAAACAAGAATTTAGGACTTAGTTTTCCAAAAGAAAGGGCTGTTTTTCAAGAGTGAATGGTAAAATCACGCCGTGGAAAAACATCTTCCCAGTATTCTCGTGTTTGCAGCTGTCACTTCACAGAAGATGATTTTAATGTTCCTTTGAGCAGTTTTGGCGTGTAGCCTATTTCATGTTTTATTAGAGTGATTAAGGTATTTTTGATATAGCAGATGTTGAGAAAAATATATAAGCCTATGAAATAATAAGTATACCTGACCAACTTAACCTCGTTTAGGCTCATAATCAAGTTTCATTTCCATGTTAAATTAGTATTTCATCTATTCAGTGTAATTTTTTATGCCAATTTAATTGGTCATTTATTTTGACATTTAAGAATGTCAATGTCAATCGAAATTTCTCCCGTAATCGATAAAATGGTCATTCTGTATTGTAATTGAGTAAAAAACAAACTACATATTTTTTTTTTTTTTTTGGAAAACTTGGGTCCGGATTTTTTACAGTAGAATGTGGGCCTAGGCCTAAGGATAGCTTAAATGTATCTGAAAATGTCCAGATTTGTTGTATGCCTGTAATAGAAACGATTGTAACAAGTAGATCAAAACCTGATAAAGAAAAATGTAATCATAATAGGCCTATAGTTAATTATAACATTAAGTTTGTAAATGTCATGTTTCTTAACATTCATGGTTTTCTAGGTAAATCAGATATGTTATGTATTATGTCATCAGACAATAATTTGGAGGTAATTGGGATGGGGGAACACTGGCTGAGCCCAGAAAATATAAATTTGTCAAATACTCAAAATTTTTAAGTAGCCTCTTATCTTTGTCGTAGTCATAAAAAGCATGGTGGTTCAGCTATTTTTATTTAAAACAAATCAAAAGACAATAGCAACTGTACAACTAATCATTTTTATTGGTATTTTGCAGAAGAGGCAAAAATACTGTTTGATAATAAACATTTACATTATGAAGTAGCCCCTCAGAAAATGCTTTGTTAAATTTTATGTGTTGAATAATTATGCCCTTCTTAGTCCAAATAACAAAGTCACACCTGTGAATATCAGTCAGTCTGTGCGTGTACTTGTGCATAATGTTTCTTATCCACTAACTTGAACTTGATGAATTTTCTAATTGCTAGAGTCCGGCCAGCTTTCATACTGCTGCCTGCCCTACGCTTTTCGAACCAAGTGGTTATGGAGTCTTCGTCAAAAAGTTTAAACTGTTCTTTCTTGAATGAATTTATCTTGAAGAAATTTGTCGAAGAAAAGTCGTGGGTACTTTCTAATTCTATAACCTCAACTTCGAATAAGGCAAAGTTCCTATCCGGATTTTTCTCTCGCCTGAGAGAATATTAGACGTCGTATATTAGACTGTGTGTTCAGTAAGTTATGATACGAAAAAGTTCATGCATATTTGTAAAAAAACATGAAAATAAATCGTGCAACAGTATACAAAAATATTTGAGACCGCAGGAATATTGCACCATCTTAGAACAGTTAGCGAACGCTTCAGAAGACAGGTAGCTTTGATTTCTCACCTTGCAATCAACTCTTGCTTTTTTAACTATAAAATATTTGTTGCGCCATCTTCGGATAACATCCTTTTTAACTCCTTCACTGTAAAATTGGCGAACCGTCCCGAACTCATATTGAAAACACACAAGAATGAGGAAACCGGAAGTTGACAATACCTGAATATGGAGAGCAACGCGCTCAAGTGGCAGGAGGAAAAACTACAAAAGCCCAGAGCTCTATTGTGTTGGGCTCAGCTGAACTCCTCTGGAATGTGTGGAAAGACCAATACATCCCCTTATCTTTCCCCACATTCCAGAGGAGTTAAGCTGAGTCCAACACTATACGCACATCCAAATTACGTTAACCTGGGCACGATCGAACAGAAAACCAGTGACTGTTCCATCCAGGCCAGACCAATTCTCTTACATGAAAACCCCTATTGATTTCAATATGCCACGCTGCGGGCAAGACTAAGCATATGACACATTGTCACAATAATAAGTGTTTCACTGGGAGTCAAACATTTAGGTGCGTGCAGCCAACGCCAGCCAGTAGATTCTCATGCAACATTGATACGTTATTTGTCGAAGAAAGGACCCATAAATGGTTCACGACTATGACCATTCCAGCCAGTTCAGTTCAGTTTGTAAATTGCACGAAAGGGACCACAATTCTATGTCTTCATGAGAATTCAAATCTATCTGAATATCCTACTTTCCGGTATTGAATACAATCCCTGTTTTCTTGCAGTTTTCCGTAAATTACGATAATGCAGCACGTTTCCAAGACAATCCGTAGAATTTGTTGGCACCACACCCGAGAACCAGTAAAACGTTCGTTTAACGTAATGAAATCGATCTGAATACGGTAGGTGTTTTCATGGAATTAGACATCAACTCTATCCGATCCAATCCTACTTTTTAGGTTATTAACCTTGATGCTTAAATCGATCTTAATCTCTGTATTCACGAGGAATCCAATTCGATAAGCATATTCAGATTGATTTGAATTCTCCATAAATACGCTTCTTTTACGCAGTACGCTGTTCATTACCGGTAATTGAATTATTGAGACATAGAGATCGTTTTGAATTCTCTTGAATTGTTTCGGGGAGACTCAAATATAATTAAAATGAAACAATTCTAGTGGATTTTTTAAAATTCAATTTAATTTATTAATCTTCAGGACATTCACTTATTATAAGTTACATTTTCAATTTGGCTCCCCTGCAGCGAAGACCTTTTACGTTAAATACTCGTATTATTTTTTAATTTTATTTTTATTTTTTTTTTACCGTAGAGAGGCTGATCTTAGCTTTTGGAGGTGTCTGGTAGACTTCTATGGTGATTGTACAATTTTGTTGCAAAATGAACTAAATTTTCATAACTTAGTTGTTACAATATAAAGTTACTGTTTGTTTTTAACATTCTTACGGTAAGTTTACGTTAATATTTTCAATTTTTTTTACATAAATCATTATAATTCAATATTTCTGCATACCACATCACTCACATTACCTACCTCATGTTAATGAACCTGAACTAAATTTTTAGGCTTTTTGTGACCTCCTTTCCCAAAATATATCAGCCTATTCAGAGAGTATAAAACTTTTTGAATCTGCTTTCAAACATTTCTTCATACTATATTTGTCTGGATTTTAGAGGCACTGTTTCGTTTTACAGAAACGAAATGCAGGACTACTACTGAGCAATTACATAATCTAAATTATGGTTTGAAACTTTATAATACTCTTATTTCAGAAAATCATGAGTTTATAAAATATTATATCGATAATAAAATCATATAATTTTGGCTTTCACATCTTTCATCTTAATTGCTTCTACCTATTTTCTATTTATAAATAACTGATATTATCAACTGGATATGTTGACATGTAAAATGGCTTAAGCCTCTCTATGCGCTAAACAAGACAAAATTATGATATTATAATAATTCTTTTAAGTGTTATTATTTTCAAACATTAAAATCTCGCGTAATATGAGAGCTATCAAGAAACTATTTATTGATTTGTAGAGTACTCATCAAGAGCTTTTCAACGATACCCCACAAGACGTGGTTTCAAAAGTTTCGAATTTTCATCCCCCACCCCCACCTCCACCCTCACTCGAACCCCCGAATCGTTGGTGTCACTGTGAACTCCATAGGGAGTACTCTAATTTATTCAAACAAAGTTTCCCTCTATACTTCATAGGGGCCGAGATATACATTTTTAAATATTTCAACCCCCTCCCCCGACCACCCCCTTGGGCCAATTTTGCCCATTAACGAACTTGTCCGAACTATTGGGCCTAGAAATAACATAATAAAATTTGGTTAAAAAACCTCTATGCGAAGATACTTGGCATTTTGTCATGTTTATTTACCTTAAATTGATGTCAAAGAACCTATTTTAAGGATCATGCTGGTATTTTTACTTCGTCAGAAACCTCCTTGCTTAAAAAACACACTGCTCTTTGAACGAGGTTTCTATTCTTAATAGTTAACGAAACACAGAAGTGGAAAAATTTATACTAGCTACCGCTGCCGATACCATAACGTGCCTGTCCAAATATTGAGTCTTTCATTCCCGGGAACGTCTTACAACCATACTTCCGATAAATACGTTCCAATTATTCCATTAGAATCTATGTGTGTGTTTGTGTGTTTTTTAATACTAAGAGTCGTGTTAATGGGAGAGGGATGAGTGGTAAGTAAAAAATGTAAACAAATAACCGACGTAGGACAGCGTCTCCTAGAAATAAGTACTGTGTTCCACGTTATTGGGTTACGTCCTCTAATGTACAGTAATCGTAACCTTTTACATTTTATTTACCTCACTATCAGTGGGGGCAGTTAAATGAAGAGAAAAATGACATTACGCAGTGCATTTCATGGGTTTACAGCGTGAGGTCCCAGCAAAATACAATAAAATATATTTAAATGATGCTTGGATTGTTTGGTGTGCAATTAACAGTATTCTGAATTCAATGCTTGTTGTATCTCCTCATTTTATATGCGTCTATAATGAACAAATACAAAAATGTGCCAAGTACTGTCCGTGCATTTAGACGAGAGCACTGTAAACACAATGCGCAGTGGAATCAGTATCACGTGATCCATACTAGCAACACACTCCCCTTCCGTCCCGCCCTAACTCTGCGGCGCATGCAAGTGCTCACGTCTAAATGCACAGGCTGTCTCTCCGCATAGAGTCTCTTGAACCACTTACATGTCTGCACAATTCAATTCATGACAACTTCTATGGTTTACATAGAAAAAGGCAAAACATGATTCGTGAATCACCCGATAATTTGTAAATAGAGTTCTGATTTCTGTATTCTTGAACTATTTTAAATTTCGTTAAAAAAAACTCAATTTTAGTTCCAATTTTAACTTTTGTAAATATTGTTATACATTTATTTTCCCTTTATTAACATATATGTTTATTACAGCACCTGAACACGAGGTTTTCCCATCTAGGTGCTTTCAGATAAGTTTCCTATTATTAAGATTATGTTTGCAGTATGCAATTCAAAGCCTCCCAGAACAAGGTTGAAACCCTAATTTTTTCCAAAGTTGTCTTTTGCATGTGAGAAACTTGTTGCAGTTAAAAAGACATAAAATAGTAGGAGAAAAATTAAGGGAAAAAAACTACAAATGGAGCTATAACAAAATCTTTTTCTCCCAACGGTAAAACGAAGACTAGACACAAAACTCTTTTTAAATCACAATACAACAGCAGTCATCACAGGTCACGGGTATCTCGGCGCCTACAGAGATACAAAATTAAAGAAGGTCCAACATGCGTCTGTATAAGTATACAAACAGTCGACCATATACTGTGGGATTATGAAATGTTAAAAGCCGAAAGAGAAGAACTCCGAAACCATGTGCTTAAATCTGGAGGACATTGGCCTCTAAATAATCATGAACTTATAAAAAAAAATACGCTAAAAATTCAAAATATTAATGAGTAAAATCAATTTTGACTAACTGAAGATATAATATGGACAAATGGCAACATAAAAAAAACAATTATGATGTTTTATATGCTTTATACGTAAACTATTGCCAGATCTACACAAATC
This sequence comes from Ectobius pallidus, assembly GCA_964059195.1. NCBI lineage: Eukaryota > Metazoa > Arthropoda > Insecta > Blattodea > Ectobiidae > Ectobius > Ectobius pallidus. The sequence goes on along the minus strand of CAXKWD010000003.1, from coordinate 106,622,445 downwards.
TAATATCGATTATGTTGAATAAGAACATTATGTTGAATACTATGATTAAATACACTCATCCGTTTATTATTAGGCTATTGGTTGCAACCATTTACTTCTGTATAAGGCTACAACCTTTTCCATGTCTGTATATTAATATTTCCATTATTTCTATTTTCATTTACTTGTGTCCTGCTCAAGTGTTTCTAAGTTTTGTAACGAAGTGTATACACATGTTCGTTGTATTTTTAGCTTTGGATTTGGAAAGGCTTACGCGATATGATGTTTTCCCTCTTCCTGAAAAAAAATACTATGTTGGTTACAACCTTGTTCTGGGTGGTTATTCAATTGATAACATGCGTAATGTATAAGTTGTGTAAAATATGAAATAAAAAAATATATTGAAGAAAAGTGCGTCTACCTAAAAAAAATATTTGGTATTGTTCCACTAATGTTAATGCCGGAAAGACAAAGCCTTCTTATTTTCTAATGTACCGGTATTATTCATGCTTCTCTTTTAGGTAGATTTCGAAGAAAAATCTACCTATTGCAATGGATACCATGTCATGATTTTCGAAAAATTCTTTCATATCTTTACGTTTCATGCTCCCCTGAGTACGAAACCACCGCCCGTTCAAAAAAATTTTTTGTGATATTTATATATATATATATATATATATATATATCTTTACACGATAGCGGCCGTAATTTTGAAGATATTTGAACCAAATTTTAATATGTTATTTCTAGGCCCAATAGTTCGGACAAGTTCGTTAATGAGCAAAATTGGCCCAAGGGGGTGGTTGGGGAGGGGGTTGAAATTTTTAAAAATGTACATCTCGGCCCCTATGAAGTATAGAGGGAAACTTTGTTTGAATAAATTAGAGTACTCCCTATGGAGTTCACAGTGACACCAACGATTCGGGGGTTCGAGTGAGGGTGGGGGTGGGGGTGGGGGATGAAAATTCGAAATTTTTGAAACCACGTCTTGTGGGGTATCGTTGAAAAGCTCTTGATGAGTACTATACAAATCAATAAATAGTTTCTTGATAGCTCTCATATGACGCGAGATTTTAATGTTTGAAAATAATAACACTTATTATAATATCATAATTTTGTCTTGTTTAGCGGCTTTGCTAATTTTATTCATTGCTGATCTTGCGCACGGCCTCCCAGAATATTATATCCTATTCTTGTTGTCAAAACAAATGATTGTAGGCTCTTCCTCTTTACTGCAGGTTTGCCATGCCAAGGCTAAAAAATCCCTTTAGGCAGGCCTACAGGCGGAGGTAGATTTCGAAGTGCTTTTGGTTTAATTTATTGTCGCTGCATAGCACTCTTCTTCTTTAGCCTTGGCATGGTAAACCTGCAGTAATAAGAACTGAATTCGGTAAAGAGGAAGAGCCTACAATCATTTGTTTTGACAACAAGAATAGGATATAATATTCTGGGAGGCCGTGCGCAAGATCAGCAATGAATAAAATTAGCAAAGCCGCTAAACAAGACAAAATTATGATATTATAATAATTCTTTTAAGTGTTATTATTTTCAAACATTAAAATCTCGCGTAATATGAGAGCTATCAAGAAACTATTTATTGATTTGTAGAGTACTCATCAAGAGCTTTTCAACGATACCCCACAAGACGTGGTTTCAAAAGTTTCGAATTTTCATCCCCCACCCCCACCTCCACCCCCACCCTCACTCGAACCCCCGAATCGTTGGTGTCACTGTGAACTCCATAGGGAGTACTCTAATTTATTCAAACAAAGTTTCCCTCTATACTTCATAGGGGCCGAGATATACATTTTTAAATATTTCAACCCCCTCCCCCGACCACCCCCTTGGGCCAATTTTGCCCATTAACGAACTTGTCCGAACTATTGGGCCTAGAAATAACATAATAAAATTTGGTTCAAATATCTTCAAAATTACGGCCGCTATCGTGTAAAGATATATATATATATATATATATATATATATATATATATATATAAATATCACAAAAAATTTTTTTGAACGGGCGGTGGTTTCGTACTTAGGGGAGCATGAAACGTAAAGATATGAAAGAATTTTTCGAAAATCATAAAGTGGTATCCGATAATAAATTAAACCAAAAGCACTTTGAAATCTACCTCAGCCTGTAGGCCTGCCTAAAGGGATTATTTTTAGTTTCATTTGTCCTATTTCCTGTGTTTGCTTCTTGCAGGCTTAAAATAAGCGAAATGATGTTATTTTTAAATGCCTGTACTCTTAAAAACAGTAAGAGGTCATGGATGTACAATTTTAATTTCCTTTTTTGTAGTTCGGCATATCACAATTTTTCCTTTATTAAAAAATATAAAGAGCATGACAAGACATTATGTTGATCCTTTGGATATAGTTTTTCACATAATTAATGCTGCTTAACGTTTCTGGCTTAAATACTCATAGCTATTTCAACCAGAAAAGTTTTTCTTTGTACTGTGGAAAAAGCCTACCGATATGATTTAGGGCAAACTGGGTTTAGTTAGACAGAACGGTAGCCTATCTCGGTAAAATGAAAAAGTTAAGAAGTAGAAAAAAAACTTTAGCATGTCTCCTACTCATCACACAGGAGAAAAATTGTGCAATACATGCATTTACACACATAGATTGCATGTAAATCCCCTCCCAAGAAACACTCGCTGAACCAGTCAAATTCTCCCTGAGCAACAAATGCAGCCAACTCATATCTTATGGATCTGAAGGACAATGTAAATGTAAAAGTTGTTCAATGTGCAATGTACAATGCTGTGCAATGTAAATCGTCTGTTCAATACTTACAAACACTCTACATTAAACCACCCAATTTCAGCGACACAATGAATCAGCTTCATTTTTTGTGCTAAATGAGGAAGAATTGCTTTTTTCCATGTTGTGTATTAATGCAGCCTCTACACAGCAGCACAGGACAATATAACCTCCAAAACCGTGCAAAATGACCGGACGAAGGGGACATTCTGCTGGGAGGATGCTGTGATAATGAGAAGATTTTGTTGGCGCAGTTAATTTATATATGCTGTGTATTTAGAGGTGTAACATAAATATATCAGGAGAGCAACATTTTCTTTTAAATTTACAGGAAAAATATTGAGCATACAGCCTTTATAGGCCTATGCTTAATTTGCAATAAGATTACAATGTTTTTTTTTTTTTCTGATGAAGAGGTCCTAGTCGTTTATTCAGCTGAAGGAATTAGCACGCTAAAACTGAAATATGGTTATGAATGCCATGCAGGCATTTCATACATAATTATGCTATGCCAATGCAATATAAAAATCAACTGCTATTTTCATTATGCTTTTTATATCCATTTGAATTAAACCAAGACCAACTTTAAATATTAACTACAATAATACTGTAGGAATTTATTTATCTCGCTACAGTATTAAAAGCTCAAGTTAAATTATTGCTATGAAAATTAATAGGGATTCGGTTATTTATTCCTACTTTGTAAACTCCACATGATTTTAAGGTTACATAAGGAATGCAAATGTTACGCGCCATTTTCAGACAGTATACAAGATCGTTTAAGGGGGACATACAGGTTTCATTACTACATATATTATATCACCTTCCACTTTCTGATTTGGCATGCTCAATACCCACTATTTCTACTATCGTATTTTATTTTTAAATCTTCGCCAATATTGCGAATTATTATCATCAAAACTAAGTTGTTTCTCGCGCACCAATTTGGTATTTTAAAAATCATTTCCATAAATTTTAATATTTTCAATTATTCTTTTTAAAAATTGTTCCTAAATGTCACATAATTAAAACTGCCTTCAATCATTGAAATATCTGCAACAGAATAATTTTCAATTTCACTTTCTTTTGCAAGAATTAGCCTACATACATTTTGATATGAATGCTTATTTTTAAAAATAAATTATACAAATCTAATTAATGACTGCTGGTAGTACTGTTCACAAGTATGAAAGACTTGCGTATGTAAAATTTCACTGCAGTATCTTAACGTGTCGAGTTGACATTAAAACGGTTCTGAAAAATAAAAATTATTGGAAACGAGCATTTAACATACCTACTGTAGAGTGGTGGCAAGGCACGCGGTTGCAAGGCTATGGTTGTAGCTCCGAAAATAATGAATAAGTCGACTAAATTATTCTACTAATATGAAGATAAGTGTTCAATATTCATTTTAATAATAAAATTATATGTTTTCCCCCTCAAACCTGTAAAAACCCCCTTAAATGAAGTAACCGTATTAAGATACAATCACTCAGGTACAGTATTGCATATTATAGACTCCTTTTGTCTACTATCATTATCCATTACGAAATCAACTTTCATCTCATTGGATGAGTTCTTCAACAATTTCCTGAAAATGAAGGAAAGTATTTTATTAGTTTTCTTTTAAGTACAAAATCTCTTAACTGCGAAATATTCGCAGCTTTCTCGTTTTTTTTTTTCTTTTTTCTTTTTTTCTATTGCAGAGCTACAACTACCTCTTCGATTTAAAAGGCCTAAATCGAGATATCTAAATACGACCCAATGGCCACAGTTCCATATCGTGCCCGCAAAGTTTACTCAAGCCAGCAATTTGTGAAGAGCTGGTAAAATTGAGTAACGAGAAAGCTACATTTGGAAAATTGCAGATCTTTGCAGAGCTAATATCATTAAAGGTTTCCACTCTTAGACAGCTCCCCAAATGTCTGTGCATATCCTAGGGCAATCAGGATTTCTCAAATCCCTTGTACAGTTCAAACTAGAGACATCATCCAAATACTTGAATTACCGCGAACCCGTCTCTGCATGAGACTCCTTCCATTTAAAATGAGTGAGAAGCTTTGCTTTTAAGTCACCGTGTGATTTCGTAATTATCAACTATTGAGTCATTAGAGGTTTTCAAATCTCGATTTTAGCTTGCCCATACCCGCTTGAACGCCAGGCAAGCAAGTTGCGAGCGTCGCAGCTAGCAAGCAGGTAGGTTTCTTTAGGCTTGCATGGGTTAGGTTGAACCCAAATTATACAAGCATGAATAAGCTTGCGACATTCCTATCAGCTAAACAACTGCAGTTGCTAAGTGTAGGTAATACTTTCTTGCTTTTCTACATGCTGGTAGAAGAAATTCATCATGTAGATAAATAAAAAGTTGATAAAGTATTAAAAATCGTTTTAGCGTCTTAACACATTTATTATTTTTAATATTGTTATTATTATTATTATTATTATTATTATTATTATTATTATTGATTTTTTATGTTTTCTCGAAAATGTTTGAAAATTTTCCCCATGCCGGACTAGTACCTTTGTTCATTGATAATTCAAACTCTCCATTCTCATTTTACTTGCACTCTAAACACATTTGAAGTTCCTCAACTACGTAACTGCACGACTTACAAGTGCACTGATATACCCAGTTTCATATTTTTCCGCCAGGCCTTGCAGTTTCTTTAGGCCCCGTAAAACCCACCAGGTTATGAAGAGCTTGTGACTCATAGCTACAGTATCGTAGCAATCTGACTTGCTCTCGTGTCAAGCAAGTTAAAAGCTGTGGCTGATTGCAGATTTTCAAAGGGGCAAGCAAGCTAAAATCAGAATCTCTGTGAGTCATGCACATTTAAATAATAATTTGTCATATCATAAAACGAGCCCAAGTGTTTACATCATTGCGCAAAATAGCATACACCATAGCACAGTATTTCCGAATGCATGAATGTAAATACAGTGAACGCAGCATAATGTAATCGCGGATAATATTGTCAATCGGGTAATGAAGTTCCGTACGGATTAATACTGATACATTGAAAAAAATGCTGTTTAATGCGATCAAAGATTCGGTTTATGTTATCACATTTTCCTTTTTACGGCTTTATTTCCAAGTACCGTACTGTACGTAATTCAAAATTTCGTTTTTAAGGGTTTCGTTTCTAACTGAACTGTGTTGGATTGGTAGTGTTCCCTGTTCACAGGATGACCAATTTGAGGGGGTGGCATTTCCTTACTTTATTTTTTAAGCAATAAAACATGTTTCACCCCTCGGTTAATTTGAGCTTTTGATTCATGAAGATAATAGTGTTGACACGCAGTGATGGCTAGTGTAAAATGAAAAGACTTGAACATACACACGTTAGATATTTTGCTACGGGATGTTCACTTCAGATCAGTAGACTTCCAAAAACACACGTACCGGTAACTCATAACTGAGTATGGAGCATCGGTTAATGGACTCCTAAAGGAAAACAAAAACAACTAAAAGCTTTGTTACTGATTGAAAAAAAGCTGCTTATAATCTATTACTGTATTATGAGAGGTTCAATGATTCACAGTCACATATTATCTTAGGAATAAATAGTTTTAATTCTGTTTTTGTAGTGTATTATCTTATACATGAATGAATTAATTCTTTCGGCTATATAAGCATTTTCTCCTATAATATTCTCTTTCGGCTATTGTTATCAATCGGCTAATATTATAAGATTATCTGCGTCCCAAAGTGATCACAATAAGCGGCGTGCATTGTATCAGTACTAGCAGGTGCCCGCGGCTTCGCCCACGATAACTAATTGAAAAATTACAAATTAATAGTATAATAATTATTAAAGAATTATATTTATTAACACTTGCACGCGAATCATTCATAAACTAAACCATTAATAATTAATGAAACAGCTAACATTCCGTCTTTAGAGTACATTCCACGATTAGAAAGCGCCGCCTGGGAAAGCGATCTCAGATCGATTATGCAGTTCCAAAGCTGTGAACCACTGCCTTCTAGACTGTATTACTCGTGTGCACTGCCTTTTAGACTGTATTACTATTGTATACACTGCCTGTCCTATACGGCTAATTTTGCGTACGCGGCGACATTACAGATGGCAGCACCTACCACACCCAGCTGCAATACCCTTTACATTACCGTATGCTCTGTGTTGCCCTCTGAAGTATAAACTCGGAAACTGAAATATGCTGGACACTACCTTCTAGACTGTATTACCACAGTATAGGCCTAAGTATTAATACTTATACTGTGGTATTACTCTAATTCTCGAGACGGCGGTGGATAATACAGTATGTATCGTTTCTCAACTGTTTGTTGACAGATGAATATGATGTGAATTTTATTTGATAAATTCAGTGTAATTTTCAGAATTTATATAATTTTTCAAGGGAAGGACTGGTTTGTTGGGATTTTTAATGTCCGCGATACTATCAGGATTAAACTATCAATATATTAAAGCTGATGCCCGCGGCTTCACACGTCATTAGTAATTGACTCCAGGAATTTTAAGAAATATACACTGGCAGTTTATTAAAAACGTTTGAGTTTCAGAGCTATGGAAATAAAATTAGAATATGTGTTCATTTTACTCAGGCTTATATAATAAAGAAACGGTTTTCCTAATTTTGTACTCTTCGTGAAAGTTTAGACTGCGAGAGACGAACATCGCCGAGTATACCCGTTGAATTGTATAAGAGTGGATACATATTTTATTTTTTATTATTTATTTATTTATTTCTAGACCTATAGTAACCGATACTGTTCTGTCACATAGCATGTAGTCGTATGTCGTACGGTCCTATAAGTAACCAAGGCGATGGTGACAGTTGAGTGTTTTGCTTCACTAGAGTCTGGTGTCATATGCAGGCATTTCGCTTCTGACTATCGTATACTAAATTACTGAAAATAATACAGAATAATTACCATGTTATGGTATCAGCAAAGTATGCCACTCGGGTCTGCGCCTGCGCAAAGTTATTGAACGTGGACCCCATAACGAAGGAATATGCTCCCATATTCTCGAAGTAGAGCCAGTCTTCCATACTCAGCATAGGTAGAAGTGCACTTTTCGTAATGCAGTCTCTCTCATCGCACGTAGGACCCCACAAAGTACACAGCTGCAAACCACTTGGAACAGTGTCTGCATTCTAAAAGAAACGAGATTTATTATATTAATAGAAGATAAAATAGAAGTCCTAATAGACAGAGTAAAATAAGGTCATCTTTCTTTCTCTCGTATCACCTCCTCCGTTGTAGGAACGTTTATGCGACCCAAGCTGCCCGAGACTAAACGTAAGAACGTAAACTTAAACGCACACTTTAGCACGGCACTGAGCATTCGCAATGAAAACTTAAACGTACAACAACCAATCACAAATGAGAAGGTGAGCAGCTGATAAAAATGGCCGCAGCAGACGAAAATACTTTCATGTTTCTATTAAACATGCATTAATTCATTTTCATTGTCATTAGATCAAAATATATAGTTGTAATAGACATTGTCCAAAGAATATACCAAACTATTTATATAATAAAAATAATACTATAAAATTAGAGCCTTAAATCATTCATGTCAGACATTTCATACTCGTCGATACTGTAAAAACATTTAGTTTTTAACCAATTTTTTATAACTATTTTAAAACGATTAAGTGTAACAGTTCTAGCACTAAGTGGCATCTTATTAAAAAGCTTAGCACTTAAATAATTAAAACTGTTTTGGGTTTTACTTAACCTAGCAAAATTTATATTTATATGATCCCTATACATAGTATCATGGTATCATGGAAATCCAGTGTGTAGGCCATTAAAAATTTACATCATACAACCGTATGCAGACATATAAAAATTAACAGACTATTATATGTGCTGTATTTACTACTGTAGTTAATTTCTTGGGGAACTATTGTTCATATATTTTCCTTCAATGCCGCATCTTTATATAATGGATGCCATTTATCATAATGACGGGTTTCTCATTCATCTCTTGGCTACTTCCACTTCCGTCTACTGTTCTGTTCTCTGATTGGTTGTATCGTTATTTTTCGCATAAACATAACGCAGAAGCTTGGTGTTTGCAAGCTTCTACGTTACGTTTAATTTTACGTTTAAGTTTCACGTTTACGTGATGCATTGTGAATGGTCACATTGAAAAACATGGCCGCAAGCTTCTATGTTTACGTTACGTTTACGGTTAATTTTCTATCTGAATGGGCCATAAAGCCGATGTCCCATGATTTAATTTGTTGGTTGAAAAATTTGTATGAAGTAGCATTTCTACACAAATTATTTCTGGTTGAGCACACGAGAGTGCGTTTTGGTCCAATATACAGCGTTAGCTGTTGTCCCGAAACGAAATTCGATAGCTACTACAATCGATATGGCGGTCGATATGTACGCACTTGACACAAGTAACATTTTTTACGGAATCTTTATCATAATTTCCAGAGCACCTCAGCGTTTATGCCTGTCGTAATAATGGTTATTGTTAATATTATTAAACCCAAAGTCTTAGCATCCGTTAATCGTCTTGACCTTAATATTATATCATTTTATCTTTTTGGTTATGTTCGCAGATCGAGTAAGCGGTGGCAACGGAATCAGCTGTACGGAGGAAGTAGCCATGTTTTTACGTCATGCAGGTCACGCGGGGATAGAATGACGCTCAATGGTTAATTTCATATTTTTGGTTGGAAAAAATAGAAACGTTTCTATTCCGTTGCATGCAAAACAATTGTACGGAAAATATAGGCTGAAATTGTGTGCAATGGCAGTCGGCCATGTCATACGATCCAATCTGATGGTTTGCAGACAATTGGACCAAAAATTGGATCGTGGAAGATCGGCTTAACACGACAGGGACATGTCGAAAGAGGGAATAGCCTTTGGAGTATATTACTTTTTGACCAGATAAGGACCTCCCCAGTGATCAGCCCCATACCGGAGCCATCTCCGAGACAACACGAATACATAGGAAGGGACATACCAGTCACACACATACTTATGCCGAACAGGGCGCAGATGGGATGAAGATGACAATGACGGCCAGATGATATCCGGGGACCATAAGGGCCTAAAGTTTCTCGACATTCGTCTCACAATTGAGGAAAAAATCCCACCTTGGAAACCTGTCCTGACTGGGAATTGAACCCGGATCCGCTGATTGAGAAAAGCGAAAACATCCCCTAAGCCTCAGCGAATGGCCATCTTTCTACATAGGCACATTATTTTCATTGTAAGTGACCATACTTTAATACTTATGATTTTGGGCATAATGCGAACATAAGTTTCTTAGATTAATATGGAATTTTTCTCATTCCTGTCTGCCGACTAGAAAAGTTTCCTTGTAGCGGCCAGCCAACGTGCGTCTCCCAGCGCAATTAAAACAGTGAGCTTTATAATAATATATTATGTTGTGTTGTACGTTGTAAGCCTAAATGGGTTACTTGAATTTTGTCTCAGCGAACACTCTCTTTCTCTTTCTCTCTCTCTCTCTCTCTCTCTCTCTCTCTCTCTCTCTCTCTCTCTCTCTTTCTTTCTTTCTTTCTCTCTTTCTCTCTCTCTCTCTCTCTCTCTCTCTCTCGCTCTCGCGTTCTCTCTCTCTCTCTCTCTCTCTCTCTCTGTAGGTCGAGTATGTTCATTTATGAAGTTTTGACATTGTCTTTCGCCAGACAGTGGTAGTCAAATAATCCGTGTCCACAGTAAACCAGTTTATAACTTTATTCAAGTTAATATGGTTTAATTCTGTAAAGTGACACAGAATTTATATTTTTTTTTTGCTTCTGCTGTTAATAATGCCATATCACTTGTAACAGTATCAGAAAACTTTTTTTTATAGAGATCATAATATAGACTTTCACCATAAGCGACTTTCAACAAAATTCCCAGGTAAGCCTCTTCCAAGAGAACATTTTCTAAGACCTGTAAAATAAATTTCGGGTGACGGGATCCATTCTCGATAAGAAGCGAAGGGTAAAATGAAGTGCAATTGCTGAGAAGAAATCAGACGAATTTGGAGAAAAACAAAAACATAAGTTACTCCTAAAATATCGTTTTTGCATTCGATCACAAAGATTAATTAGCCTACACAGAACCTTAGAATATTACTGCACATTGATTAAAAAATAAATTGGTATGTTGTGTAAACTTAATCAGAATGGGTGCTATTTTTTCTGAAACGAAAAATCTAGTTTTAATCTAGTTTTAATTCGACGCATTCTGAAACTTCAGTCTGAATCTAACCAATAAGGATAATTCTTTTTGTGCTGCATTTCGAAAACAGACTCATTCAGAAGAAGTACTTAAACCTACCTTTATGAGGGGCTGTGGCACTATTTCGAATGTAGGCCTGGAGAAACTACCATATACTCCATCGTTTAGGTAGTACTCATTTCCATTACGTATGGATAATATTTTAGAAGCAAGCGTGAACGCTGAAGCCACGAAGTACCTTCCTGGTTCTGCTATCACTGTCACTCTTGGATCAGGAAAATATTCCTCCACAGTTGCATTTATCAATTCAGCAAACTGGTACAAAAGAATATGACATCAATTGTGGAAGAAAACAGAAATTTAATATTAAAAAGAAATAAAAACTGAATTATTGAAAACTTAACTGAAAATGCAACACTAAAACTGACAACAGCTAAATTACTTGGTATTACATTACTATGAAGCTAGATTTGTTTTTATTTTGTCGTGAACAATAAATAGTTTTTTTTCTATTTATAAGAAATACTGTGCTTCCATTTATTTCTCTTTGGGCTGCGAAAAGTTCAAAACATTTGATGTGAAAATAATATGTAGTCTACAGGATCATATAGACGTGTTGAATAGTCCGCGTGTATACATTACATGCCTAAGAGTGCAATGATATACTTTCTGAATGAAATAAAATACAATAAAAGAAAGATTCAGTAGGAACTTTGCACACAACATGCAATATTCTCCGTTTTCTCAATCTTCATATAAAAATTACGGTAAATTTACAGTATTTGAAGCTTACAGATTCTCCAAAATGATATAAGGATGTGATGTAAACTACAAATGAGAAGGTGGCAAAGTAATAAAGGAGAAAAGAAAATAGAATGAATGAGCCTGTAATTGCTTTTCAAATATGCCCTTCGAATTAAACAGTTAGGCCACCTAGGGCAAACGAACGTGAATTAGTAGTTGCTTTATTTTGTTTTCCTTTCTTCATAAATTGGCGTTTAATAGAAGCCCGGAATTCTCTAACGGGTCCACAAAGGTAGTATCATATAATATTACTGTCCTGAAAGTTTTGGATTTCTCCTGTTCATGATTTCTGCCAGGGTTCCTACGAGATTGAAATAACTCATTAAATTGCTCACGAAAATGTACAAATTATTAGAATCCTCTTTTACAACTTCACCAATGCAACTTATTGTAGCTGAAAACATAAAATAAGTAAGAGTCTGAAAAATAAATAAAAGGATATATGGTTTATGTAATGTTGAAAAAACTCACAGGGTCGATGCTCGTTCCTTTCATTCCAGGAAATCCCCCTCCTATGTCCAATATGCACATGTCGTGATCCAAGCTGGTGCCCAAGTCAAAGAGTATGCGAGAACAAATAATAGAGCGCCTATATGACTCAAGCTCCTTACAGCCAGTGCCTACATGGAAGCTGATTCCTACCACTTTAAGATTTAGACGAGCAGCAGCTCTCAGGAGCATGGGGGCTTCTTCATCTGGATGACATCCGAACTTATTACTTAACGTCACTTCCGCTGCCTTCGTGTCCGATTTGATGCGAATGATCAGTCTGAAAGTAAATATTGCGCAATTCAAATTTAAATCCCTTCTTTCTAACTTAGAGTGTCCACTCGTCCCGTTTCCCCCGGAACAGTCCCTTTTTTGACAAAATGTCCCGCTGTCCCGTAAGTTTTATTGGGGACACTCAAATGTCCCGCTTTTTTGTGATTGTGATTGACCATTGTGTTTCACGTTGCATTAATAAATGTAAGTTACAACAGTGAAGGTCTTGTTCATTGTTAAAACATACTTTAATGGAGTTACTCCTGTCCCTGTAATGGAATCCCGTAAAAATTTTAGTACTGATTTGTCTAACCAACAAAATCGTGTGAAGTACATATAGGGGAGTCAGAAAAATTTGGGTAGACATCACCATATTCTGGACCGGGTGTTTTAGACGCCATTTTCCAAAATGGCCGATACCGATTTTATTTTGTATATATTTCTGCTCCTATGACAGTCATACTCATCATTTAGGTGTCTAAATATATGTTTTTAAGGGCAAGGAATCGATTAAGATGGTTTGTGAAGTTACCTGACTGCTATTTATTAAAGAAAATCAGTTACTTTGGATTTTAAATAAAAATATGAACAGAAGTTAAATAATATTCTCATAGACATATAAGCAAACTCTGGTATGGAAAACTGAGTGTAAAACTAACAAACTTTTTTTCTCATTCTGACTGTAACATTGTTCACCACATTTGGAATACTCTGTGCATGTCAAATATTGCAATTTACATTTACACCTAAGTTACTAGAAGTACATGCTGTACAACTGCACTGTTTTAATAGTTCAGAAGGCATTTTGTTAAGGCACAGATCAGGCTTTAGCACAACATTTGCATCTTTGCACCATCCATAATCTATCAGCTGCAGGCTTGTATCAGGAAAATAGTTTTGTGATAGGTTTAAGCATTCCCGTAAAACAAAAAATCATCCTCGATTATGTCCTTTTCTTATTGAAAAAGATGAGGGTAGCTCTGATATGTGTTTCTACTTGTGTAATGAATAACGAAGTACATATGCCTTAAACTTTGATGATGGATAACTTGAAAAAGTTATTCCTCTGCTTTGTCGAGTGTTTCTTCAGACAGAGTATTATCTTCTGCAAATCGAAGTAGTAAAGTTTCTGGCGATGCTTTAGTGCAGATGGTTTTGTTCCAACCTTACTTGAGACATCGCAACCTGTAAGTATGTGGGCCTTATTTAAAGTGGTGCAAAGTGCAGTTCCCAGTTACCTCCAAAGTGTGTGTAGAGGCACATAGCTCATTTTATCACCAACTCCCACAATTCTTGCAATCCGTTACTGGATAGTTCAAATATGAGCTATATCGACATAAGTGTCATTTTATAGCACTCTAAGGCATGTTATACCCGACTGAACAGTATAGAACAGATGGGTTATAATTCTGCTATATGCTTCTTCAACAAAGGTTCGAAGGTCCGAGCAAGTTTGACCTTCTTTGTTCGTTACTGCTGTCATTGTCTCCTGTGATGGTTTCACTTAGCACTGTAGTGTAGTTAGTCATGTTTACCTTTTTCAATGAAACTAGTAGCAGCAGCCAATTGGAGTATCTCTTTGTTTTTATCTGAAGACCAGAATCTGTCTATCTGTAGGCTATAGTAATAAGAGTCTCCTGTTTGATTTGTATCAGTTCGATGGGATCGGCATTTCTTCGTCTTTCTCTTTCACCTTCTTTGTGTGACTGCTCAATGTAGCTGTCAAACACAAAGTCTACTCGTTTAATTCTCTTGCAATTACTTGCATTAGTCCACAATTGATCAAATATATAGTTAGTTACGAGTTGTCGAATTTGTGACATGAAATCAACTATGACAGCAATATCCATTGCATAACGCTGTTCAAAACAGTATTCCGTCTGATCGAGTTTCTTCTCTAGTTCAGTCAGTAATACATAAATTACTGGTTTACCTGTGTAGCCACTACTATCTAACAACAAATTATATTGCAAAATATCTTTCATAGTTTCTCCTCTTGCGCTATGTGCCTCTACACACACTTTGGAGGTAACTGGGAACTGCACTTTGCACCACTTTAAATAAGGCCCACATACTTACAGGTTGCGATGTCTCAAGTAAGGTTGGAACAAAACCATCTGCACTAAAGCATCGCCAGAAACTTTACTACTTCGATTTGCAGAAGATAATACTCTGTCTGAAGAAACACTCGACAAAGCAGAGGAATAACTTTTTCAAGTTATCCATCATCAAAGTTTAAGGCATATGTACTTCGTTATTCATTACACAAGTAGAAACACATATCAGAGCTACCCTCATCTTTTTCAATAAGAAAAGGACATAATCGAGGATGATTTTTTGTTTTACGGGAATGTTTAAACCTATCACAAAACTATTTTCCTGTTACAAGCCTGCAGCTGATAGATTATGGATGGTGCAAAGATGCAAATGTTGTGCTAAAGCCTGATCTGTGCCTTAACAAAATGCCTTCTGAACTATTAAAACAGTGCAGTTGCACAGCATGTACTTCTAGTAACTTAGGTGTAAATGTAAATTGCAATATTTGACATGCACAGAGTAGGCCTATTCCAAATGTGGTGAACAATGTTACAGATAGAATGAGAAAAAAGTATGTTAGTTTTACACTTAGTTTTCCATACCAGAGTTTACTTATGTGTCTATGAGAAAATTATTTAACTTCTGTTCATATTTTTATTTAAAATCCAAAGTAACTGATTTTATTTAATAAATAGCAGTCGGGTAACTTCACAAACCATCTTAATCGATTCTTTGCCCTTAAAAACATATATTTAGACACCTAAATGATGAGTATGACTGTCACAGGAACAGAAATATATACAAAATAAAATCGGTGTCGGCCATTTTGGAAAATGGCGTCTAAAACACCCGGTCCAGAATAAGGTGATGTCTACCCAAATTTTTCTGACTCCCCTATATGTACTTCACACGATTTTGTTGGTTAGACAAATCAGTACTAAAATTTTTACGGGACTCCATTACAGGGACTGTATTAAGTAATATGTGTTCACTTTTATGAAAAACGCACTTCTTGATGGAATAAGTTACATAAAAGTGAAATGTACAATGACAATGAGGCATCTATTTCTGTGAAATAAATTATCTAATATAATTATAATTATCAGTCTGCAGAAAATTTTTAAGAAGTCATTCGGGATAATTGTGCATGAGACAAAGGTAAATTGTAAATATTCCCTAAATTTTGTGAATTAATTTTTGTTCCCATTTTTTCCTTAACTGTCCCAGGTTTTTACAAAAAAATATATATCCCGTTTTTATATAAACATTATATGGACACCCTATTCTAACTGCATTAAAGGAACAAGGAGAACTGCTCTGATATGGTCAAAAATCGCATTATCATACATGAATGAATGAATACGATATCTTAACTATTTATGAATAAAAAAATATTGCTTTCACGCGAGACCCCTCAGCCAATCACTGAGCGACATTCATTCAGTTCCTCCACGTATTATATCTTTTAACTAACAGATCAAAAGCTTAACAGCTATCAGGATAATCGAAGACATGAATGATTGAATGTTCGAAATAATATTCTATGAATAATGAATGTTATTAATAGTGAGAAGAAATCAGCATGCAGGTCAGTACGCCGTGAGAACATCGAATTGAAGAGGGTCGCCACTAAATATGTGTAGGCCTAAATGCAGAGATCACCAAAGTGATCGATGGAACGATTTAAGATCTTCCATACGTAAATAATTCAGTGCGCAGGTTAACAAATACTCCGCTGCATAACAATACTCTAGCAAATTACCCTTTTACCATAGTTTTCACCATATGTAATATTAAACTCAGTGTCTTAGATAATATATGTGACACGACACAAAACAAGCAGGTAGGTACCCAGAGTGGATGTGACACGACTCAGCCAAGGGGATTAGGAAACATTATTACCTATTAACTGCTTATTATATACATCTTACAGCCTCAGCTGTAGTATAGAATTGACTAGATAGAAAGGCTAAATATAACTAAGTTACAACTTTGTATTAGTCTTTAGGCCTATAACAAACATGGGGCAAATAAATTCCATTCCTGAAACCTTAACCAGTCTGTCTAATCAGTGAAGCCATGTAATGTAAAATCATTCCATTCTAGACCTGAGGAACACGGCTGAAGAATGTCAAAATATCCTAATCATAAACGACTTTTGTCGTATATTAATTAGACAGAGAGCGAGAGAGAAAAAGATTATGAGAGAGAGGCAGACAAGTAGAACAGACAGATACACAGAGAACTGTGCGCATATGTTTCGGATGCATACAGCTTACGTCATTTACCACGTGCCTCTTTGAGTTGTAAAAAGGAGAGGTATTTGATTTGAAAATGCTAATAAATCATTTGTCGCATGATATAACGTCTTAAATAATAGCTATTTATGACGCAAATGGTAAAAGAGAGATTTTATTTTGCAAGTACCGTATTTTACGGGCCATAAGACGCACTTTTTACTTTGAAAACAGAGCCTTGAAAGTTGGGTGCGCCTAATGGTCCGAAGTATACTAAAAAGATTAAAATTATGGTAAATATTGCTGGAATACCATAGTTATTCACAAGTTGTTGTAAACGATAAGACAGTTGCGAATTGTGGCACAGACTGTACATCACTGCACTTGTCGCGAACGTAAAATTAGGGTAGCCAGGTATGCAATGCGAAAAGAAAGGAATGTTGAGTTCTTTTATACAAAATGAGTATCTTCGCCGGGTGGTTTAAAATGAATACAATGACCTCTAAACAGCCTTGTCCAGTTACACTTACCGTATGCTGAATTGAGGGTTAGAGGGTGTAAAAGTATTTTCAGTCTTTCATGAGAAATCAGTTCAGTTGTTAAAATTTACGCGATGCCACCTGCATAGAAGAGATTTTCGTATAACGTAGGTTTTAAGTTCGAAGTGATTTACACCGATTCCATTGTACAAGGTTATAATTTGCTTATATAATGAAGCATATTATTCCCTTTAAAATATTTAGTTTAGAATCACATTACATTTATTTTCCTTTAAATTTCCATCCTAAAATTAAGGTGCGTCTTACGGTCCAGAGCGTCTTATGGCCCGTAAAATACGGTAGGTATGTTTGCGAGCAATCCTACCATATGTATCATAAAATACGTTTAGGCAGCCGTTAATATTTTGTGAAATAATAATATATGTTAAATGTATCCTAATCACTTATTGCCTCAAGCTGTCATCTGCCCTTTCATTTCCCTCCATCGTTTGTTAGAGTATCATTATCGGCGTAAATAAATTAACAATGTATTAAAACCAGGAGTACAGCTGGCCTTCCCCCAACCATTTTGTGAAATCCTCGCTTTGAAACCAAGTAACAGAACTCCTATAACCATTTTTAAGTGTACAAATATATTAGTGATCAGTCCTCAGCCTATAATAAAAGAAAATAAAAATAAACATACAAAGATGTTAATATATGAACAATAAGGTGCATGACTCTTACTTTGCGGTAGGAAAAATGTCCTTAATTTTCTGTAGTTCCATCTCATTATCAACTGTCATGTACTGGATACCAGCATCCCTTGCATAACGAATGGATGCATTTGATTTAATTGTATGGGCGAATATGATATTATCTGAAGAGACTTTCATGTTCTTAACAACGCTTAATTCACCCTGGAATGAAAGATATAATTCTCTGTATTAATAAATGGTTTATTAGTGCTATTTACATTAGTAACTTTTTAAAATGTCATCTCCGCTGTTCTCGCAAGGCTAACTTAAAAGCATATTCAAGGAGATGCTGGGGATCAAAAGAAGGTTTTAGAATCTCTAGCATCAAAGCCGTGCAGAGAAAGAAAGTTATTTGTAACAATCGAAGTTTGTTTAATGGCACTTATCTGCACTATTATTCTTTGTCCAAGCCCATTTCGCTAACCGGTTTCAATAAAATTCAAGTAAGTTTTATATCTCCTAACCAATTAAAATGTTTGTGTTTTAAAAGGATAACGAAGATTTTTATAATCACAAAATATTTCATTTCATTTCCGCGAAGTGTGAAAATTCTATAATTAAATATCGCCTATAACCACTTACTTCATTGTGGAATGTAACATTTCATAATCCTATTAGCCCTTAACCACGGACTTGATTATTTATTTGATTATAACATGCAGTATTTTATGCAGTATCTAACATATATTCACAATAATATGTAATTAATATTCTATATTTTACTGTATAGGCTATATTGCTGTGTAAGCTATAACCCTAATATGCCTTTTCTGGCAAAATAGGGTTCATAAAGACTTGAGGATACAATAAAGAAATAAATAAACATGGTCTTTATGACCGTTTAGAGTTAAGGGGCTTTTAACAACGCAACAATATACAACATGTGAAGTATAATCATTATTCAAGTGAATTGATTCCTAAATGTTTAATTAACGGATGATTATTCTGCATCTTCATTTTATGGCAGTTTCCAGAACACACATCTGAGTCACTGCACCACAAATGCAATAAAATGCACTGTTTTGAATACACTGGTTTTCAAATGCATAGCTAATGTACGCAGTGCGTTTCATGTACGAGTTGGCGAATCGTGCGGGTTTCCGCGTCGCGGCGGCCACAGCTCTAACTCTGAAATATCTACGCAAATAAAGTCGCTAACGGTGTAATGATTAAGGTTCTCACAAATAAAGTTAAAATTACAACGGAAATAACCACGTACTTTGTCACAAGAGATGTTGGAAATGTCCTCCTGTTGCATCCATACAACATTTGCACCATTTTAGGAAATTAAACTTTTAATCATAACTTTAGGGTGCAATGTTATGTAGTTTGAAAACCACCGTTTTATTAATGTCAGTTAGTTAAATATCTAATTTTGTAATTTCGGTACTATAAATTCTAACATTCAATATTTTCGGTAATGGGACATTATAATTTTCAGGCCTGTAGCCAGGAGTAGGCTGCTCCCCAAAATTTTGCCCTGCCACCTCTAGATTTATTAACATTTAAAATAATAAAAATCTATTCATGCAGTATTTCTCAAATTTTCTTTAAATCGCTCTTTAAACGCACAGTACCTCAGTATTATTTAATTAAGGAATCGCGTACAATGTGCATTATCTTAACCTAAGACTTAACCTACTGACAAACACCCAGTCCTGAACCCGGGAAAGGGATTTTTCACTACTGAACCCGGGCCGCCGGAGTGGAAGGCAGGCGCGCTACCGACTCACCCACGGCGACGGACACCTCAGTATTATTTGTGATATGGTTTTCTGAGGTAGACTACATAGATAACTACTGTATAGTCAGAGATATACTGTAACATTGAGACCACTGACTATAGCAAGCATTAACAGAGGTCCTGGATGTGAATCAGACTGTATTACAGTTTGCAAAATGAAAGTCAAGAAAGTTTGCTTTATAAGTATTCATGATTTTCACTGGTAAGTACCGTAAGTGTTTAATCATTCCACACTTCTTTTAAAAGTAGCCAATTTATTGTAACTTTCAATATCTTAATTATTTCAGTGTCTGTAATTTATATTAATAAATTATTTAATCTGGCCCTAGTTACGGGTCTGGTTATTCTGAAATGAATCAAGAGCTTGCTCCAAGAATATATCAAAATGAGGAAGAGATGAATGGGGAGAGTAAAATTTAAACAGGCCTAACAATATTATTATTAGATCTATTACAGTATAATAATTTTCATCTTTGTTTTTGTATTATTTTGTTTCTGCGTTTTTTCCCCTTCGTGTAGGTGTTAAAATAGCTAATTTGTATGAAATATCGCATACATTATAATACTTACGGCTGACGAACAATCGAAGCCTACTCCCAAAGCTGCCATTATTTCCAATATTACATGCTGGTCGTTTGCCTTTATTGCTAGAAAGAAGTAAGGACATTACAATGGTAAGCTTCTTTTTAAAAATAGGTAAACTTACAAATATTTAAACAAAACAAAAATTGATATATTAACCGTTCACCGTTTTGCAACATACTATTTGAAAGGACATTGTTTAGATCTTTCAAACTGCTGACTGCGTGAGAGGAACGAACGCATCTCTTCGCCACAGCGGTGGCCCCCAAAACAAACACTGAGAAGACAATTCAGTTTGTTTATAACTAGGAATCCACATATTACAAGTGTGAAAGTATTTTGAAAATTATTTAATGAAGAAATGAGAAGGAAAAGCATTTCACTAGTGATTAGACCACAGCTTTTTGTTATTTTGTTAGTGGTCCAGCTTGTACTCGCCCAGCGCGACACAAAATCCATAGCAATAAAACTATACCGCTGTTATATACGGTTATGAAAATAGGACACGATAAATGCCGCACCCTGTAGTTCCATGAACGTAAGTTTCTTAAGTAACATTGTAAACCTTTATTTGTGGGCGAAAATATCATGACTGTTACTTCACTGTATATTCTGGAACTTTTACTACAGTGGACTCTTAGTAATTCGAACCTCAAGGGGAATCAGAAGAAAATCGAACCATCCAAATTTCGAATTAACCAAAACTGTGAATTTTTAAACGAAAATGCCGTAAAAATGTCAAAAATAAACTCATTGCAATAAATAATAATTATTTTATAGTGAATCTTACCTATGACTGCCATTATGTTGTTAAGATGTTAAATGAAACCATTTTTTCCACACTAAAATCGTAACCCTAAATTTAATAAAGGAACTGGTGTATGCTCTACGCTTTGACATTTTCAAACACAGTCACACTTGGAGGATAGAATGAACACTAAAATTTTCACAAAAGTGTTGAATCCCTCCAAGCCTGTAGCGGACGGGGTGAACTTCGCATTCCATTGAACATCTATTCAGCAGGAGGAAGATAACGGTGGTTAAAAATACACTTTAGTACGGTACCTGCTGGCTGCTACCGACTAGGGTTCTTCAGCGAAACAGAGAATTATTGTGGAATTCCTGGAAGCAATGAACTCTTGGAATCCGTACAACATTAACTTGAGACAAATTTTGGCTTCGATTTATCCAAATTAAGCTTAAGAAATTCGAATTGCAATTTTTGAACATTTTGAATATTTATATAGGAATTTCAAGGGGAATGAGTATTTATTCGAATTATACAATATATTTTCGAATTAACCAAATTCGACTTTATATGTTAAAGATAACATGCATTTGTATAAACCGTACATTCTTATGCCACTAGACATATGGATGCTTTTAACATTCCGACCTGTAGACTATCTTTAACAATTTCTAATTTTGAGATTATGTCTACTAAAGTTGCAAACAAGTTTCCACCCGATGTATTTAATATAAACAGACTTCATTTTAAAAGAACTGTCTCTGACAGGCTGACCAAGAAGGCATTTTTAACATAAATGAACATTTTAAACTGTGATCTAATTTATAATTTTATAGAATTTATTTTTTATCTTATGATAATATCTATGTCTATGTGTTCCACGACAACTAAGTAATTAAATTAAATTAAACTATATTATATTTACACTTGGCACAGTTTTGCAAATACTTGTATCGATTTGTATTAATTTTTCTTGATAGTGACATTATGTGTGCACGGCCAATATACAAATCTTCAGTTAATTTCCTTGCATAGCTGTAATTTGTTTCGGTATATATATAGGAGATTCGAGATGGCCGTGACACTAGATGTATCAGCTCTGTTTTGCTCTGCAGAAAATTAATTAAAAAAGGTCTTTGAAGTGTTAAATAAAGATAAAAGAACGGACCGTAAGTGGTGTGAAGGAGTGATGAATTCGATGAATGCTATAAAAGAGATTTTAGTGATTTTCAAGGACTCTTTAATGGATATGTCAGCACAAGCTAATGAACGTAAGTCTACACCTCCAAATGTATCTTACAGTCAGATTGCGAAGTCTAATCCTAAAAAGACCAAAAATGTTGTAATAGTATCACCAAGAACACCGGATCTAGTAAAGGACTCAGAACAAACTCTTAAACTAATGAAATAAAGTGAAAATAAAGTTCAAGTCGGCGTAAACAGTATCAAGAAGATAAGAAACAAAAGTGTTGTTGTAGAACTACGTAATGAGGCAGAATGTAAAAAATTCGTGGAGGATGTGGAAAGGAAGGGTAACTATTTAACTGCAAGGATGCCAGCTAAACGGAATCCAGAAATAATCATACATGGGATTGAGAAAGATATTGGAAAAGATTATTTAATTCAATGCATTGTTGACCAGAATCCTGAAATTAGACACTGCCTCCTAGAATCCCCTGACCAGATGGAAGTGCGTTTTATGAAAATATCAAAAGACAACACAACATAGTTTGCTATCCTCAGAGTCACCTCTAGGATCTACCAAGCAGTGATACAGGGAGGAAAGCTATACATAGGTTATAGCCGTTGCCCGGTGAAAGACCACTTACAAGACATCGTATTATATCTCTGCCGGTCTGTCCCTTGACTATTTCCTGGTAGCAGAAGAGAGAGAGGCTCGATTCTACTAGTGTGCACAAAAACATTCCTTAAGTTTACAACGGGCAGCAGATTTGAGCTCGGACAAGCACTGACTAGAAAGGGAACTGGATGTCTTTTGTATTGGAATACACGGACTACCTGCTCCCGCTAACAAAATTCCAACGGTCGGCGAGAGGCACAGATATAAAACGACAACATCACACGCTGCTTCTCTTGTTGCGGTTTTGGTCATCTGAGTAAGGATTGTACATTTGGGAGACACTGCCAAATATGTGCAGAAGATCACTCGCTAACAGAATGTCCCAAGAATACAATCAAATGCGCAAATTGTGTCAGATTCAACAACAGAATGAATAGTAAGTCTAATTTTACGCCATGTAATATTCAGCATGCAGCAACCGATACCAAATGCCCAGGTTACATCAAGATTGTTGAAATACTAACTTCCCGCATTAATTATGGCTAGTTTAACTATCTTTAATCAAAATGTGCACAAGTCAATAGTTCCAACGAACGAGCTAATAAATACGTCGAATTTTTATGCTCCAATTACTAACGCTGACATAAAAATTATATGTGTCCAAGAACCTAACATTACACAAAATCGCGTAGCAGGATTTGGACTTAACTGCAAGGCCTATGTCAGTGATCAAATTGGAAATAACGAGCGAATCAGAGCAGCCACTATCACAAGATTTCCGAATGTTCTCTTGTTAGCTCAATATTGCACAGCGGACAGGGTTTTGATTTGTGTTGATTGGGGGAGGCTTTGAAGTCTATATATGTAACTTATACTGTGCACCTGGAAACGACCTAAACAATCTGGAAAATGAACTTAATGTCCTACAAATGATCTGTGAAGAATTAAGAGGCAAACTTTTTCTTCTCACAGGGAATATAAATTCAAAACATAGTGCTTGGGGAAGTCCCATAGAAGATGCTAGAGGAAAGTTGTTTTATGAGTTTTTCTGCACCAATAACCTCTTTATATTAAATGACGGGGTTACTCCAACCATAATGAATAGAATGAGAAAGTGTGATGACTTCGCCGCTAATACAATGGTAGGTATAGGGAGAGCGGCGGTCCACCGAAACACTGGCAGCACCTTCGTTTGCGTTTCAACTTCTCCATGCTGCGTCATGATAGTTTGGCATCTTATGATTAAACTCGCAATCTTTAATTAACCCTTGGTCCTATTTCTGTGAAATTTGTGCAGAAATAATCTGCACAACACAGTCCTTCTGATGGTTAAAACAGAGACTTAAAAAATGCGGACATAAATGTTTTTATTTCATTATATAAGCATCACCAATTACACAAAATTCATGGAGGGTGAAACGGAATTTGACTATGCGACATTTTTTTTCATTTTTGTGTCCCGTAAAAACTTCAAGCGAGAAAGTTTTAGGGAAATATTTCAACTTTATTTTAAATTCAGTACCACCTTTATATCTTGAATGGTTTACGAGTAATTGAGTGGTAATTATTCCGGGCGCTCAGCTCTCTGAATGATGTGAGACGATCGTGAAATGTTGAGGAAGAAGCAAATTTGACTATGCGACATTTATTATTTTATTTTTGTGTCCAGAAAGAGATTAAGGGTGTAAGGTTTAGTGAAATATTTGGATCTCATTATAAATTGAGTACCACCTATATATCTATAATAGTTAACGAGTAATAGTAATTACTCTAAAGCTAAAGCTATCAGAATGGTATTGAGGTATTAGCAGGCATCTTTTCCATAAAATACCAGCAATAACGTAAAAAAATTTACATAATTTATTCGTGGTCTCAATAATAATACTATATTAACTGACTACTTGTACCCATACTGCAAGATTGACCCGCTGAGGAAAAGGAATGAATGAAGCTTTTTTCTAACTTAGTAAGTCTGCACTACTTTTATTTATGCATTTATTGGATTATTTATTTATCATATTTTCTGTTCACTTATGTTAGTAATTTTTATGTATAATTATCATAGCAAATGTCTTATTAGTTTAATATCTTGTTCCTTTTTTTAATAATATAATTTAACAACATAGGCCTAAGACGTACATCAGTTACAGCGAACGTGAATGGTCGAGGGTTTGAGCAAATAGCGGGCTGTAGTTAAGGCAAGAGGATTTAATTTTTTTATGAAAAAATCAGGGAAAATGCTTTGAAATATTGTGTGATGTATGTAGAATGCGTTGCATCACAATTTTTGCGTATGTGCGTCTTTATCGGATGTTGAAATGCCAATTTTAAAGATCCCGCGCCCTATTTTTGTAGTGCTGCTTATGAAATTTTCCGTGCCCTGCAAATCACAAATCATCCCTTAGTTTATATTATCTCTGTTCACATAATTTGTACACATATCTACACTTTTGACCGTGTTTCACCTACATAACTTACCCCATACAGCCAGGAGAAAATTAATATTATTATAAATAATATTACTATTAATACAATAATAATACAAATTAATACTCAGTAATATTCTATACAATGTAATATTAATATTAATTTATAAAATATCCCTTAGTTGTTTTCTACCCTAATTATACGTTGTTATTTCTATACAAATGTACATTCTTTAACAAATTCTCATCAAATTATACTAACATACCATCTACCCTATTTTCTAGGCAACAAAATATTAGATCAAATCATCCCTTAGCTGTTTCATACCTATATTATATAATTGTTCATTGCTTGTGAACATCTTCAATTTTTTTAAAGATGTGGAACGAAATGTTACGGTCAAGCTTCTTGGAATCTGAGAAATTACTGTTACACACGGCCACGTTTATTTATGGAGATGAGATCTTCCAAGACGTGTAAAGCAGCCCGAAAATTGTCAGAAGTATCTAACAATTCAATTTAGATAAGGTGAGTCATTTTGAAATAGATTAATGTATTATTTTGTTTAATAATGTTTGCAATTTTTCCTATACCGCCCGTAGTAATCTTGCTCCCGCGAATCTCAAGCAGAGTAACTGCTACCTAGCGGCGGAACCAGTGAACTACCTCAGTCATCACACTTTCTCCTCTATTCATTATGCTCCAACCTTCAAACGAGGTAGTTCCAATAGCTTCCTCGATGTGAGCGCTTGCAGCTCTTCTTTATTGCCATATGTATCCGAATGGAGGATTGATGAAACTCCAACACTCTCAGATCATGAATTAATAGTCATTACCCTATTTAATAATACCATTAATATTAATACATCGGCCAGTTCTTATCTAACGCGAAAATACAGAACCAAGAACATTAAATGGTCACATTTTCAGAAATCAATTTCATGAGAGATGAACAAATATTCCGAAATCTCAGAAATTTCTGGGGCCCACGAGTTAAATGAAGTAACTTCTCAGATTGTGAATAGCATTATTAAAGTATGTGATAAGCATTTACCAAAACTGTCTCAGAAACCAGTTAAGAATTATTGGTGGAACAATGAACTGAATTTGTTGCGAAAAAGGGTTCTAGCTTCACGTAGAAGACTCAATAGATGTAACTGTGATGCTCTTCTTCAGCAGTATGACGTTGTTTATAGAAAACTTTTAAGAGAATATAAAATCAAAATTCGTGAAGCAAAATTTAATAGCTGGAAAGAACTTTGTACACTCCAAACAAAGCGAAACCCCTGGGATGTTGTCTATAAAATATGCTGTAAGCCCCAAAATTATAATAAGGTGCTTACTACAATAAAAACCGAACATGGATATACAACAACAGCTTTGGAAACTGCTACTGTCTTTACATGAAACTTTTTCCCAGATGATATTACAGATAATGAGTACCAAAAAATAATAAGACATGACTCCATTTTCCCTCCACATTATAACAATGATGAAAAGTTTTCAATGAAGGAGATTGAGAGCGTGATCATGAATCAAGATGACAATAAGGCGCCTGGTTTGGATGGTATTTCGGCCAGGATAGTTAAGAATATTTTTAAAATTTTCCATTTCTACTGTTTAACTTATATAATAAATGCTTGGAACTAGGAATCTTCCCCGCTGTTTGGAAAACCGCAATTGTTAAAATTATACCCAAACCACATAGCAAAGAGAAATTTCACGTTAAAGCTTTTCGACCAATCTCTCTTTTACCTGTTATGGGAAAGATCTTAGAAAAACTCTTGAATGATAGACTCAGATACCACCTGTATAAAAACAACTTACCACACAATAACCAATTTGGCTTTACCCCAGGGAAATCAACAGAAGATGCTGTATTAGCGGTTACAAAATGGGCACAAAATGTTGTTGACAGTAAAGGAATAGGAATAATAGTTTCTTTAGACATCACCGGGGCCTTTGATAATGCGTGGTGGCCAAAAATTTTGCATCAGTTAAAAAGGAAGAAGTGTCCTCGTAATTTATACATTCTAACACAGAGCTATTTTAGTGGACGAAAGATTCAACTTCAAATTAACAATGCCACTGTCACGAAGAATATCACCAAGGGTTGTCCACAAGGTTCCGTCTGCAGTCCAACCTTCTGGAATATTCTGTATGACAATATGCTTGAAGAAACACTTCCTGAAGGATGTCAGCTATTTGCTTATGCTGATGATGCTTTACTAATGTGTACAGCAAAAACAACACAAAATATTGACCTCAATCACTAATTCCGCATTAGATTTACTATACAAATGGGGATGTAAAAATAAACTCCAGTTTAATCCACAAAAGACAACAGCTATGATGATCACGAAGAGGCGCCAACTTGCTTCACCTATCATAAAAATGAATCAAGAGTACATTCAAGTACAAGACCAGATCACATATCTAGGCGTTATCCTTGATAAAAAAAAACTCACTTTTAGACAACATTTTCAATTCATAATGGCAAAATCTAATACCTTACTGAATCGCCTAGCCTTTGCTTCTCGACCTACATGGGGATTAAGTTCTAGTGTTTTGAAGATCATCTACAGAGGAGTAATTGAACCTTCAGTATTGTATTGTGCTTCTGTCTTTAGAAACTATTTTACAAAACGTTGGGTTCAAAACATTTTGGCACGAATACAGCGAGGCTTTGTTCTGCGAATTACCAAGGCATACAGAACCACATCAACTGAAGCAGCTTTGGTTATCGCAGGCATTGAACCTTTATATTTAACTGGTATAGCCAAGGCAGAACTAACACTACTCCGGAAGGGATATACTTATGATGATCTAACTCTGCAGCTACAAATTGAGAAACCAGCAAATTTTACAACAACTGGACACCCATCTGCAGTCCCCGGCTTTGTAAATTTCGACAGTTGTTTTAGACATCATGAGCTCCAAATCTTCACTGACGGATCTAAAATATCTAAAGAAGGAAAACCGGATCAAGTTGGCTGTGCCTTCATATGCTTCCTAAATGGCCAGGAAATCCACTCACAGATGAATCGACTTTCACCAGAATGCTCAATAGTAGGCCTACAAGCCGAATTATTCGCAATTAAAGAGGCTATAATTTGGGCCAAACTTTATGATTCTAGCTGCTGTTTATATAGTGATTCCCAGACGGCACTGAAGTGTATAAACAATAGAAATAATCTAAATCCGATGGCAGTGGAAATTAGGAATGTTTTACTATCATACACACGACATATTTGCTTAACATGGGTGAGAGGCCATCATGGAGTTGCCGGTAACGAGAGAGCCGATGCTGCTGCCAAATCAGCCGCAGTTTCGAGTCTAAATTATAGCTACTCTCTTTGTCCTTACTCTTATGCACGAAGAAAGATGTGGGATCACATTAAGACTAGGTGGAACAATCAGTGGCTATCTAGTGTTAAAGGAACAGTTACAAAAGAATTATTTTTTCCAAATATTGAATCCCGGCTTCAAAGCAAAATTGAACCTGAATTTGTATTAACACAATTCTTGTCAGGTCATGGAATTTTTGGCTCTTACTTTGAAAGGTTTAATATTATAAGGGAGAATGGTTATTTATGTATTTGTAAAGAAAACCAGACCGTAGAACATCTACTTTTTGATTGCCCACTCTTTGAAAGGAAAAGATTTTCTTTAACAGGACACTTAAACTATTGTGGTGTTAAATATGATAAACCACTCTTAAAATTTTTTAGCAAGGATTGTGTTGTAGAGAATTCCACTATTTCATATGTTTTATATTTAATTGTTTACGATAATTTTATTTAAACTTTAGCAAAACAGGCTACTCTAGTATACAAGATAACAGGTATATTATAAATTGTAATTGACATAAAACTATAGCCCTAATGTACCTTATGGTGAAATAGGGCTAAATGAAATTGTATATTAAATAAATAAATATATATATATACTGTATAAATATAATATTTATATACATGAATTACGCTATATAACCTAAATGATATAAAGCATCGGTATAACTAGAAAAGCAAGGCTAATTTTTTCTGTAATATATTACAACATTCTTTCATTCACTTACCGATCTTGCACTACAAAGTTTGGGTCGCTTTCACATGTCCTCCCCGAAAAATGTAGCTTATTGCAAGCTATAGAACGTTTTTAAGACATTTAATAATTCGCTAATAGTGAGAAAAGATTTTTCCACAGACTATGAGAATGCAACCAAACATAGCATACAGTGACTTATGCTATGAATACACTGCTCTAAGTGGTACAGTACGCGGTCGTTGAGCAATGATTCACCCAAAAGTTGATCTCGTGTTTACCACACTCATTGAAAAGGATTGGTTAAAGTAGAAACCAGTCTGGAGCGCAACTGATACTTTGACCCGGAATCTTAATAGTTACGTTAATAACTTAACGTTTTAATACTTAAATAATAATAAATATTTTCGCACAAAACCTAATTATCATATCCATATATCCAAATATTCATATCTACAACCATATTATCATGTTGTGGATTTAGTACCGTACTTAAACAGTTCTCTCTATGATTTTCGATTTTATTTGAACTTTGTATACTTATTTCTAAGACATAATAAACACTTCAAAGTAACGAAAACAATTTAATTTTATAAATGTCACAACCTACCGTAGAATGGCTTGATACGTGGCATTTTGTGGGACCAATCTTTGCACTTATGAACTATATCACGTAGATCGCAGACATAAAATGCGTCTTCTTGTCCCTGAAATTGGCATATAATTATTAATAATTAATCATTATTATCTAGTAACGTTTTGTTCGTTTTTAAAAGGCTTTTCTCTTACAATTACCATTTCTGTTCTATTATGTTACGTTGTATAGGCCTATTATCTACAAATCAATCTATGATAAATCGAATTTGACATTTTGCACATTTTTACCATGTTTTCAAATCTGAACTGCCATAGGCTTACCTGCTTTGTAGTTGCTTATTTATTTATAGAATAATGAACGTTACAGGTAGAAAATTAAATTAGAAAGTTCAAGGCAAAGAAGCAATTAATTTATAGTGTGTTTTGTCCTGATACTGTATGTACAGTTCAGATACAATAGTAGGAATAGTATAAGGAACTTACAGCTTAGTTTATAGAACGCTAGTAAATCCATACTAAGCCTTTGCACTTTGCCCCGTTTTGAAATTGCCGAGGTAAACTGGAAAATTCGCTAAGTATGTGGGGGGTACATTCTTAAATAATCGTTACAGTTTCATATGGCACAGTAAAAATGCACGTACTTACAGCAATATAAAATTCTGTCATACTGTATATGTATATTTATAAATTCTTATTTTAACAGCTGTCGAGCTGTTAGGCCTATGATCGGATTCTATATGATCCGAATTCCCCCTTGGTGTATAAAAATAGGATGTTGAACTGCTGAGAGATTTTAATTAAAATGTTTAGCCAAATAATTAAAAAACACAAAAGTTTGTAAATAATTCAAACTGGAGGATGAAAAATTATTTCGATTGATACCTTATTCATATGTATTCACATTTTTTTTTTAAAACTTGAAAAGGGAAAATTATAGCTGTGACTATAGATGTATTGTCAACAGCTCATTGTACACTAACGGATCATGGTTTTATTCACAGTGTTACATTACATTGACACTTACTTCAGAAAATGCAATCATTTTAATTATGTCAAGAACGTTGTACGTTTCTTCAAGCACCATGACTGGGTTATTTTCCGAGACGTTATTCATTTTTACTTCCATCATGGTGGAAAATCTCTCTCTTATGGAGGTTTTATAAAGATCTGCAACAAAATAAATTACACATTGTTGTTGGTAATATTATTGATTGTGATTACTCCGTTGTCAAATAAGTCGAGTTATAAAACCCAAACTTCATCATTTCTTTGTAAACAGGCGCTTTAAATTGAAATTTCAGTTATCTCTGTCATATTGTAAATTCTATAGAATTAGAATTATAATTGTTTTATTTTACCTGGTGGAATTAAGGCCATTAGGCCTTCTCTTCCATTCCACCAGGATCAATACAACTGAGCTTTACAATCTTACAATAAAATAAGTATGATACTAGTACAAAGTTACAAATACACAGGAACATGATTATATTATTATCATTTAAGACTTACTATACTGTATCTGTACTGTATCTATACTGTATCTATACTGTATCAATGTTGTATTTTACGACGCCCTTACATTACATAAAAAAAAATTATAGTGTGTTCATTTGTTAAACGAATCTATAACGTTATAAGTTAGTATGTTCAATTCCATTCAAAGTTTTCCTCGCGGTTTCTACCCCTTCTAATTTGGTTGAGGGTGAAATTAATTCGACTTGCTATTTTTTTTTTTTTTGACGTCAATTGGAGGCGTTCCCTTGAGCGATTGAACCTATTGTGACTCACTATACTTCATTAGGTTATTTTAGACAGATTTTCCTTTTCTAATCTTTGAGTTGGACGTGTGTTACGTGCTGGAGAAAAATCGAACTGATCATGTAAGAATAACAAGGTTTGAAACAAAATAAATGAACCTATTAGTTTTTACATGACTATTCCACTCATACTGTATGCCGCATATTTCATACTGACCAATAACATTTAGCAATTTCTCGGATATAAACCAATCACGGCCGTTTATCTTATAATATCCTTGTAGGAATCGCGAGGATATCGTCTTATAGAGTAAAATCGTCTGCTTGTTACTGGACACGAAAGCATCAGTGTTCAGTGGTTAGTAAATCACATGCTACCATTAATCAGTACGAAAACAGGTTATTTTAAACAACATAACTTGTTTGTAAATTGAAATAATAGAAATTTACATTGATTAAATTTGATTAAATTTGATTAAAAACAAAAGTTCGATTCGGTGCAAGCCAGTTTTATTCTGTTCTGCTATTAGCTTACTTGAATGAAGTTCTTCTTCTTCATCGTTTTTATACGCAGCTGTTAGTTTTGTTTTCATACAGCAAAGCACGAAAGTAATTATTATTTGCATAATCCATTACATTTATATTCATGGAATAGTCTCACTAAATCCAACTCTCGTGGGATTACCAATGATAAAACTTCAGCTAGTTACTGGACACGTAAGACAACAACGTGCGGTGATAAATACGTCACATGCGACCAGTTAACAGAATGAAAATACATTATTTTATCTAACACATCTTGTTTGGAAATTTAAATAATACAAAAGTCCTTTGATTAAAACCACAATTTCGATTCGGTGCAAGCCAGTTCGTGTGCTTTGATACCGTGCTGATGTAAGCAACTACGATGCGTTCTCCATCTTGTGGTACGCACTATTGATAGCAATTGGGAAACTCGGATCGATTTATGGAATCTATACATGGACTGTTCATTCATTTAGTACGCTGTGATCTTACGGCTGACAGAATATTGACAACAAAGTAAGAAAATTATTATTATTTACAATTTCCGTTACATTTTATTCATGGAATAGTCTTAACAAATCCTACACGAGATTACGATTTTCATCAGATAATTTTGCTTGAACTCCGTTCTCGCAAAGATATCGATAAATTCGTTATCTCTCGTGGGATTACCTATGATAATCTTTAACGATTACTTTTTATCTCCGCCCCTTTGATGGCGTGTAGATCACTGAGAAAGTCTATCATGTAAAATAATGTTCTATTCATGATGCGGATTTTAAAGCAATAATAATAATAATTAAAATAATTAAAACGATCTTAATACAAACGCAGTGGTTTGTGTTGGTAGGGGAATTGTAAACTAATCCCACCATGCCCACTCCCCATCCCTGCTCACCTTTTATTTGTGATGGTGGATATGGCTAAGAGCCTCTAGATTCGTTGAGAGAACAATCATTTCAGAATTAATCTTGACCTTGTTCGACAAGGGAAATAACTGTCCATGTCCTTTGCTCACTTCAAATTACTATAAATATAATATATGGGCGATTCTTCAAATACGGGAAAATTTGCGTTCCGGAGTGATATTTCCCTTCAAATTAAACTTTAAAAAAAAATTAAAATAAAAGTTTGTTTCTACTACTTCCATACTACAACTATCAGTTTGAAATGTCACTAACTTTAAATTCTGATATTCCAAAATCGAATTTAATTCAACGAAATGTCATCCACATGCCCTGTCCCAAACCTCGGTTTTGTATATTCTAATGCATTTTTCCACAAAACAAAATGTTATTTCCTTTTCAACATTTTTCCTGTCGATGAGTATGAATGGGTGAAGAATATTAACCCCTAAAAAATAAAATGAAATAAAATTGTCACCCCACCTAATGAACATAAAGAATGTCCCAAGGGTTTTTGGTCATCCACATGGCTGAAAAGAATGGGATTTTTTCTGCAGAAATGAGAAATTTGTAAAACTGGCAACAGTGTTAGAAAGCCAACAGGGCAGCTTGTGGTTGAATTGTAAGGTTGAATTTTGCTTGCTTACAAACAGTTTGGGATTAACAAAGGACTTTGTATCATTTTCAAGGAAAACGTTTTTATTCCCCGTCATTAACATGGCTTCTAGAAAGTAGGCAGAAAGTGGATATTAATTAATTTTTATATGCACTATGATAAACCTTCCAATTCAAAGTACCTGACTGAAGTTGAGCCTACAGAGGTTTAGAAATGGCTTGCTGAGACCACTTAAACTCCTTTTTTGTCATCCACATGCCTGATTTTTGTGTCATCCACATGTCTCATGAAGGGGTATGTGGATGACTCTCAAGTCATGTAGATGATAAATGTAGGATACTATTGTGTTTGCGGTATCTGTGACCTGTACTTAAGATCTTAAAACTGATTAAATGAATTTCTGCTTGATTCCCCCCTCCCCCAAAACCATAAAAACACAGTCTCATTAAAATTACATTAATTCCGGAGTATGCACACAAATTTGCAAATTTGATGCAAAATCAACTGAAGTATGCTGAGAAAAATATGAAATCACATAAAGAAAAGCAGATTGTTGCCAAAGTTAGTCATTAATGTGGCCTTCTGCCATCCACATGTAGGCCTACACGGATGTCATCCAAATGGCTTTAAAAAAATAAAGAAATTAAAATAAATAAAAATATAAACATTTAAGCTCTGCTGGTGTCATATTATAATCAAGTAACCCCTGAAGTATTTTTGTGATTTTTTTTAGATTTTTTAAACAAAGTAAAAAATTTGGATTTTTCACACTCCAAATTTTCCCGTATTTGAAGAATCACCCATATAAGACACTACTTACAAGACAATTTCATAAATCCTCCACTTAATGTTAATCTTAGTCCCTTCCCTCCTTCGCTCCAGAACCTGAAACCGAGCTGTGTTCATTGGCTAATGTTTGGGTGCCAGGCTTCTGACATTAAACCAATACCAGGGGCTGGTCCAGACATTCGTTGTGAACACGCCTTATAGCCTTTTTTTTTTTGCCTCTCACCTCTGCCTGAGCTTGTTTATATGTTAATGCATGTGTTCGGACATGAGCTCAAACCAATAAGAGACTGGCTCGCCCAGGGCTGGTGTGGAACACATATGAGAAGGACATCCATTGCCAACACTAAATAAAGGAAATACTAGAAGAAGCCAGAAGCATCGGAAATTTTCCGTGCACTCGAGTGTAATAGGGAATCTACTCATCCTAATTAAGCAAATCTGCATTTTATACACAATGCAAAGTTCAAGTGCTCACACCACGTTCACGTCCGACTAAGCCCTAAGGCTAAGATGTTGTTTTCTGTTATATGCTCGGCTAGATCAACGGTTAACACGCCAGTTCGTCACGCTGGAAGTTCGAGGTACAAATCACTAATCAGATATAGGCCTACACAGTTTATTTATTATATATTGCCTTTCGTTTGAAGTAAAACAATATTTAAAGGTATTTAATGCCTATGTTTGTAATTTATCATTAATGAAATGTTATATGCATTTATTTATAATGTTAATAAAGCACATTCTAATAACAATAATAATGACTACTTCGAAAGTAGTGAATTAAGATGCAAGATGGTGAACATGTTGAATGTAGCCTAATGTGTAACAAGCATATCCCATAAAAAAAAACTTGTCAGTAATATCACTCTTTCCCCAAAATAGACAATTTCTGGACACTTTATATCTTACAAAACAAAACAGTAAGATATAAAAGTCAATTGGGCTGAAATTATTGATATGACGCGACGCAGTGGCCAATGATTACGGCATAGCTTGTAAAAGGCCGGTGGTCGTGGTCTACTGCATAACTTCTCAATTCGAGGTTCAGAAGATTCATTCAGTATAACTTATAATATAATAAATACAGGTGACCCAGATAATCTGCTTCCACCTAGGCCTACAGTCGGCCTATATTATAAACTATTGATAGCACTATGTCGCGATCCTGTGAGGCCCGGGCTGCATGAGACACATCAACTTTCCTCTAATGGGAGAGGTAAAACTAAGGGAAAGAAAGAAAGAAAGAAAGAAAGAAAGAAAGAAAGAAAGAAAGAAAGAAAGAACTATCAGAATAAATACTTCTCATTTATGCCAAATCCTAACGGAAATTTACTACTTAAGGAGGTTCGTCCTTGGCCACCTTGTAGTACGAGGGGTATTCCGAAAGTAAGTTTCGTCAATGTATGGCAGGAGCGGCGTGTTCACCAGGGGAACCAAACAAACGCCAGACGAATCCCCACCCGTGGCTGGTTCCACGACGGAAGTGGCGTCAGCGGAGGAGGCACGACGCAGGCGCACTGCGCCGTAGAAGAGCGAGTCGCAGCAGACTGGCGTGCCCGCGGGTATTAGTGTACCGCTCACGATGGCACGAGAGATTTGGCGCCACTGCCATGTACCGCTATCTCCCCTCTTTCAAACGAGCCATTGCTGCAGCCGCTGAACCTTTTATTGTCCGAGATAGAGCTGTTTGAAATTGATCTCCCGATTTCCGTCCCCGCAAAGTGCGGCCTCCACGAACCCATCTCGCACAAACCTTATGGAACATCAATTTGTCACTCAAAATGGTCTGTATGGAACACTTTAGTAATGTCAGGAAGCTGAGGTGGAGCAGGCTGTGCGCCAATTCCTTGCATCGCAGGGCACCGAGTTTTACCACAGTGGGTTCTTCAAACTGATCGCACGCTACGACAAATGTCTCAATGTCGCTGGCGACTATGTCGAAAAATAGTGCACGGTGTATAGGTCATGCTGCCATGCTGTATTGCTTTTGGGTCAATAAAGTGTCCGTGTGACAAACTGACGAAACTTACTTTCGGAATACCCCTCGTAAGTAAAGACGAACATGTGTGACTAATAACTAATTATCCAATTCATATCACCCCTCCTTGTTAACTATAAAATAAATATATCTATCAGAGCTAAGTTTCAACTTTAAAGGTCACAATTGAGAATTTGTGTTGCAGTCCTTCTATACGCATTTAAGGCTGGGGTTCTTCTTTCCCAGAAAGCAACTTCACTGCATTGTTATCTAGAAGGTCAATATACTGTACATTGATTTAGTTTCATTTGGTAGCGTCAAAAATTCCGAAATTAAATAATAAACCAGCATTAGCTAGGGGCTTTATGAAGACTGATATCTTATATAATATTAGTGATACATGTGTGGGAACTGGACATTGGGACAAGCCCGCAAACATCCTTCTGAGAAGTCTACAGTAGCCTATGATTGCTCTTGTTCGGAATGTAAGAAAAATATTTTTTTTAGTCTCTGCAAATACATATTTTGTTACCCTAAAACGCTATATTACAGCTAAAGTTGTGACAACTTCAATATTGTATCGAATTATTCCATTCAAAATGTTGGTACACTTGAAAGTAGAATCGAAGTATTCTTATAACATGAACAGAATTTGAAAGCTTTGATTAAAGTTGTTTGTTCTAAAGTAATTAAGTTTACAACTCTTCGCAAATATTTTACATGCCAGACGCAGAATCGGATTATCTGATAAACCCGTGTTGTAATAATAATAATAATAATAATAATAATAATAATAATAATAATAATAATAATAATAATAATAATAATCTAAATTAATAAAAATGAATTCCCAAAATGTATGATAGAGCATCACTTGAGAACGGCTCGACCGATTTGGATGATTTTTTCTTTGTTGTGTTCGTAATTGTCAGGACAAGGTTTGTATGAAAGAACATTTTTGGAAAATCCACGGGAAAAGTCGGAAATGTGAAATGAGGCAAAGTTAGAGAGTTATGCTGTCAATTGTTTACATAACGAAAGTATTGATTACGGTGTTCACATAGGGATTTGGAAACTAAGTTATATCATAATACTGGGCTTTAACAAATTCTGATAATATCGATGTAATTAATACATTTGTGAAAACAATTCTTGAAGAAAAAAATCCACGAAAATAAAGCAGTCACATAACTTTCTCTACCCTCGACATGGAAAATATTATTTTCTCACTTCACATTTTGATGTAGAATAAGCGGTCGTATTGCAGGGACAACTTACGTGTGTGCCAGTGAGTATGATATATCGGAAGTCGGTAACATATCCTATTCACTCATAGCTGTAGGCTTTGTATTAGTTGAGAAATAGACCTAGGGATGTTTATCAGAGGCCCTAAGCATCTAAAAGAAGACAAAATGGGATGGAACATTTTCAGTCCTACGCGCGCAGTATATTATGTCCCAGGTTTTTGGGAAGGAAAGTATGAAAGTGATATTGAATTTATTTTTTACTTCAGCCCCGAAACGGTTGTATGGTAATATGAGAGTGAGAAATACAATTTTCTGTCAAGTCAATACAATCTTATGTAACCAGAATTTCTTTTTCTTCTTATTTGCACTCCTCCCAGGTATGGTGTGTAGAAGCAATGGAATGCAACATTCGAAATCCTCTATGAGCCATAAAAAGGTATATCTAGCGTTTTCTGAGGGAATAGACTGAGTGTCATATGTCGTTCTTCCTCATTTCGAATTCTACATACATATTATATAAGGACCTAGAGTTTCAACAACGAAAGTTAATTTCATATTACAAAATACAAAACCCAGGCGACGCCGGGCCTTTTAAGCTAGTAATAAATAAAAATAATAACAACAATACAAATCTTGCCTGTGATTCCAGTTGAAGATCGGGTCAAGGTCGAAGGTTCGCTCAAGACCGAGGTCATAAACGAAGACCCGGATGGTGTCGATTGGTCAGGGCAACCGCTGGTGATACACGAGACATCCGAACTGGAGAAACGTTGGAATGGTGAAGAAAGCCGATGTACTCGGAGTAAACGGAGATAACTTGTCATGGTCCCACTTTTTCCACTACTTGATTACTTTTCTAGGCTTCCTTAGCCCTCGAGTCACCGTAATATCGTAAACTTTATGT
The DNA here is from genome assembly GCA_964059195.1 of Ectobius pallidus. Taxonomy (NCBI): domain Eukaryota; kingdom Metazoa; phylum Arthropoda; class Insecta; order Blattodea; family Ectobiidae; genus Ectobius; species Ectobius pallidus. The sequence goes on along the minus strand of CAXKWD010000003.1, from coordinate 106,583,747 downwards.
GAAACTAGAAAAAAGAATGTGTCAGTCCTGTAAATTATAATCGCATAATTCAAGCGAGCTGGTAGCTTAATGCGAAGATCTCAAACCTACTCGAAAGCATTTTCAAATCAAATATATGCATATGCATTCATGTACCACAGATTATTGTCTCTGTTGGACATTGCATGATAATATTATAGGAGAAAAATTCCTCTGACACTGGGACTTGAACCCAGGACCTTTGGCTATCCGTGTCAATGCTCTTACCAACTGAGCTACGCCAGAGTTAAATTCAGAGCGCCAGATAGAACCTCTCTCCTATGACTGACTGCCATTAATGATCTACCTCACTGACAGACAAGTTATGACATATGCAGTACTGTGAGGCACGGCACAGCACAAAACACAGCTACTGTCTGGATATCGTCTTCACAAATGTGTTTTTTGCACTACCTTCCTTTCACAAGACCCTTTATCACTCCATATGAGGCACTTACCCATCAGTGTTAGTGTGTGACTAGTGTTTTATAATACGCATGTACGACCAATTATGAACTGATTGTGATTTTAATTAATGTACGAGTAAAAGTAAAACTACAGTGTTCCCTATACAGGCCATGAATGCCCAGAGGGATCCAGGAGGTTGAGGCTCCCAGATTTTAGACATTCGGCGCGTGAAGGATTTGATGTTGTCAGCCTTCCGCACCGGCCACCTTCACCCCCAGGATTGCTCCTGGTACTCATTTCTGTTAGAGGCTGAGTTAACCCCAGGACACAGTGCCACCAGAAGGATTAGACCAGCTGAAAAACTCCAACGACCTCATCGAGGATCGAATCCGCGACCTTCCGGTTTGTAGCGTAGCGCAGCGTCTCAACCACTATGCTACGGCGGTTGTGGGAGGCACTTGAAGCGAATGCCATCGATGGTTTTCATGGTTGCACGAGCAGAATAAGGACGGGCGTTATTATGTTGAAACTATTGCACTCAGCATTCCCCTTCGCTTTGGCATCATCAGACTTCCACATCTTTGGTCCATTAAAGGAGCACCTTGGTGGCATAAGCTCAAGTCTGATTAAGACCGTCCAATCGGCAGTGCACGAGTGGCTACAGTGTCAACCAACATAATATTTCTCACGCGGTATCGAAGCACCTATCAGATGGCGTAAGTGCATTGAACTAGTAGGGGACTATGTGGAAAAATAATGTACAAGCAAGCATTCTTCCTGCAGTAAAATAGTGGAAAAAAATTAATTCCGGTTTTCATTTAATTCTCCCTCGTATAGGCTATTGACCGTAAAGGAAGGCAGAGCCTGACTGTGGAAAATATCAACTTATAACCACTTTTAAACAATTTTTATAGGAAATATCAAATGAAAGCGTTAGTGACAAAAGGGAAAAAAAATGTTATGGTAGTTTTAGCAGTTTTTAGAGACTGCATAGAACGTTTTCATCGTGTCGTCACATCTCCATTGATAACTAATTTGAATATAAGATTTAATTTCGACTAGAGTTTTCGTTTGCGAGCCAAGATGTTTACATAACAGACTTACAAATATTATACACACATAGGCCTATATTATACAAACATACAGTTGTCTGAAGAGGAAGAAAAGAGCTTAAAACGTGCGTTATTGTTGAAAACTCTCAATTGAATTTCCGTACCAACCCCTGTGCTTCTCTGCCTGCAGTTTACATAATTATGGTATGGGCTGAGATATTAAAAAAAAGTACGGTTATATTTGTAGAGGTTCCAGATACTTCGTACTCCAAGCTGCAATGATTGAAATTATTTCAAACTGCCAGAGGCTGGAACAACTGCACTCTTTATTGTAGGACTAATTAGAATTTACCGATGGCCTCCTGAACCAGTCCAAGATGTTCGTGATAGTAATTATAATTTTATAAATAAAATTTTATCTTTAAGATTTAAAAAAAAAAAGGCTACATGGGACCACCAGTGCTCCATCCTGTATTCTGTTGTGAAATATCATTGAAATTCTTAGAGTTAGTCTCGACACATGAAAAATATTTTATTGTTAATCTCCTTTCTTTTACGCCGATTAAAATGAAATAGGTCTGTAACTATTAATACTCACATTAGTTCCGGTTCAGATGATCGGATTTAAGAAAATAACTAGAAAAAGACCATCTATAACCGAGAAGTTGCGTACGCTGTATGCTAGTATGAATACATTCCTCATGCTTATATACAATATGTAGATATAGTAACACATAATTATTGTTGGGTTTCCTTTAGGTAGGGCTAAGAACATCTATCTACTTTTATGGTGGTCATACTATTTGGCAATCACAGCAGTTCAAGCACCTAGCAATACTCATAACTTTTATCTCTTAAAATAAATTTAATGCAAATACTCAAGGGCGAGATTCGTCCCAAGGCTTGAAAAGAGGAATTTTCCTAGATGGAATATTTACATTGTATTATAGCATTAAGCTTGTTAAAAAAATAAATAATATACCGACAGCATTGGTCCAGTTCTGCTAAGATTTTTTGTATTTATTATCTTAATCAGCATGCCCCATTACATTGTAGTAATATTACATGCTTTATGTAACGAATTAATGCAATTTTTCAAAACTACTTATGCTAAAATATCACTATATATATATAATTCATTTTTATAAGTAAAATAATGACTATTACTTTTGATCTAATACGAATCTATAGATGAAACCCACTGCTACAAAGAGTGAAAACTGGGAATCTTATGTTCTATAAACCTCGACGTAACTTCCACTAACCCCGACCCATGTGTTATGATGCATCTGTAGTGTGACATTGCTGATAGCAGCATAAATCATTTCTTGCACGTCTTCCAAATCACATATTGATGTCCTATGGACCTGGTCCTTAACAAACCCCACAGGAAAAAGAAGTCAGGTGGTGTTAGGTCTGGTGATCTGGGAGGCCATGCGATGTACGGTGACCCTCTTCCGATCCACCTTGCAGGTATAGTGGAGGCTAGACCTATGTAGACAGTCGGGACGCTTTGAGGATTAAGCCATTGTCTGGCACTTAAGGAGTGGTATGTGGCATATGGTATACTGACTGAAGGCACTCGTCTGGTGCCCACGTGGAGTATGTCAAAAATTCAGAAATGAGCATTGATTGGTTGCACACGAAATTCTATTGGCTGTCAGGCAAGTTCAACGCCAAGAAAACATGCTGAAAATCCAGAATATACAACTCTATTGTCCAAGACACCCTCATTTCAAGTTATTTACTACGGATTATGAGGGTCTGTCGGCATTGCCTTGAAGAAAGTTGTATATGTAGAAGTTGGCTCCACTATAATTGTTCATCTAAAAATCTGCGAACAATGTTAACAAAGTGTGGTGGAGCCCCATCAGGGAAATGAGACACAGCATACAGCTGCGACATATCCAGGTACGTGGTTGCAGTGACCGTCTTCTCAGCAAATGATTCTGTCACACAGATCCCACACCAAACATTCCATTTAGGGGAATCCCGTTTGTGTTCAATTAAGACACGCGGATTCTCTGACCCCCAGTTGCGACAATATTGCAGATGATAAGAATTCTCCTATGAAATGATCTGCGCATGCGCGAGATTTGTGACATTTCTAAAATTAACAACTTCATTGGATTAAAAGTTCCCAACCTCTTCTTTAAAATGGTACCATCCTTAACCCATTTTGTTTGCATAGTTTGGAAATTATAACGATTTCTTTTATTATGCTTATAAGAGGAAGACAGTAGGCCTATATATAAATAAATGTATACATTTAACTCGTCTCCTATGTACAGGTAGGGGAAAAAAGCGGACCGACTCTTGTAGCTGAATATAATATAATTTGTGTTAGTATTTTATAATAATATTAATAATTAATCATTATATTCAGTTATAATACAATATGATTACAAACCATATTCTGGGTCTCGAAATGGGCTAAGTCAACAGTCGACACTAGGCATGCGCAGTGGCTCATATGGGCAACTTAGATATTTTAGTCGGTCCGCTTTTTTTACCCCTACCTGTAGGCCTACATTATTTCTATACTATATTAAGTAATTTCTGATATCCTATTCCCTTTATATGTTATGTACATCTATCTATTTTCAAGATTTAAAGTTTATGCTGTTCCTTATGCTAATATGGTATCGAAATGTGTGTTTAACTTAATTATGCTATTATTTACATTAATTCGATACTATTTCAAGATTTCTTATTTACTATCTTATAACTTCTTGCATATTATCATCATCACTGTTATCCTATTATCCTAACTATTATTCAATTTCTCAAAAGTCAATAGAATTTGTAAGGTTTGTGAAACAATTTTTCATTGGTCTATTTTTCGGCACTTGCCAGTTTTCCCGTTTTACGTTATTGTATTTTATAAGCCTAAGGCGGATACGTCATTCGACTTGGATATTTCTTTAAATGGAACAACTAAAACTCATGAGATCTTATTAAAAAAAGCAACGGCTTTGTAACACTATGTTCGATAGTATTTATGTTTGCAGATGTATGTGTTCTGTTCAATTAATATCTCAATCCTCATTATTTACAATTTTTGACACAACATGTCAATATGTAGGCCTACATACATTATACAATACCACATAGGCCTACAACCCAGACATAATGGATAGAAATTATGAAGGAAAGTACCGTTGTACCACCGAAGGGGCACCTCATTGGTAATGAAGACAGGGCACATATCTGGGTGATGAAAATAATGCTATTGCTAAAAATTCTACAGAGTTTTCTCAACTGATATGTCGAAGAAAACTTTTATATGAAAAAGTAAGGGCTTACTATTACATGCTGATGTCTAATACTTGAACAAGAATAATGCTTAACACCTGAATTGTGTGAAAGAATGAAATTGTGTTATTTTCTTATATTAGATTTGACTAACGCCGCCTGCTTCACCTGCTTTCTGTGAGTAGGTCTACAACTCTGGTTATTTTCGTTTACACCAGGCCAAGAAAACCTAATTTATTGTTGTTTCGTTACAATGAAACGATGACAATATTCTGAAATTTTTGAAATGCCTAACGTAGGCCTATTATATAAAACAGAAACAATGCAAATAAACACATTTTTTGTTCAGGATGGGTTGGGTTTATATCCTTAGCAAACAGGGATGGCGGTTGAGGCCAGGTAGATTCCTTCACCCGCAAGCACCCTCACATTTACAAGCCAGGAGATTAGGTAAAACCGTAATTTCCTCCCCATGAGTCACCTAGTCTACTTCAATCAATCAATCTTAGATTTTTTTAATATATCGTTTTATCTTAAAATGTTTGTTATATATCAATTCTACACATAATTACAAGAAAAATGACACCAAACAATGTATAATTTACTTTAATAGAAACATAGATAATTTACTTTAATAGGAACATAGGACTTGAAAGCAATTTTCTCGTAACTTTTATTTATGTATTTGTTATAAATGTTCCTATTAAAGTAAATTGTACATTCTTTGTGTCATTTTTCTTGTAATTATGTGTAGAATTGATATATAACAAACATTTTAAGATAAAATTACATGTTAAAAAAATCTAAGATTGATTGACTAGTTGACTCATGGGGCTTAAATTATGGTCGGTACTAATCCCCTGCGTTTGTAACTGTGAAGGTGCTTAGTGGTGAAGGAACCTACCTGGCCCCACGCGCCATCACTATTTGCTAAGGGTATAGTTTGTTTTGATTTGGCTAGGTTAAGTTAGGTTGCTTTAAAACAATGAGAATATCCAATAAAATAGGATTTCAGACGAATTTAAATTGCACAAACTTAAATTTTGATGTTTTATAAGAGCCATTTTTGAATGTCAGGTTTAAGCAAATATTAAAGTCGAAACCTCAGTTCTTAAAAATAAACGGTCGAAGGGTGATTCCGGAGTTTTGAGTTAACACAGCCAGAGCTAAGCTAGGTGGTGCAATTTACATACTTCATAAGAAGAGTAGAATGGAAAGCACTAGAAAGTGGAATTGAGAAGATCAAGAATAAGTATCACAACAACAAAACACGCTAAACTAAAACCTCTTTTCAATGAAGAATTACTGTGATCGCGGATACGATGCAGATGAGCAGCATTGGTGAAGATAATTAAAAACATTGCCTCTTTGAATGAAATTGTATTTGTATAAGGTGCTGTTAAATGTTCAAAATCGAATAGGTCATTAGAAAAAGGGCCCAATTATGTTTTTTTTTTTTTTTAAATTAGCTTTTTGCATATAAACGTACTAAGTTCCAGTCGTATCAAAATAAGCCTCAAGGTTACGGACTGTTATCAACACCCCTTAAAAGTTTAGCACAATGTTGCCGATTTGCAGAACAGGTGCATCTTACACCCTCCACACCCTCAAATTCCAATACAATAAAGCGGGTTCACTGCCCCCCCCCCCCATAACATTCCAAAAGAAATGTATTCACATAAAAGAGAGCTCCTACGTATCTTAAAATTATCAGTCTTTTGTCAGAAATGTTCGTGGTTTTTAGTGCTTTTGTTACAAGAAAATTTTCGTCGGCATCGATAGTTTTTCCGTTTCTTCTTACTGTTTATTATCTTACTATTCATATTTATTTTATACTTTATTAATTCCTTTTAATGAATTCATAAAAACTGCTATTTTTGCATTTTGGTATTGGCTTATGGCGGGTATTGTTGAACGTTCTCCTATCTCTCTACACCAATCAAAAAGTAAGAGGAAATACCGACGCAAAAAACAACATTTAGATAATTATCTTTAATGTTTATGGCTTTGACGTCGATATCTATAAATCATGGTTGTAAATCATGTTTCGCAATTTAGTAAGTAGAACTATTATAGGCCCTATTTATTCGTAGATTTACGAGACATAAAAGAACTCCAAGCCTAAATTAGAGCCTGTAGACAAAATTTACCGGACCTTTCATATCCAAATAATAGCCTACCTTATTTTCTTGAGGGGGTTTGTGAGGCGACGAGTTTAGCCCACCCCCTGACCCTCTGTCCTCTAATGGAAAATAAGCGTAACAAAATTAGTCTAGGTACTGAAACCTCCAATCGGTGGTTCTATGCCACAATGTAATGTTACAAGAAAATCAGATCGGATCAGACTAGCATTACTCGTACTGCAGATGACGAGGAAGACATGATTATTACTTGTATATATAACGATATTTTTTCTTTGCATTTATTCCTTTATTTCTAAATCTGGTACATATTGTGTATATACTTAAATAGTTAAATTTCCCTTATGCAGTGATAGCAGAATAACAGCAATGTTTCCAAAATTTTATTATTTTTTAGGTCGTCTAAACTAAGTCAGTAGAAAAAAGGCCCAAATTTGCAGAATTAAATAAAAAATGTAACAAAGTAAAGCGAGTAGTAATTCAAATAATGCATGCATGTGTGTTGATACCCTATCTACCACCAGGGAAAGAAAACATAGAGTTGTACAAATTACAAGAAGTCACAATTAGTTTTTGTCTCTCTTGAAATTTTGAAATTGTGGATTTGGGCTCTTTTTCTAATGAGCTATACAATCCTATTGTTCCCCGAAATTCAATTCAAAGGTGAATTTGCAGAATCTAAGGATACCGGAGGACGATGAAAGCGTAGATGTAGCAGAGAGTTCGGTTTAATTAATCAAATTACAACTTACAAAATAAATATCATCCCGTTAAAAACATTTATTGTACCGGTATCATGACAGTGACGCAAACTCTTTTGTTAAGTCTTGGCTATGTCTAAAACGCCATACAGGTGCTGATACTATCATCAAGATAGAGTGTTGTATTTAACTCGTTTGTTTAGCTTTCAGTCGGTATGGGTAAATTATAATTTTCCTTGCCTTATTTAACAAACCACCACCGCTGTGGCGTAGGAGATGCGTTCGCTCCTCTCACGCAGCGGGCCCGGGTTCAAGTTACCTAGATGGGGTTTTTCCTCACCTGTGAGACAAATGTCGGGTAACTTTAGGCCCTTGTGGTCCCCGGATATCATCTGGCCGTCATTATCATCTTCATCCCATCTTCGCCTTGTTTGGAATGAGTGTGTGTGTGAATCGTGTGGCTCGTTCTACGTGTTCGTGTTGTCTCGGAGATGACCCCGGCATTGGGCTGATCATTCATCCGGGGAGGCCCTCCATGTCCTTGTCTGGTCAAAAAAGTATGTATGTGATCCAAAGATAATCCCTCTCCCGACAGGTCACGGCCCTGTAATGCCCGGACGACTTGGGTCGCTTAAATGTCCCTAAAAGGGAGAGGACAGATAGAGAAGAGAAGATAGATTTAGCAAACCATGCATCACATTATTAAAATTAAAATTGGCCTGTAATTATTACTGAGAACAGTTTTGTTAAAATAGATTGAAACTACTTTTCTGTTGTCCATGAATCGCTACCGCGCGATAACCCGTTGGAAAATGTTCCTGCTAGAGTTAACTTATTTTTAGATGGAATCTTGGTTGAAAGTATATGGCCGTGTTATTTCAAAAAATAGAATCTTGTGGAGGGGACAAAACCCCAATCTTGTGCGCGAAGTTTAATCTCATGCCTCAACCCTAAAAAGGAAATTGATGCGATGTTGTTTTAATGCCCACAGAACAATGGGACTTGTGTTTAACGACTTTAGGCCTATATTCATTGAAGCAAGGCACGGAAAAAATAGTTTACGAATATCCCTGTTATATTCTAAATAGATAAGACCGTACTTAAAGTCAGTGGCATAACTTTTGCAGCTGGGCCCCCCAGCAAAAACTTTCGGGCCCCCAATTACTTTTTAATACTCACAGAAAAACATTCTTGTTCAATACATGTTCCTAAAAGTAAGTTGTTTTATTTTATCTTCCCAACCATTCGTTATATTTTCTCTTTAAGTCCGGAGCCAAGATTTACAACCCTAAAAAATTAAATGACAAATAATTCTATTATTGATAAACTTCATATTGAAGTTATTAAATTCTATCAACTAGTACAAATATACAATATACATTAATGAGAATTTTCAGCCTATGTACTAGTAAGCTTATTACCACAAATGACTTCTAACCGAATATGAAAGATTTGGGGAAATATATATCTAAATTTTAATTTTGGAATTTAGTATATCTGTAAAAATATCAAAATAAATTAACAGACAGCTTACAAAACCTGTAAAAATAACAAAATAAATTAATGGCATATACTAAATTCCAAAATTAAAATTTAGATATATATTTCCCCAAATTTTTCATATTCGGTTAGAAGTCATTTGTGGTAATAAGCTTACTAGTACATAGACTGAAAATTCTCATTAATGTATATTAAATAATTCTATGTTTTTATACCTATTTTCTGAACAATCGCATTTTAGTGGCAAATAATTCAATTACTGCATGTATGCCTTCTCAAATGCAATACTCAACACACTGAGTTCAATAAGACTTGGTTGACTGGAACTTCTTAAGTAGTTCGTAATTAATTTCGACTTTTAAAAAATCTTTCAGCAATAGGCTGATACAATAAGTCTGGTAAGCTTGATGCCAGATGCGAATACATATAAGATTTACCTGAAAATTTTCGACGTTTGAACCCCTTCTAGTCCTGTGGTTCCCCACAGTGTGGGGTTTGCGGGCATATAAGTTACGCCATTGCTTAATGGCCTTTTTATCTGACATTATTTTATGAATTGTGTAACAGAAGAGTCTTTGGACAGCACCATGTATCACTGATATTGTGAATTCCAAACATAAATACCTAGGTAATTGACTGATACAAGTATTTATGACATTACGGTATCTGAAGAATACACTGCAATTACGATAAGCTTGTGCTGTGGTCTATGACATCGTTCCTTCCATAAAAAAATTTTCTTGGTTCCTTAACTTGCATAAAAAATAGCTTCCTTTTCAGCAAATACTTACATTCACTATACAGAATGGTTCAAAACCTCTGCAACCATACTGTGTAGAATGATAAGTCTCACCACGAGGACCACTTTTTGTCACATAACCGAGCATGGACATGTTTAGGAGTATGGCCAGCAAGATCGCCCGGCGTAGCTCTGATGGACTCCTTTCTTTGGGAGCAAGTGATCTTGATGAGTTTGTGCATGCCACCCCAATTGCCACAAGGGAAGAATTGATTATTCGCATGCACGCTGCCTTTGAACGCATTCGTCAGAGATCGCACATGTTGGCCAGATTTCGACAGGCAATGGGATCTAAAAATGATTCCACAAAGTTTATTGCCGAGATCCTAAATAATGTTTGGAATATATTTAGCATTATACCTCTGTCAGAAATTCATTGGTAATAAGTGACACACGCAAAAACTCACCAACCACGATTTTGAGTGTCGAACAAAATGGCATACTACACTTAGGTGGTAACGCGAGCAATCTGAACTGGGGAAACGGTTCAATTCACGGTGGCAATCATGTTGATTGTGCATTTTCTTGTTTATCATAGATATATAAGCCGAATGGTAGGTTGGATTTTGTCATCTACGTCCTCTCATATATCAGTATTAATCCTTAACCAAACCTGCGACCGATTCAGTTGGTGATGTTGACATTACTACGAAATGAACATTACCACTTTGTGGCGTCGCCGCGACTTACTTTAATGCACTTTTAGTTGTGTGTACTTTCAACTACATAAGCGCAGCACCTGAACCAGCTGAAACCTATCGCAAGTTCAAAATACTGTCCTTCAATACTATGCAGTTATCTTAGTCTTTGTTCATAATTATTAGGTTTAGCATTTTTTTACACATAATCAGCTCCTAATCAAAGAGTTTACCAGGGTTGCTTGAGATAGTTGTTGCTACACTCCGACATAACGTAGGCTATAACCTAGCCCTGGTTTATAAGTGGGCAATCCAAACATTTGCCCAAGGCGACAAACCTAGATAGGGTGGCAAAGTTTTTAGGGTTTAAAAAAATACAATTGATTTTACTATAATAAAAACTTGAAACAATAAAAAATGTTACACTGAGTTTTAGGTTCTTATTGTAAAATAGAAATAAGGCAGTAAAATGTATTTTTGTTCTAAAAATATTGGTTTTGATATAGGCCTACCTGTAATACACTACTTTTATGAACCTAATTAATATTATAATTCAGCGTATTTTTTTTAAATTACCGAATATATTAAATATTTTTGTAAAACCTCAAAGATTGACTATATTATATATTACAAAAGAGCTTTAGGATTTTTGTAAATGAAATTACAATAGCAATAATTCTTTTTCGCCAAAACGTAATTACTTTTAAATTTGTTTGTGTAGCCTAAGTATTGATTTGGGTTACTTGCAATAATAAAATACTATTGGAATACTATTGGATGATACTTGGATAAAACTCAACACTAAAACAATAACTTTGGGGTGGGGGTTAAAGTAAAAAACTGATGTAGAACTCTCATAGCTTCCTCTGCTCAAATAAAAATTTGCCTCTTAGTAGAATACAGACCTATTATGTATGGCATTCTCTTCATGTAAATTGTTTATAAAAATGAAAGGAATGTTGTTGCCCCGTCGTATCGCATCCCCGAAGGATACAACATACCCCAAATAAAATTTGATCAATTCACTCACTTATTCTAAGCATGACCAATAAGTTACATCTTCTTCACTTCACATTCTGATATAGAATAAGAGGCCGTATTGCAAAGAGTGCATATTCATCCGTTTCAACCTGATGCAAAACTTTATTGTTCTTCCGGCAAAGACTGATTTTCCACAAACAGTGAGTGACTTATAACTACCCTTCAGAGATTTTTTTCGAAAAAAGTTTCAAATATAAGTTTAATCTCTTAGTATAACCAAATCATGTACAAAATTTAAACAAAATCGTTAGAGAAATTTTCTGTGTAAAATGGCATAAAAACAAGAGAATGTCATCGCTATTCTGTGTGTCACATCCTAACTGTTACCACTACCGAACACATAATTTTAAATGCAGAAATAGTGAAAAAATTAGACAGAAGTAAAGATTTTTTTTTTTTTTTGAAATGAAAATTATAGTTTTGTTATATTTCAATTAACAGGTTAGCTAGAAAACGGGCAAAAGTTAAGTGTCCGGTACTGGGGAAATCTCCACATTCACACTTAAATAGTGGTGACTAAAATTTTAGTCAGCATGAAATTTATTGTCCGGGTTGTATAAACTTTTCATGGTTTTTGTTAATTAAATTTAAACAATATATTGCGTAATAGTAGGCCTACACAATACAGTTTAGTTTTTAAAAATAAAAAATAGTAGTTTTTAATAGCCTAATATTATAGAACATTGCCCAAATTGCTTAAGTACCAACGAGATTATCTTCATAAAACACCTAAAATCACACATATTTCGTTTTGCCTCATTCAGTGGAGAGGAGATGTCTTGACGAATGATCTTGACAAAGCAGATTTATATCTGGTAAGATGCATAACAATGTGGTAGATGACGCAGCGGTCGGGTGGTAGGCCAAGTCCCTCCAGGGATGTAGCGCCACGGAGTTCAGTTTGGATGCATAACAAATATTTGCAAAAATTGTTCTTGAGCACCACAGCTATTTAGAAGCTACCGTACAATGGGACAAATTTTAAAATATCCTGAAAAATAATATTTTGTGTTCATGTAGTCGTATTGAGTACAATACAATGCTGCAGTACTCCAATACGGGAAAAATAGTTTTATGCCGCGCACTAGGCTTCTCCCACCAACTCTGTAATGGGACCCGCCTGGGAAGGTGGAGTTTACGGTGTCGTCGCAGAAGAGATGCAATGTGAGACATAATAAACCTCGCGCTATTCAGTATATTGCTCCTAAACCAACATAAATGTTCCTAACCTAAGAAAACGACGGAGCTTGGCTGGTGCGAGGCATAAATCTATATTTTACCAATGCGATTTTATACAATGGCAAACAGCAAAACGGGAGAGTAGGCCTATAGCTCTCATCTCCGAGCAACAGTCGAAGTGTACAATAATATTTGTCTTGAATATCTAAAGACTAGTGTTTCAAAGAGATAATTAATCACGTAAATATTGTATTTCATTTATCATTGACTGTTGAATTGTATATTAATTATGTAAATATTATATTAAATTTATCATTGACTGGAACTGTAAACTTGTATTTAGGCCTAGTTTGTTTGTAATCATTTGACGAGTCCCATAACATGGCTACGTTCAGCTGGACTAAATAAAAATCTAATCTAAACCCCACATTCCGAGTTCATTCTCCCGAGCAGACGTAAGTCTTTTGTACTAGTAGGCCTGCTTGCAGTGGCGGTTTCTCCTATGTGCTGCAGTGCTGCAGCACACAGCTTGTTTTCTGCTCGTCGTAAAATGTTATTTTCAAACGCAATATTATATTTTCTTTTGCGTAGATTTTGAACTTGGCGCGTCCACGCGAGAATTTCTTAGCTGGTAGCTTGGGAGTCAAGAGTCGGTAATGTGAATATTATCTTTTCCGCCTCGTGAATGCATTTTTCGAACAGCGCAGCGTTTGTAGGGTGTGACGTCATGCTCGACCTTGATTGCAGGGAGTATATGGGAGTTTTAAACTGCAAAATGCGCTGCGGCAGCTGGCAACCCGGAGTGGGATTCTGAGGGAGGTTCACGTCTCACCGGCGCGCTGTTAGTTATGTGAGAAGATCTTCCACCATCTGACGGAAGAGGACCGTGATGTAGCGAGTAAGCAATGCTTTTCATCTTCACCGCCAAATTCGAATGTGTTAAATTCAGAAAAACCCGGATTCCACAACCCCGATTAAGTATTCTGTCGCACTGGGAACACTAAGCGACTTCCTCTACCTCGATCATTAAAAATACTATTTTCTCGTCTCTTATTCCATTTCGGGAAACTCTCACGCGATTTTCCCTGCCCTAATTATTATTATTATTATTATTATTATTATTATTATTATTTATTAATATTATTATTATTATTATTTATTAATATTATTATTATTATTATTTATTAATATTATTATTATCATTATTATTATTGTTATTATTATTATTAATTTTTATTTTTATTTTTGCTATTTTCTCTCGTCACACAACTCACACAACGTTCGACGAGACGAGAGAAATTAGCAAAAAAATAATTAGGGCAGAGAAAATCGCGTGAGAGTTCCCAGAGATGGATTAAGAGACGAGCAGTTTAGATAGGCCTACTAATAATTTTTAAAAATATTTTAAGTTTGCTGTATGAAATAGTATTTGCAGCACACTTTCGTTTTGAGCCACGAGCCGCTACTGCCTGCTTGTAACAAACGTTGTCTTAGGTTAGGCACCGCCGTCTCGAGAATTACACTGCCTGTCCTATGCTTTATTTTAACATGGAGTTCAGAGTATTGTTAAATTGCCTAATTTATCCAGTAGAGGCGACACAGTTCACACCCAGATTGCAGCAATCACTAATCAAAATAAGCATTAAACAGACACAGATACTTGTGTTATTTGTTTAGAACGTAATATTATTCCAGTATATGACACTTACCTTGAAATGGAATTTTGGAGCAATAATTAAAATAAATGTAAATTAATTAGACGCATTGATAGACTATATTATGAGCACCGCCGTCTCGAGGAGTAGGCCTAATACAGTTTAGAAGGCAGTGATTATGAGACGGCGGTGACAGAATACATAATCAACAATGTCGTAGCAAAAAACAAGAAGCAGTCTGGGTGTGAAAGGTGCTGCCATCTGTAATGTCGCCGAGTACGCAAAATTAGCCGTATAGGACAGACAGTGTATACACGATTAATACAGTTTAGAAGGCAGTGGGTTAGGTAACTAAAGTGAGCATGTCTTCATGCACAATCTGTATTATGTCATACGAGCATACCTAGTCTATTAGGAAATATATCAAGAAAACTTTCATAATAAACCAGAAATAATATAGGAGGCCTCGCTCAACACAGGATCTACAAGACGAAATATCTACTACATGTACAGGGTGGTCCATATGTCTTGTTACCCCCATACTTTTACATATCTTTATAAGAATAAAATATAATATATGTTATATAATATAGTATAAGGCAGTATGGATTCAACGTCAACCAGGATGGTCCATATTTACGCATCCAGAAGGTGACCACCAACAACCGTCAACGAGCTCAATGATGATGACATTCAGCATGCGCAAGATTGTTGGAGGTACAGTATTTCCGACACTCCAGCAGCGGGCTGACCTTTTCTGTGTTTATGTGTGGTCCATTATTACGAAGAGCTGGAACATAACCCCCCACATGTGATGATCTGGGTTGCTATGTCCGCTAAACACTTGATAGGTCCCTATTTCTTTGATGACGAGTCAATCAAAACTCCTACCTCGCCATGTTACAGACATTCTTTGTTCCAGAGCTCCAAAGAATGAATCTCCTGGAACGTTCCTGGTTCCAACAGGATGCAGCACCGCCCCACTATGCCATCACTGTCAGGGAATATTTAAATGAAGTGTTTCCCAATAAGTGGATAGGACGCAGATCGGTACATCTTCTGGCGCCTCTGGATTGGCCTCCCAGAAGCCCTGATCTCTCGTCTTGTGACAATGCCCTCTGGGGCATTATTAAGGAGAAGGTATCACTACGAGAATACCAAACAACAGAACAATTCAAGGACGCTATTAGGACTGCCTTTGATACAACAATCAACAGAAATGTGCTTCGTAAAATATCACACAGGTCATGGCGACGCATCATTTTGTACCACGAAAATAATGGTGGTCACCTTCTGGATGCGTAAATATGGACCATTCTGGTTGCCGTTGAATCCATACTACCTTTTACTATATTATATAATATATATTATATAGTATTCTTATAAAGTTATGTAAAATTATGGGGGGTAACAAGACATATGGACCACTCTGTACATCTACAGATAGGACTTACCTAACCGATGAACGAAGAATATGTGCCATTAACCACTGAATGCTACTGAAGTTCGAAAGCTTTCTTTTCCTCATCCAGCCGGTAGAAAAGTTATATTCCATACACTGGTTTTCACCCAGACCATGCTGAATTTTGCACTCGTTTACCGCACACGCAAAAAGAAAACAAACCGAAAAGATGTTTCCACACAGTAACCTCACTTACGTACTTATGTCCGTTTCACGAATCTTCCGTCAGATGGCATTACCGGTAGTTCCGGTAATTTGTAAATTCTTACACATTCTTTGAATGAATGAGTAAAAATGTTTAAAAAGTAGTATTTTATAATACAATTCTGAATCCTCAATATTTTGCATTAATAACAAATGAACATAATATATGAGTTAAAATAAATAGATTATTAATTAATTTACTCTAGCTACTGGGAGTAAAAGAGGATGCAGAAATTACCGGAAGCAATAAAAAAGCGGGACTGTCGGCAGAATACCCCCCCCCCCCGTTATTATTTACGGTATGTAAGATGGAGCCCCATGCCACGAATTTCAGAATCAAAATTAATTGCCGTCCAGGACTTTTTAATTCACTTCTTGGACTCGCCTGATTTGCAAATTATACAGCACTGGCCATGTTATACCGGTAACGTCTTTGTTTCCTCCATTATCATCTTTCCACAACACCCATACCCATACCACTTGTCAATCAGGGAATAGAAAGCAAAATAGCTGTTAGCTGTCTACACACATCTTAACATCTCAGTTCCAGGAAACATTTACCACTTTGCAGGTTAAAGTTTAAGGAAGGCAATTTTAGTATGGAACAGACAGATTTCGAGCAGTGGAATGAAAATAGTGAACATGTTTTGTCCACAAGAAATACTTAACCTCAGATATTGCCCAAAAATAAAAAGTTAGAAATATTTGAAATGCTAGCAGACTGCAAAGTGGATATCCCAACATATCAGATCAGCACAGATGTCTAGATTAGTGGACAATGTTATTCCATTCTTTTGTTAAAAGCGAAGGTACCATATGTCTTAATGTGGCCAGCAGTGTAGTGGTTAATTTGAAAAGATTAAGAAAGAATAATAGGGGTTAATTCGGAAAGAGTAGGACTTACTGGCATGTAAAAGAACTCCTGCAGGACAAAATTCCGGCACACCCGCGACGGTCACAGACCTAGGTTGCAATACATCCCTGTCGTTAAATAACCATATACCAACCAACCTGACAAAAGATTGGCAAGTATTAGAGGTCACTGATATGCATTTTTATATGAAGTGTATGGCAGTATCTACTTACCACATCTGAAATGGCTGAGAGTAATAGTGTAGATTGCTATTTGGAACTGGAATAGTTTGAGAATGCCCAGGCTAGTAAACAGGTTTGCTCAGCACTTGTCACTGTATAGTCATGAGTCATGGATAATAAAGTTGTAATGACTATCATAATAAAATTCCGCAGTGGAAGAAGAGATTCAATATGGCACGCAATAAAACACAAGCAATTTAGTACACCACTGCTAAATTAATACACTGTTCCTAACCTAACATAGTCTGTCATTGGCACTTCGTTTCACTGACTTAGAACCTAGTTGCCAGAAACTTTGTTTATCTTCACTCCTTTTGCAAAAGCCTTTACATTAAAGAAGTTCAATACCTTTGTTTTTAATGATTTCCTATGGTAACTCCTACTAACACAAATTCATTTGTCGTCCCTGTAATGAATAAAAAAAAATCTGATGTATTTATATTATTACTACCCCATTCCAAATCTTTTTGTTTATAAACCATAGAATACTCTGTCATCTGCTGAGTTAAGTCTGCACTTTGTCATGTTTGTAATGATGGTGACATAGAACATTATGGCCTGGTTGACGTGGTCATGAAATTATTGAGTTTAGCGGAAATTGTTTATTCAATCTTAACCCCTCATAAACCTACAGGTTACCACAATATATTTTCAATCTTTTACCTATTCTCATACAGAAAGGATTTTTTTTCTATGGTGACCCCAGCATGCCCAAAAAATATAAACAGCCTGCAAGAAACCTCACCACATATAGGTTATGTAAGCTTATACATGTCCTCTGATTTCAAAATTGGGAAACGGCACCCTTGGAGTATCAAGACTCCTGGTATCCACTCTACAATTCTACTAAGCATTAGGGTTTGAGTTCCATAATTTGATTATGTAAATTAACTAAAATACGTCCATAATTACCAGGGCCCGGATTCTAATGACATGTCATCTTTTTATTGATGCTTCTTAGACATTGCCAACTTGTAGATAAATCCTAATCATGGCCTCTAAATTAAATAAATGCATTTTTATTAGGTCTTTTTTTTGTCATTTTATGCAATTCTATATTTTTAGGGCATTTATTTCAATTTTACGTCATTATTTTGTCATATTCATGTCATTTCATTCCTTATTTAGTCATTTTCGTGCATTTACATTGAGTGTATTTACTTTTTTGTCGTCTTTTTTTCTCATAGGGTAATATTTAAATAAATTACTGTTAGTATAATGCAACATTTTTTGTAGGAGCTATTTTAAAAACTACTTTCTTACTTTTCTTCTCAAATGCTCCAATCAAGAACAAAGAACAAAGCTTTTAGACCTACAACATCCTTTCTGCGTTCACAGTTTTTACAATTATGTACAAAGTAGATTATAACTTTAAGTACAATAATAATTTTTTATAAATAAAATATCAGTTTTTAGGTAATTCTTTACAAATATTAGGTCATTTTCTTTAAAATGTAGGGTCATTTTATAGGTCATTTTTCAAACAATTTTAGGTCATCAGAATCCGGGCCCTGATAATTACACAGACTAAAGCAAATAGTTTCCCCACAGAAAAAGAATGGTGCTGCATTGTCTATGTGCATTTCTCCTCATAATTACGCATTTATAATTGGAAAGTATATTGTGGACATATTTTAATAACAAAAAGTCCTAGTAATGACTGAATGAATTCTTCTTATAATTAAGTCAAAATACGTAGAATATACAGAAGATACACAGTATGCTGTACAAAATGCAAGGTTACATCCATGTTTTACATACCGGCACTGTAATTGCCACTACTCACCAAAAACAGAGTGGGATACAAATTTGGCCTGGGAATTATTTTTAGAAATTAGACCATAGCAGTAACAGCAATAACAACAAACAAACAAACAAAAACAAAAAATCGGGTGCGTGGAATGCCACGTGACAGAATTGAAGCTTCTTTGGCAACATTGAGAGTGAAATAGATGAATACATATAATTATATCAAACGGAAGAAGGAAATCATCTGAATAAAAAATAAAATAAGAAATTCATTTATTCGGCATTTTAAATCAAATACGTATAAAAGAATAACACAGTTGTGATGAACTAATACCCAAACTGTCACTGATCGTAGCCACTGTATTTGTTTACATGAATGGGATGCTTTGGTTAAGTTTCTGAGAATGTTAGTGACGTGTAACGATGCTCACGCAATGAGTAGAGCCATCTATAATGGTGAAGGGCTCACCACGCCACTAGCTCAAACAGTAATAGCCCCCCACTCAATGCCTGATACCTTTCCCCCTGCGCTCTCCCGTGGCCCCACTCTTTTGATAACAACTCTATGCTTGCTACTTACCCCCACTACTTTTGTGTTTGTTCATAACGCTAGAGCATAACACAACTTTGGGTTAGCTCTCGATTTACTCCTAGCGCGCCTAAAGAAGTTTCACTTCAACAGAAAGGAACAAAAACAATAAAATTAACAATATTAATAATCATAATCACAATCATAATGTATAATTATTAGCTTACCTTGAGGTGGTGTGAGTACTTCCCTTACTTGGGAAGGCTTCAATACCAGTAGGTTTATATGTTTGCTTTTATTATAAAATGAAGAAAACACTTATTTTCATGGCTATTCCTGCATTATTTGACTTGACTACAAAACAATAACAATGATCTGCTGCAAAATTATTATGGTATCAGTGATTTTATCCTCAGAATAAACCAGGTATATACCAGGACTCTGTCAACGGCAAAGTACATGTCAATATTACTTTTTCCTGCATGTTCAACAAGAAGAGAAGCCATTAATATGATTCCAAACTGTGATCAATTCGCTGCTGTTTCTATCTTAACGAGTCCATCCTTGCTCTTTGTATCAGTTGCTTGGTGTCTCTCTTTTAGGATTCAGGAACTGACATATGGTAAAGGCCAGCTTAATGAACACTGAGTTTTAAAATTCATCAGACTGATAAGTGATGAAATGCATCAATAAAAGAATATGACATCACAATCTTTCCTGATTGATTCACATTAACCGATGAATTAAAAAAACCACTCATTTTGGCAAGGTGACGTTTATCGGATGTGACAACATACTAAGTAAACTACATATTAAATTGTAAAATATTACCGATGACGTTGTTGCTAACTCCAATGTATCGATATATTCTTCCACTGACAAATGCGATAGATGCTCTATAGGCTAGCCATTTATTAAATGAAATAATCTACAAAACTGGGGTATACTTTAAAAGTGTCAGATTTGTGATACTACCAGACTGGGGGATCTTAATAGGTTCATTACCAAAATAAAATTTTAAATATGCGTATCATGCAATGGTTAAAGCCAGTGAGGGGGGAATCCCCATCCCCCGACATATAGCACACTGGATTAAATTAACAACTTATCATAGACTGACTCATCAGTAAGTTATCTAATAAAATATATGTCTATCACATTACATAACCTAATTAACTTTTTCATAGTCTATGACATTTATACTGTACCATACTTAAATTTTTACTTAATCTTTTTCAGAGAAGTTCTTTTCTATTTGAATGCACTTCTCATAATATTCCTGCCAGTCCTCAGGCATTTGATACAAGCCATTCTTGTCAGATCTTTGAGAATGCCTCACTTTTTTTGACTGGATCAGTATTTCAGAGTTCTCAAAATAAATCCCATAGAGCCTAGCCTTAAGGGGTAGGTATTCTATTCCATAACCTTCTTTGCTACCATAATTTAAATACACTATCACAGTGTGATAACACATTAGAAATTCCACACCACATTTCAGCTCTGTATTCATCTTTCACTGTTTCTACTTCTCATCACTGGAATTCTCTGTCATCTGAACTCTTGGGCTGACAAAGTTGGAATTTTTTTAGATCTAAAATAGAAAATTACTTTCTGATGAGTTGCTTGATTTAACATAATATGCTTAAAAAATAATTGTTTATATATATATATATATTTTTTAAGCAATTTTCTCTAGTATTTTCTACGTTGTAAAACTTTGTAATTTAGTTTCACTCAGTCCATCACTGTGGCAAGGTTGTCAGCATGCCTGCCTTCCAAACCGGCACAGCCCAGGTTCAACTTCTCAAATTTTTTTTTTAAATTTTTTATTTATTTTTTTTGACCCTGAGGACTGGATATAGGAGAGGTGGTGATGTTCAGCTTCTAATCACTAGTCTGTGCACCAAATATATCTGGGTTCAATTTCAAACCTCACTGCAGTGGATACAACAGGGAGGCATATGTCACTGTTCATAGTTATTCATCCGTTAGATGACTATCGACAGGAGTAGGCAAATGCTGGCATTGGATTTCCCTTCCACCCTTCCTCAACTCTCCATCACTCATACCCCATATTACACTACACAAACAACACTACACACACTCATTTCTCACACCTTACACTTCTGTAAGTTACACATCACCATGTAATGTGGCTCTCCCAAGTGATGCATAACTCGAAAATGGGCCACACTGTCGCCATTTATCCACCTCGGTACAGACTCCAAATGTGTCAGAGCAATGGGGTTGGCTTTCGATATATACATTCACTCCTGGTTGGGTGTAAGAGAAGGCCATAAGATTTTCACTATGCCAGGTTTAATAAAGCACTATTAACAATAATTTATTATTAATATTAAAGTTAGTGTTATTAATTCTATTATTAATATATTATTAAGTTATTATTATTATTATTATTATTATTATTATTATTATTATTATTATTATTATTATTATTATTATTATTATTATTGTTGTTATTGTTATTATTATTATTATTATTATTATTATTATTATTATTATTATTATTATTATCATTATTATCATCATTATCATTATTATCATCATTACCATTATCGTTGTTGTTGTTGTTCTTTGGTCTATAAGGCGGTTGTAGTTCACAGGTTGGCCTGAATTTAGACATAAATTTTCTGGTCTGATTCATGATGTGAGGTAGTGAGTTGTCATGATGAAGTCTTTGCCCATCTGAATGAAGTTGTCATTTTTTTGCAGTGTGCTTCCTGAGTAGAATAATGCTACATGTAATATACCCCCGTAAGAGTAGTGGGAAAGGAACTGCATGCAAATAAATCATTCCCTTATGCCCTAAAAACGTGATCACTTCTTCCCTGCACATGGAACAACTTGTGCTTTTATTTGTTGTTGGAGTGCATGATTCCCACTCTGTGGGCTTCTTTTCTTATTTTCGATGAATGCTTGTTGTGCTTTTCTTATTTTCTGAGAAGCAAAAACAGAATTTTATTGCTCTATACTGCTGCTCTCCATTCTTTGGTATGCGAATTGCAAGCATCATCTACAATACAGAGCATTACTGCCAACTGAGCAGTACGACTATGCTGCCAATTATGGACTTAAGACATCAAACCAGTTATAACACACAGTGATGTATATTTTATTTTGCAGTGTTCGAATCCCCCAAGCACTTTGATTGGCTCTTGAGGACAGCAAACTGTGGCCAAGCTGCCATAAACCCAGTAAATTAAAAAACAGAGTTTAGACTTCATTGAAAATCTATACTTAGTTATTCCTTATGGATTGTTCTTAGATTGAATGTGGTTTTGCTGTAATCCATTGTTAACCTATACAACTGCTCTAAAGCCATAATCTGCATGTAAGTGAATCATACAGTTATATCATTATCATTATTGTCAGTACATTAAGTGAAACCTTCACATATTTTAAGCATGTATTAAGTCAATGTATATGAATGTTAATGAACGAATTTAATTGCTTATAGATAATCCAAGGTTTTATGAAAAATCCTAGTGCATTATAGAAGGAATGTTACCTAAATGGGCTGTTCCATGCATTGTGTTGATATATACTAATCTTAGTCTAAAAAGCAAATACATATAGAGAAATAGTATTAATGTATTAAAATAGCTACTGTAAATATAATACAATTACAGTATTTTGTTATAATTTTAATTACACTATAATTGTTATTAATTAGATTAAGAAATAAAGTTTTATTTTATTAAGGTCAATGTTTTCATTCAATAAAAGGTAAAGACTATTTAAATATAGTGTTTAGGCCTACAGCAATATTCAGTGATCTCTACAACTCGAAATTTTGATAGCTCGAATTTATTTTTGCATTCTCTAGTGATTCGAGATATCAAGGTTTGACTGTAGTTCATTTCCACTATGCTTAATTCATATGTCAGGAAATACTGTTAATTTTTTTTTTTCCGTAGAAAACAAATGCTTACTGGAGGCAGATATATTGATATCATTAGTGTAATGTGCTGATAGCAGGGGCGGATCCACGGGGGAGGAAATGGGGGAAATTTCCTCCCCCAAAAGTTGTAACATTAAGCACAAATTATTCAAAATTTATTATTCTAATAAATTGTGTAAAGACAACATAACCCAAATACTTAAATTAAAGCAACGACATTCATTATTTTGAAATACATTTGTAATAAAATACCGAAATGTTCATTTTGATTTTAACTGTGTACTGGGAATAATTAATTTTTATGAGTAAAAACTTCCCTCTTTACTTCGGTTCCCCCCCTAAAATGTCTCTCTGGATCCGCCCCTGGCTGATAGTAGGGTTTTATTGAGCTAGGATGCATCTCAAATGGTATTATGAAAAAGAATTCACCCTCTGACCTAATAATTTAGAGAAAATAGTGAAACTCTAGACAGTGTTGTTTGAATGAATAAAAACAGATACAGTATAAAGTTAATTATTTTGATAATCTTGCTAAATCACACTTGAATATACTAGAATTCAATATGGTTGCCACTGCTTTTTGTGATCGAATATATTTGAGCTGAACAGCGAAAGGTTTAAAATAACTTGATCGATTTGAAATACTATAATTATTGTAAATGAATAACTTAAATTAAAAATTAACAATGTTAAGGGTACAATCTATAGACTGTTTCAGAATCCCTGTTTTAGACTGAAGGTTGGTGTAATTTTGCTCTGATTAACAAAGTCTAATAGATTTTGCTTTATGCTTCGACCGTTAACAATCACAGACAGCGAACAAAACTCCAACTACAAAAACATTTGAGTTTGTATATTTAATTCTATAAGATAAAGAGTATTATATAATATTTTACAATTTTTTTGTACATTTCTATATTGCAAAATACTTATCAATATATATTAAATAAAACTTTCACACTAGTTACGAGTTTGCATTCCATTAATCATGATGTTAGCCAGAGCATTGCGCCGTCTCCTCCATGCTCCCATACCCTGTGCATGATACTGCAACTGTCTATACCACAGTCTGGTCCGCTCACTGTCCTCAGCCTAGAAAAAGAAGCACATAAAGAAATTAGTAGGCCTACTTTGTATTAGTAAAATAGTAAGCTTTATGGCTGAGTTCACAGTATCCTTAATTTTCTATAAATATTCACACAAAGTGTAAACCTTCATATTGTAAAATTTGTACGGGAAGAATCAATTGAACATTTCATAAATGTTTGTAGTTCATACTACAACCAAAAGAGATTTTCACATTCATAGTACAGCATTGCATTTATTAAAAAAACAATTTTTTTCTTTCCATTTTCATTATCATTTTTACCTCCCTCTATGGAGGACTTTCACACAAGTTTTGGTATTGTGAATTATATCATAGATAACTGATATTGAAACAACACAGTGAAGATACAGCGAGACAGAACAGGAGTTTGGTTACAATAGAAAGTCCTTAAGAATTACCAGTCTGGGACAAAGAATTTATATATTTAAAAAAAGGCTAATGAATTTTGAAATACCAGTAGAATATAGTCTAATCAGAAGGTACATCCATCCACCACCAGACAGGCCCCCCATAAAGGAGGGGGGGGGGTCAATTGGGTTTTCAGTATCGTAGCCCAGTCATAAATATACAACAGTCAGACTTCATGCACTATTGATGAACTCTGCACCGAACATGCCCGACACATCAGACCCTGAGAAATCAAACATAGCCGAACATTCCATCAACTCCAGGCCAGTTCGCAAAATCAAATTCACCAATTTATAGCCAAGACATCAGGTTACTGGGACAGATTAATCAAAGAGACAATTGGAGTCAATTTGGAACTGAACAACTGAACAAAGACATGGGCATTAACGTGATCCCAAACTGGAATCACTGCCTCAAACAGGTGATGAGGCTGGTCCTGAAAAAAACCGAAGAAGGGGTACTGACACCTGACTGGACAATCCTACTGACATACTCCTACAGACAGTATATATGTTCCACTCCAAGATGACAACTTGACACTTCAACACCCTTGAAGATGAAGACAATGTGGGTCTTCAAAATGTCAGGACTGGCTGACTAACAAACTGTGCTTGAGCTTTCATTTTGAAAATAATCTCTTTTTGACAAACTGCTTTTCCTGATCAATTATTTTTTCTTTTTTTCATGTTCAAACAATTTATCTCCAAAGTCAAATGATTTCAATTTCATCCCACTTGAATTATCTATGCAAAAGCAGAACGGGAAAGATTGTGTGATCTGCAGTGAATAGAAGGAATATCAATACCTAACACAATATGAAGAGGTTAAAAAATTGAGGGAAGAAATTTGGGAGGAAAAGTGGAATAATTTACAAGCCATTATGATTGAAATATGAAAATACTAGAATTTATAAGAAAATATCTAGCAGCTTTTCATATAGGGAATTTTACACAAATTGAAGGGCAATCAAAGAAGTTTGCAAAATTTGGCTATGGAATGAAGGGTTGCCATCACAAGATACCTTTATGAACTATACGTCTGGTTTGGCGTGGAAAGAGGGATTGGTAAAGATAAATTACTTGAAGATCTCATAACGCTGTGTAACCACTTGTATAGCTTAAAAGAGGAAAGGCTGCACAAAAGAAGTGTTAAGAAGAGAATGTAGACTGAAAAAAAAGGTCATAAGGGATATACTCTGTAACTAATTATTGTAAGTAGTTTTATTAGGCCCCCTGAGAAATAGTGTAATCGAGGACGAGACCCACAGAAGTTAGCATGAATTCTGAATAAATATTATTATTATTATTATTATTATTATTATTATTATTATTATTATATTATCATCATCACCACCACCATCATCATCATTATTGTTAAGATGTTAAAATACAGGGGAGCAGTCAAAACAATGAAAATGGGAGTGTATTTAGGAAATGTTAGAAATGGATGAGAAAAATTTGAATGCAAGATCAGGATTAATTACAATAGTAAATTTGTGGAAAGACATTCAAATCGCCAATCATGCAAAGAACCTATGGGTTAAAGCATGAAGGGATCTGCAAGAGATTAGTGCTAGACTGTATTTAAGGTATGTAGCGCTGTTGTAAATGTATGAAAAAGTTTAATAAATAATAAAATAAATAAATAAAATAAAATAAATATATTTAATTATTTCTATCAATAAATAATCGACGTATGCCCTCGAACAATGCTGTATAGCAGATGTTGGGTGAAGTTTAGTTTTTATTGGAACATCAAAATATCATCCTGCACATGAAGAAAACACAGTAAGGTTGAAAATCCATCCCTAGATGGCAGTAGTAGTCCGACATTTGAACCACTTCAACATATCACTGCTGAATAGAACACAAGATTATGTTTTTTGCCTTTCTTGTAAAAAATGGAAATATTCCATACAGCATTGTTCAGGGGCATACTTGAAGTTCGTTACTTATAGACAGTGTCCCAGAATTCAATAAAAAAATGTGATAGATTGCAGAGTGGACTCAAGACAAACATATGGGATATGGAGCTTATAGCTTAGTTACTGGCTGCAAGAGAAACTTCATTCCATTTGATATTTTTCTCATGAGCAAATGCATTTTTAATACTCACTGAATAATATTTTTAAATTAATGGCTTATCTGTTTTGGTAAAATTGGCATTTCATTAGGAATATGCTCACAGCTGAGGCCAGTTCAAATGTTTATGCTATAGCATGGCCAACTGTGATTATAAAAGAAAATGTAAGCATTATCATAATTAATTAGGTTTAGCCGCAAACAAGGGTCTATGTTACATTTCACAAGTTTTGAGAAGATGTGCTCCAAAGCCATTGTTGCTTGTTGAGTCAGGATATCAGTACTAATGTAATGTAGAGCTTAGTTCCATAAAAATTATATTACTGTTTTATCATAGGTAATCCCACGAGAGTTTACGAGTTTATCGATAGATTTGCGACTGTACAGCAGGAGCGAATTTATCTGATGAAACTTGTCAACTCGAGTTGGATTTATTAAGACTATTCCACGAATAAAAATGTAACGGATTATACAAATAATAATTACATTCATGCTTCGTTATATAAAAACAAAACTAACAGCTGCGAGATCATGGCATACTAAGAATCAACCATCCATGAATCGATTCCAGTTACCATGTCCATGTTGTGACCAGTGCTACGATTCAAGTTACCATGTCCGTATTGTGACCAGTGCTACCAATTGTGCATTTAAGCTAACAGCAGAACAGAATAAAAGCACGCGAACTGGCTTGCACCGAATTGAAATATTGTTTTCAATCGATGTATATTAATATTATTTCAATTTCCAAACAAGTTATGTTGTATAAAATAATCTGTTTTCGTGCTGTTTAATCACAACATGCGACGTATTAATCACTGCACACTGATGCTTACGTGTCCAGTAACGAGCAGACCATTTTATCAGGTAAAATCCCTTCCTCATATTAATAGCAAGCATTTTATAAGCTAAACGACCATGATTGGTCTATATCCGAGGAATTGCTAAACATTATTGGTCAATATCAAACATGCGGCAAATGAGTGGAATAGTCAAAACAATATTATTTAAAGTACACAAGTTAATATTGAGTGAGGAAAAACAACTAAAAAACCCACAGAATAAAACTGGCTACGTATTGTAGGATACATGGACAATGTGATTGTTGTAGTTTGGCACAAAGGAAGCAGGCATATTACTGTCATGTTCAATATAACCCTTGTTCCACGATTTGCAAAGCACATTTTCCTTGATGTCATTTCTTACTGTAAGGTTAAACTAAGTGCATAGGTAGACTGAAAGAGATGTTATTTGTTCCGCAAATAACTCAATTTTTAGAAAATTGTACCATAGACCCTTGTTCATAGTTAAGCTTCAATTTTATAAGCAAATGTTTTCACATCAGATGTACGTATTGTCAGTGATATACTGACCCTTAACACATTTTATGCTATTGCGTTGTATTTTGAACCTGACGATCATAAGTCCTGAACTCATAAAGTATGTAATGTGTCCATCCTCAGTCAGTCCAGTTCTATTGTTTGAATTCTGGAACATCTTGTATTTACCATAATGTATGTTTTCATCTAGAAAACTGTGGCCTACCTTAAAAATAAAAGTGTCCTTAGATGCCAGCTCCTGGACTTCAAAATACTCTTCAGCGTCTGTTTCTGAACAGACTATACACTTATCAAGGTAAAGAGGCTCCTGAAACAAACCAAAAATTATATATTAATGCCCCTATGAATATTTCAGTTATACAGGATCTGCCAGCAACAAAACATGTAAAATTAAATATTTAATAAAGTTCCGATGCAGATGTCATTGAAACCGGCACTGACAGAATAAATCATCATCATCATCATCATCATCATCTTCAAGGATTAGGTCTGTTGACCTGTTCCGCCTCAGAATTGTTCACGCCATCTCTTTAACGGACGACCAACACTCCTCTTTCCTTTTGGGTTATATCTCATTGCAGTTTTTGTTATTCTGTTATTTTGCATGCATTCAACATGGTCCTTCCAATTCACTCTATACTTTTCTATTAGCGTTGTAATGGATTTAACATTTAATTCTTGTCTTATGTTCGCACTTCTTTTATAATCCAATAATGAATATCCTGCAACAAATCGAAGGAACTTCATTTCGTTCCTGGTTTTCTATATAATGATCTGTCCGGTGTGTAACTATCTTTGGATTTTTAGCATTTTTAAATGTCCCCTGGCCGCGTTGCAGGCGCTGCGCAGGGTAAGGACAGTGGTGGGGGCTATAAATTTAAAGAATTCACAAACAATTTCAAATAATCACGATAGTGAGATAATTGAAAGAAAGGGAGATCACGTTATGTATGTCAACAATAGTCAGAAATTCTCGTTTTGCCCTGATTAAACAAGGAAACATGATTTGTAGTAATAACAATAAATATTTGTGATAATACACGGTGAATTTTTTAGTGGGCTTGAGCTCCATGGTCTCATATAAATTGATGCCACTGATACTGTACTTACCATTTTGTGGATTCTAGATTATACTACTGAGGGAATTCTGAGACTGAATCAACGAATAAAGCTAAACTGCATTCCTGAAGGGACTAAGTCTACCACCAGAATGGGAGGCATGTGTCAGCATACTGACAGCCAAAGCTGGTTTTCATGACCAAAGCTGCTACTTGAATTAACAACTAAGCTTATAGTTTTATAATTACTAAGATTTATCTGCTTTATATCTTTGTGTGGAAAACCTAAGACACTGCTGTATTGACTAAAGCTGGAGTGCTAGAGCTTATGACATTAAATACTTCTTTGAAACAGTTTTTCCATCTGTTCAAAATACTGTTCTTATCTGTAACTATCCCTCATTATTTCACTTCAATATATTCACCCTTCGCTTTGCTTTATACTTGGAGCCTTATACAGAAATGTAATTTGGCATTCTGTCATTTGGGAAAGTTTATATTTTGCCACTTCTTTTCCTTAAAGCAATTATTGTAATGCAAACATAACGCATAACTTAAATATGATTTAGAAAAATCTAAAATTCCTTTGAAAATAAAAGTTATTAAAATAATAGCTACACAGTTTTTTGATAAACTAATTTAACACACTGATAGCCTACCTGATTAATGATTATGGCTATCCCAACGGACTGAGTTTCACTGTCACTGAACCACATGCTTCAGAAGTTTAGGTGGGGCAGAACTTTGAACTCACTGTCTGTAAGATGACTTTGGGCTCATCGTAAAGAATCTCTACTGTACAGACTTGGGGGTTCTGTGGCATCTTAGTGTTCTTGCTATGGTACTGAGAACTTCTATGAAATAATTTTCTTTGCATTTTTGCCTGCAATTATCCCCTCATTTTATGATTATACAACACTCACTCTTGTTTTGCAGGCGTAGGATGTAATTAAGTTCATTGGGCAGTTTACTGAGAATATATTTTTTATAATTAAAAGGAATTCGCTTTTACTAAGTAGTAAGTAGTAAGTAGCTTGCATGTCACAATTAGAACAGTAAATGATTATGAAGATTTGCCAAAAAATAGGAAAATCTTAGATGGCTCAGCAGGTTAGGTACCGGTTATGGTATGTATGTATGTATGTATGTATGTATGTATGTACGTAAGGTACGTAAGGTTCAGGGGCTGAGCCCTAACAGGCTTGGGCATGTAGGCCACATAGGCGGGCCCATTGTGCACCCCCTAGGAGATGGAATGATATGCATGCCCTAAGGCCCCCCTGTCAACAGACTCCTTCCTGAGCCCCACGGAGCTCTCCTACATCCAACAAGGACCAGGTACCACTCCACGTGCACCGTACCCAGGGTCCCTCGTACAAGAGCCCCATAGGCGCGGCACACCCTGACGTGCGCCACTAACCCAGGGTCCCTCTGAGAGCCCCAAAGGCACGGTACACCACCAGCAACTCGTGACCACAAGCAACGGGGCAGGACGGGGGAGGCCCACAGCAGAGTCTGCAGCAGGAGCTGGCC
The DNA here is from genome assembly GCA_964059195.1 of Ectobius pallidus. Classification (NCBI taxonomy): domain Eukaryota; kingdom Metazoa; phylum Arthropoda; class Insecta; order Blattodea; family Ectobiidae; genus Ectobius; species Ectobius pallidus. The sequence continues at coordinate 106,552,871 of CAXKWD010000003.1, read as the reverse complement.
CGAAACCCAGTAAAGGGGAACGGGATGATAATGAGGGGGGAAAGGAAGTTGAAGTGGAGAGTGTTGGTGGAATGAATGAAGGGGGAAATGGGAGGATCCCTGAGAAAAAACCCCAAAAGTCACAGCTTTGTCCACCACAAATGACATGCCGTCTGGCCCCGAGATTTGAACTTGGGACCGCTAGCATGCCAAGGCCCACGCGCTAAGCATGAGCCACCGTGACGGCTACCAGTATGGTAATGAAGTCATCAATCATCTACTCTTGTGTTTTTATGTTCCATATACTGACATTTCACAGAAGGTTATGTTCTATTGAACCTTTTTGAACTTGCTAACTATAGTGTTGTATCTAAATTTAATATTTAGGCCTACTATAAGAAATGTTTAATCTTGAATTAACACAATGTTTAAATCTATAAATCTAGTATACGATCTTAACAATTATGATTATTAAAAATGTTTGTTTTGAGATTATGCAGCACATACCCTGAGCTGTGTATAACGACCACACTTCTCTTTGAGTAGTAGCAGAGTTGCTTCTCTGACTCCTGTCTTCCTGGGAAACATGAGGGAGTCTTCAGTTGGGTCTGGCCTATAGTCTTCAGTTGGCTGAAAATAAACAGAAACATTACTTTTACCAGAACACTTCTAAACTAGGAAAAATCTTTTAATGAACAATAGCATCCATAATTAATTTATCAAACAAGCAACAGAAAGACCTGCATATCCAATACAGTAGAACAAATATTTCAAAGTCAAGAGTTTACAACTCTGGTTTAAAGTTAATAAACTACCTACAAGTTACTATCAAGTCCATAGAAAACATTCAAATATTTAAAAAGAGGCTAAGAACCTTCCTACAGACCCATTCCTTTTACTTTTCTGTGGATGAATTTTTCTCCTTATAGGATTAGCATATAAGTAAACTTACAGTAAACTACAGTATCTAGCAACCTACAGAATAAATTTTAAAAACAGTTTAAGTTTTGTATGCATAAAATAAACGTGACACAATATGAACTACCGTTACTTGTAAAAAAAATATATATTTCTAAAATCTAAGTTAAAAAATAAAAAAGAACAACTCTTTCTCTCTTCTTTGTGTTTCAGATAACCTGGGGAGTGAATGGCTTGTCCACAACTGAATCTCAAGATATTGACATGTACTGCCAGGGTTTCAAAACATCTGCCAAGTTTGAAAGGCTGGATTAATAGTGCTAATGACAAACACCCATAGCTATAAGGCATCATAACAATATACAATTTTTTTTTGTAAACCCTATATTGAAACAATTGTAAACAATTCATTATTGTTTCTTTTTATTTTCATCTTGTATTGAATGCAATATGTAAATATGTATTATATACCCTGATTTGTAAATACTTTGACACATCCTATACAAGTAGGCCTACATGTTCAGATGGACTAAATAAATTCTATTCTAAATTCTAAACAACATGTCTCACTGGTACAGGCACTTCCAGGGATGTAGGCCTATAATAAAAGTAGTTAATTTAGAATGAACGCATTGATGAAGAGACATGGAGATTTCTCTACCTTATATAACCTGGAGATTTTCGTGTTACATAAGGAGTTACAGTGGCGCCAACTTTTGAAAAATATTGGGTGGGCTCAAAGATTTTAAAATTTTTATACTCCCGCCCCTAATATTTGAGCTTGCACGAACAATATATAATATTGACATGACTTCGGATAAATATAGAAAACTGAAACTGTACAAGAAACAATTTCATTGTTTGTAATGACAATCAAATTGTAAATCAACTGCCCAGAAAGTGTTATGTAGCCAAGTTAACAGAAATCATTTGAAAATTATACGATTTTTTTTTTTTAGTTAACAGTTGAAATAAAACAATAAAAAAAAAAAACATGGTCTCACCAATATGTAGCACAGCGTGTTATAAAATATGTTTCTCCTGACTGGAGTTTTCCCAATAAATTCGTCACAACCATTAGCTTCTTCGTATTTCCTATGAACAGAAGCCTAATCAAACTATCTTTTTCATGGAGGACCTGAGCTCCCTCTTCGGTCTGGTTTATTGTCCCTTGTTGATTTTAACCAATCTTGCTTGCAGTTAATATAATTATTCTTTTTATATTTTCGTTCCACCGACTTCTTTCTTTTTAACCAGTCACCAACGATTCCAAACGATCATGAGAGAATTGCAGTAAAAGAATACCATACTAGGCCTATGTCAACAATAGCTTCATATTAGCTGTAAACAGATTCAACAATGAAACACGATTTGTAGTAATAGCAATAAATAATTAAGATAAAAATTATTGGGTGGGCTTGAGCCCCGCGGGCCCATACAAGTTGGCGCCATTGAGGGGTTACTGGTACTTTATCATTTGTTAGTTTTGCTATTTTAAGTCCTAGTTTTTAACATTCGGTCACATACTGCTGGATAGAAAGTTGTTAGTTAACCTTGGACCCTTTCATAATGTACATTATATATATGTAGGCCTAATATCGTTTAACAAAATTACAGTGAATAGCTATGCAGGTTCTTGACTCTCTTTCTGCAGATTTCTTTCTTGGTATGAGTAAGACTGGTGCTTACTAAAACTGTAATATACTGTATGCATTCTAAATATATCATCTTGCACCCTTGAATGGGTATGACAGACCACAGCAGTTTCTCTCCTATTCCTCTAATCTAAGAAAAAACAAAGCAGGAAAACTTTCAGAGGATATGGAAAAAAAAAAAAACTTTCAAGCAAAACTGGCAGAAGTGAAGGGAAAAGACCTTTCGTCAGATTTTGCATTGTATGCTAGGGAAAGAAAGAAACCCACTACATATGCTGTTCTTGCACTGTGGTATAGCTCAATGAAAAATGTTTTGAGCTATTCCATGCTGTAAAGCATTTTTAGCAAATCTGTTGATTACAGCAATACAATTTTATTCAAGCATATTTGTGTTTATTTTGAGATAAGTTGAGGCTATTTAAACCAAGAATAAGGTGGGAGTTTAATGACTCTGAGGGATGGTCAGCCTGCACAGCTGTTGGTCATCATTGTGTTAAGAATTAAAGTAAGATAAGAAAAGGAGAGAGAAGGAGAGAAGAAGAGGAGATGAACAGAAAAGATAAGGAGAGTGGAAGGAAACAGGAAGTAGAGAAAAGAAAAAGAATAAGTTTTTCCATCTTCTAAATTATTTGATTATCATCTTCAAAGGGTCATTTTAGGAAATTACTGTACCAATTTTATTTACCTTTCCATTAGTAACTAGAAGAGCATTTATAGGGTTCAGTTTGATAGTTCTTGATTTTCTCCAATTATTGTCTGCTGGATTTGTATATAGAAGTTTCCCCTCCATTGCAAACCTTACTTCATCATGGTTCCATTCTAAGATGTCCAGAGCCATCTGAAAATATATCATAGTATGGCTAATAAAAATTGTTGTAAACTCATTTGATTCCAGTGCCTGTAAAATAAAATAAAATGTATAATTAAAACCATCAGCTCAACAACCTTTATCAAATGCTGCTTAGGCCTTTTGACACTTCCTCAGGGCATCTTGCTGTACTGAAGTAGATTCATTAATGATTAAAAAAAAAAAACTGCATTATCTTGTAATCGTGTTGTATTGTTAAAATAATTAAAATCTTCAAAAGGTTTTATTAAAAACTAGCAGAGACACATTTTTAGACTTCCTTTTTTGTCAATCTTCCCTGTTGTGATTTTGCTGAGCTTCAGGCTGTGAAAACCCAACTAAAAGCATGTCTTAAGGAGAATAGAGTCTTACAGGGGAAATTTTCTTAGGGAATGTCTTGGCAGCAACTACACGTGGATATGATTTTTGTTATTAATCTTTTCACCAACTGAAAGTGCTTTTTTCTTTCTTCCTGCCATAACACTGTAAAACTAAATCACTTGTTTCAAACAGTTGGTTTTATAACAATCAACCACTATTTAATCTTAGAGTACCTACAGTCGGTCAAATAAAAAACATCGGGCGTCATTTGATAAAGTATCACGAACGAGCATATGCGCATGTGCAGGAAGACTTAAGGTTAGGTTCACTCCTGCCTCTTGTCTGTCCATGTATTTTCTTGATTATTTAGTCAGTTTTGTTCCAAAACAAACATGTATAGAAGGCTGTGGCTATATGCCTCAAATCCTCCATATTCTTGCATGAAAGTTCTTATAATAATAATGAATAAATTCGCGAGGAATATGTTTATTCAAGGAGCATTTTTTTAAGATTTTATTTTATAATACCGGTACTTGTAGTGCAAAATCAATAACTTACTCTCAACTTCTGCAACCAATCTAGCGTCGAAATACGCGGCTGGCCAGATCCATGTTTCCTATGAAAACTTCCGGTCGCATTATAGTGAAGTACCCACCTCTGAGCTGCTCTCTGAGCTGGAACTTTCTCGCTGCTTCAGAGGCCGAAAAAAGCAGGTCAATTACAGCCCTAACTACACTTTCCTTCAAGCTAGCATTTGTAGGCCTTTGTAGCGCGATGACACAAATCAAAATGAATTATAACAATACATTAAGTTGAATATCATGTGTTGCGCTTTCCACGTTGTTCATTTTTCCCTTGTTCATTTTTTCCCTCCTGTCGCATGGCCTCATATGTTCCGAGAATGATCTGTATTTCATGTTTTTTATAGGAAACTTGTGAACTAATGCGTTAAAACTTTAATTTTAACTGCATATGAGTCCCGATGTTTTTTATTTGTCCGACTGTACGTCCTGACCAGGGGCGGCCGGTGTTAATGTGCTACTGTGCTATAGCACACTGATCATTTTGTTAAATAAAATATTATTGATTATTTACACAAAAATTACAGATATTCTGTTAAAAATACTTTTAAAAAATTGAGCTTAGATTTCCAACCGTTATACAGTATGCGGTATCCCTCACAGCGTCAGCTTGAGTTGCTAAGTATTATACTGCAGTGTGCTCAGTCCCGAATAGCGCTGCTCTGCTTGATGACCGAGGCCTGGAAAGTGCCCTGAGGCGGAGTGTATATTTGCCGCTGTTAGCATGAAAACCGCTTCATTGGAGCTATGAATCTAGTAGAACCTGGCCCCCTATAGGTATGCTGGATGCCTTACAAGAAACTGGTGGTGAGTTGATGACCTCTTGTTTGGCAGTTGGGGTGGATATTTTGAAGGTTGTTTTGCAAGTAGGAACAGTCCTTGGTAACGCATCTTATTGATGGCGGCTTTTCTTGACGTGCAGTTTTAAGAGAGTTCAAATCGATGTAAGCCAGGTTGGTTTCTACAATGTAATCGATTGTTTTAATACGAAATTAGTAGTAGGCCCTAATTCAGAATACCATGGCTTGACATTAAATCTTATGAAAATATGAAATAGCTTAGCTTTAAGAGCTAAATCTATACTTAATAGGATAATTTATTCTAATAGCCTCATAGATTTGTTTCCTTAATTCAATGTGTAATAATACTAATACTGACAATAATAGCAAACAAATACATAAATACGTACAAAGCTAAAACCCGGGTTCCATTCCCGCTCAGTATAAATTTTCCTCTGTAGATTACCCAGTTGAGTTAAATTACCTAAGGAAAGAAGAAACTGAATACTGAAAAACCACTTATAAATATTGTAATGGACTAATTTTTAGCGACGAGGGAAGTGAATTTAACGCGCACGCCAGCTGAGCTTCTGACGGAGGTTAAGTTAGTACAATCTTACGTCTGGGGGAAGGGACATACTGACCAGACACCCTGTTAATTCTCAAACTGCGTTCTATAATAGTTTCTGTGCGAAGTGTGAACTGTAAACAAGACAGAACCGAATAGTGGAACAAGTATATTTCATGCTGCGTGTATGTAGATGTTCAGTGTTATTGCTGTGACTGTACAGAAATAATTAAGTAGATATTTTAATAACTTGTCCATTCTCTAGAAGGAGTAAGGAAGAAAAAATCGAGATAAAACAATTAGGAAGGCCCACACCCGATTTGTTTATGAACCCAAAAGCGAAAAGCAGAAAAAACTGCGTTTACAACATAAAATTTCACAGGAGAGTATATGAAAACAGTTGGATATGTGGTTGTAAATTAGAAATGCTCTCTTCTGTTTTCCTTGTCTTCTATTTGGAGTTTCCAATTCGTGGAGATAAACGGGAGCAACGGACTTTGGACACCTTAGCAAGTTAACAAAACAGCATAAAGGTAACTTTAAGTACATAGGCTACATAACGTATTAAATCTCTCGGCTGTGTGAAAAAAAAAACAGGTAGGCCTTTGTACTTTCAAAAATTATTAATTGTAGACTATTAAGTTATGTGGGGAGTTTGAATTTGCTTTGAGAGGTTACGACGAAACTGAACATTCTGAAAATCCTGGTATCTTCTTAGGACTGATAGATTTCGTTTCCTATTTGGATACTACTGTGCGGGAACACATGGAATTGCATGGACTTCATTTTTTGACATAGGTGAATGGCATGTTACGTTTTATTTTTTGCATGTTCATACTGTAGCACACACAAAACTTTTTTCACCGGCCGCCACTGGTCCTGACTACTGTATCTGTTTTGTTGTTGGTGGCAGTGAGAATATAATACCCTTTCCGGGTGTGTACACTTTACAGTAGCTCTTGTCATATTATTCTACAGTAATGGAATTAAAGTGCATGCCATCTTTTGTCCCCATATGCTTAAAGGGAGAAAGTTTCAAGGTTAAAATTGTATCGTCCCAGTAATGCATCCACTGCAATACACATGCTATACTATATCTTAAGAAACCTACCCATAAGACTACCGAGAGGTGAATTACCTGCTCTGTTTCCTGGAAAATGCATCTTAACCAGAGTTTCTATCTACTAAAAACTATGAAATCTGCATGCTTTATGCAGGAAAATGTTATAAACAGGAGCCATTAGTCAGGAACTTTTACAAAGGATCATATCGGGAAATTCAAAGAATTGGAGAAAAAGAGTCTATGAAGCGGGAAAGCATATTAACTGGGAGTGTCTTAACGAAGTTTTACTCTATTTATAATTATTGAGTCATTCTGGTATATGGAAAAATGTTTTTAAAATGATTCAAAGTCATAATTACTCATTATTATAGTTGGCAATCTTCCCATCATTTTCATTTCAGATAAAAGCAAACATTCTTAAAGTACTTTTGACAAACCTTTCTAAGTTTGATGCTTAGCATATCTGTTTCACTGCTCGATCTTCTTCCATTCATAATGGAGATCCTTCTCCACAACTTGGTTGTGCTTATATCTTTCGCTTCCTGCAAAGAACATAACAAAAGATATAAATGTCAGAAGATCATGATGAATTCTTAAAAGTGCCTTAGATAACACATTGGGTTTTATGATTGAAAGAAGAAGAATAGAAAAGAGAAATTCACAATCTACATGTCTCATAGCTACAAGTTACATCAGACTATCATTTTCATGCTACTTATCATCATACTTGTTATAAGTTTTAATCTTGTTTGTGTTATGTGGTTTCTCGCTGTTATGCAAATTCTACAGTGATGCTATTAACTCTGAGTCTTTGTGGCTGGCAAAAGCTGACATTTGCAAATTGCCACCTGCCAAACTGGTGCCTGTACTCTTTAGTCAGTGGGTTCAGGGTTCAAATAAAATATTTTGAAGAGGGGAGAAATTAAGTGTGGGTCTAAATTTACCCTTGTTTTTAAGCAGAACATTCACTCTCTATAAAAGATATACTACCAGGGAACACCAATCACTACTGCACTCACTGTCATAGCAAACATTCTTTAACCATATTGTTGCCGGCAAAAAGAAACCAACACAAATATAAACTTATGTTCATTGTCACACTTCTGTTACACCATGCATGACAAATGCTTGAATGGCACACTGTAGACCTTTGTGTGTACAATTAAATGCTTTAACTGTTATTAATTTGTATATACCTGACTAGGTATTCTTCACTTTTAATAGACATGATCATTTATGACAAATTCTGATGATCATTCTTATCAAACAAAAAATTATGGGAACTTTACGATACCAAAGCACAGACTGCACATTACTGAAACAACTCATATTTTAATAGGATTGCATCTGTAAAACAAAATTTCCAGTCATTACTATACTTTACCCCAAAATGATTTTAAAAAGAGATTTTATAATTGGTTATCTATCCATCCATTTGACACATTAATGGAATTTCTTACCTACCACAAAACAGCATTGTCATTGAATATTTATAAGTACTTTATTGTCATCATTATTATTGTTGTTGTTTTAAGTTATTAATCATTCTGTATAACACTGACAAAGCCAATTGTGTAAACCTCAAAGGCTGAATAAAATATGTATGTATATGTATGTATGTAGCTAAACGTTGATGCTGTGCTTTGTGCTGGTGGCACTCTTATGTTAAAAAACTGCACTGTGAAGAAACATAAGTGCATGTTTCCAGTAATTGCATTGGAATTTTAAACTGAAGTTTACGAAATGTAGAAAAATATGTTCCTGGCAAGAGAGGAATTTTTATCTGACAAGCCGGGGAAATTTTTTTACGAGAGGGGAAAGTCCCCTCCTCTCAACCCCAAGTTAATTTGAATCCTACTTCAGTCTGGTTCGCCACTTTGTGTAAAAATGTTTCAGGTTTCATTAAAGAATGGAACAGGATCAAGCAAGATCAAGAAAGATGTAGGTGAAATTACAAATTTTCTAAGAAGTTGTCATGAATGTATGGTAATGGAAGGCAACAGTTCCAACACCTCTTATGTTTATATAATAATAATCACACAGTCATATAATAATATATAGTTGTTATAGGTAATGCTGGTATTTTGAGAGACTTGGGGCTAGAAAATTTAGAATGCTCTGTAAAAATTAACAGGAATAATTGTAAACAGCTGCAAGACTTATCAATCAACAAGTTATAAAATAAGATCAACGTACATTATCTTGCATTATCTCACTAAAATATTTTAGGATTAAGAAACTACACTTGCATGAGAAATATAGGCAAAGAATTTTAAGTTATACAGTTTGCCCATATGAGCATCACTCGAAACAAGAAGAATTGCTGCAATTTCAAAGTGGATACAGTTTAAAATAAACAAAACATAACTAACAGAGTAATTTTTAACCTATGTATGCAACAATTTGTGATATTTTGTTCTAAGAGCTACTATTATAAACAAGGTTTAAACATTGGACAAGGTTTAAAATTCAGTTTTTCATGTTATTACTTATTATAAATCTCAATCTCCGGTTAAACTTAAGTTAACTTGACTGGAACTCATATTCCATTTAAGCAGATTAAGGCTCTGTTATAAGATGGTGTTTTCATCTTTACTGCAGAGATATTTGAGGAAATGCTGAGTGATGAGGTTATTCGCATAATAGAAAGACCTCGGAGACCCAGATTTCTCCAAGATCGATCAAAACACCATCAGATGTGAGATGAATTTGAGGGTTTAAGTAGATTCAGATTGATGAAGGAGACAGTCCTAACCTTATTTCATCAAATTTGAAATGATACAAAATGCAACAAGAAGGTAAAGAAACCTAAAAACTTGAATAATGTGTTTCTACTCGTCTACTTCTTAATAAAATTAACAAGAAACTCTTTTTCCTTAATGGAAAAGTTAGAACATTATTTTTGGCCATTTTCACTACAAACAAATAAAATACTTTTTCTACATTAACCAACATTTTTCTACTATCATCTTTTCTCAGCCAACAGGTCTAGCAACACTATTGCACTATGGTTTAACATAAGCATAACATTATAGAATAGCATTTTGCAGTTAAACTTTAGATTAAATTTAATATAACCTGTGGATAAACTACTTACATTTCTTCTAAAGTATAAAAGTATTAAAGGGTGGAACTGTCAACACACTATTTTATTCAGAAGTAGAAACACATTTAAGCGAATTTAAAACATTTATGAAAGGATTTGTAGTTATTTCTGAAAAGCAAGTTTTATTTTATTTTATTTATTTATTAATTTTTTTATATTAAGGGAAGGTGGTTTCTATTGAAAACTCAATTCAAAACACAATCATGGAATTCTTGGACCTCTCACCACAAAACAGGAACTTACTGTACCATAAAATATAATTACCGAATTCATGTGCTCCAGATGAAGTTCGATTTTGTGTTGTGCTTGTTTAAGGAGGTCCCGGCCCTCGTGATGAGAAGGCGTCACTTTATGTAAGCGAGCCAGCAACAGCGGGTACTTGGTCACTCTTTGCACTGGTACCTGCACAACATAGAACAACCTTATTACTGAGTTAGTAATGGAATGCAGGCATAAAAAGTTAAAGTACTAATAGTTACTTATTATATTGTGGTACAATACTCACAAAATATTAAAATATACTTATATTTTTATTATGAAGATAATAGCAACTCTTAGGTCTAGCTAACCAGTGACTTAATGGCAAAGATACTTCATTTATGAACGAAAAATTAGAAATATATTTATTATATGCCAGGTTTTTTCTTGATTTTTAATAATGAACTGTTAAAAACTTGACATTGAAGAATATATTCCATGATATTTTGTTGCTGAATTCATGTGACACGGAGGGGACATGCTAATTTTACTTAGTTGAAAAATTGGTTAAGTCACAGATTTAATTTAATTATTCTATTTTAAATTATTAGTCACTTACAGAGGACACAAACAAACAAACAAAAACAAAAACAAACAAACAAACAAAAACAACAACAAAAAGATTTCATTATTTTAACATTTTTTTCTTATAGCAGGATAGAGGCACTAACACCACAAAACCCAAATTGGGTGGAAAAATTTGAATATTAAATTTTCTTAGTATTGCTCTTAGGATTAGTACAATTGGAGGACATCAACAAAAACTTCCTTTATGTCATAATTTTATCATTTCATATTCAGATGGGCCTGTATAATCAAATATAGACTTGTGAAAGTAAAAAAATAATTGTATTAAATTCCTCAAATAATAAACTTTAAAAAAAACTTATGTAGAGTCAAAATTAACACTAAATTTAAGTAGTCAGTAATTAAAGTACATTAATCTACTTAAAGTACAAATGTAAGTGTATTTACTTCAAGTTGCAATAGCAATATAAATTCCTTGTAACCCACATGCTTTCTCCACTCTAAACACGGGTCTTTCAATTTTTTCTCTTCACATTCCAGTATAAATTACGTAGAATCCCAATAGGGGTATGCCATATACTACCTACAGCTCATCGAATGGAGAGTTGTCACGACGATATCGCTTTAGACAATTTCTTCGTAAGAGTTATTTATTTCTATAAAATAATTTAGTTCAAAAAATTTAAAGAAAATAATTAGAACAAAAAATAACCAAAATGACTTAATGCAGTAGTAACGTAACATAATATTGAAGTTAGAGAAAGTAGCTGAAAATCTTAGTGTCATATCCTGGGAAGATAACTTCAAAATATTTTAAAGATACAATAGACTATATATAATTTTTTTTTAGCTATGCTGCTCATAAGAGACCCAGAAAGATGCACACACCCGAAAAGACATACACAGAATATTCTTACTAAAATTATATTTTGGGTATACAGAACTACAAGCAGTAAAATCTCGCCACCGAATTTCTTAATCGAATATACACAGCGTACAAGGTACGAGTTGGGATTGATTGATTGATAACAAGGATTCTATCGGAGTACGAACAGGGAAAATGGGACATCGGCAAGTGTGCGCCGGGTTTATAGAGACGGGCCTAACCTCTAACGTGACATCCACACCATCATACAACCCTTTGTAATGAGATTAACGGAGGGATCTGAACATGATATTGAGAAAACAAAAGCGTCAGCAAAGAACAAATATTTTAAACACGTTAACTACAACTTAAACACCGGAATTATGTTTGTTCTATCATCACGACTTCACGAATAAAAAGTAGAACAAAGCAAATATTTAGCTACGTGGACAAGCGGTGAATTTACATTTTGCCAGGTGGAAGGCTGTAACTTATTTGAAGTAGGAGCTCTCAATAATATGCAAATGTTTTGAAAAGGAAACTCGTTAAAAGCAACAAGATATGGCAAATAACTGCGTCCACCTCCAAAACTATATGACCTCTAAGTGTGCTGTTGGGAGATAAGATTTATGCTGTGATAATCCCTGTTGTTTTTACTAAATAAAACTGGAAGGTTTGACCTTGACTGAATTCTTCATCATCTTTTGAGGACACGCCAAATTTCGCTGGGTTGGTAGTGGATTTATAAGGAACGATATGCAAGTGACAAACTGTTATAACACTAGACTGATTAGATTGAAAATAAAACTAAAACGTCGTTTATATTTAAAAAAAAAACAACAAATTCTTCCTTCAGAGGAATATTCGAGAGATCGCTAATTTCAGAACTATAATAGGCAAGACTGGTAAGATTGTCAATAAAAACGTCATGCGACTTCAATTATTGATATTTAATTATATATATTAGTTAATTAGTTAATTTTGGATTGCATATATATCTTATAACACAGTTTTATGAAACTGCAATTTGATAGTGATGCAGTTCAAAATTAACCAACCATGATGTTCGCGTAGAGGAGTAGTCTGTGCCTTTTTCTGTTTCAAAATAGCTGTGTGCACAAATACGATAGTACCTAGTACAGTGGATTTACAGGCATGTATAAGAACTGCTGTGGGATAAATTTTCTGCACATCGGTGATAGTTTGTAGACCAACAGACGTTAAAACTGCAATAAAACAAACAGTATTGTACAGCCGAGGCAATGTTTCCCCAGAACCTTTCAACCAGTTCAGCCATGTAAATTCAGTCACCCTTATTTTGTAATATCAAGGACGCAAAAAATTTAAATGACATAATTTTCTATTAAAAAGCCTAGTTTCAATAAATTTTCTATACCAGTAAATCTACTGACATAACCTAGTCATAATTATGCATACATAAATACAATCAACCTGGGACGGGATTGAAGCTGCGATCTTGAGCGCAAAAAGTCAGTTTATGTAGACTGTGCCACCCACGCCGACAGAAAACAAGAGAGAGAATATGTTGATTCACAACGACAATAATAATAACTGATAAATTTTTTTTAAGAATGTGTTCTCTGTCAGTATTTTAAAAATAAATTTACACGTAATTTAAACCAATAAAAATGTAAGGTTTAATCCCTCGATGTTGAGGATTGTATGATTTACCTTACAATCGATGTTATCCGTTTCAGCACTATAGATACAGTTATTCAGTTATTTTGTTGTAACCTAAAGATTGAACATTGTGTATAAATACATCTAAAGTTAGTATAAAAGGAATTTCATATGGCCATTCACCTGAATAAATAACCCAGAGTGACAACTGCCATTGAGAGAGACACAATAAATTACCTTGTTTATAGTCTCTTGTCGAAATGTGACCACAGACAATATTAACTATATCTTCATCTCACTTCACACCTGATTTTGAGTATCAGCTGGGTATGATTTCGCATATTTCAGTCACTACAAGAACATCACTCGCCTAAAAGAAAACGTCTTACTTCGTAACTATGTCCCAGAATACTGTCTGGGAATTCTTCCTCTAATCTCTTCATATGATAACCTCTAACATCGAGCCATTAATCATTCACGTGGTATCTAGTGCATTCTACTGTGGGTCATCTTTAGATTAATTATATTAACCCTCAGAAAACCAATTACTGATTTATAACATGATGGACCATGGGAGGATTCAAGTATAAACCATTATAATCTAGGCTATACTAGCAGAATTATTTGCGTTAGTTTTGTTGATCTCATATAGAAATGAAGATATATAGATTTTAGATAGTCGCTAATAGACACCCATATAAATAAGAAATACTGCAAAATCATACTGGTTAAACCTGTCATGTGATAAGTAACCAACCCGAAAGTCGATAAGGCTATGGTAAGGATAATATTGCCAGTCTATTTTTAAAATTTTAGATAGCTCTCCCCTCCACTTAACCCACAGTTTATCATAGAACTTCACTGTTAATATTCTAACATTTTTGAGGGTTTTTTTTTTCAATTATTTGAGGTTGGTTTTTAACCTACGGTCAGCAGTGACCACAATAGGCCTAAATCATATAAATGTAGAGGGTTGTATTATTTATTTATTTTATACATGAGGAAGCTACCGTTTTAATATCTAAAAATTAAATGCGTAATGCACCTATGAATAGTATAATATTATACTTTGGTCAGTCTTTAGAACCGGCCCTAAAGTAAATAAGTAAGTCACAGATACATAGATACGAGTAATGAGCTAAAAAGATAAAATAACATTAAAAACTTAAATAGCCAGCCTGCAATTTAAAATTTAATAAAAATTAACTTCTTATGTTTTCAAAATTGTTATTGCACCCACGAACCTTCTGCGGCCCCACCCCCACCCCGCAGTTGTAGAGGTTATGATGTCCACCGCTGCGCTGGTGGGTGCATTTAATTACATGATATTGGCAACAAAGTGATAAAGTTGGTAATGCCAGTGTTTTAGTGTTTCCATGCAATCCCACTGTTACGATGACCCCGCTATCAGATAATACAGCCGCCAAGCGAGGACATCGATGATAGCTGTATCAGGAAGTCAACAAGCATCTCATTCCAAAGCATTCTACAACAATAATTATTTTTCATTTAGGAGGCATTGTTACATTATTTTATAATCTTTCAGTGACCAGAGGGTTCAGCCTTCAAATTCGACGTCGAGGTTTTAGCGTTAAAACACGTTCTGTGGTTTCCTGTTCAAAAATACTATTTTCGGAAACTTCTATTTGCCTATGAACAGCGTAAATGTAAAACAGAAAATAACCTAACACTAGTTTAATCAGTTTTGCAATATGGTATCGTAGAGTGGGGAGGAATAGCGACTTCTATCCCGATTCCCCTAAATCTACTACAAAAAGTATTGAAAACATGTTTATCCAACTAAATTAATTTTTTTCGGAATTAAATGTTGTGACTATTTTACCCACTTAAGTTATTTCTATTAAAATACCTTAAGAAAATCACAAAATATTTATATCAATCAATTAACAAAAATCCATCCTTATCAGGACAAGAATATTATAACTATTGCACACTATAAACATAGAATTAATTTTGGCCAATGAGTGTGCAATTCCATTACTCAGCCTCATCCAGAATTTTCTAAATTAAACAATAGTATTTCAATAATAATATTAAATATTTAGTATGCCTGTAACCTGTAAACATATGACTTCTTATTTTCATTTTTACTCTGCCTTATATATACTGTATATAGTCTTATTTCAATGTTTTAAATTATTTATTACTTATTATTTTAAGTTTTAAATTATTTCTTATTCTTGTGATTAGCGTCGCTGACTATAGATCCGTCGGCACGGGTTCGATCCCCGGTACCTCCTCGGAGTTTTCTGAGGTAGGGAGGTGTGGTAGGGGTGCACTCAGCCTCGTGATTCAAATTAAGGAGCTACTTGATGGAGAAGTAGCGGCTCCGGTCATGGAAACCACCATTAACGGCCGTGTGCCTATGGTAGATGACGCAGCGGTCGTGTGGAGGCCTAGTCCCTTCTGGAATGTTAGAGCCACGGAGTTAGTTTTATTTATATATATATACGTATATATATATATATAAATATATAATAATATTATAAATATATAATAGAAACATATACTACGTACGTATATATATAGGCTATATATACGTACGTAGTATATGTTTCTGGAACTAATCCAGAGCGAAGCATTCACTCACTCGGGTAAACATTGATACGTACGTTCGTGTGTATTTGTGTAACAGTAATAGCAGAAAATATCAAAATGCAGTATTCTATTTGGGTTAAGTATCTTCCGGGCGCGCAATACGCAGCAAGATTATTTTCTACTACGCTTGCTGCCACTTTACATAAAGGAAATCTTGTTTCTTGTGACGTTTTAAAGGCTCCAACGGGTTTCTGTAAATTTTATACATACCTACTGACTGGACATAGAAAGACCTGACACTTTTATTTGAAAAAGTTTGCCAAAGAAATTCGCTGGATGGAAATTATGGGTTATTCCCACCTTCCACAATTCAGGTTTTTAGTCCTGCCATCAAATAACAGGGTTTTGCGTTAGCATCAGGCGAATGAATACGCATATCCGCAATGCAGCCACTTACTTTAGTTTGTGGAAACATGAAGCGAGAGATTCCCATTGAACCAGAAAGTTATGTGGGTGTATCATATCAATTCTTTTTGAGTCGAAGTTTTATTCGAAGTAAAGATACGTGGCCAATAATTAATTTGACAAGAAGCATTGTCTATAGCAGGGATGGCCACTAACCTTAACTTTGGGAGCAGCAAACATATGAAGCTGTTCGAGGCGAACCACATTGTTTTTACTATACACATAAACATTATTGTTCAATTACACAATAAGAAATTAGATTTTTTGCTGTTAGTTGTTTGAAATCTGGCTGATAATTGGTAAGCGCAGTTCGCACGAGTTCACGTAAATGTTCATCAGTAAGTTCAGATCGATATTTAGATATAATGAACTTAAGCGTTCAGTACAGAGATTCACACGTATATAAGTAGTCCCAAATATCGAGATAAGTCTCGTAGCACACTCTTTTGTTAGTAGGTATTCTTCTTCTGGAACTTTCTTCCAAAATTCTGTGGCCGAAACACCACTTCGTTTAAATCCTTTTAGTCCTTCGTCCTCTTGCAGTTCTAGTAGCTCCAACTCTACTCCAACCGTATCCTTTGTAATTGATGAAACAGGACAGCCATCGCTCACAACACCAACAGCAAAAGGATTTTCCAGGAATGAAAATGAAGGTTTAAGTGTTCTCAAATCATTAAATCTCCCATTGATTTATTTAGCAAGACCAGACATTTTACACAAATAATCTTATCTTTCCATATGAACGTCAGGAAGGCTTTCAGTAATTTTCTTCAAACATTTTAAATGAGCGAATGTCTTAGTCTCAAGGTCTTTCCGAAAGAGTCTTAATTTGCTATGAAAACTAAATACACTCTGCACTAAAACAGAAATAAGTTTTTCACTTCCTCGTGATATGTTTTCATTAAATTATATTAACTATATACTTGTTAAAATCTGTATCATATTTACTCTTAGCTTGGTTTCAAAAGCCGCACGAGATTGGCTCAAGAGCCGCATGCGGCTCGCGAGCCTCGTTGTGAATACCCCTGGTCTATAGGTTAAATAATTTTAGGATCTAGGCTACATTCTCTTTGCCTATAGCTAAATCATACCATGCTTGGACAAGTGAAATATAAAGAAGTACCCTAGAATTTAACAATTGGACATTAACTAAAACCAATGAAGAATGTAAACACACAGTTAGGCTATATTTTTGTACATCCTAAGCTATATGAACCTAAAAATTTAATCCCTTTTAATAACGCATGTTTTCATATTTCTCCTTTCATTGGAATATCATTAGGCTAAAATCAGGCAGCGATTAATTTTGTGCTTCCGTCCCTGCGCTGAATTCCACGAGTATTGGTGAATTCTAAGTTACCGGATAACGAGTACTGTCGCAAACTACGTATCATTTCCGGAAATGCGGCATCCGTTCCACACTGGTTTCCTGAAATTGCTTCGGGTTCCCCGACAGGATGTGGTCTCACATGGCACCACCACGTCTGGCAAATCACATATTTTCTTATCACCTGTTGCTAGTAAAGAGGACGTGACCTCTTGTTTTGAGGTATGAACGAGCAATTATTTTGATCAAACAATAAAGCTTAACTAAGCCCTAGCTCAAATTTCTTTCAAACATAGTATGTATTAAGGTCTTTCAGATGTTTCTCCCCGACATATTAAAATCATTGATATCAAAATGTAGTTTTACTTTCGAGTTAGGTAGCCTATCTTCTACGAAAGCATCGGTTGTTTTCCATCGATGGCCTATGTTTTTATAATAAAAATGATAAATAGACCTACCTTGGTTCAAAGATAGCCTATATTTTTATTTACAGCATGCTAATTTTCCAAAACATGGATTTTTTACACAGATAGTTTTCATGGAAATAGGCTATTTCAGTTTATTTATGAACAGCCAAATTTTCTAAAACCATGACTTTCTTTTAATATACATCAATGTAACCCCACGAGAGTTCAAGAGTTTACCGATAGATTCGCGACTGCGCAGCAAGATCGAATTTCTCTGATGAAACTCGTAAACTCGAGTTGAATTTATTAAGACTATTCCATGAATAAAAACGTAACGGATTATACAAATAATAATTACTTTCGTGCTTGTTATATAAAAACAAAACCAACAGCTGCGAGACCACGACATACTATGAATCAACCAACCATGAATCGATTCGAGTTACCATGATGTGACCAGTGCTACCAATGGTGCATATAAGACATAGTTAACCTAATTCAGGTAAGCTAATAGCAGAACAGAATAAAAGCACACGAGCTGGCTTGCACCGAATCGAAACTGTTTTTAAATCAATACACATTTATATTAGGCTATTTCAATTTCCAAACAAGTTACGTTGCATAAAATAATATGTTTTCGTGCTGCTTAATGACAGTAATGAGCTTTCGTTTTATCAGGTAAAATCCCTTCCTCATATTAATAGCAAGCATTTTATAACATGAACGGTCGTCATTGGTCTATATCCGAGGAATTGCTAAACGTTAACGGTCAATATCAAACACGCGGCGTATGAGTGGAATAGTCGTCAAAATACATCGATGTTTTCAGGTCAATATTATCGTCACATCGATGGTTATCGCCGATTTTGTAACATCGATGGTGAACATAGTTGTTTTAACTATCGATGCCCATGCCCGATATAACTGAGGAAAGGAAATGTGTAGTCACTTTGCAGAGAACTTGGCTTATCCATGGCTTCACTGTTTTCTCAATTACTTCAAAATTAATTCATATACACTCATCTTTTGTTTATTTGGCGATGAATGATTACCAGAAGTGGAATATACTACGATGGTAATTTTTTTAATAGCAGTAACACAAAAGTACAATCTCATTGAAACAGATGAAGTTAATAGGCCTACCACTTTCCCCTGATATTGGTTGTATATCCAGCATATCTCGGGGAAAATACATATGTAAGTAGCTTTCACTTACCGCTTTAAAACACTGTTTTAGATTTTTGGATAAACTTTAGAGATGCTGGATGAAAATTCAAATTACTCAAGAAGATAGTTGACGTACACTGGCTTCAAATGAGTCTGCATGGCAGTAAGCTTAGTAAAATTACTAAAATACTTTATTGTGCAAATGTGATATGATGGCCTTCAATTGAGAGAATTCTGCCACTACTATCTACCTGTCTTTATGGTAATGAAGATTTCTTAATGCATTTGCAGATCAGCTCCTTAGCTATTAAAATTGTTATTCTTCATCTCTGTTTGGAAATTTAAAATATTTTAAGTCGATAGGTAGAGACTGCTCATTGAATTCTTATCATTTGTTATTGTTGAGGCATATATGTCGTGATAGAGTAAATTAATTTTGCCCTGATATAATATGCTGGATATCCAGTCAAAATCAGGTAAAATTTCTTCCGTTTCAACGAGTTTCTACAGATGTTGTTACCACTATTAAAAATCAATACTTGTAAACATGGTATATTTCACGAACAATACATTTTCATGCTACATTATTCCATGCACAGTTATTTAAATTGTTTAGAGGTAAGAGTATATCGTCGGTGATAACGTATAATTAAATGTTATTCTAAAGAAAACTTTCTGCTCAAATAACAATTGTAATTAAGAATTTAAGTGATTTATGCATGTCCAATATCATATAAAAGACTGCAATTACAGTAATAACACTTACCATGAGGAAGGAATTAAGGTTCATGCGTCTTAGAACAGCATTTTCCATTTGAGACACCCTCAGGAAGATCCGAAGTAGCTCCTTTTCCTTCTCCAAGTTCGCAAGTAGTAGTGACGCAGCACCCTGAAAATAAAGCCGCCGTATTAAAAAAAAAAGTTTATTTTTGCAAAGCTCCATGATTTCTAGCGTATAAAAATGCCTTTATATTACAATTAAAACAGACACAATAAATACCATATGATTTAAATTATTTTTATAATAGCGAGAACGGTGAAAATTAAATGGCGTTCATGACGATGAAGTTAATGACGTCAAGACCTACGATAGATATGTTAACGAAGTCACGACAGGTATAATATGATATTATAGGCATGGAGATAGACTGACGATGTCAATGATAGGGGACATTGAAGGTGAAGATAATGATATCGGTTTAAACATGGTGGATATTCTGTAGTCCACCGCTGTGGCTCAGCCCTCTCACGCAGCGGGTCCGGGTTCGATTCCTGGTTGGGACAAGTTACCTAGGTGGGTTTTTTTCTGGGGTTTTTCCTCACCTTTGAGACAAATGTCGGGTAACTTTAGGCTCTTGTGGTCCCCAGATATCATCTGACCGTCATTATCATCTTCATCCCATCCTCGCCTTGTTTGGAGTGAGTGTGTGTGTGAATGGTGTGTCTCATCCTATGTGTTCGTGCTGTCTCGGAGGTGGCCCCGGCATTGGGCTGATCACTCATCCAGGGAGGCCCTCCATGTCCTTGTCTGGTCAAAAAAGTATGTATGTGATCCAAAGATAATCCCTCTCCCGACAGGTCGCGGCCCTGTAAGGCCCGGGCGGCTTGGGTCGCTTAAATCCTAAAAGGGAGAGGTGAAACTAAGGTAAAGAGAGAGTGAGATATTCTGTATTTAAAATAAGATAATTAATTAAAATTATAGTAGTGATAGGCCTAATAGTGACTACAAGGAGGGTTACGATTATGTTGGTAATATATGCTTATGTTGTATAGTTACAACAAATTACAACGACACGGTGATAAGTGGCAGTGAATGTAAAACCGCCAGTGGAATATTGATTATGATCAGTATGTCGTTGTTGGCTATAACGAATAAAAAATAATATTAATACATTTAATTATTGCACTTGCTGCTTTATCAACATCGTCATCATCATCAGCGTCCTCATCATCCTTATAATCATCCAGGTTTTTTCAACTGTTCTTACGTATTAGCCCTGATTAAAACGAGGTAGGTTTGAGCAACACGGACACTTATTTAAACTTGTGAAATCGTATGAAATTATGATAATTCGCGTGACTGTTGAGAATTGCTGCCTCCTATGAGCACATAAACATAATATTTAAAACTTTCCTGTTAAGATTTTAGGGGTTGCGTCCGTGACAGATAAAACAATCTGCACAAATAACACTTTCAACAATAATGAAATATTGTAATAGTAATGTATTTAATACTCCATAACAGTAACAAAATAGTATTTTTCAAATAAAACAACCTTCGGAATAAATTTGTAACACTGAAATGTAGCACACTTTCATCTGAAACAATAAACAGAAACGAAAGCTAAAACACCATACACACAGAACATAAACTTGTAGAATAAATTTATCCTCAAACCGACGATTGGAGATCAACTCAAAAGTATTGTATTGTCGAGAACGTGATGAGAATGGAAAGTTATTATTATGTAAATAAACTAATCTCTTAGAATTCTGTTTGATACGTCCTGTGTATCATATTGTGGGATATTTCCATGTAACAAGTTCAAAGTCCTTTTAGGCATCCAGTTTATATCCAGACAGAAGACTTATATTAATATCACTGTAATTCTGTTATATCAAAAAGTTATTGTGAGAAAGTAAAAAGTCATTTCTAATTACCTCGTTCAGAAGTTAAATAGCCTAATCCACAAAAACTATAATATGCAAATATACAGTTATCCTTTCTTTCTTTCTTTCTTTCTTTGCCTTCCGTACGGATGACTTAACAAGACCAACTAGTAAAGGATAATAGAATCAGAATTGCAAGTTCCCGAGGGTAAACAATCACACACAGTGCACATGTATAGGCAGAGAGACGAAGAGAATGAGAGAGCGAGCGATCAAGATACAAAAGGGGTGTTAAGAGGCAGAGGTAAGCAGACATCAGTCCCTGGGTGGCGGAATTAAAATTAGATTCTACCTGGAATCTAATCTGGAATCTAGGCCCAAAGATAGGCAGGGACGTTCACTCTGAAAGTGTTAAAACCTACCTATGTCTAGACCTACCTTGAAAGTATACGTACTTTTTGGCAACTATAAAAAGGCCGCACAAATAAAATTAGCTACCTGTTCATACAGCTGTAAAGCTATGAAATTGAAGTCGAAATCCTGAATTACACGAAGCTTGTTGTGCAAAATTTACCATTTCCCGGTTGTATAACAGCAAGTTGTCCAATATATAGACCGAGTTAATTCCCCCCCCCCCCCATTTAAACACCTCATAATTCAATGATCTATTTCGGAGCCTTTCATTGGAAACAGGCAGCTAGTTTTTCAGATCTGTCATCATTCATCGAACTTTGATATTAGGTTAAAGCGTGAAGACGTTCCCCGTTAGCGGTGAACTTAATCATTACTGAAAAATCCCCAACCCGGCCGGGAATCGAACCCTGACCGTCGGGGTGGAAGGTAGGCGCGCTTCCAACTTTTTTGCCATATTTAACAGTATTTAAACGTTTAAGTACGATGTACTTTACATCATTTCTATTCAGCAAATGGTGCAAAATTTATTCTTCGTAGTAAACGTGTACAATCTCTGTTATAAAACGCCTGCAGCTATGATATATAATAATTGTATTTGAAGTTTTAAGCAGAAAGAGCTACCGTATAGCAAGGCAAAACTCTGTTTTATTAGAAGACAATGAACTGATAATGATTCACAGAGTAGTTATAGTTCACAATAGGGTAAAATCCAATTATAATCTTTACGACTTCCCGTTTTAATGCAATTTAATGTGGCAATAAAACAATAATGAAGTAATTCCTGCAGTAATAGTTGTGGTATCTGTACGTATGCCTTAGTGTTAGACATTATTTTCATGAAATACTTGAATAAATGAAAGCGATAGATCAAATAGGCCTATACCGGTATGTGTGTGTGTGTATGTGTGAAGATAATTAAAGTGTCACGTATTTACAAAACGCATTACAAAATTGTAATTTATTATGTAGAAATTAAGATGCGGTTGTGTCATGCAATTCAAGTTACCAGTATTATACGGTTATCACTCTAGATACAAGCTTAATTTATTGCTTTTATGAATTTGTGCTATAATATTCTAGTAACTGACCTCATAGGCGTACCGTGGTTTGGGGGGTTTGAACCCCCCCCCCCAATTGATTAAAAAAAGGAAAATTACATAATTTTTTTAAGTCTGCTCATAAATTACTTAATACAAGTATAAAGCGTGGGAAGCTTAAAACTCGTTATTTTGTGTCTTAATTTTTAAAATTTTCCGGGGAAGACCCCCGGAAGCTTAAAACTCGTTATTTTGCATCTTAAGTTTTTTAATTTTCCGGGGGAGGACCCCCGGACCCCACTCTCCGCGGACCCCGCGGATGTTATAACCCCCCCTCATAAGGTCGGCCTGGTTACGCTTATGACTGACCTACGAGGGTGGATCGAAAAGTAACGCACAATATTATATATATATATATATAACAAAAAGTTTAATAGATACAATTACAAACAAATTCACACAGGAAGGGACATCTCTTGTCTATATTTCTAAACAGTCACCAAGTTTCTCAACACATTTCTCCCATCGTGATTCCAGTTTCAAAATACCCTGTTCGTAGAAGTCCGTTCGGTTAGAATATAGCCATCTGCGGACTGCTGTTTTCAATTCTGCATCTGACGCAAAGCGTTTACCGGCCAGGAATTTCTTCAGCGAGGTGTAGTGCGATTTTTATGGTCTAAAAGGCATAACCCGAGTGAAATTCACAGGGACATACGTGGCGTGTATGGGAACGACTGTAGGTTATAGACCGTAGCAATGTCTTCAGGTGGTGTGCATTCTTCGAAGATGGCCGTGATAACCTTTCATTTGTTTGGTCCCATGATAGATGGGATAACTAATTTACTAGTTTTCCGTGGTGTTTTCAGATTATTTAAGGTTAACGGTCGGCCGCAAATTATCCTGTTAGTCTAGGCTATTTTAAAACATGTAAAATCGTAGACTTTTTCTTCTTGTGAATTATAAAAATTATTATTATTATTATTATTATTATTATTATTATTATTATTATTATTATTCACAAATAACAATTAGCAAATAACACGTGATGCTTATAGTCATGCGCATAAACATTTAAAAATATTTACTTTTATGCATTTTACAATCTTTTCTGGCCCATACCAGAAATACCTACCAGAAATAAAAAAATTCTTTATATATATAAGCAATCATGAACCACAGAAAATTGTCTCTGTTGGACATTACATGAGAATTTTATAGGAGAAAAATTCCTCAGACACTGGGACTTGAACCCAGGACCTTTGGCTATTCGCGCCAACAGTATTTCAAGTTTCTAGCTCACCTGGAAGTGGGCAAACATTAATGTCGATGAGCCGAGCCGATCCCTTTTTCGGGGGTTTTTAGGGCTAAAAATTAAAAAAATAAACTTTTTGGAATTGTCCTGTGGTTTACAGCCTATGTGTACCAAATGTCAAGTTTCTAGCTCATCTGGAAGTGGGCAAACATTAATGTCGGTGAACAGAGCCGAGCCCTTTTTCTGGGGTTTTCAGGGCTAAAAAATAAAAAAATAAAAATTTTGGAATATCCTGTGGTTTACAGCCTAAAGTATAAGTGTACTCAAATTTCAAGTTTCAGGAAGTGGGCTAACATTAATGTAGGTGAGCCGAGCCGATCCCCTTTTCGGGGGGGGGGGGTTAGGGTTAGGGCTAAAAAATAAAAAAATTACTTTTTGGAATTTTCCTGAAGTTTACATCCTAAAAGCTATATGTGTACCAAATTTCAAGTTTCTAGCTCATCTGGAAGTGGGCAGACATCAATGTCGGTGAGTGAGTGAGTGAGTCAGCCATGTGGGTTTATATTACAGGGACTAGCTTTATACCCTTTTATACCCTTTTATACCCTGCGTAGCCCGGGTCTTGTAATTTGTAATTCGAAATTAACTTATGGATCGATATTTAAGTCCATGTTTAGGTATCTAGAGTTTGAAGCGAAGAAAAACGACCTATCACGCTCAAACTAATCCCTCAGCAAATTCTAGATATATATTTATTGCTCATAGAAAACTTAGAATTATTTTGCAACCCGTTGCTTCTACATATCATGTCTGGTAGGGGATGAAATAAGAAATAAAAATTCTGCTAACTTAATGTCTTACTGCCTTTATGGGATATTTCATTTCCCACTTTCATGTTGTCGAACAACCATTTCTGGGCTAAAATCGAAATAAAATCGATATCACTTTCACACATTCTTCCCCAAAAACCTGAGACACAATCTTCAGCTGCGCACATAGGACTAAACATGTTCCGATCTATTTTATCTATTTTTATAGGTAGCCTACAATAAACATTCCTATTTCGCAACTAATACAACGCCTATGGCGATAAATTACGTATCAATGTATAGGTTATTTTACCGACTTCTGATATACTCGTTGGCACACACTCAGGCTGAGACAACTGGATTAAGCAGTCCCTGCAATACGACCACTTATTCCACTTCAAAATGTTAAGAGAGAAAATAATATTCTCCATGTCCAGGGTAGAGAAAGTTATGTGACTGCATCACATTGTGCATTAATTTCGTGGATTTCATTCTTCGATAGCTTCTCTAATTCATAAAGCCCAGTTACTTGCAATTTCCAAAACCTTATGTGAACACTGCAAACAATACACTGCTGTCATGAGAACTGAATTGCATTTTAATTAATTCAGTATAGTATTATCAGAAATTATATACATTTTCAAGGGAAGGAGAGGTTTGTTTGAATTTTCTTGTTGACCGCGTTACCGTGCAAAATTTCGTGCAAATTGCTCAAGAAATGTAGATTTGTATAGGGAACCTACACACCCACATATCCACATATACACTTTCGATTTTATATATTAGAGAAGTATCCTATGTGATGTTTTTCCGGGGTCTTTCCTCGCCTGTGAGAGGAATGCCGGGAAACTTAGGCCCTCCTGATCCCCGGAAATCAACTGGCCGTCATCATTACCTTCAACCCATCAGCGCCTGTACCAATGTGTGTGCAAATGTTGTGTCGCGTCTTATGTGTTCGGAATTGGGCTAGTCACTCATCCGGGGAGGTCTTCCAAGCCCTTGCGTGGTTAATAAAGTATGCAGGCTATGTGATCCATAGAATATCTTTGCCCTGACAGTTCGCGGTCCTTTAAGGTCCGGGCGGCGTGAGAACTTAGTAACAGCTGATCGCCGCGTTAAGTTATTTTGTTTTCTTTTTATGATTCTAAATTCTCAAAACTTAAACACTGAATAAATTATGGTCCAACAAAAACAGTCGTATGCAATTTGCCTATAATGCTAATTAATATACTCGTATATTAATAAAATATCATTATAGAATTATTGCATAATGAGCTAATTCGTATCCTAATAAAATGCCATTATATTAGGTTCATTGCATAATGCAGCTATTTCTCGTATTTTACTATGATAATAAAAATTCCTTTCTTGGTCCATGCGCGCAAGTAAAACTTTTTTCCATTCATTGTAACTTTTTTGTTAATTATATTACAGTTACCTCGAAGTTTATACATTTCAGTAGGGCCTATTGTTTAACTTTATATGGTAAAAATCATTATACTATGTTTGGATAATTGATTCATTTTTCATACTTTTAATTGATAAATTAGCAGCAGAAATTAAAACCCCCAAAACTCGGCAATGGAATTCTCTGAAAACACATGCAAGTTACACTAACGCAACGTTATTGCTAACATACATATCGCACACCCACTAGAAGAGTGGTACATCTTCAAATATCTCATTTTTGGGAAATGGAGATTGAAATGTCGTCAAATTTCAAAGCATGCTGGTGAAAACAGAGAATACTTTTTTGTAATATTTTTGTAGCATATAGTTTGGTCATAACACTTTATCCCTTTTTTTGAAAGAAAGTGCTTTTTAAGTGGATATTTTACTATAATTTCACAAGATGTATATTCGAGAAAGGCTCTAGTCGCATTGCCGTGAGATGTAACGTTAATATTAAAATTATAATATTAATTTTAAAATATTTTTTCGTTTATACTAAACAAAATATTTGTGTTGTTATGGTTGATACAAATTAATTAAGTCAGCAGTAATATAAATTGAACATTTACTTGTATTCTCAAAATTAAGAATATATTACAATTAAGTTGCCCTTCCTTCCAAGTTTGGAGGGCCTCTATTTCATCGGAAACACTCACAGGCACTGGAAGATTCTTCTAGGTGGTGTG
Source organism: Ectobius pallidus (assembly GCA_964059195.1). Classification (NCBI taxonomy): domain Eukaryota; kingdom Metazoa; phylum Arthropoda; class Insecta; order Blattodea; family Ectobiidae; genus Ectobius; species Ectobius pallidus. The sequence continues at coordinate 106,525,577 of CAXKWD010000003.1, read as the reverse complement.
CATCATTTCATCCTTTTTCTTGTGTTGATAAATAAACATTTCCTCGAAAGTATTAGATTTAAGAAATGTCTTATAATAACATTTTATGGGATTGTATTTCCAAGTTCGAAAGTTTGAAATTGAATGGCTGCAATTTACAGTTGACATTAATTTTATCCCTACTTTTTCAGACAAATCTTTGAAATTTATGAAGACCTTGTGGCCGTATTCAAGAACTTGAAGTAGGGGTTTGTCTTTTTTTGCAGTTCTAATTATTTGGTAATATTGTGAAGGAACGTAAATTGGTCCAGCTTTTCGAACCCCCCTGTTTTCTTCCTCTACTGTACTGCATCATCCTCATTTTGTGTGTGACCTTTGATGAGATATTTTTTGACGATGACGTTCACGTTTGTTAACATAGAAAAAGAATACATGTACATCATAAATAAGAATTTATTCTTCTGCTGACCCCCACAGCTGTCTGAATAAAATATAAAATCAATTGGATTAGATTTTTTTTTTTCGGAAACAGCCTGCATGTACTTGAATAAGCAAATTGAAATTTCTGTTGATCCCCTGTTGCTTTCTCTATCGTGCCAAACTTTGCAGAGAGTTTCTTCATATTTCAAATTATAAATGGTAAAATCAAAGGTGGACAGCTTAGAGTTGTATTAAAATGTAACGCTACTAATCATCCTATTACATCGGAAATCAACGTACTCAAAACCGAAGACCGTTATATCTCAAGATGCAACACTATTAACAGACTGTTTCACCACCTTGGAAGCCAGCACCGAACTGAGTTGTTCCGAAATATAACCCTAGTCGCCCATTCGTAGGTCCGCAACTACAAAACCGAAAAGCGTTACAAACGCTACCAAGCGGCTATTTGAAGAGCTAAAGTTACAACTCTTATCGAGATTCTAGAACACATATTTGTGGATCTGGGTATGGTATTATCTCGAAATGGATATTTTCAGAGATGTAACACTCTTCTAGTGGGGGTGCGATATGTCTATCATAGCTGCTATGTGTAGTTCAAAAGACCCGGCGTTGTCCGGGTTTTGTATTTTGTAATTAGAAATTAACTTATGAAGGACGTTAGATTTTCAGACTCTATGGCTAGGTCCTTAGATAGGTATGTAGAATTTGAAATGAGGAACAACGACTTATGACAAAATATTCCCTCAGAAAATGCTTGATATTGCTTTTTATGGCTCTTAGAGGACTTAGAATTTTGCACCCCATTGCTTCTACACACCATGCCTGGGAGGAGTTGAAATAAGAAACAGAAATTCTGGTTACATAAAATTATACAGTCCTTTACAGAATACTTTATTTCTCACTCTCATGTTACCATACAACCATTTCGGGGCTGAAATCAAAAAGAAATTCAAAATGCCTTTCATACTTTCCTCCCCAAAAACCTGGGATATAATTTACTGCGCGCATAGGACTAAAAATGTTCCATTATATTTTGTTTCCTTTTACATGCTTACTGCTTAGGGCCTATGATAAACATCCCTATTTCTCAACTAATACAAAGCCAACAGCTATGAATAACCTATCCGTTGATAGGATTTTTACCGACTTCTGATAAAGCATAGACCTCCTCGTTGATCATACACTCAGGCGAGCCGAAAAAATGCGGGGGTGAGGGGAGCTGATATTGCATGCAGTATAAGAGACTGACTATTGCAGAAGGCGGTGAGTTGAAATTGACGTTGTTTCTGAACAAGCCAATTACCAGAAAATATAACATGTGTAGTTTTATGCTGGTACACAATGGAACTAACTGTAATTTGTAGCACTTTCAACTCTCGTTACCAAATTAAAGATTTTATATTGATTCAGATATTATAGTAGAATATATCGCTGGACAAAAGAATAAAGTAATATATTTAGGCCTATTTAGACGATTTCTCTCCCGGTCTTCAGAATATAGAAAATCGTTTAAAAGTCGTAGCATTGTACATGTAGGCCTACTTGAATACGCACTTTCACATGCCTGAATTGATGTAATTTAACTAAATGCCTTTCGCAAAAGTTTGTAGGTAATTAATACAACACAATTAATACAAAGAAATAATAAAACTTGACTTGTTCTTTTCTCCAACGACAGATTCAGCTTAAAACACATTCAATTGTTTTTCCTTCCATTTCATTTATTTGGTTTATTATTTCGCTGATTTCCGATACTTGTTGGTTTAAAGAATCTTTATTTTTAACTTCGTTGCCACTTATAACGACCATTTCCACAACACCAGTACTGTTCTTCTAATATCCTTGGATTTATTCTGTCATTTTCAGAATAATATGATGTAAACAAATTTAAAGAAATTGACGGTAGCTCAAGAATGCCTCAGCGGGAAGTTTTTGGGTATGGCAATACTGGGGACGGGTCGCGATCTTAATTTTTTCGAGCGAGGCCTTCTTTATATGGACTGTTTTCAGCATTATGGAGTGTTTAGCTCAAGATAAAGTGTGCGAATACCATGCACTTCCAAAGCTACCTGTGAATTACTGCAAACAATACACTGTTGCCATGAGAACTGAATTACATTTTCATTAATTCAGTATAACAATCTCAGAAATTATACAAATTTTCAAGGGAAGGAGTGGTTTGTTTGAATTTTAATGCCCTTTAATTTCCGGGCTGAACTGGGTTTGAGTGCAAAATTTCATGCAAATTGGTCAGGAAATGTAGATTTGTATAGGGAACATACATACCCACATACCCACATATCCACACACACACTTTCGATTTTATACTCGTAAGTTAGATTCCCTTCAGATATTTCTTTACTGTAAGCATAGCCAACAATACATCTTTCTCACTTCACGTGCTTATCTATATATTAATAAGAGGAAGTGTCTGTACTCCTCCGTCTGTCTGTCCGCGATGCCCAGCGAAATCTACTCTACGCAGAGATCTGAAATTTTATACATAGGCGGACTAAAGGGTCGGAATGTGCGCCTCGAAGCCGGAATTTTAATTTTCGCTTTCGTTCGTGAGTTATGAGTGAAAAACGGGCAGAAAACGTGTATTTATTGCGTTTTCGAAGCATGAGTTTTCAGCAATACAAATCAATTACACTAGGCTTTGGCTATTTTTGTCATTCCTTCGACATAAAAGCATCGCGATCTCTTGAATGTTGTAGCTCATGCTGGTCAATACAAATCAATTACACTAGGCTTTGGCTATTTTTGTCATTCCTTCGACATAAAAGCATCGCGATCTCTTGAATGTTGTAGCTCATGCTGGTCGATTCATTTGTTTTTAATGTCAAGGCACGCAAACATAATATGAAATTTTACCTACACCGAAGAGGATTATTATTATTATTATTATTATTATTATTATTATTATTATTATTATTATAGGAATAATCAATATTAGCCTAAATATGGTCAAACGTTGTTCGATTTGGACGAAACTCACTATACAGGGGTTTTCTGGGCCAAGGAACTCGAATCTGAGGTCGCTTTTACCAGATGACGCTATCTAATCGTGATATGTAGTCCACATGATTTAGGTGTTAATATAATGATTTAACTATTATGCTCTTAATTTTTAATTTTTGAAATAATTATCGCGGGCGAAGCCGCGGGCACATGCTAGCCTATATTAAAATAATAAAAAGACGTGTTTGTCTGTCTGTCCACGATGCCCAGCGAAATCTACTCAACGCAGAGATCTGAAATTTTAAACATAGATGGGCTGAAAGGTGGGAGAATGCGCATCGAAGCCGGATTATTAATTTTAGCTTTCGTTCGCGAGTTGTGAGTGAAAAACTGGCAGAAAACGTGATTTTAGCGCTGTCGAAGCATCAGATTTCAGTAATACATTTCAATGTTAAATCAATTGCAGTTGGCTTTGGCTATTTTTGTCATACCGTGGTAATAAAAGAATCGCGATCGCTAGAATGTTGTAAGCCCACGCTGGTCGATTCATTTGTTTAGAATGTCAAGGCCCGTAGACATATGAAATTTTCAACCTACACGGAAGAGGATAATCAACATAGACCTAAATATGGTTAAACATCGTTCGATTTGGACGAAGCTCACTATACAGGGATTTTCTGGGCCAAGGAACTCGAATCTGAGATCACTTTTACCAGGCGACGCTATATAATCGTGACATGTAGTCCACGTGATTTAGGTGTTAATAAATATAATGATTTAACTATTATGCTCTTAATTTTTAATTCTTGAAATAATTATCGCGGGCGATCGCTTGATTTTGTAAGTCCATCCTGGACGATTCATTTGTTTAGAATATCAAGGCCCGAAGACATATGAAATTTTGAACGTACACGGAAGAGGGATAATCAATATAGGCCTAAATATGGTCAAACATTGTTCGATTTGGACGAAACTCACTGTACAGGGGTATTCTGGGCCAAGGAACTCAAATCTGAGGTCGCTTTTACCAGGGGACGCTACCTAATCGTGGAATGCACTCCACGTGATTTAGGTGTTAATAATTATAATGATTTAACTATGCTCTTAATTTTTAGTTTATAATTTTTGAAATAATTATCGCGGGGGAAGCCGCGGGCACATGCGGGCACATGCTGTTTGTCTGTCTGTCCACGATGCCCATCGAAATCTACTGAACGCAGAGATCAGAAATTTTATAGATATATGGACTGGAAGGTGGGCGAATGTACCTAGAAGCCGAATTTTTAATTTTAGCTTTCGTTCGCGAGTTATGAGTGAAAAACTGGCATAAAACATGATTTCAGCGCTGTCGAAGCATCAGATTTCAGTAATACATTTCAATGTTAAATCAATTGCAGTTGGCTTTGGCTATTTTTGTCATTCCGTGGTAATAAAAGAATCGCGATCGCTAGAATGTTGTAAGCCCACGCTGGTCGATTCATTTGTTTAGAATGTCAAGGCCCGTAAACATGTGAAATTTTCAACCTACACGGAAGAGGATAATCAACATTGACCTAAATATGGTTAAACATCGTTCGATTTGGACGAAGCTCACTATACAGGGATTTTCTAGGCCAAGGAACTCGAATCTGAGATCGCTTTTACCAGGGGACGCTACCTAATCGTGGAATGCACTCCAAGTGATTTAGGTGTTAATAATTATGATTTAAGTATGCTCTTAATTTTTAGTTTATAATTTTTGAAATAATTATCGCGGGGGAAGCCGCGGGCACATGCGGGCACATGCTGTTTGTCTGTCTGTCCACGATGCCCATCGAAATCTACTGAACGCTGAGATCTGAAATTTTAAAGATAGATGGACTGAAAGGTGGGCGAATGCACCTCGAAGCCGAATGTTTAATTTTAGTTTTCGTTCGCGAGTTATGAGTGAAAAACTGGCAGAAAACGTGATTTTAGCGCTGTCGAAGCATCAGATTTCAGTAATACATTTCAATGTCAAATCAATTGCAGTTGGCTTTGGCTATTTTTGTCATACCGTCGAAATAAAAGCATCGCGATCGCTTGAATGTTGTAAGCCCACGCTGGTCGATTCATTTGTTTAGAATGTCAAGGCCCGTAGACATATGAAATTTTCAACCTACACGGAAGAGGGATAATCAATATAGGCCTAAATATGGTCATACATTGTTCGATTTGGACGAAACTCACTGTACAGGAGTATTCTGGGCCAAGGAACTCGAATCTGAGGTCGCTTTTACCAGGCGACGCTATCTAATCGTGGTATATAGTCCACGTGATTTAGGTGTTAATAAATACAATGATTTAACTATTATGGTCTTAATTTTTAATACTTGAAATAATTATCTCGGGCGAAGCCGCGGGCACATGCTAGTCTGTATTAATAAAAGGAAGTGTCTGTCTGTCTGTCTGTCCGCGATGCCCAGCGAAATCTACTCAACGCAGAGATCTGAAATTTTAAACATAGGTGGACTGAAGGGTCGGAAAATGCACCTCGGAGCCGGAATTTTAATTTTAGCTTTCCTTCGTGAGTTATGAGCGAAAAACGGGCAGAAAACGTGCATTTTTTGCGTTTTCGATTCATCGGTTTGAGTAATACATTTCAATGTCAAATCAATTACAGTAGGCTTTGGCTATTTTTGTCATACCTTGGACATAAAAGCATTGCGATCGCTTGAATGTTGTAAGCTCACGCTGGTCGATTCACTTATTACTTTCTCTGCCCGTACCGTAGGTACTATAGGTAGAGGAAGTATTGTTTTCGACCCCAAAATTCGAAGTTGAGTTTTTAGCATATATACACGTTTCAAGGCCCCCTGAATCCAAAAATACTATTTTTGGAAACATGTCTGTGTGTCTGTGTGGATATTTGTGAACAAGCTAGCTCCAAAACGGAGAATGGTATGAAAATAAAATTTCGTATTTGGATCAGGTACCTTCTGAAGATACGAGCTGAAGATTCGCGACAAGTTTCTCTTATTTTTAAGAATTTTTCGTTTTTCGCGATTTTCTCGAAAATGGCTCCAACTATTTTCTTTAAATTTTTCACATAGGTTGCTTATACTAAGAGCTAAAACTTTTACTTGAAACATTTTTTCGAAAAAATTCTCTGAAGGGTAGTTATAAGCCACCCACTGCGAATATGCGCTCTTTGCAATACGGCCTCATGTAACGGAAATTTGTACGAAAACAAAAATTTGTATTTTGGTTAGGTACCTTCTGAGGCTGTGACACGAAGAATGGCGACAACTTTCACTTACTTTTAAGGGGACTTTACACGAAGAAATTTTTGTTTGTCACGGTTTTCTCAAAAACGGCTCAAAGGATTTCCTTTAAATTTTGTACATGGAGTGCTTATACCAGGAACTAAAACTTTTATTTGAAACTTTTTTCAAAAAAAATTCTCTGAAGGGTGGTTGTAATTTATCCACTGTTTGTAAAATCTGTCTTGCCTGAACAACTCAATACGTGGACATTCACGGCCTTCTATTCTATATAGGCTAAGCACGGGAAGTGAGAAAGATGTATTGTTGGCCATGTTTACAGTAAAGAAATATCTGAATAAATTTCTGAAATTATTCTTGACGGCGAAAAGTTTAATAATCGTTTGCAGTCACTTTTTTTTATTTATTATTTTATTATTATTATTATTATTATTATTATTATTATTATTATTATTATTATTATTTTGTTTGCCCATAGCCTGCGTTTTTAGTCGCAACATTCAAAGAAGGGGTTATATGGTATTTATAGCATAATTAGCGTAAAATTGTGTCTTGCTATCCTGTACAAGAATATGTGAATGCTGCTAACCTTTATTTGGGCAGAGGAAGTTATGTGACTTTCACATCAGATGTTTTATAATGTCAAGGCACGCAGGCATATGAAATTTTCAACCTACACCGAAGAGGGATAATCAATATAGGCCTAAATATGGTCAAACGTTGTTCGATTTGGATGAAACTCACTATACAGGGGTTTTCAGGGCCAAGGAACTCGAATCTGAGGTCTCTTTTACCAGGCGACGCTATCTAATCGTGGTATGTAATTCACGTGATTTAGGTGTTAATAAATATAATGATTTAACTATTATGCTCTTAATTTTTAATTTTTGAAACAATTATCGCGGGTGATCGCTTGATTTTGTTAGTCCATCCTGGACGATTCATTTGTTTAGAATATCAAGGCCCGCAGACATATGAAATGTTCAACCTACACGGAAGAGAGATAATCAATATAGGCCTAAATATGGTTAAACATTGTTCCATTTGGACGAAACTCACTATAAATGGGTTTTCTGGACCAAGGAACTCGAATGTGAGGTCGCCTTTACGACGCTATCTAATCGTGATATGTAGTCCACGTGATTTAGGTGTTAATAAATATAATGATTTAACTATTAGGCCTATGCTCTTAATTTTTAATTTTAATTTTTTAAATAATTATCGCGGGAGAAGCCGCCGGCACATGCAAGTACCTAATATTACTGATGTTCACTGCTACATTGTTGATGTGTTTATGACGTCTGTTAATTTTAACTGATATTCAGTTTTAATGATACACAATTAAATACCAGGGAAGGTTCATGGTAAATAAACATCCAATTCGGAATTTGCTTATACGACTGGGGAAATCATGAAAGAACCCAAATGAAATTTGCTGGCCAGGGGGTTTGAACCCTGAAACTTCAGAATGCTAGCACAGGACGCACATTTCTTCTTGTTCAATTATATATAATTTTTTTTATATTTTTACCTTTTTTCGTCAACAACATAACCTTTAACAAAACAATTCAATTCAAGGAAGCACGTTTTTGCTTCTGTTCTGGGGGTCATTCTGTTTCATCTGTGCCCATGACTTAAGAACTGGTATTAGAGAACAGGAAATATTCCAAGTACTCACGATAGATACTTAAGATATACTTGTATAATTTCACGGCGGTTTAACATTTCTGCATGAAGACACGACATTTTAATACAGGAGCGAGTATGATAGGTAGCAGCATTATGAAGTGTCATCACGAGAAAAACTTCACTCAGAAACGCTGCTCTCAGATATGCAACATCATCGATTATAAGTCCTTCTGGATCTTTACTTCCTAGTAAGCTGTTTCCGCATGGCTGTGAAAAGTTCTAGCATCTGACATATGACACAAACATGAGGCAAGAGAAAACCGTTGAAACCTTTACACTCTGTGAATACCTCTCAACCGTTGCTGTCCAATGCACCAAGTATGACGTTTCATTGTTTGAGTTTCACATGGACTGTACATAAGTTCAAGGCAATGTATTATTATTACAACTACTATTATTATTATTATTATTATCATTATTATTATTATCATTATTATTATTATCATTATTATTATTATTATCATCATTATTTTTACATAGGAAATGAAGTGGTTATCGAGGAGTGCGTAAATTTGTCATTAACTGAAAAAATTGTTCTCATCTGTTCGAACCTGCGACTGTGAGGAAATCCTGGGGGGAAAATCACGAAAATGCAGATCAAGTAACATAAAATATGTCTACGACGTATTATTATAGATAGAGCTGGGATTTCACTCTTTACTTTCATACTGTTGAAAACCATAAATGTCCATAGTAGGGCCTACACCATAATTTTAGTGAAGTTCGTTTTATATATTTTTACACGTTATTGGGCATTTTAAGTATTATTGTGGTAGGCTATTACGTAAAATTACATATTTAACATTTTGATGTCTGCATGTGTAAATTGCTTTGTTAAAAATCAGAACTGAATCTCAGCCTGTTGTTACTTGCCACAATACGTGGATTAAGATAACCAATACTAACAGCTCTTGAACAGGATGACTACAACAGCAGCTGAAGAATCCTCTTAAATGGGCTTTACAAAAGATTCAAACTAACCGTAGTATAAATATTTGACAAGACATGACAATCTTCTCTCACACCACCGCACAATGGCTGCGCAAATTCAGGGCAGGTTTTACTGTATACTGTCAAAGGTAATTTGTGTTCTTTGCCTATACTAACATTTAGTCATTGTCAAGTTCTAATTGGGGGCATTATTTACCCTCCTGAGGGGAATTCCTAAGAAAATATTTTTTTGTTAAATTGTGTCGTTATATCATGTGACGTTGAAATAACGTTTTCCACCTATAAGAACATTCTTTCTGACAGATGTCAATGACCCCAAATAATTAAAAATCCGTAAATTTATTGTTCACTATGCTGAAAAAATTAATGACATGATTGTTTGTTAATCGCATCTTAAATAGGCTACACTGATATTATGTAATATTACATATTCTTACGATTTTAAATACTTCGTTTATATTTAATCATTTTCACTACATATTTACGTACATATTTTTCAAGTGAAACTATATAAAAATAATAGCTCTAATTATAACAATACGAATAATGATGAATGCTGTCTTTGTTATTAAACTTACCGTTAACAGACTATACGTGTCATATAGAACAACATACCGAAACAGACTGTTTGCAGAAACACAAATGAAGCTACTAGTGTCCACCATAAAACTAGATTAAAAAAGAATTTATACGTTTTAGAAAATAAGCACATTCTTTGTACTGAACAAAATACCGAGATACAGGCTTCCATATGTTCGTTAATTACTGAAAACCAATAAACATGTGATAAACTGATAACGTTTGCATCGTAAAAGTAATTATTCCTCAGTTTTACGTAATTATTCCTCTTATCAAACTTGATTGTCCCGATTTTATAGAAAATCTGTGCTATAAGCGACAATGCTATATATATATATATATATATATATATATATATATATATATATATATACATATATGTATATATATATACACATATATGTATATATACATATACATATACATATATACATATACATATACATATATATATATATATATATATATATATATATATATATATATATATATATACATTATGCATAGAGTTTAATAAGTAGTTACATATAGCTGATTAAATGTATAATAAAATAAAATCAGGTAAACTGATATAACAAAGTGCCAGTATGCTTTTTTAATCAGTAATAATTGCAGTTATGATATACAGATTTTTTTTTTTTTTTTTTTTTTTTAAATAGATCTCCGAGTTAAACTCCAGATCGATTCATTAAGTAGGGCTTACGGAAGAACAAAGGTTTAAAGTTTGATTCTTAACCTTAATTCATATTGGTATACACTGATATACTAATTCTTAAAATATGTAAACATTTTACAAAATGCATTGACAATGAAATAGTACAGTAAGCCAATAAGAAGAGGATAGTTCCACCTAGCGGTATGCAGTTTTGTTCTGAGTATAGGCTTATGCAATTTTAACGCAACGCAATAACTTTAAAGCTAGTTTCTGTTCGTGAAATAACATTTATAGGCTTATGTTATTCTTTAGGAATGATGTAGGTCAATGAAAGACAATGAATTCCCAGTTTTTTTAAAAGAAAAATGTAATACTTATTTAAGCACATTGACAAAATAGGACACAAGAATGGAATAGGCTCAATTTAACACAATTGATAATAAAAAAAAAATTTGCTTCAGGGTGTATTCGAACGTGCTATCTCTTGATTACTAGACAAGCATCTTACCCCAAGACCAAACCACACTGCGACTTTTGAGTGTCCAATACCAAAGAATACTATCTCGTCGTAGCTCACAGAAAAGAAAAATCACCGTATTTCGAAATTAGGCTATATTTCGAAATTAGGCTATATTTCGAGCTTACAATATAGTATTATTTCATTAATTGGTAACATAATATTCGCGATATTAGAGTCATAAAAGCGGATTCGGCCCTCACTAAAGCAGCGTACCAACTTATACAAATTCTCAGAAGTTAATGTTTTTATTTATTAAGAGGTCAGGGATTATAAATCTGACATATGCTGAAGTAAAATTCAATGCTTTAATCTAATTGTAATCAATTTTAGCAAAATAATTAGTCATTATACAACAGCATTTCATCTATAATCGTACATATGGGATCATTTGTTTTTCATGTAGTTGTCAACTGTCCATGGCAACTGAAGGAAGCTTTATAAGCTGTCATTAATTGATGACGCTATAAGAAAGAACCGAGAATTTGATTTTGCATTTGAAGAAGGTGCCTTCTTTTTACCCTCCTTTACTAAAGAAGGTTTCGACAGGAATTGAAGGCTTGTTCCAGAATTGCCCGTTATTTACCTTAGTTACGGGACTCGCCCGCTGATTGGTTGGCCGCGAGCCAATCAAAATGCTTCGAATTGAACCAAAATATTATAATAAATTTGACTGATAATTACTCTTTATTTCGGTACTGAACAACCGATTAGGTCCAAATTCAATAGGCTTATTGCCATGATTGTTATAAATAAGTATACGAAGTTTCATGAAAATCCGATAAAGCGTATTTGAGTTACCGCGCCTTTTCTTATATGATACCATAAAAGGGCACTAAATTGGGTATTATTCCGGTACCGGCCAACCGATTTGGTCCAATATCAACAGACATCTTCCCATGGACATTATAAATAGGTATTCCAAGTTTCATGAAAATCCGATAAAGCGTATGTGAGTTATGGCGCCTTTAAAATATACACTAAATTGGGGTTTACTCCGGTACCGGTGAACCGATTTGGTCCAATTTCAATAGGGTTCTTCCCATGGATATTATAAACGCGTATACCAAGTTTCATTAAAATTCGATAAAGCGTATTTGAGTTAGAGCGCGTACAGACACACGGACGGACGGACGGACAGACGGACAGACATTTTTCGTCCCCCACACAATCTCATAAAGTACCATACTGGCACTTAGTAATGATAGTGCAAGGCATTTGATGAGTTGCATTTTTTTTTTAATATGAAGGTTGAAAGATAGCTCGAATGTATACAAACGTATAGGCATTATTTTGCATTTTTCGTCATTTTCAACAGATAGGTCATTTATAATTTTCGGCATTTTTTTATACTTTTTAAAAATAAAATGTTACATTCCGTTCCATTTTGAATTTTTCATTACTATTTGTGTTTGTAACGAAAATAACGTCCATATAACTGCTATCAATATTTTTAAGGAATGCTCATTTTGATCTCTACTACATTTTCAAGAAAACCTCCAGTGGATGTACAAATCATTAATTTCAGACACTAGACAATCGTTTTCATTTGAGAATCTCCGCCAAGTCTTCGTCATCGATATCAATTCAGATCTATTATAAACAGTCATTGCAGTTAGTGTTCTAACAAAAAGGAATTATTTTTAAAAATTTAAATTCAAATTCCATCTACAGAGTGCTTCAGAAAAATGTATACACACTTTGAAGTGTCATAGAAAATCTATTTTCCGTTCTACAAGGTTAAATTTCTGGAAATGGAAAGCTTAAAGTTCAATTTGAAAAATAAATGGCTTTTCTGAATGAAAGTGTGATTAATGTTCAAATGTTCAGATGTTCAAAACGGTGGCCTTCAACTATCAATACATATCTGAGTACGAGTCACCACTGATTCCGTGCATCGTACCAAAGTGCCCAATGAAATTTTTGCGCACACCGCTTGATCCCATTCCAAAGTGTGTCTAGGTGACGTGGTTTACGTTTGTACACATCTATTACTGTGACCCATAAGAAGAAATTTATTGGTCTGGAGGTGTGGAGAGCGTACAGGAAACTCCATTGGCCCTCTGCGTCCTATTCACTGTCTTAGCAAATTTCGGTCCAGGTATGCTCATACGTCCCTATGATAGTGCGGCGGGGTGCCATCTTGTTGGTAATAAAACCGTATAATGCACGAATGACAGGGAATATGGATTGAGCAAGCATTGTTTGGTACTTTTCATTGTTGGATGATTATGGCACATTTGTTAGACGATTGTTCAATCTATTCTGCTGCCATCTGTTGAAGAAGTATAACATTACTTCCTCCCAGAAATTTAACCTTGTAGAACAGCAAATACATTTTCTATGACACTTCAAAGTATGTATACATTTTTCTGAAGCAATCTGTATTTGCTGGGTCAATTTGATGGGCATGCCAGTTCGGAAATAATAGTTTTTTTTCACAAATTGTCCAAGTAACATTAATTTACTTACTTCGTGTGTAACAAAAAAAAACAAAAACAAAAAACAAAAACAACAAAAAAACAACAACAAAAAAAACAACAAAAAACACAAAAAACCAGAGTTCTATAATTGGGCCTAAATTTAATTGAAAGACTATCCATTTTGCTCTCTAAAATCAACTCAATACTTGAACCAATGTATGTGTCACCACTAGCATGAACCTTGCTCTTTAGGATTATGAGTTTTTTTAAAAATGTTTTTACTATTTTTAGGCCATAAATGCATTTTTATTTTGCATTGCTTTTGTATTTTTTTAAATTATTAAATGCCTTGCCCTAGATAGCAATAGCAATAACAGGGCTAATAATAAAAATGATAAAATAAAACAGTACAATTACACTCTGAGATACTAGTTCTTCCACATGGAATGTTGCAGGAAGGTTCTGGCAGACGTGTGTGGTATGCGCTCCATCTGCTCTCTGTCATGTAAAGTAATAAATTCCTTTTCTCACCTTTCAGACACAACGTTTATCGCCAATAAAATGGAAATACAATGGTTAAGAACTGGTACATAAATAAAATGGGCGTATTTTGTAACGTCCACACGTGAAGCAAATTCAATCCAATAGATACATGACGCTTTATCAGTCACTTTCTGTACAGGATCTGAACCTTCCATTAATCCTGCATGTTACTAGATAATCATCAGATTTTTTAATGAAAAATCACATCAAGCATTTTATTTTTGTCTAACCATACGCTTATTACGTGCGACGTAATAATATTTGAATCTTGTTATTAGTCCAATTAACGGTTTTCAACTAGGTATATCAGATATCGATTGATATCGTACCGTGGAACAATCTTCAAATCTTGAAAGCAGCAAGAAACCTGCATTTAAAATAAAACCAATTCTGTCCACGTAAATTATTTTAATATAATTATAAACTGAACTCATTTCGTGCGCATTGTTTTGAGGTTAAATTGTCCAAGCGAAGCTCTGCTCGCTGCATGCTTTTGTCACCTGCCATCTTTCGCAAAATCGAGAGGTTTCAGTTGAATGGTCACCACGACAAAGTCGTTAGAGTCGTTTGTTTGATCAATTACAAGGTATTCTAAAAACTCGAATTTATATTTTATGATCAAACAAAAACAGTCACATGAAACTTGCCTTTAATGGTAATTATGAAGCCCATTAGAAAATTATGAAACTAACTTCAATGATGCCAGTCCGCAAGACTTCTTCAATAATTCAGCGAACAATACTTGAATAACAATACAATACTTGAACAATACTTGAATGAATACTTTGTGTTTATTAACTGTTGGGTTTCGTGTTTTATTAAGAGAAAACAGTCACATTGAATTATGTCACGAATGTCTTTTAATAATATTATCTCAGTCTAAACTACTATTAAAATAATTAAATTTCAATATATTTTATTACTTAATTATTAGACATTATTCGTTAAGTAGTTATGATAAATGCAACTAACTCGTGACTTGGAACTCTCCTAGCAGTGGCGGACGCAGGGGGGATAGGGGTTACATCCCCCCCCCCGAAATTTGAAAAAATGTTATATATATACTGTAAGTGGCCAGTTTTATAAACTAATTGTATATGTAAGTTGATTAATTTTTTTAAGTATTCATTCTACCTATTCAAATCCCCCCGAAAAAAAAATTCTGCGTCCGCCACTCTCTCCTAGATAAATTCCCTCGCGACTTCGTCACTAGTGAATTTATCGGCTATTTCCAAGACATTATTGGCATTACCTATGACAACAGTTGTTTTTATTTGGTTGGAAAACAAGCGTTCTGAGAGATACTATCAGAGTAATACTAATAATAACAGTGTTCGTGAGGGTTAAGGTAGGAGAGGGAGAGGCGGAGAGCCCTCACGTCTTTGACCTCCGGGCGGGAAGTTGAGTAGGGAGGCGATTTACATAATGTTCCAACAATTCTGTCGGCCTTCTCGGCTGGCCAACCTCGAGTACTGCAACATCTATTACACGTAAGCTATCGTAAATGTAGCTAGATAGCCCAGCAAACAATGTGTTGATTATCTTAATGGTACTGTACAGGCAAAAGAATACGTGGATAATAATACTTTAGCCAGTGATCTTACCCGGCAATGGTTGAGCAAAATCGTTATTGATTCAAGTTCTGTATTTTTCATCTTCCATAAGGTGTGGACATTTCCTTTTCCTATCGACTTTTAAAACTTTCTTTTGCGTGATATAAGATGAATTCAAATAATTAGACAAATTTCATAATATTTTTAGTGGACTATGTAAAATATTTGTGATGGAACACTTGTTTTTTCTTCAATAAATTATAAAAACCGGAACTTTATAAATTAACTAGAAAGAGTCTTAATTGCAGTCAGTACAAACAGAAAAGACACTACACTGTAACGTTAGTCTTTAGGTTTTGTATGTTTTACCCGTAAATATAGAATAGTAATAAAGTAAACCCTGGGGTCTCGATAATGGAATGTATCTATAAACTATTGCATAGTTTATTAAAATAAGTTTTTGTCTAATGTAAACAATACTGTATTGTTTTACTATTGAAATACAATATACAAGGGCCGTCCAGAAAGTAAAGAACGATTTGGCATAGCTAAATACTAACGAAATATCTACTCTTATACAATTCAACGGCCCTAAATAGCGTGCTTGCTCGCCCGCTTCGTGAGACATCGGGTATACTCGGCGATGTTCGTCTCTCGCAGTCTAAACTTTCATGACGACTTCAAAATTAGGAAGGAAAACAGTTTCTTTATTATATAAGGCCTAAGTGAAATGAACACAATGAACAAATATTCTAATTTTATTTTTACTTACAATTTTCATAGCTCTGAACCACAAAAATTTTTAATGCCCGCTTCGTGAAACATCGGGTATACTCGGCGATGTTCGTCTCTGGCAGTGTAAACTTTCACGAATAGTACAAAATTAGGAAAACCATTTCTTTATTATATAAAGCCTAAGTGAAATGAACACAATGAACAAATATTCTAATTTTATTTTTACTTACAATTTTCATAGCTCTGAACCACAAACATTTTTAATAAACTACCAGTGTAAATTTCTTAAAAATCCTGGAGTCAATTAACAATGGCGAGCGAAGCCGCGGGCACCAGCTATAATATTATTGATAGTTTAACTAAGGAAGTATCGCGGACAGTAAAAATCCAAACAAACCATTCCTTCCCTTGGATAATTATATAATTTCTGAAAATTACACTGAATTGATCAAATAAAATTCACATCATATTCATCTGTCAACAAACAGTTGAGAAACAATACGTATTTTGTGTTCACAGTTAGCTTTGGAACTGCATAATCGAATCTGAGATAGTTTTTTCAGGTGGCGCTTTCTAATCGTGGAATGTACTCTGAAGCCGGAATTTTAGCTGTTTCATTAATTATTAATGGCTTAGTTTATGAATGATTCGCGTGCAAGTGTTAATAAATATAATGCTTTTATAGTTATTATACTCTTAATTTTTAATTTTTAAATTAATTATCGTGGTCGAAGCCACGGGCACCTGTTAATTATTTACAAAGATACAGTACCTTACTCTATTTCAGGGCAGGGTCATATGGTTACTAATAATGCAGAGTTTATAAAAATAACTCTCTGAAGGTAAAACTAAAAAGCGATGGGCAGATTTAGTTCTTAAAATATATAAAATACTTAAAATGAATCAAGGAAATAATCATCACTAACCTGGCGTACGCAATACGACTCGAAGGCATGAAGCATGGGGGCAGCTTCCAAGAACAGTTTACCAATGTTGACGGTGAGAAGATCTTCGTCTCCTTGCTCCAGTGCTATCTCCAAGTTGTCTCGCAATTTCTCCGCAAGGGCCGAGTTGTGGTCCAAAAGTTCCTCCACGTTCAGGAATATCGCTGACAACTGTTCTGGAGTCAGCAAGCCAGCCACTAGCATGGGACTGTAGAATTCATCCATTATTATCTGCAGATCTCTGCCGTATTTTTCTTCCGTCTCAACTATCTCTGCGATTATTTCTTTCCTTTCAGCACGCTTCTTCCCACACTTTCGACAAACTAAAGGTGCGAACATTAACCCGCTGTCGGTAACCTATAAGTTACAACAAAAACAGGAGTTAGGACATATCATAAACAGAATGAAAGGGTATATCTTAGCAGTCAAAAATTGGATGGCTTGTCTATACGGCATCTAATTTTACGAAAACAGTATTATGCCTTAACCTGTTCACTGCTATTAACGTACACTGTACATGTGTCACCCCCCCCCAAAAAAGTAAAATTATCAGAGCAATACTTTATGTTACAATATGAAGAACTTTATCATCGCGTTAGAATTGCCGTTCATGAAAACCAGCTATTCCATCATTTTTTTTTTCCATTGATTTCAAACTTATAAAGCCGTTAATATCACTTGATGAATGCGTACATTAATATCCATTCAGTTCTGAAAGAGTTAAGGAGAAGTGTTGATTAATTAGTTCCAAGAGACAGTGAATCTGACTATATAATAATTAATAACCTAAACAGTAAGGTTTAGTTTAATAAATATCGTCTGGGGAAAATAACGTCTGAACGTTTTCAGTACTATACTTAGATTTATTTCTCAACAACTAGAAACTTAAAACCATTAATTTTTAACAAAAATGTTAGAACCGAACAGATTAATAAAGCCTGTTTAAAAATAGCTGTAACAAATTATATCAAACATTAAGAGTTAAATAAAATTACGAATTTATCTGGATAATTAAATCACAAAAAACTCGGAAATCATATTTCAAGTAACTTAAAGGGTGGGGTTTTATCTGTACGCGCTGACGGAATCATGGTTCGGTATACTTTTTTTTATCATATTTATGCATACTTTTAAACATATTTATTTCATTTTTGAAAAAATAGTTAATAATTTGAACAACAATTAGTTATCATCTCAGAGTACACCTCAAAATATTAAGACTATAACAAAAACCGATAACATAAGTTAGAAACCGAAGAACACAGAATTAAAAAAGTCGATCATTTCAGTTATCTGGAATTACAAACCGCAAAATGGATTACTAGAGATGTGCAGGAAAATCAAGGAGGGAAAATGTAGGAATGCTGCATAAAAAATTAATGAATGTTGATAAAATGTCGTAGAAATTATTGAAAAGATACGAAAAGAAAAAGATTGAAACGAATGAACGACAGAAGATTGCCCAACGTGGTGATGAACTGGGAACCTGTCGGAAGACGAGGGAAGGCCAACTGATACCTGCAGCATGGTAGCAAGAAGACTACAAGATGAAGATGCGATGGACAGAGGACAGTGGAAGAGCAAAATCAGTTAAAATTCTAATGTATAATTATTATGTATTATTTGGTCGAGGGAAAACACAATATTAAGAAATATCTACGGGAAAAAAGAAGGTACAAAATAGAATGATAATAATGATAATAATAATAATAATAATAATAATAATAATAATAATAATAATAATAATAATAATAATAATAATAATAATAATAATAATAATAAAAGAAGCATTTAGTTAGGAAGGGCAGATGTATTTAGTAAATTTAGTAGTGAGAAGCTATAATTTTTGTTAATTTTTTTTTTAAAGTTTATAGTGGGAACAGTTTTAGAAGTCCCAACAATCCTGCACCCTCGCTAATCACTGTGCAAGGAATGGTCGGATTAGAAATATTCTCATCTATGCCAACTCCTGATGGGATTATATACCGGTAGTTTTGTATTCTGCCTGCTCAAGAGAAGTACAAATAACCCTATAATATAAAACTCGAGGTGAAGCATGCGTTTTGAACATAAAGTGATGGTAAGATATATTGGAAACACTTGTTCATATTAACTAAATGAGATTGTAACCGCCAAGCAAGTTGTAATATTAGGAATAAAAACAAACTAATACTAGGTGGTTATAAAATTACAGGAATCACACAAGAAATGGTAGAAAAGAAATCTGTCAAGCCACAAGATTTCGTGACCCATTACCAGTTTCTCATGACGTCATGGTGAAATAGGAAACGGACAAATTTATGAGAGCCCGTTATTCCGTGGAACAGTATTGTTTACATTTTAACTGAACAGCTTCTATGTCGTAGGATGATTCTGGTATCGTTGGCGTTAACGGACAAAAGGTTAGGCTTTAAGTCTACGCCCAACTGAGAGTCAGAACTTTCAATTCACAGAGCTCATATTCATTTATCATAATCCAGTTTTATAAGCTGCATACAAAGACCTTCTTCAAATAGTGATTATGCCATTTCCTCTCTTCCTCCGAGACCCATAAATATAGGAGATCTATACATTTTCAACTGATGAACTGTACTGTATTTTTTTAATTGAGTTTAAGGGGAAAATCGCGTCTGAATTGCTTCCCCCCATTTTTGGGAATGAGGACCGAATACAGAAATATAATATTCTTTATGTCAAATATTTTGTTGTAGTCTTCAGTTGTTTCTGAAATGATTCTATAAATATATCGAGCGTCTTTCTTTCCACGAGACAGAAAACTTTTTCACAAATGATTTGAAGGCGATCGAATCTCAAAAATCTAAATTTGATTATTAATGCAATGGCTTCTACTAAATTGAAGATGTAGATTTCATTTCCTTCCCCTTTATTATCAAATCTTGAAATATTCTTTTCCTAATTATCTCGCGTCACGCTTTCGTTATAGGCCTACAATCTTCTTACCATAATTTGTAAACTAGGTGCGAACAAGGCCTAAAGGCCTTAATTATGCCAGATAAATTCAAATAATAATAATAATAATAATAATAATAATAATAATAATAATTTTTTACATGGAATTAAATATCTCCTAACTCAAGATTTTCATTTAGAAAATTAGTTCAGACCCTTCAGAGCTGAATTTATATATTAAAATAAGAATAAAGTTGATTCATCAGAGAGCTCTATGTTTGAAATCGATGAGGAAAATAGAAGTAGAATAGTTGTTCTCCATTAATGAGTATCAAAACACGTGGAAGGAAAAGATTAGGCGTCAAATTGTCGACAATAATTATTCTGGTCAAGATCTCTCTCACTTCTGGAATTCATAATTTATTAATTTTCTGATTCTACGAAATCGATCCAAACTGATCGAAGGAATAGGAGATGCAAAATTCATGTCGCCATCCTCGGGTCAAATGGCATGCATTTCACTACTTGACTACTCGAGATGATAAATCGAATGTTTATGTTTAGAAACAACATGTATTAATGACATATCAAGCAGAGACAACGGAGGATTCTACATTTTAAAGAAAGTAAATATTATTTTTCTTGTCAAGTGACACTAGACAAATATTACAACAGAACTACAGACGCAACTTTCAAAGCTCATTTTCATTTCAACTTTAAAAGCTCATCAATTCAGAAAATGAGCTTTTACATACAGGTAATAATTATATTCATCCATAGGACCCATTGCACCGTATATTCTGCATTAAACAAACAGAACAAAGAAAATATAAAAGCTGTTTCCAGTAGGGGTCTTAACAACTTTAGGGTTCTCCGAAAACATTCTCTAGCCCCCCGCAAAATTTAGGATATCAAAAAACTGAAGAATAAATCGTTTTAAAATATGAAAATGTCTAATAAAATTCACTATATTAACACTTGACCTGACAAATTGGTATCAGATTTTTTTTAAATATTGTGGGGGTAAAATATGCTAAATGAAGGTTACTGAAGATAACAACATAAAAAAGAATGAATTTTCTATTTCTTGTAAATTTTTATGACTCTATACTACACTATTCATTGCCAAGTCTTGAGAGACTTACTTACAATAAATGTTTATCATATATTCTGTAAAATTCAAACATTTATATCAATGTTTAGCATGTATTGTTTACTATTAATCTACATTGGTTTATTTTGCCTTACTTGTTAATCACTGTATCATGTAACTACGTGCTTTGCAGCATCACAAACCACCCACCCATCACGTAACTTAAAATATTTAATTTTGAATGCTTAAAAAAATCAAATTTGCAAACATGTAGGCCTATATGATATTGCCAATGCCGTTCTACATCCTTTTATTAATTTAGTATAATAATTAATTATAATAACCTATAGATTAATTATAGCCTAAATGTTTATAATGTCAATAAAATAATGAAACAACTCTAATCTGTAGGAAGTCAAAAATTATATTTTAATTTTATAATTAGGCTACCTTCTGAAGTTGGTAATGTATAACTTACTCAGCTATACATTAATACTATACATATATTACATGTGGTAATTTTATTTATAAAATGGGATCTTAACACCACTATTATTGTATGAATAGTCTTATTAAATGTCAAAACATATGTTTAAAATACAGTAAACAGTTACAGAAATCATAGTTATGAAAGAAATAAAAGTTTTCTAGCATATTATGCAGCACATGCCTTGTTCAAGTGAGTAGCCATTTTCTAAGTTCACAGTCTTCAAACCCAAGCATAATATGTTTTCGATAATTCTATAAAAATGAGAGCACCATCCAGTCTGCTTTCTCAAAACGTACTGTGTACTATACGCTGTTTAACCATCATGCATGACACAGCAAATGAAAGATTGAATAGTATGTAATACAAATTAAATAACTAGATAAACTTACGTATTACTAACGCATGATACGATTCACCATGGCACTTACTTACTGAAAAAATGCTTTAATCTTTTTTCCCCTCTTTTAGTAAAACATCGATTCTAATGTAGATGTGTATTCATGAAACCACAGAACATTGTTTCTGTTGAACATTACATAATAATACTTCAGGAGTAAAATCCCCTGGCACTTGGGCTCGACACAACCTTTGGCTTTCCGTGCCAATGCTTTACCAACTGACCTAGCTAGCGCTAGATGAAATCTTTTTTCTATGACTGATCACCTGCCGGTCTCCTTCGCCGCGGTAGCTAAGGCGTGCTATGCTGCCTTGGAGCCGTGATGAAAGAGGCTGTGGGTTCGAGTCCCGCCTAGGGCATTGGTGTTTGTGTGTAATAAGGAAGAAAGAAGGAAAACAAAGAAAACAAGAAGATATATAATACAGGAAAATTGGCCTATGGCCGTCAAAATTTGTAAATAAAAAAATACCCTGGTCGACCTTATTGAAATGCATAAACGTCGTAATTATACGGTATTATGAGTAGACTTCGGATTTTAGGTAAAAACCTATTTTAATCCTTAAGTGATATATGGACGAAAACTTATGTATGGATGTTTCATAAATGACTATGCCATAAACTGAAACTTTTGTAGGACCTAAAACAGCCTATTTTTACGTTAGAGCCTAATATTGCCTTTTTTCTTGTTTTTCCTCAGTTCAAAATGAGTTATATTTTGTTATAAATTCTAGCATTTATTTTCAGTTTGTACTAAATTTTTAGCTCGGAATGTGCAGTAAATGACACATTTATGACGTGGTTAAATAGTAAGGAATGTTTCGTCTTCGGTAGAAAAATTCCTTCGAATTCCCAAGAAAATGTAGTGTTTTTCTCCCGACTACCACATCCAGTAAAAAAAAAAAAAGTAGTTCTCTGAATCACTGAGAGATACAAGGGGTTGAATATACTAGCGTGCGTAGCTTCTGGGCGCAGGGATTAGGTTTTCACTGTTATGGTGTAATACACGCTCTAGTACTAGGGTCTATATACTTCTGTGTACCATAAGCCTATATCTGTGTTTTATCATGATTAATGATTAATGGTGACTTCAATAAATATAATATTCTGCATTGCAATTGAGATATTTCAGAAAATTGGCAACTTAAGGATTTTATAAGAGACTATTTTACGATTTTTAGAACCTATTTTCCAATTTTTAGAGTTTATTTTAGGTATCTAAAACAGCATTTTTAGCGACCTAAAAGTCCGAAGTCTAATTATGAGGCACACTAATTTAGCGATTTTGCCACCGGGTTTCCAGTGTTACTGTACTACAGAACTTGAATCTGTCCTTTGCGATGGCAGCTATGTTGATCATTCAGTCTTAACAACGTTCTGATGTGGGCGTAGCCAGTGAGAGGTGTTTGTATAAATGGAAGTTAGTATTTGTATAAATGAAAATGGAATATTATTGTGCGCCAAACTGTAATCATCTGAGAGGATTAGATTAGCCTATTCCGTTTTCCAAGAGACAAACAGAGATATTACGATGGATACAAAATTGCGAAAAAGGCTACTTGTGTTGAAGGTTATTCTATTTGTCTGTAATTTGTCATTTAGAGGGTAATTTTGTTTTTCCTATTTATGTGTTTCAAATATAAGTACTGCATTTGTCATTACTGTTTAAATAATATTTTTTGCACTCCTTAGCTAGTAAGTGTTACTTACGAAAGTTGTTTACATGGATCCTAAGTTGACATTCCCACACAGTCTTGTTGCTATGGCCGTTGCGATGAGGTTAAATTACTTACGGTCCAAGCGCTACGTCATAATTCATTACGATACACTTCATAATACTAGTCTATATGGACAAAGCCCCCAGGACAAATATTCGGTTCCCATAACAACAAACACATGCGAATCACTTTCTGAAATGAACATATATTTTCAAGAATGTATTTACATAATATTTTCAGGTAATATCACAATTAATATAATTAAATTGATATAAGTAACCGTCGTGCAAAAAATAGCATGCAACACACGGGCCTTAAAGGCATTTACGGGTCTCGAAAACTTAAAAACCCGAGGCGCAGCCGAGGGTTTTCAATCTGTTTCCTCGACCCGTAAATGTGCCTTACGGCACTTGTATCGCAATATACTATTTTATGACACTGATGTTGTTAAATACAAATGATAAAATGCCATCAATGTAGGCTTATTTCAATTTTAATACGCTTTACATGTAGATACAGAGTGGCGCACGAAATGTCATACCATTTAATTATCTCATAAATATTGTAATATAGCAGTTTCGCTGTTTCTAACAGTGCTAGTGTAAGCCGAAGTTCGTGGAAATTTCGATAGGTGTCATCACATGTCGGATTTCACCATGACAACGAACACAGACATTAGTTTGTAAAATGGCGCACAACGGGCGTTTGAATGGTGAACAAAAAGGTGAAAGTTGTTCTGTTTTTTGCCGATACGAAGAGTGTATTTTTGACTCAGAGAAGTTTTCGTGCTCACTTTAATACAAGATGGGCTCCTAGCAAACAGATAATTTACAGACTAACCGAGCAGTTTGTGTTGGGAAAAAAGCGGTCGCGACAGGCTAGTGTTCGTACACCTGAAAATATTGAAGCGGTTCGCGTTGCTTTGACTCGAAGCCCGTCTAAAGGGCTTCTGCAGAGTTGGGAATCAGCTCAGAGCGCAAGTAATCGAGTTGTGCCATGCGTTATCTGAAGACTTGTGTCGAAAAGGGTTGACGAATGTAAGGGTTCGTTTACAAGAGATTGTGAGGCAAAACGGTGGTCATATTGAACACACTCTGCATTAAAGACAAATTTCCATGTCCTAATGATCAATTCTATGTATTTTATATAAAGCTATAATAAAAATTAATATGTGTTATGTGTAAAATAAATGGTATGACATTTCGTGCGCCACCCTGTATGTATAGGGACACGTATAAATAGACGCCTAATTATATTCCATTTAAAACAACTGCATATTTTTGTTATTTCCCTGTTTAATACTTAAAATAACATACTAGTTACACATGCATTCACAGTGGTTTAATGAATATCGAACTACATCTTAAGTTTTTAACTGTCGTAGCCGTTACTGTGACGGCGGAAGATAATTTTTAAATCACTGGTGGAAATTTTAGTAAAATAGATTTGTTTTTCTAGTGATGTTTTAACACAACACTAATTATCTGCACTTTTTTAAAACACAAAGCATTACTATATACAGTGCTTCTATTTTATAATTGTCAACTCTACGTGGACACATCATGAAGCAAATTTTTCTCGCGGTCAGACCACAGCAGTTAAAAGCTTAAACTTTTTTTTAGTACACGCTCTCTAAAACAGCTGCTTATCGGACTGGTAACACGCCGAAAAGCTGCACTTTAAAGGACAAGGCCGCTAAAATTGCATAAAAATGCATTCAAAATGCAATTTTAGCGGCCTTGTCCTTTAAAGTCGTCATGACAATCTATAAACAAAACCCAGACGGCATTGACCAGTCACACCTACTTTAACATGGATTTACGCATATAATTGGTCATAAAACAACAAATTTAAGCCAACACGTTTCTTTATGATAATCAGAAACTTTACCAGGATTTTTCGCAAAACACGGTAGCCCACTTCATCACACGACAACAAATATAAGCCCACAACTTTTCACTTCTTCGTGCACATAGCTTACATGGATGCACCAGCATTTAATTGCAATATATTCCCTATTCCTTCTGCCGTGATGTTGCTGGCACCAGCTCCAATTCAATGTTTTTGACTTGGAGTGAAATTTTTTCGGGATTATAATTCTTATTTTCACAAGCTTTTCATAAATACTAGTTCGTATTTATTATTGTTTACAAATCAGCGACTCATATAACTCATCTATAGCCTACCTCATTTCGTTTTGGTACGTACGGCTCATTGTTGTCTTTCGTTTGAGAGGGCCTTGAGAATATGGTTGACTGTCTTTCATTATAATTAATTATCTATGGTATTTTTGTTTCATTTCATGTAATTTAGAGAGCTATCACTAAAAAATATTGTATGCACCACGTACGCAAAAACTTTAGCGGACTCATCCAGTATTTCAGCCTCGGCTTTCGCCTCGGCCGCTATACTAGATTCGTCCGCTAAAGCGTTATTTTGCGTACTTGATACATAAATAGCTATAATCGAAGTTCTACTTTTATTTATATTCTATTATACTCTACATGTAATTAATTTCACTATTGACACAAGTAAGCCTAGACCCTACATATCGCAATATAACGAGTTTGAACTCATGCAACTTGTTCCATAAAATGCGTACTGGTATAAATTCAAATTTGGTTCTTCGTACTGGAAAAAAGAAATGCACCGGCTGCGCATAACACTTTATCAATCATAATTTCTATGTAATAATGTGACCAAAATGATATACTCCTGATTAAATTTGTTAAAAATGAAGCATAGACTATCATGTAGCTGACAAACCCCAATACAGTAGAGCCTCGGTAATTCGAGCCCCGGTATTTCGAGGTTCCGTGTAATTCGAGCTGGTCTTAAGAAAATTAAAAGTTTCCATAAAACTAGAGTAAAATCCCGTTTTTTATACGGTGTCCGCATGTAAGTTTTACGCACTTCCGAATGTGTTACATTTTGAGCATTCTTTCAATTTTTCCATGTACAAAAATGCAGGTCCCACTTAGGGTTTCGTTCATAATACACAGAAATTATTTTAAATGTTTGCCAATATACATAGGGTACAGGCGTAACACAGGTTGGCCTATGTAGGCCTATTATATTGTTTGTTTATGTATTTTTTAAAACATTACTGTGCACATTAAATATTTATTTATGATTTGCCCATTGATTTAGTGATAGGCCTATTCCCGTATAATCCGAGTTTTTTGTAATTCGAGGTAGCCTCAGCCCCAATTAGCTCGAATTATCGGGGTTCTACTGTAATTGGTAAAATTGGTTCTTTTAAAATTGAATGTTTGCCAGTGTTCAAGTATTGGAACAAAAATCCCTTCAGAGTTCGCAACTTCTGAGGAAAACTGATAAAACAAAGTGCAAGGTGGAGTTAGTAGGGCATATTTCATAAACTAGGCTTATTGAGTTTTAAACCACGATTTCTTGAGGAAGTTTGATCAACATATGAGAAGAAATAAGTAGAAAACTAGAACATTAATAGAAAGAATTAACAACGAATTCCTCATATCAACAATATCCCCTATAATTTTGGCATTACACCTGAAGGTGTATAAATACGCAGTCATTCGTCTTCAATTCCCAACAGAATAATCAGTTCTATCGATTGATGAAAATTTGCTACTGTATTTAAAAAGCATGTGACGTTAATTGCTCATTACTCCGGTAGCGGTCAACCGATTTGGTCCAAAATCAAGAGGGCTCTTTCTATGGACTTTGTAAGTGTGTAAGTGTAAGTGTGTAAGGCCTAGTAAGTTTCATGTAAATACTGTGTGATACAGGATATTCGAGTTATCGCGCGTCAAGGCACACGGGCAGAAAGACGTTTCCCCATTCACCAAGTAATCTTAGGAAGTACTAATAATAATAATAATAATAATAATAATAATAATAATAATAATAATAACAAAAATAATAATAATAATAAATTAGCATGTCATCGAGCAAAAAAAATTGCTGTTGACATTGTTCTAATGTTAAAATTAGGTCTGCATATCTACTTGTATATTTAAAAATTCTTCAATATTATAGAAAGCCCTCTGAGTTAGCCAATCAGAAATACGACTTTTCAATATTTTTCTATCCCATTGATATACGTCGTTTGGAAACTTGTTGCCTATTTTTGTGACCATTGTTTAGTGTTTTATTTAGCCTGCATCTTGGTGCATGAAAGTGAATTTGGTGTCTAGGTTCATAATTATGATAATAAAATTATAATCAATCTCTACAAATACTATTTTTCAGATGGTCTGAGAAGTGTCACATCTCCACCTTTCTAACAAAAAAAAAACAAAAACTTACATTATGAAATATACTGAACTAAAGAAGAGGCTTTCAGAACCCATAGGCATATGCAGCGGGGAATTCATTGTAATGTGTATTATGTTAGTGACACGCAGTAGTGAGTATGTGGAACAAATGATGACGTCACACACCTGTGTTTCCACTGGCTGGTCGCAGTCTTCACAGAGATGCTGCAAGTCCTCCCGTATGCTGCTGGCAGGCCCACAGTGCTGCCATCTACTTCGACTCGACTTGCTCGTCTCCGATCCCACACCTGAATCGTTCCTTTCTATTTCTGCAGAGCTCTTTCGAACCTGAAAAACAAAGTATAGCCATTTTATAAAAAGAAAGGGTACATCTACAAAAATATTTCTACAATTTTTTTGTTGTTCTTAAAATAAAAGAATGAAATCAATAATTCCAAGGATCAAGTGAGTGGATTCAGTTGAATCATTCTGATCGTTTTGAATGAGACCAAGCAGACTTGAGCTTGTTGCGAACATGGCATCTTCCTGTCTTGTTCTCAAAATTTATATAAAAAAAGGATGTTGAGGAAGACATTGAGTTCTATAAGCTGTTCACAACACTTTAAAAATTAAGTTTTTATCGTATTTCATATCGCAGAAACTTAAAACAGACACTATTGAAGTAACCTCAAATTCGGTTTTGCCATACTTTAGATGTTCCACATTGATTGGTCAGTGAAATTCAGGTAACTAAGATAGGTGAAATGATAATTCCAAAGCTGAAGTCAGCATGCTTTTTGCCCTAAGAGTTCTGAATTATATATTACAACAAAATGTCTTATGCATGGTATATTTTGCACATTTTTACTCTGTAATGAAGTATGGAATCATATTCTGGGGCAAGTCTTCACATAGGGGAAAAATAAAATTACAAAAACAAGTTAAGAGGATTTGTGGAAAGAAACGAAGAGAATCTGTAAACCGTTTTTTTAAATTAAAAGTACCCACTTTCAGACGTTAATATGCATTATACATTTTTATAATAATATGTTATATGATCGATAAAATTGAGAAATTTTAAACTAATTTCAGTGTTCATGGACCTATTACTAGAATTATGAATGAATTATATAGAAAAGTTAATTTGTTAAAACTCTTCCAGAAGGGCGCTTATTACTCTGCAATGAAGATATACAATAAGTTTCCAAAAAACATTAAGTTATTATGCAAATTTTTCAGATGCAAATGCAAATTTTTCAGAAGATCTCTCACAGAAATTTTAATATCTCACACCTTCTACAATATGGACGAATATTTCCAGTTTTAATAAGTTTACAGTAGGCCTACAGTATATATATTATAACCAGGGCCCGGATTTTAATGACATGTCATCTTTTTATTGATGCTGCATAGACATTGCCAACTTGTGGATAAATCCTAATCATAGCCTCTAGATTATAGAAATACATTTTTATTACAGTTTTTGCAGATGACAAGCCGTTTGTATTTCTCCTACTTAGATACGCGGTCCAATCAGAGACGGCGAGACGGAGGGAAGACTCTTATTGCTAGCGGCAGTTCTTTAGCTCGTACACGTGATTGGCGGTGAAGGAAAAGGCTTCTCATATGAAAAATACTGTAGGTCATTTTTTGTCATTTTATGCAGTTTTATATTTTTGGGGCATTTATTTCAATTTTAGGTCATTATTTTGTCATTTTCGTGTCATTTTCTTCCTTATTTAGTCATTTTCATGTATTTACATTGAGTATATTAACTTTTTTTCGTCGCTAGCGGTGCTGTTTTTGAAGTGTTGTTTGTTTAATGCAAGAAGGAAAAATTCGGCGTTAAAGAGTTGAAATGTCCGAAATGAGAATCAAAGAAACGCCAAAATTTTGAATTATATTACTATTGTTATTAGATTGACTTGGCACCAGAGTCTGCCATCTGCTTGGATTTGAAAGTGCAAACTACTGTTTACCCTCAATAAACAACAATATAATCCGGCAGATCACAAAACGATGCGCCGAATTTTGACTCACTAGTGCCTCAGTGCCAGTATAAATTTCCGTGAGAAAAGAACATTCACAACATTACAGTTATTTACAGTTTTTACAATTATGTACCAACTAGTCTATAACTTTGTGTGTACAATAATATTTTTTATAAATAAAATGTCAGTTTTTAGGTCATTTTTTATAATTATTAAATCATTTTCTTTAAAATTTAGGGTCATTTTTCTAACAATTTTAGGTCATCAGAATCCGGGCCCTGATTATAATGTACTTGTATTTTTTATATCCTTGAGTTTCGTTCAAAATAGGCTGTACATAACTAGATATCTACAGCTACATCTACATCAGCTGTCTTATATAGAAATATATTCTCTATACTCTACACTATATAATGAATATCTAAATAAATCAGCTGAGGCGAAAAGGTCACACACACTGCCTTTATAACTTTAATATGCTAAATAAATTCCCTCCCAAAATTCCAACTTCTGAAAATACAAAGGAGATACTTTACCGCCTTTAACTTTACCTAAATATAAAACAGCTCCTAATGAATAAACAAATTTCGTTAAATATTATTAGTTTCTTTTTAACAAAGAAATGAGCCATAACACATGCTTAATTTGATCCTTTTATGTGCAGTAGCCCTGAATACTTGTTTTAAATATGTCACTCTAGGTCCTCTTAGGAGTAACAGTAACAAGCTTACAGTAATACAAGTTTAATATAATAACAATTTTATCTTACTGTAGAAGATAAATCGGTACCGGTAAATGTTTTACTATGCAAATTGTAAGGTAATTGCAGACTTCAGCGTAGAAAGTATTTAAAGTAAATACACTGCAATTTGCAATTAGGCGAGAAAGTAATGAAGCATTTCCTTTCACTTAATACACCATGCTTTTCACTAGAATCTCATTAGTTTTAGTGACACAAGACCTCTAATTGTAGGTAATTAACATACGATTCCGTAATAGTGACTTTGAAAACCTGCAGATTTCCGTTAACCATTTGTAATCAATGACTTTTGATGACCTCTTCTTATAATATGAAAAGTACTGTCAACATCAAAGAGTAAATATATTTATACTGCTTAAATACTGACTTTGTGTACTACTTCTTATATCCCTAATTATCCTTCCGTATTTTGTGTCTTACATGCCATTGCCGTTAGGTTAAAGGCAGAGACAAAGTTAGGATCATATTATTATTATACACTGTCCCCTTCTTATGAATGAACCACAAGGAAAGTCTTCTATTAATCTTTTCAATGCAACTGACGTAAATCTGCGACACCACAAGAAAATATTGCTTAATAGCAGAGATATACGAGCCAGATATAAAATATTAATAGAGTCATACTTCACGTTAAAATTTAAGGATTTGTATCCACGTGCTACCAGCTGTAATTTATAGAAGCCAGCTAACCTATTCTATTTTCCTCATTCATTTGAAATTCATAACACACTAGTGACTTCACTTGACGAATGCGTACAGAAATTCAATTTTGAAAAGGTTAAAACATAACTATGATTAGGTACAATGGACATGGAACTTTCAGAATAAATAACAATAAAATACAATTCTTTTCACTGAAAACGGGTTTCAGGAGATCGCGGATTCAAATTAGACTGCAGAGAAATCAGAGCGGGGTTTCCATACTTCCCTGCAAATTTCGTATTATAATAAACTGTTTCCATACTTCCCTGCAAATTTCGTATTATAATAAACTGACTCTTAAATTTGGAATAGACAGGCCTACGTGCAACAAAAGTAAACAGACTCCAAGACCTACCTCCGCCGAAAGATTTCAACAATAATAAAATCAGGTAAACTGATGTAAAAAAGTGCCAGTATGTTTTTTTAATCAGTTATGACTGCAATTATGATATACGGAATATATATATATATATATATATATATATATTTTAATTGATTCCCAAGTTAAGCTCCAGATTTATTCATTAAGCAGGGCTTACGGAAGAACAAAGGTCTAGCTTTTTTTAATCAGATTAAAATCTTCCAGCATCAGCTAACTGTACAGAATTGTGATATCTTGACAATCGCACACTCACATAAAAATACCAAAAAAAAATAGGTGAAATTGGCCGGTTTCGGGATTTGAACCATGGAACTCCAGAATGTGAG
This sequence comes from Ectobius pallidus, assembly GCA_964059195.1. NCBI lineage: Eukaryota > Metazoa > Arthropoda > Insecta > Blattodea > Ectobiidae > Ectobius > Ectobius pallidus. The sequence continues at coordinate 106,493,361 of CAXKWD010000003.1, read as the reverse complement.
GCCAAGACGTTACTTACCATCTCGGCCACCTGGGTTAGTTTAACGGTCTAGTTGGATAAGCGCATGTAAAACAATAGTGTTTTTGGTCATAGCTAACTGTGTTTTAATTTCCAAAGCCTTATAATATCACAGTACAACAATTGATTATGTTGTCATTTATATAAATTCTTTCGAATACGTATATCATCATAAAATAGACACTAAATTGAGCATTACTCCGAAACAGGTCAACCGATTTCATCCAATATTAATAGAGGTCTTCCCATGAACATTATAAATGTGTATACCAAGTTTCATAAAAATCCGGTAAAGCGTATTTGAGTTACCGCGTCTTTAAAATAGACACTAAATTGGGTTTTACTCCGGTACCGGACTACCGATTTGGTCCAATATCAGTAGACGTCTTTCCATGTGCATTTTAAATGGGTATATAAAGTTTCAGGGAAATCCAATAAAGCATATTTGAGTTATCGCGACTTCGCATATATTAACATAAAAGGCACTAAATTGGGCATTACTCCAGTACTGGCCAACCGATTTGGTTGAATATCAATAGACGTCTTCCCATGGACAATATAAATGCGTATACGAAGTTTCATAAATATCCGATAAAGCGTATTTGAGTTATTGCGCCTTTAAAACAAACACTAAATTGGGTTTTACTCCGGTACCGGTCAACACATTAGGTTCCAATTTAATAAGGCACTTTTCATGGACGTCATAAATGCGTGTACCAAGTTTCATGGAAATCCGATACAGCGATTTGAGTTATAGCGCCTTTATATTAAAATAGGCACTAAATTGGGCATTACTTCGGTACCGGTGAACCGATTTGGTTCAATATCAATAGGGTTCTTCCCATGAACATTATAAATGTGTTTTCCAAGTTTCGTGAAAATCCGAAAAAGCGTATTTGAGTTATGGTGCGTACAGACACACGGACAGACAGACAGACAGACGGACAGACAGACAGACAGACGGACAGACATTTTTTCGTCCCCCACACAATCTCATAAAGTACCATACTGGCACTTAATAAATTAACGAGCAGTTTGGCAGACACCGGACTTGAACTAGAGTAAGACTTCGACACTACTACCTCAGCCAATTAACTCCGTTAATGTCTACCTAATACGTATTTTAGTTTCATGGGACACAGACAGGGGGGACTGTATAATCAAGAGTTATTACTAGGGTTCGGATGTTTATGATCTAAGAAAGTGGAAAATATGACTTCAAGTATGACCTTTAATGACTAAATATGACTCAAAAATCCTAAATATGACCTCATAAAAGAACGTACTTTCTAAAAATAAATGTTCCAATTTAAAACGTTTAATGACACTAATGTATTACATCACATTAATTCAATCAGATAATCACTCTTTAGCTATTTTACAGGTGATCTACAGTTTTACTTTTAAAAAACTTCTATTCTGTTAATGCTTTCAGATACCACCGCAAATGTGAACTGAAAGTATTTTTAAAACATGTCTATTGGAAGTTGTTAACTACAAGGAGGAAGATGTAATTGTGCTATTACAGTACTTATTATTGTCCCTTCACATTTCAGCTACAGAAAAACCAAAATATTCGTGAATCTTTTTCGGAAAAAAAAAATTAAGTCGACAATTTAGTGCACATACTGCATGACTGTGCTCTTTTACCGGAGTTATAACTGAAATATGACGTTAAATTACAAATATGGCCAAAATATGACCGAGACCATGAAAATGGCCAAAATATGACTTTATATGCGAAATAAAAACGATCCGATTAGGGTAACAAATGTGAAATTCATGTTTACTTTGTGTTTGCGGCGAGATGAGGTCAGGATAAAAATTGACACGTCATAAACATCCAAACCCTGGTTATTACATATTAGGTAGGCTTTATTAGCAGGCTTTAAAACTTAGTGCCCGAACCCAGAGAGGGAGTTGATTCCGGTTACCAACAACCTGAGTATAGGGGGTGGAGGATGATTGCGTAGGCTGATAAGACAGTCATTGATAATAGTACCGAGAAGGGACTGCGCTCGTAGTACGGTGCCTCTCAAATTGTCAACAGTGTACCTTGTCATTGTGCGTGTTTAAATTTATAATACGCGTTCGGCATGCCGAAAGCAAAGTGTTCTAAAACGCAAAAATATATTGAAACATTTGGGAGGGACACAAACAGGAGAAAGTATCGTTTTGCATGCTTGTAATGTGAGTTTAGATAATGAGAAGTTATTTTGCGGTCTTCCTGTATCTGTATTCCGGCTTGTTTACTATCACGTGAACTAGCATAAGGTAGCTAGGGCATACGCCGAGCAAAGTCTGTACAGTACTGATGCTGTTAACATATTCGATCGGGCACTAAGTTTTAAAGCCTGTTTATTAGACTTCCATAAATTAAATTTATTTTCCAATCAAATGATGCGGTGGTTTATTTGTTTATAATTTTGAAAAATGTATCTCAAAATGAGTCTTCAAATTCAGAAAAAGGGCATGGAGGAACATCCCGCCTCCGGTGAGGGTTCAACATAAGGGCCGCATACCGGAAAGAATATATGTGAACATGCAGGACTATCTGTTTATACCTATTATGGTTATTTAATGACGATTGTGTATTTAGACATGTGACCGTCGCTGGTGTACCGAAATGTTGTTCTGCAACCGATGAAACTGTCGCATTTATGTTGCACTACTAAATAATGTCATCATTCGAGGACAGACTGGAACCCGTAAATATACCTACTCTAATTTAATTATTATTTTAAATTACTTATTAATTAAATTATCTTTACTAATTTGTTAGTGCCCAACACTAAATATAGTGGGATTAAGAGGCCTTAGGGATGTTAGTAGTAATAGTCCAAGACTGACTAACCCACTTGCAGTTCTTAAAGACCCAAAGTAGAGGAAACTGTTATTCGAGTACATTTTTAATTCTAAAAACACTAGATTGAATAGGATAGCAGTTCGTAAGAGGAATTTACTCTATTCAAGTATAATTTTAATTCTAGAAGCACCTGTTCATAAAGAACTTTTAATTCTAAGGCGTCAGATTGCATAATTATATATTATGGAACACGGATAATGAATTAATTATGTTATAACGAAGATAATATATACGAAGGATAATAATCATCAGTGTTCAACAGATTATGCGACTAACAATTGAGAAAAGCTCAGAATTTTGTTTAGTGTACGGAACGTAAGATATTTTATGAGGTGTAAATTTTGATGTTTATTTATAACAGTAGACAGATGCAGACAGACATTATTATTGCTTCTTTCTATATAATAATCATATTAAACATATGAAAACGCAAACTATGTTCAATAGACATATCAGTGGGAGTCCAGACAACTCAGTAAACATTCAGTAGAGAGATTCATGAGATTTCCTAAAAACGTCACCGGAAATATCCGAAGAAATGACGACGACTGATGATAAAGATAATAACAACAGAAAATACTTGGCACTAACAAGTTATAAGTAGACCTGGGATTTTAAGGCAAATGCCTATTTTGTTCCTTATGAAATAACATGAAAATTTTTAAATATGTGGACGTTTCATGATAAATCACTTACATTTACAGAGTTTTATAGTGCCCTAAAATGCCTATTTTGACCTTTAGAGCCTACTTTACTATTTTAGTGCCTAAAATAGCCTATTTTGTACATTTAAAATAAAATTCAACTTCTGTAATTTTTACAATCTTATAATTGACATCCCTCAATGAAAAGCAGAACAGCAGAGGTGAGTTTTTCTCAGAAACTTGATTATTCCAAAAAATTGTCGCTAAAGGAATGCTGACTGACGGGGAAGGGTTAGATCAAAACAACAAGTAGCAGGTGTATAGTAAGAAGGGACATACTGTGTCAACTTTTCATATAAACCAAAACTGTTTTTGATAAATGTATTTTTAATCCTGTCTTAAATTTTTATTATTTCTGTTAAAATAGGTAGGCTATACGACGTTTCTTACAGTAAAAAAGATCACGTTACAGTTTAAGAGCACATTGTAGTATTTTAAAAGTCTATTTTCTGTCTATTTACACATTTTTAAAGTATATATTAAGTGCCTATTTTCTATTTTAAAAGCCTATTTACTTGTTTTAAAAGCCTATTTTAGGCGCCTAAAACTAATTTTTTTAGAGCCTAAAATCCCAGGTCTAGTTATAAGTTATTCTAATTCACCGATTAATCAAGATTTTGGAACGCTTTTCAAGATCTTTATGTTACTTAGGTAAGATTTGTTCATATTGTGATCTCCCAGTTGCGTTGAAAATAGTTATGTACAGACTCGGTAATTACGTATATATTTGCTGTTATCTGAAAAGTCGAGGGAAACACGCAAGAAACTTGTTAGAAGTGGTCGCGACTGCAAGTGGTTGGGTCAGTTTTCACCTTGCCCCGAGGCAAACTGCGTTTTTTGTCCACGGTCTATTTATCTCGAAATTTCTTGCTGATAGGCGCCTATTAAAAGGTACGGTAGTTTAAGTGCAGAATGCAAAGTTCCCACGTTTTATTCATAGTCTGACTTTACAGGTGCACTGTAGTCTAAATGTCATTTGACATTTATTGATATTTTTCAACTTTCAAGCTCTAAGACAAGTTTCAGATATGGTTTACCAGACACAAGACAAGTCCAATCAAACGTCCGATATGGACAACATTCGCGCGTGAGAATGTGAACTGGTAACAGGCCTACTGCACAAAACTCATTAAAGGCGGAAAGTTCTTTGATGCGGAGTGTACCCTATAGTACATGGTGGAAATTGATAAATTTAATAGCCGTTAGTGGTTGATTTCTAATTCAATGTATAAGGGTCATTCTCACGATTGTGGGGATTTTCATCCACTGTTAAGCTGGAATTACAATTGTCACAAAACTGTGTTTTATTGATGTCATCTCGTTTATTATGATGTTAACCTATTCCCAGTGAACTGGCCGAGCTCAATGTTAATCACTAAATTAGATATAATTTTTTTAATATCAGTAGGTGCAAATATCAGTCAACTCCGTAACGGAGCGTTTTCCGGTCCTAATATTAACCATTTGAAATATTAAAACATTTTTATTCATTGTTTCTATAGGTCATTGGCTTGGAATTCACCTTGTATAAATTTTTTCTCCAATATTTACTATAATGGACAAAAAAAATTAAAACTTTTAATTTAGAATATAGGATCGAGATTTTTTAATGCTAAATTTTGTTACTATGGTCAGAGTTTTTAATGTAAAATATTTATTTTCATATCTCATGCATGCTAAGAATAGAGTGCATAAATGCCTCCTCATTAAGAAAAAGAAATTTAAAGATTAGTGCTAACTATTGCCATTTTACTGCCATTTTACTTAGAAAAATGGGGTGGAGACTGCGTTACGGTGTGGACACTTGCGTTATGGTGTGGACATTCATTTCAAGATGTGGACATGTTTTCGATAATGTATTCATATAATGAGGTAAATACAATTAATAAGCTAAATTTAAATTAAATTAAACATATGCAAGCCAATAAAGTCACCACTGTAACAGTGTTCAACTCCGTCACGAAGAAATTCGTTACGGAGTTGACATTTTTTTTTTGTTCATAAGTTTTCGAAGTTAAGACTGAAAAAAACGACGATTCATCACATGCTTTATCTTCAAATACAGCCAAAAATTCTTTGCTAGACTAAAAATATTTATAAAAATCACAAAATCACACTTTTTTCTACGTTACGGTGTTGACATGCAATTAAGGTACTTTCCTGAAAAATCTGGTTTTTTGCTCTTACGCTTCCTACAATCACACAAGGAATATTTTTGTGGTTGCCACATTGTTGCCATCGTTCTTCCCAATTAACTTATGGCCGTAGTTAATGCCGCAATAGCATATTTGGCGCAAATTTAATTCCTACGTGCGTTACGGTGTTGACTATTCTAATGCAGGGACACTCAGTTAAGCACTTAAATAAAAATAAATAACACAGTACAAATAAGAATAAAATAATTATCGTAATATCATCAATGAGAGTGAGCATACCTACTTCAGTTCCTGTATTTTCATTTTTTTTAGAAGACTTCTCGGTCAATTTCTTAGCTTTCGTACATGCAGTACTTCGAGTTGGGACATTGATTTTATGGGTAATTTGTAGTTCCTGTCAACATTTCAAGCTATTAAATACCACAATATATCAGAATAAAAATATACTTCTTTATATTTTAACTAGATAAATGATGATTACTTACGAGTAAATAGTAAAAAGGTAGGAAATTTCTAATTTACGAGACTGGCAAGGTTGGGACACGAAATTCCCCACAATCGGAAGAATGACCCATAATTGATTATTCCACCAATATACCATTAACTAAATTCATAAGTTTTTGGTTTCAGACTCTTGCTGAAGATGAAATAGCCTTTTTATATCCAATTACAATCATCAATATTTATTGCATTATATACAAAACAATCGTTCATATATACAGCATTCGTCCTATATATTAAAAGAGTTAACGTTACAAAAATTATGTTTTAAAAGGTTTGTTTGCCTACCATGAAATCTGATAAAAGAAGAATGAGTGTTTACATCAGAATAAAAGAACAATGACAAAAATCGTTATTTACAATAGTTCCACTACGATGATTTGTAATACACTTCAGTATTTCATATATATATATATATAGGCTAATAATCCTGTTGTTGTTGTTGTTGTTGTCCGTTGTTATAATCAATCATACACTGAACTGGAAATCCATAATCTTTCTTTATTACTTATCCAGTAGTTGCTTGGTGTAGTTCATTATCATAAAACTGTTTTTGTTGATACGAAGGATGAATAAAGAATCGTATGACCCCTAGCGAAAGTAAGAAAAAAGAAGCCATAAAAATAATAGAAAATATATAATAATAATAATAATAATAATAATAATAATAATAATAATAATAATAATAATAATAATAATAATAATAATAATTTATCCACTGACAAAGTTGACCTTTACTGCCACAAAAATACATTATTTCTACTTAGTGATTTCGTGCGAATTCACTTTCAAAATGCTTCGTTGCTACTATTACATAAGAAAAGTTGTCAAAAAAGAAAAAGCTCTTGGTAGACAATACATGTTATTGTAACGTTCAGCTCGATCAATAGGCCAAAATACAGTAACATGAATAATTGTCACCATCATCTCAACAACCTCTTTTCTGTGCCTAGGCCTTTCGAAGCTCTTGTAACATCTTCAGGGCATTTTGTTATGCAGATCTATAAGTATTAATAGTTAAAAATTAAATCGGCGTTGCCTTCTAGTTCTGTCATTGTGATGAAACAATGACAGAAATAGAAGATTTAGAAAACTAAAACGGAATTATTAATACATCTATATCTGCATATTAAGAAACCTATAGATGATACAACATTATCGAAAGGCCTAGGCACGAAATAAAGACTGCTGAGCTAACGGTTGCAATTATTTATTTTATTTTATCTTATCTTATCTTGGTAGGCTTCTTAAAAGTTCGCCTACGTTCAAAACTGAATTTAAGAATTTCGGATATTGCCATTCGATTATGAAATGCTATTGTTATTTCGTATTCTTGACCAGATAAACTACAAATTAAATATGATTGGTTAATGACAAGCTGGTGCATAAATGTTATCATAAACTTACTGGATAGAAACTAATACCATTCTTTCATTCTTACTTCGAATAATAATTATTATTTCTAAGAAACTCGGATCGATCGGAAACATGTGAAATCCGGAAAAATTTAAGTTAGGGTTAACAACAATGATTACATATTAAAACCTTTAGGCCTAGCAGTCAATGGAAATTTTTCAGTTAATACTGCAAAATATACACATCCTCTATTTTGTAGGATTGTCCCTCAACAATGAATTGCTCTACAATCTTGCAATCTGACATAAGTCTTATTGATTACCACTACAACTGCAAAGGCCTACTATTTTCAAAATTAAACTGTTACAGTTACAGGTAATTATCGTTTCAAAATGGCAGCCACGTTTCATACACTGAAAAGCCGTTTTCTTCATAACTTCCACAAATATCAACATTTCTGAGTGATTATTTTTCTGTGTATTTTTTTAATATCACATGAACAACACTGTCTACAATCATTCATTAAAAATTTATTTTTTAAATATATACATACACACACGCATATATATATATATATATATATATATATATATATATATATATAAATTAAAAATATGATTTTTTTAAATTTGATTTTTTAAAATACTTATAGGCTACTATAGACACTGTATTTCAAACGTTGTAGATGATGTTGTTCATATGATGTTTGCAAATAGAGAGAAAAATAATCACTCAAAAATATTGCCATTTGTGGAAATTATCAGGGAAACGGCATTTTAGTGCACGAAACGTGGCTGCTATTTTGTAACGATAAATATCCATACCTGAACCAGTTTGAAAATACACTGGTCAAAAAAAGTTAAGCATATGTCTAGTTTACTCAATGATACCTAATATTTAAGATTCTTTTAGTTTTATGTAGCACATATCGCACCCCTGGTGGAAGACTGCCACAAGTCAAAAATAACATTTGTTCAGGAGGAGCATTTAAAGATTTTGATGCAATATGAAAAACAGTAAATATTACTTTAACACAAAATTGCTGCCACTTCCGGACAAGAACACTGCATAATCTCGGGTTTACGGGCTTGCGTATGATAAAAAAACTGAGATATGGCAGTTTTCTGCTATTTGAAACATCAGATGCTAGTGAGAAGAAAAATCAATTATATGCTGTAGAATCCTTATCGTTACGATTTGGGTTGTGCCACTTTTCCAGGACATGGATATGATGACAAGCACTTATAAGTACTAGTTATCTCAAAATTCAATTTTTTTGACTTATGGCAGTCTTCCACCAGGGGTGCGATATATTGTTGACCAACTCAAATTCCTTCGTTTGTTTTATTCTGAAGTGCATTTGTTTAAAGCAAACAAATATGTCAAATTATTGATATTTTATTTTTGTAAGGCATCACCATTATATGCTTAACTTTTTTTGACCAGTGTAGTATGCAACTGTAGAAGTAGTCAATAAAGAGTATGTCAGATTGCAAGATTGTAGAGCAATTCTTTGCTGAAGAAAAAAATAATGAAATGCACCTATTCCTCATGTACGAATTTCACCGAAAGCTGTATGTAACCCCCCATAAAAAAGCTCAGTTTTAATATCCTACTCTCCTCGTCACCTATTCCCATCTAAAGAATGAGCCTATTCATTTAGGAACTGTTATCGTCGTGATTTTTAGGGATCGTGGAAAAGCAACTAAAAAAAGTAATAGTTTGCAATCATATTCCTTTCTAGCCTATTCATTGTACGTTATATTCTGTACTTTTTTTTTTTTTTTTTTTTTTTTTTTTGTTAGCAACGGAGTTTAAAAATCACTCATATTAAGCCAGGGTTGGCTATTTAACAGTAAGAAAATAACATTAGATTTTTAGTTAATGAGTATCTTTGCATGTATTATAAAAAAGTATTTACTCATAGTAAGTCTTGCTAGCGACGTTCTTGATTTTCATAACTACAATCAATCTTCGAAACTCCTTTAAAATTCTAAATTAAACTTACTATTTAATAAGCTTCTGAATGTCTTCCGAAATTGAAGGGGGATAGTCTATTTTCAAAAATAATACTACGACAGATGGCTACTGTAACAGGTAGGCCTACAAAAATTCTTAATAGATGGTGCTTAAGAGTCAAGGTTACAGAAGTCTTTGTTGAACCCGATTTGCGGTTGCGACAGCCATGTGGGTTATGCAAGATCAGGACAATGCAATGGTGGTGTGAGGGCTCTGACCTTGTCAGATACATGTTTTATTTGTATCTGATTCGTTTAAATTGGATTGTACTGAACTTTCGTAATATTAAATTAAGTCTTCTCTACGTTCTTAGGGGGAAAAATTACATAGCAAATGTGCTAATTTTATTAAAAACTAAAAACTTTCATATACTAGCCAGAGAAATTTGCCAGTAACTTTACAATATAATTTATTACATTTCAATAGTATTATAGAAAATATTATTGATGTTGTATAAAGACAGGCCTTAATCAATAATATTAGTGTTATAAACAAATTGAAGGGCCTTACATAATTTTAGTGCAGTATTTCAGGTATTGTAACAAATAGGGCCCGCATTTTGATGACAAGTCATCTTTTAACTGGTACATCATAGATGTTGCCCACAAGTGCAGAAATATTCTGATCAAGTCTCGTAGATTATGAAAATGATAATTTTTAGGGACATTTTTGGTCATTTCCCCCATTTTTAAATTTCGGGCCATTTTTTAAAATTCAATGTCATTATTTGGTCACTTTTTGGCCAGTTTACGGTATTTCTTTCCACATTTAATATTTTAGGTAATTTTTTAAAAATATAGTCATTATTTTGTCATGTTGTAATGTTTCTTGCATTATGTAGAGTTTCTGAGCATTTACTTACACTGAATATTATCGGAACTCTAAACAAGCATAAATAAATAAATAAGCCTCGGTATAATTCTAATTTGGATACAGAAAAGACGGTATTTCCTGTTAGCATTTAACCGTATATAACACGTAACTAATTACAAGCCTACATATATAAATATATATATCATATATATACAGGGTGTAAATAAGTAACACCGAAATATTTTACCTGTATATAGAGGAGACTAAGGCAAACAGCTTTTATTAGGATATTTTTGCTCTATGACGTAAAATGTGTATGCTAGAGGGCATTAAAGTCATTATAATTAAGTGCTCATAAATCAATAATTACGCGAAATAGGGTTAAAATGTCCATTAAATTTACTTCATGCTTTCCTTGTGATCGATAAAAACCTGACTCTTAATCATTCGTCAATAGCTATATCATAATTTAATATTTCCATAATCTGCAAAATTTACAGACTAATCACATGACTGGTCGCCACTGCATAAGTCTTTTTTTTTATTCATAACTACTGACTACATTGTTAACAGCGAAGTTCCTTTGTTTTGCATTTTTTTCTAATGTTAGAAGTCAGTGGCGGCCATGCTTTGGGAGATTTTATGCTGTAACAGGAAAAATTGAATCTATAGAGCAAAAGTATCTTAATAAAATTTGCTTGTCTATGTCCCCTTTATACACAGGTGAAATATTTCGGTGTTATTCATTAACACTCTGTATATATATATATATATATATATATATATATATATAAGAAAGAACTATAAGAAAGAAAAAAATACCCACAAACTAATAAATGTGTTCATATACATTTATTAGTTGTGGGTATTTTCTTCTTTCTTATGCAGTCATTTTATAACTGTTTTAAAAGTATTTTTAGATTAACAAATCCGGGCCCTGGTTATAAATCTGCAGACGATGTATGTCTGCTAATGGAGATCCCGGAGCAGATGAAGATACTGTGACAATGGTGCTCACGTTGCCGTCTTTTCTTTCTCCGATTCTAGATGACATTTTTGGCAGTGAGTTTCTTTCTTCAAGGTTTACTTCATTTTGGCGATTTAAGATACAGACCCCTACTTCGTTTTCAGTTTGGATGGAAGAATATTTGGGATGTCCTTCTCGAGAACTTTCTATGTGAACAACAAACTTGGGAGCCGCTGGACCAGGATCGCTGTGTCGGTGTTCCTTCTTTTTAACTTGCACGTGAGTTTTCCCAGATTCAAGAGAGTCGGTGATAGTAGAATCCATAAGTGGAGACCAAGATACTGGCCTGATAAAAGAAAGTATATAGGTCTATATAATTAACTATTGAATTAATCGTATTATACAATCATTAAACTTATTTCTTATCTTCTCGTATTCTGTCCATAAATCTAAAAATAAAAAGTTATAAGACAATTATTATGGATGTGAGACATGGCCGCTTACTCTTCGGAAAGAACGTAATCTGAGATTTCTGAATTGCATAAAAGCAGGCATTTCCTGATTGGTGTCTACACTTAACGTCTGCCTTAACATTATTTGTATCTGTAATTATTGCTCCCAGATATTTGAATTTCTCCACTTGTTCGAACGAATTATCGGATATTCTAATATCTTAAAAGGGTTATTAATGTTATATTCTTAGATATAATATGGAAATGATCGCCGTTCTAAATGCACTACTTAAGGTTACTAAATCAAGGTAATAGTTTTCGATGTAATGTACACCATGCCGCCTCTTAAGGCAGTTGCAATTTTCCTTCGATATGAGTGAGTGAATGAGAGTTTGCTAAGATGTTTTAAAAGCTATTCTATCTACTGACCTTGTTAGGAGATGAAGGAGAGTCGCCGATGTTGGAAATGATTAGGTTGCAGCTGTCCTCACTGGAGTCACTGGCGTTACTCAGGTGACTGACCCTGCTGCTGAGATCACCCAGATCCAACGATGACATTCTCTGGTGATTCTGACTGCCGTCGTCTTCATCTTGGATAGGTTTTCCATCAATGATTTCAACAATCTCATCACCATTTGCACTGCTGCTGTAGTAAGTTTCCTCTGGTACTATACCCCTCTCTTTAGCTCCAACAAGGTAGCTCAGAATGTCATATTTTGATGCGCCCTCAAAGATGGACCTAGAGCTTTTCTTGCTATCGTCGAGTTCATCGAGTGAAGGAGGAGGTGAAAGAGGTAAAGGTGGGGGTGTGTCGGGTATTTCTTCGTATATAGGGTCTTTAATACTCTCATAGATATTGTCATCTTCTCCATCTGAGCGGGTTTCGTTGCAGAACTCATTCTCCGTTTTCCCTGTTTCTACTTCTTGTTCATTGCCTTTCTCCGTTTCCGGAGTTTCAGAATCTTTGAAAGGAAGAGAAAGATGCAAATGGGAAGTAGTTGTATCTTCATCAGTTCCTTCATTCTCAGGTTCAATAGAAGAAGGAGCTGTATCACATCCACTTGAATCACCAGGGCAATTTCCACTTTCGGTCCTGCATTCTTCGTCGCTCTTAACAATAGATGACACTTCATCAGCCTCCAACTTAAAGACATCATCATCACCTTCCTCTTCTTGTTCTAGTACAGTCGGTAGAGTGTCCTCAGAACTTTTAGATACGGAATGTGGTGCTGATAATACATTACAGTACAGCGGATTTTCTTCCTCTGTTGCAGCGAAGATTTTTGATGCAGCAGACGTCATGTAATAATCTCCTTCTTTCATAGTTTCTCTATCATTATCATCTATTTCCTTTTCCATCTCAATCAGCTTGTTTAATCTTTCTGTTGGAGATGTCTGTGAACTGCTGTCCTCTTCTGAAGAAGAGTTCCTTTTACCACAAACATGAGGTACTAAATTTCTCTTAACTGCTTCTACTGGATTCAGAAGAATGTCAACGTCTTGTTCATTTTCTGAAGCAGAAGAAACATCTGCTCCTCTCGTTTTGCAGGTTAGAACTATGTTTGTTGTTGGTTCCTGAACAGTTTCCTCCTTATGATCCACTATTGTTATCGTGCTTGAATTGCACTGGTAGTCTCCCCAGCACTGCAACACCCTACTTCCACCATCGTTATGATCTACTACAAGTAATGTCCTTTGCGGCTGCTCATGAGATACAGGTATAATATTTATTTGGTTGGGTGAAGACGAAAACATTGTCAATGAATTCACATCTGATTTGTTTTGCACTTTACTTACATTTACAGGAGAAGATGACGATGTATCAATTATTGTACACGAGGAACTTACATTTTTGTGGGAAGTAATTTCATGGGGATTCGGATCTGACCCACCGACGACACAAATAGTGACCTTGTTACTACTATCCTTTTTCACCGGTGAAATATCTCCCCGCAGTAGAAGAGATGTTGAATTCCCAGAAAGTGAGCTTTCTTCGCCATTGATAAGGATTGATGTTCGTCTCTGAGGCTCTGGACTCGCACTCAATAATGGCTCCTTATTCTTAATCTGCAGACGATGTATGTCTGCTAATGGAGATCCCGGAGCAGATGAAGATACTGTGACAATGGTGCTCACGTTGCCATCTTTTCTTTCACCGACTCTAGATGACATTTTTGGCAGCGAGTTTCTTTCTTCAAGATTTACTTCATTTTGGCTATTTAAGATACAGACTCCTACTTCATTTTCAGTTTGGATGGAAGAATCTTTGGGATGTCCTTCTCGAGAACTTTCTATGTGAACAACAAACTTGGGAGCCGCTGGACCAGGATCGCTGTGTCGGTGTTCCTTCTTTTTAACTTGCATGTGAGTTTTCCCAGATTCAAAAGAGTCGGTGATAGTAGAATCCATAAGTGGAGACCAAGATACTGGCCTGATATTTGACGACTCAGCTGGTTCTGGGTCGAATGGTTTGTTCATGTTAGAGATGGGGGCTGCAACACGTTTCTGTTTGTTCTGAGATTTGAGTGAGAACTGACGAGCTTGGTTGTTCATTTGTTCTATTTGTTTCTTTGTAAAAGGAAATATTTGCCTTGGAGGGAGTTCTGGAAGTGGCTGTAGTGAGTTATCTGAAGACGGTGGTGGAGGAGGTGGTGGAGGTTCTTTAGGACGTGGTCTTCCAGGACTCAGCATGCGCTGGGGACGTTTAGGAGTCTCATTGCTTGTATAGGTGCCTGTGGCTCCCGGGTCACTGAACACCTCTCGAATATCTGGACGTCCTGGACGAAGGCGGAGCCGCATAGTGTCATTAAAGTCTGGACACTGTTGCAACTTGTAGTCGCAACCTCTCAGACTCCCAGTGGGTAAGAGGCGCTCGCTCTGACTCCGTCGCAATGTCACCACAGTCCCTCTATCCTTCACCAAGTCTTCTGCTGTGAACAAACAAACAAAAATAATGTAGTTCTAAAAACGTTAACTCAATATGAATTCTAATTTAAAATGTTAATTTCGAATGCCGGGAATAGTTCCAAACTTTAGACACAAAGAATATTCAAACATTCATATATATATATTTATGTGTGTGTTTGTAAATTCATAGGTTGAATGTGAACTTCAAACAATATAACACAGCATCCGTAAAGATACAGTACATATATGTGTGTGTGTGTTACAGCGAAGCCTTTTTTTGTTGTTGTTTGTTTTTGTTTGTTTGTTTGTTTGTTTTTTGTTTTTTTGGCTATGTCATCTTGCATTATCTTACAACGTGACAGGTGGGATGGAAAATGAAACAAACTATCGGATTACCTACGATGTTAATAGGCATATTATGTTTCGTTTTAATATTAATTTCTTAATGTATTTACGGAACACTTGCTTTGAATATTTTTGATAATTTTTGTAGGTGTGTTCTGCATAAGCCTTTGAAAAATTATATGTTTCTCAGCAATAGTATTGTAAACATTTTTTCTGGGTACGGGTAGCCTTTATTTAGTGAGATTCCATCGAATATATAGGCCGTCAAATAAGCCTAAACAAATAGCATTCCTTTATATGTAATTTTTAACAAGTTCTTCTGTAGGAAACTGTCTCAAAATTTCTGTTAATTCTACGAATTGCATACATTTGGTACTCAAGTGATATTGCCATGTAGTAACAGAATAATTTTCGTCGTCTGATTTCACGAAATTTTCGAACGTAATTAATTCAAGTTTGCTGAAAGAGAAGATTGTTATAATAACGTTCCAGGTGAGTGAGAAGTATCCACCAGGCCGGCAATTATTAAATTGGTGACCCTGGTGTTTAGGGTCATCTGCTTGGCAGGTCGCTCCAGGAAACATTATAATGCGACAGTGAAGAGGGTTCACGTATGTTCTTCCCACTTGTCCATTATAGAGAATATTCATTTATCTAGAATGAGAAGCCTCACGTGGGAATGTGTTTTATATATCGTTTCAACCTTTAGATGTAGTTTTATGTGAAAACTTAATATCAGAATACCATGGTAAAAAATCACATGATGAATACAGAAGTGTGCATTATCTTAAATAATGGTATTAGCCCAATTTTAGAACTCTTTGAATATTCTAACCCAAACACAAAGGAGCTGGGCAATAAATATGTTTACCGAGAGAAATAAATACTTCCTAATCGTGACTTTTTAGCACCAATTAATAGTTTCATAGTTTTAATTCAACTACAGATCTATCAAATTTACTAACTAGGCCTATAGGCCTGTGTTTCTTTAAGGATTAAAGGAGACCCTCTCCTAGTTAAGTCATGAAATATCAACGGCTGGTCTTTAGAAATTCAGTTTATATGGAACTTGCTGCATTATTTATTTCAGTTTTGTACAAACCGATTCCCTGGGAAGGGAGGCTCCATCTTTATACTATGAGAAATGTGCTCCCATGTCCGAAGATTAATTACGTAATTTTCTGATGTAGGTATGTATTCATGAAACCACAAAATATTGTTTCTGTTGAACAAAATATTCATAAAATGTTCTCATTATTTTCTGACATTGTGCTTGAATTAAAAACAGACAATAAAAGATAGGAGGATAACAAGAGTAATGTGAAATTAAAAGAATGTGGCATACAGTATTTATATGAACGCCCTCTAACACACCTACTTAATCCATTCCATTAAAAAATTTGTCACGCCTTTCCAGACAAATGAAATTTCGTTAGAAGTTTTAAAAGTAGAAACAGAAAAAAAAAAAGTAAAAGCTAGTTTTTATACAGTTAGAGAACAAATCATTGACCTAGAGTTGTGTTTTCATTAATCCCACTAGCACACAAAAACCTGTTGTGGAGTTCGCCCACCCCTGCGGCGGAGATGCAGCTCCTATCCTAATCAACTCCGTTAGCAGACTCCTTCATCCTCCTCACCCGAATTTCGTGACTGGTGTACAATCGTACCTTCCGTACACTGCGGAAAGAAATGCAGGGAACCATGAGATAAAGTCCGAGTTATGGAAGATGTGAGTTAGGGTACTTCATTTGCATACATAATGAACTATTGGCATTGGGTCATGAAACTAATCTCACAGCCACGAGTTGCGAGTATATAATTTTTTTTTTTTTTTTCGAAGCTTGGTTGGCGACTGATTACTACGACAAAACCACCAGAATAACTCAAGGCGTTTTATGTGTGTTCATTCTAGATTTTATATTTCAAATTGCGAATTTGCATAACCTTTTTCTTGTAATATGTATATATAATTAATTCATTACTGTACATGTAAACGAGTTCTTTACTGCTTAAATATTTCCTTGACGTTTTCTTTGTTTTAGTCGATAACCAGAATTGCCAGATTGAAACAGGAACTGTAAGCATATAATTATAAAGATAATTAATGCACAATTTCATTACATAAGTACATTTTTGTTCTATATCCCTATGGAATTCAAGAAAATTGAAGAAAACTATGACAAAATTGACTGAATAATTTGTTGTTACTCAAATACTATTACAAATACTACTTATTAATTCGAGAATTTAAGGGAATTTTTCTCGAGAATTTTCCCCATCCCTATTCCCTAGTCATAAAATACAGAAGTATAGTCGTCGCACAAGTTGCCAGTCTATAAAACGCTAAAAGTTAATTTTCTTATTTATTTATTAGCTTATGTTATTTTACATTTTCAGTATTTTTTCATTTACCTAACATGCCTCAGTAAAGAACAGTAAAAAAAACTTTATGAAATTTAAAATAAAAAATTCCTTGATTAGTTAAAGGAAAAACTGTAGTAATACCTCACTCTATATGTACTGTGTATTCACGTATTTAGCAGACACATATCCTCAATCTGAAAGTAAACACGGACGGTTCGGTTTAGGAACTCAAACATTAAAAAATCAATTCCCTTTCATGATACTCCGTTCTTATAAAATCGTGGTCTTTGTAACATGTATCTGAATTTATATAATATCCTATATTGGAGCAGTATGAACCCATTCTCCGTAGCAGTTAAGTACCGAGCTGATGAAAACACATCAACAAGTGAAAGTTGCTTAATAAGTGGAAGTTGCATGAGCGAAGGCGTCTTTGCAAGCAGAGAACTTGCTGGATAAATTAACTTGTCCGAACATTTTCAGGAAATAGAATACATGTCAAATGCATTATCAGACAGCTTATTATAAGTAACTATATCATGGAAAAGAAAACTCTAGGAGATAGGCTACGGTCTTTATTCTTTAATTTGTAGTTTAATTTCTAATTTATACTGGAAAATTAAGGTTATTTGCGATAAAGAAGCAATTACGCAAGGTGCCTTGTCATCTCAGAAAGAATGCCCAGTTATACAATGGTACCAGCGGCCTGTAATCTTGTCAAATTTAAAATATGCTTTTCTTTTTAGGATGGTGTCAAGTGGTAATTCTGCAAGCGCCAAACACACAATACAGTATTTATGAAGACTGTGAATGTTTACAAGTATAAATATAGGCGTATTACATAAGTGATATGTGATGATGACGTAGGCCTGTATGAACAGTAAATTTATGAAAAGGTTCTTTTTTAATAATAATAATAATAATAATAATAATAATAATAATAATAATAATAATAATAATAATAAAATTGTACGGAACTGGATGTTAATGAAAGTATATGATCATATGTTTGCTACATTGCTCGTAAAACGAAGTATACATAAAATAAAATAATTTTTAAACTATATATGGATATAGTTAACTATATATATTTTTTTTTCACAATATATCATATATATATATATATTTACAGACGCATGGGCATATGCCTTTATGTACATAATGTAGGTATGCTGATTAATTACTGTTTTATATTATAGGCATATATTACAGCGCAATCTGCAGTGTTTTTGTATATATGTATGTATAACCTATATATTCACACATAAATAGACGGTAAATTAAAAATTAATGGGCAGAAATAAACTTTTCGATTTATAATTCTGGCTCACATTTCAGCACAATAATTGATATTGTTATTCTTACTTTTTTATTATTAATTTTCAAGACACTGTTTTTAACTCTCCTTAGACTGAATCTTAAAATATTGAGTAAAATAATTACTAGTAATTCTGGGAACAGTGGACCTTGCGTCCAAAAAATCTAAAATCTGATGTTCATTACAGTCTTTAAAGGCTTAACCAATGTTCTTTATTGTGAAGACGACGCTGCTTCCAGAGGAACCGTTTCTCTAGAATCGTTGAAAGAAGCTGAAGATGATATTAATATAGAAGTTTTAAAACGGCAACCATTTTGAAACCGAATAAAAAAGTATATAATTTCATACGTCGGTTTTAATGACTTCACGGAACAATTAGGCCAATGCCAAAATGGAAGACAATCTAACATCGCGTTTAGTAGTGATTGCGTAACAAACATGTTTACAAACAGACGAAATGCCGAATTAAAGAAGGATTTTGTTTCGCTCGGTCAATGAAATAGTAGACTATCATCATCCCTGGTCGAACATGATCAACCTTGCATTCTGTATGTACTACAAAATGACACTCGAACTCACTGCATTTGCAACATTGTCTTTGATCGTTCTTAGACGTCACCTATCATTTAGTAACGTGATGTCGTAGGTATAACTCGATCGGTAAGACCTGAGCCAAACAAACGGCTGCGCAGTAGTCTACGATGATGTAATCTAGACCTGCCTGACTTTCATCTCACGTGATGTTCCCTGCTGTACAGACCGTGTAAAAACATCTTAGTTATTCAATAATGAAGACCCAACAGCGATATTCTGTGAGTTACATACCATTACTTAAATAATATTTCGTAACTAAAAAAAACAAATTTAATACTTTATTCACTTTATTTTTGTTTTAAATACAGGTGGTACCAAAAGTTTAAGACCACCAGCATATTTGAAAGAAATGCGTATTGGCTTTATACTTTTGGGCTGTATTAACTGATTTTTTTGTTTGTTTATTGTGATTGTTATGAGATGCTTGGAAATGAAAATAAAATGGAATTATTGCTATTTTCTTCACTTTTACGATTAAAATAATATACTGTATATCGATAATTTAAAATTACTACATTTTATAAAGTTTCAGGGCATGGGAATTCTATAATAATAAAAATAACGGGTTACTTTTTTGTATGATGGTACATGTACAGTTACACAACAAATTGATACCTAAGGACACTATCTGGATGTGTTTTTGTAAAAATTAACACAGGTGAAACTGTTTTTAATATTCCAGAAAAAGTTACTACAATTAACACATTTGAAAGCGTGAATGTCGAGTATTCTCAATTGCGCTATTGGCATCGTAACAATGCCGGATACTAGTCTGGAGCTACTCAGGAGAGTGCAGCATGGTCCACATTTAAAATTATTCATTTCCTGTACTCGACATTCACTCTTTCAAATGTGTTAATCGTAGTAAAGTTTTCTGGAGTATTAAAATCAGTTTTACCTGTGGTAATTTTTACAAAAACACATCCAGATAGTGCCCTTAGGTATCAATTTGTTGTCTAACTATACATGTACCATCATACAAAAAAGTAACCCGTTATTTGTATTATTATAGAATTCCCATGTCCTGAAACGTTATAAAATGTAGTAATTTTAAATTATCGATATATTTTTTAAAAATCGTAAAAGTGAAGAAAATAGCAGTAATTCCATTTTATTTTCATTTCCAAGCATCTCATAACACTCACAATAAACTAACAAAAAATCAGTTAATACAGCCCAAAAGTATAAAGCCAATACGCATTTCTTTCAAATATGCTGGTGGCCTTAAACTTTTGGTACAGTCTGTAGTTACGGGCTATTACGAACCGCATAGTTTGGAATGAATAGTACAGTATAAGCATTCTCT
Source organism: Ectobius pallidus (assembly GCA_964059195.1). Classification (NCBI taxonomy): domain Eukaryota; kingdom Metazoa; phylum Arthropoda; class Insecta; order Blattodea; family Ectobiidae; genus Ectobius; species Ectobius pallidus. Next base: position 106,472,676 of record CAXKWD010000003.1, on the reverse strand, counting down.
TCTGCCCCTACTCCATTGCTACCGGTGGACGATAAGCCATCTGCGCGTGTTTGGCTCAGGTCTTACCGATAGAGTTATAAAATGTAGAACAAACCATCTTTTGTGGAATAAGGTTTCTTACATAGACAGTTTACCTTGACCTTATATAAAGTATTTGTGTTAAAAGTACGAACATGTTTCCTATTTCAGTTTAGAAGTTCCAGGATATTTTATTTTCTGGTTGAATCGATAAATTACACCATAAGAATAATCTTGACGTTTAACAGTTCTGCGGGTATGTAATATAGAGAGTGAATCGTATTGGAAGTTACCTTCACAGACCCATATAGGCTACCCGGCCCTTCATGGCCTCGCCTAGTTGCATTCGCTCTGTACTAGACGTACTCCAGGGAGCCGTGTGGATATATACGATTTTTACGCGTCCGTACTTTTCAGATGCCAACCATCGGGGGAGGGATGAATAGTTTTATGCCACAGGCCTGAGACATTGAAGTCCATGTCTTCAGTTTTAAGAAGCTTCATAGTTTCAATTTTTACAAAGTACAGCATTCTCTTTGAAAACATGTAGCCATGATACTTCTCAAAACAAAGGGCATTGCCTCCAATGTCTCTGCTCTTTCTGTAATCCCATGAACGGAGTCTGGTTCAAGTCTGTGTCATCTTTTAAGCGGTCATTCAACCAGCCTTTAAGACATATGTAAAATAATGCCACTAGTAATCAGTATCATGTCCACTTCTAAGTTATCTAAATTTTCACGCCATTTTATGCTATAGGCCTACAGTAATATCCCTTTCGATAGCGATACTGCTCGGCCAACATCCTTGTGTAACATACATCTTGAGTTTATAGCCTATCGTGAATCTTCGTTTTAATGGGTATTAAAAGACACGGAGAACAATCATAAGAGAATTAAAAAAATTAACAAGAGGCATTTCTTAGCAGAATGACGACAGAATACTCGGGACATAACCTGCTTAATGAGAGACATCTAGCCGGTGTTTTATTTTTAGATTTTAGTGGGATTCTTTATATAACAATACAGTTATTAGCAAAATAGAAAACCAATTAAACTTCAAATATGGAAGTAAACAAGTGATGGAAAGAAACTAATATAAGTGTTGTTTTAAAACTGTAAAACATAATGATAAGTTATGCTGTGTTAGTGTAAAGTAAAATAAGTAATTGATTCGAAATACTTCCCTTTATCTTATTTAAAATTAAGAAAATTGAGACATATATTGCAATTAATACAGAGCTTGTGAAACGACATATAGATAAATGAGGGACTAATATTTACATCGATTCATCAATGTTAAGAAATAGGCCTACTCCTTTGCAATTACTCTGTGCAAATGCAATCAGACAGTGACAAGTCCCTTGTTATTGAGTCTAACTCCTCACAACAAATAAATAAATAAATAGCATATATTTACAGTCGTGAGCATCAGATAATGCTATAAACATAGTCAATATTAGTAAAAATAAAAAAATTAGCTTATAAATAAATTAGGTTTATTACCCTTAAAACGTTATATTCGTAATAGATTTAAAATATTCCCCAATTTTGTAGAGAGGGTTGTCGGTCAGCCATCGGCGCAAAACACAGTTAGCCTAAATCGGCTGTAGGCCTAACTGACATTGTGCTCCTCCCGGGGTAAGCAATTGTACATGTCCAAGGCAGCAATGTGAAACCATTTTTTACTTTTTGTCAGTCTAATAGGCTGGACCAGGGATGAAAACATGCGGCCTGCGGGCCACATTCGGCCCTTTCCAAGCACATCTGCAACCTGTACAAAGAACACATAAACAGCCCTGAATTTCGTTTCAGTTTTTTAACCAGCGATTTCGGGGATACCTGGTTTCTTTTCATACGTTCCTGAAAAGTTTAAAAACTCCAGAAAGTTTGCCACAAGGGTTGTGGCAATATTTATGGAAGAAATGTGTGTATGTGAACAGGTATTTTCTTTCACAAAATAAAAGAAAACTGTTCAAAGATCACGGCTCACTGATCAGCACTTAAACTGAACAGACAGTTCAGTCAGATATAACGAAAACTGAAGTGTCAAACCTCTGAGCAAAACCCTAAAAATAATCGTAAATAAATATTCATTTGGAACTGTTGTAATTTTTGTATAATGCACGTGTTGCTGTTGCATGCAAGGCTATGTTGTCATTTCAATTTTTCTGTGTTCTCTTGTGTTAAACTACTTAAACTGAACTTTGTGTACTTTGATAATCCATTTTATGCACATTATAATTATGTTAGGAAGTTTAAGTAATAAAAATATTTTGAAATAATTTTTAATTAGTTGTTGCGTGTGACCCTCACGACAAAACAAATGTGACCCATAGCCCTCGAGGGACACTCAGTTTAACATCTCTAGCCTGGACGGTCTGGTGATAATGAGAAATGTGAATATGTTGCTATTTTATAGCAGTAGAAGCATGCAAAATACAACAGCAGTAGTGTTTCAGAAATTATATTGAATTTTTTAATACAGTTAATTTTTATTTGTGTTTATATGGGGTCCACCGCTGTGGCCCAGGGGATGAATTCGCTCCTCTCAACGCAGCGGGCCCGGTTTCGATTCCTGGTCGGGGGGATTTTCTGGGGATTTTCCTCACTTGTGAGACAAATGTCGGGTAACTTTAGGCCCTTGTGTGGTCCCCAGATATCATCTGACCGTCATTATCATCTTCACCCCATCCTCGCCTTGTTTGGATTGAGTGTGTGTGTGTGTGTGTATGTGTGTGTGAATGGTGTGTCTCGTCCTACGTGTTCGTGTTGTCTCGGAGGTGGCCCCGGCATTGGGCTGATCACTCATTCGGGGAGGCCCTCCATGTCCTTGTCTAGTCAAAAAAGTATGTATGTAATCCAAACATAATCCCTCTCCCGACCGGTCGCGGCCCTGTAAGGTCCGGGCGGTTTGAGTCGCTTAAATCCTAAAAGGAAGAGGTAAAACAAAGATAAAGAAAGAAAGAAAGAAAGAAAGAAAGAAAGATAGAAAGAAAGATAGAAAGAAAGAAAGAAAGAAAGAAAGAAAGAAAGAAAGAAAGAAAGAAAGAAAGAAAGAAAGAAAGTTTATATGGGAAATCATGTAGGTTATCTGAACTACTTTCAACTAGATAATTTAAGTCAATGCTAACCAAAGTAAAGGCTCACTTGTTAATTCCAATTGCCTCACTCATTAGAAAGATATAGAAATAAAGACATTAAACAACTTCATAATGGAAATAGACAAACGCATTTCGAAGGGGAAGGAAACAGAAGTGTGACGACAGGAAAGGAAAACTCCTGGAGGGTTTCAAGGGACGGAAGCATGTGATGGCCGCAGAAATCCGAAATTGTAATTTCTCCTTCACATTAGTCAGAAAAAATCAGCGTTGATTGTATAAACGATGTATTTGCTAATTTTGTTTGGAGATCTGTATAAATAAATGCAACAGAATTTTCTTATTAATAAAGAATATTTGAATGCTTTACGATGCCATTGGTTACACTAAACTACCTGTTAGGCCTAATACGCCCAGATTACAGAAGGCAAATATATCCAAACCCAATAAAATATGAAAAAGCTTATGTAATTCTTTGAAAGTACACATGATGCCATTTACATCAACGTGTTTTGAAGAGAACATCATTTAAGTGGCGGCCTCCATTGTTTATACACTGATTGAGCCTCTCTCGGTAGTTTTCCATGACTCTCATTGTCATTTCATGCGGAACAGCAGCAAATTCCTGTTGGATTGCCTCCTTAAGAGCTTCCAAAGTTTGGGGACGATGTTGGTACACCTTGGCTTTCAGACGTCCCGTCTTTGAAGCCCGAAATGTACGCAAAAGACACGCTGCGTTCTTGCACTGCGTTGCTGTCGGCAACTCGACGTTTTGAATAAACTGCTTACGGCATAAGCGCGATGCACTCCTGGCCAAGCCATGGTCTAAACTAAAACGGCATCTAATTTGCTGTTTGGCAATATTCACCCCACCCCTCTACCCCCACCCACCACGTAGATATCTATCTCCAAAATCGGGGCGTTCTTTCTGCCGCACTCTGTATATTTGAACTACTATAACAATTCGACAAAGACAAAATGTTATTCAGTATACAGTAGAGTGCCGCTATTCCGAACTAATTGGGACCGTACACCGTTCGGTTTAGCGGGAATTCGGAATAGGCGGATTTCATAAATAATATCAACGTATTGACTTGTTAAGGCGTAAGTTAAGTCTGGGGAATTGTATAAATGGAGCCGACAAGTGCTGTAAGTAACCAGCTTTCATTCCAGTTTGATTTCAGGCGTTTTCATCAAACTTAGGCTCTATGTAAGTGTCAATTTAACTTCTTTGTATAACAATAAATGTACGTTTTTTCAAGAACGTCTTTTTAATTTCACCTGTTTTTAAGTTTAAGAATCTGTATTTGTTCTTAACTCTGTTCGGAATAGGCGGATTTTCGGAATACCGGGGTTCTGATTCTATTGACGTAGGTGGACAGAAGGGGAGAAAGAATGCACGTCTAAATAAAAAAAAAAACATTTAATGATTTGGACGAAACTGACAATGCAGGTTTTTTTTGGGTTGGGGGGTAGAGAACTCGAATCTGAGAATTTTTTTCCCCCGGGCGGCGAAATGTTCGTGAAATGAACCTCGAAGCCGGTTTTAGTTTTTTTTAATTATCAATCTTTATAATAAAATTGTTTATTCATGATTGCGTAAGGTTCATGAATATATGGTTAATTTTAATAGCTTCATTCCGAATTTGTATGCCCGTATGGCAGTATAAATTAGTTTTGTTCGGTTAATTATTTATATTTCTAACTTTAAACAATGCAATTAAAGATAAAATCAAGTAATTCCTCCAATTTATGTAAAACGTCGGTGTAAGAAATATGTTTTAGTTATATTTTATTAAATAAATTATTTAATCAAAACACATAGCAGTTGAGTAAATAATCGTGGGCGAAGCCGCGGCCACCTGCTAGAATGTGTGTATATATATACATATTTATTTATTTATACATAAGAGGCTTTGTCCTGACTGACTTAACGAATGACTGACTGACTGACTGGCTGACTGGCTGGCTGACTGACTGGCTGACTGACTGACTGACTCACAGAGAATCAACTTAGAGCCTAAACTGTAAAAGGTAGAGAATTGGAATTTTGATAGTAGGCCTACCTTCGTTTCATAATGTAAGTGCACACTAAGAAAGGATTTTGCAAAATCTTGATTTGAAATAGCAAAAATAAAATTTTTGTGGATACGAAATAACTTTTTACACAGAATTATCAAATCCAAATCAAATTCTATTTACAGTTCTCATGACAACAGTGTATTGATGGCAGTAGTCCAAGGTGGCTTTGGAAGTGCTTGATACGGGACTTTGACAAAGTAGAGAAGCTATCGATAGAATTAATTGGTGTAAATAAACACTGAAGGATGAAATCCATGAAAATAATGCACAACGTTATGCAGTCACATAACTTTCTCTGCCCTGGACATAGAGAATTTCACATTTTGATGTAAAATAAGAGGTCTTTTGCGGGGACAGCTTAATCCAGCTGTTTCAGCCTGAGTGTGGTCAACGAGTAAGTTACGCCATATCAGAAGTCGGTAAAAAAAATTATATCCACTGATACGTTATTCATAGCTGTATTTGTATTTTTAGTTCTGAAATATGTATGCCCTAAGCATGTAAAAGGAGACAAAATAGGATGGAACATTTTTAGTCCCAGGATTTGGGGAGGAAAGTATGAAAGTGATATTGAATTTCTTTTCGACTTCAGGCCCGAAACGGTTGTATGGTATCATGAGAGTGAGAAATAAAATATTCCGTAAAGATAATACAGTTTTATGTTACCGGAAATTCTGTTTCTTCTTATTTGAACTCCTGGTGGGTAGAATCAATGGGGTGCAAAATTCTACATCCTCTATTAGCCATGAAAAGCTATATCAACCGTTTTCTGAAGGAATAGTTTCAGTGTGATAAGTCGTTCTTCCTCATTTTAAATTATACATACCTATTGAAGGACCTGGAGTTTGAAAATCGAAACTTCTTCATAAGTTAATGTCGAACGCCAAAATACAAAACCCGAGCGAGGCCGGGCCTTTTAAGCTACTGTATAATATGTGAGAAAGTTTGTGCAACATATTTTGCACCGTTTATTTGAGATAAGCTATACACAACACAAATGGAAGATATACAAAAGGCACGTAAATTTTAAAATATAACTTTTCCTACTACCGGCCGCTAGATGCAGCGTATCAGGATTACTATTCACTGCCGTTCTTGTGAATTACAAAGCAAGTTATGTAAGTTTTGACGTATTTTCTTTTGTTGTTTCGTGATGGTTATTATATTATGTCTGAAAAAATGAACCACTTGTCAGGTTTTTAAATTACAAATTATTACAGCACTTAACATCCCAGAACTCGCGAATGGAATTCCTCGAAGTCACGTAGAAATAAAATCGACGTTACACAATTGTCAATTGCAATACAAACTCCTAATGCCCAAATATCTGTTTTTGGGAACAGAGTAATTTTTAATTTTTAACAAGATGAATTGACAAGAAAGAACAAAGGTGTTCCACAGAATCTCCATTTTATAACATTCTGAAAAATTGCCACCCCAATATTTATAGCTCGAAGGTCAATATTGTTATCAAAGAAGAATAAATTCGCCTAAATGTCTGAGTTATTTTATGAAATCAGACAGGGAATAGAAAGAAAACAGTATATTAAACACCACGCATTGGGTTTGAATCCTGATCAGGGTACCTCAGATTACTCCCGGACTTGTGGCGTACGTTCTTACGGTCGCTCCCAGCCCGCCTCTCCCCCTACGTACGTACATACATACATACATACATACATACATACATACATACATTACATACGTACGTACATACATACATACCTACATACATACATACAGGCATACATACATACATACTACATACATTAGGCCTTCATTCATATATACAGTACAGTCCCGCTATTCCGAACTAATTGGGACCGAACACCGTTCGGTTTAGCGGGAATTCGGAATAGGCGGATTTCATGAATAAAATCAACGTATTGACTTGTTAAGGCGTAAGTTAATTGCGGCAAATTCTATAAATGGGGCCGACATGTGCTGTAAGCAACCAGCTTTCATTCCAGTTTGGTTTCAGGCGTTTTCATCAATCTTAGGCTCTATGTATGTCTCTATTTAACTTCTTTATATAACAATAAATGTACGTCTTTTCAAGAACGTCTTTTTAATTTCACCTGTTTTTAAATTTAAAAATCGGTATTTTTTCTTAACTCTGTTCGGAATGGGCGGATTTTCGGAATAGCGGGGTTCGGAATAGAGGGACTCTACTGTAGTACACAAGCATGATAATAAGTAATATTACGATACTCGTGTGGGAATTATGTTTTCACAGAATCGAATCGAGAAAAGATACAAAAAAAAACCAATGTCGAGTTTTTTTTCTATCTGAGATTCTGTTATACATTCCTCCAGATGTAACGCATAAAATTTTTTCTACGACATGAAAAAATAAGTGCAAATACGTAAAAAAAAAAAATCCGTAGCCTAATTAATTGCAATCAGCTGTTCTCCAGTTGGTTTGGTTAGGCTATACTAACCTCATAAAACTAAATCTGACTGGGGATCGATAAAAGGATTACTCAAGCGCATGCTCAAGCAATCGCCAATACCAACCTTCCATAACCTAGCTGTCTGATGAATTACCTAAGACAATATTAAGATTATAAGATACTTTTAACCAGGATTTTATTTGGTTATATTCCGGTGTATTGGGGTCGATCTGAGGCTCCACTATTAAGGAGAATGACAATTGAGCCTCAGATCGGTCCAAAAACTTCAGAATTTATCCAAATAACCACCTGGTTAGAAGCCTAGGAAAATACTCTATACCCGTAACACCAGCACCAAGAAAATTTCTAAGTACCGGTACATTTCAATATTAAGAAATAAAAAGGAAATAGAGACAGGTAAGATTGAAATTGTAAACTTCAATTAGCATAGGCTATATATATAAACTTCCAGGGTTTGATATAATGATGTATCTGTGCGGTGAGTAGTGCGGTAAGTTAGGTTATCAGCATTGTGTATAGAAAATTCGAGATCCCAACATTAGGGCATAATATAGATAAAATCGTAAAAAAAGTAATAAAATAGGGGAGTAACTGATACGAAAAGTGTTATACAGCTGTGCCTGCACATTGTGTGAAGATATTGTGTCTGAAACTATCAACAAAGAAAATGGCAAGATTGCCAATACTAGAAGCTTAATTATACACATCATTTGATGATTATTCCTGAATATAAAATTAACCAGATCACCGCTATTAAAAATAACGAAGTTATACATTAACATTTATTTTTATTAGTAGGCCTACCCACACTGAACTGATTGAGTATGTGTATTCTACGGTCAACGAGGTCCAGAGTACCGCCAGTACGGTATCAGCCATTGATAATAAGATACATATAGACTATAATGTAGTTTACCTCATGATCGGGCATAACCAGACATATAGAAATGTAACAGCGGAAACCAGCGGTCTCCATAGGTAGTCAGGAAATAAATACAGTACATTGCTCGATTTATATGGCGCCTTGTTTTAATGTCTCCTCTGCCAGTGCATTCAAGGTGGAATGTCATGAAGGTCTTTCACTCTGCAGATTCCATTAGCAACTTGCAGAACTATGAGCGCTATGTGAATATACTTAGATAATAGGCCCACATTAATTTAGATTAGACTCATGATAAGATTAATATTACAGTTATGTAAAAATGTACATTTCTAAAGAATATCAGGTGGACGGAGGCGAAAAAAGTGAAAAAGCACCATTTTATTTATGAACTTCCGTATTTATTTGCATGTTAAACTGTCTAGGAAGGTGTGTAAGGGCGCGTTCATATGTGTGTACCGCGTGTATAATTTAATGCAATAATGCTTTCACCTTCAAACTTGGTATGATCAAAACTTACTACCTCTACTATCTTATATTATTTTTTTGTAATTAGGCCTTTTACCAATATTGGTAATTAATTATCATTGCAATTAAGTTGCTTCTTGTGCACTGATAATTCCAATAAGTACCCAACCAATAAGTATTAAGGAAAATAGAGAAAGATATTGTGCGTAAAGGCGCATAAATTATTTACATAGTATTTCTTGGGTAGACCACTGGTACCTACGCTATGTTTGTGTAAGTATCTGTATACGTATATATATAGGGCCTATATATATATATAGGTATATATATATATAGGTATATATATAGGTATATATATATATAGGTATATATATATATGTGTACTTAATTTAACTACTGAAATAATCTTAACTCACTGATAACAATTAACGACTAAATAGAAAAAAGCGTAAAGAATAAAAATGATCTAAAAGTACCTTATCTAAAGAACAATAAATTATTCTATTCTAAGTAAAGTATATTTTGATTACTTACATAAATCTGAAGAGTAAGGTTCAAATGTATTATTTTGTTAAGCATTGACAACTGGCAATATTTTATTTGCACCCAAAATGCTTTGTTCTGCGAATCTAACATTCGAAAGATAATCTGATGAAAATAACTTTTACTTAATAAATATTAATTTTAATACCCCCAATTAGATATATAAATTAAAAACGTATGTTCTTTGGCCTTTTGTTTGCAGATGTAGAATTTTATATATTATTTACATAGTATTTCTTGGGTAGACCACATGATACCTACGCTCTGTATGTGTATATATATGTATATATACAGCATGTATATGCATATATATATATATACAGTGTATATGTATATATACAATATAAATATATATATATATATGTGTTCTTCATTTAACGATATTTATTCCATCTACTGTATACGCTTAGTGACAGAATAAATTTATTTACAAAACATTAATGTACACATGGTACGTATTGATAGTAGGCGTACGTATTAAAATGGAATAAAAAATTGGACGAGATATCTTATAATTATGGGTTTTGAATTTCATTACATAATATTTCTGCAAGAGACGAAGGGCTGAACAGTGATTATAGGACTATAAATAATCTTGATATTCGCAATGATAACAATTGACGACTAAATATTAAAAAAGCGTAGGCCTAAAGAATAAAAATGACCTAAAAATACCTTATCTTATATTAGCAGACATTATACATATGATTAGGCATTCGGATCGGGTAGTAGCAGAGGGATGATAACCATAAATCATGGTGGCAGTGTGATACTATCACCCTTTTTTAGAGTGGGGATTGAAGAGATAGCTCGTGCATATTCCTTGGGGAGACGAGGGTGCTAACTCCAGAGGCGAGGTCCTGAACATTTCATACTTCATTTAAAAGTAGTAGGGGAATTCGAGAGGGTTCATTGGAGAGTTTCCCTCAATCACGCTTTGTAAAGTTGGCAGACGGGCGGTCTTGAATTTTTCAGTTTTTCATGGTTGGACGCCGCAAGCAACAGAAGAGATTCTATGAATATGTTATTATATTAAGATGTGGTCTATAATTTATATAATAATATGGAAATGGTAACATCCACTATAATTATCACAGGAATAATTACAATAATTGTGATGATGATGATGATGATGATAATAATAAGATTATAAAACTAATAAGACAATAATTTAAAAAGCAACATCATTAAGCAGAAAAAGGTGATCAGTTTGAACTTGACGAAAATAACTCTGCTTCCCAATAGAAGTCATCCAAATGGCGCTTTTTTTCTGTTCTTATCTAGCAGATCATTATTCACCTCTGTTATTGCCGGCAGGTTTTGATTCAAGAATTTTCTCTTGACTCCAACAACTGTTGTCATTATCATTATTATTATTATTATTGTTATTAGAGAGTTTTTACCATAGCGTGTTGTCAGATTCGGTACACACTAATGTCACGTGATCGAATACGGTAAGTGGAATAACGTCTTGTGCTACGACGGAGTTTTTGCCAGGGCAAATTGTTACGGTACGGTATAAAAGTAACAGAGAAAATGGAGGAACTGCTTCAGATTGCTGTACTTGGAGGTTTTAACAATAACTTATTGGAGGATATTATACCAAATTGTTCCCTGAATGAGATAGGTCTATGAATAAATTTAATTGTCCATTGTTCTGTTAAGCCTACAGATATATGAATTCCATAGCACCTCCTACCAGGATATGGATATTAACATAACCTCAAAATGGGATTTTAATCAGAAAAAATATGTTAAGATGTAAAAATTTATCAACACTGCTACGTAAGTTTATTGAAATATTTCTGGATATGTTACATGCATTAAATTATCTGCAGTGGTTTATTATACTAGAAATAATTGAGCCTATTTAATACACATCATTGGCGTCAAACACACTATTTACACGAAATTGTATTTATGCTAACCTTTACAATGCTGAATTTATACAATGATATAAGCCATCATCAACTGAAACCATCAGTGGGATCTAAGTTTGAAATCAATAGAGAGAATTGCAGTAGAATAACTGGTTACTATGGATTACAGTAAAAAACAAGGGTAAAAATTCTCACAATTTTACATGTAGCTTTACCTTTAAGTATTATATTTCTGCTTTTATACAGTGTTTGAACGAACGAATTTATACGTCAGTAGCAGTGAAAAGGTTAAAGCGAAGTCTTTCCTGTTTTTCGGGATTCATGTCTATTACCGTAAAGCTTCATTCCGAAATAACCTATCACCTTATCAGATAGGCCTATAGCGTCACGGCAGAGCATCAATCACGTGACTAGCGTTTACGGTAACTCAATGTAAGCTGGGCAAAAACTCCCTATTTAGGCCTTTTCATTACTTTTCAGTAATACAGTTATCGTATTTTTATAAAATACTAGCGTGTGCCCGCGGCTTCGCACGCGATAATTATTTCAAAAATTAAAAATTAAGAGCATAATAGTTAAATCATTATATTTATTAACACCTAAATCACGTGGACTACATACCACGATTAGATAGCGTCGCCTGGTAAAAGCGACCTCAGATTCGAGTTCCCTGGCCCAGAAAACCCCTGCATAGTGAGTTTCGTCCAAGTCTAACAATGTTTGACTATATTTAGGCCTATATTGAATATCCCTCTTCCGTGTAGGTTGAAAATTTCATACGTCTGTGGGACTTGATATTCTAAACAAATGATTCGTCAAGGATGGACCTACAAAATCAAGCGATCGCCCGCGATAATTATTTCAGAAATTAAAAATGAAGATCATAATAGTTAAATCATTATATTTATTAACACCTAAATCACGTGAATTACATACCACGATTAGATAGCGTCGCCTCGTAAAAGCGACCTCAGATTCGAGGTACTTGGCCCAGAAAACCCCTGTATAGTGAGTTTCGTCCAAATCGAACAACGTTGGACCCCATTTAGGCGTCGCGTGGTAAAAGCGACCTCAGATTCGAGGTACTTGGCCCAGAAAACCCCTGTATAGTGAGTTTCGTCCAAATCGAACAACGTTTGACCATATTTAGGCCTATATTGATTATCCCTCTAATAATAATAATAATAATAATAATAATAATAATAATAATAATAATAATAAAATCAGGTAAACTGATATAACAAAGTGCCAGTATGTTTTGTTTAATCAGTTATGATTGCAGTTATGATATGCAGAATATAAAAAAAAGTCAAATTGACCGGTTTCGGGATTTGAGCCATGGAACTCCCGAATGTGACGCCAAGACGTTACCATATCAGCCACCTGGGTCAGTTATGGGATAAGCGCATTTAAAGCAATAGTGTTGTCATAGCTAACTGTATTTTAATTGCCAAAGCCTTAGAAATCACAGTAAAACAAAAGGTTATGTTGTCAAGATAACTGATTTTCATTTTTTTAAATAAATTCTTTCGAATACGTATATTACCATAAAATAGGCACTAAATTGAGCATAACTCCGAAACAGGTCAACCGATTTTATCCAGTATCAATAGACGTCTTCCCATGGACATTATAAATGTGTATACCAAGTTTCATAAAAATCCGGTAAAGTGTATTTGAGTTACCGCGTCTTTAAAATAGACACTAAATTGGGTTTTACTACGGTACCGGTCTACCGATTTGGTCCAATATCAGTAGACTTCTTCCCATGTACATTATAAATGGGTATACACAGTTTCAAGAAAATCCAATAAAGCATATTTGAGTTATCGCGACTTCTTATATATTAACATAAAATGCACTAAATTGGGCATTATTCTGGTACTGGCCAACCGATTTGGTCGAATATCAATAGACGTCTTTCCATGGATATTATAAATGCGTGTACGAAGTTTCATAAAAATCCGAAAAAGCGTATTCGAATTATTGCGCCTTTAAAATATACACTAAATTGGGTTTTACTCCGGTACCGGTCAACAGATTAGGTTCAAATTCAATAGGGCACTTTTCATGGGCGTCATAAATGGGTATACCAAGTTTCGTGGCAATCGGATACAGCGTATTTGAGCTATGGCGCCTTTCTAATATAATCTATTAAAATAGGCACTAAATTGGGCATTACTCCGGTACCGGTGAACCGATTTGGTTCAATATCAATAGGGTTCTTCCCATGGACATTATAAATGTGTTTTCAAAGTTTCATGAAAATCCAAAAAAGCATATTTGAGTTATGGTGCGTACAGACACACGGACAGACAGACGGACAGACAGACAGACGGACAGACGGACAGACAGACAGACGGACAGACAGACAGACGGACAGACAGACAGACGGACAGACAGACAGACAGACAGACAGACAGACGGACAGACATTTTTTCGTCCACCACACAATCTCATAAAGTAGGCCTACCATACTGGCACTTAATAATAATCCTCTTCGGTGTTGGTTGAAAATGTCACATATCTGCGTGCCTTGACATGATAAACAAATGAGTCGACCAACGTGAGCTACAACATTCAAGCGATCGTAATGGTTTTATGACAAAAATAGCCAAAGCCTACTGTAATTGATTTGACATTGAAATGTGTAACTGAAAATTGATGCTTCGAAAACGCTAAAATACACGTTTTCTGCCCGTTTTTCACTCATAACTCAATAACGAAAGCAACAACTAAAAATGTAATATGCCGAAAACCTTCCCGGGAATGTACTCAACAACTTCCCAAAGTTTCATGGCGATCGGATGAATGGTGTAGTTATGCATAAAGGACACACACACAGACACACACACATACATTCATTTATATATATATAGATTACAAATGTAGAAGCATATTAGGTAGGCCTATTTAAATTTATATATTATATAGATAAATAATTTTTGTATATTACTGGATCAGTCCCTAAGTATGCATGTAGGGCTATTATTATTATTGTTTTCATTTTTATTTTCGTTATTATTATTACGCCTATTATTATTATTATTATTATTATTATTATTATTATTATTATTATTATTATTATTATTATTACTATTATTGTAAGTAAACTGCAAATACGGCATTATGACGATCAATTCACTGCAAACTAGAATATGGGATTAAATCAGCCTGTGCACATTAACAGCCATTATAATTAATTAGTTTCATTTTTCCAGTGGTATACCATATAAGCCATTATAAATTATTAAAATGCCTATTTTCGAAATTAGTTTTCTGGATCATTGTGGTCAGGACCCAAGGCTTGGTCAGGACCGCCCACAGAGGGGCATCATGGCGCAAGTTGCGCCATTTGGAAAAAAATTGGGGGGTGCAAAATTTGGGAATATTAAAGAGTATTGACCTTTGGTACAAAAAATCAATGAAAACTTGTGATTGCCTGTAATTTCAGGCAGAGAAAATAAATTAGGTATATTAATATTATTATCAATATTATTACTATTATTGTTTTTATTTACTATTATTCTACAAACAGAAATATGGTAAAGCTGTTAGGAGAAGATACGGCGTCTTTACTTGCTGACAAAAACATTTATTTATTTATTTATTTATTTATTTAATTAAAATAGGCTAGTTTAGTGTGTTAATCTTATAGAATAGCAACTCATTTTCAAAGGATTCCTTCTGCCTTATGCCGTTAGGCCTATGTTTTATTCTTTACACATGAATTTTGTTATAAACAACCAATGGAAATGAGAATGATGACTGCAAGTGGCATGTAGGCTATATTGCAGCTCTCCAGTCTGAAACATAATTGCCACGCGCTGAACGACATTGAAATTTAAATTTTTGCATTAATAAGTTCATATTATCAGCTAGTAAATAATTAATGGGTTGAAATCTTGGTGAGATCCTAATAACTACACATGCCACATTGTGAAACATAACAGATGTTTTAAACATATTGTTCTAGAGTTACGAACATATGGGACAATAATCTCAAATACCCAAGCATTAAGCCAGAGCACTAATACGTCAGGACTAAAATTAAACCCTCTCAGAAGTGTATCCTCCAGTTCTCAGAAGATATCTAGTACATTTAATTTTTTTAAAGCTGTCAATTTAAACAAGGGTATGGAAATTTAATATAGGCTACGTAAACCTTTTTAAAAGTAAAGTAAAAAAAATGTAAAAATCATGTAGCCTTCTGGTGACATCTATTAGCAATATTTCACAAAATTAAAATCTTTATGAAAGTAAACTATACAATTAAACTTAATTATTAAAAAATGAACTGTCAGAAATATAGGCCTATTTATTTCGGTGTTTTGTTAAGTAAAATGTAATTAACAGCGAAAGATAACGTTTCTCTTTAATTATTTGTGGTGAAGGAGATCTAAAATTCAATTTCACTGAGCATGGCAGTACATGTCAAAGTTATGTGGCAGGTCAAGAGTTATTACTCGTAAACATGAACAGATTTTATGGGGATATAAACCCTTCCATACGACTTCACTCCATGTGACGCACGCTCTGCATTCCTTGGGGAGAAGGTAACATCCTGCAATCTCTTAGGAAGAAACATTCCGGGATTGCGAACAATTATTCGAGAATTACTTCAAATATTATATACTCTATTATTTTTGTGCGAGTCATTGCAATTTTTAAAAGTTGGCATGGATGGAGAATAAATGCAACAGTCCAGGTGCATATTTACATTCATGCAGAAAGAACTTCTCCAGGAAAAAATTCCGGCACATCGGCGATATTAAAGATGCTTGAATTCAATAGCCAGGACTCATATACACACAGTGAATGTTGGTACCTGTTAAAGTATTAACAATTTATTATTAAATAGCAACTTGAAGGGAACGAGACTGAAGTAACAACACAGTAACTTAATAATTAATCTGAATGATTATGAAGATTTTTTTTTCCGCTGTGGTGACAATGCCATTTCTTAAAGTGGAAGGAGGCCACACTTTTTCCCGAAAATTTTTGGCACGGTATCATGTGCTCCAATAAAAGAGACCAATTACTTCATATGTGTTTAGATTTTTTCACAAAATAAAGTTCTGTCGGTTCATAAATTCCCTTCCCTTCATTTGTTTTTATTGGTTGTAGGTGATTCACTTCCAAGCTGATGGTAGTATCAATAATAATAATAATAATAATAATAATAATAATAATAATAATAATAATAATAATAATAATAATAATAATAATAATAATAATAATAATAATACGCCTTGGGGTCTCATTTTAAAGAACTGATAATGTTACGAGCATTTGGATTTTTCGATTTAAGAAATAAATCCGTTATATTAATACATTTAAGGGATTTATTTAACACTGTTTTCTTGAAAATGTAAATATTTATTATTAATTTAATTAATTATTGTATTAAATTATTCCGTATTAAATAATTTATTGAAATATATTAAATAAACTTCTAACGTGTTATATATAGAGGCCTATAGGCCTCTATATATATATACACACAAACATATAGGCCTACATCGTAGGCAATACTATATTTTAACTGGACGCGTATTAGGCAAAGGAAGAGATCGGTGTATTTTTAATACAAGTGTCATAAAATTGCAGATCATGGCAATGATCCACTCCACTTGCATTATCACCTATATAGAGGTACCAGAAATGCCATGCTCTCTCCGGAAATACGCTATTTGGCATTATCGGGAAGTACTCGTCGTTTGAAGCTTTCGCCGTAATAAAATATACTTATAAGAACATTTATGAGAAGTAACACATCTTAAGATAAGTTATTAGTGAAGCATCATAAACTACATGAAATCAGGAGTTATGTTATATGATATTCATGAAAGTCATGGTGTGTGTGTCTGGTAAGTGAACCATTTACAGGTATTCCACGAGTCATTAAGTATAATTAGCTCATGATAGTCAATATAAAATTCAACTACACCATTAACGCGTAAATAGAGATAAATCAATGTCCCTTTTTACTAGTAATGGTTAATATCTTACAAAGAACAGCTTCCATAAGAAAAAGACCTAACAAAAATAAAGTTTGCAATATTAAATTGTAATGCATTTCTCTTTACTTTCATACAGTGATAGGAAATATCGCGTAATTTTACTACTGACTTTCAGATTTCACGACATCCATTGTCCGTATTTTAAGGCATTATATATTACGCACGTAAAGTTTACATAGGGCCTATATTTCCTGTCCTATATGCACCAAAGATGATGGCTTGGAAGAAATTCTTTTACTTAAATAAATTTATTCTAGTGTTGTAGAAAAAGAGGTAAATAAAGATTCTTTACCGTACAACACAATTACTAAGGCAAATAACTAACTAGTATTTAGAAAAAATTCATGATTATGACAAAGCCATTAATTTTCTGCTTAGAAGAGCCCTATAGCTCGTTCAACTTAAGAACCTAACCTAAAGTAGAGAAAAGCTAGTACATTTGTCTCACTTCTATCACAATATTTGTATGATGTAGGAGTAAGGTATACGTATTTTTTAAAAATGTTAAGTTGTTTGATTGAATTAACCGTAAAAGTAGGCTTACTACGATAAACTTTAGCAGGCAACACCCTAATGTTCTCAGAAATTCCATATGCAAAGACCAGCTTTGTATCCTTTGCAGGCAAACAGTCTTTAAATGAGGATAGATACTTAATCCTAATGATTCTACTATATTTCTCATGCGTTTAGAAATGTATGTCAACTTTTTATGTTGCACACAGTTAATAAAGAGGAAATTCCTTTAATATGTAAAGAATGGCTCACCACACACATGGGCTTTTCACATAAGAAAGTCGAACAAACAATTTTATGTTGTATATTTATAGAATTCATATATAAATTCAGTTAGATCCTAATAATATGCGGTATATAAGAAAAATTCTGAAGTGCACACTTATATGACCTGAAGTGTTCTAGTCAACCAGTGAGAGTGGAGGTTCACAACGTAAGGCCCGTGTTACACGGATGTCGGGGTTGCGAGCTATACTATCACCGAAAGTATAAAATTTATAATTATTTAAAAAAAAAAACTCATAAATCTCACACATTGCAGTGCATATTTTCTTTTTTTTAGCGAATGTTCTGAAGCTATCAAGAGGAAAATTAATATAAAACGTCAAATTATTGTTCACATATCGTTGGTGGTATTGTAATAAACTTTATGAATACAAACCTTTCTTTTCTTTCTTATTCAGATGTGATTCATATGAACTAAACCGCTACACTCTCACACAAACAACACACTGCTATGACATCATCACAGAGTTCAAGACACACTGAAACATATTTTCGTATGAAGTTGTTTTGTCAAGTTCCCGTTCAACGAATGACATGACTGTTGCATGAAGAGAACACAAAAGCAAACAGGAAACAGGCAGGACCTTGGTAAAATTGTACGGTAGAGCACACATATTGTTACACACAGGTATGCGCACACACATCTCCACTATAGGAGTACATACACATCCTATTTCAATCCTCCTATAACAACGCGCTGGATTATAAATTAAGGGAATAAATCACTGAAAATTGGGAAAAAATCTTGAAAATGTGATTTTTTTATGTTAGATACGTTTTCCCCTGATATATCTATTCCGTTGTTTATGCAAAATGGTGTATCCGGCAACTGAACGTAAAAACCTCATCTCCGCTGCTTCTATTTTTCTTTTATCCGACCGTTTTATTGTTCCAATTTTGACTTTCATAAGTAAGCGTAGAGACTGCCATCATCTTATAAAACTTCATTTGTGTACATGTCTTTGTTTTCCCTTTTAGTGTACGTCGAATGGTCCAGACATTCTATAAAACTTTTGGATTTTGATATCAATATTTTCATCCTAGATAATTAAAGTTATTCAGTAGCTCAATCATTTGTTCATTTAGCACGAGCACGAGCCCTGCTCTTTCGAGGTTTTCAGGACCGATAACCTACATGTATTTATTACTTCTTGAAATTACTAAGACTGATTTCAGCTTTTATTTTTTCTGTTTATTAATATGTTTACAATGTATTTTAATTGTAAGCATTTCTTAAATATATAATATTGCATTGTATTAAAATAAATAAATAATATAATTAAAAATTATTAAATTTTGGACCTTTTATACTTCTATATTCTCTATTATAAACTGGAAATTTGGTTTCCTCGAAGCTAAAGTAAACATCGTTATTTCTCTAAAGTTAAGTAAAAGAAGAAAAATAATAAACCATACGTTCAATAATTAAATTGACTATTCCACTCATACGCCCCGAGTTTGATATTGACCAATAATGTTTAGCAATTCCTCGGATATAGACCAATCACGGCCGTTTATCTTACAATATTCTTGTAGAAATTGCGAGGATGCCGTTCTATCGAGTAAAACGTCTGCTCGTTACTGGAAACGTAACCATCAGTGCAGTGATTAATTCGTCGCATGCTGCCATTAAGCAAACCAGATTAGTTTATACAACCTAACTTGTTTGGAAATTGAAATAATAGACATGTAAGTTACATTGATTAAAAGCACAATTTTGATTTGGTGCAAGCCAGTTGGTGTGCCTTTATTCTATTGTGCTGTTAGCTTACCTCAATGAACTTAACTGTGTCTTATATGCACCATTGGTAGCACTGGACACAACATGGTAACTCGAATCGATTCATGGATGGTTGATTCATAGTATGCCGTGATCTCGCAGCGGTTAGTTTTATTTTTATACAACAAAGCACGAAAGTAATTATTATTTGTATAATCCGTTACGTTTTTATTCATGGAATAGTCTTAATAAATTTAACTCGAGTTTACGAGTTTCATCAGATAAATTCGCTCATTCTGCGCAGTCGCGAATCTATCGATAAACTCGCAAACTCCCGTGGGATTACCTATGATAAAACAGTGTAAAGTAAATGGAACCATGATGAATGGTAAGCACCAATAAGAAGCCAACAACTTTTACAACTGTGAACGTATGGTTTATTATTTTTATTGTTTTGCTTAACTTTAGATTCTTTCAGATATTATTCCACTTCGCGTTTGTCGCATTTTGTACATGTTCGAATTCTATTGATTATGCAACTCTCATTAGAAATGGTATAGGAAACCATTAAAATTGCAACAACAACAACAAAATTTTCAAGAGGTTTTGGTAACATTAGCCTTTAGAATGCATCGTCCATATATCAATATAATGTACCATTTGATTGTAAGGCTCATAAATAGTCAATAATAAATCAAGGTTCTTCATATAGGACATGTGTTGATGCCATAATTGGGATCGTATTTCACTTATATCACGAGTTTATTTCATCACCTTACTGGGAGTCAATAAATCATAGTTCCCTGGACACGGTAATCTTACATGTGACCTGCGCAGCGCTAAAGAAAAATGTGAACTACACGAGTTTCATAACAGGCTTGTTTGTCTGTCTCCTTTCCTAAAAAATAAGTATAAAAACAAAGACTGCGGTATCACTTACATTTCTTGAATCTGTGTCCGAGCTCCTGAATCAATTTGTATAATTTCATCATTAATTAATTGCATTTTCCCAGTTAAGGGTATATTAGACGTTAAAATGTTGATAAAACACACAACCTTAAACACTTAACTTTACTTGTCTGAAAGCAAATCACATTTCAGCGTTCATAAATAAATGAATAAAATATAACAGAATTAAAAGCACGATAAAACAATGTTGACACACTCTTTAAAAGTCATAAGTTTAAGAAGCTGGTAAGTTTCGTTTCTTTTTCAATGGATCCCAGACATGTAATTTGTTGATTCTAACGCATTTTGGCGTGCCATCTTCGGTTCTATTTGAGTTTTCCTCTTGCCCTCACCTGTACAATGGTGACAGCATATTTTATTTTATTTTATTACGGTATTTATTATTTGTATTTATTAGTTTATTTTATTACATTATTTATATTTATTAGTTATATTTTATTTATTTATTTAGGAATTCTGAAATGTGATTTGATCCCACAGAAGAAAAGTTGATGGTATTTGCGTGTGCATTTTATCAAGGACTAGCTGAAAAGGCCCGGCGTCGCCCGGGCTTTGTAATTTGTAATTTGAAATTAACTTATGGAGGACTTTCGATTTTGAAACTCTAGGTCCTTATATAATATGTATGTAAACCTTGAAATGAAGAAAAATATTTATTACACTCAAACTATTCCATCAGAAAACGCTAGATGTAGCTTTTTATAGCTCATAGAGGATGTCGAATGCTGCATTCCGTTGCTTCTACACATCATGCATGGGAGGGGTTGAAATAAGAAGAAACATAAATTACATAAGATTGTATTGACTTGTCGGAAAATTTTATTTCTCATTCTCATGTTACCATACAACCGTTTCGGGGCTGATATAAAAGAGAAATTCAGTACGGTATCACTTTAATATTTTCCTCCCCTAAAACCCGGGACATAATATACTGCGAGCATAGGACTCAAAATGTTCCATCCCATGCTTAGGGCCTATGATAAATCTCAACTAATACAAAGCCTACAGCTATGGATAACGTATCAGCGGAAAGGATTATTTACCTACTTCTGATATAGCATACTCACACACTTAAGTTGTCACTGCAATACGACCTCTTATTCTACATCAAAATGTAAAGTGAGAAAATATTTCTTATGTCGAGGGTAGAGAAAGTTATGTGACTGCATTACACTGTGCTTTATTTTCGTGGAATTCATTTTTCAGTAATTATTTTCGCCAATGTATACGTCGATGGAATCATAATTCGTTAAAGTCCAGCATTATATAGTTGACAAAGCCCTATGTTATCAGAGTAAACAATACACTGTTGTCATGTGAACTGAACAGCATTTCATTTTTTCAGTATAATATTCTCAGAAATTATATAATTTTCAAGGGAAGGACTGATTTTTTTCAATTTTAATGTTGACCGCGTTACTTCCCGGGCTTAACTGGGTATGTGTGCAATATTTCGTGTAAATTGGTAAAGAAATGTAGATTTGTATAGGGAACAAACATACATACATACATACATACATACATACATACATACATACATACACACTTTCGATTTTATATATTAGACTCGCTTCGCTCATTGGGGGCTGCGCCCCCAAACCCCTGCTGAGGTTCTCGGGAAAGGTTTTTTAAAAGATCTATAGGAGATAGAGTGCGTGTATTTAGTCTGCTGTATTGGCTATTACCTTTTTTGCCACAATAAACCTGAAAAAATAAATGTGGGATGACTTGGGGATTTTTCGGAATTTTCCCATCGGTTGCAAGCTAAAAGGTATCAGTTTGCCAAGTCTAGTTTTCTAGATCAACTGGCAGTGCACATACATTTATGGTGTATTTTATGGAGTAAATTTCACCTGAAATGGACAAATAGCGACTAAGATACATGGTATGTAAATATTCAATTTGGCATTTGTCTTTACGACCACAGAAATCATAGAAAAATACAAGTAAAATTGGTTGTAATATGTTGTAAAGAATGCGGGACTTCATCTCCGAGTTATAACTGAAGAATATAAATTATGAAATTTCTTTAACAGATAGAAGAAAATTTTGTTAGTTCTGGACAAAAATATGTTAATTGGATTTAATTATGATGAACCTGAGACTCCAGAACGCAAATCCAAGACGTTACTATCTCGACCACCCCGTTAGGTTTACGGAAATAATTATTTCTAAACTTTCAGAGCCATACGTGAACACAGTTTGATAATACCGTTGCCATGGAAACCGAGCCATTTTTCGGGGGTTTTTAGGGCTAAAAATTTTAAAAAATCGTACTTTTGGGAATTTTCCTGTGGTTTACAGCCAAAAAGCTATATGTGTACCAAATTTCAAGTTTCTAGCTTATCTGGAAGTCGACAAACATTAATGTCAGTGAGCCGAGCCAAGCCCTTTTTAGGGCTAAGAATTGAAAAAACAAACTTTTTGGAATTTCCCTGTGATTTATAGCCTAAAAGCTATATGTATACCAAATTTCAAGTTTCTAGCTCATCTGGAAGTGGGCAAACATTAATGTCGGTGAGCCGAGCCGAGCCCTTTTTCGGGGGTTTTTAGGGCTACAAATTAAAAAAATATATATTTTTTTGGGAATTTTCCTATGGTTTACAGTTTGAAGTGTACCAAACTTCAAGTTTCTAGCTCATCTGGAATTAGGCAAACATTAATGACGGTGAACCGAGCCGATCCCTTTTTCGCGAGGTTTTTAGGGCTAACAATTAAAAAATTAACTTTTTGGAATTTTCCTGTGGTTTACAGCCTAAAAGCTATATGTGTACCAAATTTCAAGTTTCTAGCTAAACTGGAAGTGGGCAAACATTAATATCGGTGTGCCGAGGCGTGCCCTTTCTCGGGGGGTTTTTAGGGCTAAAAATTAAAAAAATAAACTTTTGGAATTTTCCTGTGGTTTACAGCCTAAAAGCTATACGTGTACCAAATTTCAAGTTTCTAGCTCATCTGGGAGTGGGCAAACATTAATGTCAGTGAGTGAGTGAGTCAGTCAGTCAGCCGTGTGGCTTTATATTATAGGGATTTAAGATTGTATAATTTGTATTAAATTAGATAGCGATCGTTCGGAAGACTACAACATAAATAAACGAAATACTGGAAAATAATCTACAATATGTATAAACAAACTGTACAGGATGTTTGAAAAAATTACAATATCTACGTTCAGTGAAATTTAAATAACTTATAACATTGATTAGAAAATCAGCTTAATAGTACCGGTATTCAAACGTTTCTTTTCCTGGTCTTCTTCTCAAGACAGTTTCAAGTAATTAAACAATAGGGGAGCGGGGGCTGGTACCGGACAGAGCCTGGTATCGGACAAGCCCAATATCTCTTGCTAGCAGGTGCTTGGACGACCGGTTTTGTGATTGACAGCCTTGGCTAAATGTTTGAAGAGGGTGAACATCTTATTCAGTTGACAGCTAGTTTCGTTTGTGAGTGATAGTGCTTTTTGTTCTTTTCCGTGTAAATCGGCTTGCACGAAGATAACTTCACAAAGCAGTAACAGGAAGAAGGGTGAGTTGTGTTACATTCTAACATCACTAACAGAAGCACTGTACTTAAGGCTATAAGCTGTAGGTTTAGAATTTAATTCTCTTCAAAGGTTCTTGGTTGAGATTTTTTTCTCTTAGGGCCGTGAATCGGGTGGTATCGGACAGGAAGCTAGCGGGTGGTATCGGACAATATAGCTACTCATCCAACGTGGTTACTGATGGTTCTTTCCTTTGGTTTTAGGTAAATATGGGGAAGATAAGAGGAAAGTGGGAAAAAGGTGACATGATATTTTCCGTAACAATGTCAGGGACAAAAAATGACTATTCGAGAGGCAAGTGATTGTTTTTCAGTACCGAAAAGTACATTAGCTGAGTTTGCAACGGCTGGGCACACGAAAAATTTGCAAATTTGGAGGGGAACTCTTTATTTTATAAATGTGACATTTGTATAAAAAAGTAAAACAGTAAAACTTTATACTTTGAACATGGAAATAAGTATTTTGTGGAAAACAGTGACTGTCCGATACCACCCTCCATTTTTCAAAAGTACAAAAATCTAACTACTTTTTAATTTTCTTGTGCTAATTACATGTTTTAGTTTTAATTAAATATATTCGTATAAACATTTAGTTATAAGAATAAAGTTATCTGTACAGTAGATTAAACATTTGTTTCCAGTTTCAAAAAAGAGTTACGTCGCAAAAACCTAAGGTGTCCGATACCACCCCCCGTTCCCCTATCTTTACATCGAATGACAAGAAAAAGGAACAGAATAATGACATAAAATTATTTCAGTGATATAAAAAGTCCCAACTTGTATTACGCCCACGTTAGCCTCACGGATTGCGTTTCGTGTTACGTAAAGTTTAATTCTTACAATGACGTCCCAGCGATTCTGCAACTAATGGTAAGGTCATGGCTAGAGCTAGTCATCTTGCTAGAAACAATCTTAAGTCTTAACAACTGTGGGTGGTTTAACGTGATTTCAACACCACGTGGTGGTTGAATGCTAGTAGATAGCAGCAGTCGACATGCGACGACACCTCAACTGTCAAGCAAACCTTCAAACAAGTGTGAGAAACTGAATGTTGAATACAATCAGGTAAACTGATATAACAAAGTGCCAGAATGCAAATGTGTAATCAGTAATAATTGCAATTGTGATATGCAGAAAATAAGTTATTTTTGTTATCGATTTCCGAGTTAAGCTCCAGATCGATTCATTAAGCAGAGCTTCCGGAAGGACAAAGGTCTAGTTTGATAAGCATATGTGAAGGAATGTGTGGGTAGTGTTATTTGTCAAAGCTAACTGTATTGCAACTTCCAAAGCCGTAGGCCTATATGAACACTGTAAAACAATATGCTGTCATGGGAACTGATTTGCATTTGGTAAATTCTTTCTAATATATATCCATAAAATAGGCACTAAATTGGTCTTTACTCCGGTACCGGTCAACCGATTTGGTTCAATATCAATAGGCTTATTTCCATGGAAGTTATAAATGCGTACACCAAGTTGCATGAAAATCCGATAAAGCGTTATCGCGGGCACAAACACAAGGACGGACGGACTGACAGACGGACATAAATTTTCCCATCCACAACACAATCTCATAAAGTACCATTCTGGCACTTAATAACAATAGGATGAACATTGTTGTCTAAGTAAGATACACACCCGGTTTTTCATTTGAATGTAACAAGAAGGGTGGAAATCGGAGTGAGATATTATAATATAATGACATATGATAGTGAGATATGATTCAAAATATCCCACAAACTTTAAGTTATTCCGATTTTTCCAAGAATTAGGTCTTTAAATAATAAACATTAAAATATTTTCTTCAACTAGTCGTAATCGGGATTGACAGAAGATAATGTTAACTCTTTTTTTTATATATAATAATCCGATTTTAATGATTGAAAGAATAAGTTATCTTTTGTGAAATAATTTATTTCACAATTCTGTACGCCTGGAAAGCAGGTATTTTCGTATTCGTTTTTGAAAATCTTACGTCGTAAAAACCAATCAATTTCGAGAAAATTTATAATTTTCATGTTGTGAGACTATTTAATTTTATCTATGGCATTCGTGCTCGAACATACAGGCTTGCTTATTCAGCTCGAATTGAAACGGAATGTAAACATTGTAAATGTAAAATATTTGAATACGAAAATGTGCCATTTAACGGTTCTTATCGTTAATTTATAATTTTCTGCGATTTCAATAAGCAAAAACTTGCTTTAGTGGTCTGCAGTTAACTTCATTAGTGATTCCTTTCTACTTGCTCTCCTCAAGAGACGATCTTCACGTGGGAGCTGATGAATATCAGAAGACAGATATGCAATGTGATGTAACGAAATGCATTAAGCTTTATAACCAATTGTTCGCAACCTACAATTATTCCACTTAATTACTACATTACATTATAACATCATTCAGGCATTTCCGTAAAAATGAAATCATAACTTGAATTGAGTTTTGTAATTCTACATTCTGATTCTAATTGTGGACTGTTACAAAATTGCTAATTAAATTAATAGTTATGGACCAAACAAATAGCATTGCAAATTCCCGGAAATTATTAATTTATTAATTTATCTTCGGAGTTTACTCTATAATCTTATGCTCTGAGGTTCATTAGCATAGAACATTACTTGTTCAATTAACAGTCTTCAATCTACCTAGGTATGCCACGTTCACATGTAATACGCAATACTATTTAGTTCTATCTCGCACCATTTGGCGCTTAAAGTTCTGTTATTGTTAGGTCTGTGTTGCTTCTTCGTCTCACGCCCTCAGACTCCATATTGGCTTGTTTGATTAAGTCTCATGGGTCCTTCACTGGAATACTCTTAATATCTTTTCACTGCTACAGAAATACAAATTCGTCACTACAAAAATTGTGTAAAAGCAGAGACATATGATCAGAGTAATGATTAATGTCTACGGTTGTCATTAATGAAAAGCAGCTATTCCGCTGACATTTTCCATATTGATTTCGCACCTAACTGACGATTTTAATTGAATGCTTATATCAGTACGTGAACTCTGCACTGAAAGAGACAAATGTAGCCTAATGACAATCACTCGACCAGTCTCTGGGAAATTGATTGAATATACTTCTTGAAGCACAGGGCAGGGTTGCCATATGTACGACTATAGTCGTATACATACGACTATTTCATGGATTTGTACGACGTACGACGCAACCATGAGTCGTATGCTTATTTGTACGACTATTTTTAACACAGCGTTTTACATTTTATTTAATCAGTCCTCTGAGGAATTTTGATATATTTTCCAGCTCTTTCTTTTCTCGGGGTTTTTGTTGTAAGCATGTTGCTAATAACAACAAAACTGTTGCAATTAGGCCTACTGTTTATTTAATTTTATTGTATTTTACCAAATTTAGCACTTCGGAAGATAATGAAACACGCCTAATCATT
This sequence comes from Ectobius pallidus, assembly GCA_964059195.1. Taxonomy (NCBI): domain Eukaryota; kingdom Metazoa; phylum Arthropoda; class Insecta; order Blattodea; family Ectobiidae; genus Ectobius; species Ectobius pallidus. The sequence goes on along the minus strand of CAXKWD010000003.1, from coordinate 106,444,834 downwards.
CACAAATAAGATTATTTATTAACAATTACATGATATATGTAAGGTGCATAGTACCGATTAATTATTATTATTATTATCATTATTATTATTAACATTATAAGTTCATTACACTGACAAATCACAAAGTATACGACAGTTTTAACTAGCATTAGGACTATTTTCGAATACTGGTACGACTGTTCTACGTTTCTGATCTGGCAACCCTGGCACAGAGAGATTGAATTAACTGAGAAAATATGTCTTTTGTTAGTTTTCTATTTACATTCTCGGCTCAATTATGCCTAGAATTTCAGAAAATCTTAGTGTAGGCCTATCCCGAATTTTTTATTAGTATATAAAATAATGAGAAATACAGATACTAGCACAGACATGATTTGTATCTATGATCAATATTATTTACACTCACAAGTGCCCTACTTCTAGCCAATAATATGTAGCTCTCTACTGACAACACCCTTCTTCCATCTCATTTAGTTACTTACTATCCTTCTAAAGTGTATTCCGTTTATCATAGGTAATCCCTCGAGAGTTGACGAGTTTATTGATAGATTCGCGACTGCTCAGCTGGAGCGAATTTATCTGATGAAACTCGTCAACTCGTGTTGGATTTGTTAAAGACTATTCCATGAATAAAATGTAACGGATTATATAAATAATAATTACTTTCGTGCTTTGTTGAATAGAAACAAAAATAACAGTTGTGAGATCACGGCATATTGTGCATCAACCATCCATGAATCGATTCGAGCTACTATGGTGTAATGAGAGCTACCAATGGTGCATAAAAGACATATTTAACTTCATTCAGGTAAGCTAACAGCAGAACAGAATAAAAGCACACCAACTGTCTTGCACCGAATTGAAATTCTGTTTTTAATCAATGTACATTTCTATTACTTCAATTTCCAAACAAGTTAGGTTGTATAAAATAATCTGTTTTCGTGCCGCTTAGTGGCAGCATCTGACTATTAATCACTGCACCCTGATACTCGCGTCTCCAGTAACGAGCAGACGATTTTATCACGATAAAACACCATCCTCGCGATTCCTACAAGAATATTGCAGGATAAACGGCCGTGATTGGTCTATATCCGAGGAATTGCTAAACGTTATTGGAAAATATCAAACACGCGGCGTATGAGTTGTGTAGTCGATATAATTGTTTGTTCATTATTACTCTCCAAGTACTTCAAATATAAAGTACTTCAAGTATAAACATATCCCCATCTTCATAGTAAGAAGTGTCTGTCATTCTTTCTTTCTGTCAATGAGCGATGCCCAGCCTAACATAGGGCGGGTGTCTGAAAGCACCTTGATGCCTAATTTTTAGTTTTCGCTTTCATTCGCAAGTTATGAGTGAAAAACTGGCTGAAAACGTGTTTTTTTTTTTAAGCTTTGGAAGCCTCAGTTTTCGGTATTACATTTTAATTGTGAAACTAATTGAAGATAGCGTTGCTCTGCTGACTAACAACCGGGAAAGAAAGAGCTTTGATGAAAAATAATTTTTCAACAAAACGCGTGGAATTGTCGATCCCTTTAATTTTGTTATCCTGCTCTGCTTGATTCATTTGTTTATAAACTACATCACGCAGAATTCTGATTTCTTTTACGTAGGTGGACAGAAGGGGGATCATGAATGTACACCTAATTGGGAAAACAGTGTTCGATTTGGACGAAACTCACTATGCGGGGTTTCTTTTTGGGCCAATCTTAGGTGTTTTTTTCATCCGGGCGGCGCTTTCTAATCGTGAAATGCGCCTCGAATCTAGACATATAACTTTTTTCATTATCAATTGTTTTAATTGTTTAGTAACGATTTACGTGTAAGTGATAATAAATAGAATGTTTTTAATTAGTTTGCTGTTAAATACGTGCTTTAAACAAATCTAGCGAATCAATAAACGCGGGCGAAAACGTGGGTACCTTCCAGTACATAGATTATACCTCATATCCCGACCAAAGCCCTTGCGTAATTTGTATGCCCAGTCCTTATCTCACACTTCCCTTATTTGCAATTTATGACATACTGTACGAAGAGGAGCTTGAACTCTCCATACAATAATTAATACCCAATATATTATTGCTCTTGTTTTTTAAACATACTTTCATTATACGAGGAATTAAGTCATGGCAATATTTTTTTTTCTTTTGAAAATGTGGGACAATTTTAAAGTTTTGAAATTTATACAAATGAAAGGGCAGGGTTTGGAAGTAAGTGTGAGTGTAATTAACTAAAGATATCAGATGTAGGATATCGAAGGAAGCAGACATCCATCATCCATACACGAATGCATCGTGTCACTCTATAGGACTGCGGTAATTGGAAGCAAGGAATCACATTGCTCCCTTAAAGTTAGAAACGGATGGTCATTATTCCCCAACGCTTCCGTCAGCTCCTTGTAGTATCCTCTGACATTTCTTCCTCGGATAGTGACTATTTTGCCGTAAGAATACTGTTTGCATCTTGTCATATCCATTTTGCACCACGGCTGGCTCACAACTAAATTATCATCGCCTTTATTCGCATAACCGTATAATGCTACCAAATGATATTGTGTCCAAATAGGCTTACTAGAGAAGCCACACTCTCCCGTGACATGCAACATCTCGTGATACCATCGCCGTAACTTTGAGGAGAAAACAGTTGCAATGCTCCACCTCTCGTATATATAAACTCTTTCAGAATCAGTTTGCTGTACTTTTCATCAGTTGTATAATTCGTTTCATGAAATATCTTTGTACCTGATTCAATTTGTTATTGTTTTCCAATTCTCAAATTTCAGCTCCTTGCATTAAAGTGGACCTCAGAGTTATTGATATTGCTTCTTAGTATGATATCTCAAACATTTGGCCTATAGATAACGGACAAAACAGTTCGTTCACGATTTCAAGTAGTGCATAAAAACGAAGATGTAATTACTCCCTTCTAATAAATTCTCAAGTACTAAAGAGAATAAATTCTGCAAACCTCCCCTAGACCAGAAAATATTGATGTAAAATACGACTGTAGCCAAGTAATGGACAATGTACAAAGGTTATCTTTCATCATCATTAATTCCCAATGTTAATGCATTTTAAATAGGATTTTCCCTATTTGCTTCCCAATGCATTATTAAATAAACTAATCCCAGTTCCCAATTCACATTTCGTTAATTCAAAACATCCCAATTCGTGCTTCTGAATCACATATTAATGCAGCCTTTATAATTTTGTGGCTTCATGAATGAAACCAACAACTCACAGTTGTTCTCTTCCGAAATAGTATACTGCCAATTTTAGGAAAGTATTAATTTTTCAGTAATAAAATATGATAGGCCTATAATATCTTTTTCTACACGTGAGTGCAGTAGATGAATATGCCTATAAACTGTAGATAAGTGGTAGATAGTCAGAGAGTCTATAAATGACATTACAAAATAATACGTAGGTTATTTGGTTTATGCACGGAGCCAAAGAATTGGATTCTTACAATTACTGCAGAAATGTGCTAAGTGCCAAATTTATGGACAGTAAAGTTATTAGTATCGAATATATTCGTTATGGCATTTCAATTTCTTATTTTTCATATTTTTAATGCTGCACAAAAACCACCAAATCAGCGCGTATACTGTTGTAAGCCTATGGTTTTTTTGGTCTCGATAAATTTTTTATGTATATAAGAGAGCAAAATAGCCCGGATCTTGCATCGTGTATGATATCCTAAATCATGCAGTAAAAGAATAAAGTTTTTTTTTTAATTTATTATCATTGTTGGTGGTTCTATAATGGACTCTAATTTGCTTACCCTCGTGGCATCAAATTGTACTAATTTTTACTTCCACTGCCCCTACTATAGGTGCTTTAGGTAAGAGGAAGTAGCCTTTTGTATTCGACCCCGAAATTCGAAGTTGAGTTTTTAACACAAATAGGAATACATGTTTTGAGATCCCTGAATCAAAAAATATTATTTTCAGAAACATGTCTGTATACAGCCTAGCTCCAGAACGGAAAATCATATGAAAACAAATTAGTGCATTTGGGTTAGGTATGTGCCTTCTGGGATTGTGACACAAAGATTGGCGACGACTTGCTCTTATTTTTAAGGAGACTTTACATTAAGAAAATTTCGTTTTTTACGATTTTCTCGAAAACTGCTTTAACGATTCTGTTTAAATTTTGTACGCAAGGTGCTTACACCAAGAGTTAAAGCTTTTATTTGAAACATTTTCCGAAACATATTATCTGAAGTTGAATACGCGCTCTTTACAATATAGCCTCTTATTGTATGTCAGGCTGTGAAGTGAGAAAGATGTAACTTATTGTCCTTGCTTAGAGCAAAGAAAGTTACATGAGTGCATTAATAAGATTTTATTTGCGTTATGTATCCTTCGGGGATGCGATACCATGTGGTAATGGAATTCTCATTTTTACAACCAATTTACATGAAGATAATGTCATGCTTTTATTTGGGCAGAGGAAGTTACGTGAGTTTCACAACAGATATTTTTAATAGATATTATTAAAAACCTTCTGCCAAGTGAAATCTCTCTATTGCTTATTTAAATTAAAAATATTTTCTACTGACAGCAAGGGAATATACAAAATTATACTAAGTGACGAAGCAGTTCTTAAATATAAAACTATACTGGACATTCTGACAACTTTATCGTGTTATATCTAGAAAGACACGAGTTGCTTGTCATTGGAGAATGAAAACTTTCAACACAAAACTATGTTCCAGCTTTCAGTACGCTCGAAGAGAAAGTGTTTCAACTTATCCAAGCGCAAGCCATCACAAATCCAATCACAATAATTGTACAGAGGAGGACAAGCACAGTATTTTGTTTTAATTGCTTTCGTCATTTCGAACGTGATGGAATTTATTCGATATTAGAAGATCATACTATCATTAAAATATTTTATCCTCATTTCATAATTGATAAATTCAATTCAATGATTACGGAGATGGCCAAATGAAATGGAAAATGAAAGGGGAGATGATAACGATCAGGCCTGTAAAGTTGACTTTAGTTAGCGATATTTGAACTTTGATATTGTTTTGATCATGGTATTAGGACTATCCATAGGCTACCGACCTCCGGTGTAATCTATTGGTAAGCTTGCTACTACGGATCCGCAGGTCTTGAGTTCGATCCTCGGTAACTAGTCCGATTTTTCTGAACGGGGTGCACTCAGCCTTGAGACACTAACTAGCGACTTCGGTAACGACATTCATCAATAACATTCATCAATAACATCAACGGTAACATCAATAACATGCCCGCCAATCCTTCCATCTTCCTATGGTAGATGACACAGCGGTCGGTTGGTAGATTTAGTCCCACAAGAGATGTACTGTAAGGCCGGGAAGTTTTCTTTTTTAGTTCAGTATTAGTCATACCGGCAGCTGCTCGCTGTGATAAGAAAATCGCTCAATGATAGTCTTTATCGCACTCGATAATGGTGAAAATAGCCATGAAAATGTTTCTAAATGAATATATAATTCCTGTAAATTGTGTCCTGTTCTACATGTAAAAATGTTGAGTGAAAAATGAATGGTATCAGAATTAGATAACGAAACGATCCATTGTTCAAGGAGTTTAAGTGCTGGCTTGCAAAATTTATTGGGATCTCACTCAGAAAAGGAAAATTATATTAAAGTTTAATATAATTTATGTTCTTCCTTACAACAAACGACATTATTAATTGATAAACATAAACACTCTGTTTTTACATGTAGCTTTCTTGAAAGACAAAGATCGATTTTTGTCAGTATTGGCAGCTTCAACATGACTAAATACATTTGATAAATGAACACTTATTTCATTCTGACATAAAAATTGTAGGTTAAATATCTTCTTCTTTCACTGAATTTTACCTCTCCTGTCGTAAGGACAAGAATGTGGCCCATACCGTTCGAGCCTTACAGGACCGCGACCTGTAAGAGGAGGGTGTTCTTAAGGATCAAATACGTACTTTTCTGACCAGACAAGGACATGGAGGGCATCCCCGGATGAGTGATCAGCCCATTGCCGGGGCCACCTTCGAGACAACATGAACACATAGGACGAGACATACCAGACACACACATACTTATGCCGAACAAGGCGAAGATGGGATGAAGATGATAATGACGGCCAGATGACATCCGGGGACCACAAGAGCTTAAAGTTTCCTGATATTCCTCTTACAGGTGAGAAAAAAAAAACTCTGGAAAGGAAACTTGTCCCAACCAAGAATCGAACCCGGGCCCGCTGAGTGAGGAGGCGCTAACGCAGTTCCTATGTTATAGCAGTAGATTAGGTTATCTATCAATATTCAATCATTATTTTATTTTCATTATAAATATTCTTAAGAAAGAATTAAGGATGACTGTAGGTGAAAGTGTGACAAAATTCGTCAACCTTGACGAATAAATGATATTATTTTAAAATATACTAATGGCTTAGAATTTCCAAATAACTTTCATTTTTTATACGTGAAGCACGTATTCTTTGCGAAAAGGGAGAAAGATGGAGGAGCTGTTTAATAAGATTACTCTGAATAAGTTTCGCTTCATTTCACTGACTCATGTGATTATCCATATTAAAGAGCGTCGTGCAGCTCAATTAGTTCAGGTTTCCAATGTATAGTTCTTAATGTACAAACTTCAATAGAACAATGCTTATAATTAACAAAACAAGGCTGCAGAAGTTTTTCTTAGAAATCGTATTTGCTGTGCTTTGCGCGATCACAGGCAACACTCTGTTTCAATTACTTCCTGTGAAATTGTACGAGCGTAAAATAAATCTCAATACAAAACTACGCTATTTCCTCGCGACAATGTTGTGACCCAGGAGAAAGCGAGCGAGCAAGTCTAACTTTTGTCGCTGATTATGTTGGGTCGTAGGCCTACATATTAATCCACTGGGACTAAATTACCTGGCTGAGGTTTCCTTCACAAGTCTTTCTCTGAAACATTAAAACAAATGTTCGATAATTTAATCGACTTTAGGATGTTGGATTTATCTTCCCCGTCTCATTCCTATAGGCCTAGCTATCCTGGCAGAAGACTACTGAAAAAACACGAGTAGGCTATACATATTGTTCAATAAGGATATTTGTGGTATGCCTGCCTTCATCCTGTTACGGGTATTACAACCTAAGAAGATGAAAAGAATACAGTATTTTAAAAATGGTGATCATTAAGGGGCGGATTTCTATGACATGTCATATTTTTCCCCTCTGCATTATTTCAGGTTTCAGACTAATTTAAACCCGATTCCAAGCATCCTGGTGAAAATGGAACAGCTTTTATTGTGCACTAGCTTAAAATGCCCGGCGTCGCTCGGGTTTTGTATTTTGTAAATGCGAAAATAACTTATGAAGGACTTTCGATTTTCAAACTCGAGGTCTTTAAGGTCTTTATTTAGGTATTTAGAATTTGAAATGGGGAAGAACGACTTATCACACACAAACTATTTCCTCAGAAAACGCTAGATAAGCTACAGCTTATTATAGCTTATAGCAGATCCCCGCGGCTTCGCCCACAATAATTAATAGGAAGATTATAAATTAAGAGCAAAATAATTAAACTATTATATTTACTAACACTTTGCACACGAAACATTCATAGGTCTAAACTAAACGATTGATAGGCCTAATTAATGAAACAACTGTAAATCCGGCTTTGAAGTGAATTCCACGATTAGAACGCGCAGCATGGGAAAAATAACCTCAGATTCGAGTTCCCTGGCCTAAGAAAAACCTGCATAATGTTTGTCCATTTAGGGCTATATTCACTATTCTTCTCCGTCTAGGGTGAAAATTTCATCTGTCTGCGTGCCTTGACATTATAAACAAATGATTCGGCCATGGTGGGCTTAAAAAATTCGAACGATCGCGATGCTTTTATTTCCAAGGTATGACGAAAGTAGGCAAAGTCATCTGCAATTGATTTGACAACTGAAAACTGATGTTTCGAAAGCGCAAGAAATGTACGTCTCAATCCCGTTTTCACTCATAACTCGCGAACGAAAGCTAAAATTAAAAATGTAGCATGCCTTTGCGGGAATGTATTCAACAACTTCCCAAAGTTTCATGGTGATCGGATGAATGGCATTGTAATGCATAAAGGACAGACACACATACATTCATTTTTATGTAGGCTATATAGAAGATCTATATAGATTACCCGTCGAGCGTTGCTGCAATCTCAGAAGATAATGAGAATTGAAATCGATTAAACTCACGACGATGAAAAAAATGTGTAAATGTATTTGACAGACAGACATATATTCGTTTTTAGTTATATAGATGAAGAATGGAATAAGCGTACTGAGGCCATAGTTTCTATATTCATTTGTCGAGACTTATAATTCCGTTACATTTCAGGCAGATTTAACGACCCTACATAAGAGATTTTACTTATGATTACATATAGAAATGTTGTAGCCTGGACCCTGAACTAAGCAACTTGCCCGGAATTTTCTGTAAAGCATCTTTCATAAGAAGCATATTCCACGTTAAATAAATATTTAATATTACCTTATCATCATCTTACCATTAACTTCTCTGGCGTTTATAATAACATGAGATATCCATTGCCTTCCAAAGCGATCGCGATGCTATTGTCTCCAAAGTATGACAAAAATAGACAAAGCCTTCTGCAATTGATTTGACAACTGAAATGAATAACTGAAATCTGATGCTTCGAAAGCGTAAAAAATGCTCGTTTTCTTGCCGTTTTTCACTCATAACTCGCGAACGAAGGCTAAAATTAAAAATGTAGTATGACAGAAACCTTCCCGGGAATGTACCCAACAACTTCCCAAAGTTTCATGGCGATCGGATGAATGGTGTAGTAATGCATAAAGGACACACACACACACACACACACATACATTCATTTTTATATATATATAGATATAACTGCATATTTAGGAAATTTTCAACTACTGTAGCATATTTAGTATGAATATGCATATTTAGGCCTAGGTCATATTTTTGGCATATTTGTGTGCGTATTAAAGAAATTTTGAAGTTTCATATCATATTTTGTAAATTTTGCATTATAATGATACTTTTTGAGAATTTACATATATTTTAAATAATTAACATTATATTTTAATAAATTGTATTGTAATGAAACTTAAAAAAATATAGGCCTACACAATGTGTAAGTGGTAAAGTCATATTTTAAATTTAATTGGTCATATTTTAAATTTTTTGGGTCATATTTTAATGTTTTTAGGTCATAAATGCATGCATATATCCTATTTTTTAGGTCATAGAAATCCGCCCCCTAGTGATCATTAATCCCAAGCAACTAAATACTAAATAAATGAAACATAATCTAGATTCTAGAAGGATACCGGGTACTTAATGAAATAGCGTTAGGCAGCAGCGTTGATGGCAAATTATCTGCAACTGAGTACCCGTACTTCAAAATTATTACACAAGCTTTTATATACCTGATATGTCGCATTAAAGTTTTCTTTAATCTTTAGCATCTATACGGCGCACGGTTTTAGAAGGCATATGAAGAGGCACTTGGAAGGGCAAGCGACTAGCATATCACAGTAATGCGCTGTTGCCTTGTTCTTTTCATGATCCCAAAAATGCTATTGGAAATTCATTTTAATGTGCCTAGCTTTTTTCAGCATGAAATTTCTGCAACGTAAGGTACTCAAGTTATCGTGTCAGGAATAATCAAAGCGACGCGTCGAATGTTATTTCCTTACCTCTCTATCTCCGCGCCTTACTCCCTCAGAACACAACACTTGGCAGCAGTGCAGCTGTCACAAGCATGCAATGCCACAGCTCATACGCCTTCTAAAACCGTGCGCCATATAGTATTGTATACATAATATGCATTAATTTACAATGACTTTAGATTTGGCTATTTCTAAAACCGTGCGCCATAAAGTATTGTATACATAATATGCATTAATTTACAATGACTTTAGATTTGGCTAATTTTTTTTGTTTGTAATTTTTTTAATTATTTGAGTAAGATAAATCCCAGTTTAGATCAGAAAAAAAGTATGCGTAAAGTTTAAATGGGGAATAGCAGGATACTATTACAGGGTTTTAAATGTAGGAGAAAATTTGTATCAAGAATTCTTGTTATGATTATGAATATGTAAACGTCAGCGGTTACTGCACTTTAGACCTGTGACCGTTGCCGCGTGGGAAATTTAGTCCCGCAGGAGTAGTTTTGCATGCCAGTAAATTTACAGATGTGGGACTACCACATTTATATACACATAAATAGCATCGATCTGGCCAGAGATTGAACCCGCATCCTTGAGCACAGAAAGTCAGTGATACATTGCCTGCTTCACACACAACAACTCTGTTAAAAAAAAAAAAACAAATGGGGATAATATTGACATGAACCTTGGAGTGAACGGAATGAGGCGAACAGCTTGGATAAAAGAAACTAAAGACAGGAAAGGATGGGGAATGTTAAGTCCTGCATTACAGAATCTCGATTTGTTTAATGGCAGTGTTTAGTTAGTTTGTGGCAATGGTGACAGCTGATTCCATGGAATTCTTAAGGTATGTATTCACGTTGAAAATTATACTTCTTGACAAAAATATGTTTTCATAGCATAAAAAGGCTTAAAAATGATAAGTAGCTTGTATGAAAATTCCAACGGGTAGTAGTTAAAATATACATTTAGGCTAAATGGCACAGTTTGCACACGTTTTAGCATTTCAGTGCATGTAGGTTTTATGTAATGCTATTGTTGAATATTTTTCCAATTTTGGATAAAAAATCATTGTTCCTAGCAATGCTAGTTATATACGCTTAGTTCACAACATTCAACGCATTAAACGGAACAAACCAGTGATAGGGTTTTCAAGATTTTATCATTTTTGTCATTTTTTTACATTTAAATATTAGCATAGAATTTTTCTGCTTATAAAATATTTTTAGGGAAGCAAAAATTGAAAACTCAGTTTCAGATATAACATTATGTTAGTTTTATATCACATGTTGTCCGGTAAAAATCTAAAAAAAGATTGCTTACAAAATGTGGATTTTGCTCTCAAACCTTAAGCTATGCACAAAATAAACTCATAAAGGGAATCTGCAATTGTACCAGAACTGAATATAAAATAAAAGTGAAAGTGATCCCTATACAGGCCATGGAGGCCCAGAGGGTTCCAGGAGGTTGAGGCTCCCAGATTTTGGACATTCGGCACATGGAGGTGGTAAGGTTGTCAGCCTTACGCACCGGCCGCCTTTACCCCCAGGATTGCTCCTGGTACTCATTTCTGTTGGAGGCTGAGTCGACCCCAGGGCCATAGTACCACCAGAAGGATTAGGCCAATTGAAAAATCTCAACGACCTCATCGGGAATCGAACCCGCGACCTTCCGGTTTGTAGCGCAGCGCCTCAACCACTACGCTACGGACTGAATATAAAATAGTCTACTTAATTAAAAACTACAGATTATCAGACTACTGATAATAAAAATTGTTTATTTGCTATACAGTAATACTTTAGAGTGGTTATCGTCTCTACTATGAACAGTATAAAGCATGATTTATGTAACACTCCTTCAAAGAAGTCTTTGTGAGGATATGTCGAAAAAGGTACATTTATTACGGCAATAAATGTATTCAATCGTAAAACCACATACAAAGAAACGTGAGAGAACAGAAAACGTGAGTATTGGAGGACAGACGGACAGGGTTAATGTAATAACAATAATTGGATAGCTACTGTGCTGCCAATCACGAACAATTAGACTCACGCCACATCCAAGATTACTTTTTATAACCAGACTGTGTGAAAGTGCTGCTCACTGCCACTAGATTCTGCTACTACTTCAGTTCATTTAGAAAGGCTTGCATGTTTAACATCTCAGATCAGGAAACTGCAGTCTTTTTCTTTATCTCTTCTTCATCAATGTAGAAACCGAGATACTTTAGCTTTGGGATTCATGACAAGCTTAGTAATTTCAAAGAAATAAGAAGATTGCTGAACATGTTATTTCCTCAAAATATATTAGGAGAAAAATCTCTGACACTGGGATTCTAAACCAAGACCTTCGATTTTATGTGCCAAAGATCTACCAACTGAGATAGAGTTCGATCCACAGCACCAGATGGAATCTCTCTTGACTGGTTAGCCTTAACATTCTATCTCAGTGAAAAAAATTTACATCATATACAGTATTGCGAGGCATAGGCCTACTAATTTAGTTACTTCATGACCGGGTTTCCACTGTTATTTTACAGCAACAGTAACAGTAACAGAAGGCCGTGGGTTTGAATCCCAGAGAAGTTTTTCTCCTAAAATATTCTAATGTAATGTTCAACAATATTCAGTGGTTTCATTAATACATATCTATATGCTATTTCCTACTAAATATGAACTAAGAACTATGAGCTTGAGTTTGCAAAGTAAAAAGATACATAACATTTAAATAAAATCTTTAAAAAATAATTTTATACTACCTTGTACGATAATAAAATCAACTTAGGAACGATAAAATTTAAAATAATCGTAATAAAACTAACTACAGAAATACAAGAGGCTGAAGTGTTCATTGATTAATTGATATGATACAATTCACAAGCAGACTGCTCACGGAAATAAAGATGGAATATATCCCAAGTCTTATAAAAGTTATCAACATATAACAGAAATTTGCATTGAAGAATCTTCGTCCTGTTATTACGGAAACAGGATTTTAAACAAGTTTAACATATTTTTTATATTAAAGTTTTTAGTTATTAGCTTTTAAGTTTCTTTATTTCACGAAGTCCCTCATTATATTCCGGAAAATACTACTATACATACAAATTCATCAAAGAAATACAACAAAGGACTATTCACACGGAGGTATTCTGTAAAATAAATTATTTTTCCACGTGCTTGGGGATTTAAAAAATGGATCAAATTTCGGGGTTAGTTTCCCATTCTACTGGATTCGTTAATTTTGTTTTTTACTCACGTAAAACGGCAAAATTTCATGTAATATTATTCTCCAGAAGTTTTAGAATCCACCTTTTGTTTCTAAGAATATTTTAAATATTGGTAAAATCGGTAAGAAGTTCACAAAAAACTAACCTAAATGGCGCTCAGAATGGAATCACAATAATACAGAATCAGCTGCTAGAAACAGCGCAGGTGCATGCTGGGAAGAAGCCGATGGGTCACGTGGTGCTGGAATCAGCTGCCAACGTGATAATGGTCAGACAACCCTCCGGAAGATATAATATGCCACATTTTCGAAACCGACAAACAGTGTATCGTACATTATTCGAAAATGCAAGGGCGCTTCGCTTCGGCTGCCGCCTCCGCTCGCGCACTTAACTAATGTGGTTAGTGTTTTGCATTATTTAGCTTTATGTAGAGGTTGCAGGACCGTATGGAACAGACCAATGACATGCAAGGTCGTTGTGAGCCAATGGGAGTGTTGGTCTGCAAGCCAGAGACCGCATACCAACGCCGAACATCGCGTGCCGAAATCCAGTAGAGTGGGAAACTAAACCCCAAATTTCTTGTCAGGTAATGTCCCTGCTTATCATATGCCATTAACGCCTTAAATTTGGGAAATTCCCTTCAAAGCAATCCCTGATACTATGAAGTGAAATATTGTTTAAAGAGAGGAACGGACTTAAATCTATTACGCCTCTTGGACTTATCCTTGGACTTCTTACAGTGATATCTACGGTGGAAATTCACACGATAAGATGTCACAAATCATCGCATTTTGTATGTTATAGCACAAAGATGGCGGAAACAATGCACTCATCTCCCAGTCTAATAACAACCTTCTGTTCAATTCTACATAGCAACTAAAAAAATTCCAGAATATTATTTTATAATAATTCCGTGTAAACTAAAATACATATACGACGTTTTTTACTATTCGGGAGTAATGCGGATAGAAAGCGGAAATAAAACATTATAGGTAACTAAGGTTATAGTTATTATCACTGCCTTCTAGACTGTATCACTCGTGTTTACTCGTGTATACAGTTATTATTAATGACTTCAGAATTGCTTCATTTGTTTCATAAATATTTACTTGGTATTCATAGCTTTGGGCTAGAGAGAGTGAAATACAGTAGCATTTTTATGCTGTATAGGCTACCCAATCAAAGATGTCAAATAATATAGTGCACTTTTTATATGACCTGAATAGTGGCAAATGATAGGTTCAAATGACATGAAGATGTCCTGCAGGTACGGGACGAGAACCTCCTAAGGAAGCAGAAAGTAGTCTTCACCTTGAGGAAATAAAAAAGCTATTCTCCAGAAATCTGATGACTCAGACTGTATTACAGCAATATTTCTCTGCGCTGTTATAAATTCATCAATTTAAAAGGCAGTAGGAGAGTGAACATCTTTAAAGGATTATTAGTCAATGTGTGTAATTACAATTAAAATTAATTGTTAATTTTATTTAACACACGAAAATACATTGGCTTATGTTACAATGTAGAAAATTCCGAATTAGCATAGCTGGCGCTCGGCAGTTCAGGAATAGTAAAATAATATAATTTTTCATAGATTAAATAGAAGGAAACTGAAAGATATAAATTATAGGCCTATAGGCTATACTCTAGGTATATGTAACATAAATATCATAGCCTAATAATAATCAATAAATCAATGCGGCCCGCTGGTATTGCAACAAAAAGAAATTGGCCCTTTAGTTTAAAAATGTTTAAAGAGTTTTCACATAATACGTTAAACTTTTTTCTTGAAGTTATCGTTTTCGTTAGTTGATAAAATTGAATTCTTTTAACAAAGGAATTTAACAATCTCGAGACAAAAATTTATAAGTTTTTCCGTCCAGCAGTAGTAGGCTATAGCATTCTGTTTCATGTAAAGGATTAAAATTATTTCGTCTCTGATATACCTATGTGAGTCAGATGCAAATTTAATTTAGTCTTAGTGAAGACACGTTAATAAATTGGTAAATTTGTACACTGTTCGGTATTTTGAGTTCAAGAAAAATTAAATTCAGTGAATAATCTAAAGGTTTTGATAAACAGGCTTTTATTAATCTGTTTACCATAACATACAAAAGCACAATTAAGCATCTTCGTTTTAACCATTCAGAATGAGGTAATGGCAAAGTCTCTAAAAGATTGAGACCGAATGTCTAATGCGTTAATTATTGGATTTAGAAATTTATAAACAGGAAAGCGGTATTAATAACAAAGATAATTTCAATTTATCGGCATAACTCCACAGGCCAAACAAATTACTTTAAGGATGTTGCGACCTTATTCTGACAAAGTCCGATTAACAGGAAATCTGTCACTACAACTAAACACTATGTCGCAATAGGTGACAAAATTTGCTCAGAGTTGCTAACTTCTGGTTTGATCAAGAGTTTATAATATCGGATTTGATATCAAAGAACGTTTCTTAGAATGTGTGCCGAATTTTTTTGTTGGGGGGGGGGGGGAGCTTCAGAAAATCAAATAAATTACTAGGCAAGGACTTGGAAGACTAAATAGGAACAGAGATACTGCATTTAATATACGGATTTAATTGATGCATCGGACAAATTTAATCTGTTATGCTAATATTGTAAAATGATCATAGGCTATATTTCTATAGGCCTATATGTGTGAGAGGAGCAAACGCATATCTGCACCAGAGAGCATAAACACACAGTTATATAGCCTATAATTTTTAGTCACTTTGTTTTCTTTTCTACATAATTTTAACTCGTTGATTACGGACTAATTTTTGTCTTACGTTTCAATGTGGGCTCTACCAACTGTATTATTATTTTACTGCTAGTATTCGGTATTATTATTGCATTTATGTAGGTATACAGATGTATTTTGTATTCAACCTGGTTGAGTGGAAGAAAAGGCCCTATGGTCTTAACTATGCAGGGAAGAAAAATTATTATTATTATTATTATTATTATTATTATTATTATTATTATTATTACTAATACTACTAGGTGTTGAATAAATTGCAATTATTGAAAAATAAAAAAATAATAAAATAATATTACCCTCTGCTGGGTTTAATACCTGAAAACTTGGATGCAGAGGCCAGCATATAAGCAACTGATCCAAAAAAGTGATGAAAATAGTATATTAATATTAATACTATATTATTATTAATATTATACATAAAAACTAAGTATATGCTCACGAAACGTCAACATAATGAGATACAAAATATTAGAATAGGCCTAGCCGGTAAATCATTCGAACTAGTGGAACAATTCAAATATCTGGGAGCAATAAGCACAGATACAAATAACAAGAAGTAGAAGTAAAGTGTCGACTGAAATCAGGAAATGGTTATTTTTATGCAGATCGGAAATTCTTATCTTCTCGTCTTCTAAGAATAAAAAAAATATAAAACAATTAAGCGGCCGGTTGTATTATGTGGATGTGAAACATGGTCGCTTATCTTCGGGAAGAACATAATCTGAGAGTGTTCGAAAAAAGGGTGCTTAGGAAAAAGTCTGGACTTAAGAGAGATGAAAATGGGGACTGGAGAAAACTCCAAACTGACAAACTTTATAACCTGTACTCTTCACCAAATATAGTAAAGGTAACTAAATCACGGAGGATGAAATGCGCTGGACATATTGCGCGCATGGGGCGGAAAAGACATCTCAAAAATATTGGCTGGGAAACCCGAAGGGAAGAGACCACTTGAAAGACCTATAATTGGTGGGAGGACCACATTAGGATAGATTTAAGGGAAGTAGGATGGGTGTATGGAGTTAGCACTGAATAGGGTTGAATGGCGGGCTCAGGTAAGCGCAGCAATGAACTTCCGGGTTCCATAAAATACGAGGAGATAACATTCTTTGCTTAGCAATTGTCTATTGCCATTGAGTGAGTGAGTAAGTAAGTAAGTAAGTAAGTAAGTAAGTAAGTAAGTAAGTAAGTAAGTAATTATAATTATAATTATAATTATATTATTATTATTATTCGGAGAATGAAGTGGAAAAGATGGAGGAAGTACAAAATATATTCCTAAAATCCTAAGTAAGATTAAGGAGAAAGCAGGAGAAGTATACACAGGGTTCATTCACTTAACTTTAAGAATGAAATGAGGAAAATTGTTTTTATTTACATAATTCTGTACAACTTGCAGGTAGTCTGTCATTTATTATGTACCAATTACCATAAATATTAAACTTATATTCATCAGTATAAATTACTTTCTCTTAAAAACGTAATAAACTACTCGGAAGGTATGAAGTTCACGCTTTAATGAAAATAATTTCAGTTACGGTTAACTCACTTGTAGTGCTACAAATAACTGGCTCACTAAAGGCCTATTATAATAATAATCCTCAATGCTGACAATCATCGTTATTTTATAAGAAGATACAGATTGTTCAGTAACACGTAAAACAAGATTGATCAACGAAGTATGAAGACTCACATTCGGGAGGTCGCGGGTTCGAATCCCATGGCTGGCCAATCTGATTTGTTGGGGGTTTTCCTCACTCGCAAAGGCGAATGTCGGATTGAACTTAACACCCACCTCAACGTTCTCTGTCCGCTTTCTCTATATGTTTGTGTTTTTAGGACAGGACCTATGTCGTGCTGATCCCACAGCAGGGAACTCTTCTAGACCCTGTCTGAATATACGTGTGTGATCCAAAGAATTGTTCACTCCTCTAAGGGTATTAGATGAATAACCTTTAAAGTGGAGGTAAATCGAATAAAGAAGTAATAAATTACTAAAAGGATCCAATTTGCTTTATACCTTGTAAGAAAATTAACAGATTGTCGTTATATTAAGGAAGTTAAGAATGCTAAATATTTCTCAGCGGCTTCTAAGAAATACTTATTCTCATGTCCATAAAATAACAATTAATCAAATATGAGTATTTTTCATTGTCTGTTTATGTAGGCCAAGTGCTTGTTATAACTCTTGTAAAATAATTTTATAAAATATGAGTAATATGAGGTAGATACGGTATTCTTTACCGAATGTTATTTAAATATAAACTTCGTTTCGCTACGTATTTTTGTATTAGCATTAATTATTGCATTGGTAATGTTATTAACACTAGCCAGTATCGGCTACAGTAATTTTTCTGTTAAAATAATCTCGAAAGACAGAACGAAATTGCCGTCTGCGTACTTTTTTTACATGTCTTATTTTATGATGAGTAACATCTGCATCAGCTGTTTTATTTTTTAGGTTAACCCCCTTGGTATAACTAGTAATATCGTATTATTAACATAGTATATATTACCATACGAGATTTAAAATACTTTTCACCACACATATAATTAGGCCTATGCAATATAGATATATAAGCTTTCATGAACCACAGATTATTGTCTCTGTTGGACATTACATGAGAATAGTATTACAGGAGAAAAATTCCTCAGACACTGGGACTTGAACCCAGGACCTTTGGCTATTCGCGCCAATGCTCTACCAACTGAGCTAAGCCGGAGTTCAATTCACAGCGCCAGATGGAACCTCTCTCCTATGACTGATTGCCCTAATGGTCTACCTCACAGACAGTCAAGTTATGTCATATGCAGTACTGTGAGGCACACTAATTAGTGATTTTTTGTGACGTGGGTTCAAGTCCCAGTGTCGGAGCAATTTTTCTCCAATAACATTCTCATGTAATGTCCAACAGAGACAATAATCTGTGGTTCATGAAAGCTTATATATCTATCTTGAATGTTAACTGTACAATAACAGTGGAAGCCCGGTCACAAAAAAAAATCACTAATTAGTGTGCCTCAGTACTGCATAGGCCTATGACATAACTTGTCTGTCTGTGAGGTAGCCCATTAGGGCAATCAGTCATAGGAGAGAGGTTCCATCTGGCGCTGTGAATTGAATTCCGGCTTAGCTTAGTTGGTAGAGCATTGGCGCGAATAGCCAAAGGTCCTGGGTTCATGTCCCAGTGTTGGAGGAATTTTTATCCTATAATATTCCTATGCAATATTTTGATATCTTATTTTGATCATATGCAGTTTATATATACACCCAATCGCTGGGTTCAATGATGATTGGTCTTTTTTTTTTATCAAAGGTTCTACAGATATGTGGATATTTCAGTGTTCTGTCCTTGTAAATTTATATTAACAATTGCATGTAGGTGGGATAAAATGAAAGTGACATAAATATGACGATAAAATTATTACTTTTAGTACTTGCGACTGATTGAAATTCCACATATTGTTAAACTGGATTGGTCGCTGATTCATGAACAAAGTAAGTTTACTACCCATAAGGGTATTTAATACGTGAATAATTCTAAATCGTATGTAATTTATTCGGATCAAGATATAAACTGCTCTATGCTACATGTTAGAATATTTGAAGGTGTAATACTGTACAGAGTATAGTCTACTTCAGCCTAGGGATTACAAACATGTTCAAGGGGCACTGGCTGTGCAAAGAATGTACAGTTATGTGAGTGTTTGTATTGATTTGATGTTGGGGTCACGACCCGGGACCCCTGAGCCCAAGCGAGGCGATAATTACGTGCAAAATTGTTCCTAGTTGTTCAGAAAACCCCGGAGAAATCTTAGCATAGCTCTGGTCAGTTAGGGAGAGAAAACATGACCTTCGCCTTGTTGGTTATACAGATTAAACTCAAAGCAATGAATGCAGCGTCCGATGTAAACGACCTGTAAGTGTAAGGAGTCAATAAGAGACTTTCTCGTGAAAGCGAAATGAAAGGAGCAAGTAATCAGCAATTGAAGAGCTGGTGCAAGAAGAATCCTTTAAACAGGTGTCATAAAATCCATAGTAAGAGGGACAGCAGACAATATGCACAGATTACAATGCATACCACAAGTTATGTTGGAAGGCATAATATCGTACTTTATTACTAGGCTGTGAGTATGTCAGTGTGTTTTGTTTGGGAACAACACAAAATGACAATAGATGTCTCTCTCTGCTAGAAAGAATTTCACTATTCTGAGAAGGAAGTTATTGTGATTTAAAATGTTCTTGGTATGAGTTCGCAGTTCCATTGATATTTTATACTACTGTTTTCATATCAATAGGCTTTCCTTTAATGCAAAAAGATCTAGGCCTAAGACCATAGTTGGCAAGCGAAGACTAGGTCATAAAATAAATTATTTAAAAAAACTGCAGTTTACATCGAATGCCTTATCTGTAACTAAAATTAAATACATAATGAAGACATTCTAGAAATGTAATTTTACCTCATATATCTATAAGATAGGAATAAATCAAATTCAAAGGCTCTTACAGCTTATATTTCCCTTATTTGAGAGTTCGATGGATAAACAGTAAAATTATACATTTAAAAAAAAATTATGGTTATTGATAGGGTATAGCTGAAATCCTAGAAACTGTGAAACAAAGTATTCAGACATATAAATGCAGGCTAGTTACTTAAATTAAAATACAGGCCAGTTATTTTATTTATTTATTTATTTAACCTGGCGGAGTTAAGGCCATAAGGCCTTCTCTACCACTCAGCCAGGGCAAAAACATGAAATACATAATGATAATAATAATAATGATTAAAAATAAATTTAAAAAGAACTGATATACATGAATACAAGAAACGAACATTAAATACAAAGAAAAATTAGAACATATATACTTGAATAATTAAGATACATTAAATGATAAAAAATAAATTAATTGTTACAAATAATAAATTAATTGTTGTTCATTTTATGTGAACCTATTATTAATTCCTTCCTAGTTTAAAATCATAAACAGGGTAGCTTCCTTTGCTGTTCATACATCAAAGTGTATACTGTTATGGGGCTACCGAAAAGAGGGGGGGGGGGAACTCTACAGGTTTGTCACTTTGGTATCGAACACACCAAGTTTTAATTAAAAGGGAGTAAAAATATTCGACTGCAGAAATGAAGAATCTAATCTCTGCCTTCTATCCTGTAGTTAGTTGGATTTTAAAGTGGATAGGCCTGACGAGCATGAAAATATAAAAAAAAAAAGATATTCCAAAATCTGTTTACTTTGGCTGGTTTAACTCATTTTACAGATTTACTTCAATGAGACTCCCAATGACTATCATGCTGCATCATTCTATAACACTAGATTGCCGATTGGTTCCAAAGCCGGCAAAAAAAAAATCCCTTTATATAAAATACATATATATATATATATATATATATATAATACAGTTTATCCATCACTACAATGAACATTCATTAAAGGCGGTATTTCAGAATGAAATAACTGTGTCATTTTGTAAACTCAATGATATTATCAATACTTCACAATCAAAAATGCAAAATCTGAATAACAGAAATACCTGTATCAATGAAATGTTCTAAATTACTTTCACATATAACTTATTTCAAATTTAAATTTACCATGATAGTGTCACTCTACCTGAGACCTTTTCACATCATTTACAATCTTGTAGACTTAAAATATGACATGCTATTTCGAAGGGATTACCTACAGGACAAGTTCGAAAGAAGATAACTTACGCCTATATAAGAAATATGTATTTCCAACTCCATTCAAGAAAACCTATATAGTATTTTTAAAATGAAAATATACAAGTACTTTAAACTTATGTCTGCTTTTCTTAAATCTGTAATTATAAGCAAAAAATCAGAAATCCACAATCCTTTCAATCACCTCGTGCATTTAATTCATTCTGAAAATTGTAATTGTCATATACAATCTTCTGCAATGTTCTTGTTAATAAAAAGAATGAAATTGTAGAAACAGACTTCTCCTGTTAAATCTAATAAAGATACATCTGATTTAGAGAAGTGTTTTCATAAACCTTGTTTTTGAGTGCCCAATCACCAGGGAACATTTAAACGGCTTCTATGTCAGTTAAGTGGTTCCAACACGATGGCGTTTCGAGTAATTTGCGCTTCTTATAGTAAATTTCCTTATCACGAGCATTGGGCATTATGGGCAATATAATGAATTAAAATAATTTGAACTATTTTAATATATTGTAAGTTTAAGTATAGTT
This sequence comes from Ectobius pallidus, assembly GCA_964059195.1. Lineage (NCBI taxonomy): Eukaryota > Metazoa > Arthropoda > Insecta > Blattodea > Ectobiidae > Ectobius > Ectobius pallidus. The sequence goes on along the minus strand of CAXKWD010000003.1, from coordinate 106,422,929 downwards.
TTATTAACTAACATTGTCTTAGTGTGTATTTTCATAGCATATGTTTGTTTTTATATATGTGTACTGTGTGTTTTTTTAAGTAAATGCAATGACACTGATAAATAATAATGTTGGTAAAATACTCCAGAACATATGTATATTGAATGTATTGCTTGATAAAAGTAAAACAACAAAAAATACAAAAGTAGGCTTGGCAATAAACAGGGTCGTTTTGGAGGGCCCATGCCGTCGGGGTCTGAGGTTACTTCCCCGAGTATGTTGGTAAGATTAAGCCTTCAAATTTCATTTTAACACCTTTCTTTAGTAACAAACAAAATAGATTTTCTTATAAACACATACACGTTTTACTGTTTCAATAATAACTTTAAAAAAAAAGGCATTAAAATGAAATTTGAAGGCTTGATTTCACAACTGTTAATAAGTATTAGTCTATACCTTCGACATACTAGAATACTAAATGAGTCTTCATTTTATTTTAGTGAAATTATCTTAAGTTTTTTATTTCCATTTCAAGGGGGACTAGGCCCCCACCTTGGCCTCCTCCCTGGCTACGTTCCTGGTCACAGAGGTCTATTTTCACGTTTCGGTCAAGTTGATAGGGATAAGATCAGAACACAGTCAGCAAACGAAAGTAAAACTGTTTTCTAAAAGAGAGATGCACTCGTGAAATATATCTTGAAACTATCTACGGTAATTCCAGACAAAGGTGGCGCTGTTGTATGCATTATAATATTTAGAGATAAAACTAAATGTTATGCCGCAGAAGGTATGATAGTCCTACAACAATAAGAGGAACACAAAAGAAAGCTGCCACAACAAAAAAGCTGCGGATTCAATGTTAATCTGATAAACCAAGGTAGTGTCATCATAACATAACATAAACATTGCGGAAGGTAGACGCGTACGCGTTAACACGTACACACTAATTTTTGCATCATATTACATTTATGTACTTTGGTGAAATTTGCATAGCTTTCTTGAGGTGATTGGCCTTGAGTTAACCACAGTGTTTCACTTCCAAATCCTTCAGAAATGATTACTTCCCTCCTTCCGAAATTAAATTTACCAACCGAATACCACAGAGTACAACAAAAAAACATCTGGCTACTGATGCCATGAACTGTTCATCCAACATATGGCCAACAAAGTACTTTTCAAAGTCTTGCATCTTTAGCTTGTGCTAATGATATGAACGGTGAGATTGATGCGGTGTTACCCTACATTTGCTGTGATAATAGTTGGAGCTTGGAACTTTCACGCAAATCTCGGTGCTGACAACGTAAGTAGTGGTGAGAGGCTCACTGTTACTAATACACACGAATTCCCAATTATGTACAGCTTTTAGTATTCAGTATAGGCTAAACGCAATGTCATAATGACTATATGAAAAACATTTTATGAGGACATATTTATTTCTCTATTAGCAAAATTTCTCATATAATACATGTTTTAATAGCCTATCTGCATATTGTCTGTACTTAGGGTAGGACTTTCAGTAATTTAATGTGTTTATGGCATATTTTTCATCACATTTTAATTTTAAACTACTATGGTAGCTCTTCACGAGACCGGCTGTTACGAGTATAATAAAAAAGTTAGTCCATTCAATTATTTTAAACTATGAAGTAAATAATCCTAGTCCTTCACTGTACAGTCCATTTCGTAAAAATTCTTTCTTACTCGAAGTTTTACCTCTCCCCTTTTAGGAATTTCGCACCCATATATCGGACAGCTACCTGTCGGGAGAGGCATAAAAATCTATTGATCACAAATCTATATCTTTTTCACTAGATAAGGGCATAGAGGGTCTTCCCGGGTGAGGGATCGGCTGTACGCCGGGGCCCCTCCGAGACAACAGAACACATAGGACGAGACACAACATTCTCACAAACATTCACTCCAAACAAGGCGAGGAATGGATGATTAAAATGACGGACAGATGATATCCGGGAACCCGAACAGCCTAAAGTTACCCAACAATATTTGTCTCATAAGTGAGGAAAAAACCCACCCATAAAACAATAGATAACTTGTCTTGACCAGGATTCGTACCCAGGCCCGCTGCGTGAGAGAAGTGAACGCATCCCCTGCGCCATAGCGGTGGACATAATGTTGTGATAATAATAATTAATGTTACTATTATTATTTCAACTGGCCGAGTGCAGGCCATAAGTCATTCTCTTCTCGTATGTTACTGAATTACTAGATTTTAAAAATAGCATCTCAAGGTGTGTATATGTGTGTAGTTTACATCAACATGTTTAATCATGAATCTTCATACGAACTAAGTAACAAGAATCTACGAAAAAGCAAAATATTCAACAGTTGAGTATGGGTTTAGGGTGCAGATGATAATACATTTCGGATAAATATTACAGATATTCAGAAGACACCTTTCCAATCTACTTTTTTTATTTCGGTGATGATTAATATACTAACTGCTTTTTGTGGAAGCTTGTGAAAGTGCTATAGATTGTCACTCCCTCGGGCTATGTCCACTCAGTGCGGTGAATCTATAGCCTGCACGTTCAGTAATATCTGCAATTACACTATGAACATGCGTTGTTTTTCTCTTTTTATTATTCCAGGAAGAGATTCTGGTCGATTCTGCATTACGAAGAATCAAATAAGTCAGTTCAAAAAAACAATGAATAGTAATTTTAAATCACTGGAAACACTTGTTATTAATGTTATATTAATCAAATGCTCTGCTAAACGATTCCGGCCGGTAAAATTGGAATTTTAGAAAATTCGTCTTACGTCCCATCTCCCAATAAACCAAACTATCCTGTGAATTTTCAGCTATGTCTTTCCTGTATTACAGAATAAACTGAACTCTTTACTTCTTTCCTTTATACTTTAAATTAGAACAAAATCAGTATTCCTTAAACTACAAGGATTAAATAAAATGCTATTTTTCGTTTTAAGTTCATTAAATATTATCATGGAAATTTTAAATAAATTAAATAGTTCTGAAGGTGGAACATTTTGAAGAATGTGACATGAACAAAAATGACTAGCGAGAGAAGTAATTCTGAAAGTTTAGTTGTCAATAACTGATTGTACATATGGCCATTTAAAAACCCACGTCACGGCTGTAGTAGGCTATGGCTAAAAAAAAGTCTGATTTAAGAAATTGGCATGCTAAGCATTAAGAAAATAATAATTGATAATAAATCACATATCAATATATTACCATTCTACCACTGGGTTTACATATAACTTATTTCAGAGCAAATCATTAATAGATTTTTTCAGGGAAAAATATGGATATTATACTGATAATAATATAGAACTGAGGTTGTTAGAAGAATAAGAGATATCCCTCACAACCTGTTTGAAACACGTTTAAGGTTTAGCAATCTACAGAGACTTTCAGAGATTATGCTAAGAGATGGATTCCTTTCGGGCGTCGGAATTGAAGGAAAAAATTACAACGTTGAGTAAAAGTAAGATTTTATACCTTAAGAGTACCTAAGTTAAATTACTGTCTGTTTGAAGTGTAATTTTTCCACATTTTCGTAGACGGTTTGGTTGATTCCCTCATTACTAGGCCTATAGTGTTTTGAAGCCCGAGTAAATGAATTTCTAGTTAAAAGTATATATATATATATATATTGATGTTTGCAGAAAATGGCATTCACTTATAACCCCTCAAGGTTATATCAAATATCAAGAAATCCCATCAAAAGGAATCCAATAACGACAAAAAAAAAAAATGACCGGTTTCATGTACCTACATAGCCTACGCATAGGTCCATGCTAATTCAACAGTTCTACGGCTGATTATTGAATATTAAAAAAATAACAACAAAGACACACAACACGAGTTACCTGGTAAGGCAATCAGTTTAATTACTGAATTAATAATACTAAGACTTGAAGACTAATTTAAAGCTGACAACGGAAATAAATACTGATAAATCACATTAGGCTTATGTTACAATGATCCTGGTCATGACTCATGAGTCATGACCTGTATTGCTTGAATTAATTCTTTTTTTTTTTTGTATGCAAAGTTGATGATGTCTGCCGAAATTTTACGTCGGTGGATAGACTGATGAACAACGAGGTAAAATAATTAAAATCCCCAAAAGAGTTCAAGAAAAAACCTCTTAACATCTTTGTTCTTCAAGGGGTATGAATATTTATGACAATGAGATAGATTAAACATCTTTTACACAAAATCGAGCAAAATTGATAAAATACATGCAACAAAAAAGAACAAAATAATAATAATAATAATAATAATAATAATAAGACCTGTTTACAATTATATTCATTGCGGGAAAAGACACCCAGGAAGATCCAAGAAAAGAAGAGATGAATTCTGACTGAAGTGGGAAAAGACCAAAAGACCTAAACCATAAAGAAGAAGATATGGTGATATACGAGATTTAAGGCGTTTATAAAAACATAAGAAATCACCCAAACTATTTAATACATAGTTTCTAATTCAATTTGGTTTAATTATGTAGGCCTATCTTTAATATAGCTTCCAGTGTTAATGTGCAGTAGCATAACACAGTTGGAATGCCAGTGTTTCAGTGTTTTTAGAATTGTCTTGAATCCTAAATTAAAAATGTCAAATACATTGTAATATTCTGACACAGACTTCAACAAGCTACTCTCAGTAGTCTATCAATCATCCAATTATTATCAGACATGATCTACAACGGACAAGACCAGACACACTTATTTACGTATAGAGCAAATGGCAGCGATGTGTGGTGGAACTAGATTATCTTGTTCTTCAGAAATGCAAGGGTGGAAATCCAGTTTGGAACTGTTTGCAATGACGTCACTAATTACTTGCTGTAACACGAGCAACAGAAAGTTGTCGTGAAATTTCATAATTTATTTATTCGATCGTTGCCAAATTCCGTAACTATCGGGATATGATTTCCACTTAGATATCAGCTCTCCAGTAATAACAGTGACAAGCCATAAAAATATCATAAAGCTGCTCGTTTATCTTAACATCTGATAAATCCAAACACCTTTTATTTTTCATGGCTCATAACATTAATGCTGGAACAAGGAGAAAGTTAATTCCATTCGAACTTCAATAAACGGGATTTAGATATTAAAATGTAAGTTTAAATAGTAAGTTTAAGCTGTAAAACTGATGTACGGTTTAATATTTTTAAAACATTCTCACATAATAAATATGCCTATACATACAATTCTTAAGATATACGAGAAAAAACACGATATTACAAAAAGGAAACAAAACATAATAAAACATATTTCTTTATAATTAGCATTTTAAATGTGCACTCTTTACATCATTATGTCTACTTCGTAATACTTAGCCTCTTTCTCACTTTCTTTCTTTCTTTCTTTCTTTCTTTCTTTCTTTCTTTCTTTCCTTCTCAGCTTTTTAAATCACAGTTTTTGTTGATAGAACTTTTAGTAAATTAATTATAAATTGTATATATACTTTTGCTAGAACTTAACCAAAAAATAGAAACTGGGAAGTCCTAATGGTATCGCAAAACATTTTCTCTTCGACAAATTCACTTTTACGTGTTTGCTCTTCCGCCACAATTCGAAGTTGAAAAACATATAATTTATCTACAGACAATCAAAGATCCGGTGGTAATAAACTCAGTAAATCATTTCGTTCTAAACTCAATGCATCCTTCCTTCGCAATCATCTGAACATTTTCAACTTCATGAGCACTTCAACCTATATAAAGATCCGAAGCAGCCAACAGCGAATTCCCACCAGGAAGGATGCAAAAATAATAACTTAATATCAGCGTATTTCACACTTACGACAACGAAGCTCCACATGGAAACATCGGGATTTGATTCGTTAAGAGAGCAGCTTTATTAAACAAAATACCAAAGTGAATACCAGCTGAAATTGATCAGTTTATGAACAAAGTATGCACGACCGCCGAATTATTATGAGACTGAACTTAAAACTTTTACAGCGCTAAAATCCCGTGTATTTTAATGTCAAAATATGATGCACCAATGGTTTTTACAGTTGTCACACACTATATGCGGAACTCTAACTTGGTGGCTTTTTATAAGCCATCATTTAGTTCTGTAATGTTCATAAGGTGCATGTCAAACACCTGTGCTTTTTTGCATGCATTGCTTTATCTGAGAGGTCAATGACATGCATAGCAGAAACATTAGTGTGTATGAGTAATGTTATTTGTTAGAACCATTTAACATTTGGCAATACAAACGTTTAGAATACCTTCAGAATGGTTTCTGTTTACGACACAATAGACCAAATACTCTCTGGAATAATCTACCAGTCTCGGGGACGATAGATTTGACATCTAGGTATCTAGGTGAAACATTTTTAAATGTACCAAATAGTCTAATATGTTTGCGAAGTGTCAAGACACTATTTCGTGTCACTTATGAAGTCACTTTTATAATCAGAAAGGATAACTTTTATTGGAATATTTAATTTCTTTTTCATGCAAAAATTTGTTATTGTTGCATAATGTTCAAGACGTCTACACTTTTGATGCTAAGAGTATGGAAGTTGCTAAAGGCATTCAGAATTTTGTTAATAAACAATAAAATATATGGTTTTCTTCTGTTATCAAATAAAAATTAATTTACAAATAATTCCTTATAATTAATATACAGTATCTTCTATCTGCCTTTCTCAGAAATCTGAATACATTTTGTTGCATGTTTCTGAGTTTGTAAATTTACTTTGGGAAAACTTTTCTTTTCTTTTAATTCTATTACCTCTGATTGAGACTTTGTATTCAGAAACAGTTTAAATATGAGCACAAAATATCATTAATCTATGTAATCATCGACAGAAGTTGGTATACTCACTTCTAATTCCCTTAAGTAGAATGTCAAAAAACTGCTCGCTAAACTTACTCGTAAATTGTGTGTGTTGTGGATATGGACAAAAGAAACTCAATTCTCAAAACTCCAAATACGTAAATTTTTAGGCCGAACTATTTTACACAGGGCGCCAAGTGGAATAATTCTTGCTTCAATTTTTCTAAATATGTCTTATCCAATTTAATCCTTCCCGCCTTAGAATACACGCTTGCATTCTGGGAACTGAATATCTTTTCCTTGAACGTTACACTTTCTTTACCTCCAAAAGAACAAAAATTCAGCTTTATGCCTACAATGTCTCAAAATAAATAATAAGGCTAGATATATCAATGTATCTCCTGAAAAGTTTGACACATATGAAAAAACCACAAAGGTACTGCGGTGAACCGGTACTGCAGTATCGCTCAGATATTATACCGTTATTAAGTTGGAAATTGCCCTGAATTAAAAGTAATTAATTAAAATATATCAATTTAATTCCTGAAAAGTTCAACAAAATGAAAAATTCACAAATGTACTCTAGTAATTTTCTATAAACTGCGCTCAGATGTTGCCGTTATCACGTAAGAAACTGCTCTTAATTAAAGATAAATTTTTATGGGCATAGTTTGTTCATGGACGCGTGTTACAATTCTATAACTATTGTTCCGAAATATATAAAGGTACATATTTATTTCCTTTCGGGGATTCTTTGCTTTCACTCTCTGGATAAGTGGTCGTCTGTTTTGATAAGTATTATAACATCTTCTTTTAAACAAGAAGATTTTTGTAAAGTCAACTCCGATTGAATTTATTAATATTAGGCTATATATTATTTAATTAAATAATAGGTGAGTTGTTAATGAGTCATGATATTATTAAAATTTTGATATAAACTGAAATTGGAAATGAAAGTTTACAACATTATTACTATGTAATATAACAATTGAGCTAAGGTGGAGTTTTAATCAAACTTATATGTAGGAGTATCATCTATTGAATACCCAGGGAAAGCTAAAAATATCCTCTCAAGGTATACTTTAGTAATATATTTAACGGGAACTGATTTAGCAGTGAACAATTTGTTTATTTATTTGAGATTCTAATGTAGATTTGTCAGCCGCTTTGTGTGAGTCGAGAGCTCGCCTGCCTTCCACTTCGGCGGTTCGGGTTCGATTCCCGTGCGGGCTTTAGTAGTGAAAGATCCCTTTCACGGGTTCAGGACTGGGTGTTTGTGTTGTCCCTAGGTTTAAGTGTTACGTAGGGAACTGGCGCACCCCGGAAACAAATCCGCCGTGAATATCTCGAGGGGTCGTTCGCGACCCGTTAGGAATTCCACCACAATGTAGATATAGCGTAAAATTTATGTAATAATTTATCATTATAAAACTACTATACAAAACTATATATTTCACCATAGTCATTTATAATAAATACGAATGGGTCCTCGATACTTTCGATACCTCGATACTCTCGATACTTGCATGGTATCGGCATCGAGCGATACTTCAGAAAACTTGCTCGATACTTTTTCGATACTTTGGTAATTCTGCAATTAAGTGAGAATGCTAGTATTTTTAAACAAAAACTTGTAAGTGGACTGTTTGAAAAACTATTTTTAGTTTTAATGTAGAGTTTAAAAATAATTATAGGCTACTGATGATATTAAATTTTGTGTCTTTAATGTGCACATTTAATTAATTTAGTTGGTATTACAAAGTTCTCTCAACTTTTATTGAAATGTTGACGGTATCGAAGTATCGAGTATCGAGGGAAAAAATCATGTAGCGGTATCGAGTATCGAGAAAATATGGTATCGACCCATCCCTAATAATAATTATATGACGCTCATACTTTCAGTACAAGTAACTTACACGTCAAGTTACATGCTTAAAGGAATTACCTTCCCGATTTAAGGAAGGTTGTGCTGAGGAAAAGGAAGTAGTCGCAAATACGTTGCATAACAAGACCTGCTTCCAACAGAAAGCGTTTTGGCAAGTACCCAGATTTCGTGCTTGGGTTAACTGCAGACGTTTAGAGCAAGGGCTTGTAAACCTACATTAATACCTAAACAGAATTCCAAAACAAATTTCAAAAAAGTAATTCACAAGCTGCTAACATGAGATTGAAGTGAGATGTTAAGTACCCTAAGCAGAAATATATATGCCTATATTATATAAAAGCAAATATGGGACTTGCTGTTTGATTCATGAAAATTAAGATATTGCATCTCATGTTCAAACATTCAATACTAGGAGCTGCCAGGTGATGATAAAATTCTGCTGTATGCAAAAATTGAGCTGATATAACATTACTAAAATAAAACATTACTAAAATCATATAAATTATATTATTGAAATTCTAAATACATTCTAAAGAAAATAGCAGAATGAAACACTTTCCTTGTTACTTAAATAAAATACCGGATACTGATTAAGTATTAACATGTCTTCGTAAGAAACTGGTAGACCTACTTATTTTCTAGCAATTGTTTAGTCTAGAGTGGTTTTTAATGGATGTTCAAAAGAAAATAATTATGTTTTATTCACTCACTTGTACTATAAATTACTCTTCTATTATAGATGATATAATATTTTACTGAATGGAAACACAGTCGACAAGAATCTCAACTATTCATTTGCCATACATTCGTACAGATTACCACTTTATATTGAAATATAAACTCGGAATAGGCTCTGTTGTAAAATGGGTATTCAAGTGGAGCTCGAGGAAATAGGGTATTTTAAGGTTGTTTTTCACAAGTGCATTACATACGACTTTAAAAACAATTCATTGCTCTGCAGCAGCAAACAATACAGAAGAATTTAAGAACTTCTCAAGATTTTGCCTTTAATTTTGCGCGGATGGGTAAAAATCACTTCTTGGAATACATCAGTATATCGAACTTGATTTAGGATCAAAGTACTTGTAAATCTCATGAACCAATTCACGTAATAAAGGATTAGGTTGCTAAATTTCTAGAAGTGAAAGTGCTAGTTAATAAATCTAACTATCTACAAACTTGGCAATACATCAGTAAGAGAATTTGCATAGTCTGTATGAATACCAATGCAACAAACAGATTACACAGTTGAAATTACTATTCAGCATCTCCCCCACGCCTCTTTGAGTTCTTCACACGATCTTACAAACACATCAGAGCGATCGGAAAACAAGATTAAACGCCTTTCGTGATACAAACATCCATGTTGGATTTCCTTGAATGTCATTGTCCTAAACGATGTTCATCTATCAACAGATAATTTATATTTGAATACAATCCAAGGCGTGGGAATGCTAGAATCTCCTGATGACAGATGAGCGGAATCCTTCAAGTCCGGAAGTTATATTTTGTGTATCTGTTATAACAAAGAAGCTTGACTTTTTCTTCTTAAATGCAAACACTTCCTGTTAGAGACGGAAATGTTAATACCTGCTATGCTAAACATTAGACTGTACTCCTAATTACCCGAACGCAATGACCTGAGAGCTAGACCTGCATAAAAACACTCTGAGATTGAAATAGTATTTTGCGATACAAGTGCCGTAAGCGATGCATACGGATCGAGGAAAGAGTTTGAAAAAACGAGGCGTTCGCGCCGAGTTTTTTCAATTTTCCGAGATCCGTTATGCGCTTACGGCACGAGTATTGCATGCTATTTTTTGCACGATGATTATTTATATCAATTTAATTATATTAATTGTGATATTACCTGAAAATATTATGTATATACATTCTTGAAGATAGATGTTTATTTCAGAAAGTGATTCGCATGTGTTTGTTGTTATGGGAACCGAATATTTGTCCTGGGGGGCCTTCTCCATAAAGACTTGTATTATGATATGCCGTAAGTAAATTCTTACCGCACGGAAACTCTTACCGCACATAGCAACAAGATTGCGTGTGGGAATGTCAACTTACGATCCACGGCAACAACATTCGTAAGTACCAGTAATTAGTTAAGTCGTGCAAAAACAATATTAATCCCAGAGCAGGCCTATATGTACTTTAATGTGTAAATATATCAAAGTGAATAGGCCAAAATGAACAATGCAACTTGTCAGACCTACTATAATGTAACATTATACATATTGTCATGTTGACATCGCGAGATGTGCATACTCGGCCAACTACTCTTTTTATTATTTATAAATGACTTACCAAAATCGATCAAGTCTTCTATTAAATTATTTATTTGCAGATGACTCTATTTTATATAAAGAAATTTGTAGTGAAATAGATGGTAAGTTACTGAAAGAGGACTTAGTTTGCAAAGAAAAATGGGTTTCTGAAAATAAGATGACAGTAAACGCACGCAAAAGTAAAGCATTATCTTTCACCAACAAAAGAGTAAAATTTTTGCTATAATTACGAAATTGAAAATTTAATTACATATAAAGAGAGTCAAATCTTGAAATTATTTAGGAATAACTCTTGATGAAGAAATGAAGTGGAATACACACATAGAGAATTTAATTACCAAGGCATATAAAACATTGCACTTCGTATTTAGAGTATTAAGAGGAAGCAACTTAAAAAAAAAAGAGTTAGCATATAAATCATTGGTGAGACTAAAATTGGAATATGCTTATAGTGTATGGGATTCGTATCAGGCAGGTCTAGTAACACAGTTAGAAATGGTGCAGAGAAAAGCTGCAAGATTTGTTAGGAATAAGTACCAACAAACTGGCAGCGTTACATCTCTATTAAGAACACTAGGGTGGAAATCTTTATAATCTAAAATTACAATAAATGGATTAAAGTATACGTATTATGTGTACACAAAACAACCGCATGGAAAGAGTTTCACAGCAAAATTAAAGAACCAGATCACAAAAGTAGGAAGGATCACAAACACAAAATCAGGGATAAAATTTTCTTTTTTAAATAGAGGTATTCAAGATTGGAATGTTTTACCAGCAGAAACCTTCGAAACGCCTGACGCCAAAATTAAAGAAAAAAATATTGAGGGTAGGCTATGTGATAAATTCTTAAATGAGTAAAAGTGAAGGCCTGTTCAGTGAATATGAATGAATGTATTATGCAGTTATGTTTGTAAATTTTTTTAAATGTTATAGTTTTGAATGGGCAGGGATTTGTTTGTATTATTACATATATTGATAATGGTATTGGTGTGTAAATAGTGTAAATAGTGTTATTTAATGTATGTATATATGTATAGCTGGTATTTATTTGCAACATTGTCACCAGGTTTTTGGCCCACTTGCAATGTAACAAAGTAAATAAAAATAAATAAATAAATAAATAAATATACAAGCACGCATTATAGAATTTTGTGTTTGAAAATTGCACAAGAATACCGATCAATTAATTCAAGTCATTCAGAGCTTATGTTTTAAGCGAAAACAATTCGGAAGATAACTTAAATAAAAATTCACTTGAAAATTAAAAGAAAATCAATTGGGAAGTTTATCTGACATGTATGACTTGTGATGAAGGCTTCCAAAACTACAGCAACTATTCTTTGGTATTAGACCATTATGTAACAAATGCAAAGTAGGTATCTTTGTAAGCAACACGAAAAACTCAATTCAGAAGACTGTAGAATACTTGAGATTCGCCGCTTTCACCGCGGTAATTGGTAAACACAGCAATTTTGAGTGTCAACTGCGAAAAAATAATGCTTGACATATTTTACATTAAACTGAACGGCTTTCCTGCAGCAGGTGTTAACATAATTCCAATTGAGCTGTCAGAAACAAGAGACATACATGAAATTGTGAAATTACCAAATTTCAAACATCTACAAGAAATACTGAAGACTATATACCTGGTACTAATTATATTCAATGACCATAAAGACATCTTGTTAAAATATTATGTAATTTTCAAGTACGAAAAATATCTTATACTGACGTGAATAAAATACCGTATAAGGAAATTTGAAATAAATATAATTGGTGGTATCTGGGAATTGTAAAAAATTCCATAGACTTTTTGTTCAAAATAATCATTCTTCGTTTTACTTAAAAACACGTACAAGAAGTTGATTATTCCTTATGATCGCTAGATTACTTAAATGTGCTAAAAACCAACGTGATAAAGAAACACTAAAGGAAATACGCACAAATGTTACTGTGAAAAAAATATCTCTTTGATAAACTTAAATTTTCTAGAATGAAATAATACAAATGGTTAAAATCACTTATGTAAATTTACATAGCTTTGGAAATATATTTCTATATTATTTTTAGATGTTACTATAATTATGTTATATTGATTCATAATTCCGTGTAATGAATTTTAAAAAATCATATTGTTTTAATGCATCTGTGTATAATTTTATAAACTTTTCACTTCATGTAATGTTTATAACATTCTCACAGTAACCCACTGTAACAACAAATAAATGCTTAATCGCATTTTTGGGCTAAATGAATTAATTGGTAATTATTTAGTATTGGTATCCAGTTCAACGTTTTATGAAGACTGTAGGGATATTTATGAAGTGTAATTTTTATTTTTTTTGCTGAATTATTATCACACAATACTATGTTTTCTTTAAACAAAAATAATTAAATTACTTCTTAAATAAGTTTCGAGACATCATATCAAATGTATACGATTCCTTTGCATACGTAATTTTAAAAAAAATTAAGATCTTAGGAGAATAACTTTTCCGACACAAGGAATAAAACCCTCGATATTCGATTTTCTGTGCACTACAGGACTGACATAGCCAGAGTTTTCGATTCACAGCGCCAGACGGAATTTCTCTCCTACGACTGATAACCCTTAACTGCCTACCACACTGGAAGATAGTACTGTGAGGTAGGCGTACACTAATTTAGCGAGTTTGTGATAGAGTTTCCAATGTTACTGTACAGTCATTTGAATATAGTTTCTGTTGAACATTACATGAGAATATTCATGGACAAAAAATCCTTGGACACTAAGTTTGAAACCCATGACCTTCGGCTTTCTGTGCCGATGCTCTACCAACTGAGCTAGCTAGAGATCAATTATAATGTACTAAAATAAAGAAGGCCGTGGTCGTACCAATGTTATAGGAAAAGATTTTTCAAAGTGAAAGTTCTTGTGTAAATTGGTTTTATGTACATTTCTGCGTCACTCCAAAAGATCATAAATGATCATGGCATAGGTTATTGATCAGTTTGTTAGGGAATCTTCGTGCCCTGTAACATGAAAATATATAGAGGACATAATTATTACAATCGTAATTTTACCTGGTTCTGCATCACAAATATTAAAATCGGGATAGAAAGGGAAACCCGAATGTATAAGATGGAAATCCTGATATTTGAATTAGATGCAATAATGTCGCATAACAACGTGTATACCTTAATAAAGCTTTTATAAGGACTAAAACTTCATTTTTCCTAAAGATTTTAGACAATGAACCATGTTGGAAAATCACAATAATAGATTAAGGTACGTTACATTAGGTTATTTTATTATACAGTATCACCGTTCGTAGCTCTCCTGAAGATTTGCCACTAAGTTGGGTAGCTATTTATAACCGTTTCTTACGTTGGTCAGCTATTTATAACAGTTCTTTAATTAGGCCACAAGATTGGACGTCATTTATAACCGTACTGGGGTTATGAAGATTTATCACTGTAGGTGGGATTTTTAGATGTGTAGTAGTTCTGGAGTTCTGATTAAAATAAGGGGTGCCGGGCGTAGTACTCAGGGGTAGTTATAAGCTAGAGAACTCTTATCTAGGGAAGTGGCTAGAGAAAATCGAGATAACAGTCAAAGGGCGGTGTCAGGAATAATGGTAACTAAAAGTTGAGTCGTCTTTTCAAATTAATATATATTTTCCAAAGTTTAGTATTTGCTGAAATGCTGAATTAATCGATTTAGTTCTATTAGATGATGTAAGTCCTGATATTTAGTAGTATTTAGTACGTCGTTAAAGTTCGTAAGTAACACTTTGTAACTTGCTAAATTGTAATAGTAATTACTTCACTTGTACGCGCCGTTGAAAATGTCTATTTACTTTTACATTTACTCTCTCGTAGGTTCTATTTGTATTGCGCGGATAATAATGTTCAATCTTACGTTCACAATTAATGGTTCGTAATAATAAAATCAATGTCTTTACCAAATAATATAAATTACGCGCTTCGACGCTGATAATAACTTCTATTTATATCGCGCGGATTATAATGTTTAAATATCAATATATTGCAAAGTTACTTGAGTTTAATAATGTTTAACGTAGTCTTATGTCTGAAGTGTGTCTTGAAGTTCTTTCGTCTAAGCTGTCGTGTGATCAATAGATGACGAGAGGTCCGTGCTTTCTGCTAATATCTTTGTAAGGGGTAGTGGGGGTAATTAGTTCCAATTGGTTGTGTCCGTGTCTAAGTCTTCTCTGATTGGGGTAAGGTAGTTCCTTCTGCTATTCAGTTTGAAATATATTCCGTTTTCCGTCGTTAAAACAGGCAAGCTGCATCGGTCATTAATTACTTGAGATGTCAAACTTTGCTCGGCGCCAGCCTGGCGGTTCCAGCAGATGTGGGCGGTACTAGGTTTATGTTTTTATCAATAACTCTGATAACTGAAAGTTATCATAGTTATGGTTATTTAATTCTGATGGGCTATTTTACGGGGCTTCCAATGGTATTAATTTGTAGTGGGTGTGATAAAAATGAAAAGGGTTATTAAGGTTTTTATATTAAAATGATGGAACGGGTTAATAAAAAGTTATGTGTAATATATCAAACTGTAGGGGTTGTTATTGGCTATTGATGGGTGTAATTGGTTTCCTTGTCGCTTTTTCCTTAATGGAGTAATTAATGTTTGAAGTTAGGTGTTGTATGGGGAATGAATGTTTGAAGTTCGGTGTTATGTGTGGAAGTATAAACAGTAGGGTGCGTTTTGTCAATCGTACAGGGGCTATATATGAGATTGTCGTCTGTGTTGAGTACAAAGTACGGGTACAAGATGTCCGCATAATGATTAAAAAACTCACGCGAGGAATTGAGCTGCAGCATCAATAAGAGCGGGATTTTATGATCATTATAATACCCAATCTGGAATTTGAAGAGTGGCGGTGTTTAGTTTTGAATGAAATATGGAAATTTAATTTTTCGATTCCCTAAAATAATCCTCCGTCGTCACTTCGAATCATTTCGTGGGA
Organism: Ectobius pallidus; assembly: GCA_964059195.1. Lineage (NCBI taxonomy): Eukaryota > Metazoa > Arthropoda > Insecta > Blattodea > Ectobiidae > Ectobius > Ectobius pallidus. Next base: position 106,406,988 of record CAXKWD010000003.1, on the reverse strand, counting down.
TTTCTCTATTATGGTTTCTTTTGATATTAGCTTTTCGATCAATTGTCTTTGTTTTCAATATCTGTTCTTGAAAAATTTAGATCCTTACATCATCTATACTTTTGATTAATTCTGCCGTAATTACACATACACAAATAAATTCATAATCAATAAAATACACTTTTAACATAATTTTACCTTGAATTGGTCACTTTTCTTCTTGGTCGTAGTACACATTTTGCTGAGTTCATAGTCCATTTGATTAACTAGTAAAACAAAATCATAATTATACCTTATACACAAATAAAATTATAAAATACACTCGGATTTCTTGATATTAATATTAATTTCAATAGCTTCTCGCATAACGCTGATTTTTGATGCTAATCCATATGTTGTTGATGTCAAACGTTGGAGTACGCTAATCTTCCTCATTGGTCTACTTAATACACTGATATTATATTCAGATTACACATGTTTTCTTCCTACTCCTTTTTATCTATTTACCTCATTAATAATCATTTCTTAATGTTCCTTTTTCATTCTTTCAATATTCTTTTACCTTGTTTCCATTATTCTAACCTCATAAATCATCTTTTATGTCTTACCTTCACAATTTCTTTATTAATCTCAATACTCATTATCATTCTTTTCTTTCATATTTCTTTTAATACTAGTTATCATATTTCCTCATTTATTCTCATATTTCTCACTTCATAACTATCATTACTTCATATTTTCCTCGTAGACATATATTGTACCATCTTAATTATTCACTCATCTTGTTTATCATACATTTATTTCTTACCTTTTGTTATATTCCTCATTGTTTTACCTTCAAGATTCTTATTTGTTAACACACATATTTCTCAACAACTATTTCACTTTCAAATTCTTACTTAACTCTGATCATTCTTTTACTTCACTTTTGCTATACAATTCTACTTAATTAGTGTAGGGAGAGGGTTATTTCCTGTCCATATTGTTTATGTAAAATAATTTTTCTTTTTGAAAAATTAACAAAATTTAATTATTCTTACTCTGTGTACTACTCCAATAAAATTCAAATATGTCGAAATTTCACTGTTTACTTATTTACTACTTCAAATAATAGTGTGATTACCTTTGTCAAATGAATGTTTTAGCTCTTCAGTTGAATAAATAAAGGGAGTGGCCTATCTTAAAATTACATATATACAAAGATTCACTAACAATGGCAATAAACTTATTTGTTGCACTTACATCTGTAGTGGAATGGCTGTTGTGATGTCTCACTCTATTTTATAGAATAAGAATCATCTCATCATAGTCTTTGCAACAGCCACGGGGAGGCTAATTACACTCTACCTTGTAAGTATCACATTCGTTATATATAACGTCAGGTAAAACATTAATTTGAGAAGTATGAATCACTCTAATTATTTTACAATGTCAGTCTGATAAAACGTTTTCTGAGTCCTGGTCGATAATCCCTTCTACTTCTCCTTCTGCTTTAAACTTTCTTAGGCATTTCTGTTTGGGGTTCATGACATAATATAGTTCTAACAGGTGATTGTTGTAGGTTACAAGAATTTCTTCTCAACAGTTTGTATTGGGGTCGTTGCCTGGTATTATACATGTGAAGTTCAATGTTTACTACCAGTTTACAGCACAGCGGGGTGTTTCCGGCCAAGGGTCGGTCGTACAATGAGTTGTAACCTGCTAAGGGGAGACTTGAGTTGAATGGGATTTTGTTCTCTTTGAATAAACTTTCTAAATTCTTACAATATCTGTTGCGTTGTATTGGGTTCCAAGGAGCATGTTGGTTAAAATAAAATTGGGGAAATTTTCTGAAATATTCACTGAATTAATAGGGGTGACATTCTACACATATATACATTATTTACATCTTAACTAAGGGGTGTGGTTATGTCATCACCATTAACAAAATGTTAATTTAATTTGATAAACTTCTTAAGTCATAAGTGTCCAAAAGAATTTCAATTTCCATGAATATTATTACTGTGGTCAAATATTTAATTAATATTCCAAACAAAATTTCAATTTATTTATTATCTAAAAGGAAAAATAACACTACTAATAATTGGATTGTTGTCAACAATGGGGGTGCACTCCACATTGCAGGCACTGGCATGGTTATTCTCTTTTAATTATTGTTGTTTATAAAATTTCAAACATTCAAATTTATTTATAATAAGGTAATGCTGGTTCATTTTGATATTTACATTTCCTGGAATAATTTTAACATTCTATGCTGTTTTGGGAAGTTTCGTTTTGAGTTATTTAGCGAAGGAAAAATAAGAAAAATTATGATCTATCAATCTGGTCGTGGGGGTTAGGGGTCCTTATTTCATTCTGGGATGTGTCATTATTTCCTCGTCTGTCTTCCATGTTACTCGGGGAATTGTTGTTAGGTCTATTTCTCGGGCTTTCATTAGAATTGTTCCTTTCATATTGATTATTGTAGTTACGGCGGGAGTACCTGAAATTATTCCAGCCTCTATAGTAGGGGCGAAAGAAACCTTGGTTATACTGATTACGGTTAAACCAGTTAGGCCTATTTCCTGCATAGCCACGTCTGTTCTGACCACGGTAACTGTTCCCTTGCCTATTATTGTAATTGCCATACGGCCTGAAACGGAAACCACGGGTTTGCCAATTATTGCGGGCGTTTCGCACGTACTCTGTTTGGGGCCAATAAGGTCTGTTGTCCCTAGAATCATTGTTTTGCTGGTCCTCATTTGAAATTCCTGTCCGCGACCCAATCTGGAAATTTTCCTGATTGTCAGAAGTTTGTACCAGATTAATGTTTTTCCGGTGAGTTTGGTTAGCTGACACAATGGGGTGCGATGGTTTAGTGGAAGTGTAAGTTAGGTCCTGCATTGACTTTAGTAATTTTAACATCTCAGTGGTGGATTGAGGAGATGCGACAACAAGGCAATTTCTTATTACAGGCGGAAAGTGAGACGGGAGTGCCTTTAGAAAATCTTGCTCCAAAATTTCTGGTTTAAGCAGTTGGCGGCTTTCACACAAAGAAATGAAATATTGTAGATAGGTTTGGCCGTGGCTACGGTCGTACTTACCTTGAAATATTCGCGATCTCAAACGGCTTTGCTCGCTTTCGCTCCAATACTCAGATAAAAACATTTCCTCAAACTGACCTATGGACAGGAGGTTGTTGGGATCGATGACTTGGAGCCAGCGAGCTGCGTTAGCTTTCAAAGATTGATTCACAAAAATCATTTTTAGATGTTCTGGGACTCCTCGTAAAGCAAAATAAGTTTTTAGGTCCTTTAAATATCTGACAGGGTTTGTTTTCAAGGTATCTTCAAAATACGGTAATGGAAAATCTGAATTGTGCAATGAAAAACTATTGTTTACAACATTTTGGGGTGTTTGATTAGTGCTGGCAGCTCGTTGATCCAATCCATTGTTGGTTCTGGGTAATGGTGCAGGTGGTTCTGGTATTTCAGGGGCTTGAGGTACTGGATCAGGGGGGTTGGAAGAAGTAGAGGCAGATGTTGATGGGGTATTACAAACATGAGGGATCAAAGCATTTTCCCTGGTTTGTTCGATTAGGCTTTCCTGGTCTCTAACCCTTTGCCTAAGTCGGTCTAATTCTGATTGAAGGGATACCAATTTAGTAGAATTGCTAGAGGTTACCCTTTCGACTGAGGAAATATGATTTGTCAACACTTGTTCTGAAGTAGCTATTTGAGCCGTGACTCTAGTGTCTAAATTTTGTAATTCAGACGTAACCTGAGTGCGGTGTTCAGTGATTAATGTTGTTAGTGTAGCGTTCATTGTTGTGATTTGTTGATTTTGATTTTCAAGTGTTGAATTTATATTCGTGTTCATGTTAGCAATCTGATTTTCAAGTGTAGAGTTCTGTGTAGCAAATTCGTTCATTCGTGTTTCTAGTGTGGAGTTCATTGTGGTCATTTGTTGATTTTGACTTTCAAGTGTTGAATTTAACTCATTCTTAAGCGTGGTGTTTTGTGTTGCAAGTTCGTTCACTTGTGTAGAAATTCCTACTATCATGGTCTGAATTTGTGACAAAAAATCTAAACTGAAAGAAGGAAGGTTAGGGTCTAAGTTTATGGTGTTCTGAGTAGAAGTCGATGGGGTGGGTGCACTCACAGCTGGGATATTAACTGAGGGTTGCGTAACAGGCAAGCTAGCAAGGTCACTTTCTGTTTCATGCTGAGTAATTTCTAGGTTGTCAGAAATAGGAACAGAGGCACTTTCATTGTTTTCAGAAGTAGGATTCTGTTCTGAACATAATATCGGAGTATCAGAATTTGGCTCCATGATTTGGAATACTCTATTATTCCTTAATTTCATAAACTAATACGATACAATTGAATTTACTAAAAAATAAAAATTAATTACAATACAAAAAAAAATTTGAAATTTAAATTGAAAAAATTTACTTTGAATTCAAATAAAAATAGGAGCAAAATTCAGTTTTCGACACTTAAGTTGGATTAACGATACCCTTTTGTAGTCCAGAAGTCCAGCGGTAGGCCAAAGGTGATGTCCGGGTGCCCAGGTGATGAGGGAAAATGTTGTAGATGAAGATCCAGGGGGGGGGGTATTGATGAAATGATGAATAATCCAATGGTGTGCTGACTCTAATAAAATTTCTCACAGAATTTAAAACTTGGTAGTGTGTGATTTAGTGTAGTGTTCCTGAATTTTATTGTTGAAAAATTAAATTTTATTGACTGGTCCCTCGATCTTCAAATTCAAGCCCCACGTTGGGCGCCATTTATCACCGTTCGTAGCTCTCCTGAAGATTTGCCACTAAGTTGGGTAGCTATTTATAACCGTTTCTTACGTTGGTCAGCTATTTATAACAGTTCTTTAATTAGGCCACAAGATTGGACGTCATTTATAACCGTACTGGGGTTATGAAGATTTATCACTGTAGGTGGGATTTTTAGATGTGTAGTAGTTCTGGAGTTCTGATTAAAATAAGGGGTGCCGGGCGTAGTACTCAGGGGTAGTTATAAGCTAGAGAACTCTTATCTAGGGAAGTGGCTAGAGAAAATCGAGATAACAGTCAAAGGGCGGTGTCAGGAATAATGGTAACTAAAAGTTGAGTCGTCTTTTCAAATTAATATATATTTTCCAAAGTTTAGTATTTGCTGAAATGCTGAATTAATCGATTTAGTTCTATTAGATGATGTAAGTCCTGATATTTAGTAGTATTTAGTACGTCGTTAAAGTTCGTAAGTAACACTTTGTAACTTGCTAAATTGTAATAGTAATTACTTCACTTGTACGCGCCGTTGAAAATGTCTATTTACTTTTACATTTACTCTCTCGTAGGTTCTATTTGTATTGCGCGGATAATAATGTTCAATCTTACGTTCACAATTAATGGTTCGTAATAATAAAATCAATGTCTTTACCAAATAATATAAATTACGCGCTTCGACGCTGATAATAACTTCTATTTATATCGCGCGGATTATAATGTTTAAATATCAATATATTGCAAAGTTACTTGAGTTTAATAATGTTTAACGTAGTCTTATGTCTGAAGTGTGTCTTGAAGTTCTTTCGTCTAAGCTGTCGTGTGATCAATAGATGACGAGAGGTCCGTGCTTTCTGCTAATATCTTTGTAAGGGGTAGTGGGGGTAATTAGTTCCAATTGGTTGTGTCCGTGTCTAAGTCTTCTCTGATTGGGGTAAGGTAGTTCCTTCTGCTATTCAGTTTGAAATATATTCCGTTTTCCGTCGTTAAAACAGGCAAGCTGCATCGGTCATTAATTACTTGAGATGTCAAACTTTGCTCGGCGCCAGCCTGGCGGTTCCAGCAGATGTGGGCGGTACTAGGTTTATTTTTTTTTTTTTTTTTTTTTTTTTTTTTTTTTTTTTTTTTTTTTCAAATTAATATATATATTTTCCAAAGTTTAGTATTTGCTGAAATGCTGAATTAATCGATTTAGTTCTATTAGATGATGTAAGTCCTGATATTTAGTAGTATTTAGTACGTCGTTAAAGTTCGTAAGTAACACTTTGTAACTTGCTAAATTGTAATAGTAATTACTTCACTTGTACGCGCCGTTGAAAATGTCTATTTACTTTTACATTTACTCTCTCGTAGGTTCTATTTGTATTGCGCGGATAATAATGTTCAATCTTACGTTCACAATTAATGGTTCGTAATAATAAAATCAATGTCTTTACCAAATAATATAAATTACGCGCTTCGACGCTGATAATAACTTCTATTTATATCGCGCGGATTATAATGTTTAAATATCAATATATTGCAAAGTTACTTGAGTTTAATAATGTTTAACGTAGTCTTATGTCTGAAGTGTGTCTTGAAGTTCTTTCGTCTAAGCTGTCGTGTGATCAATAGATGACGAGAGGTCCGTGCTTTCTGCTAATATCTTTGTAAGGGGTAGTGGGGGTAATTAGTTCCAATTGGTTGTGTCCGTGTCTAAGTCTTCTCTGATTGGGGTAAGGTAGTTCCTTCTGCTATTCAGTTTGAAATATATTCCGTTTTCCGTCGTTAAAACAGGCAAGCTGCATCGGTCATTAATTACTTGAGATGTCAAACTTTGCTCGGCGCCAGCCTGGCGGTTCCAGCAGATGTGGGCGGTACTAGGTTTATGTTTTTATCAATAACTCTGATAACTGAAAGTTATCATAGTTATGGTTATTTAATTCTGATGGGCTATTTTACGGGGCTTCCAATGGTATTAATTTGTAGTGGGTGTGATAAAAATGAAAAGGGTTATTAAGGTTTTTATATTAAAATGATGGAACGGGTTAATAAAAAGTTATGTGTAATATATCAAACTGTAGGGGTTGTTATTGGCTATTGATGGGTGTAATTGGTTTCCTTGTCGCTTTTTCCTTAATGGAGTAATTAATGTTTGAAGTTAGGTGTTGTATGGGGAATGAATGTTTGAAGTTCGGTGTTATGTGTGGAAGTATAAACAGTAGGGTGCGTTTTGTCAATCGTACAGGGGCTATATATGAGATTGTCGTCTGTGTTGAGTACAAAGTACGGGTACAACAGGTACCATATTTTGCTCTAATATTAATTTGTTGTTAACTTAGAGACATTACAACTCAGAACATTATTGTTCTACATTTAAATTGTTTCCCTCTATTGTGTTAATTACGCATAAACTCAATCGTTTATGAAATAATTAGCAGAGGTGACCTTGAATACAGTAAGAGAGTTCAGCTGAGAGAGAAAGCGAAAGACAGATGAAAGTAACAAGATGCTTCTAAAGGAGAAGATTTACAGGCCCAGCAGAAAGATAAGCAACGTTAATTGCGGTTAAAGTAAACATAACTCAACACCATTACTGTTTATTTTGAATCGAAAATTGCAAAGTAGGAAAGCATATAGGCTAAGTAAAGTTCATGCAAAGTAAATCATTTATGGTCATATTATTATGATAAACATTATTATTATTATTATTGTTATTATTATTGTTGTTATTATTATTGTTATTATTATTATTGTTATAATTATTGTTATTATTATTATTATTATTATTATTATTATTATTATTATTATTATTATTATTATTCACTTCTGCCCCGCTAGTTTTGGAATAAATATATACCAATTAGCTACGTTTAAGCATTGCGTCGGTTCATAAGGTTAGTATGTAGTAATAAAAAATAAAACTACGATTATTAATGAACACCAGGAAGTTGAACCACATCGGAATTTATACCATACCGTATAATTTAACTATAATTTAATACAAAATAACCTATGTTAATAATGTTAAATCGGTTTAAGAAGTTACTTAATGCTTATTAAGGAATCATTTTTCAATAAAATAATGTTAACATTATAAAGTTTAAAAAATAATATTATCGAAAGCAATAGGGTCTATTTACTTTATATAAAAAATACATTCAAATAATGAGAGGGAAAAGCAAATATGAGATATAAACTGAGAAAGAAAGAAAGAAACAAACAAAAGAGAGAAAGTGAGAGGGAGGGAGAGAGAGATAGATGGAAACAATGGGAGAATAAAGAAATTAAATTAAAGGAATAATACCAGCTATTTGATGAGATGATTTATAGCGTATCCAACTTAATCTCAGAAAGCGGTAAACATTCAATATGTGACTTCGATTTCATAATGTTGTTCAGCGTCATATTTAACTTTGTTTCTATGGAGAATTATTTTTGGTACACAGAGCAGAAAACTTTAAATATTGTACTTGGCGATTTTTCAAATATTGGGTTACGTAAAGTACCTGGTTATATTGACAATTTTTTCTCGACATAGTCTCTTATTAATAATGTTGGGTATACCATAAATCAAGGTAAAACACAAATAAAAGTCGGTCCGTAAATATAGGCCTAAACTGATAATCAATAGTAAAAGACTTGCATGTCATTACTTCACAACATATTCATACGGTTTACTAAAACTAAATGAAATTTAACGTAATGTCGGAGAGCTTCATCGAAATATGAACAACAATTTCTAAAACTGACTGTTGATATTGACTTGTGATTGTCGACCATATTGCACCACCAAGCAACAGTCAAGTAAACCGAATGGTTCATGGTTGATTGGTTATGTGGTTGTTTAACTTAAGCCTGTGACCGTCGCCGATATTACGGAATTTTACCGTACCAGGGTTCTTTTATAAGCCTGCAAATCTATAAAAATTGGCCTGTCACATTTATGCATACATAAACGCTATTGACCTGGACCAGGATCGAACCCGCAACCTTGAGGACAGCTAAATGGCTAATTAGTACTTATAATATGAACTGATTAATGTTAACATATAAGTGAATTTATGACATACCTAACATTAAATTAGAAAATATGCGTGTGTTAACAAATAAAAATAATACTTAGAAAAAGATTATATTTGAGGACGTCTGAGAACAGGAAAGATTATAGAGCGTACAAACTTCCAGAACGAGTATAATACTCTTAAATTAAAAGTCTAATCACGTTATTATAACGAAATGCTAAAAACTGTAGATAAAGGCGCATAGTATTCCTTTAAAAATTATTAATAGGGCCTACAGGTAAAATATATTATAATTATAAGCTATTACTATCAGGCAGAATATTCCTTTAAAAATTAAAAGGGCCTACAGGTAAAATACATTATGTAAACTATTACTATCAATTTATCACAAAGAAATACATTGACGGCTTGTTATTTTACGCGGTTAATTATACATAAAGGCATGTTTTACTTTGAAATAACTGAATAGGCCTATTGGTACTACTAATGCTCTAATAGTGAAGAATAAATTTTACAGAGGCCTCTAAATATACTGTCTATAAGCCTAAATGTCTACTTTGTGTTTTGTTTGCCGAAATGAGATTTATTTGCTCCATTAATACCTTCAACACAGAAAATTGTCACCTGAATTTATAATTTTAAGGTACTTAAGGTACTTGAATTGATAAATTTCATATTTGCCGCAGAGGGAGGATTATTTTTAACAGTATTTACCTCCTTATACCCTCTGATATTAAAATAAACATACAACACACTGTGACATTGATATTTATGTATAGAACACTAAAAAGTTCATTGAAAATATATGTACAGATTAAAAATTTATCACAATTTACACAGGTCTATGTTGTAAAATCACTAACATGTGTATAAAATGGATTTCCCTTAAAAAAAAACTTAAGGTACGTAATTAATTTTTAATTAATTTTTAAGGTACTTACCAGCAGATTCACTTGCAGAAGGGGCAGGATTCTCGGTAATTCCACCCACGACAGGAGGAGCATCAGAACGAGGAGACGTTGTTGGTACATCACCAGCACTCTTTTCACCGTTTCCATTACTGCCGGTATTCACCACCGCCACATCACCTTCACCAAAATACTGTAAATTCACATCACACCCTTTCTTATCCTTATCATCCGACAACCGCGCGAAATGACTATCTTTATCGCTGTTTTGTGCTCCCGGCGACGTTTCTTCCACTTTTACGTTACTATTATCAGTGTGTCCCTCTTCCTTACTTATAAGCCTGTCTTTGTTCTTTCGTTCGTATTGAAAAGGGTACCCCACAGGCCTTGAACTATCGGTGCTAACGGGTAGATTGTTGGTGCTACACTCACTTTTCTTCGCTTTCAATGACTCACTCACAGGGATATCATCTAAGTCTTCTTCTTCTTCAACAGGTTGTAACACAGTGACGTCGTTTGAAACTTTAAACTGCACTTGTTTCTTCTTCCTAATCTGCCGTTTGAATTCTTGAAACGTCGGCAAGTAAAAGTCGCTTGAACCTGAACCTGCAACGACTTCAGGTGAAGGTGAGTGTTCTGAAGAAACAGCGGCAGCAGCAACCGCAGCGGCGGAGTCCGGTTTAGAAATGGTGTCACCGAAAGTCTTCAAACTTGTTGCAGTATCTCCAGGCGATAGAGTAGAAGGTTTCTTTAAAATTGACTTGATTATGCACACTCCTTCCGTGGATGGGGATCTTCCATCCTTGGTCACCTGCGAGATACCTGCTGGACTAGATTCGTCAGCATGGCTGTTGAGACCTCCACCCCCACCACCCAGCTGAGCACTCTCAATTTCATTCCCATCTGCCGCCCCCTGTATTACATATTCATTGTTATTATTATTTATTCTTCCGGCGGGCGATTTCATCCTCCTTGGTGGTCGTCTGGGAGATGACAATCTAGGGATAAGGGACGACGATGGAGGTGTATTTCTGGAGGTTCTGGGTTCGACATCGCTATTTTCGGATCTACCGTTTAGCTTAGGAAAATCTGAGACATTATTTACATCAGCATTTGAGTGATCTCTGTCAGACATCGAAGGGGAAGACGATTCATTAAATAATCGAATTCTTTGTCCCCCAATTGTCACGCCAGTTTTTCGCGCTGTAGGGGATGACTGTTTTTCATTTCCTGTATTTTTAATCATGCTCTGTGTAGCCGGTTTTACACCCTTATTATTCTGGTAGGTCTTTATGTTAGAGTCAGTCTTAGATTGGAAAGAAGATAAAGCTTGACCCCTAGGGGGTGTTGGTATTTTCTTTCTTGTAGAATTTTCTAAAGCATTGTCGCTAAGGCCATCGCTCAGTTCATCGTCAAGTATATCATCATCACTCATAGTGCCCATTTTGTCAAACCCATTTCTAATACCTTCTTTCTCTGGAGGTGGGCAATTGCCATTCTTTAAATATTTAGCGATTAATTCATAAGCTGTCACATCACATTCCAATATTGATTTCCTCTTGCTATTATCAACAATATCGGCATTTGAGTTCCACTCCTGATACTCCCTGTCCCATGCGAGATCTCTTCTGCTCATACGGCCTCCGTTCTTATCGCCGACGTTGGCACTTGACGGAGGAGAAGGACTGCGCCGGCGTCGACAGGGCGAAGTGCTCTTAGCCCTTACCCTCACAGAATCTAATCCAGTTGTTTCTACAACTTCATACTGGATGGGTGATTCATTATTGTTTACCCCTCCAAGTCGGTTCCGCCTCATCAAGTCATATGGGTCTGGGGTCGTTGCTTTGAGGGGTTGCTGCGTAGAAGGTTTGGAACTTGGTGAATTTGTCTGAAGTGATGTGAGGTTAAGTAAAGAAGGCCTTACGCTTTTCTGACCACTACTGCCGCCCCCAAGCCTCAGTGTTCCTCCCATCCCCCTGACTGTTCCTGCTCGCACCGTCCCCGCAGCGCGCACAGTTCCACCACCCTTGTTCATGTTCCACAGCATCCTGGATCCTCCACACTTCTTGCACACTGCAGTAGAACTCTTCTTGCTTCTTGTAGTCCCCGTCAGGAACTCCGGACAAGAACACATCACCACGGCATAATTTGATCCCGGTGGAATCACCATGGCTTGGCTAGCAGGAATGACGGCTACAGGAGGAGGGGGATGGTGATATAGGAACAAACTGGGGCGAGGTGTTGAGCCGTTGGACGTCGGACGAACAGCGACGGATCCATAAAGCCAAGTTTCGGCGTACTTCATGGATTTGGATAAAGCACTGCCCGAAGATAAAGTTCCATACTTGTTTCGGTATTCTTGCAGCAAGTAGTTGTTATCTGGGGAAGTGGAAACCCCAGTGGATGTCTGTGGTCTCTCTTCCCTACTCTTATCACTCTTTCCCAGTTTCAGACGATCTCCCCAGCTCTTCTTCGGTTTAATATTTCCCGCACTGTTTTCCTGTGCGGAACCCTGAAAAAATAATAAGAAATTAATAATAACCTGCTTTTATTATGAAGAAACTAATTATAATTAAATTAAGCTTTAAATTATTACACACAATTAAATAGCATATACACACAATCTCTATACATATATAAGGCTTTGTCCTGACCATAGGCGTAGCCAGGCCGACCATATGGGGGGGGTTATAACATCCGCGGGGTCTGGCGAGTATGGAAGGAGAGGGGGGTCCGGGGGCCCTCCCCCGGAAAATTTTAAAAATTAAGATGCAAAATAACGAGTTTTAAGCTTCCGGGGGTTCTCCCACGGAAATTTTTAAAAATTAAGATGCAAAATAACAAGTTTTAAGCTTTCGGGGGTCCTTCCCCGGAAAATTTTTAAAATTAAGACGCAAAATAACGAGTTTTAAGCTTCCCACGCTTTATACTTGTATTAAGCAATTTATGGGCAGACTTAAAAAAATTATACAATTTTCCTTTTTTTAATCAATGGGGGGGGGGTTCAAACCCCCAAACCCCCCCCCCCTCGCTACGCCTATGGTCCTGACTGACTGAATGAATGACTGACTGACTGACTGACAGGAATCAACGTACAGCCTAAACTATAAAAGGTAGAGACTTGGAATTTTGACAATACCTTCGTTTCATAATGTAGGTGCTCACTAAGAAAGGAATTTACAAAATTTTGATTTTAAATGCAAAAAATTTAATGTTTTTGAGAATACTTAATCCCTTTTTACACAGAATTATAAAACCCAAATCAAAGAACATATTGTTGCTAATGGTATCAGATCGCTTTGGAAAAAAAAGGCAAGTTTGACAAATAAGAGAAGGTATCAATTTATAATTCATGTTATATTGTTATAAATAAATATTAAAGAATGTAATCCACGAAAATAATGCAGTCACATAACTTTTCTCTACCCTGGACATAGAGAAAACAATGCGAGGTATGGTAATATGGTATATTATTATATCGCAGGTTTTTGGAGAGAGAAGTATGAAAGTGATATTGCTTTCTGTTTAATTTCATCCCCAAAACAGTTTTATGGTAACATGAGAGGGAGAAATAAAAATTTCCGCCTCGGTATTACAATTTTTTGTTACAGGAATTTCTGTTTCTTCTTATTTGAACCCTTACCAGGCTTGCTGTGTACAAGCGATGCGATGCAGAATTCTACATTTTAAGAACCTTGGAATTCTACATCCTCTATGTGCCATAAAAAACAAAATCAAGCGTTTTCTGAGGGAATAGTTTTAGTGTAATAAGTCGTTCTTCCTATTTCAGATTATAAATACCTATATAAGGACCTAGAATTTAAAAATAGAAAGTCCTTCATAAGTTCATTTCCAATTACAAAATAAAAACCCCGGGCGACGCCGGGTCTTTTAAGCTAGTCTCTATATAGATAAAAGGCTTTGTCCTGACTGACTGACTGACTGACTGACTGACTGAATGAATGACTGACTGAATGACAGGAATCAACGTACAGCCTAAACTATAACAGGTAGAGACTTGGAATTTTGACAGTACCTTCGTTGCATAGTGTAGGTGCTCACTAAGAAAGGATTTTGAAAAATTCTGATTCTAAATGCCAAAAATTAAATGTTTTTGAAAATACTTAATCCCTTTTTACATAGAATTATCAAAACAAATTCACAGAACGTATTGTTACCAGTGGTATCAAGTGGGCTTGGATTAAATTAAATGGATGTTTGACAAATTAGAGAAGGTATCATTATAATTCATATTATCTTTATTAATAAAAGGAATTCTCCTCGATGTCCAGCGAAATCTACTGAACGCAGAGATCTGAAATTTTAAACATAGGTGTGCTGAAGGGTCGGAAAATGTACCTCGAAGCCGGAATTTTAATTTTAGTTTTCGTTCGTGAGTTATGAGTGAAAAACTGGCAAAAAACGTGCATTTTTTGCGTTTTCAAAACATAAGTTTTCAGTTATACATTTCAATGTCAAATCAATTACAGTTGGCTTTGGCTATTTTTGTCATACCTTGAAAACAAAACTTCCGCGATCGCTTGAATGTTGTAAGCCCTAAATATGGTCAAACGTTGTTTTATTTGGACGAATCTCACTATACAGAGGTTTTCTTGGCCAAGAAACTCGAATCTGAGGTCGCTTTTACCAGTCGATGCTATCTGATCGTGGTATGTAGTCCATGCGATTTAGGTGTTAATAAATGTAATGATTTAACTATTATGCTCTTAATTTTTAATTCTTGAAATAATTATCGCGGGCGAAGCCGCGGGCACATGCTAGTAGATATATATATATCTATATATAATTTATTTATGCATAAGAGGCTTTGTCCTGACTGACATAACGAATGACTGAATGACTGACTGAATTAACGAATGACTGACTGACTGAATATATATTATGTTAACTGTATATTATATATTATATACATTGAATACAAGTATTATTGCCTATGAAGGGGGTTATTAAGGCTCCAAAATAACAATAAAGATTCATCGATCCTCGATAAATTGTAACTTTGAGTACTATCAGAGATTTCCATCATATATATAGTAATTGTATTTATGTAGGGGTAGGAGATGGAGATCTCAAAGTGGTTCCACTAGATTCGGGGTGTGGAAAATAGTATTAAACTACACCAAACAATATTAATTTTGAAAATATAGTATAAATACTTATATACAGATATCATTTCTTTATGTGTAACATATATAGTATATACTATTTATACATATAAATATATACATATAACTATATATAATACGTGTATATTGGATTTTATATAGAGTTTGAGCAGTGGAACAACGGAAAATACAAAAGTTAAGGATTTTCTACAAAATACCGGAATTTATACATAAAGTTAAAATTGCTTTAAGGTTTGAACGGTTGAAGATAGAGCGCAAAGTATCATATATTCTTGAAGGACATTTAATTTTCTACAACTTTCTCCCTTATGACTTTTTTTTAGGACGAAGGGCCGAAGAATTAGCTAATGACATATGGCAAAAAACGCGAGGCAATTTTATTTTTTTCCAAAATTAGCTAACTTTGAGCGCGGATATCTCGGAAAGTAGGAGAGATAGCGAAAAACTTAATAGAATTAATCTTCTGGACCATTTTGTCAGCTTTAATTTTGTACAGAGTAATATTATCGCTAGGACCCATAGTTTCCGAGATATAAGCGAAAAACTGAAAAAAAGGATCTTCTGAGGGCCCCACTGCCCCCCGCTCACCTTCTAGGAGTGAGGACTTTTAGTATGTTTACCTCCTAACTAGTCTAAACGAAGTCCCAAAGTCAAAAATTGTGTTCCTTCCATTTCCCTCTACAACTTTTCAATGACTGGACTAACAGTTCTCATGACAACAGTGTAGACCTATTGATGGCAGTGGTCCCAGGTGGCTTTGGAAGTGCTTGACTTTGACAAAGTAGAGAAGCTATCGATAGAATTCCTTGGTGTAAATAAATACTGAAGAATAAAATCCATAAAAATAATGCACAACGTTATGCAGTCACATAACTTTCTCTGCCCTGAACATAGAGAAAATCCCATTTTGATGTAAAATAAGAGGTCGTTTTGCGGGGACAGCTTAACCCAGCTGTCTCAGCCTGAATGTGTGTCAACGAGTAAGTTACGCCATATCAGTAGTCGGTAAAAAAAATTCTATCCACTGATACGTTATTCATAGCTGTATTTGTATTTTTAGTTCTGAAATATGGATGCCCTAAGCATGTCAAAGGAGACAAAATAGGATGGAACATTTTTAGTCCCAAGATTTGGGGAGGAAAGTATGAAAGTGTTATTGAATTTCTTTTCGACTTCAGCCCCAAAACGGTTGTATGGCATCATGAGAGTGAGAAATACTACTGTATAATATGTGAGAAAGTTTGTACAAGATATTTTGCACCGTTTGATATAAGCTAAACCAGAGGTGTACAAATCTCGATTTTAGCTTGCCCAAACCCGCTTGAACGCCAGGCAAGCAAGTTGCCAGCGTCATAGCTAGGAAGCAGGCAGGTTTCTTGAAGCTTGATGGGTCAGGTCAAACCCAGACTAGGCAAGTCAGAATAAGCTTGCGACATTCCTATCAGCTAAACAACTGTAGTTGCTAATTGTAGGTAATACTTTCTTGCTTTTCTACATGCTGGTAGAAGAAATTCACCATGCAGATAAATAAAAGGTGGATAAAGTATTAAAAATCGTTTTAGCGTCTTAACACAATTATTATTTTTATTATTAGGTAGATTTCGCAGTAAAATCTACCTAATGACTTTTAAAAAATCGTTCATATCTTTACGTTTCATGCCTCCCTAAGTACGAAACCACCGCCTGTTAAAAAAATTGTGATATTTATATTTATATACAGTATATGTATATGTATATGTATATGTATATATATATTTATATATATACATATACATCTTTACACGCTAGCGGCCGTAATTTTCAAGATATTTGAATCAAAGTTTATTATGTTATTTCTAGGCCCAATAGTTTAAACAAGTTCGTTAATGAGCAAAATTGGCCTAAGGGGGTGGTCGGGGGAGGGGGTTGAAATTTTAAAACATTTATATCTCGGTCCCTATGAAGTATAGAGGGAAACTTTGATTGAATAAATTAGAGTACTCCTTATGGAGTTCACAGTGACACCAACGATTCGGGGGTTTTGGGAGTACGAGTGGGGGGGGGGGGTATGGGATGGAAATTCGAAATTTTCGAAACTACGTCTTGTGGAGTATCGTTGAAAAGCTCTTGATGAGTACTCTACAAATCAATAACTAGGTTCTTGATAGTTCTCATATAAGGCGAGATTTGAATGTTTGAAAAAGTTCTCTTTCCTCTTTTTTGCAGTTATTATTGCGGGTTTATCATGCCAAGGCTAAAGAAGAAGAGTGCTACGCAGCGACAGTAAATTAAAACAAAAGCACTTCGAAATCTACCTCAGCTTGTAGGCTTGCCTAAAGGGATTTTTGTTATTGTTATTAATGATTTTATGATGTTTTCTCGAAAATGTTCGTAAATTTTTCCCAAGCCGGACTAGTACCTTTGGTCATTGATAATTCAAACTGTCCACATTTTAGTTTCTCCTCGGCTTCCTTCAGGGTAAAATTCTCTAAACACATCTGAAGTTCCTCAACTACGTAACTGCACGACTTACCAGTGCACTGCTATACCCAGTTTCATATTCTTTCCGCCAGGCTTTGCAGTTTCCTTAGGTCCTGTGCAACCCACCAAGTTATGAAGAGCTTGTGACTCATAGCGACAGTATTTCTTATCATCGTTGTAATCTGGCTTGCTTTCAAGTCAAGCAAGTTAAAAGCTGTGAGTGGTTGCAGAATTTCAAAGGGGCAGGCAAGCTAAAATCAGAATGTGTACACCTCTAAGCTAAACACAACACGAATGGAAAATATACAAAAGGCAAGTAGATTTTAAATTACAACTTTTCCTACTACCGGCCGCTAGATGCAGCGTATCAGGGTTACTATTCACTGCCGTTCTTGTGAATTACAAAGCAAGTTATACAATTTTTGACGTATTTTGTTTTGTTGTTTTGTGATGGTTATTATATTATGTCTGAAAAAATGAACCACTTGTCAAGTTGTTTAAATTACAAATTATTACAGCACTTAACATCCCAAAACTCGCGAACGGACTTCCTCGAAGTCATGTACAAATAAAATCGACGTTACACAATTGCCAATTGCAGTATAAGCTGCTAGGGACCATATGTCCGATTTAGGAACAGAGTAATTTTTAATTTTTAACAAGATGAATTGACAAGAAAGAACAAAGGTGTTACACAAAATCTGCATTTTATAACAATATTTATAGCTCGAAGATCAATATTGTTATCAAAGAAGAATAAATTCGCCTAAATGTCTGAGTTATTTTATGAAATCAGACAGGGAATAGAAAGAAAACAGTATATTAAACACCACGCATTGGGTTTGAACTTTGAATGATCAAGGTACCTCAGATTACTCCCGGACTTGTGGCGTACGTTCTTACGGTCGCTCCCAGCCCGCCTCTCCCCCTACGTGGGATCTCATACGTACGTACACGTACATACATACATACATACATACATACATACATACATACATACATACATACATACATACATACATACAATACATACATACATACATACATACATTACATACATACATACATACATACATACATGCATACATACATACATAGTACATACATTACATACATATATTATACAGTAGAGTCCCGCTATTCCGAACTAATTGGGACTGAACACCTTTCGGTTTAGCGGGAATTCGGAATAGGCGGATTTCATGAATAAAATCAACGTATTGACTTATTAAGGCGTAAATTAAGTGCGGGGAATTCTATAAATGGAGCCGACATGTGCTGTAAGTAACCAGCTTTCATTCCAGTTTGGTTTCAGGCGTTTTCACCAAGTTTAGTCTCTATGTATGTCTCTACTTAACTTCTTTGTATAATAATAAATGTACGTTTTTAAGTTAAAAAGTTGGAATTTTTTCTTAAGTCTGTTCGGAATAGGCGTTTTTTCGGAATAGCGGGATTCTACTGTACATACATACCACATACCTCGGATTACTCAAACACGTTTTTCTACGAAGAAAGTTGAACTCTACAGCCCAACAAATCGTTTCTCTGTTCACATTCCTATTATCATGTTAACTGCCGGTAGCTAGTACAATATAAATTAGAAATATGTTCCTTGGAGAAGTAATAGCCTATAGTATATGCCAATATGAATATTTTGAATTTGTTACTAATTTTTGTGATCTGGGCTGTTTTACTTAGATAAGTGTTAAATAAATTTAGAACAGCACCTCTAAAGCCTATGTCACTTAATTTTGACAAAATAATGTTATGCTTTACGTTATTAAAAACGTTTTAAATCTAAAAATGCATATGAATAAGCACTAACAAACTGACAGCGTTACGGCTATGTTAAAAACACCAAGGTGGAAATCTTTAGAATCTAGAAGAAAAATAAATAGATTAAAAAGTATGTAATATGTAACACGAAACAACCGGCATGGGAAGAGCTTCACAGCAAAATTAAAGAACCAGATTACGAAAGTAGGAAGGATCACAAACACAAAATCAGGGGTAGATCTCGGAGAACAAATATTGTCAAATTTTCTTTTTTAAATAGAGGGATTCAGGATTGGAATGACATACCTGCAGAAACCTTCGAAACGTTTCCTGCTAACGCCAAAATTTTTAAAAATATATTGAATAGGGTGCATGAAAATGTGTAATATTGTTTTACTATAATATTCTCATTATGTATTTATGTTTGTAAATATTTTTATATGCTACAGTTTTGAATGGAAAGAGATTTTTTCTTTTTTAATTACGTATGTAGATAGCTGTTGTGATATTTAACGTGTAACTGTATATACAGTATAGTGTGTTATTTTTGTACAGTATATATGTATGGCTGGTATTAATTGCATCACTGCCACCGGGTTGTTGACCCACTTGCAATGCAACAAAAAATATAAAATAAAATAAAAATATATAACCCCTTATTTCCAATACCTAAACTTTTATAATATCTGTTGTGACATTAAAAACTGTAACATTAGTAGGCAAGTAGGATCGAAAGCAGAACTGTTTTACACATATTAATTCATAACTTTATTATGTAAGCCTTTTTCTACTAATTTAGATAGACTAGGCAGAAAAGAAATATAATTTAAATTATTTTCGTCTTCGGACGACAAAAGCGTTTTTAAAAACTGACTGAAAGATTCCCAGTGGAAAGATGGATTAAAGACATAAGTGAGTGGTTTGGATACATAACTATATTAATTAATAATAATTTCTTGCAAAATTGTATTTGCTTAATTCCGGAAAGCTATATTCGGGTTTAAATTCTTAACAACAGAATCAATCTTCATGTAGGTTGAATTTTAGACTATACAAATAAGCCTATACTTATTTACAAAGAGCAAATTTTCATAATAATCCTAGGCTGCTTTCAGTTAATGAAGTAACTAACAGATGCAAGAAAAACCTGTAAGTTGTGCATAATTTAGTTTTTACTTAAGTGGATTTCAATTATGTTAATCACGTTCATTCTTTGGTGTTGCAATTAATACTTATCTTAATATCAATGTATGGAAGGCTCGCTCGTCCTATTTCAAGTGACTGTACATGAGAAGCCAATGTTAACGGAATCGATCATGTTAGAACAGGATTAGAAGTCAAGAAAACGGGTTAAAAGTGGCTCTCTTTGTCTATAGACACATTTAAATGGGGTTCTTAACTCCTTTCATAACGCGTTCATTTCAGGAAAAGAATGCGTTAGTAAGGAGTAGTCTCGAAAATTTTGCTCTCCTGTATGACATTAATATGAATTAGTTGTTCAATAGATTTTTTAAACTGTAATATAACACCTGTATTATTTTAGATGTGACTCACATGGTCGTAACACGAGACGAAATAATTTCAATCCTCTTCATGAACCAAAATGCTTTACTACTGTTGAGCTGAAAGACTGGTCAAGTTTTGACCTAAGATTATACAATTATTTTGTTAAAAAGCATTAGATTTTAGCAACTTATGATAACAATAGATTCAAGAAAACTGTTCAAAATATTATATAAAGCTTTAATTTAAATAGAACTTTTACATATATTTTTCTTTTAAACTCCATATGTATCATATGCTTCCACATTATATTGCTTCTAATTTTCATATGCTAATTTAATCAAGAAATTTAATTTATATAGTTATTACTGAATAGCACCGAGCACTACCTTAGCTCATTCGGAGTATTGTTTATCATGTGTATACATTTATGTGTATGTGTAGGGGAGATTGCCCCGTTGGCGGTCAGGCCTCGTTACCGGTCAACAAGGTTTCCTCTAAAATGGCGAGAGATAGCATCAGAAAACAGTTATGAAGTGGTAGGCAGGAACAAAAGGAACTTTATTCCTAGCATACAGTCCGTGTTTGTCTCGCCATTTTAGAAGAAACCTTATTGACCGGTAACGAGGCCTGACCGGTACCGGGACAATCTCCCCTATGTGTTCAATAAATGGTAAATACAGTATAACACCTTTGTAATAAAAATAATGATTAAAAAAGTAAAAAGTAAAAATTTTGTAGTAATTAAAGTTTCGAACATTATGCAATTTCACTTTGTATTAAAATATCATGGCACCTGAAATCTGTAAACTTGAACTTTATTTATTTTTTAACAATTCACTGCAGAAAGGGGATCATCTTTGTGTTTAAGAATTAGGAAATCTAATGTTCTATAATCATAAACCATAATAAAGTAACTATAAGTTTACTGAAAAAAAAGTACGGCTGTAAGAAGGAAAGATTTTATTCGTTACTGGTATATCAAAAGTGGCTTTTTAATGAAATTACCGTTATTGAAAGTAGTCAGTATAAGAGAATAAGTTTATTAATGCACTCTATAGTGAAAAAAATTAAAACACGTTTGGTAATTTATAGAATATTTTATTTACAATTTAGTTACACATAACTTAAAACAATTTTGCTATCAATATTTTTCCTGAAGTAAATGCACTTATTTCAGTATTACTGAATACGTATTACGTAGGTACCCTTTGTGCTCTTTATATGTCTAGCATAAAACAAGTCAGGACATAATACGTGAGACTTAAAACTGCTACAGACTTCCAGGAGTTCGCATGTCTTCGCTTATGCTAATAATATTCCTTGCACGCATATCTTGTTATGGTGAAAAGATCTCCGATCCCTTGATGCATTTCATGCTACTCTATTCCATTCGACTACCTTGCACGCACAACAGAATCCGCACTACGCATTTAGTTAAATATAAGATTAAATTCATGCAGTAAGTTAACACGCGTAAGAATTCTCAGTACTTCAAAAATCTTTAATCCTCCTAAATGTACAGGTAGGGGAGAAAAAGCTGACAGACTCTTGTAGCTGATTTCAGAGCCTTGTGATACGTAAATATAGTATGTTCGAGATGTAACGGAAACGTTTGTTTTCACAAGCAATGCAAATTACGTGAAATTATTTCTCAATTCAAGCAATTTATCGACACTAGAACACATTTCAATACACTCCCTGCTATCCTGTGAATGCCGCTAGGCATATAGGCAACTTAGATATTTTAGTCGGTCCGCTTTTTTCCCCTACCTGTACATTGCATCTCTTGTAGGCTACAAGAAGACTACAATTGAGGCACTCAGAAGCAAAGTGATATAAGTGACAAATTTGAAAAATACAAATGATTTTAGGCCTTTATTTATCCTAGGTGCATTTAGGATATATTATTTAGTTTTAATGTATAAGAAGTATAGGTTTGATTGTATGCCACTGTAAAGTTACAACACCATAGCCCAGCAATTTATTTTTTTAATGCTATTTCAACTTCAAAGTACGTTATCTTGAAAGTAACTAAATGTCACTTGTATCACTTGCTTCTCAGGCCCTCAATTATCATGATACAACAGACATTAGAGTTCGGATTTTTAGGTTCTTATGCACCAAATTACAACTCTGTATTTACACACATTTTTTGTCTCTGTGGGAATCTGGATGTGTCATTAAGGTAAGTCATAGGTGAAATTTCCAAAATCTAATATTTTATATTTAATTTTATTCAATCATTTACTTATAATGGAATTATAACAGACATGACACATACGAATTCATTTGTACAGTTTTTTAAACCATACATTTTTGTATGGGCAAATTAAAAACTTACTCTATGGAGAAGAATCAGGGATGGGTCGATACCAGATTTTCTCGATACTCGATACCGATACATGATTTTTTTCCCTCGATATTCGATACCGTCAACATTTCCAGTTTCAATAAATAGGTACATTAAAAATTAAAAGTTGAGAGAACTTTGTAATACCAAATAAATAAATTAAGTGTGCATATTAAAGACACAAAATTTAATATCATCAGTGGCCTATAATTATTTTTAAACTCTACTTTAAACCTAAAAATAGTTTTTAAAACAGTCCACTTACAAGTTTTTGTTAAAAAATACTAGCATTCTCACTTAATTGCAGAATTGCAGAATTACCAAAGTATCGAAAAAGTACCGACCGAGTTTTCTGAAGTATCGCTCCATGCCGATACCATGCAAGTTCGAGAGTATCGAGGTATCGAAAGTATCGAGGACCCATCCCTAAGAAGAATTATGGTATTTTTTACAATTACAGTAATATTTACGATCTGGTAGACCTTACCTATGAAATCACACCAATATTTAAGCGAAAAATAGAATGTTAGTTAATTCAAGCCTATGAGCTATGTACCATATCTAATTTGGGATATAGGCTACGAAGGAAACAGACCTAAGTGATAAGCCTATACGAGAATGTTGTAAATCATTCAGAGGTATTATTCCAAGTAAATAAAAGCACTCGAGTTAATGTATCACACGGAAACCACAATAACGGCTGCTCAATCACATGGCCTGGGAGTGCAATAGTGCAATCATGTCTCTTATAACAGTGTTTACTTTATAATATTCACCTACAATCGTGTAAATATATGCCTTGGATTTATCTTTACATAGCAATGAAAGTAAGAATGGCATTAGTATGCAAGGAAGAGCCGTTCTTTAACACTGGCTGTTTCTGGATGGATGGACTCAAGATCTTTCTCTTCGTGCTGCAGTTTTCTCTTTTTCTGAACACGTCGAAAATTTACGCTGCAGATAAATTCTCAACCTTCACTTAGGAATTCCAGTCATTTCATTAGGAAGCCCTCCTAGTATCTTACACTGTTTATATTCCTAGCCTTATGTGGTGCAGATAAGACTGTACATATGACAATTACGGGTAAATTTTTATATTAACTTATAAACAGGAAATCAAAGACATATAGGAAATGATATGTAGTTTCTTAAGTTTATAAGGTATTTTAAAAAAATAATGTTATTGATCTTAATATTATTCCACCCATGGCAATAGAGTGCAATGCTTGACTGTGCAATTTACATCTTTGTTGCAGTCAACTCTTCCGGGCTTATGGGCAGTGGTCTGTAAATTTTGTTAGCTGACGTTTCAACGCGAGCTGCGTCAGGCACCTCCGGATATAGCAAATAATGCTCCTATTGATGATACATAGTGAAAATGGGCAACAACGTAATATGTATCATGTAAAATAATATCAATAGATGAATCAGCAAAAATAGTCTAACTTATCGCTCACAGGCCTATGTAATAACTTATGTAATATTTCCTAAACAAAATAATCCAGAAGAACATTAACCATGAGCAATTATTGAAATAGATGAACCACAAAATCCTCAACATATCAAAGTTATTAACTGCCAGAATAGTACTTTCTGAGATTGTATGGTGGACTGGAAAATGTATGTACGTCTATCTGTCTGTCTGTCTGTCTGTCTGTCTGTCTATAAGCGCGACAACTCGAATACGCTTTATCAGATTTTCATGAAACTTGATAAACGCACTTATAACATCTATGGGACAACGCCTACTGATTTTGGATCAAATCGGTTGACCGGTACCGGAGTAATGCCCAATTAGGGACCTTAATTTCTTAAACATTACACTGAATTAATCAAATGCAATTCAATTCTCATGACAACAATATTGTTTGCAGTGTTCATATAGGGCTTTGGAAGTTGCAATACACTGGACTTTTTATATAACGCCTTGCTTTAGAAGTGAAAAATTTGTTGTAATTTCGTTCTGTTAATATTCTAGTTATCCCACTATTCCTTCACATAAGTTATGCTTATCAAACTTTCTCAATGTGGTTGAAAAATAAATAATTTCTAAAATATGGCCTATTAACTCCATTTGGCATCAGTTTATCTGATTTTATTATGTCTAAGGCTTGTCGGCTGTGAACTGCTGACTTCAACAGACGCCGGCCGTGGAAGCCTAAATACTTAGGCTATATTAAGTCTTTGTGTTTCTAATTGTTTAACTCTATGATTTATAAGTTTTAGTTTTACCTCGCTGAAGAGATTTTTATTGAATTCTTTAGAGGAAAATTTATCCTGGCCGGGATTCGCTCAATTTTCATACGTCTATAGGCATATATAGTCTAACTTAATATCAACCGCATTAAAACTTCACGTCGATTCTAAACAGTCATAAATAAGTTGGTGAAATTTAGTCATTCAAACTAGTCATTATTATAGAATGATTGAAGTACAGGATGATTGATCGGTTCTAGTTGTCTTCGAACACTTGGTATGTGCTTTGAAAAATGACTTAAGCAAAGGTTCAATTTTTCTTCATTTGTGTGACTACATCTGTGGGGAGAATGTATGTTAATCAACACCTATTTCAATGAGAGTTTCAGTAATAATCTCTACATTAATCTAATATGCAGATATACTTTCCTGTACAGCCCCTACACATTATAAGCTCAAGTGGAATTTAAAATCCGCTGACGTATTACGAAATTCGCACTGTTGAGAGGATGCTGTCAATATGAAGAAAAGAGCGTTCAGACCGATAGCGGAAACCGCTCTTTACTCTGTGAATACATTTCGTACAGTCCAATACAAGCTCGCTTGAGAAACCTTCCTCTCTGTTGCCATGTTTTCACTGCCCATAAATATTACAAAATACACGCCTTGATTATATTGCAGTTTTTCATGTTTGTTGCTCCATTTAAATTCCCTTTCTTTATTTATGAACTGCACCACATTCATCCTCCTAACACCTTTCACTTTCCGTTTAGTTCCGCTGAGCACTATTTCCTGAGAAATTTGTTTTCCCAGTTATAGTTGAAAGGGAAAATGACACAATACCGATTAATTATTCCCAATGTAAAATATATTTTCCGGTATAACATTTGCTAACAGAATTCAACATGTTTTGGTAACAGCTAAGGGAAAAGACCCTCCGTTATATTTTGCTTATCCAAGGGGTCCTTTATATTTCTAAATCCTCTTGTGTGAGAAAAAACAGCTACAGATACAACATCAAACGATCAAAATCACTTAAAATAAATAACACAAGCATGTTTGATTACAACACTAAATTGAATGAAACTTAACAATGAATATAATGACCTCATATTTAATCTCCTCTATTATTTCTATCAATTTCTTTCTTATGAAAAATAATATTTTGTCTAATCTTAAAAAAATATATATATTGTATTAGTCTTTTTTTCAAATATGCTGTCTTCCTATTCAGTTTTAATAATTTATTCTTACCTAGGAACATTCTCTCCAATGTGTTGTGCCTTCAGATTCAAGGAGGATGTGTTTCGCATTTTCGTTTGAACTGCAAAGTGGACACATTCCTTTCTCCGTATTTTTTCTCATATTACTCGAAGTCCCGACATCTAATCTCCACCATGCTAAACCTACTTTGTTATTATTTTTTCCTTTCGATTAGCCCAGCTTAGGACCACGTGAAACAGTTGTCTTCTTCTTGTCTTCCCTAAACTTCTTCATTCTTTCGCGATGTTGCTGTTTCCGTTCTTCCGTCCATTTACTTCCCGTTTTCTTCTTGGGTTTCTCTGGAAATTCGCCATCAAATATTGCTTTCCTAAACTTTTCTCTGCTTGCAATATCCTCCTTTTTGATTCTGAGTAATTTCAAATTTTCTTCAATTTCCTTGAAAAATGCTGGTTTAGTTTTTTTACTTACATAGTGCTCAAAAATTCGTTTGGTAAGTCTGTCGCTTTCCATTCTGAAAATGTGACCACAGAATCTTAATCTTCTTTTCCTGAAAATATGGTCTATTTTTCTCCTTTTCTGGTCTCAGTTTGTATATGTCATTCTCCCAAATTGGTCCCATAATTTTCCTTAAGATTCTCTCTCTGTTTTGCTTCTTCTGTCTGTTGCATACATAGCTTCTGGTAAGATTACAGTTTTATAATGCCTCAATTTAGCATTTTTGGATGTTTTTTTGTTATATATATTCATGGCATGGTATGCTTTTTCCATTTATCCTGTTATATTATTATTATTATTATTATTATTATTATTATTATTATTATTATTATTATTATTGAATAAATAAGTTTCTAACCTATTTGATATTATTTCTCTATAAAATATTAATAATATAAATCTACTTATTTCGGGTAACACTTCTTGGCTAGACATGTCTGTTTGTTATTATTTGCATGCTGCCTTCATATCAAGAGAGCCCATTCTTTGCCATATCCATGTTAATCCCAGCTCGTAATAACCTGGTTAAAGTAACTGACATGATCACAGTGTTCATCACTTAACGATTATTTATTTAACCCTTACAGAGCTGAATTTGTAATTATAAGCAACCATCACGTGAGTTTATTAGTGGGCTCTTAGTTTCAAATAAATGAGGGTTACAGCAAATTAGATGGCCTCCATGAATGATAATTCTTACACGAGGATAATAATCCCCACATAATACGTAAAACCTTATGCTGTTCAACTTATGTCTTTGCTTTTACACAGTTTTTAGTAGTGACGAAAATATACGTCAATAGCTGTGAAAAGATAAAAATGGTTCACCGTGTTTTGAGATTCATAAACATTATCATAGTAATGACGTATTATAAAATCTAAAAATATATAGGCCTGAAAAAGCATAATATTTTCCTTTTTTGTGTATTATTAGTGTATCTTCTGTTTTATAAACTTTAAATTACAAAGTAAAGTACTAAAAATAGTTAATTATAGGTCAGACAGGTTTATCCTCTTGAAAAGTACGAGTAACTTACAGCAAATGTTATTCTCAACTAGCTTAAAAGGCTATGCTTCGCCCGGATTTTGTATTTTTCGTGTAGTTCAAAATTAAATTATGGAAGACTTTTGATATTCAAACTGCAAGTCCTTACTCAGGTATAAGGATACAGGTATATAACCTTTTTTAAGCAAGAAGAACTACTTATCGAACTCAAATTATTTCCTCAGAAAACGCTAGATGTGCCTTTTATAGCTCATACAGGACCTAGAATTTCGCAACTCATTGTTTTACACACTATGACTGGTAGGGGTTGAAATACGAAGAAACAGAAATTCCGGTAACTGTCATCTCGGAATATTTTATTTCCCACTTTCATGTTGCTTTAAAATTATTTCAGGGCTAAAATCAAAAGAAAATCAGTTGTCTTAGTGCAAGTAGAATAACTTGTTTTGCATTTATTAATACCTTACGTATAAAAATGAAATTCTCTATTCTACTTTTTAAATTAACAGTACTTAATGGAATTGGTGAATTTTGTAGGCTACAATGAGCACGTGTATTGATCTTTCAATTTAAAAGCTTTCCAGTAAAAAAAAGAGCTAGCCACAATCATCTCATCCACAAAATGAGTACCGGTACCTCAGTCTATGTGATGGGTTGGCATCACTTTTTTATTTTATTTTTTTTATTCAATTATCCACATGCCCCATTACTGAGTAACAATACATGTGTTATTTACATTATTTACAGTTGATTTTAGCAGATAAATGTCATATTCAAATTCAGTTCTTTTTGTTGTTGTTACAGTTATGTAATCGATATATATATATATATATATATATATATATATATATATATATATATATATATATATATATCACTGTAGTCGTTTCCTCTATGAAGGAGTATGAAGTGATAAATATAGCAAGAATGATACTTTGGGAACATCATGTGAGCGTGAAAATCAGATTTAAGAAATTTATATTATTAACTTGGCGTTTGTTTACATGTTGTTCTGTTTTGGAAACATGCTGTTGTAGCATTCCTAACGAAAGTCAATGCAATATAAGAGATGCGAGAAAGTGACCTCCCTTTTAATAAAGATTTGCTGGGAGCAATACTTCGCGGCCGCCATGTTTTGGTACAAGAATGACCCACATTCCAGAGAGAATCCAGCATCAACAATTCCAAAACCGGTCTTCTTCGTCTCTGACAAATGCTAATATATTATAACTGCACTCTCTTGTTTTTAAAATACGCTATGCACTTCTTAAGTCTCGATTATTATTTATATCTCGTATTCGCAGTTAGGTATACTGCATTCGGAACAAAGTTCTAGTAACATTTTTATTTTGAGGAAATTAAGTAGGGTCCATACCATTCATTTCTTACACTGTTATAACTAGACTTCGTATTTTAGGTAAAACCCTACTTTAATCCTTAAGTGATATATGGACGAAAACTTGTATATGCATGTTTCATAAGTGACTATGCCTTAAACTGATACTTTTATAGGGCCTAAAACAGCCTATTTTTACGTTAGAGCCTAATATTGCATTTTTGCTTGTTTTTCCTCTAAAGTTCAAAATAAGTATTTTTTTTTTAAATAAATTCTAGCATTTATTTTCAGTTCGTACTAAATTTTTAGCCAGGAATGTGCAGTACATGACACATTTATGACGTGGTTAAAAAGTAAGCAATGTTTAGTCTTCAGTAGAAAAATTCCTTGGAATTCCCAAGAAAATGTAGTGTTTTTCTCCCGACTCCCACATCCAGTAAGAAAAAAGGAAAGGGGAAAAAAAGAAGTAATTCTCTGAATCACTGAGGGATATAAGGGGTTGAATATACTAGCGTGCGTAGCTTCTGGGAGCAGGGATTAGGTTTTCACTGTTATGGTAGTAATACAGCCCCTAGTAATAAGACTATATAATTCTGTCTACCATAGGCCTATATCTATGTTTTATCATGATTATTGATTAACGGTGATTTCAATAAATATAATATTCTGCATTGCAATTGAGATATTTCAGAAAACTGGCAACTTAACGATTTTATAAGAGACTATTTTACGATTTTTAGAACCTATTTTCCAATTTTTAGAGCCTATTTTAGGTACCTAAAACAGCATTTTTAGCGACCTAAAAGTCCGAAGTCTAGTTATAACCGTTTGAAACTGGAAATAATATGTATAAATGTTGGTGGTTATAACCTCTATTAAAAGTGTTGGTGGGGTTTCACTTTGTGAATACTGTAAGAGTCAAAACGTACAGGATTTTCTTAAGTTTTATTTCCTATTAACTTTTTAAACTACCGGAATTTTTACACACTAAAAATTATTACAATTTACAAGATATTTCAATATCTTAAGAATACCTTGATCCAAAAACACTGCACAGTACATAAGCTGGTGTGTGTTAAAATACTGATAAACTACAAAATGATGTGTGCATACGCAAAAGTAAGAAATAAAGCTATAGCTTTTTAACGTCAGACTTTCAGTTACGAAAACAAAAGAATATATCGCCTTCCTATGGATAGCCCCAGGTGGATGCAGTGTGAATATGTCTCTGGTAGACCTCTCGAATTCAGGGTTGACCACTTTTTTATGACTCCGAAAATATTAGACTAGAAGTAGAAGTACACAATATATTTTTTTTAAGTGAAAAGTTTATCTGCTTTTCAACTGATAAAATCAGATCAATAGACTATAACAGAAATATTTTAATAAATAAATAACACTAATGCATGAATAGAAGCGAATAGGAAAGGAATAGTATTAGTGTAAGTTTAAAAGGATGAGAGAAAGAAATTTAAAATTAATGAACCAAAAATATAAGAGGATGCATTTGGGACCCGCACTCGGGCAGATAAATAGCGAATAGTCTGGCTCATTTTCGAATTATGCTCCATCTGGGCGGGCCACATTACATGGTAATATGAACTGAAAGAAGTATATGGTATGAAAATATGAGTGTGTGTAGTGGTGTTTGTGTAGTGTAATACTGGGTATAGGTTATTGTGGTGAGGTAAGGAAGGGTGGAGGGGAAACCCAATGCCGGCATTAGCATACTCTTGTCGAAAGACACCAAGGGCACCGCGGGTCTTAACGTCTCCATAGGACGGACGAATAACTATAAGCCTCCCTGTCATACGCTCTGTGAAGCTGGGGATTGAACCCAGGTATATTTAGTGCACAGACTAGTCAACTAGTGATTAGAAACTGTACGCCACCACCTCTCTTAAATCCTGCTCTAGGGGTCAGTTTATAAATTCTGCCCGTAACGGAAATCGAACCGAGTCACACGGCGTCCTGCCAGCCACTTCACGGCTGTGGACTAAGCGAAGAATGCATAAGTAGATAATAAATAAAAACAGTAGTTAGGTAGAAAGTAATCAAAATTATAAATACCTTAATATAACAATCATGGCATAACACATTAATGTAACGACTATAAATGAATAAACAATTACATAATAAAAGAATGAAAGCATAACGAAATAAATAAAAATGTATTAGAGCGTAGAGGATAGAAG
Organism: Ectobius pallidus; assembly: GCA_964059195.1. NCBI lineage: Eukaryota > Metazoa > Arthropoda > Insecta > Blattodea > Ectobiidae > Ectobius > Ectobius pallidus. The sequence continues at coordinate 106,375,644 of CAXKWD010000003.1, read as the reverse complement.
ACTTACACATGTTTGCATTATTTTCATAGATTACTAAAAGTATTAAACAATTAAAAAGAGGGAGGGTTTAAGATTGCAAGTGAAAATGTAGAAAGCTAAGGATAAAATATACAAATGTAAGTATTGATAAATTTAATTATCATACATAACGCATAAAATCAGTACATTTTAAAGATTCATATTTTAAAATAGATTTTCAGCAGTTGCTATTTTCATGTGTAAATGTGTGCAGTGTACAGTGTTTTTAGCGTACCATTATTATTTTATATCGTATGACTATATATGAATTTTACACCAACGCCACAAGATATTGGAAAACAGTAAAACTGTAGATTTTTAAAAAAATGTAAAGTAAACGTTACATGCATTGAACTCGTGGACTGTATTTATTTATTTTTGTGGTTTAGGTGGACAATTTTATTCACATTAAATACAAATGTAAGTTTTATGATGCTGATATTACGCCGCAGATTAGCTTTGCCGAAGAGGAAATATGTATCTGAAAGCCTAAAGATAATATCACAGCGAAAGCTTTCCGACCCCTGACGTGTGTGCAGGGTCAGATAGAAGGGTGAGTGATCGGAATAACAAACTGAAGAAACTGTACGGATCTGATCTCACCGGAACACAGATGAAATTGCATTGTGTGGGGGAGTTTCAAGTCTACATTGGGAATGTTGCCATGGTTTCCAAGATGGTCTAGATCGAAGTTGATAAGCCAGTTATTTGCAACACAATAATGGTTATAAGTTTTGACGATGTATTTCTGTACATAAAAAAAATAAAAAAATAAAAAAAACGGTATTTACGTAAGAAAAGTCATCTTCATCGCAATACAAGTTCTGATAGATGCAGCTTTTCTAATGACCATTATTAACTTACTGATAATTATCTGATTCTTTGGATACGTGAACGGATCAGTATTAATACGATTGGCATAATCACCTAAATTCTGCTGAGCTCCTGACGTTTCAGTCTGACTCCAAGTTTCGCTAAGCTAGTAACAGTTCAGTGGCCATCAACCTAAAATTATGAGCTTTCATGAAAGGGTTAATGGGTGTGTCACAAAAATATTGAACTATGAGATAGGCCCTGGGCCTACAATAAGAGAAAAGACGAAAGAGAAGAACAAGAGTAAGGGCTAAGGAGGACGAAGAGAAGTAAAAAGAACTAAAACTCCGTGGCGCTACATCCTTGAAGGGATAAGGCCTACCATGCGACCGTTGCGTCATCTATCATAGGCAGATTGCAGGATTGGGGCATGTGGTCGGCATGCCGACACCCGCGGAAGTTAATGGTGGTTTCCATGACCGAAGGAGAAGCAAAAGCAAAATTAATTTCTAACATCCCGAGAAATAGGCCTTGAGAACGCCCATATCTCATTGGCACTAAAATATAAAAAGTTTAACTTGCAAAAATCAGTTTGATAACATGTGAAATATTGTAGGAAGTCCTTTGGGGCCACAGACCAGGTAATGATTATTAATTTTATCAATGTCATTGGTTACTTAGTTAAAGCCAGAGAGAATTTCTTACCTAGTCAAAGCCAGAATAATTCTCAAGATGTGGCTTGGTTCTAGCAGGGTAAAAGAGAGTAAAACAATCATTAAGGCAAATGACTTTCAAATTTTATCCACATTTTTAAATTAGATTTTGACTACAGTTTTTGTCTTATTTTTTAGGCTTACTTTAGCTGTATTTATACTCCTTTTAGCTACGAGGCCATACCATGAGTTTCGTGGTATGTGTCTATACAGTACGGTAGACCATGGAACTAGTGATTATCAATTATTTCTATTGTCAGTGTATTTTATGGAGTAAATTTAACTTATATTAATTTAAATGGATATATGATACTGAATGAAATGGTGAGGATGATTCATGGTATGTAAATATCAAATTCGGCATTTGCCTTTAAGACTGGGGAAATCATGAAAAACCCCATGTCAAATTGGCCGGGCACGGGATTTGAAAATCGGACCTCCCGAATAAGAACCCAAGACGTTACCATCTCGGCCACCTCGCTCGGTTTATATTATTTAGTGTTTTAAGAAACACAGAAACATTTCTATTCGAACAAAACCGTTTGTTGTGTGTGGTCTGCTTTAACGAATATAAATTTATTGCTTAATAACTTACTGTTAAGTGCTTAGACTTCATGTAGCCTATAACAGCGCTAGGCCTATGTATTTTGTAGTAAGGTTTATATATTTTCCTTTGGTGAACAACACGGAGACATAGCTACTGAATAACGACATAATATTAAGCAGAATGTTATTATTTTTTTCGTGCATATGCCTAGTTTCAAGTGAGTTGTTTCAATTACATAAAATTATTGCAAGAGCATTTGTGGAATACTTAATTCAGCACTATTCTGAACCTTTTGTCCTCATTTAGCACGTTTCCACTTCCTTTAGCTAGTAGATACGAAAAATGCCGTAAAATCTCAACCTTATAATGGGCAAGTGCTCTCACGGTCATATAACTTACCAGCTTTTGGTATGTAGTGTGATCGACTTTATATCGGGATAATCTGCATGCATTATGCGATGGAGTATTTATCAACCAGGTAAGGTATGCGTGTTTCTGGAGATATGATAGCAAGAAAGTTGAATTATCATACTGAGATATAGCCGCATTGTTCGTCCGGTGTTTATTTTTGTTGCCACGCACCAATAAACACATAAACTCAAGCTACACCCTCACTCTCTATTTTACACACTCGCCGATTTCACCGGACACAAAGGTCAATGCCAATTTATTAACATCTTGTTAAATTAAAGCTACGGCATCTGCATTCCACTGCAATACGCCAGTAGCAATTCAATGCAACTTTACTGGTGGAACAACATAGTTGGAAATATACTTTTCCCTTCGGCTTAAAAATATTTTCTTGGAGCAGGTAATCTGACAACCATAAAATGTGCCAGATTTCTGAAATGTTCAACCGGGACACCGGAATGCCCCCCAGCGTCGCGGGTATTCAAGGGTACACGCCCTTGGCGGTTTTTTAGAATGTTTTAGAGTGTATAAATGCTATGAATAAATGGTTACTGATTAGGAACCTTCACCAGGGGTAATAATAAATGACATAAGTATATAAATTTAAATATTTTATTTCTAACATGTTAATATTTAAAAGTTACTCAAGTAAGAAGAAACATTTTGAATGAGGAATAAAAATTTGAACAATATTTACATATAGCTACTTTTCACTAGCTAGGACTTTTTTTTAGAAAGTATTTTCACTTTTCATACAGTACAGAAATAAATGACAAAGTAATTATCCTAAATAATCCTTCACAGTTTTGGTCAACTAGAAAATCAAATTTAATTTTTACAGGGACGTGAAGTAAACTGGCCGGGACACCGGGATTTTGTCTGAAAACCGGGACGTCTGGCAAGCATATGTATAGTGAACACAATATTATATTCACTAACTTTTTCAATATTTATTTTGTCTAAACGAAAGACTTATTAAGCATAACTTTCTTTTCGATCGTAATATAATACGCTTATTACTGCTACGTATTATTATCTTATTGATATCCATTAAAGTACAGATTTTCAGTATAACACTGTTGAGGTATCGATTAAAATTGAACGCGGAACTTTCTTGAAGCCTTGAAAGCAGCAAATCAAAGTGCATAATAAACAACCTGTATTGAAAATAAAACCAATTATGTTCGTGTTAATTTTATTTTAAATTGAACTAATTTCATTTTGTGTTTTAAAGCCCCGATACTTTCAGGTTAAATCGACAAGAGAAGCTGCGATTTCCCGCAGGCCCTCTGCTTCCTTCTATGGTAAAAGATCAGAACGACGAGAGCTTACTAACAGCTTCTCGTTGAATCTAAAATCTCAAAACTTAAATGTTTACTTATGGTCGAACAAGAACAGTCTGGGACCACCAATACATCATAATAAAGTATTAAAATTCATGAAAGACACCAAACTGTATAACGATATGTAATTAATTTTGTATAAGTATTGTATTTTAGTGTTTTAGTCGCGATATGACTTTCTAGTTAAAGCGACGTTAATATGAATGCATTTTTAAAAAAAGAACAGTCGAATGCAACTTGCCTATAATGGCAATTAAGACACTCGTACGAAAACTATGAAACTCGTGTTTAAGAAATGTCATGATAGGCTCGTTACATATCGTACTATTTAACCTATTCACTATTCCATTCGTATGACGCGTTTTTATATTGACTAATAACGTTTAGCAATGCCTCGGATATTGAACAATCACGGTCGTTTATCTTATAACATGCCTGCAAGGATCGCAAGGATGCACTTTTATCTAAAAAAAAAGTCAGCTCTTTACTGGACACGTCAAGGTATCAATATGCAGTGATTAATATGTCGCATATTTGTGCCAGTTAACAGGATAAAAGCTCATTACTTATTTGGAAATTTAAACAATTTAAACTAGCATTGATTAAAGACATAATTTCAGTTCGGTGCAAGCCAGTTCATGTGTTTTCATTTTATTCTCATTTTAGCTTATCTATATATATAGGCTATATAAGGCTTTGTCCTTCCTTCCTGACTGACTGACAGGAATCAACGTAGAGCCTAAACTATAACAGGTAGAGACTTAGAATTTTGACAGTACCTTCGTTTCATAATGTAGGTGCTCACTAAGAAAGGATTTTGAAAAAAAAATGATTTTAAATGCCAAAAATCAAATGTTTTTGAGTATACTTAATCCCTTTTTACACAGAATTATCAAATCCAAATCGCAGAACATATTGTTGCCAGTGGTATCAGATGGGTTTGGAAATAAATGAAATGCAAGTTTGACAAATAAGAGAAGCTATCAATATAATACATGTTATAAATAAATATTAAAAAATGTAATCCACTAAAATAATGCAGTCACATAACTTTCTCTACCCTGGACATTGGTATATTATTATATCGCAGGTTTTTGGGAAGATAAGTATGAAAGTGATATTGCTTTCTGTTTAATTTCATCCCCAAAAAAGTTTTATGGTAACATGAGAGTGAGAAATAACATTTTCCGCCTCGATATTACAATTTTATGTTACAGGAATTTCTGTTTCTTCTTATTTGAACCTCTACCAGGCTTGCTGTGCACTGTACAAGCGATGGGATGCAAAATTGTACATCCTCTATGAGCCATAAAAAAACTATATCAAGCGTTTTCTGAGGGAATAGTTTGAGTGTAATAAGTCGTTCTTCCTATTTCAAATTATAAATGCCTATATAAGGACCTAGAATTTAAAAATCGAAAGTCCTTCATAAGTTAATTTCCAATTACAAAATAAATAACCCGGGCGACGCCGGGTCTTTTAAGCTAGTTAAAGATAAAATCAAGTAATCCCTCCAATTTATATAAAACGTTGTCAGTGTAAGAAATATGTTTTTAATTATTTTTTTGTTAAATAAATTATTTAAACAAAACATATAGCAGTTGAGTAAATAACTGCGGGCGAAGCCGCGGCCACCTGCTAGAATGTGTGTGTGTGTGTGTGTATATATATATATATATATATATATATATATATATATATTTTTAAGAGGCTTTGTCCTGATTGACATAACGAATGACTGACTAACTCTCAGAGAACCAACTTAGAGCCTAAACTGTAATAGGTAGAGACTTGGAATTTTGATAGTACCTTCGTTTTATAATGTAAGTGAACACTAAAAAAGGATTTTGCAAAATCTTGATTTTAAATACAAAAATTCAAATTTTGTTGTGGGTACGAAATGCCTTTTTACACAGAATTATCAAATCCAAATCACATTCTATGTACAGTTCTCATGACAACAGTGTAGGCCTATTGTTGGCAGTGGTCCCAGGTGGCTTTGGAAGTGCTTGATACGGGACTTTGACAAAGTAGAGAAGCTATCGATAGAATTCATTGGTGTAAATAAATACGTTATGCAGTCACATAACTTTCTCTGCCCTGGACATAGAGAATTTCACATTTTGATGTAAAATAAGAGGTCGTTTTGCGGGGACAGCTTAATCCAGCTGTTTCAGCCTGAGTGTGGTCAACGAGTAAGTTACGCCATATCAGAAGTCGGTAAAAAAAAATTATATCCACTGATACGTTATTCATAGCTGTATTTGTATTTTTAGTTCTGAAATATGTATGCCCTAAGCATGTAAAAGGAGACAAAATAGGATGGAACATTTTTAGTCCCAGGATTTGGGGAGGAAAGTATGAAAGTGATATTGAATTTCTTTTCGACTTCAGCCCCGAAACGGTTGTATGGTATCATGAGAGTGAGAAATAAAATATTCCGCAAAGATAATACACTTAGGCCTATATGCTATCGGAAATTCTGTTTCTTCTTATTTGAACTCCTGGTGGGTAGAATCAATGGGGTGCAAAATTCTACTACCTCTATTACCCATAAAAAAGATATCAACCGTTTTCTGAAGGAATAGTTTGTGTCATAAGTCGTTCTTCATTTATTATACATACCTATTGAAGGACCTAGAGTTTGAAAATCGAAACTTCTTCATAAGTTAATGTCGAACGTCAAAATACAAAATCCGAGCGACGTCGGGCCTTTTAAGCTACTGTATAATATGTGAGAGCGTTTTTGCAACATATTTTGCACCGTTTATTTGAGATAAGCTATACACAACACAAATGGAAGATATACAAAAGGCACGTAAATTTTAAAATATAACTTTTCCTACTACCGGCCGCTAGATGCAGCGTATCAGGATTACTATTCACTGCCGTTCTTGTGAATTATAAAGCAAGTTATATAATTTTTGACGTATTTTATTTTGTTGTTTTGTGATGGTTATTATATTATGTCTGAAAAAATGAACCACTTGTCAAGTTGTTTAAATTACAAATTATTACAGCACTTAACATCCCAAAACTCGCGAACGGACTTCCTCGAAGTCATGTACAAATAAAATCGACGTTACACGTTACCAATTGCAATATAAGCTCCTAGCGCCCATAAATCGGATTTGGGAACAGAGTAATTTTTAATTTTTAACAACATGAATTGACAAGAAAGAACAAAGGTGTTCCACAGAATCTGCATTTTATAAACATTTTGAAAAATTGCCACCCCAATTTTCATAGCTCGAAGATCAATATTGTTATCAAAGAAGAATAAATTCGCCTAAATGTCTGCGTGTTATTTTATAAGATCAGACAGGGAATAGAAAGAAAACAGCATTATTAATCGCCACGCATTGGGTTTGAATCCTGTTCAGGGTACATCAGATTACTCCCGGACTTGTGGCGTACGTACTTAGGGTTGCTCCCAACCCGCCTCTCCCCCCTACCTGGGATTTCATACATACATATGTACATACACACATACATACGTACACATATACACACAAACACACATATACACATACCTTCATACATACATACATACATGCATACATACATACACACATACATACATACATACATACCTACATACATACATTACATACGTATGTACATATCTCAGATTGCTCAAACAAATTTTTGCACGACGTAACTAATTAGTGGTACTTACGAATATTGTTGCCGTGGATCGTAACTTGACATTCCCGCATGCAATTTGGTTGCTATGAAAACAAAAGAAATCTCCGTGTGGTAAAAATTACAAAAAGCACAAGTGCCGTAAGTAAAACCATCATAGCCTAATACAAGCCTTTATGGAAGACCGGAACCAAGGCCCCCCAGTCTGTGGCGACTTTAACAGGACAAATATTCGGTTCCCATAACAACCAACATATCCAAATCACTTTCTGAAATATAACATCCATCTTCAATAGTGTATAAACATAATATTTTCAGCTAATATCTCAATTGATATAAATAATCATCGTGCAAAAAATAGCATGCAATGCTCGTGCCGTAAGCACATAACGGATGTTGGAAATTGAAAAAAACTCGGAGCAAGCGCCTCGTTTTTTCAAACTATTTCCTCGATCCGTATGCACCGCTTACGGCACTTTATCGCAATATGCTATTTTCTATGAAGAATATGAACTCTACAGCCCAACAAATATTCCATATTCTAAAGTCTATCGTTTCTCTATTCACATTACTATTATCATGTTACGTGCCGGTAGCAAGATGTAGCTAGTCTCTATATATATAAAAGGCTTTGTCCTGACTGACTGAATGACTGACTGAATGACAGGAATCAACGTACAGCCTAAACTATAACAGGTAGAGACTTGGAATTTTGACAGTACCTTCGTTTCATAATGTAGGTGCTCACTAAGAAAGGATTTTGAAAAATTCAGATTCTAAATGCCAAAAATCAAATGTTTTTGAGAATACTTAATCCCTTCTTACACAGAATTATCGAATCCGAATTACATTTGACATTAAAACATATTGTTACCAGCGGGTCTCAGATGGCCATGGAAAAAAAATGAAAGTAGAATAAATTTGACAAATGAGAGAAACAAATGAGAGAACTATCAATATCCACGAAAATAATGTAGTCACATAACTTTCTTTACCCTGGACATAGAGAAAACAATACGAGGTAAGGTAATATGTTTTGGGAAGAGATGTATGAAAGTGATATTGTATTTCTGTTTAATTTCATTCCGAAAACGGTTTTATGGTAACATGATAGTGAGAAACAAAATTTTCAGCCACGATAATACAATTTTATGTTACCGGAATTTCGGTTTCTTCTTATTAGAACCCCTCCCGGGCTTACTGTGTACTGTACAAGCGATGGGATGCAAAATTCTACATATAGCCATAAAAGCTATTTCAAACATTTTCTTAGGGGATAGTTTGAGTGTGATAAGTCGTTCTTTCTACGTCAAATTATAAATACCTATATAAGGACCTAGAATTTATAAATCTAAAGTCCTTCATAAGTTAATTTCCAATTACAAAATAAAAAACCCGGGCGACGCCGGGCCTTTTAAGCTAGTCTTAAATAAGTCACTATTTCTCATTCCCACCGTTGGCGCCCGTCTTCCGTGGCAGTTCTAACGCTCACTATGCGGAATTGTCTGGTCCGTCACCAAACAGTCTGTCTCAATGATGGACATAGAAGCGATAGTTCAGTTTCTTCATTATTTCATAAAAGTTTGCAAATTGTATAATAATGAACGATCGTAAATATTTGATGTTCTAACTAATGCAACCTCTCAGATGATTCTGTTCCTGTTATTAAATTGATTATTAAGTGCCAAAATGGTACTTTATAAAACTGTGTGGTGGACGGGAAAATGTCTGTCCGTCTCTTTGTCTGCCTGTCCGTGTGTTTGTACGCTTTATCGGATTTTCATGAAACTAGGTATACGCATTTATACCGTTCATGGGAAAACGCCTATTGATATTGGACCAAATCGGTTGACCGGTACCGGAGTAAAGTCCAATTTAGTGCCTATTTTATGGCAATATATTATAAAGAATTGATCAAATGCAAATCAGTTCTCATGACAACATATTGTTTTACAGTGTTCATGTACAGGTTTGGAAGTTGCAATACAGTTAGCTTTGACATATAACACTACCCACATATTCCTTCACATATGCTTATCAAATTAGACCTTTGTTAATCTGTAAGCCCTAATGGATCGATTTTGAGCTTAACTCGGATATCGATAAAAAAAAAATATTTTCTGTATATCATAATTGCGAATATCACTGATTAAACAAACGCATTCTGGCACTTTGTTACAGCACCTGATTTTATTATTATTAACATTGTACACCTAAGCTGTTTGTGGTATTGAAAAAGCATGTTCGATCATTAAAAATGTTGACTGTAATAAATCTTAAGCAACAATCCTTTAAAGCAGGAAATTTAGTTTTATTCTATACACACTATAAGTCTACTTCTAATATACCAATGGGTGAAATAGGGTTTATGAAATATACTATTCAGTGAGTTAAGTAAATAAATAAAATAGAAATGTTGTGCAGTATTGTTAATTTTAATTGCATGCACATTACTTTAATTATCCTATTTAAAACACATGAGAAAGTAATCAGGATTGTTCTTAGTAAGCCTACAGTTACAAATAAAAAACGAAGAATCAGAATAAGAATTGATTTATGTTACCTTGAGGCATTAAGTATTGAAATAATAAACATCATTAAATAACCAATCTCTCGCCATAATTGGGTTTTTAAACTGTCCGACTTGTCACATAGCTCTTTGTGTTCTTGTAAATTACATAAATTAACTGTAAATGTGTGTTTAGCCATCATGAAGCATGCATACTATTATTTTCCTTGTCCCTCTGCCCTGGCCGTGCGGACAAGTGAGAGTCAACATGTGATTGCTAATTCTTTTAGTATGCCGTGAACTGACAGTTCACACAATGATGATTTGACTTTAGTCATCAGAAGGAGAAAATTAATAATTATTTATATATGCTAATCTGATACGTTTTATTCATGGAATAATCTGAATAAATCTCACTAAAAAGGACAAGTTTTATCAGGTAAAAGCTTCTCAATATAGCACGTAACATTATATAATTATATATAATATTTTATTTATAATGTTAAATTTAAAAAATTATTTTAAGTGAAATGAATCTATCGCATCGTTCCCACATGAAGATTGAACAGACAGTAAACATAAAATGTACAATGTACGTTACTTTCCACACGGGCTCTGGAAAGATTTCCGATAACTTATTGTCAATATTACGTAGCAGCGATTTATAACGCTGTTTTACGAAATCACGTTTCCGGTTTAATATATCCGCGATAATTAACATAGCGACAGAAGTACCTGCTTCCTTTCACTCTCTTGGTTATTGCACACCTACAAGATCTGCTTCACCTATCGAAAGTAACATCGACTCTCAGAAAACATTTCTCCAGATAATATAAGATTATTATATCGTGCTACAGACCCTTGAATCATCAAGCAGTGATGTCAAACACCTGAAAATTTATACATATTTTACATGTATATGCTTGTCAGGGAGCAATAGGGTTTTAAATTTAATTTCCAAAAGTTCTAAGAAAATTACTGTAAATTTGTTTGTATTCTGTACATATGTTTTCAATAGTCGGTTTGCAATGATTTATCAGGAACATTTTATTTCTGAATAAATTTCAAATGCAGTAGTATTGATAAGATATGAAAGGTTTTTTTTTAGGATATGTTTGTATTAATTTTTAACACAATTCTGAATGCCTATAATAATTTTTATTAATCCTTTTCTTTTAGTTCTTCTGCTGGTTGATTAAAATGAGAAATAAATCTTGGAATTTAGCGTAAAAATCGCAAATATTTATCAAACGCAATGTTGTTAGTCCTTCTCTCTCTCTCTCTCTCTCTCTCTCTCTCTCTCTCTCTCTCTCTCTCTCTCTCTCTCTCTCTCTCCGTTCTCTCTCTCTCTCTAGCTCTCTCTGTCTTTCTCATCCCCAAATTTTCCTTTCCATGAGTCTCTTTCTCTCTTCTCCTTTCCTCTTTCTGTCTCTGTCTCTCTCTCTCTCCCCCCTCTACCCCTTCACTTGCATCCCATCAAAGTATAACAACACGCGTGATTTATTAAACTCTCAAGTACCATATAGATAGTTTACTTCTTAGGACGCTATAGGAAGAACTTAAATAGTTCTAGCAAGTATTTATTATAAATAACGCATTAACTTAAAAAAATGACTTTTCTCCTTATTAGTATAATCAATTTTCATGTGACAATTTGATTAAATGTTGCTACATTCACATGACTCAGCAGAGTACTTTCCACGTCATGCGTATGTTGTCAGCACAAGTGGCCAGAAATAGTCAGTGCTAAAGAGCTATCTCCACCCTTCAGATTGTTACGCCTTGGTATCTTCTATGATATTCAATTTTTGTTACGAAAATGTAGGATCATTATCAATGCACAATGAGAATCGAGTAGTATGCATATTTCTGGTGGTTTTGATCTGGAGTGTACCGCAGTTTGGCAAGGATTTACGAGCGTGCTGTCCGTGCACTCTGCAAGCAATACGAGTGCCGTTATAAGATGGTGATTACACTATTGTGGAGGTGGTATTGTGCAAAACCGGTATGTCTGGAAGATTCATCTTGACCCCGACAGTCTCGCAAATTTGTACTCCTCTCTTATCTTGTACATCAAATGTTATAACACACCATTACTGGTTCCTTGACTTGAGCCGTGTAAATGGAATTGCTATATGACTTGCCATCTTGTTAAATGTTCTACAGCCTAGGCAATGTGAATAGAAAACAGTTATGCATGTCTTGAGAAATGTAGCTTGATTTTAACTTCTAACAACATCAGAATTCAGGATTTTTTAAGTCCACGGTATCGGAATTTATGTTCGTAATTTGACAAATGTGTCTTGCAGGTAATTCTCTTTGATGCCGCATGTTTAGATTAGGTTCGATTATTTTACTGTTTTGCAATTTTCTACATTCGTCATTTAAAAAAAACGCGTCAGCACTCATAATGTATCATTTCGACTAATGTGATATTTTGTTAAGCGACCTGAGCTCGAAACTAGGGCAAAGACCAGCAAGGTATTCATGATACTTGACTTTGCTACATTCTGTATTCATAAATCAGAACATGTTACTCCAGCATTTGAAACATTGGCATGGATTCAATTGGATGACAGAAGAAAACTGCACTCTCTCTGCCTCCCTACCGAATTCTTCGCACTTTTCTCGCTAGTATCTTCATGCGGTCATGCTTTTTCATCTCATCGTAACCTAAATATTCGTCTAGGCACGATCATATTCTCGCAATATCTAAGCATTGTACATCTCTTTGCACTCCATTTGCGTCTTTTCTAATTAACTTCCAACTTTTAAGTACTGTACTATTTGAAATTTGAACAAATTGATACTACTCGCCTGTTTTTATAACTATCTGAGATATTTGAAGTAAGCCTATCCATATAAACATGAACTCTGCTCGGTCCGAAAGCAGGATATTATTAATTTATTTTTGTTATTACGTTACATTTTTTATAAAATATGTTTCCATTTACTATGAATAATATTTAAAATTAATTTATTACATTTTTACCTGTCTGATTTATTTATTTGTATATTTTTTTATAACATAATATTACAATTTAGAATATTATTTGTGTCTGAGTTAATTTAATAAATATAAAAACCAGGCCTTTCGAATTTCATTTATATAGAATTGAATTACCAGTAAGGCAACTTAGCACTACATACATACAGCAGAACACTGTATGCTGCTATTACTTACCATATTAGAGTTGTGTTGTAGAGGAGTGGGCACGTAGAACGAACTGGGGACGGCGTCATGAGGGATGCCGTGACGCCTCATCACCTCGGCGCTACCCGGCGCTACTGTGGGAGGTGTCATCTTCGGCGCAGCTCACTACATGTCTCCGAATACACATAGTTTCGTATCGACTCCTGAAATCAGACAACAATATAAAAATAAATAAACAAAATATTTGTATTATAACTTTAAATTATTGCCCAAGCATTCATTTTTGCAACTGTTTATATAGTTTAGAATCTCCTTCTCTCAAAATAGTCAGTTCTCACTTCTGTCTCACATCCTGTCATACTTTATTTATCTCTCATCGGTTTTCTCTTCTTATTTCTTCCCTCTACCGTTATCTCACTTATATTTTTGTCTTTCTCTCACAAGGGTCGTTGAAACAGCAAGAGATAGAAGGAAAGATGTTCCTGAGATTATATAAAAGAGAAGAAATGGGAGAGAAAATGTGGATAAATCGTAAGTGTAGGAATGACAGAGGCAGAAAAATAGGTACCCGATAAGGAGGAAAATCAGAAGGAGAGGGAGGTAAAGTGAGAATGGATAATTGAGAAAATGCTAAGAAAAGGGCATATGTGAACATATTTTTTAAGTAAATGATATTTTTAGTTGGCAAGTTTACTTCAAAAATTTGAATTTAAGTGAACATAAGACCACAGAATCTTAAGCAAGATTTTGACATGTCTTACAAAATACTGACATGCTAAAATGACGCGATAATTACTGTTTACTGGTATTCCTAGATTTAATTCTTATAAATTTTTATTAAAGTTTTGTCATAAAACAGTACAAATTCTATGCTAACATTTCTTATAATAGTTTAAGCTTGCATTTGCTACCCAGTTTATTTGATGGAATGAAGAAAGGAAGTGCACTGTCTTTATGAAGCGTTATCAGTTTCCGTAGTTAGAAACTTCTCTCTTCCCCTATTACTTGCGAACAAGCTGTTGACAAATTGCTAATGAGGAGAGGATAAACAGAAGGAATTGCTGGTGGATTTGAGTTATTATTGTGCGATTGAAGCAAATTATTATATAGAACTGCATGCTGGCCGTGAAATATTTTGTCTCCAAAATCTACATTTACCAGGACCTAAGTACACAATTCTACACGGAGATTTTAAGATTAGGTCTTCGTTTCATGGATCCTAACAAGAGGAAAACCATGACCACGCCACTTGGTTATAGTTTAAGTATCTTAAAGTGAATTTTGCATGCCGGTCTTTGCTGCAATATGTCGGCCATTAAAAAAAATCTAACTTATTTCTTTTAACATTCATTTCATGAGTTGACCTAGACATACATCTGTTTTCATTCCCAAGGGGGGGGGGGGAGAAGACCTCAGAATATGATCGTATATATTTTCCGAAGAAACTAGCTTTAATCAACATTACATGTAACATAAATAATCTACTAACAACATTAAACAGAAAGCGAAATTGACCTTCGACATTGGCGTGATGTTCATGCTGAGCAATGAAGCATGGCGTGTTTTCATGCATTGAATATATCGCACGCCGAAGCCTTGAACATTCCAATGGGACCGCAACATAAAGTAACCTTTCATCGGTTTAACGGATATCCATGGATTACGTGATTTCTTATTCGTGAAGAAATTAATAGGAAGAACAAAGAGGATAAATAGTAATATACCGTGTCCATGAAGTCTGGTAACACTTTCCTTAATTTATTACACATGAAATACAAAATATTGATACAGATTTCATATACAGTAAGAACCTTTGTTATCCGAAACATCATTTAACCGAAACACCCAAAAATACTGTTTGTTACGATAAACTGTGTACAGGTTGTGTTGTGTTTCAAATACTTGGCTACCACACATGGAAGGAATGAGATGTTGTGTAATGTTGCTGCTGATTTTGGTTTTGGCGTTTCCATTTTAACATATTAGGCCAGTACGAAATGTCTCCATTTACTTTCACCTAACACTTCAAAAAGTTAATCTTAACCCCTAAAAAATGAAATTTTTTGTTATCCAAAACCACCTTCCTCTCTCTTTGTTTCGGCTAATAGAGGTTATAGTAAATGTTAGGCTATATTAAAGAGAAACTCAAATGGATTTGTTTTCAATGTTTGGTTTCACATTGACTCGATATGGGAACCACACTTAACCCGGCTTATAAAATTCATGCCATACTCTCTAGAGCAGAGGTTCCCAAACTTGTCAGTCCACGGACCCCTTGAAAAAATTTAAAATTTCGCGGACCCCTCTGGGTTTTGAAAAAAAGAAACTAAATAAATACTTTGATTCAAATGTATTCAATTCAATAGAAAATGACACTATCAATGATAGCAAACAGAGTTTACTCCTTAATGTGAACAGTGAAGCTGCTTTAGAAGACAGGTAATTCGAAAAAATTACGGGATATCCTATTTCTTCTTGAACCGCCTGCGGACTCCCTGAAACGCCATCGCGGACCCCCGGCGGTCCGCGGACCCCACTTTGAGAATCACTGCTCTAGAGCATTTCCTCAGTTACAGTGGTGGCAAGTTCTTCAACCCTACGCTTCAGTTCTTTTAGATTATGTGGTAAAGATACATTATTTGATATATCCTCCATATGAAGAAGTCACAGGGAATAGTCGCCATCTTTACAAAACGGCGAATGCGGAAACTACGAGCCTTGGCAGTAAAATCACACAAAACCATTTGAGTTTTTCTTTAATGTGCCACATATATGACAACTGTATCATTTGTAATTTTTCTGTAATAAATTAAGAAAAGTGTTACCAGTTAAGGACACGGAGAACTACTCATTTAACAGTGTTTCTGTTAACCATCCCCGGGCACATTTCAGTGAAATATATTTTTCATAACACTTGCTGTTGTCTGGCTATTTCAGTAGCTGAATATTTTAGTCCCTTCTGCATTATGACAATGTTTTTATTTTATTTTTATTTTTTGTTTTATTTATTTTTTTATTTTTAAATAGATCGTCCGTATAACTCAAAAGAAAATTTCATTTGAATAAGGTGTGGAATACATCACTGTTAAGGGCATGATGAATTTGAACCTGATGACAGCAATGGTGAATAAATAGGTTTGTATGAGTGAGCGTAAAAAATTCTGTTATACTGATATTTTTTAAAAGACTCTAAAACCTTTATAATAATGTATTACTGCTGTAGCTCATGATTCGTTCAGCATTTTCTTACAGGCATAATATTAGTTTTTGTTTTTGCTATGAAGTAAAATTTCATTGATGTTTTATATCATTTAAAACAATAACATACACATAGAGTGCAGATACCGGTAAGATCATTCATAAGGCTTACTTATTAATTTACTCATGGGAATCGAAAGACAACACGTGGTCATCCGTTATTATTAATTAGGTTGGTCTGTCATTAAAACTTATTCACTCTTCAGCACATCTGCATGGGGTATCTAATACATATTTGTCACTTCTCATTACTCGCCCAGAACGATCTATTCTCTTTGTTTACAGAAAATATTTACTTTATTATTATTATTATTATTATTATTATTATTATTATTATTATTATTATTATTATCACTTGTCAAAAGACAAATATTCTATGGCTTACTATGGTTCTGTATATCGACGTTGGCCCTTTAGGGAAGAATAGTATTAGCAATTTCTCCTTATTTTTAACCATGTGACAAAGCATGAGAGGAAAGAATAAGGTCAAGAAAAATTCAATAATTCCTAAATTATTGACTATATTTTATTACAGGACAAGCATCCAAACATACTGTAACATCTTCCGATTCCAATGTGAAAATATAATGAAATAATTGGAAAACAAACTTTATTTCTAGTTATTAATCCGTTTTAGCCTCAATGGCATTTTCGTTATAAATACGTACTGAGAACGTATTACTTGTAGATTGTTTTGAAAATGATTGGCTACTGAATTGGTACATATATACATCTAGCAATTAATTAATTAAAGGTAATAAATCACTGGAAAGATATTAAAATTTTACATTACGAAGTATTCGAACAAACGCTCGTACAGATACATAATAATAATAATAATAATAATAATAATAATAATAATAATAATAATAATAATAATAATAGTGACAATAATACCAACACTAATATCGTTATTATCAATATTGGATTTATTATTACAACACAATCCTTCAAGAAGTCGCAAAAACAAACGGTGCTTGTAGAGAACGTCACAGAGAACGCCCGCATTCAGTATGCATGCAACAAGCAAGCCACATCTGTTGGAGAAGTTGCCTATCAGCAAGGCGAAGCAAAGAGAATTTAACTTGAAACGTACAAAACTAGAGAACAAAATGTGAGTGCAGCAAAGTTAAAAATCACTGTATGTACACAAACGTTATGGCGTTATGAGACATAGAATTCACAACAAAAGATATTCTGAACTGCGTTAACAGGGTAATTGTATTGCCCTTGTAGTATTGTTTGGAAGCCATTATTTCAGATGAAGATACAGTATGTGATTTTTTTTAATCTTTCTTCAACATTACAATCTGTTCAACAATTAAAAATAAGTAATAAAGATACAAGAATGAACATGTTACAAATATAGCCCAGTGGCTAATATTTGCATAGCATAACAAATCTGTCTGACGTATTAATTAAATCTGGGGATCAAGTCCAATACTCTATTTATACTGAGCCTACACGTGTTTGTCCCATTGTTCAGGAGATTCACTGCATATGAATTGGGGTGTTTGTTTAGACGGTTCTGGTAGGCCATACTGTATTTAGTTATTTACTGTTTTACTGTTGGTATTTCAAGATCTTGATAAGTATATTAGTAACTGATGTACCAGGGAATTTTACCAATACAGTAGTTCGTATCGTTTTGGATTGGAACCGTTCTAGAATTTCTATGTTGGAGAAGCTAGATGTACCCCAAAGTTGAATTCCATATGTCCATATTGGTTTAAGGATACATTTGTAATTTAGAAATTTGTTCGTAGTTGATAACCTTGACTTGGGTCCTAGGAGTCAATATAATTTGCTGAATTTTAGATTTAGTTGTTTGTGTATGGTACTTATATGCTTTTTCTAGGTCAAACGACGATCGAGGTGGATACTCAAATATTTAATTTCTTCTGACTGAGGTAGAGTCTTACCATTGGTTCTTACTGGAGGGCAAGTTCCTCGTATTAGCGTGAAAGTTACACATCGTAGACTCATAACTTCATTAATTTTTATTCTCTATTTTTTAAGCCAAATCTCCAATTGAATTAGATAATCTTGTATGTGTTGTGATGCTATGGTTAAGTCTTCATGGACTGCTAAGACTGCTGTATCATCAGCAAAAGTGGCTATAGTTGTCAGTGCATCCATGGGCAAATCTGCAGTGTACACCTCCTTGAGGAATTCCAAAATTGATAGGGTAGAGATCCGATAGGCTGTCTTCAAATTTAACTTGAAATAATCTTTCTTCTATATATGATTGCAGCATACTATAAAAAGAATGGGGTAAGAACTTTTTTATTTTGAATAACAATCCAGTATGCCAAACTTTATCAAAAGCTTGGCTAACATCTAGAAATGCTGTTTCTTTAAGAGTATTTTCAAATGCATTGTGAATGAAATCTGTTACTCTATGCACTTGTTCTATGGTTGAGTGCTGTGCGTGAAATCCAAATTGATGGTCGGGAATTGTCAGCCAAGAGTGGTTTAAGTCTGGCCAGAGTATTTTCTCAAATAATTTAGAAATAACAGGCAATAAACTTATAGGTCTGTAAGATTTAACTTCATTTGGAGGGTTTCCTGCTTTATGAATGAGGATAATTTGTGATATTTTCCAAGCTCCTGGATAGTAATGCCGACCTAATTATTGCATTAAATATGAATTCAATAAAAATCATAGCCTTATATGGCAGTTCTTTCAAGATAGACCCGTTATTAGATCATAACCAGGAGTATGTAAATGACAAACACGAATGAGTGTTGGGTCGGTGTAGTTGGTATAGAAATGTCAGGATCTCGGCAGTAGTTGTCACGGAGTCAAAATGAATGCACTCTGAATATAAGGTACAGAAAAGCTTCCCCTAATCAGTCAAAAATAATCTGAGGGAAACTCAAAAATAGTTTGAATTACATTTATAGCAATATTTGGCATACTGTTGTTCAATAAATGTGAAATGCTGTGATTCAGATTATGCACTGACCATAAAGCTGTTAACTTGACATAGGCCTACAACACGGAAATATTTTAAATCTTTGCATTAAATTTTCCAAGAATTGTGTTTTATAATTGCGCTTTTATGCTATATTTTTACAAATGTTTTATTGTGCTTCTAAAACTTAGACCCCAAAATCACGTTCTGGATAGCAATCACTTGTCTAAAGCCCTGTTATACTTTTTTATGCTTATTATGCTTTTGGGTTGCTCTGCTAATAATATTATCAAGAGAAAAGTTGTTCGGTGAACATTACCTTATACCGAAGCTGATGGAATGTTCCATTTACAGCGTTTAGTGAAACCCTATAAAAATACTTAAGCTTTAGAAGAAGTTCAACTTGAAATCAAAACTTCGTCATTATAATAGTATCGAGTTCGGCATGGTGAATGCAGAGATTGTGGTGGGGGCATAGTTGTGCTGCAGACAGACACGTGATGTCAGCTGGTGAGCGCTGGAAGGATGACGCTGGTCAGCCGCAGCTTCTCCTGCCGGACATTGACCCTCAAGACAACTACTGCATGCAGCAGTGAAGTACAGCCATGTATATCGTTCAAGAATCCTCTTTATTTATTATTCTAAATACGTAGTTCAAGGTTTCTGTCCCTCTTTTGAATCCTGGTAGAGTAGAGAACAATGTTCTGCTTTCCCTCCTCTTATGGGACTATTCTTGTAACCAGACAAAATATTCTTATCAGAGTACATTCTTAGGACTTATCTACACGGTACTAAATATTTGTTTGTTCTGGTTGTTTAACGATAGTTGTGTCCTGTTATAAAAGGTTTTTGTAATGTTACATGTGCATACTGAATGCTCAAGAATATACAATATAATGTATGGAGGAAATTCCATACAATAGACCAGAGATGGCAAAATACGAAAGTCGTGTGACGTATTGAGGATACTACCCGCACATCACGGAAGGAAGGCAGATAAGTTGTTCGTAGTTCTGAAGGGAATAGCGGCACAGCGGCGGACTAGCTAGTCTAGACTACAACGTGCTTCAGCTTCTATTGTAATTTCGAAAGGAATAAATGGGAATTATATTAGAATGCAGTACATTGTCATATGAAGATTGTTATTTTGCAGAACTTCTTCTTTTGAGCTACGGTATGGTAGTTTTACTTCAATAGACTTTCAAAATTAGGTGTTACATCATAAGCAACCACCGTAATTTGTGCATGAAGACTGTTATCTGTTAGTCGTGTTCTTTTAAGAGTCTTCAGAGTATTCATTTTTGAAAAAAATTGTTCGCAAATGTACGTCGACCCAAACAGAGATATTATTTCAGCTGCAAATGTCCTAAGGCGTGGGTATGTAGAGGGATCGATATATTTAAAAATATCTGAACCAACAAAATCTTTGCACTTCATTTTTAAAAAAGTGTCACATTGAAGATCTGCAAGTTCGTATTGTAGATTATGTCTTACATGTGTTATGTCCGTTGTGAAGGGGCATACAAAACACTGAAAATCATGTTTCATGTGTTTCAGATCTTCAAATAGTTTGTCTTCAAACTCACTAGTTAATATTGCCAGGGTATCACAATATTTTGCTAGGTTTGAGTCGGAAATTGAACTCAGTGTTTTCAGAGAAGCAAAATGATAAAACACTCTATCGTATTTTTCACATATTTCTGTAGTCTACCTTTCAAACCGTTGATATTCCCAGTCATTGAGGGAGCCCCATCTGTTGTGATAGCTACTAGTTTATTCCAATCTAATCCCTTTTTCTCGACTGTACTCTTCAGTGCCTGAAAAATGTCACTTCCATATGTATCGTATTGTCCCTGAGTGACACTAGATCACGAAAGTACTCATGTGCAACTAACTCGTCGGTTACTCCTCTAATAAATATCGCTAATTGAGCTTTGTCGTTTGCATCGGTACTTTCATCAAGTGCTAAAGAATACTTTATGAAAGTATCAAGTTTATTTTTTATATCATTTTCAATTTGTTTTGCAATATTCTCTATTCTGCTCTTAATTGTATTGCGAGACAAATGAAGTGACTCAAAATTGCGAGTTTGTTCAGGACATATTACTTTAACAACATCACTTAAACACGACTTTACAAATTCTCCGTCCGAGAAAGGTTTCATACATTTGCCTATTCTCCATGCAACATGGTAACTAGCAAGAAGTTGTTTCTGTGTTGTAGAAAGACGTGGATTATCTTGATTATCTTCTTTGCTAGAACTTGCTTCTTTTAATTCGTGCAATCTCCGAACTCGTTCTAGTCCTAACGAAAGACATCATAACAACATATTTAATCATTTGAATTTTATTTTCACAGATAATAGTGCAGAGCAATACATAAATAAAAAAAAATGTATGTTATGATGGTTGTGAATTCATATTTTATTTTAATTAACCAAACTAAAATAATTAATATGCCTCCTCACCTGTAATAGAGTGATGATCTTGGTGACATAAAGAATAGTGTCGATCAATATTACTTTTTAAAAGGCCCTTCAACGTTTTTGAACATATTAAACATCTAACATTATCACCTTCATTGCAGACAAAATACTGTTCTTCCCAATGAGGTTGAAAGTTACGTTTCACTAGTTTCCTGAGTTTCGAATGTGACATTACAAAGTAGTAGACAACAACGTACTGCACACAGTATGAGACAGTACACCTCTGCTGTGTTCAGCGACTGAAGTTCGTGGAAGGAAGGGTGGGTGACGTCATGGTTCCGCTGGACTCATTGCAGGGGCATGACTCGCGAGTACACATTTTGCCATCTCTGCAATAGACATTTCTCGCAAGTCTCATCTTCCTTCACTCAAGCGTTATTTTTTTCCTATTCGGCTCTTCTGTTTTATTTATTTATTCATCTTTTTATTTACTTATGTTTAGAAGTGTCTCGATCGGGACGGTTTGATTGGGAGTAATTTCCAGCCATTATAATTTTCTATCGTTTTGGACTCGCATTCAGGAGGTCCCAGGTTCAAATCCAGGGGCCGTACAATTAGGCATGGGTCATTTCATGGTTTCCCCAGTCGTCAAGGCAAATGCCGAATTGGATATTTACATGCCATGAATCATCCTCACCATTTGATCCTGTATCATATCCGTTTAAATTAATATCAGTTGAAATTTACCCATTAAATACACCAACAATTGACAAGCAATAGTTCCATGGCCTACCCTACTGTACAGACACAGATCCCGAACTCATGATATTGCCTCGAAATTAAAAAGAGTATAAACACAGCTGAAATGAAAGAAAGAATCTATCTCAAGTCAAGGGTAAGTCAATTCCAACCCAACAATTGCCTATGAAAGTGAGAAATAAATGAATGAAGGCCATTGTAATGTTTATATTCTTTGTTAATAGAAGCATAGTAAGCTTCGTCATTTAGGCAATCTTGTAATCAACAAAGCAAATAAAATAAAATGCACACTGAATGGTCTAGCAAATACAATATTTAGCATATATGTAGGGAAAAATATACAATAGACATTTCTTGCAAGTATCATCTTCACTAGGCTATAGGTTCAAGCGTTCTTTCTATTCAGCTCTTCTGTTCTCTTCTAAACCAGAACGTTCTCTGCTAAGATTTTATTTTATTATAAGTTTATTGCTTTTTCTTAATACAGCACATTCTACATACTATATACATTTAAATTTGCATTCCATGTGATTATAGCAATCCTATGTTCTACCAATACTATTAACTATATATCTCTCTCCCTCGAATCCTATGCCCCAAGTTGGGGCGTAGGGCCTCCAAGTGGAGGTTTCTGTTTACCGACTATTAACTATATACTAACAACAATTTACTGGTCTCCAGCAGTTTGCGAAAACTACACTATTCTACTAAATCTATAATTCGAAAAAAATTATACTTGAGGCCGGGAGAGCTTATTCTTTGCAATTGGGGAAACCACAACTTAAGAAGGCCCGACAGAGAGGTATAGGAAGTTGGGGCTCGTGACTTCTGAATGTGAAGTCGCCTTGCACGACGTTTCTACCTCGGTCAATCCAACGAGTACTGTAAAGTAAATTGAAGTAAAAATAATTCCTATTAAAAGCCCTGGAAGCACTACGGATTTCTAGAGATTGAGGCTCCCAGATTTTAGACATTCGGTTTGAAGGCTGTAAAGTTGCCAACCTAACACACTGCGCCTTTACCCCCAGAATTTCTCAAGTGACTGATTTTTGTTAGAAGCTTGGTCGAATCTACAGGGCTAAACTGCCATAAGATCAAGCAATTTGAGAAGTCCCGACCTTATCAGGGACCGAACCCGCGACCTTCCGGTTTGAGCAAGTCTTAGCCAGATGTGGCAAGCTAAAAAGTGATCTAAGGATGTAATTCTAGAATATTTCTAGTATTTCTAGTATTTCTAGTATTAATGGTCTGTGAGTATATTTTAAGGCGCGAACAAAAGACAGGAAGTATGAGGAGAGAAAGAGAGCGAGAATGGGAGCTAGAATTGAACTGAGTTTATTTTGTTTTTAGTTTTTTAAGCGTAGAACTAAATAATTCCTTTTAGATATACAATCCGCTCACACACACACAGAAAAATATAATTTATTATTATTACGGTACTTTTCATAATTTCCAGGATTACGAGCTCCTATATATTTTTTTCCCCCGAGTTTTATCTCTTTGGTAATGAATCATTTAATACAATGGGTCATTCAGGTCGCAGAAGCATGCCTAGTTCATATGGTTTGGAGTGGTTCATGTTTGTAATATAGTGACACGACTTGGTAGGTAAAAATGTTTACTGTAGGCCTATCGTTAATATTGATAATATGGGTTACCTCATTCCAAGGAATATTTACATTATGGAATCCAAAGTTATTTACGTAAAAAAATCTGAAATTTGGTAATGTGTATGTCTTTGAGGAATTTTTATGAGTGGTCAATGAATATACGGCATATAGTAACTAGTGATTTGAAAAACGTGATGCAGGTTCCTGACAAAATTCAATCTGCAAGTCGTTACAATTGCATGCCATAATATGTAGATTGTCACATGTTAGTTAAAAGTAGGTAAGTTTCCCACATAGACTTCAAACGTGTCACTACCGAATCTAGCATTTACATCCCCAGCTAAGAATACATATCTGATATAAAATACCTAGTGCATTATGCTTATATCATCCTTTAGTGGACGATAGACATATATAAACATGATTTTTATTTTGAGAAAAGAATCCCGAAGATCTGTTGTAAGCATAAAACCTTACATAACAGAAACGGCAACAAGCTCGGCCAATCCAACCCACGCGAAAAAACGTATTCAGGAAATCCAGTGGTCTGATTTGTGATGCGAGAGAGAGAGAGATGTAGAGGCAGACAAAGTAGAGTGTATAAAGAACAACAAATAAGACATAACCAAGCAGAGTTAATAAAGATGGAGGTGGCGACCTTTACACAGGTAACTGTAATGCACATAGATTTATATCGCCGAACTCAACCTCAGAGAGTTCAGTGCAAAATACAAAAACAGAACCTGTTTCAGCTAGTACGGTACTCAAGACCCACAGAGCACAGAGACTTAGGCCAGCCAGGAAAGAATTCTATCAAACGCTCATAATTATGTGTTATATTTTGCATAGAAAAATCTCTCCTGGAGAGGAATCGAATCCATATTTTCACGTAAAAGCCAGTAGGCTCTTCTAAGGACGTATCTACTCAGCCCATTCAAAACATTCTTGTAAGCCTCTTGTTGTATGAACTTATGTAACCTGGTTGTACAAGTTCGCACATCTACAGTGTACCGAGTTTGCATCTAGATGGGTTATTATTTAACGACGGTTGTGTACTGTTGCTTTGACTTGTAACCGTGCTCAGTGAGCTGGAAATTTTGTCCTGCAAGAGTTATTTTTCATGCCTGTAAATATACAGACACGAAACTGTCGCACGTATGCAGACTAAAAGCTACCGACCAGGACCGAGATCAAACACCCGAACTTGAGAACAGAAACCCAGTGCCGATCCAGCTACCAGGACAACAGTATGCGTCTATGATTTTTCGCCCCGATCCTATTAAAACCTCATTCCATGGTTCATAGATCAGCACACAATCAATTAATGAAGAGCTACTAATGAAACAGACAACTATAATAATAGTACTAATAATAATAATACTTATTCATAATTCTTATCAGCCTACGTGAGTCGATAACAAGTATTTCTCAGGGTCCTCCCCGAGACGTGCCCAGGGAGGGTCTGAGCCCCTCCCGAAATGAAAAAAAAAAAAAAAACTTACGAACATACAATTGAATACAGTAAATAGGCCTACTTAAGTTTTTTAATAGGACTGTTAAAATGCAATACAATAAATATATAGGCCTACAAATTGAAAATTAAGTAAAAAATCTCATCCAATAAAAATAATTCTTATAATTCTTTTATATGGCCGTGTCCAATTGGCAGCCTTAATTTAAGGCAGCTATCCTTTAGGGATTTCCTCCTCTAAAGAAACTCTTTTAATGCCTTATGGCAATTTATATTAGCCTAACAGTACTTATTAACAGCTGTAAAATTTAGCCTTCCAGTTTAATTTCAACGGATTTTTTTCAAAAATATTATTTTGGTGCGCCTGTGTGTTTGAAAAAGCTATTTTGTTTTAACCGAAAAATGAGTTAAATTAAATTTGAAGGCTTGACTTTACAGAAAATCGGGGGAGTACTGTCCAGAGCCCCCATTGGGTCCCTCTCGAACCAAAATTCTGGTTCGTCCCTGGTCCGTTATCAGCTTTTTAGATTTGTAGTACGTGTTCTCTTCTTAGCTTTTCCTTGTGGTGCCTTTCCTCTTTTATGCTATATAAGTTATTTCCTATCGTATTGAGATCTTCGATACATATTTTATATGTAAACTTCGTTCTTTCGCCAAATTTAACATACAACTACGAACATCAATATTTATGTTGCCACTTCACTAATATACTGAAAGCTCCCTCTATTGAGAGTTTGAGGAAGTTCATGCAAGATTTAATTTCTCCTCGTCTTATTCTCACCGGCCACTTTTTCTCATCCCAGGAAAGGAGGCTAAAATGGAAAGTTCACCGTGCACATATTCTGTTCTTGCACATATTCGTTTCACATTTAGAAACAACGTAGTACGAAAGTTAGTTAATAGATGGCGAAACAGTACATCAAACATCCTGGTTCAGGTAAAAATAAAATTGACTTGACGGAAATCCTAATACTGTATTACTTTAGGGAACTAAGAGAATAAATGGTTAACTAAATTGCTGGACAAACTAATTAAAATATAAAAGTTTATTCTTCTTATAGCTTACATGGATGATATATCTATATCTAGATTGCAT
Source organism: Ectobius pallidus (assembly GCA_964059195.1). Classification (NCBI taxonomy): domain Eukaryota; kingdom Metazoa; phylum Arthropoda; class Insecta; order Blattodea; family Ectobiidae; genus Ectobius; species Ectobius pallidus. The sequence continues at coordinate 106,348,954 of CAXKWD010000003.1, read as the reverse complement.
GTGTGGTCACTGCAAGACATTACTAATGTAGCATTTGACACTAGTGCTAATTTCAACTATCCATTAAAAGATTATATTTCAGATAGCCTATCATATATCAGTCATGGCAGTAAATTTTCTACATGATTTTGAAAATCGCGTGTATAATACTGTTTTAAATTGCGAATAATGTGCTTCTTTTATACAGGTTCGGCTAAGTGAACTGTAAATTCATTTTGGGATAGAATTTAACGTTTAAATTTCCAATAAAAAGTTTAAATCTCAATTTCAAAGAAAGTACATGTTGAGTTAGAATTTGTAATGTTTAATAATTTGTTTGATAATAAAGCTTTTTTTTACTCATGAAAAAAGTTGTAATACTTGAGATGTTCTTAACAACGCTGTTCTAAAAAGGTTTAAGAAATTTAAACTCCGAACATACTCTAAAAAAGTCACGCATTTCGCGAGATTTTGTAATTTTCAATAATTTTGTTTGATAATAAAGCTTTCTTTACTCATGAAAAAAGTTGTAATATTTGTGATGTTCTTAAAAACGCTGTTCCACAAAGGTTTAAGAAATTTAAACTCAAAATATACTCTAGAAAAATCACGCATTTCTTGAAACATTAGCGACTCGTCATGAAAACTATAAGAAAAAATGACTGGATCAGGACCCTCAGGTAAAAATCGTATTTATATGAAACCTATGTATTTATGAAGAGATTACTGAAACGTAGAATATTTGCAGTCCAATATTTATAGTTTCCACAAAATGAAGCCTACATGAAAGTGTTGACCAACTGAAATTGTTGAGAGTGAACGCAATCCCTAGGGCTTCACCTGGGTGTCATGCTTTGTTGTAGGAAAGTGATCGTGCTTGAAATAGAGATGCTCGTGTTGAAAAGTTTCTATTATAATTACAAAGCTAGCTGGTACTGCCCTGTTTTACAATACAAAACACTCATTAGCTTGCTCTCTTACGCAACACGAGTAACAGGAACCTCTCATTTTCCTTTTCTACGCTCATGAATCTTACGGAACGGATTTACTTCTAAGAGTGCGTGTAAATAATTTCCGGAAAAAGGAAAGCAATGCCTTATTCGACTAATACGCTCGGCAGTTCCCAGAAAAATAAGTTCTAGCAGTAAACACTGTTTTTAAAAGGACGAGTACATGCTATTACACAACACAAATTCCGAAACTTTAAAAAATACTTATCATAGATTTGAGGTACTACTTTTTAGATTGGAGGCAATGATCTTAAACAAAATAAAGCCCCCACTCTTATTGATCAGATCCATCATAATATTACGCTAATGTAATAATCTATAAATAATTAGGCTAAATCCTTGTGTTTTTCCTATTTCCTGTTATAATGGATGTAATAAGAGCAGAGCAATGTCAGTGGAAATAGCATGAAACAACATTCAGGAGATAGTAAGACCCCTGAAGAGACCAATTGGAGTTCTCGTTTTTCCTCAATACTACTAAATTGATCTATTTGTTGATTATCTTGAATAAACGTTACATACGAATGGTTAGTTTACAAATTTTTTCACATTATTTTCTCATCAAAACACCACTCGAAACGACAGACGTACTGTATTATGTAACTCATGAATCCGATCAAGGGTTCTCTTAATCAAGGGTTGTAAACAATGAATTGTTACGGGTGTATTCAGTGTGACTGTTCCATCGGTCATGCTAAAACGAAAAACCCCGTACAAATATTCGTAAATTCTATGTTTGATTCTGCAATTTAGATGAAACTATTAAGCTCTTATCCGGTTATGGAAACCACCATTAACGGCCGTGGGCGTCGGCATGTTGACCACATACCCCCAATCCTGTCATCTGCCTGTGGTAGATGACGCAGCGGTCGGGTGGTAGGCCTTGTCCCTTCAGGGATGTAGCTCCACGGAGTTTAGTTTTATTAAGCTCTCAAAACCTCGGATCAAGAAAATAATAGAAAAGAATTACCCACCGTGAAGGCTATATGATTCGCCTATACCTAATAACTGATGATGATGATGATAATGATAATAATAATAATAATAATAATAATAATAATAATAATAATAATAATAATAATAATAATAATTAGAAAAGGAAGAACGGGGCTGATAATAGGCCGGTAGCATTTTAGTTGATTTAATAAGTACCAGAGTGATAATTTCCAAGATTATTTGGTGAACGAAAATCTGGGAGGCTCAACCGCCAGGAACCCTCTGGGCCTCCATGGCCTGTATAGGGATCACTTTACTTTACTTCACTTTACTTTACTTGGTGAACGGGAAAATGTCTGTCCGTCCGTGTTTCTGTAAAGGTGATAGCTCTAATACGATTTATCAAATTTTCATGGAACTTAATATACATACTTATAATGTCCACAGGAAGAACAATATTCATTTGGATCAAATCGGTTGATCCTTACCGGAGTAACAACCAATTAACTCGACACATGCTTTTTAAATAGCAAATTTGCATTAATCGATAGAACTGAATATGCTGTTGTGAACTGAAGACAATGACTGAGTTTTTGTACGCCTTCAGATGCTTTGGCAGAAATGAGGAATATGTTGTATATTCCTTCTGTTAATATTCTAGTTATCCCACTCGTTCCTTCACATAGGCGTGAACTTTCTCAAGAAACCATAGTCTATAACCTATTAGTTTCTGAAATATGGCCTATTAACCCCATCTTGCACTTTGTCTTACCAGTATACCTGATTTATTGATCCTTAAGAATCCACGAGAAGGTAGAGAAGTACACAAAGCTTAATTCTAAAATTAAATTATCTGGAATCTAAACGAAGTTTCCATTCTAACAAGAGTAATTTCAGGGACATGGATCATATATTTAAGTTTACAAAATCAAAATCAAAACCAGATGGATAAAAATATGTTTAGAATTATGCAGAAAACATAACGCCTATGTTAAACTGCCTACGCTTACAGAGGGTTTAAGCTATTTTTAGATCTTTGGCTCAGGTCAATTCCTCCCTTTTAGCCTAAAACGCTGAGAAAAAGAGAAATAGTAATAATAATAATAATAATGTTCACAATTATCTTTGTCGTCAATGCTGTTACAGCATAGCATGTACTTCATCATCTAGATACTGACAGTGACTTTCAAAGTATTGACCTGGCTCGAACTAAGGTCATTGCACAAAGAGGATGACTTCCTGCTTGCAATGCGACACAGCTATGATAAATATACGTTGAAAAGTGAAGTTAAGAGAAACATTTTCATTCGTGAGAGATTTGCAAATTACGTCCTACGTCCGGCACGACTTCAGAATAACGGGATACCTTGTAAATAATGGTCCGCTAAATTTGCGTACGTTACTAAACCAGGGTCAGAATGCGGAAAATGACATGCGAATCCGAGAGCAAGAGTTATGTATCCTCAAGCAACCGATTAGTACTGAAGTCCATTGAAGTTTACTGCATACGGATTATGTGAAGGTTATCCGTGAATATAGTAATTACTTTTCACAGTAATTCAACTGATACTGTTTTGCTTCTGTCGGCTGTGGCCTACAAACGTCATAAATTCTTAGATCGTATCATTACAGTCTGATTTAAACAACCTGCTACTTGAGACAGTTGCTAGAGGGGTGTGTTTCTATGGCCTTGCTGAAGATATGCAAGATTTTCCAAAAACATTCTTGTAATACCAATAAGCAATGGCAATGCTTAGAACACAGTTACAAAATGTAAGAAGTCTTTGGATAGCCTACTATTTGGATAGCATTGGTTTTACTATTAGTTTTAACATAAATGTCACATTCACGTCACAAAAATATTTATTGATAATCTTCTTCCCTATAAAAGCATTTATTTGTGTTCAAGCAGTCTGAAACTTACCCCCTCAATGATTAAATTAAGCTATTTAAAACACAGGCGGCCTTTTATGACAGTTGTCACTTTTAAAAAAATCTTCTTGTTGCTAGTATTCAAGAAAAGTAAGAATAGGCCTAAGTACTGTATGTGATAGACCCTAAATAAATTATTGAGTATCTTAGTTATTTCAATTAATAGAGTGGAATTTCTCTCTGTTTTGACTTTTAATAAATGCCTATTTTAATTATATTACTGAATATTTTCGGTATTTAAGTGTCTTTTTGCCTGCCTATTTTAACCAAAACAAATGACTGAATTTCCAGGCTCTTGTTATGAATGAGTGTTAAGAGTAGCCCTATTGTTTCCATATAAAAAATTTACTGAAATAATCCATTAGAATAAACGGTACTCATGAATAAATGCATTTTACGAGATATTATTTATTAAATTTAATTTTTTTTGCTAAATAGTTATTACAAATTCAACTCGTCACTTTGATCTCCCCTTTAATGTATTTACCTAAAATCACTTATGGCCTTACCTTTATTATTATTATTATTATTATTATTATTATTATTATTAATACTGCACTGCCACTGACATCCTAACACTTGTCCCCAATCCAGCATCTGCCTGTGGAGTCGTATAATAGGCTATGTACCTCTACCTTTTTATCCGGCCTTTTGGGCTGATTTATTTCGTTCTTCTCTCATCCGGAATTTTCACAATTGGCTTAATCAACGCCATAGCAAATGGGATGGAAACATTATGAAGTACTTAGAGCTGATAATGACATGAAACACCATTAACCAATCAACTGCAGGACATGAGTAATACACTAATCAATTACAGCTAAAAAAATCTGATGTGAAACTCTTTTCTACTCTTGATATTTTGACATGAAATAAGCGACCGCATTGCGGGAGTGAAAATCATGTTGTCCAAAGTTGATTCAAAGCCATATTATTAGTTTTAACCCTTGCGGAGCTAAATTTATACGGGTATAAAGCAATCATTTAGTGAAACCATCAGTGGGCTCTCAAGTTTGGAATCAATGAAAACATATACCGGCTTCCATAAATAAACGTAAAACTTTGATAAAAATCATCATTTCTCTTTTAGTCTTGTATGTCTGATTTAAAAAATGCTCGTTGTGGCCTATCGTCAGTAGCAGTGAAAAGGTTAAAATCAAGGTTTGTGGATGAAATGACTAGCTTATAACATTCTTCAGATGTTCTTAACAGCTCTTAGTACGAACTTGTATGTTTTGTTATTAAAAAAAAAAGAAGAAAGAAAGAAAAGAAAGAAAGAAAGAAAGAAAGAAAGAAAGAAAGAAAGAAAGAAAGAAAGAAAGAAAGAAAGAAAGAAAGAAAGAAAGAAAGAAAGAAGGAAAAGAGAAAAAAAACCAAACCGTCAGATCAGTTTTAGAATGAGAAATTATATTTTCTTCATGCAATGTGGTAGTCAAAAGAAAGGGCGCCGCTAGGGGTGGGGTAGCCTACTTGGAAGGTTCGAAGGTGTGTTAACTCAATAGAATATCAACATTTATACGAGTACATAGATCAATCTACATTTCTACAAAAAAAGAACCCTGGAAAATTTAACCCAACAAGTTAAACTAAACAGTAATTTTAAGATACGTGTTAGTTTAAACTGGTCCGAAATATTATTTTCTTATGTCAGACCAGATACCAGTATCCCTGCCCTGGTCAAGGTTCTATTTAGTGTACGGTATCTTTGTGCGCATGGCACAGTGCCACATGATTGTCTCTTTTACGACATCGAAGATCGTAGATAAGTCTTGAGCCATCGTAAAGTAAGCTTCCCTGGGGCCGTTTACAGAAACAAAACACAATTTCCAGGAAATATTTATATCAACAGACACAGACAGTGTTCAGCTATTTTTCAACATATTCGCCACCGGAATTTAAACATTGTCTTACCGTGGCACCAACTTAAAATTAATATGCTTAAAATTGAATTTCAAGCATATTAACTTCATTTAATTTTTTAAATTACAAGTTGTCACACACTAAGACACTATATACAACAATTGAATACTTTCATCAATTGAAAATAATAGTACAAGACACTGAGTTCACTGTTATTTCACTATAGCCTTACCCTGGGCATAAGTTGCTTCCACAAACCTACAATATATTATATAAAACTTTCAAATATAACAGGTAGCATAATAAAACTGTCAACTCAAAAAAGTGTGTTTTTACTTCAATATTAACTTATACTTATATTTCCTGCTTTGCTTCATCTGTTGCTTCTTTTCGTTAGAGGTATACAGGCGGATATTTCTACACATCTAGTATTATAATTTATACCACTGGAAATATGGAATTAATTAATTATCGAAAACAATACGCCGGATACCTGTAGTGCAGATAAAGAAAATACTGGCATTAACAGTTTCATAGTCCTACAATTAAGTAGTATAATTTAGAAATATGCAAAGTATAGTCTTCTGTCTTCGAGGTTATTTTCAATTATGTCCTGCACAAGTTATATAAACTAAAACGTCGTATAACTCAGTATGAAGTCATCCACCATATGAACTTATTTGTTAGCTACAGCATCATCATGCAACATCTTGAATTTGCAATTTGGTTTTTCCGTAGAGTAATATGAAAATAATGGTCCCTAGCGGTTTAATTAACTTCGCTGTTTTAGGACCTTTCCATTTTTTTTGCTCTACCTTGCACCCCCGACATCTGAACCAACAGCATAGATAGGAAGATGTAAGAAAATCACAATGTACTGTAATAACAGATCATAGACCTGTTACACAAGAATGATGACGAAGAATGCAAACGAGAATGAAGTGAAATATTCTATCACGACTCCAATGGGAGATGATTGATAGTTGGTCTAGTTAAGGTGGGCATTCTTCCAGGTGAAGGCGGACATGTCTGTGTACACCCTCATGGATGATTACACGTACACGTTCAACGCTCTTCAAGGACGTCAGCTTCCATATTGCTGACTGCACAAGTAATTATTAATAATTTCTAACCCAGTTATGGAGCTGTAAGAACAAAGCGTAAGCAACATGTTTACCAAACTCAACAGTGAAATGAGTCAGTATGGAAATCAAAATGAAAATTGCACAGGAAAGAGAGATGAAAGCAACGGCAAACGCGTTGGAAGTACAGTTCGCACAATTTTAAAAGAATGTAGCACAGGAATAGGTTGCTTTAAGTAGGCCAGTTTTTTAGATAATTAAGCATTGTTTGTATGTATGTATTTTTAAGTCTTTATTATTGCATGCTCCATTACAATACATGCAATGTTTTCATATATATGTACAAAATTAATCAGTATATAAATTTATATGTTATATAATAATTAAAATATTTCATTTTCATCAGATAAGGGTTATAATATTAAATATTTAATAAAATTCCGCCTTAAATCTTAACCCTTAATGTTCTTGAAGACGTGTAACTAGGAGTATTCTTATGAAATCCACCCTGCTACTGCCAGCACTCTGCTAAAAATGATTTGTCGTTAAAATACGTTCGTTATATATTGCTCTGTATTAATTTGTTTTTCTAAATTAAAATTGTGACATAGGATACTTTTAATTTGTGGTCATGAAGTAGATTATTAAAACGCAAAGTTTGCTTTTATAATGTTGTGTGTTAAGGGTTAAGGCGGAACTTTATTAAATATTTATGTTATACAAGTTGTATCGATGGCATTTGCAATCTTATAATGGGTTCATATTAATTGGTTATACTATACCTATAAGAAACTAGAAAAGGAAAGAGTCTTATTCCAAAATTATGTTAGAAAAGCAGGTGAACAACGTATGTATGCATGTATGTATGTATGTATATTTGTATGTATGTATGTATGTATGTATGTATGTATGTATGTATGTATGTATGTATGTATGTATGTATGTATGTATGTATGTATGTATGTATGTATGTATGTATGTATGTATGTATGTATGTATGTATGTATGTATGTATGTATGTATGTATGTATGTATGTATGTATGTATGTATGTATGTATGTATGTATGTAGACCTATGTATGTATGTGTATAATATATGAGTGTATGTATATTTCTATAATCTACATATTTATGTATTTTTAAAACGATAAATACAGCAAGCTCCTATACCCTATTACCCTATAACGCAAGCTGTTACCCTATAACGCTACATAATTAAAGTTTTGATAACTTCAGTATTTTACATGTCACACGAAGAAACACATTATCCGGAACACTTTGTGTATTTATAGAATAAAGTGTATATACATATATATATATATACGTCTTTACATGTACGTATGCATTATGTTTTAGGAGAGTATGTAGCCTTTGCACTGTACGCATGTAGGCCTAGGCATTTATGTGAGTGTATGTAAGTATATGTGAGAGTGTATGCGTGCATTGATTCATTTAATTAATGTACACTCTGCAATTTATTATGCCTTATCTACGCAACAGATTCCTAGACATATACCGACTAAGTATTTCTTAATTTTTTTCTGCAAATGAATTCAGGTTTATTTTGATTCTCACGACTTTGGTTGCATGATTTCGTCAAGTATTTGAAGGGTCGTGCTTGAAAAGGTCATTCATCTAACCACGGTGACTCCAAGATCTTTTGCCAGCGGCTCGACATGCACGGAACGACTAAAATTGCTGTGAGCTGTTCATAGTTCTTTAGTAGTTTTAATAATCCTCTCTTAATTCTGAATATTGCTTTAGTCTAAGCATCTAATAAGTCCATTTTGTCTATTATGTTGTCTATTATGTTTTCCATTACAAAAAAAAGTATTTTTATTGTCATTTGGTTTAAAGCGGGTTACTATGAACCACATCGATAACAATCATAGTACCCAAACATCTGGTTTTTAAATATTTATATAGCACAAGGCGTAACTAGGAGTATTCTTATGAAATCCACCCAGCTACTGCCAGCACTCGAATAAAAATGATTTGTCATTAAAATACGTTCGATATATGAATTCTGTATGAATTTAATTTCCTAAATTAAAATTGTAACATAGGATACTTTTAATTTGTGGACATGAAGTGAGATTATTAAACCGCCAAGTTTGCTTTTATTCATATTGATTATATACATTACACTCTTGTATACACACATATTTATACAATTCTGGGGAAAAAACTAACTTCTCTCATATGTTTAAAAAGTAACCTGAAGTCGCAAATAAAGGATATAATAATCATTCTAAACCAAAGAAAAGAGAAAAAAAAATTGGTACGAAAAAAGAAAATGTAAAGTTAAATCCCTACTAAGATTTATAAATTACACAACAATAGTCCACCAAACTGAGAACGCAACTCCCTAAGGACTGATGATGACATAACGTATGTCAAAATGCAAACCCTGCAATACATATAACGAGGCAAAATATGATATTTTATGTAAAAGATGCATAAGCTAATTCTAACTTTTTCTATGTTCTTGACATTGTATATTAATACATGTTTTATTACTATGTACGACACCTATGTATAAAATAACGTAATAAGCTTCATGTAAATTTTAGGAACGAAGACAGTTTATGTACGAGGATATAAGGTTGTATTTGAAAGCAATAATAATTAATACGTAGGCCTACCCTCTACTGCAATGAAATTCAATAGGTAATGAGATCAAAAATAAATTTAGAGAATACTTTGCTGCAACTGATTTCCAGGCATAGCTGTAAATGAAAAGTGAAATATCGAAATCAATCGTATGCAGATTGTTGGATAACGACTGTTTATGTTTTCACGCTAGTAGGCCTATTTTTCTCCGGTAATATCATAAAGAGGAACCTCTAAAACCCCAGCGACATCCCTCGACATCATCAAACCTTTGTTAAAAATAAAAATAGTTTCAATGTTCTTTCATTCAATTTTCAAAATGGTGCTGAAAAATCCCCTGCATAAGGCTTGAATTTTGTAAATAGCTTCTTCTGAGACCTTTCAAAGAGAGGTTGTCACTATTGTGTCTTTGGGTTACTCAGTACTTTTATTGGATAAAGAATTTGTCTGAAATTTTTTCTTAATAACTAAATATAATTCCTTAGATACATGAAATCAACTACGATTCGAAAAATACTCATCACGAACATATCTACAAGAGGCTTATATTCTTGTTCATGCCATATTTTTAATTGAAATAATTGCAGTTTATACACCATAACTATTCTTTACTGGGGATATTATTCTCAACCTATAGACAATAATTTAAACAAAAACAAAGGAATATTGCTTCTGACTTTTTTAGTATGCATCAGATAGTGTAATCAAAGCAGTGCGAACACATAAAAGAAAATAAAATTAAAATAACGTGGTGGCTAAATTAAATAAGGAGTGAAATTTAATGTAACTCGGTACAGAGCGTTACGCATAAAGAATGTGATTGGTTCCGAATAGGAATAATTTTCTAATAAATGTTAGTATGATAGGCCTAAGGTATTTTAGAAGACCAGTTCATCACTGCAGTTTATTTATTTAGGGAATTTCTTAACGGCAAGTCATGATGTGAAGAAAAAGAAGGCATTAGATAATAATTAAAACAAGGCTTGAAACGTTTAAATAATTCCAAAATTTGTATCCATTGCAACATGTATGCTTGTTCTGATCAGAATTACTTCCTGATATTTAGTCTGATCCTTCTATTCTGGTTGTAATAATGACTATTAGAGTACTTCAGATTTTGTATTGATTCAAGATCCATGGTACTACTTACATATTCATATTCTACCTTTGTATCCTATTCACCATTGACCTCTATCGCCCCATTAACTCAATGAATACAACAGACTGCTCATTATGCATATTGCCTATTGTTTTAATGAACAATCTCACAGTATAAGATATTATCATAATTTTTTCTCAGATTTATTTTTACAGCCTACTGGTACGGCATGCAAAATACTTCGAAGACTTCTTTTCGGTTTACAGTCATCTTACTTGTTCCACTTTTCAGGCCCATTTATATAGAAGAAACCATTTACAGCCAAGCTCTACAACCATTATGATCACTGACGAATGGATTACAAATTCTATATAAACTAGGCCAATTCAAGATATCGATGAAAATATTCAATAGTGTAAGCAGATGTGCCAAAAATTCATATAGGCTGCGTGTTAGATTTCATGGAGAAATCTAAGAGTTTATGAAAACACGTTGTTCCATGGTTGTTAGACTGCAAATTGAAAGCACACAATTTATGAAAGCACTTTGTCCTGAGTATTTAAATGCCCATGAACCTTATCGTTATACAATATTCCAAGATCGATTATCGATCGACTCTTTCTTAATTAATGTAATTATGTTTGCTTAATCTTGTATTATCTTGTATTTTGTTTCTTTAGCTTTTCGGATTATGTTGCGTGGGAATTATTCCTTTTTTATGTTCTAGCAGCTTTAAAAATTAAAACTGCTAACTGCTCGATTTCAAAATGTGCTCCTCCCACATCAAAGGGATGGGGGTGGCTATTTTTCCGTTGCCTTCTTCCGCATTGCGGTAAGAGAAGCTGAACTACAAGCAAGTTGAAGTCAAGAGTGGCGGGCATGATGCCCACATCATCAATGCAGTAACTGAAATCAACATAATGGAGGACTCCCGAGACCAGCTCAAGAAATGACAGCCACCACAGCGGCACAAGACTAGCAGAAAACTGACATCACGGGCGCTATAATCTAGGCAGGTTGCATAATGCCACAACGTAATTTAAGCTAAGAATTCTGCCTGCATAGTCTTTTGAACCTATTAGTCATAAGATGGGGTTCTCATTAGTTTATGGAGTAATTTATTGCCAAATAAGGGCATTGATACTTTAAAACTGACGTGTTATATTCTGCACTTTTAATTCTTTCTGAATTTTGGGTTATTCAAGCAGATTTCGCTTTTCCTTTAATTAGTCATAAGATTGTTTATTTATTTTGGTCAAAGCGCCTATAATTTATTAGAAATGAGCCAACAATTACAGACTTAAACTTTATATTGTGTCACAGAACACCTTTAACAAAACTAACTTTATATTAGGCCTATGTCACAGAACACTCTTTACAAACTATCTCAATAGTTCAATCAATTAAAATACTTGTACTAAAAGACAAACCATTAAAACTCTAAAGCTACACTGACACCCTACAGTATGTTATTATTAATGTACAGTGCACTTAATGTACCATCTTCCAACAGCTATCCTGAAATACATTTCCACAAGCTAGAGTCCTTTATTCCTTTATGTTTGTCCCTTACTTTTCATTTACTGCGTATGTGTATCAGGCTTGATTTACTATTTCTTATCTATTGTTCAACTTATTTTTCATTTTTTATTTTGAAGTTAATTTTGGTCAATTCAGAATTTTTTACTCTACGTGACAGCCAGCTGCACCAACACTATGGTAGAAAAGTAAAATTCTTGATTTCTTTAAGTATGTCTATAACACAAGTACACCATTTTTACGATAATGTTGATCTAATAAGTCCTAAATCTACAGTATAGATATCCAAAATGTTGAAGAAAATTGTAAAAAAAATAATTAGCGTAAAAATACAAGGGCCCGTTTGCAGTGTAAATAGTGTGAAGTTACTAAAATATTAGAATTCAGTGCATTTCATGGCACATGATATTCCACCCGAACAAAGTTTTAATATAGTACATTTAAAATGATGAAAAACTTTATAAAAATATGATTTATTGCTGCCATTTAGCTCGGAAGGTATGAACAGATTCTTTACACTGTTTTTAAACGTTACATATTCTATCATTAGTGGTGAATAAATATCCTACACCAGATTTTGATTTCCTGGCTGTTCTATTATTAATGTTACGACACAGATTTCCACAATAACTTCGGAGAGATAAAAATAATTTCGTTCTTTCAGTATTCAGGTTGAATTATAAACATCTAGCGTGACAACTATAATTTATTAGGCTATAAAATAACGACTTATTTATAGATAAGGAATTAACGTTAAAATAGTTTTATGGTGACGTTGGTCTTGAATTATTCACAGCCTTAGAGAATAGTGGTTGATCATGAACAATGTTATTTGCAAACAAAAGCCTCATTGAATGTTGAAGAAACAGAACCGGAAATCATTGTTTGTAGAACCTGATTTGTAAAATCCTAGTAGGAGATTCGAATGCACGGGTACAAGAGAAACTTTTAAGAATCTGTTTCGAACATTCTGTACACTTTTCCATTTGACTGATTTATTTCTAACCAAGGCTGTAAAATCATGGCGTCTTGTAAGAACATGAACACTTAAACACATTTCCAAATTATTGCACTGAACGTTTTTTATTTCTTCATCGTTTTCTTTTATGATGTTTCTATTGATTCGTATATCACCTCTTTCCCTTTTCGTATTTTAAAAGAATTGAACGGTTTCCTACAAAAAAAAACCCTTGTCCAAAATTTACAAATATTGAGATATTGACACCATCTGCAGACAGAATGGTGAACTATATGCCTATGATATTAGTTTCGGCAGAATAAGCATATTTTTACGAAATACGGATGATCAAATAGTTTCATATTTTACAAAAACAACCTTTTCCATTATATTTCTATAGAAAGTCCATTGGGCGGGCTATTTTTGTTCGACATGGTGGCTATCTTGCACCATGGTTTTCTTACAAAAACAACCCATGTCGCGACATGGTCGTGTGTATTACAGTATATCTTGTTCATAATCAATCAGGAATAAATCTATTCATAGAATAAAATATAGCTATGATAGTCTAGTTAGAGTATAACTAAGAGCATTTAACTATCTGAAAACTGTGAGTTGATAGATTTGTTGTCTCCTGAAAAATTACAAAAAGAAATCGATAAGGGCTCTTTTTGTATTTATTCAAAAAACTTCAATTATCTTGAAATGAAAAGCAAGTTAAATAATAAATTCTTAAAACTAGGAATTATTGATAATAATTATAAAAAAAATTAAATCAAAAGACCCAACATCTAATGATTTAATGAGCTGTACATTATGGAATAGCTTTTACCCTCAGACCCTATACATGTTTAATATTACCTTCTTACCTATTGTAATACACATCATTCATTTGAATGATAAACATAGGAAGTAATTTTTATCTGCAAAACATGTGAATTTTTTAAAAATATTTCTTTACGTATTATTAAATATTTTTCTTGTCTTATTCTCACTATTATTCTTTTCATCTATTCTGATTTTCTCTCCTGCTTCCTTACCTGATTCTCTTCCAGTTTTCTTTACTAAGTGTAACGGATGTTCTAGAAATTATAGCATGCTTTATGAATTGAGTCATAGATTATTGACAAGTGACGAATCTACAGCGGGACTTGAATATGGTGAACTATGAACAAATCTATCAGTGATAACTACATTTCGCTTTTAAAATTATATTTATTTTTACAGGAACACAACTGTTATAATGATAACGTCTAAACATAAATGTCTGTTGATTAATGAAATTTTAGATCCTAGGTTGGTTCATCATATTCAGTATCATGCAAACACTGGAAGACATTCCATGTTCATTTAATTAAAGGGGCGTTAATAATTAGTTAATAAACTGATGACCATATTAAAATGCTAGTCTAATAGCAATGTATGAAAGATACAATGATGGATTCTTCAGAAAATACAGACAAACAATAAAGAACGCAATGGAAAAACCACTAGCATGAGAAAATTTAGCATCTGACAAAATCTAAACTGACAAACCTGAATGGGGAAAATAGCCTTGTAGAGGATGATGTGTGAAGGAGGAGATGGACGAGTCTTTTGCTTTTTTAAAACAAAAATAATTACAATTATTAAAAATGTACTAAGTAATCTAATATGCATATTAAATAAATTTTATCAGTGCGAAGTTTCTGAACAGAAATTCAGTACTGTTGTAAATTTTTCACGTTACTTTGGTTTCCTTGGCTTGCAAGTCTAATACTAAAAAATAGGATTTTCAATCATCACTTTTCAAAACATTATATTTGACAGTGGCTAAAAATAAGAAAGTAGTCATTTCAATGTAATATAAAACTTTGTTTATACCATTTATCTTTGCTTATCAGTGAGAAGTTGACAGTATCTCGAAAAAAATATTTTTCTTCCGAAACATTTTTAAATTCTCTTTTGTTGGATAAATTTTCGTCACAGGATCTTGATTTACATTAATGTCACAGATTATGTAACGCAGAATGATTTGATCTTCTGGTGTTTTTCAGTATAATGAAGGCTTAGGAGTAGACTAAAAAAAATCGCAAATTCTAAGAAATGTGGACATGCAGACGTACATTTGCCTTGTAATACTTAGCTTGTTATCAATCTAGTCCGGAATCTGCAGGGGTTTTCACTTCCACTCTTTATGGTATTATTTCCACGTTCTGTAAATTAAATTTGGCGGAATACATTAATATTTAAAATTCAAGAATATGTGTACATTTTGTAAATTCACCTCACTCCTTCCCTAAAGCGTATCCGTATTGGTAATTCGGCATTCTAAGCGAGTAATGAACTCTTGAGAGCATTTAAAAGACAGTATTAAGACTATGGCCCATTTCACGCACGAGGAATTCCAACATGGCAGTTTATCGTTGACCTGGACTTCCTTCCGACTAATCTTGACGTGAATCCCTTACAAGGAAGTAGATAGTGTTCTCCGGTGACCTCTATTAGAAGAGTGGACTCCTACACGAAGTCACCACACACCCGGCATTGTCTTCACTGGAATATGGGCGTGTTTTACACGTGATAATTGCTACGCCTGAGCTCTGCTATATAACGTGTCCACCGTAACGAACTACACTAAAACCGACAGCGAAAAGTTAACTAAACACTCTGATAATATTCCAAGTTCAAACTTAAAACTGCAGTCAGAAGATTGTAAAGAGTCGATTTTTCAACCATGTGCCTCTTTCTTCACAATCCGGGACACATTTCCTGTCGCAGCAGTGTACTCTAGCATTTATACAATAAATTATTTTCAACTAGGTAATATGTCTCAAGAATTTCTGTATAGGACTGATAAAAAAAAGAGTTGAACATTATCTTAGGCAATATTCGCCTCTCTAACGTAGTAGTCAGTAGTAGTGCAGTATGTGTTTTTTTCATAACGTACACCAACATATTTATATTATAGGAGAACGTGTTTTTATTACATCACTGCTAAATTAAAAGCAATCAATACGGCGAATAAATGATAATAAATACTACACGATATATAATTATGAATAAATAAATGCACATATATGAGAGTGTTGGGATACAGTTTATTCCAATACATGAAAGCCTCCGTTCTTAGAGCTACCATATAACACTCTCCTCTGCTACTTAACTGTAAAAATTACTGAATAATAGGCCTAAACGCAATACTATCAAGTATCCGTCTTTTTCAGGGAATGTTCGGTCCAGTGCCCTGTATCGTGTTGAATACTTGCATCCCTGTGAAAATGGCCATCTTCATCACATCAGAAGAAAGTGTGTAAAACCATTCCTCAAAGACACCGCGGGCCTCGGGAGGTGGAGTGGGACGCTTTCATGTTAGGAAATAAACAGTACGCTACCCTAAAGCTTGAATGATGTGCAGAAATTGTCTTCATACCTGTCCAAATACGACGTAGTTTTTTTTTTTTTTTTTTTTTTTTTTTTTTTTTTTTTAAATCCATCTAGGGTGCCTTATTCTGTTTTCTGCTTCATATTCCTCGTCACTGTCATCATTTCTCATGTCTATTAGTTGTTCCAATCGCCTATGCGCCATCTTCATGTCGCAATTAGCTTAGTTTATCCTGTTTTGCTGGCCATATTTCACCGGTAAAACATTAGCTTGGATATTATCGAAAACCAAGTTACTGTAGCTGGTGAAATGCAAATAGCAGTTTTTCAGTCTAAAAACCAGGATCTGACAGATTATCGGCGATGGTGAACACAGCCCTTAAACTGGTATTAAAAGGATGTAGTGGTGAATACATATAAATTTGTAACGATATATTTTTGCCATTGGCCGGTTTCTATAAACTCGCGAATTACCTATGGGTAAATTACCCAATGGACAGAATTTACTCAACAATAACACCACACAAACACAAATAACACTGCCCAACAATGGGAATGTTTCGGGCTCAAAAATAGCTGATTCTTATGTATTTCCACCTGCTGAATTCAGAAATCACCATAGAAATTACCGATTAGCTCTTGTTTTGGAGATACAGTGACTTTTGTATTCTCTATAGTCAACGTTTTCAGTTTCGGGAAAATTTGTTTTTGGAAGTTGGCACACTTGTCAACTGTCAAAATACAACAGTAGTCTAGCTGTGGGTAGATTATAAACGTAAACACTATTGTTTTGGCAGTTAATTTCGTATTATCTGTTGTAATTAGTGCAGAATTTTTGTTTTGGAGGGTTTTAAAAGCAAAATTTGTTATCAACATGCCACGGAAATGTGTAATTTTAGTGAAGAATTTATGTTACATTTGTGGTGAAATAACATTTTCGTCACAGAAACGCAAAGTGACGCCTCTTGTGAAGACTGCCTACCAACATTATTTTGGTGTGAAGGTACCCAATCTTCCATCTGCTATTCAACCTATTCCACATTCAGACCCCTACTCCACCCCACAATTATGAGTTGGAAGTAGAAAATGAAGGCAGTGTGGAAGAAGAAGAACTCAACAAGCCTTCAACATCCCATGAGCCTGATTTTGAAGTGAAAGATTATCAACCGCACAGATTGAGCCAATCGGAGTTGAGTGATCTCATTCGAGCCTCTTGTGGATACAAAAGATGTTTTTCTTTCACCTCTACATATCAAGCTGGGTTTGATAAAGAATTTTGTCAAAGGCATGAACCAAGAAGG
Source organism: Ectobius pallidus (assembly GCA_964059195.1). Taxonomy (NCBI): domain Eukaryota; kingdom Metazoa; phylum Arthropoda; class Insecta; order Blattodea; family Ectobiidae; genus Ectobius; species Ectobius pallidus. The sequence goes on along the minus strand of CAXKWD010000003.1, from coordinate 106,331,282 downwards.
CTAGGCTTTTAAATATTTGAGAGAGAAATTTTCTGGACTAAGTGATGCAAGAGTCAAGGAAGGCATCTCTGTTGGGACACAAATACGTCAACTTGTAAAGGATCCTGCGTTCGACCTACTTTTGGAAGGGGAAGAAAAGGCAGCTTGGGAAGCTCTCAAGGGATTTTTAGGGAATAAAAGAGATGATAACTACACTCAGTTGGTGACAGTACTTGTGCAAAAATACCATCAACTCGTATTCAACATGTCCCTAAAAATTCATTTTCTCCACTCCGATCTTAATTTTTTCCCACCTAGTTGTGGAGCTGTCAGTGACGAGCATGGAGAAAGGTTCCATGAGGATATTTCTCTGATGGAACGGAGATATCAGGGCCTCTGGAATGAAGCAGTGCTTGTGGATTACTGCTGGTTTGTGTGTAGGGATGCTCCTGAACTCACTTACAAGAGAAAAGCAAAAAGACAGCGATCTCATGAATCCACCAATAGATTCTCTGTAGATCCAACGGCATGGTAGGTTTTTTTTAATCAATTTAGGATGTTAACTGTCATTAATAAAAGAACGGTCACACTTTTAATGTTGTTAGCACATTATGTAATTAATATTTATAAATGTTAAATTTACTGTTTTCTCTTAATCCTTTAAAATTAAAAACTTTCACCTATTGTTTATCTCAGAAACTGGAGCTAATAAATAATTTTCTTTGTCATATTCGTTTTTATCAACCCAAAATTAGTAAGAATTGACTCAGGAAGTGAAGGAAACATTTAAAAAATGTTTTTTTGTTGGGCAGTGTAATTTAAAGATAGCAATCTCATACACTTGTGACGAGTTTCTAGATAAATGTCCTCTGAGTAAATATGAAAATGACAGAAGAAATGTTCCTACAAACTCAGGCTAGAACTTTCCAAGGGTAAATCGTCGGGTTAATTTATCCTTTCATGGATGGCTGGATAAAATTTAACCTCTTTGTAGGATCAATAACAATGAGAATCAAAGCCTTCTGAATTAAATTAACTGTACAACTCCAAGGCCTTGCTCATTATATCATTGTGGTTGAAATGGGACTAATTTATCCATGGATAATTTACCCATAGGTAATTCACAAGTTTGTAGAAACCGGGCAAGTTGTTCATAAAAAGCCAGAATCGGTATATATCAGTTTAGAGAGTAAAAAAACAAACTATTATTATTATTATTATTATTATTATTATTATTATTATTATTATCATCACTATTGCTACTATTATTATTACTAAACTATTGTAATCATGCCCCAATCTATTTAAATTAACGAAATGTCCTTTCTTCTAATAAAATAAGACGCTATTCTGCACAAGAAAAATTGTATCAGCTGGTAGCCATAAATTATAATATGACATATATAACAATGTCCATTGTTTCCTCACATTGAATATTAACAAGTTCTATAATTCACTGGGTACAAGCCTGGAGACCTCCAAGACAGCTAGAGGGGATTTATGTGAAGAGAAACCATAATGCCGAGCATGAGCTGATCTCTCAGCTAGCAACTGCATAGTTTCTACACAAGGGTATTAAAATATTGCACTACCGGGAAATGCAAAGGGGAAGATTCGATATAGTAAAGCTAAATAACGGACTATTTTAGATCAAAATAATATTTTTATATTTAATAAATAAAAGTTTTAGTTAATAAATTTTAAAATATCTTGATATTTGTCTCCTAAGTTTCAATACGCAATAACCGTTAAGTGACAATAATGGTTCATTTTTATATCTTCAAATAAAACCTGTGTTCTTTTATAATTTATCATTTTCTTGGTTTCAAAAAGCTAAACCTTCTGCACGTCTAATACCATGATTATGAAAGTTTCCTTGAATAGTCAGCACACTATTAAAACCATAAAGCGCTGATTGTTATTTTTACTAACAGTAATATTATTTATCTAAAAAGTAAATCCAATATGACATTGGTAAAAAATATGTGTTATTCGTTTACAAAGTAATAAACATAAACTGTGCTTGCTTCTATTATGCTTATTATAAAAATAAAAACAAATACGGTATTTGTAAGTATTGAATTTAATATAAAGGATTTTTCACGCTGTGTGAATTAACTTTTGTGGAGGCAAAATAATTATAACTCAACAGGTACAGGGCTTATGAAAATGATTTATGGTTTTCTTTAATGCCTTTTGGGGAGGAACAAAAATCAAGAATCTATTAAAAATATGTAGAAGTTAGAAATTCACACTTTCCTCACTTAAGAGATTGACGAAGTGTTGAAACGGATTTTTTAACTTACTGCTCCTACATGCTTAAAATTTTTCACACTTAATTAAAATGTAATCATAAATTAAAGTTATCTCGATTTGTTTTTGAAATATTTATTATTTTGAATTTTTAATCAAATGAGATATCTATCTTCTCCGACAAATATGAAAATATGAACATGGATTATTTTATGGAAGGTTCTTTGAACCTTGCTTTACAAATTTACGGACTGATTTTTATATTGTTCTTTAAAAAGAATTTACCCAGAAAAATGGAAAGTTTAAAAAACTGACACATAATCATACGTCAGTATTTTTTATTTTTTTTAAACTGTTCGTTATCTTTTATATTTGAATTTATATATTTATATTTGAAAAAGTACAAAGGCCTCTACAGAAAACCTTATTGTGGGAGAAGATAGCTTTTAAATATGGCGAAGTAACACGCACATTGAAAATTAGAAAACAAGCGATTAAAGTATGCACGCACTGGCAATTGAAATGCACGGAGGTTTAAAAATGGTGTCAACAGTGTTACATGCGCCCGGACGGCATACAATTTTGCACATGCTTGACTTTTTTTCTACTCTAAAATCCACAAATCGCATGTTTTGACCAAAACGGCTAAACCAACACTTCTGACATCACTTAAGAAAATCGCACTGTGCTGAGATCTAGCCTCGTTATTAATTAACATTATCCCTTCAAAAAATCATGTGCATACGACCTATGTTATTAATCCACATTAATGATGCCGGTATATAAAATCTAAGAGTGCGTTGCAGCCCTGTTTATGAGTAATAGAGAGTACTTTATCGTCTGTCGCGCCGGTAACATAAATCTCTGCTGTCAGGAAAATTGTGGTCGATATTAAATGACATAATGGGAGATGCGAACAAGCGTTTGTTGGGTCCATAATTCTTTAACCACAAGAAGCAAACAGATATTGCATCCTTCTTCAGGTTTCTTTTTTGTTTATATATGTTTTGAAACATACTATTTTACTAGCAAGAAATTCTGTCTGTGGGTTCTGGTCGAATGAACAGCTATTAATAATAAATGCAGGAAGTTATAAAAAAATATATATAACAGCTATTGCAAATAAATCACCTCGCTCGGAGCTGTCACGTTTTATCACCACACGTGACATGTCTGAAATGTCTGGTCAAGTGTCGTTATAAACTCAAGCCCTGAATGAAATATGCGTCAAAATATTAGTTAAGTTTTTCGAGATGCAGTGTTCTGTTAATACAGATTGGTGATGGACAGAAGAACACATGGACTAACAGCCAAGGCTAATAACTTTACATTTATATTTATGTATTTATTTAATAATGAGATACACCCGGCAGTGGCGGCCGCAGAAATTTTTTTCGGGGGGGGGGGATTTGAATAGGTAGAAAGAATACTAAAAAAAATTAATCAACTTACATATACAATTAGTTTATAAAACTGGCCACTTGGAGTACTTTTTTCAAATTTCGGGGGGGGGGGGTGGGGATGTAACCCCCCGATCCACCCCCTCCGTCCGCCACTGACACCCGGTAATTACCCGAATTAACAAGGTGGTCGTGTTCGGGTCAAGTTCAGTTTATTCTAAGATACACAATTAGGCCTAAATACAAATAAATAACACTAAAATAACACTAAAATATAACTAAAATTTAAAATCTATTACCTAGAATAGTGAAACGCGAAGTGGAAGAAGCTATGGACACCTGTGGTATAGATAATGAAATATTTTCTTGAATATCATACGAATTTCAGAATGAAATAGACTTATGAACTGCTATAGGGCAGGGAAGATACTAGAGAGCTTAGCCCTTTGAAAGCTGAATTTAGACATCTTCTCTCTCTCTCTCTCTCTCTCTCTCACTCGCTCATACAATAAACTTAATCTGTATCATTATCAAAGTTATTCTCTTGCTACGACAAAAAAAACTCTTAGTTAATCACCTCATAACCGCTTATGAATCCTAATTTCTCATTATGTTCTTCAAAAGTTTACTCTTATCATATAATATATTTTGGCTACTACTTCATGACATTAGGTTAAGGTTTATGTTTTATGATCAATATTTGTATTAATGTGTCTGTAATTAGTATTATATTTGTAATTTATTTGTAATTGTTCTGTCATTGTGAGGGGATTGTATGTATAAAAGGAACTTTAAGTTCTACGCTTACAATCCTTAAAATAAAATAAAATAAATTCATTCAATTCAATTCTCTGACTCTGTGTGTGTGTGTGTGTGTTGTGTGTGTATGTGTGTATGTGTGTATGTGTGTATGTATGTATGTATGTATGTATGTATGTGTATATATATATATATATATATATATATATATATATATATATATATATATACATATACGTAAAAGAGGGTTTGTCCTGACTGACTTTATGAATGACTGACTGACAGAGAATCAACGTTGAGCCTAAACTATAATAGGTAGAGAATATTATAGGAGAAGCATTCCTCCGACACTAGGACTTGAACCCAGGACCTTTGGCTATTCGCGCCAATGCTCTACCAACTGAGCTAAGCCGGAGCTCAATTCACAGCGCCAGACGGAACCTTCCTCCTATGATTAAATGCCCTTATTGGTCTACCTCACTGACAGACAAGTTATGTCATATGCAGTACTGTGAGGCACACTAATTAGTGATTTTTGTGACCGGGCTCCCACTGTTATTGTACAGTTAACATTCAAGATGGATATACCTATGTAAGTATTCATGAACCACAGATTATTGTCTCTGTTGGACATTACATGGGTTCAAGTTCCAGTGTCTGAGAAATTTTTCTCCTATAATACTATTCTCATGCAATGTCCAACAGAGACAATAATCTGTGGTTCATGAATACTTACATACAGTATGTCTATAATAGGTACAGACTTGGAATTTTAGCAGTACCTTCGTTTCTTAATGTAAGTGCACACTAAGAAACGAGTTTACAAAATTTTAATTTTTAATGTCAAAAAATCAAATGTATTCGAGGAGACGAAATACCTTACATAAGAAACACACGAGCAATTCGTTTGTTGTGGAAAACAGTATTCAATTGTGAAATTAATTCAAGATAGCGTTGCTCGGTTGCTGTTTTGATTAATTTGTTTATGATTCGCAGATATCTGATTCTATTGACATAGGTGGGCAGAAGGGGAGAATGAATGCACGTCTAAATGAGAAACCATTAATGAATTGGACGAAACTGACAATGCGGGTTTTTTTTTTGGGGGGGGGGGGGGGTTAGAGAACTCGAATCTGAGATCTTTTTTTTTTCCCCGGGCGGCGAAATGTTCGTGAAATGAACCTCGAAGTCGGTTTTAGTTTTTGTTTTAGTTTTTGTTTTTAAATTATCAATCGTTATAATAAAATTGTTTATGCATGATTGGGTAAGGTTCATGAATATATGGTTAAGTTTAATCGCTTTATTCCGAATCTGTATGCTCGTATGGCGGCATAAATTCGTTTCGGTCGGTTAATTATTTGTATTTCTAACTTTAAACAATTAAAGATGAAATCAAGTAATTCCTCCAATTTATGTAAAACGTTGTCAGTGTAAGAAATATGTTGTAATTATTTTTTGTTAAATAAATTATTTAAACAAAACACATAGCAGTTGAGTAAATAATCGCGGGCGAAGCCACGGCCACCTGCTAGAATGTGTGTGTGTATATATATAGATATACATATATCTATATATAATTTATTTATTTATGCATAAGAGGCTTTGTCCTGACTGACATAACGAATGACTGAATGACTGACTGAATTAACGAATGACTGACTGACTGAATATATATTATGTTAACTGTATATTATATATTATATACATTGAATACAAGTATTATTGCCTATGAAGGGGGTTATTATGGCTCCAAAACAACAATAAAGATTCATCGATCCTCGATAAATTGTAATTTTGAGTACTATCAGAGATTTCCATCATATATATATATAGTAATTGTATTTATGTAGGGGTAGGAGATGGAGATCTCAAAGTGGTTCCACTAGATTCGGGGTGTGGAAAATAGTATTAAACTACACCAAACAATATTAATTTTGAAAATATAGTATAAATACTTATATACAGATATCATTTCTTTATGTGTAACATATATAGTATATACTATTTATACATATAAATATATATAATACGTGTATATTGGATTTTATATAGAGTTTGAGCAGTGGAACAACGGAAAATACAAAAGTTAAGGATTTTCTACAAAATCCCGGAATTTATACATAAAGTTAAAATTGCTTTAAGGTTTGAACGGTTGAAGATAGAGCGCAAAGTATCATATATTCTTGAAGGACATTTAATTTTCTACAACTTTCTTCCTTATGACTTTTTGTAGGACGAAGGGCCGAAGAATTAGCTAATGACATATGGCAAAAAACGCGAGGCAATTTTATTTTTTTCCAAAATTAGCTAACTTTGAGCGCGGATATCTCGGAAAGTAGGAGAGATAGCGAAAAAATTCATAGAATTAATCTTCTGGACCATTTTGTCAGCTTTAATTTTGTATAGAATAATATTATCGCTAGGACCCATAGTTTCCGAGATATAAGCGAAAAACTGAAAAAAGGGATCTTCTGAGGGCCCCACTGCCCCCCGCTCACCTTCTAGGAGTGAGGACTTTTAGTATGTTTACCTCCTAACTAGTCTGAACGAAGTCCCAAAGTCAAAAATTGTGTTCCTTCCATTTCCCTCTACAACTTTTCATTGACTGGACTAACAGTTCTCATGACAACAGTGTAGACCTATTGATGGCAGTGGTCCCAGGTGGCTTTGGAAGTGCTTGACTTTGACAAAGTAGAGAAGCTATCGATAGAATTCCTAGGTGTAAATAAATACTGAAGAATGAAATCCATAAAAATAATGCACAACGTTATGCAGTCACATAACTTTCTCTGCCCTGGACATAGAGAAATTCCCATTTTGATGTAAAATAAGAGGTCGTTTTGCGGGGACAGCTTAACCCAGCTGTCTCAGCCTGAGTGTGGTCAACGAGTAAGTTACGCCATATCAGTAGTCGGTAAAAAAAATTCTATCCACTGATACGTTATTCATAGCTGTATTTGTATTTTTAGTTCTGAAATATGGATGCCCTAAGCATGTCAAAGGAGACAAAATAGGATGGAACATTTTTAGTCCCAAGATTTGGGGAGGAAAGTATGAAAGTGATATTGAATTTCTTTTCGACTTCAGCCCCAAAACGGTTGTATGGTATCATGAGAGTGAGAAATACTACTGTATAATATGTGAGAAAGTTTGTACAAGATATTTTGCACCGTTTGATATAAGCTAAACACGACACGAATGGGAAATATACAAAAAAGCAAGTAGATTTTAAAATATAACTTTTCCTACTACCGGCCGCTAAATGCAGCGTATCAGGATTACTATTCACTGCCGTTCTTGTGAATTACAAAGCAAGTTATATAATTTTTGACGTATTTTGTTTTGTTGTTTTGTGATGGTTATTATATTATGTCTGAAAAAATGCACCACTTGTCAAGTTGTTTAAATTACAAATTATTACAGCACTTAACATCCCAAAACTCGCGAACGGACTTCCTCGAAGTCATGTACAAATAAAATCGACTTGACACAATTGCCAATTGCATAAGCTCCTACAGCCCAAAGGTCACATTTAGGAACAGAGTGATTTTTAATTTTTAACAAGATGAATTGACAGCTTTATATACCTTGGAATTGACAAGAAAGAACAAAGGTGTTCCACAGAATCTGCATTTTATAACCATTTTGAAAAATTGCCACCCCAATATTTATAGCTCGAAGATCAATATTGTTATCAAAGAAGAATAAATTCGCCTAAATGTCTGAGTTATTTTATGAAATCAGACAGGGAATAGAAAGAAAAAAGTATATTAAACACCAAGCATTGGGTTTGAATCCTGATCAGGGTACCTCAGATTACTCCCCGGACTTGTGGCGTACGTTCTTACGGTCGCTCCCAGCCCGCCTCTCCCCCTACGTGGGATCTCATACGTACATACATACATACATACATACATACATACATACATACATACATACATACATACATTACATACATACATTACATACATACATACATACATACATACATTACATACATAAATACATACAATAGAGTCCCGCTATTCCGAACTAATTTGGACCGAACACCGGTTTAGCGGGAATTCGGAATAGGCGGATTTCATGAATAATATCAAGTCAACGTATTGACTTGTTAAGGCGTAAATTAAGTGCGGGGAATCGTATAAATGGAGCCGACATGTGCTGTAAGTAACCAGCTTTCATTCCAATTTGGTTTCAGACGTTTTCATGAAGCTTAGGCTATATGTATGTCTCTACTTAACTTCTTTGTATAACAATAAATGTACGTTTTTAAGTTAAAAAGTCGGTATTTTTTCTGAACTCTGTTCGGAATAGGCAGATTTTCGGAATAGCGGGATTCTACGGTACATACACATATACATACCTCAGATTACTCAAACACGTTTTTCTACGAAGAAAGTTGAACTCTACAGCCCAACAAATCGTTTCTCTGTTCACATTCCTATTATCATGTTAACTGCCGGTAGCTAGTTGGTGATAAAGCAGTCATCAAGTGAAAAAACAGTAGGCCTTAAGTTTGAAACCGATGCAGAAAATTGCAATGAAACAGCTGGTTTCCGTGAAGGTTAATCAGCTTCTGCTGAGGTTTTATGACCGACAACAGCTTTTCCACACTGTTACCGTTATCGCCTTGAAGTAGGCTACTCATCAGTCTAGGAAGAAAATTTATAAATATTTTGAAAAATGTTATTTCACAATATTCTCTTTTGAACAAATGACTCAGCTGTTTATTTATCGTGTTCGTTTAAGCTTGATATATTTGCATTGTTTCATTCTAGGATACTAATATTCAATTATATGATCCTTATATCTTACTCTACAGTACAATTTGTCCACTGGACAATCCAACGCCTAGAAAAAGTAAAGAAATAAAAAGTACTACCATCACTCTTGTACGATAGCATAATAGTTGATGATGATAACAATCATAATCATCATTAAAAATCACCAATCTATTGCTATAAACTATGATGTTTGAAATTTTTATATATCTTCTCCACTGTATAATTTATTATTGGTTGGAAAAGAATAAACCCTGAACCCGATACAGCCATTATACAGGTAAAATGTAAAAATATTATGATTAGTATTATTACGTAGATATATTACCGTACATAGTATTATAATTATTGCTATAAATATTATTATTTTATTAGATAGAGGCTGAAACTCTTCTTCAATTAGGGTTTAAAAGGGAGGATCTATTATCCTTTACAGGTATTCTGTAAGATTACAGTAAAAATAACTAATTTTGTTATAATCATAACACATTAATTCCACGTGACTGTAGGTCTTGTAGGTCTATTATAAGGGTATTATTTAATAACTTAGAGTAAGCTGAATCTCGGGATAACTTTAAAAAAGAGTAAGTTATTATGCCAATAAACGTTTACAAGTAATCGAGAGCGTATTGAAAGTTCAAACCCACTGTTCCACTGTACGATTAATAAGTTATTGCAACGAGTTCCTCACGCAATACTTGTATGAATCATGATTCATGTGCAACGGGACTAGCATTGGACGGGTTTTAGTTGGAAATTAAATGCTTTTATCTTCTGACTAGGCTAAATTCTTAGAGAAATAATTAGATAACAAATTATTGCAGTAATATGACACAGTTGCTTTTTAATATCCCAATACTCCGTACCATATTCCATTGAACATGAAAGTGTACATACGAATTTTCTCATGTACACTTAGGCTACTTATCTCAGTACAGAGTGTTTATTTTACTTACGGTGAAACCAAAGATTAAAAAAAAAAGTTTCATGTAGCCTACACGTACTAACATATTGGATTGTTCTTTAGAATTAATCCTATTTATTGTGGAAATTTAAAAAAATGGTTTAACGCTCGGAATAATTGTAAATATTAAAAGGGTAGTATTTCTAAAAATTAAGATACATCAAGTGTGTGGAATATAGATTATTTTTGTACCCTCCAGTAGAACAAACCATCGCCTATGCTGTTGAGTTCACAGAGCTATCGATGTCAAAACGAAGGCTTAGTGAATAAACGGTCTTTTTGAAATATAAATGTGTATAAGGTATGGTGGAAACTTTTTTTTATGAAAGTAAGGCGATGGTACCATGAGATGTTGTACGTCATATGGGAGTGTGGCTTTTTCTAGTATACTATACGGGCAATCATTTGAATAGCATTGTAATTTACGGTTATATGAATAGAGGCGATGGTAATTCAGTTGTGATCAGCCGCCATGCAGAATGGATGCCAATATGCGAACAGCATTCTTACGTAAACATAGTCACTATCCGAGGGAGAAACACCAGAGAATACCACAAGGAACTGACGGAAACTTTGGGGAATAATGCCCATCCGTACCGGACTTCAAGGAACCATGGAGTGGGTATGTGTGCTTTCATGCTTCCAGCTACTGCAATCCATTAGAGTGGCACTATGAGTCGCGTATAGGTATTTATAGATTTCTGTTTCCTCCGCTAGCCTACATCCAGCACAGAACCCATAATCTGCATTGTACATACATTCCATAACCTGCCCTTTCATTTGTATATTTCAAAATTTTAAAATTGTCCCATATTTTCAAAAGAAAACTGTTGCCAAGGCAATTGATATAATGATATATAATATATATGTATAATTGTCGTAGCTTTCTGTTACTGCATAAATACATTTTCATTCGTTTAAGAAAAGAAAGTTCAAAAACATGAATACCAATTTGACCAAATACTGTCTCGTGCCATACAGGTTTTTAGGTCAAAGTCACTGAAGTATCTCGCTGATAACTAGAATGAATGTCTCGTTATCTAGCCTACGTAAATTTAAATTGTACACTATTTCCATAGCACTTAGCTTATATTGCTTCTATTTGTTAATTTTTTAGTTTTAAGCTTCAATTTTAGTGTATATTATAGTATAATATTATAATTATACACACATCTAATTATATTATAATTCTTTAATTCACTTTGTTTTCTCGGCATATTATTGGACGCATTATTGTCTTATGTTTTAATATAGGCAGATCAATATTGTATTACTATTCTATTTTTGGCATTTTGTATTATTATGTATGATATCTATTGTTTTTTTTTTTTTTTTTTTTTTTTTTTTTTTTTTTTTTTTTTTTTGTAGATTCCTTTTAATGTATTTTGTATTTATCCTGGTTGAGTGGAAACTCCGGCCTTAACTCTGCCAGGCAAAATAAAACATTATTATTATTATTATTATTATTATTATTATTATTATACTATCCAAGTCATGTTGTGGTTACTAATGTATTCCTGCAGCGCAAAAAATCGTAAACTGTTTGGTACACTCTATAGAGGCATATGTGGAATAGATGCATTTTACTGTTTGTAACTGTTTTATACTCCTGCATAAACAAACTTATCAGTTATTACAAAAGGGGAGTGTTAAATAACACAGTCATATCCTGACTTCGTATTGTCCATGATTTCTGGTAAGCCACAATGAAGTTGCATTCCAATTCGGACTATCTGGATTATTTGCTTCAATTCAAGATCATTCTGCCCCTGTTTTATTTATCATCCCAAATAATCATCCTACTTAGATATAACTCCAAGTTAATAGATAAAGATATCTAGCGATAAGCTCTCATGTTTGTGACGTTACTGGCTGCTTTGGGAGCGCTTTAATTATTGAGATGTGCAGAAAACCCATTGGAACTCAGACAATAATAATAATAGCTTATGCATTATGTAAACATTAGTTCAGAAATATCTATATGTACATCTACGTCCTCAGTGTGTAACTGGTTTTATTTTATGTCTTCCTTATTGGTATCAACATTTCCTTGCTTTTGATAAGTACTTTTAGGCGAGTTTGATAAGTACTTTTTAAAAATAATCTGAATGAGAATATTTTTAATGAATCTTATTAGCATAAACGATTGATAAGAAACATACAGATATCAGCATAAGCATTCTCGACGAGCTATAACTTTATATCACGGCTATTAACTGTAACTGTATTTACGATTTATTATACAATTGAAATCATAATTTATACTAATCCATTAACAGTTGTAAACTGTTCTATAAACAAACAAAGATAGACAAATTAAATTTCAAATTTATAATTCAAATAAAATATGATAAATCATTATACATTTTTATTAAATAATTTTACCTGTAGATTCTTTTATTTTTACTTATTTAAGACTAATACTTCGAGCCCAGAATCAAGTACATGCTTAAAATTTTGTTTCTGTTCATATAAATAAAAATTAATAGGAAATATATTTGTTTAATCCTATCATAGGGCTACCTGTCAAGATTTGTATGAAAATAATAGTCCCTTTAGGAAGTGTTTCGTCTTACAGGCTATGTTATTTCGAAGGTTAATGTTCTAAACCTAGCCTATACCCAGAAATGATGAAATATTTTCATTAATGTCTTCAAAATAACTGCGTTGTAATGTCATTGATAATACGATAATAATAAAATATATGTCTCCGAAGACCTATAGCAGAACACGGATATTGAGATTACATTACTTTCGATAACTGTGTAATTTGCAGTACTATTTTGATCGATCGTTTTCTTAGGTAGTGTGCCTACTGGAAACCTTTAACCTTAGCCCGATTACGATTAAAGCAGTGCAGATGTATGCAGTGACATCATCTGTTGTTTTCGTGAGTTGGAAAGGGAAAGTGTGGAACCAAAGTTGAAATAATAATTAGAATTTGAACGGAATCGCACTAAACGAAGGTAGCAATATGATATTCTCTTTCAACAGGGATTTAATCTCAATTGTTACGTAAGATCAACAGAATACTACAGTTGTATTTTAGTGATTTTGCAAATTAATTAAACAAGTACTACAACTCCTATACTTTATCAATGAATCCGATGCTACGAGTCCTAAATCTAGGACAGCTATAAATACATAAATAAATAAGACTCATTAATCCTATAATGACAAAGGGTTCCCGATGATCAACGGGTGAGCTTCGAGGATTACTCCGTAGGTGAGATAGTCCTAAGGAGTTGGTGTTTTCCTACAAAATTATCACAATATACATTATAGACTGATCAAAACCTAATGCTACGGAAAATTCAATACAATTTTGAACAACTCTATAGTCTCCTCTATACTCTGTATTTCTAATCTATTATTGTCTTTCCTGTTTCCATCTTCTTCTTTCTCTTGCTACTCTTGTCAGATTACAATAATAATTGTCTGCTGGTCGTCAAGTATTTCAGCTGAAATTTTCTGTACCCTACATTAAGACGCGTAAGACACCCAAGTCAGTGCATCGCTCATGACATAGTTCTTTTTTTTATGGGAAGAAGGAGGTGGGCTGATATATCGAACGAAATCTGCGAATGAATTGTATTGCTTCTCAAAAAGCCAATTTAGTAATTTCTGTTGCTAACCTTTTATAAACGTTGTTATTGGCATGAAAATTATTTTTACCTATATACTGTATTAGATTTATTTAATAGTTTTATGGGAAATAAAGGAAAAAGATAATTAGTTTTCGTCGAAGTGGCGGAGTCTTGACGTTCGTTATCAAGTTACTGTATTAAAAACTGAAAATATTATGTTATACAGAAGTAGATCAATCAAATTATGCTCTTGTCCTACTGTATAAAGTAAAACAACAAAAACTATAATTATGTATACTGACTGTGATTATCAAAACTACATCTACTGTCTGTGAGTTTACTTTTCATAGGAGGAGTGTCTCTCTTAGGAGAGAGGTTCCACCTGGCGAATCGAACTCCGTCTAGCTCAATTGGTAGAGCGGCGGCACGGGCATCCGAAGGTCCTGGGTTTGAGTCCCAGTGTCGGAGGAATTTTTCTCCCATAATATTCTCATGAAATGTCCAACAGAGACTATGATCTGTGGCTTATGTATGCATATATCCATATTGCATGTTTTGCTAGTGAAATTAAATTGAGTTAAGAGGGATCAATGAATAGCCTATCCCTTTTAAGAAACATGTAACATATTAATTAAGGTGTGCCTTATGAAGAGAATGTCTTTACCACATCGTATTGCATCTCCGAAGGATACATAACCCAAATTAAATCTGATTAGTGCACTCGCGTAAGCTTCTTTACTCTAAGCATGGCCAATACATCTTTATCCCTTCACATTCTGGTATAGATTAAGAGGCTATATTGCAAAAAGCGCCTATCCAGTTGTTTGAAACTGATACATGTTTTATTGTTCCCCAGGCAAGACTTTCTACAAACAGTGGGTGGCTTATAAATACCCTTCAGAGATTTTTTCGAAAAATTGTTTCAAACAAAAGTTTTAGCTCTTGGAATAAACATTCCATATACAAAAAATTTAAACAAAATCCTAAAAGCAGTTTTCGTGAAAATCGTGAAAAACAAATTTTTCTTCATGAAAAGTCCCCTCAAAAATAAGAGAAATCTTCGTGTCACATCCTCAAAAGGTACCTAACCCAAACACAAAATATTGTTTTTATACAATTTTACTTTCTGGAGTTAGGCTGTCCATAGATACACACACATTTTCCGAAAATAGTATTGTTTTATTAAGGGGACTTTAAAATGTGTATTTATGTAAAAACTCAACTTCGAATTAGGGGGCAGAAAACAATACTTCCTCTATTTACAGTACCTATAGCACGGGGAGAGGAAGTTAAAAAAAAAAGGAGGAAGTGTATCTACAAATGCCTCAGACTATGTAGACAGGACAATATAATGCGATATGTTGTACAGATCCCATTTCCCACTCTTCAGAATCAGAAATATCCACTTTCAGCTATCTCCATAAACTGGAGGAAGTCTCTCGAATCATTTGGACAACAGTACATTATAATACTACTTACAGTAAATCGGTGATCATGTCGATGCGTGCAGTGACAGTTCCTTAGAGGGACTGGTGATCATACAGTACACGGTATCAGATTTCTCCCACCTCTCTCCAGTTCAACGAGCTCCAATAAGGTTCGAGTCCAAAACGACCAAACGTATGAGAAGAATGCATAAGTGGTAGACAACTAACTTGAATTCTGTGATTTTACATCGCGTAAAACCGGTAGCGGTCGCATTCCAATAGAACTGGGCCTTGGACAAGCTGAAAGTTAGCTGTCTCTTAGGCTATTTCTCAATGCAATAACAAAATGATGTTGCAATATGTGCCAACGGATGAAAATCTAATGGAAAGTTTAAAAGTGATTTAATAGGCATACAAACATTCACTTAATGTTAAAAACAAATAAATGATTACAGCGTTTAGTGACTAATAAAATAAACTAGCAGTTTATCCGCCAGTAGGTATCCTGTTAGGATGAAACCCCTAAGCTTTTGAGTTTTAAAAGCGATTTCGATTGTCAAATATTTTAACCCTTGCTTTGTATTTGGGGCATGCCCTTTTTATCACTAAGTAATTGAATATAACATTGGTATAACCGAACGATTTGGCCTTGGACTCACATTTAGGGTTCATACCCCGTGGTCGGCAATTATTTTTTTTCATGGCAATTGCACAATTGCAATTCCCGAATAGGAAATTTTGCTTACTCTGAATCATTGCTGCTATTTCACCCTATTAAAGTTGATAACACTTGAAATTAATAAGTTATGGCATATCAACAATAGCAAACGGATGCACATCAAGTTAGGCTACATGAATTGTTTAGGTATACCTCTTCAAAATCTGGCTCGTGATATGATATCGATGTTCAAACGAGTATGAAAAAGCTAAATTTAAAAATAAAAAAATCGCTATAACTTCCTATTAATATTGCTAGTATTCCTGCCAAATTTACGATTCTACCTATCCTGTAAGTGTGTAAAAAATTACACAATAAGAAAAAAATATACCAAATTTTATTTTAATTAAAACAAAAAAATCGAACTCTACTTAAGGTATACCCGATGGAGATATAACAAAGAGTCCTAGGACCAAATTTGTATATCTTTCAAAATTTGTTTAATGCTAGTGCATCTTTTTCGGGGGTAGATCATTAAAAATAGGACTTTTAAAACTACTTACGTCGGCTATAAGTATGCCAAATCATGGCTATTTAAAAAGAATGTGACCGTTAATTGGGCGTTGTTCCGGTACCGGTCAACCAATTTTGTCCAAAATAAATAGCGTTCGTCCTATGGACGTTAGGCCTATAAGGTGCATAGGCCTACTAAGTTTCATAAAAATCTGATGAAGCGTTTTCGAGTTATCGCACGTAGATCTAACGGCACACGAACAGACAGACGGACGGACAGACACTTTTCCCGTCCACCAATTCATCTTAAAAAGTACCATTCTGACTCTTAATAACTGTAACAGAAAGTCGGTTTTCCATGTTCACGCCAATACATTGTAATACTCTGAAAAAAGCAACTCAAATCAATTAGGAGTGTGATGCTGATGAACAATTCAATGTAGAATATGCCTTGCACATGTTTCATTATTTAGTATTGGTATTTAGAACAACAAATCAGGGGAAGTTGCTTTAGCGTAATGCACAAAGGAATTCGGATGGCTATTATCCAAATTACGTATATGTCACCCATTTGTTGGGAACGGGGTATTCTGTTACGTCACAGCGGGTGTTTGTAATGTTTTATTGGGCTATGCAAACACTCTCCCCTGAACCATAAAAATTGCTCCCAATCTACCATGTATAGGTCCGGATGTTGTTAAAGAATAATGAATTCTGATGAAACGATTGACGAGAGGAAGAAAGGAGGGGAAGAGAGAGCTGTCTACAAAAACAAAAAGACAGACGAAGCGGCAGGAACTGAAAAGAAACGAAAAAAAGAAGAAAAGAAAGCAAACAAACTGAAGCACTAGTGTGAGTGTACAGAACAAAAGTCTAAAAAAATAGAAAGAGAGTACCAGAAGAAAGCACAAAGAAAAAATAAGTGTTCTCTATGTAGGACGTGGAGTTTGAACCTCCCAGATTTTTATTCCAGAATTACTCCAGGGTCATAGTGCACCAGAACGATTGGGCCAATAAAATAATCCCAATTATTTTAACAAGATTGAATTATTCCCCAATTTCCTCTTCTAGCCTCCTCAACTAACTGACAATATAGATATTGTCTGGATTATACGTACATGTTTACAGGTAACTATAGTAACTTCTGTTTCATTTTGTAATATGGTTACAATTATATTTGTTATGTTTCAAGGAGAGAAAAGAACACAACAAAAATCATACAAATGTGGGTTAAGATTGTTTAATGAACATAAATTGTGCTTCTCAAAGATTTTCTTCTTCACGTGAATCTCCCTACGTCAACAATGGGCGCACAGACACACACTGGCTGGGATATTACTCTCAGATAAAACTTACCACGCCGCTGAAAAGTCAAGCAAACACCCGCGCTACCTTTTATATCGGCTGGCTGTAATTCTTGCCTTCTATGACAGATAGCAGCTTACGGCGTCGGTCAAATCAAAAGCTTCCTTTTGCTAATTTTCTTGAAACCAACAGATTTTGACAACACGAAATGAATTCATTTTAGTATGATAATTTATTTTATTTTGAATACAGGCTATTTATTACGCAGTTTTCATCTGATACTCTCAAGGTCTCAAGATAACACATCGATGTCATAATGAAAATCTGTATCGTTATGGATACATTTATGATACCGTTACGTCACAATAAATGAGCGTATTATATAGTATGGTCGAACAAAATACGTTTTTTCAATCTAGTTACATTATATTCTAGAAATGGTAAAACGAACAAAAAACAACAACAACAACAACAACAATAATAATAATAATAATAATAATAATAATAATAATAATAATAAAAATCCCTTTAGGCAGGCCTACAGGCGGAGGTAGATTTCGAAGTGCTTTTGGTTTAATTTATTGTCGCTGCATAGCACTCTTTTTCTTTAGCCTTGGCATGGTAAACCTGCAGTAAAAAGAACTGAATTCGGTAAAGAGGAAGAGCCTACAATCATTTGTTTTGACAACAAGTAATATTCTGGGAGGCCGTGCGCAAGATCAGCAATGAATAAAATTAGCAAAGCCGCTAAACAAGACAAAATTATGATATTATAATAATTCTTTTAAGTGTTATTATTTTCAAACATTAAAATCTCGCGTCATATGAGAGCTATCAAGAAACTATTTATTGATTTGAAGAGTGCTCATCAAGAGCTTTTCAACGATACCCCACAAGACGTGGTTTCAAAAGTTTCGAATTTTCATCCCCCACCCCCACCCCCACCCTCACTCGAACCCCCGAATTGTTGGTGTCACTGTGAACTCCATAGGGAGTACTCTAATGTATTCAAACAAAGTTTCCCTCTATACTTCATAGGGGCCGAGATATAAATGTTTTAAAATTTCAACCCCCTCCCCCGACCACCCCCTTGGGCCAATTTTGCCCATTAACGAACTTGTCCGAACTATTGGGCCTAGAAATAATATAATAAAATTTGGTTCAAATATCTTCAAAATTACGGCCGCTATCGTGTAAATATATATATAAATATATAAATATATAAATAAATATATATATATATATAAATATATATATAAATATCACAAAATTTTTTTTTGAACGGGCGGTGGTTTCGTACTTAGAGGAGCATGAAACGTAAAGATATGAAAGAATTTTTCGAAAATCATAAAGTGGTATCCATTGCAATAGGTAGATTTTTCTTCGAAAATCTACCTAAAAAAAATAATATAACATTGAAGGGTATACGGACATACCGAACAATGTCCATAAAAACAAAAACTGAGTTAACACTGTCATTCTTTAGTTTAAGAGAGGCAGTTTTATGTAGCTACATTGATATTATGCAACAATGAACAAAGAAAAAGTCAGCTTTCACGGTTCTCAAGCTTTGAATTTCAATCATCTCGATATTAAACTGAAAGAAATTGTTCGTCATTCCCGTGTGCCCTTCATTCAATAATATGACAGTACCAATCAGAATTTCAAAATGAACTACCTAGTTATCACTGTAAGATTAATTCTTCTTCTTGGTTACCAGCAATAAAAGGTACTCTTAATCCAGTATTGCCATTAATGGTTTAATGCCCTCCTGAACATTAGTAACAGATACAAGTAAATTTGAGCTCTTAAAAACTGACAAAATATCCAAAATCTTATCTAACATATGAAATCCCTCAGCCTACAGTCAGGGCCGTCGCGTGGTTTGTTGGCGCCCGGGGCAATATTTCGTCAGGCGCCCCCCAAACTCAATCCCACGTGCATCCACCCAACATTCCACCTATCTGTAACGATTCAAGGATTTAAGGCCCACAGTAGAGTTCATTATTATGCTATTATTATTAGCAGTATACAAGTAAATTCAGTTGCTCAATTTTGACCAAATATTTATTTTGGGACAACTTAGCAAATATAAAGTTATTGGTGTCAAAAATTTATTTGTTCAATAAAAACATACAACGTAATATTTAAAATTCAGTTATACCTAACTTCAAAAAATAAGTTATGTACATCTAACTTATTTTTTCAAATTTTGTGGTTTTATTTTTGCCGTTGCCACGGCGCCCCCCTGGTCGCGGCGCCCGGGGCGATCGCCCCGGCCGCCCCGCCCACGCGACGGCCCTGCATACAGTGAATCAAAGACTGGTACTACTTTCAGATTGTCTTAATCCAAATATCTATAAGGTTATGAAACGAATAGCACTGCCAATCTATCGGCTTGTAATTACTTTGTACACACTACCGTACTGCACCCATATGAAAAGGACTGATGAAGCATGAGAAGGAGGAATGCATGAATAAGCTGCCAGAATGTCGTGTGGGTGTGTGTCTTTACACTATGTGACTTCGCAACTACGAAACCTTGCTCCTGCGAACAATTACAAAACATCAATTCTACTTTAGTTAACGTTAATTGTAATTTCTTTTGCCAGGTTTTATGATTCCAAATATTCTATATTCTCTTAATCCAAGAAATTAAACATCAATTACGAAATTCTTCATCATGAGGATCTCGTTCTCCCGTACATCTGACTTTTTAATCCTAAAGAGAAAAACAAGGGTTCGATCTCTGAATCACAATATTTTCACTTCATTTCAGTTATTAACATTGTCCACAAATGAGGTTGACCACACGTATTTACAATACAATTAAATTTTAATTATTTATTCAAATGATATCCAAGAAAGTATGTAGACAATATTTCAGTTGAAAATTGTGAAAATCCTATTCACTTTTGTTTCAGATATGGAAAGAAATATCATAGCTGCAACGAATCTCGCGGTAACTGTAGGCTATAAGAACTTTCTTAATCTCGTGAGATTTAAACTTACATCTGGAATTTTAAAAATATTCTTTGGTGTAGCTGGGAAGGGCACTTCTTGCCCCAAACAGAAGACCTGTGATATACCATTTTTCTCTCAGGAGATTGAACTTCACAGGCAGGTATGGTATGCATGGTTCATGAATTGCTTGTTTTTCTACATTACTTCCTCTTCCTATGGATACAGAAACTATTTCAACCTTACTGCACTAGTGTATAAGTGGACATTAACTGTAACGTAGTCTGATAGGGCTAGAGGAATGAAATTCATTACTGAGTTCCTCTATCTGTTTTAGATCTCTTTCAAAGCAAATAATAGGATTTACGATCATATCGGGATTGTTCTTCCTACTGAAGGCGATGATGTCTGGTCTACTCTTGAGTCAGTCATCTACGAAAACGCAATGAACTTCTTCACGTATTATGTAAATGTTTTCAGTGAGATAAAATAGAACGTTTTTCATGAACTGTAATTATAAAAGCCTTGGCACATTTTTTATATTTTATTTTCATTTAATACTTGAATACTTATACTTATTGGCCCCTGTCCTGGATTCCTATCAGACGCCTCTACATGCACTTTACAATTTTCAACTTACTAAGTAATCATTACATAGGTTATATAAACTGTTTATAACTTACTCTAAAGAATATAAATAAGGAAAGAGAGATTAAAAAATTAAAATTAACAAATTAATAGGCATATGCCTTGGCATACCATAACTATAACTCAAATTTAACTCCGTTTTGCTTCATCTCTTGTGGGGTAAGCCCTACCATCCGACCGTGTTATGTAGACCTACCACGGTCATTTGGCAGTATTTGGGACATGTGGTTAACATGCCGATTCCCAAGGCTGAAGTTTGATCAATAATAATTAAGTAAAATATATATTTTTTACTCAGTTAAAATCTTTTTCCAAGGCGTTTCAATAACTTTAACTTTAAATTCAGATTTGTATTTTCAGTTGAAGTTTGTTAACTTCATTGTCTCAGGACAAATAATTAGAGTTTAACAAAAAATTATATCCATGCATACGATATAAGACGAAACCTAATAAACCGTTTAACTGAACCTAAAGGTTTCACATCTGCAGGTCTTAATTGTACAATTCCATTGTTAAAATAACGTGAATAAAATTTAAGAAAATAATTAACTTAATCATATAAAGATTTTTTCCTATTTAGGCTAAAGTTTCCTTCCTATTTTTGATGTGGATGAGTTTGAATTGATTACATTTTTATTTAGCACAGTTTGTATTTTTGTTTGTGTATTTTATTACCATTTTTGGACTGCCCCTGAGCATGTGCTCATTTGGGTGGTGTCTTGATGGGGAAAAAACTAATAATGTGGATAAACTGTAAATTATAATTTAATTGTAATTGAATAGAACTTAAACTAAACAAATTTAAACTTAAATTTGAAGTGTCATTACTAGAGGTTTGTCCACGACAAATAGTGGTAAACAATATATCCTACACATACATACATACACATACACATACACGATAAAAAACATTTATGTGTTAAACATTTTGCCCGATCTGAAGGACGTCGGAATCAATAGCAAAACGTGGATACCGTGCGAATTACGATCGTGTTAGAATGACCTTTACAACAGAAGCTATTTCGGCAGGAAGTAAGTTTCAGCATCACGCATAAAACAGACCAATTCCGTGAGACCGGAGAGTCCTGCACCGGTCTAGCCAGTGATGAAGAGGAAAAGAATACTTTGATCCCATGCTAGCTTAACGGAGATGAGCGACTAATAAGATATTATAAATCATTGCATTAAGTCTGCGACGAATTGCGAAATAATAGAGGCTGAGCAGCTTCCTACTTGTAGAAATCTCACAGTTCAGGAAGTTGCCGACAATAATATTCTGTTAGGTAACGCGTTTCCCAGGGCGTCTTCGTTTCCTGAGTCCAGCTCAATTTAATTAATAACTCACGTATCGTGTTATGTTAATGAACGTTGACCATAACTCTCCATTTGACATAGGCACACTGCAAATTAGACTTGAACAATTCTACTAGTTTTAAAGTCGCGACTAATGACTTTCATAAAAAATAATTTTCCTTTAAATCTATATATCATAATCTAGGCCTTATACTATTACTTTGATTTACTTGGGTGTTCACATGCTACACCGTATTTCCTAAAGCCCGGCAACAGTTTCCTTGATTTAAATTATTACATGAGGACTTCATCTTTCCTCGAGTTTTATCTCCCCTTGTAGGTATATTTACGCGGCCCACGCCCGGGACTTAATAATAATAATAATAATAATATTTATTTTAACCATTAAGCATACAATGCAATATGTTACGTCAGCAAGTCATTAAATAAAATCTATCTCCAAATATTCCTGTACAGTATAAAAGTTTAGTTCATTGACATCATTTTTAACTCTGTATTTAAAATTATTCAAATTGTCAATTCGTCTTAAATCTAAAGGTAATTTATTATAAAGTTTTACACCAATATATAAGTAGGAATCCAGAGATTTCTGCAAGCGGAATTTTGGAGGCACAAAGCCATTTCTTCCCCGTGTATCGTGTGAGTGTATATCAGTGAAAAGCTCGTTTCTATGATTCACATGTACAAAAAGTAAACTTGCTAAAACAAACAAAGATGCCACAGTTAAAATTCCAAGTTCATTAAAAATGGGTTGACAGTGCTGACGAGAATCATAATTTTTCATTATTCTGACAGCTTTTTTTGGTAATAGAAAAACACTTTTGGCTCCTGCACTGTTTCCCCATAACAATATACCGTAGTTCAAATGGCAGTGGAAAAAGCAGTGGACCCGTCGGGGAAGGAGTTTCTATTATTACATATACATATACATTTTTTACCTGGCAAGGACATGGAAGGCCCCCCGGATCAGCCCAATGCCGGGGCCACCTCCTAGACAACACGAACACATAGGAAGATACACACACATATAACAAACAAGGTGAGGATGGATGAATGTGGAAATGACGACCAGATGATATCCGGGTCCAGGAGGGCCTAAAGTTTTCTTACATTCGTCTCACAGGTGAGAAAAATACTCCGGAAGAAACCTCACCTAGGAAACTTGTCCAGGAATCGTACCCGGGCCTGTTGCGTGAGGTGAGCGAACGCCACAGAGGTGGACATTAAATAAGGACTACCGACACCGATATAAACGTTAACATCTTCAGGTAAGGTCATATGAAAGGAGAACTCAATGTTTGATTTCACAGAGACTTAATGTAGGAAATGCCAAATCGTTACAAAATGGCGGGGGGGGGGGGGAGTCAAGGAGGATTATTTCAATGATTTGGAAAATTGCAAGTAACGTAATTTTATATTCTTCAAACGAAAATGCACAGCCTTATTAAACGAAATAGGAGATATAAAATGTATGAAATAAAATCAACCAGAAAATCTGGTGGTCATTCTACAGTAGGCCCTAATTCATGCATTCCAGAGGTATCATTGCATCTATTTTCGTAGAAATACATCCAGAATAAATGAATAATACATTGTTTTCAGTAATTATGTGAACTGTACTTTTTATTTGTTGTTTTGTAATGAAAGCATTCTCCCTTCCACTGGAAATTTTGGGGGGGGATTTTTTTTTTTTTTTTTTATATATAAACTACGAGCATTGGCAGTAAACTCCACCAAAACCATATGAGTTCCTCTTTAATATAACATAGGCCTATGTATGAAAGCTGTATTATTTGTAGACTTTATGTATTACAGGAACCTTGCTGGATTTTAGAAACCAGCTGTATAATGGATTGATAACGAGCCGTACGATTTCTCAATGGAATCTTTGAACTGCAACTGGCGGCCCGCGGATCAAACTTGGCTCTTGACATATTTTTTTCTGCCCCTTTGCTGTACTTGTAGAAGATGGTATTTTTTTGTTTCCATTATTCAAACTTTAAAACATTATAACACAAATTTCATTATTATAAATAAAAGTTTTAAAAATATATTAATTGCATTGCATAATATGATTAAGTACTACATTAGGTTAACTTAAAATGATACTTATATTAATCTTCATTATTCAGTGTGGAAAGTAAAAATACATAGATGACTATGTTCTCATTGATTGGATGTAAACCTTATAATTATAACTTTCCATAAATACAATAGGAAAAATGTTGGTGTAAAGTTTTTTTTTTTTTTAATTTCGAAGTTAATAATAATAATAATGATAATGATAATAATAATAACAATAATAAATTCTAAAATATAAGTTGGTCCTGTCTGAGAAAAAATCTTTCCATGAATGCAGCAGTTAATGACAAATAGGCAACAGAACTCATGAATCTTAAACGCGAAATCACAGTGCTTCCTCATTGTGAAATTTCCAATAGCAGGCTCCTCGTGGATGAAGTGTCCTCAGTTCGCACCAACATTGAAAAGGTCGTGAACTGAACACAAGAATTTGGTTTGACGTCTGTTTCAACACTCCATAAAATTAAAGCATTGCACAACTGAATATTTTAATTACAGATGAGTGCACGTGGTGAAAATTCTTACTCCTGTGCACTTTATAACACTTTCATTTCAATCCACTGACATTACTAAAAATTGTCACTTCGAAAAGGAAACTTTCTCTTCATTTCCATTAAGCCTTCCTACTTGGACAGTAGCCATAGAGAACGCTTCAAAAATCTAAATAGGGAATTACGTAATTTGGAAGTGTGTAGTGTACTTAGTAAAACAGCTGTCAAAGCATCTTCAGTGTCACCATGTAACATCTTGAAACTGCATGTGTTGCTTAACATAACTTATTCCACGCGTGCAATGCAAATGTGTCCACTAACTTGCTGTGGTATTCAACATACGAATTCATAGACAACCCAGTATAGGAGAGTAATACGTACACTGGATGAAGTGATGCTTGGGACGCGTAATCTTACAGTGTAAAAGTCAGCTGTGAAACGGATATCATAGTGCTTAATTGTTCATATCGTTATGAAGGTACAAAAATCCCTTTAGGTAGGCCTACAGGCTGAGGTAGATTTCGAAATGCTTTTGGTTTAATTTATTGTCGCTGCGCAGATTCTTCTTCTTTAGCCTTGGCATGAAAAACCAGCCATAATACTGCAAAAAGAGGAAAGAGCACTTTTTCAAACATTCAAATCTCGCCTTATATGAGAGCTTTCGAGAAACTAGTTATTGATTTGTAGAGTACTCATCAAGAGCTTTTCAGCAATACCCCACAAGACGTGGTTTCAAAAAAATATATAAATAACACAGAAAAAATTGAACGGGCGGTGGTTTCGTACTTAGGGAAGCATGAAACGTAAAGATATGAAAGAATTTTTCGAAAATCATGACATGGTATCGATTGCAATAAGTAGATTTTTCTTCGAAATCTACCTAAACAAAGGTGGGAACCTGTTTTCTTAAGACAAATGAAGTGAAAATAACCGAGGAAAATTTTAGGATCAGACAAAATGCAACTTGCATTGCTTTCGAAAACAAAGAGGGATGAGACATAAGTCATGGCAACAATAGAAAATGTGGGATCATTAAAAAAAAATTAAATTTAAAAATGAAAGGGCAGGGTATTGAATGTATGTATAATGCATGACCCCTTAAAGTTCGGAACGGATAGTTATTATTCCCCAAAGCTTCCATCTGCTCCTTGTGGTATTCTCTGGCATTTCTCCTTCGGATAGTGACTATTTTGAAGTAAGAATGTTGTTCACATCTTGGCATATCCAATCTCCACGGGGAATGACTCACAACTAAATTCATAAGTACTAAATTACCATATTCTAGAGGTGCCACGCTCTCTCGTGACATACAACATTTCATGGTAACATAGCATTCTTTGAGGAAAACAAATAGTTGCCAAGACTTATGCTCCAAGACTTAGTTGGAAATGCAAATAATGTTCATGCCTTTCGGAAGAGCTACACTATAGTTTGTTTTGTTTACAGAATACTTCAAATAGGGAATAAACAACCATTCCAAATAGTCATCTATGCCATTAATGTATGAATTTACAATATATAATCGAGGTTATATCACTATAAAATCAATAGAAACAGGTCGGAATTATTATCGAAATTATATTACCTAAATTTAACTGTTGCATGCACCTACAGAACATAAACGGATGGTTTGCACGTCTCCATCAAGTCACAGCAAAGCACTCATAATTTGTAATGAAAAGTACAGTTTCCAGTAAACGTACTTCAATTAATTTTATATGAAAATAAGAATGTAGTTATATAATTTTAAAATACCGGCTGTTTGGCGTACATGAGCCACTCTCAAACCTGTCTCAAGACATGTGTAACAGCTGTTCAACAACGGTCTGCGAGGACTAGGACTCATATTATCTGTGTTACACAATGTATCTCCCTCGCTCTTTACTGTGCTTGCAGATTTGTGAAGTCATGCTATCATCGAAGGGCACATTTACCCAATTATTTATTTTACAAGAACTATAAATACGACTGATATTTTGTGTGTCTGTGCTCACTCTTACCCCGGAGTGCCCAGCAATGAAGCTGATTACCTCCGGTCAAACCAAATTTTGGTAACCATTTGTTTGACGTGTGTACCTAGGGTTGCCCATTTTTCTTCCTTATGGGATATGTCGTGTTTATGACATATTAGGGCTGTGTACTTGTTTCAGATTTAAGTGGCGTAAGTTTGACTTTCTAGCAGTAATGTCAGTTTTAGCTTTCTTGGTGTGCCTTTGGTTTAAATCTAAGAGCCTCAAACTCCTGGGATACTTTACTGTTTACTTAATCGTATAATAAATCAAGTATAACTATTTCACTATAAATACTTTAAAAAATATACTTCCAGCTTTTAAGAAATAAAAATGGGAGTCAAAAGAGGTCTCACTCACATACTGTTCGTATGACATATTAATATTTTTCTTAATCTGCAGTATTTAAAGAATCAAATATATTACTATAAAAATAAAGATATTTGGATATGAAATATTTATGTTATTCGGCTAGCTTCATGTCTAATGTTGAAGAGCCAACGATTCTACGGTATGTTGCTAAGTGTAGGAACACAGTGCAGTGGTCGCGAAGCTCATCGGACAACCGAGATAGTTAAGACACCGGACGAGGAAGCCTACGAATCAATTTAGATAAGTGTTTTAATTTAATTTAATTTAATTTAATTTTGAACAGGCTAATACTGATTTCGGATGAAAGTTCTAATTCATATAACCACATGTCAGATTAATGAAAGTCTTATGACCTACTGGTTTTTACTCAAGAAATTTCAAAATGAAAGATTTCAGATAATATATCTAAGATAGAAATTGGAAGCAAAGGTCATGGTCAATACCGCACGCGATTTGTTAGAAGAACATCTGGGATATAATAGACTCGGTTCAACTAAAACCTCAACCTTCTAACATTCTCATCTTCTGGTTTAGGCCCTAATGAATCCCGGTTTCAGGTTGAAACAATATATATAACTTATATATATATATATATATATATATACTTATTTATATGAGAAAATTGAATATCAAATTGCACAAAAGCAACATGAACAATTTTAATAGATAATGAACTAGAACTAGCTTACTAGGCTGATTTAGCTAAGTGTTAGGCCTAAACCCTTTCTATCTTTGTTTTCTACATTTGTCATCATGATCAATTATATATAAAAGCATTCATGAACCACAGATTACTGTCTCTGTTGGGCATTAGATGAGAATATTATAGGAGAAAAATTCCTCCGACACTGGAACTTGAACCCAGTCATAGGAGAGAGATTCCATCTGGCGCTGTGAATTGAACTCCGGCTTAGCTCAGTTGCTAGAGCATTGGCGCGAATAGCCAAAGGTCCTTGGTCCAAGACCTTGTGTCGGAGGAATTTTTCTCGTATAATATACTCATGATCAATTATGCCTATTTATTGGCAAAATTATAGTTTTCATAAGTCTTGGCTGTACCAAGAAAGAATCTTGTTCTCAGAGTGCAATTAATTATTGTTCTCCAATGCTACGCGTTATCAGACTAAGGAATATTCTATTGCTATTTTCTGTTAGGCCTAGCTTATATGAGAGATTCTCTAGCGTTACATTATTTATTTATTTATTTATGTTCTTCCCTCTGGTATAATTAAGGCCTTAAGACCTTCTCTTCCACTAACCACTAACATGCAAACACAATCAAATTTAAGAATAGATAATCGAAGCATATTACATAATATTATGATTATATATATATATGTATATATATATATTTATATATATATATTATATTGATTGAACCTATATAAAACTATAATAACGAAATTCAAGTAGAAACAGGAAGCAGATAACGACGAAAAATAAACAATACAAAAAAAAAAAATTACACGAAAACATGATATGATTGGTTGTCAAATGGTCAATGGCAGTTTTTTATATCTGGCTACACATTTCACTTGCAGCTGAGCTATAACTAGAAGTACGGTACCCAAATCCCTTTTTCCTTTTGGTTACCAGCTGCCATAAGTAATTTGCAGTACGAATTACAGACCTTATTAAAACTACATTATAAGAACTGTAGCCTAAATTAATTACATAACACAAAAGCGACAAATGTTACGCAAGAATGAATTATTTCTGTTGTTCTGACTATTCCTGAGAATTTGATTATGCAGAAGTTCTCAAAATAAACGCTGGCTTTGAAGGTTTTGTACAGTAAAAACAAATAACATACTTATTATTATAGTATAATTGAATAATAAGACGGGAGATAATATCTGTTAAAACATCTTACCTAAGTGAACCGGCATCAATTAGCTTCCTGAAGCATCTTAATGAATACATGGATACGTACCTGAAAAATGGAAACACATTATGAGACTATAATACGCTTTCCGTAAATAAGCCTATGGCTGCACGTAGAGTAATAATATGAGCTATCTTTAGTTTAGTTTGTATTTGCTTGACGTGTTTTGTGCTACATGAATTAGTGTTATTCTTTGAACACGCTGACAAGTTCCAAAGTTGTATGGCTAGAATAGCCCAGTCAAATTAGATAAAAAAAGATGGTTTTGCTGCAAAAAATCATGTAGTTCCAAATGTTTCAGGAATGTGTAGTGGAAGGTCCCCTGAACAACGCCTAATGTTTTCCCGCCAATTTCAGGTGCCGCGGGGGGTGGGGGGGATGCTCAAAGGTCCCTTTTTTCAGTTTTTGCCGCAAATCTCGAAAACAGTGCATCGTACAGAAAATGTTATGGTATTCAAAATTAAAGCTTATTAAATTCCCGACAAAATGGTATATTCATATTTATCTTTATATGTTACTGTCTCCGAGAATGAGCCGGCGAAAATGGAAAAACTGCAGAAAAATTTGTAGCGCCTCACGTTTTTCGTCGAACTCGCCCTTCCAATTCTTTAGTTTTCCATTTTACAAAAAACTTGTAAGAAATGAAGTTGTACAGAATTACATGTTCTTCAAGAATATACATACATTTGATAATTTATCTTCACGTAGTCAAAAGGTAGACCGTTTTTAAATCTCGGGGTCGATTTCGAGATTCCGCTAGTAATTTTTCGCCCATCATTTTATTTCCGTTTTCAAGTGCTTTAACTCTTTTTATCACTTTATGTATTGTTTATGTAAACATAAATGGTATTTATTACCCATATAACTAATATATATAGCCTACATATATATATATACATATATATAATTATATTTACACATGTATATATATGCATGTGAGCCTTTATACCAGTATGTATAAAATGTGAACTTTTATGTACGTTATTTTTTGTTTACATAATCGACGTAGTATACATAGTTAGTTAGTCCATTCTGTGAGTGGAGAACAGCATGTCGACTTTCGAGCATCACGAGTTAGCAGAAATGACCAAGACAGAAGGAAACTTGCTCAGTGGTAGGCTGATCACCCGCCATTTTCTGTACACGATTCTTTGATGTCCCTTTCAACCGGAGTAATAGGAACCAATAACATCAACTGTTACCAAGCAATGGAAATCGGAACCTGTACAATTGAAACTTTTGTTGGAATGAACTTCGCAGAAATGAAGCAGTGTAAGAACGCAGTAGTCCCATTGGCTGCTATGAGCAACACTGTCAAACTGGACAACGGAGTGGGGGTGATCGAGCCTTTAATGATTTTCCAGAGGACCATAATTACCCAGAAAACTAAGAGGATGTAGAGTAGCTGTTGAAGTGTGAGTTAGCCCCATACCCCATGACTCTTTTCGACGAAGGGATCATGAGGAAAACGAAAAAGTCAGCTCTCTACGATGCCTTTCCTTCAAGCAATAAAATGGTCAACTTGAAGAACAGTTTCACGGTAATCTATGGCGGCTTCCTCCTTCATAGAGTAAAGTGGAACAACAACACCAAGTTCGCCTCCATCTGCGATCAATATGTGTCTTACATGATCAACCGTTACGGCTACAACTCTGCTGTGGTTTTTTACGGTTACGAAGACACGAATTCCACGAAAAGAGCCGAACAACATCGAAGGGCATCAAGTAAAACATCAGTGGATATAGACTTTGATGAGAACATGGTGGCTACTGTTCAGCAGGAAAACTTCCTTTCCAACGAAAGGAACAAAACCAAGCAGATATGTATGTTAGCGCAGGCCTTGGGCGCAAAAGGTGTACAAGTCATCATAGACAAAGGAGACGCTGACTGCAGCATTGTTAGGTGTGGACTGGAAAATACCTCTCATTCAACTGTGGTGGTAGTTGGCGAAGTCATAGACCAGCTCGTCTTACTCGTGGCACTCACACCACGAGACACGAATGTGTTTTTTATGAAGCCTGGACGAGGCAACACAGAAGACAGTCATTCAACCCATACATTCTGTTTATCCATTGCTTCACTGGATGCGATACCACTTCTGCGATTTATGGAAAAAGTAAAGCAGCCATACTTAAATGTTTTCAGCGGTTTCCTAACGAAACCAAAAACATCGCTGAAGTGTTTTACGACTCCACATTCACGCCAGGAGATATTGCTGAAGCTGGGGAACAAATGTTCCTACTGATGTATCAGGTCCCACCCAACGAGCATGACCTCAATCATCACAGGTACATTTCATTTTGTATTGCATGTACTAACTTCATTGAATCATGCTGTTTGATAAATAAATATTCTATTCTATTCTATTGTGTTTTATCCACAGGTACATGTGCTTCATCAAATCTTCAGCCAAGATGAAAGCGAACTTGTCTTCATTGCCACCTACAAAAGATGCTGCTCTACATCACTCGTGCAGAGTGTTTCTACAGGTCCAGCAGTGGTTTGGAAATTAATCTCTCGAACCTGAACGTTGGGGTTGGACAAGAGAAGATGGGGCTATCTGACTCCTATTAAGACCAAGGCCGCTATTGCACCTGACAGCGTGCTCAACTCCATATTTTGTCATTGTGCCACAGGCTGCGGTATGAGATGTGGATGCCGGAAAGCCGGCATCCACTGCTACCTGTCTGTGGCAATTGCCACGGTGCTTGCACTAACAATACTCCCGTTCAAGAGGACTTGGAAGAGTTGTACGATGAGGAATATGAGTATGAACAGCTTTAAATATGTGACAGGATGGAAGGGTGAGCGGAAATTAGGTTGTGTAAGCCACTTTTATTACTTTTGCATTATTAGCTATTATATATATATATATATATATATATATATATATATATATGTGTGTGTTAGTTAAATGGATAATAAATAACATTTATGTTCACATAAACAATAAATAACGTGATACAGAGAATTAAAGCACTTGAAAACGGAAATAAAATGATGAGCAGTTTACTAGCGCAATCTCGAAATCGACCCCGAAATTTAAAAATGGTCTAACTTTTGACTACGTGAAGATAAATTATCAAATGTATGTATATTCTTGAAGAACATGTAATTCTCCACAACTTCTTTTCTTACTAGTTTCTTGTAAAATGGAAAACTAAAGAATTGGAAGGGCGAGTTCGACGAAAAACGTGAGGCGCTACAAATTTTTCTGCAGGTTTTCCATTTTCGCCGGCTCATTCTCGGAGACGGTAACATATAAAGATAAATATGAATATACCGTTTTGTCCGAAATTTAATAAGCTTTAATTTTGAATACCATAACATTTTCTGTACGATGCACTGTTTTCGAGATTTGCGCCAAAAACTGAAAAAAGGGACCTTTGAGCCTCCCCCCCACCCCCCGCGGCACCTGAAATTGGCGGGAAAACATTAGGCGTTGTTCAGGGGACCACCCACTACACATTCCTGAAACATTTGGAACTACATGATTTAATGCAGCAAAAAATCTAATTTGACTGGACTAGAAGGCGACATTGTTGTTGTCATATTTAGGCTAATCTTTTCACTGCTACTGAAGTACACAGACGCTGCATAAAAAAATCATAAAGGCATAAATATAAGACAAATAGGCTGATGCTATTTATAAAGAGTAGGAATTTTTAATTCACGTGTTGCGATTGACATTTGTGAAAACCAGTTATTTTAGTGAAATTTTCCTCATTTATTTCGAAGTAAAAAGCCCGCTGATGATTTCACTTGACGATTGCTTATATAATTATAAAAATTCAGCTCTGAAAAGGTTAAATAATTTTCACGATTCTCAATCATATTCTCGTAATTTCGGGACCTTTTTAAATACTTTCAATGGTTATGCTTCTACAATGTTGATGCAAATGTAGGAGATATTCAGTTAAGTAGGTTTACCAGACGTCAGGATTTGACCGACCAGGCTTTGTAGAAAAAAAAATCTTGCTTTTTAATGATACTGGATAGGCCTACATTTACAAAATTCGTGCGAAACGTTTTATATAAGTGACGCTTTACAGCCCATCCTAAATAGATTTTGAATCCACATGATGTGTTTTGACCATATGATATGATATAGGCCTATGGTATGATATATTTATTGTACTAAGAAAATTACAAAAGTGTCTACTGGATTCGACACTTGTCATTTCACCAGTAGAAATCTTAAAAATACAATAACACTTTTTACTTGAATGTATGTGTAGACAAACAGATGGTGCTGCTAAATACAAACAAACTGATTTCCTTCTCTACAAAAAGGGAAAGAGAAACACACTAGAAATAAGATAAACAAAATAAAAAAAGACAATTTTCTAACACACTCATCAAAAACGTTTCTTCTCTGTTGCCCTTTAGGGCACTATTCTAATGATATTGCTGTTATCATAAAAAAAGAGACCAAATAATGAATAAAACCAGGCTTGTGAGGGATTCATTAATAACGAACTGAGCTTATAAACAAACCTTACAATACAAAAATATTTGTTCGAATATCATGTTTTTTTATCCCCTACTCGAACTCGTTTAATTTCGCCACTGGTTTGTTCTCACTGCTTGAATTTCCTACCTTGACCGTATATGACCCAAGAACATCGTTCGAAACCTTGATTCTACTGCTAGAGTTGTAGTACGTAACTGATAGAGTTACCATATGAAGATAATGAAAAGCAGGACATTTTCTCTAAAAAAACGAATTTTCCACAAAAAAAGCCGGACATGACACTAATTTTTATAATGCATATAAGTTAATGCAAATTGTAAACATGATAGAATTAGGATGATATTAGGATATTAATACAATTGATATTAGGATATTGGAAATAATATTAATATTTTATTTTTATTTATCATACTTCCCCAAATTAGAGGTTGCCCATGGGACAAATTGTATAAGAAACAGAAACGATAATATAACAAAAGAAAAGAAATAAAAATTAGATGAAACTAGTAAAAATAAATACTGTCGTTTTGTCTTAAGGGTGAAAGTTATTTAGTGATGTATCACCTCAAGTGGTTTCTGTGTAAGAATATTGATCCTTGAACTACAAGAAGGGTCATATGTTTTGCAAATGAGGATGGCCAGCTAAGGGCATCGCAGCAGCTCTTGAAGCGGTGCTTCTATTACAAGGTACGGAAGAAATGCAGTTGCTGAAGATGGCCGCTCCATGCGGTTAAAAGCGCTCCAACAGGTAACAAAATACCGCAATTTAGTAGTGAGTACCAGTGATAAAGCTCTACGCTATACATAAATCATCAAGAAATGTTCATTAACCGATAGCATACTTCCAGAACTTCTGTTTTCTGTAAGCATACGAGTTGCAGACTCATGTGGTGAACTTCTAGCGGATGCGTTTGAGTTACCGTATACTTTCTATACTGTCCAATTTTCAGTTCTTTTAAGATGTCGATGGTTAGTGGAAATAGTAAAAAGAAGTGCAGTTTTGTAAAAAAAAATTCGAAACTGCGTCATCAGAACAGTTCCAACAACCTAAAAATGAAAAGGTATAGGCCTAATCATTGAATTGCAGATAGATATACGAACCAACTGTGGCCTACTAAACGAGCAATACCATCTAGCTGACATTGAAGTCATCGGTTTTATGATAGGAGCCAGAGGAACGATACCTGGACTGTTCAAGAGCTGCTGCGATACCCTCAGCTGGCCATCCTCATTTGCAAAACATGTGGCCCTTCTTGTAGTTCAAGGATCAATATCCTTACACAGAAACCTCTTGAGGTGATACATCACTAAACAACTTTCACCCTTAAGACAAAAAGACAAGATTTATTTTTACTAGTTTCATCTAATTTTTATTTATTTTCTTTTGTAATATTATCGTTTCTGTTTCTTATACACTTTGTCCCATGGGCAACCCCTAATTCGGGGAAGTATGATAAATTAAAATAAAGTATTAATATTACTTCTAATATCCTAATATAAATTCTATTAATATCCTAATAAAAGTGATCCCTATTCAGGCCATGGAGGCCCATAGGGTTACAGGAGGTTGAGGCTCCCAGATTTTGGACATTCGGTAAGGTTGTCAGCCATACGCACCGGCCGCCTTTACCCCCAGGATTGCTCCTGGTACTCATTTCTGTTAGAGGCTGAGTCGACCCCAGGGCCATAGTGCCACCAGAAGGATTAGGCCAATTGAAAAATCCCAATGACCTCATCGGGAATCGAACCCGCGACCTTCCGGTTTGTAGCGCAGCGCCTCAACCACTACGCTACGGCGTACCCCTATTAATATCCTAATATCATCCCAATTCTATTACGTTTACAATTTGCATTAACTTATATGCATTATAAAAATAATTAGTGTCATGTCCGGCTTTTTTGTGGAAAATTCGTTTTTATAAGAGAAAATGTCCTGCTTTTCATTATCTTCACTTGGTAACCCTATCAGTTACGTACTACAATAAATAGTTAACAGGCCTTTGCATAGAATAGCCTAAAGTTCGGTAAAGTAGATAGTTGACAGTTAAATTTAACAATAATTATGTGCACTCTAAAAAGTTTCAAATTAACCCTAGGACTCTCAGTTTGTTTCAGTGTAATGGAATCCGAAGGGGGCAGAGTCATCAAATCCATTAGATGAAGTGACTAAGTGAGGAACGTGAAAATTTTATTTTCCTATGCATACTTCTTTTGTGACATTCGGAACATATTGCTAATATAGAATAGATTTAATTGGCAGGCCTACATATTATTGACCCTAGGACTCCGTGTTATTTTTCGTCTCACGAACTTCATCGAACCCTCTACGTGAAATGACTTTAAGTGACACAAGTGAGCATTTGAATATATCCTGTGCATTTTAGACTCACTTTGTGAGAAAAATTGTATTTTTTTTTGCGCACTCATTTTGGTCGAACCCATGCCAATATTTTTATCTAATAGAATATTTGAGCTGGTATTCCTGTGTAGACCGCATTAAACTATGAAATTAATTAAAGGTAGCCTTGCTCGGATGCCATAGAAAACTTTGTAAGGACATAATCTCTAACATGGGTAAGTTGGTACAAGTGGAAATATAGTAAATCCAAATAAAAGTAAACATTCCTTATGAAAATTCATCAAAACGAACGAGGGAAGAACCATGTTGTAGTAAATATAGCCTACTGTAAAACAGATGCCTCTGTTTTTTTTTTAATTTCTTTTGGCATTTAATCTAGAAGCTCTGAATTCTGTGACGGGACCACCAAGCTTGTTTATTATAGCCAAAGATAATAACTCCAAAGAAAGTGGTTCTGCAAAAATAATTTGATACAAACAAGAGCTAAATAAAAAGTTGTAACTTATGTTAAACAAATCTCTTCATCGAAGTCCAAGAGTTAAATAGAATATTTGATACTGTTGTTGGTTAAAATATAACAGTTATTTATGATACAAGGGTTATAAGCGAGATTTTGTTCTGCGATTAGGAAAGATTGCGAAACGAGTCATCGATAATTACAGACAAATTGTAGATTACTAATAAAATTATATTCTTTTTACCTATTTCATATCTGTGATGCTCAGCGCAGTTGTGATTGCCATTATTGCTTTTTTCTAGCAGCAGTGTTAGGATTTATAACAGCTTATTATCTAGGGAGAATGTGTGAAGCATTTTCTTCTTGTTTTCTACGGATTATTTTTTTTTAGGCTGCATAGTCTTCAGCAACCGTAAACAGAAATGTTGAATTTACAAATATTACAACTTCAAATGATAATTCTTTGGGCGGAAGGGAATAGAACTGATTTCATGATTTGTTATATTTTTTTGGATTTACAACAGATGACTGTGTAGGAGAATTTGTGAAGCAGGAAAACAAAGTTGGTAAAACTGGAGTGTTATAATTTTATAACTCTCAGTGGAATCATTTTCTTCTTTTAATTAACATAATCTATCATTAAAAGTGCTTCTTCTACCTTCGACTTTCTAAAATATTCAGTTTGGATCAATTTTTAAACAAATCAGGTAGCTAATTTCACAAATGTTCTAGGAGCAGATACACTATTAAAACATGCAATAAAATTTATGCTAAAAAGCTATTTAATAAATTGCAATGAAACTTTTCTAAACAACACTCTCACTAAATTTCAAGTATTTAACTTTAACGTTTTCTCTGCTACTGACGCATGAATTCGTTATCCCAAAAAATATATGTAAAATATGAGGATTTTTTATCCATGGCAACCAGCTATTTCACTTAAATTTTCCTCGCCATTTTCAATGGCTCACTGATGATTTTACTTCACTATATTAGTATATAAAATTAGCTGATTGATAGGGTGAAGAATGTGTAAAAAAAAATTTTCTCTCTTTCGTAGTTTTACCTTTACCTTGTAGGGACCTTTATGCGGCCCGCGAACCCCAAGCCTAACCGGGCCGCGACCTGTCGGGAGAGGAATGAACTATGGATCACAACACAGGCAGACATACCTTTTTGACCAGACAAGGACATAGAGGGCCTCCCCGGATGAGTGATTAGCCCAATGCCGGGGCCACCTCCGAGACAACACGAACATGTAGGACGAGACACAGCATTCACACACACA
Source organism: Ectobius pallidus (assembly GCA_964059195.1). Taxonomy (NCBI): domain Eukaryota; kingdom Metazoa; phylum Arthropoda; class Insecta; order Blattodea; family Ectobiidae; genus Ectobius; species Ectobius pallidus. The sequence continues at coordinate 106,293,313 of CAXKWD010000003.1, read as the reverse complement.
CTCACTCACTCACTCCGAACAAGGCGAGGATGGGGATGAAGATAATAATGACGGTCAGATGGATATCCGGGGACCATAAGGGCCTAAAGTTACCTGACATTTGTCTCACAGTGATGGAAAACCCCGTAAAAAACCTCGCCTAGGTAACTTTTCCCGACCAGGAATCGAACCCGGGCCCGCTGAGCCACAGCGGTGGACTGTGTAAAATATAAATTTCATTAAACTCCTCCTTTCATATAAATTACTCACACGTAATATCCTTAAAAGTTTCGTTTATGTTTACGGTTCTGGTTCAGGTATGAGTCAAGTAGACATCACTGAAATAAGTATGTATGCAGGATTCCTGTTGTTGTAAGGTGTGGAAAATTTCATTCATACCAAACACATTCAACATTCTTCACGCTTCTGCATGTATTTACCATATAGCATGTCTCAGACTGTTTACTTCGTAATATCAAAATTAAGTTAGCGTATCGTCGCGAAGAATAGTAAAGGACTTCATTTAATGTCCAATCAGCATGGACAGAACAATGTAGTCACAGTCATAGAGTCGTACAGAAAGAATCGTTAACAAGCCGAAAGTTATTCTGAATTCGTACGTCGCAATGTAACAGATTGCTCCAGAATTTAAAACATGAGAACCCTTCACTGCGGTTGTTACTTTTTAAGGTGGTAATTAAGCTTGTTAAATCCTCTTGCCAGCTACTCTCAACATCTCGATTCCCACTTTTTGTACCACTTTCATTTTAACATATAGCACTGGAAGTTCCATGTAGGAATAAACTCGTGTAAAATGTGTTAAAGTCTTCCATATTCGCACTTCTTTTTCTCCGAATAGGAATGTTATGCGTAAGTTACTGAACGTGGAGATAGAATTTAAAGTTTCATAACATTTAGTTAATCGTAGTTCGATTGAAGTTGTAGGAAATCGTTAGATTTAACCTTTTCACTGCTACCGATGTAAATATATTCTATAAAAGCACAGCTAAGACTAATAGACTGTTGTTTTATGTAAAATGTGAGGATTTTTTCCTCTTGTTATGATTGTCATTCAATGATACCAGCTTTTCTACTGAAATTGTCTTAATTTATTGGTTTATTATTATTATTATTATTATTATTATTATTATTATTATTATTATTATTATTATTATTATTATTATTATTACTAAACTTCAAATTCTTCAATCCTATTTTAACCTGAGATGCCCGAGGGTTGTAGATAATACATACCGTTACCGGTACATAAATAATTTCAACGAGAACAAACAGTTACACAAAAGATCTAGAGAAAAATACTTCAGATGATTTAATTAGAGATTATAGACGTTTTAAAATATGCTAAGCGAATTCAAATGAAAAAATATTTTAGGAAATATTTTATATATGAGCTCTTGAAAGTAAATAATGCAATCTGATAGGTGTAAATTTAATCCACAACGTGTCCATTCAAATGCCGGATAGATGAAAGCTATGATTTTAGTTAACCTATCATTTGAAAAGATGGAATGAGAACATTTCGTTTTGCCTTTTGAAAATTTCAAAATAGGAGTTGACTGGCAGAGTTTGTGAAGAATTACTCATCAAATAGCGACATTTCAATCAATCATACATTTCTTTCGATTCCTATCACACGTGAGTGTTCTCTCAACACCGAAAACATATAGAATTGTCATAATTTAAAATTTTGTTCCTTGCTACAGAGAGCTTAGTAAATTGTATTTATCATTTAAGTGTAATTTAAAACTGTTTGCGAATCATGTAACACTCATATAGCCTATTTCTGTACATACTACTCAACAGATTTTAGTATAGCTAGTAGCTCAGCACAAAACACGGCTGAAGCTTAGGCCTATAGCCTATTTATTTAAGCAGAAACACTGAACGCGATAATAAAGAATGACCCCAAACGCATATTAATGCCATCTACATTCCGGCAAAGGAGAGCGCGTGGAAGAGGCAAAAACTTCCATTATCCATATAGTTCTAAGTCTAATTTTCCGGAAACAAAGGAAGTTAACGTAATACACAACACTTTCTAATAAAAACGCCACACATAACAACACGCTTGCCACTTCATATACCCCTCCCAACCTTGAGAATAAGAACGCACTTTCTAATGAGGAAAATTTCAAAAGTAAATCTCCTCTTGTTTTTATGAACATTAAAACCCAGTAAAACACTGCATTGTCTTATAGTGTGAGAAGAATGATATGTTTTATATAAAAATTAACATTGAAAAGGAACGAAAGAAAAATTGCTGTGTGAAAGTTAATTTAGTAGTGAACCAAGACAGCAAAGATCCTTAGCAACCATTAAGTACCTTTTAGAAGCAGTGTTGTAAACTTAAACTAATTAAGAACAATACCAAAGCAATGCAGTTTAAATTTACTGTTCATTGTTCTCTCTCTATGTTTATGGATCTTGGACGGGATCTTCCAATTTAAGTTTTGCCAATTACTGATAATTCTTACTTTCTGTTTATTTTTCTGTCATGCATCTAAAGTTTACGGTAACAATGACGCTGATTTTATAGGCCTACGCTTCCTGAATCCTGGATATCATAGCACTCAAAAATAATTTTCAATTCTACTTTTTCTACCCTTTATATCACTATCCTAAGGAATCTAGTGAATCAAATTTTACATCAGGATTACTCTCAAGTAATATTCTTATATAACTACTTAAAAATATTCGGGAAAAGTTAGTAAAGTTATTTACATAAGCTGACATTAATATAAAATATAACATAATTTGTGTAAATTTTCATTATCGCACAGTAAGAATACAGTAAATATATGCGATAATAATAAAATTACACAGAAATATTTTGAAAACGGTTCCAGATTAGCCAAGCTGAGACTCATTAAGTAGGCTACCTTCTGTGACAAAATTTTAAATAATTTCAATGAGATTTCTGTCAAAGGAGCAAACCAATTAGGCTATTAGACGTGTATCTATCAAGAATTCAAATTAATCACACCTAAAGGTAATTATTTAAATTTAAGTAGGCCCATTACATCTAAATTTTTTAACAAAAGCATGCCATTTGGCGGATATAAGTGATAAAAAATGGGAATGAAAGAGCATTTCAAGAAATAAGCAAAAGAAAACGATAACAGGGAATGAATCTTGTTTAAAAGTAGAAGACATTATGTTCCTTTTTTAACAAGTTAAACAACCCATCAAGTTTTTTTTTGCGTTTTCGAAAGTTCTGGAATTTTCGGGTCCTTCGGAACGGGTCTGAATCCTACTATTTGACTGATATCTTTCGGCGAGATTTTTCTCTCGTTCAATATTGCAATATCCGCTGACTTCTGCTGATGTTGGGCTTCAGACTGATCTTGCCAGTCTCATTCTTGTAACCCCTATGGCTAAAGCACAATGAAGAGTCTCATTGTTTGCCGATTTCTTCATTCAAAGAAAAACTGTTCAATATTGTTTGTCCACACCACATTTTATGCCCACAACTTCTGGTTCAGAGTCAGAGCCGAAAATACACAATATTCCGAAAAGGAAAAATTTTGTAAATGGCATAGTAAGAGAAAAATAAAATAGTCGGCATTGTCCGCGTTACTTCGTTGTAGGACAACTAATTCCAAATTGAAATATCGTTTTGATATTGTTTTTCGTGTTCAAGCTATAGTGTGCTCGTAGACACATACATACACACACGCAATCTGACATACTGAATTCAATCACGGGTTTGATGTAAAAATGGCACTGATGCCTCAAGAAAAGAAAGAAAAAAACAACAACAAAGAAATAGGACAATTCGACGCCATATTTCAAGGTCAATTGTCACATATTACATGTTACGGGGATTATGTTATACTCGAAGCCTATAGCATAAGCGACATTAACATCCGAAAATCTCGAATAAAAGAAGAAAACAAAAACAGAAAACTAGAAACTGCCATGGTAACCACGCCTACCACTAAAACTCAAGTTGTTGCTTATTAACATAATGCAATAACTGTTTAAACTACAGCATTTTCTATTCTTTGCTTGTCAGACAACACACCACGAAGTTTTAGTCCATGTGCCAGACCCATCGGTCATTATAATTTGGGGGGACTGAATGAAACTTATACCACACGTTCCTGGGGTCATGTGGAGCAAAAAAGTCGGGGGGGGGGCCATCATGAGGAGGTAGCTTTCAAACATGGCGGCCATTCAAAATGGCGGACGACTGTGAATTTTTAAATTCAAATATCTCGGGACTGGGTTCATCAATCTTGAATTTTGTTTTTTCAAAATGTAGGTTATTCTTCTGGCTACATGTTTGTTCAACATGTATGTGGCCAAAAAACCAATATTTATTGGTCAAAATTCTAAAAATCGGAAATATAGATTTTTTGACATTTACGTTTTGCGGTTTATTACTCTAACCGTTGGGTATATCGAAAAAGTGTCTGAAACAAAAGTTGTAGAGACACATCTCACCTTTAAAACGCAAAAATGAAATCCAAGATCGGATCAATAGAATCCGAGATATCCAGATTCAAAGCGGGCGGAGCGGGGTTGAGCATGTTGACCGAGCCCTCGGTGCAGCCTAGTGAGTGGCGAGACTTAGTGTAAAATCCTGCGTTTTATTTATTTTCAGCCTCAGTAATTGCTTTATTACTAGATAAATTTACATTATCTACTAATGTGCACTATTTTTAACATGATTATTAAGCACTTTCTCATAAATACAATTAACAACTATATTGTTTATCTGGGAAATGGACGTCAATAATTACCAACTCATATAATATACTGTCAAGGCTTTTATATCCGATTTTTAAGATGAAATCGTTAAAGGAACTTCAAATAGTCGAAATAATTAAAAGAGGAAAAAAGTATTACAGTTTAGGTATGTATCGGAGACTTTTAGCAATACTTTCAGAAATGAACACAGGATGTAAGCAACTAAGAAATAAAAATTCCCATAAAATGCCTTATACAATATTATTAACAATGTTGAATTAAGTCTTCTTCACTAGAATCACTGAAGTCAGGTATTATAATTATTGCTCTCGTCCTCAACTGCCGTTGCTTCGGCAAACCCCTTGCACCAACAGCTCTCGATGATTCAGATTTGAGTTGCTAAGCACGAGTAACTTTCTGGTGCACAGTTGATCAAAATTCTCAAGGTGTCTTTACAAAGAGACATTTGGAAGCTCTCAATCTGGCCCTCTGAACATCTGGTAGCGCAGCTCATTTCACCTTGCGTTTGGGGGCATACGACTGGAAGACAAATTCTTCTTTGCTGTCATCAACATCATTATACATCATCCAATCTTTGCCTAACTTCCTGAATGCTTCAATAAATCTTTGTTCCTTTTTGCACAAAAGCTTTTAACTTTCCCCTGGCCAGCTAAAGCACTGATTGTGTCGCAGCCAGACCAGCAGTAATACCCAATAAGAGCTGTAAAAAGCTGTTCACCTAAGGCAGATACTATCTGGGAAACTTGCATATCTGTTAAAACTGTTTTGTTTGTTTCCCGATTCAGAAGTTTTTGCTTTTTATGGTTTTGCAAAAACCTACAGCCAAAACTAATACATCTGTATTGATTGAATCTTAAGAACTGATTCAGATGATGTAGCGGCGTTCCTTGCATGCAGCATCATTCTGGAATCAGCTTATTCTTGAGTGCAGAACAGCTCAGGAACATTTTTTCTCCTAATATAAATGATCATGAAGCAGATCTCACCAACTGCTACGAAGATTTCTAGGTTTCCAATTATGTTTTCAAATTTCTCCTCTTACAAACTGCAAAAAAATAATTTTATCATTATATCCTTAGAAACGTCCTCTAACAAATCACTCTGTGCCCACCCTTGATTTCACTAAATTTGATACCTTCAGCTGTTCCGCTTTTTTCCCGCTCCAAAGATTTGATCGAAACCTCTGAATAATATATGTCAACCCTCCGACCAATATTAAAAACCTGCTTGAGAAAATTCGTTGAGAATTCGTAAAACTTTTTTGTTATCATTTGACGGACTGAAGCACGGCTATTGAATCAATGATGCAGGCCAAATCTTTTTCCGGCAGACTGGCAGGGGTGGTGTATACTTCCAAAAAATTAGATAATATTGATTTGTAGGTTTTCTTCAAAGGCCCATTAACATTCGCCGGTGCCAGAGGATATCTGAATCCTTCCATCATGTCAAGTTGTTGGTTTTCTGCAATAAAGGTCATTTTGCTGAATAAATTTCGATTGCACTGGAGGATTACTTCTTTGTTTCCAACCTTGGTTTTTTTGCTCTTCTTTAGTCTGCTAATCTTAAGACCCACTTTCTTAATATGTTTATGAAACCCTTCTCGTTTAGCTAGCCGAAACGTGAACTCTTAATAAGCTATTTTCCCCTTGTTTTCCGAATCAATGTGATCAGAAGAACATATATTCCAGTAGGCAAATGTACAATATCTTAAGGGTTGGGATCGAAGGGGTTCGTCCACTCGGCTAGAAGGTCAGTGAGAGTTGTCACGTCTTTCTCATCTCTAAGGGTGGCGTGCACCAAACTCATGCCATTTACTCTTTTAGTAAGCCTTACTTCTTTAGTTCTAACTACTTTAGTAAGCTACTCTTTTAGTAACCGTACTCTTTTAGTAAGGACGGCGTGCACCAACCAGGAGTAAACTAAACTCGGCGGCTTTCAACATAGAGGAATGTACTAAAGAAGTAAAAATTTTATTTACTCCCAGAGTAAATGAACTTACTCCACAAGTGGTGGAGAGCACCAACACGGAGTACGTTACTAACGTAGTAAGTTGTGGAGTAAATAAGGCCAATATTTACTCCTACTCAGGGGGTGGAGTAAGTTGTGGAGTAAATGTGTTCTGTGGCATTTGCGTGAGTTATGAGTTACATATCACATTAAATGGATTACATAGTTCAAACTGAGGATAAGTTATTGAGATGAAGAAGGTTGTATACCAAAAATGAGAGATGTGGCAGGTGATTTAATAAATATTAAGCAAACCATACCTAGTAGGGCATTTAATAACGTAAATAATTAAGCTCATAAATCCTTACATGAAATTTTGGCGTTTGGAAGAAACGATGTCAGATTCTCACTACATCCATGTGATTTCAGCCAGTCAAATGTGGAAATATCATTGCGGAGATCGGTCCAACTAGGAAGACGTCCACCAAAGGTGAGGGGGAGAGTGAGTGGAAGGGACGTTTGCATTGCACGGTACAAGCAGCGCATGTGCTCTCAAATATCTTCCTAGCTGGATCGGCCTTTAGATGTTGCAGTTCTCCCTAACTTTGGGTCAGAAAACGACGATGTATTTCAAGCTAATCACATGGATACAGATATCGGCGAGGTATAGTACATTCCAAAAAATGAAAGCCTCCGTTCTTGGAGCTACCCAGAAAACACTTCTCCCTGCTACATAACCATAGAATTACTGAACAATAGGTGATTCTCATTGTTAAACGATTTAATGTAATTATTGTAAATTAATTTTATTACATTACACTTCTATAGCTTAACTTAAAGCACAACATTGCGAATGCCAGATTATAATAATAATTATAAGAGCTAAAAGTTCAATAGTTGCACCCGCAGTGTTAATGAATAATGTCCTTTTTTCTAACCCAGGTGTAAAAATGTCCAAACAGGCCACATCGGAAGACAATTTGACTGACTCTGGGATTAGCGTACATTGAGAAGGGGACACATTGTAAAACCATTCCTTAAAGACTCCCCAAGTCTCGAATGGTGGAGTGAGACGAGACTTGCATGTTTGGGAATAAACTATAACAGATGCTGCAGGTCTATAGTATGCTGCTAACTATTTAATTAACCCTGTGGACAGGAAAGTGAGAAGCATTATAAACTATATAGAAAAAAAATGCCAACATGAGTGCCGAAAGAAAATTTTAAGGAGGGGCCCGGAGGTTGAAGCTGCACAGGATCTAGAGAAGTAGTCAACAGCAGCTAAAAACAGAAAAAAATGCCTTCTCGATTAGTCCGAAGAAAAACGGAAAGTAGCTCCACTAGGGCGATATATTTCATCCGAAAGGACAGCATTTCTTCATTACTTGTAAGAAGATGTATCAAGTAGAGTGGCTTGAACATGTTCATCTTGAAGTACAGAGTTAAGGGATGTATAGTTCATAATTAGTGATGTTCATTTCCCAGATAAATTGTACAATTGTTAATTGTATTTATTACTCAAATCCGATGCACCGAGAGCTGTGGGTGCAAGGGGTGTACCAAAGCAACAGCAGATGAGGAAGAGTGCAATTATAATAACTGATTACAGTGATTCTTGTGAAGAAGACTTATTTCAAGATTGTTCATAATATTATAGGCTATAAGGCATTTTATAGGAATTTTTATTTCTTAGTTGCTTACGTCCTGTGTTCATTTCTGAAAGTATTGTTAAAAGTCTCCGATACATACCTAAATTGTAATACTTTTTTCCTTTTTTTAATTATTTCGACTATTTGAAGTTCCTTTAACGATTTCATCTTAAAAATCGAAGATAAAAGCCTTGACAGTATATTATATGAGTTGGTAACTGTTGATGTCCATTTCCCAGATAAATGATATAATTGTTAATTGTATTTATGAGTAAGTGTTTAATAATCATGTTAAAAATAGTGCAAATTAGTAGGTAATGTAAATTTATCTAGTAATAAAGCAATTACTGAGGTTAAAAATAAATAAAGTGCAGGATTTTACGCTAAGTCTCTCCTCTCGCTAGGCTGCACCGAGTGCTCGGTCAACACGCTCAACCCCGCTCTGCCCGCTTTGAATCTGGATATCTCGGATTCTATTGATCCGATCTTGGATTTCATTTTTGGGTTTTAAAGGTGAGATGTGTCTCTACAACTTTTGTTTCAGACACTTTTTCGATATACCTAACGGTTAGAGTAATACACCGCAAAACGTAAATGTCAAAAAATCTATTTTTCCGATTTTTAGAGTTTTGACCAATAAATACTGGTTTTCTGGCCACAGACATGTGGAAGAAACATGTAGCCAGAAGAATAACCTACATTTTGAAAAAACAAAATTCAAGATTGATGAACCCAGTCCCGAGATATTTGAATTTAAAGATTCACAAGCGTCCGCCATTTTGAATGGCCGCCATTTTTGAAAGCTACCTCCTCATGATGGCCCCCCCCCCCCGACTTTTTTGCTCCACATGGCCCCAGGAACGTGTGGTATAAGTTTCATTCAGTCCCCCCAAATTATAATGACATGGTCGATTTTGGGGGTCTGGCACATGGACTATTTATGTCTGTCCGATGTTAGATACCGGTTGGAAGTCAGGACCACAAAGAAGTGAGAGTATTTCTATGACTCAGCCTCAAATTATTATGCATAGATTCCAGTTCTGTAACAGTTTCTAGCAGTTCTATGAACAGTAGACCTCGCATCCAAAAATAGTCTAAGATCTACTCATCATCTTCAAACGCAATAAAAATAAAATCAGGTAATCTGATATAACAAAGTGCCAGAATGCATTTTTAATCAGTGAAAATTGCTATTATGATAGCCCCATGCAGAAAGGAAGTTATTTTTGTAATAGATCTCCCGAGTTAAACTCCAGATCCATTCATTAAGCAGGGCTTACGGAAGAACTGAGGCCTAAAGTTTGATTCTTAACCTTAATTTTATTCATAGACTATTGGCTTACACTGATGTAGGCCTAATAAATCCTTAAAATATGTCAACATTTTACAAAATGCACTGACAATAATATTAATGATGTAATAGGCCTACGGTTCGACGACATGTTTGTTTTAAGTTTAAAGCAGCCGTATATTTTATGAGTGAATTAAAGTCATTCTGAAATCAATCTGTCAGGAATTACATTAGGCAGGGTATATTGCCCCTCAGGAGCGAATAAGAAGAAGACATTAAAACATAATGAAATTTCGGTACCCATACATATCGATAGAAGCACAATATTATAACAATATTCAAAGGCTAGTGACCGCCGGCGTGGTCTTGTGGTTAGCGTCGCTGACTTCGGATTCGTCGGCCCGGGTTCGACCCCCGGTGCCTCCTCGGATTTTTCTGAGGTAGGGAGGTCTGGTAGGGGTGCACTCAGCCTTGTGATTCAAATTGAGGAGCTACTTGATAGAGAAGTAGCTGCTCCGGTCATGGAAACCACCATTACACTGGCTAGTTGTGTTTTAAATATTTTTATTTACACTGGCATCGTCATGAAGAAATGAATCAATCAAAGCGGGCTAATAATATCAATAAAAGATTGGCAAATTGTTACGTTATGTTTATTGTGGGCCATTGTAGCGTCTTATATCCGTTACAAAATTAATACATACATTAAATGAAAGCGTGCTTTTTAATAAGTAATTCGCCTATTATTTCTATTTACTGAATTGTTTACATTAGGATATTAGTTACGGGAGCTCGGCCGCTAATTGGTTGGCCACGAGCCAATTAAAATGCTTAGAATTGTCGGAGAACGAAGATTAGGCTATATTATAATAGATGTGACTGTTAATTACTCTTCACTTCGGTACCGGTCAACCGATTCGGTCCAAATTCAAGAGGTTCTTCCCATGGACGTATACCATGTTTCATGAAAATCCGATAAAGCGTATTTGAGTTATTGCGCATTTCTGGTATATTACCATTAAAATAGGCACTAAATTGGGCATTACTTCGGTAGGCCTACCGGTCAACCGATTTGGTCCAATACCAATAGGATTCTTCCCATGGACGTTATAAATGCGTATACGAAGTTTCATGAAAATCCGATAAAACGTATTTCAGTTATCGCGCGTACAGACATACGGACAGACAGACAGACGTCCCCCACACAATCTCATAAAGTACCATACTGGCACTTAATAAATAAAATCCCTTACACCTCATTTTTAATGACTTCAAGGAACATTCGTGCCAAATGGAAGAAAAATCGAACAACGGTAACACAAAACTGGGTAACACACAAATTTACAAAGAGTCGAAATGCGGAATGGTCGAATTAAAACTGTGCCTCACTTCGCTTGGCCAATTACCGATATGCCTGAATTGTGAAGTCTGTTTATTACGGTTATTAATAGACGACTATTAAGCTGTCTACCGGAAGGTCGCAGGTTCGATTCCGATTTAATTGATGGGATTTTTCCATTAGCCTAATCCTTCTGGTGGCCCTATGGCCCGACTCAGCCTCTTACAGGAATGAGTACGAGGAATGGGGGGTGAAAAGGGGGTAATCTTAAAAGCGGAGTAAAAAGTGGCCTATACTTAGGGTTGACAACCTTATCACCTTCCTGTGCCGAATGTCTGAATCTGGGAACCTCAACCTCCCGGAACCCTACGGGTCTCCACGGACCATCGAGAGATCACTTTACATGCCTTGTATTATGCGGCCTAGGTTTTTAACTCACTGATTTTTTCCATACGGTTATTTATATGCTTAACCATTTAATAGACAAGGCACTATCAATTTTACTTAGACATAAAAGGCATGACCTGAGCCAGGTTCGAACCAGCGAGCTATATCTACTGCATTACGTACCTCCTGCCCCCTAGCAATGGAGTGATACCACTTGTTTGTAAATTAATATTAGTTGTTAATTGTTAGTTGATTTCGAGAAAACTCGAATTTTACATTAATGTTCCAGATTTCGAGAAAATTCCAATTTTACATTAAAGTAAAATTTGAAATCCGAAACCAACAATTTTTATTGACATATTCGTGTTCAGGAGAGCCTTAATTATATGAAAAACGTGTATGTCAAGTTCAACCATATTTTTATTGCCATTCCGTGGCTTGGTTCTAAAAGGGCCAATGTCATAAAACTTGTTTTTGAGATAACTGAGTTTGAAGTCTTTATAGAAGTAACATTTTTTGCTGAGAACTTCCGACATTGGCCCCTTAAGGTTTCTATATTAAGTTATGTTTATAAAGAGCATCAGACATTGGCACTTTTAGTATACGAAAGATAAAGACTAACCGAGCTCAATAATGCATTGATCTCATTTTTGCAAGAAATTGACATTGGCTCTTTTAGAACCAAGCCACAGATATATAGGCATAATTTATATTTATTATTTGGTTACTACTATTGTGTAGAAAATTGTTTAAATTAATGTAAAACTGGAATTATCTAGAAATCCTGAACGAATAACATTTTTAATTGTATATTCTTATTCTCAGATGTCAAATTCATAAGAAAATCTACTTTCGTCTCAGTAACACACAAAAAGTAAAAATTGTAGTAGGCTACAGTGTAGTTAAAAAGACGTTGCATGTAAAACTAATTTACTATTAGCCCTAGCATTAGTCTATTTCTACCTAGAGTTATCAATGTTCACTGTTTGTTACATTAAACATTGAAACACACAGTGGGATACAAATTTATACAAAACAATCGCATGAAATCAAAAAATGAATTTATAAATTAAAAGGATGTTGCAAAATCACGCCATAATTCAACAGATCTGTTCTTAAACTAAACGCAAAATTAGCTGTGATTAATACAGAAGGTAGGCTATTTACTTGTAGTTATGTTCAAAAAAGGCAATGACTATTTGCAATACAAACGCCTTGAAAGATAATTGAAGCTCGAGAAGACTATAATTTGGAAGATGCTTAGTGACGTATTACCATTGCTTTATGATTATGTAAGGAATAAACAGTGGCACAGTTTCGTAAACATCTCAAAGTAGAGATGCTTCATGCCTAGCGAGTTTGCCTTGAGAGAAACAGCAATGGTTTCTGCAATGATGTAATATAATATTACATATATATATATATATGAGTATATAATGATTTGCAATTTTATGTTAAATGTACAACCTGCGGGATTAGGCATCAACAGACATATATGTATTGTATCTAGGATGGCCAGTCGTCCGGCTTTTGGCCGGACTGTAAGGCTTTTGGCTAAGCAGTCCTTCATCCGGCGCGGCTTTATGCCGGACGTTGATTTGTCCCCCTTTTTGAGACTGATGGATCGGTAAAGCGTATTAAATTTTTTTTATTTTCCCGTACGTTTCTGCCAAGGAATCTATTCCTAAGGTTGGCACTCTTGTCCATATGATAGCGTACTATCATTTGTTTGGTGCAGTACGTGGCGTTGGCCGTACTGTTGACTGTTGTTTAAGTCTCCATTTGTATTGTACATTCATTGCATTGTATTGTACATTCATAAAGAGAGATGAAAATCCCTTTCTGCACTGTATAATCATTTATTTTATATAAATGCAGTTATTAAGTAAAATTAGTCAGGGTTATACAATGTTATATCTGCTGTCCAGCCGTCCATGCCCGAAGTTATACTATGCTAGATTACCGAAGTTGTGTGTCCTCCTTTCTGACATTTTAGAAATGGCCACCCTAATTGTGTCCAGAAAAAAAAAAAACTTGATTTACATCAAAACATTTGAAAACACGAGTCATTCATGTTCTATGTTTATACTATGTATTGTAACATATTCTTTATTTTATATGCATTGTGTTCCTTAAGCCCGGTAACACTTTTCATTAGTTACACAAAAACTACAAATGATAAAGCTTCCATTATATATACATGTCAATAAAGAGGAACTCAAATAGTTTTGTTTGGATTTTATTGCCAATGATCGTAGTTTCAGCATTCGCCCCAGTTGGCTTTTTGTCAAAATGGTGACTTGCTGGATATTCCTCCCCTTGACTTCTTCCTATGGAGGATACACCATTTCATAATCTAGAAGAAGGGAAGCGTAGGATTGAAGAAGTTGCCACCACTGTAACTGAGGATGTGCTCCAAATATAGGGTTACCAGATGGAGAGGAGGATATATGATTAGGGCAAGGCATTTAATGGCCTTAAAATAGTGGAAAATCCAAAATAAATACATTTATGACCTAAAAATAGTGAAAAAATGACACAAAATTCTCAAAAAAAGACCAATAAATTTTCCATTATTACTAATAATTAATTTTTTTTAAGTAACGAATTGCTAAAGCAATCTAACGGATGACAGTGCGTTATATATGAATTTACAATATAAAACACACTTATTTGTTACTAAAGAAGTAAGTAAATTTGTATTATTTGGACCCCTTAGCGAAAAAGAAATTCTTTCTGAACTGGCATACCCAGCAAATTGCCCCTAGCAAATATGTGGCATTTAAAAAGAAATAAAAATAATTCTTTATTTGCTACAAGACAAACTACTGTGGTGTTTACAATAAACCTGAATTAAAATGAACTATGAACACTTGGCGGAGATTCTCAAATAAAAACTATCGTTTGTTGTCTGAAGGTAACGATTTGTACATGGAAAAGCTCCACTGAAACACGACCTAAAATGCCAAAAAAGACCTAAATATGCCGAAAATGACATAAAAATGCAGAAAACGACCTAGAAATTGCCAAAAAATGACCTATCTCTTGAAAATGACGAAAAATGCAAAATAAAGCAAAAAATGCAAAAACAAATTGCCCATATTTAATCAATTATTTCACGATGCACATTTATATAATATATTCGAGCTATCTTTTATCTTCATATAAAAAAGATGCAAAATTATCAAATGCCTTGCCCTACATATGATATTAAAAAGACAGGACAAAAGCAGGACACATTAAAATTATAGAATGGCTCGGTTTTGGAGGCCTACATTTATCCGGCAGTCTAAATTTATATCCATCGGTGCCTGTATGAACATTCTTATCCATTCTGCTGCTTGAGGTCCACATTTGTCTGATGAGGCTGCATGGTTAGCAACATAAGACGTATGTCTTAGCTTTGCCAAAAAACAATCGGTTCCGTGTAGATTATGACAAGCCTCTACAAGTAAAGGACTGGCCTCATCCTGCAGACAGAACATCAATTGAAGAAATTAATAGTTCTCTAGCATATGAGTTAGAAATCTACACAGATGGCAGTAAAATTCACGGAAAAGTAGGCGCAGCAGCAGCATTTTATAAACGAGGACAATTAATTCATACCATGAAGAACAGACTTCTCAGTGATTGTTCCAACAATCAGGCGGAACAGATTGCGATCTTAAAAGCTATTGAAACAATCAATGAACTACCTATTCCACTCGAAGAGAACAAGGTAGCAATCTATACTGACAGTAAAATTACCCTGGATTTACTTCAGAACAACCGTAATCACAGCTACCTTATCGAGCAGATCAGGAACTTGGTAAGAAAACTCAAGGATCACAAAATACATTTTGGATGGATAAAGGCCCATGTGGGATTTGCTGGTAACGAGATGGCAGATAAGCTAGCTAAGGAAGCAGCAGGAGATGAAGATAGAGTACCGGTATACTCGAAAATTCCCAAAACTGCAATAGTTCGAGAAATTAAAGAAGAAGGCCTAACAAAATGGCAGGCGGATTGGACCAACACGACTAAGGGAGCTACCTGTAGGGCCTTCTTCCCATCAGTTCGTCAGAGAATAAGACAAAGGATCATAATGACAGCACCAATCGCAGCAATAGTTACTGGACATGGCATAACCAAATCCTACCTGAAGAGATTCCACATTACGAATGATGACACGTGTTCCTGTCTTCAAGAGGCCCAAACTGTAGACCACCTTTTATACAGATGCAGTAAACTCCAACAACAGAGAGACATTTTAAAAAAGCATATTGCAATCAAACACGGGCAATGGCCGGTTCCTCCAGATCAACTCATTGTGAAACACTATACATCTTTTAAACGTTTTATACACGCAATAGACTTCAGTTCATTATAGTTAATAATAATACAGGTTTAGATAACACAGCTGTTCAATGATAGAATTTTATAAAAAAGTTGTAATTTATTAGAATTAGCTCAGAAACTATTAACTTAATTATTTAATGTATCTTTGCAAATACTTGTATATACTTAATTTTTTTTTTCTAATGAGACATAGCATGTAGTATTGCAGCACTTAAGCAATGGAACATGCTGTATTCATTCAATAAAAAAAAAAAAAAAAAAAAAAAAAAATGGTCCTTTTTAAACATTTTGTAACCCATTTCCAGCAGTAAACTTGTGTTTTCTTTTCCCCATTTACTAACTGAACGCATAAAATAAAAGTCGCAGAATTATATGGTACTTTATATTCCATAAGATTCTGGTCATTATTATCAACAGCAGGATCTACAACAAAAAGGAGTTAATATCGGTAATAATAAAAGCGAAATATGCACAAGTGTGCAAAAAGATTAAGATTCCAGTGAAATTTAAATGATACGATGCTCAGAGACTTTAGGCTATATGATAAATTCTGGAAATAAAAACATCCTTTTTCAGTTCTTGAAACAAATTGCTTACACAAAAATAAGGAAATATTGCAGGTTTTGAAAAATAAATAAGGATATCCTTAAAATATAAAGATATGTCCTGCTAAATAAGGACATCTGGCAACCGTATTAAAAGAATTTGAAGAGTTTGATATGCCGAATTGCATGTGATTACCATATCGAGTCATTGTGAACCCAAAACCATTTGAGTTACAAGTGGTTCCCACATTGAGTCACTGTAAAACCAAACACTGAAAACCAAACTATTTGATTTCCTCTTTTATATGACATACGTGAAAGCTGTGTCACCTGTAATTTTTATGTATTAAATTAAGGTGTTACCGGACTTGAGGGACACGGTGTATTTAATTCATGAGAATCAGCTGTATTCGTTTCAGAAATAAGCTTCAAGCATTTCATTACTGCTCAGTCAATACTTTCTGATAAAGGGTCATTTTACATTTCAGTAAAAATATCATTAATTACTTCACGTAATAAATCAACAACCCAATGCCCTTGAATGGCATTGGGCATTAATTAGACATAGTTTCAGATAGGAAGAGGATAGGCTTATTCTTCCCCCCCCCCTAAATCCTGATCGTCATGGGTTCGACATTCTAAAAAGTTGCGCTAAGTGTCTATTTTGTACATCCTTGACTGTGAACTATATGGCTGATCTCTCAGAAGACCAGTTCGTTAAAAGGGAACAGACGGTAGAATGACCTCTCTGGAGAACCGCTATTTATCCTGTCGTGTTTACCACGAGCAGTACTTAATGACGTGTGGAGGATAAAAACAATAGCAGGCCTTCCAATGTTACCGCATACTGAGTACTTCATTTCAGTTTGTAATAAGGACTGAAATATAACACGGAATAGAAGCATTAAATTTAGGCACAGTACAAAGAAAAACCTCATGTGGCATTTATATGACTGTCTTCACCCTAAGAATGGATTATGCGATTTTCTTACTTCACATCCCAGAGCGGCGCAAAATTCCGCTGCAACGGTCAAACGGAAATCTCTATTGATATGGTTTCCAGGTGAGAGGTATCTGTGGGTAGGCTACGTACTATATTGGCTATGTCTTATTTTATCAGAGTAGACGTGGGTCTATATTTTCCAATATACCTCAAATGGTATATATATACAAATATACCTCAAATGGTATAACTTATGCTTTGTCCAAGTAATAAAGATATATGCATATGCATTCATGAACCACAGATTACTATCTCTGTTGGACATTACATGATAATATTACAAGAGAAAAATTCCTCCGACACTGGGATTTGAACCCAGGACCTTTGGCTATCCGTGCCAATGCTCTACCAAGTGAGCTAAGCCAGAGTTCACTTCACAGCCCCAAATGGAACCTCTCTCCGATGACTGATTGCCCTTAATGGTCTTGGGTTCAAATCCCAGTGTCGGAGGTATTTTTCTCCTATAATATTATCAGGTAATTAAGCGAACCTTTTTCTTGTATCTCCATCTTATAGCGGTGTTTAAGTTTTATAGTATTGAGATGATTGAAAAATTATTTCCAAGCAGCCATATGACATATTTTTTTAATTCTTCGGATTTCATTTTATTCATAAGAGTAAATGATACAATACAGAATAAATACATAGGTCAATATGAACGTAATTTTTTATTGAAATGTTTTCCTGAATTTAATCCTTTAACAAACGTAACTCATTGTGGCAACATTATTGTTATTGTACATCTCTTGAAAAGTACAATATGAAATATAATGTAGATTGGTTCAAGCTAAACAAAGAAAGGATTTAATTGTCGACTACTGCCACAACAAGAAAATGTAAACATGTACGCTAAACTATCTTTTAATCCACAAGCACACCAATTTTAAAAGAAAACACCAATTTTTGTACAAAATTAGTAGCCTACATTATTAAAACTACTACCAGACTGCTTAAGAGGAGCTTTTCGACAATCTGTTACATACAACTTATTATGCATGTTCGTTTCGAAATTCAAACAGTTATTATGCCTAATGCAGTTGCAGTTTAAAGTCTACTCTATAAAAAATTAACCTGAATGTAGTGACTCTTAGAAAAAAGGAATTAGTTTTATGTACTTAGTAACATAAAGCGCCTAACGTCCACTTTTCAATATGGAGGACTTTCAACTTACTTGTTGGTTTTTATAACGACAGTTTGGTTTTTGAGACGAGGGGGTATAAATATACTATTCATTTTGCATTATGTACTTTATATAGGCCTATATATGTTTAAATTTTTAACTCTACCCGAGCCCGAGCGTTTTGCTCTTTCGGGTCTATTTTTTTAAACTTGAAACTTGTAAATATTAATGTAATTTCTATTGTGTTTGCATTTATATTTATATTTTTTTAAATATATTTAATTTCAAAATTGAATAATTTATATAATTATGTAAGGAAGATCTCCAGTTTGTAATATGTCATCAAATAAAAAATTAAGTTACCGCACTATCTACATTATCTATTCTCAGTCGACTCAGATATCAGATTTTACTGCAGTCAGAGAAAAAATACTCATTTCTTGCTACAAAAAGTTATGTTTATAGAGTTTAATCGAGTAGACAAGTAAATCATAATTACGTTTATATTTTTCCTCTCAGTTCCAAATCGTAACATGAGCCTCACAATCGCCTCACAATCGAAGTTTCTTGACCAGCGGGAAGAAAAATGCAGGTAATCAGTTTAGCCACTGGATTGGAGATGAACAATCCCGACACTTCCCTGGATGAAACTGAGGAAACCAAGAAAAACCCAAATTAGGATTATCTCCCTTGGGGAATTCAACTCGGGCATCCCAAGAACGAGCCACGAAAGGAAGGGTCTGACAAAACCCAATTCATAGCCTAATTTTATATTAACTTACGTAAATCTATATCATATGTGTTTTTTTCCTTTCTTTCATTTTCATTCTCTCCCTTTTCTTGTATCTTCAAACAAAATATTAGTGTTCATATTAGGCTAATTCATAGAGAATGACCCTGGTGAGAAAGTTCTAATTTAACGCTGCTTAGCATTTTGCTTAATATGGGAGGGTTAGTGCGTAAAATTTAGTACAAAGAGGATAATTATACATCATAATTATAATATTACACTATTATTATTATTAGGGACCGGAAGATTATGAAATACATTTTTAATAACGCACTCTATTACATGCTAATGTTAAAATGTGTACAAAACATGAAAGAAATTACAGAAAATGTGAGGTTCCTTTTTGCATATTGTTGTATAATTTCTTGATTATGTGATGTTGCAAACATTATTATATTTTTGCCTATTTAATATCTTTTTCACATCTTAACAGCATTCTTCTGACAGATTTTACATACTATGCATATTTTTTTAAATTCGACAATCACAGCATATTTGGCTAAGTGGATGTTTCGAGACCCACTGTACATAATTAACAGTACATAACTCCTGTTTTCGAAACTGAAAGTATAATATTACAGTGACATTTCTCGCCATTATTTTTCAATTTACTAAAATCTGTTACTTTCACTTATTATTTTCTTAAGTTTTATAATATAATATATAGGCTACATTTTCTCGTATTTAAAAAAAAATATATATAACGTAATTTTCCTAACAAGAGAACGCAAAGTATCAAAATTAATTAAATGATTGAGCATAACCTACTTCTTTGGCTTCTGTGCATACAGTATAAATGCATGCATTTTTCGTCTTCTGATACATTAACTTCACGGATTTAATTATTGTTTATTTTTACAGGAATTATTATTATTATTATTATTATCTTTATTATGAAACACGAACGAGTTTAAATAAAGAGTGCGTTGCGAGGACTTACTGTCTAAACGAATGAACGAACACAAGGACATCGGAAATGTTAAGTTCCGTTTCAGTTTAAGTTAATTAGAACACGAGTCACTGCGCCTCAGGAAACCAGTCAGATTGGCAAGTTGTTACGCCATATTTATTGCACTACTATTAACTAATTCAGTACCGGTATAGGCTAATAAATGTATTACGTGAACTAATATCAATTATATTAACTTTTAGATCCCTATGCTCCACGTTTAAATGAATAAAACCTCTTCATATAATATTAAATGAGTACCGAATTATTCAGACCCTTTATTTGTATAGTGTAAATAAACCACACTTTGCACTTTGAATGCATGAATTTAAAAAAAAAAAAATGCAGTAAAAGCTTACTAAATTTTAGTACAAGGCAAAGGAATTGTATTTTTTAATTTTTTAATTATGTCCACCACTGTGGTGTAGGGGATGTGTTCGCTCCTCTCACGCAGCGTGCCCGGGTTCGATCCCTGGTCGGGACAAGTTACCTAGGTGGGTTTTTTCCTGGGGTTTTTCCTCACCTGTGAGACAAACGTCGGGTAACTTTAGGCCCTTGTGGTCCCCAGATATCATCTGGCCGTCATTATCATCTTCGTCCCATCCTCGCCTTGTTAGGAGTGTGTGTGTGTTTGTGAATGGTGTGTCTCGTCGTATGTGTTCGTGTTGTCGAGGTGGCCCCGGGATTGGGCTGATCACTCATCCGGGGAGGCCCTCCATGTCCTTGTCTGGTCAAAAAAAGGTATGTATGTGATCCAAAGATAATCCCTCTCCCGACAGGTCGCAGCCCTGTAAGGCCCGGGCGGCTTGGGTCGCTTAAACCCTAAAAGGGACAGGTAAGATAAGGAAAGAAAGAAAGAAGAATTTTTAACTACTTTACCGATAGCCTGACTTTCGTTACCACGATATCATCTTCTTGAAGAGGACTAAAAAAACACTGGACGGAAAATATACATTTAGCCTAATTATGATTTTGATCCACCTTTCGCATCACGATTCCTCCTCATCGCTGTTATCATTATCAAGTGAAATCATTAGAGGGTACTAAGTTTTAAATCCTTAAGGAAAATTTCAGTGCAATAGCTGCTTTCATGAATGGCAATTATCCTAACACGTGGATACAAATCGTCACATTTTTACATAAGGCATTATGCTATTAATCGTACGTACATCTCTGCTTTTATAACATTTTCGAGGAGACGCATTTATACATCAGTAGCAGTCCAAAGGTTTCATTTTATAATATAAGGCTCACTTAGGTTATTAGAAAACAAAGGCATATTATCTTATTGTAGGAAGATGGAAATCCCAAGCAAGAAATATGAACTTTGGATAATCGGAAACTTCAAAAGGGGATAATCATATTTCTTCTCCGATTGTATAAAGGAAAATTGAACAGTCAAAATTGACATAAGTATTCAACATAAAGGATTCATTTATTTCAGAAAAATGAAACGTAATACATTTCTGTATTGCGCTGGTACAAACCCTACATCAGTTGTCTTTTAACAGGCTTCTCACTTTTGCCACCCAAAGTAGGCATTTAAGTAATTCCGGTAAGCCAGTTATTGGTAATTCACAATCTTAAAGCTATAACGCCTATTTGCATATCGTTCATTATTACGTCTGCAGCAGCTTAATAACCACTAATGATTCGCAAAACTGAAACCTATTTAGCCAAAATTTTCTTTCGGCTTTGTTTATATAGGCCTAACTTAATTAGGAAATATAGAAGCCCAAGTGATACAACCGCTTGGAAAATAATGCTACAATTACTGTCTCAACTAAATGAACTCATATTAATTCGTTCCCAAATGATTTAATAAACTGAATGATATTATTATTATTATTATTATTATTATTATTATTATTATTATTATTATTAATAATAATAATATTATTATTATTATTATTATTATTATTATTATTATTATTAATAATAATAATATTATTATTATTATTATTATTATTATTATTAAAATAACTTTTATTATTATCATTATTAAAAATAACTTTGTTGAGATGGTTGCTCTCAGCTGTCACTCACCTCTCTACAGGACAATAAGCGCAAGTGAATTAGTCTTCGGTA
This sequence comes from Ectobius pallidus, assembly GCA_964059195.1. Classification (NCBI taxonomy): domain Eukaryota; kingdom Metazoa; phylum Arthropoda; class Insecta; order Blattodea; family Ectobiidae; genus Ectobius; species Ectobius pallidus. Next base: position 106,271,154 of record CAXKWD010000003.1, on the reverse strand, counting down.
ATAAAACTCCCTCAGGAAGTCCCGATGCTCTGGATACTAACATAAGTAGGTCTATGGGAAAATACCTTGATGAGTTGAATGGAAAGAACTCCTGTGAGATAAATACTCCCAGTACACCGGTGATGGTTACAGGTACAAGAATCAGTAAACAACAACAACCATAACAAACAAACAAAATACAATAATAAAATACAATGATATGCTACTAAAAACAATAACAAAAATAACTTTTTCTCTGGGAAAACATATTAATATTAATTTTTAAACGCACAAAAGTGTCTTTTTTACACTGAAAATTTTGCATATTCAAATTGTGCAAGTAAATAAAACCAGGTAAACTGATAAAACAAAGAGTCAGATGGAGTTAATTGGCCATATTTTAGAAACAATTGAGTTATACACCACGGTTTCTTGAGACAGTTTATAATGCGAAGGAGTATTTATGAATTTATGAGAAATTTCTCACGTCAATAATATCCCTTTATTTTGCAAAAACATCTGAAGGCATACAAACACGCAGTCACTTCTTTTCAGCGTATTCACCTCTATCTTTTGATGCAAAATTGCTATTTAAAAAGCATGTTACCGTTAAGTGGTCGTTACTCCGGCTTAGTAAGTTACGAGTTCAATAATAATCAGATTTTATTTAGGTTATGCATCCTTTGGAGATGCCATAAGATGTACTAACGACATTCTATTCATTTCTAAAACCAATTTATCTTATGAGAAAGTCATATTTAATTTATTATACTAAGAGGCAAACTTTTATTTGGGCAGAGGAAGTTATGACAGTTTCAGTCTGATTTTTTCATTAACCAAGCAATCTTAGAAAGAACCATTCTGGCACTTAATGGTAGAGCTCCCATGCTCCCACATGGAAAACAAAGAGCTTAACTAACAGGAAAATGCACTATCTATTCTTGCAATTCTGGCCTATAATAGTCAGGCCTCTTTCGTACTGCCTCTATAAATTACTCTTTTTCCTATGGAGGAGCCATAGATCTACTTTTTTTTGCATAAATTATTTCAGGCTATTAAATTTTCCTAATAAATGGTGCCTGAAAATTCAATATTGCAATAGTATTGTGATCTTTTGTAACATAATGAATTCGTAAAACCTCAATTACTTAGGCCTAACATAAACCCTACTAAATAATTAAATAAAATCACGTAGTAGGACTATATGTAATGGTGGGCTCATTTTGAAGCGTCAGTTTGGCGAGTTTTAGATAAATGGAAAACGGACCCTTGCCCCGAAAAACAATGTATCTGACAAAAAATTGGAAGCTGGTATTTTGATGGAAAAAAAATGTGTAAGTTATGGGTACCAATATCTATGCCTCTGCCATTTAGTGTCAAATTTGTGCACCCGTACCAGTGGTGGCATGCCTGTGAATATTAACTTTCATTGAAAAACAATGTATATGCAAGCAAGAGGGCTGTTTTTAAATGTTTCTAAAGAATATTAGAATATCAGTTACATTGTTTTTCGGGGCAAGGGTTCAATTTTGACCATGAATCATATTTATAGCAACTCTGAAAATCATGAACACCGAAAAGACAAGAATTTAAAATCACTATCCGTCAAAACCCATAGGCTATAAATGGTAATTACCGACATGCTTCAATAGTTAGCGTAAGATAAAATTTATGGACATTTTAAAAAAAAATGACAGGAAAGTTAAATCAAAATTCTTCTCAGACACCTTCCTTTGTCCCCACGAGCACCCAGGGGTCCGCAAACCACAGGTTGGAAATCGCCGTTTATATTGTTTTAGATAAAACAGTTTTTGTTCTTAGAGATTCACTAGCTCTGTGACATTTAATTAAAAGTGCGATACCCTAGTTTTATATCGTTGTGAGCAATATTTACATAATATTCTTGTTATTACATTCCAAGATGGCATGCCGTAACTTTCAGTAACGCCATACTTGTGGTTAGACATAATGCGTGAACTCCAATCCCTTTTTATACAGTCGCTGAAACCGACATTACGAGAGTTAATTGTCACGCTTCATGAAGTGTGATCGTTGACAGTCGGAGAAACTAGGTAACCTATAACAATCAAATGCGCTCTCTTACGAAACCAATAAAGACTGAAAGCCTACTCGACAGCATTGTGCAAGGAATGCAGGAAAATGTAAACTTTCAATATGCAAATCTATGCAACTATTGAATTACGTCAGATCCTTGACCAGCGTAGAGTACTGGAGGTGCGTAAAGGACAGGCTGATGAAACGAAGTCAGAGGTGGAGGATCATAAGACAAAAAATGAGGTGGAAAATAAACATGACTTCATTCATTAGATTCACATGCACTGTGCCAACCTTCACAGTATGTAATCCCTACTTACTTTCCACTGATGATTTGCTGGTAGCAAATAAAATTTTATTTTAAAATATTATAGGTATTTAACCAGGTGGTAAACTTATGTTTTTCAGAGTGGTGAAAACAGCTTCAGATAATTAATATATAATAATTATTTATATTCAACTCCTTTTGTTGGCACTACGGATTCAGCGCCCATAATCCTACTTCGGTGCTCCATACTTTTGTTAAATAATTAAATAATTTAACATGCACAATTACATATACCCCAAACCCCAAATGAGCAAAACTCAAAGGCAATTCAAATATAAATTTTAAAAACTTCAGAGGTTAAATTAAACTATACAAAAATAAAAAAAGACTAAAGGTGGACGTTGTATATTAGACTATAAATTAAAATTATACAATATAATTATTATTTTTCTTCAAATTATTATTACTTAAATTATTTGATTAATATTAGTTATTAGTCTCATTGTTCGAGATGCACTGACTGGTATCTATCATGACAGATGGATAGGCAAAGGAGGATCAGTTCCATGGCCTGCACGTTCTCCCGACCTCAATCCTTTGGATTTTTATCTCTGGGGGCACCTTAAACTATTGGTTTATGGAGGAGACATCCGGATGAAGAAACTTTTCATCGACGTGTCATGGAAGCCTGCGAAAGCATTCGACAGCATCCCGGAGTATTTGAAAGGGTGCGACAGTCCATGATTCGACGAGTGCATGCTTGTCTAGAAGCAAGAGGAGGACATTTCGAGCATTTGTTATGACTTTTGTGTGTTGACGTGTTTTGAGTGCACCAATGTGTTGAACAGTTCATAACGAGAAAACAAAGGATTATGGGACCTATGTTCATATGAAATTTTTTCCTTCTTTTGGTGTAAGGAACCCACGGCCGAAGTTTGTAAAAGTATTTTTGAAACACACTGTATATTTTATGGCATGCCTCGCGGTGGACATCTTACCTCCTTCATTCTCATACCTCTCTGTCAATTAAAACTAACAATATCACAAAATTTCCTGTTCCTGTAACAAATATCAGTAGATATTAGAAAAATGTAGCAGCAAGTTGTCATTTCTGCGTGTGTTTTTATTTCATTGAACAAATGCAAATATTTCGTCAGATTTCATTGTTAAGACGTCCTATCTGCTCTTTATGATCAATATTATTTTTCAGTGTGATTCAGCACTAAGCTTACGGTATTCCAGTTAATTTTTAGAGTTTTCCTTATTTTATTTGTAGTTGAAAACTACCTTTGTCTCAATTTGGTAACATAGTGAAAAATATTTCCTGGAAGTAGAGTGTTAAAAAAAAAAAAAAATGATTATCTACCAGCACTTATAAATTTTTATCCTGCCAACCAATCTATTTTCATGTTTTCTTCAACTCATAGCCAAGATTTACAACTCAACAAAATAAAATAAAATAAGGTACACGGACGGACGGATATACATTTTCCGTCTACTTCACAATCTCATAAAGTACCATTCTGGCACTTAATAATCATAGTACTGATATTAATAGTAAAGAAAACATTTACTTAACTAGAGATTATTATATTTTCTTGAAGAAATCTGAACACAGAAAAATGAAAAAAAAATCATGTACTGTACTACGTACTTCTATAAAAATATCCTCTCTGAAAATAGCAATAATTAAAGTGGGCCTAATCCATAATATTATATTGATTTCGTTTAATCTGCACGCTCTCTTTACCCAGGAAATCTAAGTCTCTTGAATAGTCGGAGCAATCATTTACTTTGATAATAACCTGGAGGTTTGTACTTTGTACATTCAAAATCAAAAGAATCAATAAATAAAGCTTGTGCAATATAATTTGCACTGTTTATTTTAAAATGTTATTTAGTTACATTATTGTAAAATAGCAAGAGCTATTGAAATTGGAATATGAGCTAGTGAGTTTATATTGCCTTTAGCAATTGTGTTCGCTCTGCCGTATTTTAATCTTATTTCGAAGAATCCCGTCTACGAGTTTTCTGATATAATCTCCTGCAGGCAATTTTTTATCCAAATATTTGAAAGTAGTAATAGTTTTATGACTTAATATAATATTTAGGATAAAATAACATAATAAAATATGTTGATATTAAAATAAATCACCTTATAATTTAAACAACTTTGAAATAAATAGTAAGTTACTTGTATTAGCTGACCTGTAACTGTCGGCAGCAACACAGTAAAGCCCGTGGGGGGGCTCTGAAATGGACAAATAGATAATTCTGTCTGTCCGTCCGTGTCTCTGTACGCGCGATAACTGGAATACGCTTTCTTTGTCGGATGTTTAAAAACCAAACAAGGAAACTGGGAAGGTAGGGAACTCAGGGGTAGTAGAATCGGATTCTTTCGGACGGGGAAGAAGGTTTAGGTTATAGAACATCCGGAATACAATGCTATGCACAAATTTATAGCTATTTGAGTTACGGTACTTTGCTTTGGGGCAATCAGACAACAGTTATCAAATTATTAAAATTACAAAAAAGAACATGTATAAGGTTAATGTGTGGACTTCCTGCTAGAGGACATTGTAGATCGAACTTTGTTAGGTTAGGAATTATGACAGTCAGGGTACTTTTCATTTTTCAATGCTTATTATATATTAAGGAAAACGTTCATCTGTATGAAGAATTGGGATCTACACATAACTATCAGACAAGAAATAGGAATGATTTAGGGCCTCTTAGGTGTAGTTACAGTAATACTCAGAAAACTTGTTATTACATGTCAACTAGATTTTATAATTTTCTTCCTTTGTCATTAAAACAGTTGCCCTTTAATAAGTTTAAAAAACAAATACATCATGTATTAACAGTGAATTGTATACATAATATTGATGCATTTTTTTAAATATAAGTTTCACCAGTTGAAAATGATTTGTACAGTATGGACAGAGTGGAATCAAAATGATTACTAGGAACGAGAATAAAAAATGGTATTGGTAATATTAAGTGATATACGATATAATAATATATTTTTATTGCAGCCAAACTGGCAGTTATAGCTCTTGACGATTGTAATACATTTGATGTTCTCATCTGTTCTTACAATAAAAAATATTTCTATTTCTATTTCTAACAATCGTTATAAAAATCTTAAAGAAATAGGCCTAAAGTAAAGAGTACAAGACTTAATCTAGGAGTTATGAATATAAAATACAAGTTTCCAGATATTGGCCTATTTAACTCCATCTGGCATTTTGTTATACCAGTTTATCTGGTTTTATTTCTAACATATTTGGCTATGATATTCATCATCTCATACTTAAGTAAAAATTAAGCATTTAGCATATTTATTTGTAATAACTTATATTGTTTTCCACTTTTTAAATGTATTGTGTATCCTGTGCACACACACACACACACAAGCACACATGCAAACGCGCACAATATATAATTTCTAGTTCACCTTCTTGTTTTCCTTGTTCTCTCCTGATTTTAACTTGTTGATAATGATCAGGTCCCGGATTCTAATGACATGTCATCTTTTTATTGATGCTGCATAGACATTGCCAACTTGTTGATAAATTCTAATCATGGCCTCTATATTATAGAAATATATTTTTATTAGGTCATGTTTGTCATTTTATGCAATTTCATATTTTTAGGGCATTTATTTCAATTTTAAGTCATTATTTTGTCATTTTCGTGTCATTTTGCTTCCTTATTTAGTCATTTTCATGCATTTACATTGAGTGTATTAACTTTTTTCGTCCTAGCTGTGCTGTCTTTGAAGTGTTGTTTGTTTAATGCAAGAAGGGAAAATTCGGCGTTAAAGTGTTGACATGTCTCAGTCGGAAATGAAAATAAAAGAAACGCCAAAATTTTGTATTACATTAGTATTGTTATTAGATTGACTTGGCACCAGAGTATGCCACCTGCTTGGATTTGAGAGTCAATAAAAAATAATATAATCTGGCAGACCACAAAAGGATGTGCCGAATTTTGACTCATAAGTGTTTCAGTGCCAGTATAAATTTCCGTGAGAAAAGAACATTCACAACATTACAGTTATTTACAGTTTCTACAGTTATTTACAAACTAGTCTATAACTTTGTGTGTACAATAATAATTTTTATTAATGAAATATCAATTTTTAGGTCATTTTTTATAATTATTAAGTCATTTTCTTTAAAATTTAGGGTCATTTTATAGGTCATTTTTTACCCAATTTTATGTCATCAGAATCCGGGCCCTGGTTATTAGCCATTAGTTTCTAAATCTGGATTATTTTTAAGAAACGAATTGAATAAACTTGTGCCAAAACTTGAGCAGTACAGCATCCTATAGCACTTTGGGCCATGTAGAGAAATAGGCCTACAATTATTTCGTCTCATTTTACACAATTGTATGAGGCAGAATTAAATTAAATTTGGATTTTATGGATGTTCGTTAATATAATATAATTTTAAATATTTACCATGCTTCATTGCTACATTGAATTTAAAAAATTAGATGAATAGCCTAAAGGCTTTGGCAAAAAAAAATAATAACTTTCTTACAGAAACAAAGTAGGCCTACTACGGAAATTTTAAAATTACATCCCTTTTGTGATTATTATGTATTCAATAGGTTTAAAAGAAGAAATATGGAGCAGTTTAAAATGTCTCAACTTGGAAGCTCGTAAGGAGTCTAACGATAAAAAAAAAAGAAAAAAAAAAGAAATAAAAAAAAAATTGCGTGACCAGGAATTTGAAGAATGGAAATGCCTACCCCATCAGGGCAGACGTGTGTCTCTCTTCTCAGATTGGCAGAAATTAGGTAAATGGATCTCCACAAAGAAAGGAGTGTCATCATCTCAGTGGTCCAATGCTATAAAAATGAACTGCAACGTCACAGCAGTGCGAAGCAGGAGTCAAGATATCCGTTGCCGCGAATGCAACGAAATTGATACCCTTCCGCATGTATTTGGCTTTTACCGTAAAGAGGAGCTTTTAAGAAATTATTGTCTCAGGAAAAAGATCGCTGACTGTATTAGACAAAATAACCAGCTTGAAGTCTACGAAGATGTAACTTGTAGGCTATGTCTTCTGAAGGTTCCGTTAAATGTACCGACAATATTATGATTAATAGGAAATCCAACAAATCCAATCAGTATTCTGGATCCAACTATTAGATTTAAGCTTGACAGCAAACAGGCTCTTGATGTTGATCCGGAAAGAACAGGCATTAAGAACCATGTTTCACTGATTTGTAGCACAAATATCACGATAAAAACTGAGAAGTACTAGGTTTGTTATTTGGATCACGCGGTACTATTACACCCTTCACACAACTCAAACTGCCTGTTGCCCTTTTACAAGATATGTCCTTTGATATTTTGAAAGATTCCCTGCATATTATACATAACCATATGTACAATGTCAAGTAAAAAATTAAAAAAATAAATTGATATTTGGGAGAGCTTTCCCAATGCTCATTGATTTTCACCAATACTAGATTTTGTTTTCTTCTACTGTAAAAAAATAGATATATATATATATTTTTAAAATACATTATCGTCCATATTAATTGGTAGGCTGAACCCTCGGGGGTTCCCTAGTTATTGGGGCAGCTATCCCTCGTGAATTTTCTCTCAAAATTTATTAATAAAATGTATCCTTTTACCACATAAAGCTCGAAAAAATCTTAAATAAATTATTCTCACAGTTATGGTTTTGTTTTGTATGTAAAACTTTGTGTATTTTAATTAATATTCTTGACTATTAAAGTATTGGTCGCAGCAATAATAGTACAAAGAGTATTTTTTAGAAACAAAAGAATACGAATAGGCTACAGTATTGCTAAGATTAGCTATTCGTTTTGCTCTCTGTGCATAAAATCTGTATACGAATTACATAACAAATTATGCTCATTGTAAATGTATATCGTCAGATTATGTGTTTAGTCTATAGCTTAGTGCGGTTTTAAATTCTAAGCTATTGAATATTCTATAACTCATATTATGTAAGCCAAACAAGTTAATACTTTGTAGATTTAATTTGAATAGGTCCATCTTATTTCTCTATTATGCTTAGTTAAAATGAGTTTTTGTAGATTGTCTAGGTCTATACGTATACAGTAGCCTTTTGGTTCGAGCATCAGTTAAACAGGTAACATAAAAGTAATATTCGGCAAAATGATTGAAAAGATAAATCATGTTGGCAAAGTGTAAAGAAGGATATTATTATTATTATTATTATTATTATTATTATTATTATTATTATTATTATTATTATTATAATCACCTCTAATTTTGAAATGAGCGAGACACTCTGGTTTTAGAGAATAGGATTGTTGAAGGAGATAAGATGTAGGCTAGACTTTGCGATGACCGCCTTCACTCCAAGATTACGCTTGACACTCATTTCTATTAGAGGCTGAGTCGAACTTAGAATCATGATACCACCAAAAAATTTAAGCCAATTGAAAAGTTCCAGTGATCTTATTAATGACAGAATACATTGTGTTCTAGTGCGTAGCTTAGCACCTCCACTAGTCACACTTCGTGGTACCCCGCATATTGCATTAGCAACAGTAAAAAAAAGCTCCAGATCCGAAAGTCGTGGGATCAAACCTGGCCGCGCTCGATGGATTTTTCAGGACGTAAAAATCCTAGGCACGGAGTCCTCCGGGAGGGACTTTAAGCTGGGGGGCCTATGTCGTAGATTTTCGGCACATAAAACAACTCCAAGCCTAAATTAGAGCCTCTGGACAAAATTACTCTGCCCTTTCATGTCCAATTAATACCTTAGTTTCCAGAGGGGGTTGTGAGGCGATGGGCTTACCGATGGGTGTAACAAAATTTAAATATGAGCGAGATGGCCGAGATGGTAACGTCTTGGTCTCGAATGCGGGAAGTCCCAGGTTCAAATCCCGAGGCCGAAAAATCTGACATGGCTTTTTTAATGATTTTCCCAGTCGTAAAGGCAAATGCCGAATTGGATATTTACATACTATGAATCATCCTCATCAATTCATCCGGTAGCATATCCATTTAAATAATATCAGTTGAAATTTACTCCATAAAATACACTAACAATATAAAATAATTGACAATCAATAGTTCCATGGCCTACCCTACTGTATAGACACAGATCCCGAACTCTTGTAGCCTCGTAGCTAAAAGAACTGGAAAAACTCAAATAGGTAAGAGCAACCTCCACTTGGAGGTCCTAAGCTTCACCACTGGGAGCAATATGAAATATGACTCAAAACTCCACCAGCTAAGATGTATTTTTCTCTACCAGACCACCTGAAATTTAGCGTACATTTTTATTTAAAACTCTCCGGTAATCTCGCACAAGTGTGTGTATGGAACCTCGTGCCACAAAGTCGGGTTTTACAGGGAGCTATAGGCCTACAGAGGGATACCTCCCTTGGGCGCAATAAAATGTCTCAGCTTACTTTATTTTACCGTGAGAATCGTATTCTCAGTAACATTCCAGCTCCTGTTTTCTGTACCCCATGCTGACTCCAATCATATAGACCACAGTCTCATGCACACTTTACCCATGATAAAGGAAATAAAAGCCTAGGAGATATAACTCTCAAAATAATATACTAACCGATGTGCCCTTTTTCGTTTTGGTTTTCCTGTAAGGGTGTAACATCTGTTTTTGCATTCCTTAGCTAGTAAGTGTTACTTACGAAAGTTGTTTACATGGATCGTAAGTTGACATTCCCACACAATCGTGTTGCTAAGGGCGTTGCGATGAGGTTAAATTACTTACGGTCCAAGCGCCACGTCATAATTCATTACGATACACTTCATAATACAAGCCTTTATGGACACGGCCCCCAGGACAAATATTCGGTTCCCATAACAACAAACACATGCGAATCACTTTCTGAAATAAACATCTATTTTCTAGAATGTATTTACATAATATTTTCAGGTAATATCACAATTAATATAATTAAATTGATATAAATAATCATCGTGCAAAAAATAGAATGCAACACACGGGCCGTAAAGGCATTTACGGGTCTCGAAAACTTAAAAACACTCGGCTGCGCCTCGGGTTTTCAATCTGTTTCCTCGACCCGTAAACGTGCCTTACGGCACTTGTATCGCAATATACTATTAAAATCTCGATAAAACACACAACACACTTAACTGTCTTATCTGGATCCACACTTCACATTCACAACTAAAATACAACACATAAAAAATATACAGTACATTAAAACAGGGTTCATCAATCTTTCAAAGAGTTACTGGTGACATGACGGCAAGGGGTTCTTTAGTTCTTCAGAATAAGAACTGAAAATGGCATATCGTGTGCCGAAATGTATCTGAATGTGCAGCTCTACTTTAGAGTAAAACAGAATTCATATCAATTATAATCAAGTGCACTTTTAAATTCCGATAAGTATTGATTTAATGCATATTTTATTTATTATGTGTTGTATTTTAGTTGTTAAAGTGAAGTGATCCAGATAAGACAGTTAATTGAATAGCCTAAGGCTGTGTGTTTTATGAAGATTTTAAACTAGTGACTGTAGTTTTACTTTAAATTTTCGTAGAAAGGTTTCACTGTTCGAGACCCAATGAGCAGTAGCACAGTAGGATGAAGTAAGGTAATGTTGTGACATATTTACATAAAAATAATTTCTTTTAGCGGGCGGACAGACAGACGGATAGACATTCTTCCCGTTCACCATGTAATCTTAGAAAGTACCATTCTGGCACTTAATAATAATAACAATAATGTCTTATTTTGCTTGGTAGAATTAATGCCACATGGCCTTCTCTTCCACTCAGCCAGGATGAATAAAAAAAAACATAATATGTGTACCTTCAAAAATACAATAAAAATACTTGCAATAAAATAGTAATGTAGTTGGTATAACCTACATTGGAATATAAGACAAACATGTATCATTATCAGGGCCCGGATTCTGATGACCTAAAAATGTTAGAAAAATTATCTATAAAATGACCCTTAATTTGAAAGAAAATGACTTAATAATTATAAAAAATGACCTAAAACTGATATTTTATATAAAAAAATATTATTGTACACTCAAAGTTTTAGACTAACTTTACATAATTGTGAAAACTGTAAATAACTGTAATGGTGTGAAAGTTTTTTTTCTTCTTTCTTTTTCTTTTCATTTTTCTCTCACGGAAATTTAAACTGGCACTGAGGCACTGGCGAGTCAAACTTCGGCATTTCCTTTTGCGGTCTCCGGAATGTTTATTGAGGGTAAACAGAAGTTTTCACTCTCAAATCCAAGCAGATCCAAAAAAATCTAATAACAATAGTAATATAATACAAAATTTTGGCGTTTCTTTGATTCTCATTTCCGACTGAGACATGACAACACATTTTCTTCTTGGATTAAACAAACAACACTTTAAAGACAGCACCGCTAACGACGAAAAAAATTAATACACTCAATGTAAATGCATGAAAATGACTAAATAAGGAAGCAAATGACACGAAAATGACAAAATAATGACTTAAAATTTAAATAAATGTCCTAAAAATATAAAATTGCATAAAATGACAAAAAATTACCTAATAAAAATATATTTCTATAATCTAGAGGCCATGATTAGGATTTATCAACAAGTTGGCAATGTCTACGCAGCATCAATAAAAAGATGACATGTCATCAGAATCCGGGACCTGATCATTATCAACAAGTAAAAATCAGGAGAAAACGAGGAAATCAAGAAGGTGAACTAGAAATTATATATTGTGCGCGTTTGCATGTGTGCTTGTGTGCACAGGATACACAATTATAACAAAAGTAGAAAACAATCTATTACAAATAAATATGCTAAATGCTTAATCTTTACTTAAGTATGAGATGATGAATATCATAGCCAAATATGTTATAAATAAAACCATATAAACTGGTATAACAAAGTGCCAGATGGAGTTAAATAGGCCTATGCCAATATCTGAAAACTTGTATTTTATATTCATAACCCCTAGATTAAGTCTAGTATTCCTTACTTTAGGACTATTTCTTGAAGATTTTTAAAACGTTTGTTAAGCATTGTATTCCGGATGTTCTTTAACCTAAACCTTCTTCTCCGTCCGAAATAATCCGATCCTACTACCCCTGAGTTTCCTACCTTCCTAGTTTCCTTGTTTGGTTTCATAAACATCCGATAAAGAAAGCGTATTCCAGTTATCGCGCGTACAGACACGGACGGACAGACAGAATTATCTATTTGTCGATTTCAGAGCCCCCCACGGGCTTAGATTCGCTTTACTGTGTTGTTGCCGACAGTTACAGGTCAGCTAATACAAGTAACTTACTATTTATTTCAAAGTTGTTTAAATTATAAGGTGATTTATTTTAATATCAACATATTTTGTTATGTTATTTTATCCTAAATATTATATTAAGTCAGAAAACTATTACTACTTTCAAATATGTGGATAAAAAATTACCTGCAGAAGATTATATCACAAAACTCGTAGACGGGATTCTCCGAAATAAGATTAAAATAAGGCAGAGCGAACACAATTATCAAAGGCTATATAAACTCACTTGATGATTTACCTTTTCCAATTTTAATAGCTTTTGCTATTTTATATTAATTTAAGTAAATAACATTTAAAAAAAAAACAGTGCAAATTATATTGCACAAACTTCATTTGAGTCTCTAGATTTTGAATGTACAAAGTACAAACCTCCAGGTTATTATCAGAGTAAATAATTGCTCCGACTATTCAAGAGATTTAGATTTCCTGGGTAAAGAGAGCTTGTAAATTAAACGAAGTCAATATATTATGTCTTAGGCACAGTTTAATTATTGCTATTTTCAGAGAGGATATTTATATGGAAGTACGTAGTACAGTACCTGATTTTTTTTCATTTTTCTGTGTTCAGATTTCTTCAAGAAAATTAGTTAAGTAAATGTTTTCTTTACTATTAATATCAGTACCATGATTATTAAATGCCAGAATGGTACTTTATGAGATTGTGGAGTAGACGGGAAATGTCTATCCGTCCGTCCGTGTGTCTGTACGCTCAAAAAGCACTTTGTTATATCAGTTTACCTGTTTTTATTTTATTTTGTTGAGTTGTTGGCTAAATCATGGCTACGAGTTGAAGAAAACTTGAAAATAGAGTGGTTGGCAGGATAAAAATTTATAAGTGCTGGTAGATAATCATTAGTTGTTTTTTTAAACAACCTACTTCCATGAAATGTTTATCACAATGTTACCAAATGGAGACAAGGGTAGTTTTCAGCTACAAATAAAATAAGGAAAACTCTAAAAATTAACTGGAATACTGTAAGCTTTGTGCTGAAGCACGGACTGGATATTACGCTGAATCACACTGAAAAATAATATTGATTATAAAGAGCAGATGGGACGTCGTAACAATGAAATCTGACGATTTCATTTGTTCAATGAACTAAAAACACACGCACAAAGAAATGACAACATGCTGCTACATTTTTCTAATATTTACTTATATTTGTTACAGGAACAGGAAATTAGTGATAATGTTAGTTTTAATTAACAGAGAGGTATGAGAATGAAGGAGGTAAGATGTCCACCGCGAGGCATGCCATAAAATATAGCCTACAGGGTGTTTCAAAAATACTTATTCAAACCTCGGCCGTGGGTTTCTTACACCAAAAGAAGGAGAAAATTTCATATGAACATAGGTCCTATAACCCTTTGTTTTCTCGTTAGGAACTGTTCAACACATTGGTACACTCATAACACGTCAATACACCAAACTCATAAAAATGCTCGAAATGTCCTCCTCTCGTCATGCGCTCGTCGACTCATGGACTGTCGCACCCTTTCAAATACTCCGGGATGCTGTCGAATGGTTTCGCAGGCTACCATGACACGTCGATGAAAATTTTCTTCATCCGGATGTCTGCTCCATAAACCAATAGTTTAGGGTGCCCCCAGAGATAAAAATCCAAAGGATTGAGGTCGGGAGAACGTGCAGGCCATGGAACTGGTCCTCCTTTGCCTATCCATCTGTCATGATAGATACCATTCAGTGTATCTCGAACAATGAGACTAAAAGTTAGGTTCGACGAGTGCATGCATGTCTAGAAGCAAGAGGAGGACATTTCGAGCATTTGTTATGAGTTTTGTGTGTTGACGTGTTATGAGTGTAACAGTGTGTTGAACAGTTCCTAACGAGAAAACAAAGGATTATGGGAACTATGTTCATATGAACTTTTTTCCTTCTTTTGGTGTAAGGAACCCATGCCCGAAGTTTGTAAAAGTATTTTTGAAACACCCATCTTATCTGGTGGCACAACTTACAAGAATTATCACCAAATAACCTCTATCCGAAAATTATCTTACCTTACCTTACAGTTTCTCTGAATGTTCTTATTCACCGGACATTCTTTTATATAATAGTCTAATCTTAACTTTTAGGGCAAGTAAAAAGACAAGTAATGGTGGAAAGTAGTAGTTGTATTCATAATAACAATAATAATAATAAACTCAGGTAAACTGATGTAACAAAGTTCCAGAATGCTTTTGTTTAATCAGTGTTAATTGCAATATTATTATTAATTCTTAACTTATAATGCACGCTTTAACTGCATAGGCCTATAGGTCATAGCAAGTGTTTCAAGGGTTCGCGTGAACCAGTAGAATATTGTAAAAACTCATTTGCGTGTATCTGTTTATATTGTTGAATGATGTCTTCTTTTCTGATATTCAATTTAAACGATTATAATATCCAGTGACATAGCGGCGATAAGTTATGGAAAATAGGCAAGTCCTCCAAATCTGGCGTTTGGCTTTGCAAATGAGGAACCCATGAAAAACCCAAGTCAATCTGGGCGGCCACGAGGTTTGATTTGAACCCAGGACCTCTTCCTTATTAGCCTATACCAACTCTCTGTAAATGGTTTTGGTGTGTTCAATACGACTGAGCTAAACTGACTGCATTTCACAACAAAAGTAGAATATAGTTTTCTTCTTATTATGGGCAACAAAATTCCATTCATATTTTAATTAACATGTATGTTCTGAAATAGATAAAATTATGAAAAACTCTTTAATTCAAAAAATGAAGTAAATACAAAGAACAGTTTACCCGCTGTGCTTGTCCACAGATCGACAGAAGTAATTCCAAAAACACTTTTTTCGGCTTCTAGGCATCGTGAAACATGTTTTCCCGGTTTATATCGATTTCGATTTTTTGTCACGAACACAATACTTTCTCTCTTTTTTTTCAATTCTTCCTGTAACACTTATGGCAAAGAGTACCAAACATTGAAATATAGAAGGAAATAAACAAATATAAACTTAAACCAATGAATCCGACTATGTAACATAACAATGATGCACTTGAATACACATATAAGAAAACACAAACAAAATAAATTAAATATATGGTCCATATGCATGGTTTCGAAATATGGCCAAAGATCCTTTCAATGCTGCCAAAGCAATGTCTTCCAGAATGTGTTTAGGAAGGCTACATTTTTTTGCAGACATTGGCCATTATATGAGGGATGATTCCTCGGGCCCCTATCATTAAACCCATCACACTGATAGACGTAAGGTTGTATTTTTGTTTGTAAAAATTTAAAGTGGGTTCATATATCTTTCATTTCTCTGCATCCACCTCTTTTGGCTGTTGTTCATAGGGTGCGAACCTGATGGTAGGGTACAGTATATATCCTTCAGATGACGAAGGTTTGAAGGCTATAATGTCAATCCTCCTATTGCTGCCTTCTCTGGAAATGCCATGAATCTCTTCGTATACATTGTAACCAACTCCCCTTAAAGCTTTGGCAATGATGGATCTTACGGTATGATGTGCAAGGGTTTCAAACTCCCTGTGGCAACGCCGACAGAGGTTATTGCCTTGGGACCTGCCAGGTACACCACGAACTCCTGACACGTTTGCCGTCATCTTGATGCCTTCCCTCCAATCATTACATGTTAGACCCTTATGATCTCTAAACCATCTGTTTGCCGGAGTATATTGCTTGTATAATATGACACCTTTTCCTTTATGTTCTTTCTTACTCCATTGTTCGAATGACTATTCTCTCAATAGCTGTCTAACCTTTCGTGTCTCGATTTGTCGATGTCTATCGTACAGCTTATCACACTCTGTGATGTTTAATTCTGCAAGACTAGATGAGATTTCCTGTGAAAATTGTCTTGTACTATGTATAATAGGGTTGTTTGAATTAATAAGCATTTTGCAATTATTCAGATGTTGTAAATACATTTCCCATGTAGAATAAAATAAATTCAAACCCTTGAACTTAGCAGGTGCATATAACATGTCATTAGGGAGGTCATTAGGAAGCTGGAGAATTTATCATGATATCTGCGTCGGTTATGATTTTTTTGGGACATTTATTGGGATGAATTGTCTGAAAGGGGTATATTAAGCTTGGGCAAATCGATTTATTTATTATATTAAATTTCTGGTCTGCCTGAAGGAGTGGCGATGTTATTAACCTTTCCAAGTTCCCTATCAATTTATTCAGGGATACAAGAGAATCAAAACTTAATTCGTCACTGAAGTTAACACCCAGATAACGAATAGTCTCGCCTTTATGTAAACACTTAACTGGACTTTTGCAATACATATCCCTGTACATTTATTGAAATTAATATCCAAGCCAATCTCACTAAACTGTTGAATGTCTTGACGAGCAAGAATTGAAGCAGACGTTATATCTTTACCTATGACAGCTATTGTCATCTGCGAAACCCATCACATTCAGAGGCTCCTGAGATGGACTTAGATGAATCCAAATTGTTTAGTCAAGCTACTTTCAGTTAATTCGTTCAGAATATGATCAATAGAGAAATTAACAAAGTTGGCGACAAGGGAGAACCTTGCAATACACCTCTGGCCAATGTGATAGGCTTTGTCTTGCCGGCAGTTGACTGAATCTGCATAGGGTTCTCTGTTTGTAGGTGAAGGACCAGCTCCGCAAGTTTATTTGGAATGGGTAAAGTTTTTAAGGTTTTTTTTCTAAATGGACATGGCATACATTGCCAAATTCTTTGCGAATGTCGAGAAAAATAACTTCCAGATCTCTTATGTGTATTTTGGCTTCATGCAACAGAGTATCGAGAATAGCAATGTTAATATGAGTCCCTGCCATGTTTGTAAACCCTCTCTGATTAGGATTGAAGGACACAAATTCACGAAGACGTTTGTCTAATATTCTCTCTATCGCTCTTCGTATTACTGAACAAATAGTGATAGATCTCCAGTTCACAATGTCTGAAGTTTCTCCACCCTTATGAAGTAATATGGTCCTTGCACGCTTTAGTTTAAGAGGCACAAATCCAGTTCTTAGCATTCGTGTAGCGATGGAAGCACCTGGTTTGTTCTATACCACTCTTACAATGACATGATCAGGACCTGGGGACGTATCCACTGCTATGGAGTTTAGAGCTGCCTCAACTTCGCTGGTACTTATCACGTCAGAAAATGTGGAATCTTAATTCATGTCTCTCGTCTTCAGTCATATGAGAACAACAACTAGGCCTAATCATGTTGTTTAGCGTACCATGAGTGTTACAGAAGTAATGAAAAATCTTATCAGGTGAAATATTACACATTTCTGCTTGTGAATTCAGGACAGTTCTCACCGCCTGTTCGCGCAAGCAACATGTTTCTACTTTAGAATGTTTCAAACTGTCCGCTTGCAATGTCCCGCTTTGATTGTCATCTTATTCCCGCCTCAAAGCATTGTGGGATCATGCATGACTTGCTAATTTCTTTTGTTATATGTGGTGGTGTAGCGTCACGCCAGTTAGTATTGAACGAGACCTCACGCAGATAACAGTGTATCTAGTAGGCTCGAGGAATTCCCGCTTTTTCTACCAAGTTTCATTAAACTTGCTCTGGAAGCGGTGAATTAGACACAATTGTGCGCAATTGTGGCTCTCAGTAATTATTCATACATAATTACATATAATTCATCAAATTCGCGAGTGAATTCTCCGAATTACAGAAGTTTGATATTACGCAACAGTTGTGCAACCAACGCTACATGTTCCAGTGCTTATATCAGCTTTTACGACTAAACTACATGCAAAAGTTTAGTATTAACTTCAAGAGCAAGTTAATCTACGCATTTTAAGATATTATTTGTCAAGGTTTTCAAGAAATTAATATTTTCAACCACGTGTGATAACGTACTCTTGCATCTTATGTATCAGTGTTTCTATTTCAATTAGTTTAAATAATTATTGTGTGTGAATCTAGTAAGTTGTGATTATTTCATATTTCAATTGTTTTCCTTAAGTAGTCCGTGGATTCCTGATACCAGAGTCCTGAGGTTACAGTCTATTGCTCTCATTTTGATTCGTTTGAATCTGGTCCTCACTAGCTATTCAGAGGTGGCTAATCTTTCCTATCTTATGTTATTCCTATTTGAGAAGTACCTTAACCTAACAATTGGTCCTAAAAACTTACATTGCCCTCTCGGACCGGATATATTTTCCGACCGTCCCTTACATTGGTTCCTCAACGGACCGGACTACTAAGAAACAATTTCATTATTCACACACATATATATGGTTTGTCTCGTCTTATCGATCTCGTTCATTGTATGCAGACTCAACCGCGACGGCATCCGCGTATTCAAGAGCTACGATTTCTAGTACATAAACTCTGTATCATCTATTCGGCAGTGCTTCAGTACTACAGAAAACACAACAGCTCAAAAGACATCAAGAAAGCAGTGAACAGCTGACTCACATATTATCGTGCAGCAGTGGTAGAATTCAACTGTCAATTTCAAGTAATTTCCACATTTCACACACAACATGGAAGGTGATTTACGAGCCTTAATTAGACGTAGAGGCGTTATTAAGCGAGAGCTTACTTTTCTACAAAAGTCTTGTGAAACTGCAAATCAAGACACCGATGTGTTCTTATTAAAAGTTAAATTTGACAAGATAAATGAAATATGGGACAAATTTGATATTGTTCAAACACAAATAGAATCTCTTGTGGAAGCAGAAGAAGATTTGGATGAACATGCAGAATACAAGGAAGGTATGATGAATGGTTACTTCGAGTTAAAAGCTAAACTCAGTGCAATCCTATGTCATCACGAGCAGCAAGTGCATAGTGCAAACTCTGTGAACAGTCAGCGATCTCATAACAGTGCCAATTCACATCATACTTGTCATTCAGCTGTTTCTCAGTGCAACAATAGGCCAATACAACTTCCTGCCATACAGCTTCCAACCTTCTCTGGGGACATAACAACGTTCAAACATTTCCAAGACACGTTTGGCAGTCTTGTAGCCAATAATGCAGCCTTAGAACCGATACAGAAATTGCATTACCTTCTGTCATCATTAAAGGGCCAGGCACACGCACTGATAAAAAATCTACCAGTGACTAGTGAAAATTTCAGTGTAGCATGGAATCTAATATGTTCCAGATACGATAATACAAGAATTATTGCCACAGCTCACGTACGTAATCTACTCTCTTTACCAACGATGAAGAGTGAAAATGTGAATGATCTTCGTAGT
The DNA here is from genome assembly GCA_964059195.1 of Ectobius pallidus. NCBI lineage: Eukaryota > Metazoa > Arthropoda > Insecta > Blattodea > Ectobiidae > Ectobius > Ectobius pallidus. Next base: position 106,251,336 of record CAXKWD010000003.1, on the reverse strand, counting down.
ATTCTTAACAAATTCCAAAGCAACATATATGCTGTGGAAGCTTTACATGTAGAGATACCATTACAAGATATTATACTCATGCAGTTAATCTTGGACAGCCTTTGTGAGAGCGTACGAAAAGAGTGGGAAGGAAGAATTGATTCTCAGAACTTCACACCACTTCAAGACCTCATCAAGTTTTTAGAAGCTAAGGCAAATTCCCTTGAAGTATTGGCAGATGTAAACAACACGTCCAGCCCATCTAAGCACAAAGGTGAGCAAAGTACGAAGAAGAAGTCAGAGAAACACACTCGTCATTCTTATGTTGCGACAAAAGAAGACAAGTGCCCATGCTGCGATGATAATCATAACTTATTAAATTGCAAGAACTTCCAAGAACTAAGTGTATCACAACGATGGAATGTCATTAAATCTAAACGCTTGTGTGCTAACTGCTTCTCTCCTAACCACAGAAGAGATCAGTGCAAGCTAAAATCATTTTGCAAATGTGGAAAAGGCTTTCATAGTAAATGGTTACACAATGACACACAGTCAAGTGAAAAGGTTTCTCGACAGAATCCCTCTTCAGAAAGTTCTACAGCCAGCACGGCAACAAACATTCCAGCTAGTTACTGTTCTATAAAAGAAAAGGCTAGCCAATGTGAAATTCTTCTTGCAACTGCAGTGGTCGAAATAGAAGACAAAAATGGAAAACTTGTAAAATGCAGAGCTTTGCTTGATTCTGGTAGTCAGATTAATTTCATCACGGAAGATTTGGCAAGGAAATTACAATTACCAACTAGCGCAGTGGAGACTCACATAAGAGGTATCAATGGCACCTCAGCTTGTGGTCACAGCATCACTATTAATATGAGATCCAGGATCCACGCTTTCCAAGCTAACCTAAACTGCCTAGTTCTACCTCACATTGTAAATAAGCTTCCTGCTGTCCAAATTGACCCCTACAAATTCAATATTCCCAGTGAACTTCCATTAGCTGACCCTAAATTCCATGTACCTGGTGATGTACAATTGCTAATTGGTGCCAACTTATTCTTTCAATTAATCACAAACGAAAGAATAGTTAAACCAAATCAGCCTGTTCTGACCAACACCGAGCTTGGTTGGATAATCAGTGGTATAGTTCCTAAGTCTGCCATTAAAAACAAGAAGGTGACGTTCTCACAGCATAACTTGTTTGTAACTGTCGACAACGTGGACAGGCAACTAAGGCAATTTTGGGAGCTGGAAGACTTCCCCAGCGCAGTACACACCAAAGAAGAACGTGAATGTGAAGAACACTACGTAGAAAACACCACTCGTGCAACTGATGGTGCATTCGTAGTGCAGCTCCCCAAGAATCAACCTGTAGATTCTCTGGGCGAATCTAGGCAACAAGCTATAAAACGCTTAGGACACCTGGAACGCAAACTTGAAGCTAACCCTAGCTTAAAAGAAGACTATTCCAAATTTCTGGAAGAGTATGAAAATCTAGGCCACATGAAGAAGGTTTCACTTCCTCAGCCTGGAGAAAAATGTTACTACTTGCCGCATCATGCTGTTATAAAGCCTAGTTCAACTAGCACGAAAACCCGAGTTGTATTCGATGCCTCAGCAAAGTCGTCTTCAGGCAAGTCATTGAACGACATCTTGAAACTAGGGCCAACTATACAAGACGATCTTTCATCTATTGTACTTCGGTTCCGCACCTACAAGTATGCATTTTCAGCAGACATTTCTAAAATGTACAGGCAAGTAAGGATGCATAAAGAAGATCAGAATCTTCAAAGAATTGTGTGGCGTTCAAGTCCTAATGAACCCATACAAGACTACGCTCTAACTACTGTCACTTATGGTACCAAATCTGCATCATTTTTGGCCATAAGATCTTTACATCAGCTTGCGCTAGAAGAAGAAGAGAAGTATCCGCTTGCTGCTCAGGCAGTACGGGAATCATTTTATGTTGATGACTGTTTAGCAGGCCACAATGACATCCAAGAAGCCCTGAAACTGCAAAGGGAGCTTACAGATATGCTCAATTGTGGTGGATTTCCTCTGCGAAAATGGTGTTCCAACCATGAAGCTTTATTGGAATCAGTACCTCCTTCACATCGAGAAACTCAATTGCCCCTGGCACTTGATAACAATGAAAACATACATGCCCTAGGCTTACTTTGGCATCCACTTAATGATAAATTTCAGATCCAATCACATCCTTCACTCCAAACCCATGTGCAAGGTAAACTAACCAAACGAAATATCCTTTCACTTATTTCATCTATCTTTGATCCGCTAGGATTGGCTAGTCCTATTGTCATAAATGCTAAAATCTTTATGCAATCTCTCTGGATTGAGAAATTAGACTGGGATGAAACCGTACCTGTGCATCTGGTGGAGAAATGGCTGGAAATCTGTGAAACATTAGCTACTATTCACACCTTGCGTATTCCCAGATATGTGCTTACATCTGGTACAGTGCAGGACATTCAATTACATGGTTTCTGTGACGCCTCCGAGAAGGCGTATGGAGCTTGTATATATATTCGTTCTGTAAATAGTGAAGGTGAAACTACTGTTCAATTATTATGTTCAAAATCTAAGGTTTCTCCTCTAAAGAAGCAAACCATTCCACGCCTTGAACTCTGTGGTGCACTTCTGCTAGCTAAATTATACAACAAAGTGCTAAGTGACCTCAAGGTACAACCTTTACAAAATCGTTTGTGGTCAGATTCTACAGTGGTACTTTCTTGGCTCAAAACTGATGCACGAAAGTGGAAAACCTTTGTTTCAAATCGTGTGTCGCAGATACAAGAACTTTCGGAGACTGCTACATGGCGACACATTGCCACACATGAAAATCCAGCAGATCTTGTCTCAAGAGGAATTTCTTGTGAGCAGTTATCTGAAATCGATTTGTGGTGGCACGGTCCTAACTGGTTATCTTCACCAGAGACAGCCTGGCCAAAACAACCACAACAACTAAGTGTTCCTGATTCATCAGAACAACTTGCAAATGTCTGTCTGGTGTCAACAAAGGAGAGAGAACATTTTCTTACAACATTCTCAGATCTCCGACGCCTGCAAAGAGTAACATGCTACATGAATAGATTTATTGCTGCATGTCGCCATGAAACAAAATTTCATGGACCTATTACAGCTGAAGAGCTTCAACAAGCTTTACAAACTTGTGTTAAAAGTGCTCAGCATTCATCTTTTAAGAGTGAAATTGCAGATCTTAAAAATCTGAAAGAAACTTCTGCGAAAAGTTCTATTCATACATTAACACCATTTCTGGACGAAAATGGTCTTTTACGAGTTGGTGGTCGCATAGATAAATCTCATCTTGCATATGATGCTAAACATCAGATCATATTGCCAAGCAAGCACCATCTAACTGCTCTAATTGTAAAGCATGAACATTTTAAGCTTTTACATGCGTCACATCAGCTTACGATAGCCTCGTTAAGACAAGCATATTGGATCCCTTGCGTGCGCAGACTAGTGAAATCTGTTCTACACAAGTGTCTGACTTGCTATAAACTAAAGGCACAATCTGCTCAACAGCTAATGGGCAATCTTCCTAACTACAGAGTAAATCCTGTTAGGCCCTTTCTACGATATGAAATGTCTTGAAAAATGGCAAATTCTACAAAATCATTTGCATCATATATGGAAAAGATGGTCTTCCGAGTATTTGCATACACTTCAGCAGCGACAAAAATGGTCATCTTCCAGTGAGAATCTGCGAGAAGGCATCTTAGTCATTCTGAAGGAAGACAACGTAGCCCCACTTCAATGGAAGATAGGCGTCATCACCAAGGTGCATCCGGGAGAAGACGGTCTAATTCGTGTGGCGACAGTTCGCACTCCTAGTGGTGAATACAAGCGCCCGGTAGTGAAATTATGTCCATTGCCAGATCAATAATAAGTGTAATACAGTGCAATTAATATTTCATATCTCTTTATTGTTTTACAAGCAATTATAGTGTAGACAAACCGTTACATTGTAATAAGTGTTATTTGGTTTTCCTCCTTACACAATAAGGTTTTACTTTTCGGAGATAAACTGTGTTATTGTGATGTATATAATAAGTGTTTTCCTTATGTTATTTGTCCATTTGAATGTATTTTTTATAGCTTGCTCTTTATCTATTTTGTTGAACTAAATAGTTCAAAGGGGTCGGTATGTTCGCGCAAGCAACATGTTTCTACTTTAGAATGTTTCAAACTGTCCGCTTGCAATGTCCCGCTTTGATTGTCATCTTATTCCCGCCTCAAAGCATTGTGGGATCATGCATGACTTGCTAATTTCTTTTGTTATATGTGGTGGTGTAGCGTCACGCCAGTTAGTATTGAACGAGACCTCACGCAGATAACAGTGTATCTAGTAGGCTCGAGGAATTCCCGCTTTTTCTACCAAGTTTCATTAAACTTGCTCTGGAAGCGGTGAATTAGACACAATTGTGCGCAATTGTGGCTCTCAGTAATTATTCATACATAATTACATATAATTCATCAAATTCGCGAGTGAATTCTCCGAATTACAGAAGTTTGATATTACGCAACAGTTGTGCAACCAACGCTACATGTTCCAGTGCTTATATCAGCTTTTACGACTAAACTACATGCAAAAGTTTAGTATTAACTTCAAGAGCAAGTTAATCTACGCATTTTAAGATATTATTTGTCAAGGTTTTCAAGAAATTAATATTTTCAACCACGTGTGATAACGTACTCTTGCATCTTATGTATCAGTGTTTCTATTTCAATTAGTTTAAATAATTATTGTGTGTGAATCTAGTAAGTTGTGATTATTTCATATTTCAATTGTTTTCCTTAAGTAGTCCGTGGATTCCTGATACCAGAGTCCTGAGGTTACAGTCTATTGCTCTCATTTTGATTCGTTTGAATCTGGTCCTCACTAGCTATTCAGAGGTGGCTAATCTTTCCTATCTTATGTTATTCCTATTTGAGAAGTACCTTAACCTAACAATTGGTCCTAAAAACTTACATTGCCCTCTCGGACCGGATATATTTTCCGACCGTCCCTTACACCGCCTTTCTCCTCTGATTGTAATAATGAAATTGTGTCAGCTGGATTTGGTATTTTTCTTTGCGTTTAATACGATCCCTTTTAGTAGATCTTTCAGGAATTCGTGTTTCTTTATATTTACGTTGATTATCAGTGTTGTTCTTGTCTTTCCTATTTGATAATATTTACGAGCTGGGTGTTGAGGCCCAGGAAGTAAGTCTATAGCTTGAGACAAGAAGTCTATCCAATTTGCAACATAAGTTTCAAATTCACTGTTGTCCATATCACTGGAAAGTATTTCTTTCCATTCTGCCATTTTCTGTTGGTATTCAGTTGCATGACTTTGATTAGATCCACCCCTACCCATGGGATGTTGAGAAGAAGTAGGGATTTTCACATCATTAGATGGCATAGTATTAGCACTGATAATCTCATGCCGCGATATTATCTTTTGCCTGTGTTTATCGGGATGCGCTTTACTAATATGGATTTTAACTCCATGCGCACTTGAATAGAGATCTCCACAGTGAGGACATTGGCATGATGATGAGACATTGTCTTCATGTGCGGTTGGAATACTAGAAGAAATGTTAAATTTTTGCTGATTGTCATTTCCACTATCACAATCAGAGTCTGATGAGAATATAGTAGCAGACAACTCCTGAGACGGTATATCGTGACTTCTAGCAATGTGTATATTACTTTGACAAATAGTATATGATACACAATTTGTTTAATTATCTGAAGACGTTGAAGCAATGACATTTTGGTTATTCATTATGACAGTATCCAAGGTAAACAAATGTGCAATAACATGAATATTTTCTTATGGAAATAAAAAAGCAGGAAACTTACGGATAAGTTTCCTAACATTTCTCTAGGTTCCAAATAATCAGTCTCACACTAACAGATTGTAACTATACTTCTTAAACGTGTAGAATCAGCAAAATTACATAAACTTCATAGATTGGCCTTGTCATGTTATTCCATGGCATACTACTCAAATGGTACTTATATACTAGGAAGTAAAAGTCAATATAAAGTTTGTGCAATTTATTTCGCACTGTTTATTTTAATGGGTTATTTAGTTAAATTAATATGCAATAGATTGAACGTCCAATGAACTACAATAGCCAAAACAGACCATGGTATATTGCCTTTGGCAATCGTGTTCGCTCTTCCACATTTCAATCATGTTTCGGAGAATCCCGTCAACGAGTTTTCTGCTATAATCTCCTGCAGGTAATTTTTTATTCACGTATTTAAAAAGTAGTAATAGTGTTCTGACTTAATATAATATTTAAGATAAAATAACATAATGTAATATGTTAATATTGAAATAAAGCACCTTATATTTTATATACATTCAAATAAATAATAAAATCAGGTAATGTGATATAACCAAGTGTCAGAATGCTTTTTTTAAATCAGTGATAATTGCAATTATGACAGGCGCATACAGAAATAAGTTATTTTTGTAATAGATATCCGAGTTAAACTCCAAAAACAAAATGCGCTGGCAATAACATTAATGATGCAATAGGCCTACGATTCGCTGACAAATTTACCCGTATTCTGAAGTTCGTATTCGTATTCGTATTCATAATACCCGTATTCTGTATTATTCTGTAGTTATAATTTACACTTCTGTAGTTTAAAGCAGCGTTATAGGTAGGGTGGCCATTTCTAAAATGTCAGAAAGGAGGACACTTCGTCAGTAATCTAACATAGTATAAAACTTCGGGCATGGACGGCTGGACAGTAGATATTACATAGTATAACCCTGACTAATTGTACTTAATAACTGCATTTATATAAAATAAATGATTATACACTGCTTTACTGCTTTTTGAAATGTACTGAAATTCTTTGACCCACTGAGGATTAAAAGAAGTATTTCGTTTTGACATTCTGGTAATGGAAGAAAAACACGGCAAACTGCAAAGAATGTACAATACAAATGGAGACTTAGCAACAATCAACAGTACGGCCAACGCCACGTACTGCACCACTTCACTTCACTTTTATTTATCGACGTCATACCCGGGGATTTTGACGTCCGTACATGTGGTTGATGTCATTAAATAAAAATTATATTCTTTGTCTGTATTATCTAACTTTTACAGTTTCATTTTGCACTTATGTAGGAATCTTGATAATGCGCTTGCTGCTTTGTGTGGTTAATCCTCAATAAATGCTGATAAGTTCCAAGGGCTGTACCCATATGCTGTACGTAATTCGTTATAAAAGTCATGAGTTCTAGTATTAGCTTCTGGACAGGAAAAAGGTATGTGTTCAATGGTGCCAAGCTGACCACATTGGCATTGTTTAGAATCCTTCCTTTTGATCCTATGTAGATAGTATGGTGTGATAGCCGTTTTAAATTTCACTTTATATAAGATGGCTATTTCGGAACGAGAAGCAGGAAATTTTAGGAACCAGGGTTTATCTATCTTCGGAGGGGTAGGCCTATGTATGCGTAGACGATATGAGATGTAATCTTGTATATTCATTTGATATGTTTCCTGAGCATGGAGTTCAGTAGCCTGTTTTGCTAATTGGTCAGCAATTTCATTGCCTCTAATATTATGATGACCTGGTATCCAAACAAATCGGAGAGAGTTATTAGCAAGGATTCCTTTGATCAATTGTTTAATACTGACTTCAAGCCATGAAAACTTAGTGTGTATATTATTAGTAGTTATTGATTCCAGAGCGCTTTGTGATTCGGAGAAAATAATTATATTCGCACCTTGTATGTTTCTAAGGCTCATGATCGCCTGACGGATTGCTATGATTTCTGCAGTGTATACGCTGTTGTTGTGCTGGATGTTAAATTGTTGTTTTTCATTTAACGAGTCATTGAAGAATGCAGCACCCGTACCCACGTCCGTTTTTGATCCATCAGTGAAAATTATAATAGTTTCTTGTTGTGGAAAAACTGATATATAATCCAAAAATGTTTGACTAGAATTAATATAATTTTTTGTGAATGCTGTGAAGTCTTTATCAATGGGAAGGATGAGGGTACTATAATCTGTACAATAGGCAAGATATTTCGGGAAAGGCTGGATTTGTTGGTCACAGTGAAAGGATTTGAAGACTTCGAAGATAATGGGCAATCTATTGAGAATCCGGGAAGAGTTTGTATTCTCTCGAAGTTCAGTAATATATTTTAGTTTCGTGTATAACGGGTGTGAGCTATTAAGAAATAAAAATTTCATATACTTGATACATGCTCCTGTCGTGCGTTCTCGATATGTCTGTAAGTGAAGTTCTTTGAAGACATGTACTTTGTTAGGTTTGCCGCCTGTGCCTAAAATTCTTTTCCCAATGTTGTAGATGATAGAGCTTATTTTTGTATGCCATTTCTTCGTTGGAAGGGGCAAAACCTGAATTCCATATTCTAGAGTAGATCTTATGAAATTATTGTACAGTAGGTAAAGCGCCTTTGGATGGTTTCCCCAATATCGTCCTGTTATAAATCGGAATATATTTTGTTTGTTGTTGAGTTTTTTCATTACCATTTGAAAATGAGAATTTCCTGAAAGATTGTAGTCAAGGTGCACACCAAGGTATTTTAGAGAGTGATGGTATTGTATCGGTTCCTTATTTATCATTATTTGAGGTAATTGAGGATGGGGGATCCTTTTCTTGGTGAATATGGTGAAGGCACTCTGGTCGGCATTTATGTCCATTCCCAATTTGTCAAGTTCTTGGATTAAGATCTCTATATCTTCCTGTAGATCCTGAATATTGATGGGGTTACCCTTTTTTAATCTATAGTACAATATGATGTCGTCAGCGAAGCAAAGTAGTCTGATGGTCTTAAATCGAATCTTATGAAGATGATTAGTATAAATATTAAATAAAGTTGGGCTAAGTGACGACCCTTGAGGCAAACCCATTGATGTCTTACGGTTTTGACGATAACTGTAGTATGTTGGTAATTCTAAAGATCGATTAGTCATTAAGGAGATGATGTTATTAATATATGTAGATGGTATTCCTATGTTGCTTAATTTCTCACACAGTATTTGGAGATTTATCATAAGCACTACTCAGATCAATCGTAATAGCCAGGGTGTTTTCATTTTTTATCCACCCAGTATATACCTCAGTGACTAGATATAAGATACTCGCCATGGTATTGTATCCCTTACGAAAACCAAAATGTTTGGCGTTGATAATATTGAATCTTTCTATGTAAAATGAAATACGTTGATTCAGCAATTGTTCGTATATTTTTCGAAGAGTCGAGCTCAAAATGATTGGTCTGTAATGTGTTGGATGTATTCCGGTTTTATTGGGTTTTAGGATAGGTATCACTGTCATCTTGTTCCAGAGCGACGGATATACATTCCCTTGTACAGGGAATCCATTTTATGCGGAAACTTTTTAACAGCGTTGCTCCTGCTCACACTTTCCCCGCTGTTGCGCTTGCACCGGCCGGGACCGTGTTCCGTTACTACCGGCAAATCGGTAAATCAAGACTTTAGAAACAATACAAAATAGAATAACTCCACCAATTTATTATCAAAATAGGCCTACATGTAGAGGCTTATTACTCACCATTTTGTACGGATGGTACAGTCAGGATATTTACGAGAAAATCTCCGAACGCGCCTTCTATGGTTATTTCTCAATAAGTAACATTCCACCAAATAAATTCGCTGTTCAACCGTATACATTTTCGATTATTGTCTTACGTAACACACAACAATAGACAAGCGTCTCACTACAAGACACCGAAGCAACTAACCGCTTGTAGGGTCTATGCTTTGTACAATGCTAGCGCGGCAATGCGGCAGTGATGCGAGGTTTCCTCATAAAATGGACTCACTGTAGTATTGCATTAAAGCTGTATTCTAAATGTGGTAATATACACTGTTGGGCATGAGATATCATCTCGTATGTTATTAGATCAGGTCCTGGAGCTGATCGTTTGTTGCCTTTGTTGCGTAGGATGCTGGCTATTTCATTCTTTGTAAAAGGGATCTTTAAAGATGGATGAGGCTCTGATGTGTATCCCTGGCATGGGGTATACACTTGGTCCGGTGCCACTTGTTTTAAGAAATCTGCCTGTAGCGAGATATAAAAAACAATCGGAGTGGAAGAGTAATGTTTCTTTCCAGTAAACCACTTCACATGTTTCCAAAACTGTTGTGTTGTGGTAGAATAATCAATGGTGGAACAATACTGGTACCAATTTTGTCTTTTAGCAGTGATGATAAGATGTTTCACATGAGCAATATGTCTTCTCAGATCCAAGTACGTCTTAAAGTCTAAATGTGTTTTGAATTTCTTAAGTAGGAGTTTTCGTTTGGCTATGGCATGTTTAATTTCTATACTCCACCAACAAGGTTTAGTTCGAACCGGGGGTTTATGAGACGTAAAGAGCGGATGATGTAAGTTTAGGTACTCTTGGAAGGTTGATGTGAGAAGATCAGTAGATGTATCGGAAGGCTGTAGCTTATTTAACTTGGACTGGATTTCCTGGTTAAATTTTGTCCAGTTTTTTATTTGTGTTCGATGTGGTATGGATTGGACAGGAAAAAGAGGCGAATGGTTGTTTACTGCTATAATGATGGGGAAGTGGTCACTACCTAAGGTATCTGTCAGTGGTTGCCATTCTGTGTGAGGGATGAAACTTGCTGAAATGAAGGTCAGATCCGGTGAAGTGTTTTCTTGACCTCTATAGCCAAGCCGAGTAGGAGTAATCTTATTGATAAGATGGATATTTTGCCGTTTGAGCTCTTCAATGAAGTATATGTTATTGCTGTTGTATAAGTCTTCTATGGCTTTTCCTAAATTGAAATCTCCCAATAAAATGTATTTAAAATATCTGTCTACGTTGAAGTTACTGTTCCAGAAAGTAGCTGTAATATGGTTGGAACTAGTGTTATAAATACCAATGATTTTTAGGTTTTTCATTGTTATTTCTATGGCTTGAAATGTATATGCATAATTGTTGATATGGAAATTGGTTATTGTGATATCTTTTTAATAAACATGGCAACGCCTCCTCCTTTTCCATCCCTGTCATTTCTGATTGACGTGTAGTTAGGAATTTTTATTTTTTTTGTAGTAGAGAGCCAAGATTCAAGGATGACTATGATGTCAAATTTATGTTGATGGTTTAAAATTAAAAGTTCTTCCAATTTGTTTTTTAAGCTTTGTGCGTTCCATTGTAGTATTTTCATTCCAGACATAAGATTATACGTGGAATTAATGATAAAATTGTATTGGTAGTCTTCGAGCCTTACTGTCCCTTAAGTGAAAAAAAAATAGAAGATTTATTCTAGAAGCTCTTTGATTTGATGTTTGACTTTCTCAAGATCACCCCTAAGGTGTTCCGGTGCCTCACTTAGTATTTTACTGATGGTTGTTAAAACTTTAGGTCTTATCGGTTATCGTAAGGTGGAGGACTTTCCTATTGCCGGAAACCTCTTAGGTTGATGTGACGAGGATTCGTCATTCAGTGTCAAAGTTGACCCATTCCCCGATGGTCGAGTCTGCTGTGTACTTACAGGAATTGTTGGCTCTGGCACTCGGCCATTGGGATAAATTAATGCTTTCTTGAATTTGTGCATTTCAGAGCCTTGAGGGCTCTCTTGTTCCTTTCGTTTAGTTGGTGTATGAGTGATGCGTGTCGTGGATACTTGTGATTGGTGAGATGTGATCTTTTTTCCCCGCTGTGGTTGAGAGTTGTCTGCTAAGGTCGTTTTGTTATCCAGCCGTGGAAATTGATTGAAATTGCTGAATATTGTGCTTGTTTGTTGTTGCACCATTTGTGCATAAGATGAACGTCCCAGGGCTATCTGCTTCGCTTCAAATCTAGAAACTGGAAGTGATGCCAGTTTATCGTTTATTTGCTTTTCCAGTTTATACGCTGGGCACTTCTCTATGTCCGTTGTTTTATGATTGCCTTTGCAATTTATGCATCTCCGGTCTTCTACTGGGCACTCCCCCTGATGTGGTTCCTTGCCACAGTAAAGGCACATAGGTGACGATCTACAATTTTTCGCCCTATGGTTTAACTTTCCGCAGTTGAGACATGTTTGTGTGCGTTCAATATATGGATCAACATTACATTTTTGGTGGTATAATGTGACTGAACGTGGCAGCCGTTGGCTGCGAAATGTTACTTTTACAGTTTCAGTCGATATATAGGAATTATTTCCTTGCCCATCTGTTACACGTTGATTGAATCTATATACATTTGTAATTTGATAACCTTCAGGTACAATAGTGTCCATCTAAATCTCTTCAGGAGTGATACTTGACTCAACACCCCTAACGACACCAGAAGAGAATAAATTATATGCAGGAATGAAGGAATTAGTTTGATGCGTTTTGTCGAAATCCGAATTTAAAAATGCATTAGCTGCGTGTTGAGTCTGGAAGTGTACGTCAATCTGAGAGTATGATACTTGATTGATATAATGTACATCATAATTAGCTCGAAACAACCATCGTCCAATTGTCATAGGGTGTAAATTTCCAATGGCTTGTCCTGGTTGTTTGATGGATACAAAGTATGGACCTGTATCCGAAGATAAATATCGATGTGAAACTTTTGGCTGGGTGTTATCATTTGTACTAGTTTCATGATTTGATTTTTCTTTTATATTTGAAGCTAAGTTCTGTTGGAGTGTATTGTCTTGTTGACAAGGATTAGTTATTTCTGTATCCATTGAAGAATTGTCAGTTTGAATATTCGTAACATCACTTGATACGTCCGACATAATTAAAATATTTTATACTTCAACAAAAACAACACAAAACCTCCCCTCCCGAGGAGAACGGAATGTTAACACAATCACTGATTAATATGATGGAGTAAATATATTTGCAATTATGTAATAATACTCAGAAAATCGAGAACGTTTAAACAGAATAAGCACTCGATTACCAATAAATACTAGGTCTCTGCCGCACTTGTGCAGTTCTATATCACTTAAAATTAAGACTTCACACGATTCTTACAGAAAGAATTAAACAGGAACCACTAATTGTTGCTATTATATGGAGACCACACAAAATATTCAATTGAATAATCCGCCATTACCGTCAACAATGGTACTGCACCAAACAAAATATGATAGTACGCTATCATCGTATGGACAAGCGTGCCAACGTTAGGAATAGATTCAGATTTCCGCGGCACCAACTAAACAAATGATAGTATCGACAAGCGTGCCAACTTAGGATTGGCAGGAACATATTTTATTAATACGCTTTACCGATCCATCAGAGTCTCGAAAAGGAGGACAAATCAACGTCCGGCATAAAGCTGCGCCGGATGGAGGACTGCTTAGCAAAAAGCCTTACAGTCCGGCCAAAAGCCGGACGTCTGGCCACCCTAGTTATAGGTTATGAATTAATAAAAAGTCAATCTGAAATCTGTCAGGAATTATATTAGGCATATTGCTGCACAGAAATGAATAAGAAAAAATGTATTAAAATATAATGTAGATATCGGTAGTCATACATATCTATAGAATGAACAATATAGCCTAATATCAATATTCGACGGCTAGATTTGTTTTAAATCTTTTATTTACATTATTATTTACACTGACATCGTTATGAAAAAATGAATAAATCAAGACGGGCTAAAAATATCAATAAAAGACTGGCAATTTGTTACGTTAGGTTATGTTTAATACCTATATTGTGAGTCATGAAATAATATTGTATCGTCATATCCATTAATAAATTAATATTGATACACTCGTTATTTCGGTTCCGGTCACCCGATTTGGTCCAAATTCAAAAGGCTTGTACCCATGGACGTCATAAATGCGTATGCCAGGTTTCATAAAAATCCGATAAAGCGTATTTGAGTTATCGCGCTTTTATAATAAATTATCATAAAAATAGGCATTAAATTGGGCATTACTCCGGTACCGGTCAACCGATTACGTCCGATATCAATAGACCTCTTCCCATGGACGTTATAAATGCCTATACCAAGTTTAATGAAAATCCGATAAAGCGTATTTGAGTTATCGCGCGTACAGACACACGGACGGACGGACAGACATTTTCCCGTCCCCACACACAATCTCATAAAGTACCATTCTAAAGTACCACTTAGTAGTAGTAGTAGTAATAATAATAATAATAATAATAATAATAATAACAAATCTTACAATTACATACCTATAATTAATTCAATAGTGGTTAAATACCTACTGAATTTAGGAGTAGCCTTCAAACAGAAAGAAGGAAGGTTGTACAGAAAGAAGGAAACAAACAAATACACAAAGACATAAACAAAGAATAAACGCTATCAATTGAGTCATTTAATGATGTATAATAAAAAAACTTACTAAGAATGTGCTATTTTCTAAATAATGTTTATAGACTGAAGCAAGTATCTCGACTTGGGTTTAGTTCATTTTGCAATTTTGCACGGTGATTACTGGATAACGGTCCAAAGACAGAATAACACGAAATGAACCAACCAGAATGTAGCCACAGACCATATCGTAATTCAATGTAGACACCATAAACAAATTGTAACTCGATTCCTGGGACTCCCCGCCGACAGGACCGTGGGATCGACACGCTCAATTGATTTCTCACAATATTAGATAAGACGGTCTGAAATTGTTCACCAATTTTCAGAACTTGTTACGAAAATAGATCATATTAGAATATTATAGGAGAAAAATTCCTCCGACACTGGGACTTTTGGCTACTGGCGCTGTGAATTGAAATCCGGCTTAGCTCGGTTGGTAGAGCATTGGTGCGAATAGCCAAAGGTCCTGAGTTCAAGTCCCAGTGTCGGAGGAATTTTTCTCCTATAATATTCTCATATAGTGTCCAACAGAGACAATAATCTGTGGTTCATGAATGCTTATAATATATCTGTATAGATCATATTCTTTTAATCTTAACCAAGATAAGCAGGAATCCTTTAATAGGAAGAAATGTAGTGTGTGCTCATTCTTACGAATTCGGTTGTTTGAACTCAAATAAAGCTGTTTGTTCACTAGACGATTCTTAGTTAAGTTACTGTCCTTTAGACTTTTTTTTTGTATGAAAAAAGGGGTTTAGTTTCCTTCATTACGCACTCCACAAACTTTTACCACCGCACTACACTCCAACTTCCAATTTTGTAAGTGGCAGTTAGGTTAGGAATAGTTATATTAGTGTTGACAGAGTAGCCTATTATGAATATTTCTTTATAGTAGCCTGAGTAAAAATCGCACGACATTGTTTGATCGGTAAGTGACTACATAATGGGTACAATAATTAAGAATGGTTTCGTTTTATTTACAAGTTAACTAAAAAAAATGACGGAAAGAACGAAAATAAAGGAAAAGACGGAAAAAGATCAGATTATTGTACATAAATGTGAATCGTGCAAGAGAAAAAAGAAAGAAGGAAAGGTGGAAGGAAAGGAAGAAAGACAAAATATAAGAGGAAGAAACCGAGAAGGAAAGCAAGAACATATAAGGAAGGAAAGAAGGAAATAAATAAATAAATAAAAATATAATGAACCAGAAATTAATAAAAGTCAGAAAGAGAGAAAGAGAGGAAAGGAAATCAAGAAAAAAGGAGAACGGAATGAAAGACACAAAACGGTCGAATAAAGTAAAACAAGTTATACAAAAGTGAAAGACTTATGATTCCAGCGAAATATAAAATTATAGATCAAAGTAAGTAAAACGTAAAGTGCAGACCGTGATGGCTCTTAGGGATTCGGGGGGTTGAGGTTCCCATACTTTTAGATATAGGCACATGAAGGCCTTACGCATTGGCAGTTTTTACCCTCAGGATTGCTCCTGCATCTCATTTCTATCCAAGGATGAGTCGACCCCAGGACAATAGTGCCTCCATAAGAATTAGACCGATTGAAAAACCCAATGATCTCTTCGGGGATCGAACTCGGTTTGTAGCGCAGTACCTCAACCGACTACGCCATGACGAATCCCACAAAATAAGTACAAAGAGAATATAATATGAATCATGCGGTCTAGTCAATTTTCACTTGACATGTTTAGAATCGTCATCACGTTGAGGTAGGCCTACGCTTGTTTTTTGAATTAGATAATCTATTCAGAATCTCAAACGACATCGCAGCTACTGAACTAAGGAAACCTGCTAATGTAAATACGGTATTCAAATGTAACAACTTATATTCTGCAGTTTTCATAGTTGAAAGAAATTCAATTAACTGGAAATTTTGTCAAATGATTTGCTCTTAAGGTCGACCTCTAACTTATTAAAAAAAATAGAGATTGTTTGAAAACAATTTACAAGTTAGTTATAAACTGCGACTACAGGGGTCTCGGAAGTGGCGGTGAGTGAAATGAGAGAAGAAATCTTAAGCAAAGGAAAGCTGCATTTGTAAGTCTTGTTTTGGTATAGTCCAGAGTTACTCATTGCATACCCAGGCGGCTTCCTTTCGTTAGGAGGAAAAGTTTGCCGACAGCTCAACCCATGTTCTTTGTTTTACCGCAGCTAGTTACCCCAGCCAATCAAAATGTAAGAATGTCCAGTGGCGATTTTGACAGCTACTCGTCAATGGAGTGAAATGCGTGGTTGCAAGATCAAGTTACAGTAAACAGTAACACGCGTGAATTGAATAAAGCGAAGGAAGAACTGAGGTCAGTGATAACAACGAGAGAATATTGCAACGTTGCTTTTGTTTTGGAAAGCGGAAGCCCAAGACCGATTTAGTCAGATCAGTTAACATAAAGAAACACCGAAACCTTTGAAGCCGATTGGCCATCCAATGAGTAACTGCACTATATAACAGACCCTCACGAACTACATAATACGGTTACAGAATCCAGACATCTTGAATAAATTGCATCGTGAGTCGATTCCTTTCTCAATAAATTTAGCAGATGTTTTATACAGATTGTTTTCAGAGAACAAGAATTAGAAGGGGAAAAGCTAATAACTGATACAGAAAACAGTTTAGTGCACCAGTTTGCTCACGCCTAGTTCCTGTTTAGATAACGATGTGCCAAACGCCTACTTTCCTCTCTCAGAAGATAACGCACGGATATGTGTTGTTTTCCTTCAGATGTGCTCTAACTTATTTTCTGTTAGAAGAATTTCACAGAATCTCTATTATAGCGATTATTTCAAGGAGCACGTCAATCAGAATGTAAATTAGTTCATTAAATAATTTTCATAAGTCATTAGAAATGTATACTGTATATTACATTATTACACACCTTATCGACTAACGCACATAATATAATGTTATAAGTAGGGGCGAATTTCTATGACATGTCATATTTTTCCCCTTTGCATTATTTCAGGTTTCCGACTAATTTAAACCCGATTCCAAGCACCCTTGTGAAAATGGAACGGCTTTTATTGCGCATATAACTGCATATTTAGGAAATTTTCAACTATTGTAGCATATTTAGTACGAATATCCATATTTAGGTCATATTTTTGACATATTTGTGTGCATATTACAGAAATTTTGAAGTTGCATATCATATTTTGTAAATTTTGCATTATAATGATACTTTTAGAGAATTTCTAATATGAAAATGCATTTATTCAAACCATAATAAGCTGAGATGAAATGTGATAAACTGCAAATATTTTCAGTATAGACAGATATTTTAAATAATTAACATTCTATTTAATAAAATGTATTGTAATGAAACCTAAAAAAAATACACAATGTGTAAGTGGTAAAGTTATAGTTTAAATTTTAATGGTCATATTTTAATGTTTTTTAGGTTATAAATGCATGCATATAGGCCTATCCTATTTTTTAGGTCATAGAAACCTGCCCCTAGTTATAACGCTTTGGTATATATAACTCATTAGTAGAGCCTGGATTTCAATGACATTGCATATTTCTTTTCTTATTATACCAAGGAGATTATCTATTGAAATAAGCCTGACTCATGCAATCAGCAATGAAATGAAACGAACTTTACAGGTAATTTTTTTCGGAATTTATACATTTTCCCCAAAAATATTCCATTTGTATTGTTTAGGCGCATTTTTGGGCATTTTAAAGGAAACCCAAAGGTTTTTGTCACTTTTAGCTCCTAAATAATGTTGTTCCAGAAATATCGGCAAAATTGATTAAAGAATATTTTTGATATTGTAGTTTACGGACATCGGATTCTTGGAATACTGTTCGAACCTGAAGTGGTGCAAGATTAAGTTGTCATTTTCAGTTGTTGACTTGTGAAAAAAAAATGAGGATGCTGGTCTGCTATAGCCTACGGAAGGGTTATTTACAAACCAGTCCTACTGTAACATTCATTTCTACATTTATATACCAGTTTTTCATAAGCAGCGTGCCATTTTGAAGTATTTTTATAATGATTTTTTAACCATTTTCAGGCCATAATATCATCTTTCTTAGGTTATTTTACAGTATTTTAAGTAACTAAAATCTGGGCTCAATGCATTAAATTAATTTTAAAAGTCAATATTAGTTTGATTTATCAACACTTTTCTAATCAGTAATTTTTTAAATTACTAACTAGGGTAAAGAAAATGCAAAAAACAGAAATCACGATCACATGCCAACCGTAGTAACCAAAACCATATGCAAGAGAGTACACGTAAAAAAAAAACCTCTTATTATACTCAACGTTCGCTAACTTTGCCACAAGCTTTTCAAGCGGAACTATTACCCACAGTCCATATGCAATTAAGTAAGTAAGTAAGTAAGAAAGTAAGTGTTTTTTGTTAAATTAATTACTTTTTACATAACCAATTGCAAACATTCGCACGGGTCCGCGAGGACTGTACATGCTTATTCAAAACACAAGAAAAGAAAGGGAAAAATAAATAAAATAATGTAGCCTACAAACTAAACACCAACACACTAAGCCTATCCCACACCCTCCACCACACCTCCCCAATTTGCCTCTTTCTCGCACCTGAGCTGTCTCGCTTTCACTAAAAATCTGTCAATCCTTTCCTCGATCTCTTTTTCCGCCAGTAACATTAACGTCTGTTGCTCCCTATTCGAGGCCTAAAATATAGGCTATTAGTATTTTCCCTCCATTTTGCCAAACCACTTCAATTCGCCAGAACATGAAATCAAGATTCTTCCCTTTACATAGGCTTGTGGCAGAAATTCTCATCCTGTTTCCATCAGTGATCTAAATCATCCGCCACGCATCAAGTCTAAGCCAAGCGAGACCAGTAGTCCTTAAGTGTTCGCTCTATAATAATAAAGGAAATAGTAAAATCGTAATATCATTAATGAAGAGGATGCTATTCCTTTAATTCTTTTACTGCAACCAATGGTCATGGTATGATGAATGGAGCTCTAGTGGAATGATATAGCCTATGGCAGGGGAAACAGGAGCACCCCGAGAAAACCTGCACCACAAATTCCACTTGGATCTACCAAGATTCAATCCCGGGTCCCAGCGGTGGAAGGCGAGCGGTCTAACCACTCAGTCATGGGGGATGCTCTGTCATGGGGGATGCTCAGTCATGGGGGATGCTCAGTCATGGGGGATGCTCAGTCATGGGGGATGCTCAGTCATGGGGGATGAATTCTTTTAGAGACGATAATAATCAGGTCTGATGAAATGGGCTAATAGGTAGGTGCATTATAAAGCTGTCATAAGATCAACCTTACGAAATGTGGTACTCACTACAAATAGTTTACATAATTTACTAACACTTAGGCCTAATGTAAAGAATAAGTATAACAATTATTCATCACCACCTCGTGTAAATTTTAGACTGAGCGATCACTTAATATTTATAAAAGTAATGCAGTCTAGGAAAGATATACTTCCTACAGAAAATTTCGTACTAATTTGTATAAATATCACTAATGATCAGGGCCGGATTCTGATGACCTAAAATTGTTTGAAAAATTACCTATAAAATAACCCTAAATTTTAAAGAAAATTACTTAATAATTATAAAAAAAAAGACCTAAAAACTGATATTATATTTATAAAAAATGTTTATTGTACACACAAAGTTATAGACTAGTTTGTACATAATTGTAAAAACTGTAAATAACTGTAATGTTGTGAATGTTTTTTTATCACGGAAATTTATACTGGCATTGAGACACTGGGTGAGTCAAAATTCGGCATTTCCTTTTGTGGTCTGCCGGATTATATTGTTGTTTATTGAGGTTAAACAATAGTTGGCACCCTCAAATCCAAGCACGTGGCAGACTCTGGTCCAAAGTCAATCTAATAACAATAGTAATATAATAAAAAATGTTGGCGTTTCTTTGATTCTCATTTCCGACTGAGACATGACAACACTTTAATGCCGAATTTTTTCCTTCTTGCATTAAACGAACAACACTTCAAAGACAGCACCGCTAGCGATGAAAAAATAATGTAAATACATGAAAATGACTAAATAAGGAAGCAAATGACACGAAAATGACAAAATAATTACCTAAAATTGAAATAAATGCCTAAAAATATAAAATTGCATAAAATGACAAAAAATGGCCTAATAAAAATGTATTTCTATAATCTAGTGCCATGATTAGGATTTACCTACAAGTTGGCAATGTCTTTGTAGCATCAATGAAAAGATGACATGTCATCAGAATCTGGGCCCTGTTAATGATAATTGATATTCGTCTTGAGCTCCTGGAATTAGTTACAGATACATACAAGTATTCCGCAAGTTTCTTTTCTCATTAATTAAAGTGTTGCTAAATTAAATCGATAAATACACTGAATTTATACCTTTTCTTAGGTCTCAAAATTAACGCCTATATAATGAATTACCACCTTATGCTACTTTACTGTATTTAATTATCATCAATAGTTTAGGCTAACGGTGTACTGAACTATACATTCTATTTGTGTATGTGAGCTTGAGTGGCCTATATATTGTGTACATTATGAAGAATATGTCAGAGACAACAACAAAATAAAACTGTTATACGTTGTAACTCCCAGAAACTTCAATCGCTTTCCATTCGGTTAAAGTTGAACTAGTTACTTGAAATGTTCGTACATTCGAAAGTTCTTGCATGATGACCATATGAAATAGTATTATAATTATTTTAAATAAGGACACCAATTTAGTTTCCTAAGGAATGGCAGAATAAACTAAATAATTTACTATATACTTTTATATAAATAAGTGTAAATGGCTGTAAGGAGAAGTGGTTGATTATGTACTAAAATGTAAGAACAGTTGTTAAGTTACAATGATCTGAAATGTCAAGGATGAATTGCGATAACAATACGGCATGATAACCGTGTCTCGACACTGTTTTAACACACGCGTTCAATGCCGTTAGAATTCCAACGTCCAATGGCATTATTATTCCGAGCAGGTAAAATCATAAACAGAACGTGAATAAGAATAAGCAGTCTGACATATAATGAAGATGACAGTTACACTATGTCGAACATACAGTCTGTATATTAATACGTAATACTATATATTTATTATTGTATTATTTGTTACTATTAGGAGCGGATTTCTATGACCTAAAAAATAGGATATATGCATGCATTTATAACCTAAATAACATTAAAATACGACCAATAAAATTTAAAATATGACTTTACCACTTACACATTGTGTATATATTTTTTAAGTTTCATTACACCTCATTTTATTAAAATATAATGTTAATTATTTAAAATATCTGTAAATTATCAAAAAGTATAATCATAATGCAAAAAAAATACAAAATATGATATGAAACTACCAAGTTTCTTTAATATACATTACAAATATGCCAAAAATATGACCTAAATATGCATATTCTTACTAAATATGCTACAATAGTTGAAAATTTCCTAAATATGCAGTTATATGCATTATAAAAGCCGTTCCATTTTCACCAGGATGCTTGGAATCGGGTTTAAATTAGTCGGAAACCTGAAATAATGCCAAGGGGAAAAATATGACAGGTCATAGAAATCCGCCCCCTAGTTATTATCGTCAAGGATTAATGTAGTTTATCGTGAATGTACGAACTTAAATTAAGGAAACGTATACAATTAAATTTAATTGCAGCATTTTTTCCTTCAAATAAGAGCATATAATATACAATCTTATTCCCTAAATCAAACAATAAAAGTACTCTCACCACAGCTTAAAATTATCTGTGCAGAAGTAAGGGTCCTTCTTGAATATAGGCCTATCGTCAAAAATTAAAACCAGTATACTTATTAAAATATAGGCTATTACAAAGTACGAAAATTATCAATAAAGTGTACCTATTATATAAACATGTGTCAATATGTAAATAAATGAAGGCAGTAGATCTTTAAAAACGCATAATTTCGTACGGTCGTCTTGTATCCTATATTAACACAATTCTATTCTCAAAAATAAATTTAAGTTAAGAAACATTCCAAATTAAATTCTGATAATTACGATATGGAAACCCTATTGAAGTTTATTTGTCTTTAAGAATTTTTTTTTTCCGGGTTAAGGTTCATACTAATCCTAAAATATTTATGATCCACATTTCCATATCTAGTAAAATAACAGAAACGTTGGCAGTAGAAAATTAACGTGTGGGTTCGATTCCCGGCCGGGTAGTGGGTTTTTCAGTAACGAAAAATCCCCGGGTTCAGGACTGGACATCATCCAGGAAAATGATAGGCTATATTTAAAAGCATTAAATTAAAGTTGTGACTGCAAGAATAGGGTATAAGGTATTCACAATAGATCTATTGAGGTAAGCCGAAGGGCTTGGTATTATATTATTTTTTTTTCGGGTTAAGGTTCATACTAATCCTAAAATATTTATGATCCACATTTCCATATCTAGTAAAATAACAGAAACGTTGGCAGTAGAAAATTAACGTGTGGGTTCGATTCCCGGCCGGGTAGTGGGTTTTTCAGTAACGAAAAATCCCCGGGTTCAGGACTGGACATCATCCAGGAAAATGATAGGCTAGGCTATATTTAAAAGCATTAAATTAAAGTTGTGACTGCAAGAATAGGGTATAAGGTATTCACAATAGATCCATTGAGGTAAGCCGAAGGGCTTGGTATTATATTATTTTTCACTTTATACCCTCAAATAATAAATTATATAAAACCAGGTGTGTTAGGCCTACAAAATAGTTTACAGTAATTTTATTACAATATTAAACAATGAATATATATTACTTCTTAAGTAGGCCTATATTAAAATCAGGCTTGAGATTTTAAAGCTTACTCTAGTAGAACAGTTCCGTAGTATTTTCTATACTGTTGTTGTATAGTAAAGAAAATACTACTGAACTGTTCTGCTAGAATAAGCTTTAAAATCTCAGGCCGGTATTCATAGTCGGCGCCTTAAGAACCGACTTTATAAAGCTGAACTTATTTGACAAGTCGACTTATGTGTTTTTCGTATTCATAGTCTTCTTTAAAGTCGTACTTTATTAAGTCCGACTTCATAAAGCTCTACTTATTCTACATACTAAAGTCGAACTCAATAATATGAAAAATCACGCGTTCACTGCCGTAACAAGTGAATTAGCCAATCGTGTTTAAGATTTTTTCAGATTTTATGTAAAGCAAAGCCAACTGAGTACGCATTTCGCTATCGTGATATAAAAATACAGACGGCTCTGTACATTGTAAACAAAGATTTTAATTCTTCCAGTCATATTATGCAGCGTGTAAGTAAACTAATTAATAGTTTTTTGAGAATATTCTGCGTATATATTAGCTTGGAGATCGTTCAGAATTAATACCGGTACGCTTATGTATTTATTTCGATATTAATTATTGTTTTAGAGAGATTCAAAACAGCTTAGGAAGCTGAAATGCCAGCAGAGAGAAATGCTGATGAAAGATAGGCGATTGATGTCGTGTATAAAATAATTCCACCTGTTTTAATGGATTAACCAACAGAGTAAGGTCACCTGGTGAAAGAAAAGGACTTGAAGATGGCTGAATAGCCGAAATATATTGTCCAATATACGAAAATTATCTTATAAAATTGACAGATATAATTTTTAATTATGTTTTATAATATTGACAAATATAAATTTCAGATTTGACAAAGCTATGAGCTGATATTTTAACAAAAACATTTTATACGAGGGAATAGGTGGAATTATTTTATACCCGACATACAAATCCCTCGTAGGAGATAAATAACATGAAATTTATCAACACAAATAGGCGATTGATATTCCCAAAATTGTGTCTGCTTGAAACGAAATCTCTTTTTAAATTCATTGTCACTGTAGAATTTGAATGGATTCATCATGTTTCGCAAATAACGCTTTGGTGCGTGAGTTCCTTCTAATACTCGCCAAGATCCTCAAAATTACTATTCATGGTTCTGGCTTAAACTGAAATAAGTCAGGGGGACCCTTGACTTGATAAAGTACGACTTATTTCGACAAATAAGTCGTACTTTAGTGACTATGAATACCAATAAGCTCGACTTTGTCAAGTCTGACTTTATAAAGTAACTACGTCATAAGTCCGACTTGTTTGTGTCAGAAACTCAACTTAAGACGAGATTAAAGTTCGACTTGGATATAAGTACGACTTATTACGACTATGAATACCGGCCTCAGACCAGATTTTAATATATTTTACACGTACTAAATAACATTTTATATAATATAATATTATTTAACATTGTAATAAAATTACTGTAAGCTACTATGTAACACGCCTAGTTTTATTCATTTATTATATGAGGGTAATAGGTGGAAAATAATGTAATACAAATAATTAAAATTACCTCTATGGACATTATGAAAGTCGTTAGCTTTAGCTTAAAAAATTATGCAATTTATGAAGTTTACTGCAACCTGTCAAGATTTAAACCAAGAGCTTTTTTTTTTTTTTTTTTTGTGCCCCGCCTTCCACCCCCAGAGTACCTGAGCCATAGGCTATATCTCCGGTCCAACAACCGATTTCGCTTTTGTTCTAAGATCGTCGCGTCGCCTTCTCTTCATCATAGAACACAGGGAAAATGTTTGATGAATTGGAGCAATTTCCCTAGACTTTAGGATGAAAAATTTGCACTTTATCTGATATCTCAGTTTGCAAGTTTGGTGCTTAGAACACTGTTAATGATAATAATCGCTATCCAATTTTTATGTAAATCGTTGTAGAGTACCGGTACATTATACTTCCATGAAAAAGTATTTATTCCAAAAAAGTATACTTCCATGAAGATGTGTTATTTCTGTTACATCCTTGATGTTACAGGAAAATGGCAAAAGAAAGCGATCTAATTTTACTTTATGCGCAATACCGTTTTTAGCAGAATTTTACTCATGGGATGTGGTATTAAAAATGGTTTTTCTAATTTAATCTAAATAGAGGGGCAAAAGAGTAAAGAAGATAATTAGCATACCAGGGATATACTTGTTTTAATGACACTTCATGTTTACTGGCAGTTCATAAGTCTTGATCATTATGTGCTTTGGTCATTAGGTTTCATACCTCAGTATGTGAAGAATATTCAGGGTTGATGAACTTACACGTGAAGTGTCTTTGTTTTTTTCTTACTTTGGAAGTAATAAAAACGAATAATCACTCTTTAACGTAGGATTTATGGTCGTTTCAACATATGTTCCTGAATTGAGTTGAGATTCTCGCTAGAAAGTTTACAAATAGGATAAACATATGTTTTCTTTCGCAACACGGTTATCTTTGTTTGAAAGCCTTTCTAGCGTAATGAATTTAATACTGTGTTTTAAGAAGCCTACAATTTAAATCTACACAGATTATCAAGGCATATTAATTTTTATTATTAATTATAGTAATTAATAATTAATAATTATATTATTTTCTTCCATCAATGATTCTAAAAAATGCTAAGAACTTACAAGCTAATACAAAAAATACAATGTTCTTTTTTAATCATACTATTATATAAATAAATTATTTGATTCTGAACAGAATGATTTTAAAGAAATAATAGCGTAAACTTTTAAAAATGTCTTCAGTCTTAGAAGAATTACTTACAAGGAATTAATTACTCCCATTGACCCGTCATCAAGTCATAAATATAAATCACACCCCTGATTTTGTACTTGGAATCTATAAGTATAGCTTTAATTTCTCAATGTAAGTTACTCCATATGATTCATTGGAATCTTTTCAAATCTAATTATTGGATCCACGTCAAATTCTCTGCTGAATTCAAAGATACCCACGCGTTTAGTTCTGTTATTAGCAAGACTAGGATTTATATGTAACATAAATGGCTAAATACGAGGGGTATTTTTTTAAACCTCCGATGGGGCATAAAGTGAAAACCACAGTGAAAATCAAAACTGTTTTATTTAAAGTGGCCATAACTTCGAAGCAACAATAAAACCCGGCTATTTAAATCAATGCCAGTATTTTACCTTAATGGGAATTAGAATGCTAGATGTCCTCAGTCCTCAATATTTCAGTCTTTGCAGTACTCACCTAAAACAAGAAGAAAAATTAATGTAAGGATACCAATACAGAATTATACTGCAGAATGAAAGAAGTAATATCAACATATTCCATTCATAATATATTTTCCAAGGGAATACCAGAATGTTATTCAAAAAAGCAATTTTTTCAGGAGAATCAGTTTTTGTAATCGTTGTAGTATTATTCATCTTGTTTAGCTGGAAAAATCATACAATTGTTGTGTTTTAACATAAAAAATCAAAATTTTCGTGAAGCAGAGAAGGGAAATAACTTTTCTGGTATTCAGCTGGTTCTGGCCGCTGAGATATCCCGTCAATATCAGATAACTTATATAATCATGTTTGCGAAAAAAGATATAGGCTCAATGTATATTTCGAACTCCCGCATCATATGCATTTTCTGCCCACGAAAGAGGTTATTGAACATCAGTGAATATATTTTTATATTGTTACGACGGTTCATTGAGACTTTTATAGTGATATATCATGTGATTGACAAGGGTTTCATTAGGGACAAAATGGCGTGTCTAATATAATTAATAGCCTATACTGACAATGAAAATGTTTCACCATGTTAAACTTCTCCAGAAACTTAAATTTTATAGACATTAAATCCAACTAACATAGGCTACAGCTAGATTTGAAACAAAAGAATACAACTTGTTTTATAGTATAATGAGGATTTCTATTCTTCTATAATTTATCATTTAAATCGTTTTATTGAACTGGAGTAAGGTCACTTAAGAAGTAATTTAATGTTTTAGTGTATTCACAATGCGGGGAGGATTTCATGTGGGATGCATTATACGCAGAAACCTCGGCAATGGGACAAGAAATTCAATAGGCTATTGACTTGTTGCTTTAGTTACAGAAACAAAAATTGTAGCATTAGTTTGGTTTTGAAAGCTTGGTATACTACACCAGGGGTTCTCAAACTTCCTTTATTCGAGGACCCCTTTAATTAGTAATGTTGTCATGGCGGACCCCTAAAAAATGACTCTTTACTATTTTTACAAATTTTGTAGTATTAACCATTTGAAATATATTTAATACAAAACGAAAAGCTATAGGATAGAAAAAGAAAGCAGTCTGTTTGTTTTGATAGGCGCTTTACACTTTAAAGGATGAGGATGTAAGAATTTTGCACCCCATTGTTTCTACACACCATGCCTGGTAGGGTTTGAAATAAGAAATAGAAATTCCAGTAACATAAATTTGACGGAATATTTTATTTCTCACTCTCATGTTACCATACAACCTTTTCGGGGCTGAAATCAAAAAGAATTTCAATATGACTTTCATACTTTCCTCCCCCAAAACCTAGGACATAATATACTGTGCGCATAGGACTAAAAATGTTCCTTCTTATTTTGTATCCTTTTACATGCTTAGGGCCTATGATAAACATCCATATTTCTCAACTAAAAATATAAGCCTTCAGGTATGAATAACGTATCAGGAGATAGCATTTTTTACCGACTTCTGATATGGCATACTCAATGACACACCCGGGCTGAGACAACAGAAAATGCTGTCCCTGCAATACGAACTCTTATTGTGCAGTACATCAAAATATGAAATGAGAAAATGGTATTCTCTATGTCCAGGGTAGAGAAAGTTATGTGATTGGATCACATTGTGCATTATTTTCGTGGATTTCAATATTTATTTACATCAATAAATTAATCTAATTAATCTAATTTGTCAAAGTCCCGTATCATGCACTTCCAAAGCTACCTGTGAACACTGCCAACAATACACTGTTGTCATGAGAAGTGTATGTTCAATGTAACTTGTATTTGATTAAATTTTGTAATAAGGTATTTCGTCTCCTCGAAAACATTTGATTTTTGGCATTTAATATAAAAATTTTGCAAAGTCCTTTCTTAGTTTTCACTTATGCCTATATTATGAAACGAAGGTAGGCCTACTAGCAAAATTCCAAGTCTCTAACTATTATAGTTTAGGCTCTACATTGATTCTCTGTCAGTCATTCATTCATTCATTCATTCAGTCAGTCAGTCAATCAGGACAAACCGCTTATATATATATATATAGCATATATATGAACCAATGGACGGGAGTATGAAAATGTTTTAATCTTTGAGCCCACCCAATGTTTTTCAAAAGTTGGCGCCACTGAGGAGTACAATCTGTCTTCTTCTGTGTTGCCTCACTTTCATGTCTTGTGGTGTGAGTGACACGAGCAAGACCAGTACCGGTACATCTTTGTCGTCGTCAACTACCACCACATTTGAATTGAGGTATTTTCTAATCCACACCTGACAATGCTGCAGTCAGCATCTCCTTTGCCTATGGTGAACTGTATACCTTTTGCACCCAAGCCTGCGCTAACATACTTATTTAGGTTTTCCATTAGGTGAAATAGTTTTTTTTAGGTTTTTTGTCCAAAATATTGTTTTCGGGTAGAATAATTGGTTTAATGAATTTGAATGTGCTACATGGCAGTCAATACATAATACTTGTAAAGTTTAACTTAACAAAATTTCTTAAATTTGTGTAAACTTGCTTTAAGACAATATTATACAATTGAAGAAAGAAAGCATAAACAATCAAAAGAAGCAGTGAAAAAAAGATTGCCTCACATTTCCTGGTTACAGTATATCACTAAATACGTTTCAAGATTCTCAACTGTGAAGTTCTTCCTGTTATCTCTTAGTTAATAGTTGATAGGCTACTGTATCTAGACACTAACCCTTCTCACTATCCGATGCTTCTAATTTAGTGAGTAAAATACTTTATGGTTAGATGTGGATAATGTGAAACTGATTATTTTCCTCTTTTCGGTTGTTACGCATGCTAACCCCACAACATATCAACTAGGGCCGAAAACTTCCCCCTTTTCTAGAAAGGTAAATAATACGTGTTTCTGGCAGGCTTGACAAAATATTACTTTGCCATCTGTAGTGAAATTCAGGTCGTCACCAATCCACTGCCGTAATAAACTCGATTTCAATTGTTTCGGCATAATTAACACGTCTTCTTAAAACTCACAGTGTGAATAACAGGGAAGTACTAAATGCAAACAAAAAAAGAAGCGCTTCATACACGGCAACAATGGTTGTTCGTACGAATATTTTAAAAGGAATACGCCGCGCCGGTACTCTTTTCCTCTCTTGATTCTGTCCACCCTAGACAACAATGGGTTGAATGAAACGCTGGTGATATTAATTTCTACCCGACAAAAATTGATCTCTCCTCGCAAAATATTGATTTCTCAACTGACAAACAAAAAAGACAAAAAAGGAGCCTAAATTAGATATTTTAGGTTTTATACCCCGTTTAGGTATATTTAGGTTTTTATACCCCATTTAGGTATTTTTAGGTGACACAGAATTAATGTGGGTGAATCCTATCGACATGATTCGAAAAAGTGTACGAGCGCTTTTTGTGTTAGAAGTAAGGAAAAAAAATAGGTAAAAACCTAAGAATCCGGTCCCTACTTATGAGCTTGGTTTCGTTCCTTTCGTTGGGAAGGAAGTTTTCCTGCTGAACAATAGCAACCATGTTCTTATCCAAGTCTATATCCACTGATGTTTTGCTGGATGCCCTCCGATGTTATTCGGCTCTTTTCGTGGAATTCGTGTCTTCATAACCGTCAAAAACCACAGCAGAGTTGTAGCCGTAATGGTTGACGATGTAAGGCACATATTGATCGCAGATGGAGGCGAACTTGGTGTAGTTCTTCCACTTTATTCTACGAAGGTGGAAGCCGCCATCGATTTAAGCTGACTTTCCATTTTCCTCATGATCCCTTCGTCGAAAAGAATCATGGGATATGGGGCTAACTCACACTTCAACAGGTCCTCCACATCCTATTTAGTTATCTTGGTAATTATGGTCCTCTGAAAAATCATTAAATGCTCGACCACCACCACTTCGTTGTTAAGTTTGACAGTGTTGCTCATAGCAGCCAATAGGGCTATTCCGTTCTTCTCACACTGCTTCATTTCTGCAAAGTTCATTCCAACAAAAGTTTCCATTGTACGGGTTCCGATTTCCACTGCTTAGTTCCTATTACTCCGGTTGAAAGGGACATCAAAGAATTGCGTACAGCAAAAGGCTGGTGATCATCCAACCACTGAGCAAGCTTAGTTAAAACCGTTGTACACTTACTACGTGAACTACGTCGATTAGCTAAACAATAAATAACGTACATAAAAGTTCACACTTCATACATATATAGGCCTATATATATATATAAGTTATATGGGTAATGTCAAACATACATTCATATAATATATTTAATATATATAATATTAGTTATATGAGTTATGATTACATAAACAATAAATAAAGCGATACAGAGAGTTAAAGCCCTTGAAAACGGAAATAAAATGATGAGCAGTATACTATCGGAATCTCGAAATCGACCCCAACATTTAAAAACGCTGTAACGTTTAACTATGTGAAGATAAATTAGCAAATGTGTATGCATTCTTGAAGGAAATTTAAATCTCTACAACTTCTTTTTTCATACGTTTCCTGTAAAATGGAAAACAAAATAATGGAAAGGGCAAGTTTGACGAAAAACGTGAGGCGCCACAACTTTTTCCGCAAATTTTCCACTTTCACCGGCTCATTCTCGGAGTCGGTAATACATAGAGATAAATATGAATATACAGTTTTGTAGGGAATTTAATATGCTTTAACTTTGAAAAGAATAACATTTTCTGTACGATGCACCGCTTTCGACATTTGCTCCAAAAACTGAAAAAAAGGGACCTTTGAGCCTCCCCCCCCCCCACCCCGCGGCACCTGGAATTGGCGGGAAAATATTAGGCGTTGTTCATGGGACCTCCCACTACACATTCGTGAAACATTTGTAACTACATGATTTAATGAAGCAAAAAATCCTAATTTGACTGGGCTATATCGTACCAATTACGATATTGTAATAGTATTGTAATAATTGTAAATAGTATAACATATCAAGGAATAAATATTTATAATAAGTTACCCAATGGTTTTAAAGCTCTTTCTAACAATGCTTTTAAAAATAAAGTTAAAAAAATCCTGTTATTGTATCAACCCTATTCTGTCCATGAATTTCTTGATATACAGATGGTAGACTTACCAATTTAGTTATGCTTAATTATGCTTTTTGAAGGAGAGATTTCCTCTTAATCCTAATATAAGTATTTTATATCTCATTGTTAACAAGTTGTATCATATATTGTATTAGACTTAAGTGACGAAACCATGAATTTTGTAACAAGATTCTTCTGGTGAATAAATTGAATTGAATTGAATTGAATTGAATAATACCAGTATAGGCTAACGGGAGACTATGCAACAAGTAGACCTAAATCAATTTCGCAAATTTCGTGTGGCAGGTTTAACAACTTGATTATGGATGAATGCCTCGCACTTCCGCTTTGAGGACGCCTGTTACAGCTTCCCTAATGCATGGGGACGTACTGGAATGATCAATTAGTTAGCCTTTCAAGTCATTCATCACACACAACCATAACAATGCGGGAACATAGATAGAAAAGCCTAAGTAATAAATATGTTGATTCAGATTTGTGAAGTAAGCCCATACTTGTGATAATGGAATATTGAATCTAAGGTAGGTCTAAGTACTCTGTAAGCCTGTATTGGGGAACTTGCATATTTTGTAATCCATTAACATTGGAAGCTGATTAACATCTTAAGTTCATCTATCTATTCTCAATACCTCCATCACCACCAATGACAACGAACAAATTCTAGAATAATAATTTACTAAAATAATTATTGCTTCTGTTAGGCGGGAGTTACTGGAAAATCTCTTTAGCAACAGTCACACGCTTAC
Organism: Ectobius pallidus; assembly: GCA_964059195.1. NCBI lineage: Eukaryota > Metazoa > Arthropoda > Insecta > Blattodea > Ectobiidae > Ectobius > Ectobius pallidus. Next base: position 106,219,166 of record CAXKWD010000003.1, on the reverse strand, counting down.
AGTAATTTATTTTATTTTACAATAAATAGTGTTTTGGTAGGTTACCTATAGTTATTATTAATTTCTGAATTATAGTCCAGCAGAATTCGAGAACTTGCCATTAATAAAAATATTAATCTTCCAATTTTTTTTTTTTTTTTTTTTTTTTTTTTTTTTTTTTTTTTTGCCAACGAGAATAATAGGATATTAAAATTTTAAAAGTTGTACTTCAGGTTAAAGAAAATAAATAATAATTTACGGAACTATTAACAATAACTTAAGTTCATTTCGTCATGAAATCCACGGTCGTCGACCTGAGTGTTTCTAAACGAAGTGTCCTGAATCTTAATTTCATAACTGACACCATTATACTACGTTAACATAACAGCAGTAATGCAAATTATCCTAACACACTATTAAAACGAAAATAACATTCCTCGCAAAACACAGTTCATAAATACATTATTTTTAAATAGAACTTTGAGTTGTTTTCAACATTCTGATATAGTCAATTAATACTCTATAACCAGCGAACCGCAAAAATCTTGATTAAGTAATTCTTACCATTATCGTATTACTATAACAAAACCTGGCTGTTGTTATTATTATAACAATTATGATTATATTTTATTTAATAATATTAGGAATTAATATCATTAAATAGGGAACTATTAGGGAACCACGAAATATAAGACGCATTAACTCTCACAGAGTTGAGTTTATACTTTTAATATAAGCATCCAACAGGTAAAATCACTAATGGGTTATAAACAATTTAAATACGTGAATAAATATCTTCATATTTTTTACTTTCTCGCTTATACGGAGTATAGAGAAAGTATTGTGATCGTGACAAAAAATCGAAGTTGAGTTAACGCCGGGAGAGCACGTTTCATGAAGCCTAGAAACCGAAAAAAGTATTTTTGGAATGACGTCTGTCCGTCTGTCCGTCTGTCCGTCTGTCCGTCTGTCCGTCTGTCCGTCTGTCCGTCTGTCCGTGGACAAGCACAGCGGGTAAACGGCTCGTTGTATTTACTTCATTTTTTGAATTAAGAACTTTTTCGAAATTTTGTCGAACCGCCCAGAAATTTAGTTTTACAACTGAAATATTAAGGGGACTTTTCATGAAAACTTTTTAAAAAAAATTGTTTTTTGAAAAAATGGCTCTAACGATTTTAATAAAAATTTAGAATTGTAAAGTCTTATCTGTGACTAATAAAATGGCTATATCCGTATTTCCGCAAAAATGACTTAAGGGGCACTTTACTCGTATCCATTTTCAGTTTTTCTAGATTATATCCATTACAGTAAGTGATACATGAAAACCTACCACAGTAAAGTTGTAGAGAAAATTAAAATGGAAATTTTTTGTTTAAAAAATTTCTTTATACAATTAATAGATATCAAGATAAAAACGAAATAAGTTCAGCTTAAATGCGAATTTCAGAACATACATATCAATTAAAATATGAATGGCATTTTGTTGCCACTAGCAACAAGAAAACTATAGGCCTAATGTACTTATTGTTGTGAAATGCAATCAGTTTAGCTCAGTCGCATTGAACACACTAAACCAATTACAGCGATGTGGTAGGCCTATGGGCTAACAGGGAAGAGGTCCTGAGTTCAAATCAAACCTCGTGGCCGCCCAAATTGACTTGGGTTTTTCATGGTTACCTCGCAAAAGCAAACGCCGGGTTTATAGGACTTGCTTATTTTCCATAACTCATCGCCGCTACGTCACTGGATATTATAATCGTTTAAACTGAATGCCACATACGAAGACATCACTAAACAATAGAAACAGATGACGCGAATGAGTTGTTACAATAGACTAATAGTTCACGCAAACATACTAAACACATTACATGACCTACAATGCAGTTAAAGCGTGCAATAGGCTATAACCTAAGTAGTAGTAGTAGCAGTAGGACCGCCGGCATGGTCTTGTGGTTAGCGTCAGATCCGTCGGTCCGGGTTCGATCCCCGGTACATCCTTGGATTTTTCTGAGGTTGAGGGGTCTGGTAGGGGTACACTTCCTCGTGATTCAAATTGAGGAGCTACTTGATAGAGAAGTAGCGGCTCCGGTCATGGAAACCACCATTAACGGTCGTGGGGGTCGGCATGCTGACCACATGCCCCAACCCTGCCATCTGCCTGTGGTAGATGACACACCGGTCGGTTGGTAGACCAAATCCCTAAAGGAATGTAGTGCCACGGAGTTTAGTTTTAGTTTTAGTATAGCGAAATTCAAATATAAGTCGCCCCTTAAGCTCCGTCCATTCGATATTCACATTTGCATTTACTGTGTGATGTATTTTGTTTCTGAGCGAAGCAGAGTGACCAATTGTCCTTGTATTGGTGGGTGGGTTGGGTGGTGCCGATTTATCCCAAGGTGCGACTTATATTTTAATTTTCCCGTAGTAATACTAGTAGTACTAATAATATGCAGTTTTACTGTCATTCATTATTATTATTATTATTATTTCACGGTAAAAGCATTAAACATGAAGATCGACTCTGATACTTCTTAGTTTTATGAAAATGTAATAAATAAAATTTTATTGTCTCTTCAATTTAATTTTTTCTGTGCTAGCCTTTAACACGTATATGCGAGAAAGTTTGTGCAACGTATTTTTGCACCATTTATTTAGATAAAGCATTAATACTAAACTCCGTGGCACTACATCCCTGAAGGGACTAGGCCTACCACCCATCCGCTGCGTCATCTACCATAGGCAGATGGCAGGATTGGGGGCCATGTGGTCAGCATGATAAAGCATCAATATACTCAGATTATATCTTAGCCATTATGCATTTTTGAAGATGCATACGTACATCAATAGCAATGAAAAGGTAAAAAAGAATTACATAGGCCTAATGTTACACCTGTGTTATTTTGATACCCGGCTTCTCTGATTATGGCAGTCTAGAAGTATAGGCTACATATTTCAAAGGCAAAATAAATCACAAATAAGCAAAATAAAGCACTATGCTATATGTTGTATGCTTAAAGATTTAACGGTTCTTCATATAAAGAATCGTGAAAAATACAGTGAGCCAATTAAAATAATGATATAAACAGTGAAAAACTTTATTATCAGTTACTCTTAAATACTGAGTGATCATTGTCGCCTCTATTCAACTCCGACCAGCAAGTCAATGGTATGTCGCCTCAAACTGATGATGTTATAAAATAACATAATTTTCATATTATTTATGTACACATTCAATTTTATGGGAATTTTAAAAATAATGAAAATAATAAGTCATTAATTGACTGAGCATTTGCATAAAAATGCATGTAGGCTATTTATTATCAGCTCAAAATTAAGAAGTTCTTATACATCTTTGAATTTCGAACTATGAATAATATTGAATAAGACTACTTATATAGCACATTTTGCACATTTAATTGATTTTGGCAAACAATGCATGAGAATATTATTGGAGAGAAATTTCTCTGACACTCCTCCAGCGTAAGAGAATTTTTTCTCCTATAATATTCTCGTGTAGTTTCCAACAGAGACAATAATCTGTAGTTCATGAATGCATATAATATACCGAAACAACGCATGTTGCAACTTAATGTAGCAAATAACTGTTTTTTTCCTTTATCTACTTTTCTGCATACTTTTGGGATGAGTTATTTATTAGGGCCTAGTTATTTAGCTATTATTGGTTATTTTTCCTTTCTTAAAATTGTAATTGCAAATGTATATGGCGATTAAAGTTATTATGCCTATTATGAGTTATTAAGAAATCATTTTATTGTCATTATGAATTGTTGTACTTAGTCGCTCTTTTTGTGTCTGCTCCAATTAAGTTCATTTTCAGCATACAGCTGTGTATTAACTGAAAAAAAGGCGTTTCTTCAAAATAAGAAATTTGGAAAAACCTTATTGTGCACTGTCATTTAAATCACAGAGATGAACAGTAATTAATTTAGTATTCTTTACAGAAGTTTTTCGAAGTCTTCCAAGTGTACTAAATTGATCTACAGCGAGGTTAATTTTTTTAAATGTTAGTGCATATTTCCGATATTTTATGTATAGTTTCATGCATACTTCAGCTGTTTTAGTGCATACAATTCATTAGACTAGTAATTAATAATAATAAATGTAAAAATAATGGTAATGGTAGGGCCTAATGATGATGATGATAATAATGAGAATATTATAGGAGAACATTCCTCCAACACTGGGACTTGAACCCAAGACCTTTGGCTATTCGCGCCAATGCTCTACCAACTGAGCTAAGGCGGTGTTCAATTCAACTTAGTATGCTGCCGTAGGTGACTTGTGTTGCCAGTCTTTCTTCAAGAATACAAGCCACTATTTTAACCCTACGAATAAAATGACTTTGCTTGTTTTTTTTTTTTCCAAGAGCTATGTTTCTATCAACTTTAATGAAAATGAAGTTGCTACACCTACTTCTATTATGGCGAAGGAAAATATTCATGCAAGAGTAGCAAAGCGTCTTTTCTGCAAACGTGATAGCCCTTAATGGTTTAAATTGTAATACTTGAGGCATACTAAAAATAGCCGAACATTTCTTTACTGATTTTAACGATATGTTGCCTTATAATAAAAACAGGTTTTCCATGCACTATCAAACCTTAAAATATGCTTGCGTTCATGCGCTATCAAATGGCCAAATATGCACAATGAAGAGTAAACCCGACAAATATGCACTATCAAAATTCATACTTTACGTTTTATTATCATATAGGTACTATCAACAGCCTTTCAAAATGTCTAATAGGCCTAATCAGTTTCACTTGTTTATTTGTCAACATGTTTTTGCACGCAGAAAATGACCTCAAGAAGTGTCGGGTCAAACTTAGATAATGACATTTGAGACAAATTTCTTGCACCAACATTTTTATCGCAAATTACATTTTCAATGGAATACATATATATTTGTTTATTACGTTGGATAAGTGCTATATTACATATCAATAAACACAAACAAACACAATATTATATATACAATTCACTCAATACAAAGAAGCACTAAAATATACATTTAAAAAACATGACAAGACGTGCAGCAGTGAAAGAAGCTGCAGCAGCTCGGCGGGCAGCTCTAAAACCAGTTCGTAAGTTCCTAGAGTTCTCTACAGATGTGAAGGGCCTAAGAGGATGACAGATAAACTGAATAAGACTTTCCATTGATGATTTTGTCCAGTTTATTTTTAGCTTTCATACTCGGATCCTAAATGCAGAATTACGCGATTTAATATGAAGTATGCAATCAACTCAGAAAAATGGCCGTAATGTGTAAGGTAAACTTCAAAACATGCTTTTTACTTCCTCTGCCCGTACCATAGGTACTATAGGTAGAGGAAGTATTGTTTTCGACCCCCAAATTCGAAGTTGAGTTTTTAACATATATACACGTTTCAAGGCCCCCTGAATCCAAAAATACTATTTTTGGAAACATGTCTGTGTGTCAGTGTGTGTGTGTGTGTCTGTGTGGAATATCTGTGAACAAGCTACCTCCAAAACGGAAAATCGTATGGAAACAAAATTTCGTATTTGAGTCAGGTACCTTCCGAAGATGTGAGGATAAGATTGGCGACTATTTTCTCTTATTTTTAAGGGGACTTTACATGAAGAATTTTTAGTTTTTCGCGATTCTCTCGAAAACGGCTCTAACGATTTTCTTTAAATTTTGGACATGGGTTGCTCGTACCAAGAGCTAAAACTTTTATTTGAAACTTTTTTTCGAAGAAATTCTCTGAAGGGTAGTTATACACGCTCTTTGCAATACGGCCTCATGTAACGGAAAGTCGTACGAAAACAAAATTTTGTATTTGGGTTAGGTACCTTCTGAGGCTGTGTCACTTGTTTTTCTTCTTTTTTTAGTTTTTCCATAGGGTGTGTTTTTAGTCGCAACATTCAAATGAGGGGCTATATGGTATTTACAGCATAATTAGCGTAAAATTGTGGCTTGCGATTCTGTACAAGGATATGTGAATATTGCTAACTTTTATTTGGGCAGAGGAAGTTATGTGACTTTCACATCAGATTTTTTAATCTAAAATCTCCAGAAAATATGAATTATGTATGAAATTGCCCTTAGAAAGGCAAAAACATACAAATATGCTCGGTAAAGTGGGATCAGTACCGGTAAGCCGTGAAATGGGTATAATCCTACATTACGGCATGATACTCAAAATAAGCTTTTAGTTTGTACATAAATTCCATAACAGATAATGAAATCTTTATATTGACTAATAATTGTGATTTATTTTTATTATGTGGTGAAATCCTAAACGAGAGGCTAATCGAACAATCTACAAACTGAAGGACCAACAAATGTAATTTGATGAAACCATTTGAGGTCTTTCTTAGAGGAATATCATAAATAAACATCCCCCAACGTATTTATAATCTTCTTGAATATTTTCAGAGCTGAATTTATTTACTGGTGATAAAGCAGATATCAACTGATAACATCAGTGGGTTTTAAGTTTGAAATCGATTAGGAAAATTTTAATGTAATATGTGGTTTTCATGAATATCTGAATAAAAATTATCACATTTTACCTAAAGCATTCCTCTTTAATCTTATATTTCTGCTTTTATTATTCTTGAGGCGACGCATTTATACATCAACAGCAGTGAAAAGATTAATATCACGTAGCCAATTTTGAACACTGATTTATTAAGAATTTACAACTTACATAGCATACAACGCTGGAGAATTTCAAAAGCATAAAAATACAACTCTGAAAATATGATTACTCTAGCTGTACGTGCAAGAAGATGAATCATTGTACTGGATAACGATTTTCAACATGTAGCCTATCATAGATGCACGAGATCAGCAATGGAGACTCCAACGCATGGGAGAGACAGGAACGCATCCGAAGGTCGTGGGTCGACGGATATTTCAGCGAAGTATCCGAGAGGAACTATAAATCTTGGGTTTCGTGTCGTAGATTTACGGCACAGCAGAGAACTTCAAGCCTAAATTAGACCCTTTGGACTAAATTATATGACCCCTTCAGAAAACGATTCCGTTATAGTCTGGACAAAGCTCCATTGAGATAGGCCTATAGTAGGCCGATTATGTTTTATTGGATAAATATGATCCCTCTGTAAGCTGATGGAATTTATTAACAGAAAATACTACAATAGGATGAAAGAATTTTCTGTGGTTCAAAATTTTAAGGCAGTTGTGTTCTTGAAATAGTGAAAAGGTGTAAAAATGTATGATTTATTGCGTATTAAATAAACCGAAATTATTACTTCCTCTGCCGTACCCTAGGTAGAGGAAGTATTGTGTTCAACCCCCAAATTCGAGCTTGAATTTTTAACATAAAGATACATTTTGAGGGCCTACGAATCAAAAAATACTATTTTCAGAAACATGTCAGTGTGTGTGTATGTTTATGTGTGTCTGTGGAAAGCCTAGTTCTTAAACGGAAGATCGTATGAAAACTGAATTTTGTATTTGGATTAGGTACCTTCTGGGGATGTGACACAAATATTGGCAACGTCTTCCTCTTATCTTTAAGAAGACTTGCATTAAGAAATTTTTTCCACGATTTTCTCGAAAACAGCTCTATGTTTAAATTTTGTACATGGGGTGCTTATACCAAAGCAAAAACTTAAGCTTTTTTTTCGAAAAACAATTAATTGAATGGTGTTTTAAACACCCTCTGTTTGTATAAACTCAATCTGCCTAAAACTTAAGCTTTTTTCGAAAAACAATAATTTGAATGGTGTTTTAAGCAACCCTCTGTTTGTAGAAACTCAATCTGCCCTAGTGAACAATCAAGCTTTGCATCAGGTTGAAACAACTGAATAAGTGTTCTTTACAATACCGGTATGTCCTTTTATTGTTTCACAATTTGAGATGAGAAAGATGTTTTGACCATGCTTAGAGTAATAAAAGTTACTTGAGTTCATTAATCAGATTTTGATTGGATAATATCCTTCGTAATTTTAACGAGTCCTGATCTATAAATGGGCAGAACGGCAAACCTATAGAAAGGGAGGAAAATTTTTAAGGGGGAAATTTATTTCTAATATAAACTTTTTGCCAACTGAATTTAAAATAAACTTGAAACAATGAAAATGTTAGTTTGAGTTTTGGATTAACATTATAAATTAGAAATAAGGCAATAATAGTTTATGCATAAAATATTGGTTTTTAACATACCTTTAAAACACATTACATGAACAAAATTAAATAATTGAGCACATGTTTTAAAACTACCAAAAATATTACGTATTTTTATAAAATTTCACTATAGCCTATTATAGGCTATATTACAAATATTTTTTTAGAATTTTAGGCAATAATTTACATTTCGAATTTTTCCTGCTGGAGTAGGCCTACACCGAAGCATCTGAACAACAGTTTGGAAGGAGACTCTTTTATTGGGAATTTTATGACAGACCTTAGTTCTGTAACAAATTGAGTACGGTACAATCTTTGCAGTCACGAAAAATCTTCCACAATTAACAGTTCCGTTTAATCCGTATAATGTATTCACAAACTCCGTTATACAGGAAAACATAGCGTATGTCTTTTAAGGTTGTTTAGTTCGGTTGATATGCTATATCTTCAATTTATAATTAATAACCTGAAAACACTACCTGTACCATAGAGATTTTAAAATAATTCAGCGCATAATTCCTTAAAAAGTGTAAAATAACTGTATCAAAGCGTTTAATGAGTTGATTGACTCATTACGGAGAACTAAAAACTGTGACACTAGTAAAGACGATGACAAGTTACATAATACTGTTATATCTCAAAGAAATGGAAGAGGAAATGCACCGCTAGTCGTGGATACTTCCAAGTAAATGAACACAGGAATGCTATATGAGAATGTTGTCTTTAATTCACCATTCTTAATAAACAGCGACCTCTCGATCACGTTCGTCATCTACGTGACGCATTTGTTACTTCATCCTCCGTCAGAGCAGGATGATAACTTTATTCTACAGTATAACTTTTCGAACAAGTGGAGAAATTCAAATAACTGGGAGCAATAATTATAGACACAAATAATATTAAGGCAGAAGTTAAGTGTAGGCTCAAATCAGGAAATGCCTGCTTTCATGCAATTCAGAAACTCTTATCCTCTCGTCTTCTGTCCAGAAATTTAAAATAAAAATTAATAAGACAATTAACCTGCCGGTTGTATTTTTGGATGTGAGACATGGCCGCTTATTGGTCGGAAGGAACATAATCTGAGAGTATTCCAGGACAGGGTGCTTAGAAAAATATTTGTGCCTAAGAGAGATGAAATACAATAGGGTCGATTATGTAATCAGTTAATTGAGGCAGGTAGAATGTTATCTCCTATAATATTCTTCTGCATGAACCGTGATCGGAAATATCATGTACTTCCTCCACAACTAACAAGCAAAATGTACGGGTTGTCTTGCAGAAACCTACGATATCAACAATAGGTCTTCATTTCAGATAAACATGTCCAAAAAGAAACAGCTGCTCTCATGAAATGAAAGTAAACATTAATTGTGAATCTCGTCAATTCGGAACTGATTAATAACACACAGTTAGCAGAGTTGCGTGTATATCCTGCCTACAAAAATAACCAAAATAACACCATAACATAAGGAAAAGAAAAATGGCATCCCAATTTTTGTTGTTTTATGTTAAAAGATAAAGTGTGGGTTAGGCGAGGGTTGAAGTGAAAGAATGTTATATATATAAAAAGAGGATTAGAGTGTACTGTTTTGTGCCTACCGGCACTCATACATTCCAAGTAAAATGTGGTCCCTCATTGTTAAATCAATTAGAATATTTAGGTGAAGGCTTGTTACTAATACCTTTTATATTTCCTACCATTCTTCCAAAATTGTAAAATACATAGAACAGTGAGGTGTTTTAGATTATTTGGATAAGACAGAACGCGAGGAAAGAAACTATCTGCATTTACGGGTTCTTGCTTGAACAGGGCTGAAACTCATTATATACTCGTATAATTTAAAAAGTTGAAAAGTAACCAACATTTAAAAAATGTAACCAAAAAGTAACTCTACTTTCATTAAAATGTAAGTAACATGTTTGCTACTTTTTAATCCTTGAAAATGAAAGGATATTATAGTGTAAATATAAGGTATTTCCAACTGGAAATATAGCTCTTGTAGATTTCTAAGAAATTGAGTAACTTTTTCTTGAATGCCTTTCATGTAGGCTTCAACTTTGCTGGTTACCACTACAGCGTTTAATGGTAGAAGGTTGCCTGGCTGAAAGATTAGCTCTTGATCCCATTTGGTATCAAATTTCTTTAATATCAGCATTGTAAACTCTGACTCTTCTAATCCTAGGAAGGAAAAAGTAACTTAAAGTTGCCAGCATTTTAAAAAAGTAACATAGTTGAAATAGTGACCAAGTAGCAGCCCTGTATGAATAATATTGCTGATAGACTTTCCCAATGAGTTTCATTGATGAATTTTATTCAAGTGGGTGTTTCTTGAAGCAATTAGGCCTACATTCTCTTCCATTATTAGCATTTTCACTTTCCTTGAAGAAGATAACTCGGAATTATTCTTATTTACTCTCCAAATCAACAAAATTTATTGTAATAGTTATTATTTATCTTTACTACCTATCACATTTCCATTTTGAGATGTCAAGTGCAAGTATTTTTTTACGCTTCTAGATTACGTCTTGCACTATTGAGTTTTCATGGCTGTTGTTATTTTTCAGAACATTTCTACTAATAAAACATCCGTTACGCAGATTAAGACTGAGGAAGAATAATTTTTGTTAAGATGGTCTGTGATAGGAAAGCGTGACGCTTTAAATAAAATCACTCTCAGAAGACGGATGACTTGCGCTCTCGATCAGGCTCCGATAGTCACTAGCATAACGGTATCGCTATTCTAAAAGGTCAGTGCTGGTCTGCGCCAACCCTGGTTGGTTGGTTGCGCTACCATATATACCCACACAATTATGTAGTGTAAAGCAGTCACTATTGTCATCCTACAGAGTCTTTGCATCCTTAATTATTTTGTTTGTATCTGTATTGGATTAGATTCAGACTCACGACGATGAACCACATGTATAGATGGGGATCAAAATTCCGGTAACGGTTACAGTTGTACTTAGCAGTACATACCCGTTGATGAACAACTATAAGAACCTGCCAACCTAGTTTATTCCTTCTTATACATTATAGGCTATTATCCCACAAATATTTCTATTTTCGGCCTTACTCTAAATATAAGAGAAATATGTTTGCATTAAATAGACTTCCATGTTTTGAAGATCCTTTTACTAAAGAATTATTCTATTTTGCAAATTTTTCACCAATAAATGCCACATTGTGCAGATACGTATTTTTTAACGCCTATTTAATATATTAAACATAAAAAATATATGACATGTATGGTTTTATTTAGCCTACTATTTGTATAAAAAGGCACTGACTGCAATAATTGCAATTTATTGTGGTAGTATACAGCTTCTCTCTGCGAGGTATCCAGTTCCATAAAGGGACATGATCTACAAAAAAGGAAAATAAACAAGGCAGCAATACTCAAGAATAAAATGTAAAAACAAAACTTCATCCCAGGCGTTCCAACGACAAGACAGACACAAAGTTATGCCATCGACTAAAATACGAGGGTAGGCATCATGCGGGTTATGGGCAAGTCGACGGAACGCGAACCCAATGGTGTCATGTCCCCCGGACAAAGGGTAAGGAAAATGAAAGAACGAAAAAGTAAAAGAGGGTCAGCACATAACGAGGGGCAAGAGAAGAGGGGAATGAGATATGTAAACACAGGCGGCAAGGTCTAAAATCAGGGCATAGTGGGTAATATTACACAATATAATATAATATATTATATATAATATTATATATATATAATATTATATATAATATTATATATAATATAATATAATATATATATAATATTATATATAATATTATATATAATATAATATTAACTTGGGCTGGCGTCGTTACTCAGAATATCTTGCAAGCATAGCCCCTGACGCTCTTTGCACACTACACGATTTCGGTCGTCCGATTAAAAGTCGGACGGGCAATTTTCTTTAGTCGACTGATAAAGAGAACGAGACCTTTCACATTGGACGGTAACGATACTGGAACGATTTTTAGTCGGGTTGCAGTCGTCCAGTGCCACTGCAGCCAGACGACTGTCGTGTCGTCTCTCTGCTCAGTGTCCTACGTAATCAAATACCCGCTTTCACACTATAAGATCGTCCCAACCTTAGAAGACAGTATTGGTCTTATGCAGCGCACTGATGCCAGATCTACTCACATCACAAGACCCGGCACATGATGTGAAAAAGCTCTTAGATAGGCGTGAAAACTTCGAAATTTGTTTGTTGTACATAATAATTACTGTAAATCATGCCCTGCAGATAGAACGACGGTACACCCTCCTTCCCTTATTTTCAACCCCCATGAGTAATAATGTTCTCTATAAGCCCACAAATCTATACTCTTTGACTAATATCTGCAAACTATTACACATGTACCCTATAGAATCGATTAAAAATTCTACGAGACAATCATTCTCGAAAAAAAACACCCCTTGCGAAATTTTCATTCCCTACTATGTGATTTTTTACAAGTCTACATTCTTTGAACGATGTTTACCAAACTTTACACACAAACCCTATAAAAACAAGAGAAAAAATAGGCGAAGTTAATTTTGTAAGAAGCCACCCCTTAAATGTTTCTACCCCTATTATATCACCAAAATTTAGATCTACATTCTTGACCTGTTTTTAACAGACTTTATACACAGAACGTATAGAATCAGGAGAAAATGGTAGGAAAACTAATTTTTGAACAAACCACATTTTAGATGTTTCACCCTTATTTTGTGATATATATTTATACCTACAACCTTTGACCAATTTTTATCAGACTTTGTACAAAGAACCTATTGAACCAAGAGAAATTTTAACCAAAGTTAATTTGGAAGAAATCACTCCTTAAATATTGCAACCCCTATTATATAAATTTTATTTAAATCTACATTCTCTGACCAATTTTTACCAGCGTTTACACAGAGCTAATAGAACCAGGAGAAAAATTTAGGTAAAACTAAATTTGGAAAAAAATCACTTAAATGTTTTAATCCCTATTAAATGACGTTTAAATCTACATTCTTTAGCTCATTTTACCAGACTTGACACACAGAGAAGCAAGACTAATAGGAATTTCTGTCTCTTCTTATCTCAACCCCACCATCCATGGTCTTTAAAAGTAATGGGGTGCAAAATCCCAAGTCCTTGGGTGTGATAAGTCGTTCTTCCTCTACGGCCTAGATTTTGAAAATTAGAGGGTTCCCTCTAAAATTGACTTCGAAGTACAAGCAAAATACAAAACCAGGTGACGCCGGGTCCTTTAAACTAATAATTTATAAATGTTAAATTTAATATTAAATTTCATTTCGATAATATTATTTACTATTGTTGTTGTTATTATTATTATTACAATTATTATGTTATAATAATCAAATTTTAAAGAATATAATTATATTAGGAAAGTAATAGTTAAAATACATTACCTACCTTTAGGCCTGTTCACTATCCTCAGGGAGTGGTATTATTCCTTCTCAGAGGACCTTTCGTGTTTTCTTTTCTTATTCTATACAGTACACTTTCTGAACACCGTGTAGCTTCTGCTGCTGTCTCTTTAATTGGCTGGGTAACGTTCATTTTCTTCAAGAAATAATTAAGTATATTTAATACTATAATTCGCTCTTTACTGCGCAATTTGTCAACACTGCGATTTCTAGTTTCTCTATTCATAATTAATATAAAATAAAAATAAATATAAAATTTAATTTTTAAAATCACAAAAACCACACCATAAGTTAAACTTCACTACACAGATAACATTATAACACTGAGCTCTGAAGAAGATACGATCATCTGAAAGACATATGAGTAAACAAAATCTGTACAGCGTTGAGTCAGGACTGCCTGATTGTCGAGCTCGGAAAAACTGTGATAATTTATTAATGCTAAATGATATAGAGCTCTGGTTTGTTTTAAAAACTTTCTCAGACATCTATAAACATTTCTTCTCGCTTAGTCACCAATGTAAAATAAAAACAAAGTAGGTTACTCGCTAACTAACTTTTTTGTGTTAACGTCCGAAAATTTTCAAGCAGCACTTCATAAAAAAATATATAGCTTTCTTCTTATGTAAAATTTATTGCCAAGGGAAAGAGAGTATTTTCTATAAACATCAGGCAATCCAAGAAAAAATTCTTAGTCGGTTTCGATTATTGGTTTCTTGTCTATGACGTGATAAGTTATTCATCTGAAATAATATAGATTTCCGCCAAATTAACGTAATTGTGAAAAATAGGCCTCATATTAATTATTTATGACTTCACAATTGACATCATGGGATAGAGCGGAAAATGCTCTATAAGACCTCGCAATCACATTATTACATTTATCAATTCGGAAAATTGGCAACATTGTCGGGATAGAAAAGGACGAAGCTAATTGCAGAACGTACGAGTGCAAGTGAGATGCAAATACTACATTTAACTCAATACTGTTTTTTAAGGTTGGGACGATCTATAGACGATTTCAATCGTCCGATAGCTGTCTCCATTGCGCGTTGCTTGGTTAAGTTTGTGTGATTTGTTGGCTATTTACGATCCTTAAAAATCTATAATTTTTATTGCTAGTTTATTAATCATTTTAGGCCTAGTATATCAAAGTATTTGAAAAGGCACATATAATCTTTTACTATTCCTAGTATTGTTATTCCTAGTATTGTAAGTATGTACATCCTTCTTGCAATAATAATCCTGTAATCTGTTTTTATTGTAGACAATAACATGATACATGTATAAGTTAATTACTGTTATGTACCGAAACCTAATAGCCTAAATAATGGATTACAGTATTCTAGTTTTTCTGAATCTGTAATAATCCTATCAACTTTCTTTTGTAACACGAGAATATACTGAGTTTAATTTTTTTGTAGTTCCTCGTAAATATAATTAGCATTTTATCTTTCATCTTTGTTTGTGTAGGGTGCTTTAATAAAACAAATCATGACAAAATTAGAGTGTTTAAAATTTAATAGAAATTCAGCAGTAAAACCTTACAAATTTATTAGTACGCTTCATTGAAATATAATTAAAACACCAGCAATAACAAAGCAGTGTTCAAACACTTACCTTAAAGTCATAGCCATTGAAGAACATTCTTCAGTTTCCCGTGCAATTCATCAAATTAGCCAAGTCGCATATGAAAATAGTTAAAAAAAAACTTTCGATAATCATTTCTAAAGTCTTCAAATAATGTGTAGAACATCCCAACTTCCTCACGTCTCTGATTAATTGGATGAACCCAGTAAAGGCGATTGCGCCTTCGTCTTTTCCGACGACGATAAAACATCCATAATGCAATGATTTGTTCACGATCCATAATAACAATCTTACCAGGCTTTACTTTCAACACAACTGGTAAAAATAAAATCGTAGAGTGAAAAGCAATCCGACAAGATTTAAAGAACAGAAAATTGATGGTTTCCTTTTGCATATATTGTTGCATATTTTGTTAACTTTATGATAATATATCACATTTGCTTGATGTTAAAGCATTAGTTAATATTTTATTAGAATTGATTATGGGATTATTTAAATATTTCAGTATTTTGTAATGTAATATGTTGATAAATATTACACGTTTTTGGGGTAACTGTACAATTTCTTATATTTTTAAACTATAAATTATTTGCAGAGCAAAATACCTAAAAATCTCGCCAATGAAATTACACGAAAGAGAATACAAATATAGTAGACTTAATTCGATTACTAAAGGCAATTTGCAGCTGGTCCAAACCGCTTTCCTATGATTGTTGGCTTAAAAGGCCCGGCGTCAGTCGGGTTTTGCATGTTGACATTCGAAATTAACTTATGAAAACTTTCGATTTTCAAACTCCAGGTCCTTAAATAGGTATGTTGAGTTTGAAATGAGCATATTTTACAAATTTTAGAATATATTTGCTTGCATGTATTGCCTTCTGATACAACAATAAGCATCTAGCTGCGAAGTGAAAATTGTTTCAAATTAAATGTGCAGATCCACTTGCAGTTTATGCGTGACTGTACATATCCAATTTGAAATGAAGAAAAGATTTGTTGGCAAGTCTACCGGTGCCCCACAATTGGAATACACTCCAAACACTCAGGGAATTTTACTTGCCGTATGTGTGAAATAGTCAGCGTAATACGTTTCGCAATCGAGAAAAATAATTGCGACACCGATGGCTCTTATTATACTTCGGTTTCGTCGAACAATGTTTATATCATGGAAGAAAGAGAAGGTTAGAAAGAATAAACTGAAATCATACCTGTTCTGGATATGAGAACACTGATGTTTAGTATTGGTGGTGTTCCTATTTAGAAGCACGCAACCCTAATTATAAAAGGTTGGTTCCTAAATCACATCACAATAATAACAGAAAATTGCTGCACAGACAAAAGAATAGCATTATGCAAACGCGTACGGTACTATTTCATTCTCAAAACCCTCCATTTCTATCCCAAGGATGGACAAAATTGTCAGAATACTCCACATTTAAGCAATTGAACTGTACCAAAATGAGGATGAAGACTGGTTTTGATAAAAAGAGGAGACAGAGGACTTTTCTTATCAACAGAATTATCTGCCAGCTTGAGGATAATTAGTAATATTCCAAACAAATTGATGACACACTCAAACAAGCGCGGTTTCAGACTAAGTTGACAGAAGCAAATTTATCATTTTGTTCATATTACTCGTAAAATGAGACGATCTCAGAAATTTACTGATGCGTACAGCACTTGACCACTTGCATGATTTTGACGATTTATAATCTATACAGGAAGGAGGTATAACTCAATCGGTAAGACCTGAGCCAAACACGCGCAGATAGCTTATCGTCCGCCGGTAGCAATGGAGTAAGGGCAGAAGAGAATGCATATACTGTACTATTTATTCCAAACTATGCGGTTCATAATAACCCGTAACTATTGAAAACAAAAATAAAGTGAATAAAGTATTTGTTTTTTAGTTATGAAATATTATTTAAGTAATGGTATGTAACTCACAGAATATCGCTGTTGGGTCTTCACTATTGAATGCTGTGAGGCTAAGATGTTTTTACACGGTCTGTACAGTATGAACTAGCAAAGAACATCACTTGCTATGAAGGTCAGGCAGGTCTAGATTACGTCATCGTAGACTACTGCGCAGCCGTTTGTTTGGCTCAGGTCTTACCGATCGAGTTATAGTTCTGTTACAAATATAAGAAAACTTTTAAAAGCATATTGCGCATGCTGAGGTCTGATGTAGAACTGATTTCCTTCTCTGGAAGAATGCCCTCTAGTTTGACCATATGGTACATAGAATAGAAGTTAACCCTCCAATTAGCAACATGCGTAGTCCTAGTGAAACTAAAATGATAACTAATGGAGGCTCCTGAATGTTTTGATGTTGGCACACTCCACTCACATAATATTTTTAGATTCGTACAAGAACGATTTAGAATGACACAAATTTATTCCTGTCCTTGATGTGTTCTGATGTATTTACCTCGAATATGCTGCGAAAGCTTTAAAATCAACTTTTAACAGAACGCCGTCCAACCTAAGAGTTAAACGAAGAACCCATCCTAGAAGCTTCTCGAAGACGGCAAATTTTACTCAAGTCCTTGACAACGCTCGTATAAAGTGATACTGCTGCCTTCCAGATAAATTATTTACTTTTGACAGGATAGATGCAAGATAAATATCGTTATTTAGAAGTGAATCTAGCGGTCTGAAACCGTCCAAAAAAGAAGTCCTTTGCAGTGTAACTATCATTAAAATTTACATTGCTCTGTGTTTAAGTATTTTTGTAAGTGAACTTTGTTTTGTTATTATATTTGTATGAACTTCGCGGTAGAACGTCTCATAACAAAACATATTAGTTTCCGTACCCGTAAAAAGATATCCGATTAAGTGTCACAGTTAACACAAGCAGATTGTGAGTTACGATTCTTTCTATTTCAACTATTTTGACCACCTAAGAACAAAATGGTTATTAGTTAGAAAATTATAACAATATTTTAAGGAAATTGTACAGAACCTCTTAATGAATAGGCCTAATGTATGACTGATTGGTATATATATGATGCTAAGTATTAAAGAAAAACAATCTTTCGTTCCTTCAGTCACGACGTTACCTAAGTTATACCAATATAACTCAAATTAAATATGTAAGTTATGTCTAAATATTTCACTTACAAATAAGAACATGTATTATGCAATCTTATCCCATCATTCATACATTAAAATAAGTCTAACCTAAGCTTAAAATTATCTGTACATACATAAGGGGTCCATCTTGTTGCATACAGGGCCACCGTCAAATGTTAAAAACCAGTATATGTACAAAAATATATTACAAAGTTTGCAAATTGTTAATAAAGTGTACATATGGAAATGAACATAAGTGTCAATAAGCACATCAAATTATGTAGACTTTATTGACAATTTAAAACTTTTCTTAATATATGATTAAGGGAGCATATTTTATTAGATTGCATATAACATATTTTATTTGAATGGAATTTATTCCTGCAATAGGGTTGCCAATGATTTTAATATTTTCTACTTGCTTATTGGTATCGTTAGGTTTAATTCTAAGTCTTTCTATGTAATGAAAAGTAAAATGCATAGTACATCCGTCTGGCTGATTATCATTTTTCTCGATTGTTGCCCTGCTAAGATGCTAAATGATAACCACAATTACCATCAAGGACTTCAAGTAACCGAAACGATAGAACCTTACGGATATGAATCACGATATGTTGATCACAGGAATATACAATGCAATATGAAATGCAAAACTGTATTATTTCGCCAATCTGGCGACAACTCTTCAAGGACAGCGAGCACGAAACTGTACAGTTAGGAAAGACGAATAAATTATTGGGTGTGGTAATGCTCGGTCGTGTCCAAAACTCCTTATTATATTATCC
The DNA here is from genome assembly GCA_964059195.1 of Ectobius pallidus. Classification (NCBI taxonomy): domain Eukaryota; kingdom Metazoa; phylum Arthropoda; class Insecta; order Blattodea; family Ectobiidae; genus Ectobius; species Ectobius pallidus. The sequence goes on along the minus strand of CAXKWD010000003.1, from coordinate 106,200,174 downwards.
TATACGGTGTTATTAATCTTATTAAATTAGTTATTGTTAAAAGGTTAACATTAACATGCAAGACAGTGTTTCATGCTGATGACCAAACTTACCAAAAATATACACATATATCACCGTATCATGCCAAGCAGTCAAATTCAAAGTAGAAATTAACTATGTCTCCCTCAGAAACTTTCAGACTGAAGTCATTGTTTCTTAAAAGTATTATAAACATTTCTCAACTGCTACTTTGTTTCCTGTAAATCTAGTCCAGAAATAATTTCTATAACAAATTGAGCGTTACCACAGAAGTCATGACAACTGTTTTTCCTTCCAGGATATGCCTAATGTGCGTCAGCAAGAAATTCTAAAATATTCAATTGGATATAATTACGCTAAAGTTTATTGTATCAATTTTGAAAAAAAAAATCAGATTTATATAAGGGTAGAGAAAAAGATAATATACCAAAAACATCTATCATCCACAAACATATTTAGCCTAGATTCAGATCCGTTTCTATTCAAATCAAATTTTCAGACAAACAAAAGTATATTACATATATATTTTCTTTTAAAGCCCCCATATGAGCAAACCTCTTCATTAAATATAAGGGAACAAATAAATGATTAATTATGCACACAAATTAAATACATTATAAACTAAAAACAATTAAACAATTTTAGAAAAAGAATTTTAAAATAGGAAATAAAACAGAACTACATTTTACAAATATGTTTATAATTTATTAGAAGTAGAAATAGGTGAATGAAATTAAGAATAAACAGATGAAAGGAAAAACATTATAAGATTTAATTATTTATAACAAATAGATTTTTTAAATTTCTATCTTAAATTTATATTAATTTTTTTTTAGAAAATCAGAATTCTCAGTAATAAGGGTACATAACGTTTCAAACCATAAAGCTGCGTCTCCAGTGATAAACATTTAATACCAACATGTCAATATTACAATAGTTGATATTGACATGTATAATGCAATTTCGCGTTCCAATTGACTTGACATGCAAACCCAGCGTGTTGCACTTAACATTTTCAGATGTTAATTTGTTTGCCGGAGAAAATGAACAACATATCAAGTCAATTGACTAGTCGGTCGATATCGGCTTTGTTTCGGGAATTTCCGGCAAACAAAAAACGATCGGCAGCTTAATCGGCTTTTGTTCGGGAATTTCCTGGAAAACAAAAAGCAATCGACAGCTTCCTCAATAATATTGAGGAAATATTATTTCCGGCATCCATTTTGTATTATGTTAGTATTTGGTATATCAGTGTTCTCAATAGTATTGCATCTCCTTTTAAAATTATTTTTTATGGCATAGGCTACTCCATTGTTGAAAAATGTGATAGTAATTTTGAAAAGGTCAAGACATCCGTACAAAATTAGTATTTAAGAAAGTTATAGACAGTTAACAAGAAGATAATAACGAATATATAAAATTACTCTCATTTTGTAATGTTGGCTGCCCTCTTCAGAGGCATTTTCTTTTTGAATGTTATTTATTATCCATTAATTTCCGTTCATAATCGCGCCAACCCATGTTAACCTATAACACTGTAGTGGAGAAAGTAGTTAATCGGCAAACCACTTGACTTGTATACGTCAACAAGTTGATGATAATCATTTAACATATGTTAACTGCAACACGTTGGTGCTAAATGTTTAGTGGAGACCCGGCTTAATTTAGACCATAATTTAATTACATTTAAACTACTAATGAGTTTACACTAGTATATATAAACTATATATACTGTATGTATAAACTATATATACTGCATATATAAACTATATATACTGCATATATAAACTATGTATATATTTATATTCTCGTATGTGTACATAAGACATTGATGGTTCTTCGAAGTAGTGTCTCAAAGAATCTACCACACGCTGCGAACAATAACCTATGGAAGGCGCCAAATACTATCTTAGCCTCACCATGAGGTATTTTTTTTTATCTCATGTATTTTTTCTGTGCAAATGCTTTCATGGTCCTGTCAGCATCACGCATTGGTTCCTTCAATTTGGGTAGAAGTAAAAATCACATGTTACGTGTACGTTATTATAATCAGAAGAATAAACACATTCGTTACGAACGAGTGTTGTTTCTATTTTGTCTTTTTCTCTATCCCAGATTTCTATGTGGTTCGACCCATACTATTGCCTCGTTTTATTATTAGGTCAGTGTAGAGTGCAATTTTGCACCCATAATGCCTGAGATCTCATTAAACATGAGTTAAGTAAGGTAAGTTAGCACAAGTTCTGTCTGTCACTTAGCGGGTGCTCGTAAACACTATAAGGCATTTTTTTATAGAAACTTTGGACTGTCGAAATACATTGACAAAATAGCCATTGCCTCAATAAGGAGATATCTTATTTTAATAAAATTGCCATCATAGGCATATTGTTTTATAATTATGAATATATATCAGGCAACCTTATTCCTCCAATCATAAACGAAGAGGTCTAACTTGACTTTCTTGTAGTAGGGTCCTTCTTGATATAAGTGGCAATTCCTCCTGGGATGTTGTACAAAATTATTAACCGAGTCATAAATCAATAAATTACTTACACTTTGTAACCGGCAGAAGCGGGAAATTTCAACACTTGATTTAAATTTTCTTTTTCTGCAGCACATAAACGGCACATTTCGGGACATGAGTTCCAAACAAAACAAACAAACAAAAAACAAACAAAAAAACAAAAAAAGTTGTCTACTCAGTCTCCTCTACTAACTCTAGAGTTGTAAGGGTAATTTCCGAGCACCCAATATTTAAATTGCACGAAAACAGTATAAAAAGGAATGTAACTCCATTAGAGTATTGTAACAATGACACATGAAATAGTACCAGTACAGTCAACCTTGAGTGTCTGCCATTTCGTAATACCAGCATGAAATTTATCATCTCCGATGTCCTTTAACAACGGGTGCCTTCTAATCTCAACTTTCTTTTTGCAATTAATCTACAGAGCAGAACAGATGGATTGCTGTGGAATACAGTACCTTTATCATTAGGCCTACAGTAGAAGGCCGCGAACTGGGCATTCAATTCGAATTACTCGGCAACCATGACGGGGAGTATCAAACTTTTTTTGGCAAGAAATGAGGAAATTGCAAGGTAATGGTAATGACAAGAAATATTGTAAATTATTACCACATATGATTTTTGTTTCATAGAAAAGAAGCTATATCCGTACTAACGTGCTTTATTATGATTTTTAAGTGTATTTTTTTTTATTTTTTTTTTTATTTTTTATTTATTATTTTTTTTTTTTTTTTACATTTGAGGCCAATAAATACATTTTTAATTTGCAAGAAACAGTTTTAATTTTTTAATCCCTTATTCTTGATAAGTCGGTATTTCGGAAAATCGGCGCCCTTTCGGTTCATATCAGGGACTCTACTTCACTGCAGCGGGTTCAATCCCGGCCCAGGTCGATGGCCTAAGTTTCAGTACATCCCCATCGTTAAATAACCATATACCAATGAATCTACTGTATTGCCCGTGCATTTAGACGTGAACACTGTAAACACGATGCGCAGTGGTATCAGTCTCACGTGATCCATAGTAGCAACACACTCCCCTTCCGTCCCGCCCTATCTCTGCGGCGCATGCAAGTGTTCACGTCTAAATGCACAGGCAATACTACATGTTGTTCAGCTGGCTCGAAAAAATAAGCATGCTAAATTCATGACAATATCTGATAGTTCTTGAGTTATGATGTAAACTCTTTGTAAAATTAGAAGCTACGAAACATTACCAATTTAGAGGAAGAGTATGGTGTCATGATACCATTCTGGCACTTAATAATAAAAAAATTAGAGGACGAAAGGAAAACAAAAGAACAAAAACGGAAACATTTTTATAATGTACAGGAAAATTTACCTGGAAATATAACTTACAGAAAAAACGTGATAATACTGAAAATCGAAATTCATAAAGATGGACAAGATACCTCCAAATAATCTTACTGACGTAAGTGAATTACTAGGGTTCGGATGTTTATGAAATGTCATATTTTTATCCTGACCTCCATTCTCGCCGAAAACATGAATTGCACATTTGTTATCGTAATCGGACCGTTTTTATTTTGCATATAAAGTCATATTTTGGTCACTTTCATGGTCTTGGTCATATTTCGGTCATATTCGTAATTTAACATCATATTTCAGCTATAAATTCGGTAAAAAAGCACAATGATGCAGTATGTGCACTAAATTGTCGACTTAATGTTTTCCGAAAAAGAGTCACGAATATTTTGGTTTTACTTAAAATGAAATGTGAAGGGACAATAACAAGTAAAACACAATTACCTTTTCCTCCTTGTTAACAACTTCCAATAGACATGTTTCTAAAAGATTTTCAGTTCACAGTTACAGTGGTAATTGGAAACATTAATAGATTAGAAATTCTTTACAAATAAACCTCTAAATCACCTGTAAAATTGTTAAATGTGATTATCTGATATAATAATTTAGTGTCATAAAAGTTTTAAATTGGAACATTTATTTTTAGATAATACGTTCTTTTATGAAGGGCAATTTAGGATTTTTTCGTCACATTTTGTCATCTTAAGGTCATATTCAGTCATTTTTAAGGTCATATTTACAGTCATATTTTGCACTTTTTTAGGTCATAAACATCCGAACCCTATGAATTACTCTTCGTAATGCTGGAGTCACTTCAGAAGAGGCTAGTTTACCACTGACAGAACTAAGTTCAAAGGTTAAACTGGAGGGTGTGCACTATAAGCTTGTATTTTTCCGGCCTTGGGGTCTTTGTGGGCGATGAAAATTATTTTACAGCCAAAGAATTTAATTCGTAAACAACCGGGGTGGATTCCTCAATTTTTTACACTTAAGTTTTGACGTCACTTAGTGCGGGTTGTATGTTTCCTGTGCCGCTTTCCCATTCCACAACTTAAGGATTAGACAGTAGCTTAATCATCAAAGGATACCGGTGGATAACGAAGATTTAGACTGCATAATTATGCTCGTGAGACTTATATTGTAACCCTAATTAAGGGAGATACTCCTTTAACCGAATTAAGATTAAGCATACATATAGGGTATTTGATACTTCAGGAATCCTCTCACGCAGCGGGCCCGGGTTCGATTCCTGGTCGGGACAAGTTACCTAGGTGAGGGTTTTTCCGGGGTTTTCCCTCACCTGTGAGACAAATGTCAGGTAACTTTAGGCCCTTGTGGTCCCCGGATATCATCTGGCCGTCATTATCATCTTCATCCCCATCCTCGCCTTGTTCTGAGTGAATGTGTGTGTGGATGGTGTGTATCGTCCTATGTGTTCGTATTGTCTCGGAGGTGGCCCCGCGTTGGGCTGATCACTCATCCGGGGAGGCCCTCCATGTCCTTGTCTGGTCAAAAAAGTATGCATGTGATCCAAAGATAATCCCTCTCCCGACAGGTCGCGGCCCTGTAAGGCCCGGGTGGCTTGGGTCGCTTAAATCCTAAAAGGGAGAGGTAAAACTACGAAAAAGAAAGAAGAAAGAAAGAGAAAGATACTTCAGGATAACACACACAAAGATACCCAAATTTGTGGTCCTCTGTATTAATCAGAAAGCGATCACAAGTTAATTGATACATGTATAGGCCTAAGTGGTTTTAATCCGCGTGGGAGATTTTCTTTAGAAGTAGGGCTGCACTATATCTATTTTTGGCATCTGAAATAACAATAAGCATGAGTTGTAACGCTTTTACTCAAGCACTGATGAAAGGTCAAACCATACGCTTTTTCTAAGATAATAAGATGTGCTGGTAGCTCTAAAGAACAAGACGTCTTGGTCGGGGCTGCAGGCTTGTTTCTAAGCTGAAGGGCAAATCATGTCTATCCAACAGTAATTGGTGCACACTGCTTCTTCACTGCTTGCGGCGTCAAAAACTTGTCGTATAGTGCTTTCACATTCGCCAGAGGTTTCAAGGCCACAACTTCTCACGTCTAATATTCCTCCACTGATAAGCAGTCAACAGTTCCCCTCTGCGCGGAGGAGCTGCGCTATCGCACATACTCATAGACACCAAGGGGGAACTCCCTACTGGCTTGTCATGTGACTGGCATTGGAGGGGTATGAGCTCGGTAAGTGGGGGCATCATAGCCGTGAAATATTTAAATAATCCGATAATTATGTAAATTTATACAAATTTGCTATCAATGAAACCCTGGAAGACATTGAAAGCTGAGTGGTTCATCCATAGCAATGGAGTCTAAAAACCTGTGATCTATATAGCCCATAAGCGAAAGAATGGGAATGGATTTATAGAAATTATTCAATTGGGAAAGTATTGAGCTGAGAGGTAAGAGCAAAAATAGACTTCTGTCCTAGAAGTAGTTCAAGAAATCCTTTCTCTTCTTGCCCATGGTTTTTCTTTCCAGGATGCTATTAATAATGTCAAGACAATGACCTTTCCAACTCCTGGCCTTTGTACAATCATAACCAAGAAAGGTAATCCGGATACAGTTTCACATGCAGCTTAATAACAGTCTATATAGATAATGTTTAAATAACTTTAACATCTGTACGCATGGATAAATTTATTTTGAAACGTATTTATTGGGTTACTCCTTACTGCATAGGTCTGCATATTTTTTCAGGCAAGTGCAAGTAATACCGACGGACAAAAAACAGCACCTAAGGATGCTATTTGGAAACCATGAAGAAGAAAATCATAAAATTCTTATCATCTGATCCTGCTAGGCCACCTGTACTGCTATACAGTTGTGCTCAAGAAAAAAATTACCGCATCGGAACCACCGCCAGCAACATATTTCTTATTTCCATACACGAATTGGCTATCAACGAGTGTGGTTCAAGAATATGATGGCCATTTAGCTCAAAAATCGGTGACCAACCGTATATAAAAATATGTGGAATTTCAACCAATCGTAAGTGTCCAGTCTATAGTAATAATTTTATCGTTTTTATTTTTATAACTTTTATTTTATCACACCTTGTTTTTTTTATTCACAAGGATTGAACACTGAAACATCCTCAAGCCTGTAGTTCCTTTGAACAAGAACAATCATTGTACACAGCGGTTGGGTATATAATCATAAGCCGCATATGAGCAAAAGGAGATATAAAAATAATGATTTGGTTAATTATAAGGGTGGTTAAGAAGCCTTTTAAATCGCTTAGGCCTATGCTAACAAATGCAATATTAATAACGAGATATTATTAGTTATATCAAGGAGATTAATCTAAAAATAAAACAGCTGATGAAAAGTCGCACGAAGTGCAATTATCGCTGGTAGGGCAATTATCGATAAAATATCGATTGTCCCGCCGTAGGCTATCTTGCTTACAAGGGTCAAAAATAGCTATTTTGTTAATTTGTTTTCGAGATTTTAATTACTTAGGCCTACTATATACCTGATTCTGTGATTATTCGCTAAATAGTTACAATAAAATATAACAGGTCCGGATTCTCTCAAGATAAATTCACTTGCAAAACCCAGACCTCTCGTTACATTATTTATGAAAATAATCCTACCAGAAAATTGACACTCATGAAAGTGAAATAGGAATTGGAAGTAATCAATATTATTTAATGACTTTGAGGAAATGTTGCGTCCTAATATTTCATTATTTTAGGAAATTTGCCTCTTTAATATTTAGGTAATGTTAGCGAATTATATTTTGGATTTACTCTGGGAACATTTTCTGTCAATTATTTTAATACAATACTAATTTGCGTTTGAGTATTAGCGTGTCTGTAGCCTAATATGAAGGGTCGACGAAAAGAACATGCTAAGTCACTTTATATCATTTGTTTTGTTTTTGGTGCCATCTGCTAGCTTATGTAGTCAACTATATATTTTGTGTCACTTCAGAAAGGAAAAGAGCCTGCTGAGTTACAAGATACAGAGGCAAAAAGAATTGGAGTGCAGGGAAAGAAAATGCTAAGTCAATGAGTTATAATTTTTTTCCTTTGAACCAATGTATTTATGTCACCCCTCGCATGGGCTTTGCTTTTTGAGGTTGTATTATATTATATATTAAATAAATAAAATAAATTGAAATGTGGGAAAGAACATGCTAAGTTTCATGTTGAGTTGACTCAACCTGTAACAGAAATGAGTACAAGGAGCAATCCTGAGGGAAAAGGCGAGCGGTGTGTAAGGCACCTTCACGTGCCGAATGCCCAAAATCTGGAAGCCTCAACCTCCTGGAACTCCTAGGGCCTCCATGGATTGTATAGGAAACATATTACTTTTTATACCATTAATAGTACATCTGTAGTAAAATTTCGTTTCGGTTTTAAATTAGCAATTAAATTAAATTAAATTAAATTAAATTAAATTAAGACAAGAATAGGACACCGATTACTAAGTCTATAATTTTATTGCATGGAAATATGTCTGTCATTCGGAAGTTAAGAGGAACTTAAATACGGAGAAGGTAAACAACAATTGCGATCATCACTCGCCTATCTACTTCAATCCCGGGCCAAAACAATCACTGTAGCACAATGGTTAAGGTGCAAGAATATGAATTCTAAGAGAAAGAGATCGATTCTGCCAGAACTATTTTGTTCTCTTCAACAAATCACTTTAATTCTATTGGATTCTTCATATTATTTTAGGGATTCGATTGAGACAGGGCAAGTTTTAAACTTACAAATTATTAGGTGCCAGAATGGTACTTTCTAAGATTACTTGATGAACGGAAAAATGTCTGTCGCTCCGTCCGTCCGTGTACCTGTACGCCCGTTAACTCAAATATCCGATCCGATTTTCATGAAACTTAGTAAATATATGTACAAAGTCTATGGAAAGAATCCTATTGATTTCGGACCAAATCGGTTCACTGTTCCTGAAGAAACGGTCAATTAACGGCCACATGCTTTTTAAATAATAAATTTGCATTAATCGATAGAACTGAATATGCTGCTAATTTGTACGCCTTCAGGTGTTTTGGCAAAAATAAAAGGATATTGTTGATGTGAAGAATTTGTTGTAAGTTCGTTCTGTAAATATTCTACTTATCCCATTTATTTCACATATGCTGATCACATTTCCTCATAAACCGTGGTCTAAAGCTCAATAGTTTCTTAAATATGGCCTATTAACTCCATCTGGCACTTTACTTTATTAGTTTACCTGATTTTATTTTGATATTTTAAAAGGACTGTTTCACCACAGTTTTATACATTTACCATTTCTATGTAACATTACAAAACAGCAAGCATAATTGTGAATTATATTGCACCATATCTTTCATGTATAAAATCTATACGTACTAAAAAAATAAGAATAACAAAAAATAGTACAACAATAATAATTGTACAAAATTAAAAAAAATTAAAAAAAATAATAATAATAAAAACAATAACAAAAGTTAGAGGATTAGGTAAGGGAAAGGTAGAAAAATAATCAATCATTTTTCCTGAGGACCTATTTCAACCAACAGACTGAAAAACTCTCTGTAGCACAAGGGGAAGAAAGAAGACACAAAGTATTGGGATAAGAGGAACTTATTTTATTCTGTTCCTTTGTTGTTTCAGTAGGCTATTATTTCGTAAACTCTGGTATTTTTACTTCCTCTGCCCGTACCATAGGTACTATAGGTATAGGAAGTATTGTTTTCGACCCCCAAATTCGAAGTTGAGTTTTTAACATAACTTAAATACACGTTTCAATGCCCCCTGAATCCAAAAGTAGTAAACATGTCTGAGTGTCTGTCTGTGAACAGGCTAGCTCCAAAACGGAAAATCGTATGAAAACAAAATTTCGTATCTGGGCCAGGTACCTTCTGAAGAAGTGATCCGAAGATTGGCGACAAATTTCTCTTATTTTTAAGGGGACTTTACATTAAAAATTTTTGTTTTTCGTGATTTTCTCGAAAACTGCTCTGACGATGTTCATTAAATTTTGCACATGGGTTGCTTATACCAAGAGCTAAAACTTTTATTTGAAACATTTTTTCGAACAAATTCTCTGAAGGGTAGTTATAAGCCAACCACTGTGAATATGCGCTCTTTGCAATACGGCCTCTTGTAACAGAAAATCGTACGAAAACAAATTTTTGTATTTGGGTTAGGTACCTTCTGGGGCTGTGACATGAAGATTGGCAATATAACTTTCTCTTATATTTAAGGGGACTTTATATGAACATAGGCGTACCGAGGGGGGGGTTTTGGGGGTTTGAACCCCCCCCCCCCATTGATTAAAAAATGGAAAATTGTATGGTTTTTTAAAGTCTGCCCATAAATTACTTAATACAAGTATAAAGCATGGGAATCTTAAAACTCGTTATTTTGCGTCTTAATTTTTAAAATTTTCCGGGGGAGGACCCCGGGAAGCTTAGAACTCGTTATTTTGCATCTTAATTTTTAAAATTTTCCGAGGGAGGACCCCCGGACCCCCCTCTCCCTGGGGGTATTCCATACCCCCCAGACCCCGTGGATGTTATAACCCCCCCCCATATGGTCGGCCTGGTTACGCCTATGTATATGAAGTAAATTTAGTTTTTTTGCGATTTTCTAAAAAATGGCCCTTAACGATTTCCTTTAAATTTTGTACATGGAGTGCTTATACCAAGTGCTAAAACTTTTATTTGAAACTTAAAAAAAAAATTCTCTGAAGGGTGCTTGTGAGCTACCCATTGTTTGTAGAAACTCTGTCTTGCCTGATGAGCAACTCAATACGCGGACATTCGCGGCTTCTTATTCTATATAAGCACATGAAGTGAGATAGATGTATTGTTGGCCATGCTTACAGTAAAGAAATATCTGAGGGGAATATTCCATCAATTTCGGAAATTATTCTTAACGGCGGAAAGTTCAATAAACGTTTCCAATAACTTCCCCCCCCCCCCAATAGCCTGCGTTTTTAGTCGCAACATTCAAAAAAGGGGCTATAAGGTATTTATAGCATAATTAGCGTAAAATTGTCTTGCGATTCTGTACAAGGATATGTGAATACTGCTAACTTTTATTTGGGCAGAGGAAATTATGTGACTTTCACATCACATTTTTTTCCCACGGGATCGCACTATAGGCCTAACCGTGAAAGGTAGGCCTACATCGAAACCGGGATTTCAGTTTTTTTATTATCAATTTTTAAATTGTTTATGCATGGTTTGGGTAAGGTTCATGAGCCTGTGGTACATTTTAATAGTTTCATTTCGAATCTTACACCCATACAGAAATACAAGATCCGATCTATTCGTTTATTTATACTTGTTACGGAAAAACAATTTAATTAAGAATCTGTATCTGTATCTGTTGTCCTCTATCCCTATATTGGGGCGAAGGGCCTCCAAGTGGAGGTTTCTATTCCCTATGTGAATTTTGTTATGCTTATTTTCCGAGAGAGGACACAGGGACAGGTGGTAAGCCCATCGCCTCTCATAATTAAGAATAAAATTATGTAATTAATGCAATTTAAATAAAAATTATGTTAGTGTTAATACATTTGTTATAATTATTTTTCTGTGAAATAAATTACTTAAATAAAGCATCTAGTAGTTCCATAAATAATCATGGGCGAAGCCGCGGCCACATGCTTGTTTATAATAAGTGTAACATTTACACAGAATCTACACTACACTAAATACACCCAGAAATGTGCGTATGCTCGCTTACTCTTCCGAGACCCCCTTGACCTAGAAATATAAAATTTTCACCACACATTCCGCATGGCTTGGGGACTGTCTACTTGTAACTTCATCCTGATAGCACAGTCGGTTCGGTCAAAATTTAATTTTTAATTTTGATGAAGACAAGTTGTGTTTTATGCAGTCCTGTACAGTTACGGTATGGACATACAAACAACGAATAGTATTGTAAATACGGCGTTGCTAAGTTGTAGTGTTGTGAGGAATCGATCATTTGTTTCGGAACCTGAGTGTTGTGTTTTTATTAACACATAGTGAATTTATTTACGCGCAGAGCTCAGTGTTGTCAATATTTTCACTTAATTCACTTAATGATAAAAATGATGTTTTCCCAACACGTGTAACGAGTTTAATGATATAGTAGGCCTATAGGTATAATTTATAAATTACGAGAAATTCCTTATCTGCAAACACTACCATCATTCCGATTTTGTACAAGCAATAAAGATTCCAACAACCTTTAAGAAATTCCAACAGCCTATATTATAATGGATATTAAAATATAGCTAATAGGGAGAAGTTGTTACCTGCTACTATTTATAGGTTTGTTCGGAAAGCAGTCAGAAACCAGGAACACATCGTTCGCGCATGCGCTCTTTCTCTACACGCGTTCGCAAAGCGAGAATCCGTGATTCTGATTTCAATCTTCTGTTCGCTGTGTTCTCACGGACAGTTTCTGTACTATAAGAAAAGTTTGCAGGCTCTACCATGAATTGTTATCAGAGACATGCGCAATAACCTATTTTCACGCGCCTGAATCCTCCCTCCAAATCCTTGCGTCAGATTTATAAGCATAGGCTACTTATATGTATGAATAATGGAAGATAATTAAAAAGTTTCCCAAAATACAGTGTATATTGCCGATATATATTGCATGTATAACATGTTAAAGGGAAATATTTTATTTGCACATCATATCGATTAAACGCAGAAACTATCGCTTCCAAATTCTTGTAACCGTTCGCAAAGTGCAAATCACGGGTAAGTTACAGACTTACATGCGCAGTACCACAAATTCTCAAGCAGTCACGGATCTGCTTTGCGAACAAACCTTATGTAACATCATCTCAGTTAAGTTAACTTTGAGTTGGTGACATCCTCATTCTGCTTGTAACCTCATAAGAAACCGAAGTGATGTCACAGTCTCACGCAAGAAAGGTCATCCGAAATTGTCACGAAGAGAATTCGTGTTATTCAACCACGATTATAGTCATTTGACCTGCTGTCTGAGTGTAACCATTAAATCTACGTGGTACAAAAGCCCAATGGTTTCTTCGTAATTTTTATTACTATTAACATTGAAATACTTGTGGTTAAAAGAATGTTAAAATGTTAAATATAATTAAAAGTACAGTTACAATCACGGGAGCTATTGAGTACATTCAAGGATCCTTTCATCGTTCTTAATGCCAACGTTAAACGCTGTTCGTACAACCTTAGAATTCTATACTTTCACAAAATTTTGAAGAATGTCGCTTAAGGGAGCTCATACACCAAGAGACCATGCCCGAGCAGGCATTGCAGTAAAAGTTCAATATCTTCAACACTATTTGCAATAATAAAATGAAATTTTGGACATTAGAAGTATACACTTGGGGTTTAAAATGTGCACAAAAAGTATTATAATGTCACAAATATGAAGGTTGATATTAGAAAATTAAAATGTTTAATTTTTCAGCATGCGATTAGGCCTAAGAAGCATGACTTCTTGCAAAGGGCCAATCTGATTGGTGTAATTTTTTTTATATTTATTTGTTCATAGCTGACACTATAATATAGAGGATAAACCATCAATGTATATTGTGGTATGTCTGATACAATTTTCAGGGATTTTACAATTTCAATAACAAATTATTACTAATTTTTTCACATCATGTTCATAAGTGAAATAATCTTGTGTTGCAAATACATCAAGTTTTATCCTCTAGAAAGCACAAAAAGCTATGCGAGTACAAAATTTCGTGCAATTTGGACTATTACTTTAAGTGATATTGTGTTTTTTTGTATTGAAACTATTAAGTTACGGGAAAATGGCTTTGAAAATTCAACATGCATTTTAACTTGACGCACATACCGTCATTTAAACTTGTATATCTCTAGTAAATGACCTAATTTAAATATAAAAATTATAGAATAAGTTCAGAAAGATATGTTCTTTAATATGGGAGTAAAAAAATTCGAAAATGTTGACACTGGTTGGAGTATGAGCCCCCTTAAGATAATTAGTTATGTCAAATATCAGCATTATTATTTAGCGTCTAGTATAAGAGAGCTGAATCGTGGAATACGCTACCCCATTGAAGCAGTGCCGTTTTAATGTATGGGAGAACCCGCCGCCGCAAAGGATCTTAAATTGTTAAAGTTAATATTCATAACTTGTACAGTTACATGGACAATAACAATATTTCATTAGCATTCCCAAATATGGAAATTGCAGCTCAGGTCCATTGTCAAAAAATCGCAAGTGTCTACCATCATAATTTTATAGTTTAATTGTTATCACATATAATATATAATAAAATATATAGTTATTTACACGTGTGCTGAAGAATCTCAAATGTAGTTTAATAATAAACGCAATATTAATAACACGATATTATTTTAGCAACGAGGTTAATCTAATAAACCGATGAAGATAAAAACACTGAAAAGTCGCACAACACGTGATTATCGACGATGTCGCGACGATCGATAAATCGATATTTTCGCGATAAGAGGTCTCGCTTACAATGACAAAACAAGCGTAGTTTTATTCACTTTCGTGGTTTTATGTTATATATTTAATACTTAATTATGTAAGTTAAATAGTAAAAAATATAACTCGATATCCGCATTCTCCTAATATATTAGACTCGCAACTTCGTTGCTAGTGAATTTATCGGTAAAACCCATTATCTCTCGTTACATAACCTATGAGAATTTCTCACATTATTTGTGACCAATGCGTCTGGAAAACGTTCATTTTCGAAGTTAAAACTAAGAAGATGAGTTACGAAATTGCACGGCACAATCACGCTTAAATAAAGTTTGATGAGAAGGCCTATTGAATGCCACATTTTGGCAGAAATTGATTTTGAAGACACGATTCACGATTTTGCCTCCTCGAAGTGCAGAACAATTCCTCCCTAAAACAGTGAAAATTAATACTAGTTAATAAGGGAAGAGTGGAGTAACTGTGACTTATGTATAACTTTGTCAAGGTATCTGCTTTAACATCAAATAGGCAATAGATATACAAGCATCAAATAGGCAAGTTTATTACTTTTTTTTTAAATTATTATTTCTGATTTGAGGCTATCCCGGTGTTGAGTATATAATTCTTTCTCGGGCTTCCAACCGGGTGAGTGCGTAGGAGCATAGGCGTACCGAGGGGGGGGGGGTTTGGGGGGTTTGAACCCCCCCCCCATTGATTAAAAAGAGGAAAATTGTATAATTTTTTTAAGCCTGCCCATAAATTACTTAATACAAGTATAAAGCGTGGGAAGCTTAAAACTCGTTATTTTGCGTCTTAATTTTTAAAATTTTCCAGGGGAGGACCCCCGGAAGCTTAAAACTCGTTATTTTGCATCTTAATTTTTAAAATTTTCCGGGGGAGGACCCCCGGACCCCCTCACCCTGGGGGGTATTCCATAACCCCCAGACCCCGCGGATGTTATAACCCCCCCCCATATGGTCGGCCTGGTTACGCCTATGCGTAGGAGGATTGATTATTATTATTATTATTATTATTATTATTATTATTATTATTATTATTATTATTATTATTATTATTACTACTACTACTACTACTATGTATTGTATTATCCTTAGTTTTTTTTTAATAGAGTGCTCAAGGGGGAGGGGGCAAATTTTTAAGTTCTCCGGGGGCCTCTGCTTCTTGATTTGGCCCTTGATTGAAGGAGTAATGAATATAAAATCTATATGAAGGCTTTTGACCTTGGAGTTAACTTGAAATCACACCCACTGTGCTTCTCGAGACCTTGTGGTGAACTATCCGCAAGAATTTCAGGGCGGACTGAACGCACGTGCCTCCAAAGACAGACCTCAGGGGTCAGGACCTCTTACGGGAAGGCTAAGAACAACTATTCAATAGTCTGGGTGCTGCTCCACCAACAACGTAAGACTTTCTATTTCACAGTCAGTGTGTCCTATACCTTAATAAAACTTATGTAACAAGGCGAATACACAGTTCGAGTACTTAAGTGACCCAATGTCATTTCGTGCGCTTCAGTCCAAATAAGTTAGTATAGTCAGTATAGTTAGTATAGTAGAAAAGACATCATGGGCGTACGGTGAGGAGGGTTTAGGGAGTCAAAATCCCCCGAAATATCTGTGATTTTTGTTTAGGATTATAGCATTATGTAATAAGAAGGAACACGGTTCTGTTGTTATAAATTTTTACATAACAAAGCATTATTAAAAATGTATTTTCATTTTAAATTCTAATAAATAATTCTATATTCTCTTAATTAATTTAAGATAAAATTTTAAATCGGCATGGTGTTGGTAATTTTTCAGCATACAGCCTGTACTTAATCCCAATGAGCAGATATATCTAAAATAATTTCTGTTAAGGAGAAAGAATAGGCTACTTTATGATATAATGTATTTTTACAAGTTTTTTTGTTTGTTTGTTTGATATTTCGCCATAACAGTGATGTTTTTATTAAAAAATAAACTACTTTCATCATTTCTCAAAATCGATTCGGTAGTCTGGTTATCCACGTGGTATGACAGTTTAAGTCTCAGGAATTCATTGGAAATCAGCAAATTCCTACAAAATTTCAATATAAAAAGTCTTATTTTTTTAGGAGTAGTCACCATGTCCACAACCAACTTGTTCAAGTCAACAGAACGGTTCCAGAGATAATTCAACAGATTTTCAGTAACACTCTTAATCTCAAGAGAGTGTGGGAAAACATAAAATAATGCTTTAGTATTGACACCAAGAGTCAAACTCACTTGATATTGTGCTGTTCATGATTTGCTTCAACACTTGTTCGGTTGCATAAAACCTGACCAACACGTTATGACAATTTCAAAACTACGGACAAACAGATACACTGCTCGCATAACCTTACAAAAAATTGGTTAGAGCTTATAAATCTGCTGGCAAAACTAGGTACACACCTTGGATCTTGAGATTACTTGATTTAGTATAATAACTGATAGCTATCTATTACATCGTACAATATTACTATTATTTGTCAAAAGAAAGTTTTTTTATAATATTTAAAATAAGAAAGGTCTAAGAAACTTCAAGATCAACAAGTTCATAAACTGTGCTGCATATATATCAGCATTTTTCATAATCTTATATAATATTATATTTTATAGTGTATTAATAATCGCAATAAAACAATTTACTAACTGAAAAAGTGTATTAAATTACGTTGTGCACAGGGGCATGTAGCCGAGTCGACAACAATGCACTGAATCACCCCCTCCCCCCGAAACAAAATTTCATCGTACGCCCATGAACGACACACACAACTCAATAACAGTTGAATAGAGTTGCAGCAACAATATCAGTACAAACAGTAACAGTAATAGTAACAATAATTATATTAATAATAAATAAATCCCATATTATTTCATATCTTGATTTATTGCATTTATTTTCAATTCTTCTCTGATCACCTCATTTTTGTGGTCCAATAAAGTATATCATTTTATTTTCCTAAAAAACTTAATCACCTCCTGCTTGTATTTTATTATCAACTTTTCTTGTCTGTTTCCATGTATCAGACACGCATTACTATAGGTTTGTATCTCGTCTTGTTTTATTTTTCAACGCTTTGTGAATTGCAGCACACACTGTTTGAAATTTTGCTGATTTTATATTTATACCTTCTTCTGGATGGAAGCTTATTTCACAACCCAAATACTTTAAAAGAGATACTTGTTCTAGGGGAATACCCCTATTATCAAGTATCATTTTCGATCTCGCCATTTTTCTGACCATGATGTCTGATACCGCTGGTGTACAGTAATGGTTGTTAAGCCTTACCAACCCAGTAAAGCCGTCAGTATCGACATTACACGGAAGCACGTGACTTCTATACCCATCTCAAGTATAAATATTCAATCATCATACAACCGGAATTAAGCATTCTGTCTGCGGTTGAAATAAATTTTCATTGTCTTGCAGGAATTCAATTACTCTAAAGCAATCCCGGAAACAACAGGAATGTAAGTCAAGAGGTTAAATTTTGTCTTCTCTCCAGGTGTTAAAGCTTTTTCTTCTTGATGTCAAAAGTCCTTAAAAAGGTTATCTGGAAATGCTGTCAAATGTTATATAATGAAGCGAGTAACCCCTGACCGCTGTCGAGCAGTACAATAGACGAAATATGTTGGTTGCATGAATATGTGGGAAAGATATAAGATAAATGAAGGCTCCAGCTAGGGAAACATTGTATTGACATACTTACTGGGAAATCTGATTTACTTATGCATTTGTAGCAATGCAAGTAGAATCAGTAATCAGTATTTCAACTCATTATTTAAGGGTACGTAATTTTATATTATAATTAATATTATCATAATTTTTACATCTATATAAAAGAGGTTTGTGATTATTTCTTCAGAGCAGCTGCAGTTCACGAGTACATAAAGAATTTCGTTGTCACATTAATCGATCTTGTCTCTTCAACGTTGTTTTTACCTTAAGTAGGCCTACCACATCTCATTTTACAGCACTGTTATTACAGAAATATTTTTTCTAGTTCTCCAATATAATAAATGTTAATTTAATTAATAGTTTGTTAATAGTTGAAAAATTACTACGAGTCCTTTTTATATTTAATATGTTGTCCTTTTACTAAATTTCGAGTCAGGCTACCAAATGTATTTTAGATATTTCACTTCCTTTACTATTTACTCAATTGTAATGTATTAATCTTAATGTATTAATTATAGTGGTCGCTGGTGACCCTGGTTGTTAAAAAGCGACCTTAAATAAATGTATTTTAAAAAGAGCAATTCTTTCTAGGAGCCGTGTTATTAGTAGGCCTATGTCATAAGAAGTCTGCCAATTTCTCTAATCTTACCAGAGATACGTATAAGTAGAGAAAGTATTGTGATTGTTCCTGAAATTCGATGTAGAGTTTTCAATATAAATACATTTTGATATCCCGTGAATCCAAAAATGCTATTTTTCAGAAACTTGTCTGTGGGTGTCTGTGATCTGCATAGCTCGAAGACAAAAAAAATTCACATAAAAACAAAATATTTATATTTGGGTTAGATGAGGTTGAGACACGAAGATTGAGGATGAGACAGGAAGATTGAATAGGACTTTTAATGCCACACTTCTTATTTCCCTGCGTTTACCTCCCCCTTGTAGGCAATGTTGATGAAATAGAGTCCTATGAGTCGTTGAGTCCACTTAATAATTATGTTGGTTCGACGTAGTTATGTTTTTACTTAAGTATTTCATCACTGGAAATAACCACAAGTTGAATTAAATATATTTGATTTTCAACAGTTTACATTTTCATATCGACAAGGCGATATATTTACGCGGCCCGCGCCGCCTGGGCCTTAGAGAACCTCGGATGGAGTTTCTTGGATCACATACATACTTCTTTTTTACAAGACAAGGACATGAAAGGCCTCCTCGGATATGTAATCAGCCCAATGCCGGAGCCATCTCAGAGAACAGAAATTAGAACCAGGTCCCGCTGCGTGAAAGGAGCGAACACATCCCCTGCGCCACAGCCGTAGACTTATTGCCATACTACATGAAGATTTTTTTTTTTTATTTTCTCGGAAACCATTTTGCTTAAATTTTTTACACGAGGTGGTTATACAAAGAAGTAATACGTTTTTTGAAATATTTTTCGTAACGATTTTGTGCAGGGTAGCTATAAGCCAGCCATCGTTCATACAAAATCAGACTCTAGGTCTTGCGTGCGAACAATATAGAATGAGAACACATGTAATACAGAACTGGCTGCGTGTAAGCAGAGAAGTTATAGGCCTAAGCGAATATAGCGTGTGTCTTTAAACTACTGAGTTACACTCACATAATTTATCTACTTCAAGTAGGCCTATGGGCTATATAACTTTCTCACTTCACATTCTGACACAAAATAAGAGACCGAATTGCAGATTAGTCTGTAGTCTGTTTTAAGACTGTCTTAAAAGTGCCTTTCATATATTTTTTATGAAAAAAATTTCCATTTACTAATAAACTTAAAATAACTTAAATAACTTTCGGCCATGACTGTAGGCCTATGTACAAAATAGAAGACAATATTTACAATGCAATTTCATCCAACTCTCCACTTGTGTGTCCTATTCCCCCAATCCTTTGCTCCTGAATCTGAAACCGACTTGTGTTCATAGATTAACGTTTAAGTGCCAGACTTTTGACATCAAACCAATATGAGTCATATACAGGCTGGTCTAGACATTCGTTATGACACGCCTTCCAGCCCCTTTCACTGCTTACCTCTGCCTGAGCGTTGTTCATCGGCTGTTGCATGTGTTCGGAATGGAACTCAAACGATAAGAGACAGACTCACTCAGGGTTGGTGTGTAGCACAAATGAGAAGGAGATTCATTGCCAACAGTAAACAAAAACACCAGAAGAAACCTGAAGCATCGGAAAGTTTCCGTGCACTAGAGTGTTCTGTATATTGAACACACAGTGCACTGATATAGGTAGGGCAAGGCATTTAATGACCACAAATTAATGAAAAAATGTAAAATAAGAAATTCATTTCTGACTTAAAATAGTGATAAAATGACACAAAATTTAAAAAAGCCAATAAATGTACTATTATTGATAATTTTTTTTTTTTTTAAGTAAGGAATTGCTAAAAACAATTTAATGGTTGACAGTGCGTTATACAGAGCGCTTCAGAAAAATGTATACACACTTTGAAGTGTCATAGAAAATCTATTTTCCGTTCTACGAAGTTAAATTTCTGGAAATGGAAAGCTTAAAGTCCAATTTGAAAAATAAGTTGCTTTCTAATGAAAATGTGATTGTTCAAATGCTCAAAATGGTGGCCTTCAGCATCAATACATTTCTGAGTACGAGTCACCACTTATTCCGTACATCGTACCAAAGTGTCCAATGAGATTTCTGCGCACACCGCTTGAATCTCATTCCCAAGTATGTCTAAGTTACGTTGTTTACGTTTGTACACATCTTTTACTGGGCCCCGTAAGAAGAAATCCAGCGGCGTTAGGTCTGGAGAGCATACAGGAAACTCGATTGGCTCCCTGCGTTCTATCCACGCAGGTCCAGGTATGCTCGTAAGTCCTTTGACAGTGCGGCGGAGCGCCATCTTGTTGGTAATAAAACCGTGTAATGCACGAATGGCAGGGAATATGGAATGAGCAAGCACTGTTTGGTACTTTTCATTGTTGGATGATTATGGCACGTTTGTTGGACGATTGTTGAATCTATTCTGCTGCCATCTGTTGAAGGAATATAACATAACTTTCTCTCTGAAATTTAACCTTGTAGAACGGGAAATAAATTTTCTATAACATTTCAAAGTGTGTATACATTTTTCTGAAACACTCTGTATATTAATTTACAATATAAAACACTCTTATTTTATTGCTAAAGAAGTAAGTAAATTTAAACTACTTGGACACCCTTAGCGAAAAAGGAATTCTTCCTGAACTGGCATTCCCATCAAATTGCCCCTAGCAAATACGTGCCATTTAAAAAATTAACAAACAATTCATTGCTGCAAGACAATCTGCTATGGTGTTTACAATAAACCTGAATTAAAATGAACTATGAACACTTGGCGGAGATTCTCAAATAAAAAGATTGCCTGTTGTCTGAACACAGGCGTAACCAGGCCGACCATATGGGGGGTTATAACATCTGGAGAGGGGGGTTCCGGGGTCCTCCCCCCCCCCGGAAAATTTTAAAAATTAAGATGCACAATAACGAGTTTTAAGCTTCTCACGCTTTAAACTCATATTAAGTAATTTATAAGCAGATTTTTAAAAAAGGTGATATATCACAATAATGAAATAAATAGTACAATTTTCCCTTTTTAATCAATGGGGGGGGGGTTCAAACCCCCAAACCCCCCCCCCCTCGTTAATCCTATGTGTCTGAAAGTAACAGATTGTACATAGAAAAGCTCCTCTCCACCTCCACTGAAACATGACCTAAAATGACAGAATTGGCCTAAAATTTTCCAAAAGATTACCTAGGCCTATCTCTTGAAAATGACGAAAAATGCAAAATAAAGCAAAAAATGCAAAAACAAATTGTTCCTATGCACTTAATTATTTTATTATACATATTTATATATATATTCGAGCTATCTTTTAACCTTCATATAAATGCCTTGCCCTAGATATAAGGTACATATAAAAGTTTTAAACGGTATAGGATCATATCCTGGAACTAAATGTCAGTAGAATTATAAATGAGTTAAAACAATGCGCACTACGGTTAAACGATATACAGCCATGATGGATAATTATAATAAACCCAGGTTGTATAATGGTTCTCAGAGTTCTTAGACTGGGCACATAATAAACCCGTTTACACTATCGCATGGAGTACAAAACTGTGCTTGACTGTACTACAATATCGTTAACTGCGCTTGTTCTGGAGTAAAGGTTACATAAATCACTTTCGATTATCATAATTTAAGACAAGGACACCACGATATAGCCCCCACTGACAATTTGATAGCTTAACATTTCTTTCTAGTTTTACAGCACAATAAATCCGGTTCAAGGTACAGAAGAAACAGCGTTCAGTTAATAATGAACGGTGGATTTCTTGCACTAGAGATGAATTTCGTGAAAAAGGTGATGTACCGAATGTGAGATGCAGATATTTTACAGGATATACAGTAATAAATGAGTCGGAAGTTTAAAAATAAAGGTGAAAAGGTAAATATAACAAGGAATAATAGAGAAACTAAAATAATAATAACGATAATGATAATAATAATAACAATAATGAGGATTAGACAAAACAGAAAGAAACTAATTAAAGGGGAAAAAACTACATGGTAGAGAAAACAGACAGAAAGAAGTATTAAGATTGAAAAGGCGAAATATATTATGCAGAAAGACATAATGGAGAATACAAAGAAAAAATGGGAGATGACCGAAAGCATGAAAAGGAACAATAGAGAAAGATAATTTAGAAAAGTAAAAAGGTAGAATCATGCGTTCATATTTTGCGTTCGCCGCATTTCAAATTGTGTCTTGTGAACGAGACAGAGAAAAATTAGTTCAGAAAGTTATAAGAAATTTATTTCCCTGCCAAATTTTCTTGGGATTAAAGCCAGTTGTAAAAACATAAGCTTACATGGTCACTTACCTTATCTTTTAATTTGATAGTGAGTATGAAAAATCAAGTACTGTTTTATAAGAATTTTTTTTATAAAATGGCGTCGAAACGAATTGACAATGCAACGGCTGGGATCACACAGATTCGTGGACACTCCTACTTTTTCTTGTTGGTGTCATTGTTTCTAAATAACACTGGCACAGTTCCAGAAATGAACTGATTCTAATTCAAAAATCCACATCACTAAATTATGACATTAAAAAAAAAGGAAGAAAAAGAAGAATGCCCGGCACATGAGTCAGAGAATTCTGTTACTCACAGAACCGGTATCGTAGGATCATGGTCACATCAAGTTGTGAGATTCCACATATGGAAAAGAATTACGGTGGCCACTGTATATGAAGAAAGAAAGAAAAAAAAAACTTCCAAAGACTTAACTTCAATAACAGGGACGCACTTTATTTGATTAAACTTAGTAATTTTAACGCACGGATATAAACTTTTACGTTTCTAATGCCTAATGACCACTTCCTTAGTGAACGTTACATTGTGCCGACCTTGAAATGCGTATGGTTTTTTTGTAATAGTAATCAAAATCAACATGCAGTACTAATAGCTTGTAACCTAGATTTATTTAACAGCATGATATCATGAGATCCTGGAGTTAATGTTTCCTTGTAGTTTTAAGAACAAGTTCTTTGCAGCCTGTGCTTAAACCAATGCCAGTCTCCACAGCCGCGGTAGCTAAGACCTTAGAGCCGTGGTGAAGGAGGTTGTGGGTTCGAGTCCCGTCTCGGGCATGGGTGTTTAAGTGCAATAAAGACAAATGGAAAACAAGGAACGCAAAACGGTAAACAAGATAATTAATTCAGAAAAAAAGACCTGAAGACAATTTGGAATTTGTTGTCTTTTTAATTAACATGACACAGATTCCATCCTAAGGTATACATAACAGCTATCGTATCTTATAATTTCCAATAAAAATTATCTAGAAGTTAAAGTGATGGTAGAGAAAATTACCACGACGTACAGTCACCATTGATTGGTCCAAATAAAATGAATTATTTCCCCTTTCTTGTTTAACTGATAAACTCGCGGCAAACTAAGGATGATTTTCAAGTCATCTAGAACCCAACTTTAGTCAATAATATCTTTAAAAGCATATAGACAGTCATAATTTCTATAGTTTATAGTTATGTGGAGTGTTAAGTTTCAATAATATGGTTTCCTAATTTGCGATTTTCAACCCTTAGGCCTACGTGGCCGCTTTGGAGTAGCTGACATTCAGGGAAGACAAAGCGGATGAAGGCATGGTGTGTAGCTGTTGAGTATTTATTATTTGATTGGCATTATAGAAAAAATAGGCTTCTATACTTTGAGCATAGATATTGCATACGATTTCAAGGTCAGAAACAGAGAATCCTTTACCTCTGGGCAGAGGCGTAACGAGGTTTGAACCCCCCCCCATTGATTAAAAAAAGGAAAAGTGTATAATTAATTTCATTATTGTGATATATCACCTTTTTTTTAAAAAAATATCTGTTTATAAAATACTTAATATGAGTTTAAAGCGTGGGAAGCTTAAAACTCGTTATTTTAATTTTTTAAATTTTCCGGGGGTGGACCCCCGAGCCCCCTCTCCCTGGGGGGTATTCCATATCCCCCAAACATTATAACCCCCCATATGGTCGGCCTGGTTACGCCTATGCCTTTGGGCACCGGTACCTACAAACCGACATATTTATAGATTTTATTTATAGAATCATTATCGTAAATCGGTTGAATTTTTGGTCGATGATGGGTTGAAGTTGTATGCTAAATATAAAGAAGTCATTACTATTTCCGAACTGAATAGCTGGCACCGATTTATTCTTTCATCGTGCCCATACCTAAAAAGCTTTCATTGATGAAATTATGGAGGACGTGAAATAATAATCCAGTTCGGTATTCATGTTAATATATCGACGAAAATCATCACAACACCAGTCAAACTGGACAAAATTAGGGGCCTGCATACAATAGCGGGTGCAACTATTCAACACGATACACGACACTGGATTTTACTTCTCAAGAAAAGACAGAAATCTCACGGTATTGCTTCTAGGCCTTTCTCTAGGGTCCCTATTGTTCACTCTCTACAGTTAAATAGCAGGGAGAAGCGTTAGGCCTATATGGGTACTCCAAGAACTGAGGTTTTCATATTTTTTGCAAAATAGTTGGCCTTTTAAGCCTGACTAATTTCACCTGGAGAGCTTAGATACTGGACTGCAGTCTTACTGTTCTATGAAAAAAAGGAGGAAGAAGAATTAAAAAAGGGAACTCCCAAGCTTAGGATAATTGTAATTTTCAGAGCGACTTCGTCATTTTGCAGAATGGATATTTTATACATTATCGGCGCATAGGCGATTGTATTAAGTTATGTTCCTAATAATACCTTCAAAGTCAGCATCGCCGTGGACAGTGGGTGGAGGAGAGTATGGAAATGTCAACCATGGCCACAAGGGGGCTCTTCCCCATCGGTGGCCTATACATACAGTTAGTACCTAATTATGTAGGCCTAATTAATTTAGTCGATTATCTACTTATGTGGACACTTCTGCATAGGCCCGATGAGAGGGAGGGGCAGCCGGGGCTACAGCCCCGGGGCCCGGGCATCAAAAGGGGGCCCGGCCGACAAGGTTTTATTTTTTACTTTCTAAATTTACCCTAAAATAAAATTGATTGTAAGTAAATAAACAGCTTAAGTTATGTTTTATGTGTTTATTTTATCTGCATTATCCTGTCGTATAACGGTGACACGGAATTAATCAGTTAATCTGAAACGGATTATTCTTGAAGAAAAATTGCTATTTTTGAAAAAGTAGAAGCAGAAATCCTTTTGGACTCAACAGTAGGCCTCACTAATGTTCGGCATGAAAAATCATAATTTTCAAAAAATTAAACGGCTACGTACAGATAAAATTGTTCCTAATTAGAACATAAATAAAATTGATAAAATTGTTCCTAATTAGAACATTTTAATGTATTTTCCGTTTCGTGCCCGATTTGGTCCAAAATCAATAGGCTTCGTCCTATGGGCGTTATAAATGGTATACCAAGTTTTATGAAAATCCGAGAAAGCGTATTTGAGCTATCGCGCTTACAGACACACGGACAGACAGACAGTCAGACAGTACCGGTACCGGTACCATTCTGACAATAATTATGTAATATGATTACATAATCTTTTTTGTTGCATACATTATAAAGGGCGAGTTGGGTAGTGAATTTAATATTTGACGGGGGCCCGGGAAAATTTGTACCTGGTGCCCTTGCTTTCTTACCACGGCCCTGCTTCTGCATATATTACTCGAAAGGGATTCGACTTTGCCTACGAGGAAGCGTAAATATATTTTCCGTTATTGGCCTACTACCTATATATCTAACGAAAACTACACCAAGCGAAATTATTGAGTAAAGATATTTTAAAATAAAAAGAGAACCTAATCTGAGTTTTTTTTAACATTTCTAATGCTGATTTTGTCAATTAATGAATTGTAGATAATTGGGAGAGTGAAGTATTATGGATGGATGGTTGTAAAGCACGACATTCAAAGCACACAAAAGAAACATTAATTGCATATTGAATGTGAGATTTTTCAATCGGACATATACTTATTTTGCAGGTGCGTTCTATACATGTGTAATTTACTTCCCTTATAAGTAATGACTGATCTCACAAGACCCCCATGGGCAGCAAACAAAAGCGAAGCCGCTATTCATTCGTCCTTACCGGTTACCATATTTGTGAAAGCTCGTATTGGGAAGTGAAGGAATATAAGGCTGATACAAAAAGTCGTGATGCTCCCGCGTTTCAAAATTAGACCTTCCTAGTCTATAGGCTGAGGAGTGGCTCAAGCGGCGAGGACCTAGTAATTTAATTGTGTGTGCGACTCAAATGAATGAAAACCTTGAATACATTGTGTGCGTATACACAGCCGGAATTGCAGCCACCACGCCTGACTCTAAAGGTCAAAGAGGGTAAGGATAACAGGATTCGCCTTGAACATATGGTCGGACATAATGAGATAACAAAGAAATTGGGGAGGTTATCATTTTCTAAGTTAACCCATATTCCTGCTGCTCATACTGCATACCATGGTACGTAGAATCAATTTATCATTACCAAGTCTGTAACTAAGACCGGTTAAAGTTTTAATATAATGAATTTATTTTAACAATAACCATTCTTGTAAAATTAAATAATAATAGCTCCTACTTTTAGAATTTTTTACTGGCCCTAACTTTAGGTATTAGAAATAGATTACCCCTTTCCCATTTCCAAGTAATTAATATTTTTATTTTCACAGAGTTCATATATGCAATGTTTTCTTTTCAAACTTTAAATCAACTGTATCTTAAAACTATTATTTTTGGACTTAGTGACTTCTGCCGGAACGATGACGATACATGAAAATACTTAAATTAGCGTATTGAAAAATAAATGAATTCAGACACAAAGCCTCATTAGAACAACTTATGAAAGGTAATTGTTGGTACATTATATGCAAAAAAAAAAAAATAGTGTGATCTTCAGTTGTCACAAAAAAATGTTCACAGAAGGACAAGAAATAGTTGGCCTTGTATCAAACTGACTCTGTTTAATCATCACATGCAAACATCTTAAACTATTACAGTGTTCTCCATGCAACGAATACCAAAATTGGTACCAATGCAGTTGCATATAGTATATTGCGATACAAGTGCCGTAAGTGGTGCTTACGGATCGAGGAAAGAGTTTTTTCAATTTCCGAGATCCGTTATGCGCTTACGGCACGACTATTGCAGGAGCTATTTTTTGCACGATGATTATTTATATCAATTTATTTATATCAATTGAGATATTAGCTGAAAATATTATGTAAGTAGGCCTACACTATTGAAGATGGATGTTATATTTCAGAAAGTGATTCGCATGTGTTTGTTGTTATGGGAACCGAATATTTGTAAATAAGTATGGAGGAATTTCTTTAAATAATTGTACAGATTGTAGTATTACGATAAATATATCAAAATAAAGGCACGATGATTATTTATATCAATTTAATTATATTAATTGTGATATTTCCTGAAAATATTATGTATATACATTCTTCAAGAAAGAGGTTTATTAACAGAAAGTGATTCGCATGTGTTTGTTGTTATGCGAACCGAATATTTGTCCTGGGGGGCCTTGTCCATAAAGGCTTGTATTATGAGGTGTCGCGTAAGTAAATTCATAACAGCACGGAAACTCTTACCGCACATAGCAATAAGATTGCTATGCGGGAATGTCAACTTACGATCCACGGCACCAACATTCGTTTGTACCACTAATTAGTTAAGGAGTGCAAAAAAGGTTTTACAGCACTAGTGCGATAATGTGCAACTTTTACTTCGTATAGCCTATATTGTGTTGAAAGTTAGACTTTTAATTCAAGCTATCTAAAATTAATATATTCTGCAACGAGTCTCCAACGTCATTCATTAAGACGCGATTATATTTATGATACAAGCGTTGGCGAACAGAGAAGTTTATTAAAACATACGAAGCAAAATAAATTAAAGATAATTCTGGAAAGAGGATAATTTCTAATGTCTATCTCATAGCCTAATTTCCATATAAATGTACAAGTTTGAAAAAGTCAGTTTATCATGCTTCTTTAGAGATCTCTCTTCCATTGAACTCTTTACAAGCGTTTAAATATGTCTGAACTGATGCTATCACAGTTAACTACACGGTCGAATGGCTATAACATTCACCTTTTACCTCTGGGAAAGTGGATCGAGCTCGGTCAATCCAAGTGAAATTTGTGGATTTAAAGATTTGAAGCAGGATTTGCCGAAAATATAGATTTGCACCCACCTTACTATTGACTCTTGTCACAAAAATAATTTTCTTTGTATTGTATACCATGAGTATAAATTAAATAAGTTATGTTACGATAAATAGTTCACGGCACGTGCAACTTAATCTAAATCTCGCGTTTTACTGAAACTGTCTCAGGTTAATTGATAAAAGCAATTCAGCGTATTCTGTAATTGATTTTTTGGTGAAATGCCCCATTTAACTTTTTAAACCTGTTTTCTATGAAACCAGTCTCTTTCAAAGATGTGTTTAATGCATCGGGTATGAAAGTACAAAATTACGACAAAATAGCTTCAAGAATTTTCAGAAGTAATACTCTTAGTATTTTAATTAGATACGATTGTGAACACTCATTTATATAACTTAAATTAAGCTCTTTGTCGGGTGTTCATGAAATGAGTAAAAATCCTACTGATCTCAGTTTATAAACTATCAGTGGAAAATTTTATTTTACCGCAAAGTGTGTAGTTATGTTATTGCTTTAAAATAGTTAAAAAACATTATCTAAAATACAATATGACAAACTAATACGAAATCGTATTTCTAATATGGCTCTGCATGCTTCTACTTCAAATAGTTCAACATACTGGTTAGAATTTACTACAAAAAGTTTACCTTGAATATTTGAAAATTAAACTTTCGGAAAACCTCAAAATAACAAAACTGCATCATAACCAATCTCTCTGTTCAGCGTAGGCTATGTTTCAAAGTTATATCACTTACATTAAACAGCATTTTCCGTTTCTGCCATTTACACCAACCAGCAGCTACATACCTGGAAAACAGAAGAACGCGTTATTACACAGGCTATAACTATTGAAACATATAATAATTCTTTATTGCACCAATGGTCATACTATGATGAATGAAGCAACGGTGGATTGCTATATGACAGGGGAAACCGGAGCACCCCGAGAAAACCTGCCACAACCCCATTTTGTCCACCACAAATTCCACATGGATCCACCGAGATTTGATCCCGGGTCACAGCGGTGGTAGGTGAACGGTCTAACCAACTCAGCCATGGGGACAACCTATTGATTATATGAATATAATAAATATACGAAGAACTTATAAGTCTTAAATAATGGGCCTAAGTTTAAATGCGTTTAATTGAGATTACCTAATTACATTGTTCTATCAGTGGGCTTAAATACGGTAGTCAGTACCATGGAACACAATCGGAGCATACTTATTTGTTGGTTCTTTACTGTATTGCAGTGCTACCTCCCCACTTTTAATTTAAAACTGTGGAAATTTTACATATCAAGTAATATTCTTCTATGTTTATAATAAAACGAAAACATTGTGAATGAAGTTTGGTACTATTTCCTGGAAAATACTGCCAGATCTTTATACTGGAATTCAAAACTGACCTTATTAAAACTTCTTTTATTGAATTTATTTCTTAAAATGAAAACTGTTGGGCGGAACCAAATTTCTTCCGCTTTCCTAAGTAGGTCTACAGTAAGTCGGAAAGGGTTACTAATTTATAAATTAGGCTTAAGCAACGCATCACAATGTCTATCTGTCATTTCCCAGATGCTTACAGTATACGGTGAAACGTAAGGAACTGAAGGTTTTATGCTTAATCGAGTTCCCTGGAAAAGAACCCACGGGGATTACTGAAATTAGATTGTTTTTATTTAATTCCCGATAGCGTTGAAATCAGTTAAGTGGGCTATTTTCTACCTCTAAAAGGACTTGGAAAGAATGCCTGGATACAGTATTCAGTTACTAACCTATATTATAAGAACTTAAAATGTTAATTTATTTTAGAATAGAACAACGAAAATCCTTTAAACAAAAACAAAAACTCTTTAGCTTTGATAATGTACACTTGAAGTGAAAACGAATTCGTCATACATTAAAACAATGAATTACCACGATAAAAATAAGGAAAATAATCTTACCTATTGGAATACATGCAAAGGGTTCAGAACTTATAATGGCCATGTCGAATTATAAGCGTAATAGGCCTAGTATTTATTGTATGTACAGTTTATCTGATCGTTTGAATTCCAGCTATGTAATGTATTTACTGATGCGATTATATATATTACAATTTCAAAAATTAATAAAAT
Source organism: Ectobius pallidus (assembly GCA_964059195.1). Classification (NCBI taxonomy): domain Eukaryota; kingdom Metazoa; phylum Arthropoda; class Insecta; order Blattodea; family Ectobiidae; genus Ectobius; species Ectobius pallidus. The sequence continues at coordinate 106,169,277 of CAXKWD010000003.1, read as the reverse complement.
AAGTACCCACTTGTTTTAAGATATGGATGGCATCTTGCATGTGTGAAGTTGCTTTAAATATTCTTTAAGTGTTGGATTGACAAGATTATTTAACGACGGTTGTATACTGTTACTTCAACGTGTACAGTCGGCGCGCAAATGTTATAGACAGTGGGATGGGTCCGCTCTAGAAGCGGCCCTGAAGTAAACCATTATGTCTGACTCACTCTAGCGCATTATTCATAGCTACTTAAGAATGAGACAGACGTATTTGTTTACTTAGAGCCGGTTCTAGACCGGACAATACCTGCCCATTCCACTGTCTAAAACACTGGTGCGCCGACTATAATTTATGTAATATATATAATCTTCATCGCTTATTTTAAAACATGCTGGAAAATATATACTGTAGCATGAAAGGATTAATGAAAAATTGTGCTTAAAAAAAAAGAGGAAAGTAAGAAATAAAGATGAAAGAAAAAAGAAATGAAAAGAGAAAATATATTATAAACGAATATATTAACAATCAAATAGTGAAGAATTCAACGAAAAAAAAAGAATGAAAGAATTAATGAAAAGATAATTCAAATAAAATTTACTTCTGCGAAGTAACTCATGCAAAAGAAAAGTAGGGGTCTGATAGAGTTATTATACAGATAAATTACTTCTCAGTATGAATGTACAGTACTTGTAGTGCTACTTCGAAACTTAAATTTTAATAACATGTTTTTATTATTTATTCTAACATTAAGTTAAATGTCCCAGATTGATTCCCGATGAGTTCGTTAGCTTTTTTTTTTCAGGTCATTAGCCTGGAGACGACTCAGCCTCTAACCGATTATCAGGAGCAATCCTGGAGGTAAAGGCGGCTGATGTATAAGGCTGACAACCTTACCACCTTAAACTGAATAATGTATTTAAAAAATCTCGGAGCCTCAACCTCCTGGAACTCCGCGTGTGTTTTAGGAAACATTTTAAATTTGTTTGCAGCATTCAATAAGAGAACATTTAGTTAATGTAACCGAAATGAAATGATTTCTAGAGGAAGGTCATAAGGGAAATTGGTTGTTAAATGAAACCAACAGTGTGTCGTGACCATTGTGCGAAAGCAGTGGGTGCAGTTGAAGTAGGTTACCAATGATTAGTGATCGGTACCTGTTCCTAGCAAGGAAAAGTAAGTCGGTCCAACCGGCTTGATCAGTCTGCACCACCCGGTGAACAGATTGATGCTATTTTAAAAAGTAAAATAGATAGTAGAGATTGCAACTGCAATTCTAATTCAGACTGTCTTCTAACACGAGAAGCATGAAGATAGCTCAGGATGAAACTAATAAAAATAGCTTTCTGGATAACTTTCCCTCTCGCCCCTTCACCGAAGCCTGCATAAAAAAAGTACCTCCAGCCATAAAAAGTTTAATTATTTGTGTCTACCTTTAAAGAAAAGCCGGGTTCTTTAACTCATTTTGCCATAACCACCACAAGCAACCTGAATACTGACTTGCATAAATTCACAAAGCATTTTGTCAATGCTTTCAGTACCAACTGGTCATGCACAAATTACATTCTGCTTTAACGCCTCTAAGTTGACTCAACATCTATTTAAGATATTCTGTACTAAAAAGATAAGGTACGCATAATACTCTTAATTCCGAAAACATGGCATTAATAGTAAATGATGTTATTTTTAAATGTCAGATTAGTGTTCTGATTATTTAAAAAATGGATAATTACATTTTTAACTTACCGACTAGAGGTTGCCTGAATCGACAAAGTATAGGCCTACCGTGCAATTAATTCATATAATTACAATTAAAGCACATTAACTCAAATCCTAATACAGTATGTCAACAAAAATAGCAATCTTGTCAACTTGGACACAGTTGAATACAGGTAGTTCTTCAATATTAGAAGAGATCCCTTGCCTGATGCTACTGCGATGTCATGCAGGAAATCTGAGGTAAGGCAACATTTTATTTTTTTTATTATTCAGCTTTATTTATAATCCTTTGAGCATCGAGGCCATAACAGGAGTTCAGACTCTGTGTGTCTACCAGTAGGTAATAAACTATTGATGCTCAACTATTTTCTATTGTTGGTGTGTTTAATGGCGTCAATAAATTTCCTTAACTGATATTAATATAACTGAACATGATATAGGTTGAAGTAGCGAGGATGAGTCATGGTAAGTAAATATCCAATTCGGCATTTGCCTTTACGATTAAGGAAACCATGAGAAAACTCATGTAGCCTATTATTATTAAAATAAAATAAAGTAAATATAATAAATTTACCGGCAATGAAAAAAATATGAGCCGTCATATTGTTTCTAGCAAACCTAACCGACATATGGAATTAATTACTAATTACATTTTAACTAAAATAGAACTTAGAAATTATTTAGCTAGACGATGGCACACACATTGGGTTCACTTATTTAGGAATTTCTTAGTAGTGATTAACATCTTAAAACACACCGCAATTTGATGTGGTATATGCGATTTGTACGTGGAAAGATGACAGTACATTGTATCTAGTAGTACCTTAAATAGTATTTGATTTTTCTAATAAAATGGTCATTATCATTTCTATGTTGCATTAATGAAATAGCCCGAAAATTACTACTTTATTGGTAGGACTACAGTACATGGCATAATTAAAAGGAAACAGCGAAAGACGAAAAAATACGTAAAATTTGATTTACACTATGCGAATAAGAAACGTGCCTTATGAAATTGCTTTCTGACACTATTTCTGTTCTGGAGCTAGGTTATTTACACACACAGAGAAAGATATCTTTCTGAAAATGGTACTCGTAACACATGAAATCTTAAAACCAAAAAGGTTACATTTATAAAATATTTTCACAAATACCGAAACATATACTTATCTGATCCACACAGCTACAATAGAAGAAAGAATAAAACTTCGCCTTTAATAGAACGTAAATATTTTACCTCTGCTGGCACCAAACATAGTAATTTGGTGCAAGGCTCTGGAACTCCATAATTAGGTCACATCCAGAATAAGCAAATATAAACAACAAAAGATCAACAACAATGTTAAGCATCGGTATCTTATTCCATAAGTTATACTTTGTTTCATGCTGATATTATGTTCTTTAAGGATCTATTTAATTATCTATACCACAGGTTGTTAGAGCTTCTCCCACTTAGCCTTCAATATTCTAGGTTGTAAAATTTAAGATTTACTTATATTCTGGGGTTATGTATTTGTGTTTAGTTGAATAAACTAAACTGTACCCAACACGAACATTTTGATCATTCAGGTAATTAACTAATGTCAAATAATGTATTACATGTAAATAAAATAAATAAATTTAAAAATTATTTCTGCTACAATTTTTTATGGAAATGTAATAAAATATTCCTCTGCCTAAAACCTCGACCTATTATGTGGATGTATGATACGAGTAGCGAAACCAATTAAGTTCATCTACATCGATTCGAGTTACACTTTTAGTCTGTTTGCAGCCGTTTAAGTATCTCACAAAATTGCTAAAACAGCACGAATAAGAAAAATATCTTCTTTTAAATTCAATTCGAGAATCACGACTTGTTGCAGTTCACACAGAGTAGAAATTAGCAGAAAAGTGAGAAAAAGCCGGCGACGGGCGATATTAGCTGATAATTATCCCGACACGACCTAACACCTACACCAGGTCAATTGCAAGACAATTCGGAAAGCTAAAAGAACGTGAAACTTACAATGCACGAATATCGAATTAAAAAGAGAAATTAAAGGTGAAAATTATCAACACTGCTTAGTGCAAAACACTTTCATTGCTTTTAACTTCATTTAAATTGAATATACAGTAAATTTAAATAGGTTTTCAAAAGCCCTGAAGTAATTTCTTTCTATTAGCCTACTTCATAATTTTAATCCATAACGAAATTTAGATCTGGGCTATTATTAGGCTATTAGATGGTTATCCCAAAGAATTCTTCTAAAAAATTACATTGTCTGCCATTGGGTAAATAGGGTCTAATCTTCCTAGACTATCTAGAATTACAGAAAATTTTAGAATTATCAGCAATGAATAAATGATTCTTAGTTTTCATTACATTATGAATTAATATCGACTCATATTTAATTTAATTCGACAATAATTGGGTCTACAGAGTAGGCCTACTTCTTGCACACTACTCTGAAATATACATGAAATTTAAAATGTTGCTATTCGAATACATAAAATAAGTGTCAAACAGTTCGGAGAAATTTTCATCCTCGAAACCCATAGTAATTTTTTTTAACGAAGGGCTTCCTTTTGTCGCACACAACATGACCTTCAAAATAGGCCGGGTTACGTCTCTTCCACGCTGAAAAAGTGTCTCTTTATTTTCTCTTATAGGAAGAGTACATTTTCCCTCGACCTACAGCCACAACTCTCCACGTTTAGATACGTTAATAATAATGAACCGCTCGGGGGAACAAAATGGTAAGTGCCAAATGGGGTGTGTTGAAAAAGAGAACAAATAAATTTCTCATTAACCTAGAAATCTGAATAATTTTATTTCCAGCTCAATTTGGTACTCAATATGTTTGAACATATAGAGATCAATACCTATCACCTACCATTTTGTTACACCAAACAAGCTGGAAAGTAAAAAATTACTTGTTTCATGGCAGTGGCAGTTACCATTTTGTTCCCCCGAGCAGCTTGAAGGAGGAAATATTGACAATTTACGGAAAAGGTACAAAGTAGTCTACTGTAAAAAAAACATGAAATAAAAGAGAAAACAGAATTATTGTTCTGAAGATACTTAACCTACTTCTTCGAAATGAGTAGGTGGTAACACTTAACAATTCCTGCTGAAGAGAGTCTGAAAGAACCTGAACGTTTCACGCATGAATTGAAGCGAGATGAAGTAATTCTGGTTCTTGCTTGTACTGCATTTGTTCCAAATCCAACTTATAATTAACTAAAAGTAAAGTTGTTTATTACGCTAGGCCAAGTTCTCTGTCAGAGTTAGTAATAGTTAATTAATTTAATTTATAAGTAAAATATAACACATAGAAAAACATTAAAAACAATGCTGGTCATAATCTATAAAGAAAAACACTAGTTTATGAATTTATATAGTGACTATAATACTGTACAGATGACGGTAAAAGGTTTATTTCGATAACTCCTCATAAAGAACTGAAGATGCACATCATTTACCTGCAGAAATCTTCGAAACGTTTCCTGCTAACGCCAATTTTTAAAAAAATATATTGAATAGGGTATATGATAATGTATAATATATATTTTTTCCCTATAATATTCTCAGTATGTAATTTTTATATGCTACAATTTTGAATGGAAAGAGATTTTTTTTTTAAATTATCAGGTATGTAGATAGCTGTGTGATATTTAATGTGTAACTGTATGTATAGTGTGTCACTTTTGTATATATGTAAGGCTGGTATTTATTGCAATACCGCTACCGGGTTGTTGACCCACTTGCATTGCAACAAAATAAATAAAAAACATGTGCCGAAATGCATCTTTGTGAATATACCGGTACTAGCCCATGATACTAAGAGTCGTAGTATCATGGTACTAGCCTATATGTCTGGGCTTATCTTAGAAGAGCGGAATCACCAGCTTCATAAACAAGCCATTTTTATAGATGTCACCTGAATTGTTTTAATGTTTGTGTATTGTATTTTATTTACAAATGCTGTTGTGTGAACTATAGGCTACCCAGACAATATTAAGTCATTGGTATAAGACCGCGTTTGTATGAATATTTTAACTTAGAAGTTGTAGGCCTATACACACATTTTGACGCGCAGCGTGACGAATGCTCTTGACCTCATCAACGAGGTAACAGAAGCTGGGGAATCTATAATAGTACATTCATTCTATCTTAATTAGGCATACCATTATAGGCAAGTTGACCAAGACTTTTTTTGTTCGACCATAATTAATCGAAATGTTTAAATTTTGAGATTTTACATTCACTCAAACAAACGGCAACGAGCCCATCTGCCCTTCGCGTCAGCTGATAGTCGTAGTTCTTGTCTTCTATGAGAGACGGCAGCTCAAGGCGTCGGTCAAATCGAAGCTACCTTATGGTTTATATCTTGAAACCAACGGATTTTGGCAATACGAATTGAATTGATTTTAGTATGATATTAAAATTAATACGAACAGAATTGATTTTATTTTAAATATAATCTATTTATTATGTATTTTTCAGCTCCTACTATCACGTTCTCAAGACCGTTTCGTGTTCTATAATAATCGATAATCGATACCACACCGAAGTCGAAATGATACCGTTACGTCGCACGTAATAAACGTATTATAGTATGGTCGAACAAAATTTTCCAAAGTCTCGTACAAGGAAACTCGATTTACAATTTAACGAGAGCGAGCATAGTAGGTTATGCTGAAAATAACATTTATGGTTAAGGCTATGGTAAGGACAATACAATGAACTATTTATTCAACCAAGGCAACCTAGAAAATTGGAAAGTGAAGACATCACTCTTTAACTTTTTTTAAACGCAACAAAAAACGCACATAGTTATTTTAATACATAGGCTAAAGGCCTAGTAATAGATTTCTAAATACAATTTTTTTAAAATTGTTAGAGTTACATTTTAAATACAATCTTTTAAAAAAGTTTTTCATGAAAAGTAACCTAAACATTTTAGTTACAAAAACGCAGTGCAAGGGGATGCTAACTTTTCAATCCAAAACTTCACTGCACGGCCAGACAGACAGACATTATATTATCACTCTGAAAACGCATTTCCGGGTTCTAGGTACCATAAAACAGGATTTTCCAGTGTAGGGCCTAATCTCGATTTCGATTTTCGATCTTTTCCACTATAATTATCTCTATAGTAGGCATATATTTTTTTTTTATTGTATAACATCAACATGTTCCATTACAATAGTAATATTACATGTTTTGGTGTAATCCTTATGTTGTTAATTAATACAATATTATATTTCAATATGGCTTAGTTTCTAATTTTGTTCTACTTTATCTACAGTAATTTACAAATTTACAGTTATCAGTCTCATACTTATTAGTTATGTACTACATCTACTATATCCCTATCCTAGTCCGTATATTTACTTATCTATTTATTTGAAATCCATTGATCTATTTATTTCAAGTCCATTGCTTTAATAAATGTGTTAAAGTCTTTTAGGTATTTTATGACTAAATCATTATATCTAGGTGGCCACTGTCCTCTGTTTCGAATTATGCTGGCCTTTAGTTGAGCTCGTTCTCTGTTGAACCTCGAACATTCCAGCAGAAGATGGTTAGTCGTCTCTTCTCCTTCGTTGCAGGGACAAGTGGAATCTTGCGTTATTTTAAATCTATGAAAATAGGCTTTTATTGGTCCATGTCCTGTCAGCATAGTAGTAAGCCCTACTGTAGGATAAATATTGGAGGATAGCCTTTGCACCACACTCGGAAAGTATTTCTTCGTTTCTTGACCCTTAGTTGTGGCTTGCCATTCAGTGTCCCATATTGCATAACTCTCCTCCCTTAACGTTTTTAATACGGCACTCTTCGGGACTTTGTTGTATGACAGTAAGCTAGAGCTTCTTGCAGCATTTTTGGCGAGGCGATCAGCAAGTTCGTTTCCATGTATTCCCACATGGGCCTTCACCCAGCCAATTGCTACAGACCATCCTTTATTTCTCATGCCTTTTATACCCTTTCTGATATCTTCAATGAGGTGATTGTGGTTTTTTGAATTCTTGAGTGAGTCTATGGTTATTTTACTGTCTGTATATATAGCGATTGTGTTCATAGTGTCAATACTACCATGTAAGGTGTCTACTTCTTCTATTGCCTTCACAATTGCTAGTTGCTCAGCCTGATTGTTAGAACATTCGTTATGCAATTTGAGCTGAAGCTGGTGTGTTATTTCTCCGTTGATAAAGACTACTATACCTGACCCAACACCATCGTTGGATTTGCTTCCGTCTGTGTATATTTCTATATTGTAGGGTTTTGTAGGATCTATGTCTTCTATACTCGGGAATTCTGCTGGATGAGGCCATTTCTTCAATTCTAGCTCGTTGTCAATATGTCCGTTATCCATCTTGATTGCTTTGTATTCCCTTGCAATCTCCTTTAACTTGAGCACGATTGGTATCAAAGCCTGTCATTATGGAGAGTGCCTCCGTGGAAGTGGTGCGATACGCTTTGGCTATCTTAATATTTATTAGCCTTTGTACCATTATTAGTATAGTAGGCATATGTCCAGGCTTTAAAACTTAGAATTCACAGAGGGAGTTGATTCCGGTTACCAACAACCTGAGTAAAGGGGGTGGAGGGTGATTGCGTAGGCTGATAAGACAGTCATTGATAGTAGTACTGAGAAGTGAATGCGCTCATAGTACGGTGGCTCTCAAATTGGTCAACAGTGTACCTTGTCATTGTGCGTGTTTATAAATTTATAATAAGTGTTCGGCATGCCGAAAGTAAAGTGTTCTAGAACGCAAACATATATTGAAACATTTGGGAGGGACTATTATACACAAACAGGAGAACGTATCGTCTTGCATGCTTGTAATGTGAGTTTAGAGAATGAGAAGTTATTTTGTGGTCTTCCTATACCTGTATTCCGGTTTGTGTACTATCACGTGAACTAGCATATGGTAGCTAGCGCATACGCCGAGCAAAGTCTGTATAGTACGGTTGCTGTTAACATATTCGTTCGGGCACTAAGTTTTAAAGCCTGCATATGTCATAGCTCATAAGGGAAAAAAGTATAGTGAAGTCTGTCATATCGTGTGGTCTGGTTAGCGAAAAATAGGGATATCAGAAAATACAATTTTTCACAATACGACCGAACTGATACAAGCAGACTATTTCTTGTAAAAAACTAAACTCCGTGGCGCTACATCCCTAGAGGGACTTGGCCTACCACCCGACCGCTGCGTCATCTCCCGTAGGCAGATGGCAGGATTGGGGGGCATGTGGTCAGCATGCCGACACCCACGGCCGTTAATGGTGGTTTTCTTGACCGGAGCTGCTACTTCTCTATCAAGTAGCTCCTCAATTTGGAATCACGAGGCTGAGTGCACCCCTACCAGACCTCCCTACCTCAGAAAAATCCGAGGAGGTACCGGGAATCGAACCCGGGCCGACGGATCTGTAGTCAGCGACGCTAACCACAAGACCACGCCGGCGGACATTTCTTGTAAAAAGGTTTCGTAATAGTTTTACAAATTATATAATGTAAACAAAAAGCTTCAATATGAAAATATATTAAGTAAATTGTAAAAACTGTTTCTCAAAACACGTAAAGAAAAATGTACTATCGGCATGTCGTATACTGGGCACTTTTTACATATCTGTCGTGTCTCAGGTTAATATCCTCAGCATTTTACATTTGCAAAGAGGAGGAGGTAATGCAAGCAGAGATTCAAGAAAATGCTTTCCTCATGCCCAAACTGTATTTTAATGTTCTTCGATTGGTATGATTCCATCATCCTAATTACGGGCTCAATACAATAGTATTTATTCTAGAATGTTGTTGTTTTCATTAATGAGATACTAAATCAGGAAAGTTATAAAAAACAAGCACCCCTTCAACCTGATTCTAACAATAAATTTGATCCTAAGCATGTTGAAATAATTTGTTCGATGTTTTAAAGCAGAATGGTCTTATCAAGCGATGAAAGTGGAGTCGAATAATGGATTATAAAATACTTCTTATTTATCAAAGTTGTCATTTCTTATTTAAATAATCTGCAACAATCCAAAAATATAAGGTGAAATATAACATGCTAGTAATTTATTGCATGCTATTTCTGATCTAGTATGAATGCCTTCTTTAGTTCTGATTTTTGACAGTTGCTCTTCATTGTTGAAACAAGTTAGCCAACTGTATGCTATCCTGCTTTCTAGTTCTATCTCGCTCTCTCTCACTAGATGATGAGTCTAGATTTTTTTACCTTCATTTTTTTAACTTCTCGCTTTATTGAAAGAAGTTAGCGAACTGTTAGTTCGCTTCGAATACCAAATCGGGAACGCTATCCTCCTTTCCAATACATTCTCTCTCTCCCTCCCTCCCGGTTGATGATGAGCTTAGAATTTTTTTTTTTTTTATTTTCTTAGCTTCTCGCTCATAAACTATTCTATTCTGAAGTTTATTCTATGGTTTGAAGAAATACGCCTGAGTTTTTCTGCACTGATAATAGATCAAATAAAGAACAATTTACCCTTTTGTAATTCCTACAACAGCGGTTCCCAAACTTTTTAGTCCTGGGACCCACCTTCACCTAGACATTTTTTTCGCGACCCACTACTACATAACGATAACCAATATAGGCTATATAAAATACAGCACATGTCTTTCATATGCCTTTCAATATTTTTACTGTGTTCAAATGCCTTATATTCCTTATATTGAAAACAAGTTTAATTTTTCCCGCCCTTTTCGCGACCCACCGAAATTACTCCCGCGACCGACCAGTGGGTCGCGACCCATAGTTTTGGAACCACTGTCCTACAATATATTTCAAATATAGTTTAAGTGTAAGCCAACTGTTCTGCTATTTTCTTTAATGCGGCTAACGAACGAGGTTCCTGAAAATGAAATCAATGTGTTAACCATAATTTGTTTTCTATGTGAACTTGATAGGCATTAAAATATTCCCTAGGCATAAAAAGTAAGAAAATAAAATTTTCAAAGGTCTTTCTCCTTAACACCTACCGATGGTCCTGCCAGTTTCCATGTTCTTAAGTTATATCCTCCATAAAAGGTGACAAATATCTTAATATCCTGACACGTTTTAGTGAACGAGAATAAGCGATTACTTAATCGTTTACAGCAGCTATATACTCCTAACACAATGCGGTATAGACAATAGATCACTAACCGTATAGGCCTATGAATTTTTAAGACCAAAGATAGACTGATTTTGCAAGAAAAACACTACTGACAGAGGCTGTTTTTCTAAGTTCAGAAAAAAAGTCACCTGAGTTTGCAATGCTTGACAGAGAAAAATATGTTTGTGCTAAGTAAGTAAGTGTATATTTGTTATTCTTCTACAAGATGATATGAAAATCAATTAAAAGTGGTGCCGTGCTAATGTTGTATCCTAGTATTTCTACATTATTATAAAATAGTAGCGCCTTGAAATGACAGTGAATTTAATACATAATACATAAAAAAAGAAAAGGATAGCTTTGTTAAATACTCTTCAATTCTAAGTCAAGTATTAAACCATTATTTGGCAAGTCTCAAATTTTTACATAATATATATGAAATTATATGAAATTATTGGCATAGAAAATGTGGGAAATGAAGAACATCAAGACTTTGACAGTAACATAGATGATGAAGACCATGGTTTTGCTGTTAGAAGAACAATAATAAACACACATTTCAGGTAAAATACTGTTACTAGCAATCTTCTACAATAATTACCAAAACAGACTAAATTTTGATTCAATTCGTACATCCAGTATATATAGAAAACAGTTAAGACAATGATTAGGCTCATAGATGACTCCTAGTTTCCTTATTATGAATATGTCTAAGAAATTTAAATTTAATTCCAAATTATTTTCCATAATTTTAATGTAAATTAACGAAAATGACTGTATCCTATAGGATACATTGTAATTTTAAGGACTAATGTTTGAAACTGAATTTACTGAATTACAAACTAATTTACAGGAGACTGAAAACAATTAAAAGTTCTTCAGGAACTCCGTTCTGCGTCATAAAGTGGCTGTGTTATTGCTTATTGTTTCTAAAAAGTGCTCTTTATGAACACCTACTCCGAAGTCTTCATTACTGACTTGATATATTGCTAATGGCGTTGTATTCCCTTGATTGGTGAACACTTTTTTTTTAGCTTATAGTTACGTCAAAGTATAAAGACGTGAGACCACAAGACGAGATCGGTTTCATTGTATTCAATGTTAATTCAGCCACAGGCCAGATTTCTCGGTCACCGGACCAACACAGTGTATCGCTAAAGAACGGTCCGCTTTTAATGCCGTTATACAATCGGGTATGCCAACACCTCCAAGCATTTGTGAGCATGTCCAATCGTTCTAAGCTCTCTTAATGGATAATTAAGTGGACTAATTATTGTTAGATTTTCTATACGGAATTAATATAAGTTAAATGCAGGTCTAGGCCTATCTCAACTGAAAAATTTTAATTCATTGAACAAATATGTACACTTCTGTATGTTTTACCATTAAAAAGTATTAGGCCTACTCCGAAACTTAAAAACATAAAACATAAAATAACCACCAATAGACCAATTATTGTTGGATTCTCTTTTTTCTTTAATACATGCTGGTGTAAAACAAAAAGTCACATTTACTCCACAATATTGTTCGCACATAAGTATTATAGAACACTAGTCACTGTATAAGTAAAATAGAATGAGAACATTATAGGAGAAAAATGTAATGTCCAACAGAGACAATAATCTGTGGTTCATGAAAGCTTATATATCTGTCTAAAATAGAATGGCAATAAAATTAGAAACAATGTACAGGGTTGTTTAGATATAAAAAATTCACATGATTTCTTGGGTAGACGACATGTTTCGAAGCTAAAAGTTCATTATCATGTGTGTAGTCGGGTGATTAATCTTGAAGTTTCTAAAGATGTCGTCAACACAAGATTTCACATGAACTTTTTACGTCTACACGAACCTGTAGATTATAATTGAAATTGTATTATCGTTCTATTATTACTTATACTGTAATTCGTTTCTCATCAGTGAAATCTCGAAAGAAAGATTTTGCATGGACCAGAAAAAATATTGTTGTACAGAATGTTATTGATATAACGAAAATTTACAAAAATGCTCATTTTGGAAGGTATAAGGAACCACTCCCGAATCTAAGTTTTTTTAAAACTATTCCAATGAACAACAAGTGATAACTACACTTAGGCCTATGTGTATAGTTTGGTAATAGAATTGATTATATATTTTTTATTTGGCTGAAAATCATGCATATCAATAAATAAAGTTTTCTTTTCTCAGAACATGTAGCAGTGATTGGTAAGAAATTTTGACAGTTTGAAGTCAAGGTTATAGAAAATGAACAGAATTAAAAATATTTGGAACAAAGCTTAGTTGTCTATTTATATGTAAGGGGGAAGAACTTTCGAATTTTTCAAAATTCAAAATATTTTAATGAATTTTATTTTTCTGTGAGGAAATCAATGATGATAGTTGCAGAATCTTAAGTTCACATATTAACTATATTATTCAAAAGTAGGCATATTCCTAAAAGAAATCACGTAAATCCGTTGAATAGTATTTTTTAGGCAAAGAAAATTTATACATGAAAATGAAATGTGAGAAAATGCGATTTACCTGTAACATATATTTTCTGCCGAAGGCTTTTAAAAACCACTTCCATTTTACAATCGCTTACTTTAAATGTCTTTAACTCCAGTAGTAATCGATATATTTTTATTGTGAAGGTTACTTATTTTCTTATTATAAAAGCCTTAAAACAAAAATGATCTGTTGCAACCCAACCTTATGTTAACTCCATAACACTATTAGCCAATTATGAAATAAAATTTTGATTATACGTTCAAAGAAACGTCTATTACAAATTAAATGTTAGCTAAACTCTAAATATAGCAAACATGAATAATTTCGCAGTACCCCTAATTTCACAGTATCTTTTTCTTTATTTATTGCAAAATTGGGAACAGTAGTGGAAATATTTCATCTTATTCATTAAAGAGGGCATCTTCTTTTCTGTTCTATACATTTTTCTTTATGTTTCCATTACTGTTCCTGATTTTGCAGTAAATAAAATAAAAAGATACTGCGAAATCAGGGGTACTGCGAAATTAGGCACGTTTGCCCTACTTTATAATTGAAAATACTAATCTTTCGAAATACATACTTCAATTGGGGATAACCCGGGAACTCAACAGTGCACCTCAACAGATAACTCAACTCAACAAGCCTATTTCTGCACCGAATAGGCTTACGGAAAACCAATAGATTCTAATAGTTTCTAAACTAAAAGTGATAAGCTGATGACATTTAATTCCGAAGTTAGTGAGAACTTATAAGAACGTGCTGGCAAGGAAATCGTTCTCTAATTGCTACGCCTCAACATAGCCGTGTAAGTGAGATCAAAGTTAATATCGACTTCATCCAAACTTCCTCCTAAGATGATAGCTCTTCCGTGAATCCGGTATCGATTACATGATTCAAGTGCTGTCGGGCATATTCAAATCAAGTTCAAGGTTAGACTTTCAGTCAATATACTATTGAAGAAAGTGTCTTGACATGTATGTGAAACCTGAAACCACAACTTGCGCTATCCTTTGGGAAGGGCTGCGGAAAGGTCAAACAAGTTGTAAATAAATTCGTATGTCGCACCGCTTTCATCTTGCACATCATACACCTTTTAATTTGTGAGTAAGTACTTCACTTCAGGCAAAATGTATACACTGAAAGCGGTAAGGAACACGAATCTCTATTTAAGTACTGGCTTCTTAGGATAGCAGTTTTATTGGTGAGAATTTCGAAAATTAATTCAATAGGCTACTAAGCTAAGCAGAAATAACATGTGACAAGATATTCGAATGCCTTAAAATAAAATCTCATATGTGGAACTCAGCCATACTCCATTACCATTCTTTTAATTTACAGATTTCATTACCATCTGGAGAGATTCCCATCAAAATAATAGTTTGCTGATTACCACAAACTGTGATATTGCAGTACATTCGCCTGCCTTTTCTGGTGTTTCAAAATGGTCGTTCAAGTGTCATGTGAGGGGGAGAGGAAAAGAAGTGAAAGAAAAGGCATAAAAAATAAATAAAAACAAATAAATAAAAAATAAAGGGCCAGAAAAGTGAAATAAATTTACAGAAAGAGAGGCTGGAGAAAAGATTCATATTTTGAGATCCAATATAATTTTCTGTTATTTCATTTGCCATATTACTTTTGTCTTAGATTTTCGAAATACACAGAAGCCTACTACAATATCCACAATAACTTTCTGTTAACTAACCCATTTACCTTATTATTCTCTTGAATAAAGCTTAAAAATATAGCAGCTGGGTAACATTAACGGTTAATAACAATATACAATTTACCAATTTAAGATTACGGGTGAATTACAGTATTAAATTGCTAGTATTAAAAGCATTATCCTCATGTAGTGTATTGTGTTACGGTAGCGTTCTTCATGATCTGTGCGTAATTTCCTCTGACGGACCTCGCTGGTGAATTTTTCTCTCAGTTTTTTTTTTTTTTTTGTGAACAGAAGGAAAGAACTGTTTAAACATAAATATTGTGAACTCGATATTTCGCGTATTGCCTTTTATGAGACAGTACGTGAAGACATTAAATTTGAGGGTATTGATAATTCTGTTACAGTGTAACTATAATCATAAACACTTCAGTCCTGTGTTTAACTTATGTTAAAAATAATTACAATAATCATATGTTATTCAACTCTCATGTAGATCATACCGGAAGTGTCCCGTTTCTGTGCATTTTTAAGGTGCTGAAATATTCAGTGTCCCTTTATTGGTTTTGGAAATCAAGCACCCTAATCTAAATCTAATTATATGTAAACTAAGGAAACCAGGATTTCAAACAATGAAACAATAAGACAAGAAAATCAATCTTCACAATACAAACGAATGTGCAATATAGGATACATATTGGGTCCTTTAAAATATCTATAGGTACTCTTCCTAAGTTCATCCCTAAAATTGCTCGTCTTCATATATTATGAGGGAAGAACTTAATATATGAAAAAGAAAATGAACTAAAAACAGCATGGGAAGATTCTTTTTTTCCTTCGAAAAATAGTAATGCTAGCTTTAAACCGTAACCAGACGGAGATAAAATAAATTACATAAAATTAATTTGTGTGCATGTGTTGGAGCACAGAAAGAGAAGTTGTATCTTCAATAAATTGTTAGTCTTACTTTCTTCTTCTGTCTTTTCTGCATTTTCTTTATATTTCATGGGTGAAGTCTTTAGCTTATCTTACCATTGTGAAGTTGTATTTATTGTGTTTTATAAATGAAGCAAATAACGGAAGAAAAATACTAACTATCTGCATATTAGCAATGAGGTCTGAACGCTTGCATGTATTGTTTGGAGTCTGATAGTATCTCCATTAACCTCATTCCAAACACACAATACACCTCGACCCCTAGGCTGTAATTGGGGGTTAGAGAAGTTTCCTCTGATGGAGCCTCTGTCAGAGGTAATTAATAGATTTTTAGTGAAGTTTTAATTATCAGTTAACTAATGCAGTAGATGTGATGTAAGCAACTGGAAGGCACATCCTCCAGGTATCACGAGATTCCCTTGACATGTTCTGTGGCATCCCCAGGCAAAGTAATGCATGATTTCCTCACAATTCGTGCTGCCAAATGAAACTTCAATAACGCTCGAATTGCTCTGTGGATAAAGGATATGTGCTGTAAATATATAATAATTGCAGCTTTTTATAGTTCTCTCAAGGAAGTCTTTGTTGGAACCCTGACTATAAACTGTTTAGCGTGAGACATGAAGACTCTTAAACTGCATTTTCTACTGTCTACCAGAGTATCGAATCTAAAGTGTTACACATTCAGACGATTTCAATCACTTTTTTGCAAAATTATACAATAGAGTTGTTCCTTAATCGGAAAATCTGTATTGATTAGGTACAGATTTTGGGGTAGCCTCTTTGTGGTATCCTAATAGTGTGGCATTTCTTTTCTTTACGATTTCCGATAAGTATTTATTGTGGACAACACTAATCACTACAAAGCTGGAAGTAATTCTTCATTGGTGTCGGTTCCACAAAAAGACAGCTTCTTTCTACTATACCTGAAATAGGGAAAATGTTACCTAGAACTGACGAAATTAAAATCTGTCTGCTTATTGCTAATTGGGTCCGAGTTCACTGAAAGACAGTTTTAAGAGAAGTAATAGTGTAAGTAGTACAAGATTCTTTGGAAGGTATGAAATCCACCATTTAATTGTCAACACTGATGCCAAATTGAACATTACAGCCCAGATTTAAACATCAGGTATAATTATTTTAATGCTTTGTATTTGATCTTTTTAATGTACGGATTTAATAATGCTAATGTATTCAGAATTATTGTGGAAAATAAAGGTCTAAATGTTTTATAAAATCGTCAATTTACTAATACATGAATTTAAAATAATTAAAATATTATCATCATTTTGTTGGTGACATTTAAAATACATTTAAGGGTCATTAATGAGAAACTAGCTCCGTGCAGAAGTGTGTTGATGAATATTGTATGGTCATCCCCACCTGCTGATCTAGCAAGAAGGTCAAGGTGCGTTACGATACAAAATTGCTTTTCAGGTGATGTAGGCCTAGGCTATGCCCAGAAAGAGTATATTATTCAGTCCTATTGTAGCACATCATACTAGTTGAAAATGTGGTTTTATAAAGATTAATGTCGATTTCTGACATTATGATATATTTATGGGAATTTTTATATTTTCCATAAGACAATAGCCTACTTCATTACGCTAGTGAATCAGGCCATCCTATTATGGTACTCTTTTAATTGCTGAAGATGAAATTCCAGATCTGACCCACCCACGAATTGAAGCCGAATAAGAGGGCTATGGTTAGTTAATATTATTAAACTAATATACGAGAATACTTATTAATATCCCACGAAATTAATTATTTTTGCATATTACGTCTAACTGTAGCACTATTATTACTGTACGACAATGTTTAGTTTAATTTAATAACTTAATATACCGGTGTTTGCAAGAAAAACTAAAATAAAATATAAGTTATATACTTGTTCAGTGCATAAGGCAATTTAAAGATACTCAAGGTAAGTTGAGTAACAATAAATTTAAGGATCTAAACGATTTGGTGATTTAGAAGATAAAAAATAAAAACTTTTTTTCAATATTTATTTTCCTTCAACGCACGTACTTTCAAACTTTAACTCATGAATTAATTAAAAAGCAGTCAGCACAAGATCAAAACTGTAAGTTACTGCCTTGTCAACTAGCTGCGTCTGAAAGAAGGCGAGAGGCACAACTTTCGTTTGCCCAAGTGTTCGGTCAAAGGAAGGAACTCCGTGCCATTGTTTATTTCCCGACAGGACAAGATTGCTTGTTAGATAGATGAGACTTTTTAAATACCGGTTTGCTCGACGCCGTGTAATAAAATAGAAAGGAAGTGGAACACTTTCTGCCCAGCTGCAGCCACACTGGGCCATGGACAACCCAGACACAATCTCAATTGCTTACCTTCATTCCTCTGTAAATATTGTTATTACATGTCATTATGTCTGCTATTCCCGCCAGCTTCACTACAGTCATTTTGATGCACAACCAAGGCTTGATTCTTACTGTATATGAGCGTTCTATCTCCTCATTCCGTAAGGACTATGATTAATGTCTCACAAAATTTCATGTAGGTCTCAAAAATACACTGTGCTTTACCAATATCATAAGGCAACCATACGGCATAAAAGCATTACAAGCATAAGGTAACGGAATTTGCTCTAAGGTTGTTAGAACAGGATAGAAATGATTTATTTCGCCAGAAGCACATACAGTACAGAACATGTTTTGTAAGAAGGGGCTCGGAGATATTTTGAGTCAAAATGAGATATCTGCTTCAAAACCTTCATCTGCCGGTTCTCCATATTGCGTAAAAAGAACACATCTGTATATTAACAAATAACTAGGTTAGATGAAAGGAAACCATCATCTCAAAATTACTTTAATAAGCAAAAGAAATATATTTAGCATCTACGAGTATGTTAAATATAATTGGTAAACTTTGTAAATATTCTGCTATAGGCCTAACAATATTATTGCTACTACTATGAATAGTTCATAAACTGTATAAACATGAAAATTTTGGTTACAATAAAGCAGAAGTTCATCTAAGATGTACTCTAACTGTAAAGTGGGCGTTTAGTAAGTTGGCTCCTTTTAAATAATATAAAAAAAAGTACAATCACATCAAATTAAGCATACTTAAGAACCAAAATACAATAAATTCACTTAAATTATGAAGAGGATTAGGGCTAACAATAAGTTCCTTCCATTCTCCTGAACACCACAATAGGGAGATTCTTTTATTCTTATGAAGAGACTATTCACAGAGGTCAAAACTATTTTGAGTTGTACATTTACATTCAATATATATATATATATATATATATATATATATATATATATATATATATATATATATGAGTGTGTGTGTGTGTGTGTGTGCAGGATACCTGTGCACACTAGTGCAATCTTTGAAAATATTTATATTAATAATAATAATAATAATAATAATAATAATAATGTTTTATTTTGCCTGGCAGAGTTAAGGCCATAGGGCCTTATCTTCCACTCAACCAGGATAAATATAAAATACATTAACAGAAATCTGCAATTAAAACCGAAATAATAAAATGTGTAGCGAGGTTCAAGTAATTTTTGCTATAGCAGATTTGAATTGAGGACTTGAACTACTTTTACAGTGAATTTAATTTATATTTGTTGGGAAAAAATAAATAAGTATACTTTAATGTCTAATACTTTAAATCCTTCATGCACTTTGATGCGTAATTTATCTACAAGCAACTATAAATAGTAAATGATAATTGTTAAACCCTACAAAACTAAATGTCTAAAATATCCTTCATGATGGTATTGCCTGAAATGTGCAGTATTTTGCACCATATGAGCTATAAATCTATTTTAGTGCGAAATAATACCAAAATTGCTTTGTTGTCCAAAAAGCATCTAAAATAATCCAAATTTTGTGGAGAATTAACTTTTTTGTTTGGCGTCAAATAGGTTCTCTAGCAATTTTCTTTCACTGATTGGTCTTTCTTGCTGGGTGAAAAATACCCTATTAGAAATTATTATTATTTTGTCAGAACGCAATGAGTTCAGTAACGAATAGGTACATCTCCAATTCAGACAGAGCTGTAAGGAAAATTCTTTAGCAACAGCTTGTTTTCGAGAATACGTCATATCACGCGTATATACCGTAGCCTACTCTGGTACGGGGGAAAGAGCTCCCCAAACTTTATGTCACTTAGGGTACTGGTATAGGATGTTACAAGACTTAATTAGCCGATAGCTTGGTTAATAGAATGATATGTAATATGTAGGAATCTTTTAAAAACAGTTCAAATGTGTAAGCAGTGTCTTTCCTTCCTTACAAAACTAAGTTTAATGATTATGACGATGATGATTATAATAATTAGGGGGCGGATTTCCATGACCTAAAAAATAGGATATATGCATGCATTTTTGACCTAAAAAAACAATAAAATATGACCAATGAAATTTAAAATATGACTTTACCACTTACACATTTCCCAAAAAGTATCATTATAATGCAAAATTTACAAAATATGATATGAAACTTCAAACTTTCTTTAATATGCACACAAATATGCCAAAAATATGACCTAAATATGCATATTCATACTAAATATGCTACAATAGTTGAAAATTTCCTAAATATGCAGTTATATGCACAATAAAAGCCGTTCCATTTTCACCAGGATGCTTGGAATCGGGTTTAAATTAGTCGGAAACCTGAAATAATGCAAAGGGGATAAATATAAATGTCATAGAAATCCGCCTCCTAATAATAATATAAAATTCAAAATTCAAATGAAACCGAATAATCTTAACTTTCATTTGGAAGACTTGATATTTGCGAGCTGATATGAAGTGCATCAAATTGTTCTGCGAATTAAGATGTTATGCAACGTTCTGTCTGGAACAGAGATATCTGTTGCATAACGGCAAAGAAGATGACCTTATGGCTCCCTTCTCGACCATATCGATAACTTTCACCTCATCCAATGATTCACAAGATTATTATTAATACGTACAAAGTATAGATCAATGTAGTGTAACTGTTTCTTTCCATTTCAAGGCGATACAGCATGCAACAGTTCCGCCATTCCCCATTTGCTAATTGCAGCAGTGGATTGTGATTGAAAGAGCCGACCTTTAATGAGAGAATATGTTAACCAAGTTTCTTTAAGTGTGTTTCTTTATAAAGCACTACATAAAATTGCAGCTAGTAGTCATTCAGAATATCAAATATTTCCTTAAATCTTATGATGACGCAATTTTTGTTTTAATTCTTTTCCTCCCGTAGATCTTGAAAATCACTATCTTTTGCAGTGGTTCGTATCGAATTGTACCCATAGGAAGACAAAAGAATAGAGTAGCCTATGTTGGGCTAGTTGGCGTGAGATCGCCGTAATGCGGACTTCCTTCTAGGACATCAAAAAATAATAAATAGAAGACGTTCAAACTAACACAAGTAAATAAAATTCTCATCCATCATTCCATTTTCCGAGTTAAGAAAACCCTGAATCACGCATTCAATTTTGCAGGCACCGGGATGTTGGAACTCAGCCAAAATGAACAGACATTTATTTATTTCTAATTAGTAATTACGTTATAAACAACTGTTAGTTATTTTCCTGACTTCTGCTATGAATTTATACATTAACAATAACAATAATAATAATAATAATAATAATAATAATAATAATAATAATACAGTTTTACAATATTTTTATCCACAAGAGAAGGAAAAGGAAATCATATACACTTACCACTAAATTCCAACCAACTTACTAGTCTTCAATATTTCTGTGAAATAGTTTAATATAGCCTATGTTTAGGTTTACACAAAGGAGCAGAAATTGAAGATTTAAAATTCTAACATGAACGACCGCTGTGCGTTCTTGAACGAAAATCGTTCCTCTGCCATGATGGTAAGGATTTATTCACCCCTAAAAATATTGCACTCTCAGAACTATGGGGTACTAGTATATACATGTATATATATGCTTTTTCATTAAATTTCCATTCATTGATTCATGGTAATTTTACTACTCTTACAAGACTGCAAATTCCTATGTTTTATGAAAATATTTCACTGATATTTTACTGATACATGACTAAGTAATATATCATACAGTTTGTAACTATCAAGTTTATTATAAATCCATTAAATGTCCAGTTTAACAACAAACTTGGAGAGAAAAAGTTCTAACCTAATGAAATTGTCACATTCAAAAACATGATAAACAACAAATCCATTAAGAGTATGTATTTTATCTACTTAATAATACAATTTGTAACTTCAATTCTAAAGTTATAAAATATCGTAGCACAAGTAATACATGGAAAAACAGTAGAAAATATGAAGATAATACTTTTAAAATATTGTGTTTATTCAACATTCAAAATCCTCTTTGTGGGAACAGAGCCTAGTCCTCGATCATAAAATAGACAGACAGCTTTCATGATGCATCCTGTATACTGTTGAAGAAAATCTTTGCTACTGATCCATTCTTTTGATAATATTAGTTAATAAAACCCAGCATTTGATCTAACAGCGATATTGATGACGTAAAACTAGATGATTGAATAAGCGATATTAACTACTTGTAAATATAATGTAGTAGTCGTTTCTTCCTGATGCTTTTTTCTAAGATTATTTGAAGTCATGTTCACAATATGAAATAACTGCAATACAAGCTGTATTGAACTAAATGAAGTCTATGTTTTACTTGCAATAATTTAAAATTATAGGAAATTTTTTCCTCCAATTAAAATCCTGTAATAGCTTGATACTAGCAAAACTGATATTAAAATCAATGATAGGAACAAAACACAAACTTTTTATAACGACTTACTCCATTGTTTTATTTATGCCGTTAAGTCTGAATGTTTCTACTGGCAGTAATTATATAGATGGAGGAATTGAATATTTTATTCTTGATTTCAAGGTTGGTAATTTTACCTCCTCTCACATAATTTAATTACAAAGGAAATTGCTCTTTCTTGCAAATACTCACGAATTCAAGTCGTGATCAACCGCAGTTCTTGCCCTCTTTAAATCTAGCAAAAGAAAAACAACTTAAAAACACAGTTGTTTGAACTAGTAGAGGAGTAACAAAATTTGGTCTATAGCTGAAATGTACCAATATGCTTTTCTCCATAACTCATGGATATTTTACAGTAGGATTCTTACTATTTTCCCTAGTATAACTCATCAGATGAGACACGAATCATGACCTGCGCGAGAATGCCGCTTCAAAGCCACTCCACAAGCTCATATTTCTACGCGCATCTTCAAACCAAGCTTCTTGTCTCATTTCCTTGCTAGTGAAAAGCATGTGGGCACACTAATTAGGCTCACAAGTCAAATGCAAATGTTTCCTAAGTTTATCAAAAAAATGCATACATGAAAAGAGAGAAACTTACGTTTTGTTCTTATAGACCATGGGCTACCAATATGAAACCATCCCCCCCCCCGTGGGAATTTCCGACACATATATTTTTTGTTGGTATTGTCATCTAGTTTAAGATATTAGTTGTTTGCCCCTTATCAATTACAGCATTTAGCCGGAAACCCCGGAAATCCGGAGAAAATGAATTTGTTTTAATTTTTCATTGTTCTTTGCTCCTAATATTCCCAGGGAATTTCTTACTCACACATTTTTGTTGGTATTGGCATCTAGTTAAATGTTTCAGTTGTTTGCCCCTTACAAATTACAACATATCCCCGGAAAACCACGTATATACGGAGAAAATTACTATGTTTTATTTTTAAATCTTTGTTCTTTGCACCTAATATTCAAAGGGAATTTCTGACTTATATGTTTTTTTGTTGGCATTACCATCTAGATTAAGGTTTCAGTTGTTTTCCCCTTATCAATTACAGCATATCCCCGGAAAACACCGAAAACCACGGAAATCCGGAGAAAGGGACTTAGTTTTATTTTTTTTTAATCTTTGTTCTTTGTTCCTAGAATTCAAAGGGAATTGGTGAATCATATGTTTTTGTGTTGGTATTCCCATATAGATTAAGGTTCCAGTTGTTTGCCCCTTACCAATTACAGCATATCCCCAGAAACCCCGGAAAACCACGTATATACGGAGAAAATTACTATGTATTATTTTTTAAATCTTTGTTCTTTGCTCCTAATATTCAAAGGGAATTTTTGATTCGTATGTTTTTTTGTTGGTATTGCCATCTAGATTAAGGTTTCAGTTGTTTGCCCCTTATGAATTATAGCATATCTCCAGAAAACTCCGAAAACCACGGAAATCCGGAGGAATTTACTTTTTAAAAATAACTTTAAAATCTTTGTTCTTTGCTCCTAATATTCCCAGGGAATTTCTGACTCATATGTTTTTTTGTTGGTATTGCCATCTAGTTTAAGGTTTAAGTTGTTTTCCCCTTATCAATTCAGCATATCCACGTAAACCCTGATAACCACGAAAATCCGCAGAAAATGAGATTGTTTTAATTTTTTTTAAATCTTTGCTCTTTGATACTAATATTCCCAGGGAATATCTGAATCACATAATTTTTGTTTCTATTGCCATATAGTTTAAGGTTTCAGTTGTTTTCCCCTTACCAATTACAGCATGACAAAGAATACTGGAAAAAATCCTGATGCTGAAGGGATGAAGGCGATTGAAAACCTAGCAGAACACACTTCATATTCTAATTTGACATATGTGAATGATAATTTATCTTACGAAACCTTCCACAGTCACTACCAAACTTTCTTGACTGAAGTTAGAGAAGGGACATTCGGTAAAACAGCACAATTTTGGAATGGTAATATGGACAAAGTGTCATTGATTTTGAGATTTCAGCGAGCAACTAAAGAAAACAACTTTGACTTACACTTGGCATGTTTAGAAGATATGATTCCCCTTTTCTTTGCATGTGACCATCACAACTATGGCAAATATCTCGTAGTCCATATACTCACCCTTTTGAACCTGCAAGGGACACACTTGAAGCAGAAGAATTACTTCGCAATAACGGTTTCAGTGACCGTAGATCACAAGTTCCGAGTTCTAGAAATTCTGTAGATTTCCGTGGTTTTCCGGCTTTTACGGGGATATGCTGTAATTGATAATGGGCAAACAGCTGAACGCTTAATCTAGATTACAATGCCAACAAAAAAAATATGTACGTCAGAAGTTCCTGGGAATATTAGGATCAAAGAACAAAGGTTTTTAAAAAATCAAAACGAACTAATTTTCTTCGGATTTTTTAGGTTTTCGGAGTTTTCCGGGGATATGCTGTAATTGATAAGGGGCAAACAACTGAAACCTTAATCTACAAGGCAATACCAACACAAAACCATATGAGTCACCAATTCCCTTTGAATTCTAGGAGCAAAGAACTAAGATTTAAAAAATTAAAACAAAGTCATTTTCTCCGGGCTTCCGTGGTTTTCTGAGTTTTCTGGGGATTTGCTGTAATTGATAAGGGGCAAACAAATGAAACCTTAATCTACATGGCATTACCAACACAAAACCATATTAGTCACCAATTCCCTTTCAATACTAGGAGCAAAGAACTAAGATTTTAAAAAATTAAAACAAAGTCATTTTCTCCAGGCTTCAGTGTTTTTCAGAGTTTTCTGGGGATTTGCTGTTATTGATAAGGGGCAAACAATTGAAACCTTAATCTACATGGCAATACCAACACTAAACCATATGAGTCACAAATTCCCTTTGAATACTAGAAGTAAAGAACTAAATTTTTAAAAAATAAAACAAAGTAATTTTCTCCGGGTTTCCGTGGTTTTCGGAGTTCTGGGGATTTGCTGTAATTGATAAGGGGCAAACAACTGAAACCTTAATCTGGATGGCAATACCAACAAAAGAACATATGATTCAGAAATTCCCTTTGAATATTAGAAGCAAAGAACAAAGATTTAAAAAATAAAACATTGTCATTTTCTCCATATAAAAGTGGTTTTTCGGGTTTTTCGGGGATATGTTGTAATTTGTAAGGGGGCAAACAACTGAAAACTTAAACTAGATGACAATACCAACAAAAAATATGTGAGTCAGAAATTCCCTGGGCATATTAGGAGCAAAGAACAAAGAAAAATTATTTCAAACTCATTTTCTCCAGATTTCCGTAGTTTTCCGGGGTTTTCGGGTAAATGCTGTAATTGATAAGGGGCAAACGACTAAAGACTTAAACTAGATGGTAATACCAACAAAAAATATGTGAGCCAGAAATTCCCTGGGCATATTAGGAGCAAAGAACAAAGAAAAATTAAAACAAACTTATTTTCTCCGGATTTCCGGGGTTTCCGGGTAAATGCTGTAATTGATAAGGGGCAAACAACTGAAAACTGAAACTAGATGGAAATACCAACAAAAAATATATGTGTCGGAAATTCCCACGGGAGGGGGGGATGGGGGTATACAGTAGCCTACGCTCTATTATTAACTGGTGTCACATTGCAATGAAAAATTCGAGTTTTTAGATCGCCCGATACTAGACTGATTTTTTTACATTCAGACAAAACTATCTCGCAACAGAGTTACCCACCCTATTTATATTCACCTATTTCAAGGAATCTAGCTTGAACGCATTGTATCCTATCACAATCGGACCTAGTAACATCCGATTTGGAAAGGTGAATGTGAGAGCACTGTATTTATGAAACAGAGTGCTTAAATCAAAATTAGTGCCCAAATGTGACGACAGCCAGTGTTGAGTTTATTAGGGCAGTTTTTGGCCATACGACCATTTTATTTAAAATCCGCCCGCGAGTGCAAGAGTAAATATATTTAGTTTTTTGTTTGTTACATACACTTAAGCAGGTGTTACAGCAACGTAAACAAAGAGGCCGATTGCACTGAAATCAGGACTGTCAACTTGGGAACCCCCTAGCATTTACCATCATTTAACCTTATAAATAGGGCAAGTCAAGGTTGCCATCGGATAAAAATATATCAACGGCACTTCCTGTGCGTGTGTTACCTAACCACCATATCAAGGACCAGAAGTTTACTAATGAATAATAATTAAACGCTTCGCCATGGGTACAATCGGATATCTAATTGATATCAAGTTACCCCAATCAAGAAAGTCATGATTTCCACAACTTCGGAGTAAACGCACACAGTGACAAATAAATTGTTTAAAATTTGCATTAAGAAGAAGAAGATGGGCTATCACCTTACTAGTTCGCGCGAAACCAGAAAAAAAACCTCAATCAGGTTTATCAAAACCGCAGACGAAGCCGTGCCTTATATAATGCAAACCACGGTGATGATGGTAATATGATGACAAAAATTATGACTATTCAACTCATACGCCGCGTGTTTGATATTGACCAATAACGTTCAGCAATTCCTCGGATATAGACCAATCACGGCCGTTTATCTTGCAATATTCTTGTAGGAATCGCGAGGATGGTGTTTTATCGTGATAAAACCGTCTGTTCGTTACTGGAGACGCAAGTATCAAGTGTGCAGTGATTAACAGTCAGATGCTGCCACTAAGCGGCACGAAAATAGATTATTTTATACAACATAACTTGTTTGGAAACTGAAATAATAGAAATGTACATTGATTAAGAACATACTTTCGATTCGGTGCAAGCCAGTTCTGTTCTGCTGTTAGCTTACCTGAATGAAGTTAACTATGTTTTATATGCACCATTGGTAGCACTGATTACAACATGGTAGCTCGAATCGATTCATGGATGGTTGATTCATAGTATGCCGTGATCTCACAACTGTTAGTTTTGTTTTTATAGAACGAAGCACGAATTTAATTATTATTTATATAATCCGTTACATTTTATTCATGGAATAGTCTTAATAAATCCAACTCGAGTTGACGAGTTGCATCAGATAAAAACGCGACTGCGTCAACTCTCGTGGGATTACCTATGATAATAATAATAAATGTATAACAGTAAACAAAAATAAAAGTTACTTCCATGCCGTGAGCCTTCACGTGGATTGCCTCTAGGGCAAAATAATAAATTTATGGAAGAATGCATTTGCATGTTCGGAACTCCTTGAAGAAGTCTTCTCCTTCCAGTCATGTACGTGACAGATGTTCCATTCCGAAGAACGAAGTTCACGTACCTAAGGTTTCTAACTCTCGATCGCCGAGTAGATCTACTTCCGAAATCTTGAGGCTATATTTCTAGAAGTGCTCGATTCTGTAATGGTCACAGCTTTTACCTCGCATTGCTGTACTAGATTTGGTAATTTCAAGCTTAATTATTATTCCTTCCTAAGTGGGTCTTCATCATCACATAACAGTTTATGAACTGACACTCAACTGTGATGGAATCGTAAGTATGAAGTGGGTTATTATTAAATGAATTTTACATGTTGGTGCTAATGATTTATTTCTACAATTCCAAAATACCTTTGTTACCGATTTTAGTCGATGTTATTACAATCATTAGATCCAGTCTTTCCACTTTTGCACAAAATATAGATCAAAATAAAGATATAAATTCATGAACACTATATTGTGTAGACATTTGTTAATGGTGATAGGTTTATTAGCTTTATTTACTTACGCTTTAACTACATATCGCATGTTTATGATATTTTGGGTATACCGAAAGAGAACAAAAACGAAAGAAAAAACGCACAAATAAATACAAAATTTATAATGACAGATGAGTATAGGAACAGTGAACATTATGAAAAAAATTAAAACTTTATAATAGAAAATAGAAAGTGTATCAACGTAATTTTAATTAATAGTTTTTAACACCTTATTGTCCAGGCATTCGTTTTTATTTTAAGTTTAAATTTAACTACAAGGTAATTTTATTTTCTAAATCAAAGTATTAATAGACCCTTGAAGAGACACACGACAAGATGTGAACCGAGTTCTTACACAAGAACAGCTTTTTCTTATAGTGAAAATGCCAGAGAATGCCTTACGGAGTTGATGGAAGCTTTGGGAATAAGAACTTTCTGTACAGAATTTAGAAGGTTTTATAGGTCGGGCTATGCGCGCTTTCACGCTTCCAACTACTGGATTACAGTGGTGTGGCACTATGCCGTCGTGTATCCATGTTTATGGGTGACTGTTCCCTACACTATACTACATATAGTACCCATAATCTGCATCATACATAAATTTTATACCCTGCCCTTTCTTTTATATATTTCGAAATTTCAAAATAATCCCACACTTTAAAAAAAATTAAAAGCAGTTCTTCCCAGTCATCAAAGACAGGTTGAAAACAGTCCTCAGCCCCACACCAAACTTTACTGCAATGGTATCCGGACACGGCAAAACAAGATCATAATATCTCCACCGCTTCAAGACTGTCAACTCTCCAATGTGCCCCTGCAATAGCGGAAACCAAACATCCTTTATGAGTGACCATTAGTATCGAATGAAAGAAAAAACTTGTGAACAGTGTACTAAAACGGGAAAACTGGCCAGTGTCGAAGAACAGTTTAATAAGGAACTATAGAAACTCTTTCCTTTTATTTGTAAATTAGACTTTGAGATATTGTTTCATTCGAAGTAATAGGATAATTATGTTAGTCTGAGCTGAGTAATAACGAAGCTAGTGTCAACGGACAATATGGTGTAGATTAATACCCAAAATAGACTAAGAAAATAGGCTAAGGAAAATAGGCTAAGGAAAACAGGCTAAGGAAATAGGCTAAGAGTGTGTTTAAACCAGAAACTTACCGTAACTAACGATTGAAGTAGACTATCGTAAGACATAAACAACAAAAGAACATATTGTGAAGCACAAGCCATTTATAATCAATGTATAGTGTATTAAGTACTAAGAATCAATGTATATGCTTATAGGCATGTAGTGCTACTACCGTGTAACGGAGCATGCCGTCGATGTAAAAAAAAATCCCTCGGGTATACATATTGTATTGCATAGGCAAGAGCACGAATAGCTTCTTCAGTATAATTAATTTGTGTTCGCAACTATAGCATAATGCAAGTTACATTCACCTCTGAATTGTGGGCAGCTGCGAAGATGAGCGCTCCAAATTAGCACGCATTCATTTCGTCAAATTCACCTCCGGAGGCGACAAGCGATTACGAAAGAAAGTTAGCTTCTTCCTAGCTGGCCCTACTTCCGTTATTACAGCAATAATCTGAATTCGCACAAGAAGGTCGAGTTACACTTAGATATTCGCCGGGCTCTAAAAAATTGGCGTGATCTTACACATTGCGTTACATGGCCTCAACGTGATAACACTGTGTACACGCAATGCCTTTAGAATGTAATAATTAACGTATGGAGATCGGAAACAACATTTTCAGTAGGCTATAAGGCTTAAGTTGGACGCGAATACAATGTTCCAATGAGTAAACGTTGAAGTAGTAAAATAGGAACGCTAACATTAATATTAATACCTTATACGTAGGCCTATATCACAGAAGAAATATTAAAAACTAAAATATTAAATATTTACAGCCTTGCAGTCTGTAAACACTTTGGTTTTCCCACTGAACAGTATACTACCCAATTTCCTTTTTCGTGTTTGTGAGCGTGTCATTAAATTTTCTTACAGGAAATAGGCCTATTGCTCAACTTTCTACTCCATATATTTTTTTCGGAAAGCTATTAACAAAAAGTGATTTGTTTAAAAATATGTCTTCGCCTGGTTTCGTGCAGGCTTTGGAAATAAGTGGTTTACTCCTAACGCACTTTGTGGTGTAATGAATAGCGTTAAGTGCGATCCTGAGTAATGAATGGCTCTAGTTCTAGCTGAGTTCAGTTCAGTTCTCTCTGGGTTTTCACTCCCGTTTACTAGGTAAACATTGTTAGATCACTGAGCATTTAGAATTCCGTTTAACCTTAATTTGATTTCCTTCTCATAGTTCACCATAAACTTCACATTCGCTGCTTGTAGGTTATAAGAGGCAATACTATGGAATGAGATTTTATACTGAGCATAGTCGCTAATCTCCGATGGAAGTTGGAGCAGGAGGTGACAGTAAACAGAGTCCAATACTTTAGTTTTTAAACACAAATTGTAGGATACCGTTGAGGTCCATCAATAAAATAAAATAAAATAAAATAAACACTTTTGTATTTGATGGACGGCTGGGCCTTTCAGTGTAGATACACTAACTTCAGGACATGTTTAAAAGCATGTAGATGTTGTATTAGTTAGGAATCAATTATGGTTTCTAACACTGATATAACGATTAAAATACATATTTCAGTAAGCTTTAAAGTATTTTATTGAATCACTAGTTAACTAGCTCAACACAAGAAGGGATATACAGCGAAGCTAGTACAAGTGTTTTATTAAAACAGTTTAAAGCTTTTAATGTATTTTAATAATAACGACAATATTACTAAGTGACTACAGGCTAAGAGACTGCTGATTTTAATTAACTCACATCTACATGACTACAAAGCAACATACCCTGACGATGGTATAATTTAACCGAATGGCTAGGCTTTCAAAAATAAATTATGCTTAAAGGTATCATATGATAAAATTATTTTATTAATTTATTTAAGAAGGCCACTGTGAAACTTTCGTAGTTTGATACTCTGTAGATTTTGCCAGAAGAAGCCTGACATTTTTTTATTTGGTACACTCCCTCGAAGAAAATTATTTAAAAAACCGATGCCCTCCTTTGGATTTAGGAAATAGAAATCAGTCAGTCATGTAAATGATTTATGCATAGCAATATTTGTCGAAGTGGATAAGATACAAGTGTTAATCAAATCAGTTAAATGTACTTAGTGTGTGACAATGATAATAGCTTGGAGGAAAATTCCTGGCACCATGACTCGGACCCATGACCTTCAACTTGCCGGCTGACGCTCTACCAACTAAACTAGTCAGAATTCTCAAAACAAGGGTTTCGTGTGAAATGCTCATGGTATTGGAGGAATTTATTTTCCTAATTATTCTAATGTAAAGTAAACATAAAATCTATGGAAACTTTAATATATTTCCACATTAAAAGTTTGTAGAAATTAAGTCATTTCACAGAAAATTGAAAACCTAGGCCTAGTGCATTTTTCATAATAATTCATTCCTTTTCCCGTTTCAATAGTCGAGTTCATTATGAATATAATAAAGTGTTAAATTTGTTCTATTGGAAAAAAAATTATCAGTAAATATATATATATTTTTTTTAAATATGGTCTTGAGAAATAGCCTGCTATGTTACTGTATATTTTATTCTCTGCACGAGCCTACTGATTTTTTTAAAAGTAGCAACTGCTTTTAATAATCAAGCATTTTGTATTATGTAGGCTACTCCGTTTATTTAGGGTAATTTTAGTTTTAATTGCTGGATTTCAGACTATAATATTTTTTATTGTCTAAAGGCTTCAATGGGAATGCCTTCTTGAAATCTGCTGTGGTTATTTTTATACACATTATTACTCTCTTTATCTTATGAACTTATTCCCAGTTTATTATTTATCACTATTTTAAGATGGAATGAGGAAAAACGACTGGAAGCATTTGAAATGTGGATATGGAGAATAATGAAACTAATACCAAGAACAGATAAAGTTAAAAATAAAGATGTGCAGTAATAACTAATGAGTACCTAATATAATATTTGAGCTGGTGTTTCCGTGCATACTGTATTAAATTGTGAAATTAATTGAAGGTGCCTTGCTCAGTTGCCATAGCGAACTGGGTAAGAAGAGCATGGCTAACGTGGTTGAAGTTAGTAAAAGAAGAAATATGGAGGATTCAAATAAAAAGAGCAACGAACACTCCTGATGAAAATTTATCGAAAAACGGACGAGAGAAGAATCATGTTGTAGTAAAGATATTGTAATGCAAGATGAAAATGAGAAACGGCGTGTGAAAAAGCAATCAAGGAGAAGAGAAATGAAATGAATGAGCCTGTGGTTGCTTTTCAAATATGCCCTTCGGATTAAATAATTACCTAGGGCAAACGAATCTGAATTAGCAGATACCTCTGTTTTTTCTTATTTTCATACATTGGTA
This sequence comes from Ectobius pallidus, assembly GCA_964059195.1. NCBI lineage: Eukaryota > Metazoa > Arthropoda > Insecta > Blattodea > Ectobiidae > Ectobius > Ectobius pallidus. The sequence goes on along the minus strand of CAXKWD010000003.1, from coordinate 106,136,516 downwards.
TTTAATCTAAAAGCCCAGAATTCTGTGATGGGTTTACCAAGCTAGTAATGATATAATGCACTTGAAAATAGTAGACGAGAGAAAAAGTAATAAAAAGCTAAACAAACGCAAATGAGATGCATAGTGAAGTCGGCCAGTGAGTATCCATTGTTAATCCCTACGTCGTTTCCAGGACAAGGTAGTCCAAGGCAAGGAAAGCGCGAAAGTGAGCCGGCTCGCCTACCTGTTGAACGCCGGAAGGACCACAACATGATGCGGCCCGGCGCGAAGGTGAAAATTAGGTCTCTAGGTCGCGTCTTAACATACATGTTGCTGAGAAAATCTCAAAAGTAACAAGTGCAATCTCACTATCTTCCTCAAATTATCATTTTACATGGAAAAAGTGTTTGTGACTGTATTCGTTGATCCGTTGATGCGAACACCTACAACCTGAAGCCTTATATTCTCGTTCTGAATAAGATCTCTCTTCAGCTGTAATGACAGTACAATCTCTCATTTTGAGCTGGGTTAAAATGCCGTGATAGGATTTTTTTAAAAGGAGAGAGGTAAATTTGCTGATTTCTAAGAATGTTTACACTGATCCTCGATTTATTGTACAGTTAATATTAATATTGATAATAATAATAATAATAATAATAATAATAATAATAATAATAATAATAATAATAATTTCCGAAATTTCATTAGGAGAACATTGAGAAATACCAAGAGCTATGGTTATAGGCCTAGTAGATTCTTTTAAGTACCAAAAAAGTGCATTTACATTTTACATGGAAACTATAAAAATCTCATTATAAGAACTCACTTGAAATGACAGGCAAAACAGATAATTAATTAATAGTTAGATGGGCAAAACAAAATGCTACTATCGATATCCAATTTGATTCAAACTGAAAACTGTTGAGTGGAAATCCATCGGAAGCCATACATACCGAAGTTTGTGCATTTATAAAATAGCCATGTCGAAATGTACCACAATTTAGAAATAAGTTGAATATCCATTTTATTAGTCATTAATTTTATTTTAGTTTAGTTTATCAAACTTGTAATTAAATCCTTGTAATTTTGTTGTCTGTAGCATGTTTAGTTTTAATTTATAATTTATCAATTCTTGTATTGTTTGTAGTATGTATTATTTACGATATGTATAGTTTTACTGGTGGAGTGCAAGAAAAGGCCTTGTGGCCTTCACTTCGCCAGTATAAATAAATAAAAATAAAAATAAAAAATAATAATAATATTGGAATTAACCGTTTCACTGCTACTGAAGTATACATGCGTAATACTGAACAGTTGTCTAAAGGAGAGATATAAACATAATAGAGTAATGCCTTATGTAAAGTATGAGGACATTTATCCACGTATTACGTTTACTGTTTATGAAATCCAATTATTCCACTGATTCTTTTGGGACTGATTTCAAACTTAGAGCCCACTGATGGTTTAACTTGGTGATTGCTTATATAACCATATAAATTCAGTTCTGAATGTGCTTTGATTTAACTTAAATACTTAATTACAAGCGGACATAAAAATTGTCCACGTTGAAGAATTATCACAAGTTTACAGTTAACTATTTTTCCTATCAGTAAACTATGAAGTTACATATTGTATATTGCAGTGATTCTGATGGAGAGAAATCCACAAGGGATTGCTGCCCAGTTACTAGGGAAACCCTGAGGGTTCAGCCTATCAATTATTCTAGACGACACTGAATTATATATATATATATAATTTTTTTTTTCAGTAGAGGAAGAAAACAAAATCTAATGTTACCGGCCAAAATCAATAAGCATTGGAAAGAGGAATTTATTTTATTTATGTTTTACTTGACATTGTACAGATGGTTATGTACAATATGCAGAGAATCTTTTAAAATATACAAGGACATATCTTGTAGAATTGAAATATGTAGTTTGATTCGTTTAAAGATATTCAATGTGAAGGATTGATTTTTTTGGTTTCTCACCTAACCATTCTATTTAAAAATTTTAGGCGTCTAACATTCAACGTTCTACAATTGTAAAAACAATATTTTTATAATTACACCGGTTAATTCCCTTTAAAGGTAGGATTTTAAGTACGTTGAAATTTTTATCGCTATTGGAAAGAAAAACAAATGAGCATATTAAACCGATATATTAAGTTGAAATGCTGAACACTTGAAGGTAGGTAAATTAAGCATGAACGTTTTCGGTAGAATATACGTAATTCATAATTCAACCTATCTTCAGACTCTAGTACTTCTCTTCCAACACCTGAATGTCTGTATGACGTAAGCGATTATTATATCCTACTATTTCAAGATGATTAGAAAGATAGAAATATTGTTCATTTAAATTACCACGCCTCCTGGTAGGCTGCCATTTAAAGGTCACGTGATGCCATTTGCATTTCATTATCGGCTTTACCTGCCTCTATGGTGGACTTACAGGCCAAAGCCTGTAGGGGAGGTGTGCCGAATGACGTTTGTACAGTCATTCAGATTTTAGTATTTACCTAATTTCTCAAATATGGCATCTTGTAATCTTGAATGGAACCACGAAATTCAGACTGTCGCATTAACATAACTGTAACCGCACATTATGCTTCATAACTACTATGATTAACGGTTTCCTAATGCACCATCTGTTGTGAATTAAAATGTGTTACAAAAAGTTATTACGTTAACCATCGCGTTATTCAACATTGTCATTGACAATTTTTCAAATGTCGTGTCCTAATAGTTGTACTAATAAAACGTTACATTGTTCATTACGATCTGCACATTCATTTTATTCATTCTGTAAAACTGATCGTTTCGACTTAAATTAATGTAACAGAAAGCTCAATGTGAAGCTTCATGACTCGAAACTGCGCATTGCTAACGAGAATTTTAAGCAAGATTGTATTTATGGGAATGGGTTAGTACATTCATACAGTAAATCCAGTATATTTACACAGAATTTTAACGCATTCGGTAAAATCTGTGTTATGAAAATTTCGTACAGGCTTACTTTTATGTAGTCACACTGAACGTATTGCAGATGGATCTGGGTATTGGAAAAAAATGACAAAACTGCTACGTTACATTATATTGACCCTATAGAGCTTCATATGGATATATTATGTTTAGGATAGATATATAATGTTAATTACTACATTGATGGGTAATTTCGGAGCAAATGGTAAATAATTTGAATATGCATTATGGCATAAACTTCGGAACCAAGATGTAACAGTGACATTCTTAAGAGTGTACGGATATTAACTTAACCGATGAGTTTGTTCCCTATTGAGGTTCGATAATTCTACCAACCGGAAACCATATGCTCCTAAATAATTATAATAAATATTCTCCTTTAAAAATGAACCAATTTGTTAAAAAACGTGTTATCTATACCTTACGACTCCACTCCTAAACTATTAGGCTAAACAGTAGCAAAAGTATTATGTCAAATTGCCAATTCAGTACTTCTTTTCAATTCTCATTTCTAAAAGCATACGTGTGTTAACTTATCTAGAGTCCCTACTCAGTCCAACAAGAGTCGAAATATTATATTACATAAATACAACAGCATGAAAACAACACTTATCTTGCAATCGGTAATTACAGTATGACCTAGTATGATTTGACATGGGAGAAAAGTAGCAAGGAATCCAACCACTCTAATGACAGTTGCTACTGTTGCATAATATGAAGGAACTGCACGTGAACTCATACAAGGAAATGAAATTGCACTTACTAATTACATTGCATTTAAGTTTTACTGTGGACATGCAATAATAATAGCCTTTCTGAGAAACTTAGTATAGCAACATTTTCAGATTGATTTGGCAGAAAAATTATCGTGTGTCTATAACAAAGAGAATTTTTACTACTTTTATCGTCTTCAATTCCAAACTTATTATGAACAATGTACTATCATCGGTTCTTGTTGAACTGCATTAATTTTAAATTCAGGGATGCAGATGAAAAACACACACACAAACTGTGGCACTATTTCCAGAGGAGATTCAAGGGTTTCCCTTCAAATAGCATTCACTTGATAGTTCGCTGGCAAATGGAAGGATTTTGGTCAGCACGAAGACTCACATGGCCGTTCATGACTGCTTTCTTCACCTAATCCGATAATTATTTATCAAAAACCTCCTGAATTTTCCTTACGAAGTTAGGGATTCCTTTATAAAGGCAAGTCCGAGGTGATACCAAGATTTTAACCCGGGCATTGTATCCTAGTCAGCAACGCGAGCGATAGGCCTAAACCAACTTTCTATAACGAAGCCACAACAATAGGAAACATTTAATTGTTGTAAAATCTAACTGTAGCCGTACAGAAATGTATTACCTACCATGAAGTCATGGAGAAATCCCGTGTATAATCTTTTATAATCGGCACCTGATTCACAGAATAACATTCCTAATTACATATGATAATTACATGTGCCGATATAATTAAGTTACATGTGCATGAAGACTTTCAGCAATAACTTCTTTAATAAATATCGTTATTAATACCATTTGCAATCATAAAGCAGAGCGAGCAAAACAGATCGTTTCGTCTTGACGGGAAATTCCTGGTTTAATCTTCAGATTGAAGCGGAGAAAACATTAAATTTTATTGCCACAACGTCCTAGCCAATAAATAGCACAATGCAAGGACATTATTCATAAAAAACGTATCGATAACGAGCAGTGATATCGATAAGAATAGTCATTAAATTATCTCTATCTCCGCAGTAAAATGCTTAAGCTGAAGGGCAGGCAAGATCCCATACAAGAACTCCATGGATTGCTGTCAGGTTCATAAGTAGGGACAATACAGTCAAATATTATTATAGCGTGGACCGTACCTAGTTGTGATTTGAGAGTAATGGAATATGCGTTGAATGAATAATGCACTTTTAAAGTGACGGAATTCACAGAATCACAGTGATTTCGAGAATATGTTTTAAGATTTCACAATCAGAGTGTACATGAATGAATTGAAATCAATTTCGGTCCTGTTTTAACATGGGCACTTATTTGGGAATTCATTCAGATTGAGATTAAAGTCCCATACGCTAGAAGTGGAGGATCGAATCATATTTGGATTCAAATCAAATTGATTTGGATTAGTGGCAAGCTTGTCTATATTGAAGGTAAAACAAAATCGAAGTAGATAACGTAGTTTTATGCAGCAGGAGTGCGAGATGGTGTACCAGAAAGTTCTTTTGCTTAATTCTACATTATTTGAAAACGGGAATTCCATGAGGGAACACAATAAAAAAAGCTAAGTAGACCTGCTGTAAGGACGGCAATTCTATGTCGGTGAAGCTTCTAAGTGCAATAAAATATTATGTATTCCAGAGAGCTCACACTATCACGTATGGGCAGTATTTTGTAAATTGTTAGTCTAGTGGTAAACCTTGGCTGTACAACATCGATATTGACCTTAATGAAACGGTGACATTCGGAAAATCTCCAACTGATAAGGCAAGTCATGTGTTTCTATGGTCCTTTAGATTTAATCTACTGTGCGAGAATCCAAGGACAAGGCACAGATCAATCATCCCAATGTTTCTTTGCGTACCATTGCCATTCTGAGAAAATGCTTTCATAATATCATGAAATGATTTAAACATTTTTCTTCGTAATATTTGAATAATAGGAAATATAAAATGGGGTATCAAGTTTTCTTTCTTTCTTTCTTTCCTACTTTCATCTTTCCTTCCTTCATGTAATGTGTACACTACGCCTTGATTAATACTGTCACACCTGTAGATAATAATTACTAAACAACTTACCGAGTATCTGCTTGCATTTAGATGTTCCTTTCAGTTACAAGAAAAGTACTTTTTTTCTTTCTGGTAGTTAAATTTTCTTACGTAATAGTCTATGTTAATATAATAAACGGACACATCTTGCAATAATCTAATAATAACTGTTGTGTGTATTTTTGAAATAAAAATGCTCATTCAGCAGTAACTTTGATTAGGATAGAAAAGAGTGAAGTTAGTTCCTTGTTTCAACTTATAAAAAGTATTTTATGGACACTTTAACCCGAAAAACCATTTATTTTCATTGCGAGCAACTGCAAACAATTTGAGGAAGTCCTTCTAACTCCAGTGTAACAAAAATCTCCTTCCCCCTAAAAAAAAAGCATCACTCCTGTGATTTTCATATATACCCATGAACAATAAACTACTAAACCTAGCATTAGTTCGCCTTTTGCTTCCAGCAGTCTGCAGCATACTATTGAACGAGATTATGATCTATGTGCCCTAAGGAATAATTTTCAACCAGCAAATAACTATAATACTACCAAGACGTTTACTTTACACGCACTTATATATAATTGAGGTATCTATAATAAGCAAATTAACGTCCGCCGTATCTCAAAGATCTCTAGACAGCAGGTGAATAGACATGGTATAACGTCATTATGAAATCATTCAAAATGGGTATTGGAATGTGCAAGCATGCAATTTTCATGACGATTGCTAAATGAATACGTTACTAGAACCATCAACCTTTCTACACTTCAGTCTAGTGTCAGCTTATACAAATTAAAATTAAAGTAGCCTAACTAATTACGCAAACTTTTAAAATGTAATTATGACTACCTTTTTCCCTCCTTTCGGCCAGCTCAGGACCACGTGAAATAGTTGTCTTCTTCTTGCCTTCCCAAAACTTCTTCATTCTTTCGCGATGTTACTGTTTCCGTTCTTCCGTCCATTCTCCTAAGGTTTCTCTGGAAATTCGCCATCAAATATTGCTTTCCTAAACTTTTCTCTGTTTGCAATATCCTCCTTTTTTATATTGAGTAGGCCTAATTTCAAACCTCCTTCAACTTCCTTGAAAAATGCTTGTTTAGTTTATGACTACATTATTATTATTTTTTATTATTATTTCGTTACTGTAATCATTACTGCATAAAATCGATTTATAGAAATTTAGGAATTAATTTTAATTTCAGAAAAATAAATACCGTATTGATCATGTCTTGTTGACAGTTAGGCCTATAAAACAAAATTAAATTGTATCTAAGATTTGGAATGAATTTCTGTTTACGTTTGGAATAGGTATATATCTTGCTTGCATACGCAAGAAACTACCAAATGAAATTGATTGAGTAAAAAATTACTGACTTTTAATACATATATGCATTACATATTAGTAAATAAATAAATATACATGCAATTGTGGGAAATCATATAGGAGTGAGATGGTACACTCAGCAAAAGCACCTTCATGTTTTCTCAACTTATTCAAATAACCAGGTACAAAGGAACAAGTAGATTGATAGCGGGAAGTTTAGATATGCATATCGGTACTCATCAAGAAAGAAAGAAAAAGAGAGAGAGAGAGAGAAAGGTAGCAACTAGAAAATGGTTATGAATATACAACTGTTTTTTTTTAAATTAAAATAAAATCAAATGATATAAGAACTTCATGATCTTTAATATTTCACAATTAACTTCTAACATGCACTAAGTTACAAATCTGTATTTTAATTCGTGATAATAATTTAATTTGTTCTATATTTTGGAACGTATATTACATGTCCACAGTAGCAAAAGTAGGCCTAATAAAAACCATCGACCATGTACCATATTTAAATTTACTGAATGAGATTAGAGTACTTTTCAGAAGGACGAGTCCAAAATGAGTGGAGATAGTGCTCTAATCTTGAGCTGAATGGATTTCTGTATTCATAATTATAGAAATGAACCTCCTATGCATTTGTAATATGAAGTTGTAGAAGCAAATTTGCCAAAGTTACTGTACATCAGCTCGTAATTTCATTTTTAAAGTTTTTCCAGTTAAACATGTTAATATTCATGATCAGCAAGAATGTAATAATTTAATTTTACAATGCTTAGTACGACAACTAAACTAAGGAACTATTACGTAAGACGAAATAAAGCAACTTCGAGGTTTCCTCAATTTCAAATGAGTTCATGTAGTTTATGAATGGTAACAAAAGTGATCCACTTTCTCTCGGGTAGAACTTACCGCATGCAGGAAGAATGAGTTGGCCGTGTTGTGTGGGAATGTTATTTCCTTTTCTTAACTGGAATAGTAACACTATAGTTAATCTAGAGTGAAATGTAATTTTCAATGGTAAGCAAAAAAGACGGAAAATGCCAATTCCATCAAAATGTCTTGCAGTGTTTCTTCTTTTGCTCCTATAAAATTCCCTATCAATGCTATTAATGCAAAATGTATTATTGAAAGAGAATAATATACTTTATAAATATTGTACGAGAACATATATTCGTAATAAGGATTTAATTATTTTGTATATTTATTATGTATCTAAAAGGAGTGACTACTCTAGGTCCATCAATTTGACATATTCAGACACTAGATTTACAGAAGATTTACTTTTTCTTTTGTTCATCATTATTATTCACTAAACCTATAGAAGAACATCAAAGTCAGGGTTTTTTTTCTTAATTTTCTACAATAAATTTTACCATATTGTATGCATAAACATTCAATGCAGATTGAAGAGTTCTGACAATGAAGATACTTTTATTAAGAAAATTAAAGAACACTAGACTAATCTATTGAAGAGAATTGGTTACAGTTTGAGTTGCACTTCAATGACATGACAAACGTTTCTTTCAAGGGCAGAAATTAAAGCATTTAGGATCACTGACAGTAACATCCAAGTAAAGATCCCGCACGAAATCTGTGCCGATTGCCCAAGTCATTACATTACGTTTTCGTGGGGACTGTAGCGTCGATTGGCCTGCTACCTATCTCTCTCGCACAATAGTATGTCTCTCTCTAGAGAGTAACTGTCTCATCGGCACAGATATCGTGCGAGATCTTTATTTACTCGAATATAATGCGCCCTCGAATTTAATGCGCACCCTGATTTTGAAGCTTGAAATCATTAAAAAAAAAGTTTGTTGGCGAATGTAATGCCCTTCAATGGTAGGATAGGTACTTTATTTGGAATTTTGTCATAGTATTAAGGGAATAATGAACCAACACGTAAACATTAATTGAAATTACCATTAAATTTAACTGCCAGTTTTAGGTCTACAAGTATATTCACTGACACATTATTCACTGACGTGTTCGTAACTGGAATCCTTGATGGTGTTTAAACTTTACACATGGGGTGCTTATACTAAGAGCTAAGAGCAGCATCATAAGATATTCTTCTCTTCTTGCCCTCCATTTCGTGACTACTAATTAGTATTTTTATACGCTCTATGCAATGCTAGTAATAGGCCAACGATAAAATTAATGAAGTAGATAATTAAAGCAATGCATTGTTACGCAGATGAAAGTTGCCGGTAATACCAACCTACGAAACGGATTTGTACTAGAATTTAATGCGCCCTCGAATTTAACGCGCACTTCAGTTTTGAAAGCTACAAATGGACAAAAAAAGTGCGCGTTATATTCGAGTATATATGGTATTATTGCATGAGTAATAATGGAATGAGAATATATGAAAAGTACAAAAAACAACTGAGGTTAAGCTAATCGTTATTAAAATAAAGGAAAATAATAGTCCGCAAGTTGTCGTAAGCATATAGCAAAAATGCAAAAGATTGGATATTTATAGGATATAAGTTATCACAAGGAGATTGCGAACAGATAAGTCATGGCTACATGATCTACAGGTATAACAAAAGATCCAAAGAATGTGATATGGCCTGTGTGCAGCTAATGGACAAATATTAACTCTAAATAACAATTAATACAACGAAAGTAGTAGAAATTTAAATGCAAAAGGAATAAAAAGAAAGTGTTCAAATTAAGTGATGTGTAGGTCCCTAAAAATTTCCTATCATAAAAAAGAGAAAGCCTAAATTATTTAATATACCGGTGCAGTATTGAGTTTATTGAATATTCCTTGTCTGTTGAAAAATTCGGCACTGCCCTGGTCTGATATCTGCCAGATTAGTTAACATGTGCTGTACCAAGAGTAAAAGTTTATATTACTCGTACTTATGGAAACTTTTCAGAAAATAAGTTCTAATGCATCAAAATTTGTTCATAAATAATAGAAATAAATCCTGTAACACTTAGTCTAAACAAGTTAGTTTTAAACTACGTCAGAAAATCAAGGAATAAAATAATTTTGAAGACTTATAAGCTACTCTCTCCTATCTGGTAGCCTAAGTTTCAAAAATTTTTTTACAACAAATTTTACAAAATTGGGTTTAACGGCTATTAATCCGTCCGCATTTAAAGGAGAAACTGGACTGTGCGAATTTATAAGTTTCTAGGACACCAAGGTTGTTTTATTTTTCTAACAAAATTGACAGGTGATTTAAGTCTGTTAATAATGTAATATGCCTCATATCTTTTTTAAATATTGCAATGCAGTGTTAAAAATAATTTTTGTTTCGAAACAATCAACTAGTGGGCACTAGAAAATAGAAAGTAAACTTGCATATTTTCAGTCAAGATTTTACTTAATTTTACTTTAATGTAAAAATCATGTTTTTTAGTCCATTTTAACATTTAAATTTAACTTATTTTCCAAACCCCTATCAAATTCGTACAGCCATTAGAGTTTCTTTTCTTGTCAATGCTCTATTAAAGAATGTGCTTGACTTAAAAAAAAATTCCAAGAATTTACCAAGTATTCGACGTATTACTTGAGCATCTTAATTGCACATGATATGGACGGCAGAAAAAGTTTGAGGGAATGTAAACACTGTTACGGGACCTGGAATTCGAACACTGTAACAAAGGCAGTGGAATGCCATCAACATTGTACAATGCGCCAGTTGCGAGTTATGGGACAACAGTTTTCTGCGAGTTGGTATGCTATACACCGATCTTCAACATGTCAGATATGTGGGTTAATGTGGTGCCGACGACCATTGACAAGAAATATAGCAATGCTACTCTCGTTAAGCAAATAATCCAAATTAACGCAGCATAATGTCAAAACTGGCCTGTGGACACTATAAGTTTACAAAAAAACTCAGAAGCACAATCCCCACATATGTTTAAAAGAATCTGATTTTAAAATAAAAAATATTTTAGTTATAATTAATTCTCGGGTCAATAATGTTTCATGTCACTATTTCGGCAACCCACTACCACTGCCATTATAAAGTATTTTTTTAGACAGTCAAAGGTAAAAGAAGCACTTTCAATGTTAGATGATATTAATGAAAAGGAGAAAATTATGCCACTGAGCGGTATAAAATTATAACACCCCAGGGTCACCAACATTAATTGCTTCACATAGAATATACTATTTTATTTAAAAATTTGCATATGGTTATTAAATACACTCAGTTTGATAGAAATTGAACATTTTAAAATTAATATGCCTTTTTAAATTTGAAATTGCTCACCGTAATTGCAGAAATCGTCATGCTTGGTGGGTGAAAAGCTGACTGAATAGGCTACTAGTTGCGGATGGATCCATTGGAGGCGCTGTAGTAAACATCCGGGTTGCGGATACAGGGCTAACCGTAAACATGCCAGTTGCGGATACGACCTTGGTTGGCTACAGTGGAGCGTGGAGTGGGTCTTCAACGATGTTTTAGTTTATCAGCCCTTCAACATTTCATGTAATCATTTGCCAGCCGGTTTTTCTCCGAAGGGTTATCTGTTGACTTCGATGTGGCTATTCATTCTGCTGTTTTCGCTATTTGGTCAACTGCATCTCTGAAAGGATGTGGTTTCGCAAAATATGAGGGGCAGTCATATGAAATCGAGACAGAGGGAAAAAAGTAAGTAAATTGTTTATTATTTCAAAAGTAATCGCCATATTTGTTAATGCATTTATCCCACTGTGAGACAAGACGGTCAATGGATTCATGGAAAAATGTTTGCGGTTGCCTACGGAACCATGATTCTACCCAGGCGTGCACCTCTCCATCCGAAGCAAATCGGCGGCCATGAATGTCATTCTTCATTTGTCCAAAAATATGGAGCGAGATCTGGATTGTCTGAAGGATACTTTGCAAAAATTGAAGCGTGCCATTAAGTCCAAAAGCCCAGGAATGTTGACGGACGGCATCCTTTTGTTGCACGATAATGCTCGCCCACATGTTGCCAAGGTTGTTTCGACTACGCTGCAGAAGTTTCACTGGGAAACCCTTACACATCCTCCATACAGTCCAGATATCGCTCCATATTTTTGGAGAAATGAAGAAAGTAATTCGTGGCCGTCAATTTGCTTCGAACGAAGAGGTGCACGCCTGGGTAGAATCATGGTTCCGTAGGCAACCGAAACATTTTTCCATGAAGCCATTGACCGTCTTGTCTCACAGTGGGATAAATGTATTAACAGTTATGGCGATTACTTTTGAAATAATAAATAGTTTACTTACTTTTCTTTTCCAAATATCTCGTTTTCATTTGACTGACCCTCATACAATCTTTGGGTCTTGTAAAAAAACATACTAGCCAGGACGACTTTCTTACTTTGGGCTTCCTTTTTTCTCACTTGGCGAGGTAGACGATTGTTTTGTAAATGATATTATGACCATTCAACTAGACGACGAAGCTGTATGTCAGTTTTCAGATTAGCCTATATGTTAGGACAGTACATCGAGCCTGAATGTCAAATCCCACCATCACTATAGGCAGAATTCTCCTGTTCTCTGGCACGAACGACGAATGCGTGCTAAAATTTTCATTCGAAGCTGAACGGTATGAGGTACAAGCCACCGCTTATGTAAAAATGAATAATGTTAGTTTCAAAAACATCAGACAAAACAAGAAAACAATGGACAAGGAGGAATTTCTACAACAGAAAATGATCAAATTTAGACAAGGCGAAATAAGCAGATTACAGTAGACCTACATCAAAGCCGTAAATATTACAATATTCAGTCACATTTTAAACCACATCTACCAAGTCGTACTGCACTTTACGTCTTTTTACGTGGGAAGGAAAATGTGCGATACGCATCTCGGATATCTGAATATTCAATTGGGTACGCAATTCGGGTATCTGGTAAATAGTACGGGTACGTTACTGGGATATATTTTCGTGTTTAGTCCGCAACTAGTCTACGCCGGAAAAGCGTTGTTCTTAAGTTGTGAGCCGTGTTATAAAAATCAATAACAACTATCTCACTATATGCGCGCTCCAATATGGCTGGCTCCACAGTGCCTAATTCATTACAATAAATCTAACATTTATTATTATTTCATAAATATTAACAGCTATCTAAAAGAAAGTGTATGATACACGTGGTAAAATGATTTTATTTTGATCATAGGATTGCTACATCCGCCCTTAAGGGGTTGTTTCGCAAACATAACATACTCTCAAAATAAAATCTCTTATTCAATAATTATATCATAAATGACTATTGTGACGAAATGTAGGATTAAAAGACACTGGAAATTTATTGTCAGCTTTCCAGTGAGGCTCACAAAATCAAGTCGCGTGTTCTAGAAAAAACTACTGTACCCCACCAATAATACGTAGTCAATATTATAAGGAAACTGCATTATTAATCTTTTTAAAGTCCCTTTTACAGCCAACGTAGCCTGATCAGACTCTTCGCAAGGTTGGAAGGGGAAGATTATATTCTCACGGGGTTTTATGAATGTAGTTTGGTAAACTTGCATTTACATAGTCTAAGAAGAAAGGTTAAAACAACACTCACGGCCGGAGATGTTTTACTAAAACTTGAATTTTAATTTCAGTCTGGTTTTTGGTCAGTGTCAATATCGTGCCTTTAAAGTCAAATATCAGTTTTAACCATAGCAAAACAATCGTGGAAATTCACAAGGAAGAAGTAAAAAAATGGTTATTGTATTTTTTAAAAATATGCGAGTGGTTGTCAGTCACAAGTACAAGAAAAGTTTTTAAAACAAGTAAAACATGTTGTTTGAATCTTTGAAAGTCCTGGGTATTTCGATGGCCGATTTGTTTGTTGTGAATATGCAGGATAAGTGCAACAAAAACTTGTTATTGACTTCAAACAGAAAACAAATCGAAGTTCCGATGACGACGCCATATACAATACCAAGGTATATAAAGCTACTAGGTACTATACCAAAAATTAGCTCAATCGTCGCAAGGGGTGCTCATTTGCCATGCGCAGTTACCTAATATCGTTCGGCGCGCATGTTGACGTCGCCCGCGAGGGAAATGGTGTAAACATTAACCGTAGCACGTGCATTTCATAGTGTTTCCGTGTGAAGTTTTATGTATTATTAGTTTCTTTTATAGCATTATTCGCCAGTCGGTTTCCTCACTATTTGATATGGTCCTTAAATATTTAAAGTTCATATCTTGTGCTATGGCTGCGTGATAATCAGGGCCCGGATTCTGATGACCTAAAATTGTTTGAAAAATTACCTATAAAATGACCCTAAATTTTAAGGAAAATGATTTAATAACTGTAAAGAATGACCTAAAAACTGATATTTTATTTATAAAAATTATTATTGTACACACAAAATTGTACATAATTGTAAACACTGTAAACGCAGAAAGCATGTTGTAGGTCTAAAAACTTTGTTCTTTATTCTTGATTGGAGCATTTGAGAAGAAACGTAAGAAAATAGTTTTTAAAATAGATCCTACAAAAAATGTTGCATTATACTAACCAAGTAATTTATTTAAATATTACCCTATGGGAAAATAAGACGACAAAAAAGTTAATAAACTCAATGTAAATGCATGAAAATGACTAAATAATGAATGAAATGACATGAAAATGACAAAATAATGACCTAAAAATGCAAAAATGCATAAGATGACAAAAAATGACCTAATAAAAATGCATTTATATAATCTAGAGGCCATGATTAGGATTTATCTACAAGTTGACAATGTCTATGCAGCTTCAATAAAAATATGACATGTCATTAGAATCCGGGCCCTGGTGATAATCATAATCACATAGAAGTTTCCAAGTATGATTTAGTGTTTTAGGTTATTAATGAATTAGGATATTTGAGCTTTCTTGTGAACATTCTTTGCTCAAATAGAGTTCTTTCGTTATGGGCAGGTAATAAGTTTTGTCAAATGCATAATTTACGTAGACAAACAAAATGTATTGACTAACGTGTAAACCCAGTCAAAATATCCACACTCCGCCATTGATTATTATTGTTATTAGTATTTTTATTATTATTTCACGTTAAAAGCATTGTACTTCCGTTCTAGATACATGTTAGTTTATAAAAAAAATGTATTAAGTAAAATTTGTTTTCTAATTTACTTTTTTCTGTGCTAGCTTTTAACTCGTATATGAAACATATTTTGCACCATTTGTATATTTTTAGTAAATGTTGTATATTTTCCTCACATGATGTAATTTTTGACCCACTTACAGGATAGATAAAATCGTAAAATTTGGCAAAAATATTGGCACATACAACAGCCATAAGTGTAAAACAGTTTTTGATTCTAGCTGCCCCATAAGTAGGCTATGGGAAAACTGGCCAGATAACCATAACATATTTCACATCTACGACAGTCTAATCAACCACTTATTAACATTGATGTATACTCACTTCCAGTTGAGCTAGAATCTTGAAATTTGACAAACTTATAGCTTTTAGCCTATAACAGATGGAAAAATTCCAGGAAGTTAATTTTTTTTTATCTTTTCCCCTCCAAAATAAACTTTGAAATTTTAAAACAGTAGAACAGCATGTTTTTTGTAGTAAAGGTACGCCTATTAGTTTGTTTTGATTGCAATAGTGTTTAAAAGTAATTTTGAATTAATAGTACCTATAGCTATAGCTATTATGATATATATAAGGCTTGATTTATCACCTTTACTTTTGGTTTGACCGTCACATCATTACTCTAAATCATGTATACAGTGTAGGTCTTTACTGCATTAAAATTCCCGTCCATATTCAGAATCTTGAGCCTCCTTAATAGTCCAGTCAATAAAGATCGTAAAACACCAAATAAAAAAAAAAATCGTGTAGCTTTGAAATTTTGCAGAGTTGTCGGAGGGAGTGTCCTGAACAACATACTAAAAGTCCCTGAAAATGGGGGATGAGCGGGGGGCCCGCAGAAGGTCCCGTTTTTAGGTTTTTCGCTTATATCTAAACAATGGTGCATCGTAGAGAAAATTTTGCTATATACAAAAATCAATCTGATAAAATTTCCTACAAGTTTCATCCTAAACATTTCTTTCTTTTCCCAATAGTTTTCGAGCTATCTGCCAGCGAAAATAACAAATTTTCGAAAAAAGCTCTTTCGCCTCACGCTTTTCGACACACTTTGTCTTCTAGCGCATCAGTCCTTAGGTATACAGAAATGTTCTCATGAAAAAAGGTGTAGGGAAATAAATTCACTTTAAAATGAGTTGTCATTTGTTATTTTGTTTTGAAATGTTCAAAAGTTATAACAATTTAAAGTTTCGTTCAAATTTCGAGATTTCTAAAGAAAACCATATGTCGCACTTTCTCTATATTTAGGGTTTATATCTTTGTATATAAGCTGTATGTTGTGTACTTACATCATGGAACTTACACAACCACTGAAGTTGAATTTATTAAAAAACCGATCACGTTACAAGCACAGTACATGTAATGGAAAATACATTATATTCCATGCAAGAAAGAAAAAAAATAGGAACAAAAAATTATGTAGTTTTGAAATTTGGCAGAGATGTGGGGGAAAGTGTCCTAAACAACATAGTAAAAGTCCCATTGATGGGGGTGAGCGGCGGGTGGGAGGCACTTTTAAATATTTCCCCCAGTTTTCCCTAAATACGCAAATAAAGCTATGGTTTCTAGCAAAAAACAGTTTATGCGCAATATTAAACTACATAAAAGTTCTTATAAAATGGATCTGAATTATATTTATTAGAAGTAATAGTTCAGGAAATAGAAGGATATGAAGCAAACCAGTTCTTAGAATAATATTCGTAATAAAGGTAAACATCACACATAAAACTAATTATTATGATTATTGTTTAAAGCTTATAAAAATCACATGGTATGAGTGCACGTTAAAAGAAATATAAATCAGGCCATTAGCTGCTATATTTTTCGTTTAAAATATAATTTGGAAAAATTTTAATATTCAGAAATTATAAAACCTACTAGGCCTACATAGTACTTTAAATAAATGTTTAGTTGTCTATTTTTTTCAGTCTCCAATACTGGAATCCTAGTCCATTGTATGATAAGTTAGGGTTATATTTTTCTATCTACCGAACACTCAGTATTTATACACATATAGCCTACAACATTGATTAAAGAGTGCCTAAACAACTTATTTTGCTTGGACGTCATCAATTTTAAGCTCATCTTCTTCTAATGGTATACTGTTTGTGGATGAGCATTTGATACCAGCTTTTCGGCATCCGTATCTTCCACCACACCGAGTTGCACAGTAACAACATATGATGTGCAAATATTCCCAGGAGCCACATAGACAAGTCAACATTTATTTAAAGTAATAGGTGGGCCTACTATTCTTACAATTTCTAAATATATCTAATTCCTTACCATCTTTCAAAATACCGATTATTTTTTTTAACGAAACATAAAACGGCTAAGCATTGCAACAAGAACAATAATAATAATAATAATAATAATAATAATAATAATAATAATAATAATAATAATAATGGCAATGAGTTTTATGTGTAACATTAACCATTAGTAAGTACATTTTCCTAAGAACTAGTTTGCCTTTGGCATAATGCTAATTTAATTATCGTCTGCTTTCTTTTTTGTTAAAAAATATAATACATAGGTGTATGTAAAACAGAATTTCGATAACTGTCATACTTCATATCCTTCTATTTCCTGAACTATTAATTCTACAGAAATATCAGTCAGATCAATTTTATAAGAACTTTATGTAGTTTAATTTTGTGCATAAACTGTTTTTTGGTAGAACCCATAGTTTTTTGTGTATTTAGAGAAAACTGAGAGAAACGACATTTAAAAGTACCCCCATCCCCCACTCCCGCTCACCCTCTATCCATGGGGACTTTTGCTATGTTGTTTAGGACACTTTCCCCCACATCTCTGCCAATTTCAAAACTATATGATTTTTTGTGCGCCTATTTTTCCTTTCTTGCCTGGAATCTAATGTATTTTCCATTACATGTACTGTGCTTGTACCGTGATCGGATTTTTAATAAATTCAACTTTAATTGTTGTGTGATATTTCTTCACTTGTTTCATGATGTAAATAAACAATATACAGCTTATATTCAAAGATATAACCCCTAAATATAGAGACAGTGCGATGTACTGTTTTCTTTCGAAATCTCGAAATTTGACCGAAACTTTAAATTGTTAGAACGTTTGAACATTTCAAGAAAAAATAACAAATGGCAACTCATTTTAAAGTGAATTTATTTCCCTACAACTTCTTTCATGAGATTATTGCTGTATACCTAAGGGCTGAAGCGCTAGAAGGCAAAGTGTGTCGAAAAGCGTGAGGCGAAAGAGCTTTTTTCGAAAATGTGTTATTTTCGCTGGCGGATAACTCGAAAACTATTGGGAATAGAAAGAAATGTTTAGGATGAAACTTGTAGGAAATTTTATCAGCTTGAATTTGGTATATAGCAAAATTTTCTCTACGATGCACCATTGTTTAGATATAAGCGAAAAACAGGACTAGGACACTCCCTCCGACAACTACTACACGATTTTTTGTTCTATTTTTCGTTCGTTGCCTGGACTATAATGTTTCAGCTTATTTCGCACGTAGAGGTTACTGTTTTTATAGAGGCAAATGACAACAATAAGACACAAAAATTGTCTTTGTAATATGTTTAATATCGTCACAAATCTACGTACCGGTACTGACTATGCAACTGCTATGTAATAGCTCGATCGTTCCCTCGTGGATGACGTCACACGCTGATGAAGCAGCCCGCCGCGAGAAATGGCGCTACCTTAGTAGCTTTATATACCTTGAATCGTCGTATGTTAATTGCGGAATTTGTTTGGTTACATAAGCAATCGTCAAGTGAAACCATTAGTGAGCTCTAAGTTTGAAATCAGTGAAAAATATTTCAGTGGAATAGTTGGCTTCCATAAATAATAAACATAATACGTGGATAAAAATTCTCCTAATTACTGTTTTAATTTGATATCTCTGCTTTAAACAATCGTTCGAAGTGACCCATTTATCCGTCAGCAGCAATGAAAAGGTGCTCAATTTTGTCCGGAATATCAAGCGCCGATCTGTGTACGAAACCATTAATTGCTTACCTTCAGGAGGATATGAGAACGGTATAGAAGATATAAAATTCTGAAGGAGAAAAACTATGTGACGCTATGGGATTAAAATTACATTTCGCGGTCTATGAGGCTGAGGCTATCTCAATCTTTCTGTCTGAATGGATGACCAGTAAACAAACTGTACTTCACTCGGTCAATCTCTCTGCTTGGCGTCGCGCTGTGTTTTCTTAACGGTAGGTTGCCTCATCCAAGTGAGATATACCTGGTAACCTAGTATAAACACTTGAACAAACCACTAACCAGTGCACTGCGATGCTAGGTAAATGCTGTGGTCTTATTATGAGATTCCGTTTGACAAAGTTCTTCTGGCATCGGTACTTTGATTTGTTTTCTGTTTGAAGTCAATAATAAAATCAGGTAAACTGATGTAACAAAGTGCCAGTATGTTTTTGTTTAATCAGTTTTGACTGTAATTATGATATGCAGAATATATATTTTTTAAAAATTGATTTCCAAGTTAAGCTCCAGATTTATTCATTAAGCAGGGCTTACGGAAGAAGAAAGGTCAACCATCTCGGCCACCTGGGTTATTTTAACGGTCTAGTTGGATAAGCGCATGTAAATCAATATGTTTTTTGTCATAGCTACCTGTATTTTAATTTCCAAGGCCTTATAAGATCACAGTAAAACAATAGGCTATGTTGTCAAGATAACTGATTTTAATTTTTTTTATAAATTCTTTCGAATACGTATATTACCATAAAATAGGCACTAAATTGAGCATTACTCCGAAACAGGTCAACCAATTTTATCCATTATGAATAGACGTCTTCCCACGGACATTATAAATGTGTATACCAAGTTTCATAAAAATCCGGTAAAGCGTATTTGAGTTACCGCGTCTTTAAAATATACACTAAATTGGGTTTTACTCCGGTACCGGTCTACCGATTTGGTCCAATATCAGTAGACGTCTTTCCACGTACATTATAAATGGGTATACAAAATTTCAGGAAAATCCAATGAAGCATATTTGAGTTATCGCGACTTCTTATATATTAACATAAAAACACTAAATTGGGCATTATTCCGGTACTGGCCAACCGATGTGGTCCAATATCAATAAAGTCTTCCCATGGACATTATAAATGCGTATACGAAGTTTCATAAATATCCGATAAAGCGTATTTGAGTTATTGCGCCTTTAAAGTAGACACTAAATTGGGTTTTACTCCGGTACCGGTCAACAGATTAGGTTCAAATTCAATAGGGCACTTCTCATGGACGTCATAAATGGGTATACCAAGTTTCATGGAAATCCGATACGGAGCCATAATCTATTAAAATAGGCACTAAATTGGGCATTACTCCGGTTCCGGTGAACCGATTTGGTTCAATATCAATAGGGTTCTTCCCATGGACATTATAAATGTGTTTTCCAAGTTTCATGAAAATCCGAAAGAGCGTATTTGAGTTATGGTGCGTACAGACACACGGACAGACAGACAGACGGACAGACAGACAGACGGACAGACAGACAGACAGACAGACGGACAGACAGACGGACAGACAGACAGACAGACCGGACAGACGGACAGACAGACAGACGGACAGACATTTTTTCGTCCACCACACAATCTCATAAAGTACCATACTGGCACTTAACAAGATCTTGCTGCACTTATCCTGAATATTCACAACAAACAAATCGGCCATCAAAATACCCAAGATTTCCAAAGATATTAAACAACACATTTTACTTGTTTTAAAAACTTTTCTAGCATTTCTATCTGAAAAGCACTCGCGTATTTTTAAAATACAATAACGATTTTTTTTACTTTTTCCTTGCGAATTTTCACGATTTTCATAAGTTATTTTCAATTTAATGTTTAATCGTATTTAAATAATCTTCATGAAAATAATTTTTTTAATGTTCCAAAAACATTTTGTTCCTTTCATCTCATTGAAACAAATCCCAGATTTAAATAGTTTCACATATTAAGCACAAACGGCGTAAAACGAATCTCAGCACGACAAGATTAGAACTGCTGTTCGCGTAGGCTACTAGTAAAATTATAAGAATTACTATTTTATTACATACGAATATTTTTGCTCTTCTTTTCGCTATGCAATTATTAAAGTATATCCTAAATCAGTTAACTTATAGTAAATATATTACTTAAAACATATTTACCTATTCTAGAAATACTAGCAAAAATTTGAGAAAGTTTATCCCCCAATTTTATCTACATATGACAAATATGTTATATGTTCTATGTTGGTTGTATTCTCTTCCCAGTCAACAATGATCCTAAACATCCTGATCCTGAGTAAAGCTAAAATTTGTTATTACTTATTATTACTACTTAATTAATTAAAAATATACAGCACCTCTTTAAGAAAAACTCTTGATTCGACGAAATTCTTGCCAAGGAGCACGCACTAATATTATTAACTTATCATAATTCTAGAAATCGTAACTATTAGCCTATACTTAGGAGCAATAAATACATTAACCGATTTTTACTTAAATATCTCACTTAAAAATAAAGTAGGCCTACCACCACCGTTGTATTAAAAGACGGCTTCGTTATTAATTATGACATATTTATACTGTATAATATCATATGTTTTAATTCAAAATTTAAACAATAAAATATCTCGTTAAAATTTAATATGTAAACGAGAAGATTTTAATTACGAAAATTTACTGTTAACCAATTTTGAATAATTGCAAATTATATATCTGCTTTCGTTGGATACCAGTACGTAATATTTTTTCAGAACTTTCAAGGACCATCTCTAACATATTTACATAGGCTCTTATTAAGGGCCAAACATTTTTTACCTCGCAATTTTCTGTGGCATTAATTTTGTCTCTCTTTTCTTGAAGTTACTGTAAGCTTGCCAAATATTGTACCCTGTAAAAGGTTAAATGAGTCATCCACCACCTGTTTATATGTATGCTCAGCAAATGATGTGTTTTAAATTTTTATTAATATCACATTTTAGAATGTGTTAAAAATTTGTATAGCATATCTAGATATCCATAATATGTTTAAAAATGTGTATAGTGTATCCAAATTAAATTTATAATATAACTTATAGATAAATAAAACATTTGGTTTTCAAAGCATTGCAGGTTATAATTTATAGGCCTATAATATATATCGTTAAGTAAAAGACCATGGACTTTTCCAGAATATTGGTTTCTGAAGTTGTCTGCACGAGTGCCCACATAAATAGCCCATGAGTTTAATTAAAGAAAATTTGATGTGAACGTCACATAACTTCCTCTGCCAAAAATAAAAATTAGCAGTATTCACATCCTTGTACAGAATCGCAAGACACAATTTTACGCTAATTATGCTATACTTCGAATGTTGCCACTAAAAACGCAGGCTATGGACAAAAAAAAAGTGACTGCAAACGTTTATTGAACTCTCCACCGTTAAGAATAATTTTCGAAATTTATAGAATACTAGCTGAAAAGGCCCGGCGTCGCCCGGGCTATGTATTTTGTAATTTGAAATTAACTTATGGAGGACTTTCGATTTTGAAACTCTAGGTCCTTATATAACATGTATGTAAAATTTGAAATGAGGAAGAACGACTTATCACACTCAAACCATTCCCACAGAAAACACTTGATATAGCTTTTTTATGGCTCATAGAGGATGTCGAATCTTGCATTCCGTTGCTTCTACATACCATTCCCGATAGGGGTTGAAATAAGAAGAAACAGAAATACCGGTTACATAAGATTGTATAAGTCTTGACGGAAAATTTTATTTCTCACTCTCATGTTATCATACAACCGTTTCGGGGCTGAAATAAAAAAATCATTATCACTTTCATACTTTCCTCCCATAAAACCTGGGACGTAATGTACTGCGAGCATAGGACTGAAAATGTACCATCCCATTTTGTCTTTTTTTAGATGCTTAGGGCCTATGATAAACATCCCTATTTCTCAAATAGCATAAAGCCTACAGCTATGAGTAACGTATCAGTTGATAGGATTTTTTTACAGACATCTGATACAGCATACTCATTGGCAGACACTTAACCTGTCCCTGCAATACAGCTTCTTATTCTACATCAAAATGTGATGTGAGAAAATTATATTTTCCTTGTCGAGGGTAGAGAAATAAATGTGACTGCATCACACTGTGGTTTATTTTCGTGGATTTCAGTTTTGAGTAATTATTTTCGCCAATATATCACATCGATGGAATCACAATTTGTTAAATTCCAATATTATGTAGTCCCCTAAGCCCTGTGAAATCACAGTAAATAATACACTGTTGTCATGTGATGTGAACTGCATTTCATTTTTTTCAGTACAATATTCTCAGAAATTGTATAATTTCCAAGGGAAGGACTGGTTTGTTTCAATTTTAATGTTGACCGCGTTACTTCCCGGGCTTAACTGGGTATGTGTGCAAAATTTCGTACAAATTGCTGAAGAAATGTAGATTTTTATAGGGAACATACATACATATCCACAAACACACATTCGATTTACATATTAGACTCGCTTCGCTCCCCCGCTGAGGTTCTCGGGAAAGGTTTTTTAAAAGATCATTGGAGATAGAATGCGTGTATTTAGTCTGCTCTATGGGCTATTACCTTTTTTGACATAATAAACCTGAAAAAATAAATGTGGGAAGACTTTGGGTTTTTTTTTTCGGAATTTTCCCGTCGGTTGCAAGCTAAAAGGTATCAGTTTGCCAAGTCTAAGTTTTTTAGATCAACTGGCAGTGTACATACATTTAAGTGTATTTTATGGAGTAAATTTCAACTGATATTAATTTAAATGGACATGATACAATATGAAATAGCGACTAAGATTCATGGTATGTAAATATTCCAATTGGCATTTGCCTTTACGGCCAGGGAAATCATAGAAAAGCACAAGTAAAATTGGTTATAATATGTTGTAAAGAATATGAGACTTCATCTACGAGTTATGATTAAAGAATATAAATTATGAAATTTCTTTAACAGATAGAAGAAAATCTTGTTAGTTCTGGACAAAAATATGATAATTGGATTTAATTATTATGAACCTGAGACTTCAGAATGCGAGTCCAAGACGTTACTATCTCGACCATTCCGTTAGGTTTACGGAAATAAATAGCCTATTTCTAAACTTTCAGACCCATTTTTTAAAAATCTAATTGACATTTAAATAAAAGTGCCAGGTCTCAAATTGGACTCCTGCCTTATACATGATTTCGTATTGACAACCTTGGAACAAATTATTATACACAAAATTATTGACAACTTTTATCACCAGAAGTGACAAGTTGTAACATAAACAATCATTGAGTAAGTTCTTTCATTAGGGGGTTGATACGATGTTTTAGAAATGTCAAAAATCTTTCTTGCATACAATGAACATATTTTCAGAGCCATACGTGAACACTGTTTGATAATACCGTTGCCATGGAAACCGAACCCCTTTCGGGGGTTTTTAGGGCTAAAAATTAAAAAAGTATTTTTTTTTAATTTTCCTGTGGTTTACAGCCAAAAAGCTATATGTGTACCAAATTTCAAGTATCTAGCTCATCTGGAAGTGGGCAAACATTAATGTCAGTGAGCCGAGCCGAGCCCTCTTTCGGAAGGTTTTAGGGCTAAAAACTAAAAATAATAAACTTTATGGAATTTTCCTGTGGTTTACCTACAGCCTAAAAGCTATATGTGTACCAAATTTCAAGTTTCTAGCTCATCTGGAACTGGGTAAACATTAATGTCGGTGAGCCGTGCCGAGCCCTTTTTCGGAAGTTTTTAGGGCTAAAAGTTGAAAAAATAAACTCTTTGGAATTGACCTTTGGTTTACAGCCTATAAGCTATATTATGTGTACAAAATGTCAAGTTTGTAGCTCATCTGGAAGTGGGCAAATATTAATGTAGGTGAGTCGAGCTGAGCCCTTTTCGGGGGGGGGGGGGTGTGTTAGGGCTAAAAATAATAATAATTTTTTTTTGTAATTTTCCTGTGGTTTTCAGCCTAAAAGCTATAAGTGTACCAAATTTCAAGTTTCTAGCTCATCTGGAAGTGGGCAAACATTAATGTCAGTGAGTCAGTCAGTCAGCCGTGTGGCTTTATGTTATAGGGACTAGCTACCCGGCGTAGACCGGGTCTTGTAATTTGTAATTCGAAATTAACTTAGGGATCGATTTTTAAGTCCATGTTTAGGTATCTAGAGTTTGAAGCGAAGAAAAACGACATATCACGCTCAAACTAATCCCTCAGCAAATTCTAGATTTATATTTTATCGCTCATAGGAAACTTAGCATTATTTTGCAACCCGTTGCTTCTACATATCATGTCTGGGAGGGGATGAAATTTGAAGAAATAAAAATTCTAACTTAATGTCTTACTGCCTTTATGGGATATTTCATTTCCCACTTTCATGTTGTCGAACAACCATTTCTGGGCTAAAATCTAAGTAAAATCGATATCACTTTCACACATTCTTCCCCCAAAACCTGAGACATATAATCTTTAGCTGCGCACATAGGACTAAAAATGTTCCGATCTATTTTATCTCTTTTTATATGCTTAGTTTACAATAAACATTCCTATTTCGCAACTAATACAACGCCTATGGCGATAAATTACGTATCAACGTATAGGTTATTTTACCGACTTCTGATATAGCATGCTCGCTGGCACACTCTCAGGCTGAGACAACTGGATTAAGCAGTCCCTGCAATACGACCTCTTATTCTACTTCAAAATGTTAAGACAGAAAATAATATTCTCCATGTCCAGGGTAGAGAAAGTTATGTGACTGCATCACATTGTGCATTATTTTCGTGGATTTCATTCTTCGATAGCTTCTCTAATTTGTAAAGCCCAGTTACTAGCAATTTCCAAAGCCTTATATGAACACTGCAAACAATATACTGCTGTCATGAGAACTGAATTGAATTTTAATTAATTCAGTATAATATTATCAGAAATTATATAAATTTTCAAGCGAGGGAGTGGTTTGTTTGAATTTTCATGTTGACCGCGTTACAGTGCAAAATTTCGTGCAAATTGCTCAAGAAATGTAGATTTGTATAGGGAACCTACACACTCACATATCCATATACACACTTTCGATTTTATATATTAGAGAAGTATCCTATGTGATGTTTTTCCGGGGTCTTTCCTCGCCTGTGAGAGGAATGCCGGGAAACTTAGGCCCTCCTGATCCCCGGAAATCAACTGGCCGTCATCATTACCTTCAACCCATCAGCGCCTGTATCAATGTGTGTGCAAATGTTGTGTCGCGTCTTATGTGTTCGGAATTGGGCTAGTCACTCATCCGGGGAGGCCTTCCAAGCCCTTACCTGGTTAATAAAGTATGTAGGCTATCTGATCATAGAATCTCTTTGCCCTGACAGGTGGCGGTCCTTTAAGGTCCGGGCGGCGTGAGAACTTAGTAACAGCTGATCGCCGCGTTTAGTTATTTTGTTTTCTTTTTATGATTCTAAATTCTCAAAAAATAAACACTGAATAAATTATGGTCCAACAAAAAGATTCGTATGCAATTTGCCTATAATGGCAATTAACAGGGCCCGGATTCTGATGACCTAAAATTGTTTGAAAAATGACCTATAAAATTACCCTACATTTTAAAGAAAATGACTTAATTATAAAAAATGACCTAAAAACTGATATTTTATTTATACAAAATTATTATTGCACACACAAAGTTATAGACTAGTTTGTACATAATTGTAAAAACTGTAAATAACTGTATGTTGTGAATGTTCTTTTCTCACGGAAATTTATACTGGCTTTGAGGCACTGGCGAGTCAAAATTCGGCATTTCCTTTTGTGGTCTGCCGGATAATATTTATTGTTGTTTAATTGAAGGTAAACAGTAGTTTGTACTCTCAAATCCAAGCAGGTGGCAGACTCTGGCGCCAAGTCAATCTAATAACAATAGTAATATAACTCAAAACTTTGGCGTTTCTAATTTCCGACTGAGACATGACAACACTTAACGCCGAATTTTTCCTTCTTGCATTAAACAAACAACACTTCAAAGACAGCACCGCTAGCGACAAAAAAAGTTAATACACTCAATGTAAGTACATGAAAATGACTAGATAAGGAAGCAAATGACACGGAAATTATAAAATGACCTAAAATTGAAATTAATGCCCTAAAAATATAAAATTGCATAAAATGACAAAAAATGACCTCATAAAAATGTACTGTATTTCTATAATATAGAGGCCAAGATTAGGATTTATCTACAAGTTGGCAATGTCTATGCAGCATCAGTAAAAAGATGACACGTCATTAGAATCCGGGCCCTGGTAATTAATATACTCGTATCTTATTGCATAATGTGCTAATTCGTATCCTAATAAAATGCCATTATATTAGGTTCATTGCATAATACAGCTATTTCTCGTATTTTACTATGATAATAAAAATTCCTTTTTTGGTCCATGCGCGCAAGTAAAACTTTTTTTCATTTATTGTAATTTTTTGTTAATTATATTATAGTTACCTCGAAGTTTAAACATTTCAGTATTGTTTAACTTTATATGGTAAAAATCAATATACTATGTTTGGATAACTGATTAATTTTTCATACTTTTAATTGATAAATTAGCCGCAGAACTTAAAACCCCCAAAACTCGGCAATGGAATTCTCTGAAAACACATACAAGTTACACTAATGCAAGATTATTGCCAAAGAAATACTCCTATTGATAATTTCTCTAATGTGATTTTTAAAAGACCCGGCATTGTCCGGGATTTGTATTTTGTAATTAGAAATTAATTTATGATGGACGTTAGATTTTCACACTCTAGGTCCTTATATAGGTATGTAGAATTTGAGTATGAGGAAGAACGTAGCTTTATATACCTTGGGAACAGGGTTGCCATACGTACGACTATAGTCGTACACATACGACTATTTCATAGATTTATACGACGTACGACGCAACCATGAGTCGTTCGCCTATTTGTACGACTATTTTTAACATAGCGTTTTATATTTTTTTTAAATCAATCTACTGACAAATTTTAAATTTTTATATACATCCAGATTTTTCTTTACTCATGGCTTTTGTTGTAAGGATGTTGCTAAAATCAATATGATTGGAAAGCAGTCCTGTTCCTTTTGCAATAATTACAACACTGTCAACTACTGTTTAATTAAATGTAGCCTATTTTATTTTTTCAAATTTCATACATCGGAAGATAATAAAACACGCCTAATCATTTACAAATAAGATGATTAATTATTTACAATTACATGACGTATTTAAGGTGTATAATATCGATTAATTATAATTATTATTATTATCTTATTATTATTATTAACGCAGTACGTTCATTGCACGGAAAAATCACAGAGTATACGACAGTTTTAACTAGCATACGACTATTTTCGACTACTGGTACGACTGTTCTACGTTTCTGATCTGGCAACCTTGCTTGGGAAGAACCACTTATGACAAAATATTCCCTTAGGATATTGCTTTTTATGGCTCTTAGAGGACTTAGAATTTTGCACCCCATTGCTTCTACACACCATGCCTGGGAGGGATTGAAATAAAAAAACAGAAATTCTGGTTACATAAAATTATACTGTCCTTTAAAGAATACTTTATTTCTCACTCTCATGTTACCATACAACCGTTTCGGGGCTGAAATAAAAAATAAATTCAATATGCCTTTCATACTTTCCTCTCCAAAAACCTGGGACATACTGCGCGCATAGGACTAAAAATGTTCCATTATGTTTTGTTTCCTTTTACATGCTTACTGCTTAGGGCCTATGATAAACATCCCTATTATTCAACTAATACAAAGCCAACAGCTATGAATAACCTATCCGTTGATAGGATTTTTACCGACTTCTGATATAGCATAGACCTACTCATTGATCATACACTCAGGCTGAGACAACTGGATAAACTACGCTGTCCCCGCAATACGGCCTTAAAATCATCAAAATGTGAAGTGAGAAAAATATATTTTCCATGTCCAAGGTAGAGAAAGTTATGTGGCTGCATCACATTGTGCATTATTTGCGTGGATTTCATTCTTCATTTTTGAAGTGAAACTTCTTTAGCCGCGGTAGGGGTAAATCGAGAGCTTGCGTAACGCTGAAAATCGTCACGAAATTAGTGAGGTGTAACGGAACGGACTGCACAGAAAACAATCAACTCAATGATTAGGCTTATAAAATTTAACAAATCCTAAAATTAAAAATTAAAAAATTCAAAATTAAAAAAATTGAAAATAAAAAATTAAAAAATAAAAATAAATTCAATGATCCAAAATTTAAAAAATCCAAAATTAAAGAATTCAAAGATCCAAAATTAAAAAGTTTAAAAATCCAAAATTTAAAAAATTTAAAAATCTCAATGTTCAAAATTTAAAGAATTAAAAAATCCAAAAATCCAAAATTTAAAAAATAAAAAATCTAAAATTAAAAATCGAAAATTCAAAATTTAAAATTAAAAGATCCAAAACTAAAAAATCCTAAATTAAAAGATAAAAAATAGAAAATCCAAAATTTAAAAGTCCAAAAATTAAAAAGTCCAAAAACCCAATATTAAAAAGTCCAACAATCCAAAAGTGAAAAATCCAATAATCCAAAATTGAAAAAATCCAAAAATTAAAACAAGGTTCACTTCTGTCGCGTGGCGTTCCACGCACACTTTTTATTTACACCAATGAATTATATCGATATTTCTCTAATTTGTCAATACCAGTACCATGCATTTCCAAACATACCTGTGAATTACTGCAAACGATACACTGTTGTCATGAGAACTGAATTACATTTTCATTAATTCAGTATAATATTCTCAGAAATTATATAAATTTTCAAGAGAAGGAGTGGTTTGTTTGAATTTTAATGTTGATCCCTTTACTTTCCGGGCTGAACTGGGTATGAGTGCAAAAATTCATGCAAATTGGTCAAGAAATGTAGATTTGTATAGGGAACATACATACCTACATACCCACATATCCACACACACAATTTCGATTTTATAGTCGTAAGTTAGATCAAATACAATCTAGACCAGGCCTTTCCAACTCGAGCACTCTGCGCTGGTGCGCACCATCGTAGCACCCAACGGCAGCCTGGTGCTCTCCTTCCCCATGTCGCTACTGCATTTGCGTGCGTCAGACAGCACAATGGATAGCTGACCTCACTTTCTTGGTGGATGTAACGTCTTATTTAAATGATTTAAATATTTAGTTGCAAGGGAGAAATTAGTTAATTAGCACCATGTGTGACAGAATTAAGGCTTTCAAAATGAATAATTTATTATTTAAAGAACAACTTAAAGCCGGAAATTTTCCTTCATTAATATCATTAACTTTGTCTATTTACGAAAACTTCGGATAGCATCAAACGTTGTTACAGAAATTGCACGATGAATACAATGCCCATTCAAAGAAATTTATTATATGGCACCTCAACTTGAATATTTATGACGCCATATTTTGTCCTGAAAACCACCAGCATGTTTCCAAACAGAGGTGATAAAAGTACAGGTACTACTATTACTCCGGCGATTTGCTTTCATTTTACAATTTAATTCATCCACAGAAATTTCCCAGACTTCACGCACTTGCTTAAAACTTACGCCAGTGTTCGAGACAACTTATGCAAGCGAACAGATGTTTTCAATTACGAATTTAAATAAAAGTAAAACCAGGACTTCTCTGTCTGATGTTGCCTTAGAGGCAGTATTTTGAATTTCTATTGCCAAATCGATTGTACGAAATATTGGTAAATTAGTTGCGGCAAAACGACGTTAACAATCTACTTAAATTCTAAATGCTCACAAACACAATATAAGTAGAGAATAAATGGTGTGTTTATGTGTTCACAAAATTGTTATTAGTAAAATTGTTTTCGTAAGCTGAACGCTGGCTAGACCTGTGGAGCTGCCTCTGGTGCTACACCGGTGCTCGCCTGCGCCGTGGAAGCACCTGAGTTGGAAAGGCCTGATCTAGACCAATACAGGACACTTTGCGATATATCGGGGGACAATATTTTGAGCACCATCTAGCGGCCGAACCTGCTACTACTGAATACAATTGCAGTATCTAGATACATATATGTTAAACAGTTTTTAATAGAAGAGCCGAAATAGCCAGACTCGGCATGTTATGTATAACGGGTATCTACCTAATGGCTCAGAATAGCATATTACAGTTTATATATGTTTTGAATATATTAATTTTGCCCCAAGTTTCTAGGTTGTGCCACCAGGAGTGCTGCAAAATCTGTCCCCCATTTCTCTACCAGTAAGTGTCCGGTATTGTCTCTATAGTATTTGGTTAGATTCCCTTCAGATATTTCTTTACTGTAAGCATAGCCAACAATACATCTTTCTCACTTCACGTGCTTATCTATATTAATAAAAGGAAGTGTCTGTCTGTCTGTCGGCGATGCCCAGCGAAATCTACTCAACGCAGAGATCTGAAATTTTAAATATAGGTGGACTGAAGGGTCGGAAAATGCTTCTCGAAGCCGGAAGTTTAATTTTCGCTTTCCTTCGTGAGTTATGAGTGAAAAACGGGCAGAAAACGTGCATTTTTTGCGTGTTCGAAGCATCGGTTTTGAGTACAATACATTTCAATGTAAAATCAATTACAGTAGGCTTTGGCTATTTTTGTCATACCTTGGACATAAAACCATCGCGATCGCTTGAATGTAAGCTCACGCTGGTCGATTCACTTTTTACAGGTACTTCCTCTGCCCGTATCGTAGGTACTATAGGTAGAGGAAGTATTGTTTTCGACCCCAAAATTCGAAGTTGAGTTTTTAGCATATATACACGTTTCAAGGACCCCTGAATCCAAAAATATTATTTTTTGAAACATGTCTGTGTGTCTGTGTGGATATCTGTGAACAAAACGGAGAATCGTATGAAAAGAAAATTTCGTATTTGGATCAGGTACCTTCTGAAGATGCGAGCTGAAGATTGCAGCTATTTCTCGTATTTTACTATGATAGTAAAAATTCCTTTTTTGGTCCATGCGCGCAAGTAAAATGTTTTTTTCATTTATTGTAATTTTTTGTTAATTATATTCATTATATTATATTATAGTTATACATTTCAGTATTGTTTAACTTTATATGGTAAAAATTAATAATGGATAATTGATTAATTTTTTATACTTTTAATTGATAAATTAGCTGCAGAAATTAAAACTCCCAAAACTCGGCAATGGAATTCTCTGAAATCACATACAAGTTACACTAACGCAAGATTATTGCCAAACCAATATTCGTATCTATTATTTGTGCCATGTGTTGTTTAAAAGGCCGGCGTTGTCCAGGATTTGTATTTTGTAATTAGA
This sequence comes from Ectobius pallidus, assembly GCA_964059195.1. NCBI lineage: Eukaryota > Metazoa > Arthropoda > Insecta > Blattodea > Ectobiidae > Ectobius > Ectobius pallidus. The sequence continues at coordinate 106,104,066 of CAXKWD010000003.1, read as the reverse complement.
AGTTAACTTATGAAGGACGTTAGATTTTCAGACTCTAGTCCTTATATAGGTATGTAGAATTAGAAATGAGGAAGAACGAATTATGACAAAATATTCCCTCAGGATATTGCTTTTTATGGCTCTTAGAGGACTTAGAATTTTGCACCCCATTGCTTCTACACACCATGCCTACGAGGGGTTGAAATAAGAAACAGAAGTTCTGGTTACATAAAACTATACTGTCCTTTACAGAATACTTCATTTCTCACTCTCATGTTACCATACAACCGTTTCGGGGCTGAAATCAAAAATAAATTCAATATGCCTTTCATACTTTCCTCCCCAAAAAACTGGGGCATAATTTACTGCGCACATAGGACTAAAAATGTTCCATTATATTTTGTTTCCTTTTACATGCTTACTGCTTAGGGCCTATGATAAACATCCCTATTTCTCAACTAATACAAAGCCAACAGCTATGAATAACCTATCCGTTGATAGGATTTTTACCGACTTCTGATACAGCATAGACCTACTCGTTGATCATACACTCAGGCTGAGACAACTGGATAAACTACGCTGTCCCCGCAATACGACCTTAAAATCATCAAAATGTGAAGTGAAAAAATATATTTTCCATGTCCATGGTAGAGAAAGTTATGTAGCTGCATCACATTGTGCATTATTTGCGTGGATTTCATTCTTCATTTTTATTTACACCAATGAATTACGGTATATCGATACTTATCTAATATGTTAATACCAGTACCATGCACTTCCAAAGCTACCTGTGAATGACTGCAAACAATACACTGTTGTCATGAGAACTGAATTACATTTTCATAATTCAGTATAATATTCTCAGAAATTGTATAAATTTTCAAGGGAAGGAGTGGTTTGATTGAATTTTAATGTTGACCGCTTTACTTTCCGGGCTGAACTGGGTATAAGTGCAAAATTTCGTGCAAATTGGTCAAGGAATGTAGATTTGTATAGGGAACATACATACCCACATACCCATACACACATTTTCGATTTTATATATTAAATTCCCCCCAGATATTTCTTTACTGTAAGCATAGCCAACACTTAACGTGCTTATCTATATTAATAAAAGGAAGTGTCTGTCTGTCTGTCTGTCCGCGATGCCCAGCGAAATCTACTCCACGCAGAGATCTGAAATTTTAAACATAGGCGGACTGAAGGGTCGGAAAATGCATCTCGAAGCCGGGATTTTAATTTTCGCTTTCCTTCGTGAGTTATGAGTGAAAAACGGACAGAAAACGTTTGCGTTTTCGAAGCATCAGTTTTGAGTAATACATTTCAATGTCAAATCAATTACAGTTGGCTTTGGCTATTTTCGTCATAACTTGTATATAAAAGCATTGCGATCGCTTGAATGTTGTAAGCTCACGCTGGTTGATTCATTTGATTATAATGTCAAGGCACGCAGATATCTGAAATTTTCAGCATAGACGGAACAGGCCTATAGGTCTAAATGGACAGACATTGATCGGTTTAGACGGAACTCACTATGCAGGGGTTTTCTGTGCCAGGGAACTCGATCGCTTGATTTTTTAAATCCATTCTGGACGATTTATTTGTTTAGAATTTCAAGGCCCGCTGACATATGAAATTTTCAACCTACACGGAAGAGGGATAATCAATATAGGCCTACATATGGTCAAACATTGTTCGATTTGGTTGAAACTCACTATACAGGGGTTTTCTAGGCCAAGAAACTCGAATCTGAGGTCGCTTTTACCAGGCGACGCTATCTAATCGTGGTATGTAGTCCACGTGAATTAGGTGTTATTAAATATAATGTTTTAACGATTATGCTCTTAATTTTTAATTTTTGAAATAATTATCGCGGGCGATTCCGCGGGCACATGCTAATATAAAATAAAAGGCCGTGAATGTCCACGTGTTGAGTTGTTCGGGCAAGACAGAGTTTCTACAAACAATGGGTAGCTTACAACCACCCTTCAGAGATTTTTTTTTTAATTTCTATTTTTTTTTTAATTTCTATTTTTTTTAAGCTTCAAATAAAAGTTTTAGCTCATGGTATAAGCACTCCATGTACAACATTTAAAGGAGATCGTTAGAGCCGTTTTTGAGAAAATCGTGACAAACAAAAATTTCTTCGTGTAAAGTCTCCTTAAAAGTAAGGGAAAGTTGTCGCCACTCTTCGTGTCACAGCCTCAGAAGGTATCTAACCCAAATACAAAAGTTTGTTTTCGTATGATTTACAAGAGGTCGTATTGCAAAAAGCGCGTATTTACAGTGGGTGGCTTATAACTACCCTTCAGAGAATTTTTTTTCGAAAAGATGTTTCAAATAAAAGGTTTAGCTCTTGGTATAAGCAACCCATGTGCAAAATTTAAAGAACATCGTTAGAGCATTTTTAGAGAAATTCGCGAAAAACGAAAACTTCTTCATGTAAAGTCCCCTTAAAAATAAGAGAAATTTGTCACCAATCTTCAGATCATATCTTCAGAAGGTACCTGGCCCAAATACGAAATTTTGTTTTCATACGATTTTCCTTTTTGGAGCTAGCCTGTTCACAGACATCCAGACAGACACACAAGACATGTTTCCAAAAATAGTATTTGTATATATGTTAAAAACTCCACTTCGAATTTGGGGGGTCGAAAACAATACTTCCTCTACCTATAACAGCCTACCTATGGTACGGGCAGAGGAAGTAATTAGCCTACATTTCACTGTAAAAATATAATTATTTTTCCATTAAATACTTAAAAATTAAAATACAAAATTATAGCTTAACCCAGAAAACCTAAGAAAAGAGTCTCATAGGCCTATATCCCCTATAAATTCAGCTCAGAATAATGGTAGCCTATAGATTTCAACAAAAACCAAGAAAAATTAATTTAATTTAATAAAACATTTTACCTTGTATGTTCATATAGAAGACTGCAATAAGACCGAAGAACACGTACCTATAACAAAAACAAAACATACTGATTAACAGAAATAAGGGGATATTGTGATGATGATATACATAAATACAGAATAGGCTATGTGTAAGTTAGTACGGTGATTGCCTACAAAATTAATTGACAAAAGGTACAGAAAATATAATTCAGCACAACTTTAACTAGAGGGGTAACTTGATCCACTTCTCACGTGGTAAGATACTGCACTAACAATGAATTATGATTTTATAGTCTTCTCGCTATCATCTCCCCAGCAGTGCAGTCTTTAAAGTGTTGTTTCTTTAAGGCAAGGAGGACACACTCGTCAATAGCCGCGTGCTGAAGTGTTGTCATGCCTGAGAATCAAAGAAACGCTAACATTTTTGTATTATATTACTATTGTTCCGCCGGCCTGGTCTTGTGGTTAGCGTCGCTGACTACAGATCCGTCGGCCCGGGTTCGATTCCCGGTACCTCCTCGGATTTTTCTGAGGTAGGGAGGTTTGGTAGGGGTGCACTCAGCCTCGTGATTCAAAATTGAGGAGCTATTTGATAGAGAAGTAGCGGCTCCGGTCAAGAAAACCACCATTAAAGGCCGTGGGTATCGGCATGCTGACCACATGCCCCCCAATCCTGCCATCTGCCTACGGGAGATGACGCAGCGGTCGGGTGGTAGGTCAAGTCCCTCCAGGGATGTAGCGCCACGGAGTTTTTTTTTAGTTTTTTTATTACTATTGTTATTAAATTGACTTGGCAACAGGGCCTGCCAAGAGCTGGATTTGAGAGTGAAATTACTGTTTACACTCAGTCAACAATATATAATCCGGCAGACCGCACGAGGAAATGCCAACGTCTGACCCGTCGACTGGGGACGATGAAAACGAGAGCACTATATTTGAACGATGTTACGATCCGTTCTTTACGTTCCGTTCTTTACCACTTCACTAAACTTAGAGCTACACTGTCTTAAGGCAGCTTGTGTTCTTTAAGGTCTTGCCACCTTGCATTTCGTTACTTTTTACTTCAGGCGACGTCTGACCAGAGAACTCAACATTTTTTTCTTTAATGTGTATGACCATTTTCTTCTCGACCTCCCTGGAACCCTCAGTCTTGTGCAAGCTCCTACATGGATGGACATTTACCTTGAAAATGTAATAACTCTGATTTTTACATTAACAAACATCACAAAACCACAAAATTCAATTAATTATTAGTGTCTCTGAATGGTGCTGATTTCTTTATTTTCACTGCATGGTTATACCGTATCATTGGCATTATTTAGATCCCTAAACAAGTTGTGAATTTCTTGCGTTGAAGGCATTGGTATCTTCAGAAAGTTTCATTCCATCTGGGGCAGCTTGTGCAAATTATTGTTTACCATCATTTCAAAATTGTACCAAACAAACACTACAGTAACTTTTCATAACGTGGGCCCTCTATTGATCATGCAAGGACAACACAACTTCTATCATACAGATTGGCTTACCTCATAGCTTGCTGTGAGGTGTGCTTAACATGAGGGCGGTATGGGAACAGCACAACGCAGCAACAAACCCGCTACTGTTATCTATTTTATTTATTTTATTATAAATTAAAATATTTTTACTCTCTTAATTAAAACATTCTTCTTATGAGGTATGTCTATAAATAAAGACAATGTGCATTTCAATGTTAAGCCTCGTCTTTATGTAGCGAAATGAAAAAATTAGGTTGATATGAGGTATGTTTAAATCTATACACTTCTTCTCTATTTTATTTGTTTATTTATTGTGATTTGAATATTATATTTCAGCACCAACATTTGTATTGCCATACATGCAAACCCGAATTAGCCTAGGTGTTAAGAATATTTAAATTAAGAGTCATATTAGTAGAGGTTTAGGTGGTATGTAACGAGTTAAATTATCTCTAAAATTCAAAAGATATGTGATCGCGGAATTTTAGGCAAATCCCTATTTATTTCCTGTAGAAAAATATGAGCAGAAACTGGGGTCATTGCGTAGGCTATTTCTTCCTATCTGTGCCTAAAAAAGTAATTTTTAAGGTTTTTTAAAAAGAATTTCAAGCTCTTTTAAAATTTAAAGTTTTCTTTAATTCGTTCCTGGCTGTAGCGGGGAAATGTATTTTTGTTCTTTATGTAACAAACAGGTAAGAATCAGACATTTTCTTTGCTAGACAGGCCAGCCGGGATAACTAATTTGTTAGTTTTCAGTGGTGTTTTCAGATTATTTAAGGCTAACACTCGGTCACAGATTACCCTATTAGTCTAGGGTATTTTAAGACATGTAAAATCGTAAACCTTTTTCTTCTTGTGAGTTATAAAAATTATTATTATTATTATTATTATTATTATTATTATTATTATTATTATTATTAGAAATGAAGAAGTTTTAAGTAAATTAAAGAATAGTGCCTAATTATATAATTTTGTAACCTATTTCAGGTGCCTAAAATGCCACTTTTTCATGCCTAAAACTACAATGTCTACTTATAAGATTACTATTTCCAAAGACATGCTTTTAAAAACTGGGAACTGGGACAAAAAAAACAAAATAACAAACAAACAAACAAACAAACAAAAATACATGACTCTAACAAAGAGTGTTACAGAGCCTTAATTTGATTTTACTTAACTGTAAAAGGCTGCTGCTAAAGGAAGAAATGATTACGAAATTTAGCTTGAAACGATCCCAACTCCGATGGGAGGAATAAAGTTGTTGAGAAGTCTATACTCTATTTTGTTTTAATAAGTTACGTAATGTTTAAGATAAGATTAGTGGGTCAGGTCAGAATTTTCTGGGAAGGCACGGGTCCGTGTTAATGACAAGAACTCACTAACGGTCGACAAGAAAACGAGAGAGGCAGGTGTTAATTGGAACAATGTTGTGCAACAGAGTGCATCCAGACACCTGCACAAGTTTGCCCCCTTCACTCAAGTTCCTTTGTCTCTGCCATTCTGCGTGTTCATAGTATGTGGAATGATAAGTTTTTAATAAACCTACCTGACCTTTGTTTCATAAGACCAAACGCCAGTATTGGGTATTTTGAACAAAGTTTGTTCACAAGGAAAGTATTGGTACTGTAATAGTAATTTATTCATGTAACAATTTAAACATATCTGATCCTAAAAAAACAAGTTTGATACAAGACGAAGTTGATTACGACCAACAGGGAATATGATGAACATATAATTCTGAAATACAGTACAATAGGTTAAATGTAAATGATTAAAACGGAATTTACACAAATAAAATAATATAGGCTATAAGTAGAGTGCAAAAAATTAACAAGTATAACATAATTGAACAGAAAAATAAAAAATAATTTATAGTGAGTGCTAAACTAACGAAATTTTGGCTTCACAACAAATTGGACACTTTTATTCATTCCTGTGAACTACAATAGCACTATATTAAAACTGATATTAGCATTAGAAATTTTATATACCGGTACGCTACCAAAACTGTAATAGGCTAAACAAATTGAACATAAAAATAATAAATAAAATCAGGTAAACTGATATAACGAAGTGCCATTATGCTTTTGTTTAATCAGTGATAAATTAATTGCAATTATGAAATGCAGAAAATAAGTTATTTTTGTAATCTATCTACGAATAATTATTAAGCTGCAGGTCGATTAATTAAGCAGGACTTACGGAAGAACAACGATGTAAAGTTCGATACTTAACCTTAATCCAAACTCGTATACACTGATATAAGACATTCTTAAAAATGTCAACATTTCACAAAATACACAGGCGAAGAACTCCACTTACTGTAGGTAGGCCTAAGTATTTCACAGTAGGCCTAATATATTTTCTGTATATACGAGTGTTCATGTAGTAGCCTACTCATTTCAACTTGATAAACGAAATACACAAACATCTGACAATGTGAAGGAATATGTCATGGCTAACTATTGCAAATTCCCAAGCCGTATATGAACAGTGTAAAACACATGTTGTCAGGATAACCTATTTGCATTTGTTAAATTCTTTATATTACCATAAAATAGGCACTAAATTGGGCATTAATCCGATACCGGTCAACCGATTTGGTATAATATCAATAGGCTTTTTCCCTTGGACGTTATAAATGCGTACACCAAGTTTCGTGAAAATCCGACAATGTGTATTTGAGTTATCGCTCCTTTAAAATAGACACTAAATTGGGTTTTACTCCGGTACCAGTCAACCGATTTGGTCCAATATCAATAGGGTTATTCCCATGAACATTATAAATGCGTACCAAGTTTCATTAAAATCTGATTAAGTGTATTTAAGTTATCGCGCGTACAGACACACCGACGGACGGGCAGACAACAGACATTTTCCCGTCCCCCACTCAATCTCCAAGTACCATACTGGCACTTAATTTATAGTAAGTGCTAAAGTAACGAAATTTTGGCTTCACAATAAAACCTAATTTAAATCATGCCGTTAAAATTACATACTACAGATTTTTTTTATTTCTTTTGCTCATCCTTGAAGACCCTGTTTAACTCGTCTTTTGTAATTCTTCTATACGTGATATTTAGTGATGATAGATAGCATATTTTAGCCACAATAATATGTTGCTAAAATCATTACGAGTAACGGCTTGCAATTTGGCGAAGTAACAGATGGCGTGGTAATTTCCTATACCGTAGAGAGCAACTAGCTGCAGAACTCACAGTAAAAGTCCTGCATACGACAACAAGCAGAACTATATGGTGTCGGCAGTTAATGTCGCTACTAAGTCTAGGATGACAGAAAGTAGGCCATAGGCCTATATTACTACAGTACTGGTACAACATTAGGCTTATACCTTTCCTCAAAATGCGGTTTGCTCCATGAGTAGAAATGTGTAAAAAAAAAAAAAAACAAACAAACAAACAAAACAAAAACAAAAAACAAAAAACTATGTTCAATGACCGATTACTTTGTTTGAATTTCCAATCTGTTTATATAAAATTGACTTGTTTTTATTGGCCCCGCCTTCCATCCCCGGATTATCTTTCGCATTTCTTCTAAGGTCGTCGCGTCACCTTCACTTGCTCATAGAACACAGGGAAAATGTTTGATGAATTGACTTTGGCATTTTATTCAGTTAATTTTGCTCTTGTTCATCTGTCTGCTGTCGCGTATCAGTAGAGAGAAAAATATTTTTATGAACCACATATGCTCCATATAGATGAAGTAGGCCTAATATTATATATATATATATATATATATATATATATATATATACTGTATATATATATTTTTGGGGGGGGGGCAACCTAACATTACTAGTGATCCTCATAAATCCGCGTTCATATTGAAAAAAAAAAATTCGTGAATATTATATGAAAAAGTGTTCCCTATTACAGACCATGGAGGCCAGAGGGTTCCAGGAGGTTGAAGCCTGAAGATTTCGGCACATGAAGGTGGTAAGGTTATCATCCTTAAGCACCGGATGCCTTTACTCCCAGGACTGATCTTGGTACACATTTATGTTAGACACTGAGTCGTCCCCAGGCCCATAGTGCCAGGCCAATTGAAAACTACGACGACCTCATCGGAGATCGAACCCGCGGCCTTCCGGTTTGTAGGGCAGCGCCTCAACGACTACGCTACAGCGTACTCCTCAATATTTATATACAATGAACTTAATACTTTTATTATATGATATACAGCTTATATTAGTACAGAAAACTGATTTTCTTGTAAATTGGGATAATAAGATAACTGGAAAGTGAGAATAAGAATCAGTTTGTAAATTTATTTTATTTTTGTTTTGTTTTATTCTTTGTTTCAGTAACCACTTGTATTTTGGTTCGATTAATAACTTATCAATTAACCTAAACAATTAATCACATATTTGGTAAACACATATAGGCCTAGGCTATTTATTTTATTTCTTTGTAAAAATATATTACTGTATTTACTGATATCCTTTTCTATTCCTTACATATGAAATATGTTTTATAATAATTACTATTAGTATTATTTTAGTAATATACTATTATCATCAACATTTATTTACAATTTGACTTTCGTTATTATTTCTCGTTCTGCTGCTGGTAATGATTACCATTTTCGTAAAATACAAGAAAGAGAAATGCAATAAGAAATATATTTGGATTTTCTTCAACCAATTTCGCGGAATCATATCTAAAAATAAACCAAATACCGGTACCGAAAAAGTACTTCCATTAAAGCATTAAATTATTGCACAAGAAGATTGCGTGGCAGGAAAATTACTTCACAAAAAGGGTAATCTACGAACGAACAAATAACACCGTAAAAACCACATTAATTTCAAAGTACAGCACTCTAACGTACGTTTAACTTAAAGACAAGACAGGTTTTGTTTTGGTCTATTGCTTACAACTGACATTGTAATTTATTTAAAACGTTATTGCAAAATGTCAAGGCCCTCTGAAAGTCCCAAAATGAAGATCTGTGAAATCTGACATCCTAAACTGGATGATATAAATTTATGGTGGGACACGTGTACTTAAACAAGGGATATCGTATCGTTCATGCCATGAAATAGTTACAGACATTATCAGTCCAGTCCGTATGTTACTTAACCATTCCCATTATCATCATCATCATCATCATCAACATAATTATAAACATATACAGTAAGGAATGAAATAATAGGACACAATGTTAGGTCATCACACTCCATCATCACACTCCATCATCACACTTAGTGGAAAATATTTTCTTTCAATGACAGGTAAAAATCTGTACACAAGAAAATTCATCTAGAGTAGTCATGGTCAAGTAATTTATTGTTATAGATCACGAGAAATGCTGTTAAGTCAGGTGACTATTAAAAGCTCATACAAATAAAACTAACAGAACAAAGGCAACATATTTAATATTATAGGCCTATGCTTAAATTCTTAATGTAAATTAGATAAAGAAGAGTGATTCTAATCTAATAAACTTGGAATCCAATTTTACGTCTGCTACGGGAATGTGATTAAGAATGTCCTCTCTGACCATTATTTTACTTTTAGGCATATCTTAATGATTAAGAATGTCCTCTCTGACCATTATTTTACTTTTAGGCACATCTTAATGAGTTCATAATGAGATAAGAAGTAAATCATGCAACTGTGAAAAGAAAAAACTAGGTTAAAGCATAAATAAAAATATTAGTAAAATTAGTCTGACAAACTTTAAGAATGGATAGACCTATTGCAGAGATAATATAGATATATTTTATTGAAAAAATGTCCAGATATAAACGCTGTACTGATCTGATCTGGCTTAGCTAACGTTTCTTTGGAAAATAAACTATTTTTGGATACTTTGTACAAGCAGTGTATTTTACAATGAGTTACGAATAGCTTTCAACCACGCTCGATCAATTCCTATAAGCTTAGCAACATATTATATATATATATATATATATATATATATATATATATATATTAGATATTGCTAGGGCTGACTTAACAGGTAGTCTATCAAGATGATTAAGCATCCATACATGGTGTAAGAAAAGAGTACCTGGTCTTTGGTAGGCTGTATCCATACGTATATAACACGCGAAGGAATCAATTTAATTTAATTTATTACTTGAACCAAAAAATGTTACATCTGCTGGAGCTAAGCACTGTTCAAGTTTTGGCCCAAGACTATTCAATTCATTTATTACCAACCATCCTGATCTAAATAGCTTAAACAACATACAATTTAGGTCTAAAATTAGAAAATTTATATAATTATTACTTCTGTTTTCTACTATTACTGTTATAACATTTTTCATATTAAACTTTAAAATTTGGATAGAACTTAATTTATTTGTTTTTTACTAAAATTTGAACAGCTAAATTGTTATGTATTATTATTGTATTACCTCGTACCTTTGTATTGTAAATAGAACATGTTCTAACCTTTTATACATAATATTGTGTCATACTTCTCCAAATTATGTATTGTTTTAAGTAATTATTTAGTATAAGTTTTTCTAATATATTGAACTGAACCACCCCCGAACACAAGCTCTGCTTCTTCGGGTGGTGTATCAACTTTTGTATGTATTTTTCGTGTAATTTGGAACAATAAATTGTAATTGTAATTGTAATAATTGTAAATTTACAAGCTATATATTTTATGGAGAGTTTAACACGTAGGCTATCAAAATTATTTCTATTCGTGGCATGAGTACATTTTAAGATGTTTTATTAAATTTATATATGTAAATATATGTTGTATTTATGTATATAATATATATAATATACAGTATATATATTCAGTGTCTGTTAAATTCAAAGCAGAAAATAAAATAAATTTAAGGAAATTTGCATAGTGCCTCTCACAAAGATGATTATCCTGCAATAATGGATTAATCTAATCTTTCTTGCGTTCCGGCATTAACTATGTAAAGTCTACTTTTCCCCCCTAAGGCTTAGCAGAAGTTTAAATATAATGTGAGTAATCATGAAATAAGAGATGGGTTTAATCAGTCTCAACTCATATAAAACTTTGCATTAATTGAATGTAATGGAATCATTTGATATAAATAACAATTGTGGTGCAGGTGCAAAGATCATTATAGCGATAGCATTAATCAGAAGATCCGTTACAGAAAGTCCGTTATTCGGGAAGTTGCGCTCTGATCATCCCACACCGAACTGTAAAAAAATAGCCTTCACTTGAATGTGAAGGTTGCATTTAAAAACTTATCATTATCCAAGTCCAGACTGGACGAATATGGCGAAATCAACTCCTCACTAAACCAAAAAGAATTCTTGACGCAAACTTCGTAACAATACAAAAATCAATTCGTGATCACTGATCATTATTTTACTTTATTAGTCAGTAGCTTAACTAAACGAGCGGAATAATACATATAAAATATGTATGTATTACATTCTACTTATCCTGAAATAAGGATAATTCAAGGTGATACTTGAGTGGAACGAGGAAGAATAATTCTTCTGACTGGAGTCCTTGTTCATAATAGAGATGACTGCTAGAAAGGAGTGCAATTAGATTTTGTAAAAGTGTGGGAATACACTCTCACACATGAATTATGTTGCTGTCAGAATTTCAAAATCCCCTATTCTTGTATAGTAGCGTTTGTACTGCAATACATTATTCTCGAATTAAGCCAGAGGAGCTATTGGGACTTGAGATATAATCAGAAGACATTGTTTTACCGACAGGGTCACTTTGTTTCTGTAACAGTTTTTTTTTTCCAAAATAATTTACAAACTGTAGCCTATTCTATTTCTATTCTATTTTATGCCCCTTAAGGCGGGGAGGAGGGGTGGGAACGCCCCTAAGCACCGCAGCCGTCGCCGACTTATTGTACCTACCTCCGGGATGGGATGAGTTGCGTGCCCAAAGGCCGCCCCGGACCCGCAAAGCCCCCCGTGGGCCCCCACGGAACTCCCCTACATCCAACAAGCCTAGTACCATGCCACGTGTGCGCCACCCCCTGCGGTACCTCCAACCGGGAGCCCCGACAGGTTCGTGACACACACCACCAACAACCTCTTGACCACAAGCAGCGGGGAGAACGGGAGAGGCCCCCAAAGGGCTCTGACTGCCGAAGCAGACCCGATGCCAGAAGTGGAAACGGGATGAGGATGAAGGGGGAAAGGTGAGTTGAAGTGGAGAGTGTTGGTGGAATGAAAGGGGGAAACGGGAGAACCCCGAGAAAAACCCCCCAAAGCACGGCTTCGTCCACCACGAATAACACACCCGCCGGCCCCGAGATTTGAACTCAGGACCGCAAGCATGCCAGGCTCACGCGCTACAGCATGAGCCACCGCGCCGGCATAACTGTAGCCTATATACATTTCAATAAAACATTATAGCGTACAAATATTTTTACACTGCCGTATTTAGAGGCTATTTTGGACCGAAAAGGGTAGTTGCCTACATGTTAATTATAAAAATGATTAAGTATAAATATGCGTATCAAAACCCGTATTCATTCTTTGGATGTCCTCGGCTTTATGATATTTGTTAGATCTGTGTGGAGAATGGTGGTAGCCTATTTGAAAGTACTGACATTTGAAATATCCATGGATCTTGTGATATATGGTTTATTATGTGACTGGATCTCGATTTCCTGGGACTTTGTGAAAACTTTTATCGCTAATACGATAATTACTGAGATTTTAAAAACGTGTATAAAATATTACTGTAGATCTACATGCTACATGTCAAAATTACTTAGTTCTTGTGTTCCCCCATTTGGTTCTTTATATTAGTTGAATTATTGGGTATATTTAGTGCATAACTGTTTATGCAATCAACACAGTAATTATGAAACCAGTTATATTCACATCAAAATTAATTGAATTAATTGAGTTTGCTAAATAAATTAATTCCCGGTTAAAACAGAATCATATAATTTATACCAGAAAGAAGCTCGAGCATTTATAAGCTGTCCGATGAGTAAGTTTTCCCGAATAATTTAAAAGTATAATTCAATCCCGTTTTAACTTCTGTATCTGCAATAGAATGCCTAACATTTTCACACTAAGGATATGGTGTTGAGTACGCCTCTATAAATAAATAACCATTGAAATTATACGGATGGAAAATAAGAGGCCACAGAATTTTCCAGATCTACCTAGGTATAAATCCAAATGTTTTAACTGATTTAAAGGTTACCAATACATCGCAAAAATGAAAAATACATCAGAACAGCAGTGAAGTCATTTGAGAGGAAAGTTGATAATTTAAGGTCAAGAACTTTGAATTATTTCAATAAAATTATGATTGTGTAACACATTTATTATATATCACAAAGGTAAAATTCTCGTTTGAATGGATATAATTTTGTAAGTTATTCTGTTAAAAGTGTAAAGGGGTAATGCTGTCGGTACATTGACGGAAAAATGTTAATATAGGGATACTAAGTTATAAACTTAATAGAAATAAACTTGCTAATCCCACAGTAAAATTAAACACAGAAATGAACTTCTCCATCAATTAAAACGCATTTCATATAGATGTAACAAAAGAATTAAATAAGGGAATGGAGGTTCGGCGGACTTTTTTTTTACTCGCAAAAAAAGCGAGGGCGGAGAGGTAAACTGCTCAAGTAATTCACATTTACTATAGTTAAATATGCACTTTGCCCGCTCAACTCCTTAATATTTATAGGACTGAAAAGGCAGTAAGTTAAAATATTTAAAGACAGCCACAAACAGGTAAATTAATTAGACTTTTGAAAGTTAATACGGGGTTATTACGTACGTATAAGATATCAATCGAAATATATATTTTTTTAAATGAAAAACGAACATCGAACTGTAATGTTCCTAACGCGTGAGAGGTCTAAAAGACAACTATTGCATAATATTTCATGATCAGCATTCTACTAGCAATGCATCATAACAGTGCAGCGAGAAATAAACACGTCACATTTCTTTCTTTCTTATCCTAAAAGTTTTTTATTCACAAAGCATTATGTACTGTGCTTAGAGAAGAAACCTGACAACTGCTGGAACCCAGAAGTGGCTAGGAATTTCTTTTTCTTTTTTTTAAATTGCAGTAATGTATGTTTTTTTGTTTTTGTATATTTATGTTTTGTGTATTATCTTTTGTGTATTCTTATCTTTTGTACCTTTTGCTTTTATTATTTTGTATGTATGATTTATATTTTTGTCATGGATATTGTAATTGGGTTTTCTACCTGTAATGTTTATTATTATTATTATTATTATTATTACTAAATAAATAAATAAAAGGAAAATTCCTTACATTAATAGGGTCTATAAAACACACACAAAAATGTAAAAATGTAAAGAACTGCACCAACACTGCTTAATACATTCTACTAAGGTGCAAATGAAACGTCTTCTGTCAAACTGACAATTACACTAATCAAGAAACTCGACTCAAACCACGTGTAACACATTTCATCATGACCTCTTTCGCGTTCCATAAGGCAATGTTAAAAGCTTTATTATGAAACTGTATTAGTAATTCACAAATGCGTAATTACTGAACACAATATCTGGATTTTCATTATTTCTTAGTACATACCTGGCAATATCTGTCCTATTAATGCTTAATACTGTAACAGTAAATTAAATTAAGCTTTACATTTATAATGTAGTACGATTCAATGTCCTTAACAATACCAGTCCACTAGAAAATAAAATGGTTGTTTAAAGGATACGTTAACTTAACTGAAGTCGGGCTTTAGAAAACGACAGTAACGCAATTTCCTATCTATAGCTTTTATTATGAAGTTACAGGTTTTGCACTTTTACGAGATAAAGATATACAAGTTAGCAAATCTAAAATTAAATGACAAGTATTACTTTTTCAGAAAAACTGCAACCTATCAAATTTTCAATTTGTTTGAAGTATTCTCCAGTTCTTCCTGTATTGGGTTACTTTATTCATTTATACATTTGCTACATTAAACATCCTGAACATATTGTTTTAAATATAGGTATTCTAATGAGGTCTTCGCTTACCGTGACCTCAGTATTGTATGGCCAAGGTAAGACGTTTCCACTAGTCGAACCTTTTTCCTGATTTCCGGATTTCTTTGTTCTATTCTTTCTAAATCCCATTATTTTGTTTTCTGTTTTGTCCATTTAATCTTCATTAAATTATTTTATCTACAGTAACCAACACCCGATTAGTTGATAAAAGTGATTCCAGACAAGAAATACTGGTTAAGTATTACCCTGTGCCTTTAAAGACATCTAATTATATAAACACAATCCACATGAACCATTCAAAATATTAACGTAAGATTATTCTCTATATACATATTTTCGTGTTGAAGACGTGAACCATCCTAAAGATGCCTTCACCTTCAAGAGACCTTGCATACGTTTCAGATTGAAATATAAATAGATGTAGATGGAATATGAAACAGTTCTCAGGGATTTCCAGTGGGTGATGTGAAATTCGATCAGGCATGGCTCAATGAAAGAAACGTTTGAAAGTGAGACAAATCTGGCAGATGGCCATGACCACTAAGCCGTAACAATTCAATCTCACCTGTTTAAATGGACCTGCACAGTTTCTAGATCTCTTCAAATGCTTCACTAGATTCTATTGAAATTACTCCTGTAATTCAATCTATAGCTCTTTCAACATACGGATCGTCAGAAGAAATCTGTGACCTGCTTATTATTACCCCATACTATGGATGATGTGGGAAAATCGGTAGATTAAACACATTGCTGTACATAGTAGTTATATACATGACATGTCAAAAATGTTCTAAAAATAGTCTCAGTGGTCAAGTAGTATGCATGTCTGCCGCTAAACCCGAGAAAGGAGGATTCTCAAACCGGCTAAATGTATTTTCGGGAGTCAAAACTCCTGTTTGGGGCTAGGTGATTACGAAAGAGTTGAGACAGGTTCTTTGGAGAAATTAGCAACCTTTTCACGCCTTGATCTAAACATTTCCTATTTATTGTATGATCTTCAGTACACAATGGGGTGACCCACTATAATGATGGACATTATAGGCTACTGAGCAAAGGCATTGTAGAAAATGTTGATTCAAAAACATCTCAGTGTACATCAACGGACATGAATTGAAATTTCTCTCGCTTCTCTCCCTCCTTCTGTCTTCCCCATTCCTCTCTCTTACAGCCTACACATCATACACACATACATAATGCACAAATAACGTGAATAAAGAAGTTTATCGACATGAACTATGTTCTCATATTTAAAACAATAAAGTATCATACCTTTATCAAAGCTAAATTAAGTCATAACTCATACCCTATTAATGCGCAAATCATTAATTTACAATGAATAACTATTGTTTCCTGCAAAGGTTTGTGCTTTTCAATTGTGTTCATCTACCCTATAGTCTACCAGCAACCGAAATCTCTTGCTAAAAAGCCTTTCCGTGATGCAGGTAGGCTAAGATCTTTCTTCCTGATATTGTAGGCCTATGGCCTGTTCAAACCCGGCCGCGGTCGATGGGTTTTTCAGGACGTAAAAAGCCTGGGCACGGAGTCCTCCGGGAGGGACTGTAAGCTGGGGGGCCCGTGTCGTAGATTTACGGCACGTAAAAGAACTCCAAGACTCTGAACAAAATTTTTCGGACCTTTCACGTCCAAGTAATATCTTAGTGTCCTGAGGGGGGTTGAGAGTCGATGGGCTTAACACCTATCCCTCTGCCCCCTCTCGGAAAATAAGCGTAACAAAATTCATATAGGTAACAGAAACCTTCACTTGGAGGCCCTTCGCCTCAACATAGGGGCTATAGTGTTCCAGACAGACAGACAGATGGCCTCTTCACGTTACTTTCATAGTGGGCATACACAAACCCAGGGGTTGCTGGTCCATTATGAAATATTACTGAGGTATAAGAAAAATAAATTACATTTGCTTTATAACATGTGTGTGTGTGTTATAATTGCATACAGCATTTCGCTCTTTAAAACATACATAAAAATTTAGCCTACCTGTCAATTTTTATTCCGTTAAGAACTCATAATAGAATCTTAATCAAATCTTGTCAAAACAGGTGTTAAAAATTCAATAAAAATAAAACATACTACCAATTTCTAATTACGTTAATAGCTCATCAGTCTATCCATTAGCGCACTTTAATAGCGCTTTTAAGAAAATTTAGTGAATGTAAACAATTCTGCGCCTTCATTGCCTGATAATACATTTCGTTATTGTTTTCTTATTTACAGCCATTTTCATCTACGTATTATTAAAACCGCCGTCATCAAAACATCACAAATTGTTTAATAAGTAAAAAGTACATGTTGCTACATATTGGGAATTCTGGTACGAGATCAAAAACAAAACCTCTGTTAAATCTTTATGCGCGAGCGATAATATATACTACTTTCACGGATATTACGAAACACATGTTTCAATATGTTTAGAAGAATTTGATAAAACAGGCGTTTCAGTTCAAATGAAATATGGGCTGTGATGGATCTTTACGTGATATGTGATTATATTAAATTAATCAGTAATTGCATTCGATTATAAGCCTGGCGAGAGCTACTAATATAAAAAATAAGAATAGGCCTACTGATAATTTGAGAATTTATATAAGTTATTTAGGTTACCCGTGCAAGATATTAATTGGAAAGGCTTCCACAGAATTTTTAAACTGTTATGAATGCTAGCTCTCTAGCCCTACCATCTTACTTTTAGCATGTTATATTATTCAACCGTGGATTTTTATATATGGATCTAGTTTCGAGATCGAGTTACTTCATTAAAACTTGCACCCGAATGCGAGATAATGAAAGACTGATTTATGCTATGCTATGCTATGCTGCGTTATGTTACTATACAATACAATTCTGTAAGAAGGAGATTATGTTAGTCCGTCAAACATGAATTTTTACGATCTTCGAAGCGATGACTCCAGTCTAACAGGCTCATAATTAAATAATAACCTAATACCCATTTAATGAATTATCGGATTTCCTCAAACCATGGGTCTCCGACGACTTGTTCATTTGTTCGATTAATGACACGGCTATGGCAAGAAATATGTCTTAATATTCTTCACGAAATTTTAGGAGACACTATACTGAAAATGCTAAATGTTTTAAGAAATAGGTTTGAAATGTTCGGATCTCGTTCTATTTCTACCACTTCTGACTATATTAGTGATTTAATTAATGTGCGTTTTATTTAGCTAACAACGTTTAGCAGAGGAAGAAATGTATTTCTTAGAAATAAGAGAAAATTTCATTTTATATCGTAATCATGAAAATTCAGTGTATTCTCAAGTGTCCTCACACGAACAGTATGATCTGTTGTAATGATTTAAATACAATTATTTATGTAAACCTAGTTTCAAACTGAATGAATGACTTACTATAGAATTCCAACAGGCCGATATGCTTACAGGATTCTTAGTGTAAAGATTTGACATTTAACCCAATACAACTTATTTTTTAAATTTCTATACAATTACGTACAGTGAATAAATTTATTTTTAAGATTATGCATGATTTTGATCTTTTATTTAATTCTGACGGTTTTGTACTAAAAATAGTTTTCCTTAGCTTTCTCAAAACTGGATCAGGATGACTAAAGGTCTTTTAGAATGAACCAATCAAATATAGTGAAGAAACACTACATTAAAAAAAGCCATACAAAATGAAACAGAATTAGTCTAATTTATTGCCCAGTCATATTATTACTCCGTATTCAATTAAGCTGTCCATATACTAGTATATATTTTCAATGAAAAGTCAATTAGTAGACTAAGTTATTCTAAAATTAATAACTAGTTCAATATGAATTCACCGTTAGCCTGCCACATATTTTACAGATTATCTGATTCCACTGGAAGGTGTGGCCTATAGAAATGAGTATATAATTGTAATCTATGTATAGAAAACAAGTATAAAAAAGTGCCTCGAGTAGTTGAACTGTCAGGAGATGGGTTCCTGAACAATATAATTATCTCATACAGTAGCTGGGGGCTTGGCTAGACACACGCTGTTTAATACTCTTACATGATATTCGCACATATAATTAAGTTTTTGTTTCACTCTGCTTGAAATAATGTGTAGCTACCAATCTCCAGTAACAGGCTCAGACTTCACGAAATAAGTTATATCTATAATTGCTTTGTAATTTGAATACATTATTTCATAGCTTTCTAGATTTCTCGAGAAAAAAATTTAGGCTTATTACTATATTTAAACAATAGATATTATAAAACTTCTTACATTATAATTATTATACATAGATTTAATATATAGTCAATAGTAAAAATTGTGTATTAATATAGAATGTCAAGAACTTAAAAGACTAAAATTAGCTTATGCGTCATTAACACAAATTTACCTTGATAATCAAAAGTATAAAAATCGTCGATCCCTTGTCGTATTCAATTTCAGGATATGCACATTGGCAAACTTTATGCCATCATCCCTTAGGGCATAAGTTTTTATACTTTTAACTATCAAAGTATTTTTATGTTAATGACACATAAGCAAATGATGGTATTTTAAGTTCTTGACAACAATGTTATCACTGAATATAGGCGATACTAAACATATGTATAATATATTGTAATAAGTTTTTACAAAATAAAGGCATGCTGTAAATTTGATTATGACAATTTTATGTAGAGGATATAAGGTTGTGCATAAGCAACAATAATTATGCAGGACTACGTAAGAATTAATAACTATTATTTAAATAATTTCTAGGCTGCTTTGTTCACATTCTGAAACAGAAAATTTTCATTTTTTTAATAAAATAAATATGTCATATATGCAATGACATTTACATCTAGACATTACACAAAAGGGAACTAATAACTTCCCATTTTCAGAGCACTCTGGACACATTAGAATTGCCGTTAACAGAAAAGTCGATAACTTACTTAAACACACTTTCTTCAATATTGCTTTGATATGATTCTGATTTTAAGATATTATCTGAGAAGTTAATAAAACAAGATTTATCTTTCTACTATTTGTTAATGTGACGTATGGTTTTTTTTTAGAAAGAATATCAGCTCTCTCAACACTCGCACATTAAAATTTGTTATATTTTTTATTCAACTTACATATAAACTGTTTATTTGATTAACCTATTAGTTAACTGTTGACTTATTAGTAGGGCTAGAAGTTTCGACACAGCCCATAGCATTGAATTCAGATTAAGCTAACGAAATGACGAAATGACATAAACCGCTTCAATACTCAACATAGCCATGTTCATAATACCAAAAACAAACGTTGATTGGAAAAAGAAAATATTGTTGATTACTGCATTCTGATTGGATTGTTTTGGTTAGTAACATACCGAGCAGTGTTTTTATATAGGCCTATTTGCAATGATCTTTCTAGATTCCTCTTTGATAAGTTATTGAAAACAGCTATATTTCTATACACTGACTTAGTTTTAACTTCAAACTCTTGGTACCCAATCTTCGAGCTCCGCTTTCTAGCTTCTCTAAAAAATATGTGCAAAAATCATGTTTGTATAGAAAATATTTAATCAGTAAAACATTTCGTAAGACCAGATATTTTTCTATGTTAGTGCTTCATTTCCCGTTCATCCAATCACGGTGGAAAGTCGAATTTCCATTACCCAGTGCCGGCAACCTAACTTACCGCATTATTACAGCACAGGTGAGTCATTATATCAAACCCAAGATCAGTGTCCAGGAATTAAGTACCCTGAGACTTGTTACGCGTGCTGATTTTTTAGTAACAATTGAGAGTAAAAACATGCACATTGAACATTACCTAAAACCCCGTGGCGCTACATCCCTGAATGCACTAGGCCTACCACCTGACCTCTGCATCATCTACAATAGGCAGATGGCAGGATTGGGGGAATGTGGTCAGCATGGCGACACCCACGGCCGTTAATGGTGGTTTCCATGACCGGAGCCGCTACTTCATTGTACATTATCTACCTGCGAGAAATAGGCTATCAGGCAAAAGTAATTGATCGCTATCAATCATTGTCTAAGTCAGGTATGGGCAAGCTTTGGAAAGATACGGGCTAAACTTTACGATATTTATGAAGTCGCGGGCCGGAGATAATAGGTAATTGTGAAAAAATCATCTTGATGCGGTTTTTTATATTTATAAAGTATAATGCTGAAGTTACGTGAATGAGAGCAATATCGAACTGATTAGGTATTTACTTACAATCAGCAGAAATTAATGAGAAGCTTGAGCTTGAATTTGAGAAACAAGATAATCAATGTTGGCATCAATCCGTGAACCGAAAATATTTACTTTTTCGAGTGCAATTTTAAAATGTTCCGCGGGCCGGATCAAAAGTCGGGAAGGGCCACATCCGGCCCGCGGGCCGGGCGTTGCCCATATATGGTCTAAGTGATCAGTGATCATAAATAATCAAGAAGGCAGTGCACCAAGATAAAATAGTAATGTTTTAAGGTTGGTAGAGTTGGAGCCTAGCTTCTCCAACAGAGGTTTGTATTTTATAATTTTTGTCACGTAATATTTTCAAGTTTTTCCCCCCTATCGTAGAAAAAATATCTGTTTGACACATGTGAGTTTAAAATGTAACTTATAACAGAACATCGGAATTAGAAAAAAGAAAAAGAAAGAAAGTTCACACATGAGTATCGCAATATACTATTCAAGAATATAATGTTAGAACTGTTATGTTATAAGTAGACCTGGGATTTTAGGCTCTAAAAAAATTAGTTTTAGGCACCTAAAATAGGCTTTTAAAACAAGTAAATAGGCTTTTAAAAGAGAAAATAGGCACTTAAAATATGCTTTAAAAATGTGTAGATAGACAGAAAATAGACTTTAAAATATTACAATATACACTTAAACTGTAACATGGTCTTTTTTTACTGCAAGAAACGTGGTATACCAATTCTTAACAGAATTAACTGCAAAATTAGCCATCACGAACTATATTCACTTCAACAGATGTTCTTTCACTGGTGACTTGACACATTAGTCCTTCCCCCTTAATCCTCCCCCTCTCCCGTCAGTCAGCATTCCTTTAGCGACAATTGTTTGGGAAAATAAAGTTTCTGTTAAAACCCCACCTCTGCTGTTCTTCTTTTCATTGAGGGATGTCCATTATAAGATTGTAAAAATTACAGAAGTTGAATTTTATTTTAAATGTACAAAATAGGCATTTTTAGGCACTAAAATAGTAAAACAGGCTTTAAAGGTCCAAATAGGCATTTTAGGGCACTATAAAACTCTATAAATGTAAGTGATTTATCATGAAACATCCACATATTTAAAAATTTTCATGTTATTTCATAAGGAATAAAATAGGCATTTGCCTTAAAATCCCAGGTCTAGTTATAAGCTATAGCCTATACAACATGACCACTGCGACCAAAATATCTACACAATTATTGTTCCAATTCAACTTTGTGTAGGGTGTTGTGTCAGAACAAAATATGTTTCCAACCTCACGTACTAGGGTGTTGACCATGAAAATAGAAAGTTCGATATCAATGTGTTACTACCGTATTCACTTTCTGTCATCGCAGAGTCTCTGGCCAGATTTATTGTCATGCATATATTTTCCAATCGAGAAAGCCAGCGTTGCAAAACGCATACAAATTCAGCTTTTCTAATCGACAATCCATTACTCTTAATGCATTAGCCATTCAGCCTTCATCTAGTTCTCTATCAAGTTGCTGGCTTCTAAATCTGGACAAAGCCACGACCACTGCTCATTGTAATGCATCAACTCACTCTGAACTCTCAGTTTAGCCATTATAAACATTTCACAACAATAAACTAATGGATTACTATCCACTCGGATAATACTGTTCAGTAACAACAACTAAGAAAAACTAAAAATACTATTTTAGTATTAAATAGTTAATGCATCTACGCCAGCATAGCAAATATGCCCTGAAGGTGACTAAGATTGTCGAAAGGCCTAGAGCATTAAATACATGCTTATTGAGCTGATGGTTTTAATTATACATTTTATTTTATTGATTGAGCTCAACGATGCCGTATCAGCCATTTAACACTTTAACTTAAATTCGTCAGCTTCTTTTTCATATTCTTTACAATTTCGTGAAAATGATTTTGAAAATGATTATGAACTTTTACTGTAAACATCCACTTAGCCTCGTAAAACGAGGAATTTTTGGTATGAAAACATTGTTTATATAAGACATATTTTGAAAAAAAAAAGTTTTCAAAGCAAGAGCTGGAAACGGCGTTAATAAAAATATTTTCTTCTAATGCTACATAGATTATAGGACTATATTAAAGCATTGCATAAATGTGATTATAATTTATTCTGTTCAGGTTTTCTTCCCTTCCCACAATGCTGACAAAGTTGAAACTAAGGTAACTGCAATTGTATGAATACAAATATGCCCAGTTATCGTGCCATGCCCCTGTAACAGCGTAAGTTATATTATTTCAAATATATACACACAGGCCCATATAGTCTACATATTTACTTTTTAAGATCCTTGCTTATAGCACATATTTAAGAACAGTGTTAGTTAAATCTCAGTAGCCGACAAGTAATTTTTTTTATATTCATTTTAAATAAATTCAACAGTTTAACAATATTTAAAACTGGCATTAGGGATATTTAGACATTACCTAGGACTTATACAAGCATAACTTTCGGGTCAAGTTGTTCCTTAATTAGGGATCTCTAACTAGAAATGGAAAGTTAAGTTTAATAATGGTTATTTCCCCCCTTATTCGTCAAATTCTGCATTCGTTCCCATCAATTAGCAAAAGTGTAAGACTGAACTTCACTGAAAGACAATACAATTGAGCGAGAGATTTTAGTAAGTAGTTTCGCTTTCACGAAAAAGTAAATGTAAGTCAAGACTACTAAATTCTTCTGAAAAGAGTCATTGTGTTGTCTCTACAATTTATCAAAGGCATATTATTATGAAGTAACCATTGTTCCCCTTAAATTGTGTACACATCTATGAAGGACGACGCAGTGACACTGCAAGGAAAGAGAGTAATGTAAATTCTATCCAAGATACGGGAACAAATGTACTGACAAAATGTTACACTATTAATATATTATTTCGCGTGTGCCTACTACAGAATCAAACAAGTAAATAATCCATTTGGGGGATTCCAGAATATTCAGATGTCAAGAAATCCGTACTTGAATGGGGAGTTCTTCAGCCTATGCAGTGGTCTGAGAGAAAAACCACGCTTGGCATTTTTGCTCAATGTAGGCCTATATTGCAAGTTTTTTTTTTTCCAAGCACATTAAAGAAGTCATAAGTCATGACCCATGAGCATGAATGCTAAACTGGGTCTTCTAGGAGACCATACGCCATAACTTCCCCTCAACCGCGTCCAGAAGATCTTTCGTGAAAAATGATGCGTTTCACGTCTCAAGAACTACAACCACAAATGACTTCTCGAAATCACTTCAGTAAGGAGAGGCAAGAAGAATATTGTTTTGTTTGCAATGGAAATATATTATCTGTTCTGTTAAACCGGTATTAAGCGTAATTTCATCATCAGACGACGTTTCAATAAATTCTACCTCAAACAGTACTGGAAACATATTGCATTTAGGTAGTATTATTTAATGCATATTTTATTATTATTACTTTTATTATTAGGTAGATTTTCGAAGAAAAATCTACCTATTGCAATGGATACCACTTTATGATTTTCGAAAAATTCTTTCATATCTTTACGTTTCATGCTCCCCTAAGTACGAAACCACCGCCCGTTCAAAAAAAAAATTTGTGATATTTATATATATATTTATATATATATATATTTATATATATCTTTACACGATAGCGGCCGTAATTTTGAAGATATTTGAACCAAATTTTATTATGTTATTTCTAGGCCCAATAGTTCGGACAAGTTCGTTAATGGGCAAAATTGGCCCAAGGGGGTGGTCGGGGGTTGAAATTTTTAAAAATGTATATCTCGGCCCCTATGAAGTATAGAGGGAAACTTTGTTTGAATAAATTAGAGTAGCCTACTCCCTATGGAGTTCACAGTGACACCAACGATTCGGGGGTTCGAGTGAGGGTGGGGGTGGAGGTGGGGGTGGGGGATGAAAATTCGAAACTTTTGAAACCACGTCTTGTGGGGTATCGTTGAAAAGCTCTTGATGAGTACTCTACAAATCAATAAATAGTTTCTTGATAGCTCTCATATTACGCGAGATTTTAATGTTTGAAAATAATAACACTTAAAAGAATTATTATAATATCATAATTTTGTCTTGTTTAGCGGCTTTGCTAATTTTATTCATTGCTGATCTTGCGCACGGCCTCCCAGAATATTATATCCTATTCTTGTTGTCGAAACAAATGATTGTAGGCTCTTCCTCTTTACCGAATTCAGTTCTTATTACTGCAGGTTTACCATGCCAAGGCTAAAGAAAAAGAGTGCTATGCAGCGACAATAAAATTAAACCAAAAGCACTTCGAAATCTACCTCCGCCTGTAGGCCTGCCTAAAGGGATTTTTATTATTATTATCATTACTTCTATTATTATTATTATTATTACAGAGGAAGGTTATAGTCCTACTGCCTTCAAGCTGTGTGTATATAGAATATAGTCAATGTGTTGAGGGTTATGTTGTTTTATACCCGCCTTCTATAAAGGATAGCTTATTTCGTTCATCCTTTCTTTCTATGATTTACTTACTTTCATCTGATTTAGATGTCATGAGACTAAAAATTCTCAAATTACCTCATTTATTATTAATACTAACAGGTGCCCACGGATTCGCCCACGATAATGAATAAAAAATTAAAAAACTAAGAGAATAATAAAAACCATTATATTATTAGGTTACACGCGAATCATTCATAAACTAAATGGCTAATAATTATAATGAAACATCTAAAAATCCGACCTTGGAATGAATTCCACGACTAGAAAGCGCCGCCTGGGAAAACGACCTCAGAATCGAGTTTCCTGGCCCAGAAAACCCCTGCATAGTGAGTTACGCCCAAATCGTTAAATGTTTCCCTTTTTAAGAGTAGTCCTACATTCAATATCCCTCTTCTGTCCACTTATGTAAAAATCAGATCTCTTCGTTCCAAAATATTATAAACAAATTAATCCATCAAAGCGAGCGAACTCGAAACGATCGAAAATTTCATGCATTATGTTTAAAAAATCGCGATGCTCTTATTTCCAAATTGTTAAGACAAAAACAAAAAATCAAAGCCACCTGTAATTAATTTTACGATTGAAATGTTATAGCAAAAACTGATGCTTTCATAGGGCCAAAAATTCACGTTTTTTGCAAGTTTCACTCATAAGTCACAAAGACGAAAGCGAAAATTAAAAATCCGGCTTCGAGGTGCATATGGCCATCCTTTAGTCCATCTACGTTAAAAATTTCAGATCTCTGCGTGCAGTAGATTTGGCTAGGCATCGCGCACAGACAGACAAACACATCCTCTTATTATATAGATTTTTTTTGCCGCTTACCGATCGGATCAAACGATTCGCTATTTTGCTTAAAAAAATCTTGTGTGTTATGTTCAATCACGTTAGTTTGAAGAGAGACATCGAAGCAAGTATCATCCGAGTTTCTCGTCCCAGCCTATGAGTGTGTTGAAAATAGCGGGGAGGACAGCTAATATAAAGCCAAGGTTTTCTTCGTTGTCACTATCCCGTAATTCTAAGCGGCTGTCTTGACATCCATAGGCCCATTGAATATTGACTCTTTAGTACCATCCAGACCAAAGCGATCTAGTACCACTTAACCCAAATGAGTACGTAATTCTTATATCTTTGTGCAAATATAAAACTACAAATTCTAGGTTTAATAGGACTATTACTAATATTTATACTGCTACTTCTACAAGCAAGTTGTGTCTTAACTCTCTGGATCCTAATTGGCAGCAGGAAAATTGTCCCATATACGCAAGTTTTAGCATGAATGTAGCCTATGTATAGGCGTAGATTTCGTTGTTGCTCAGGCTTGTTTTTACGATGATTGGCCTTAATGTAGGCTCTAGCTAGAATGCCTATATTTGGTCAATATACATTTATTAATCTTTGGCAATCCTTCACAGTCATCTTAAAATCACAATTTTCAGCAATAACAAGCTGCAAAAATGTTGTTAACGTAAAAGATCAGAACAAAGAGCTGTGGGAGCCGAGTTCGCCGTGAGACTGGATTGACTGCATGTTGAGCAATCCTTGGGACATGCAAAAATAAGAGATTCATGTGAGACTGACGCAATCGATTTCTACAGGAAGATATGATATTAACTACTTACATAACCAGAGAGCATGGTTCTCTATTAAGAACATTGTTTCTAAATAATCATTTCATATGCAGCTCAAATAATTATAAGCTATTGGTAAAATAAAGATTCATTCAACAGTTAGCAGATATTCGCTAGGATAATAATTTTCTCTAGGGCAATATTTCCTCTCGCCAAGTTATAAATAAAGTACATCTTTTCAATACCATGAGTTGAAGAATACAATTAGTCACTGTGGTCAGATGTGGCATTTAATTGGAAATTCATCTGCTGAATATAATTATGTATTCTCTGCACAATGTGATTATTTTGTAAACAAGCATTATAAACTTATTTAATTCTAGCTCAAAGTCGTAATTAACGTTTTATTTTATGACCTCCGCGCAACAAAAAGATTATCATGAATAAAGTCACCAATACAGTTTCATTCCAATACGCCTCTATTATGGTATAAATGTTAATGAAACAGTTTTCTACAAGATAAAACCATTAAAACCATTTATTCCTACCTATTTAAGGAATTTAAAATTAATTACAATTTGCCAAGTCTAGATTTTGCCAGACCTGGTCTCTTACACGCCAATGCGAAATGTAGGCTACAAATACATCTACTACACTTTAAGGTACTGCCAAAGAAAATACAAGAAATTCACAATCTGACGGCTCTGCGAGTAGCCTAAAATATTTTGAAGAATAGGTTAAATGGAAAAGATAATTTTCTATCGAAACCTAATCAAACCATATGCTTTGGATTTAGAAATATAGCTCACTTTTAACTTCCATTCGTTTAACAAACTCGTCATATTCTTGCAGTCGAACTTGAGAATTTTCTCCTAAAACATTCTCATGTAGCCTAATGTTCACCAGAAGCAATATATAGTTTCATGAATGCTTATCTACTTTAACCACTCGTTGGATGCATAACCATTACCAATTTTATTTACAAAACATTGCAAATAACAATAGTTTTAATTTTGTTCCTAATCTTTATTGATTAAACAAATTGTTAAAGAAAATGCAATACTTTTGCTTTATTTTTCAAGGGGATAAACTACAGTGAAATTTATATAGCCTATGCTACAAATCAGTCGTGTTTTTTAAATTTCAGCTTTCTTTATGCAATTAAACTATAGAGGTCATATCGCGTGTTAGGATCTTTGGGTATACCAATAGGCAGTGTAACTATTGATGTTATCTGTTGCTATTGTAGTTTTGTAACGGTTGTTCATTTTAACTAAGATTTAATTTAAATGGCCATGTTATTGGGTGATGGCTGAATGTAAACAGCTGGTCTTTAGAAACATAAGTTCGAATCCCTTTCTTATCAAACTAAGTTATCTGGCATATCTAATGTATTTCCCTCATTTTTAGAAAAAAAAATGTGTTTAGGCTGAAATCGCGCTTCGCTTTGCGGCAATTTCGTTAGCTCTGTCGTCAGCGGAAGTCAATGGGGAACCATAATCTTCTCAGAGGAAAATCAAATTCGATACTCAATTGATCTTTCGAATATGATAACAACGATGAAATATTTACGAGATGTTTGTGCACAAGAGTACCAGAAAGTGATTAAACTTAGATGTTAAACCCTCAATCTCAACAGGTCAATGACCAGTAAAATCATATCGCCAGACTCACTAACAAATTTCTGATTTAGTTATTTAAAATTGAGGTACTTAGATAACTGTACAAAATATGGCTGCAATCACGCTATGTCCGTTCAGAAGTTTTGCATTGGAAAATGGTCCTTGTTAGCCAATAAAGGCGGATAAGAAAACGTGATTTCTGCGCCGTTACTAATGAATAAACAACAGAGAACTGGATTGATTACTCTACTGTGTGCACGATAGTAAGTTATAACGGTATTTTGCGAACATTAGTATTTTACTTTGTTATAGTTTGCAGCAATTACGTATTAACATGTGAAGATCATTCATCATAATGTAACTTTTTTTTACATTTTACCAGGAAACCTATGGCCTAAGATTAATGTTTATGCTATATCTGAAGCTGTATTATGTTCCCTAACATTATTTATTTAGCATTTCATAGGCCTATTAAAAAGCTATGCAAAATTCCATAGAAATGCCAAAAATAACACAATATTGAAATCCCTTTCACTGATTTCTTCCATTTTATGCTTCGAATGTTGTGGACTACGTTATGTAGCTAGCTTTACTAGAAAGAATGGCGATTTTTTTTCCAAAACCGGGAAAAAGCAAAACACTCATCACAGTTGTATTTTTCAGGTTTTACCTGTTACAGGTAACCTATTCTTCAGAACATTCCCCTATTTATGATATTTAATTTTATCTATAAATTTATTAAGATGTAGCTCAATTTTTAGTGTAGGTTTTGTTAATTGAAGGGTAGAAAATATAAGGAACTAAGAGTTGAGAGAAGAACGTGGACAAAGTTGCACTCAACTCGTAAAACGTGATAATTTAAACTGATTTTTTTAATAACTTCCTATTGGAATTTTCATATAACCTAGGCATCAATTTGAAGCAGACACGCAAACAAATTTAGGTTCTTTATACAATAAAAATACACAAAACAAATGTTTATCCAAAAAGTTAATTTCAAACGTTAATACATACCTTAATGTGTCTTTACGTTAATGATGAGATAGCTGACCAGGCATGAAGGCAGTAACACAGAAGGGTACTAATTTGATATATTAAGCACTATTCGAAATATTAGCCTATCATTCATAAATTTATTTCTTGACACATTGTATTTAAATTGTATTAATTCCTATGAGTAATATCACTTTTGCTTTACAGATGACCATTGATCAGCGCTGAATTCACGGACCCTGAGCACATTTTTATAAATGCCTGATCAATTAAGAACACAAGTTAATTTCTGAATGGA
This sequence comes from Ectobius pallidus, assembly GCA_964059195.1. NCBI lineage: Eukaryota > Metazoa > Arthropoda > Insecta > Blattodea > Ectobiidae > Ectobius > Ectobius pallidus. Next base: position 106,073,627 of record CAXKWD010000003.1, on the reverse strand, counting down.
AATTGTTTACTGTCCACAATTAACTTACCGGACGTTAATTGGAGTATCCACCATTATATTTTTCACCGAACTAAATACTTAACTATGTAAATAAAGTTCAAACGTTTCTCCGTTAATATTTACATTCTCTCCCATCTACATATTCTGCGCAAAATGACCTTAACATGATGGATGCTGTTAGGGGCTTGGATTCCAACATGAATAATAAGTGTTACCGGTATTTGACATTAGTGGAAAAAACTAAATGTGACATGAGCTATACAAACACAGGTGAGTCATAATTGGAGAGGTTAAAAAGAATGGTTTATACAACTTAATGTGGTCAGTTACATTCTGTGGTTTCTACTTCCATTGAGGTATTTTAAATGTGTGTCGTGAGCAGACGATTACGTAAGTATTGTAATAGTCTGCTGACCATGTCCATTTTATACCTAAAAGCATCTAGATTAGAACTGAACTGGAACATCAATGACATCATACGTATGAGTCACCAACAATCCAAGCGCTAAGCATACATAAAATAGACCTAGCTATACCATTTCGTTATTTTAGTCCCTCCCTTTCTCCGAGAGTACGTAAATTGCGAATTGTAGAAAAAGGCAAAGTGAGCAAGTTCTTTTTAAAGTTTAGCAGGCAGTTTAGATATTATTATTATTATTATTATTATTATTATTATTATTATTATTATTATTATTATTATTATTATTATTAGGGATGCTTTTTTTCGGTGAACAAAAATCTTCCATTTCGAACAAAAAATGGGTCAATTTCGGTGTTATTTCGCTTAACAAAATACAATTATTTTTGCGTTATTTCGCATCATCCAAAAATGCCATCGAGCTACATCAAGGAACCGATAGAACTCGTAAACTTTGTATTCTACCAACTGCTTCAATAGCGCCAACTAATTAGCTAAAACTTGACTCATTACTAATATTAGGTGGAAAGACACAATATTGTTCGGTAATAATGATCCATTTTCAGATCTGTGAAAAATCTTGTAACATCTAACTTATTATAATAATCTTGACTGTCCGGGTGGCGCCGTGTCATCATGTCTAAAACAGACTTTTCGGCCCTCATGTTGTGGCCTTCTTCTGTGTTTACTGAACTATGATGACAAGGCGCCACCCGGACAGTCAAGATTATTATTGTTCATTTAGCCGTGGAAGCCTACGAGAACAACATCTATTATCTTATCAATATTGGAACACATTTGTTTCACTGACCCTTCTAGCAAGTGCAAGAAGGCTGGTCCTTCTTAGTACTAAGAAAATAGTTACCAATATGCGCTTTTTGTAAGGAAACTTAATGTAAAAGACAATGCAATAAGCTCAGTGGGATAGAAAGATACAATCGTTCACTCCAGGCCTAGTGAAACAGTTCCAAACTTTCATCATCACCATCGCTGATGCAGAACTAAGCATGTACTAGATAGCAGATCGAGATGTTACAGACCACAAACTGCCCACAAGAAGGTTCGCAAAATGTGCATAGCTTTTTAGAAACTCTTGAACGGAAATGCATACAGACACAATGTATATATCCTTTTTCTTTGTCACTTTCTCTTCTCTTGGAACGGTTACTGTTGTTTGTGGAGTGCCAGAGGAAGTGTTAACGTAATAGGAGAATGAAGGGTTGCCAGCTACAGCAATTCCATCACATTTTACTACCGGAGTGATAGTAAGAATAATTATCAAACACAATCACTGTTCCATACTATACGATATATTTTATACCGCGTTTACGACCACTGAAGACATGGCACAAATAGCAAGTAAATACTATCATGAGTGTAAAATTTAATTTCACCCGAAGCACTTTCTCCCACTTATCAAACAGTCTAATCGAATGCACAGGTAAAACGATTATCATAACGTAGCCTATGTAGTATTATCTAATATAATATTTGAGCTGGTGTATCCGTGTAGACCGTATTCAATTGTGAAATTAATCGAAGGTGGCCTTGCTTGGTTGCCATAGCAAACTGGGTAAGAAGAGCATCGCTGAAATATATCATTGATCAAAAAGTCGAGAAGGACGTTCAAAGAGAGAGAAAAGAAGTAGTGTTGAAAATAAAGTTCATAAAATTAAAATCATAAACATGGGTGAGATAAGAACCTAAACTTCATTGAACGTAGAACAGTGGGATTAAACAATTACCTAGAGAAAACGAACCTGAATTATCAGATACCTGTTTTTTATATAAATTGGCGTTTAAACTAGAAGCCCGAAATTATGTGACGGGCCCACCAAGTTAATTTACTAACATTCGTACAGTTTTTCAATATTTTTAAAAACGCTCTTCATTCTTGTACCATTACCCTTCTTTTCATATCGTTCTCCATTCCATTTCACAAGGAATCATAGTGTAACCTCATTCAACGGGCAGGACTTCATGCAATTCAATTCCCGTACCCTCCTTTCCATAGGGCCATGACTAGAGTTTGAGCGTTTAGCTAAACAACATTTCTTATATATGCATGGAGTAGTGTCAGACTCTTAAACGCAAAGGAACGGAGTTCCAATGTGAACACAAAATACCAATTTAGTTCTGTTAAGTACAGTGAAATTAAAAAATAAATACTCCACTCAAATAGGAGGTTAGTGAAATTACAAGTGAAATACAACCAAAAAATTAAATAAAACCAACGATTTCACGAATTCGCTATATCATATCGATTATTTCCCGAGAGGTGAATACGGGACATAAAAAAAGAGGTTAGGTAAAAGGAAATTGCAAACGCACTGGCTAGACTTATTTCCACCAACTCAAACTTACGACTTTTTAATGGATTTATATTGTATTATTACGAAAACAACGTAAAATCGGAACAATAATTAGAGAAAAGCATATTTTATTATTTTACATTATGCTGTTACACTTGTTTTTACGATCGTATATCTCCAGATGAAGACATATTTTAATAAACCAAATTACGATGGTTACAAGATAGCCTATACTTTAGGCTACACCGAGCTATTTACTGAAATCAGGGAGGCCACTTAGAACACAGTGGCAAGATGAAAGAACAACTTTTGATATTAACACAACAGAAATAGATCAGTAACAGAAACATTCGCAATAAAAAGGGAAAATTGTTGTTACAGTAAGGTAGTTTCAGTAGGTCTATGTTTTAGAGGGGCAACTGTGTGTTCTTACAAATTGAGATTTCTTGGCAAAAAAGATTATAAGAGATATTTGCACGATCTTGGGAGGCTATGCTAGAGAACGCTCGCAACTCGGCAGTGAAATATGTAATTTCCTGACAGATATAGGTCTTGTAAATGAAGATCAATAAGAAGCCTCACCTTAACGTTCAGATAGCTTCGAATAAAACGTTAAAGGAGTTTAAGCTCATGATTTTGATTTTTGAACTTCAAGATATAGCCTACTTGAAGGAATAATGTATTCCATTGTGGAGGCAAACAAAGAGCAATAGAGAATAAACTTATATTTATTGTCGCATCCAGCTGAGTTACAAAGCATGGTGACATCAAACATAAGACTTTCCAATGTCTGCTATGCACGTGTGCTACAAATTCCAGTCACTTCATTAGATTGTATGATGTATGTAAGTATCCTTGTGGAAGTAGGCGTATTGTTGTGGGTAGGAACAGACTAGAATAATTTTAAAATATTTGTAGAAGGTAATTTTGAAATGGAAAGGGAACAAGATATTTTAAGCTGTTCTTCTGATACACAAATACGTTACATACCGGTACATATGTTTATTTGTACCTTCTGTATAAATTCCAATTTATGAACTCAAAAGTGACAGAAGATTTAATTAATATAATTTAAGAACTCAATAAGCAAATGAAATTGCCAAAGAATTACTAACAAACATAGAAATTGTACAGAAACAACTTTCTCTCTAATACGATAATGGATAATTTTTACGAAATATTAAAAAAAAGAGTTCGCTCTTCGTAATATTGGTAGTGGTTATATTCTAAAGAAGAAAATTGGTCTTAGGTCGACATAGAATCCTATTTTTCAGCTTCTGATGCTGATATCATCCGGCTCTCCGTGAATGTATCAATCCCAGTCCATACGTTCCTCTTAATTCCGCCAGTTCTCACTACATCTACAATGTGAGCGAGGTTGCTAATTTTATTATTGAGATTTAAATTAACCAACGTTTTAGAGGTAATAAAAATCTAATCAGTGATTTCGAGATATTTTCAATTGTTTTGATGACATTTAGGTTTCAATAACGTGAAATGAAGCTGAAAGTATCCGAGACACTATATCCCATGACAGGAGAGGACTTATATTTCTACTTCATTGGCAGATGGAAAGCTCGAGGACATGTGGTCATTCCCACAGCCAATACCGAGAGCTTTTTCACTCAAGCCTCTATTTCTTTATTATAATGACTAGGGCCCGGATTTGAAGGGATTAACCTATTTTTTTCCCCAGCTTCCTAATTAGAACATTTTAACGTATTTTTCCAATTCATGTCCCTTACTTCCGAATACATGAATCTTATAGAACCTAAAAAGGACTAAATCAGACTGAAGGGCTTAAAAGAGGCCAAGGAGAACTTTTGCTGAAAAACTAGGGGCTAAAGAGGAAATTCAAAGTGGGCTACTGCTACTAACATGCAAAAGTGGTTCAAATGAAGTTGACACTTTTCATGAAGTCATTATTGTTTATTCCCATATTCTTAGTGTTCGTTGAATTACAGACTTTTCATTAAAATATTATAAAAAGAAAGGATAATTGTATCAATAAAGGGTAAATATCTCAATTGTTTATGCTATTTTTCGAGTACCGATATAAGGAATAGTTACTTGTTTAATTTCTAAACAAAAAATAAATTATAATAACTGTGTCAAAATTATAATACAATTTTCGGTGTTAAAGTTAGTGTTTTATTAAGATGGCTAAAATCGTTTGTTTAAAGCCTAAAAACGGTTATTCCACGAAAATATAAGGCTAAAATACCTTTTATAAAAGCCTAAAAATCCGGGATCTAATAATGACTACAGAACAAAATTGTCTACACCTATTTTTGAACAGCCCAACTCTTGTATTTTGAAACAAGGTACCGAACCTTTGGCCTCCATATCCCTAACCAGAAACACTAACTACTAGGCCACGGAAAGAGTTCGCAAAATCTGTGTTGGCAGCATAAGATTATAATTTACAATAACGGCTCACCACAATTGTTTCAAGGCATGAATGTAACGCTATATACCTGTTTTCATATTGTGTTTCAAATAAGTTGAATCTGTGACATTGTATTTGCTTAAGGACATGTAAAATGTGGTATCAAGTGTTGGTCACAATTTCTGGTTACCAGACTGTGACCATGAGTAGGTGGAGAATGAGCCTTCGTGTGAAACAAAAGTGAAAGAAGTGTCTCCTGTTCCAACACATGCCCTTTATAACACATTCCAAAGAACTCAGGAATGTGGGCAAGCCGAATCTTAGATTGCATAGTAAACGCCCTGAAGATGGGTTTCACGACGGCTAACATCCCTAACCATTATTACGTTGCATCACTCACTATATTTAGGAGGGTTTGCATCACACAATGTGGGAAGTGTTTACGTCCGTGAATCCAGACAATTCACTACTGACTTAGTTCGTTAAAAAGCTTTTCTAGTGAATCATATTCCATTATATGTAGCCTAGTTCGTATTTAGAAAATATGCTTCCTTTTCGAACTTTAAGTAGTAAATGTATGCATATAACTATTAACTTAACCTTTTCAGAGCTGAATTAATATGTATTAATATGAGTAACCAGTAGGGCAAGGCATTTAATGATTTTGCATCTTTTTTTTACATGAATGTTGAAAGACAGCTGTATAATGAATTGATTAAATACGGGCGATTTGTTTTGGCATTATTTTGAATTTTTCGTCATTTTCAAGAGGTAGATCATTTGTTTTCTTGTGGCTTTTTAGGTCATTTTCGGAATTTTTATAATTTATAGTGTTACCTACATTACGTTATATTTTGAGATTTCTATTATTTCTGTTTTAATGCTTATTATTACTATTAAATCTCCAATAAAGATGGCCCTATTTTACTTAGGTATGCCAGTGCTTGTTTTTTATGCTCGTCTATTATCATTTTACAAATAAATAACATCCACACGAAACAAGGCAGACTTACAGCTTAAACTGATAACCCTATTTATAAGGAATGTGCCTTTTCTATCCTATGTCTCCCAGAAAACCTCAGTTGCAGTACAAGTAATTATATTCAAACAACAGACAATCAATTTCATGAGTTTCCACCATGTTTTCACCCTTGATTTCAATTTCAATTTATTGTAAACAGCCACTGACATTTTTCCCCAGCATAAAGAATTCGTTTTTATTTTCAATTTTAAATTGCCTCTATTTGCTAGGGGCAATTTGATGGGCATAACAATTCGGAAATATATTTTATCAAACGAAATAACGAAATAATCCAGTCATACATTAAATTGCTGTCTAATAAAACCTTATAAAACCTAATTACAAGGCGTAGAGGATGGTTTATTGTTAATTGTTTTAATACATTGAATCATGTTCCCTTTTTTAGGTCATAGGCCTACATGCATTTTTAATTCGGTTATTAGTTATTTTTTGGTCTTCAAATGCCGTGCCCTAGTAATTACCATGTGAAATTACATGTGGGCAGAAAGCTCAACATTGTAGTTTATTAAACGTCTTCTATGAGTGACAATCATTACATGCAGACAAAATTCATCATATTTTAACATAACACATTACTCTATTAATCTAATATCTCTGCTTTTATTATTTTTGAGGTGACGCACTGATAAGTTAGTAGCAGTGAAAATGTTAAAAATATTTAAATGTGTTCTAATGGTAAATAAACATAGTAAAAACAACGCTTGGATCAATAGCTGCATTGTAGAACGCGTAAAATACGGAAACTCTGCATTGTCAATATATAAAGTACTAAAAGTAAAATACTTTTTAGTACATTTGCTTTTTATACACTCTCTAAAACAGCTGCTTGTAGGACTGTTAGCACGCCGAAAAAATAGTACTTTACCCTTTTAGCGGCAAAGTTGTCATGGAAACCTTTAGGAGCGTATTAAACAAAATCCAGATTCCAATGACCAGTCATGTGAGCTTTAACAGGGTTTTAAACAATATACGTGATTATAAAACAACAAACATAAGTCAACATTGTTTCTTTATGTTATTCAAAAACCATACTAGGGTTTTCACATAACACTTCATCATACAACAACAAATATAGGCTAAGCAAACATCGTTGTTTAGAAACAAGCGCTCAGAATATGTACCGCCATCTATATCCGCAGTTCGTAGCGTAGGATATATGCTGCTGTGAGAATATGTCAACAAATGACTGCCTATGCCTTCTATATTTGTACTTATACAGTACTAGCTTAAAAGGCCCGGCGTCACCCGGGTTTTGTAATTTGTAATTATTCTAATTAACTTATGGAGGAATTTTTATTTTCGAAATGTATGTCCTTATATAACTTAGATATCAAGAGTTTGAAGCGAAGATGAACGACCTATCACACTCAAAATAGGCCTATTCCCTCATAAAATGTTACATATAGCATTATGTCGCTCATACAGGACTTAGAATTTTGCAACCCATTGCTTCTGCACACTATTTTAACATCTTACTGTCTATGCGGGATACTGTATTTCCCACTTTCAAGCTGTCATAAAACCATTTCGGGGCTAAAATTAAAAGAAAATCAATATCACTTTTACGCTTTCTTCATCAAATACCTGGGATATAGAAATTTACTGTGGACAAAGAACTAAAAATGTTCTATCCTATTTCGTCTCTTTTTACATGCGTGGTTTACAAAAAAACATCCCAATTCCTCAACTAATAGGCTACAAAGCCTACAACGATGAATAACATATCGGTGGATAGGAAATTTAGCGGCTTCTGACACAGCATATTCGATACCCATCGTTGGCACAAACTTAGGCTGAGATAACTGAAAATGCTGTCCCCGCAATACGACCTCTTATTCTACATCAAAATGTGAAGTAAGAAAACTGTATTCTCCATGCTCAGGGTGGAGAAAATGTGATGCATTCACACCCCATATTAATTCATGTTGATTTCTTCGTAATTGATTTACAGAAATGGCTTTTCTATAACCTCTCTAATTATTTGTCAAAGCCAACTCCATAGCCCAGTTAGGCTACTTGCAACTTCCAAAGCCGTAAGTGAACACTGCAAACAATATTGTTGTCATGAGAACTGAATTGCGTTTGGTGAAGTCAGTATAATATTTTCTGAAATTTTATAATTTTTCAAGAGAAGGGTTAGTTTGTTTGAATTATTTTAATGTTGACCACGTTTCTTTCCGGGTTGTATGCAAAATTTCGTGCAAATTGCTCAAAGCATGTAGATTTGTATAGGGAACAAATAAACATACATACATACACACTGTCAGTTTAACCATTAGATTAGACCTATTCAAAATAGTTTACTTAGCTTAGCTTGTTATTTAAACAATTTCGTGTGGAGATCAGAATGAGCTATCACCAGTCAGTAGGCTAATACTGTGTATCACTAAATTAAACATTTCCTTTTCTTTAAGCAATGTTTTACATTTGATTTTTGACAGCAGTCTAAAAAGCATTTCTGATTCTTATGGATTTCTGAAACTCATGAGTGCGACGTGTCTAAATTCCCATCTCATTCGACAAAAATATTTATTGTACCATACAAAAAGTACTGATAATCGAATTCAACAATAAACACTTTTATTTAGTTTAGTTCCTTCAGATTCGAATAAATTCCAAGTCTTGAATCTTCCGTTTATATGTCTTAAATCAGCGTAGTTTATTTCTCTAAAACATATAATGAAGTATTTCACTCCTTGTTAAGCAGCGAAAGTGGAGAACAGACTAATTTAGTGTTTTTCTACTTTCCGCGGAGTGTACTGCGCACTAAGAATCGCACGCTACGATTCCCACTCATGTACAAAAACGTAAACAAACAGTGAAAATGCAATAGCGATTAATCCAATTACAGTATTGTGTGCGTGCGTGTTCACATGGGGGCTTGCAACCCATATCCAAGTCTGTATCAAAGCAATCAGTAACCAGAATATTATAATTGCAGTCCGCGTGATCAGAAATAATTATAATTACTCTTGTGTAATATGCAACTGTCATCAGCATTGGACAATCTCTGTATTCCGCTTCCGTACTATAGGCTATATACGTGACCTTGTGAGCAAGCGAAACTAACGGTTAGTTTATATATTTCAACAACAGTCACTGCGCCACTTTGCTTTAACGTCCCTCCAAGTAACAATGATGTCCTGTAGGTAACTGAAGCGTATCTACATTGAACAGAGAAGTTTAAATTGTCCACAACAGCAAAACCTCACATACCATAGAACGATTCGATCGCCTGCGAGTGGTTATTGCTGCTGACTATGGGCCCGTAGGCCTGGGTTCGATGATAAGAAGTTGGGACTTCGGTCGGAAAAACCGACAATTACCTCCATCTAGTGTTTAAGAAAAAAACTGACCATATGTTCAAATCCGCCATCTGCCGACGAAGTCTATAGAGATAGAATATGCAGAGGCCGAATGGTAGGCCCTATCTCCCAAACAAGTATTCTTTTACCACCACTTGGACCACTTCCATTACTACATTAACCACTGTGATCAATGTTAGGCTTGGGAACCAAATAATGCTAATTACACTGGGCAACAAAAATGAAACTTTTTTTTGTCTCAGAAAGAAAAATATGTGATTCTGATAGCATTTCTTCTCCTGAATTCAAATATGATATCCGTTTTTCTCCATCACGCAAGGTTTCCAAGAGACAGGCATTTATATTTTCAAACACTTTAATATTTCCTACATTCTTAAATACACAATATCCGAACATTCGGACTCACCTAGAAAGTAAGAAATGACGATTTGCTGCTATATTTCGCCTGTGGAGCATCCCTCTTGATGGTCCAACAATAATCAGCCAGCATATTAGGATTCCATTTGCCTTGATATCTCTTTTCTATAGCTGAAATCTCCTGATGAAAGCGTTCCCCGTGCTCATCGTTCACTGCGCCAAGATTTTCCGGGAAGAAATCTAGGTGCGAGTGCAGGAAGTGAATTTTTAAGGACATATTACAGCCCAAATTTTTATAAGATGTTATAAGATCATTGACAATATCACGGTAATTTTCCGCCTTTCGATTTCCCAAAAAACTGTGAGTTACTTTTTTGAATGCTTGCCAAGCTGCTTTCTCCAGTGGATTCAATAGTTCCTCAAACTTCTCATCATGTATTAGTGATCGTATTTGTGGACCCACAAATATCCCTTCTTTAATTTTTGCTTCACTAATTTTAGGAAACTTCTGTTTTAAGTACATGAAACCAGGAGTATTGCCCATGGCTTTCACGAAATTCTTCATCAATCATAGTTTGATATGTAAGGGAGGTAGATACACATGTTTAGAATTACACAATGCGTCATGTTTCACATTTTTCTGATGTAATGGTTTTTTCTGTCCCTACTATTCCAAAGACACAAAAAGCAACAGTACTTTGTGTAACCAAGCTGCAGACCAAGAATAAGTGCAATTACCTTCAAATCGCCACAAATATTCCATTCATACACTGCATATTGAAGCTTTGCCAATATAAATTGAAAGTTTTCATATGTTTCTTTCATACTAGCAGAGTGAGCCACAGGTATTGATGGGAATTTATTTCCATTATGCAGAAGCACTGCTTTTAAACTTGCTTTGGAGGAATCAATGAACAAGCGCCATTCTGTTAGGTTATGTTCAATACCAAATGTCTCCATAAGAGAAGAAATGTCATTACAAAACACTAAGCCATTTTCTTCAGAAAAATAGCCTTTAAATTGAGAATGATGACAACGATAATTACATATCTTTGTATTCTTTTGAAGAATATTCCATCCTTTTAGCCGGGAACCAAGCATATCAGACTGGTTTTTGGATAATTTTAAATCTCGTAATCTTGTATCAAAAAATGAGGCTCAGATGAACAGCTTTGTTCAAAAGTTGTTTCACCAAATCTGTTTCTTCTTCTTCCTTACTTCCATCGGAATCTGAGCTCTCTTCATCTAATGTCACATGTTCTGGAGGCTTTGGTATGGGCAATTCTTCGTTGTGTGGAACTGGTCTCATTGCAGATTGCAAGTCAGGGTACACCACTGTATGTTTTGATTTTGACGTAATCCCTTTAATGTTTGTTAAGCAGAAATAACAGTCAGAGGAGTGATCTTTGGGTTCCCTCCAAATCATAGGGATAGCAAATGGCATGTGGCGTGTGCCATTCTTCCATGCAGTGAGAAGCCTACTACATGATAAACAACAGATATGTGGGGCCCAGGTCCTTGTTTGGTCCCCCACTTTACACCCAAAATAAAGTTCATAACACTTTTTTACTAATGGAGTAAGGTTTCGCCTTTGGGACTTGAGCGTCAGTTCACCACACATATAACAAAAGTTGTTAGGATGATTTAAACAAGCTGTAGGCATTTTGTAACTAACAACAAATTAAAAGAAATAAATTTGTAAATATGTAATACCGTATACAATAATCCAGACACAATGCACTCACAATTACGTGTTTACTGGTTCACTGCTCTCTCACAACCGACATCGTTGTAATGAATGAATGCATGATCATGTTTGTGCCTGTCTGTACAGTCTGAACTTGCACAACAGTAGCAACGGTACTATTTGAGTTAGCTCATTTGGTTCCATCACATTTACAATGCTCTAGGAGATTTATTTTACAATGGACAAATGGCTGTTTATTAAAAAAATATATTTAAATCCATTAATTGAAATTGAAATTTAAAAAAAACTGTGGGTGATGGAGAAATTCCGAATACATATTTGAAAATATGATAAAAAACTGCATTAAGTACAACTATTGATACTCATGAGACAAAAATCATGTTGACCAGTGTTATTGTATAGGGGAATTCTCAAATAATTAACTTGGCGTTGATTTCCTGGGGTGAGAAAGTATATTTAGACATTTTGGCCATCGTACAAGACAAGAACCTAATCATGAACTGACTGATCCAAAATAAGAGCGTAATCCAATTATGAATGTTGGAACACAGGGTAGATAAAAGGCTACAACGACTGTGAAATACACGTCTTGCATATGCCCTATAATGTTTAAAATTAAAATTTCTTGAACATGAACTACAGCTTAGTGTCATCGGTTCAGGCCTCCTGGGCCACAAATTTACGTAAAAATATTATTATTAATGCCATTACTGTTATTATTATTGTTATTGTATTACAAAAAATATAATTACAAAATAATTTTAGAACAATTAGGAGTGTTAACATACGCATCCTCTAAACGTGTTTATTCTAACACATGTATTCTGCAAGGGATAAACAATGAATAAAGTAAAGGAATATCTGAATAACAGGTTAACATAACATGTAGTTCGAATAAATATTTAAAAACAATCGAAGAAATTTACGAAAAAATTATTGGGAAAAGTTAAAAAGAATGAAATTTAAAAAATAACGAAATAAACAAATAAAAAAGAACGATGCAAAAAAGAAAGAGATATAAATTAGAAAAAAAAAGTTTATTATATTAGGCCTACCGTATATCAAGAATTCCGAATTTCTATAAAGAGCATTGAATTAAGTTATTATAATATTAAATAATAAAGAAATTTAGAACTGTGTAAAATGAATCTACCGAAACTGAAAGCATTAATTAGGTCATGTATCATACACTGCTTTTTGTTAATTCTTGGTATTTACGGTAACGTTGGGATTCCAAGTTACCACAAGAAGAGAGATTACTCAGGAATTCCTTGACAATTACAGCTAAAGTGCAAGGATGCAAGTCTTCTTGAAATAGGTGACGGTCAATTACTAACAATTACAGGAGGTTATTCCCATCCTTCGCTAGGCTTATTGACCTCGTAAAATACAAATAAATCCGTTTCAATAAGTCGCATAACCTCTCGTTGCCTTACATACCTGACTTTCCAAGAAACACTTCCTCAATTTGAAAAACACTCGAGATAAAAAAAGAACAGCAAAACAATCCCATAAAATGAAAGTTACGGTCCTATTGCCGTTCTTTAAGATGAAATAAATATTCCTTTCTCATTGACGGAATAGCATATCTTTGTTCACACCGTAGTCTTCCATCAAATAATTAAGCAATATACCTTTAAAGTAATCTACTGTTTGATTCAAGGAAATGGAGTGCATGAGTTATTATAGTCGTTGTGCAAAACATTCGAGGCGCATGTCTTCGCAAAATGTGTATGGTGCTAAGTAAAACATAGTCGTCCTCTGTGTAAGAATGCCCCCTGTTCAAAGAAAGAAAAGAAAGAAAGAGAGAGAGAGAAAGAGAGAGAGAGAGAGAGAAAGAAAAAAGAAAGAAAAAGAAAAAAGAAAGAAAAAGAAAAAAGAAAGAAAAAAGAACGAACAAAGAAAGAAATAAAGAAAGAAATAAAGAAAGAAAGAAAGAAAGAAAGAAAGAAAGAAAGAAAGAAAGAAAGAAAGAAAGAAAGAAAGAAAGAAAGAAAGAAAGAAAGAAAGAAAGAAAGAAAGAAAGAAAGGAAGAAAGAAAGAAAGAAAGAAAGAAAGATTTCAAATATATTCTAACTGAACTGTAACTTATGCACAGATGCCTTACCCCTCTCTGCCCTGCCTAACGCAATGCAATGAGTATCACTCTCCAATGCAGTTGTTTAATCATCGGCCTCATTCGACCGGTCACCAAGAAAAAATCTACAGTATCATACAGGATTCCTTCAATACAGTAATATAAAACACATTCCCACAGTGAATGTAAAGCCCAAAGCAATGAAATCTTCGAATCGATAATTGGTATTGGTGAAAGAATGACAAAAATATTTATCGACCAATGTGCTGGAACAGTGTCGAACGAGAAACGAGGGAATTATTGAAAGTTTGAGAAGACCTGGGAAGATTTACGTTTTACTCTCACAAATAATAAAATCACCACTACCATTAATGGAGCGCGAGACATAATGCTAATGATGGGGGTCATCCCACAAGTAAGGATATTATGTAAAGAACATGCGAAAATAAGAAATTATCTGTCAGAAAAATGAAAAAAGAAACAAAGAAGGAAATAAAATCAGGTAAACTGATGTAAAAAAGTGCCAGTATGTTTTTTTAGTCAGTTATGACTGCAATTATGATATACAGAATATGTTTTTTTTAATTGATTCCCAAGTTAAGCTCCTGATTTATTCATTAAGGAGGGCTTACGGAAAAACAAAGGTCTAGTTTATTTTTAATCAGATTAAAATCTTCCAGCATCAGCTGAACTGCACAGAATTGTGATATCTTGACAATCGCACACTCACATCAAAATACCAAAATAAAAGTGAAATTGGCCGGTTTCGGGATTTGAACCATGGAACTCCAGGATGTGAGGCCAAGACGTTACCATCTCGGCCACCTGGGTTAGTTTAACGGTCTAGTTGGATAAGGACATGTAAAACAATAGTGTTTTTGGTCATAGCTAACTGTGTTTTAATTTCCAAAGCCTTATAATATCACAGTACAACAATTGATTATGTTGTCATTTATATAAATTCTTTCGAATACGTATATCATCATAAAATAGGCGCTAAATTGAGCATTACTCCGAAACAGGTCAACCGATTTCATCCAATATCAATTGACGTCTTCCCATGAACATTATAAATGTGTATACCAAGTTTCATAAAAATCCGGTAAAGCGTATTTGAGTTACCGCGTCTTTAAAATAGACACTAAATTGGGTTTTACTCCGGTACCTGTCTACCGATTTGGTTCAATACCAGTAGACGTCTTCCCATGTGCATTGTAAATGGGTATACAAAGTTTCATGAAAATCCAATAAAGCATATTTGAGTTATCGCGACTTCTCATATATTAACATAAAATGCACTAAATTGGGCATTATTCCGGTACTGGCCAACCGATTTGGTTGAATATAAATAGAAGTCTTCCCATGGACATTATGAATGCGTATGCGA
The DNA here is from genome assembly GCA_964059195.1 of Ectobius pallidus. Lineage (NCBI taxonomy): Eukaryota > Metazoa > Arthropoda > Insecta > Blattodea > Ectobiidae > Ectobius > Ectobius pallidus. Next base: position 106,058,611 of record CAXKWD010000003.1, on the reverse strand, counting down.
AGTTTCATAAATATCCGATAAAGCGTATTTGAGTTATTGCGCCTTTAAAATAGACACTAAATTGGGTTTTACTCCGGTACCGGTCAACACATTAGGTTCAAATTCAATAAGGCACGTCATAAATGCGTGTACCAAGTTTCATGGAAATCCGATACAGCGTATTTGAGTTATGGTGCCTTTCTATGAGAAAGGCGCCATAATCTATTAAAATAGGCACTAAATTGGGCATTACTCCGGTACCGGTGAACAGATTTGGTTCAATATCAATAGGGTTCTTCCCATGGACATTATAAATGTGTTTTCCAAGTTTCGTGAAAATCCGAAAAAGCGTATTTGAGTTATGGTGCGTACAGACACACGGACAGACAGACAGACGGACAGACAGACGGACAGACATTTTTTCGTCCCCCACACAATCTCATAAAGTGCCATACTGGCACTTAATAAAAACAGCAGAAAAGGATAACCAATAAATAAGGAAGAAATGAAGGAACAACGGAAGTGAGAAAGAAAAGTAAAGAAAGAAAAGATGTGGAAGGAAGGCAGAGATTTTTCCTACGGCCGATGCAAAAACTGACAGTTTAATTCTTCATGGGCAGAGTACCTAAAAGTCCGACAACCTAATCCTCCATAAGGAACTCCAGTACCACCCCACACGCACACACACAAATATATATCTCACATGTATTTATATTAATGTTAGAAGGATTTTTCTTGGTGCATTACAGCTAAAGTTTCTTTTCATAAGATTTGAGGCACGGTTTGGCTAGTAATATCCTGAGGGAAGTGGAGAGAGCTGCTATATGTAGCGAGAGTCGTTCAAATAGAATTAGCAAATATTGTGCTGTCCCACGACGCCTTAGTACGGCAATGTAAAATGAACACATTAGAAAAGAAAGCCTTGGTCATGAATTAACGAAAATACGAAAGGCAGCAATGCAAATAGAAACATTATTGATTCTTTAATTTTAAGAGAAGATTTACTAAAGATATAATTGTGAATGTACGTACGTTGATATTAAAGTAGGGTAATGCACATAGCTCGACAGAAATGGAATAAGCATTTAACAGAAACCGTTAGTAACGCCTGCTGCTGAGTTGCAAATCGAAATGTTGATCACCTTGCATACTTGTCACTGCAACCCGATCCTAATAAGACTGCATGAACATGGCCAAGGTGCTACGTGCTTCATAAGCTTTTATTCACAATGAGAATGATACAAAAATGTATAATAACTGAGGAATGCGATATAACTAAATAATAAGATTGAACTTATTAGAAACTGATATTTTAAAATACAATATCCTTAACTTGACAAATAATGCAATTACGAATGTGTTCACACTAAAGCCGAATATTTTACAACATTCAGTTTACATGAAGATAATGTCTTACATCATATATTATACTAAGAGGCAAATTTTTATTTCGGTAGAGGAAGTTATGTGTCTCATATCAGATTATTTATAATAAATTGCTCTCACACAGATTATGATGCTAAGCTAGCATGTCACGATTGTTACAATGAACAATTCCTTGGCATTAGCAGTGAAACATAAATATGTTATAGCTATATAATTCGAAGCTAACATCTCGTGAAAAGAGCGGAGGTGTACAGCACAGTTACAGCGTTCCTATTCACAAGAATATACTGTACAAGTGATATTGCCACATCCGCTACATCAAAGTGAAATTCTGAAGTACACACGGCTGTTGTCGACTTTCAACTCCGCTGCACGTTATAAGCAAATGGTACATAAATCCCTCAAGAGAACTATGACGCTTCATTCCATTTCATGGGACAGAAACTTCTGGAGCCCTATTGATTTGTACAATACCTAAATCCACCTTATACTCACAACTATGTTTTGAGGTACCCTTACATATGAAATCTAAAATCTATTTGCTATCTGAAAGTGCTGTAAAGCATTTTATATAAAACAAAACTTGTTTCCTAAAACAGCACGACAGTACTCTTAAAAGAAATTAAAATAAAATAAAATAAAATAAAATATTTAAAAAAAATACAAAAGAAAGAAATTAAACTGTTAAAATCTTGTGTACATATGAAGGGTCCTATTCACTCTTGAAAAAATGAATAAGAGCACTAGTTGAAAACAAAGGGGTAAGGACAGCCCGAGGACGAAGGACTGAATATGACCTATTGAGGTCGAAATGCATAGATATCCTCCATTTTATCAAGAGTGAGAGGACCCTACATAGACACGCAACATTTTAACATTTTAAATGTTGACATTATAATCTAATGACTTGCAATTTTTATATTTTAATTTCTTTGAAAAGTGAATAGTACTGTTTTAAAAAATAAGTTTTGTTTTACATCATTTGATTTTACAAACCTTTGTAATTGAGGTTACGACATATTTTGTAGTAATGTAAAGCAAGTCGATTTTAGATTTCATATGTAAGGGTGTCTCAAAACATAGTTGTGGGTATAAGGCAAATTTAAGTATTACACAATTCAACACAGCTCACACTGAAAATGAAGTTTATAAATAATGTGAAGTCTTCCCTGGAATAAAGACATATTTTTGAATCGCATTTTCGCTTCAATATATTACGAAATCTGCCCTACCTAGTGGTGCAATCCACGTCCAACTATATAGACATATAGAAATGAAATAGTGAAAATACGTATCAATGTAATGTTCTTTCTTCCTCCTCAGAGGTTTTTATATTGTTGTTACATCTTTATTCCACGGAGCTCTTTAATTTACCCCTCGATGACCTTAATAATATTATTAGCTGAAAATGTATTAACTATTTATACCTTCCCCAACTGTTGTTCTCTTTCTTCGTCATAGTAAAGTTAATTATTCAAATAAAATAGCCCAATAAAAACATGAATAAGTGACAATGTTTAGTACAATCAATATTGTTTATATTATATAGGACATTTTGAACTATAAAAAGCATAAAATACGTTATAGATTAACAGAATCTAACTACGGGCAATTATTTATCTCTAGAATTTTTCTCCAAGCTCCAAGGCCAATAACGGTTAAATAAATCTTTTTATTACCAATATCTATCTTCTTTAGGCCTCTATCTCTAGCTCTTCTTTCTATCTTATGTAGATATCTGTACGTTATTCGAGCTTTTTTTCATTTTTCGTTCATATCTATAGTTAATTAAATGGTATAGGCCTATACATTCTAATCCGGCTGTTGCATTTGGCTAGTTGCAAACACATAGAGACAATCTGAATTTATCATGCAATGGGACTAGTGAGATCCCAAATGACGAAACCATTTTATCTCTCTACCCTTCAGTCTTAACAGTCTCCTCAATAAAATTCTTCATTATCTGATCTTGAGCGAAGTAATTTTTCTACAACCACTTAAATTCTTAAGTAGGCCTTGGAACAACTGCATATTTCAGAGTGTTTCTAGAATGATGAAAGTTTACATGGATTGAGGGATTTGATATGACGGGATTCCATTTGCCCTTGCAGACAGTAACAATATATATATATATATATATATATATATTAAAAAAAAGGAACTCATTATGCCAATATTCAGAAAGTCCGCAGACGACGATATTCTTATCCCCATCTGCCCAGAATGATATTCACGACCAGACTTTCTGTGAGTTTTAAGCAGCATTGAGAATTGGCATATAAATTATTGTTAAGTAGTAAAATTTAAAAACGCAAGTTGTCAGAGTAATAGTAGTTCAAGCTCCGTTTATTTTATTTTATGTATTTTTACTTACTCTGAACGTACCATAGATGGCCTACTGTAGGCAGTATTGCGTCCGACCCCGAAATTCGAAGTTTAGTTTTAACATAAAATATGTTTTGAGGTTCCCTGAATAAAATAAATAAATAAATAAATAAAACAATTTTTAGAATCATGTCTGTGAGTGTGTATCTGTGAACAGCCTAGCTCCAGAATAAAAAAGAAGTACGAAAACAAAGTTTTATGTTAGGTAGCTTCTGGGGATGTGACACGACGATTGGTGACGGCTTTCTCTTACTTTCAATACCAAAGTTTTTTTTTCCCCCCTTCAAAACGGATCTAACGATTTTGTTTATTTTTTTGGTTTACATGAGGTGCTTATACTAAGATTTAAAACTTTTATGTGAAACATTTTTAGTAAAAATTCTCTATGGGTTCGTAGAAACTCAAGTCTTGCATGATGAACAGTAAAACTTAGCATCAGGATGAAACAACTGAATACACGCTCTTTGCAATATGGCATCTTGTTCTATATCATAACGTGAAGTGAGAAAGGTGCATTGACCACGCTTATGGTAAAGAAAGTTACGTGAGTGCATTCATCAGATTTTATTTTGGTTCTGTACCCTTCGGGGATACGATGCGATGTGGTAACGACATGCTCTTTTTTTTTTTGCAATCAATTTTACATGAAGAGAATATTTTATACTAAGAGGCCAAACTTCTATTTGTAGAGAGGAAGTTATGTATTTCACATCAGATTTTTGTTACTGTTATTATTAGTTAGGAATACTAATAACGAAATTTTTAGTAGAATTGTTCCTTTCACTTCAAATAATTACCTGGAATCAAGAGACCTTTATATAAGTCGTGAAGGAATGAACAGAAAAAAAGTTTCTGTGAAAAAAATGAATAATTCTCGTGCCTTTTATTACTATGCAAATTGTTAGGAACGACAAGAACTGAAATTTCTTCACGATCTCGTGCCACGTCGATGGTTACAAGCAGCATGAAACAAGGGAAAAAATCGTGGCTTGTGGCAAATGAACGACGTCGCTGTGATAACAAAATTGACTGCATTCCTTCTTTATAAACTGTCCAGTTTTTGTGCATGACAAGCTGGTCCAGAAAAATATAAAATGTAAGTTATACATTCCATGAAGTAACAACTGACGGGCGCAATAATTAGAAATAATAATAGTTCTAATTTAGTTCAAAATGAAACTTTTTTACATTTTGTAGAATGACGAAAAAATGGCGAAGATTTTAAATCTATTCAGTCTAATGTTTGAAGGTAAGTCTTCGAGTCATGTTTAACCAAAGACAGGTTTGAAACATGTTTATGAAGAAAAATCTATAGAAGCAGTGCTTTAATAAAAATTTATAGATCAATATCCTTAGGAACTACTATGTAATCAACAGGGGGGGGGGGATTTCTATGACATGTTATATTTTTCCTCTTTGCATTATCTCAGGTTTCCGACCAATGTAAACCCGATTAAAAGCATCTGGTGAAAATGGAACGGCTTTATAACGCCATATTTAGGAAATTTTCAATTATTGTATCATATTTAATATGAATATGCATATTTAGGTCATATTTTTTGCATATTTCTGTGCATATTAAAGAAATTTTGACGTATCATATCATATTTTGTAAATTTTGCATTATACTGATACATTCTGAGAATTTACAGATATTTTAAATAATTAATATTATATTTTAATAAAATGAATTGTAATGAAACTTAAAAAATATATATGTACATAATGTGTAAGTGGTAAAGTCATATTTTAAATTTTATAGGTCATAAATGCATGCATATATCCTATTTTTTAGGTCATAGAAATCCGCCCCCTAGTAATCAATTATCTCATTTTCTCTCCAAAATAACATAAAGCAGTAAATAATTTATATGAAGGGAATATTTCTAATACGTAGAATTAGCGTTTCTTTGATGTAAGAATCAAACAGATAATAATGAGGCCTACTTATCCAGAATGTTCAGAGGATTATCAACAATTTAAGAGATTCAATTATCTTACAGTGCACTATCCTTATGATCTCTTGGATTTATATTCTTATTCACCATCGGTGGGCTAACTGAAGTTATTTTAGCTAATTCATCTATTGACAATATCATCTTACATGATACACATTATGTTGGTGCCAATTTCCACTATATATTATCAATAGGAGCAGCATTTGCTATTACAGTGAAATCCCCGTACAGTGATTACCGATATAACAATAATACTCTGTATAACGTTAAAATAGTACAGTCCCGGAATTTATTCCATTAAAATAATGTAAAATTCCCCTCGATTTTAGGATACTCTTAATAACGACAAACCTCTCCATTGCGATCGCATTCTGAATGCCTGCAATACCCTTTTCGCCAGTGCAATCATAAAAAAGGTCGCGAAGTACAATCACAACAAACAGGCGGAAGAAGAAGGGAAGAAGATGAGAAAGCACAAACTGTGAATCTACCAACCTTAACCACATTAGTAACCATTGCCTCTTGCGAACCTCTATAGAATTTTCTATCATTTGTCCCGTGTGTTCCAGAAGATCATTTAGTGATTCTTGACGCAATAAGGTCTTTGTGTGTCTCCGTCTCCATAAAAGAAATAGTGAAACAGACTGTCACATCCGACTTTCTCAAGAGAGCAACAATAAAATGGTTCCTTGACTGATTCTGCAATGTAAAATGTGTTAGCTCAAAATGAACAAATAGTGAGTGGACATAGTGTGTAGTAGTGTAGTGTATTAATTTGGGGTAGAATAAGCAGTTCATGTGCTAAAGCTATATTAGTTTTTCTTAAATAGTTAAAAAATTTCAATTGAGAGAATGGTTCCCTATATTGGCTACCATCAAAATTAGAACACCTTCTGTAAATTCTCGATATAACAATAGCATTCTCTACAACAATATTTTTCCTAGTCCTTGCATAATTGTTCTATCGAGATTTCACTGTATAGCAGCAATGATACCCTTTCCTTTACCCACAGAATCATTGAATCCAAAATGATTAAAGGTTCAGTTTTCAATTATATTCACAAGGGTTAATTTAACCTATTTTCCTCATTTTTACAGAAGGTTATACATCGTGTTAAAAGCGTAATAATTTGTAGACTTTTTAAATTTTATTGCAAATGAATCTATACCAACGAAGTGACTTATTACTAGGGACCGGATTTTTAGGTTTTTAAAAACACTGTTTTAGGTTTTCCACTAGGTGAAATAGTTTTTTTAGGTTTTTTGTCCAAAATATCGTTTTCAAGTAGAATAATTGGTTTAATGAATTTGAATGTGCTACATAGGATTGAATACATAATAAGTTACTTGTAAAGTTGAACTTAACAAAATTGACTTAAATTTGTGTAAACTTGCTTTAAGACAATATTATACAATTGAAGAAAGAAAGCATAAACAATCAAAAGAAGCAGTGAAAATAAGATTGCCTCTCAATTCCTGGTTACAGTAGGCCTATATCACTAAATATCTTTCAAGATTCTCAACTGTGAAGTTCTTCCTATTATCTCTTAGTTAATAGTTAATACTGTACCTAGACACTACCCTTCTTAGGATTCGAATCCGATGCTTCTAGTTTAGTGAGTAAAATACTTTATGGTTGGATGTGGATAATGTGAAATTGATTATTTTCCTTTTTTCGGTTGTTACGCATGCTATCCGCACAACGGATCAACTAGGGAAGAAAATTTTCCCCTTTTCTAGAAAGGTAAATAATACGTGTTTCTGGCAGGCTTGACAAAATATTACTTTGACATCTGTAGTAAAATTCAGGTCGTCGCCAATCCACTGCCGTAATGAACTCGATTTCATTTGTTTCGGCATAATTAACATATCTTCTTAAAACTCACAGTGTGACCACTCAGTAGACGACAATGGGTTGAATGAAACGCTGGTGGTATTAAATTCTACCCTACAAAAATTATTCTCTCCCCGCAAAATATCGATTTCTCAACTGACAAACAAAAAAGACAAAAAAGGAGCCTAAATAAGAAATTTTAGGTTTTATATCCCGTTTAGGTATATTTAGGTTTTTATACCCCATTTAGGTATTTTTAGGTGCCACAGAATTAATGTGGGTGAATCCTATGGACATGATTCGAAAAAGTGTATGAGCGCTTTTTGTTTTGGAAGTAAGGAAAAAATAGGTAAAAACCTAAGAATCCGGTCCCTACTTATTACTATTACCTAACTTCATAAGGGTAGACAAAATTGCAGGTAAGTACAGTAATTTGCATTTTCGTTGTCTTTTAGTGCCCACGGTATTATACAACTATTTACCTCATAATGGGTATTTTTGTTATAAAATTCTCGATATAATAATAGCATTCTTTACAACAATATTTTCTCTAGTCCATGCAAAATTGTTCTACTGTATTATCGCCATGCTATCTCGGAACACTGGTTCTACTGTATAAAAAAAAGAAGAATAATGCCTACAACCTTAAAACAAAATACTGTAGCATTAAACAATTAAAGATTATAAAAGAGAGCGTTATCTTTAAAATAATATTGATCTACGCATTTTCGAATATTTCCAACTGCTAACATTACCCTGTGTGCCTTGTGATAGCGGAAATTATTACTTGGAAGGTAATCAGGTTTTCAGATAATGTAAGTTATGTGGTACTAGTAATTTTACAAAGCGTTTTATTTGGAGAGGGTATAATGATGATAATATTCATGAGAAACAGAGAAGGAGTATGCGTACTAATTTTCTCTGAGTACATTATACCTATATACCCTGTATACAGAACCCACCTTAACACTAGATGCTTCCAGTAATGAGATGCTGTGATAATTGCGTCCAATGGAGCAGAACACGTTAGAAAGGAAGTGATCGTGACCTGTTGCACATCTGAGGGGAGGCTGTATACCAAGACACGATCACCGTTCTAAAACTATACGATAATACAAAAAAATCGAAGCATTGTTCTAGTATTAAACCACCTTCTTAGTTAACTGTGGTTGAAAAATGCTGGGTTTCTTGTAGAAAAGTTGTACTCTAATAATTGATACCATTCAAGTTTGATCCTAGTCAAAACAAAGGGGAGGAGAACTCACAGAGAGTTCGCGGAAAATTCGCATCATGTGACAAAACGTGATTGGCTAATGTCATTAGCATGCGCCATTACCAGGGTGTGGCTTGCCAGTGTTCGTAAGTTCATGCAACAATAATATTAATATTTACACGTGAAATAAACTCTCACTGGCATCGTCATCATTATAGTACATCAATTAGCAAACAAAACAAAGGATTCATTGTTCACGACGACCCAGCGGGTGAGTTGTACTGAGAATAAACAAACTTCCATTAACACGGTGAACACATGCGTTCTCACATGCGGGCTATGACAGCCACTCCTCTTTGTTTTGAACAGGATCGTTCTTAAGTGGGATAGAGAATAACAGAAGCAGTAACCATCGAAAAATAGGACTTTCTGAAAAGAAAAAAAAAAAAGATACATACTTACATTGCGGAACATTGCGGACGATAATATTCAATTTGTGCTAATATTAAATCGAAGATATTCATATGTTCCGTATGTAGTCTATAGTCTTTTTTTTAAATCTATTTTTTGCTGGTTACTGCTTCTGTTAGAAGTAAATTAACTTTTCTACAATAGACCCAGCCTTTTTCAATTACATTTCAGAAGTGTTGCACTTACTAAGAAGGTGGTTCGATACTAGAATAGTGCTTTGATTTTTTTTGGTTCAATCTAGGATTGAGCATCGATGGCCGATGTTTTCATGTCGATGATCGATGCTTTTTACATCGAATAAAAATAACAGATTTTTTTGCTACATCGATGTTTCTCCCCAACATCGACATTTTTTAAATATTTCCATGGAAATATTTCTGTTTATGTATGAATTTTGCCTAATTTTCTGAAACCATGACTTAAAAAAATATACATCAATGTTTTCCGTCAAAATACATCGATGTTCTCAGGTCGATATTATCGTCACATCCATGGTTACCGCCGATTTTAACATCGATGTTTTAACTATCGATGCTCATCCTAGTTCTATTTTCTATACCGGCGACGAGTTAAGACGGAAACCTGAAGTAAACTAAACCTATTATGTCATACGAGTATTGTGCTAGAATGAGACAGATGTACTGGTTTTAGTTTACTTCAGGTCCTTCTTAGAACGGTCAGACTTTAGTTTTAGAATGGGGATCGTGTCTCGGTTAACAGCCTTCCCTCAGATGTACAACAGGTCACGATCACTTCCTTTTCAATTCTCGTAGCATCTCAATTAACCCTTTCAGAGCTGAATTTATATTTTGATATAAGCAATGATAAACTAATGTTACTAGAGAGTTGTAAGTTTGGAGAATTTCAGTGGAGGAGCTGGTTTCCATGGATTATAGTTTTAACATGTGGATAAATATCTGCATACACCTATTATGCTTATTTCTCGGCATTTCTGTGATTTTTGCGGTGACGCACTTATGACAGTAGCAGTGGTTTAAATTTTTAACCTGAAAAAAATAACGACTTCGAAGAATGTATGAATCTAAGATCTTTCCTTAATAAATTAAAAAAACCTAAAGATTTACATTTGACATATCACCTACCGGTACTGTGAATGTTACTTTCTATGCCCATACTAATGGTTCTAAAGGCAGAGATGTACAGGTAGGGAAAAAAAGCGGACCGACTCTTGTAGCTGATTTCAGAACCTTGTGATACGTAAATAAATGTAACAGATGTAACAGAAACGTTTGTTTTCACAAGCAAAGCAAATTACGTTAAATTATTTCTCAATTCAAGCAATTTATCGACACTATAACAAATTTCACTACATTCCCTGCTATCCTGTGAATGCCGTTAGGCATGCGCAGTGGCTCATATCGGCCACTTAGGTATTTTAGTCGGTTCGCTCTTTTTCCCCCCTACTAGTACAGCATTGCATTTAAACCTGAAATTTGATATAGAATTATCAGCAATAATACACGTCTTGTATGTAGGCCTAGCTATGACCGGTGTGTGTATGCAGCATAGCTCAATACCGAAAATTCTTATCAAACGAAATTATGTATTTGGGTTAAAAAATTTCCGGAGAAGTGACACGACAAATTACCAACATGAATTTATGTTAACTACTCTTTCATATTATTTCTACAACTTGACGTGAATAAAATATCGCGTTGAGCAATTTTCTCCAAAACAGCTCTAACGATTCGTTTAACCTTCAAACACTAACTATTTGTACTATGATGTAGCCTATATTTCCGAAAAGATTATAAGTAATAATGGTAGCTTATAAAATCTCAGGCTAAAATCTTACAAAATCTCATATCTTGCCTTGTGAAGAATATATGTTCGCAAGAGGCTAAGGTAACTCAACAGACAAGGAAGTCGACATTGTGGCCACTGATTTCATACCCGAATTTGAAATGAAATAATGACAGACATCATGCTTGTGAAGTAATGTGAGCTTTTCATATATTTGTACACTTGTGATCAAATGTACTGTGATCTGTACTGTTTGCATTCTCTCTTATCTACATAACAATGATGAGCATATATATTCGACCTGCCATAGCATGAACCCGTAATACTATATTCTTTATTTCATGTGGAACCATGATACAGTCATTTAACGCACAATATTAACTTTTATTAACTATTGACTAGTCAGTTTATTTAATTACTGACCTTTTATGGTGTTCATGAAAATAAAACTAAAGCTGAGAACATAAAACAAATTGTACTACCTTCATTACCCGCTCCCTTTGGATCAAAGTACTGTTATATTTTTAACACAAATAATTTAATGAGTGCAGCACGAGAAACTTAAATAATACTACTTCAGTGAAAATAAACTTTCAGAAAAATTATTTAAAGAAAAAAGTGAGAGACAAACTTCCCAAATGTACTACAAAAGAATAAAGAGTTGGAGAAGATACATGCTTAAGCGTGTTCCAGTAAATTAATTGTATTGCATGTAATATTTATTCAGATGGCATGATTTATAATGAAGGTAGTCTGTTTTTATCTTGTAAAGAATAATGTCAGCACAAGGTGTTTTGGTCATTCTCACGTCGGTAAATAGATTCGGCAGAAAAGTATACGGCGCCTTAGGAAAATAAAAATATTTACCTATTCAGCACAATTTGTTTAGATTATGGACCTACATTCTTAGAACAGAACCAAAAAAAAAAAATAATAATAAGTTGCATTTAATTATGCGGCAAGCTTTATAAAAATAGTTACTGTCCTTCATTTGACGCGAATTTGTCAGAACGTCACGTAGTATCTCCGTACTTTTCATATATTATACTAACGATCAGCTTATCTCTATCTTAATTTTGTTTTGTGATTTTAATTAACTTGAATTTAATTTAAAATCAGTGGTACACGGACAATTGAATGAACAAACGAAAGGATTAATTTAAGCATCGGTATACATTTCGGTTAGCAGTTGTATAAGAGATGAATATATTACAATCCTCAGTGACACACACTGCAGCTATGTTCCGTTCTTTCTTTTCTCAGTTTTTATTGTGGATCACGTCAGTAGAACCGATCGTAAGGCGGAAAATGAAATATACCACTATAGACAAAGAATGATTGATTGTTATTTATTATATTATTGAAATTTATCTTCCTCCTTTGTAGACTCAAAAAAGCGAGAGGTTAGCGGAAAAAAACTGAAAACTCTTAGTACAAAAAGAAACTTCCGTTTAATACTAAATCCGAACCACGGTGGAAATCTTTTAGCGTATACTTTACGTGACAACGGAAAATTCTTAACCTGAAAAAATAATAATATTGTAGGTTAAAATTTTTCCACCTTAGGCACTAGTATATCTCAGATATTGATTTGAATGAGTGATGACAGGAATCACTCATTCAAATCAATATCTGAGATATACTAGTGCCTAAGGTGGAAAAATTTTAACCTACAATATTACTATTTTAGCACTAGTTGAAAAATGAAATTTATCAATGCTGAAAAAATAAGCTTCGAAGAGTGTATGAATCAAGATCTTTCCTAAATAAATAAAAAACCTGTCCTTCTTCAAATGAATTTCCAGGGACGGCTATATGTTATAAGCCTACACACACAAAAATCTATGAATATTCTGGCCCTTTTATAAATGCCTCTTTCGACCAGACTGTTTTACATAAACTCTACTAGGCCTACTTCCTGGAGGGAGAATTCACACATCTTAAAGTGATTTTAATGAGTTGTTCTTGAAGAAAATTTGGTTTTCCGAAAATGGGTAAAATTAGTATATTATGAACTTAGGAATTTAAGAGAATTTCCTGTAGACTAGCCATTACAACAGTTCCGAAGCAACCGCCGGATTTACGGTGACTACTGCCTTTAAGATTTTACAAATAGAGACTTAGTTATTTTTACTATTAATTTTAATTTTAATATTTTGTTTCGAAACAGTAAATATTCATTCCAATATTTCCGAGTTTTATTGTTATGATGGATAGCTGTCTAGGCCAATATATAAGAAACACGTGAATAAACATTTCATAAATAATTAATTCAACGGCCAATTTAACTTTTACCGGAAATTCAATGAGATTAGTTACCGCAATCTTGTAGCTGTTTTGTATCTCTGCATTAGAAGCAGAAGAATTCACCAGACTCACTCACCTGAAAAAGATTAAAAATAGGATTAACATAGTTTTTAATGAAGACCATCTAAAAACAAAGAGTTATGGACAAGTTATATAACTTAAAACAATAATTACCACTCGATAGAACTAGTAAGACAGATGTAGGTCACAATCCTTTGTAGTATTTCTTTGCTACGCGTTGAATAGAATGCGTTCCTATAATTGAAAGTCAATGGTTTCGTAGAAGCTATCATTATTTACATCATACAGAGTCCAAAAGGGTGGAACCTACATTGCGATGGCATGTATATAATCGTCTGAGCTTTCTCTGTATAACACCACAAACTTCCTCAGGGCATTTCCAAGAATATCTTCACTTCACAAATCGATTTATCACAATTACTTCATAACACATACATTTGAATTCTCCTGGAATTGTAAATTTAAAGTTCACATTCATTTCATCCTAATATGCTCGCTGACCTCAAAGGGCAAAAGCGTTAGTCAGAGAGTCCTGTACACTGAGACTTCAGCGTTGTTAAAGAAAACAAGATTTCTGAAGCTGAATTTGTCCGAAGTCTCGAGGCAAAAGAGTCATTGGAATAGGTCCTGCAAGGGCTAGTTCAAGATTTAATACGGAGTTTGATACTTCATGTTGAGGGACATTGTGACTGTAGCTACATTAACCATAAAAAAGCTGACAATTGGAAAATAGTTATTTATGATGAACGTGATAAAGACAGGATTTTATTTTGCTAGTAGGTAAGTTCATGTTAGCGAAACGAGCCAGTGAGAGTGAGTTTAGCAATCCTATGAGCAAATCCTGTGCCCGAGCACGAGCGCTTGCTCATTCGGGTGGTCTTGTTTTGTATAAATATTTATTAAATAAAAATTATTAAATATAAAAAAAAAATAAAAATATTCAATCCGAAGAATAAATTGAACTACGCAGTGCTGAAAGAAAATACAAGAAAAAATATTTGTGATATATATTTTATATATACTGTATATATTGCAAGATTTCAGTTTCTGAAAGTAGTGTTAGCCTACATAAATTTTTCCCAACTTTTATAACAAATAATTTTTTCAACATGTGACATTCAAATTTTTGTAAGTATTTTTTTCCTAGATGCGGAAGTTTCTCCAGTATGTATCTGAAGCACTATACAGTCAACTTCCACGCGGTGTCTCTTGGATAATATTAATTGTCTGTAATATCACTATGTCACCTGGGACTCAATTTGCATAATACCTGTCAGGACTCAGTTTACATACTACCTGCAGATGCCAAAGACTCAGTTTTAAAAATGGGATTCAATTTAGCGGGTCTGCATTTTGTGCACAGAAAATTAACCACTGATACTGAAACACTAAAAGAATTAAAATGAGCACTTTAGTCTTTTGGCATGTAACACTGAAGATCCTCTCTTTGTTACAGTTTCCGAGCTTTTATTCATATTTCCCGTAAAGCCTGAACAAGCTGCATACTAACATACCAGTAAAATGAATGCGGGCCTTGAAAGCTACTTTAGCAAGGTGGTACAAATGCATAGAGATATGTGAGTGAATGACTGCAGACGTGCACCACTCGTCAAGTAGGAACTCGTTCCTCGTTAGCATTCATCTTGAGTTTCTGCATCCTTCTTCCTTCCTGTCTACCCTGCTGATTATTGCTGTCAACAGCCTCAGGTGATTCCAACAGATATACGCGGCCTCGTTTTCATGTCGATCGCTGCAACAATTCTCTCAATCCCAACAGTAGCTCATGTGTGCTTCCTTTCATTGTCCGGCTGGATCATTATCTACCCAGTTCAATAATAGACACAATCACTATTTTCAAACAAATCATAAACCTACTTTTGTTTCCGGTTCCATTCGCCGCCAAATCGGCCTAGATCTATAAATTCTTGGTGTTTGTAAGTAATAAGTTTTCGTTCAAACATAATTATTGTGTTTTTTTAAAGGTATAATGCAGTTTACGTTATCAATTAGGTATAGGCCTACTTTCAATATTAGTAGCGGTACTATAGTTTCAGGGGGTACGTCGTGATGTAGCGGTTGGGGCACTGTGATACAAACCGGAAGGTCGCGAGTTCGATTCCCAATGAGGTCAGTGGGATTTTTCCGTTAGCCTAATCCGTCTCATGGCACTATGGCCCTGGGATCGATTCAGCCTCTAACAGAAATGAGGAGCATTCCTGGGAGTAAAAAGCGGCCGGTGCGTATGGTTGAAACTTTACCACCTCCGCATGTCGAACGTCTCAATATGGGAGCTTCTATCTCCCGGAACCCTCCGGTTCTGCACGGCCAATAGAGGGATCACTTTACGTTTTTTACTGTAGTTTTAGATCTTAGGATTTCGAAAATACTGTAGTTATTCATTTACTTCCAGCGCCGGTATACATATTTCCTTCCAAAATATGTTTAATGTCATGAAAGCGTTTAGTAGGTTTGCTACATAGTACGAAAAATTGCTACTTTATCTAGGTCTCACAACACGAATCGTGGCCTCCTAACATACGAAAAGGTCTTCAAGTTTTCAAGAAATGCACTATGACGTTTCCGATCATTTTCCAATTCACCAATAGATTATGTTGCTGATACGACATATTACATCACAAGTACAATAAACTGCACAATACTACTCATATAGCCCATGATATCATCGGTCTAACTTCATGATTTTATGATTATGATTATTATTATTATTATTATTGTTATTATTAATCTTGCAGTGATTATATACTTAATCTATAGGTAAGTTATATATCAATGGTTGATGCGTATTTCGGAAATACAATCTGATTTAAACAACCTGCAACTTGAGACAGATCACTTGAAGCGGAGAAGCGGGAGAACTGCACTTTAATACGTTGTATTACTTGTAGCCTATTTGAGCTTCTGTCAGCTGTTTATCAGTGCTCCAAATTGATTTCGCATACCTTAAGCACAGCCGTGGAAACATACTCCTCCAGCAACTGTCAAAAGTCGCATGTTGTTTATATCAGAATGTAGGCCCAATATAACTTCCTAAAATTCTCAACATGCCTACAGTACTTCCGAAAAGAAATAAAAGTATGGTGTGATATTATGTTCCAAACTTATTTTTTTTTATTTATTATTATTATTTTTTTTTATCCCAATTGCGCTATTCTATACAAAGTTCAACTGCATGTTCCACCATCACTAATAAATATGGTCACTGTCGATTGTTCATAAGCCTACTTAATATTTATATAAGTTTTGTATTTATCTATGCGATAGTACGAATTTAGTTTTATATGACAATGTTCACCTACTGATTAACTATCTGAATACGGTAGGCAGTTATGCAGTTTTTAATAAGGTACATTTAGAAAGAGCTTTTAGGAGTATGAAGATGAAAATTGATCTATCAGGTAGGTTAATACCACACGTGTATTCTTTCTTTAAGTTTTGGACAGAACTGCTATTCAAGAATTATTTTGTACCTGATATATAGTTAATTGAAGTCATATGCTTACAATATTAATATAAAACATAATAGTCTACTGGTAGAAAAGTGAGCTTTATTATAATACATGTTCACAAAACTGGGAACACTTTTGACAGCTTTTTACGTTCTTAGGGGTTTCTGTTGATACTAACTCTACTTAGGTGCTGAACATTTTTCAGCGAGGTACTAACAAACCCTGTATAAAAAGTAGAATTTTCCGGTCGAAAAGTACTTTTTTATATAGTAGGCCTACGAGAAGTCGAAACCATTGGTTAGGGTAAATTTAAATATATTTCAAAACAGATCAACAGTCGAAACCATTGGTTAGGGTAAATTTAAATATATTTCAAAACAGATCAAACTACAATCACTAATATTCCTACAAATAAAATATATCACACATACATAATACAGTAGATGAATTTCAAAACTTAATTGTGTTAGATCTTTAAAAGTATATAAATTAACTTCAGAAAAGCTCATTCCTGCAGTTTCATTCTGCTTACAGGTGTAGAACATTCTTTGCTGTTCACTTATAGCATCAGTACGCTGATTACTCTTTTCTGTTATTTTTTTCACTGTTTTTCACAACTTTTGCCAATCAGCTATCTCCATTCAGGCATCTAAAATCTTGAGTACATGCTCTCAAACGAAGGGGGTATTGTGGGGAGTCCCTCTTGTTTCCCTACGAAATGGCAAAGGCCTATCAGGAAACGAGGATGATCAGACAATATAACAAAAAGATTCATGATAAACACACAATACTGTTTTGAAACGGATAGATTTCCGTTGTGCTAGTTTCAGAGCTCGGAATTTCCCAACTGCGGTTGCAAAAGACTTGTTACACTGAAGAGAAGAAATGAAGGTGCATTATCGATCTAGAGACCAGTAATCAGGACGCGCCTCATCCCACACTCCATGCAGATTTCACATGAGTGCACCAGTCTATAGCACACATAATGATCTCCACAGTGAAGTAACGAGGAGTCTGAATCCCATCGATATAATTCATATCGTACAGCACGTTGTTGTACTATGAATGGTATCAGCGACGGATTGAGAACAAACATCGACCCGGGAATTATGTAAAAAAGAATCTGATGTGAAATTCACATAACTTCCTCTACCCAAATAAAAGTTAGCCTCCTAGTACAATATAATTATTATGTATGAAATTATCTTCATGTAAATTGGTTGAAAAAACGAATAGAATGTCATTACCATATCAAATCGCATCCCCAAAGGATACATAACCGAAATAAAATCTGATTAATGTACTTTCGTAAATTTCTTCTTTACGTAGCTTTCTAACATTTTTCTCATTTCACATTCTGATATAGAACAAAAGGCCATATTGCAAAGAGCGCGTATTCAGAGTGTGTGGCTTATAACCACCCTTCAGAGATTTCTTTCGAAAAAATGTTTCAAATAAAGGTTTTAGCTCTTAGTACTCGCCCTGGTATAAGCAACCCATGTGCAACGCTTTTAAAGAAAATCGTTAGAGCCGTTTCCGAGAAAATCGGGAAAATCTATTTTTTAAATGTAAAGTCCCCTTTAAAAATAAGATAAACTTGTCGACAATCTTCGTGTCACATCTTCAGAAGGTACCTGACCTTAATACAAAATGATGTTTTAATACGAATTTCCGTTAGGCCTATGTAGCTAGGCTGTTCACATACATCCTCACAAACACACACAGACATGTTTCCGAAAATAGTATTTTTGGATCCAGGGTACCTCAAAACGTGTATTTATGTGAAAAACTCAACTTCGAACTGGGGGGGGGGTCGAAAACAATACTTCCTCTACCTATATAGGCCCACCTATGGTACGACAAAAGGAAGTAAAAAAATTGTTATTTGTCAAAGTCTGTGTATTGCAACTTCCACAGTCGTACATGAACACTGTAAAACAATACTGTTGTCATGAGAACTGATTTGCATTTGATAAATTCTGTCTAATAATAGTACGGTAATAATATATTAACACAAACTAGGCGCTAAATTGAAAATTACTCCCGTACCGGTCAACCGATTTGTTTCAAAATGAATAGACTTCGTCCCATGGACGTTATAAGTTAACTGCGTATATCAGGTTTCATAAAAATCCGATCAAGCATATTCGAGTTTTCGTACGTGCAATCACACGGACGGACGGACAGACATTCCCCGTCCACCATACAATCTCATCAAGTACCATACTGGCACTTCAAAAATAAATGCTCATCATTGTTATATAGATAAGAGAGTAACTGTGGGATTTTCTTCCGTTAGTCGGTAACAATTTTTTTATATGTCCTATTAATGCAATTTATTTATTTTTCTATTCCATGTTAGTGATATTCGTTTCTGCTTTACATACTCGGACTGTCCTGTGAGTCGCGGGTTCAAACCCCTTGGTCGGCTAAATGTGAGTAGGAGTTCGGGGTATACTCCACTCGTGAAGGTGCAAGTTGGATTGGAATAAACTTACATTTTTCTTTGAAATAGATTGCATAATAAATTAAAATTCGACGGAATGACTATACATGCCGAGAGACTTCTAGAAACTTGAATAGGCCTATTAATTAAAAATAGTGTTTATGCTGTATGTATGAACAAAATTATATGATCCATAGGCTAAGTATTAGACCTACTAGCCGATTTGCTGATTATGTTTCAATTTATTTGGTTTTTTGGAGTAATGATCTTCAATCTTGAAGATGTCATTGATTCTGCTATTTGGATTTGTGAGTAAACCAGATTATATAATGTAATTCTTCTGTAGTTCTTGATTTGTTATGCGATATTCTTAATCTGCCTAAATTATAGTTTATTTTCCAGGAATCAGAATCAGAGCCGAGGATGACCAACATTCCGAGAACGCTCAATTACCTACGAATTTACCCGCGAATATTCCAAATTTTCCTCTCGACCACTCATTATAGAATCTGTAGGACTATTGTAACAAGGTTGCATTTAAATCTGGAGAAAAGTTCAATATTATTAGGCCATTGAGTTAGAATGTATCCTCTGAGAGTGCGCGAACAGAATATCTTCACAGAAACATAAAAGGCTAGAGAGAATTTTCAATAATTTAAGGACGAATTTCTCGAGATATGCATATTAAAATTTGCACACAGTTAACAAAGTAATATCAATTTTCCATAATCTTCGAAGAAGGCCGACAAAGAGCACAACAGCCTGAAGGGTCTTTAACTATTACAACACGAATATTACTTCAGAGAGGTTAGTTGAAACTGCCCAGTGGCAAACTCTAGACCAGGAAACATAAATATCCGAGTTTCACCTCTTCATTAACGGAAATCTATCCTTGGTGATCAGTAATTGCTTTGAGCACGCACTGTTCACATTGGGAGTAATGGTGTCAATGGCGGAGACGAGCACGTGCTAGTGGCCTACCGAATTTCTCCGTTCAACTGACCTTCTATCTGCGACATAAATTTATTTATTTCCCCTAATAATTTATTATTAATTAAAATATTGGCAAAATGAAATACCCATATGTCTAGATAAATCTTGGGGCTCAGTTTTAACCCCTTTAATATTGAATTCTCAGTCATGTAATAGCCTCTGTGTGAGGATTTGTGTACAAGTTTTAAAGAGGACAGAAATTGAAATAGTGAAAAGTTTTTTTTCAATATAGACCTACTTAATATTTTATGTCATGAGGAGGTGTTTTGAGAAATTTGTCGGTATTACATATTACATAACAATTAAAATCATTAACCAGATATCGAACTTTTTATCTTTAAGCAAGTGCTGGTTTGAAATAGTTCAAACGAATCAGTTAATAATTTTAAATAATAATAAAGATAAGGAACTCGAACTGCTATATTGCGGGTTGTCATGATTTCTCTACACAAGGCGTGTAGAATAGGCCTAGGTCACCCACCTCATCATCATCATCGTCATCTTCTTCTATATACCGAAGTTATGAGAGGAAGATAGCTAATTGTATACAAAATTAGTCTAAGTATTATCTGGCCTATTCTACCCAGTAGTGTTGCCTCCGGCTGTGGGACTCTGAGTCAACTATGGTCAAATAAATGAAATAATAAAAAAATAATATTAGGCCTAATCCTCAGGTTGAAATAGGGCGAGTATATAAATGCTTTTATTTTTGTTTTTATGTAACTAAATTAATAATGTTATTTTAATAGGTGTTGGGTAATAGGTAATAGTATTAATGAATTTTTTGAATCGTTAAGATCAGGAAGCTAATTCATTGAGTAAATTTGCATATATTGTACACGTAACGAGAGATTACCCATGTTTTTATCTTCATTTGGACGATTGTAATACGCTTGATGTACTCAAGTGTTTCTGCAATGGAAACTATCTATCCATCTATTTTCGACGAATAAAAATATTCAAACCAACGTAAAAGAAAACCCTTGGATATGCTACTGCACTGAAGTATTATTTTGCGAAATATTTCTTCACATGTGAAAATATTTCCTTTTGTTGCCGTATTCATTATAAGACGATTCGGCAATGATTTGGAAATAAGGTAGGTTTCACAACAAGAGCAGCACCTCCGGAGTTTCAATGAGGAAGGAGACCTGCCAGGCCGGATATGTTACACATTACATAAGGTATGCTCGTGTTCTAAGTGTTTCCTTGATAAATTCCTGTTTTCATAGAAAACCAGTTTCATATTCACTTTAATAACCCACACATTAACTCAATGCTATTGTATAACAACTTAGCGAAAAGCAGTAAGTTCAAGAATACTACATTTAACGCAATGCTATTGTGATACCCAAGTTTTATTCAGTTTTCTTGCTCGTTCTGCTATTTGTGACAACTTGAAGTTTCAATATCATGCATACATAAATAGATTCATTTCAGATTTTCTAGATAATACATTCAATGTAGGCCTACAGGTAGGGGAAAAAAACCGGACCGACTAAAATATCTAAGTTGCCGATATGAGCCACTGCGCATGCCTAGCGGCATTCACAGGATAGCAGAGAATGTATTGAAATTTGTTCTAGTGTCGACTGTCTACTGTTTCACGTAATTTGCATTGCTTGTGAAAACAAACGTTTCCGTTACATCTCTTACATTTATTTACGTATCACAAGGCTCTGAAATCAGCTACAAGAGTCGGTCCGTTCCCCCCCCCCCCCTACCTGTACATATTCTGTCTGGAGTTCTAGAGACAATGTTTTTAGCTACTGATTTTTAAAATTCTCATGGGTACATCACAGTTTTTGATAGGCCTATAGGTAAATGCACCGAATTCTCAATATACGTTATTTCAGGACGTAAGGCTCCTGACAACTCACCATTCGTAGGCAGTGTGCATCTTTTGCAACCTTACCCTTGGCTTAGGGGATTTGAATGAAAGTAAACCTTACGAGGTACCGGTACTCTATCCGAAAAAAAGGACTGATAGCGATTCTGAGAACAGAATTAAAAAAAAAAACTCCACTGTTTCTCGTGAAGAAACAGTGAGCGAACAAGTCCTTAGCAAATTCCTTTACCACAGTAAATTTCTGGGAAAATGGTGGGTACGGAAATGTATAAGTGACGTAATTATTGTAGGACTAACTATATTCGGAAAATACTGAAGAGAAAATAGGTAACACATATAAGTTATGCATTTAAGCATGTAAGTTTATCTCAAAATCGAACGTTTTACTGAATAGCAGTTTGACAATGCGAACTTGCATATAAACAACTCATGCGAATATAACTAAACATATTTTAAGATTCCGTAATATGTGCCCTCGACATACTGTTTTATTCAAGTTTCGGCTTAGTGCATGAGTTCATTCATACAATTACGCAGCATATCTTGCTTCGGAAGGAAAGTACAGCATTAGTTTTGTTCCATGTCTTGGGTTACGGAAAGTTGAAGATGGTCTCCGAGGAAAATTTCCCGTCGTTTTGATTCTAACATAGGTCCTCCTCTCATTTATGATCCTTCATAGGCGACGATCTGGCCCCTCATCACCACACGCGTTGACGGAAAGAACCATAGTCATTCAGGGCAAAAGAGTTCTCGTTGAAGATCTAAAGGAAATGGCGTTAGGTATAACATCCACGCTGATATACCCCCGTGTCGTAAGAGCAGTTAGAATGATTTGAAATCGAAATCGCATGAAATCGTCATGTATATGATGCAATAAGATACTAGCGATAGCACAGTAAGCCTATACAGGTGACAGAAATAAATAAATTTAAAAACCTAAAGTATGTCGTTTACTTTTCTATTTTCTCCTGTCGATTATTTCCGAGTGATACTAGGTCTATACCTTATTTATCCAATAAGAAATTGTACGCAAAACTACAAAAGATATATATGTGTGTGTGTATATATACATATATATATATATATATATATATATATATATATATATATATATATAGCATGGAAACTGGTGTATATATAAAGCTTGACTAGTTAATATTAAATTAATTTTCTAGCGCTGATCAATTATATATTATTGAGTGCATGCTTAATCTAAAATATGGTATTGAAAGATCACCTACTCAAGAAACATGAAGCATATTTACAAAAAAGAAGTAACCTTGTAATTTAGTAATTTGCAACCTAACTGAAGTGAGAACTTATAGGTTACAACTCTCAAGAACATTTGTTAACCTCCAGAGTGAGTGGTGCCTTCTACTTTTTAGGTTGCATAACATTGTGTAAATATATTGTACACGCAAGGCATCGGGGTCGCAAGTTTGCATTACTTGCCAACTGTGCCACTCAATGGTACTTCAGTTCCAAGTACTTCAATTACCAAAGCTCACACTGCACATCCCATGAACTGTACCGTTTAGTTCTGCCTTATTACTCTTCTGTACATTCCTCTCGGTAAATGCAATACATACAACATTTACGTATTTACATACCTTCGTTTTGCATTTAGCTTTTCACTTGCTAAATGGACACGTAAGAACACTTTTAAAAGTAGCAAACTTTAGGCAGAGAATTATAAAATAAAGTTTCGTTTAGCAAATCTATTTTATATGAGTGTAATTTTATTATTTTATCTTGGGGTGATTCCTACAATAATATTACCCAAAAAATATGCCAATATTCTTTCTTAGAAAATAATAATGTAGATATCTCAATGCATTATTGTTGGGTATTAAGGTACGGTATAGGCTATATAACACTTCATCTTGTAAGTTTATGAAGGATAATACTAATTAGTTTAATCTTAGTAGTTGCGTTTTAGCATTAAGCAGACCATAAGAAGTCAACATAACAGATATTTCATAATTACGGGTGGGACATTCTAGCAAATTATAAAAATTATTTTTGTTTATTACATATCATAAATAATAAACTAGAATTGGTTCTTCACATTCTGTAAAATTTACAATGCCTTCTCCTCCACACTGCATGCAAAGCATTATTTAAAATTTATTTTAAATATTTTAAATTTATTTTTCAAAATCTGTTACGGGTGGGACATAATTTGGACACTGATTTTAATGATGCAAAACAAAAGCTAATTTTCTGTTCTGCTATTACTGTTAGGGTCTTAATGATGTTATTAATGAAGGTATGAGTGATTCAATACAAATTATAAACTGTTTCCAGGTTGTCAGAACATTTATTTAACTCATCAATAATAATTTAATAAAACTATCACTGTTACGGGTGGGAAAAAATTCCCTTGTTTGTTATTTTACATAGTAATTAACCATACATATTTTTTGAAGTTAATCTTATACCAAATTGTACCTTAAGATGTATATTTTCTCAAATGAAAATGGACATAGCTGATTACTCTTGACTACTTGGTATTAAAGAGTGTTAAAATCATGCTAAAATGGCAAAAAAAAAGTAACTCAACGCAATAAATAAGTAAATCGACAGATTTTACACATGAAACCACTTCAAATACACCCAAGTCCTTAAAATTCAGATAATTTGATGTTTTAAACTTATTTTTGACCACCCAATTACAATAATTTTATAACTTCTCTCTTTGAGGGAAAAATTCCCATATTTTATGAAATGGCTGATAACTGAGACGAGGCACATAATGTAGATTTTTACTCGCTTTTATGTCACTTAAAATGAGATCAAGTGACTCGAAATATATTTCACATTATATTATTTGTAACTGTTGACAAGGCGAAGTTTTACATTATAAGGTATAACATTATCGATCAAAGACGAAAAGACGAAAGTGGAAGATTTGAAAAATGCAAGAAACCCAGAGAAAACGATCGAGACACGTATAAAATAGAGGGCAAGATAATTGGGTATATATTTTACATATTCCTAGCCGACGGTGTAATTCGTGAAGACGAATCTCTAATATCGGTTTCCATGCGATAAAAGGGCAAGTACGAAACTGAGAAAGAGAAAGACCGGCAGGAAAAGAGGTCAGGCAATTTAACCAGATGAATAACCACGAATTCTATGTAGTACAACTACAGACACGCCTCAGATCGCTTTTCGACGCCATTATAGGCACTTGCATATCGAACAAGTGAAACTAATCATGCACTATCGTGATGCAGTTGGCCCCAACCTGTTAGAATTCAATGACAGGGAAACTATCCTTGTAATTTATTGTATAACTTCTTGGCGATGAATAAGAATAATAAGACAAACCGAAAAGACATTCTGTAGTGCCCATGCTACAGCAGAAACTTGCAACATCAGAATAGGCTACAACAGAGTCGATTTCCCACATTTTTTTAAATAGATAGATTTAACTATCAACTATAACACCGCCATAAACAATAATGCATTATAAGAAAAATACAACATGCAAAGAGTCTATAAAGGCATTTATTAAGAAATGAGTAAATGTATTTATGAAACGAGCAAAGCGGCTGTTTTCGTTCGACAAAATTAAATGTTTACGTTTTGGGTTTTTATTATACCTCGTAATTGATTAAACAGACGTCTTTCAGACAACAGATGTTATTAGTTCTCGTCTTTCCCGATAGATGTCAGGCTACAAGACATGCAGACCGCAGGGCTTCTCTTGAGCTTTAACGTCAAACAACGCACATTAAGAACACACAAAACAAACTCAATTCAGAATAATATTAAAATTATGACGAAAACATTTAGGTTTTATTTTAAATACAGATTGTTTACTAGGCTGTTTCATTTGCTGCAGTCAAGTTTTCAAAATCGTTCCGTGTTCAACAATATCAACAGCACACCAGTGCTATAATGAAAATCTGCATCGTGATGGATATCATTATACCATTACGTCACATGTCAAGCATATTATATAATGGTCGAGCAAGAAAGTTTATTAGAAGAATATAGGTATATAAACAAAGATTATTATCGTACATATTGCCTATACTTCTCCCTAAGCCCTAACCTGTAGGCCTAGGCTCAGAAGGCAAAAGAAGCTTAAGTCGCACTGAATTGAAATGAAATGAATGTCTGAAGACGGAACAGTCGTTTATTCCAAATATGCTGATTTAGATTGGTTTCGATTACGACAGGATATTAAGAGTGTTTTAAAACTTCGATGATTTTTTCGTTAAATTAAGGGGGAACATACAAGTTTGGGTGAAATTCATATGTGAGAAATAGTTAAGTTCGTTATTTTTTCTCAGCAGTGAATTGCCAAACAACTTCGTAATCTGACATGCTCTTTATTGAGTACTTCTACAATTGCATACTATTTTCAAAATTAATTAAACTGATAATGTTACGAGTATTTATCGTTACAAAATGGTAGCCCCTTTTCGTGCACTAAAATGCCGTTTCCGTGATAGTTTCCTCAAATATAAATATTTTTAGTGATTCTTAAGTTTTTTAAGTTATTTGTAAAAATCATGTGCACAACATCACTTACAATCTTTGGAATATCTACAGTATAAGTATTTTTAATAAATCCACGAAGAGTAATTTTTTTTTACATTTTTTGCAATAAAATATTTTATAAAAGTAAACTATTAACTATTAAATCAATGATTGTAGATAGTGCTATTCATAGCAAATAATACTAGCAAATGCACAGAAAAAAGAATCAAACACAAATAACTTATTGATATTTGTAGAAATCATCACGGAAATGGAATTTCAGTGCACTAAACATGGCTGCCATTTTGTAACGACAATCATCCGTAACTGTAAGAGTTTGATTCATTTCGAAAATAATAGGCAATTTTAGAAGTACAGTAGTCAGTAAAGAGCACGTCAGATTACGAGGTTGTAGAGCAATTCATTGTTGAGAAATATAGATAGTAAGAATATTAAAAAGGATATGCCTTTCCTTATACCTCCTTATAAATTAACCCTAAGAAGAAAATGTTCATAGGCTATTCCCCTTGCTCATGATTCGTATAAGTTACCAGTACAATGTTTATTCGCCAACTCTACGGTTCTCCACAATTAAGGTTATTACCATTTCGTAACATATTTACATTACATTCTTTGCTTAAGTCGCTGTTTCCTCTTACATCATATTCTGATCCAAACAAACAAAAAATCAAATTAAGCTGATGAAAACACCTACTAAATTAAAAAATATAATGCAATATTTTCAGATGATCAACATAAACTTGGAACAGCTTAATATACGTATTGTACTATGTCCACAAAAACACCATAACAGTGATTCAAAATTATTAAGTTGAAAATTTAGCCATAACGTTTTAAGATACACTTCCCGAAAGAACAGTGTATGAATACAGTTTTTAGCTCTATATTTAAATTGGAAATAAACTAGCAACTAAAAAACTACAAATGAAATACTTGGTTTCAATTTATAGAGGTTTTAAATATATCTGAATTTAAAATTGTAAGTACCGGTACTCTTCAAATGCAGTATACACCATTGGTATCCAAGTTTAATACAGACCATAATAAAATTATTAGATTTCATAATGCATGGATTTCAGCACTAAGTTACTCTTTACGTTACACTCCAATATTATAAAATGGTCTTTACTTTTAAAACGTTTATCAACAAAAGTACCTGGAATATTTATACTATTTTAATAAAAAAAACAGGCTACAAATGTAACACACATGATGACATTCTGATTATAAATTATTAGAATTTAAGATCGTTCAATGACCTACGGTACTTATTTTTTCTTTCTTGATTAGTATTTTAAACCTCAAAATGTTGACAACCCAAGTTCATATTTAATGTTAAGACTATAAATGTTTGCAAATTTAGCACAACACTATACATATAGGCCTACTTAAGATAAATATGTGTTTACACATAAACATATCAGCACCTTCTTATTTTCATGCCATAAAGAGCATTTTCCTTTTTTAAAGTTGATAGCTGTACAATTTTTAATTTGAAAGTGTTTATATATCATGCATAGTCTACATATAGAAATATTACACAATTTTTGCAAGAAAACTTATTTGTTTACTGCTTACATATTTTTCTTTAATTGAGTGGTACATTTAAATGGTTTCGCACAATACTTAAAAATCCTTTTAATGCCAAAAGATTGTCTTTAAAAACAATGGATGAAGAATAGTCAATATTTAAGAATAAGTAAAAGGAAATTGCGCAAATATAGCCAAGCATGTGTTTTAATTTAAAGTTAAATGCAAATTTCAGCATTCAAGATGGGATCACACTCATGTCTATTCCTATATTTGCGGTTCCAACGGAAAATCTAACGTTTGAAATTATTTTTAATAATAATACTATTGAGCTGTAGGCCTATTTAATGCCTCCACATACTGCAAACTAGGACAAACTAGGATCAAAACCAACCTTCCAGTCTAGATGTCATTCCTTCGATCACCTGAAAACCGAAGTTATTCCAGTAGCTTCAAGATACAGTATAGGCTATTGCGGGGACGAGTATGACCATAGTTGCTAAAGAGTTGAGGATATCTGGCCAAGAAATAGTGCATTCGGATTGGAAATTCTGGATCGTTTACACTGTAGAGTTGATGCATAAATAAACTCTCGTTTTATTCCCGTGATTACTCGGATGGACCTATGAATATTAAAAACCGAAGTAGATTTCCGATGAAATCCCTTTCGCTCTGTACAGGAAACACATCTAACGGAATCACCAGCAGATGATCTCACCTTAGCACTTAACAACTATGGGTGGCTTGTCTTCTGGCGGTCTGGCAAACTAGTGTGTGATGTAATGCTGAATGTGAAGGTTGCATTCCTACCATTAAAAAAAAATCAAATGCCATCACCTTTAAACACAACCTTTCCGAGATAGAATATACTTGAACGGCTTTGTAGGAAGTTACAGGCTTAAAACAATAAAAATTGATCGTCATAAATCTAAAGATTAAAGTCAATCATTAACGATAGCACAGTGTTCACAAGACGTAAGCCGAAGCGCAGTTGGTTGAGACACTGCGCTACAAACCGGAAGATAGCGGGTTCGATTCCCCATGAGCTCGCTAACCCTTCTGGTGGCAATATGATCTTGACTCTCAGCCTCTAACAGAAATGAGTAGCTGGGAGAAATCCTGAGGAAAAGGCGGATGGTGCGAAATGCTGACAATCTTACCATCTTCACCGTCCGGGTGTCTGAAAATATGGGAGCCTCAACGACATGAAAAGCTAAAGATTAGGTCAATTAAATAGATCCAATGACCTTATTGGGGATCGAACCAACGAACTTCCCGTTTGTAGTACCCCGCGTGTTGTGTACCGTGGTTAAATTCTTGAGGCTTTCGGAGCTCTTGATTTTTCAAGTTGGTGTAAAATATTATGGATTGGTGTTAATGCAGAGTCTTCCATCAAGCCAGTTCTCACGGAACTGGCAGCTTCAACCATGGCGATGTATTTTTAGTAGATGTATTAGAGTAGTAACGTACATTATAAATTATTTTCATATTTCATTACATATATGAAACAGCAAAATAATACTATAAATATGAAACAGCAAAATAATATTGTAATCAAGTTTTATTAAACAAACTGCCCTAAGTAGCCTATACATTGTATAGTTCTTCGGAAGGACGGAATATAGTAAATATAATAAGTTAATGTAATTTTAGAAAGGATGTACATGTGAATCAAACAAGGTTCAACAATGAATTGAGTCTACCTAAATTTAGGTTAAGTAAAACGATGAATTCTCATTTATATTTAGGACCTAAATGTTACAGCAAGTTGCCCGCCCAAGTTAGAAACTATACAAAAAATAAATTTTCAAAGAAGTGTACAACTGGCTGAAAAAGAATTCCTTTTATTGTATAGAGGAGTTTTCAAAACTTAGCTCACAGGAGATTGCATTTTAACTTATTTTCATCTTTTAATGTATTTAATGACAATGTAGTTCCTACAGATTTTTTTTGACACTGTTAATGCCAATATCTGTGCTTAACGACAAAGAAAAATAATATTATTATTATTAATATTATTATGGCAAAATCATGAATATTTACGGTATTATTATCTTAATCTGTACTAAACTACGCTAACTTAATATAATTGTTATTCCTTCTAGGCAATTCTGCTCTAATATGACATCTGTAAGAATAATCCACGTGATAAGCATTCAATGCCGTTTCTTAAACCGGTGATGGAATTGTTAACAGGGCAGCAGGCCATCTCTCGCTAAGGAGGACTGGTTATCAAAAGCTCATCATTTGTCAACGTAACTAGTGAAAACGTTAGCTCTTCCCTGACGACCATTGTACATATTTCTTATAACATTTCCTGCGTACTACTGTCCTACAATCACAATACGCCTTCCGTAAACGTGACATTTGTGTTCTCTCCTTGTAAGTTAGACGAAAAGTCAATTCACGCCACATGTTACAACATACTAATCTCATTTGTTGGCTTTAGTTTTATAGAATTTTAATACGCATGATTTTTACCAAAGCGTTTTTTCAAGCCATCTGCTCAGGATCGCTTCAAAATGTGGAATATCATCCGTAAAAAGCTTAAAATATGACGATTGTCAATTATTTCTTCAAACTCACACCTTGGTAAGTTAAATTCAATGATTTTCATTGTTCGGATTGAGCTATTTATTAGCTAGCCTACACCTCCTATAAACTAATATACGCTCAATTGAAAATCAGTGTGTATATGCAGTATATATTTATGTATTTTTTTCAATGGCCAATATGAAATTACCCAGGGTCCCTAAGCCGTAGGCTATACCCCTAGACGTATATATTCATTATCTCTATATATATAAAAGGCTTTGTCCTGACTGACAGGAATCAACGTAGAGCCTAAACTATAACAGGTAGAGACTTGGAATTTTGACAGTACCTTCGTTTCATAATGTAGGTGCTCACTAAGAAAGGATTTTGAAAAATTCTGATTTTAAATGCCAAAAATCAAATGTTTTTGAGAATACTTAATCCCTTTTTACACAGAATTATCGAATCCGAATCACATTTGACATTGAAACATATTGGGTTTCAGATGGGTTTGGAATTAAATTAAATGGAAGTTTGACAATTACAGTTGGCTTTGTCTATTTTGTCATACCTTGGAAATTAAACTTTCGCGATCGCTTGAATGTTGTAAGCCCTAATATGGTCAAACATTGTTTTATTTGGACGAAACTCACTATACAGGGGTTTTCTGGACCAAGGAACTCGAATCTGAGGTCGCTTTTACCAGGCGATGCTATCTAATCGTGGTATGTAGTCCACGTGATTTAGGTGTTAATAAATATAATGATTTAACTATTAGGTCTATGCTCTTAATTTTTAATTTTTTAAATAATTATCGCGAGCGAAGCCGCGGGCACATGCTAGTAGGCCTATATAGCACTTAATAAAATCTTAAGATTAAACTAAAGCGTCGTATTATCTTGTCACTGCTAACCGAAGAGATATCATGCCGTAATCAGTATAAACAACCATTATTATGAACCTAAAGATAGACTTTTAAAATCTGAAACATATCGTCACCACCTATTATGAAATTATCAGTTATTTTATCTTAGACTCAAACCTCATACATGGTAACTTCTAACTGCCTTTTCGACTGAATTTTAATACTATCGTAATTTCTCTAATTGACTCATGTTTTATAATAGTTGTATTTTACCACATCTATGAACATGAACATCTGAACACGCAACTGTACAACGCATGCAGTCTTTAAGGGCTTGCAAAAACAGCGCAGTGTTTTCCTTAAATAGTAAAAATAGTAGGTGTAGCTTTTTTAACGTTGTTGGAACGTAAAGTTTTGCGATATATTCATTTTCGTAAGGGACCAAATAGGGTTGGTTTTGTTGGTATTTTTCAACCTTTTAGTGAAGCTATTTAGTTATTTACCAAGATGACACAAATGAGCGAACCAAAGGAAAATAATACAGTGATGTATCAAGTTACTCTCCATATAATGACTCTACAGGAGAGTAATATATTGAATTTCAATTGAACTTACATTTGTTTATTTATGCATTATTTATTTGTACACTGTTAGCAAGTTAAGTTTACTTCGAGTTGACGGACCTCGAAAAGAAAGAAGGAAAAAAACACATTCACTGCAGGAACAAAGTTTAAAGTAATCTACCTTATAACCATATAACTGTAAGCATAACCTACAACATAAACATACAGTTTTTAAGTTCTAATGAATTTGAATTTAAAAGCTGTCAACATTTTATTTGAAGACAAACAAAAAATAAAGTTGCTAGATAATATTAAATAAATTTGGATGTTTTACTCACTGCATTTCTTTAAGTTCTAAATTAGATAATATGAACAGCTATTTTTTCTACATTTCTACGCCTAATCTATCTGTAGGTCTTTTAATTTTAGTCTGGGTGTGAAGATTTTGAAATTGAGTCAGTGTGATATAGGCCTAACTCTCGAATTCTGGACAACCCTAATTTGTAATGTATATTATTATTATTATTATTATTATTATTATTATTATTATTAACTTTGTTTTTGCAACAGTTTCTAAATGTCACATGGCATCAAGCGTGTGCATAGCTAATGTGTTCTATCAACGACTTGTACCGCGGTAAAACTCAAACAGTTTCCAGCTATGGACTAATGTGTTCGAGGAACTTTTCTAGGTACTTGAACACTTTTGAAACCAACCAAATGTGAGATAGAAAATATCGCATACTTCTACTAATTGGCAGGATCACGCATGCAAATAGGGCCCTTAACTAATTATACCGATTATTGTAGCGTGAATCACCTTATTATCATTAATGCAACATTGTATTATGTTTATGTCTACGCAGATGGCAGTGTTTTCAGTAACGTGTTCTTGCAATGGAGAAATTGTAGGCCTAATCTACTTGAAACTGTCTTCATAAGAAACAGCACGCACAGCAGAGGCAGTTGCTCATCGTCACTAACTATTCACGCTCGCTAATGAAACAAATCTATTATTATTATTATTATTATTATTATTATTATTATTATTATTATTATTATTATTATTAATTATTCTTATTTTGCTACTGTCGACTAAAATCAGGTTTTGCTTGTTTTTATGCAGTTCAGAAACTCTTATCTTCTCGTCTTCTGTCTAGAAATATAAAAATTAAATTTATAAGACTATTATCTTGCCGGTTGTATTATATGGATGAAAAGAAAAATATGTTGAAGTATGTGATTTGTAAAGAAAGGTTAGGAAATGCTTGGTGGAGGTTGGGGATATGGAAACTAAAAGGCAGAAGAGGAATCGTTGAAAAAGGCATTTGCCCCTTGTGTAATCTCAGGGAGGATGCTAAACATATTTTGATTGAATGGAACAGGACTAGTAAACAGTTGCTAGAATCTTATTTTAATAATATTAATGAAGATTTTGCTTATATAAAAATTATTAATATAGATAAGGCTGAAATACTCAGAGAAATAGGAAAATACCTTTTCAGAGTCAAAAAATATGGGAGGGATCCGTCAAGAATGCTTAAACAGGGTCACTTGCTACTGGGTATTAGTGGAATTTTATCCATTATTTTGTTTTGTTGTGCGTACTGTTTCTTGTTTGTTGTATGCTGGTTTTGTTTTATTTTATTTTATTTTATTTTATTTTATTTGAGACGTAAATAGCCTACGCTACATCAGGGATGCGAGTACCGATGCATGTAAAATATTATTTACCGATATAAATATTATTATTATAAGGATGTGAGACATGGTTCCTTACTCTTCGCGAAGAACATAATCGAGTGTGTTCGAAAACAGGGTGCTTAGGAAAATATTTAGACCTAAGAGAGATGAAAATGGGGACTGGAGAAAACTGCATAACGATGAACTTCATAAGCTGTACTCTTCACCGGATATAGTAAGGGCAATTAAATCACGGATGAAATGGGCTGGACATGTTGCGCGCATGGGGGAGGAAAGACATATCTCAAAAGTATTGACTGGGAGACCCGAAGGGAAAAGACCACTTGGAAGACCTAGACGTAGGTGGGAGGACAAAATTAGGATAGACTTAAGGGAAGTAGGTTTTGCGAGAGATAGTTGGATGGAGTTAGCACAGAATAGGGTTGAATGGCGCGCTCAGATAAGCGCGGCAATGAACCTTGGGGTTCCATAAAATAGATATTCCTTAACTTGATAAGGAATTGTCTATTGCCATTGAGTAGGGAAGTAAGTAATTATTTTGTTATTGTTATTATTCAACCAATATTAGCCTATATTACATTGCAATCAAGTTTTTACTAAGTTTGAAATCTATGCTCTATGTTCCGAAGTAAATGCAAATTATTCTAATGGTCGATTAAATCATTATCCAAATAATCTATCGAAGTGTGAAAAAATATATAATTTCCAGCAATGCCCTACACATCATTAAAGTTAAATTTCAAACATTTAACTTTACACAATACTTAACAGTATTACATCAGTGTAGAGACATTCTGTCGGAATCATCAAGCTCAAATTTCACATTTTGTATGGTAATTAAAGCAACATTGCATTAATGTCACAGCCTGAGCTGACGTTTCGTATTTGAAGCGAAGCTCGGGAGAAACTCAATTACTCACGCAACTCCACCTATAGTACATTACACAAAGAGGAGTTCTCCTCTGTCAACATGTAGTTTGTCGCTCAATTAGTAAAGTGTGCCCTATTGTGTTGTTGAAAGCCGAAAGTGATTGGGAAGCAGAGAATATTAGGTAAAATAGTGCAATAAAAATGGCAAAGCATCTAAAGAAGGTTTTATTGTTGGATTCTTTAAACGGTTGATTGGTGGATGATTGCGATGACGTTATATATAGTCATTGACTACTAACCGTCTACTTGAATTCACGTTTATGCAAAAGACACGGACTTGCATTAACACATTGGAAGCAAGTAATGGGTATTATGGAATTGTTAATTTCTCGAATAGACGCCCACTTAAAATGTTCCACGTCAAATGGTCACTAGATGTCTCAATGTTTGTGGGTGCGTGGCGCATAGCAAATAATTTCGCGATGTTCCAATCGCCAACCTTGATGTCGCAATTAACTTGGTTTATCGTGTCTTGCTGGCCGATATTTCACCGCTAAAGCATTAGCCTGGATATTATCGAAAAACCAAGTTAATGTAGCTGGTGAAACGCAAAATCAGTTTTTCAGCCTAAAAATCAGGATCAGACAGATTATCGGCGTTGGTGAACTCAGCCCTTAGTACCCACATTCAGCTATCTCAGCCTCTTGCAAATCTATATTATTCACGGGATAATACTTAAAATATGAAATTGTAAAAGGGGTAGCTGACTTTTAATACCCTTCGGGAAATGTTTGTAAAGAAGTGTTTCAAATAGAAGTTACAGTGTATACTCAAGCAAAGCCGTTAAAGCCATATTCGAGAAAATTATGAAAACGAGAAGTTCTTAGAGTAGCCTATAGGTAGTAAGAGTTAAAGAAATTTGTTACTACGCTTTGTGCCACGTCTCTGCAGATATTTTTAAGAAAATATTTTTCAAGTCTGGATACCTCATATGTGTATTAATAGTGAAAACTACACAACGAATTTCGAAACACAATGCTTACACTGTAGGCCTACGTGTCATATGGGTAGAAAAAGTAAAAAGAATTTTACGATTTTCAAATATTTCAGAAACCCACTGTATGAACTTTATTTCATGCTGAAAATTATACTCGTATTATGACTGTTTTTAAGCAGTCCGAATATATAATCGCAGAGAAAAGGAAAGGCGTTAAGCATCAATATGTGTTATAATAGGAACTGAATTATCTATTGTTCTTTAAATGTATATGAACGTGGTAGGCCTATATGTACACTTAAACCAGAAACAGTATTTGCATAGTATATGTTATATCACTATAAAGGTTGCATAATTCAGCCATTCATTTCTGTTAAGTGATGTTTTCGAAAATTGTCACGTCTTAAGGATGTGAGTTTTGATATTCCATGAAATATCGCTATTTCTGGAAGACATTTAAAGCAAAACAAGTGTGATTATCTCGTGTTTACATCATGTCTACCACATTCATGTACAAACATACATTCACATATTATAGAATGGAGGATGTTCATAAATAGAATGATTAAATGCTTTCATTGGCTTTACTCAAGAGTGATAATAAAATGGCAAAATGTGTCACTTTCCAGCCATCATGGGGTCGAAAGGTAAAGCAAGATTGTGCAAGAAATAGTAAATTCAAAACTCCGTAACTGCTGAAAGCTAAAGCATGCATATTATTAATGAACTTTATTTTCCCAGTAACTGTGAGTTAGATGCACAACCTTATACCATAAACTTAGCTTACAATAAAGGTAATGGCAGATTATCTACTGAAGATGGCACATCATATGTGCCAAAATGGATCTTAAAATTGACTCATCTGGGATCCATCGTAGAGGAACAGAAATTACAACAAACAGTTTCATAAATATGTCATCATTTTGAAAGATTGTGATAGCATTGTTTTATTGCGCATGTGTGTGTACATATATATATATATTTTGCTGTAACATTTTTATCGAGATTTTAACATATACAGTATTTACTGGAATATAATGGGAAGCCCGATTTTGAAACTTGAAATCATAAAAAAATAAATAAAAAAATAAAATAAAATAATAATAATAATAATAATAATAATAATAATAATAATAATGAAAAAAGTTTGCTAGCGAATGTAATGCGCATCAATGGTAGGATAGGCATTTTATTTGGAATTTTGTCATAGTATTAAGGGAATAATGAACCACTATGTAAACATTTGAAATGACCATTAAATTTAACTCCCAGTTCTAGGCCAACAAGTACGGTATATTCACTGACACATTATTCACTGACGTGTTCGTCACTGGAATCTTCGGAGGTGCTTATGTCAGAAGAAGATTCATTTCTTCTTATACGCTCTATGTAATGCTTGTAATAGGCCAACGATAAAATTAATGAAGTCGAGAATTACAGCAATGCATTGTTACGCAGATAAAAGTTACCGGTACTGCCAACCTACGAAACGGATTTGACTCGAATTTAATGCGTACTCGAATTTAACGCGTACCTCAGTTTTGAAAGCTACAAATGGAGATAAAAAAGGTGCGCGTTATATTCGAGTAAATACGGTATATGATTTCTCCTCCATGTTCCTATGACTGTTAAGCAGCCACTTAGTAAGGTTTAAACGAGAAAGAATGACATCGACCTACTCCCGCTCCCTGCCAGTAGGCCCTAAATGGATAGGGAGGAACCTCTTGGACCAGATATTACAGCAAAAAGGAATAATTCATATGTAATCAATGAAGTACAAAAAGTTTTCTAAAACCCATATTCACAACCACTAGCTCAAGTGCATCTGTTGACCCAGATCCTAATTTTGGCTTTAAAAAAAGTCTATGGCTTTTTGAGCAAGCTACAGCAAATAAATTGTATTCACGTATCGGTACAGTACATTCTCATGTAAGAATTTAGTTACTTTAGTTACAGTACGACCTGACCTTAACTATCCTTTTTTCTAAAGTAACTATTGTATGTTTGTTGGGTCTTTTCAGGAGAAGTGTGATTAATGCGGGGACGGTAGGCCTAGGAGGTACGGTTATTAACCTAACCAATGTAGGCATGGATCTTAAGAAATAAGTATACCTAATAAAATAACACTTTATCTACTGAACTTCCTTTATAGTTAGGCTTGCCAGATTTCTGAAATGTTCAACCGGGACACCGGAATGCCCCCAGTCGCGGGTATTCAAGGGTACACATCCTTGGCGGGTTTTTAGAGTGTTTTAGAGGGTAGTTTGTTCTAAATGCTATGAATAAATGGTTACTGATTAGGAACCTAAAGAAGGGGTAATAATAAATGACATAAGTATATAAACTTAAACATTTTATTTCTAACATGTTAATATTTAAAAGTTGCTTAAGTAAGAAGAAACACTTTGAATGAGGAATCAAAATTTGAACAATATTTACATGTACTTTTCATTGGCTAGGACTTTATTTTTTAGAAAGTCTTTTAACTTTTCACTTTTCATACAGTACAGAAATAAATGACAAAGTAATTAGGCCTATCCTAAATAATCCTTCACAGTTAATTATTTTTAGACTTTTTTGGTTATCTGGAAAATCAAATTTAATTTTTACCGGGACGTGAAGTAAACCGGCCGGGACACCGGGATTTTTTTTGAAAACCGGGACTGTCCCGGTCAAACCGGGACGTCTGGCAAGCCTATTTATAGTCCAGTCGATATAATGAAAAATAGGGGGGTAGCTAGAAAATATTCCGAAGTTAATGAAACTTTTACAGGTCATTTGAGGGTAGGCCTACTCTAATATGTCTATCCTAAGTTTTCGACCTTGAGGACCCTGTGCTAACTTGGGGGAGGGGCAAAAACCTCAAAATTTTTGCCCCTCCCCCAAGTTAGCGCAGGATCCTCGAGGTCGAAAATTTAGGATAGACATCCTAGAGTACCCTCAAATGACCTGTAAAAATTTCATTAACTTCGGAATATTTTCCAGGTAAAAAGTGGATATCGACTGGACTATTATCAATTTTGCCATCCATGATTTCAAATTTTGACGAATCGGATGCAGTCACCTTACCTATGATTGTTGGGTGAGTTCTTTACCTGTTTTCATTTTACCACCTAGTTACTGTGAAATGTATGCTGCAAGAACCTCCATCTTTTATCTCCAATCTGAATGAGGATATTTTTTACATAGATGGTATCTTTACTAAGTATAATTTTAGCCTACCTTAAAGAATTATAAATAGTAATATACAAGTATAGGCTATACTAGTAAAGGTTATTAAATCACGGAGGATGAAATGGGCTGGACATGATGCACGCATAGGGATGGAAAGACATACGAAATATTTAAAAGTATTACGAAGTATTTAAAAAAAATTGTCTGGGAAACCCAAAGGGAATAGACAACTTAGAAGACCTAGTCGAAGGTGGAAGAACGATATTTGAATAGATTTAAGGGAAGTGGGATTTAAGAGGGTTGGTTGGATGGAGTTAGCACAAAATATGGACTCATGTAAGCACGGCAACGAACCTGCGGGTTCCAGAAAATAGATAATAATCCTTTATCTTGCTTAGAAATTGCATATTGCCATGGAGTAAGTAAGTATAGCCTAATATATAAATAATTAAGGAATCGCGCACAATGTGCATTATCTTAACCTAAGACTTAACCTACCCAGTCCTGAACCCGGGAAAGGGATTAGAGATTGATGGGTGACATTACGCAGCGATCAGTAACGCTAGTTCGCGAATTTTTGATCTTGTTAAGAGTGTCCCATGTTTATCGAGAGCTGGTTTCTAGTTCTCAAATTAACCACAGGCACTGAAGGTCTGGTTGCATTATAGGCTTACAATTCCGGGGTGCGCGGGGAAAGATAGTTAAGTCCACCATCCTAAAAAATTGAGATGTGTCTATAGAGTTATAGATAAAAATGTTCTCTACATTTGTGTCAAGTTCAGTAAGTCATATTCAAAATTGTACAATAGTTATGGATGCGTGCCTCATGGGTTTATCCATCTCTGAAGCTATGTTGGGCTGGTATAGTGTGTTAAGTCACTCTAATTCTCAGTAACAAGAAACTGGACTTAACTCTCTTTACCCGCGCACCCCGGAATTATTAAATTCACCATTACAGTTTTATTATTAACATCAACGACAACAGTACGAGTAAACCTTCTCTACTTCTTATGGTGCCATATTTTTAGAGGACGTTGACATTGACAAGTACACTACGATTGCCATCAAGCCATCGTAACATAAAGTGTGTAGGAAAAAGTGCACGAGGTTGTTTCATCTTGCTTTTCGTGTGGTCGAAGCGCCAGAGAATTTATCTTACGACTTATTTTTAATGGTTGAGGCAAAAACCTAGGACAACTCAGATATATAATTTGGACCGCGCAGGTCGCAGGATTCAAACATTTCCCCATGGTCTGTTTTTGAAAGTCTGGATCTTTACCTACTCTTTACCCATTATTATGTATAATCTTACAATATAAGGTGAAATAAGAACAGGCAGTAGTATCGGCTGTTTAATATAATGAGATGTTAATGTACGATTAGATTTAACTTATTAGATATATTAGATCTATGTTAC
Source organism: Ectobius pallidus (assembly GCA_964059195.1). Lineage (NCBI taxonomy): Eukaryota > Metazoa > Arthropoda > Insecta > Blattodea > Ectobiidae > Ectobius > Ectobius pallidus. The sequence goes on along the minus strand of CAXKWD010000003.1, from coordinate 106,018,368 downwards.
TCGAGGACTTTTTTTTCATCAATTGACCATTTTTATTTGCGCTACTTTAGGAATACGTTTTCCTAAGTTACCCATTTGACATACCTTTGGGTTGATCAATTCAATGACTAGTTCTTTTCTTATATTCAACAGGTTTATTGGAAATATCTTCTAAAGCTCGATTTGTTTGAAGAAAAAAAAATCAAACATTTAATTCATAACTTGTCAGGAATATTATTTTGTATAATAATTATATTTCGTATAAATTGTACAATGCCGATAAAAGTTATTTATACTCTTCATATAATAATTATGCTATCATAACAAATACAAGAATTATTTATAACCTAAGTTTTTTCTTTCTTCTCTTTTTACGCCTTATTAAATGTTATGTGGAACACACCTTGACGATTATTTTTTGGGTGTGCTGCGATTTGTTGCAACCTTAATGTTTTAGCAAAAATTAATAAGACCACTTTAAAAATTCGTCCCCATTAATACTGCATTCGAAAGAAATTCCTGTTAATGTAAACTTAACCCTTCCAGAGCTAAATTTATACACTGGTCAGCTATCGAGTGAAATCATTAGTGGGCTCAAAGTTTAAAATCGATGATGATAATAATAATAATGATAATAATAATGATAATAATAATAATGATAATAATAATGATAATAATAATAATGATAATAATAATGATAGTAATAATAATAATAATAATAATAATAATAGTAATAATAATAATAATAGTAATAATAATAATGAACATTACAGGTAAAAAACCCCAATTACAATGTCCATTCCAAAAATACAATTCATACATAGCCTACATAATAATCTTAAATCTTAATTAGAATATCTAGTTTAATTATAACCATACATAACATGTGTCTAAAAAATAATCACGTTTTAACATAAATCAGCATTCTTTTAATGTTATATCTCTGCTTTAATACAATTTTGGAGGAGATGCATTTATATGTAGCCTGAAAAGGTTAACATACATGGATTTACGTTAAAAGGAACGACAGATTGAATATTTCAAATGCTGTTCGTTACAGTATTTTCGTACGTAGCCTGTAAGTGAATCAACCATCGCAGGGATTGCAAAGGACTATACATTTTAAAACCCCATCACCGTACAGAAAACATTAAACATTCTTTGACGAGTAGACAGTTCACTTGGGAAATGCGTCACTTTGACTTACATTATTTCCATCTTCCTGAGTACCTTTTTGAGTGTGTTGCTTGCAACACATGGGTGGGAGGCGGAGGAGACATCTTAACAAAGGCATGATCTCCTATTATAGATACCGCACGACCAACTTTCTTCTCTATGTACGCATATGTGTGAGTCTGACCGGAGGCTGGTGTGGTCTGTTATTTCGAAATAACGGGAACAAGTGAAGGGGCTTGCTGGCCTTCGAGATGCTGCACACCTCCCATTTTCTGCCCGAGATATATATCACGTGCCAGATATAAACACCGTTCTTTTCATTACAGCAATTTCGCATGCATTGCAGGATAATCAACTAATCACCATGTAATAGAATGGATCGATTAAAGCTTACAGATGTTAAGAGCTTTAATCAATGACTTTACGTTCTTTATATGATAACGAATATTTCTTTTCTTGAAGTAGTTGCAGCTTCATCTTTCGATCATTGACGAAGGGGCGCATTTGCGCAATTGTCACCCTTCCTTCAAAGATATGATTATTTAAAATGGATATTATATAAGCAAGCCATAAGAGAGGCTAAAACAACTTGTTCAAAAAGTAAAAAGCGAAAGAGGAATACAACAGGGTGTCGACCAAGTAATGCTGAAGAAATTCCCGGCTATTACCTGAATTTCATTGATCATTTCAGAAATTCCCGACCAAAATATGAAGCACTTTCTAATAGGCCTAACTGTGTAAGAAAAATTATAGGATTATACATACTTTAAATAAGAAAAACTTTTAGTAACAAAAGTAATTGCAAACAATAATTACTTAGGCTATAACAGATACAAAAATTACGAACAGTAAAATAAATTAAATATACTTTCATATAGGCCTATTATTGTGTAGAAGTCTTTTTGATCACACTTTGTAATTTTTCGAATTTTCCCGGATATTTTAATAAATTCATTGACTTTTCCCGGATTTTCCCGACCATACGAAATTCCCGGCCTTTTCCCGGATTCCCGGATTTTCCCGACCAGTGGACACCCTGTACAAACGTAGGCCTATATAAAGAAGTAAAATGAAAGTACAAAATCACGCCTTTTCATACGATGCCAGTCTGAAATTCATTTTCTTCTGAGTGGCGCTATGGGAAAAATTACATATACCTAGGTAGAAGTAAAGTTGCGCAAACGTGGTGACCAGTGTTATACCGCGCTAGGATTGTACAGTGCGAAGTAGTGGCGAATATGAATCACGGCCCAGTCATACAGCTGGCATTTTCTGCAACCTGATTGGTTGGGTATTTAGAAGACAAAATCTTTTTTTACATTACTTCATAAAATTTCAACCAAACATCCCCGTGAATAATGATATTCGTTTCCAAAGAAACTCCCCCGCCCCCACAACATGTTTTGTCTCAAATCTTTGTAACTACTGTAGTAGTCTATGCTAAGACTGGAAGAAAAAAGTGGTTATTTAGTATACTAAATAATAACCTTTTCTTTCAATTTTACCTCTCCCGTTGTAGTAACTGTTATGCGACCTGCATCCTTGTCTAACTTCAAGCTAGCTTCATCGAAATGCCAAAATTAAAAACAGTGTTTGTAGAATACACTACATATGAGTTTATTTTATTTATTTATATTAAGAGCGTGAATAGTGATGTACCGGCACTCGAATTCTCGGTAGAACGTACATAATCCCACATACATAACTGGCCTACAAATTTCAATCCATAGTTCTTGTAAAATGTTAGTCTGCTTGGTGTTCTTAATACTAAATTAATCAAGGTAAATTCAATGTTTATTGGTTCTGCCTTCGACTATACTAATTCTTTTCTCACCTGATGCCACAACCCGCTGCAGTATGCTGAATAGACGAAACACTAGCAGCATTAATGAGCTTCATTTCCTTAGAGGATAGTAATATTAAAACTTATTGTAATGTTATTATAATGAGTATTCTCTAAAGAGTATTACCTTATATCAATAAGAAGTTAAAAAACCTTACAATACATTTTTATACATTGCATAAATAGCCAATGGTTAAGAAATTTTTAAAAATGAGTACTTAGGCTAAGGTAGAAAGTTAATATAATAAAACAAAATTAAGTTAAATCATCAAAGAAACATAAAAATACAATACAAGATTCAGGCAGATTAAAGACAATGCTGGTTCTTCTTCTTCGTATGCCTAACTCTCAACATTTTAAGTGTAACTTTGCAAAGATTTCAAAGGGCATAACACAGTCTAAATGCATCCCAAAAAGTAGATAGACCTACAAAGAAAAAGGACCACCATTTCTTTTAATCTGCAAAAATATTTTATTGTACTTTCATGTTTCTTTGGCGATATAACTTAATTTTATGTACTATATTGGCTTTGTATCTTAAGGACACAATTAACCAATGACTATAGTACAATATAAAATGTAAGATAATACTTTGTAGAGGGTATAAGGTTGTAAATTGCAATACATTTTCATAAACACTAGCAACATTAGAAGAAAGAACATTCAAGATCTGGTAGCATTACAGAAAGCATCCTCTGGCGGTTTTGTTATTTTTGGGATGACACAGATTTTTCTCGTAATTTGTGGTATCCTGGATTTTATTTGCAGTTGCTACCAGTGTTTTAAATCAAGAGACTAGATAATAATAAATAATAAACTTTACAGTAACCATAATGATTGGCATTATGTTTAATTACAACAAATACCACGGAACAAAGTAATAAACATGTCCTGTATCCTCCTCACACATGCACGTGTTCTGTGTTATGGAATACCTTAACTCATTAAAAAGGTTGGCGTACAAAAATTAATGTAAAAAAATGAGGACGCAGCAAGAACGAAAACTAAATTAGCTTCAGAGTAGAATTTATTTCTTCTGTGTGAGAATGACGAAACTTAAAATATCTTATATAATATATGGACCCGGAAGCGATGCCCAGGTCCTGATGCTGGCGGGCATTGTTAATTACAGGGGATTAATTTAGTGTCTACAAAATTACATCTTTGATTAAAATTATAAATGGACTTAATTCTACAAAGAAAGGCATAGAATCGGGATATCAGGTTCTCGTAGCCGCTGACATGCGTGATAGTACGGTACTTTCTTAGAGAGATCACTTCGTGCAGTTATACATTCCCACCAAGAAGAAATTTCCATCTCACCATAATCGAACTCTACATCTATATATGACTATTTGCAATTGATGCTAAAAGGTGAAATCGTAGTTTATTGACATGATTCGTGAGGTTGTGGGTCTAAACACAACGAGGCAGAACTTTAGATTTCGACTCAGTACTCGAATCTAATACCCATTACGACGACGCTTCCGTTGGATAGGCCTAATGACTGACACAAATCCCTTAGGGGCCGCTCAAATATTATGTAAGCATATTTTTAAACATTTTGTGCCCCTCCCCCCCCCCGTAAGAAAAAATTAGCAAATGCTAGACCCCCCTTTCGTTTACGTAAGATTTTGTAACATTTTGTAGTAAATACTATCTAGCAGAAAAAGTATCAATAAATTAAATTAATAATCATATAAATTTATATAAAAGGGCATATACAGAACACAAAACTCTCTTTCCTCATCATGCTTTGCTTGCTTATTGTTGTTTGCACTGTAATTGCTTGATCGTCTAATGCTTACGTAAGAATTGCCGTGACCCCTCCCTAACCCTAGTCAGAAAAAATAACCAACCCCTGGATCCCCTCCCCCTTACTGCCTAGTTAATACTTGAATGACCGCTAGGAAAAAATTAAAATGTGCTTTAAAATGCAAATTTTGCATTATTGTTACACAATATCGGCATCTACGTTATAGACCAAATTTTTATTGCTGAAAAGTAACTATAGTGTTATTTTTGTTATTTGAATATTGTAAAATGATTATTTACTATTGAATTCCCAAAAATATAGAACCCTATTTTACCAGATGCCATCATCTGTAAAATAATTAATATAAATTAATTAATGTAAAATGATTAATAGGTACACGATAATAATAGTAGGCCTAGTAGGAATAATAGTGTTTGTAATGGTTAAAATTAAGGAAATGGATAAATATTAATTTGTACAAAAGGAGAGAGAACGACAGTGATATTTGGGTATATCCTCTACAATCTCTATAACGTGGTTGCACTTCTTTCTTTGTTTTTGTTTGTTTGTTTGCCTTAAGGGGCTCAGCCTGTACATTGAAACTTTACGAAGAAGGAGAGAGATCTGTAATAGTGTGCACGATTTAAAATAACATAAAATTATTTACTGCACCGAAGTCTAGACGTATAAAATTCACTCATTTTTCTTGAGGTGCAGTCCATTTTCAGATCTTAGATACGGCTAGAGGTCTTAAATCTCTCATAAGTATCTGAAGATTCAACATGACTTCCATGTAAATAACAACCGTACGGAAGACCTGGAGATGGTCCAGTAAGTTCAAAACATGTCTCCACCCAAAGAAACTTAATTTCATACATCCACACTTCTGCGTGATAAACAGTTTTAACTTTGTATTTTTAATTATTGTATATTTATTACTCATAACGTATAAGTTAATAGTTGACATATGTGAAACAAAATGCGACAATTTAACCTCAAGGCAAGATGTGTGAAACAAGTAAGACTACTTAATAAATCTGGAAAACAAATGAATGGCGGTCCCTCGATAGTCATATTTAGGCTGAATCAGAAATATGATAATTACTGAAGTATAGTAGGCCTACATAACATATCTCATGTCGCACCATAACGCATCGAAACTTATTTCTTTTCAGTGCTATTGACGTATATATGCGTCACTGCAAAAATTGCGTAACAGCTGAGATATATAAGATTGATAGATTAATGCTTTAGCCTATAGGCTAACCTAGATGTTAAAATGTGAAGGTATTTACCCGTGTAATAAAATTGTCATCAGTAAAAACCAGCCATTCCACTGAAAATTTCTAATTGATTTCAAACCTAGAACCCACTGATGATTTCACTCAATGAATGATTATAGTGACGTATAAATTCAGCTCTGAAAAGGTTAGATTTCAGAACACAGCTACTGGAATAACATAATGAAAGAACAGACACGATTTAAGAACACCGTAATCAAATACATGCACAAAAGGAGTTCTTAAGTCCTTAAAGGATGAGAATAAATCTGGTCTCCTCATTCTGAAATGTTCTTTTTCTTCCTTTAAAATATTTCACAGCATTACTTTACATTAAAATAAACCTCTAGAAATAGCAACGTACGCCAACTGGTAGGCCTACGTTTTATCGCTGGGAAAACAGGTCTACAAACTCTCACTTTGTTAAAAAAAAACTGTATTAAAATGTTTACATTTACTCCAATTTTTAAAAGTATACTGCAACGGTCGATAGAGGTGGTATCTTTTAATGCACTTTCTTTTAAAAAAATTAGAACACTCCATAAAGCCAATAAGAACTCACCAACGTGATTCAACAAACCTCATTTTACGATCAAGGAAATTGACAGTCTAAATTTAAGACATTGCAAACTGTTTTATCTTGATAGTTAAATGCTAATCTACATGTAAGAATGCACTTTTTTTAGAACAGAAAGATAGCTCTTAAAGACGAAACAGATATTCTCCTCGAAAGGTTAAACTTGCAATTCAAGATTCTAACAGCTTGTGCTTAGGTTAGGTTATCGAGTCATATCGATTCCTCGAATCGCAAGATGTCTCAAGAGATGCGGCTTGTTTTGTAACCGATAGCCCGCGGGTATCATCTGGACCGTGAAGCGGTTTCCATGTCACCTGTTTCAACGTTTGTCATTCTTGGTAGGACGAAACCCGTAAGGATTTAAAAGGTATAAATAAATAAGTAAATGATTAAACACTAGAACAGCTTAATACAAAGGAAGAATCAAAGTCACTAAGCCGTTATCTATCCTCAACTCTCGATTGAAGATTTCTCCTCGAAACAAGAAAGTATTTGTCCTCGACTAATTCGAACCGTAGTTCCTACCACCTGATTGCAGGACCTTCGTCATAGAAACAATAGGCAGACACTAATTTCGCGCTTTTCTCCCGCTATCTCGGTTTACGACATATTTTTAATCACAGCACAAGTTATTGTAGGCTATAGTTTAATATTACTCTCGTGAAAGTGTTATTAGAACAATCATTTCAGATGATGATAACAATAATAATAATAATAATAATAATAATAATAATAATAATAATAATAATAATTCGTATATTTATCCTGGCAGAGCTAAGGCCATTTGGCCTTTGCCAGTCAAAAAATTACAGTTAAAAATACAATTAAGTTACTTATAATTAAATAGAAGATAGTTGAACCTAAAACTAAATGAATTACAATTAAGTTACAAGATAATCTTGAATAGAAAATTGAATACAAAATTAGACTGAATTTTTTTTAAATTACACTCTAAGAAAAAATTTGGGCTTAAGACAGAAACAAAAATTTAAATAACATTATTCTGAATTAATTTACTGATTTTTCTATTTTTCTATTGAATTGTACCAACGTTTGACAGCCTCTGACATTATGTAGGATGGAATTCCAGATGCGGGTAACTGAGACGGTGAAAGATGAAGAATACGATGATGATCGGTGTAAAGGGATAGAAAGTACATGACTATATTCTGAACGTGTATTTAGATTACGAGCTGTGAGAACAAAGGTAGACATTTTAAGCTTCTTTATCAAAGCAAAAATCCAGTAACGGATTCTGTATCGATAGGCCTATAGAATGTAGATGGCACTGTATGCCTCTCTGTCTTCGCTCAACCTTCAGCAGCACCCTCAAGTTGCTAACAACATAACTTTCGCCATCCCATAGAAGTACCATGGTCCTAGTATCCCATTCAAGTTCTATTGCATGCCTTTACACGGAACTGTAACATTTAGTCACATATAAATGCTATCAACCTAGCCCGGGATCGAACATGCAAACTTGGGAGAAGAAAGCTAGTGTTTTAATGCCTATTCTAATGTAGCTACGAGAGACAGGCTTAGCTTGCTATAAGAAACTAGATGGGTTGGGTTATTTGCATTGATAGTTCATGCTATTATTATAACAATTGAATTCTGAATTCTACAGAAGATCACTTCCACAATAAAGAAAAAATGATTAACCAAAGCTGAAGTAGCGACTCGCACTTAGTATTGCAGTAAATTAAACAAAAATCTTGCTATATGTGTCTTCGTGTGCTGTTTCAGAAAGTTCCTGTAGTTAAATTTAAGTGTACTTTGGTGGTAAGTTTGTTATATACTTCTGTAAATCAAATGTCTCTGCGGTAATAAATAAAGCTATAAATAAAAACTAATAAATTGTTGTTGGTCGATATAAAGATAGACCTAGCCTATATAAAAAATAATCAACAAAGCTACTTATTTCTGCATAAAATGTATCGTTCACTTTTAAAAGTGTTCCGCATTGGCTATCTCACTTACTTAAATGATCTGGTTGCACGATTGGAAATTAGAAAGTTGCCTTGCTAGCGTTCGACTTATTTAAGGCAAGACATTAATCGAATACCCGTTTCGTAGTGGATCGCTAAATAGGCCTACGATCGAACTGTTCAACAATTTTCAAGCGAAGAAATAGCCTCTGAAACGAAAGACTCAAATACAATTTGTTTTTGTTATGTTTGTACTGTTTGGTCATTATATTTATTTATTTATTTGCATTTGAGTCGTATTACAGCGTAAGTGACTTTTAGCTATAAACTTAGTTTTCTCACAAAGAATTCTTTGTTCATAACTAATTGTTAAATTGCTCTATCGTGTAAGTGTTTAAGTAGTTTTCTCAAAGAAATTACAGTAGGCTTATGAAATTAATATGGAAAAAAAATCATACGATTTTAAGTTCATAATCTGGGAGTGTTTGAAAACAGGGTGCTTATGGAAATATTTGGGCCTAAGAGAGATAAAAATGGGGACTGGAAAAAACATCATAACTACGAGCTTCATAACCTGTACTATAAATTCATCAGATATAGTAGGCCTATGGTAATTAAATTACGGGGGATGAAATGGGCTGGACATGTCGCGCTCATGGGGGAAGAAAGACAAATCCCAAAAATAGACTGGGAGATCCGAAGGGAAAAGACCACCTGGAAGACCTAGACGAAGGTGGGAGACAATATTAAGATAAATTTAAGGGAAGCAGCATTTGTGAGGGATGGTTGGGTGGAGTTAGCTCAGAATAGGGTTAAGCACGGCCATAAACTTACGGGTTCCATAAAATAGATAATATCCCTTAAGCTTGCTTAGGAATTGTCTGAATGCCATTGAGTAAGTAAGTATCAATCAAACATAAAAATATATTCCGTTCAATTTATTCAGCAAACCTCCATACCCGCCTAAGATAGTAAAGACCAGTGTTTTACAATAGTTACCTAAATAATAAAATCAGGTAAACTGACTTAACAAAGTGCCAGAATGCTTTTGTTTAATCAGTGTTCATTGCAATATTATTATTAATTCTTAACTTATAATGCACGCTTTAACTGCATAGGTCTATAGGTCAGAGCAAGTGTCTGAAGCATAGGTGAGCAACCGAGGGGAAACGTTTTAGTCCCCATCCCTTGCTGTGACGTAAGAAACCTGTTCTTCATGTTCAGTGTCACGTCGAAACTGCTTTATGCTGACGTCAAGGGCGACTGTAGTGGGAGAAATTCCCCTACCGCACAGTGACACCATGTGCCACAGGTGCGCACCCATGGTCTAGAATGTTTGCGTGAACCAGTAGTCTATTGTAAAAATTCATTCGCGTGCATCTATTTCTACTGTTGAATGATGTCTTCTTTTCTGATATTCAATTTAAACGATTATAATATCCAGTGACATAGCGGCGATGAGTTATGGGAAATAAGCAAGTCCTCCAAATCCGGCGTTTGGCTATGCAAATAAGGAACCCATGAAAAACCCAAGTCAATTTGGGCGGCCACGAGGTTTGTGTTTGAACCCTATTAGCCTATACCAACTCTAGGTAATTGTTTTTTGGTCTGTTCAATACGACTGAGCTAAACTGACTGCATTTCACAACGAAAGTAGATTATAGTTTTCTTGTTATTATGGGCAACAAAATTTCGTTTATATTTTAATTAACATGTATGTTCTGAAATAGATAATAATAATAAGGAATTGCGCACAATGTGCATAATTATGTTCTGAAATAGATAAAATTATGAAAAAGTCTTTAATTAAAAAAAATGAAGTAAAAAGAAAGAGCCGTTTACCCGCTGTGCTTGTCCACAGATGGACAGAAGTAATTCCAAAAACACTTTTTTCCGTTTCTAGGCATCGTGAAACATGTTTTCCCGGTTTATCTCGATTTCGATTTTTTGTCACGATCACAATACTTTCTCTTTACTACTTATATGCGAGGAAGTAAAAGTCAATTATAAAGTTTGTGCAATTTATTTCGCACTGTTTATTTTAATGGGTTATTTAGTTAAATTAGTATGCAATAGAATGTACGTCCAATGAAATACAGTACAACACCTTCAAACGACCATGGTATATTGCCTTTGGCAATCGTGTTCGCTCTTCCACATTTTAATCATGTTTCGGAGAATCCCGTCAACGAGTTTTCTGCTATAATCTCCTGTAGGTAATTTTTCATCCAAATATTTGAATGTAGTAATAGTGTTCTGACTTAATGTAATATTTTTAAAAAATAACTTAAAGAAATATGTTAATATTGAAATAAAGCACCTTATAATTTATACACAGGCAGCTGCCTGGACAATATCCTTAATGGCAAGGACAGACTCATTAAGAGCCAAATTATTAGAACTGAGGTATCGGATCACTGGGCGATCTTGAATTTATCTAAAGTTGAGTATTCTAAGGGTAATGGTAAATACAAGATTAAACAGCAATTGAAGAGGGTAATGAGTGAAGAGAATGTTGCAATCTTTTGCGATTATCAATAGTTAATTGGAATCTTATGTACAATGAACTGCGTAGCACTTGTGATAAAACAAAATTTTTTATGTTGAAACTCTCCTGCTTGGCTGAAACTTGCTTTCCGCTTAAAAGAATTGTCAATAAGTCTACTCTTCCTAGGCCTAAAAGAATATGGAGTAAGGATATTGTCCAACTTAAAAATGAATGTAAATTTTATTTTGAATGGTATATCAATACTGTTCTGACAATATAAAGAAAATATATAAGGGATGTAAAAAGAGTTTATATAGGTTAGTAAAGGATACCAGAATCAAATTAAATGATAGTATCATAAAGAATGCTACAAATAAGCCAAAAACCATTTGGAATATTATAAAAAAAGAAAGTAAATTGTCATCTGATGACAAGAATTTTAATAGTCAAGTAAGTCCTTTAATATTTAATGACTTTTTATAGATAAAGTTGAAGAACTTTTAAATTTAGTTTTAACAATGCCTAAAGATAATGACTTTAGATTCTATTTAAATAGGTTACCTAAACCAAAAACTTCCTTTAATTTTCGGTTGGTTGAAGTAAAGGATATTGAAAAGCTATAACAAGAATGAAACCCAGCAGGTGTGAAGATATTTATAATTTAAGCTCAATGATTATAAAATATGGTGTAGAATTTATAAAAGAAGCATTGACTCACATTATTAATTCTTGTATACTTGATTCTATTGTTCCTGAAGATTTTAAATTAGTTAAGGTAGTACCAGTTTACAAAAAAGGTGACCATTCTCTTGTAGAGAGTTATAGACCAATATCATTGGTTCCTGTAGTATCAAAGGTAATGGAGATTGTCCTGAATAGCCAGATTGTAGATTATTTTGAACAGAATGAGTTATTTGATTCTTCACAATTTGGCTATAGATCTGGATTGGGCACTGTTAAAGCAGCAATTTCATTCCTATCTAAGTGTATTTCGGGGATTGACAACAGGGACATTGTCAGTGTAAAATTGTATGATTTATCCAAGGCATTCGACACTGTGTCCCATTCACTTTTACTTGAGAAGTTAAGGTATTATGGCTTTGAGGAAAGTGCTGTATTTCTCATGCAATCTTATTTAAGTGGGAGACATCAAAAGGTAGTGATAAATGGAACAGAATCTGGTCTTCTGCCAGTTGTGCATGGTGTTCCACAAGGATCTTGTTTATAATTTATATTAATGACTTACCAATTAACATCTCAGCACCTATAATTAATAGCTATTTATTTGCAGATGATCTTAGTATTTGTTCAGGGTGTCCACCAAGTAATGCTGAAGAAATTCCCGGCTTATTACCTGATTTTCATTGATCATTTCAGAAATTCCCGACCAAAATATGAAGCACTTTCTAATAAGTGTGTAAGAAAAATTATAGGATTATACATACTTTAAATAAGAAAAACTTTTAGTAACAAAAGTAATTGCAAACAATAATTACTTACGCTATAACAGATACAAAAATTAGGAACAATAAAATTAATTAAATATACTTTCATATAGGGTAGGCCTATTATTGTCTAAAGTATTTTTGATGCCACTCTGCAATTTTTCGAATTTTCCCGGATATTTTAACAAATTCATTTACATTTCCCGGATTTTCCCGACCATACGAAATTCCCGGCCTTTTCCCGGATTCCCGGATTTTCCCGACCAGTGGACACCTTGTTGTTTTAATGGAAAGGATCGCAAGACGTTAGATTTACAAATAAAATCAACATCAAAAGTGGTACAAAACTGGTGCAATGCAAACTTACTGTGTATTAATACTGGTAAAATACAAGAATCAGTTCTTACATACAGCACTAACGCCACAGATGATATAAATAGTTCACTAAATTTTTTGGGTTTTCTCATTGATAAAAATATGAATTGGAAGGATCATATATCAAAAGTGTGCTCTAGAGTGTCGAAAGGGATATTTCTAATACGTAGATTAAGGTAAAGTCTGAGCTTAGAAGTTTTAAAGAGAGTTTACTATGCACAAATTTATAGTCACTTGAGTTACGGTACTTTGCTTTGAGGCAATCAGATAACAGTTTTCAAATTATTAAAATTACAAAAAACATGTATAAGGTTAATGCGTGGACTTCCTGCTAGAGGACATTGTAGATCAAACTTTGTTAGGTTAGGAATTATGACAGTCAGGGCACTTTTCATTTTTCAATGCTTATTATATATTAAGGAAAACATTCATCTGTATGAAGAAGTGGGATCTACACATAGCCTAACTACCAGACAAGAAATAGGAATGATTTAGGGTCTCTTAGGTGTAGTTATAGTAAGACTCAGAAAACTTTTTATTACCTGTCAACTATATTTTATAATTTTCTTCCGTTGTCATTAAAACAGTTGCCCTTTAATAAGTTTAAAAAACAAATACGTAATGTACTGACAGTGAATTGTATATATAATATTGATGAATTTTTTTTTATATAAGTTTCACCAGTTGAAATTGATTTGTACAATATGGACAGAGTGGAATCAAAGTGATTGCTAGGAACGAGAATCAAAAATGGTAATGCTAATTAGTTATATATAATAATATATTTTTATTGCAGCCAAACTGGCAGTTATAGTTCTTGACGATTGTAATAGGCCTACCGGTACATTTGATGTTCTCATCTGTTCTTACAATAAAAAATATTTCTATTTCTATTTCAAATAAATAATAAAATCAGGTAATCTGATACAACCAAGTGCCAGAATGCTTTTTTTTTTTAATCAGTGATAATTATTGCAATTATGAGAGGCGCATGCAGAAATAAGTTATTTTTGTAATAGATCTCAGAGTTAAACTCCAAAAACAAAATGCGCTGGCAATAAAATCAGGTAAACTGATATAACAAAGTGCCAGAATGTTTTTGTTGAATCAATTATAATTTCAATTATGATATGCAGAAAATAAGTTTTTTTTAATCAGATTAAAATCTACCAGCACAATCACGCACTCACATAAAAAATAAATACAAATAAAAAATCCATGTCAAATCGGCCGACTCCGGGATTTGAACCAGGGACCTCCAGAATACGAGTCCAAGACATTAAAATTTGGTCAACTCAGTCAGTTTGACGGTCTAGTTTGATAAGCATATGTGAAAGAATAGTGTTATTTGTCAAATATAAAATCTATTGCAACTTGAAATTCTTAAAATAGGCCTATGTCAACATTTCACAAAATTCGGTGGAAAATAACTCCGCTAATTATTTCACAGTAATATACCTTCTGTATATAACAGTATGCATGTAGTACTCAACTTCAACTAAATCAACGAATTAAACAAACATCTACATCTGACTGCATTGGATCAAAGCGCTCAATGATAAAAAAGTGCGGCATTGTAGTATAGACATGATTTTTAAAAAATGTGACTTTTAATTAGTTGTTACTCGTACCGTTAAACCTATGTGGTCCAAAATAAATAGGCGTCTTGGCACGGACGTTATAAATGAGTATACCAAGTTTCATGAAAATCCGATAAAGCGTATTTGAGTTATAGCGCCTTTAAAATAGACACTAAATTGGGTTTTACTCCGCTACCGGTCAACCGATTTTGTCCTATATCAATACCATTCTTCTCATGGACATTATAAACGCGTATACTAAGTTTCATTAAAATCCGATAAAGCGTATTTGAGTTTTCGCGCGTACAGACACACGGACGGACTGACGGACAGACATTTTCTCGTCCCCCACACAATCTCATAAAGTACCATACTGGCACTTAATAATGGAGGATGTTAGCCTACTAATTACTAACTACAGTCTGTTCTAGAAATCTTGAGAGAAAAAGAGCCGGATATTTAGCGTAGGTATGCGAATTTGGTTTGAATGCCTGTATCCCATTGAACAGCGACCAGCCTCGTTCAGACACACATCCTGCAACCGTAAGCCCAATCAGGTTATTTCGCTTCACAGGTCGATAAATCCCTTTCGATATTTTGAGAATATCTAAGATTGAAGGCAGGTGAATGTAATTGTGAAAGTACTGTGTGCATGATATGTTCAGTATTATCAAATTAATTTCGAAAGTAGCACTTTAGTGTTAGGCCTATTTATTTATATAAATTTCAAGTAGCTGGTGAATCGCTTTTTATCCCGTTACAACCGCTGTTTACTTCTTTTCTCAGCACATCTGGAATGGACAGTTGAAGATCAACATTTCCCCTCTAGAAAAAAATCTGATGTGAAAGTCACATAACCTCCCCTGCCCAAATAAAAGTTAGCAGTTACACATATCCTTGTACAGAATCGCAAGACACAATTTTACGCTAATTATACGATAAATACCTGATAACCTCTTTTTTGAAAATGATGCGACTAATAAAAATACCAACTAGGTTATATAACAAACTAAACAAAAGCAAGTGACTGCAAGACGTTTATTGAAACTTCCGTCGTTAAGAATAATTTCCGAACTGTATCGAATATTTCCCTCAGATAGGTATTTACTCTATGAATGCCAACAATACATCTTTCTCACTTCATTCGTATATAGAATAAGAGGCCGTGAATGAGCGCGTATTCAATTGTACACCACGCAACACAAACCTTCTGCAAATAGTGGGTGAACTGTGGGTGGCTTGTAACTACCCTTCAGAGAATTTTTTCGAGTGCAAAATTTAAAGAAAATTGCGAAAAACGAAAATTTCTTCATTTAAATTTCCCTTAAAAATAAGAGAAACTTGTCGCCAATCTTGGGCACACATCTTCAGAAGGTACTTGACCCAAATACAAAATTTGGTTTTCACACGATTCTCCGTTTTTGAGCTAGCCTGTTCACAGACAGACACACAGACATGTTTCCAGCCTTGAAACGTGGATATATGCTAAAAACTCAACTTCGAATTTTGGGGTCAAAAACAATACTTCCTCTACCTATAGTACCTATGGTACGGGCAAAGGAAGTGAGAATTAAGACGTACATAAACATTTACTTTAACGATTCGTTACAATATTATCTCTATAATCACACTATTAACTACAGCCCTCTGTCACAATCAACAGCAATAAAGTGTACACAACCGCCTGTTATACTTTTGTGAAATAAAAGCATTTACGCGTAATTAAGTTTAAAAAGGTGCAACCTTATGAATAACCTACAAAATCGTTGGTGGTGAGACGAAAATGAAACCGAATGCACTTGCATGAATATAAACCAGACGGAGAGATAACCATCTGCAACGTCATGGTGAATACTTCCATCTATGGAAGTCGCCTTCCTACAGGCAATATCCAAACGCCATAACACAGTCATATTGAAATACTAATCAAGCAGGCCAGCAAGACGAGGACGTTTAGAAGTGTACTAAACTTTCCCTAGTAACATATAAAATTCCCATATTTATGTCAGTAACAGTAGCGCTATACACGGAGTTAGTCTGCCGTCCTTCCTTCCTCTTAAACCATTGTCTTCGCGATATAAAGGTGAAAGTTCTTTCAACACTTTTTGGTATGTGAACTTAAAATTAATCTTACTCTCTTTTTCTGTGTTTGTTACAATGCCAACCTCGATTCGCAACTAGATTGTAACTATATAAACAACAAGCGAAGAACGGGAAAATAGGACGACAAGCTCAACGCAGAAAAGTGTCCTGATAAAAGCTTATTAACCTTATACGGAAATGTTTTTTTCAATAGGCCTACAATGCTTTATAGATCAACGGGGTTTCATGCTAGTTCTCTAAAAACTTTCCGTTTAAAGTGATCGCAATTATCTGTGCACTGGTGATTCTTCACTGTTAAGAAAGTTACAAAGATTGTATTTTATCTTCGTGAGGGCATGGACTCCTCGCAGAAAGGTCATGCACCATACAGTAGATTCTAAATTGAGCGCTTCGTAGTTCATATATAAAAATCTAACGTTTGATTTAAAAATCACTCTAAGAAAATTTATATAAAAAAAGCCTGTAAGCAGACAATTTATATCTCACTTACATTAATAAATAAACCTGTTTAATCTAGGTGCAAACACAACACTGAAGGCTTTCTTACAGATTCAGCTAAAAATTTTGGCTTAACAAACTTTTCTTGCACTCAGAATTACTTAGGCCTATATGAACCGCTAACTAACAATCAATTTTACATTATCTTTATACACAAGGAATGGAAAATACTCTGACAGGCGCACTTTCGTAAATATCTCGTTCGTTGAGTTTTTTTTCTCTACATTTCTTTACACAATAGGCAACATGCACTGAAATTTCACAAAGTTAAAAAGGACAGGAAGTACTTTTGGAAAATGTGAAGCTGGATTCTTCGTGCACTCTGTCAGGATTAAATGCCAACTTTTATTCAATGTAAGTAGGGTATTCTTGAATCTTAGAACTGAAGTGTGGTAGTATGAATGAATAGCAAGAAATTAGTGGAAACAAAAAAATATAGAACAAAAGAAAAACAAAAACGTGTCGGGACTATAGAGCTTTGGAAAAAATACAAGATCGTCATTTCTATTTTGGTCATAAGGTAAATAAATTAGGAACAGAGCACATAATAGTGCTGAGTAGACGCAAACAGGAATTTATCTGATCTAGAGTATAGAATTCAATCTAACAACAAGTGCTTAAGAACCAAATTTGCAGTCAGATACTATCTTGACGCTAATGACAATTTACTTTTTCAACACCATCGTATTCTTGAGAAAACAAGATACACCATATAATATAATCGTGCAGTTAAACGGAAACCGTAAGCCCTGCATCACATATGTACATACTTGGCAGGCGAACAGCTCTAGGCTGTGCAGTCTAACAAGTCCCCACATGAATCAGTATGCGACTAACGGCATTCCTCGTACCAATGAAAGAAACTTGATTCTAGACTAACTCTCAGTTTGAGAAATCTTTCATTGCTCTTAAATGTGCAGCCAACTCGCAGTAGCCGCTCAAATGAAATTAAAAATTCATTTTATCTGCTGGGAAATTTCTTGGGTATCCCGACGGGAATGCATAGTAGGTTGAATTATAATTTTAAATGCAGTAACATAAGTTGTTTTGATTCTAAAATTCTAGTGATATATTGCAGTGAAATTAAGTGAAAACACTCGACCCTCCCTCGGGGCAAATATTTTCTTGAGACTCCTCTCAATAATTTTCAGGATGTCAGAAAACAGGAGGAAAATAGCATTATGTTTAATAACTAGACATCGGAAGTTAAGGTACTAAAAATAATAAGTTAGATGCCTAAAAATGCATCACAGAAACGAAAAATAGGGCATAAAGGCAATGAAATTTGCCTATATTGCAAAAAAAGTAGTAAATGCAAATTAGCTCTCATAAAACAATAGCACTCGAAAAATTAAATCATAGGTAGGCCTACGTATTTATTAATCAGTAGGGGGCGGATTTCTATGACCTAAAAAATAGGATATATGCATGCATTTATGACCTAAAAAACATTAAAATATGACCAATAAAATTTAAAGTATGTCTTTATCACTTACAAATTGTGTACATGTTTTTAAAAGTTTCATTACAATACATTTTATTTAAATATAGTGTTAATTATTTAAAATATAAAGTATCACTATAATGCAAAATTTACAAAATATATGAAACTTCAAAATTTATTTAATATGCACACAAATATGCCAAAAATATGACCTAAATATGCATATTCATACTAAATATGCTACAATAGTTGAACATTTCCTAAATATGCAGTTACATGCACAATAAAAGCCGTTCCCTTTTTACCAGAATGCTTAGAATCGGGTTTAAATTAGTCGGAAACCTGAAATAATGCAAAGGGAAAAAATATGACACGTCATAGAAATCCGCCCCCTATTAATCAGTATTCATCAGTTAAAAAAAAAACTTTAAAAATTTCCAAATTATAATTTTTCCTTAAGAAAACACAGAAATGTATTGTTTTTAAACTTTTAAATCTTGTAGAATGTTCAGCTGATAAATACGAAATAAAAAAATATTTTGAAATTCTGTCTCTTGCGATCTTCTAAATCAAGACAAGACATTTCAATAAGCACTCCATTTTTAAGTGTAAAAAACATGAGGTTACATATCAAACTAATTTAAATTAGGCAATATTACAAAATAAATTTAATGCCAATCCCTAGTTTCTAACTCAGAAATGTGTCCATACTGTCAAGGGAGTAGGCAAATATTTTTAAAAAGGCAAAAAAGTACTTAATAAAAAAATGCACAAATGACAAAAATAGGCTAGAAAAAACTTCACCAGAAGGCTTTGTTTGTCATAATTCGGATACATCTGCTACCAACCTTTAAATAGCTTAAGTTATACATTCGAACAACATAGTTATTTTTTTAAACTTTCGATGCCTATTAATAACAGTACACAATGCCGCTGCTGGACACCAAATTATATTGTCGGATCGGCTTGTTAACAATAACAAGTGGAATATTACAATAATACAATAATTAGGTGACTTGCATTTCGTTCATGAGGTCACGAGCCTCAAGGGACAGCAGATATATTCGTTAATACTTTTCAAATACATAAAATTAAAATGTACATTGAAGATTTGCTGAGGCCAATAACAGCCCCCCCCCCCCCATACTTCGTTGGCCATATCGCCGTCATTCCGATCAGCAACAACTTAATGACCTTCAAACCTGGCTGTCAACCCGAGAAGCCTTTATTCCTGCAACAACTTTAATTTCAATATACAGCGTCCGAAGCCATAAATACGATAAAATCATAATTCTGAAAATAGGGCAAACTTAACGGAGGACGAATTTGAAATTTCAAGACAGTTTTCTCATGTGATCGTAATGATGGGATTAAATGCATAGCTCAATATTAATGTAAAATTTCAAGCCATATACACAATAAGCTAGTTATTGTTTTAAAATACTTTATATATAAAACGTTTCCAATGCGTCAAAGTTGTAATTATTTCAAATTAGTCTTAAGTTTCTTATGTATTACTTAAATTGTAACCTCTTTAATTTTTGCTCTTACATTGCATTTCTGAGAAAAAGTCTCATATATTTCGAGTAATTACATAAAAACCAACACTCTTAAGCATACAGTGCGAATTTCAAGTAGCATGTTTTAGGAAGTAGGTGAAAATTTCAAGTCCATATATTAAAATTTGTTTATGCAGAGAGCACTCTGAAGATTGAAAACGTCCACAAAATAAAAATAAAGAAATCTGGGTTAACATTAGGATATAGTAAGAGTGAAAGCAAGCTTGCCGCTGCACCACCTTTGGGTCGGAACAACCTAAACTTATGCCGTTTGGGACACTTCGTGCTTGCGTCTAGGCCTGGGATAGTCAACTTTTTAAATACCGTTTGGGCACCTTAAAGCAACATTTTCCCTCATTTTGTAACTGCCAGGAGGAAGAATAACCCTCGTAGGTTTTAAATTCTTGCAAGGTTTAGCTTTAAGTAAGACGTATTGTTAAATGACTTTTGTCATTCCGTCAAGATAGTTTTCCATTTCCGTTCCTAAACTTTAGTTTGGTAAGCAATGTTTTTCAAATAGGCCTACTGTAATACGGACAGTTTTCCATCTCTATGTGCTTTATAGTTTTCTTTTAGTAGATTTTTCCTATCATTATTACGTAGCGAGGAAAAAATATTTTTAATTGAAATAATTTTAAGTTTTGTTTCATGATGCATTGATAGAATGATACTAACCATAGTGTGTATGTTTGGATGCGGGGTATAAAATTATCCATTGACATGTTTCCGGAAAGACTCTGGACCGTTGGTAGTACGAGAATTTTCACATGGTTCACATGTCCACAAGTTCGGTGGAAATGACGAATCTTCGGCGATATAATTGTGAAATACTTTATTTAAAAAACAATAGGTCAGTGGTTGATGCGATTGATACCAACATGGTAAAAGCACCACTGACTTAATAGCAGTCCCAAGCGATATATCGACTTCTGTCCCAAACACATAGTGTTTTTTAGGTACAAGACTGATTTTGCCATAGGCGTAAACTGAAGCGGAATATATTGTTCGACCCTAAACATAATAAAATAAACATACACATTTTTATTTTTGTTTCTTCTTTCCACCTATGCGTCCCCTTAGAAGTATTAAGTCTCTCTCCGAATGCGTTCACTGTTCTATAGAACTTGTTCCTCAGCAAGGAAATAATTATAGATGAGAAATGGCACAGAACTTTGTTTCACGCTGTAGATCAATGTTTTTCAATCTATGGATCCCTACCCATAGGTGGGCCCAAAGAGGCCGTTTGGTGGGTCGTTTAGTCCCCGACTTGAAAAAGAGTGATAAAATGTTTACTGGTATAATACTGTAATTTATTCTATCTCTGCTTGGTAATTTATTAACTTTTAATAATAGGGTTATTATGCCTTAATAATAACAGACAATGATTATGCGGTGTGTATACCGTATAAGTCGAGCACTGAACGGAGTTTTCTGGAGTAGACAAATTCATTTTAGCACAAAAAGATTGGTTTTAAATGCTATTGTTGAAAGTATCCTCACATATGGAGGAGAAGGATGGGCTTTGACACAGCGACAAAAAGAAATGTTAAATGCAGTAGAGATGGATGCACTGCGTAGAAGTTGTCGAGTATCTAGAATAGAACGAGTAGGCCTACCCAATAAAGTAATAAGGGAAAGAATGGAACAGGAAGAAACGCTAGTGGAAAGGCTTGAAAAGAGGACGCTGCAATGGTATGGACATGTCCAGAGGATGTCAGAAGACAGATGGCCTAAGCAGATCATGTCATGGTCACAATGTGGTAGGAGGAAAAGGCAGAGACCTAAAAGCACCTGGAGAGGTGGAATAGCCAGAGCAATGTAGGGAAGGAATTTACAAGAAGGCGATTGGCAGAATAGAGGATTCTGGAGGAAGGCATTAGAAGGCAACCCCTGAAAAGGGGAGACGCTTTAAAAATTAAAGTAACTTAGTAAGCAATGATTATTATTCGTTCCTTCCAGTCGCGCGCAATAGCTATACCTAGTGGACCTCACTGTGCGCCCTCCACTATTTTTGTATAAAATAAGTAAGTATCTATATTGTCCTGAACAGAATTATGTGATTAAACAGATGAAAGCTACTCCTATGAACCTATATTGAGTGTCAATTTATGCCATTTTACAACTAAATTCTATATCTCCTCTGACAATTAATTGTGCTCAGATATTATTTAGAATTTGCACAACAGCGGAGAATCTGTGTTTAACAAAATTAACATACCCAATTGTCCATACTGATGCATATTCTCTAAATCAGCCTACGATTGAGCGAGTGGTCCTCTTAACTGTACGGATGCGTAGCCTACTTGAAAATTTCTCTTGGATTAATTTAGTTTTCTTTAAACTATTTCCTGCTTTTAGAGTGCACTAATTTAACTAATGGCTCCCGTGGAGTTTAGTTTAAAGTACCAGGCTATAAAAAGAAATAATTTATGTTATGTTCTTCCTGTCAGAATATCTACAGTAAAGTATTAAGACCTATAGCATTATCTCGGGCTGCAGTGAAACGTAAGAATAATAGGCCTACTAAACGAAGTTTATGTGCATTTAGTTAAGAAAGGAAATACAAATGTATTTCTTTTTATTTTATTACTAGCTGGTCACCCGTCCTTCGTAATATAAAGTATTTGAGCTTTTCTAGCCTACCGAGTTTTGTTTTGCCTGTGAAAAAACAAAGAATATCCTATTTGAAAAAAGAGTTAGCCATAGCAGGGCGAATAGGTCTACAAGGAATATAATCCCGCTGTCCACAGGAAATTGTTAAAACGGCCATTTCTCGATAACCGTAAGAGATCATTTAGGCCTATGTAAAAAATTGAATTTTACATCCTGCAAGTCGTCTCTGAATTCTGTGTGACCAGTGATTTGGCCACAGTAAATTTGGATATCGGCAAAGAACATGTCTGGTTGTTACAGCAAGTCATTGAAACGGCGACCGTGTTAAAATTGTGGAACATTTCATGCAAAATGTCAGCTCTATCAGTTAATTATAGCTTGAAAGAACAGTAGATTTACAGAGTTCTATTAATTAGTACGATGGCCTCGGAATAAAAATAAAATACAATTACCTGGACTTTAAACAATCTGGTCAAACAAATTACCACTTCATTCCATTTTCTATAGGCTAGATCTAATTCAGTACCTACGAAAAGAAATCTTAATTCAAGGAGATTAGTGTTAAAGGTTGCGGGTTCGATCCCGGCCCAGGTCGATGGCATTAATGTGTCCAAAATGTGACAGTACCATGTCTGAAGATTTACTTACTTACTTACTCAATGGCAATAGACAATTCCTTAGCAAGCTAAAGGAATACTATCTATTTTAGGGAACCCGAAGGTTTATTGCCGCGCTTACCTGAGTCCGCCACTCAACCCTATTCTGTGCTAACTCCATCCAGTCATCCCTAGGAAATCCTACTTCCCTTAAATCCATTCTAAGATAGTCCTCCCACCTACGGAAGATTTACAGGCATGTTAAATTAACTCCTGCAGGAGGGGGTCGTAATTTTGTACTGTTTACTTTTTTGGTAAACTCTTGGAATGTACTCTAATCTGTCGTTTTTCTCAAACCACTAAGATTTTTGTTTATTTTTGCTTCTTAATACCAAATTTCCTATTCTCGGCAGCTCTTCCTCGCGCGATACTTCGTAACCCCCTGATACTTTGCGTTGTTAACAGACTATCGTAATGATATGCAGTGGCTAACATCACCTGTTTACTTTGTCTAAAGTAGCCATCGTCGAATTCACATTCAGTTGTTAGAGATCAGCCATGGCTACGGTAACAGACTTGAATGGTTTATAGTCAGTATTCCTCTGGTACTGTATAGTAACGTGACGTGTACTAATTTTATATTAGGCTTATTAATTTTCGTGTTGCGGTTACTGGGTTTGTTTCATTGACTTCTTGTGCTCTGAAGATTAAATACAAAGGCAAAACGAAAATAATAAATAATAAATTAATAATAATAATAGTAATAATAATAATGATAATAATAATAGTAATAGTAATAATAAAGTTCTCTGTCGTGCCTTCGAAATGTAGAATTAACTTTGCAACCTCAACTCTTTTACCCGCTCTCGCGATCTGGAAACCCTCCGTATAAATTGGAATTCATCACACGTGTCTGTGGATGTATTATATAGGCCTACTCCTAAGCTATAAAATGTTTGCTTATGGAGATCGTCACAGGCGAATGGGGGTGTCAGCGAACATCATTGAAGATGTGGTTTCTTTCCCGGCGATCATCGTCCATTACTTCATTATTGCTATCCACAGCTGACAGGATGGTGGTAATATGGAACTGGAAGGTTTAACGGCGGCAGCAAAACTCTTTGAATCACTTTAAGCTTACACCTACGTCATATAGGGAGTTATGCTTAGATACTTAATCTATTTATAATTCGTCATGAACTTGATCAAAATTACAATGATTTCTCACTTGTCCATCATGATTAAGCGCAATCATATTGTTTTTTCTTGACCTACTATATAGCCTACATGACAATCTGCAGCGATCACCGACCAGAATTTGTCTAAAAATCATTTATTGTGTTAACTACAATAGATCTACTCTGTTTAAAGAAATCGAATCAAATCTATCAAAACTATTGTAGAAATATTTAGAAGTAATGGAAGACGAATGCATACATACAACTGGCCTATGTCTTTGGTGACTGCATGATATTCAGGTGTTATTTTCAGCAAGTGCATAAAGGTACGTGAATGCCCTTCGTTCACCAAACTGTAGTTTTCAACCATCAGCAGGTAAAGGAACATGACTCTATCGGCGAAACGTCAACTGACATCGACCTTTAATTAAATTATCTGTGTGACTGGTTTATATCCATGTTTCATTTTCACTCCCCCGCATTTTCATGTCGATCCTAATTGTTTCCTAGGGTGCTCTGGTCACTTGTCAACCACACAGCGTATCCGATTAGTAATGTACAATACAGATTTTGAGCAGTCTTATTTCGTATTTCTGAACTGGAAGCCTAAATACTCGTTTAAATAAACTTTCGACTAGATTAGTCCTACCTACAAGGCCAATTCGATTAAATAGGCTACACATTTTTATACTAAGTTCAAATCTTATTTAAAATAGGCTTACTCGTTGCATAATTATGCTATTATACCAAATATACGAGTATTGTTTGTTTTTCTTCCTTGCCTTTATTTTTATTTTTAACATTGCTACTTTTATTATACATATAAACTATAAATTACATTTGTTTCATACAAATTCTTACTATCTTTCATATTCACTGCAGTTTTTCCTACTGATCTTGTCCTTTACGGAATATTAAAACATTACTTCCATTTTAAGACAGCTTTAAACAGATCAGCTGTTGAGTTTGGAATAATGTTTTCTATTTGGTTGAACTGCTGCCGTATTTTACCTTGTAGGTTTTAATAATCTTTGATCCAACTTATTTAACAATATATCATGTTTTTCTTTAGCTCGAAAGTCATCCGTTTAATTAAAAATGTTGTAAGATAGCCAATCTGTAACAGATTTATGCAAAATTGTGCTTTTACAAACTCAATTAAGAACCGACAAAATTAATTAAAGGACAACACATTTATCTGAGTCCGCCTGAATTAGTGATCAGCCGTGTTCGAAAATGACTGATTCGGCCATTCAGAACCAGAGCTGCTCTGCCCGGCTAAAAGCAGCAGATCTCATGCCCACCGTTTAAATGAGGCATATGAGAATAGATTTCAACTCATACAGTGCCATCATTTTCGTTATACAATCGACCACTTCTAATCATTTTTCTGTGCCTATTGCAAGCAACAGTTATAAAAATTAGGCATCAGATAACTGTAAACTTATACAAATAGGTCCTAAGTACTTAGTCTATAAATTCTATAGTAATTATCGGGCCTATCATTTAAATGAATTATCCCTTAGATTCATAACGTACAGTATCTTATGGGATGTAGTAGTATGACTTAAATTTGTAATAATCGGATAGAAAAGAAACTGGACGACATTAATTTCATGTAAAATTATAGAATAGAGTACAAAAAATAAAGAATGTGCTTATTAGTTTTGTTCATTTAAGAGTTAAATTTATAGTAGGCCTATCTATGTTTGAGACCGCAACAATGTTTTATAGCAAAGGTTTACTTTTCCATTAATGTTTTTAGCATTAATGTCTGTGCTATATGACGATATGGTAATAACTCCAACTACGAGAATGTTGGCTGTGTGTATTAATTCTAATACAGTAACTTACATGGAAAGGTTTGCAAGTACAGATATCATTTGTCAGCACTATCTGCAAATAACATGCTGGCACAGTACGTGGCATTTGGCGGTCGAAGCACCATATACATCCAGGGCAATAAACCTTTTGGTGCTTCATGAACTCTCGTATTCTTATTGGTCTATTGTTCAAGCGTCGTGATCGCTAAGTCATCCATCGGTCATTTACAACGAACAAAAATGTTCATATTAAAGTGCGGTGCAATTGTATTTCCATGTCAAGACTGAACAATAATGAATGACATCTTGGATTTATTACAGCATCCAGACGACAACAGGTAGTGCAAAAACTACATCACGATTATTGTATTCATAGGCTACTCGTAATAGGTTATACTGCGTATTTATTATCATTATTTCATTATTCAAACAATTCTACAACTTTTGTTGTATTGATACTACCGAAAAGAATTGTATCTTTTTTCAGCAGCTCAAAAACAAATTCACAATACGGTTATGTTTTGAGTACATAGCCAATCACTGATTTTCTTCATTGGAATTCCAATATTGAAGGATATTTGGTAAGTATATTAAGACCAACCTTCCACTGATATAAAAAAAGGAATTAATTAATATTGTTCCCATACTACTGATCATTACATTCATTAGATTACTGATGGAGTTCGTTCAATTTCTTGCATGAGAATGCTGTTTAATCATTCTGAATATTTTCTGAGACTCATGTTTCAGATAATATAAAGGCTAACTTAACTAAAAAACCCAAGGCTCGTTTTCTAAAATTAAATTTCTTTAATTTATGCCTGATTTTTTTAATATACAACACTATAACATTACCCAAATACAAATACTGTACTGTAAATTTAAAGAAAGAAAAAAAAAACTCTCGTCAATCCCTTCAAATCTAAAGTAACTTAACTTAATATAACATTAAAATATATAGGCTAACTTAACTAAAAAACCCAATGCTCGTTTTATAAAATTAAATTTCTTTAATTTATGCCTATTTTTTTAATATACAACATACAGTTTAACTACAACTTACCCCAAATACAAATACTGTACTGTAAATTTAAAGGAAAAAAAAACCTCTCGTCATTCCCTTCAAATCTAAAGTAACTTAACTTAATATAACAATGTTACAAAATTAATTCATCGAAAATCGTATGACATTCTTAGTTTGCTGTCTAACGTTTCAGACGTTTGGAAGCAATAGGCAATATACCAAAAAAAAGTATAATACATTTTTTCCTGCGTAAAGAATAGGCCTACCAGGCTGGAATCCCGCTGATCCTGATGCTGTGATTAGTAATCACTAATAAATTTGCATTAAGTTTAGGCTAGTCAACATTAAATTGAAAACAGGTAGCCTATAGTGAATAATATAACATGAAAAATTCAGGGAGTAATGAACATGTTGCCTTCCGTTGCATCTACTTTTGTAGGGGAGAAGCACATGAGGGATTGGTGTATTCTGAATCACCAATCGATATTACACACCTTTTTACGAGATACGCACATGCACATACCCTACTATGCGTATAGAGAAAATTCTGGATCTTCTGTAAAAAGTAAACTTTTCTACATATGGAGAAATTCAGCATTGGGTATCACTGGAAACATATTCTCTTCCTATAGATTTCCTCTTTACTAGAGAAATTTTCAACATGTTTTAACCTATTTATAGGGATATGCTATAGTGGATACAGTTTAGGCAATGCGCGACAAATTCTTAGGTAGCGGGTTTGATCCCCAATAAGGTTATAGGGATTTTTCAATTAGCCCAACCCTTCTGGTGCTCTATGGCTATGGATTTTCCTAGCCTTTAATAGAAATAAATACTAGGAGCTATTTGGCAGTTAAAGAAGGCCAATGTATATGGATATCAATCTAACATCCTACATGTGCGTATTATAAAATAGTCTGGGAGGATTTATCGCCAGTAAACATGAGGGTTTCAACGACCTGAAGGCTAATACGAAGCACTTTACCTAATGCATTCACAATGAAATACGTTCACGTTTAGGTAGACTAGGCTATATTACAGTAAAATAAAATTACTTCTCAAATAAAACCGAAATCAACAGGACACAATACGAAGTACAAAAACAAGGTCAAAATAAGTCATAAAATTTAAAGATAAACAATAAAATAAAGTGTTTATTAACTTGTGGTCATTATATTCTACTGTTTAAAACTGGATTTGGGCTAAGCTGCCTGAATCCTTAAATAAATTAACGAGCAGTAATAATGGTACAGAACATTGCACTGTGTGTTTGCCAGAGCTGGGAATGAAGTGAAGATATTAATAATTCCCATGCAATGGCTGCGAGGGCCATATTCCTGGCGTCAAAGAGCACATTTTTTACATTACCCTCGCCATTGATTACTTTTGGAATAATTCTGTGAAGCATATATTGCGTCTCCACTGTGTATCGAATCCCAAATTAAACTGCCTATTATAAGGTCTGCCGTAAGCAATGAGCCGAACTTTCATTCCTCGGAGCCTTAAATTTCTGGTTAAATGGGCCTCTTTAGAGATGCTCAGAATTAAATTCCCTGCATATAGAGGAATAAATATAAGTAATAACAATAATAATAATAATAATAATAATAATATCTCTGTAGTTATGTTTTTTTAGTTCAGTTGATTTGTCAAAGTAAAAAACGCTTAAAAAGTGCCATAGGCCTACACATACACCATTACACTACGACAACATGCGCTACAAATTTTCAATCAATCCCAATTCTTAAAATTCTTCAAGGGTACCGGTAGGTTAAAAAGCATGAGTCACAAAACAATTTAATTGATTTTTGACAGGTATTTGACACAGAGGTGCAAATTATTAAATTTCAATTCAATACGATTGCACATTGGTATTTCAACACACCATTCCCCAATACTTTATCTCAGGAGCATATGCTCTGATAATATTACGTCCAAACCTTGAATAATTAATTTCAAACTTCACACAACGGATTAAGCTATAAGCTTATCTATTCTCATTCCAACTGTATATAATTTATTGAATAGGATACTGCCTTAATTAACTCGTGCACAAAGAGTTTGCAGGCAGAAGAATTAAAAAACTTTCGATCTTCCCCTTTATTCTATCAAACAATTGGTGATTAAAACATTGGAGACCCAGCTTATCCATATAATTTTATTTCATAAAAGCAACTTGGAACATCAAGGCCCTATCCCTGTCGTCTCTACTATCCGACCTTCCTCGAGCTGAAGTATACAGGTTCGTACCGTGATTGAACCCACTAATAATACTATGCTCGACATCAAACAAGGACATCGAGACTAGTAATCAATCTGACTCTACAAGGTTGTAACACTAAACAGCAAAATTCTTGTAAGAATTGAGCAAAATAGTTTCTAGAACATGAGTCGACATACATGGAAAACAGCGGTTTGGTTTTCCCGTAAATTTTTATTTCAGAATCATATTGTAGACAATATTAATATCTTTCACAGGACATGTTATTATCTAATGTACAGAAACTTGCTTCCTGTTTCCACGTTGTTTGTAAGTTTCACAACAGCAAGGCTCCCCTCACTAAAAATGTAATTATTATTATTATTATTATTATTATTATTATTATTATTATTATTATTACTATTATTATTATTGCTACTACTAAGGAAAAGTCTGTCATACAAATTTCAATTGCTTCAGAAAAAGACACACAAATAGTCCCACATAGTACCAAGATTTTTAAGTGATACCTTTCAGTACGAGCATGCAGTTTGGAAAATCAAAGCCCGCAGGGCAGGATGTAAATTCAGTTATACTTACGCGCTTAGTAGGCCTACATTACTTTTTGCAAAACTTGACAAATTTAAAAAGTAAAAAACAACAAAATTCTACAATTTGCCATAGAATTAGCCTAATGTGAAATGCAAGCACAGAAGTCCTAGGCCTACTGTGATTTTGTCTTCATTTATCAAATATCGATCCCTTTACAGTTATCAACAAATAATATTTTTTTTTTACTTTGTGAGGTTCAACAAAATACATTGTTTTACAATTTTTAAAAACAATAGTAGGCTAGAACTATCTATTTTAATTAATAAAATTTCGTAAAATCCATTGAATCAAATCTCAGATGAATAGGATTTCTCTTAATAAGGACTTAATAAAGTGGTCTCTATATAGGCCAGGGGAAGACAGAAGCTTGCTCTGTGACGTCACTGCTTCCTGCTCTCACTGCTCGCGTTATATCTCTGCGAGGAGCATGTGAAATGTAGGCATCAGTGAACAGGGGGGAAGAGAGGGGCATTAGTATTGCGGGCAGCGGGAATTTAGGGGGTTAGAACTTACGTAATACGTGTTTCCGAGTTAATGAAACATCAATCGATTTTTTTGATAATTTATCGGTTAATTACAGTGCAGCAGTTTAACATATTATAAATAATTCTATTTTTCTATTCTGTGAGAACAATTCCCTTTCCACAAAATCTATGTTCTTTGACAAAAATAGACAATAGGCTACTATAATTTGAATTAACATAATTCACTAAAGTAAAAATGATAAAAAAAAATGAACTGAATAAATTACCATACAAGCTCGTCTGCACCTTAGATGATACAAGATTACAGTAACAATTTTCTGACTTTCCTGTCTCTTTTTCTTTAACAAGTTTATCAATGTTGGGACGTAATGTTTGAGCAATATTTAATCGAAGACTACATTTAGGTTGTGATTTAACAATGTACTTCTTGATTTGAGCTTAGCACGTTTCATTAGTGAACAAAGTTGTTCGGCCACATATGTCGATCCAAAATTACATAATATTCGTGCGGCAAGTCTCGGGAATCTGGTTTCAGAGAAATTTCTGTAAAAGTTACCCAAGACCACTTTACGTTCGTAGGCCTATTTGTCCTTTAACAGATCGTCGCATTGTAAGTTTAGCAGTTCCAACTGATACCGGCAAGGAACGTCTTTGACATTAACTGAATATGGGGTAGCAAAAAGTTTAAACATTGGAGAAAGGTTTTCCACATCCTGAAACCTCGATTCGAACTGAAGAAGAATGTTTTGCAGAACTAACACATGTTCTGCAGAGAGAACACTATCAGGATCGCGTACTTGCAATAACTTTGAAAAATGCTCCGTATTTCCAACCAGAAGTTGTTCTACCCACAGAGCTAAAGTGAATAGGTCCTCTAGTACCTAGCTCTAGCGTACTCTAAACACCCCTACTACCGTGCGTCTTGCTGACGTCACACACAAGGGATCCGCATGCTCTTGCTCCACAAACGTCATCACAAGACGTAGTTGACTTCCCCTGATATAGGCCGTGGAGGCCCTGAGGGTTCCGGGAATTTGAGACTCCCAGATTTTAGACATTCGGCACGCAAAGGTGGTACCCCAAGATTGCTCCTGGTACTCATTTCTGTTAAAGGCTGATTTGACCCCAGGGCCATAGTGCCACCACAAAGATTAGGACAACTCAAAATCCCCAATGACCTTCCCGTTTGTATCGCAGTGCCCCAAATACTATGCCACGGCGTAACCCCCCAAATAGATTATAAAGAAGGCCAAATATATAAATGGAAGTAGCACATTTAATTTCGGAACAGATTACAACACCATTGATTAGAGAATTCATTTTAATAATAATGACTGCAGAATTTTCTCAGACTGAGAAGCGCAGCAATCAAGAACAGACAAGAATTAAATTAATTCATATCACACATAAACAATCTTTTTACATTATAGAAAACGCTCCCCAAGACATACAGGAAATAAAATATTAGGTTGTGTAGGTGTACAGTAGCGAGGAAGTAGGCAATTCCAGTTCAGCATGAATATGCTACGTTACATATTTACAATTTTCAACTCAAACTTTCTATGATGATGACTCGGCCTGGTTTTATTCCCGTTAATAGACGTGCAGACGCAAAGGAAGTTACGGTACGCTTTAAAAGCGGTATCTGAACATTGTGTTCCTAATCTATCCAGAAGATCAGAATGTAAATCATTATGCTAATATTTGTATATTTCTGTAATTTTCCCCCAATTCATTTGTAATACCCACTATCTACATGAAAAGAACAGACTAATAATGACTCATGAAAAATATAGTAATCGATCCGTTCCTTTAAGGCTTAATAATCATATGCCAAATTGAGAATTAATAATAAAAGAGACTGCGGATAGAAATAGGGCTATTTAATATATATATGAGGGGTTAATGCTAAAAAGTCAGTCACATGTTGATAATTCTTCAGAATTCAAACTGTTGTCTTTCAAGTCGCTAATCTAACGTTAACATATTGGGAAGAAAATAATTAACTAGGAGATTATCATCTTTCTTGGCCGAAAGGAATCAAACTTGCACTCAGGCTATAGGCATATCAAGCTACAAATGGCATTATAACTCACTGCATACCCACATCTATTTGAAATAATCTGTATCACCATGTTCTTTGGTTGACGAAAGAGACCGGCATGCACCATTAAAAATTAATGTACAACCTATAGGTTAAATATGTTTGAGGATTTTGACTAAATTTTCATAATAATATCATCCTTATGGCATCACACAAATGTTATATTAAGTGAATAAATAATATCGCCGAACATTCGATAGATATAGACTACCTAGGTCAAGAAAATCCATAATAAAGGAGAGTGGAAAATAAACAAAGTAAAATAGTAATATATGACTTAGCACCATTTTAATTATTGCAATTTCAATTGGGGATATTTTTTATGGACTTATGGAGTATACTATCTGAAGAATTTTCATTTTTAAATTCAGATATGTTTAAGAAAATACTAAATTTAAGCTTACAATTTTCTTTATATTATTACCTTACCACGAATGTCGTTCTTGTTAATATTATTATTAATATTAATATTATTACTTAACTTATTTTCCATATTTTCACTGCATATAGGTCATATCACACTTTTAGAATGTTTGCGTTTAACAGTAGGTTCTTGTATACTTAATTCGTGTGCAACTGCTTCTATAGTTCGGTGATGACTTCTTCAATGATGCGCAGTTTAAACGTCATGATATTGAGTAACATGGATGAGTTATGGAAAGTTCACAAATCCTTCAAGTCTGCATTTGACTTTGCTAATGGGGAAACCATGAAAACCCGAAGTCAAATTGGCCGACCACGAGTTTTGAACCCAGGAGCCCTTACATTAGCCAACTCGATCGGATTGTTTTAGTGTTTGCATTATGACTTAGGTATATTGCATATTACAATAAGTTAAGTGTAGTTTTTGTTAAAATGGGAAACAAAATAATAGATTTACTAATGTTTTAATCAAAGGTGCGTTCTGATATTCTGCTTCGAAATCGTATTTATTTCGTTTCACTTTATACTCCAAGTACCGGCACTTAATGAATTTCAATGTGAAAGCGCAAATTAAGCCTATGTTAAGATATTACTTTCCCAGCCTAGTAGGCTAATAGTTTTAAATAGAGAGTTAGGTTGAAATGGGGTACGTAAGACACTGAAGTATTATCCGCAACCTACCGTATGTTGTAGGCTTAATTTGCATTCCTGTAATCGTTCAAATCTAACTTAAATTTTATATATCAAAGATGGATAGCAGACCTATAAGAGATAATTGTATATAAATAAATAAAATTGTATAGAGTTCCATGGTAATTCAATTAGACTATGTCTGTGACTGTGACAAGCATAGCGGATAAACGGTTAATTTGCATTTTCCATATTTGCAAGCTCTACAAAACCATGTTGTCAATTTTAAATAGAACAAATGTCATTACAAAGTGGACCTACGTGGCTAGTATTTTTGTTTTGGGAAGAATTGTCACTAACCAATCGCATCAAACGTTAAATCGAGGTTCAGGATAGGCTATTTCAATAACATAGATTGCTAAGAGTTTTCGCATCATTAATTACTAAAGTTGACAAAACTAGACTACGCACTTACATAATTGAGGCATATGAAGGTTTGACGAAAAGACGTTAGGTCTATATTATATAAATTATTGAAATGCTATCACTATTTTGACAATCCAATCAGTATTAACAGTAGGCCTAAATTAGATCACAATATTGCTACAGGAACACGACACTATCAAACAAAAATATTTTAATAACATTTTTAGTCCTTGTATTTGACACTCAACATTGTTATCGTTATTATTATGATAAAATTAGTATCAAGATTATAATTAAAGAAAAAATAGCCTAATTATTAAATATTATACATACACATAAATTTGTACATACCTTACAAGTACATAATCATAAATTTGAAGTTTAGGGTTTTTGTTAGAACATGCATGTATATTTTAACCTGACGTGTTCTATATCTTCAGCCTCGCTCAACACAGGAGCTAAAGGACGAGAGGCATATCAAGCATCTACATCAAGCATTTCACACATTTTCGCACCGCGCTACATACCCACTTCCGATTCGGGGTAAGTGGCAGTAAGTTTAGGAATAGTGATAATACAGTATTAATGATATGTAGAGCTAGGTTTGTTGCAGTTAGGTTAGGAATATTGATATTAGTGTTAGTGACATATAGTGCTACTTTGGTGGCAATTACGTTAGGAACAGCGATATCAGTGTTGATCGTTATCTAGTAATTACAATCTGGATCACGTGATCCATGCGCAACTCACTGCAGTCGTAATTTTTGTCTTCCAACAGCCATTTTCTGTTCAGAGACTGCTATTTATAGGTTAGAAAAGCGACAGCTTCATTCTAACTTTCCGAGGGTTTCGGACACTAAAAACTAAATTATTATGTGGTTTCTATGGTTTATGAACAACACAACAAGCTAAAAATCACCGGCTTTGAACTTTTTCTCTGTGAATAAACATAGTGCGTAATCATGGAATCCATCTCCGAAGTTTATTATGGAGATGCAAAACCACTGCAAAAGTAAAGGATCTGTCTCAAGATACTAACCTCAATCCTACTTCGTTTCTGAAGTCTGTGATCGACCAGTCTTCTGCACTCTGGGTTCTTATTATTAATATTTTTGATAGGTCTATATGTAACACTGAACCAATTTTCAAGAATCAATTTTCTCTAATCTATGACACTGTACGGCCTGACCACTTCTATCAGCCTCTTGTGCTCGTATTGAGCCACAAAAAGTTAGTCTCACTTATTTCGTGTTAGGGACAGCGGAGCCCTTGCATAAGGAAGTTACCTATTAGGCCTACAGGCGAGAAAGAAAGATAATTTTCCTTCTGATTCTAGACGTTCCCGGTAAATGTTACTAACGGTAGATACTTTGAAAATCATACGGGTGAGGTAAAAACGCCTGCCAACATAGTACATTGTCGAAAATCGAAAAATGTACATGAACCGGGGCGATTATCCGAGTATTTTAGATTTGCGGTTCATTAACGAATATGAAATGCCAGTCTGAGAAAGCAGGTTGAAGACTTCCTCTGAAACGTGCATCGTCCTCGGCAGGGTTTCAACCCTGGACCCTTCAGAGGCAGCAAACAACAGACTGAGCCACCAAATGTGGAGCATTCCATTTTCGTTACCGCTTTACTGCATTAATTTAGTAATAGTATTAATATTGGAAGAAACTAAGCGGGGAAATTCTGTTATTGTTAATGAACTAAGCCTGTACAATGGAAGAATACAAGCTATAAAATTCCGCCCATTTCTGTGTTCTTAGTAACAGCTGTGGCAACAATGAGAGAACGGCCAAGAGGAACGTAAAGAAGGCGAAGGAATTTTATTTGGTACGCCCACCTGCCTCTTCAACACACCTACTCCTACACAAAATCTTGCTGTCTAAAATAATATAAATTCAGTAATTCCTTACCTTTAAGAAACTACATCCATTCACTGTAAATCCAAATAATGTGCACACACAATATTGGTTACACGTAAAAAATATAATCCTTTTTATAACCAATTTAACTGATAAATTGTATTAAACAATCCTGAACTGATTCACTTAAGAGAAGGTTATAATACAGAAAGTATGACTGAAACACGTACACTTTCTCTCATTAATAGTTGGTCACAATATA
Organism: Ectobius pallidus; assembly: GCA_964059195.1. Taxonomy (NCBI): domain Eukaryota; kingdom Metazoa; phylum Arthropoda; class Insecta; order Blattodea; family Ectobiidae; genus Ectobius; species Ectobius pallidus. The sequence continues at coordinate 105,982,093 of CAXKWD010000003.1, read as the reverse complement.
ATAAGGTAATAAAATTGAGTAACTAACAGTCTCTCACTTATCACGAAATTTCATGCCTTTATCGAACACACACACTTCTTGTACGCTAGCCCAGTCGCTACTGACAGACCAGACAACTTCCAACCTTCATCGCGTGGAAGCAGAATGCCGTCTCACACCTGGTCGCTGAACTGGCCAATCACAGAGCTCAATTCTACTTCACATGGCAACCGACTGCCAATGAAGCGCGTTTATTTATCCTTTGTAGAAGACAGAACAAGAACAATGCAGACTATATTTTTAATATTGTATTGCAATCGAAGATAGGAAAAAGTACGGTATGATAAATAAATTAGTTCTAGAATGTCCAGACAAAATTTCCTATTTACTTTCATTACTACAGTAGGCCTATCTCTTCCTTTTGAGGTTAAATCAACATGCTAGAGTTATGGAGATTTCAAAATATAAAATGAAGCAATAACAACACACCAAGTAGGCCTATTTGTCGGTATTCTTGTTTTAAAAATCTTCTAGTACCTTAACTTTTTTTTAAACTATAACATTTACATTATATTTTAAATAAATGATTTTAAATGTCCATTGGGTTTAAAATCTACAATTTTATTATTTTATAATAACATAATATTAATCTACCGCAGAATATCGGTAAGATACATAAACTTGTGAAAGGTTTTTACAGTAAATGACCTTATGAATGACTACCAGTCTTATTTCGCTTTAAAATGGTCCAGTGGCTCGCCTGCCGAACGCTTTCTTCTCTCTCTTTCTTTCATTCTTTCGTTCTCTCTCTCTCTCTCTCTCCCCACCCTCTCTCTCTCTCTCGCGCTCTCATACACACACAAACACACACAAACAAACACACATATTCTGTCTCTGTTTCTCACTCAGCATAGGCTATCTATTTTTCTCTTCATAAATCGATTTACAAAACTTTACTATAGGCCTATGCTTAAAGGTGTGTCATAATTTACTACTCAATCCAAGAAGATTTAAGTAGGCCTAATAATTAAATGTCATATGATTGAAGCATGAAACTCTATAGTTTTTTAAAATAAAAAAGCCACATCTGAAGTGAAGAAGAAACAATATTTTAATATTAATTACGTCTTTTAAATCTCATGAATCGCAATCGCACCATTCGAATAGGCTATATCGTATACTGTTAATAATGAAACACTCGTATCCCTTGCTACAGACACAATTAACTCATATTCTGTATGCACAGCATCGGGGCTTCCAGGATGAGATTTGTGAACCATGATGTATTTAGTAAGGCATATTTTCCCATAGAGGATAGATAGAAATGCCTTGACAACCCTCAAGAAGGAAATTAAGATATTGCTAGGACGCAAAAGGTCTGTGAAATATTGTTTAGAGAGTCTAATTTTGACTTGGAGTTCTTTTTTAATGTGCCTTTACATCTACAATAGGGGTTCCACGTCTTATAGTCTTTCTCATAAATAAATAAATAAATAACATCTTCCCACCATTAAAAATGACTTGTTCATCTCACTTATATTATCTGTTATAAAAAAACAACGAGGCCATATCGTCCCATAAAAGTATTAAGTTTTTAGCTCTAAATTCGATTAAAATACAATAACTATAAAATACATTAAATCTCGTCCATCCCCTCATTCCAGCCTCCAATTAAAACACTTATGATTACGCTACCTGAGGACGCTGTGCCTAGATTTTTTAAGTCCTGAAAAATCCGTCGACCTCAACGGTAATTGATAAACTTCACAGTTTAGATAATAAGGGTGGAATTAAGTAAATTGTTTGCTGAAAGTTGGATCAACAATCAATTTATTTAAGTAGGACAAGTATATGTAGGGAGTACGCTGTAGCGTCGTGGTTGAGGCGCTGCGCTACAAACCAGAAGGTCGCGGGTTCGATTCCCGATGAGGTTGTTGGAGTTTTCCAATTGGCCTAATCTTTCTGGCGGCACTATGGCCCTGGGGTCGATTCAGCCTCTAAGAGAAAAGGCGGTGGGGGAAAAGGCGGCCGGTGCGTAAGGCTGACAACCTTATCACCTTCATGTGCCGAATGTCCAAAATCTGGGAGCCTCAACCTCCTCGAGCCCTCTGGGCCTCCATGGCCTGTATAGGGATTACTTCTTTACTTTAGGACAAGTAAATGCACCCACGTAACCTTTGTAACAATCCACGAAATATACTATGGTTAGAATCACTTTTTAATATAATTCCCCTTAAGAAGTAGTTCGTATTAGCCACAGAATTTTATAGTCAATCATTTGTTAAAGAATTTCATGATTTTTTTTTCCTTATGATTACGACTGTTTATTCTGTACACGTTTAGTTGTGCCGCAAAATAACTTTACATAAAACGAAACAATTTTCAGGCAAGACATAAATATAAAGTTAAATATAAAGATAAATATAAATATAAAGTTTCTTGGCATAATTGTGGGTTAAAAATATTATGTCCAGATGAAAAACAGTTTTTCTTTTTATTCTTTAACTTCAACCCGCAAACCTCGGATCCAGAGACGGTCACATTATGCTTTAATGAAGACACCCTTGTCATAAATGTCTTCAATTTCTTTTAAGGTACGGTAAATGCCATTGCTGTTTCTAAGACTTTAAGAAATTATCAGTTGAAAGTTAAATCGATTTTTATAGGCAATGACTAGCCTATAGCCTATAAACAGGCCATGAAACTATGATTATAAGCCTATTTACTAACTGCCTTAACAAAACGAAAATGACTACCATCAAATTGCAATGTTGTCGATTAAGACAAAGCTGATATGATATGATATCGATGACTGAAATCCCATGATACTAAATTTTTATTCTTCCGAGGTAATTTTGATTTCAAAATTCAAAATGGGAGTAAAGTTCTCCCTCTATGTAGGCTATATAGTTTTCATGCGGTGGAGGAGCTTAGGGGGTCAGTGGATGTTTACGCTCCTGAATTCTGAGATAACCGTCACATCCTTAATCAGCCAGTTATCTACTGCATTTACCCATAGGATTGTTTCTTGTTATTCATTTCTGGTCGAATCGACCCCAGAGCCATAGTGCCTCAATCATCTGCACCAAAGCTTACCCCAGAAAGATATAACTTAGTAGGTTATACATAAAATCAATAATTATTTTTACGTGTTCAGCTTGTTCACATATTAGGCTATAAAATGAAGTGGGGAAGTGAGAAAGTCGTGAAAAGCCTGGATTTATTTTATACGCTGCCCAAACGTGTTTATGGGATTTCATCGACTTTGATTTTAAAACAAGTGAAAAGAACGGCTGCAATGGAATTAACTGGAAGGAAATTAATGGACTAACTAGCTTCACGAACTCAATTTCATTAAAATAGTTCCAAAACCTAGTATCGTCATATATACTAACCCACCAAGTGGGTTCATATCCCATGGATGTTCATTCTGAATTGGATTTTCTGGGTTTTAAACGTCGCCAAGACGAAAACCAGTTTCGAAATCTTTTGAGAAAAGTGATCACGCAAGGTGAGGATGGAATATTGGCAACATTCGCAGTGCTTTTTTAAAAAAAAAATATGCCTATCATTTCACAAGATTTCTCTCATAAAAGTTGCGGAGGCTATTTCTATTTGGCAGTGATGAGAACGCATGTCGTTATCTCCCTCTGGGCATATTTGAAGAACACAATTCTCAAGGAAGTTGTCGATTTGAAAGGAACTATGCTTACACGTCAGACAAGCAATAAGTACTCCTCTCTATCGTCAACAAGAAAATTAAACGCTATAATAAATATTATATTGCACATGTTTACTTTCATAGAAATAAGTTCTACATACTCAATGAAAGTGAAAGGTGCGAACTGAATTTCAGTCAGTATTGTTGGCACAGTAGAATAAAACAATAATTTTTAGTATCGTCTTGGGCTCGCTTACGGGAGTTCCCGGATTCAAACCCCGTGGCCGGTCAATTTTACTTGGGGTTCTGCTTGGTTCCCCAGTCTTAAAGGCAAATGCCGAATTTGATATTTACTTATCATGATTCAGCACCGCTATGTCATACTGTATCATGGTCATTAAAATTGAATACCAGTTCATTTAACATAAACCATAACATCAACAATAGAAAGTAAATGCACGTCAATAGTTACATGGCCTACCGATAAACACACAGAACACAACCCTTCTATTTTGAAGTGGAGAGTAAGTAAATGCCATTCTAGATTTCGCTTTAGAGACATATAAAACCCCGAAAAACCAATTCGGAATGAACAACCCACAGATTTCGTTTGGCGGGAACTAAAGAGAAAAGAGACAACAGTTCATAACCGTCTTGAACTCTCTTTTCAAAGTATTTTAGACTAGTTTATATGATGGCACTAGGTTTCATAATTATTTTCATGAAACTGAGTTCGTGAAACTAATTACATTAATTTCCTTCCAAACAAATTCCAGTGCAGCCGCCCATTTCACCTGAAATCCCACAAACACGTTTTGGCCGTGTATAAATCCAAGCTTTTCACGATTTCCTTACTTCCCCGCCTCGTTTAATATAGCCTACTGCGAACAAGTTGAACACGTCTATAACCTCGAAACTCACTATAGTTTTGCAAGAAGTTGGAATTAGCCGAAACTACGTAGTGTCGTAAGTGAGTGTCACAAGTAGTCCTACATCTCGCGCACGTGTATTCAAACAAAAAACAATTATTTGCGAAACGTCGGCTGCTGTGGTCTAAAGGTAGCGTGCCCGCCTTTAGATCCGAAGGTCGCGGGATCAAACCCGGCCGCAGTCTATGGGCTTTTCAGGGCGTAAAAATCCTGGGCACGGAGTCTTCCGGGAGGGATTTAAGCTGGGGGGCCTGTGTCGTAGATTTAGGGGACGTAAAAGAACTCCAAGCCTAAATTAGAGCCTCTGGACAAAATTTCTCGGCCCTTTCACGTTCCAGTGATACCTTAGTTTCCGGAAGGGGGTTAAGGGGCTATGGGCTTACCACCTGTCCCACTGATCTCTCTAGGAAAATAAGCGTAACAAAATTCACATAGGTAAACAGAAACCTCCACTTGGAGACCCTTCGCCCCCAACGTGGGGACATAGGATTCGAGATACATATACGAGTTTATTTGCAAAACTGAGTTACCAAACATAGTTTCATCGTGTAAAAGAGTCTTTACTAATTCAATCAATGGCTGTAGAGACTAGGCTTTGGTTCAGTATTAGACAGGGCATGGAACAACTCTCTGGTGAGGGACTAACTGGAAGCACACATAGGACAATAAGCAGGAACATTTAAGATGGATGGAAAGTCAATTCTAATCCGTTTACTTTTGCAAGTTTAAAAAAACCGGAAAAAATACATTCAGATTGGCTAGTCACGAGATTAGAACATGAAATCTCCCGAAAGTGAGTCCTTAATGTTACCACCTCACTTGGTTAGAACTGTATTACTTATGGGTTAAGGGGCTCACTTTTCAGGTTCTTAGCGTAGAATGAACCAAACTATAGCTATATGTTTATAAACATCTTTTTTCTTCACAAGTGTCCAAGGTTAAACTCTTCGGATTTTTAGTCAGCCTACTTGATTAGGTGGCAACCATGGTCCTCCATTAGATTTTTCTCTAACAGAAACACACAATATCAGAAGCAATCCTAGAGGTAAAGGCAATTTTGTTCAAAGGGTTAACAGACTTACCACTGTATTCTTACCAACATGTATTTGAAAATGATTTATCTTACAGAAGGTGAACCTCCTCTAAGGTTTAGTGCTAAGTGTGTCATAATTTATTCTGCTAATATTGAAGCCTATTTAAGAAACTCAGAGAACAGATCGCAAATATATAGTATATGCGACTTAATCATTATTACGTTTTAATCATTAATCATTAATCATTATTACGTTTTATTCATTTTTACCTCTACATATATAAATTTAAATAGAAACACTAAAAATATTGTAACACTATTCATGTAACTGTTGTAAAAACATCAATTTAAAGTGAACATCTTTAAAGCCTAAAATTATTTTAAAGGTAGCTCCAATATATTCAGGCTAAATTAATAAGATCTATAGGTCAAAGGCAATGAAAATAACGCATTAACAATTAAAATTTAGTAATCAATAATGCATTTATAGCCTAATTACCTATAAAAAATATTACTAATGTCTCGGATATAAACCATCGCATTTCATTCACTGCTTCCTCATGAAAGACCCTTTCAAAAAGCAATAAGAAAATTAATTTGTTGCTGAATTATTGGGGTTAAAGAGGCCTGAAGAATGACCTGCGGGAATCGATAAAAGCTGTAATTCCCTCTTCAACAGGCGCGATTTGTATGCAGTCTTATTCAGGACCGTTCAACTCAGAAGTTTAAAAAAGACACCTATTATAACTTATGCGCAGTGAGACACATCAGTCTACTCTTATTGAATTGTTATCGACTTGGCCTATCTATCACGTCCGGTTTTCAATTCAGCCTTCGACTGTGATATGTTTATAACTTATAAAATGCGAAAGGCCAAATTTTCCTTAGCCTGAAGGAAGAAAGTTCAGCATATTTTCAAAATAACCATATTAAGTTATATGTTGTGAAACACCAAATTTCTACAGTGGCTAAGCAATAATTATAACATCCTCACACCTTCAAGGGATTCGAGTTCGAGCTACATTATTATTGTAATATTATAAGAATGAAATGCAGATTAACAATGGTATATAGATTTATATCCTTACAAACAGCTGAGAGGAAGCGTCATTATTACCAAATTGACACCGATGTGGTATCGAATATTACGCTAAGATGACATCTCGACACTAGGCAAGAGCTGAAATACCGGGGAATGTTTCTTCTGAATGGTGGATTAAATCAACACTTTTTTTTTAAATTAATGAACTTGATTTTAAATAAAATACAATAATTACTGTAATATATTAATTATATTCGAGGGATGGAGCAGAAGTCACCGCAACTACGTATATTTGCTTTTAAAAATGAGGGACCACTATAGAATTTTGAAATATACAATACAATATACAAATGAAAGGGCAGTACGGAATGTATGTATAATGCAGATTATGGGTACTGTAGATGTGGGATAGTGAAGGAAATAGACACTCATGAACATCCAGATGCGATTGCATTGTGCCATGATTCCTTCAAGTTCGGTCAGCTTCCAAATATATATATGGTTTTTATTTTATAAATAGTAATAAAATATACAACTAGTGATTTTCAACTTCTTTGGCTAAATCCGCTCGTCACTAAATTGACCATAGACCTACCGATCACTTAAAAAGCAGGAGTGGCATGAGGTATGATAATTCTTTTAACGTAGAATTACAATGGTAGGATAAAAGCCTGCAAAATTAATTGTCTATACATTACTCTGAAGCTGATGTATCACAACCCAATTTTTTGTTCGTTAGAAAAGTGTATTACATAGTATTTCTATGCAATTATTTCTGGCTGTGCATACGAGAGTGCGTTTTGACCAACATACCGTCAGCTGTTCACCCGAAACGATAATCGATCGCTACTACAATCGACATGACGGTCGATATGTCCTAGTCGACACTGGACTCCTTTTTCTGGCGAACCTTTTTCATAATTTGCAAAGCTCCTCAACGTTTTCGACGGTTGTGATAATGGCTACAGACATTACTGATATAAATCCAAAGTCTCTTAAACTTTTTGACTTTCACTTAATTTTATGTGCTTCGTAAACGTTCACATGAACGCAGCGCTGGTAGTGCAAAGAATCAGCTAATATTGTACAGTCAACCCTCCATATAATGCCACCATCCGTTCACTAACATTTAGTGGCACAAAGCGAGGGTGGCACTAAAAGGAAATTTTATTTTTTAAATAAAAATGGCATTATACAGTGCTGTATTACGTTACTGTACTGTATTGTTAAAGAAAAATTAAATAAAAGGCAAATACCCATTTTTCTCTCTCACCCACAATATTGCCTAAGCATCTCTGACTAACAGTTCTCCCCTACAGTAATGACAAATGTAATGCAATAGCCTACTGGAAATTTTTCACAGTATTCACAAACCTTTCGTTTGTCTTTAAGTGTAACAACATCTCTCTTCATTTTAACAATCTTACAAGCAACTGTAGTGTAATATTTAACAGCTGAATGGGCAAAAGAAGTGAATTTTGGAATGTCTCATTGTTTGAGGGGCTCTTTTTACCTGCTCCACCCTCATGCAGGCTCTCTGTCTGACTTCTTAACATAGCTTCCTCATTCCACCGCACTACGTTTACAGTTACTGGAAATACAGTACAGTATGTTTCCTTAAATAATCTTCCAGACATTCACGCCAGTTTTAAAAGAATTCTGCAACTGAAAAACTCCTGCAAGTTATAGTGTATTTTGTAAAAATCTTGTCTTATATTCACTGGCACAGTAACGAGGTTTCTTATGTATTTTATATGGGAGAAGATCCGTTCACTTGCATCTATTGGCATAGTTCGAGGGTGGCACTGTCAAGAGGGGCGTTATATCGAGTGTTGGCTGTAGAAAGCTGCCATGTTTCTACGCCAAGCGAATAATGCATAAGGGAAACGCTCATAGGTCGATTTCATTTTTTTAACAAAAAAATGCATCCATCCAATAGAACTTGAATTGGATGGAAAATATATCTAGAATGAAAATGTGTAGAACGACAGTAACACGAACCAGTTTGGTGATTTGTAGAAATATGAACTAAAAATTGGATTATAGGACATGGGAAACCATAAAAGCTGTGTAATTTAAAAAGAATCAGTATCTGATTTTTGAAGTTTTACTATTAGATTCAACTGGATTTGAAACGAAATTAGGTTATAATACTTGAAACAGTGTTTGCCAGTCGTGTGCTGCATCATAAATATGAGAGCAAGATGATAAAGTAGTCAGTACACACAATTTTTTATTTTAGGGTGATTTTTGCACAAATGAAGTTCACAATTTCCACTTATGGTATTGCTTTTGTTATACTATGAACATCTGCCATGTTGGGAGCCTATCACACACGTAGCAACTTTTCTTCATAAGATGCTCTTCTTCGATGTTAATGTTTTGCTTCTGGTTTTGAAGCTTCTGTCCAAGTAGTCCTATATGCTTCATTGTTGTTATTCTCATCAATAAATCGACTTGTGTTTCTTATTAGCCTATTTAGTGTATCCTAGACACACAACTAGATTTTAACAAACCCCATTCGAAAGAAAAAGTATATAGGCCTATCACAGCTGGAAGCTGGTCTACTAAGTCATTTAAAACGGTCTCATCACTATAGAAAATGGAGAAAAAAATGTTACATCAATCATAGTCATCGACTTCAGGGTATTTCATTTTCAGCAACCCAAAAATAATTATTGGGGTTATTAATAAACTTCATTTTGCAAATGAGGGAAACTTGAATAGAAGTAAATTAGCTTATTCCCTCATTAATAAAGCTACACAAAGAAGTGAGCAATAACTTATGTGTGGAATATCTCGATAATATGTGATATACAGTATTAGATTGTATGTCCAAAAAAAATATGAATTAGGTTAGAATACCAATACAGAATTAGTACACGGAATGATAATGTCTACAAAATTAAAACTAGTCAAATTAAAACGACGTATATTAATGAAACAATCAAGCTTAGTAGAATAATTAAAAAAGTTACATATATGTTTTAATTAACCACGTCTAATAATATAAAAATAACTCACAGGAGTTATACATTAGTTGTAAATTTAAAGTACAATGGTATAGTTTATCTGAATAACCAATTTATCTGACCAAAAGTTCAATATTGTGACATTCTTTTGTTGACAGTGAATGACAAATTACACACTTTATAAAATGGCTATTTATATCAAATTGTAGGACTTAACTAGCAACTTAACTAAGAAGTGATCGACCACTCCAACTATACGATCTACAGTTGCAGATTCATCGCATCGCTTGTGGAATTTCTACGATATATTGGAAGATATTTAATATTACTGGTTTTTATATAAGAACTGTAAGACCAATACAAATAATATATATTACGCTTTTTTTTCATAAAAATCTGCATAGACGTATATCAACACGCTTATAATCCAGTAAGGTTAGAATTACCAAAATAAGCTATTGACTATAGTATCAATGTACTTGACTGCATTAATTTTTATTGTATCTATTTTTTAACATCAAAAAGTTCTGTAGTCCGACAATTTGATATAAATAGCCATCTGTATTGGTATTCTAACCTAATTCATATTTGTTTTGACATGCAATCTAATACTGTACATCACACATTATCGAGATATTCCACACATAAGTTATTGCTCACTTCTTTGAGTTGCTTTATTAATGAGGGCATAAGGCTAATTTTAATACTTCTATTCAATTATTGGAGTGTCGAACACTCCGAACAATATGGTTCCCACAATTATCCAAACTGTTGGATGAGTCAACGGTATTGTCTGTGGTCAGAAATGAAGTTCGTACGCAGATAACTCAGGGTTTCAATTTTTGTTCTTACTACTTTTCCTTTTTTCTTTTTACTTTTCTGTTCTTTCTTTATTATTATTATTATTTTTTAGGTTTTGATTTAATTATATTTTCTTTATGTATTTTGTAATTTGTATTTTGTAATGTAAATGGCTGAACTGTGTCCGAGCACGAGCGCTTGCTCATTCGGGTGGTCTTGTTTTGTTTTGTTTTGTATAAATATAAATAAATAAATAAATAAAAATAAATAATAATAAAATAATAATAAGAGATATTTGCAATGAAAACATAATTCACAATAAGACCATCCTTCTGGGGCACACGCTATGATTTTATTAATCCTAATGAAAATTACTCGTTAATAATGCAATAATTAGCGATTAAACAGATTATGAATAGAGTGTTTATGTTTATAATGTCCTTTGTTGTAATGAAGAAGGACTTTCAATATAAATTATATTAAACTTGAATGTGATTTTCCTTTTCTGAGTACCCCAATTAATTTTATAGCCTAAGTCAGAGTAGGCCTACTATATGACAGCAATGGACAATGGTCGATTAAATAACTTAAAATTGTCTAATGCCTGTAGAAAGTGGAGAAAATGTTGCGGCAATGGACAAAAAATAATATAATTTCAACTTGAAAACTGGTTGACTAAAATACGTTACAACATTATAAAAATAATAGATTTCCGACTTGAGAACATTTTAAAATTTAGGTAATGTGGATTACCAAGGGTAGATAAAATCTGCCAATAAAATAAACTTAAGTCTATTGTATTGAAAACCTAGAACACAAGAAAAAATCACACATACATATATTTTATCATGTTAGAGAGTATGAAAACTGAGAGATTTTATTCAGTCACAAATTTTGGGAATAAAATAGATTGATAATTTTTGCCCGCTCTACCCATTTTGTAATAACTTTATTTACAGCATGTCCCATTACAAATGCAATACTACATGCCCTCTTTACAATATTTACATTAGTATTCCTATAACTAGATTGCAATTTAGTATTAGCAAGGTTTACTTTTATTTTATGGTAAAGCTGGTGTTAACAACGATCGAAAGGAATAAACCAATACTACCCGTTCGGAACAAGTCTTCAACGGTATTGAGCTTTCACCTACACAATAATTATACATGCCAAACCCATTTTCACACATTAGCCGTTCCTCTGTCTGTGTTTCTGAAAGTCACTTTCTCAGTCTTTTCACAGTCAAAGTGTTAATATATCTAATACACAAATGCAACGGCAACAATAAGTTATGTATGGCATTTACTAGCAAAAATGGAGAAAGACGGAACTGGACAACTACCGCATAAAACGTGACATATTTTAGAACGAAATTAAAAAGATATAGGCCTAATTACGTTAAAATTGTCAGAATCTATATTTTACTTTCCGATGTCTTTCGCCTTACTTTCATACTTGCAAGTGTAAATTATGACAAACATTAAATTGAAAAAAAAGTTAAATCATCTTATTCATGTCTATCGCTGGTTTTCTTAGAGATTACGAATAAGCCTAAGTGGTTTTGTTAGTCTTATGTTTACATTTGTTTTCTTAACGCCCCCGTATTCGGCTCAGTGATCATTTTATAAATAAAACCCTGGCATAAGATGCTTTAGTATAGGCCTAAATATTTTTTTAAATGTTGTGTAGTATCGATCGAAAAATTTAGTCACCACATTAAATCATTAAAATTGTTTAAAAAAGAAAGTAAAAGTCCTGTCTTGTGCTGCATCTTGAAAAAATGCGTTGTGCCTTCATATTTCACTTTGGTGACACAAATTGGCTCTATCCATAAAATATATAGCCTACAGTATTTACTAAAGACAAGTAGGCCTATGTCCGTGGAGCTAATCGGTTCTGAAGGTTGAGATGTCTCAAACATCAGTGTTAAGAAGACTTAAAAATAGGTACACAGTTCTGTCCATATAACACTTATACGACGTTGTCAGATGCGTATAGATCAGAGAGGACAGCACTTTCAACAGCACTTTAATATATGTGATTTAAATGCTGAAATTATTATTTTCCCTTGGGTACTCTCTTACTTCAATCTTTGGCGGGAGGTAGAAGTAGTGGAGATAGTATTAAAAAACTTCATTTTATACCATTGAGGGATTAATGTATTTGTATTAGATAGAAAAACTTCCTTATGCCCTCAATATATCTAATATATAAAGTCGAATGTGTGTTTGTGGATATGTGTGTTTGTGGATATGTGGGTTTGTATGTATGTATGTTCCTTATACAAATCTACATTTCTTCACCAATTTGTACAAAATTTTGCACACATACCCAGTTAAGCCCGGGAAGTAACGCGGTCAACATTAAAATTCAAATAAAATACTCCTTCCCTTGAAAATTATATAATTTCTGGGAATATTATACTGAAAAAAAATGAAATGCTGTTCAGTTCACATGACAACAGTGAATTGTTTACTGTGATTACATAGGGCCTTGGCAACTATATAGCCTAATGCTGGACTTTAACGAATTATGATTCCATCGATGTAATATATTGGCGAAAATAATTACTGAAAGTGAAATCCACGAAAATAAAGCACAGTGTGATGTAGTCACATAACTTTCTCTACCCTCGACATAAGAAATATTTTCTCACTTCACATTTTGATGTAGAAGAAGATGTCGTATTCCAGGGACAACTTAAGTGTGTGAGTATGCTATATCAGAAGTCTGTAAATAATCCTTTCCGCTTATACGTTATCCATAGCTGTAGGCTTTGCATTAGTTGAGAAATAGGGATGTTTATCTTAGGCCCTAAGCATGGGATGGAACATTTTGAGTACTATGCTCGCAGTATATTATGTCCCGGGTTTTAGGGGAGGAAAGTATGAAAGTGGTACTGCATTTCTCTTTTATTTCAGCCCCGAAACGGTTGTATGGTAACATGAGAATGATAAATAAATTTTTCCGTCAAGTCAATACAATCTTATTTAATTTATGTTTCTTCTTATTTCAACCCCTCCCAAGCATGGTGTGTAGAAGCAAAGGAATGCAGCTTTCGACATCCTCTATGAGCCATAAAAAGCTATTTCTAGCGTTTTCTGATGGAATAGTTTGAGTGTGATAAATCTTTTCCTTCATTTCAAGTTCTACATGCATAAAGTCCTCCATAATTTAATTTCAAATTAGAAAATACAAAGCCCGGGCGACGCCGGGCCTTTTCAGCTAGTATTATATATATTTATATTATATATTATATTTCTTCTCCACTTTGACACTCCTAAAGAAAAAACTAGCAGCCGTCCATATTACAGATTGTATCCTCTTCTTACTGAGTAGTACTATCTGAACTACATACATTTCTGGTGCTCAAAACAAGGGCTGAAGATGACCTTATAAAGGTCGAAATGCATTCCCTTGACACGCTAAAGAAGGAATGTGTTTTTTTAAACAAAAACTTTGGACATTATTATATTATGACGAATCTAACGAAGATAAATTTTAAAAGAAGGGGATACGACATATAGGCCCACCATCACGTGGACTGACAGAAATTTTAAGGCCGTTTTTTAGTGTGATAAATAATAATTATTTTTGTGGATCCATTGACAACAGAATTTTAAACTTTTAACTGCATTAAAAAATTTTATACTTAGATATAAAAAGGCACAATAAGTAACATAGGCCTATTTCCACGAAGTAATATACTGTAAATTGTAAGCTGTATCTCGGTAAGAAGAGGACACAATCTGTAATATGGACGGCTGCTAGTTTTTTCTTTAGGAGTGTCAAAGTGGAGAAGAAATATAATATATATTGAGGTTTTTCTATCTAATACAAATACATAGTGGAGATAGCTAGAAACTATCGCTGCGATCTGCAGCCCGATTACCAGTGAAACCAATCAGAGCGCTGGTTCACTGCAATCGTTATGGAATTTTGCAAAATCATTTCGTACAAAAATTACACCTCTTCTTTTCTTTATAAAGGCCGGAGAATCTCCAGGCAGTTACTAATGTGTACCAATTCGTCACCGCTGTCGTGGTATGTTAGGAACAAACATGGCATACAGAAGATTTCGGCAAGCTTGAATCGCAAAATAGTAGGCCTATCTATTTTAGAATCTAAGCCGCAAAACACAAGAAGTGACTGATCTGTGTAACGAAAATCTTTGATTTTGTAAATTGTATACTTAACAGTAATGCGGTTCAATAATTGTATAAAGTTTTGTCAAATTTAAGTTCTTATATTAAAAAAAAAATTATGCTTTCGAAGGTTCTGTATTAGACACTAGATGTCTCTAGGCATTTCGTTGTAGTCCCAAGTTTTCAACTTAGTTGGCTACAATGGGTAGGCCTAGAGGTTATTCTTTCCTGCCATAACGATCTAGTTGCAGTGATTAACGAAGGTTTTTTTGTAAACTATTTAAATAATTAAAACGTTAACGTTATGGTATTCTGTAATATATTTTCTTCTGTTATATTCGTGAAACAGTCGTAATAAAATGCAACTCGTGACTTTGCGCTCCCCAAATTAATTCCCTCGCTACTAGGTAACTCGTGAATTTTTTCGGAGATTTTAAGGTCGTCAGTGGCATTACCTTTGTTAAAATGCAAGATGACTAGATAATAAGAATAATTAAATTTACCCGCTCTTCCGGACATCCAATTAATCCGGATTGGTTTTTCTGTACCGAAGAATCAATAAACTTGGAATTTTTTTCATAAAGATGTTTTGTTATGTTAATCCTACATCAGCCCGCAGGTTAAAACTACGTATACAATAGTGTATGTCTACGTATACGGTCGTATTGAAACTAAAATTAAGTTGTAAGAATAGTTTATATTTGTGGAAAAAAATCGATTTTTATAGTTTTACAAATTGAAAACTTGTATTACAGTGCAGTACGTGCATTTTAAGGCAAATTCCGTTTGATGCGGACTTT
This sequence comes from Ectobius pallidus, assembly GCA_964059195.1. Lineage (NCBI taxonomy): Eukaryota > Metazoa > Arthropoda > Insecta > Blattodea > Ectobiidae > Ectobius > Ectobius pallidus. Next base: position 105,966,728 of record CAXKWD010000003.1, on the reverse strand, counting down.
CGGCGATGAGGACAAGGTCCGATTTCATATAGCCTAGTCCGGATTAGCGGGACTCTACTGTATTTCATAATTCTTATTCTTTTATTCAACTGATACATATATGTACCATCATAGGAAATATAACACTACTTATTTTTTCTTTCTCACCTTCTTGTTTATCTTTCTTTCTTTCATTCTTTCTTTCTTTCTTTCTTTCTTTCTTTCTTTCTTTCTTTCTTTCTTTCTTTCTTTCTTTCTTTCTTTCTTTCTTTCTTTCTTCTTTCATTCATTACTTCGGTCTTCAATTCCAAAACTCTCTTCCCTTCTATTCTCCTTTTTCTTCTTCTCCTCCTCTTACTTTTTTTCGATTTCTCCATCAAGCTGTTTTTTTTTTCTATTTCCTTTATGCATAATTTAAACTATATTGAATTAATTATTATTCATTTTAAAATGTTCATCGCTAACAAAGTTTAATAAATATAGTCTTGGCTTAAAAGGAATCAATTCCTGAAAACTGAATTGTGACTTGTTTGCCTATTTCTGCCCCTTATGTTTGAAGTTATAATTAGTTATCTACATGATTTTATCTGCACTAACAATAAAATAAGTTTCCAAGTTACTAAATGTACAATCGAACAACTCTGTTAATCCCTCAACGATTAGTGGAGAAGAACTGAACCTATGTCATTCACTTATGTATTTTACCTAGACGGAATAATACAAAACAATCTGCCAATGTGATTGCGTGAGTTAACGCTTCCCTGAATTTGCAATTTGCAAGGGTTTTGGGTCCATGACCTGTAATAACAGGATTTAAAAACTTCGAAACGTGATCGTCTCTTCTTATAATATCCATCTGAGTCAAGAAAAAAAACTGGGTACATTCATCACCAACGCTGGCTTATGAAATTATGAAAATATACGGACATCAAAACGTCTCTTTTGACAAAGTTACAGCAAGATTTGAACAGTCGCATTGCATTCTAAGGTTTAAGGATTTATTATTATTGTTATTATTATTAGTAGTAGCATAGTAGTAAATTAGTAGTAATAGGCCTAGTAGTAATAGTAAGCTTAGTAGTAATAGTAGTTGTGATAGTAGTAGTAGTAATAGTAGTTGTGATAGTAGTAGTAGTAAAGTAGTAGTAGTAATAATAGTAGTAGTAATAATAGTAGTAGTAATAGTTGTAGTAGTAACTTAGTAGTAGTATTATATTAATATTTATTTTAGTATTAAATCGAGGAAATTGGCTCACTCACTCAAGGATCACATTCGAGAGATTGTAGGTACGATCCCCAAAGCTTAATAATTGAAGTTTCTATAGCTTGCTCAATGCCTTTCAGTCAATGGTTAGTATTGTACCGTACCTATAATGGCCGTCCACTCTTCCCATCATTTTCCTACTCCGCTGAATACGTTAGTGTCGTTTAGGAGAGGACTCTCTACAGCAGTGGTTCCCAAACTTTTCAGTCCGCGGACCCCTTGAAAAAAATTAAAATTTCGCGGACCCCCTCTGGGTTTTGAAATAAGAAACTAAATAAATAGTTTGATTCAAATGTATTAAATTCAATAGACAAAATAACAATATCAATGGTATCAAACAGAGCTTACTCCTTAATGTGAACAGTGAAGCTGCTTTTGATTAATTAGCTCTTCAATGTTAGGTTTAATATCTGATAATTTCAATATTAAGTCACCTTCAACTTCATGTTTATTTCTCAACTTTGATTTAAAGTACATCAGCCACATCAGGTGGGAGAGTGCTGTTTCACATAGATAAGTAGTGAAGAACACAGTTAAGCACTTCAAAATTACGGTATATCCTATTTCTTCTTAAACCGCCTGCGGACCCCCTGAAACACCGTCGCGGACCCCACTTTGGGAACCACTGCTCTACAGGATAGTTTCTGAGGAGGAGCCCTTCATTCTGCTGTGTATAAATGCGATTCAGAGTATACGTTCACTCCTATAACTACTGGTGTATAAGCCCTCCTTTCGGAGGAAGTAATAACTTACATTTAAGTAAATAACGGGTCAAGTGTAAATAAGTTTTTTTATTAAATCAATACCTTGGTATCTCAAATGAGTGCCACTTCACGCAGCTAAAAAAGCTTTCTTCCTCTGTTCTGACGTTCAGATCGGAATATAGGAATATAGGCATGTTACTGGCTACAGTGTTTACAGCAATATTTCATCAAGAACATACATTTCATATTTTTGGCACTCTAACCGTTATTTACTTAGGCTACATAAAGTAAACTCCGTGGCGCTACATCCATGAAGGGACTAGGCTTACCACCCCACTGCTGCGTCATCTATCATAGGCAGATGGCAGGATTGGGGGAGAGTGGGGGAATTTTGGCTATATGCTGTATATTAAATTAATATTATTGTTGTTATCAATAATCAATTACCAACATTTACAGATTCGAAATGTTTCATCACGCATATAAATATCTATATGTATTTTTTCATATCTTTGTTTGTTCATAAGCAGCTTACCCAATCGCTGTGTTTAATAATAATATATATACATATTCAATCAAAGAAGCGACAGGTATTAAGATGTTTGGGTGTACAAAGTTTGTGAATTTAATTGAAAAAAAAAAACATTGAAGGAAAATGTGCAATTAAATTAAAGTGACTATTCAACTCATACGCCGTATGTTTGATATTGACCAATAACGTTAAGCAATTCCTCGGATATAGACCAATCACGGCCGTTTATCTTGCAATATTCTTGTAGGAATCGGGAGGATGGTGTTTTATCGTGATAAAACCGTCTGGTCGTTACTGAAGACGCAAGTATCAGTGTGCAGTGATTGATAGTCACTGCTGCCACCAGGGGGCGCGAAATCAGATTATTTTATACAACGTAACTTGTTTGGAAATTGAAATAATAGAAATGTACATTGATTGTGAACACAATTTCGATTCCGTGCAAGTCAGTTCGTGTGCTTTTATTCTGTTCTGCTGTAGCTTACCTGAATGAAGTTAACTATATCTTATATGCCCTGGTGGTACCGCTGATTACACCAAGGTAGCTCGAATCGATTCATGGATGGTTGATTCACAGTATGCCGTGATCTCGTAACTTTTAGTTTTATTTTTATACAACAAAGCACGAAAGTAATTATTATTTATATAATCCGCTACGTTTTATTCATGGAATAGTCCTAATAAATCCAACTCGAGTTGACGAGTTACATCAGATAAATTCGCTCCTGCTTCGCAGTCGCGAATCTATCGATAAACTTGTCAACTCTCGTGGGATTACCTATGATAAAAACATAACAATAAAATTATGAAGATAGACACTTGCAATTGATTGTAGAGAATAAACACGCTGAGCTGAAACTACACTACGAAGACGTCACGTATAACAAATTGGCATTTATAATAATTATTATGTTGTAAAGACTCATTTTGGCGACGCAGTGTCTGGAACATACTGCATGATAAGAGATTGAGTCACCATTACCACAACCTGCTGCAATTAATGCGCAATTATTACGAAGACATATCACTATCTCGCAGGACAATAACATTAGTCCGGAAGTGCAAAGAACCACACAGAGAAACATCGAGCCCGGAAGGATATGGACACATGATAAACAGCACCATAAACCTCAAGAGCGTAAATATTTCCAGCAATCCATTCACGTTATGTACGACACTCTTCTAATTAAAAGGAAGCGTTATATGTGTTCACGAAACTAAAGAATTTTATTTCTCTTGAAAAACACATAAAATATATTTCAGGAGAAAAATTCCTCTGACAGCAGGATTCGAACCCGTGACAGGCTTTCCATACCCATGCCCAATTGAGTTAGCCCGAGTTCTATTAAAGGCGTCATCGACCTCAGAGATAGACATAAACGTCATATACAGTAGGTCGAGGCAGTGATTTTGTGAACGGAATATATACTGTATATAGGCTATACACAATGCACGCCGCTTTTTTAGGTAACTTCGGGACGCAGCTAATCTGATAATATTAACTGATTTATAACAGTAGCGGAAATAATTAATTGAAGGTTATTCATTCATATTTAAGATAATACACTACAAAAACAGAATTAAAAGCTATTTATTCATAAGATAATACTTAACTGTAAATCATTGAACCATTCATATTACAGTAATAAATTGCAAGTAGCCCTAACTATTTTTTCAACCATTAACAACGTTTTTAATTGTTTTTGTTTTCCTTTAGGAGTTCATTAACCAATACAACATACTCAGTTACGAGTTACGAGTGTTTTTGGAAATCTAGACTGATCTGTGGTGAATATCGTGTAGCATCGCCGGTCTGTTCAAGTCTTTTCGTTTTACACTAGCCATCACTGCATGTCAACACTGTTATTTTCATAAATCAGGAGGAGTGAAGCATGTTTTATTGTTTAAAAGAGAAAGTTAGGGAATGCAACCCTCTCAAACAGGTCATCGTGTGAACAGGGAACACTACCAATACAACACAATGCAATATATATATATATATATATATATATATATATATATAACTTTATTTGTTGAACTTTACATGAGAATATTTTAGGAGAAAAAATACTATGACACCAGGAATCGAAACCGTGACATTAGGCTTTCCATGCCGATGCTCTCTCAACTGAGCTTGCCAGAGTTCGATTCATGTCGCCAGATGGAATCTCTCTCCTATGATTACCCTTACTGGCCGTCCTCAGTGAGACATTTATTCCATGTGCAATATTGTGAGATGCACTAATTTAGTGATTTTGTGACTGTGTTTCCGTTGTTATTGTACGGTAGTATTTTCAGATGAAGCCCCATATATGCATTCATGGAACCACAGACTTTTATTCCTGTTAAAGTTTACAGGATAATGTTTTAGGAGAAGAATTCCTCTGACACCAGGATTCGAACCTGTGATAGTGCAATTATTTCTACCTGGACCTGCACACAGAAATGCGCAGCAGCAAGGAAGAGTTTATGTCGAAATATTGTAATTTTAAGGGGTGATGCTTTATTTGGTCGCCAGTCCTCAAGGCAATCACATCGAGCTAACTAAGGTACAGCTGTCATGACTGGCAGGAGGGGAAGATGTGTTAATTCAACTCCCACCTCTGAATACCCTTCCCTATCAAGTGTTCCACGTGTGCCAGGAAGAAAAGATTTTACTGCCTTTGGCTTTTCGTGCCGATGCTTTCCCAACTTTTTAAATATCGTATGAATTTACAGCAGACCCCAGCTATGCAGACGTGCACTGTCATACCTGACAAACATAGTACTAAAGTACTACTTCCCAAGAAAAGAAGAAAATAGATTAGAACTAATATATACTTTTTCTGCAACCCTGTAACACGCTCAGGGGTGTGGTCTATGGATCAGGTACACTATGAGTAATTAAGATATGGTACTGGTACTAGATGTAGAGACCTTATTTTCCAATCAGCCGTTTTCACCAAGAAAATTGTAATAATATATTGTGAATTGTGATTATCAATCCAATGCATATAATCTGATATAAACCATATATATGGTTTTACATGTTATTTCGAGACACTTCGCGTCTTAAGATTAATAATACCAACTTTAAAAAACCCGCCAGCATTATTAGCAAGACATGCATAATTTAAATAGAGATAATATTATAGTGAACGTCCTAAAAGGTAAAAAATCCGTACACGATGTCCCCGGGATTATTATAAACAATGGGATCAACGTTGTAGACTTAGGAAGGCAATGAACTCCAAGCCGTAAAATTAAAGCCCCAGGACAGATATGAAAAACTAAATTAGCCTTTCATTTCATCAAATGTTTGTAATTTGGATGGGCATTAGCTTTGTAAAATAATTTTTATAGCGGAAGTCCAGGGCGTTCAAAACCACTAAAAATTTCAAAATTGAAAATCTACAGAAAATTATTTATATAATTGTATCTAAATTCGGGTATGAAAGGTTAAATTTGAAATTATAAAATTGAACCTTATTATTTAATGCCTTCTTGCGACAATTATTATTATTATTAAATAATTAATCTTATTAATATATTATTATATATAATTAATATACAGGGTGATCCGTTAGAGATGTCAGAAAAGTAAAGCATTGTGTACAAGAAACTATTTACATTTATTAATTGTTAATGGTACAAACAGGTGTCGGAAACCTGTAAGTTTTGTATTCCAGCACATTAGCACTCAACATGACCGCCATTGCGAATGCGGCACAGATCATACCTCGCGGACAGGTTCCGCCACGTGGCGCGGAGCATTTCTGGAGTGATTTGCTGAAAGGCCGCTGTAATCATCCGTCGTAGGTTAGCTACATTATGTGGTCTTTGTGTGTACACAGTTGACTTGATATACCCCCACACAAAAAAATCTGGAGTCAAGTCTTGTCTCTCACACATGACTGTAGCAAAATTCATACGAGCTTCGTAATGATGTTGCGTCAGTGCTTGCACTCGCTGAATACGGTATGGGAACGTCTTACCGTCCTTCGACATGTTGTGTATGACATATTCTGCTTTAATAATAAGCGACGGAGTGATTTTTTTTGGACTCTGAGTCATGGCTTGTCGAATATCCTCTTCCTTGTTTCTATCACGTAACCTGCCGCCTGTACGAGGCATTTTGAGACAATCTTCCAAGAACGTGTGGTACCAGTTAACAATGTCTCGATGCGAAGGGGCATACCGACAGTTGCACCGACGTCGGAAAGCCCGCTGTGTTTGTATTACACTACAAAACAGAAAACTTCGCATACCATACTACACACTGAGCGCGCTGTTGTGTCGTGACTACCGCCAAGCCATGTGTACGAAGTCTGAAACATCAGTCATCGTTAACTCCCATCCTTTCCACTTACATCACAGCAAATTGCACAGAGTTATGTACAATAACCTCTTTACTTTTCTGACATCTCAAACGGATCACACTGTACAACAATGTTATGAAGTTAGTAGTTATTAAATATTATTACATTGTATGGGAGTGCTGTTTACCCTTCTTATTACAACGTTATTTATGTATCACATTTAAAACATAACATCTGTTAGCGAACATAACATAACAAAGAAATAAGACGAGATATTTCAATAGAACAAGGAAATAATGGAAGGAATAGAATATTAATGGCTATCAGACAGAAATGCAGGCGCAAAACGAAATAAAGATAATTAATTGTACCGAACAGGTCTTAGCCATTATTATAAAGAGCAACCTAGCAAGATGATTGTGGAACTCGAACATGGATTCTTCAAGACAATCAACTCAGTTTCTTACCTCGAGCACAAACGAGATGACAGATCTTGTGACGCTGCACTGGGTTCTAATTGTATCCTGTTCTGCCACCATACTGAAACAGAAAATAGTCACGTTAAAGTTGTATTTAACAGCAGAATAATGAGACATTTCCTTATAAGGCAGAGCATGTAAGCGCCATTTCTGTTAGTAAAAACGAGTAATTGTTACTACGATAAATTGCCCAGCCCTGCGCATTCGATGTAAAGTGCATGGTATGGTACCCAACATGCTTTCTCAGACCTATTTTTTAAATAGTTGACTATTGTTTCTATGCTCGTTTCGGACGACAGAAATATAAAGATAAACTACCATGAAAAGACGAAAAATATCGTATTCGTCTGGTATTGTGTTGAATGAGTAACTTTCATGTGCTTGTAACTTAAAAACCTTCAAAATAAAAATCTAAATACATTGTCGTATTTTGTAAATATTTTAAATTAATTAGTATTTTACGTATGCCTAATGGGTTCCCAGCTCCAAGAAGTCAGAGGGACAAAATCATGTCCAAGAGTTGACTGGGGGAAATAAATAAAATTTATAGAATAGGCCTAGGTCTATAGCTTTTCTTTTGTTAAGACCTCTTTGAAAAAGCCTTGAATTTTTTTTTGGGGGGGGGGGTGGGTCTTATATCATATACAGTAACCAATGTCAGTATGTCACATAAAAGTTCTCTAAGATGCATTCCTAAATTTACAACATTATGAAATAAAAGTAACTTAATTACGAATTAAAATCTGACTGTGAATGTTGTCTCTGGAGTGAGTTAATACCAATGGCGCCATCTGTGAAGGGACTTCTGAAGCCTTTATAGAATCATAGTTTCTAATTCTGCCACTAGAGGCTAGTCACTCTCGTCATCCACCTTGTTGAGCAGCAGCAGCAACAACAACAATACTAAGAACAATAACAAAATTAAAGCTATGTTATGATGTTGATACTTTTTTACATGCGCCTATTATAAAGCATGTTGGGCAGGGCCGGCTCGTCCATACAGGCGAACTAGGCAAATTATAGAAATATTTAAGGGCGGCAACGTTTAGAGACAATTATCTGTGATGTAGCTTCATATTTGGTTAATGTAAATATAACAATTAATAACCTTTTCAATGAAATGTATTTTTATTTAACCCTCATGTTATATCTTTCTCAAATTAGGACACTTCAAATATATTTTACTAGCTTAAAAGGCCCGGCGTCGCCCAGGTTTTCTATTTTGTAATTCGAAATTAACTTATGAAGGACTTTCGATTTTTAAATTCTATGTCCTTATATAGGCATTTATAAATTGAAATAGGAAGAACGACTTATCACACTCAAACTATTCCCTCAGAAAACGCTTGATATAGCTTTTTATTGCTTATAGAGGATGTAGAATGTTGCATTCCATCGGTTCTACACACGAAGCCTGGTAGGGGTTCAAATAAGAAGAAACAGATATTCCGGTAACATAAAATTTTATTGTTTTTGCGGGATATTTTATTTTTTTTAGAAATAAAATATTCCGCAAAAACAATAAAGATACCATAAAACCGTTTTGGGGATGTAGTTAAACAGAAATGCAATATCACTTTCATACTTCTCTCTCCAACAACCTGCGATATAATAATATACAATACCTCGTAATTGTTTTCTCAATGTCCAGGGTAGAGAAAGTTATGTGACTGCATTATTTTCGTGGATTTCATTCTTTCATATTTATTTATAACATGAATTATATTGATATCTTCTCTATAATAATTTGTTAAACTCCCATTTCATTTATTTCCAAACCCACCCTAGACCACTGGCAATAATATGTTGTCATGTGAAGTGTGATTTGGATTTGATAATTCTGTGTAAAAAGGGATTAAGTATTCTCAAAAACATTTAATTTTTGGCATTTAAAATCAAAATTTTGCAAAATCCGTTCTTAGTGAGCACTTACATTATGAAACGAAGGTACTGTCAAATTCCAAGTCCCTACCTATTATAGTTTAGGCTCTGCGTTGATTCTCTGTCATTAAGTCAGTCAGTTAGTCGGGACAAAGCCTCTTATATATATATATATATTTAGATTTAACCATTTACGTATACCAGGCTAGAGAACATTGTGGCGAAATCCCATGTTTAATGGAATGGCAAAAAATGGAATGATCGTGGCAATTAGGGGGGCGCCGAAATTTTTTCGCCTAGGGCGCCAAAATACCATGTTAGGTATGTACGAAACAACTATTGTGTTTAAATATGGACCTCTAATATTTTAACTGGTTGCTTATAAATCTCTCTCATAGGCTATATACCGGTATTGGTCGTGATACAATATTTAAGAGGCAAATCTAGTGAAAGATACAAATTTATTTATTTCAATCTAACAACATGCAACTGTGCCGTTTGCACTGTTGTCGGTGAATACATGTGAACAGTTCCGCAGCAATCAACAAAACACCGTAATTAACTAATTAAATAAAAACTAAAACTAAACTAAAATCCATGGTGCTACATCCCTGAAGGGACTTGGCCTACCATTCGACCGCTGCGTCATCTACTACAGGAAATTGTCAGGGTTGGGGGCATGTAAATGCTCTGTGAAAATACATGCAATATTGGGACGGTGTGACTGAAAGCAGTTAAAATGCCCGGAGAACGAAATTTATACTGGTATTAATTATTTTAATGGAAATATTTTAAAGCTGTCGCCAAATTTCGTGGGCAGAATGTCTTACTGACAATAATTATTCTTTTCAGGCTTGTATTCTGAGTACTCGTGGTACTTGTGGTAATTATACTTACTTACTTACACATTCACTGTCAATTGACAATTCCTAAGCAAGCTACAGGAATATTATATATTTTATGGAACCTGGAGGTTCATTGCCGCTATTCAACCCTATGCTGTGCTATCTCCATCCAACCAACCCTCTTAAATCCTACTTCCCTACGTCCAGGTCTTCCAAGTAGTCTTTTCCCTTCGGGTCTCCCAATCAATATTTTTTAGAAATGTCTTTCCTCCCCCATGCGCGCAACATGTCCAGCCCATTTCGACCTCCGTGACTTAATTATCCTTACTATATCTGGTGGCGAGTACAGGTTATGACGCTTGTCGTTATGCAGTTTTCTCCAGTCCCCATTTTCATCTCTCTTAGGCCCAAATCAGTAGCGGACGCAGAATTTTTTTCGGGGGGGGGGGATTTGAATAGGTAGAAAGAATACTAAAAAAAATGAATCAACTTACATATAAAATTAGTTTATAAAACTGGCCACTTAGAGTACATTATATAGCCTTTTTTCAAATTTTGGGGGGGATGTAACCCCCCTATCCCCCCCTGCGTCCGCCACTGGCCCAAATATTTTCCTAAGTACCTGTTTTCGAACACTCTCAGATTATGTTCTTCCCGGAGAGTAAGGGGCCATGTCTCACATCCATATAATACAACCGGAAGGATAATAATTAATTGTCTTATAAATTTTTATTTTTAGATACGGAACTCTCCCCTTTGGAAAACTTAGAGTTAATGGTCGGGGATATAACTGCAAAAATCAGGCGGAGCATATAAATGATGTAAATGCCCTGATTCATGTAATGCGGAGCAGCAGAAGTAGAAACCGCGTTATGCTAGTGACATGATTACTCACAGATGGCAGTATCATACGAACGAGACATGGCATGCCTGTAATATTACCTACTAGAGAGCACTGTAGTACGTATATTAGAATTAGAGTACAATAAAGATAAAAGCAAATGGGAATCATTACCTCTTCTTGACTAAAAGAACTGTCACTTCCAAAAATTAAGTAGCACTTCTAATCAGGTATATGCAATAATGGGGGGTACGCAGTGGTGCAACTGGTTGAAGTACTGTGCTACAAACTGAAAGAGCGGTCGTTTAGAATTTTTCGTTGCCTAATTCTTCTGGAGGGCCCTTTGGATCTGGGGTCGACTAAGTCGTAGCTTTCTTTTTTAATTTTTTTTTTAATTTTTAATTTTATTTTTTATTTGTTTTTGGGGGGAATTTCCACGACTAAGCCTGTAACAGGAATGAATACCAGGAGCAATCTACTAAGGCTGATAACCTTACCAGCTATACGTGCCAAATGTCAAAAACTTCTGGGAATCTGAACCTTCCAGAACCCTTCGTCTGCATGAACTTCCACTATTACTTTATATACAATAATAATAGAATAATAGCTTAGTCTATTAAATAGCAGCATCACAATAGGCCTACTAGAATCCAAATTCCAAAGAAGCCTTCCAAGGAATTGCAGATGCTGTGGTGATAGCTCCTTCCTCTAGAGGAGAATGGTGTGGGACTTTCGCCATATAACGCAACATCTACTTATCTTCAGTTCGACCATACTGTTATACGCTTGTTACATATAACGTAGCAGTATCATAATGCTGTCCATTAAAGTGCATATTTTCATTATAACACTGTTGTGGTATAGATTAATTTCGAGCAGGCAACAATCTTCAAGCCTTGAGAGCAGCAACTGCATTTAAAAAAAAAAAAAAAAAAAAATCTGCTCGTATTCACTTTAAATATTATACTTAACTCAGTTCATTTCGTGTTTTAAAGTCTGTTCTTTTGAGGATAAAATGCCAAGAGAAGTTTCGAGTTCCCCGCAAGCCATCATCTGCCATATTTCGAAAAAGACTAGAACTTACTAACGGCCGATCGCCGATATCGGCAGACTCCTTTCTTGGATGGACCAAAAAACTCAAAATTTAAACATTTAATTATGGTTGAACAAAAACAGTCGATGCAACTTGCCTATAATGGTGATTAAAACACTCGCTTCACTCGTTTCGTAAACAATATAGGCTACTCGTGTCATAATAACATTTATTTAATTAATGCCATTATAAGCTAGTGGCACAATGTACTATGACCAAACCACCAATTTAAATAGGTGAAGAATAAAACCGTTTATAATATGCCTGTTATAGCAATTTAATACGGAATAGGCTTATTATAAACTAACCTCTGAGTTTATGCCAACCACTATAATTGCTAATATAATTGCGAAAATGCTGTCTGTAGGGACCCGGAATGTCTGGCGACTAGCAAATAAATAGCTCTATTTAAAAGAACAGTTTAAAAGACTTGTGGACGTATAAGTTATCACTAAAGATACAAAGAAACCACGAAGATAAGAGAATTGCAAATTATAATTAGCCTACGTTTTCGTGTAGAACAAAACAAAATGACATCAGCAGGCTTTGCTATATCGGTTAGGAAAACATGAAAACTTAAAATTCAAGGCTGTATGTACACGAATGAAAGAATAATATCACAAATACAAAACCTTAAAGAGGATCGACACAGGCTACGTGAGAATAGTAAGGCTATAGAGTTAGGCCTATGCTCCTGAAAAGAGCAGGAACGAAGAAACTATCAGATTCTGTCAGGAATTAAAAAAAAAAAATAAACAACACAGGCTATGCTAGAACGATCAAGTAAAATGGAAAGATAATAACAGCCCGCCCAGGGAGATTTTAATGCAAGAATCGGAAGGATTCTAGTTAGACCTAAGGGTGTAGTTGTAAATCATGGCGAATAAATTTTGATCAGTAATGGGCATAATCTAATACATTTTATCGGCTACTACTCGTTCAGAATTACATCTTTTCAACACAAATATCTTTACATGTAGTGTAGTAAACAAAACTCTGTGGCGCTACATCCCTGAAGAGGCTAAGCCTAACATCATCTACCATCCTCTACCATAGCCAGATGGCTGGAAAGGGGAACATGTGGTTAGCATGCCGACACCCATGGCTGTTAATATTGGTTTCCGTGACCGGAACCGCTATCTCCATGAAGTAGATATATGATGGAAATTAAGTGTAACAACTTATTGCAGGAGCTGAAGGAATGGTTTAATGCTAATAAGATGTATTTTAACTTAAGCAAGACAGGGTATATTCTTTTCACGTGTATCAGAACAAAATGACATGGATATAAACATTCATCAGAATAATGTAAATACAGGTATAGTTAAATTCAATAGCATTCATTTTCTTGGTGTAATATTTGATGAAGGAATTTCTTGGAATAGTCATTGTTTGAAATTAATAAATAAACTCAATATTATATGCTATCAGTTAAGGGTTCTTAGAAACAAACTAAACATAGAAGTTTTACTTTTGTTTTATAACGCAGAAGTTGTATCAAGACTTGCTTATGGGATCTGCTTCTGGGGATCTTGTTCTTTGTTGACTGACGTATTCATTGTTCAGAAACGTATTTTAGGATGTATGTTTAAAGTCTAGCCTGGACATTCCTGCAGAAATTATTTGAAGAAATATAGTATTTTAACGATATATGGTTTATACTTTACAAAATTTTATAGTGTATTTATGTAAGTATATGTGATTTTAACACCAATGGAAACTTTCATACTTACAGCACTCGGAATAGAGACGCTTTGAACATACCTGCTCATCGAATAAGTAAATTTAATTTATGGTGCTTTATCTTAAACTGCTGCCTGCTAGGATTAAACAGGTAAATAATGTCAAAGGTTTTAGGAAACATGTTGAGATTATTTTAAGTGATGACTTTTCTTTTTATACAATGGGTAATTATGTATAATCTTATTTTAGACTTGTGCCCTACAAGATTATTTTCTAAATAAATAAATAAAAATAAATAAGTAGCTCCTCAATTAATATCAAGAATCTGAATGCATCCCATTCCAGAAGATCTCCTACCCTCATAAAAAGGAGAAACCCGGGATCGAAAACGGGCCTGCGTATTCGTACCCAATGATGCTAACCATGAGACACGCAGGAGGTTATTCACAAATATGCATGGTCATAAAGAGAAATAAAATAAGATAGATTCTACAGTTTAGTTAACATGAGAATTCCTCCACTTGTCAGAGCTATCAGACTGTACAGAAGCACAGATATAAGTAAAATAAATATACTGACAAAGTGGAGTTCATTATAGAAATACAAGAAACATTCAGTAAAGGAAATCTTTAAAGTACAAAAAGAAAGCATTTGAAATCTGTATAAAAAATAATAAAAAGAATATATAAAAGTAAAAAGTACGTATTTTACGGACTATAAGACGCTCCGGACCATAAGACGCACCTAGATTTTAGGATGGAGATTTAAAGGAAAATAAATTTAATGTGAATCTAAACGACAAATTTTAAAGGGAATAATATACTTCATTGCAACAAATTATAACAATGGAATCAGTTTAAATCTCTTCTAACTTTAAACCTGCTTTGTACGAAAATCTCTTGTGTACAGGTGGCATCGCGTAAATTTTAACTACCGAACTTATTTCTCATGAAAGATTGAAAATACTTTTACACCCTCTAACCCTCAATTCATCAAAAGGTAAGTGGAACGGGACAAGGCTGTTCAGAGGTCATTTCCTTCATTTAAACCACCCGGTGGAGATAACTCCTATCGTATAAAAGAATTCAACATTCCTTTCTTTTCGCTTGTATACCTGGCTTCCATTTACCCTCATTTTACGATGTGACAAGTGCATTCATGTATAGTCGGTCAAATAAAAAACGTCGGGCGGTATTTGATTAAGTATCACGAACGAGCATATGCGCATGTACAGGAAGACTTAAGGTTAGGTTCACACCTGCCACTTGTCTCTCCATGTATTTTCTTGATTATTTAGTCAGTTTTGTTCCAAAACGAACATGTATAGAAGGCTGTGGCTATATGTCTCACATCCGCCATATTCTTGGTTGCAAATTCTTATAATATTAATAATTAATAAATTCGCAAAGAATATGATTATTCAAGGAGCATTTTTTAAAGATTTCATTTTATAATACCGGTACTTGTAGTGCAAAACCAATAACTTACGTCCAACTTCTGCCACCAATCTAGCATCGAAATACGCCGGCCAGATCCACGATTCCTATGAAAACTTCCGGTCGCATTATAGTGAAGTACCCACCTCTTTAAGAAATATGGAACCTTCTTGCTGCTTCAGAGGCCGAAAAATGCAGGTCAATTACAGCCCTAACTACACTTTCTCTCAAGCTAGCATTTGTATGTGGTGCGATGACAAAGCAAAATGAATTATGACAATACATTAAGTTGAATATCGTGTATTGCGCTTTCCGCGTTTTTCATTTTTCCCTCGTTGTTCATTTTTTCCCTCCTGTCGCATGGCCTCATATGTTCCGAAAATGACCTGTATTTTATGTTTTTTATAGAAAACTTGTGAACTAATGCGTTAAAACTTTAATTTTAACTGCATACGAGTCCCGACGTTTTTTATTTGACCGACTGTACAGCCTGCGCCAAAATGTGTAACTATCTTATTGTTTATAACATTTTATTTATAACTATGGTATTCCGGCAATATTTACCATAATTTAAATTTTTTGTGTACTTCGGACCATTAGATGCACCCAACTTTCAAGGATCTCTTTTCAAAGTTTCTTATGATCCGTAAAATACGGTAAGCATAAATGTAAATAAATAAATAAATAAATATGTTAAGTAATTTGACTGGTGCCACATACGTAGCTCTAGGTCAGGGGAAGACAGAAGGTTGCTCTGTGACGTCACTGCTTTCTGCTCTCACTGCTCGCGTTGTACCTCTGCGAGGAGTATGTGAAATGTAGGCATCAGTGAACAGGGGGAAGAGAGGGGTATTAGTATTGCGGGCAGGGGGAATTTAGGGGGTTAGAACTTACGTAATACGTGTTTCCGAGTTAATGAAACATCAATCGATTTTCTTGATAGTTTATCGGTTAATTACAGCACAGTAGTTTAACATATTATAAATGATTCTATTTTTCTATTCTGTGAGAACAATTGCCTTTCCACAAAATCTATGTTCTTTGACAAAAATAGACAATACTATCATTTGAATTAACATAATTCACTACTATAAAAATAATTTAAAAAATGAACTGAATTAATTACCATACAAGCTCGTCTGCACCTTAGATGATACAAGATTACAGTAACAATTTTCTGACTTTCCTGTCTCTTTTTTCTTTAACAAGTTTATCAATGTTGGGACGTAATGTTTGAGCAATATTTAATCGAAAACTACATTTAGGTTGTGATTTGACAATGTACTTCTTGATTTGAGCTTTGCACATTTCATTAGTGAAAAAAATTGTTCGGCCACATATGTCGATCCAAAATTACATAATATTCGTGCGGCAAGTTTCGGGAATCTGGTTTCAGAGAAATTTCTGTAAAAGTTACCCAAGACCACTTTACGTTCGTATTTGTCCTTTAACAGATCGTCGCATTGTAAGTTTAGCAGTTCCAACTGATACGGGCAAGGAACGTCTTTGACATTAACTAAATATGGGGTAGCAAAAAGTTTAAATATTGGAGAAAGGTTTTCCACATCCTGAAACCTCGATTCGAACTGAAGAAGAATGTTTTGCAGAACTAACACAGAGCTAAAGTGAATAGGTCCTCTAGTACCTAAATCTAGCGTACTCTAAACACCCCTACTACCGTGCGCTCTTGCTGACGTCACACACATGGGATCCGCATGCTCTTGCTCCACAAACGTCATCACAAGACGTAGTTGACTTCCCCTGCTCTAGGTAAACGTAAAATGAATTACAATTAATAACAAGAAGCTAAAACTGAAGAATGCAGACTTAGAAAAATCCAAAAGAAATAAGAAGAAAAAGGAGCGTACTTAAAAACATTTAAAGAACTAGAATACAAAACCTTGGATAAATATGTAAATTATATTAAGAGACATATACGGTCACCAGACTATTTCTTTTTATGTGAACATTCTTAACAAAAGTGAAGACGTTAACGAAATTAAATGCAATATCAATAGAAAAGTATAACAAATATTGTACAGATATGGACAGGGGAGGACAAAATAATATCTCTCCAGGAGAATTTGACCCAAGTATAGATTTAATATTGATTGAAGAAATTATGTAATCCTTGTACGAATTCAAAATTTAGAAATAACCAGGCACGATAATATCAACAAAATGGATTCAGAAGAGGAAGACCATGTATGGTCTGTATCTTAAAATAAGTAAGGAGAAATGTAAATAAAGAATAGTAAAATATGGTAAATATTTTGACTGGTGCCGCACATAAAGTTCTAGATAAATATAAAAGGAATTATAACAAGAAAAGACTAAATATGTAGAATTCAGAAACATATATATTTTAATAGATCTAAACCTACATGCATATGATTATCTTTTTAAACAAACTCTTCCAGATGACTGCATCTTAATAGCGTATGCCGACGATGCTTTACTGCTTGTAAAATCAAGCACCATTGCAGAGTTACAGCACAAAGTAAATGATGCGTTACAAGTTATTTTTGAATGAGGTCAAACAAATAAAGTTCAATTTAATGCTGAGAAAACTTCTGCTATGATGGTTATCAAGCGAAGGAAAATTGAAGTTGTGAGTTTCATAATGAATGAACAAAACATTAAAATGGTCGATAGTTTTTGCTACCTGGGTGTAATGGGTAATACGAGGGCCATTTTTTCAACCTCCGATGGGGCATAAAATCAAAACCACAGTGAAAATCAAAACTGTTTTATTTGGAACATTTAGGTACACCACCTATAACTTTCCAATACCCTCTTCATAGAAGCTGCCGCCAGCGTACTGAGAAGGAAGCCAGATCTTGGGTTTCTTCGAGAAATTTGTGTGCATTCATTGTTTAGATTGTTCTTCTGATTCTGGGTCGTCCTAACGAATCCACATTTCATCCACTGTCACTATGGATTTCAAAAATTCGTTCCCGTGCTGAGTGACTTTAATCTTTTTCAGCAGCTGAAGAAAGATCTGGGAGGACAGTGCTTCCAAACCAATGAAGAACTTCAAAACACTTCAAAATGCCGTGAAGACCCTCCTCAATACGCTGGCGGTAGCTCCTATGAAGAGAGGATTGGAAAGTTGGTATCACGCTGCGACAAATGTCTCAATCGGAGCGAAACTATGTAGAGAAGTAGCTAGAAGGTGTAACTTACCTAAATGTTCCATATAAAACAGTTTTGATCTTTACTGTGGTTTTGATTTTATGCCCCATCGGAGGTTGAAAAAATAGCCCTCGAACAGAGCTAATATTTCGATCACACTCGAATCACATCGCAGGTAAACTTCTTAACTTATTTAAGGCGTCCAGACCTAGTTGAGGATTTAATTACTCCATACTGAAAAATATTTATCGTAGAGCGATTGAACCTTTGCTTTTATATTGTGTTGCTGCCTATGAAGAAATTTTACATTAAAAATGGGCTCAGAAAAAATTACAGGAAATACGAAGAGGATTTCTTCTACGAATGATAATAATAATAATAATAATAATGTACAATTTCTACTGATGCTGCCAAAATTATAGCTGCCATAGAACCCTTATATTTAAGTGGTCTCTTTATAGCTAGTATAAATAATATTAATATTACAACTACAAACATTGGTACATTTGAGTTTAGTTGGTCATCCAGCACATTATAACACCAATTTCATGCAACTGTGTTCTGAACCTGTAGACCAACATTCTTAATACATTTATAAGATGGGTCACGTTACATTGATTGTGAAACTCAAAAAGTTATGGCGGGATGTGCTTTTGTGGTTTATAATAATAATAGCGTTTCTGAGATGATTTCTGCTTTGTATAAATTATCATCACACTGTTCGGTGTTTCAATCGGAATTGTTCGCCATAAAATAGGCCTAAGCATTGATAGTAGCAGTAGTGCTTGAATAAACAGTGACTCATAATCGGCTTTACAAGTCGTACATGGTAAATATAATAATTAATAAGGATGCACTAGCCTCTGACATTAGACATTCACTAAATACAAACACAATTCATATTTGTTTAACCTGGGTCCGAGGTCACATGGAAAATGTAGGAAATGAGAAAGAAGATGAATTGGCTAAGTTAGGTGCTTCTTCAAATGTTAAAATTTCCTATAGTTTATGCCCATATCCTTAATTAAGAAAACATTAAGAGAACATATGCACAGCCAATGGGATCGGATTTGGCAAGAAACCAATAACGGCAGCATAACGAAAGATTTATTTTTCTCAAGAGTGCAAGATAGAACAGCTTGTACACTTTTGATTCCAAACTATATTATGACCAGGCTTTAAAACTTAGTGCCCGATCGAATATGTTAACAGCAACCGTACCGTACAGACTTTGCTCGGCGTATGCCCTAGCTATCATATGCTAGTTCACGTGATAGTAAACAAACCGAAATACAGATATAGGAAGACCACAAAATAACTTCTCATTATCTAAACTCACATTACAAGCATGCAAAACGATACTTTCTCCTGTTTGTGTATAATAGTCCCTCCCAAATGTTTCAATATATGTTAGCGTTTTAGAACACTTTACTTTCGGCATGCCGAACACGTATAAACACGCACAGTGACAAGGTACACTGTTGACCAATTTGAGAGGCACCGTACCACAAGCGCATTCACTTCTCAGTACTGCTATCAGCTACTGTCTTATCAGCCTACGCAATCAACCCCCACCCCCTATACTCAGGTTGTTGGTAACCGGAATCAACTCCCTCTGTGTGTTCGGGCACTAAGTTTTAAAGCCTGATTATGACTCTGTTCTAAAATAGTGAATATAATAGGCCTATGCAGAAATGAGATTTTTAGATTGCTTTTACGCAACACAAGCGCTGATTGAATTAATGATGTAAACATGAATAAAAACCTCAACCTAAACATTCTTTTTGGAGAGGCAGCCACAGAAGTAGCTGGAACAAATAGGATGGACATTGACCTAAGCGACTGTTCCATTGGAAAACGAAATAGCCTAGAGCAGTGTTTCTCAACCTATGGTCCGCGGACCACTGGTGGTCCGCGAAGATGGTGCGGATGGTCCGCATACATAATTAAAAAATATCATAAAGCAAGTGGAAAGTAAAGAAGTAACATTTTTTTCACATATTTCGTTACAATGACCTATTAATATCCAAAATATTAAGAATAAAGGCTTTCTTTTAAAAGTGGGGTCCGTAAACTTTTTTAGACATTTTAGAGGTCCTCGGGTTCAAAAAGGTTGAGAAACGCTAGCCTAGAGGACGCCCACACAAAAATGCGGGAACCAAGTCCATGGCTCTAAACCACAAAACTATAAGAACACCTTTTAATTTTCAACAGATTATGTTTATAGAACACAATCAATTTTAGAATTACCCTGTCATTTCCAACTCCACCACATCATATCAAAATTTAATGAAACAGTTTAATCAACAGTTTTTCAGTTAATGAAAATAGCTTTTAGAAAACTTTATTTTTGGCGTATTCCTAAAGGAAACACTGTGAGTAATCTGCTAGCGTCTTCTTAAGAATGCCTTCAATTTCCATCTGGAGAAACCGAGGATTTCGGTTCACTAACGATTTCCTTTACAGAGTCAAGGAAAAATTACAAATTGCATGCTATATTTTCTCTTATAAAAATGTACTGGGAAAAATGCAGAATGTAGCCAGATATTCATAAAAAGTATTTTTAATAGAATGACAGTAATTAGATTAATTACCCTATACATATTATAACTTAAGTATTTTATAGCATTTTAATTAAAAACGGTTTTAGCAATTTTTAATTTTAAACGTCTTATTTAACCATTCTTATGTTTTATAAGATTGGTCTGTGTGACTCCATGTCAATGAAACGGTTAATTATCCTGAAATATCACGGTTAGTTAGCAAGGAACAAAATCGTTTAAAAACTAAGAATCCTGGTTCTAATGATGACTTACTGTGTTTAAACTTACTGTGCCGACCCTCTTCTTTAAAAGTTATTTTTTTAATATGTCCGGATTCCTATTTACGTATCTTAAATACAAACAAAGTTAAATCTTTGAATCATCCAATAAAACGATCCTGGTCGAATGCATCTGTAGCAATACACGTAGGGATGAAAATCGAGAATCAAGATACCTTTCCATCCACTTAAAACTAAAACTGAAATACCAGTAGGCTACTCAACATGTATTTGCAAGTATCATACCTAGGTAGTGTGACCATAAAGCTGAATCGCTGCAAAAAATAATACAAAGAGGAAATAATGGAATTTACGATCCCAATTTAAATCTTCAAATAAAAATAACATTTAAATAAACATTCCCAATTTTAATGTTTCTTTTTAAAATTAATTTTCTCAGCAGTTCATCCGGTCATCTTTACGTCAATCGAGTTTATATTTACCATTCATTTTATATATCTTTACGAAAGATAAGGATATGTGAGTACGGTATTTTCCTTTTCGAGGTAAACCTAGACCACATATATTTATCAATAATAAATTCCATTGCAGAAGAGGGCTTATACTATTATCGTTTTCACAAACAACCTTATACCCTCGCACATAAATGTTTTAAAAATAAAATTAAAAATTTACCTTTACATTACATAAAACTTATTTTATTATATCATACATTAGCTTTCTTATATGGCTTTATAGCTTTCTTATATAGTAAAAATTAGGCTATGTATTAATATATAACGCCATGAACTTAAAAACTAAAATTAGGTTAGGCCTATGGCGTCAGTAATATACCTTTATCTATCGTAGTACTTTTATATTACTGACGCCATAAGCTAATTTTAGTTTTAAAATTAATGACATTGTATATTATTACATAACTTTTATTGACTACAAACGGAAGCTAATGTATAATCTATATATAGATATATAAACGAATGTATGCCTGTTTGTCCTTTATGCATTACTACACCGTTCATCCGATCGCCTTGACACTTTGGGAAATTGTTGAGTACACTCCCACGAGGGTTTCTGGCAAAGTACATTTTTAATTTTAGCTTTCGTTCGCGAGTTATGAGTGAAAAAGGGGGGAAAACGTGAATTTTTTGCGCTTTCGAAGCATCAGTTTTCAGTAATACATTTCAATTGTTAAATCAATTGTAAGGGGTTTTGCCTTCTGTCGTCATACCTTGGAAATAAAAGCATCGCGATCGCTTGAATGTTGTAAGCCCACACTGGTCGATTCATTTGTTTATAATGTCAAGGCACGCAGACATTTGAAATTTTCACCCTAGAGGGAAGAAGGATAATGAATATAAGCCTAAATAATGGGCAAACATTGTTCGATTTGGACGAAACTCACTATGCAGGGGTTTTCTGAGCCAGGGAACTCGAATCTGAGGTTATTTCTCCCATGCTGCGCTGAATTCACTTCAAAGCTGGATTTATAGCGGTTTCATTAATTAGGTCTATCAATCGCTTAGTTTAGACCTATGAATGTTTAGCGTGTAAAGTGTTAATAAATATAATATATTAATTATTTTGTTCTTAATTTTTAATCTTCCGATTGATTATTGTGGGCGATGCCGCGGGGATCTGCTATAAGTTATAGAAAGCTATATCTAGTGTTTGCAGAGGGAATATTTTGAGTGTGATAAGTCGTTCTTCCTCATTTCAAATTTCAAATTCAAATTCAAATTCTATACCTATATAAAGACCTAGAGTTTGAAAATCGAAAGTCCTTCGTAAGTTATTTTCGAATTTACAAAATACAAAACCCGAGCGACGCCGGGCCTTTTAAGTTAGTGTAATATAAGTTTCGTGTAAATTTTATGAAGACAAGTTTTATGTAGGAGGGAACAAGGTTGTATATGAAAACAATGTATACGTTCATATTGTAATGGAATTTGAACTCTCGACTTTCCGATTTAAGTCCGCGATTACATCGCTTCAGAAAAGCCATTAGTTGCAAACCTGAATATGAAGTTTGCTTAATTACATGGCACTAACTTTGAGGTTATAGCATATGGTATTGAACAATATTTTAATAACAGATTAAATTGTGCACTGGAAAGAGGATGCCACAAAGCGGTTCAACCAGGGAGGTATTTGTTTGATTTTATTCTGCAAATACGCATCACGGAGTGCAAGAAAATAGCCGAAAATAGATAAATGCAAACTAAGGCACAGTTCTACTGTTTGTACCATATGAACCGAATGCGCGGCGTTATCTCTATTCCGTATTGAAATTTACATTCCTCCATGACCCAATGCCATAAAACATCAATTAAGAGAAATTACGTTTTGGTTATCCACCTTAAAACTGGAAGGAGAAGCTAGTATTGCACCCATGAAGATTTTTAGGTATATATACTTTGCCTACCTACCATTAATCGTCGTCTTACAGGAACTCTTCCTTTGTGAAGACTAGATGGGGACCTTAAAGGTGAGCTCATAAAGTTTCAGGACTTTGTTTTTTTCGAAATAACATCAAGTTAAGAAAGGAAATTATTTGCTTGTTTTTTTTTTCTTCCAATGCTGACGAACTACAATCGTTCCTAAAGTGAAATGCAGTAATAATTACAAAACTACAAACTATTAATTGGATCAACTGTATCCACTAGTCGGTTAATGAAGCGTTTACTAAAATGTATTTAATTATAAAAAGCCATTATAATTTTAATAACACTTTCACTTTTTACACCCTAAATATTATATTGGAATATAATTAATTATTTTTACACCCTTTGCCCTGGAACAGGTAGGTTAACAGTTTAACGATTTAATATGCAACTTTCGTGCGATAAAAGATTTATACGATTAAATTAAAATACGAATTGAAAGTAATGGTATACTCTGCTCATTTTTTTTCAATTTCTACCAATACAGATCACTTCCTCAACACAACGGACAAAGCCTGGTATAACAGATTTTCAAAAAAGCAGCAGACACTGGCCGCTTTTAAAACAAACTGTTAGAAAATATTAGTACAAACTATAAGAACCGCTATTATTGTACTATCTTACTAAATCGAGAATAAGCATTTACACTAATTAACTGTCAAATACATTCCCCATTGCACGCAATAGACTGACCGCTATTAGGTTACCGTGTACAGAATAAGACCTGTTTTAACATATTCGTTTAGACTATTCAGTTTATTGGCAGCATAGTTGAATATGAAAACCAAAGAATTAAGCATTAAGGCAATCAATACATTAATTCTTGATTTCTATGTAAATTTTGTAAAATAGGGAGCAGGAATAGGCCTATCTGTTTGAAATAACTTCATTCCTTGAGACCATGGAAGATGACAATTGCTTAACCTTTTCAGAGCTAAATTTACACGTTGATAATTAGGCATTCGTCAAGTGAAATCATTGGAAAGCACTAAATTTGAAATCGATGATAACCTAGGGCATGTATGAAAATCCTTACATTTTACATAAAGTATTATGCTTTTAATCTTATATCTCTGCGTTTATACGAATTTATACATCAGTGGCAGTGAAATGGTTAAAAAATGGTTAACGTCTTATTTTCATTCGCGGGTTCATGTATACACGATAATGAAGTAATCACGTGACATTTGAGATTTTCGAATACTATAATGGGCTAATCAGATACATCTATTGAGAGTGTTATATACGGGTGAGAAGTCAGGATAACGGCAAATTTAAGAACATACTGTTTCTGAATAATATATTTAACCAGGCTCAACGACGCGCCGGTTTTGAATTTTGCGTGTAATTAAAAATTAAATTATGGGTGTTTTATTTTCAAGCTGTAATCCTTATATATGTAGGCCTATCACGAGTTTGAAGCAAAGAAAGACTTAGACCTACCTAACTCAAACATTCAGTTAGAAAACGCTAGATACGGCATTTATGGCTCATAGAGTACTAAGAGTTTTGTAACCCATTGTTTCTACATGTCTGGTAGGGGCTGTATTAAGAGGAAACAGAATTTCCGGCAACATAACATTTTACTTTCTTTCGGGATATTTTATTTCCCACTTCCATGTTGCCATAATGCAGTTTCGGGGCTGAAGCAAAGAGGGATACAATAATTTACTGCTCACATAGGACTAAAAGTGTTCCATCCTACTTCGTCTTTTTTTATATGCAAAAATCATCCCCATATCTCAACTAATACAACTAATCCAATATCAGTGGACTGCATATAACAGCCTTCTGTTATAATAGCATACTCGCTACCTATAGTTGGCATAAACTCAGGCTGAGACAACTGAAAACGCTTTTCCACAATACCGTTATAGCCTATTCTAAATCAAAATGTGATATGTGGGAAAATGATATTGTCCATGCCAGGGTAGTGAAAGCTATGTAATGCATCACACCCGATATTTATTTACGCTATTATTGATTTACAGAAATTAATTATATCGATGGCCTCTCTAATTATAACTATTTGTCAAAGCCCAGCAAAATGCAACTGCCAGAGCCCTATGTGAAAACTACAACTAATATTGTTGCCATGAGAACTGAAATCATTTTACGAATTCAATCTAATATTTTCAGAAATATATTAATTTTTCAAGAGAAGGAATAGTTTGTTTGAATATTAATGTTTGCCCGTGTTTCTTTTCGGGTTGAAGGGGGTATGTGTGCAAACTTTCGTGCACATTGGAAAAAGCCTGTAGATTTGTATACAGAACATACATACTACATACATGCATACATACATACATACATACATACTCACGTACATACATACATACATACATACATACATACATACATACATACATACAAACGTTTAATTTGATATATTATATAAAGAAGTTAATGAGGAATAGGACTTGTTAGAATGTATTTTATTGTTTACAGATCGGCGTTGTATTAGCGACGGTTTTCGTCCTCTATAAAGAAGCTGTTGCCCACGGACATGGACACGGTGGTTATGGAGGCGGTTATGGCGGTGGCTACGGTGGAGGTGGTTCAGGCGGATATGGCGGTGGAAATGGCGGAGGTTATGGTGGAGGATTAGGCGGAGGCGGAAACGGAGGCGGCTATGGGGGCGGAAATGGTGGCGGCTATGGTGGAGGAAACGGTGGCGCCTATGGCGGCGGCAACGGCGGTGGAAACGGCGGCTATGGTGGTTACGGGGGCGGCAATGCAGGTTCCGGTGGTTTAGGAGTAGGCACTGGAAGAGGCGGTGGATATCCAGGTGGTAATGGCAATGGCGGTGCCGGATTCAATACTGGAGGACACGGAGGAATTCATGTGAATCTCGGTGGAGGTAATCCGCACCAAGGTCAAGGAGGAATCGGTCTTAATTTCGGAGGACATGGACATGGACATGGACATGGACAAGGCCAAGGACATATAGTGCTCAACCGAAATGGAGGATTAGGTGTTGGTGGAAATGGTGCTGGTGGACAAGTCAACTTCGGAGGTAATGCCGGTTATGGTCAAGGGGGAACACCTAATATCTTAGACACAGGTCTAAAAGTAGCACAAAATCTTATTGGAGGACTTTTTGGCGGAGGACAAACAAATTCTCATCCTTCACATGGAAGAAGGACAATAATTCATATTCCCCTCCAAAATCAAAGAAGGAAGGTAATTACAAAGAAATATATTCCAATTCACAGGGGTCAAGTGGAACGATGGGGACAGGTTACATACCACCGAGGAAACGGACAAACACTTACCCGTGGTAAGAAATTGATAGAATACGATGTCGATGTCCCAGCTAGGCCAGGACATCCAGCCCATAAGAAACACGTAAAGAAATATATTTTGATAGGAAACGATGGTAGAAAGAGGAGACGTTTCAGAAGGGTCAGAAGAATAAGAGTACCAGGTCGAAGACAACCAAGACAAATTGTGGAATATGTCGAGATACCTGAAGACGAACTAGGTCCCGATGGTAAACCAAAACAACCTAAACAGCTGCCAGGAGAAGAATCGCCCGAATATGAAGAAGCTCCAGAAGAAGTAGGACAGCCAGGACAACCAAAAACAAGGCCATTTATAAGAAGGAGAAAAATCAGAGTGCCCGGTAGACGTGAACCTCAGACGGTTGTTGAATACGTTGATGTACCAGAAGACGAAATCGGGCCAGACGGTAAACCAAAACATCCACAGACACATCCTGAAGATGTTGAGTCTCCTGACTATGAAGGTCTTCCGCAGGAAGAAGAACAACAACCAGAACATCCTACAAGACACTTCGTTAGAAGAAGAAGAGTAAGAGTGCCAGGAAAGAAAGAACCGAAACTGGTCGAAGAATTCATCGACATACCCGAAGACTTCCTAGGTCCTGACGGAAAGCCTAAACACCCACAACAGCAACCGGATGACGCTGCACCTCCCGAGTATGAAGAAATTCCTGAGAATGGACAACCTGCACGTGAACCAAAATTAAGGCACTTCGTCAGAAGAAGGAAAATAAAAGTACCAGGTCAGCCAAAACCAAAGGAAATAGAAGAATATTTAGATATTCCTGAAGACGATCTTGGTCCAGATGGAAAACCAAAAAATCCACAGTTACAACCAGATGATGTAGAGCCTCCAGAATACGAAGAACTGCCCGATAATGGAGAACCAAAAGGTCCACCTCGTCTGAAACCTTTTATAAGAAGGAGGAAAGTGAAAGTTCCGGGAAAGAAAGAACCCCAAACTGTTGAAGAGTTTATTAAAATACCAGAACAAGCTCTTGGCCCAGATGGAAAACCGAAACACCCTCAGCAGCAACCGGATGACGTTGAACCACCAGAATATGAAGAAGTCCCTGAAGAAGGAACACCTAAACCAGAAGGGTCAAACGGAAAACCATCCAGACCAGAAGATGAATATCCTGAAGATAATGAACCGGGCAGAAAGCCTAGAAGACATCGCAGGCACAGGCACCACAAAATTAAGAGAGTTAAATATGTCCGAGTACCTGGCAAAAAAGAGCCGCAGAAGGTAGTAGAATACGTTGACATTCCTGAAGATGAACTAGGACCAGACGGCAAACCTAAAAATCCAAAGAAGCCGTCAGAACCTGGCGCGTTTTATGATTACCCGGAACCAGCAGGCCCTGCGGAGGAAGAGCCTGAAGAACCTGAAGACAATGGTAAACCTCGGCATCCAGGACAACCATCGCCTAGAAGACATCGCAGGCACAGACACCACAAAATTAAGAGAGTTAAATATGTCCGAGTACCTGGCAAAAAAGAGCCACAGAAGGTAGTAGAATACGTTGACATTCCTGAAGATGAACTAGGACCAGACGGCAAACCTAAAAATCCAAAGAAGCCGTCAGAACCTGGCGTGTTTTATGATTACCCGGAACCAGCAGGCCCTGCGGAGGAAGAGCCCGAAGAACCTGAAGACAATGGTAAACCTCGGCATCCAGGACAACCACAATACCCAGGACAACCTCAATATCCTGGAGAAGGAAAACCACAATACCCAGGCCAGCCACAGCATCCTGGCCAACCTCAATATCCAGGACAACCAGGTCAACCTCAAATAAGCGAACCTTATTATCCCGGACAGCCTAAACGACCAGGTGAACCAGAAGGCGAAGAACCTGAATTTATTGTTGAACCCGGCCCCGACGGTAAACCAAGAAGGGTGAAGAATCCTAAACACCCAGGTCATCCAAGACATCCAGGACAACCTCAGTATCCAGGACAACCTCAGTATCCAGGACAACCTCAGTATCCAGGACAACCTCAGTATCCAGGACAACCTCAACAACCAGGTCAACCTCAATACCCTCAACCTCAAATAAGCGAACCTCATTACCCCGGACAGCCTAAAAGACCAGGTGAACCAGAAGGTGAAGAACCTGAATTTATTGTTGAACCCGGTCCCGACGGCAAACCAAGAAGGGTGAAGAATCCTAAACACCCAGGTCATCCAAGACATCCAGGACAACCTCAGTATCCTGGACAACCAGGGCAACCACAGCATCCTGGCCAACCTCAATATCCAGGACAACCTCAACAACCAGGTCAACCGCAATACCCTCAACCTCAAATAAGTGAACCTCATTATCCTGGGCAGCCTAAACGACCAGGTGAACCAGAAGGTGAAGAACCTGAATTTATTGTTGAACCAGGTCCCGACGGCAAACCAAGAAGGGTGAAGAATCCTAAACACTCAGGTCATCCAAGACATCCAGGACAACCTCAGTATCCTGGAGAACCCGGAAATCCACAGCAACCAGGGCAACCACAATATCCTGGGCAACCACAGCATCCTGGCCAACCTCAATATCCAGGACAACCTCAACAACCAGGTCAACCGCAATACCCTCAACCTCAAATAAGTGAACCTCATTATCCTGGACAGCCTAAACGACCAGGTGAACCAGAAGGCGAAGAACCTGAATTTATTGTTGAACCAGGTCCGGACGGCAAACCAAGAAGGGTGAAGAATCCTAAACATCCAGGACATCCTCAACGATTAGGGCCAGATGGCAAACCAAAGAAGCCAAGACGTCCTAGGCACAGAAAGCAACCTGGAGAACCTGAAGAGCCCGATGTAGAATTCTTATCAGAACCTGAAGGAGAGAATAAGCCAGAAGAGAATCATACACCTAAATACCCGGGACAACCTGAAGGCGAAGAACCTGAATATACATATGAACCTGGACCAGATGGAAAACCAAGGAAGGTGAAGAATCCCAGACATCCTAAACATCCATCGAAACCGAAGTACCCAGGACAACCTGAAGGCGAAGAACCAGAATACATATATGAACCTGGTCCTGACGGAAAACCAAGGAGGGTGAAGAACCCTAGACATCCTGGGCATCCTAAACATCCTGGACAACCTGAAGGCGAAGAACCAGAATACATATATGAACCTGGTCCTGACGGAAAACCAAGGAGAGTGAAGAACCCTAGACATCCTGGGCATCCTAAACATCCAGGACAACCTGAAGGCGAAGAACCAGAATACATATATGAACCTGGTCCTGACGGAAAACCAAGGAGAGTGAAGAACCCCAGACATCCTGGGCATCCTAAACATCCAGGACAACCTGAAGGCGAAGAACCAGAATACATATATGAACCTGGTCCAGACGGAAAACCAAGGAGGGTGAAGAACCCCAGACATCCTGGACATCCTAAACATCCAGGACAACCTGAAGGCGAAGAACCAGAATACATATATGAACCTGGTCCAGACGGAAAACCAAGGAGGGTGAAGAACCCCAGACATCCTGGGCATCCTAAACATCCAGGACAACCTGAAGGCGAAGAACCAGAATACATATATGAACCTGGTCCAGACGGAAAACCAAGGAGGGTGAAGAACCCCAGACATCTTGGGCATCCTAAACATCCAGGACAACCTGAAGGCGAAGAACCAGAATACATATATGAACCTGGTCCGGACGGAAAACCAAGGAGGGTGAAGAACCCCAGACATCCTGGACATCCTAAACATCCTGGACAACCTGAAGACGAAGAACCAGAATACATATATGAACCTGGTCCGGACGGAAAACCAAGGAGGGTGAAGAACCCCAGACATCCTGGACATCCTGGGCATCCTAAACATCCTGGACAACCTGAAGACGAAGAACCAGAATACATATATGAACCTGGTCCAGATGGAAAACCAAGGAGAGTGAAGAACCCCAGACATCCTGGGCATCCTAAACATCCTGGACAACCTGAAGACGAAGAACCAGAATACATATATGAACCTGGTCCGGACGGAAAACCAAGGAGGGTGAAGAACCCCAGACATCCTGGGCATCCTAAACATCCTGGGCATCCTAAACATCCTGGACAACCTGAAGACGAAGAACCAGAATACATATATGAACCTGGTCCAGATGGAAAACCAAGGAGGGTGAAGAACCCCAGACATCCTGGATATCCTAAACATCCTGGGCAACCTGGAGAAGAACCAAGTCCTAATAAAAAACCAAGGATATTAAGGGATCCAAAACATAAGAAAGGAAAGAAGCCGAAACATCCTAGACATGGAAATCACCCAGGGGAACCTGATGAACCGGATCTAGAATTCATATCAGAACCCGACGAACCTGATAACAAGAAGAATCCTAAAGAACCGGGTAAACCTCAATATCCAGGACAACCTGAAGAAGAAGAACCTGAATACGTATATGAACCCGGTCCAGACGGGAAACCAAGAAGAGTAAAGAATCCTAAACATCCTGGCCAACCTCATCATCCAGGACAACCTCGTCATCCCGGACAACCACGTCATCCAGGACAACCTGAAGAAGAAGAACCTGAATACGTATATGAACCTGGCCCAGATGGAAAACCAAGGAAAGTAAGGAAACCTAAACATCCTGGCCAACCTCGCCATCCAGGACAACCTCGTCATCCAGGGCAACCTGAAGAAGAAGAACCTGAATACGTATATGAACCTGGCCCAGATGGAAAACCAAGGAAAGTAAGGAAACCTAAACATCCTGGCCAACCTCGCCATCCAGGGCAACCTCGTCATCCAGGGCAACCTGAAGAAGAAGAACCTGAATACGTATATGAACCTGGTCCAGATGGAAAACCAAGGAAAGTGAGGAAACCTAAACATCCAGGTCATCCCCGTCATCCAGGACAGCCTGAAGAAGAAGAACCAGAGTACGTTTACGAACCCGGCCCAGATGGCAAACCTAGGAAAGTAAGGAAACCTAAACATCCAGGTCATCCCCGTCATCCAGGACAGCCTGAAGAAGAAGAACCCGAGTACGTTTACGAACCCGGCCCAGACGGTAAACCAAGGAAAGTAAGGAAACCTAAACATCCAGGTCATCCCCGTCATCCAGGACAGCCTGAAGAAGAAGAACCCGAGTACGTTTACGAACCCGGCCCAGATGGCAAACCTAGGAAAGTAAGGAAACCTAAACATCCAGGTCATCCCCGTCATCCGGGACAGCCTGAAGAAGAAGAACCCGAGTACGTTTACGAACCCGGCCCAGACGGTAAACCAAGGAAAGTAAGGAAACCTAAACATCCAGGTCATCCCCGTCATCCAGGACAGCCTGAAGAAGAAGAACCCGAGTACGTTTACGAACCCGGCCCAGATGGCAAACCTAGGAAAGTAAGGAAACCTAAACATCCAGGTCATCCCCGTCATCCGGGACAGCCTGAAGAAGAAGAACCCGAGTACGTTTACGAACCCGGCCCAGACGGTAAACCAAGGAAAGTAAGGAAACCTAAACATCCAGGTCATCCCCGTCATCCAGGACAGCCTGAAGAAGAAGAACCAGAGTACGTTTACGAACCCGGCCCAGATGGCAAACCTAGGAAAGTAAGGAAACCTAAACATCCAGGTCATCCCCGTCATCCAGGACAGCCTGAAGAAGAAGAACCCGAGTACGTTTACGAAACCGGGCCAGATGGTAAACCAAGGAAAGTAAGGAAACCTAAACATCCAGGTCATCCCCGTCATCCAGGACAGCCTGAAGAAGAGGAACCAGAGTACGTTTACGAACCCGGCCCAGATGGTAAACCAAGGAAAGTAAGGAAACCCAAACATCCAGGTCACCGTCGTCATCCAGGACAACCGGAAGATGAAGAGCCAGAATTTATTTATGAACCTGGCCCTGATGGCAAACCAAGAAAGGTGAAGAATCCCAGACATCACAAACATCACAAAAAACCAAAACATCCTGGTGAACCTGATACAGAGTTTATTTCTGAACCTGATGACAATGAACCTGAATATATTTATCAACCTGGACCAGATGGTAAACCAAGAAAAGTAAAGAACCCCAAGCACGTAGGACGCCCTAAACACCATCGAAAACATCCAGGGAAACATGGGAAACCAGGACAACCAGAAGAGGATGAACCGGAATTTATTACAGTTACCGGACCAGACGGTAAACCTCATAAGCAACCTAATCCTCATTACGGTAAACGTCATCCACGTCATGGAAAGAAACATCCTAAACATGGTAGACATCACCCAACGAAAGGAAAACACCCACATGGTGAAAATGAGCCCAATAATGAAGAGCCAGTTGAATATGAAATTATAGGACCTGACGGCAAGCCCACCCACAAGAAGAAGCCACGACATCATCATAAACGTCCGGGTCAAAGACATCCACACGGTAAAGGCAAGAAGCCCGAGGAAGAAGAACCAGTTGAATATATAGAAGTGATAGGTCCCGATGGCACACCACACCGACAAAGAAAGCCACGTCATCCCGGAAAACCATCGGAAAAAGAACCATCCAATGGAAAGCCGTCTGGTAGACGACCACACAAGAGACATACTCCTCCTGGTGGATTTGATACCATAATAGAATTTTTGCGTAACCTACCTAATGCAAACCATAAACCACAAATAAGCCCACCACATCCCGGTTACAATCAACCACAAATAAGCCCACCACATCCCGGTCAACGTGACCAGCCAGGTGGACAACCTGGTCAGCCTGGACAACCCGATCCTGAAGATATTGCTGATTATTTGCGACCATATCTGCGAAGGAGACTAAGGAAGCCTCATGGGGCTAAGCCAACCCATCCTGGACAGCCGGGTAACCCACAAAGTGAAGAACCGGAAGATTTAATTGACTATTTGATTCAGTTGGTCCCAAGACCCAGGAAGCCTAGTCAACCTAATGGACAAGGAAGTCCAAGGAACCCAGCTGGTGCACCTGAGGAACCAGATGATGATGTAGATGACATATTAGATTACATAGTAAATCTTCTGACAAAACCAAAACAAAAACCCCAGCACCCGGGACAACCTGGTACTCCAGATGATGAAGTGGTGAATGTTTTATTACGATTCCTTAACCGTAAGAAAGAGAAGCCCGATGAAGAGCCAGAATATGATGATGATTATGACGATGATGATTACTGTGACGATGAAGAGTACTATTGTGACGATGAGTATTACGACGATGACGACGACGACTATTATGATGAACCTGAAATAATAGATGAAGTTGAGTATATTACTGAACCGCCACAACAAGACATACAAATTAAGTATGTCGTCAGACATAGGAAACGCCAGCCCGGTGAATCGTCTGATCCAAAAATTCACTTCGTAGTAAATGGTAAAGCCGTTCCAGTTGGTAAAGATGGAAAACCGATATTAGATGGACTTTTTAATGGGGCAGGTGGAATTAGTTTTGTAAATGGAGGATCCACTGGCAGTAATGGCAGAGGACATGGAGGTTCCGGAAATGGAAGTGGTGGAGTAGGTGGAGGTTCAGGAAGCGGAAGTGGTGGAAATGGAGGAGGAAGTGGAGGAGGAAGTGGAGGAAGTGGAGGAGGAAATGGAGGAGGTGATGGATACGGCTCAGGAAATGGAGGATATGGCTCAGGAAATGGCGGGTACGGCTCAGGCAACGGTGGTTACGGTGATGGTGGAGACGGTGGCGGAGGTTATGGCGATGGCGGTGATGGAGATTCGTCTGGAGGCGACGGATATACCTATTATAAGAGATAATTATTATCCAACTTAATTTGTAATAACTTATACATTCGCCAATAGTCATACAATCAGCAATGCAACCTTGCAAGAAATTTGTTTGTTAATATTTATAAAACATTTCGTAATACCTGAATCCGGAGCCAGAACAGTTGCATTCTAAATGTACCTAAATGCCGTATATAACAAACCATATGAATGTGTGATGTGTTGGAAGATGCCTGAAGAGAGTGGATCTTGACAAACTTACATACTTGTACATTACAAGTAACTAATGTGCAATTTTTGGTTGTAAATAATTATAATATGTAAACTGAAAGTAAAGAAATAAATACATTTGTCTGAAAACGTACAATATTATTATTCTGAACCCTTTAGAACCTGTGTTAGTAATAAAACTGAAGCAAAAACTCATACCTATAGTTCCTAATATATTCCTGCCTACTTCTTACTACCTCTGCTTTTGTAAAATAATAATAATAATAATAATAATAATAATAATAATAATAAATAAATAAACACGGGCTTATATTTCTGAGTTGATACATTTGATATAGTGTACACTAATAGCTAAACTATTAGTGCACGAAATCAGGGTTGTAAGCTAACTAATAGTCTTACAAATTATGAAGAAAATATTTAAAAGAACAGAATGAAAAATAATTCAATAGACATATTAAACTAAGTAGATTAAATCATTACGATTTAAAATCGCAATTTATAAGTGAAATAATTATAACAGTAAGGCTTCTCATTTAGGAGAAAGAACAACACGACATGTTAGTGGTTCGATCACTTGAATGAAATTTTTACTACGAAACTATACATACGTGACAAGAAATAATATTGAAAACTGAATTTAAAAAACAATTTAGGATACAATTTATAGCAGGGAGGATGGAAGAAAACCGATCAAATATTTATATTATAGAATAGTGTTTATGACAAATTTTATAAACGGACAATATATTTTTGTCTCGGGTACTTTCCACCTTTTGTTGAGATTGGGAGTAACTTTTAGCATTAACTAGAGGCAGTGGCGTAGCAATGGGGAGCTAGGGGGCTAAAGCCTTCCCCTAGTCCCCCAGATCAGAATAATTTTTCTTTAATGTACCATTTTCACTTAAGTTCAATTAGTGATAAGAATGCCAAATTGTTTTAAATATTTAACATACGATGTTTCATTGGGTTAATAATTTATTTCCTCCGTACATAACAGAAATTCGATAACGATTTCAAGTGCATTAGTTTTCAGCGTCGCTTTACATTCGCCGAATCGAGTCCAAATCCCGCTGTACAAACTTTGGTGCAGGATTGATAATGGCAGAATATGATAAAATATTCTGTAATAGCAGTAATTTCAAGTCATTATAGAAGTTCAAACAATTTACTATGTTTAGTTCTGTATATTACTACAATAACAACAACAAATGTTAATTTATCCCTCAATCCGTCATTCAATTGTCAATTGTTTAACTCTTGTTTGCTATACTGCTTCACACAATTGCTATAAAAACATGCGGAACCCAATACTATCGGCGAGCAGATTAATTTAGATTAGGCCTACTGGTATGATAACTGTAAATTTTAAAAGTTGAATGTAATGTTTTGTACTGTGATGTGTTAAAAATGGAATATCTAAGTTTTTGTAAACGCTAGGTCAGATGGAAATTTGTGATGATGATATACGATTTGATGATGAAAATTATAACGATGATAATAATGTTAGTGAATAAGTTGTAAAGAAAATTGAAAAATTAATTGCAACCAGCTTATAATAAATTATTTTTTAAATTTTGTTTGCATGTATTTTATAAGTTTTAGTACCCCCAGATTAAAACCCTAACTGCGTCACTGACTGGAAAATAATTAGCAGTAACTTCATATAAAATCTAATACTGGATCATGAAATTAATTAATACACTGCCTAAAGAAAAAACCGCTTTAAGATATGTCCAACTCGTCTTAATGGTAAGAACTTACTTCGATTGGGATTTTACTTTTTTATATTCGTCGCAACAGAGAGCTCCTATAGGCTAAATTGTGGATTCAATATTTACTTACTTAATATTAAGAGAACAACGCCAACTGAATAGATTTTATCCTTCCTTACCTAAAATTAGCAACATTATAAGTACGTAATTTTATATTTAGCACTCAACATTTTGTTATTCATATATTGATTTTAATATTTAGTATTTTCATAGGCCTACTAAATTCCTTTCTATATTATTTAGGCATAATCTGGGCCTTGCGTTTTTATCATAGGTAATCCTACGAGAGTTGATGAGTTTATCGCGTCTGCGCTGCAGGAGCGAATTTATCTGATGCAACTCGTCAACTCGTGTTAGATTTATTAAGACTATGAATAAAAATGTAATGGATTATACAAATAATAATTGAGGGTCTTGGTGCAAAAACCTGATAAGTCCAATTTTGGCCAAAAATGAGTTAGATATGTTGGTGGGCATCTTTTCGTGCAAAAGTCAGACTTGTTGGGACTTATCTCAAAGAGATAAACATGGTTGCCAAACATAATGGACTTTTGCCTATTTAAAAGGCTAAGTATGATGATATAATGAAATTAGCAAGAAAGTACATCACTTCAGCAGACATGGGGTTCTATGAAAAACTGTTTCATTATGAAGTATGCTCCATTGAAGCTAATGCACATTCCTCAGATGAGTCTGAATAAGAAAGATACGATTTGTTAATAAAGGACATGGAGGGAATCCTTTCAATTAATAAATTATAGTCTAATATTGCTAGTTTGTTGTCCTTCATGTTATTTTCTCAGTCAGTAATAATATTTTGTATGTTTACATTAAATTTTACATATTTGGGGTAAAGACCAGATAAGTCCAAATAATTATAATATTAATTTAAAAATATATGCCCTTACTTTGTTTAATTTATATTCACTTATGTAACACAAAAAGACATACAGAAATTGTTCAGTGAAATAAATTTTCATAATTTCAACAAGTACACTCCTTTAATGGATATCAAACTTTGTTTTTGGATTTACTCCAAAAGTGTTTTCTTGGACTTATCAGGTTCTTGCACCAAACCCCTCAATTACTTTCGTGCTTTGTTGTATAAGAACAAAACTAACAGCTACGAAATCACGGCCTACTATGAATCAACCATCCATGAATCGATTCGGGTTATCATGTTGTAACCAAGGCAACCAAAGGTGCATATAAGACATAGTTAACTTCATTCAGGTAAGCTAACAGTAGAACAGAATAAAAGTACACGAACTGGCTTGCAAAGAATTGAAATGTTTTTAATCAATGTACATTTCTATTATTTCAATTTCCAAACAAGTTATGTTGTGTAAAATAATCTGTTTTCGTGCTGTTTAATGGCAACATGTGACATATTAATCACTGCACACTGGTGTTTTCGTGTCAGTAACGAGTAGACGATTTTAACCCATAAAATGCCATCCTCGCAATTTCTACGAGAGTATTGTAAGAGAAACGGCCGTGATTGGTCTATATCCGAGGAATTGCTAAACGTTATTGGTCAATATCAAACACGGATGGAGTGGAATAGTCGCTTTAAATTATAACTTAAGAGGAAGTCCCATGATCAAAACGTTGTGTCAAGTAGCATTTCTATACAATTATTGTTTCTGGCACTACACACGGAAGTGCGTTTTGATCCAATATACTGTCAGCTGTTCACCCGAAACGAAAATCGGTCGGTTCTCTGCACTGCAATCGGCAGGTAGGTCGATATGTATATGTTGGAGGCAAGTTGTGAATTACGTCTTTTTACTAAATGCCCAAGTGCTTTACAACATGCCGGCAAGTTATTAATGAAACATCCATTCTGCAACTTGACTGATTATCCTTCAAGCATATTTAAAAGCCGGAACGCAGTCAATCACATTGTAAAAAAAAATCGATAACTCTAGTTTAAACGTTTGCTCTATAATTTGTCTAGTTACCCTTCAAGCATATTACCAAAAAAATAAAAAAATTAAAAAAATAAAAAAACGGAGTCACAGATTGCAGAAAATTTTAAAGAAAAAAAAAACAGTTTCATGGCTAAAATTAATTTAAAGCAAATTGAATTATGTCTTAATAGTTTATTTATCCAAGTTACAATATAGTCGGAGGTCCACAGTTTCTTCAAATATTGCTCATTTTAAACTGATGGATCGTGTGACATGGCCGACTGCCATTGCACACAATTTCATCCTCTATTTTCCACACAATTGTATTTTTATCCAAGAATATGAAATCAACCAATGAGCATCATTCTATTCCAGCGAGAACCTGCATGACGTAGGAACATGACTTCTTTCTCCGTACAGCTGGTTCTCTCCGCTACCAGCGCTCGCTCGATCAGCGAACATAAAAAAGAAGGTAAACTGTCAAGAAAATTAACAGATTTGAATATTCAACATTACTAGCAATAACCATTATTACAACCGGCATAAAAGTTAAGGTGCTCTGGAGATTATGAGGAACATTCCGTAGAAAATGTTATTAGTGTGAAGCGCATGCACATGTGATGCACATCGACCGCCATGTCGATTGTAGTATCTACCGATTTTCGTTTCGGGAGAACAGCTGGCGCTATATATTGGACCAAAACGCACTCTCGTCTGCTCATCCAGAAATAATTGTATAGAAATGTTACTTTTTCAACCATCAAACTGGATCGTGGGACATCGACTGCAGTACTGCGTAACTATAACTTGCTTGAAGTAGTTCCTCGGAAATCTCATTTACATCACTAACATTGTTATCGCATGTAGGCCTGATCTCTTACAAAACCGAGAGAAGACTGATGAAAATATCTACTCTTATACAATTCAACGGCCCTAAAAAGCGTGCTCACTCGCTCGCCCACTTCGTGAGACATCGGGTATACTCAGCGATGTTCGTCTCTCGCAGTCTAAACTTTCACGAAGACTACAAAATTAGGAAAACCGTTACTTTATTATATAAGGCCTAAGTGAAATGAACACAATGAACAAATATTCTAATTTTATTGTTGCTTACAATTTTCATAGCTCTGAACCACAAACATTTTGAATAAACTGCCAGTGTAAATTTCTTAAAAATCCTGGATTCAATTAATAATAGCTATAATTTCTGAAAATTACACTGAATTTATCAAATAAAATTCACATCATATTCATCTGTCAACAAACAGTTGAGAAACGATATGTATTATCCACCGCCGTCTCGAGGATTACACACGAGTGTTCACAGTTAGCTTTGGAACTGCATAATCGAATCTGAGATCGTTTTCCCAGGCGGCGGTTTCTAATCATGGAATGTACTCTAAAGCCGGAATTTTAGCAATTTCATTAATTATTAATGGTTTAGTTTATGAATGATTCGCGTGCAAGTGTTAATAAATATAATCCTTTATATTTATTCAATTAATAAATATTCAATTAATTTTCGTGGGCGAATCCGCGGGCCCCTGTTAGTGGAAATACAATGTTACATAGATTCGATGCGTGTTTTGAATATAGCTAACGATTTTATTTTACAGTCTGACTCCATTCCGGTTTTTTAATATACCAGGAGGGTAACCATTCAAATTACAGAGCTAACGTTCTGAATAGAACTAACGATTATTTTAATAATCTGACTTCATTCCTGACATTTTTTAACATTCATGAAGGGTAACCAGTCAAATGGAAGAATGGGTTTTTCATTAATAATTTGCTGAAATTTTGTAAAAAGCCTGGGTATTTTTACAAAAAGACTGAATTGAGGCGTCTAGTAGTTCCAAAAACATCTAAATCCACTTTTTAGCAAAAATGCTTTTATAACAGACTATAGTGAGGAGTAGTGGTTTCTATCGACCTCTACATACAGTATAAAATCTCATTTGAAAAGTATGTGCTTTTCCAATACCCCCTACTTCCACTGACAACGTATCCAGTGTCCTCTAAATACTCCAGTATCCACTACATTCAACTTTGTCTTTATTGTATTATGATATTTGCCTTGAAAGAAAGTCTCAGACAGTTGTACTGCAATAATTTTACTATAATATGTAGAGAAAGTTTCAAATGTCTCCAGAACAAAGTTACTGTAACACTTCATACATGACTTGAAAATGAAAGTCCTCTAGGCTGTAAAGGGACTGTTTCTGCTGTGCACCATTAGCTTAAAAACTGCCGATTTCAACGCAATTTCAAGAGTAGAATTCTTTACTGATGGATGCCCAGGTCAGTACAAAAATTCTGCATTGTCATTTGTTAGAGAAAGAATCGCCTGCAAATATACAAGAGGTTCTATTGTATCACTAGTAGGTCACTGTTTTCTGCTGCCAGATAGTTTTTATTAGAACAGAGGGGGGAATTAAACATGATCACTAATCCTTCCGACTATATCAGGATTTACGGAGAAGGAAGGAAGGCCATGTCAAGAAGCTAGGCCATGTCAAGAAGCTAGGCCATGGTACTCCAGTCAACGAAGTAGTGGCTAAAAGGAAGAAATGGCAGAGGTACAAAAAACTTATGAAAGTTGGCATTTTCAACTAGCCCCATCGAAGGGAAAGAGAGTTTTTAAAGCAAAATCAGGTGTTTTAGTGAGAGGTGAACGCCACTGTGATTTTGGAGTAGGCTTTATCAAATACTTATGACAATATGACAATCAATTCAGGACATACTGTTATAAAGGTATGTTAGTGAAAAGAAGAAAATTCTGATGAAGCAAGAGAAGACATTTTTGATTTTGAAAATGATGATCTGAAGCTTGAATATCCTTTTACAAGGTGATACATAAATGAATATAGTAGAAATCTTAGTTTAATGTTCTTTATAAGATAAGATTATTGTACACATTTATATAAGATGAAATTTCCAAAAGTTCGTTTCCAATATTCTCTAAATATATAATGTTCTTTTTCAATATTCTCTAAGAGAAATTTGAGTCCCAAACCCCAGAAAATCCAACATGAGTTTTTGCGTAAGTGCTTTAAAATATTCGTACGACACACTAATTCTGATATTTTCTCATTTCAAGACATTTCGTTAAAAAATCAATCACATTAGGATGAAATAAATTGCAGTAAATTTTTCTATTTCCTGAAAAACTTCTCCGAAACGATTTAGGGGTTTTGGAACTTGACACCTCAATTCACTATTTGCTGCGATGTATACACCGCCGAATCTTTCTCATAATTATATAGACCAACTCAACGTTAATGCCGGTTGCAACAATGGATACGGATAACGTACTTTCAAAAACCAAGTCTGCCTTAGCGTCTCTTAGGCCTAAGGTGCTGTCAGCGCAGAGAATCAGCTGCCTTGTTTCTATGTCATACGTGCCATGACAGAGAGAGGGAAGGAGAGAGAGAGATGACGCTCATTGTTAATTTCATATTATTTTTAAATATAAAATTAGAAACGTTCCTATTCCATTGTATCCAATATAATTATGTGTGAAAATATAGGACGAAACTGTGTGCAATGACAATCGTCGATGTCACACGATCCAGTTTGATGGTGTGTACAATAAGCTTACAGGATTAAGTTGCCGGCCAAGCAGGAATTAATGCTATCCCACACAGAAAGCTTCGCGATGCAAACACATTATTGCGTAAATTAATATCTAAATTCAAGCTTCGTTTGTAAACATAATATAGATGGAAATGGTTACAAATTATAAAAGGCTATTATTAATTTATTTTTAACCTTTAATTATTGTCTATAATACAGTCTATAACACACAGGAAAGTTGAGGAATGTGTTTGAAGCAAGAAAGTAAGATTGTGTTTACTATTATTTTCAATACAATACCTATTCAGTCCAATAGATGCCCGGGAAATCAACTGATACGCATGCGCAAAAGCAAGCTTCGTGGAACTATGGCGATCTGTGAAATGTAGCTTAACTTAGCTCAGCTTAGCTTAGTTTAGCTTAGCTTTTCTCAGATTAGATAACTCAGCTTAGCATATCTTTCTGTACGTGCCATTCTATATAAACTTCATTTGAGCTATTTTAGCTTAGCATAGCATAGCACAGCGTAGCAAATCATAGCATAGGATAGCGTAATTTAGCATAACTTTCTATGCGTGTAGCTTTTAGTGCGTTCTTAAATAATGAATAGGCCTACACATTAGCTTCTATCTATCTTGCAGAGAATTTATACGAAAAATAATTCCAATGTTATAGTTTCCGGTTTAAATACTAGCATTTTGTGCACAAAATTCAGACGAAGGCCTCAGAGTCGCTTCTTGTCACATTTTAGGAACATAAAGTTTCGTTTTACTACCATTCTTTATGTTTTCAAGTTATAGACCTTCTAATCATACACAGGCGTACATATGAACCTTGTCCGAAAATAGTACTTTTTGGGTCGGAGTGCTCAAAACGTGGATTTCTGGTGGAATTCAAGACTTTCTCTACCCATAGTAGGTTATCCTTGATACGGGCAGGGAAAGGAAAAAATATATATATTAACCTCTATAAACTGATACGAAGTGAATAGGTCATTGAAACTCACATGTCAAAAGATATTGGAGACATAAATAAATAAATAAATACATACATACATAAATATACATAATAGTTTTCTATTTTTCATTCCAAAAAGTATTTTGCGATATGGTTAATGAGATTTGCTTAGTCATGTAAGGAATTTATCATCAAGGGTACAATATATTTAAAGACAGATGTAATATGTATTTTCTTCTGCCTGCGAATACTTTTAATTTTATAAATTAACCACTTGAATACTTTAAAATATATTTACGAATATAAATTCTAAAACAAAATGCTTTGAAAAAGTATGCAATCGACAGCACAGGAATGAACAGATTTGCGGATATAATAGCATTTAAAACCCTTCATCAAAAGCCCTAATCCT
The DNA here is from genome assembly GCA_964059195.1 of Ectobius pallidus. Classification (NCBI taxonomy): domain Eukaryota; kingdom Metazoa; phylum Arthropoda; class Insecta; order Blattodea; family Ectobiidae; genus Ectobius; species Ectobius pallidus. Next base: position 105,923,482 of record CAXKWD010000003.1, on the reverse strand, counting down.
CAACGCAACAGTGAGTTACAATATCAACAGCAAAGACAAGCTCGTGACGTTGACAAATAAAATAAAAATAACTATGAAAATTGAATTCCATGTTTTGAAGAGAAATTCCGAGAGGTTTTTGGCCAAAGAAATTAAGTACGGTACGTGGATCAGACTTCGACTCTGGAGGGAAAAATTATTTATTTTCCTGTGGTAAAGCTGTTGAAGAACTTAAGATTGATAAGCATTATTCAATGTTGATAATGTTCGTAATATAGCGCCATATTGACAGGAGTGTTTAAGTAATACCCAATATAAATTGAAGAAGACACTGTGGAAGATATGGTGAAAATAATGGACAGTAATATTAAGGGTGAAGTCTACAACCCCTCCGAGGTAAACATACTCTGCCAGCTCTTTGGGAAAATGTATAAACGGTCATTTAAGCCTAAGAAGTAAAAATTGTTATCTAAAGTAAAAACGTTATTACAATGCAGCACTTTCTCTATGTAGGAATATAAAGCGAGAAAAAAGTATTGTCTACTAATGGGAGAAAATCGTCTGAGTACATTACTTTTTAAATAAGACGTATATTTCTGTTTTATTTTTGTCTGACACAACCATTCAAGAAGTAAAAAGCTATATTGATACGACTTTTCCAGGTGTCAATTGTGGAGTAGGAAAACTGGTTTCAAAAGGTACTAATTGTAGCTTTAAACTTTATATTGATTTTGCACACAAGAATGACTTCATGAAGGCTAAATTCTGGTCGTTCTTTGCTCAAGAGGATAACCGAGACCGGCCCAATAGACCCTCATATGGTGAATACACCTACTTGCAGAAACAAAAGACCATTTTAACAACTCTATAAGTATAATGCACATCAACATACAATCATTAAAAAAATAAATTTAGCGAATTAGAGTGTCTTCTGATTCCGAATAAATATGAAATAATTCAGTATTAATGGACATTGTGTAACACTGTTAAATAGACTTCGGATTTTAGGTAAAAGCCTATTTTAATCCTTAAGTGATATATGGACGAAAACTTGTATATACATGTTTCATAAGTGACTATGCCTAAAACTGAGAGTTTTATAGGATCTAAAACAGCCTATTTTTACGTTAGAGCCTAATATTGCCTTTTTGCTTGATTTTCCTCTAAAGTTAATAATAAGTTATTTTTGTTATAAATTCTAGCATTTATTTTCAGTTCGTACTAAATTTTTAGCTCGGAATGTGCAGTACATGACACATTTATGACGTGGTTAAATAGTAAGGAATGTTTCGTCTTCAGTAGAAAAATTCCTTGGAATTCCCTAGAGAATGTAGTGTTTTTCTCCCGACTTACACATCCAGTAACAAAAAACAAAAAACAAAAAAACAAACAAACAAAAAAGTAGTTCTCTGAATCACTGAGGGATACAAGGGTTGAATATGTTAGCGTGCGTAGCTTCTGGGTACAGAGATTAGGTTTTCACCGTTATGGTAGTAATACAGACCCTAGTAATAGGTATATATACAATTCTGTGTACCATATGCCTATATATGTGATTATTGATTGATGGTGACTTCAATAAATATAATATTCTGCATTGCAATTGAGATATTTCAGGAAAATTGGCAACTTAACGATTTTATAAGAGACTATTTTACGATTTTTAGAACCTATTTTCCAATTTTTAGAGCCTATTTTAGGTACCTAAAACAGCATTTTTAGCGACCTAAAAGTCCGAAGTCTACTGATGAAATATCATACTACGTTGTGAGAGGTTATGTTCTTGCTAGTGCCTATTGCAGAACAGTTAAGCTGCGTCTCCATTGATATACATTTAACACCAACATGTCAATATTAACAAGTTGATATTGACATGTATATTCCAATTTCGCATTGCAATTTCGCGTTTCAATTGACTTGACATGCAAACCCAGCATGTTGCACTTAACATTTTCAGATGTTAATTTGTATTCCGGAGAAAATGGACAGCATGTCAAGTCAATTGACTATTCGATCAATATCTGCTTTGTTTCGGGAATTTCCGGGAAACGAAAAGCGATCACCAGCTTAATCGGCTTTGGTTCGGGAATTTCCGGGTGAACAAAAAGCAGTCGACAGCTTCTTCAGTATTCCCGGCATCCATTTTGTATTATGCGAGTATTTGGTATATCAGTGTTCTCAATAGCATTGCATCTACTTTTAAAATTATTTTTTATGGCATACTCCATTGTTGAAAAATGTGATAGTTATTTTGAAAAGCTCAAGATATCTGCACAAAATTAGTATTTAAGAAAGTCATAGACAATTAACAAGAAGATAATAACGAGTATAATTATAAAACTACTCTCATTTTGTAATGTTGGCTGCCCTCTTCTTTTTCAATGTTATGCATTTCTGTTCGTAACCGCACCAAAACATGTTAACCTATAACATTGTAGTGGAGACAGTTGTTAATTGGCAAACCACTTGACTTGTATACATCAACAAGTTGATGATAAACATTTAACATATGTTAACTACAACATGTTGGTGTTAAATGTATATCAATGGAGACGCAGCTTTACCTACGGTGGAGGGGCGGCAATTTCGGATTTGATGTGGTTGATTGTACCCTTTATTGCCTCGAGAAGGATTGTGAAATAACTGCTATTAGGTTAACCCAGGATAATGTCATCATTGTGTCTATTTATCGATCATGTAATGGAAATGTAGAATCATTTTTTGAAATGTTCGATCATTTTTGACATAAATAAGTGCTACGCAGCCTAAGGGAAGGCTAATGATATGCTCAGATTTTAATATAGACATAAATGTGGATGTTAAAAGGACTGAGACTTTTGCTAATTTACTCAGAATGCACAATCTACATGTCACAAATGACAAGCCTACTCGTAACAAAGCATGCTTGGATAATATAGTTAAAGATCTTGATAGGGGTAGATACCATGAGATGGTCTTTGACCCCGGTCTATCAGATCATGCTTCAGTAGTGTTTGAGTTATCAATTGACGATAAAAGGCAATCAGCAGTTATTCTCGGAAATTTCTATCAGCTTTATTAGACCTATAACGACACAGCGCCTAATTCGATTTAGGAGCTACTTAGCAAGTTACAATTGAGAGCCAGAAGCTGATGCTGAAGAAATTTTTTTTAATACATTAGTAATATTATTCAAAGATTGTTTTCCACTACGTGCATTTAAAAACAACCTCGTAAAAGACTTCTGAATTGGTTTAATAGTGATTTGGAGAAACTAAGACTATTGACCTAAGATGATGATATATATATATAAAATCACAAAACAAGAAGTGGATAAAAATAACTATAATGTATGTAAGAAGAATTATAAGAAACAGATATACCTTTCGAAGGGTACAGCCTTTGAACAATTCATCTGTAACTCAAGAAACAAATGTAAAGCAGCCTGGACTACGATTCAGCAAGAAAGTGGAAAATTTGCACAAAAAGAAACGTTTGCAAGATTAATCCTGATGTTCTTAATCGTTATTTTATTGATTCAGTTGAATCCATGAGGCCGAGTTTTCCTGCCGACTGCGATGAAGCTAATGCACTTCTTGGTGACAAACATACAAGAACTGCAGTTTGATTGGTCTCCTGTAGAAGAAAATAAAAATCATAGAAATTCTTCAGAAGCTTAAAATATAAAAAAATACAGATTTTTATGAAATTTCGAAAGATTTTGTAAGTCAGATTGCTAGTGAAATCATTGGACCTCTAACCAGTTGTATTAATAGTTGCCTTATAGAGGGGATTTTTCCACAAGCTTTAAAGATATCAAAAGTGGCTCCTATTTTTTAAAAGAGGTGACCCAAATGATCCAGCTAACTTCAGACCTATATCTATTGTTCTAGTTTTATCTAAAATCTTAGAGGTCGTTATGGTCAAGGAACTCATGAACTTTTTTGAAATGCATAACCTGCTTGATGCAGCGCACTTTGAATATAGAGATGGCAAATCTACCCTAGATGCAGTGGATGAAATGTATTAGTTTATTCTAGGTGATTTGAAAAAAGAAATATTGTTAGAGCTACGCTGTGTGACTTATCCAAAGCCTATGACACTGTTTCTCATGAGATTGTGATTTCCAAGTTATATTATGGTATCAGTAAACGAGCTTGTAAACTCATTAGTCCATAGGTCCTACCTTGATCAAAGGAGTCAGCTGGTATGTGTCAACAATAAACCTTCAAGCTGTTTAAAATGTGAAATCGGAGTTCCTAAAAGTTCCGTTATAGGGCCTCTTCTCTTCCTTGTAGTAACCAATGATTTGCCTCGTAATATATCAATATATGTATGATGCTGACAATCAGGCTAAAACTATGTTTGACGTGGCACAATAGTTGTTTGTCACCAATGGTCTTAAACTCAATAATGATAAGACAATTCATTATAGTTTTGATCTTATTAAGAGACAATGGTATTAATGAGAATGATAATGTTAAACTTTTAGGAAATTTACATGCACCATTAAATTGGACTGGAAAGTGCACACTAAAAAATTATGTATGAAGCTGTCTAGAGTTGTTTATTTTCTGAGTAGACTCAATAATTAAGGAATCGCGCACAATGTGCTGAAAAATCACCGACCCGGCCGGGAATCGAACCCAGGCCGCCGGAGTGTAAGGCAGGCGCGCTACCGACTCACCCTCGGCGACGGACTCTGAGTAGACTCAAGCAAAGTGTTAACAATAACTCTTTACGTTCTTGCGTATTTTGCATTTTTTTCATTGTCACCTTATTTATGGAATAAGAATCTGGGGACATGTATCCTCTACTAAGGAAGTGTTTATTAAGCAAAAGAGGGCAATAAAGATTCTTTATAGTCTTGGTCCTAGAGAAAGTTGCAAAAGGCACTTCATACAGAGTAGAATATTGACAGTGCCTACATTTTAAGTGTAGCAGTGTGGTCTAGAGAAAATATAACAAACTTTAAGAAGCGCAGTGATGTACACCAGTATCAAACAAGAGGATCAGATAAAATCGATAGATTTACTTTCAGAATATCAAAATGTAAGAATTCGTATATAGGTCTTGGTGAAAAAAATACTAAATTGGGTACCTACAGATATACTTCATCTTCCAGTAAATAAGTTCAAGAAATGGATGACTGATTGGCTCTTGGATAAAGCACTGTACAGTACAAATGAAATGATTTTGAATGAAGATGATGAATATGTTAGAGACTGACATAATTATAATTTTTGACAAAACCTATTGCAGCAGTCGCTGTCTAATGGTTGCTGGTATCAAGTTTTAATTCAAGTTTTAAAATCCAAATTTAAAAATAGCTAAGAATCTTATTAAACCTCTATTTTCTTTGCTATTGCGAATGTCAGTACGATTTGTGAAGTCAAAACATCTTGCTATTCCAGCATACAATCTCTCCTAGGAAACCTATTTCATGAGCAAGAATTAATTCAAAATAGAGCGACTAAATTATGTTCAATATTCCTTTTGGAACCCATGCTAATGAAATATTCAAAATTTCGAGAATCAAGCATTTTACATGTCTACAAACGCAGCTTTAATCAGTCATTTACATTCTATTACAAATAAACTTATAAAATCAACACCACCTTAATTAGGTTCGAAGATATTCATCTCTACAGAGATGAGACCAAGTCAATCATCTCTTCGTAACCCACGCGCATGCAAACGCGCCTTGAAAGGAATATTACCACATGCTTTACCAATATAACATGTTACATGAAAGTGTATCTGGTTCTGTTAGAAATTTTAAGTCAAAAGCATTACCATATTTTTTGTATTTACTCCAATCAGTAGGACAAATCTAATATATTTCTGTAAATTTACTGAAAATTTATTTGTAGATTTGAATGTGTTTTTGTTTTTTACAGGTAGTAAATTTTTGTTATATACTTAAGATAAATTGTGATATATTGGCTGGGGACGAAGTGGCACTTCTGTATTGAGTCCTTTGAATCTAATACAGAAGAGAATTATAAAAAAATGTTTAAAAAAGCCTATAGAATATCCAACAGAATTGATATTTCCTGAATTTAATGTTATGACTGTAGAACAAATTTATAAGATCACACTTTTAAAATACTTTCAAAAATATCGCAATGTGCATGTATCGGATCCTCATAACTACAATACTAGAAGAAATAAAACATTGCCTTTAATAGAACAAAAATACTTCACCTCTTCTGGCTCTAAACATAGCATTTATTATGGTCCAAGACTCTATAACTCTATAATTAGGTCACATCCAGAAATAGTACATATGAACAACAAAAAATTCAATAAGTTTATCAAAAATCTTATTTCATAGTTCAAAAGTTACTTCACTCTGTACTTAGTAGACAATTAAGGAACGATTTTATTTGTAATAACTAAGGGTTTCAATTTTTGTTCTTACTACTTTTCCTTTTTTCTTTTTACTTTTCTGTTCTTTCTTTTTTATTATTATTTTTTAGGTATTGATTTAATTATATTTTCTTTATGTATTTGTAATTTGTATTTTGTAATGTAAATGGCTGAACTGTGCCCGAGCACGAGCGCTTGCTCATTCGGGTGATCTTGTTTTTGTTTTGTATAAATGTTTTGTATAAATGTTTTGTATAAATATTTAAATAAATAAAATAAAATAAAATAACTAATATAAATTGTTTTGGAACCAATGTATGTATGCTATCCCTAGCATAAGCTTTGCTCTTTAGGGTTGTTTTAAATGAAAATAATTAAAAATAAGTAAACAAATATAAACCATTTTGTATACAGGCACATATTACATTGTCTGAATAACAGGAAAATTTACCCGTAAAATGCTATCTAATATGAATCGCATGGAAGAAACTAATATATATGCTATATGCCTAGTAGCACACAGAGTTTACAAACAACTTAATACTTATCTGAGCATAATATAAAGATTTTACCAATGAATGTCTAATATTAATTTTGTCTAAGTAAGAGTACACGACCTTTCAAGTAGGAATCCGAAATACGATACGTCAGAATACATGCGCACTTATCAGTACAGCAGTCATAACCTCGTGCTTCCTCTATGACCCGCTTCTTCATAGCCTAAAGAATGCGAACAAAACTGAATAAATTCCTAGATTCCCCCACCTATGAGTTTTTTAAGTTTAGTATTTATACCAGTAATATATACCATTAGTTCTCGTGAACCAGCAGTTCTTCCATTGTGAGGAACTTCCTGACAACATACATCATGATGTCGTTTAGGGTAAGAAACTCATACATGCTTATAAATACTAAACGATCATTCGCTATTTATGTTGTCAACATCCCTTTTACGTTCTCGCATGTACCTAGTATAGAGAAAGTAATGTGAACGTGACAAAAGATCGAAATCGAGATAACAACGGGAAATTATGTTTCACAATGCCTAGAAAATAAAAAAAAGGGGATTTTGGATTGACGTCAGTCTGTCTGTCCGTCTGTCTGTGGACGAGCATAGCATTGTACTTATAGTATATCTTTTGTTAATTAAGGACGTTTTCGGAATTTTATCGAACCATCCAAAATTTGGTAAACCCTAACTGAAATATAAAGGGAATTTTCAAGAAAACTTTCTTCAAGATTTTGATTTAAAAAAAAAGAAGTCGAACGATTTTAGTAAAATTATAAATTTGAAAACATTCATTTTCTGTAAAAGTTACTTAGGGGGTACTTCATTCGAGTCCATTTTCTTTAATTTTTCTAAGCTATCCCTATTCAGTAGGTAATACACGAAAACTTAAAATTGTAGTGAATATTAAAATGAATATTTTATTTTTTTATTTTACCCATTACTGATAAACACGAAGTAAGTAGGCCATATTAATTAAGATATGACTGATATTTTTTGTTCTTTCTCATAGTAACAAGAACAACTAATTAACTTATTGCTATGAATTGCACTATACCTCAGTCGTAATGAACACACAAAAACCAAACACAGCGAGGGGGCCGAGGTATGAAGTCCTGGGTTCAAATCTCAATCTTTGTGGCCGGTCAATTTGATTTGGCTTTTTTATGGTTTCCTCATTCGCAAAATTTTTTTTAAGTTGAAGGTTGTACATCTTTGATGGTATTACATACCAGTTTCTTCCGGCTTAGAAAGTTTGTACAACATATTTGGCACTGTTTGTTTATCAGCTAATACGATGCCTGACACAGCAATGAATAAATATATATATATATATATATATATATATATATATATAAGATAAAAAATCTTATATAGATATAAAAATCTTATATATATAAAAGATATAAAAATCTTATATATATAAGAGATATAAAAATTACATAAATATATATATATAATATAATATATAAATATCTTAGGCCTATATTGAACTCACCCCAAGAAATTCACACTACAAGATAATGAAGCCAATCTGCAGCCTCCGTGACACCATTACTGTTTTTCTGGTTTGGGAAGTTGCGTGATACTGGAATTTGACGTAATTGATCAAATCAGATCGGCATTGGATAGAATTCATTCCTACAAATTAATAAAAGAGATAGAAATCCACCTAAATAAAAATCTGATTTGATGTAACCATGTAACTTTTTCTGCTCTGGGCGGGGACAGTATAATTGTCTCACTTCACGTTCGATATCGAATAAGAGGCCGTATTGCGGGGAGTGTGTATTCAGGTGTCTCAGTCACATTCAAAGACTGGACTTAATTTCTGAGTTTGGGCAAGCAATGGGTAACGAGTAGTCGGTGTGATTAACTTAAACTGTATGGTCCATGCTATGTCAGGAGCTGTCCTATCCTACATTATTCATCTCTTTATGCTTTATAATTAGTATAGGTATATTAGTTGAGAAAGCTCTATATCATTGGGGGAAGGAAGTTTTCACACACATTTACTGTTAAATATATTTTGGCTTAGGCCTATAATACTTTTGTCTGTTGTAAAAAATACTGCCACTACTGCCACAGTTAGCCTACACTAGTAACATATTTCAAGAGCCAGAAAAGCGAGATTTTAAAAAATAAAGGGTATATCTCTGTCGGTTGTCTCATAAAAATCTGAGCTGGTACCAAGGATTAAACCTCGGGCTTCGAGATCGGTAGTCAGAGACGCTAACCACTATACTTACAGAGATGGCGCCAGTAAATTAAAAATATAACCTACAGCCTATTATTTTAAAAGTTGTATTTAATTAAATGATTCTTAACACTGGAAGGAAATAATAAATTATAATCTTTTTATGTTTGTAGCATAATAACAATAACGGATTCTTAAAGAGAAGACAAATATTACGATTATTTTCTTCTAGAAAAGTTTCCCAAAGAACGTTGCTTCAATTTGGTTTTGAGATTTATAAGATATAGAACTTTTCATACTTGTTCGAGAAGGATGTTATTTGAGATTGATGTAGTTCTGTAGGATATAAAGTTATTATAAGTGCTTATAATAAGTTTTAATTTATGTATTAAAATTAGTATTGATACCAGTAATGAAACTTCAACTAAAGTTCTTTTGTATTTTTTAAGAATCTGTCTCCCATCTATCTTTATTATTTATTTTTATTTATTTATTTATGTCTTTTCAACAACTCTCTAATTTTTATATTCTTTCTTGCTTTCTCTCACGCACTGATATTACGCCGTACAAAATGGAACTAACCTAATATTGTAAATTCTCTAAAGTATAACCTTATTTTAAAACTAACTGAACTACGCTTATTTCTATGATGGTATTCTGGTAATTTTAGAAGGAAATTCAGTGTGAAGACCTGAGCCTGGAACTGATTACGTATGGAAGTTATGAAAAATCGTAAATGCAAATTGTCAAAAATATGTAACATGAAATGTCTAGAACTTCGCTAATAGAGTCGAATACAGATCTGTATTACATAACAAAGAGTTTATTTTCAGGCCGCTACATTTTGTATTTTGTATTTTGTGGATCACTAAATTATCTCTTATTTGTTTCAGTTGTCGTGGGCCTGTGCCGCAGTTTTACTTGCTGTCGGTTACGTATCATCAGAACAATGGATTGAAGAATCTTGGAGCTCATCTGGAGATGGCGGTGGCTCTTGGAGTTCATCTGGTGGCGGTGGAGGTGGCGGTGGAGGTGGCGGTTCCGGCGGTTCTGGCGGCAGTGCTGGCTTTGGTGGAGACGGAGGAACCATAACTTACATCACCTCCAGTGGTGGAGGATCTGGATCAGGCGACTTCTCACTGGGTGGTGGAGGCGGATCTGGTTCTGGATCTGGCATAACCTACATCACATCCGGAGGAAGCAGCGGCGGCAGTAGTGGTAGTGGTGGACTCAACGTTAAAGTCAGTGGAGGTGGAAACCCACCAATCGACATACTAGGCGCTGCTCAAGGCATTCTTGGTGCTGGAATAAGTGCACTCACAGGAGGACTGAACTTAGGAGGAGGTGGTTCTGGAGGCGCAAGCGTCAAATTGGGTGGTTCGGGAGGACTTACAGGCGGACTTACTGGTGGACTTAATCTAGGAGGAAGCTCAGGAGGTGCAAACTTGAGGGTTTCAGGATCAGGCGGGGGGCTTAACTTAGGAGGTTCAGGTGGATTAGGCGGGGGACTAAATTTGGGAGGTTCAGGTGGATTAGGCGGGGGACTAAATTTGGGAGGTTCAGGTGGATTAGGCGGAGATTTAGGGGGCAACGGAGGCCTTAATGTAGGTATTCATGGTCATGGACACGGTGGGAATGGCGGAATACATCTAGGAGGCGGAGGAGGTTTAGGTGTTGGTCTGGATGGTGGTCACGGCGGACATGGAAAAGGTGGCTTACACTTAGGATTAGGCGGAGGTCATGGACATGGACATGGAGGCAGCGGAGGATCCGGCGGAATTGGCGTCCATTTAGGAGGAAGCGGTGGTCTAGGAGGTAGTGGAGGAGGATCCGGAGATTTCGGAGTAGGTATTGGAGGCGGTGGTCATGGGCACGGACATGGACATGGAGGTGGCGGAATTGGCGGGCATTTAGGAGGAAGTGGTGGTCTAGGAGGTAGTGGAGGAGGATCCGGAGGTTTCGGAGTAGGTATTGGAGGCGGTGGTCATGGGCACGGACATGGACATGGAGGTGGCGGAATTAGCGGGCATTTAGGAGGAAGCGGAGGTTTGGGAGTAGGTATAGGAGGCGGTGGTCATGGGCACGGACATGGACATGGAGGTGGCGGAATTGGCGTGAATTTAGGAGGAAGCGGAGGTTTGGGAGGTAGTGGAGGAGGATCCGGAGGTTTCGGAGTAGGAATAGGAGGCGGCGGTCATGGTCACGGACATGGTCATGGAAGCGGCGGAGGATCCGGCGGAATTGGCGTAAATTTAGGAGGAAGCGGAGGTCTTGGCGGTAATGGCGGAGGATCCGGAGGATACGGAGTAAGTTTAGGAGGTGGAGGTGGTGGATCTGGGGGATTAGGGTTAAATGTAGGAGGCGGTAGTGGAGGAGGTTTCGGTGTAAGCCTGGGAGGTGGTGGAGGAAGTGCAGGTGGAGGTAGTGGTGGTGGCTCTGGTGACTTCGGAGTAAGTTTCGACTTCGGACGTAAATAATTCAGCTTTAAAATTGCTTTGAAAATACTTGCATTAACGCATTGCAATCCTACCAAGTAATGAATAAAAATAGATAACATTTCTTGTATCTACTGATTAAAACTAGTTCTGGATATTGCAACTGTATCACTGTACATTTTACAAAGGAATACTTTTCTTGTTTTAGTAAACTAAGCTTATGCCATGTTTACCTCATACGAAAACACTTTTATTTGTGGTATACAGTACAGTATAGTATGCATTAAGCTCTCTTGGTGCAAAGTCCCTATAGTTCAAGTAAAGAAACCTTAGTTCTAACTACAAATTAAATAGAAATGATTCAAAATACTTAATCTTTTCTAATCCTCACAAGCCATGTGAAACATAATGAGTAGGCCTATGTGTGTTACTTTTCAGCTCTATTATCCTTAGGGCAAGTAATATTATATGTAGACTTTTCAAATGTACACAATAAAGACTTCCATAGTACAAAATGTTCCAATTTTTTGAACTACTCAATAATACAATATTTAAACCGTATATGTATATGATGAAATTGAATACATTGAGTGCAATGAAATCCTAAGCATCCTACGACCTAGCCTACATGTGCAGAAAGTTCCTTAAAGACTCAATTCCCTGATTCCTTCCTTGTTCCTAATATAAATTGTTTAGGGAATTGGTCTTATTGGCCTTAATCTGAATTAATAAGCCATAATATAATAGAGGAAGTATGAAGAAAGACATAATATTTCGGATTTAAAGTGAAAATAAAATCAATAATTACATAAAAAAATAAAATGTAACAACCGGTATATTGCGCACTGTTGATTCAAAGCTGTTTTCAAACAAATAAGTTAACCAAATCACACAAGGAAATTCGAGCATTGTACCTCCCATGTTGCCCGATTGAAATGAAAGTTACAGAATAAATTATTGAACTTTAGAGGTGCATGATCGCTTTTTGCTGCTTGTGGTTTTTCATACAAATACATAATGAATATTCTTCAGAGGTCTGGAATCACCAGCAAAGGAATTCAAGACATGCGCATAAAAATTGTAAATGATTCAATTGATATTGACCTGTTGCAAAATAATTTTATAACACTTATATTTAAATTTGTTTTGTGTCATAATTTATTTTTTAAATCTATTTGGTGATTTTATGTATAATGTGTTATTTTATGCAATCCAAAAATTTCATTTCTGAGCGATTTTCCTTATCTAAATGGTCACCTCCGATGTTTTTTTTAACTACACGCATATGGTGTAGTTTTTTTTTAAAATATCCATCTAACTTTTCAGAAGCTTCAGACCTGGTTTATGACTTTAAGTAACCTCCAACAAATCTCCTATTAGTTTTCAAACCATTTTTAAGTTGGCATGCTTTGAAAACAAAATTCAGGTAAGACAATTTCTACAGTTTTCTCCTTCACTCTCTTGAATCCCATTGGTGTACCGTGAATAGCTTAATATGTCATTTCCAGCTTCCCAGACTTTTAGGCTTATATGTTGTTATAGAGTGAACAAGAATTCACTGCATCAACAGGATTTTTCAAGCCTTATAATTTATCAATTTTAGAGGGACGTTTGGTAAATTATTCGAGTACAACGCTAGACTTATTATTTTGTATCCACATTATACCCCTTCTCAATGATAACATGCAAAATACCTTCACTCAAAATTAAAGGATGTCTACACCTAGGCCCATATCTACACCTTATTAAAGTCCTATAAGCTAGAAAGAAACTTGCGCGGAACGAAGTTCTGATTGCTGCAGTAGGTTTCTTTCTAACTTGTAGGACTACAGGTATACAGTCAAGGATAAAAGTCAATACAATTATGTATAAAATCATGTAAAATTATTAAGAGAAAACAGCACTACTATATCATGTGTGTAGTATTCCTGTCATTATTGCATTTTTTTTTTTGGGGGGGGGGGGCTAAAACGTTTTGTCATTTTGAGTCGCTGTTTCTGTCTTGTTTTTACATGTCGGCCGTTAATAAAGTCTATTAAGGAAGTTATCTGAGAACGTAACACCTGGAGAACAACTAACGGCAATTAAACGCGAATCGTATCACTACTTTCTCTTATCGCTTTTTTTTCCCCAACCAACATGAATGGTTTGGAGGTTGACGGCTCCCAAACAAACAAAATTAATGAAATAAAATCTCAGAATTATACATCGATCATCCTCATCCCAACGATTATCCATGGTGTAAATTTCTGTTAGAAATTGAGTGGAACCAAAGGCTGTAGCAAGCCTACCACCAAAAACATTAGGCCAACAGAAAAAATTATAGGCTTCATCGGAGACTGGAGCTGGGATCTTCCGGTGTGCAGCGCAGTATCTTAATCAAAAGCACTTGGGTACCCCAGTAACTACCAGTTTACATGAAGAACTTTTCTCGTCCATATAAACCTACAGTAGATAACTGGCATTTTATGTTCTCTGTAATCAACCGAATAGTCTTTGCATGTAGGCTACTTTTAATTCGTAGCTACAGTATGCTGTTTTATTTATGCCAGAGGTAAGAGATCTATTGTATTCAATTCTGAAACCCAAATTCAAGTCTTCATTTCACATAGCCCATATGTTTGGAGGTCACCAAAATATGTAAGTTAATACCTATTTCGGTGGTGGGACAACATAATTATGAATGCTAATGCAACAACAGAGGATAAAGATAGATGAAAATGGGGACTGGAGAAAACTGCATATTGACGAGCTTCATAACCTGTACTCTTCACCGAAGGTAAGTCAGGGTACTTACATCAAGGACATGGGCTGGACATGTTGCGCGCATACGGGAGGAAATACATAACTTATCTCAGAAATACTGATGGCAAATCCGCAGGGCAAAGATCACGTGGAAGACCTAGACATAGGTGGAAGTACAATATTACAATAGGTTTAAGGGAAATGGGATTTGCGAGGGATGGTTTGATGGTGTTAGCACAGAATAAGGTTGAATGGCGGCCTTTTGTAAGCAAGGAAATGATCCTCCGGTTCCATAAAATAGAAAATACGAGGCGTGTTTTTAAAGGAAGTAGGCCTATCGCTATATATATGCTAATAACATAACATTGTGTTCCAAATGGTTTATTATCATTCATTACCTTACACCTTACGTTACTTCACCGCCGTTATTTAGGCACTTGTAAGGGAACACCTGTTTCTGTATGCCTTCGTCAAAGAATGATGCCTCCTGTGATGAAAGCCAAGTCTGCACTTCTTGTTTCACAACATCATCATCGTTGAAACGTTTTCCACCAAGGAGTTTCTTCAGATAAACAAACAGATGAAAATCGCTTGGTGCCAAATCCGGACTGCAGGGAGCGTGGTCGAATTGTCCCCAACCAAATGATGCGATTAATCTCGAGTTTGTTTTACTGTATACCCACTTCCTCACCATTTCATCACTCATTATTGTTTCCCCATAAACCTCACACAATTGGCGATTAATGTTTGTTGGCGTAACATTTCTCGGATTAAAAAAAGGAATCACTGATCTGACTTCACAGTCGGCAAGTCATTCGATTGTTTTGAACATTTCGAACCCCTCTAACAATAGGAAAACACAAAGTGACGATCGCTCACACCGCCTTCTGTCTTCCTAATGAATTAAGTGATCGCGCATACTCAAAATCGCGACAGCAACGCTGCAGCTGCAAAATATTTCAACGGTACTTCATTTATAAACACGCCTCGTATTCCTATAGCTTGCTTAGGAATTGTCTATTCCATGAATTAAGTATTACGGAAAAAGACGTGTTTTGTATGTCTTTGAAAAGCATAGCTCTAAAGTCAACACTCGATTCAAAACGGGAATTCTGTATTCAAATTTGATTTCTTCCAAGGGTTTGACACAAATGTCCTTTTATACTTAAAACGGGTTGCTTCAAAAAGTAGAGATTTTGTTTGTTTGTTTGTTTTTCTCGATATGTTTGAGTTTTGTTTGGCTACATATTTTTTACTTCAGGCTATATTACTTCGTGGAATTAGGTTTACGTCGGATTTGTTTATGTATAAATATGCCTGTATTTAAGTAAAACCACAGCAACATTGTTTAATTTGACTATTCCATTCATACGACGCATATTTGAAACTGACCAACAACGTTTACCATTTCCTCGAATATCGAGCCATCATGATCGTTTATCTTAAATCTTATCATTCTAAGAAAGAAACCTGAAGTAAACAAAAGCCGGTAAGCTTGTCTCACTCTAGTATATTCCTCGTATGACTTAGGAGTGAGGCAGACGTATTGGTTTTTGTTTATTTCAGATATTTTTCTTAGAATAGTCAGACTAAGTATATAAGTATATAAGTATGCAATTTTATCTGTTTTAGCATTGTTGAGATTTTAGACAGTAGTGTCATTCGGATTCCGCAACCACTGTAGTTTTGCCTGCTTTCTTGCATTTACTGATTTAATGCACTCATCATCAAACCACGGTTTATTGGTTTCAGTTCAAGCTGACCTAATTTTTCTTTGCGGCTATTTTAATATTGTCTTTAATGCATTCCCAGGTTTTATCGATATTCTGATCATCCCTAGCTTCTTGTTCGGCAGTGTTATCTAGAACTGCAAATCTATTTGAAATCTCGACTTGGTAAGCATTCATACTTTCGTCTTGACCTAGCTTTTTCAGATTGAATCTCTCTATATAGAAATTTTACCCGGTTCCGTTGTTTAATAAAAGTTTCTCCCGAACAGCCGCAACTACCAGATAATAATCCGAATCGCAGTCAGCCCCCTTAAAAGTTCGAACGTCGATTATACTAGACTGCCTCCTTGCATCTATTAGGACATGGTCGATTTGATGAGTCTTTTTATCTGGCGAGGCCCATGTGTATTTATGAATATCACGACGTGGGAATTTTGTACTCTTTACGATTAAATTTTTACAATTGGCAAAATTCACTAGTCTAACCCCATTTTCATTGCTCTGCAAGTGGAGACTTTCGTTCCCAATCGTGGGCTTGAAAATATCCTCCCTTCATATTTTCGCATTGAAATCTCCTAGCACAATTTTCATCAGATATGCCGGACACTGATCAAATGTTCGTTCTATTTCCTCATAAAACATCCTTGTCATCATCTTGTTTATCCTCTGTTGGTGCATGGACATTCGTAACTATGTCACACCACCATCTTCTTAGAATAACATAAGAAAGCCTATCATTAATAAACTCTACTTTCTTAATGGCTGAATTATTTTTTTATGTATGAAGGACCCGGTCCCTAATTGATGGTTATAATTCCCTTTCCCGTAGAAAAAGGTATATGCGTCTGTATTGAACCTTCACCCTCCCATCTAACTTACTGTACTGCTACTACAGCTAACCTGTATTTCTCTAATTCTCTAGTTACCGATTTAAGCACCCCAGGTCTATATAAGCTCAAAACGTTCCACGTTCCCACTCTATAGTTCCTACAATTTTAGACTCCCTCAGTGTAGTCCCTACCCGGAGATCCGAACGAGGGACTATTTTACCTCCGGAAAATTTTACACTGATAGGATCCATAAATCAGGTAAAGTTACTTAACAATATTTTTAACTGGGAGAGGTTGTTAGCCTCATGCCAAATCCCCAAGCTGGAGGACCACCTCATGTCGTCTGTCCGCCACTGCTTATTCAATATATTCGCAGCTACCCTCCATATCTGGAGGCCGTATCCTCTATCCGCAACCTGAGGACGAGCCATGCCGTGGTGACAGGATTCACACCTTATACAGGGTGTTAATGAATAACACCGAAATATTTTACCTGTGTATAGAGGAGACATAGACAAGCAACTTTTTTTAGGAGATTTTTGCTCTATGACGTAAAATGTGTATGCTATAGGGCATTAAAGTCATTAAAATTTGGTGCTCATAAGTCAATAATTGAGCGAAATAGGGTTAAAAGTTTCATTAAATTGACTTCATGCCTTCTTAGCGATCGATAAAAACCTCATTCTTAATCATTCATCAACAGTTATACCATAATTTAGAATTTTCATAATCTGCAAAATTTAATGACTAATCACATGATTGCCCGCCACTGCATTATGTTTTTATTTCTAATTCCAGAGCTAACAAAAATGTTTCGTTTGTCTCCCCCCCCCCCCCCAGTGTTGCAAGATATCGATCGTCATTTTTTCATAAACTTAGTTGATCATTCTGTGTACAGAATAAGTAAATAGTAAGGTTTTACTCGTACTACGTACAAAATATCGAAGTTAATTTAAAGAAAATAAAATGGAGAATGGTTACACTTTCGCTGAACTTGCTCACATGCATCTTATTTATGGAGAAGCAAGAGGTAATTCTTTAATAGCAGCTGAGCTCTACAGAGAGAGATTTCCGAATATACGACATCCACACCATTCAACTATTGTCTTGATTTGCGTTTGCGGGATTCTGGAACCATTAAAGTAAACAAGGCAGACTGCGGCAGAAGACGAACTCGCCGTACACCACAATTTGAAGACCATGTCCTCAATCAAATTAAGAGGAACCTTCTACCAGCACCCGTGCTATCGCAAGTGCAATGGGTGTGAACCACATCAGTGTATGGGAAGTCCTACATGAAGGTCAGCTCCATCCCTTTCACCTTCAAAAGGTACATGGTTTAGGTCCTAATGATTTTGGTCCTCGCCTACAATTCTGTAATTGGGCAGTGCAACAACAAACAGATTTCTTTTCTACTGTGTTGTTCACTGACGAGGCTAATTTTAGCAGAGATGGACTGGTTTTAAATTCAAGGAACAGTCATGTCTGGGATTACGAAAATCCTCATGCCACCGTGGAGGCAAGCCATCAAGAGAGGTTTTCCGTCAATGATGGGCTGGCATAATATCTAATCACATAATTGGTCCATACCTCCTTCCGCAACGATTGAGTGACCATGTATATAAGGGATTCTTACAAGACATACTGCCTGGCCTCATGGAAGAAGATCCGCTTCATATTCGGCGAGAAATGTGGTTTCAACACGATGGAGCTCCACCTCATTTCAGCCTGAACGTGCGAGACCATTTGGACCATGTTTTCCCTCACCGATGGATTGGAAGAGGAAGTCAGACCACTGAATGGCCAGCACGCTCTCCAGAACTCAATCCTCTAGATTTATTTTTATGGGGGCATCTGAAGGCTTCGGTGTATGAAACACCTGTCATTTCCGAGATGGAATTAGTCGCCCGCGTAATCACAGGGTGTGAATTTATTCGTAATACGCCAGGAATCTTTCATAGGATGCGAGAATCTTTTCTGCAGCGCTGTCGTCTGTGCATTCGTGCTGGAGGGGGCCAGTTCCAGCAATTCCTGCATTAAAGAAAAGATCGTGTGAAATACATTAAGATAAACTGTTATTTCAACAGATGTGATATCAGGTTTTCTGTCCATTCCATTATTACCGGCGAATTACAACAGAAGCTTCATGAATTATCGTTGAGTTATCATTTTCTTTATCATACTTTGCAGTATTTCAACGTATTCGAACTTAAATTTGTCATCAAAGCGTAACTACTTGGATACTCTGGTTTATTTAAGAATTCTCAAGTAAAAAATGTGCTGTGAATAAATAATAAATCGCATTGTACTATCGTATCGTATTAATAACATTGACAACAATGAAATTCCATTTGTGTTCTCTTTCTAATGTTGGAAGATATCGATCGTCATTTTTACAATTTTCCCGACCACTACACAATATTCACTGTTCCTTTGTTTCCCATGATTTCAAGTATTAGAAGTCAGTGGCGTGCATATCCTTGGGAGATTTTATGTTATAACAGGAAGAATTGAATCCATAGAGGAAAAATCTCCTCATAAAAGTTACTTGTCTATGTCCCCTCTATACACAGGTAAAATATTTCGGTGTTATTCATTAACACCCTGTATATATTATATTTTGTCACTAAAGGTGAAAATTACTTTGTCATACATAGCCTATACAATATGGTAGAAAACAGGGAGAACTCGAATTGCATGCGGGATCAGTCAGGGAGGGGAAAAAACAGAATTTCCTGCGGGCATTTTTAAACGCACACTTGAATTGCATGCTGGCGTCCTTTGGACATATCTTTAAAGTCTAGTAGGAATCAGGATACAAACCACGCAATGGAGGTAAGCTACTTAATGGGTTCTTCAATATTGCAACAGAACAGGGTGAGTGACACAATATAACACTACAGTGTAACTAGTAACTATCAATAACCATACGAAGTCACTACATTGACTCTTTAATTTATTTTTACATTTTTTCACGTACAAAGTTAAATGCAAACTAAAGCTTGCTTGTAACCTCAACTAAGTCCACAGCAGACTTTTTTGTACTTACACATATTTATTTTTACAATTTGAAGATATCAAGCAGATAACTATCCCTTACTTATCAGAACACTGAATAATCTTAGCCAAGTATTGAAGCAATTTTCAACAGTTTACGAAAATAACATTCATTTTTACTTATTGTAACTATAGAAACGTGTTGCATTTAGGTGACTTCAACCAAAGGAGAATTGGATTATGGAACCAACCATAGCTACTATGAAAGTGAGAAAAACCGAAACCGTTCGTCATCGATAGCTTCAAATTTTCTTTTCAAAAGGCAGTAAGAAGTCTATGGAAAGGAGGCGTGTTGCAAGATACTTTGTAAAGCTTGTGTTAAAATTAACAGTGTGTTATAGTATAGAACAGTTGAAAATAGGAAGACTTTTTTACCTGTTTTCGATATCTTCTTGGCACGCAACTTCCGAATGTGCCTAGATTTTACTGGCATGCAATTCGGAATTATCTCCCTTCCCACATTCAATTCGTAAACGCTGGAAAAACAGACATATAAAAAAATTATAACAAATAGCAATGCATTGAAACAGTCAATATATAAATATAAACACTAACTACAGAAGTAGGCCTACGAAAATAAATTGTAATATGACATTAAAATTAAAGTTAAGATAGATATGCAGCTACGAATTCTTCGTTCTAATATAAAGGACTCGTAAGAAGCCTTTTCTTTAATTTAATTTTAAAATTATTAAAGGATGTTGTCCTTGCAGATTCTGATAAAATTTTACCTCCATAATGGGAAATCTACAGGTATATTAATATTTCACTTTTCTCTTGCAATAAAAACATGTACTTCAGATCTTGTGTAATAAAAGTTTAAATTTTCTTTTAAATTTAATATATTTCAATGGACGTATGTACTATGAACAGTCATTAATTTAAAATGCTAAAAAGTTGAGAGGTTTACAATGTTAATTATACCTAACTCATGCTAATTAGTCTTAACTCTCTTTTTGCAATTTAAAAATACATTTCACTTGGGAGCAATATCCCCGAAGGCAAATTTCATACATTAGATGACTAAGAGTGAGTGAAAAATACACAGTTTTCAACACACACGCACACATATATATGTATATATATGAATATAATATATATGTATATATATGAATATATATATATATACATATATATATATAGCCTTTTTACAAAATTTTAATTTTCTTAATAAAATTATAGCCTTAGATGGTATTGTTGATTTAAAATCTTCAAATAAGAAAAAGAAGTAAGTAGTATAATATTGGTTACGGAAAATAGGCTAGACATCTGCCTGTACCAGTATGCAGAATGTTTCATTATATTAAATTAATTTCCTTTAAGCAAAATTTTCACTGTCTAGCGAAATACTATTTGTGCCTTAATTAAACTTAGCTTTTAAACTGTTTCTTGTAGTGACAAGAAACATTAGTTTAGTTCAATTAAATTATTTACTAGCAAAACTATCAGCACACGTAATATTTTTGAACAGATACCGGAAATCGAGATGATTTAGCTTTGTATTTTCTGTGAGATATGCCGCGTTTAATAAATACCAAACAATTTAGCACTGCAACTTTTTTTTTACTTTGCCTGAAGGACTTCAAGGACCCAGAATACCACAAAAACACATATTAAAAAAAAAAGATCTCCTAAAGCTATGCATTCTAATAGGCTTGATATGGAATGCCTGTTAATCAGTCCAGTCCAGTGGAGTCATATTTTCTGGTCTACAGCGAATTGATCGCCATCATCGCCGATTCTCCAATTAGTTGAGAAAAAACTGTCAACATTATAAACGAATCTAGTACAGTGAGTCCCACGCAAGAGTTGGCCAATGACGCGGGTTTCTGCGTCGCGGCTGGCACAGCTCCAACTCCCGAGCGATCGGGTGAAATATCTACGCAAATAATGCCGCGGTTGGTGTAATGATTCAGGTTCTTACATTTACAGTTAAAATTACAACGAAAATAACCACGTACCTCATCACAAGAGATGTTGGAAATATCCTCCTCTTGCATAAGCACGACACTGACACCTTTTTTAGGGAATTTTCTTTCACGCGCATAAGTTCAGCTTCCGAGATAAGGTTAATTTCTCTTGTGATATTGTATTTTAATTTCTTCATGTGTATGGGAAATTGACCTATACACTTTATTTTTCAAGTTTCCCCATAAATAATATTTACATGCTGTTAAAAGAACTTGATGACAATATCACATAGGCCTATCACAAGGGAAAGTAACTCTGTCTCGGAAGCTGAACTTATGCGCGTGAAAGAAAATTTCCTAAAAAGGTGCCAGTATTGTCTGGATGCAGGAGGAGAACATTTCCATAATCTCTTGTGATGAGTGTTAAAATATATACAAGACATGAAAGAAATGATTATTTAATTTTGCATATTGTTGCATATTTTGTTAGTTTTAAGGCAATGCATAATATTTATGTATATTTTATTAAATCGTCATATTTTAACAGCATATATCTGATTGATTTTAAGTGCATACCTGTCAATTCAAGCATTTACAGCATATTTAGCTAAGCGAATGCTTTGAGTAGAGACTGTACAATAATGGGCAATGTTTCAGAACAGATTGCATACTTTTAAAGCGACGTTTCGTTTCATTAGTTCTCAGTTTATTAAAATTTCTTATATTCACCTTGTTTTTCTGAAAGTTTTGTAATGTGAGTTATACAACTTCTATTTTTTGTAATTTATAATCTACCGTAATTCAGCTACAGGCTAAAGAAAACGTAAAGTATTAAAATTACTTAAATGATCAAGCATACTTCACTGGTTCCGGAATATATTTTAAATTTTTTTTAGCATATTTGCATGCATATTTATTCTTCTGATAGAGTATTAACTTTCGGTCCTTAAAGATTATTATAAATGAATCAATATAAGATAACACTCTTGGTTTTGGTAAAACAGAACAAAATGCAATGAGTGGCATGAGAAAATTGAGCCTATGATCTAGTCTATCCTAGCAAATAAGGGATATGAAATAACGAATACATAAAAATGAAAATGTTTTGTTTCTTGGGAATAGCCGAACTGAAATCCCAGCGTCTTTGAAAATCCTCAAATTGTCTGAAAAGGTATTAATTGAACAATATTTTATACAGTGCCAATGTTTGAGGGGAAGAATAGCTCCTTCACAACTCTTTCTGCCTTTAGTAGAGGTCATATGGGTTTTCACGTATAAACCCCGCGCGAAGAAAGTATATCAATTATCAAATTAATGGCATTGTTACTTTTACAGCCATTTAACTGAAAGGTGATACTGTGCTATAGAAGCTATGTTCTGTCCGTTTCAAAATACTTCATTAATGTTTCTGTCCTTCACGCAAATTGCGACTGAATATATACTCAGTGACCTACAGCTATTAGACATAGAAGCAATGCCGTTATCGAAAATGTGGGAATAGTTCTTCTGTCGCGAAAGAAGAGTGTTGGTATTTAAACTTTCAACGTCACATTTTTCACTTTGTCACAGCCAAGCTCTCCATCAGAGAATTACTGCTCTGAGGGGCAGGCTTAACCATGGGGACATTAAAGGTATGTAAAGTGCGATATTTACGATTTTTAAGTGGATAATCTTATTGCAGTTAGGATGACAATATATAGCCAGTGCGCCTGCAAACAGCATTCAGTAGGTCAAAGCATAAAAACCACTGATACATTTTAATTAAAAGAAAGTAATCGGGGAACTCGGTATAATACAGGCTCTTTCCCTACCTCCATAAGGTTAGTGCCTAGCGAAGATAAAAGGAATAATGTCAATCAAATATCACTAATAAAATAATTAATTCGTAAGAATAATCTTATTAATTCTTTTTTATTAAGTAGTTATTCATATCAGTGGTTCCCACCTTTTTAAAGTGCATATTTTGTTTTGAGGGACCCCATACAATATTTTCACGATTCAGGATATTTTGGTTATTAAATTATGTTAGACATAGTATATTCGAAATATTGCATTATTGTTTTATAGATTATTAGTAAGCTGTCAGTTTCATGAGATTTGGCTTAATAGAAGTCACAGGAAATAGTGAACGGTGGTCCCTGTTTACAGCACCGTAAATGTGCCCGTATATTAAGTCTAAATACCATTTATGACTTTAGTACTTTCGAAATGTTGTGTCTTTTTCTCACTGTTTATTGAAGTTGTAAGCTCTTCACTGATCTACCACTATAAAACGCGATTTTATCCAACGATCCACATTTACACTAACCTGCAAAATCAAAATACCAAACAAGACAATAATTAATATCAGTGCACTACAAGAAAACTCAGGGGAAGTAGCATCCCAGTATTTGTTAGTTTGTTGTTAAAAGATAAAGTGGGAGTAGGAACAGGTTGAAATAAAAGCATTTCCAACCTTGGAAAGGGATTTAGACTGTCACTACCCAGTGCTTCAGGCCAGCCAGTGGTAGGCCTACTTATTCGGATCGGTACAGTCTTAGTGTGGTCTGAGATATAGTATGACATTTTTTTAGAATCATCAGGTATACAAAAGCAGAATTTTTGCAAATCACTTTCATTCTTCCCATGCAACCCTTGTGATCCTCAGGCCACAGTTGGAACAGGTAATCTACAGAGTGTAACAAAAAGGTAGGCCAAAACATTGGGGAAACATTCCTTTCATATAGGGGGAATTCTGTTATAGGGACATGGTTCCCAAAATGCCTTATTTCTCGGTAACAACCTTAGGTCAGTATTTTGGTGAGACCTTATGCACTGCCACATCGTCTCAATGGACGAAGGCACAGACCGTTCTTAAAAAAAAAAACTAATTACCTGTCCTGTTGGAACATGTGCCATTACGAATACGACGAGACATGTACTTTACTCACGATGCTCATTTCTGTTTGAAAGTTTCTAAATTGACGGTTCCGTAATAAATGGATAGGAAGAGGTGGGCCAATTCCTTGGACTCCATGATCGCCTGGCCTGAATTAATTATATTTTATATTCGTGGGGGCATTTAAAAACTCTCGTGTATGCAACACCAGCGCAAGAAGTAGAGAGTCTCCATGCTCGTATTCTGCAAGACTGCCAGATAATACGAGATACTCCAGAAATGCATCAGCGCATCAGGGAGTCCATGCGACGGCGGGTTGGCGGATGTATCCGAACTAACGGAGAACATTTTGAACATTCCATTTGATGTTCTGTTACCCACAGTTCTATTTTTGGGTACCATTTCATCTGATTTTTCTGTTTTCCACTGTTCTGTTTTCGAGTATTCTGCTGGTGCAGATGTAAAGAAAAGAAATAAAGCATTTTCGGACTTATGTCTATATAACATAATTTCACCCTCTATATGCAATGTCAATTAAATTGAAAGACAGAATCTGTGGTCAGATTGCAAACCCAGCAAAGGACGTAGCGGCACGAAGATTATTTTGACTATTGCATTCATACAACGCGTGCTTTTCAATGACCAATAACGTTTAGCAATTCCTCGGATATCGACCAATCACGATCGCTTATCGTATAACATGCATCCTAGGGTCGCAAAGATGCAATTTTATCTGATAAAAGTTAGTTCGTTACTGGACATATAAGGCATCAACGTGCAGTGATTCATAAGTCACATGCTGCCAGTGAACAAGCTGAAAACACATTATTTTATAAACATAACTTAATTAGAAATTGAAATAATATAAATGCGTATTGATTAAAAACACAACTGATTCATGGACTGTTCATTCACTTAGTATGTCGTTATATCACAGGTGATAAAATATAGACAACTAAGTAATAAAATAATTATCTTTTACAAACCTGTTACATGTTATTCATGGAATAGCCTTAATAAATCCTATTCGAGATTACGAGTTTCGTCATATAAATTTACTCGAACTTCGTTCTCGCAAATACGTAGGCCTATATCGATAAGATCGTAATCTCTCGTGGGATTACCTATGATATTGATAACAAAGACGGTAGAAACCAAGTAGGCAACTGTATAGGGAGATATTATTTCATAATGAAAAACAGAACAGTCGAGGAATATCTATTATGCATGGATGATTGACACAAATCAATACGAAGAACACATGAATATTTTTGGACAATGCTATCCAGTGTATTTTGAGGAACAACTGTTCCACTGTCATTTTACAAATAAATTTTAAGCGTATTTTAAAGGATATATTTATATATTTAGTTTCATAGACATAGACAAGGAGAAGTAGCAGTTTTGTTCAACGATGACCCCCTGCACTTATTTCATACTGCAATGATAGCGATGATGTATCATCAGTTAATTATCATTCACTTTACTACCATACTCATAACTAGTAATATAATAATAATAATAATAATAATAATAATAATAATAATAATAATAATAATAATAGTAAAAAATACAATTCCACGAAACTTGTCAAAATGTTCTATACTTTTGACTTTTAGTAGGTCTACATTGTACTCGTATTAAGGCTTTAATTATTTTACTGACGCCAACTAATATTACATATAACGAAACAAATAGTTACAATTTGTAGTCTACTATGCTAAAAAAAAAGTTTTATAATACACTCAATTCTCATAAGAAATAACATTTCGTGTCTAACGTCTCTTTAACAAATAGTTCTAAATTTAAGCCATTTATTAAATATTAATATATTTAGACAGAACAATGAAGGGGTTCCCCTGGCGGTTAATTTGCTCTGTTTAGGGCTACACAGACATACAGATAATGGACTAGGGAGATGATGGGGAGGGAAATGGATGAAACCCATTCAGGATTACCTACTTTGGGAATCGAGCCCCGGATATCTGAATGCGAATTTCAGATGCTATCGCCTGATCCATCTCACTCAGTAAAAAGATTTTACAGTGAATGTTTACACCAAACCTCTTACTGTAAAATAAAGAAAATTGGATATTGAAGTGGGAAATTAAAAAAAAAAAATTAACTTCCTTGTTCGTTGCAAACACAGCAGTAAGATAACACTTAGATATCTGATAGACAATAGCCTATCTGACCGGAAAAATCTTACTCTTTGAAAGCCACACAAGCCACCCGTAATAGTACATTATACAAAGAGCCTATAATGGCTCAAAATTTTCATACGACTATCTTAATTACCGTTTTAGACAAGTTGCATACGACTGTTTTATTCTACCATAATTAAACGTTTAAGTTTTGAAATTTTAAATCCACTCAAACAAATAGGTATGCTGCCCTTTGAAATCAGCTGTTCTCGTAGCTCTTCTGCGACAGATGATAGCTCATGGCGTCCGGTCAAGTCGAAGCTTCTTTTTGGTCGTTTTCTTGAAGCTAGCGGATATTGACAACAGAAAACGAATTCAATTTAATATAGTAATGAAAGCAACACAAACAGAATTTGCTTTATTTCAAATACAGGTTGTTTATTACGCATTTTTAGTTACTACTCTCAAGGTTTCAAGATCGTGTTCCGTGTTCGATAATGGTAGATACCATACCAATGTTATAATATAAACCTGTCTCGAAATGAAAATAATTGTTTCTACATAATACTTCGAATATGAGTTGTATTTAGGGTTGTAAATTATTAATATATTTAACTATCATACGGTTAGCAAGGGTAATGCAGTCTTTATGGCGCTGGCTTTCTGTGCCCAAGGTAGGGGTTCGATCCCCTCTGAGGGCAATGGCATTTTGGCACACCGGCTGCGGCCACAGACCTAAGTTGCAGTACAACCAGTCGTGAAATAATCATAAAGCCTTGCTTGTGCTTGTTTGCTAGTTTATCACTTGTCTCTGTACTAGCAAATAAGCACACAAATCTATTTAAAAGTTCTTAGTTTTATCTCCACTGAAGGGGTACTCATTATATTCCATACGCTACGTCCTGTCGCTTTTCCAGCGTTTATTAGTTCCATTGCAAGATTTTTAAAAAATTATTTTACAGCAATAATTAAAATATTACATTTATTAGTACTTACACGAAAATCGTTCATAATTATCTTAAACTATTAATAATGAGAAAACTAAAAATCTAGCTTTCACGATTAGAAAGCGCCGCCCGGAAAAAATCGATCAACGTTTTCCCATTTAGGCCTGCATTCATGATCCCCCTTTCGTCCACATACGTAAAAAGTTCAGATATCTGCGTGCCGTAATGATATAAACAAATGAATCAAACAGAGCGGGCAAACAAAATCGAAGCCATCTGCAATACCATGCGTTATGTTGAAAAGGAAATCGATGTCAGATATGCTCTTTCTTTCCATGTTGCTACGGCAGCAGAGTAAGGCCAACTGGACTTAATTTCACAATTGGAATGAAATTAACGAATTGACGCTTCGATAGCACAAAAAATCTGTTAGTTTTTCGCTCATAACTCGTGAAGGAAAACGAAAATTAAAAATCCGGCTTCGAGTTGCATTCAACCGACTGGAATCAGTCCATCTATGTTAAAATTTTCAGTTCTCTGCATGTCTTAGATTTGGCTGGGCATCGCACACAGGCAAACAGACAGACAAACACTTTCCCTTATTATAATTAAGACAGCTTTATTATTGACGAGAGTCAAACCCGGATTCTCAGCTATGTATGCTGGCTGATACCACTTGGTTCGCTAGGTTCGAACCCGGTACCACTTGAAATATTCTCTTAGACCCTGCAGACCTCACTACAGATTTAAGATATCTGCAAAGAACTGAGGATGCATCTAGTTCTGATGTTGTATTATGAGGTTACTTAACCAAAACTAAAGAGCAAAAACTTTTAGTGTTCTCGTCGACAGCGAACCAAGCAAAAAATAGGATTTTCTTCCCCTATAGGGCAAATTCTGTTCTACAGAATATAATAAACTTGTGATGATTGTGATACTGTAGTTGTTACGTCATCACTGTAGTTGTCAGACTCACGAGTGTCATCATATTACAATGTAATTAATTCGACATTATCTTATTTAATAACGTTTACTGTAATGTATAATAATTGTATAATTGCATGACTCTTATGTTTAGGTTTGGTTAACGCCATGGATAATATATTGTATTTTACTGCAAGGAACAGATGGTCAAGGTCATAGCCATCATAGTGGATACAATGTGAACGGTGGTGGTTACGGTTCTGGAAGAGGAGGTGGAAATTATAGAGGAAACGGACATGCAGGAGGTGGACATGGGGCAAGTGGCTATGGAGGAAGCGGTTTTGGAGGAAGTAATAATGGAGCACCAGGGCACAATGGCGCTTATGGTGGAGGCAGTAGTGGTCAAGGAAACGGCTTCGGAGGAGCTGGCTTCCATGGAGGTGATGGAAGAGGAGGAAGAGGAGGAGGAGTTGGTGGTTCTCATGGAACTCATGTTGGAGGAGGTGGAAGACCAGGATTCAGAATAGGCCAGATTCTTAATAATGGAGGTGCTGGTTTCAACAATCATGGTCATTATGGCAAAGGCCATCCATCATGGGGTGGTAATGGGAGAATACATAATGGCATAGGAGGTCACAATGAGCAAGTAATGCAAAATATACCAGGGGGTGGAACTCCCATTCATATCCGATTACCTGGAAACCATGGGAACTTACGTTTAGTACTCCCAAATACTAATGTACACAACAGAAGGAAAATTATAACCAAGAAGAGAATCCCTATTCCGAACGTGAATGGACGCGTACCTACAGGAGGAAACTTAGGTTTCCCACATGAAAATCAACCTAACGAAGAATCGCACCCTGGTATGACATTAGTAGAATTCACCGAAGAAGAACCAGGTCAAGATGGACGCACACAAAAGCGTCATGGGAAGATATGGGTACCTAAAGGCCATGAAAGTGAAGTACCCCTCGAAGGAACAGTAGGTGGACGAAGAGAGCGATGGTCGAAGCTAATAAGACACAAAGGAGGTAAGAAATACGTAAAGAAAAGGAAATGGATTGAATATGACGTTCAAGTGCCAGCTAAAAATGGAGTTAAACCTCACATCAAACACATTACCAGATGGTTCGATGTTGACACTGAAGAAGGTTCAAGCCATACCACAACAGAAAAGAATACACCAAGTCCAAGACTACCCAGAAAACACCACAAAGTTAAGAGAATTAAATATGTAACTGTCCCAGGAAAAAATAAACCCATTGAGCAAGTGGAGTATATTGACGTTCCTGATGAGGATAATATTCCAATAGTCAAACAGGTACTTCCAGGAAAGCCTCAGAATCAAGAAACACCACACGAGACGAAATATCCTAACTACGAGAAGAAATATAGACCCCATAGAAGGCATCACAAAGTTAGAAGGATTAAGTATGTAATTGTTCCTGGTAAAAAGGAACCAGTTCAACAGGTTGAGTACATTGATGTACCTGATGAGGAAGTGGGTCCTGATGGAAAACCTATCCAATCTATTACAACTGAATCTCCTGAAGAAGAACAAAATGAACCTGTTGGAAACAGGAAACACAGACCACACCGAAGACATCATAAGGTTAAAAGAATCAAGTATGTAATTGTTCCTGGTAAAAAGGAACCAGTTCAACAGGTTGAGTACATTGATGTACCTGATGAGGAAGTGGGTCCTGATGGAAAACCTATCCAATCTTTTACAACTGAATCTCCTGAAGAAGAACAAAATGAACCTGTTGGAAACAGGAAACACAGACCACACCGAAGACATCATAAGGTTAAAAGAATCAAGTATGTAATTGTTCCTGGTAAAAAGGAACCAGTTCAACAGGTTGAGTACATTGATGTACCTGATGAGGAAGTGGGTCCTGATGGAAAACCTATCCAATCTTTAACAACTGAATCTCCTGAGGAAGAACAAAATGAACCTGTTGGAAACAGGAAACATAGACCACACCGAAGACATCATAAGGTTAAAAGAATCAAGTACGTAATTGTTCCTGGTAAAAAGGAACCAGTTCAACAGGTTGAGTACATTGATGTACCTGATGAGGAAGTGGCTCCTGATGGAAAACCTATTAAATCTTTTACAACTGAATCTCCTGAAGAAGAACAAAACGAACCTGTTGGAAACAGGAAACACAGACCACACCGAAGACATCATAAGGTTAAAAGAATCAAGTACGTAATTGTTCCAGGTAAAAAGGAACCTGTTCAACAGGTTGAGTACATCGACGTACCAGACGAGGAAGTCAGTCCCAGTAGAAAACCCGGTCATCTTCTTACAACTGAGACTCCTGAAGGAGAACATGAACCTACCGGAAAAAAGAAACATAGACCACGGCGGAGACATCATAAAGTAAAGAGAATTAAGTACGTAATTGTCCCAGGAAAGAAGGAACCAGTAAGACAAGTAGAATACGTAGATGTACCAGAAGATTACGATGATAATCCAGTTGGAACTAAACATCCACATCTTCATAAAAAACCTACACGGCGCATCAAAAGGGTTAAGAAAATAAGAGTCCCAGGACAGAAAGAACCTCAGAAAATTGTAGAATATGTTGATGTACCTGAGGATGAAATTGGACCCGACGGAAAGCCATTACACCCAAAACAGCCAGAAAATCCTGATGAATATTTTGAATATCCTGAAGAATCTAGTCTCTACGGAACTACTGTGAATCCTAACAGTGCTCTAAACAATGTTTTTATTTCAACAACACCTTTGTATGAACCTAGTGTAACTAGCAATCCCGGACCAACCGGAAAGCCTAAGAAACCAACGCGACGCATTAAGAGACTGAAGAAGGTAAGGGTACCGGGAAGAAAAGAGCCACAAGAAATAGTTGAATATGTTGATGTACCCGAAGATGAACTTGGCCCAGATGGAAAACCGCTAAATCCAAAGAAGTCAGAAAATCCAGATGAATACTACGAATACCCAGAAAGTGTTGTAACATACGGCTCTACTACTACTCTATCCTTAGGAGAAACTACAACTACTACACACAATCCTATAGGATCAGAGTTCATTGAGGAACCCATTGGAACACATAAACCAAGAATATATAGGCCAAGAAGGCGACAACATATTCCAAACAGTGACTCAGAATTCCTAGTAGAGGTCGAGACAACAGTGAAAGTTACTGAGGGATTTGAAGATACAGCAAGATCAACAACTCCAAGCAATAAACTAATTGAAAACTATCCATATCCCTTGACAACAAAGACACCAACAGAACCTTCGATTGAACCTTCCGGATTATATCCAAATGAGCAGAATCCGCTGTCAACCGTCACTACGGAACAAACCGTAAATCCTACAGTAACAACAAAAAATACTCCAAACTCTATCGAACAAAAACCAAACAAGGAATATCCACACTACGATGGGACAGGAACACCCGGGCCGTTTCCAAACGCAGAACCAGTTGAGAGACTCACTGAACTGCCTGAGAGTGGAAAACCCGACTTATTATATACTAAAACCCCACGAACATCATATGACGAACCAATCGGAGAAACACCATCCGGGACACCAGTATATCGCCCCCAAAATCCAGGACGTCATATAAAACCTAACGGAGAGAAACCAATAGGAGAAACTCCCGATGGGACTCCAGTATACAAACCAGAGAACCCCGCACGACATAAAAAACCTAATGGAGAGTTACCAATTGGTGAAACCCCAGATGGAACTCCAATATACAAACCGAAACGACATAGGCCTCATCGTAGACCAACCGAAGAAGAACCAATTGGAGAGTTGCCTGATGGTACTCCCATCTATCGTCCACAGCATCCAGAACGCCATACAAAGCCAGATGGAGAGGAGCCGGTAGGAGAAACTCCTGATGGAACTCCTGTATATAGACCAAGGCATCCTCATCGTCACAGAAAGCCCAATGGAGAAGAGCCTATTGGTGAAACCCCGGATGGAACTCCAATATTCAAACCTAAACGACATAGGCCTCATCACAGACCAACCGAAGAGGAGCCGATAGGAGAATTACCTGATGGTACTCCCGTCTATCGTCCACAACATCCAGAACGCCATACTAAGCCAGATGGTGAACAACCAGTGGGAGAAACGCCTGATGGAACTCCTGTGTATAGACCAAGGAATCCTCATCGTCACAGAAAGCCCAATGGAGAGGAGCCTATTGGTGAAACCCCGGATGGAACTCCAGTATTCAAACCTAAACGACATAGGCCCCATCATAGACCAACCGAGGAAGAGCCGATAGGAGAAACGCCTGATGGTACTCCCGTCTATCGTCCACAACATCCAGAACGCCATACTAAGCCAGATGGTGAACAACCAGTGGGAGAAACGCCTGATGGAACTCCTGTGTATAGACCAAGGAATCCTCATCGTCACAGAAAGCCCAATGGAGAGGAGCCTATTGGTGAAACCCCGGATGGAACTCCAGTATTCAAACCTAAACGACATACGCCCCATCATAGACCAACCGAGGAAGAGCCGATAGGAGAAACGCCTGATGGTACTCCCGTCTATCGTCCACAACATCCAGAACGCCATACTAAGCCAGATGGTGAACAACCAGTGGGAGAAACGCCTGATGGAACTCCTGTGTATAGACCAAGGCATCCTCATCGTCACAGAAAGCCCAATGGAGAGGAGCCTCTTGGTGAAACCCCGGATGGAACTCCAGTATATAAACCTAAACGACAGAGGCCTCATCGTAGACCAACAGAAGAAGAGCCGATAGGAGAATTCCCTGATGGTACTCCCGTCTATCGTCCACAACATCCAGAACGCCATACAAAGCCAGATGGAGAGCAGCCAGTAGGAGAAACTCCTGATGGAACTCCTGTATATAGACCACGACATCCTCATCGTCATAGAAAGCCCAATGGAGAAGAGCCTATTGCTGAAACCCCGGATGGAACTCCAGTATTCAAACCTAAACGACATAGGCCCCATCATAGACCAACCGAGGAAGAGCCGATAGGAGAAACGCCTGATGGTACTCCCGTCTATCGTCCACAACATCCAGAACGCCATACTAAGCCAGATGGTGAACAACCAGTGGGAGAAACGCCTGATGGAACTCCTGTGTATAGACCAAGGCATCCTCATCGTCACAGAAAGCCCAATGGAGAGGAGCCTCTTGGTGAAACCCCGGATGGAACTCCAGTATATAAACCTAAACGACAGAGGCCTCATCGTAGACCAACAGAAGAAGAGCCGATAGGAGAAACGCCTGATGGTACTCCCGTCTATCGTCCACAACATCCAGAACGCCATACAAAGCCAGATGGAGAGCAGCCAGTAGGAGAAACTCCTGATGGAACTCCTGTATATAGACCACGACATCCTCATCGTCATAGAAAGCCCAATGGAGAGGAGCCTATTGGTGAAACCCCAGATGGAACTCCAGTATTCAAACCTAAACGACATAGGCCTCACCGTAGACCAACCGAAGAGGAGCCGATAGGAGAATTGCCTGATGGTACTCCCGTTTTTCATCCACAACATCCAGAACGCCATACAAAGCCAGATGGTGAGCAACCAGTAGGAGAAACGCCTGATGGAACTCCTGTGTATAGACCAAGGCATCCTCATCGTCACAGAAAGCCCAATGGAGAGGAGCCTATTGGTGAAACCCCAGATGGAACTCCAGTATATAATCCTAAACGACAGAGGCCTCATCGTAGACCAACAGAAGAAGAGCCGATAGGAGAATTGCCTGATGGTACTCCCGTCTATCGTCCAGAACATCCAGAGCGCCATACAAAGCCAGATGGACAGCAGCCAGTAGGAGAAACTCCTGATGGAACACCTGTATATAGACCACGACATCCTCATCGTCATAGAAAGCCCAATGGAGAAGAGCCTATTGCTGAAACCCCGGATGGAACTCCAGTATTCAAACCTAAACGACATAGACCTCATCATAGACCAACCGAAGAGGAGCCGATAGGACAAACGCCTGATGGTACTCCCGTCTATCGTCCAGAACATCCAGAGCGCCATACAAAGCCAGATGGAGAGCAACCAATAGGAGAAACTCCTGATGGAACTCCTGTATATAGACCAAGGCATCCTCATCGTCACAGAAAGCCCAATGGAGAGGAGCCTATTGGTGAAACCCCAGATGGAACTCCAGTATATAAACCTAAACGACAGAGGCCTCATCGTAGACCAACAGAAGAAGAGCCGATAGGAGAATTACCTGATGGTACTCCCGTCTATCGTCCAGAACATCCAGAGCGCCATACAAAGCCAGATGGAGAGCAACCAGTAGGAGAAACTCCTGATGGAACTCCTGTATATAGACCAAGGCATCCTCATCGTCACAGAAAGCCCAATGGAGAGGAGCCTATTGGTGAAACCCCAGATGGAACTCCAGTATATAAACCTAAACGACAGAGGCCTCATCGTAGACCAACAGAAGAAGAGCCGATAGGAGAATTACCTGATGGTACTCCCGTCTATCGTCCAGAACATCCAGAGCGCCATACAAAGGCAGATGGAGAGCAACCAGTAGGAGAAACTCCTGATGGAACTCCTGTATATAGACCAAGGCATCCTCATCGTCACAGAAAGCCCAATGGAGAAGAGCCTATTGCTGAAACCCCGGATGGAACTCCAGTATTCAAACCTAAACGACATAGGCCTCACCGTAGACCAACCGAAGAGGAGCCGATAGGAGAATTGCCTGATGGTACTCCCGTTTATCATCCACAACATCCAGAACGCCATACAAAGCC
The DNA here is from genome assembly GCA_964059195.1 of Ectobius pallidus. Lineage (NCBI taxonomy): Eukaryota > Metazoa > Arthropoda > Insecta > Blattodea > Ectobiidae > Ectobius > Ectobius pallidus. The sequence continues at coordinate 105,888,073 of CAXKWD010000003.1, read as the reverse complement.
AGATGGTGAACAACCAGTGGGAGAAACGCCTGATGGAACTCCTGTGTATAGACCAAGGAATCCTCATCGTCACAGAAAGCCCAATGGAGAGGAGCCTATTGGTGAAACCCCGGATGGAACTCCAGTATTCAAACCTAAACGACATAGGCCTCACCGTAGACCAACCGAAGAGGAGCCGATAGGAGAATTACCTGATGGTACTCCCGTTTATCATCCACAACATCCAGAACGCCATATAAAGCCAGATGGTGAACAACCAGTGGGAGAAACGCCTGATGGAACTCCTGTGTATAGACCAAGGCATCCTCATCGTCACAGAAAGCCCAATGGAGAGGAGCCTATTGGTGAAACCCCAGATGGAACTCCAGTATACAAATCTAAACGACCCAAGAGCTATCACAGACCTACCGAGCCATCTCGCTACGGACCCTCTGAAGAAGAATCCAGCAAACCAGAAAAACCAGTGGGTTATACATCGGATGGTGTACCTATATTTAGGCATAAACACCCAATAAAACCAATAGGTTATGAACCAGATGGTACCCCTATCTATCCAAAGGAACCTTCCCAAAGGCCAACGCATAATAAGAAGAACCCTTATGACAGCCGTCAAGAAACACCAGTTGGATATGAACCAGATGGTACTCCAGTGTTCCCTCATAGACCATTACATGAAAGGCCTATTGGTTATGAGCCTGACGGCTCCCCAGTATATCCCTATGAACCACACCAGAAACACTCAGTTGACCCTATAGGTTATGAACCTGATGGAACTCCTGTCTTTCCACAGATCCCTCCCGATAGTTCTGACAAACCTATTGGACGTGAACGAGATGGCACTCCTGTCTATCGCCACAAACCAAATCAGACATTGCCTGTAGGATTTGAGCCTGATGGTACACCCGTATTTAATTACAAGCCTACAAGTAGAAAACCGATAGGGTATCAACCCAATGGCACTCCTATATATCCTTTTGACCCAATTGTAGATAAACCCATAGGATACGATCCAGATGGATCACCTGTATTCAGACGTAAACCTCGTAATATACCACATGGAAGACGACCAAAGCCCCTCGGATATGATCCTAACGGAATACCAGTATATCCTCATAAACCATTAGGATATGATCCAGATGGAAAACCTGTATACCCATATAATCCTTTACCAGAATCAACAACTAACCCACAAGATTTTGAGTTTATTGAAGGTACTCCCGAGGAAGAAGATAAAGCTCCTAAACCTGAAACTGATGAACAAATAGGAGAAACACCAGATGGAACACCAGTATTTCGTCCAAAAACTCCGGATCGCAATATAAAGCCGAACGGTGAAAAACCGATAGGAGAAACTCCAGATGGAACACCTGTATATAAGCCTAAAAAACCAGAAAACCATAAAAGACCAAATGGTGAAGAACCAATTGGAGAAACACCCGATGGAACTCCTGTATACAGGCCGAAACACAAGAGGCCAAGTCATAAACCATACGAAGAAGAACCTATAGGTGAGACTCCTGATGGAACTCCCGTCTATCATCCAAAACATCCGAAACGACATAGAAAACCAAATGGACAGGAACCAATAGGAGAAACTCCCGACGGCACACCTGTATATGAACCACAAGATCCTAAACGTCACAGAAAACCGGACGGCGAGGAACCAATTGGAGAAACACCAGATGGAACTCCTGTATACAGGCCGAAACATAGGAGACCAAGACATAAACCATATGAAGAAGAACCGATAGGTGAGACACCTGACGGAACGCCGGTATATCGACCAAAACACCCGAAACGACACAGAAGACCTAATGGACAGGAACCAATTGGAGAAACCTCCGACGGTACTCCTGTATATAAACCACAAGATCCTAAACGTCACAGAAAACCGGATGGCGAGGAACCAATTGGAGAAACACCAGAAGGAACTCCTGTATACAAGCCGAAACATAGGAGACCAAGACATAAACCATATGAAGAAGAGCCGATAGGTGAGACACCTGACGGAACGCCGGTATATCGACCAAAACACCCGAAACGACACAGAAGACCAAATGGAGAGGAACCAATAGGAGAAACCCCCGACGGCACTCCTGTATATGAACCACAAGATCCTAAACGTCACAGAAAACCGGATGGCGAGGAACCAATTGGAGAAACACCAGATGGAACTCCTGTATACAAGCCGAAACATAGGAGACCAAGACATAAACCATATGAAGAAGAACCGATAGGTGAGACACCTGACGGAACGCCGGTATATCGACCAAAACACCCGGAACGACACAGAAGACCTAATGGACAGGAACCAATTGGAGAAACCTCCGACGGTACTCCTGTATATAAACCACAAGATCCTAAACGTCACAGAAAACCGGATGGCGAGGAACCAATTGGAGAAACACCAGAAGGAACGCCTGTATACAAGCCGAAACATAGGAGACCAAGACATAAACCATATGAAGAAGAGCCGATAGGTGAGACACCTGACGGAACGCCGGTATATCGACCAAAACACCCGAAACGACACAGAAGACCAAATGGAGAGGAACCAATAGGAGAAACACCCGACGGCACTCCTGTATATGAACCACAAGATCCTAAACGTCACAGAAAACCGGATGGCGAGGAACCAATTGGAGAAACACCAGATGGAACTCCTGTATACAAGCCGAAACATAGGAGACCAAGACATAAACCATATGAAGAAGAACCGATAGGTGAGACACCTGACGGAACGCCGGTATATCGACCAAAACACCCGGAACGACACAGAAGACCTAATGGACAGGAACCAATTGGAGAAACCTCCGACGGTACTCCTGTATATAAACCACAAGATCCTAAACGTCACAGAAAACCGGATGGCGAGGAACCAATTGGAGAAACACCAGAAGGAACTCCTGTATACAAGCCGAAACATAGGAGACCAAGACATAAACCATATGAAGAAGAGCCGATAGGTGAGACACCTGACGGAACGCCGGTATATCGACCAAAACACCCGAAACGACACAGAAGACCAAATGGACAGGAACCAATAGGAGAAACCCCCGACGGCACTCCTGTATATGAACCACAAGATCCTAAACGTCACAGAAAACCGGATGGCGAGGAACCAATTGGAGAAACACCAGATGGAACTCCTGTATACAAACCGAAACATAGGAGACCAAGACATAAACCATATGAAGAAGAACCGATAGGTGAGACACCTGACGGAACGCCGGTATATCGACCAAAACACCCGAAACGACACAGAAGACCAAATGGACAGGAACCAGTAGGAGAAACCCCCGACGGCACTCCTGTATATGAACCACAAGATCCTAAACGTCACAGAAAACCGGATGGCGAGGAACCAATTGGAGAAACACCAGATGGAACTCCTGTATACAAACCGAAACATAGGAGACCAAGACATAAACCATATGAAGGAGAACCGATAGGTGAGACACCTGACGGAACGCCGGTATATCGACCAAAACACCCGAAACGACACAGAAGACCAAATGGACAGGAACCAGTAGGAGAAACCCCCGACGGTACTCCTGTATATGAACCACAAGATCCTGAACGTCACAGAAAACCGGATGGCGAGGAACCAATTGGAGAAACACCAGATGGAACTCCTGTATACAAACCGAAACATAGGAGACCAAGACATAAACCATATGAAGAAGAACCGATAGGTGAGACACCTGACGGAACGCCGGTATATCGACCAAAACATCCGAAACGACACAGAAGACCAAATGGACAGGAACCAATAGGAGAAACCCCCGACGGTACTCCTGTATATGAACCACAAGATCCTAAACGTCACAGAAAACCGGATGGCGAGGAACCAATTGGAGAAACACCAGATGGAACTCCTGTATACAAGCCGAAACATAGGAGACCAAGACATAAACCATATGAAGAAGAGCCGATAGGTGAGACACCTGACGGTACGCCGGTATATCGACCAAAACACCCGAAACGACACAGAAGACCAAATGGACAGGAACCAATAGGAGAAACTCCAGATGGAACCCCTATATATGAACCGCAAGAGCCCGAAAAGCATAGAAAACCCAATGGAGAATTACCTATAGGCGAAACGCCACAGGGAACCCCAGTTTATCGTCCTAGACACCACAGAACGCGTAAGGAGCCTGAACTAGATAAGCCAATAGGAGAGACACCAGACGGCATGCCCGTGTACCGCCCTAAACATCCTACGCAACATAGAACTCCAGATGGTGAGGAACCAATAGGTGAAACTCCTGATGGAAAACCAGTATTCCGCCCTAAACATCCTCAAAATTATAAAAAGCCTAATGGTGACGAACCATTCGGAATAACTCCTGATGGTATTCCAGTTTTCCGACCTAAACATCACAGACCAAACAATGAACCAATTGAAGAAACCCCTATTGGCGAAACGCCTAATGGCGTTCCCATCTATCGTAAAAACCCTCATGGCATACATCCTCAAAAACATAAACACAGACCCCACGATAAAAATTCACCTAAAGAACCAGACGACATATTAGACTTTTTGGCCGAGTTAGTTGGAAAACCACATTATCCAGCACATCCTCCTCGCCCAAAACGCCCAACAAAGAAACCAGAGCCACATGATCTAGTTAGATACTTACGTCCTGTGTTACATCCTGAAAGAAAACAACCAAGAAATCCTGGCAAGCCCAAGAGACCTGATAATCCTGAACAAGCCGAGCCTGACGATATCTTAGATTATTTACTGCATATCATTCCTAAAAAGCGTTATCCTAGGCATCCAGAATCAACTGGTGACATAGATGATGTTATCTACTACATTTTGGAATTAATAGAGAAGAAACACCGAGAACCCCGGAAGCCGAGAAGGAATGGCAAGTCTCCCGAACCTGAAGATGAAATATTGGATATACTGTTCCATTTGCTAAAACGCAGAAAACAAAAACTAGAAGAGGAGCCACAATCAACTAAAAGACTTCCGCAAGAACCACCTCAAAATATCAGAATCAAATATGTGATTAGAAAGAGGAGAGACGGACATGGAAAACCAAAAGTTAAATATCATTTTACTTACAACGGTAAGCCTATCAAACTGGACGATAACGGAAAACCTATTTTAAAAGGGATACCAGGAATGGAGAATGTCAGTCCTGACGATTTTTTGAAGAGAGTTCCGGGGTTTAGAAATCTGAATAATAACACTCCAAGAAGAAGTCCTCACAGAAGACCTCATAGAAATGGAAAACGTGAGGTTGAAAGCCCAGAGAATGGTGATGATGGTACCGTAGGTTATCCAAATAATGATAACTACTGGGGAAATCCTTTAAACTACGACAAAAATGTAACGCCAAGCGAAAATGGTGATGATAACGAAGAGGTATATAATGGAGACAATTCAAATGATGATTATGATGGAACAAGTGGACGTGACAACGAAGAAAATGGAGGTTATGGCAACGGAAATAATGGAAGCGGAGGAGGATACGGGGACAGTGATGGAGTAAATGGTGGAGGTTATGGCGAAAGTGATGGTGGAAATGGCGATGGTGCAGACGAAAATGGTGGAGGTTATGGTGATAGTGACATCGGAAATGGAGGTTACGGAGACACTGATGGTGGGTATGGAGATGGATATGGAGGTGGGAATGGTGAAGGACTGAATGAATCCGGAAACTACTATTAAACTGAAAATTAGATGTGAACACAGGTTTTAAAAGAATCATAAATGCAGCAAGAAAAATTAAGTTATGTTGTGTGATGAATGGATATTGAATTGTAATCTTCAATATAGTATTGTATAATAAATACGTACAATTTTTATTGACAACTTATAGAAGTGTAAATAAATATACTACTTTCATAATTAATTTAACTTTGTTTTTTAAAGATACGGCTATTTCTTATTTGCATACACTCTAGACACACACAGTAGAAAACAAAGACACGTACACATAACACAGTATCTTTCTCTTACATATTCTCTTTATTTCTCATTTTTTTCTTGTTCCTCTCTCTCTCTCTTTCTCATTTTCTCTCTCTCTCTCAATCTCACTCTCCCTCTATCTGAATTTGTCTCTGTCTATTGAAGGTGTACTCACTAATTAAAAAAATTAAAAAATAATAAAAAAGAGCATGCCAAAATAGAATATGCACTCTCAAGTTTAATTAGCAATTTCTTTATTTCAATTCACCTAATAAGATCCAGGGACGTAGCCAGAAAATAATTTCGGGAAGGTTCGAAAGTGCGGGGGGATTTTGAGGGTCCACCCCTGGAAAATGTTTAAATATTGAACTAATGAAAATAACAAATTACGCTATTTTAGCACCGAAAAACTAGTTAGCAAATTCGTTTGCTCTTCTCTAAAACATGCCAATTTAAACAAGTAATCGTTATCTAAGTTATAACTTCTATTACTGTCTATAAGAAAAGTTAAATAACACATGGAACAGTGGAAATAATAGGCCTACATTTACAAGTTCAGTATTTTATTTTTAAATAAAAAAAATTTAATATTTTACCAAATGGAGCTTAAATAACTTAAATAGAATATTAGTTTTGATTTCGGGGGGTGTCCGGACCCCTGGACCACCCCTTCCCTAAGCCACTGATAAGATCAATTCATAGCAATAAAAATAAATATACTGTTCAAAACCATTAATTATAAGGGAAAAGTTTTAACCCATGTACGAGTATAACTGCATTAGTTAGGTTTACAATTAGATGTTTTTTTTTATTTATTTAATCTTCAATTTAACATAAATAGAATTCTTGTTTAATTCTGGTTGCACAGGTTGATACTAAAAGTACAAATTAAACACAATATTAAAAACTTAAGTGGAAATTCCTTTCATTAATTTAAATTTTAAATATTTAACAAAAGAACTTTTCAGCATCTGGCATAACCTCTATAAAGTTATGTCTGTACTATTTGTACACATACTCCTCTTCAGTCTATGCATCCCTTCTTGAGGAACGTTTCTCTGTTCTCGACAAGAACGACTTCAAGATGGCCATAGTGACTGCTACCGTATGTATGTGCTCTTGCATTGTCACAAGACAATCTCAATCATGTAAATGACAGCGTTACGACAGTTTCTTGAGTACTAGAGAACTGATCACGGAAACATTGGATTCTTAAAGGCTTCTTGAAGGTCGATTCTCTCCGATGGTTCAGAAGCGCAGGCTGTCTACATTCTCAAAAAAACTGAAGTGATGATTTGCGGGTGAAGTCTAGTTTGGACTTCACCAGCGACTGATTACTACATTATCCCTGAGGATGGATGAAGCCTGGGCCTCTGAAACGTCGGAGAAAATCGACCTTCAAACCTGGCTCTCAACCCGAGAAGCCTTTATTCGTATGTAACACCAGGAAAATCTGAAATCATATGAACCCATAATATATAGTTGTGTGTTTACATGCTTCTTTTGTTTAAAAAATTGTCCAAAGCTCAACTTCGAGTGGTTCGTTGTACTTTACCTCTCTAACGACAGAATCAGGCATAATTTAGTTATAGCGGTATGGAATATAACCTATAAGAACCCAAAATTCCAATGACTACTATCAGTCATCTATGGTGATACCACCCATATAATAAATGACAGTCAAATCTGTCTCTTTGCTACACTTCAGCTTCTTTAAAGTGAGATTTATCTGCAAACAGCACATTGCGCTAGTAACTAAGCTGCCAATTCCCAAGTTTCTTAAAAAAAATTCCATTCGATCTCTCTCGTGGTGAGATGTTCATCGCATTGCCATGTTAATTTCAAGGACTTCTGGCTAGTTATTACTAACAATATTATTACAGAAATAAATAATGTGTGCATCAAAAGTAACAATATACAGTTCTCATCTTCTACAAGATATTGTAAGCAAGGAATGCACGATATGGTGGCTCTGATAGGGTGACATTTATTGGTTCTTAACACTCCATTGGCATGATGATACTTGAGCTAACCAGTGTTTGTATAGTGGAGGCAACTTCTACATATACAACTTTCTTCAAGGCAATGCCGACAGACCCTTATAATCCGCAGTAAATAACTTGAAATGAGGGTGTCTTGGACAATAGAGTTGTATATTCTGGATTTTCAGCATGTTTTCTTGGCGTTGAACTTGCCTGACAGCCAATAGAATTTCGTGTGCAACCAATCAGTGCTCATTTCTGAATTTTTGACATTTAAGCTATGACTCCACGTGGGCACCAGACGAGTGCCTTCAGTCAGTACCAGACCACTCCGTAAGTGCCAGACAATGGCTTAATCCTCAAAGCATCTCGACTGTCTACATAGGTCTAGCCTCCACTATAAAGCACGTTGGATCCATAACCCAAAATATGTATTACTAGGCAATAACTGTCAATAAGATCCAAACAAAACCATACCTTTCTCATTTTTTAGCATAAATGGATTTATTTTCCATTGATCTATTGCATAGAATGTAACCTATGCATTACTGAAGACTAACTGCTTTCTGCACACAATAATCTTACTGGATTAAATTGTCCTAAATCTACATATCGTAAGAAATGAAACAAATGAGCTAAAAGAGTCAATTTATACACATCAAGGAAATATAATGCAACATCGTCGCGGAAGAAAAAATAAAGGCTGCAAAAAATAAGGAAAGATTAACCAAGCTGAAGAAACAAACTCTCAAGGCCTCATCCACAGGAGCGTCTAACAAAAAGTAAAATAAATGTGCCAAACATAACAGAAATGAAAAAGGAATAGAATGCTTGTGTATCAGAAAGAATCTGTTATTTAGTAGTTCAACGCCGTATTCCCGCTGAATCACAAAATAAGATCCGAGAACATAGAGAAAAACGAAATAAGATAGCAAAGAAAAACGAAGAGGTCATAGAAATCAAGAGCAAAGCTAAACAAAATGAAAAAGTCAAGCAACATTAGGACAACTAATAGTGTTGGCTTTTTTACCATTTCATTAACCATGAGGACAATTATATAAATACGATGATTGAAACTCAACAGAAAGATTGGAAGGTTGGAAATTAGTGTGAACAAGAAAAGTTAACATTAGGGTTGCCAACTATCCCGTATTTATCGGTAAATCTTAAATTTTAACTTAATTTGGACGAAAATCCCAGGTCCCATATTTTTCTAGATATATCCCGTATTTCAAGAACTCTCGCCATGCATTCTTTTGCATTTCTTTTGGTACGACATTCTCATAATAATCATATATGAAAATACCAGAAAGCCAGCAATAACTTAAAAGATTACAGTTTGTAAATGAATGTAAGCTATCAAGTGTTAAATCCCTGTCCTCATGTGTTTATTTATTTAGTTGAAATTTTGTAACGGCGGGAATGTTTGTACTGATAATGTAGACTGGTATATATATATAAGTTATATATATATATATATATATATATAGAGTTCATGTATTGATATGCATATATATATAAGAATATAAATACAGTACTATAAGTAACCATTCGTTAACGGTACGCTATATGATTAGTAAACTTTGGGTCCCTTATTTTTTTGCATCTATCACTTATTTTCACTTCTGTTACCTATTTCATAAAAGACCAGTAATTAAAAAGGTAACTTACCCCGGTAAATATACAATTTAACCGGGATACTGTTTCACAAAACATTTCTGACAGTGGTGAAAAAGTTTTCCGGGGTAAACTGTAAATGTCAAAAGAGAGGAGGATGGAATGATATTCTTGAAAACATTTTTTTTTTCCAAGTTTAGAATGTATAGAATTAATTCCAAGCGACAAGGATTATATTTAACACGTGTTAACGTATTTAGGATATAAGAGCCAATACACTGGGATTTTATAAATGCACCATTCCCGAACCAGTGAAGAGCTACAGTCACTTCTGTGGTGACAACAAATGATTCCTTGTTATAACATATTAAGTAAGATTGCATCAATATCTTGCGGTAGGCCTACATTATGAAACTTTAAAAGTTACTAAAAACCTTTCATTATATTCATACGGTCCATATCAATAAATTGTGCTAATGGTCTGAAAAATCTAGGATTTTTGTACTGAACAAGAAGCATTTGTTTGTTTTCACCTCTTAATGAACTTGAAAACATGGTTTAGCATTCTTTTAACATAAATAGATTTACTAATTGTACCACATACAACATTTTACCCAGTTAGGGAGGAGGGTAGAAAATATATCTGCTTCTTTACGTGGTACATTACAGAAAGTATTATTATGAAGCAATCATGAGCTTTACTGTGGTGAATTACAGCAGTAAAAATAGGTTTACCGGAGTAGATCTTTTATTACCACGGTAGCTTTATGAAAAAGATACCGGTAAAGTACAAACCACTGTTAAACACAACTATCCCTTATTTCCACTTTCAAGAGTTGGCAACCCTAATTAAGATATACCAGAGGAGGAGAAGACATCACCAGAAGGCATGGAAAAAACGTAAGGTCGTACACTAGTAAATGAAGGCTTGACATAAACACAACTGCAACGGACAAGGACGTATAAACGAATCAAATCAGTAAAAAGTGTTATTTTTCAGGGCATAGAAGATCGTGGAAAAATTCAATAATTGGGATAGGAAACTCGGAAGAGCTGGAGACAACTGCAGGAGAAAGAATAGATTGGTTCTATTTTGTCAGAATGTCACAGTATACGAGGCGCGTCCATAAGGTAAGTTTTCCTAGGGTCGTTTACACAAACAAAACAAAATTTCATGGAAATATTTATTGAATAGATATAGCAAGTGTTCAGCTATTTTTCAACATATTTGCCATAGGAATTGAGACATTTGTCTTACCATGGGACCAACTTCTGAACACTTGGGATTTGAACCACTGGGATTTGAACCACTGTGTGATAACCATCTCCACTTCTCTGTCATTCTCTTTCATTTATTGAGGTGTAGGAAAAGATGGAAATCACTGGAAGCGAGGTCATGCTGTAGGGTGAATGTTGAAACATCTTCTAGCCGAACTTTTGCAGAAGACTTGCAGGGAGGTGTTGAAGTCTCCACCCTACAGCTCGGACCGCGCACCCAGAGATTTTCATCTTTTCCTACCCCTCAAGAAATGACAGTGAATAACAGAGAATGGTAGAGATTGACAGAGAAACGGAGAAGGTTATCACACTATGGTTAAAATCCCAGGCGGCAGACATCAACACAAGTGTTCAAAAGTTGGTCCCACGGTATGACAAATGTCTCAATTCCTGTGGCGAATTTCTTGAAAAATAACTGAACACTTGCTATATCTGTTGCAATAAATACTTCCAAGGAATTTTGTTTTGTTTGTGTAAACGGCCCCAGGGAAACTTACTTTATAAACGCGCCACGTATTACAGGGGCGCAAGTAGGCCTATTACACTTCTTGAAGAGTCAAAGTATAGCTGAAAATGGGCTATGTGAGGAATTATATAATCCAGGGGTGAATAAAAAGATAGGAATCCAAAATATAGGAATCCCTTCCATAACCTGAAGATTGCGATGAATTAAAAACCTTGGCCTCAAGGAGTATTTATTGGTACGTATTTTTCGGCAGCCTTTTCGGAGGTAATAAAGAGATAAGCAAACGTGAAAATTAAGAATACAAGAAATAGAGTGACAAATGTGATAGAGGAAGAAGACAAAAGCAAACAGAAAATGAGGGTGTGTAATACTAAGGGACAAATAAAGAGCATTAACTTTTATTCTAAACAGTTTTCAAAGCGCAATATGGAACATGCGAAACAATGGTAAAACACTATTGGTCCAAAGGGAAACAAGCAAGTTTAATACAAATATATTGGGTTTAAGTGAGAACAGTGGAGCGACAGATGGACTGTTTACTGCTCAGATCATGAAAGTTTCAGACAGAATGGACTAACAATAGTAATTAGGAGAGAAATGAAGTGCAGTCTTAGGTAATAGCGACAGGGTTATAAGCATAAGTTTTAAGCCTGTAGATCTGCAATCTTATAACTAAGGACCGGATTTTTAGGTTTTTAAAAACACTGTTTTAGGTTTTCCCTTAGGTGAAATAGTTTTTTTTAGGTTTCTTATCCAAAATATCGTTGTCGGGTAGAATAATTGGTTTAATGAATTTGAATGTGGTACATAGGATTCAATACATCATTAACACGTCTTCTTAAAACACAGTGTGACCACTCAGTGTGAATAACAAGACAGTACTAAAGGCAAACAAACGCTTTAAAACACAGAATTCTATACCCTCGTTCATACACGGCAACAATGGTTGTTCGTACGAATATTTTAAAAGGAATATGCCGGTACTCTACACTTCCTCTCTTGATACTGTCCATCCTAGAAGACAATGGGTTGAACGAAACGTTGGTGGTATTAATTTCAACCCGACAAAAATTATTGTCTCTCCGCAAAATATCGATTCCTCAATTGACAAGCAAAAAAGACAAAAAAAAAAGTAGCCTAAATTATATATTTTATGTTTTATATCCCGTTTAGGTATATTTAGGTTTTTATACCCCATTTAGGTATTTTTAGGTGCCACAGAATTAATGTGGGTGAATCCTACGGACATGATTCGAAAAAGTGTATGAGCGCTTTTTGTTTTGGAAGCAAGGAAAAAAATAGGTAAAAACCTGAGAATCCGGTCCCTACTTATAACAATAATGTAGGTGCATGCTCCAACTTCATACGCCAGTAACAGAAATGATCTATTTTACGAACAAATTCAAGAACCAATGAATTTAATATCAAAGAGAGATGCATCTTACATAAAGGGAGACTGGAATGCTAAGGTAGGGAAATGTATCAACAACAGGTATTACTGAAGTCTTCGGTTAGGAAATTAAACTGCTAGAGGAGTCAGACTAGTTGAATTCTGTGCGAAGAACAATTTATTTGTTGCAAATATCATGTTCTTTAATTTAGAAAAAATCTGTGTACTTTAAAATCACCAAACGTAATATATCGTAATCAAATTGACTCCAAATTAGGCTCCGACAGGTGGAGAAGTTGAATACAGAATGTCAACTTAGTTGACTGCAGAACTGATCGTTAATTACTTGCTGTACGGTCAAGATAAAAGGTAAAATGTCGAGACGGGGAGGGAATAAAGTTCCATATTATGATGTCAAGAGCATATCAACACTACATAAGGATGTAGTGAATAAGATGATATAGACGATTAATTATGAAGAAGGAAACCCACAAATTACTATGGGAAACATTAAAAACGTGATCTTAGAACAGGCTGATATGCACATACCCAAGAAAAGAACTGTTTTCAAAGCGAGATGACTGAGTGACGAAGCAGTCAGGATAGCAGAAAGCAGGAGGACAGCAAAAACAGCTGGGAATAAAACACAAGTTTGAGAACTAAATAGAACATTTCAGAACCAAGCAAGAAAGAAGGCAAAAATGAATATATTCACAAAGAATGTAGGCCTACATTAACAGAAGACGGCAGTCACAAAAATGCACAGAAGGAAACGTTAAAAGCAATCAGCAAACTCAAGAGATTTAAGAAACAGAGTTGAAGCAATAAAGGATAAATTTGGCCGTGTAATTACAACGAAGTCAGAAATTCATAATAGATGGGAGGCATATTCCAAAGAGTTGAATGAAAAAATAACATGTTCAATGATAAAATAAGTAGTACAACGATTCAGATGCACCGGAAATAACAGCAGAAGAATGTCAATAAGCTGTAAAGCCAATACCTAACGGAAATCTCCAGGAGACGAAAGATTCCTAGAGAACTAATATTGAAAACGTCGACAATAATGTACATAAAAAGCTAATGCACTTGGGTAATCTAATGTGACAAATTAAAAATTGGCCAACAGACTGATCAAGAACGTTGCGAACAACAGTATTATTGCAGTACAGTCGCACAGGTGAACGTACAAATCTTGGGCACGAAGTCCTTCTGGAGGGACTACAAGCCGTGTCCCATGCCGTGTCCCATGCCGTAGAAAACACTTTTATGTTTGATGCTTTATCACATGTGATGAATGTTTAAAACAATTCAGTCTATTCGACTGCTAAAACTCTATATACTTTTGTATAGGCCTTCGCTTCCTCCATTTCAAAAGTATGGTTTAATTTTTAATGGTAAGCCTACAAGTTGACTACAGTGGTCTTCAGCGTTTTCGCAATACATAGTCTACTGTATAAAATTTAATCTATGTATGCGGTACATATCAATCATTAATAAATCAATATATTAATTACAGTCGTAAGCATCAATTTATCAATGTATCGTGGGAATATTACAGCTATTGTCTTCTGTAACACAATTACGTAAGTCTTTACCGGACGATTTTTAAGAAAGTTTCACTGCATTCTAAGTTAATGTAGAAAATTACTACATAACATTACCTTTATTTATACCTTCAGGCCAAACTGTGTATCTAGCATAGGCCTAGTAGTTCTGAATAAATGGCAGGTAATTTCAAGCAAACTTTTTTTGCCATACGCCTAAATCTGCGGAATGCTATAACAACCTTTAATTTTCTTACTTACGCCGTAGACAATAAGTAGAAGTATTGCGATCGGCTATGAACCTTTAATTCACAAATACCATTTTCAGACACATAACGTACAGTAAGAGCGTGCCTAGTCGCTATGTCTAAGGAAAGGTGGTTCATAACTCAAAAATAAACCAGTAGCAAAACGAAATGTTTTATTCCATTTAAGTGTCTTCCGGGGTTATGCCACGAAACGGGTTGAATAGTTTATTTTCATCTTTCTACCAGTTAATATAAACAAAACTTAGTTTTCGAAACATTATCGAAATTGCTCTAAAGATTTTGTTTAATTTTTTACACTGACCTCTTGCACTAATAACGGAAACTACTTTTCCTAGAATTCTTCCGAAGGGCATGTTTAAGCCAGAATTTTCTTCTATGAACTTAGATTTTAAGTCTTGCCTCGCAAATTGTTTTCCGATACGTTGATAAAACTGAATGCGCACATTCATAATGCGACCACTTAGATTAGGATTACTCCCACAACGTCTCTGGCCTTGAAGACTAACCCAGCCAGCGAGCTTCTCATTACGTCTCAATATCAAGATGCGCGGATTCGCTGCGCGTAAGATCAGTGAGCCACTGCTGGGCAGAGAGTAAAGATCATGCTGCTGTAATAGTTGAGTGGAGGGATAATGCCGCAGAGACAGACAGAGACAGACAACACGTGGAGTGGGATAGCCAATCAGGGTGCAGCTAACTCCCCTAGGAGGGAGCTCTACGAACGGCGAAACTCGCTCCTAAGGTATATACGTAAAAACCCAGAGACTTTGTGGAGGAAATCCTACTCTACTTTATCTTGGATTGTGAAGGGAGAATAGAGTTATGCATGTTTATGGTACAGAAGGTCATAATAAGGCTGAGAGTGTTCATACAGGGATTGAAGATTCAAATTCAGTGTGATTGTACAGTCAGCGAAATGGATAGCTAGAAATTGTCAACAAAACGAAACCAGTCAGACGCTTTAACACCCCCCTACGAGTACATGATCGGTTACCTCACCCACCTCTGTAAGCTGGAAAACGTAAACAGTTGCGCTCAGATACTTCCTCGTGGCGGAATGGCTCCAATTATTTCGCAAATAAATAGAGGTGGCATTGTGGGTATGTGACAAGCTAATATGGCTAATATATTGCAATTTCTTGAGGTGCCATAATAGCCTGCCACATACGCACAATGCGAAATAATTGGAGCCATTCCGCCACGAGGAAGTACCTGAGCGCAACTGTTTACGTTTTCCAGCTTACAGAGGTGGGTGGGGAAACTTGTAGGGGAATGTTAAAGCGTCTGACCGGTTTCGTTTTGTTGACAATTTCCAGCTATCCATTTCGCTGACTGTACACAGAATGACGTTTCTGTGTACGGATGCTGGACAGTCACTCCACACCAAAAGCATCTACTGCAGTCTACACGAAGATGATAAACTGACAATTTATTTACATTCGTAAACATCACTGGCCACAATTTATGCATAGAATATAAATCGGAGATAATTTATTTGATCATCCCTCCGTTATGAAAGCAATATGGGACGTATCCATTTTTTTATCTCTACTTGATTATATCTGAGCTCATTCCTATTGTCATCGCGTGATACACTCCCCACCTCTTCCTATATAGAACATGCATAGTGAACCTAACGGTTCCTTGTATTCGAATTTTAGGTATAACTAAGGCCCGGAAGTTAATATCCTATCATTAGACGAAGTATTACTGCAAATATGCTCTAATTTTTAAAAAAATATGCTCCGGAACCAATAAAGTATGTTCCATTTTTTAAGTAATTTTAATACTTTACGTTCTCTTATTAGTTAAATTCCATTATGAATTTTAAAAAGATAGAAGTTGTATAAAGTTTATTATAAAACTAAAAAAAAAAAAAAAATGCCAATGCAACAAATTTTAGTACACTGAAAACTAATGAGTGAAACATCGTATTAATATTATCCGAGTCATACAGGGTGCGGCAAAACATCCTCCCTATTTTAAATATCAAATAAAAAAACAGATGGATCAAAATAAAGAAACTGTATTAATATTAATGATATCTACACAGTGGGAATTTAGGGTTTTCAGTATAGTACATTAGTTCACCTCACTGCTAAGTGTAAATAGACCTTAATCTTGTCTCCGTGCTCTTATAGCAAGGTTCGCCATATCATAGCCTCATAGGCACTATATCCACGCAGCAACTTTCGCACAAAATGGGAATAGCAGTCAACCTGTGTTGCCATAACGACAGAAAAAAAACAAGTGATAAACAGTAAACAAAAATTGAATAGGATATTTAAATCGCGGAATTGGCATTCAGTACAGTATCCAACCATGCTGTGGACGGGAGAAAAACGTGCTTACGCTGTGGAATCATTTCTGGTAAACTGGTATTCCGTTGTCGCTGCCCAGCGTTCTTTCCGGATTCACTTCCAAATTCTCCCTCGTGGTGCAGTTCCAGATCGGAAAAGCATTAGCTTATGGGTGTCAAACTTTAGAGCAAGTGGTAACATGATTAAAAGGGAGAGGGAAGGCCACGCTGCGTTCGAACTCCAGAAAACATGAAACTTCCCACTGTGTAGAATCATTCATGTTAATACAGCTTCTTTATTTTGATCCATCTTTTTTTTATTTGAATATTAAAATAGGGAGGATGTTTTGCCGCACCCTTTACTAGAAAACACTGAACTATGTACTTTCAATTACTCTACTGTCTCTTCTCAAAACATTCACTTAGCAAAACATGCTGTAAATGTTTGGATATACAAGGTACAATACATAAAATCTGTCAGAAGCGTGCTATTAAAAAGTGACAAATTAATAAAATACGTTCAAATATTTTAATATTAGGGAAATATGATGCATAGGCCTAATAGCAAAACTAAGAAAATGTGCAAAATTAAACCATAAATTTTCTGTTATTCCTTTCATGTATTCTACACATTTAACACTAGCGTGTGATAGACTGCATTATTAAAATATAATTTTCATAAACTTACGGGCTCTAATCATAATTATGTAAGATTTTTCTACGATAGAGCGTAAAAATGCTATTTGGCAAATTGTTGTTAGAGCCTAAGATAAGCTTTAAAAAAAATGGTGCCTAAAGGAATCAAACTAACCTCTTTACGTACTGCTATTCATTTGAGGCACTGGAAATTAAGTTAATTGCAATATATGATCACATGTTCATAGATCCACGAAATCGTTATTTTTAAATATTTACTTGTTTACTGAAAGTTTATGTTATATTTACTGAAAGTCCAGTCCTATCGTAGAAAAAAGTGTACGGTGTACGTTCCCGCAGTATTTTTTTATTTAATCCACACTCATTTAAAAAATCAAATTTTAGAAATTTGGTATCATAAACAATTATTTTAATTGTATTTATTATCTTCTTTGTATTTTTTAATATGCAATGTATTAAACCTATGTAGTAGTTAACTTATGCAAAATTAGTTCAAATGCTCTCCTTTCTCTCCACCCGTTATCAGTGTGGAATACAACGGAATAGCTAACTGGAGAACCTTGACAATAAACTGGCCAACACAAGTGATAGTATGTATGCGAGGGAGCTAAGACGAGCGAGTTGAACCAGGTTCGCCATGATATTTAAGGTAAGAAATTAAACTACAGGGTAAAATGGAAATAAGCACGGAACGGGTACAGATAATCCTTACGCGGTGTTTAAATGTGACGGTTGGAAGATTTAGTATTTTTTATTTTGTTAACCTAAAAAGGTAGCAAGTAACTTCCTATTGCATGACGTCTTTGTAATAAAATGTTTTAGTTACGTCATTGCACATAGGACCACCTCCCTATCTTTCTCTATTCATTGACTTATTTGTTTATAAATTATACTGACACAATATAGACGTAGAGAATAGTAAATGAATTAGTAAATAGTAAATATAAGTAAATGGTAAATATTATCATTACTAGGATCTGAAAGTTTATGAAAGATTCTACTTTTAATAATGCTCTCTAGTAAAGGCAGGTGTTAAAATGTGTAAAAGACAAGAAAGAAATAACATAAAATGATGGTTTCTTTGGCATATTATTGCATATTTTGTTAGTTCTACCACAATGCATCTCATTTACTTGATATTAAAATATTTGTGCATATTTTAATTTGTTAAATTTTAACGGCATATTTCTGACACATTTTTAAATATTGTGCACATCTCTGTTAATTCAAACTTTGACAGCATATTTGGCTAAGTGATTGTTTAGAGAACCGACTGTACAATGATTGGCAGCGCATACTCTAATGTTTTTGGAACTGATTGTATAATACTAAAGCGAGATTCACTTCATTAGTTTTCAATTTACTAAAACTTGCTTTTTTAAAAGTTTTGTAATGTAATTTATACCACTTCTTAATCTGTTTGCAATATAACCAAACTAACAATATAACGTAAAGTATTAAAATTTTTTAAATTGGTTTCACAGCATATTTTACAATTTCTATTGCCTATTTCGTCTTCCAACAGAGCATTAACTTTCGGCCCTTAATACTTGTTATTCAGGTATTCATCTAAATTATAGAATGGATTCTTCAATAACTAGAAATAAACCATATTAAAGAGATTAGAAAAATTAATCGATATTGAAAACATATTATAACATTTGTGGCCTAAATGTAGCTTATGTTCGTTTTCTAATGACAGCCTGCATTAATTTAGTCCCGCAGGAATTGTTTTGCATGCCTTTAAATCTACAGACATGGCCGCCAGTCACATTTATGCACACGTAAATGCTACTGATCTAGGCGGGGTTGAACCCGGGCACAGAAAATCAGTGCCATACTGAATTCGCTACTAAATATAGTCTTTGTTAGTAAGAATTTCGACATAACTAAACTAATATTAAATCTAGTAGGCCTATTATTAATGTGTCATTCATAAAATGCACTGCGTCAAGGTTTTTATGCAAGTAAACAAAAAACAACGCAATGGAGGAACACTGAAGATATACACTGCCGTGAAAATAACAAAAACGTCACAGAAGACAATAGTAATAATACTGTATAATTATTGTAATTTTAGAATACTTTGATCTATATATATATATTACATTCTTCCATTTCATACGGAATTGATAGCTTCCGGAATAATTTTAATCACAATGAACGGTTCATCATCAACCTCAGTTGATCTGAACAATTATTGTATTTATGTACTTTATATTTTTATAAATAATAATTTCCTATGTATAGTTTTTATTTGTAAATATAACACAAATATAATACAAATTTAGAACTATGTCTTTAGTATTCCTATAGATATTATTATTGTTAACAATAATATTATAATAATAAAAGAATCTTCTTTAAGTTCCAGGACCGTATTTCACCCTGAGGTAAGAGTTTAGTCGGACATAGCCTACAGGCTATAATTTAAACAAGAACAAACAGTTAAACAGTTCCTCTGAATGTATGATTATATAATGACAGCATATTTTTTTTGTTTTATTTTCAGTAGATTAGTATCATTTGATAATGTAACAATTCAAAAAAATATAGATTTTTACTACGTAAATTATAACGAATTAGGGTAGTCCGAACACACTTAAATTTGTTGTTGTGTGTTTTTATAGATGTTAGCTGCTTTACATTTCAAGAATCTTTAAATAGTACAAAGCAGAAAAATTTAAAGGACCGTTATAAATTTTCCACATCCAGTGCGTTGCGTGCCACATATCTAAACATTCATATCTAAACATTTTCAAACTACTTAACTTAAATTACTGAGCTACGATACAAAAAAAATCGCCATTTCCAATCACACCCCCACTTTAAATGGGGAACAGAATTTTATTTTCGGCACCCCAAAAATTTGCTTACGGAAATAACAAAAATTACTATTTTAGAAATCAGGCACTGGAATAAACGAGAGTAAGTAAGCTGTATAATATTCCAGTTCTAACATCGATACCATTAGTGTCCTTTCCGGAGAAGAAAGATTGTGGCAGACGGACAACGTTCAAGTCCCAATTTGAGAAGCATCTTTCATACATTTTAATCTCTTTATACTTAAGGCATATGCAAGCCTTAATCCCCACTCAAATGCCTAATCCACGTTTTATAGGACCATTTGTTAAATATATAGCCAGATACCTCTTGCAAATAATGTATTACTGTACTTTGTATAGTATACGAACCTAATCCCGCCTTTTCGTATGGTTAAAAAATGTAATGTAAAACTCGCATAACTTTCTCTGTCCACATAAAGGTTTGCCTCTTTGCATAATAACATATTTTGTAAGACATTCTCTTCATGGAAATCTCTATAAATAGGCAATGTTCGTCCACTATAGACTAAAAATTACTGAACCGATTTAGGTGCGGTTTTTTGCAAAACGATCCGCGTTGTCCAGAGAAGTCTATTGAAATTCTCGACGTGACCAATAGAAAGAAAGTTCGGGCCTAGTTTATGGAAATATTACACTGAATTCATCAAATGCAATTCAGTTCTCGTGACAATATTTGTTTGCAGTGTTCACAGTTGAATTTTACTGGGCTCTGACAAATAATTATAATTAGAGAGACTATCGATATCATAAATCATTGATGGAAAATGGAATCCATGCCAATAAAAATAGTGTGAATTTAACACATAACTATCTATACCCTAGGCATGGGGAATACCGCTTTCTCATTTCACATTTTGATGTAGAATAAGAGGTCGTATTGCGGGGACAGCATTTTCAATTGTCTCAGTCTGAGTTTGTGCCAACGATGGTGCGGTATAATAACTCTGTAAAATATTCAACCGAAATGGTTGTGTGGCACATGAAAGTGGGAAAGAAGCTATCCCATAAAGACAGTAAAATGTTGTGTTACCGGAATTTCTGTTTCCTCTTATTTCAACCCCTACAGGGCATGGTGTGTAGAGGCAATGGACTGCAAATGTCTAAATCCTCTATGAGGAATAAAATACATATGAAGCGTTTTCTGAGGAAATAGTTTGAATGTGATAAATCGTCCTTCCTCGCTTCAAACTCTAGATCCTATATATATATATATAATTCCTCCAAAATTTAGTTTTGAATTACACGCAAAACACAAATCCCGGGTGACGCCGGGCCTTTTAAGCTAGTTGGTTATAAAAATGAAGAGAATGTCCTTACCATGTCGAATAGCATCCCCGAAAGATACAAAACCCAAATGAAATCTGATTAATGCCACTCACATAACTTTCTTTACTGTAAGCATGGCCAATAGGTTACAACTTTCTCACTTCATAGAAATGAAGCCGTATAAAGAGCACATATTCAGTTGTTTCAATCTGATGCAAGGTTTTATTGTTCACCTGGCAAAACTGAGTTTCTACTAAAAGTAGGTGAGAGATATTTTTTAAAGTTTAAATAAAAAATTTAGCTCTTATTGTAAGCACCCCAATTTAAACAAAATCGTTAGAGCAGTTTTCTATAATATCGCGAAAAAAGAAATTTTCTTCATGTAAGTTCCCCTTAAAAATAAGATAAAATCGTCGCCAATCTTAGTGTCACATCCCCAGAAGGCACTTAACCCAAATATAAAATTTTGTTCTCATACGATTTTCCGTTCTGGAGCTAGGCAGACATCACACTTATGTTTCTGAACATAGCATTTTAGATTTTGGGGAGCTCAAAACGAGTAATTATGTTAAAAAACTCAAATTCGAATTTCGGGGTTGAACACAATACCTCCTCTGCCTACAGTACCAATGGTAAGTGCAGAGGAAGTAATACATTTTTACCACAGAAATAATTATTAAATATGTGACATTAATTTATTTGTTACCACTACTATTGCCATGGAATCTCTGAACTTTCTCATGAATAAACTGCTATATCGGGACATGTTACTACCATAGTATCAAAGAATGAAAGCATTATAGCTAAGAAGTTACAGCTCCGTTAGTGACGGTATTGAACGGAACTTAGATTGCAATCTGGAGTTATATTTAAACAGGATCCGTCGTTCATAGGCTATGTAGAACAGTGGAAAGTAGGCTATGCTGTGACATCAAGATTTATAAGAAAAATGAAGTTCTGCTAATTGAGCCAAGCATTTGACGGATGTGCAAATCCTCCCAAATATTATCTCCTGCTAATTTAATGAAGAGGAAGCATTGTATTCCATTGTAACCTTTTTACTTCCTCTGCCCGTACAATAGGTAGTACAGGTAATATAGTAGAGGAAGTATTGTGTTTAACCCCACAATTCGAAGTCGAGATTTTAACATAAATACACGTTTTGAGGAACCCTGAATCCAGAAATGTTATTTTCAGAAATATGTCTGTGTATGTGTGTTTCGAGAAGGAAAATTCGTATAAACAATTATATTTAGGTTAGGTATCTTTTGGGGATGTGACACGAAGACTGGCGACGGCTTTCTCTTTAATGTTTCGTTTTTTGCGATTCTCCCGAAAACGGTTCTATCTATTTTGTTTAAATATTGTATACGAGGTGCTTATACTAAGATCTAAAACTATTATTATTTTTTCGTAAAAATTTTCTGAGGGGTAAGTTATAAGCTACCCACTGTTTTCAGAAACTCATGCTTGCCTGTTGATCAATAATGCTTTGCTTCAAGATGAAACAACTGAATGCTCACTTTTGTTACATTTCCTACATGAATTTAATAACATGCATAATAACTTTTTAGCCTATATTATACGGTATATTATGTATTGTAGTATGTTATACTATTATTATTATTAGTATTATTATTATTATTATTATTATTTAATCTCTAGGGATGGAACCCCTATTTCACCACAGAGGCATGTTAGGGTTGTAGTTTACAAACTAATCTTAATAATTATATAAATTCAAACATTAAACAAGTAATTAACTATAGATGATTGTGAATGTACGTTATAAAACTGATAAATTCTCTAGAACAGCAGACTTTGAAAAATAAATGGAGACATGAGTTGGAAAATGTTTTCTCACACTGAGAAGCATGCAATTTAAGAATAAACCTCCTCCTTTCGCATAATGGACAGTCAAATAAGACGTGTTTCACAGGTTCTGGCGACAGCTGACATCTGGAGACGTGGTTTCTAAGTATACTATACTAATAATCAAAACTTTAAATTGTGTTCATGAAGTTATGTGAATAACATCACTTACTTTCATAGGTAGATTTTCCCAAACGCGATGAATGCTAAATGTCCCCAAATGCTGTCAAAGTAAGTTTTTTAAGCATATGAAGTATATGTGTTATTTGTGTTATTGACGTGTAGACCTACTTTATAGGCTATGATGTAATTAGCTTGTAGTTGTTCTTACAGTCTGTAATATAGGGAGGCTTATTTTTTTGTAAACACAAATCCATAACTGTATTGTACAGTTTTAAAGGTGAATTAAAGATTGATTGATTGATATTATTGCGTTTTTCAATCCACGATAAAATGCTAAATTAGTAAGTTATAAAATACGAAATGTATGTCTGCGAAATAAGTGCGAAATTACATTTTAAGGGTCATTTGTGTATTTTCTTAAACTAAAGATCATGACAGTATCTATCTTTTTCTAAAAATTGCATGATTCTTCATACATACTTACGCATTCCAAATTTCTATAACTGAAAAATCAATAAAATGCACTTGATAACGCACTGAATTTGTAAAACCTAATTTTCCAATAATGAAATTATTCCATCCCGAATAGCTACAAAAGGCTAAATTAGCATTTTATTTTAAGCTTTAAAATTGGTATTAAATGCTAAATTTTATTTTTTAAATGCTGAATCTTTACTTTTTAGTAGCTAAAATCTACCATCCGCATCCATTGGTAATCCCACGAGAGATTATGGATTTATCTGATGAAACTCATAATCTCGAGTGTAACTTATTAATACTCTTCTAGGAATAAAATGTATCAGATATTTAAACAATAGTTACTTTCTTACTTGCGTTGTGTAGAACAAATGATCATTGAGTCAGCTGTCAGACATGAGTTGTATTGTTTCAGTGAATGCGCTTGAAATGACTCACAAAAAAGAACTTAGGCCTAATTTTGAAAGAAAATGTGCTGTGCGTAAACTTGAAAGATGTAGATTATGTCAAAAGACTCAAAACGTTCAAGGTACAGTGCAATGAATGAGAGGATGTAAATCTATAAAATAAAGGTCCTAATTACCAAACCAAAATGTTCAAAGCAAGCATTAAGGTTTTTTCACATATTAATACCGTAGTGTGTTCGACTGCTGAAAGTTAATATACTTTTGTACAGGTCTTCTCCATTTTAAAAATGTGTTTAATTTCTAACGGTAGGCCTACAAGTAGACTGCAGTATTCTTCCGAGTTTTTACAATACGTAGTCTGCTGTATACCATTTACTCTATGTATGCGGTACATAATGGATTGTGGGTACATTACAGTTATTGCTATCTAAAATACTGTCACGGAAGTATGTAGAATTATTTTACTCCAAAAATGTTGGTTCTTTCTTAAACCTCTCTAGCACAGACGACCCTCTTTAAAGGACGAATTTCACGGTCCCCGGACGTTTCCGTTAAAGAGGAGTTTCGCCGTATTCTGGGTTAATGAAGTAAACTATTTACGTCAAGATCTTGTTAAAGTTAGATATAAATATTCACGAAATGCAGAAACGATCTTAGTTGTTGTTGATGTACCCTACTAACAGAAACTTCGCATCATTTAACTACTTATGGCGGGGACATAACGTATCCTTTAATATCGAATTATCTTTCTTACTATTTTTCTCCTGTTTTTAGTAGATAACACAACTTTAAATCGATTCTTCACCTTCCATTTTCTTCTACCATTTATTATCGCAGCAATAGACCTATGACAGTTGTTATTAAATTCCTTAATATCCAGAGAATGGTATTTAAAAACGAATTATGCTTGGGTGTGAACTTTTTCTCTGAAAAACAGTCGGATGAACATTTTTATTTGCTATTTATAGCTACACCAAAGTCCTTGTGAACTTTCTTCCAAGAACGCATAATAATTTATACAACACAGTCTTCTGTAGGAGTTTTTTTTAAGTTTCCATGGATACAGTAACGTAACTTTCTCTATTAAAATGTATCATTACTATCAGATACCCGCAGCTTCGCCTGCGATTATTTTCTCAACTGCTAGATGTTTTATTAATATCATTTAACAGAAAAAAATAAAATATTATATTTATTAACACTGACATCGTTTCCACCTAAATTGCATGAATTAGTATAGGTCATGGAGACCCGTGGGGTTTCCGGGAGGTTGAGGCTCCCAGATTGAGACAACGGCATAGGAAGATGGTAAGGTTGTCAGCCATATGCTCGGCCGCTTTTTACCACAAGGAATACTCCTGGTACTCATTTCTGTTAGAGGCTGAGTCAACCCCACCAGAAGGATTAGGGCAATGGAAAAATCCCACCGACCTCATCGGGAATCGAACCCGCGACCTTCCGGCTTGTAGCGCAATGCCTCAACCACTACGCCACGGCGTACCCCATTGTTTTACGTAATAAATGTAAATAATTAAATTAATAAAACAAATCTTGTGTTGTGCTGCCATATGGGTATATATTTCGAAATGGAACGATTAAAACGAACCACAGATTCATGAACCTTACTCAAATCATGCATAACCAATTAAAAGATTGATAATTAAAAAGTTAAAAACCCGGTTTCGAGGTGCATTTCACGATTAAAGTGCGCCGCCCGAGGAAAAAACAATCTCAGATTCGAGTTCCCTACCCAAAAAAAACCACGCATAGTGAGTTTCGTCCAAATCATCAATGTTTTTCGTTTTAGGCCCTTTAGGCGTTAAAAAAAATAAAATCAGACATTTGCGTATCATAATGTTATAAACAAATGAATTAAGTAGAACGGGTTGACAAAATCGAAGAGATCTAGCAGTGTGATACATTGAAAAAGATCGATTTCAGCGATGCTCGTTTTTCCCGGATGGCAACCTAGCAAGGCCACCTTCAAGTCTACAAGGACACACCAGCTCAAATATATTATAGATTTTTGTCTGGAAAATAATAATTAACGCAGAGAAATGCGAATGAAGTTATTAATATATTGTCATAAAACAGCAAAATATTTCAACAGATTAAAGACAGACAATAGCAAGAACATAACAGACCGATATATAAAAGACAAACAGTACCTTCAAGGGCGCTATTAGATTAATTCTTTTCTTTGTGTTCAAAAGTATCTTATATCTTAAAGTATCTTATCTTATACTTTTGTACTCATTAAATAAAAGTTAGAGTCGTTAGTTATATACCCCTATGATCAATAACGTAAATATTCATCTTCAGTATGGTCTGTGCTCTTAGGTTACTGAGAGGACAGCAACATTACGTAAAAGGAAGAAATCAAACAGTGCAATAGACGTTACTGAAGATTTAGAGCATGGATTTGAATATAAAGTACAGTAGGCCTACAGCACAGTGCTAAAGGAAAAGGAGAATCGGCATCGTTGCAGTGAAACTTTCATAGGCTTTATTACCCTTGAATTTTATTAGTCACTCTGATTATAATTAGAATCTGAAAAGGAAAATATTTTCATACTAATAATCTGAGAATTAGGCCACGGTGGTACAGAGGTAAGTAGGCCTACAGTGTCCGCCTATGGATCAAAATTTCACAGATTCATAACTGGCCGAGGACGACCGAATGTTTAGTACCGGTACGTAAAAATAGTGTGAACGAAGTCCTCCGGGGAAGAGCTGTAAACCGTGGGCCACAAGTCGTATATTTATGGCACGTTAAAGAACTCCTACGCCAGAGAAATTAACCGTAATTTAACTTTCCGGTTGAAGGAAAGACCTCAGCAGGAATCCCTGTCAGACGCTTTTGACCAAACAGGAATCGCACGCAATTCCTTTGTACTCTGTGACTGCAAGTGAGACTCGCTATCACTCGAGCCACAGGGGTGGCAATAAAAGTATATAGAAGTGCAATCACTGATAAACAGTATTTATAAAAAATAATAATTTTCTCCCTAACAAAGTCATACTTCTCCATTCAGAAATTTAAAAATCAATTCAATTTATGTACATTAATTTAGACAATGGACAATAACAGAATGAAACATATTATAATTTTATTTCTCCTATCCGTTTTAATTCCCCACGTTGAACAAGGAGAGCTTTTACAGTGTCAGAACAGAGCAAAAAGACGATCAAACAAACTTTACTAAATGAAACCCGAATTCTCTGCATGAGCTACGGTTATTTTAGAATTGAAACTGAAGAGCTATGAAAAGTAACTATCAATATAAACAGTTCTACCCATCAAGTTCAAAGGCGTATAACAAGCTAACAAATAAACTAATAAACAAATCGTCTCAAATCGAACTCAGATCCCAATACTATGCGCAATGTTCTCATAACGAGCAAAGCTAAAAAATGTTCAGTATTAATCTCTTCCAATATTTTGGTCATTTGACATGTTTCAAATAAAGGCCAGAATGAAATAAGGTGGCATTGTTACTTACACCTAAGGTCATTGTACTGCCTCTATTCTTTTATCTGATGTGAAAAACATGTAAACAAAAACGAAAGAACTTTAATTATGAAATCAACTAAACACTGATTTATTCGTAACTTTTAACTTTGCTATTCTTTAATACATTATCTTAGGACATGGGTTTTGTGAGACTTGAAGGTGTTACCGAAAGTAAAATATTACTGAGTTTTACATCATTTATATCTAAAAGAGTAGATCTCATTTACGAAAGGGTGAAGGAGAAATTCAGGGGAGGGGTGATCTGTGAATTTTTTTTATCTATATGATTACTTTTTCTGCAAACCTGTTTCTCCTAGAAAAAGTCTATTACTCCAGATAGATAATATTTCTCCCTATACCCTCCAATATATGGTAAAATTTGTTACCAAATTAACCAGTAACAACACATTGTCTCCTTAGAGCTGGACCTAGATCCTAAACAAGTGCGGAACGTCTTGATGATTTTTTGGAAGGTATTTTTTTTATAGGCTAAAAGCAATAAGTCTGCCAAATTTAAAATTTCTTGCTCATCTGGAAGTGGGTAAACATTAATGTCAGTCAAACCTTCCAATATTTTTTCGGGGGTATAAAAATAATGAAATTAATGTTTCTAGAACTCTCCCGTCGGTTACAGACTAAAAGCTGCCATATTTAAAGTTTCTAGCTCATGGGGAAGTGGGTAAACATTAATATCTATGAGTGGGTAATTTTGACTGTTGTATAGTGTTGGACTCAGCTGACTCCTCTGGAATGTGGGGAAAGACCAATACATCCCCTTATGTTTCCCCACATTCCAGAGGAGCTAAGCTGAGTCCAACACTATAGATGTGATTCCACACCAATAAGGCAGATGATTGCTAAATTTGGGATGCTTAAGGAAACTTAATATATTAATACTTCTGACAAATTTTCTGATTTTACTTGACCTAAAAGTGCGTTAAAAATTACATAATGTGTGGAACACATACATAATTTACCTAAAATAAAAAATCTAACTATATCTATGGCACAACCGATGGAGATACGACAAAAAATCATAGGACCAAACTTTTAGATTTCTCAAAAACGGAACTGGAAGTGCAATCGGTTTTTTTATACGACTAAGTCCTACCGTTTAGCTAATACCGTATAAGCTTTCAAAAATAGGTCTGCAGTGACTTAATGCCGCCTCTGCTATTTTGAAAGTATTTGGGAGTGAATATTAAAAATTTGAATTTTCTGGAATTTTCCCACCGGATACAGGCTAAAAACTATAAGTGCGCCAAATTTCAAAATTCTAGCTCATCTGGGAGTGGGTAAACATTAACGTCTGCGGGTCAGTTAGCCATGTGGCTTTATATTATATAATGATTTCGGTAGAAGATTGCGGAAAAGGAGAAAATCGGTTGAGTGTTTATTGATGGTTTTCTCCTCTCCCTTTCTTGTCGAGTTTGAACACTGGAATGAAGAGGGGAAATGCAGGTGGCAAAATTCACCCATCAAAGGAATGAATTATCTCGATATAAGACAGGAGCAGATCTTAAAACAACAGAATATGAGAAAACACGCTCTAAACCATCCCTAAACAAAAACTTCTCGTCATAATTTAATCTAATTTACAAAGTTATTTTTTAAGTTATAAAAAGTTTATCTCAAATGGCTTATAACAATGCCCTGCTTATAGAATATATGAATACCCACATAACAGGCTATAATAAATTAACTGAAACAATAGCATATACTAAAATAGTTAAAGCACAAGCAGCTGTTCAAATCGGTCTAGGTGGAATAGTTGGTAAGGCACTTACATTCTGTCCCCAACTTTGCGGGTTCCATTTGTATGTGTAAATGTATTTGTATGTATGTAATGCGTAAATGTATGCATATTTGTGTGCGTAAATGTTTACAATGCCACGTCTGTAACGTTACAGTCGAGTAAAGAATTCCTGCGGGGCAAAATTCCAGCATACTGGCAACTCTTACAGACCTAAATAATAATACACGATCATAATTAAGTAAAAATAACAAACTATATGTCATTTGTCTCATATATCTCAAATGGGTGTACGCAAAAGTAATTAAAGGTATTACATGACATGTAATGAAGCTCACAATACAGTTACGTCATGTATGAATATAATATGCAATATCATTCTTTGTAACCAGTTCATTTGATTCCTTGGACGGCCAAACAATATAGAACTTTGTTGTAGATATTTCAGAACTTTCGAATGCCTCTAAGTGGAGGGACTAAGCTCCACTTATTATTATTATTATTATTATTATTATTATTATTATTATTATTATTATTATTATTATTAGTATAACCATGCATGTTTTATTGTAAAAACACTGTAGGGATGTTTTATTGGTCCAATGGCATTAAATCACCAGGCAAAATAAATCAATTATGATTATAATAATAATAAAATCACACACTTGAACTTGAATAAGCGATTACCTGATTTCAAACAGTTCAAATAGTAGCTCTGCCGTGCCAAGGAAGAAGGCAGTAGAAATTAAAAAATGGCGTTTTGGTATCGTTTGAATCGTTTCAATGTTCTGCATCGTAAGGCAACTTTAAAAAGCAGTAATTTTGGTCCAAAATATAAGGAAACATCAGTTACAGCCCTTGGAAATTTTTCCTCTTATTCTTTTCCTCTTCTTTGTAAGAAAGCAGTAACTGTAAAAGTATTGCTTTTTAGGGTTGGAATTTCATCCCACGATGTAACATTTCAACAATGACAGAAAGCAGTAAATACTGGCTACAAATGTAAGATAGGACAATAACTTCCACTTACTTCTTTAGCAACTAATACCGAAATCCACATATACTTTTGCAAATAGGCAGTATCTCTATCTCTATATATATATAAAAGGCTTTGTCCTGACTGACTGAATGAATGACTGACTGAATGACAGGAATCAACGTACAGCCTAAACTATAACAGGTAGAGACTTGGAATTTTGACAGTACCTTCGCTTCATAATGTAGGTGCTCACTAAGAAAGGATTTTGAAAAATTCTGATTCTAAATGCCAAAAATTAAATGTTTTTGAAAATACTTAATCCCTTTTTACATAGAATTATCAAAACAAATTCACAGAACGTATCACCAGTGGTATCAGGTGGGCTTGGATTAAATTAAATGGATGTTTGACAAATTAGAGAAGGTATCATTATAATTCATATTATCTATATTAATGAAAGGAATTCTCCTCGATGTCCAGCGAAATCTACTGAACGCAGAGATCTGAAATTTTAAACATAGGTGTGCTGAAGGGTCGGAAAATGCACCTCCAAGCCGGAATTTTAATTTTAGTTTTCGTTCGTGAGTTATGAGTGAAAAACTGGCAAAAACCGTGCATTTTTTGCGTTTTCAAAACATAAGTTTTCAGTAATAAATTTCAATATCAAATCACTTACAGATGGCTTTGGCTATTTTTGTCATCATACCTCATACCTTGGAAATAAAAGCAACGCGAACGCTTGATTTTGTTAGTCCATCCTAGACGATTCATTTGTTTAGAGCAGGGGAAGTCAACTACGTCTTGTGATGACGTTTGTGGAGCAAGAGCATGCTGATCCCTTGTGTGTGACGTCAGCAAGAGCGCACGGTAGTAGGGGTGTTTAGAGTACGCTAGAGCTAGGTACTAGAGGACCTATTCACTTTAGCTCTGTGGGTAGAACAACGTCTGGTTGGAAATACGGAGCATTTTTCAAAGTTATTGCAAGTACGCGATCCTGATAGTGTTCTCTCTGCAGAACATGTGTTAGTTCTGCAAAACATTCTTCTTCAGTTCGAATCGAGGTTTCAGGATGTGGCAAACCTTTCTCCAATGTTTAAACTTTTTGCTACCCCATATTCAGTTAATGTCAAAGACGTTACTTGCCGGTATCAGTTGAAACTGCTAAACTTACAATGCGACGATCTGTTAAAGGACAAATAGGCCTACGAACGTAAAGTGATCTTGGGTAACTTTTACAGAAATTTCTCTGAAACCAGATTCCCGTGACTTGCCGCACGAATATTATGTAATTTTGGATCGACATATGTGGCCGAACAATTTTTTTCACTAATGAAACGTGCAAAGCTCAAATCAAGAAGTACATTGTTAAATCACAACCTAAATGTAGTCTTCGATTAAATATTGCTCAAACATTACGTCCCAACATTGATAAACTTGTTAAAGAAAAAGAGACAGGAAAGTCAGAAAATTGTTACTGTAATCTTGTATCATCTAAGGTGCAGACGAGCTTGTATGGTAATTAATTCAGTTCATTTTTTTTTATCATTTTTACTGTAGTGAATTATGTTAATTCAAATGATAGTAGCCTATTGTCTATTTTTGTCAAAGAACATAGATTTTGTGGAAAGGGAATTGTTCTCACAGAATAGAAAAATAGAATTATTTATAATATGTTAAACTGCAGCGCTGTAATTAACCGATAAACTATCACAAAAATCGATTGATGTTTCATTAACTCGGAAAGACGTATTACGTAAGTTCTAACCCCCTAAATTCCCGCTGCCCGCAATACTAATGCCCCTCTCTTCCCCCCTGTTCACTGATGCCTACATTTCACATGCTCCTCGCAGAGATATAACGCGAGCAGTGAGAGCAGAAAGCAGTGACGTCACAGAGCAAGCTTCTGTCTTCCCCTGGTTTAGAGTGTCAAGGCCCATAGACATATGACATTTTCAACCTACACGGAAGAAGGATAATCAACCCTAAATATGGTCAAACATTGTTCGATTTGGACGAAACTCACTATGCAGGGGTTTTCTGGGCCAAGGAACTCGAATCTGAGGTCGCTTTTACCAGGCGACGCTACATAATCGTGGTATGTAGTCCACGTGATTTAGGTGTTAATAAATATAATGATTTAACTATTATGATCTTAATTTTAAATTTTTGAAATAATTATCGTGGGCGAAGCTGCGGGCACATGCTATCTTATAATAATAAAAGGACGTGTTTGTCTGTCTGTCCGCGATGACCATCGAAATCTACTGAACGCAGAGATCTGAAATTTTAAAGATAGATGGACTGAAAGGTGGTCAAATGCACTTCGAAGCCGAATTTTTAATTTTAGCTTTCGTTCGCGAGTTATGGGTGAAAAACTGGCAGAAAACGTGATTTTAGCGCTATCGAAGCATCAGATTTCAGTAATACATTTCAATGTCAAATCAATTGCAGTTGGCTTTGGCTATTTTTGTCATACCGTGGAAATAAAAGCATCGCGATCGCTTGAATGTTGTAAGCCCACGCTGGTCGATTCATTTGTTTAGAGTGTCAAGGCCCACAGACATATAACATTTTCAACCTACACGGAAGAAGGATAATCAACCCTAAATATGGTCAAACATCGTTCGATTTGAACGAAACTCGCTATACAGGGGTTTTCTGGGCCAAGGAACTCGAATCTGAGATCGCTTTTACCAGGCGACGCTATCTAATCGTGTTATGTAATTCACGTGATTTAGGTGTTAATAAATATGATTTAACTATTATGCTCTTAATTTTTTATTTTTTATTCTTAAAATAATTCTCGCGGGCGAAGCCGCGGGAACATGCTAGTCTTTCATAATTCAATAATTCAATAAAAAATAATTTTTGATGCCAGATATAAATTTTCTTGGTTTTGTTTTAGTTAATGCGTAAATTTCAAATCATCCATGAAGTAGCAAATAAAGAGAAATCGAATAAAGTTTTATCTAAATTTTCTCAGTTTTCAAGCGCATATAGAACAAAAAAAAAAGACCTACACAAAAATAAAACGTACCCTTTGTTAGTTACGATTTATTTAGTGAGGCATCTCATACATTAGTGCTGTCTGTTAACTAACATAGAAAACGTTCGATGTACCATGTAGGCTAATTTTTTTTCTAAGTAGTGTTTGGTTTTTCGCTGTTTCGTTTGAGGTCTAAGCACTAAAATTAAAAATAAGCAATTTGCCACTGAATGCTTAATCCGACTGCATCTCCATATTAACTTCACTGTCTGTAATGGCTTTGCGTAATTACTAGTTTCAAGACCATGAACTTTTACCCACTTATATTCTAGAACAGTGTCCGGCAGATGCTGCAGTTGTGACGTAAGAGCCAGTCATCTCGCAAGAGCTTCGGAGAGAGAGCAGTTGAGTTGTATTGCTGTCAATACGCATCAGCGCAGTGGCGTTCACTGCAGCAGTAGAATTGTATGGTAAATTTAGTGCATTCAAAGTAAAACTAGACTTATGAAAACGTCACCTCACTCTCGAGACACGTCACATTTTCCAAAGTTGTCTACAGTATGTCATCGAATTACAGACCTAAATAATTATGTGCAAATATTAGAAGAACTGGATCAGGAATTTGATTGCCGATTTCAAGATTTTGCAAACCTCCAATCCGATATTTGCATATTTGCGACACCATTTTCTGTGGATATTGACAGTGTTTCAACGTCATTGCAACTAGAAGTCATTGATTTGCAAAGTGATATTAAAATGCAAGACCGATTTCAAAACAAAAAGGATTTATCTATATTTTATAGAAGATTTCCCCAGGCAAGATTCCATTTAAGAACGATCCTGTTCAAAACAAAGAGGCGTGGCTGTCATAGCCCGCACGTGAGAACGCACGTGTTCACCATGTTTAATGCTAGTTTGTTTATTCTCAGTACAACTCATCCGCAGGGTCGTCGTGAACAATGAATCCTTTATGTTTTGTTTCGGAGCCTCATTTAAGTATGCGGAGGCTTCCGCACCTGGATGTATTATGCATTTCAGATTATTGTAAGTAGGGCCTATATTAAATTTCATTACAAACAAAACTGTTCTGTTACATTGATTTATCACAGTTGTACTCTTTTGTTTTCGTACAAATGTATTGTAATTGTGCTATTACCATACTATCAACGAAAACGGAGCGCACTCTGTCAGTGCATAGACGTCGTACCGCCACTGGCCAGGAGAACCATTTCTCCACGCTGCGCTTTGCTCAGTACGGAGATATTGCCGAGCAAAGAGCGTTGCTGCTCTGTAGTATGACGTCACGGAGCACGGATCATGCCGGTCACTGTTCTAGAAGTAAACAACTAAGCATGAAAATACAACACACTGTTCACACAAGTAACTTTTATTTTCTCCCACAGAGGATTAGAGTATAGTGATCGTGACAAAAATAAAAATCGAGTTAACATGGGAATACATGTTTCAAGATTACTAGTAACCGAAATTATTATGGCAGGAGATAATCGTAATGTATTTAATTTTAATTTTGTATTACAGATTTTGTTGGACTTTTATTAAACTCCTCCAGAATCGGTTTATATTTCTTAAAAATAGTACGGATAAAACCATTTTTTTCTTTCAAATTTTGATTTTCTAAATTGTAACATTTAGTAATAAAACAGTTATGTTCGTTTTTCTATTAAAAAACCTTTAATCGTGTTCGATCTATATTTTTCTAGGTTATCTTAACTATAGTAGAATATACATGACAAATTTGCAAAGTAAAACTGAGTCTTCTTGGATACTGCCCAAACTATTTGAGCCTGTTTATTGACTGTTTTAGGAAAGTTAAAGAATAAAATAGAGAAAATAGCGTTATGGTGGGTTTGGCAAAAATCATTTCGTAATAACATAAGGGCAATTTCATTTGTCACGGAATGTAAAACAGTAGAAACATCTAAAGCACACTGTGGGTGCAGTTACATATGTAGACCTATATCAAGGTTATTAGCATACAGCAAGTAAATAAATAAACAGTATTATTATCATTATCACATAATCATGTTTATCATAAATACTTAGCTTTGAATACACAATATTACGGCTCTGTGCCTAAGAAAGATTTTGTTATAATAACTTCTTCACAATTTTGTCACGGAATCGCTCTGTGTATGCTATGATGCCAGCAGATTACATACAATCCTACAGCTGACGTTCTGTATCTATTTAATTATAAGTACCTTCCTTAAAATGTTTTTTTTTTATTCTTTTTATTTATTTTTTATTATTATTTTTTTAAATATATGAGTCTGAACTCGCCTGTACTCTGAGATATGCCTGTGTAAATACCAGCAACATCTGAAGAGCCACAGACAATGGCAGCAAAACTTAATTATAGTGCTGCTATCTCAAAGAAAAGCTGATAAAAGACTGGGCATAGCTCATATCATGAAATATGAATATAGGAGCTCCAATTTATGCATTCACTTTAACTGTAAATATACTTTCGTATTTTAAGTCTAAAGTTGACTTTTTCGTGGAATTACCCTTAAGCATTATGTGTAAAATTATTAATAAGACATGTAATAATTAGGGCAAGGCATTTGATGAATTTCCATCTTTTTCATAAGAACGTTAAAAGATAGCTGGAGTAGGCCTATATATAAATGTGTATCATGAAATAATTGATTAAATAAGGGCAATTTGTTTTTGCATTTTTTGCTTTATTTTGCATTTTTCGTCATTTTCAAGAGATAGGTAATTTTTTGGCAATTTTTAGGCCAAAAATTAAAATAATTTAAAATTATCAGCATTTTTAGGTCATGTTTTCGTGGAGGTAGAGAGTAGCTTTTTCATGTACAAATCGTTACTTTCAGACAACAGATAATCGTTTTATTTGATAATCTCCGTCAAGTGTTCATAGTTCATTTCAATTTAGGTTTAGTGTAAACACCACAGATCTTTTTCCTACTTTTTAAATGGCACACACTTGCTAAGGGCAATTTAATGGGCATGCCAGTTCAGAAAGAATTCTTTCTTGCTAACGGTGTCCAAGTCATATAAATTTACTTACTTCTTTAGTAACAAAGTAAGTGTGTTTTATATTGTAAATTCATATTAACTCACTGTCATCCATTAAATTGCTTTCAGCAATTAATTACTTAAAAAAGAACCAATTATAAGTAATAATGGTAAATTTATTGGTATTTTGTTTAAAGTGTTGTGTATCTTTTCACAATTTTTCGGTCATAAATTCACTTTTATTTTGCATTTTTTTTCACTATTTTATGGTCATTAAAAACCTTGCCCTAGTAATTGGTCAGGAGCTGAATAATAACCTGAAATCAATTCGCTCCCTACAATGCTATACCAGAATTAAGGTAAGTTGGGGATGGAAAATCATATATATATATATAATTTTGTAATAAGGAGAGAATAGATTTAGCCTGGTGGAGGTAGGGTATATGGAGACTTAGAAATAGAAGCGGGGACTTCCTGAAGAATGTTTGCCCTCTGCATAGACGACACGAAGATGCCCAAGTATATTATTAAGCTGTGAGGTAACTGAAGAATGGAAGAAGTATAGCCTATAAGCAAAAAGTACCTTAGAAATGAACAGGGAGATAGCATTTATCAAACCATATAGCCTGTTAAATATTACATTAAACAAGAGTATAGGGTATTGTTTTTTACTCTATTCAAAAACACGTGGGAAATAAAAACATATTTCAGGATTAGAGGAAGGTGTGTTGAGTAGTGATTAGGATACAGGTCAAGTTCAGGGTAGTTTGATATTGTTAATGTGATTACGTTTACATTTAGGTTTTAGAAGGACTAGCGTAACTCTATTGCCAGAACATGCAGTGACCCAGAGGTAAAGCCATTGTGTAATCGAGGGGTCACTGGTGATACCGGTTTGGTTTGTAGTGTTCTTTATGTGTTTTGGATTTCATTATTGCTCTCTTGAAGATTTACATATAAATATTACAAATATTACTGTTCTAAGAGGAGTTCAGAATGTTTTGCACAATAGCAAAATAGGCTACCAATAAAATGAAAGAACAAATGAAATTTCATGTACATAGGTGGATATTTTGTGTGTACTTTAATAGTAAATTTTCTCCTTAGTTAGGAAAGTGGAAACACAAAATATCCTTGTTTTTTGAGCATCTGGGACAGCAGAGACTAAAGATACCACTGAAAGACCCATGAAAGAGAATATGGCGGTTACTTGTGAACTCTTAGTCGAACTAAACAAAATCCTGCTTGATAATATAGTTTGTGAAAGCTTTTTACCATACTTTACGCATATAGGATGATAATTGCCCGTGCTAAGTGCAAAAAAACTAAAAGTTGGATTATTTTATAGCCCTCAAACGAGACAACTCATGAACAACCTAGCGATATGCGATAATATCAATCTTTTAAAGACTGTAATTATGTTACATTGTTATTGTGGTGTTAATTTAATGTTAAGAGTGTTGCTTTTTATTTCCTTCACATTCTTTAGAAACTAAAAATACACGCTGCTTTTTGTTTTGTATCTAATGTACGAGTAAAATGGGATATTATGCATAATGTTACAGTATTTGAATATCCCTGAATTATCACATAGACGAAATTGTCATGCATTGTTGTATTTATACAGATTACTTAATAACGAAATAGATTATATTAATATTCTCGAAGAAATATCTTTTTATGTTCCACGTCATAGATCTTATAAATTGCATAATATTTTTTTTTTTTTTTTTTTCAAAACCAAACACTGACCAGCCATTTCATAATTTCGTGTGGGACATTCTAGCAAATTATAACGACTATTTTTGTTTATTACATGTCATAAATAATGAATTAGAACTTGTTCTGCACATTCTGTAATAGTATATTGCGACATAAGGGCGGAAAGGCACATTTACGGGTCGAGGAAACAGATTGAAAACCCGAGGCGCAGCCGAGGGTTTTTAAGTTTTCGAGACCCGTAAATGCATTTTCGGCCCGTGTGTTGCATGCTATTTTTTGCACGACGGTTACTTATATCAATTTAATTATATTAATTGTGATATTACCTGAAAATATTATGTATATACAGCCTTGAAGAATGGTGCTTATTTCAGAAAGGGATTCGCATTTGTTATTGTTTATGGCAACCGAATATTTATAAAGCGGGGAGGCCTTGGTCATTTCTGCTCGCAAATAAGCATTTTCGGGCGGTAAAGTAACTTTCCGCCCGTCGCCCCTAGCAACAAGTCACTTTCTGCCCGTCGCCCTAGCAACAAGATTGCGTGTGGTAATGTCAAGTTACGATCCATGTAAACAACTTTCGTAAGTAACACTTACTAGCTAAGGAGTGCAAAAAATCTACTATGGCTTCTCCTTCGTTCTACATGCAAAGTATTATTAAAAATTTATTTTAAATATTTTTAATTTGTTTTTCAAAATCTGTTACGGGTGGGACATAAATTGGACACTGATTTTAATGATGCAAAACAAAAGCTCATTTTCTGTACTGCTATTACTGTTAGGGTCTTAATGTTGTTATTAATGAAGGTATGAGGGATTCAATACAAATTATAAACTGTTTCCAGGTTGTCAGAACATTTATTTAACTCATCAATAATAATTTAACAAAACTATCACTGTTACGGGTGGGACGTTACGGGTGGGACAAAAATTCCCTTGTTTGTTATTGTACATAATAATTAACCACACATGTTTTTTTAAGTTAATCTTATACCAACTTGTACCTTAAGATGTATATTTTCTCAAATGAAAATGGACATAGCTGATTACTCTTGACTACTTGGTATTAAATAGTGTTAAAATCATGCTAAAAATGGCAAAAAAAGTAACTCAACGCTATAAATAAGTAAATCGACAGATTCTACACATGAAACCACTTCAAATACACCCAAGTCCTTAAAATTCAGATAATTTGAGGTTTTAAACTTATTTTTGACCACCCAATTACAATAATTTTATAACTTCTCTCTTTGAGGGAAAAAATTCCCATATTTTATGAAATGGCTGTGACTCAAATAATAATTATCCTCTTTATAATGTGCTCCGTCTATACAATCAATTGCACAAAATGGGCAATATAGATATATTTAATATTAACAATAAACGGTTTCAAAATATCTGTGATACGAATTTGAAACCTTTAAAATGTAATAAAAAGTGTTAAACTTAAAATGTGCCCCATGCCATTTTTTCATTTAAGTCTTTCGTTTCCTTCAAAACTATTATTATTACTTATGTATTTTATCTGTTCCCTTCATTGTGTAATTTTCATGTTGTATGTGTTTCTTGTTTTTTCTATATTTTTAAAATGTTTTTAGTTGTAGTATTAGTTGAAATATTTTTAGTATTGCAATAAACATATAATATTAGTGTTGTAACACTGCTGTAATTAGCATAAGAGAATATTGCAATTGGGCAATGAGCCTGTTATATTATCAACAGAATAAATAAATAAATAAATAAATGATGCTGATATCATATCTCAGGAACTACAGCTGATAGGACAAAACGGATTGCATATTTGGCATCAGTGACTCAAATATAACCAAGAATAGGTCTAAAGCACCAAAATGACTGTTGGGCTGAGTTATCAATTCATTTACAAAAAAAGCCTAAAAACTCTAAAAAAAAGTATTTGTAGTATGTAATATAGTCAATCTTTGAAATTTTACAAAAATATTTAATGTATTTGGTAATTTTTAAACATATGCTAAATTATGTAAGTAGGCTATAATTATGTTAATAAAGAATATGAATTGCAGGAATGCTAAAACCAGTAATTGTAAAACAAAAGCATTCAGAAACTAAAACTCAACCTAACATTTAATTCGTTTTTTTATTCCCTATACAGGCCATGAAGGCCCTGAGGGTTCCAGGAGGTTGAGGCTTCCAGATTTTGGACATTCGGCACATGAAGGTGGTAAGGTTGTCAGCCTTACGCACCGGCCGCCTTTACCCCCAGGACTACTCCTGGTCCTCATTTCTGTTAAAGGCTGAGTCGACCCCAGCGTCATAGTGCCACTAGAAAGATTAGGTCAATGAAAAACTGCAACGACCTCATCGGGGATCGAACCCGCGACCTTCCGGTTTGTAAAACAGCCCCTCAACTACTACACTATGGCGTGCCCCCACATTTAATTCTTTCCAGTTTAATTCTTTTAAATTCAATAGGTTTCAAGTTTGGTTTACAAATTTTCCCCTTGATGTTCTCTTTGCAACCCAAGCCACAATTTCTGAAAAGTTAGTTTCAAAGTTATATAATTTTCAGAGCTTATTGAAACTAATAAGTTCAACTTATTTTTGAGGATATCTCTTGACATTTTTAACTCTGGCTAAAACTGAAAAACTTCTTTCCGCAGTACGACCAGTTACTAGTAAAGTCAAAATAAAAACAATCCCCTAAACAATTTTCCACAAATGCTCAGTCTGCCCATTTATTCATCAGGACCTAGGTTTTGTTTCCATCAAATTCAAAGGGTTTTTACTAGTCGATAAGCAAGTATAGATTATACTAATATTAAGTCATAGTTTGTTAACGATGTATAAAATTATTTGTTCCAGAGCTGGTTATCAGTAAGCGTCTGTCTTCTAATCATCGAAAGCTTGAGAGCAAACGCAGATGACTCGTGGGATGATGAATCACGGGATGACGAATTGGGAGAGGAAGAAGCTCGTGAATATAAAGAGTTCGATGGAAGCTGGAGACCATCTGCATCAGACAACTTCGGAGTAGCGAGTGATCAAGAAAATTATCAAAATCCAAGCTTAGACATTCTCCCCTATGGCTTATGGAGAATGCCTGAACGTAAAAACCTTCCACTCACAACGTATGGATACGACGAAGAATCGATAACTAACTCTAAAGAAAATGATACGCCAAGGAAAATGCTTACTGAGTACGTATTGCGCAGAAACCCGATAACACGTCTACTTCAAGTTGTTAAGGTCATCAAGTACAACAAAGATAACGCTGGCGATGGATTGCATATGTTGACGGAAATTTCACTTACCAATCCCACAGAACATGAAAGTGAGTCGCATAACTCACAGGAGACAAATGCAGACACTATTGACAACTCAAATATTGAGATAAATAGGTATAAGCACAAACATAAACATGTTAAGAAGCAACTTAATGATACCGAATATGAAAGTCATAAAGCGATCCAGAGTACGATATCACCACAAGGTCAAGGAGTATGGCCTGATGATAAAGTAGAAAGCAAAAACAGTACCAATAGCAGCATATTAGTATACAAAATGTTTAGAAAGAATATTCCATTAGTAAATAGGACATCACTAACATTTGTTCCATTGAACACAACTAACAATGAACTTCGTCCATACGATGGCAAAGGTGAAGGTCCTACATACTCTCAAATACACCGTAAGAAAACTTCGATGTGTATAGGAAACTCACTGATGTGTAAAAATCTTTTGAAAATGTCAATGTGGATGCAGTCAATGCTTGGTTCCAAAAAATATACAACATT
The DNA here is from genome assembly GCA_964059195.1 of Ectobius pallidus. Taxonomy (NCBI): domain Eukaryota; kingdom Metazoa; phylum Arthropoda; class Insecta; order Blattodea; family Ectobiidae; genus Ectobius; species Ectobius pallidus. The sequence continues at coordinate 105,845,921 of CAXKWD010000003.1, read as the reverse complement.
TCCCCAACGAAATACAGGTGAGGGAGATGGAGTAGTGGAAGACCCAATTAGCAGTTATCTAAAACTGCTATCTGTTCTTTTAAGGGGAAATAATGAACATGATAGTGATTCTACAAATAACAAACTTCAAGGAGGAAACGGAGCGCAAGTCGTAATGTGGAGAATTACGAATCCTTTGGAGAAAGTATCGAAAGAAGATTGGTCGTCAAATGAAGATACTCCAAATAGGAGCATTTACAACGCCACTCAGAACATTACAAACATAACTGCTCAAGAAGAAATTGGTGATGCCATAACACAAAATAATCTTCTTCTAAACAAAGATATATTAAACCAAAATATCAAGCGTCTATGGAAGTCATTCTTAAATGAAGTATTTAATGATGAAATGAAGGTAGTTCTACGTTTTAATAACGATGACCTTCAGGTAATGCAACGCCTAAAAAACATTTCTGAATATGTAATGAATAATATATTCAGACCTTACGGATTCGACATATTTGAAGATATAGATGTAAGAAATATGTGGACATTTCTGTGGAATGAACTGTTTTCTCATATGAATTCCGCTATAAATAATAGCACTAATGGTTTGGCAAAAGACAGACAAATTCGAAAATACACTGCTCAAGATTTTGAAGAGATGAAAACTCAAAATGAGAAATTAAACAGAGCAATTAAGCACTTCTGGAAGGCTTTGTTGGATACATTATTCAACGATAGAATAATGAAATATATGAACATTGACAGAGAAGATCTGGAGCTTTTGTATAGCATGTGGAACGAGTGGTTCGCTCGTCTTAATCATATAGGTGTTTCAACCGAAGTAACTAGTGTCAATGAAAATTTAAGTGAGAATCCTATAGATTCCACTAGTGCTACTGGAGAAGTCGTTGAAGAACATGAGTCTACTGAAAAATATGAAAGGGTTCCTGACACCGAAGTAAGCAATAACTATACTAATAATGAAATTATGAACAAAGTGGACGTGTTTAACGATTTTTCGGCACAATTTGAGAACGAAAGTAAGGCTGAAATAGGTACTTCTCAAGATAGAATCTGGGAGGATCTATTACATAATATTTTATACAAGGAAAATGAAATTCGTGACGAAGATTCAGTAGATGATCGGCAAGACCTTTGGGAAACCTTAAAAAAACATTTGTTAAACAAAACTGGAATGGAACAGGAAAATTACAATAAAGAGGATGATTCAAATGATATTTGGAAATATATAGTTAACAGACAGTTTGGCTCGGGAAGTGAAATTGACTCGGACCTTGTAGATGGACATAGGAAAGCCTGGGACTACATACAACAGCTGATTGAGAATTTTACCAATCCAACTAATGGACGGGATGAAATCTGGAATTACCTAATAAGTCCAGGCGAGTTATATGAAATGAATGATGGTGTAGTAAATGCAGAAGAGGACAAAGATTCTTTAGAATCTGCGACGAGAGAGGATTCTCATAATTCCAAAATGCATTTACCCACAGCGCATTCAGTTGTGCCAAGTGACAGTCTAAAATCGACTAATCGTTCCGATTCAGATGGTGAAGAACAGAGTAATTTAAGGTTTTATTAAAGTTTAGGCTACATCCAAAATCATTGTTATTACACCAAAATAGAAAATGAAATACATACGGAACAATGGCATGTAATATGGGACTATTGTCAAGTAATTATATTAAACAAGAAAATGAACTAATGGAAGATTTTTACATGGGCTATGCAGAAGTCTATTTTCAGTTCACTTTTGGTAATTTAATGAGATAGTTGAAGCCGGATGCTTTCCGATTACGCTATAGGGCATTTACTCATTTCTACTATTATTCTACAGTAATTCAAGCTTTCAAAAAAATCATATATTTGATTCTGATTCATCTTTAGCCATGATTAGACGTACTATAATAATTTAAACTATAATCACAGTCATCCAGACCAGAGATACTCTAGGCTATGATGCTTAGCGTCTTCTGTTGGTAATAATTAAAGGGAAATTAAAATCGTGCAAATTTGCCTAATGTACGTAATATTGTGTTAAGCAAATTTGCACTGATTTTATCTCATGGAAGAATAAAAACTAATATTATGAAAGCTAATACCATATAAACAGTTTGTATTAATTTATGTATTAGAATGTATGTTAATTTTAAACATTGTTTTAAAACAAGCCTTTGTTATTATGGGTTTGTGTGTAAGGAATGTATGACTTCCTGTAACCGAACCGTATCCGTCAAGAAAGAGTTAAGTGTTGAGAGTAATTTTCTAAACTACTTGTCTTAGAAACCTGAAATTTTACACACTTAATTAAAATTTAAACAGAAATTGAAGTTTAAAATTTTATTTTAACGTTTAAATTTGTTTCTGAAATATTAATTTATTTGATTGATTTTTAAAAAAATCAAATTTGAAATCTATCATCTCTGACAGATATTAAAATTTGAACCTGATTTTTTTTATATCTGTTTTGTAAATTTACTGATGGATATTTTGATGTTTTCCTTTTCTATGTATTCTCTAATATCAATACTTGTGCAATCATTTTTATTCAAAGACTTCGCTAAAAAAGAAATTATCCCCAAAACTCAAAAGTATAAAAACAGACGTATAATTACAATAAATATTTTTGAAAGAGCTAAGGCCTTTATTGAAAATCGGTTTATACACACTATATTACACACATTGTAAAGTGCATTTTGAAAAAAATCCTCAGCTCTATCTCTACTTCTGTGCGAGAAGACATATTTTGAATGTGGTAAAATAGCACGCAAATCGAAAGCGAGTAAATAGTATACTAGAATTTTGCATGCACTGACAGTTGGAAATGCACTGAGTTAAAAAAAAGGTGTCAGCAGCACCTATTCCATGCGACGAAATGGCATAACATTCTGCACAGCTATACTTTAGAGTATTCTTCATTTGTTGACACTAAAATAAAAAAATCGCATGTTTTTAACCAAAATGGCTAAATCAACACTTCTCTCATCCCTTAAAACTTTTTTCTTCGGGCTTCATAGGCATTTCGCTAAGTTATTTCAGACTCAATCCCGCTGGTAAGTATACCTGTTTGTAAAACATACTGTTTAATACGATAACCGAATAATACTGTATCATTCCTGGTAGATTAATAACGGTAAAGTTTTCTTCAACATTGAAATCAATAACATTTTTTAGTTTGTAAAGAGAAGCGAATTGGTTTTCACTGTAATCTGTTACGTTTGTTTCGTACAGCCTACAGCCTATACAGCCTATATAGATATTAGGGAGAGGATACTGATCGGCGATTTTAATTTTCTCACCACAAGTTCTTTTTTCAATAAAGTGCAAATTATTAAATATTATTGTATTTGTTTCTTTTTTATTAATTATTACTAAGATATTATACATTATTTGGCTTTGAATACTTCTAAGAGTTTATAACGGACATAATTCCAATTAAAATATAATTAGAGTTTCCAAACTCACAATTTTATTCAGAATCCATATTCCTCATTGTTTATTTGAAAATTATTTCTACCTGAACTTGTATATTTTGTGTTAATAAAGTTGATAACTCATACAAAACAAAGAACCAAACTTTTACAAGCGTTAAAATAGCCAGTAATAGTAGGCCTATCTATACAAGTATACCAGGTTTAAACGAGAGATTAAATTTCTGCTTTCGTGTGATAAAATATCTACTTGATTAGGTACTTCATCGTAACCTATGATGAGTACAGTTTAGTTCGTCACTCAAACAACCTTCTCTTCCATTAGCAGAAGGAAGTGTTACATATTTTCCCTGAAGTCGTTTATTTCTAGAAAGTTCTTCTCAAATTCATCCACAATGCGAATTTCATGTCGTGGTACTTGTAAAAATGATCAGAAAGCATTTTGTCATACTCAAAACGGGCATGTAGTGATATTTGTATAATGGTTAATATTTGTCTTCAACGCGTTGTGGTAATCGCGAAACATCAGAATGCTTTCTGATCAATAGCTGATGCACCCATGCTGTTAGATAGTAATAAAAATTACCAAATTATTTTCTTCCTTTCCTTTTCTTAATTTAACCCCTCCCGCTGTAGGGACGTCTAAAATTCTTTTAAATTCTTTATTAAGATTTGTGACAACGTAAGTGTATATTACAATTCTGAAATTAATCTCTTTTCAAAAATAATATCATTATTCTTAGTATTTTAAATTCTTATATTAATGAACGCATTCAATAGGCCTACAGCTTTGTGCACTTACATTGCCTACGTTTTCTTTATTGTTCCAATAACGAAACGAAATTTTAGATTGATAAAGTTGTTTCTATATAAATAGTGATGAAATTGTATCATGAGGCAATACTGGTATCAATAGTAGGGTATGGTGCAGGAATTTGGGCCCATCGGTTAAAAAACATCAAGCCAGCTGCGAAGCTCCGTAGTCTTCAAAGGGGAATCCTTCAACGACTAACAGGAGCTTACAGAACAACGGCGACTGATGCCTTAACCACAGTCCTTGGGGTCATGCCACTGGATCTCCTTATAAGGCAAAAAGGAGCTACATTCTGGGTTAAAAAGGGGTTACAGGCTCGCGCAGAATTCATACTTGACACTCGAGTTGAAACAACAAGGGATGTCAAGAATATGATACTGGATGTCAAGAATATGATACTGGATATATGGCAAACCAGATGGGACGTAGGACTTAACGATATTTTCATGAACGTACACGAAAGACTAGAACTGCGACATCTACAGCCATCCCAAGGTTTGATCCACTATCTGACAGACCATGGACCCTATATGGTCTACTTAAAGGAAAAGAGCATTTCGGATTCTAATGCTTGCTAGTGTGGGGGAATAGATATTCCTGAGCATGTGGTTTGGGAATGCCAAAACACTGCTCAGTTGAGGGAGCCCTTTCAGAGACTACTTCAAGGTAGGCAAATAGCGAACATCATAAGAGACCCCTACTCGTGCAAGTTGTTGGAGGAAGCAACAAATAGAGTTTCCCAGAAAGCAAAAGAAGACTATATAAATAGCAGACACGGACAAAGGCAATAAGACTATGCTATAAGACACATAAGGACACAGGACATAAGACAAATTACAAATAAAGGATAACAAACACCCGGACATGACTTCGTGCTGCCAGGATGACCTACTGGTCGACGCCGATGACTGAAGTCTGGCTTCCAGACTAAGGATTCCGGTGACGACTGGTACTCACCTGGCTGATGATGAGATGGTAGTGAGGACGCGGGAGTGTACTGCATCTGTGAAGATTGGTATGCTTAGGCGCGACCTCTCATTTACCATCACAAAATCCCGATTCGACATTTACTGTAGTTAATGTAATATATATTCTTATTATTAAGTTATCGATGATTTTGTTTTTTTCCTTCTTAAATAGTTAAACTTTTTCTCGCTCTTTATATATATATATATATTCTTTAGAGTAAGTTATAAATAATGTAGATAACCTATGTAATTAGAAATTAATAAGTACAAATTGTATAGTGCATATAGAGGCCTCTCTCTGTATAAATTGTCCGATACGAAGGTAAGACTCCTACATAATATTTATAATGCTCTAGTGGATTCAAAAATGTGTTATGGCATCGAGATCTGGGGAATCGAACAAGCCTGGGTTAACTGTAGACACCACACTGTCTCGATTCTCTAAGAAAGTACTCGGAGCCCCTCTAAATTCAGCAAACGGGGCGGCCAGATACGAATTAGGAATTGAAGGTAGTAGGGGTAGAATAATGTACAGAACAATGAAATACTTAAACCGTATTAAACAGCAAAACTCTGGCAGTATTTTATACGAATGTTTCAGCTTTCTAAATAACAATAGCTTTCAGAACAATTGGTTAAATAAAATTAAGGAGGAGTTTTTTCGACTAGGTCTCATGTTGTTATGGTTAAATCAACATGCACATGGAAATTCACTGTGTATAATTGTAAGGAGAAGATGCAATGATGTAGAGAGACAAATATTATCACAGAACTTAGAAGAAAAGAGATCTCTTGTATTTTACATAGACATGAAAGAAACTAAACTAAAGAAACTAAAAGGCAGAAGAGGAATCGCTGAAAAAGGCATCTGCCCCTTGTGTAATCTGAGGGAGGATGCCAAACATATTTTGATTGAATGCAACAGGACTAGTAAGTTTAGGAAATAGTTGCTAGAATCTTATTTTAGTAATATTAATGAAGATATTGCTTATATAAAAATTATTAATACAGACAAGGCTGAAATCTTCAGAGAAATAGGAAAATACCTTTTCAGAGTCAAAACAATATGGGAGGGATCCGTCAAGAGTGCCTAGTCAGGGTCACTTGCCACTAGGTTTTAGTGGAATTTTATTCTGTTTTATTATGTTTTGTTGTGTTTTGTTGTGTATAGTTTTTTGTTTGTTTTATGCTTGGGTTTGTTTGTCTTTATTTGAGACGAACAACATCCCTGTAAATAGCCTACGCTACATCAGGGATGCGAGTACCAATGCGTGTAAATTTATTATTTTTATTATTATTATTATTATTATTATTATTATTATTATTATTATAGAGGCCTCTGATAGGAATCCAGGACAATGGCCAATAAGTATTAATGTATTAAATAAATAAAAATTTAAAAATATATATAAATTGTGCTTAATAATTATAAGTAGAGGTTTATTACTCTTTGATGTATGCATTTTATTCTCATTGTCAGAATATTAATTACATAAGTAATTAATAAAATAAAGAAAATAAAACTATGTTAAGAATTAATAAGGATTTCTGTTATCACAAATGTTAACGAATTTTTTTTTTTTTAAATTCAGAATTGTAATATGTTCTAACTTTTCACAAATATTAATCAAGAATTTAAAATATGTTATTGTTACTATAACTTATCTCATTATGGCTGCAGCTATAGACCAAAACGCGATCTGACTTTCGCTATTTCCACATCGCGTTTGTGGCCAAATATTAAAAGAATCATGACACAAATGTAGCTTCGTGGCCGTCCTCAGTATACAAATTCTTTTATTAAAACCAATGATCATAGTACGATGAATGGAGCTCTAGTGGGATGATATATGACAGGGGAAACAGGAGCACCCAGAGAAAACCTGTCCCTACCCCATTTTGTCCACCACAAATTCCATATGGATCCACCGGGTCTCAGCGATGGAAGGCGAGTGGTCTAATCACTCAGCCACGGGAGCGGTCTCGTTCTGAGTATATCAAAACAAGTTTTAACCATTTTTACAAGGAGTTAGAACCACCATTGATTTTCATGTTTTTTTTATAAAGCATAATATTTCTGAGATAAAGGGCATGTACAATTTTTAATTAAGACAGGATTAAGCTATTTTTTAAATAAGTATGATGCTAATGATTTATGAAATCTGTATTCCCACGAAAACGAACGCATTCAAACTTGCTAGAGTAGGCCGAGAAAATTTGGGATTAGATAGGGAGAAGTTTCGGAAATCTTAAGTTAAGAAATCAATTGCAGTTCGTTTTGTTCTGAATAAGTTCGTAGGCTTCCACAGCCGGTGTCATATACAGTATAAACTGATTGTATTGGTTATCCGGGTTGGGCAGCGTCGTGTTTTTAGCGTCTAACGTTTCGGACATCCTGTCCTTCTTCGGAGAAAGATTCACACTAAAAAGAAGAGCCTGTGAAGAATCAACAGTCGCAATTGTCATGACGTCAGTAGGTACATTCCTTAAAGTTTTAATAGTTTCCCGCCAGATGTCACTGAAACGTTAGACACTAAAAACACGACGCGGCCCAACCCGGATAGCCAATACGATCAGTTTATGTTTGTTCTCCCCCCTTTCAGAGGACTCCCTGTTTTCATGTTCCCAACCAATGGTCAAATTGGGCAGAAGGATAGTAAATTCCAACCCGACATTCGCCATTGAGAGCGGGAAAACCCCTAAAAACCACACTCAGATTATCCGGCAACTAGGTTTGAACTCGCACCTCCCAGATGCGAATCTAGTAGGCCTATTACTAGTACCGGTATCTAATATATAAAGTCGAATGTGTGTTTGTGGATAGCCTATGTGGGTATGTATGTTTGCTCCTTATACAAATCCACATTTCTTCACCAATTTGTACAAAATTTTGCACACATACCCAGTTAAGCCCGGGAAGTAACGCGGTCAACATTAAAATTGAACTAAATCAGTCCTTCCCTTGAAAATTATATAATTTCTGAGAATATTATACTGAAAAAAAATGAAATGCTGTTCAGTTGTCAAGACAACAGTGTATTGTTTATAAAGTTCACATGGGGCTCTGGACACTACATAATATTGGACTTTAACGAATTCTGATGCTAACGATTTGTAAAAATAATTCTTGAAGAATAAAATCCACGAGAATAAAGCACATTGTAATGCAGTCACATAACTTTCTCTACCCTCGACACAAGAAATATTTTCTCACTTCACATTTTGATGTAGAATAAGAGGTCGTATTGCAGGGATAACTTAAGTGTGTGAATATGCTATATCAGAAGTAGGTAAACAATCCTTTCCGCTTATACGTTATCCATAGCTGTATGCTTTGTATGAGTTGAGAAATAGGGATGTTTATCATAGGCCCTAAGCATGGGATGGAACATTTTGAGTCCTATGCTCGCAGTATTTTATGTCCCGGGTTTTAGGGGAGGAAAGTATGAGTGTGATAAATCTTTTCTTCATTTCAAGTTTTACATACGGTAGCCTACATATTATATAAGCACCTAGAGTATCAAAATCGAAAGTCCTCCATAAGTTAATTTCAAATTACAAAACACAAAGCCCGGGCGACGCCGGGCCTTTTCAGCTAGTCTAATATATAAAGTCGAATGTGTGTTTGTGGGTATGTATGTTTGTTCCTTATACAAATCTACATTTCTTTACCAATTTACACGGAATTTTGCACACATACCCAGTTAAGCCCGGGAAGTATAGCGGTCAACATTAAAATTCAAACAAAATACTCCTTCCCTTGAAAATTATATAATTTCTGAGAATTTTATACTGAAAAAAATGAAATGCTGTTTAGTTCCCATGACAACAGTGAATTGTTTACTGTGATGACATAGGGCCTTGGCGACTATATAATGCTGGACTTTAACGAATTATGATTCCATTGATGTAATATATTGGCGAAAATAATCACTGAAATTGAAATCCACGAAAATAAAGCACAATGTGATGTAGTCACATAACTTTCTCTACCCTCGACATAAGAAATATTTTCTCACTTCACATTTTGATGTAGAATAAGAAGTCGTATTGCAGGGATAACTTAAGTGTGTGAGTATGCTATATCAGAAGTCTGTAAATAATCCTTTCCGCTGATACGTTATCCATAGGCTTTGTATTAGTTGAGATTTATCATAGGCCCTAAGCATGGAATGGAACATTTTGAGTCCTATGCTCGCAGTATATTATGTCCCGGGTTTTAGGGGAGGAAAGTATGAAAGTGATACTGCATTTCTCTTTTATTTCAGCCCAGAAACGGTTGTAACATGAGAATGAGAAATAAAATTTTCCGTCAAGCCAATACAATCTTATGTAGGCCTAATTTATGTTTCTTATTATTTCAACCCATCCCAGGCATGATGTGTAGAAGCAACGGAATGCAGCATTCGACATCCTCTATGAGCCATAAAAAGCTATATCTAGCGTTTTCTGATGGAATAGTTTGATAAATCTTTTTCTTCATTTCAAGTTCTACATACATATTATATAAGGACCTAGAGTTTCAAAATCGAAAGTCCTCCATAAGCTAATTTCAAATTAAAAAATACAAAGCCCGGGCGACGCCGGGCCTTTTCAGCTAGTAGTAAATAAAACTGAGTGATCAGCTAGACTCCGTTTGAGAATAATTTACAAAGAAGAGCGTTTTATACAGGCCAAAATCCCATTTAGGCTGTAACAGGCTATTAACAATCGAATCTTAGGTCAAGCGGTATTTTCGAAGTTAGTGTGGATGATTCAAATTCTGCGTGCGAAAAATTGAATTTCAATCTTTGTAAATTAGTAACTTCATTTAAATAGACGGCAAGGCACTAATTAACCACCCGAAGTAGTGCAACGTACGCTGATAAAAGACACTATCTTGAAGTTCAATGACGTAAATCAGCATGAGTGTCTAGTTGTTTAGCATAGTAACCACGAAGCAGTAGAACTTGCTCATTAAGGATTAAACCAGTACATGTTTTCAAAGTATAATTTAATACGAAGTTATTTACCTGTGAAAGTGAATATGAAAATATGAAAGACTCTGTGTCTAGACCAGACTGTAAGGCAAATTAGGCCTATTACCAGTCAGATCTCTGAAAAAATGATACAGGGTCAATCCATATCAAATCACCCAGTTTAATTTGGAAAGGTCGCTAAATATTTTTTTATGTTTTTTTATCTATGTTCGTACTACATTCAGAGAGGTGAAAACAGGTATTCATTAATTTTTCAGATATTCAGTTTCTTTCTGAGCGGCCATTTTGTATTGGTGCGTCAGCTTAATTTGCATTTCATAGAGGTTTGCGTTTAACTCTGTAACTTCTTTGTTTCTTAAGATATTTGGTTCAAACAAAAACCATGTTAAGGAGCATAAAACGTACAACATTTTCTGTCCAGTATAAATTGGCCTATTTAATTGTAAATAAACGAAACAAATAGGCAAATGTTAACATTTTCAAAATAAAAATCTTCTCTTTTAAAATTAAAAATGTTATAGGTAAAACGAAGGCTCACCTTCAACTTTTTGTCTGGGTGTAGTGTTCATAGTATACTACTTTCCTAAAACGTTTCAGGCCTGGGAGTTACGGTACATCCTTTACTTTAATGGGTCTTCAAATATTGCGATTTTTCTAAAATCAGGTATTTTCAATCTGAAATATCTCAGAAGGGCCACGCTTTAAAAATCCAAAATTTTCATAAAACATTCTTTCATTGTGTTGTAATAAGTAGTTAAAATCTCATCATTGAGACTTTATTAGTTTTTAGTTAGAAATTTTTAAATATAGCTAAAATTTCAGAAATCCTATTCAAATGCAGGCATTACATTGCTTGTAGTAAAAACCTAAATAACACATAAGTAATGCTAAGCAATTTTTGTTAACTTATATATATATAATTATCCGTGGGCACGGATTAAGCGTGCGCCAAGTTTTAATTTCCAGCACTTCATATTTAATATTCGGCACTTTATTTCGAATTAACCAAATCTACCACATTTTATTACGAATTTCCGGCAATTTATTTATAATTACCCACACGGATTATCCACAGATTATTTCTATTTCGAATTTTCGACACATTACCTTATTTCCAATTTCCAATCAGTAAGGTTCTACGGAAACATAGGCCATCAGAATTCACCATTGCTACAGGTCATACTTTCAACATCAGTGAAAAACTGTGTACCGTACAACAATTAGTTAGCTTTTTATGTGGATTTTTAAAGAAGCCATGAAATGACAATATATAACGCACTATGTCTTTTGTTTTTGTTAAAATTGTAAAGAGTAAGAGAATAAAATCAGGTGAATCTATTTCCGAGTTAAGCTTCAGATTGATTCACTAAGCATGGTTTACGGAAGAACAAAGGTCTAGTTTGATAAGCAGGTATGGAGGAATATGTGGGTAATGTTATTTGTCAAAGCTAACTGTATCCAAAGCCGTATATGAACAGTGTAAAACAATATGTACCCTTGAGAACAGATTTGCATTTGATAAATTCTTTCTAATATATTACCATAAAATAGGCACTAAATTGGGCTTTACTTCAGTAAACCGACTTGGTCCAATACCAATAGGCTTCATCCCATGGACGTTATAAATGAAAATTCGATAAAGCATATTTGAGTTATCTCGCGTACAGACACATGAACAGAGAGACAGACAGAAATTTTTCCATCCACCACACAATCTCATAAAATACCATTCTGGCACTTAATAATGTCTAAATAAAAATAATAATATCCTTTTTTTTAGATTTTTACCACAAGCAATGTAGCCTATCTGCACTTCCTGAAATTTTAGCTATGTTTAAAAATTTCTAACCAAAAAACCAATAAAGTCTCAGTGATGACATTTTAACCACTTATTACAACACAATATAAGAATGTTTTATGAAAATTTTGGATTTTTAAAGCGTGGCCCTTCTGAGATATTTCAGATTGAAAATACCTGACTTTAGAAAAATCGCAATATTTGAAGACCCATTAAAGTAAAAGATGTAACTCTCAGGTCTGAAACTTTTTAGGAAAGTAGTACCTACTATGAACACTACACCCATACAAAAAATTGAAGGTGAGCCTTAGTTTTATCTATAACATTTTTAATTTTAAAAGAGAAGATTTTTATTTTGAAGATGTTAACATTTACCTATTTTTTCGTTTATTTACAATTAAGTAGGCCTATTTATACTGAACAGAAAATATAGTATATTTTATGCTCTTTAGTATGGTTTTTGTTTAAACCAAATATCTTAAAAAACAAAAAAGCTACAGAGTTAAACGCAAACATCTGTAAAATGCAATATAGGCTGACGCACCAATACAAAATGGCCGCTCAAAAAGAAACTGAACATCTAAAAAATTAATTAATACCTGTTTTCAACTCTCTGAATACGGTACAAACATAGATAAAAGAAATTTAATAAATACATTTTTTCAGCGGCCATTATTGGCTGATTTGATATGGATTGACCCTATACGGATGCTATCAATACAAAGCATCGTCTCTTAATGCCCGTTCTGTGAAGATGTTTTTGGCTTAAGAACGTATTCCATATCATGAAAGTGAAGTGTAAAGTGTTCCCTATTACAGGCCATGGACGCCCAGAGGGTTCCAGGAGGTTGAGGCTCACAGTGTTTTTAGACAATCGGCATTTGACTTACGCACTGGCCGCCTTTACCCCCAGGATTGCTCCTGGTACTCATTTCTGTTAGAGGCTGAGTCGACCCCAGGGCCATAGCGCTACCAGAAGTATTAGGACAATTGACAAACTCCAATGACCTCATCGGGGATCGACCCCGTGACCTTCCGGTTTGTAGCGCAGCGCCTTGGCCACTAGACCTACGCTACAGCGTACCACTAGATATAATTAGCAAGCGTAGGTCCTGCCGATCTAGTACATCCAGTGGATTAATGTGGATTCAAAGTGGATTTAATGTAGATTCATGTGGATTAATATGGATTCAAGGCTCATAAATTTACCTGAACAATAAAGTACTTAATATGTTATGCTCGACGCTAAACTGAAATGTTGACCTTGAATTTAATACTGAACTATGATTTGAAACTTAACACTTACTGTTGAATTTAAACACACTTGTACCGTAAAAATGAAAGATAAAGAACAATGTGTTTTTTGCTTGATATCTGGAGCGATTTCATGTTTATTTTACGTCAGCATCCTAAATGTTGTCATGAATGTTGTATTCGTTGGTACGTATGTGGCCATTTCTCACCTACTATGTTAATTTCTCTATTCACGGTCAAATACTTTTATGTCCTTCTGTTAAAACTACGGTCACAGCCGGCAAGCTTTAATGTATATAGATTTTAAGAATATTATTCTTTGGGTTAAGTTTTCATTTCGTTTCATATAACTTAAAAGGTATAGACTTTCTAAATATCTAGAAGAAAAAAATAATTACATAACATATAATTTTAACCATTTATAAATTATTATGCTGATACCATTTAATTATATCATGGTCCTTAATAGGTTGTTTAGTATGCTTTATGTTCCAATTTGCCAATTTTGGTAAGATATTGGTTAACGAATACAATATCTCAGGTGTGCTTGTAATTTACGGGAGATTGCTTAGTATTACTCGACCATGGGAGATTATTATAGCCTACACGGTATATACTATAGAAGAACGTGTTCCAGTTGCAGAATTGCTCAGGGAAGATCCCATCTGCATTCGGCCCCACCCCAAACATCCTTTCAGCTTTGCTCTTGAAAGCTCTTAAAAAAGATTCATATAATAGCCAAATACTTATTTGGTTGTGTATAGGTATATTCTTGTATTTGTGTGAATCGAGTAAGTAGAGCCTTATATATAGGCCTAATAGATGTTTTATTTCATGTTGAAAAAAAAAATGTTACTGAATCAAGAGGACCTTGACTTAATTGCAGTCACATATTTGCATGCTGACTCTCACGGCTAGCATATTAGTATAAAGTACAGTATTAGTAGTAAAATCAGGTAAACTTATGTAATAAAGTGCCAGATGAAGTTAATAGGCCAATGTCTGAAAACTTGTATTTTATATTCGTAACTCCTAGATGAAGTCTTTTAATCAGTGACAACTGCACTTATGATTTTGTAATCGACTTCCAAGTTAAGCTCTAGATAGATTAATTAAGCAGGGCTTAGGGAAAAACAGAGGTGTAAAGTTTGATAAACTTATGTGAAGGAATATGTGGGTAGTGTTATTTGTCAAAGCCCACACTTACAAAGTCGTATATGAGCACTGCAAACAATATTGTTGTCATGAGAACTGAATTGCATTTGAAGAATATTTTAACAAGTTAGGACCCTAATTGGCCATTACTCCGGTACCAGTAAACCGATTTGGTCCAAAATCAATTGGCTCCGTCCCATGGACGTTATAAATCCGTATAGGCCTACCAAGTTTCATAAAAATCCGATAAAGCCTAGGCCTATTTGAGTTATCGCGCGTACAGACACACAGATAGACGTTTTCCTGTCCACCACACAATCTCAGAAAGTAGGTTACCATTCTGGCACTTAATAAATATACCACTGCACATTGGAATATGTTCAGTATTTTAAAGCATTCACGGAGTTTTATGAACTTTGTTGTTGTTGATATATTAGCCTAATACATATAGGTCTACATTTTTAAGCTGAATACCTGCGCGGTTATAAAGCGCTACAATAAACAGAACAACTAATGTAAAACTTACCTTCATGTTACCAATGCCACCCACCTATGTTGGATATTGCTATGCTCTGGATTTGTCTATAGTCGTAGCTTGCGTTAATATTTCTTATTAAAATTATTGTTAATTACAGATATAATTATATGTGTAAGGAACATTTTTTTACTATTCACTTTAATAAATTATCGAACGAATACGAAGTCTCTTCGCCGCTAATGTTAGTCCTTTAAGAGTTCATTATACCCACTTTACAGAGGCTGTATAGACCTACGATATGAGTCTAAAAATTGTCATTTTGCTTAGAATATAGGAAGTTTTTGTAAAATTCTCCTTTTAGTGTTATAGTCGAGGAATGTCATGTAGTCTAAACAGTTTTATGACAGTTTAATGGTAGTGTTGCCTACATTGTGTTCGATACTCATATATTGTATTCTTTCTTTCTTTCTTTCTTTCTTTCTTTTTCGTAGTTTTACCTCTCCCTTTTAGGATTTAAGCGACCCAAGCCGCCCGGGCCTTACAGGGCCGCGACCTGTCGGGAGAGGGATTACCTTTGGATCACATACATACTTTTTTGACCAGACAAGGACATGGAGGGCCTCCCCGGATGAGTGATCAGCCCAATGCCGGGGCCACCTCCGAGACAACACGAACACATAGGACGATACACACCATTCACACACACACTCACTCAGAACAAGGCGAGGATGAGGATGAAGATGATAATGACGGCCAGATGAAATCCGGGGACCACAAGGGCCTAAAGTTACCTGACATTTGTCTCATAGGTGAGGGAAAACCCCGGAAAAAACCTCACCAAGGTAACTTGTCCCGACCAGGAATAGAACCCGGGCCCGCTGCGTGAGAGGATTGGACGCATCCCCTGAGCCACAGCGGTGGACAATATTGTATTCGATACTCATATAGTGTACTCGATACTCATATATTGTACTCGATACTCATATATGACTTTCTATAACATAGCCTAATCATCTGTTTCTTCACATTTCTATACCCGAGTGAGTGACCACATTGCAGGATATCTTCATTCCGTTGTCTTAACCTTAAGGAACCTTAGTATTCTTGGTTAGGTGTAATTTATAGCTACAGTTGGTAGAAATGGTGATAACTAGCTTACAGTAGACTTTGCGTCCAAAAAATCTAAGATTTGCTCCTCATCAGTTAAAATGGCCGCCATTTTGAAATGCTATCAAAACTTAAAAATACTTACACATGCGTCTACACAGTTTTTAATGACTTAGAGGAACAGTCAAATTTTAAGAAAAAACAGAATAAATCCCGGTAAATCATTAGAGCTACGTTAGAACTATACTGGAACAGAGATGTGGAACATTTTACACTCGAGAATGGAGGTAGACTTCAAAATAAGCATGAATCGTGTTAAACACCACATGAAACGGAACCATTAACACAACCAAAATCTTGAAACGGAATCGAGAAATAATAATATACTTATATTAAGTATAAGAAAGTATATTCGAGTTTACTTATTTTTGTAGATTGGAAGTGAATTGTTTGGTGTATTGAATAACTGAATCATTAAAGGATAAATATCTCAATTGTTTATGATATTTTTCGAATGCCGATGTAAGGAATAGTTACATTTTTTGTAAAAAAAAACCTAGAATAACTGTGTCATAACTAGGGCCCGGATTCTTATGTAATTACATATTCTATTCCCTTACTTGTAGACTACTAAAAATGGAAATGTCGACTATTTGTGCTTTTGATATGATTATAGTTGGGTTTGATTTTACATATTTTTACATATTCATAGTAATATTACATATTTTACATATTATGTAACGAATTGTACATTTTTGTACATAAATCTAGGAAATCATAACAAATTATATTTAATTTTGTTTTATTTTTCAGTAACTATTATAATAATTAGCTAATTTTCATCTACAAAGAAAACATTTTAATAGCCAAAGGTAGGGATAAATTTTTCTGACTTTGTGAATTCCAACACAAATGCAAAATATGGTGGTTCGTGGCTCAGTGGTTATAGAACTAAGCTATGGTGCAAGAGGTCACAGGTTCAAAATATGGTGGTTTTGGTGATACTTTAGCACTTATCGTTTCTCAGAACTTGGGCTAGCCAGGTATGCTGGTCTTTGTACTAGAAATTGAAACCAGATAATTAGGAAGGGTTACAGTCAGATTTCAGGTAAGCAAAAATACCGTCATTTGCACGATACAAATGAGTTTTCTAGGAAGTTTTAAGGAAGCTGCTGCATGAATCTGTATATGAAGTGGACTTGCTATAAACAGCTCCAATTGCATCAAAACTAAGGCATTGGTCGAGTATTGACGAATGTTTTACAATGGACGTGAAAGTAGTATGTTTTAAGTGTGCCACAAAACTATAGGCTGTTCCATGAAGTCACAGCTTGATTACATAGTGCATGTACATAGTGCATTGCATACAAATAATGAAATAATATCATGGTCTTTTAAAAATATACTCTTAACTCAAATGGGACAATCGGCTTCAAAAAGTGAGTTTTCAGGGTACGAGGACAAAAGACTTTGCTACAATACATATTTCTCCACAAACTTAAGTACCTGAAGCATTTTTACTATGGCTATAATTTGGTAAATCATGTAAGTTGCACTCACTGTCAAAATTGTAGAAGCTTGTGTGAATATTTTCATATATTTAATGTGTTAAAAATATTAAATTTAAACTACATATTTTGTGATTATTACATATTTTATTACATATTTCCCTGATATTAACTACATTTTTATGTACATATTTCGCACTTTGATATTACATAAAAATCCGGGCCCTAGTCATAATACAATTTTCGGTGTTAATATTATTGTTCATTATATGTTTTATAAAGACGGCTAAATCGTTTGTTTAAAGCCTAAAAAGGGCTATTCCACGAAAATAAAAGGCTAAAATACCTTTTATAAAATCCTAAAAACCGGGCCCTGGACATAACGGAACGGTTTGCAGAAACTGGCAATAAGACGGTTTGTGACATTTAAAAATTTTATCAATGGAAAACTTTCACTTTGATTAAAAGTGGCGTTTTTTACCCCTTGAGAGAATAAATGAAATTATAGGGAAATTTTAAAAATGCATTTTTATATTTCTACTCGAATGTTTTAAATGTTGAAAAATCTCTACCAGAATTTGGGATGAAATAAAGATATACAACATCAAAGTCTTGTCAATTTTATCTTACAGTATTGTTTAAGACTTAAAACTGTCCAACAGCTCTCAAAGTTTCACCTGATTAACAAATATCGTTACACTCTCAAAAATAAAACATAATAGTGTATAGGTAAGAATTCACCTATTTCAGTAATAAGACGTAAAAAAAGTGTTCATGGGTTGAACATATATCCAATTTTGTTTCAGGGACCACCGCATGTATAACGCAATATCGGCTTTCCCAATAATGCCACGAAACATTCATCTATAATTATTCCAACAAGCGTGTTATTGTAAAGGAGACCAGCCAAAATTCCAGCCTGATGTGCCATGAAGGAAGCGTCAGGTACAAGCAGATGGATCAGGATTAATCCTGCCCAAGAAGCACATGTACGCCTATAAGATGGAGGCAGAAGAACATGCACACAGTTCATTCTTGGTGGTCTTCTAATACTTGTCAATACCTTCAATGCGAATATGACTCCTGAAAACCCCATTGCACATGACTGCATATAGTAACTATCCTGAAAAAGATTTGTTATATAACGTGTTTCTAATACACGCCCTTTGATTAGGAAAGAAATTATGTTCTAATACAAATGCAAGTAACTCCCATGCTTTACGATGGAGATAAAAAGCCGGCTATACTCCCTCTCATATACAACATTTTCTGCGCTGATACAAGCATCCACATTTTCCAATTGAATAGGCCTATAATAAAGTAAAACTTGTCCAAAAATAATCATTAAAGTTATGGATGGAAAATCATAGAGCCTATCATACTCTTTCAATTTCAATATCATCTCGCATTTGCATTTGTAAATAACCTAAAGTTCCAATATTTAAATCCAATCTCACAAGTTTAAAATGAAAAATGATGGTAGTTCGAGTTACACAAAACACATATAAGTTACATTCACAGTCACAATTTCTCTCACGTAATGATTAAGCTTTGTTTATTGTAAACAATGCAGCACACGATAAGGAAGCAATCCTACAGGAGGACACATTTTTCAAGTGGGATGATTTTTATTTACGATATTAACGATGGTAAATATACAACTGCGGATCCGAAATACGAGAGACGTAAGTTCAGTATTTTGAAACATTAACGGAGTCTCATGAACATTTATCTTTGATATATTAGCATGAAACTTGGTATACTCATTTATAACGTCCGTGGCAAGACGCCTATTTATTTTGGACCACATAGGTTTAACGGTACGAGTAACAACTAATTAAAAGTATCATTTTTAAAAAATCATGTCTATACTAAAATGTCGCACTTTTTTATCATTGAGAACTTTGATCCAATGCAGTCAGATGTAGATGTTTGTTTACTTCGTTGATTTAGTTGGAGTTGAGTACTACATGAATACTGTTATATACAGAAGGTACATTACTGTGAAATAATTAGCGGAGTTATTTTCCACCGAATTTTGTGAAATGTTGACACAGGCCTACTTTAAGAATTTCAAGTTGCAATAGATTTTAGATTTGACAAATAACACTATTCTTTCACATAGGCTATGCTTATCAAACTAGACCGTCAAACTGACTGAGTTGGCCAAATTTTAATGTCATGGACTCGTATTCTGGAGGTCCCTGGATCAAATCCCGGAGTCGACCGATTTGACATGGATTTTTTTTTTATATTTTATTTTTATTTTGATGTGAGTGCGCGATTGTGCTGGTCGATTTTAATCTGATGAAAAAAACTTTTTTTCTGCATATCATAATTCCAATTATAATTCATTCAACAAAAACATTCTGGCACTTTGTTATATCAGTTTACCTGATTTTATTGCCAGCGTATTTTGTTTTTGGAGTTTAACTCGGAGATCTATTACAAAAATAACTTATTTCTGCATGCGCCTATCATAATTGCAATTATTATGCTCACACTTTATCTTGAGCTAAACACTCCGTAATGCTAAAAACAGTCCATATCAAGAAAGCCTCGCTGGAAAAAATGAACATCGCGGCCCGTTCCCAGTGTTGCCATGCCCAAAAAATGTCCCGTAGCGGCATTCTTGAACTACCGTCTATTTTTTTTATTTGTTTACAACATATTACTGTGCAAATGACACAATTAAATCCAGGGACATTAGAATAAAGATATTGTGAAAATGGTCGATATAAGTGACAACGAAGTTAAAAATGAAGATCTTTAAAACAAGAAGTGTCGGACATCAGCGAATAAACAATAAACCAAATAAATGAATTGGAAGGAAACGCAATTTAATGTATTTTAACCTGAATCTGTCGTTGGAGAATAGAACAAGTCAGTCTTGATTATTTTGCTAGAAAGTTGTATTATTTAACTATAAACTCTTGTGATAGATGTTTAGTTATATTATATTAATTCAGGCATGTGAAAGTGCGTATTCAAATAGGCCTACATGTATAATGCTACGACTTTTAAACCGATTTTCTATATTCTGAAGACTGGGAGAGAGATTGTCTAAAGAAATATATTACTTAATTCCTTTCTCCAGCGATAGATTATACTATAATATCTGCATCAATAAAAACTCTTTAGTTTGGTAGCGAGAGTTGAAATTGCTATGAATTACAATTAGTCCCATTGTGTACCAGCATAAAACTAACGTTATATTTTCTAGTAGTTGGCAACCCTTCAGAAATGACGTCAATTTCAACTCACCGCCTTCTGCAGTAGTCAGTATCTTATACTGCATGCAATATCAGCTCCCCTCAAACCCAAGGCTTGTAATGATCTTGCCTCAAACCCACATTTTTTCGGCTCAAGATAAAGTGTGAGCATAATATCACTTATTTAAACAAGCATTCTGGCACTTGGTTATATCAGATTACCTGATTTTATTATTTATTTGAATGTGTATCTAATATATAAAGTCGAATGTGTGTTTGTGGGTATGTATGTATGTATGTATGTATGTTTGTTTGTTCCTTATACAAATCTACATTTCTTTACCAATTTACACGGAATTTTGCACACATACCCAGTTAAGCCCGGGAAGTATAGCGGTCAACATTAAAATTCAAACAAAATACTCCTTCCCTTGAAAATTATATAATTTCTGAGAATTTTATACTGAAAAAATGAATTGCTGTTTAGTTCACATGGCAACCGTGAATTGTTTACTATGATTACATAGGGCCTTGGCAAGTATATAGCCTAATGCTGGACTTTAACGAATTATGATTCCATCTATGTAATATATTGGCGAAAATAATTACTGAAAATGAAATCCACGAAAATAAAGCACAGTGTGATGTAGTCACGTAACTTTCTCTACCCTCGACATAAGAAATATTTACTCACTTCACATTTTGATGTAGAATAAGAGGGACAACTTAAGTGTGTGAGTATGCTATATCAGAAGTCTGTAAATAATCCTTTCCGCTTATACGTTATCCATAGCTGTAGGCTTTGCATTAGTTGAGAAATAGGGATGTTTATCTTAGGCCCTAAGCATGGGATGGAACATTTTGAGTCCTATGCTCGCAGTATATTATGTCCCGGGTTCTAGGGGAGGAAAGTATGAAAGTGATACTGCATTTCTCTTTTATTTCAGCTCCGAAACGATTGTATAGTAACATGAGAATGAGAAATAAAATTTTCCGTCAAGTCAGTACAATCTTATGTAATTTGTGTTTCTTCTTATATCAACCGCTCCCAAGCATGATGTGTAGAAGCAACGGAATGCAGCATTCCACATCCTCTATGAGCCATAAAAAGCTATATCCAGCGTTTTCTGATGGAATAGTTTGAGTGTGATAAATCTTTTTCTTCATTTCAAGTTCTACATACATAAAGTCCTTCATAAGTTAATTTCAAATTAAAAAATACAAAGCCCGGGCGACGCCGGGCCTTTTCAGCTAGTAAATTATAAGGGGCTTTATTTCAATATTAACATATTTCATTATGTTATTTTGTCTTAAATATTATATTAAGTCAGAACACTATTACTATTTTTCAAATAAGTGGATAAAAAATTACCTGCAGGAGATTATAGCAGAAAACTCGTTGACGGGATTCTCCGTAACAAGATTGAAATGTGGAAGAGCGAACACGATTGCCAAAGGCAATATACCATGGTCTTTTGTATAGGTTGTATTTCATTGGACGTACATTCTATTGCATATTAATTTAACTAAATAACCCATTAAAATAAACAGTGCGAAATAAATTGCACAAACTTTATAATTGACTTTTACTTCCTCGCATATAAGTAGTAAAGAGAAAGTATTGTGATCGTGACAAAAAATCGAAATCGAGATAAACCGGGAAAACATGTTTCACGATGCCTAGAAACTGAAAAAAGTGTTTTTGGAATTACTTCTGTCCATCTGTGGACAAGCACAGCGGGTAAACGGTTCTTTCTATTTACTTCATTTTTTGAATTAAAGACTTTTTCATGATTTTATCTATTTCAGCACATACATGTTAATTAAAATATAAACGAAATTTTGTTGCCCATAATAACAAGAAAACTATAATCTACTTTCGTTGTGTCGTGTAACAGTGTTATATAAAAGAATGATATAAAGACACTTTTGTAATACATTTATTTTAGGAAAATTTCAAGTAATATTTTCTGACAGATTTATAATAGAAAGTTAAAGTTAATGTATGAGTGCCAGTTTTGCACGCATTGATAAGTATGCGAGACGCTTGCTTAGTGTCTCATATTATGACCAGGAAAGCGGATGCAATACCATGCACAATATCACATTACAGCAGACCCGATTCATCAATTTTTTTAGTAATGTCATTTTTAAGACAATAATACTAATTATACAAGCAGTTTTATTGCTGATATGAAGGTTAATCTTCTCCCATTTCTCTAACAAAGTAGGAAGTACCATGTCAGGGATGACGTATTATTTTGTATAAAAACTCTGGATTTTTGTTATTCAGGGGGCACAATGTAACTTGAACGTCGACAGTTGACTACTGTCAAATCTTCATTACTGTATACTTTGATTGGAATAAACTATAGAACTACTATTATTCATAACGTCAATACTTCGTATTTATTTTAGTAATTAATTATTCTCCTCACATAGACTTCAGTGCTTCAGATAAACAACTAGACTACATCTACAAGAAAGGCTGATATTCAAGAGCTTAGCTTTTCTCAAGGGGAAAGCCGAATTCACAGAAGAAATAAATATTTGACGTAGAAGAAATTAATATTCGCGGTATCGTACTATCGCTACCAGTACGATTACACGTCATGGTGGCAGCGGCGTTGGATATAAGCTCATTGATTTAAGCTACGGTAGATAGTCTACAGATCACTTCATCACTTCATAAACTATATCTACGCAAGAATGGAGAGATTTACTTCAAACTTTATACCTGAAGAAGCACCTGTAACCAACAATCCAACTGAACAACAACGAAATCACATTATCATCAGAATAATAAAAGTCCCAGCAGCGTTAACCACATGAAATAGAAAAAGACAGCAAATAGAAAATACAAGACGAGTAGCTGCGGAACAACCTCCAGTGCTTGGCAGAATAGTTGGAAGGAGAATGACTACGGAGAACGGCGTAACGATAACAACAATAGAACATCTGTAACTTTTCTACTCTTCACTTCAGAAGACTCTTCTCCCCGAGGGACCAGGAGCTGTCTTCACTTCTTTCCTCTTGGTGATACCCGAAACCCCGGTATTTTCCAGACGAAGGCATCAGTGGCGAACACCTTTCACAGCCGGAACCATTCTGAGGTTCGAGGACTAGCAGTCCAGAATGGAGGCGCCATTCGGTAAGCAGGCCCTATCCAGTCTGTGTGGAAGTTCAATAATTGTTCGTGACGCACCGAGGTGTGGTGTCTTCTCTTCAATATCTTCACCAAGTAAGTTATACAGTAATACGACGTAAAAAACCCCCCATTGGATGTGCGATCTGCTTCAGTATTAGTTCATTTAATAAATATTAAGTAATAATAGTAACAAAAATCAATAATCAATAATAATAATTTAATTAATTATAAAGAAATAATAAATAAAGTATACATTATTTAATTAATAAACTTTTTAATTATGGAAGAACAAGTAGGAGAACAGCATTTTTTACAAAACGCGAATAGAATGGAATTACTAAATACAAATTATTTTGAGAGCTAATGTTTATAGAGATTTTAACAATAGCAGCAAATTTATTTGATAAAGATTTTACGGGAGATACAAAAGAACTTTAACGATTTTGTTGATAATGTAAAAATCAGCTTACACAATAGTAGAACCAGCACAAGAGAGACCATTGTTTCGATATGTATCACTAAAAATCACAGGAGAGGCTACAAGGATATTAAACATTAAATATAATGAGGAATGACGTTAAGCAGAAATTATAGACACATTATTTAGTTCAACGAACGTTTGTTTACTACTGTAACCTTAATCAGTTATGTCAGGGAAGGCAAAGTCCGAATGAGAACGTAATGCAGTAGCACAGCTGATTGCGAGTGCACTAGATAGCACTAATAAGATTTACAATGTCATGAGGAGCTGACCTTTCGTCAGATGGCCGTAATATGATAATCAGATTAGTACAAATTATTTTTATTAACGGTATTTTTAATTATGTAATATGGGAAGCAGTTAAGCTTTAATTTTGAGAAATTTTTGACAGAACTAATGCGGAGGAGAGTGAGCGCAAATCCAATGTAAACAGCTTTAAACCAAACAGAACAAAGATGAGAGACAACTAGTTGCTTAATGCAAAGGTAAGAAAAAGAAAATGTATACGCTTGAGCGATACAATGTCATAAGTGCCAAAAGTTTGGACACGTTATGAAGGATTGCAGGGCAATCACATGTAAAAGGTCACCGCACCATTGTGAGACATGAGATAGTTCAGTCCACAAGCCAGGGAACCACAGTAGTTGTACTGCTCAGCCATGTGTTCACCCAGGTAGAGTTAGGTATAGGTCCAGGCCAGACTATACAAAGAGAAGAAAGATAGTAATAAAGAGATTAATCAAGAAAGGAAAGAAATATTTAAATCCATTTTCCTTTTACGCAATGTTCGAGGACTTGCTAAATGGAGTTGAATTAGTGCTTTTGACACTAGTTCAGTAGTCATTAGTAAGGCGAAATAGTCTCATAAATAAAAGAAGGGAATAAATAAGAAAGATAAATTACAGTGTAATTCGATTACAGGAAAATCATTTACAGTTGAGGGTAGTGTACAATGAGAAAGAAATAAGTAAAATTTGAAGTAAATGAAAAATTACCTGATACTTATGATGCAATAATAAGACAGGATTTGAAAAAGAATAAGAAAGTAAAAGTAACTTTACAACAGAATGTTTGTACAAAACTACCAGGATATTTAGAAACTTTTGTTCAGTTTTTTAATAGAGAAAAAATTAATTATGTATTGTGAAAAATAAATACTAACCAATAATATATATTGTTGTGAAGGAGTAGTAGTATAAGTAGTATAAGAAGAGAAAAATTTAGTTGTTTAATACTGAATTTAAATGAAGGTGAATGTGATTTAACACAGATTTTTATGTTTAAAAAAAAAGATACTTTTGAAAAACCATTCAATATATTATAAGAATAAAAAGTAAAGTGTAAAACATTAAATACGCAATTAAGATTAGCTCACATTAAAGAGGGAGCATATGAAATAAAACAAATTTGTGAATACTCCAATGATATTTTAGATTTTCAGGCAACAGATTAACAGAGATAAAAGGTAGTAAACAACATATTGTTACACCTACGCTGATATTAGACCAATCACTTTGAAAGATTTTAACATCAACAAGAAGTAAATAGATAAGTTCAAATTATGTTACATAAAAATATTATTTAAAGATAATAATAATTCCCCATTACCTATTGTAATAGATTTTTAGACATTTAATACTTTTAGAAGAATATTAATATGAAATAATACACCATTTTAATAAACAACAGATAAATTCAGACAATAATAATATTAATTTATTTACAGTCAGTATATTAAGTACAGGGCATTGTCAAAGCTATAAATGCAGACAGTAAATTTTAAAAGGTTAGATCAAGCACTCCGGTCATTAATAATAATAATAATAATAATAATATAAAAATCAGCAACAGAGTAAAAAGCCTTGTTTAACAACCAAGTTATAAACTTTTAAAATATATAATATGTACAAGATTAGCAGAAAGAGACAACATATTAAAAGTCTGATATATTTCAAGTTATTCAAAGCCTTTGAAATGCGAATTTGATTTGTTTGAAGAACATTACAAATTTTTAGTATTATAAGAATTAATTTTGGAACGAATAGCATAATTGTTTATTTTTTAAAATAAATTATTAAAGACAAAAAATATATAAATACCTTATTAAAATGAAATAAGTTACCTGAAATATAAGTTTCAAAAGACAAACGAGAATGGAAAAAAACCAAAGTATATTTGTTTAAATAATTTATTTGAAACTGAGAAAACACGTTTAAGAAGAAGAAATTTTAAATAACTTATTACACAATACTGATATGTGATCACTGCATAATAAATTTTTATTTAAACAAAACCAAGTAATTTTACAGGGGAATATTCTTCTTCAGTACCTTTTAATTTAAAAACAATTTCCCGAGTTTTTTTGTTTATAATCCAGTTCATTTTTAGAAAGCCATGATTCAGCGGAAGTTAAGATATCTGCATTCATTGTCTCAAGTAAGAGGAGATCAGAATTTATGCTTATTCAGCATACAGAACAGCAGCAACATTTGCAGACTTAGAAGGTCATTCAGTTCATTCATCTCATTAACTACAGATTTTATTTCACCTGAAAGAAAGTTACGAATTTTAAAGGAAATGCAGGAAGATTTAAGAGGAAGACCCATGTGAATTTAAAGAACGTACGAAAGAATTAAATTATACTGTAATTAGCCAAAACATGTTTCAAGACGTAGAAAATTATATTAGGAATTGTCTTACTTGTCAAATAAACAAACATGTGAATTAAGAGTAAAGTTACCATTTGAATAAACAGATACAAGTAAATTGTTATGAAATACAATCGCATTAAATATAGTAGGTTCATTTTGTTCCACAGAGCAAGGAAATGAATATTTATTGAAATTATCTAAATTATATGATATAGTGATACGGACGTATCAAGGAACACAGTTCATAGGAGAATTAATGAAAAGACGTAAGCTGTTAAAAACAGAAAAAGTAAAAAAAAAAACTAGCGTGTACCATAGTAGTTTAAAGAAGTCTTTTAAAGTACTAGTTGAATATTTAAGATGTTTTTGTAATAACAAATAATATGAATGGAACATATGAGTTCCTTTTGCAGTATTTACATGCAACACTACTCCCCACACAAATCCAAAGTAATCCCTTTAAGAAGTTATATTTAGTAGGAAAGCTAACCTACAGAGTGTTCTACAAAGAAACCAGAAATTGTGTACAATTATGATGACTATGTTCGTAAGGTAAAACAGAAATTCCAGCATGAGAAGATGTTAGGATTAGCTTGATTAAAAGAAAGAAAGAAAGAAAGAAAGAAAGAAAGAAAGAAAGAAAGAAAGAAAGAAAGAAAGAAAGAGAAAACAGTAAGTAAAAAGTTAAGAACATGCATGTTCAAAGGTTTAAAGTTTCAAAGAGAAACCATGTTGTGTCCAGAGGGAACAACGTTCAAAATGGTGAAAGGTGGGTGACCAGGTCTTTGTTCAAGAGGGACAAAGAAGGAAATTAGGTACACTAGGGTAAAAGTGTGACCAGGTCTTTGTTCAAGAGGAACAAAGAAAAGAAGTTAGGTACACTAGGGTAAAAGTGTAACCATGTTGTTGTTCAAGAGGAACAAAGAAATAAATTAGGTACACTAGGGTAAAAGTGTAACCATGTTGTTGTTCAAGAGGAACAAAGAAAGAAATTAGGTACACTAGAGTAAGGTGTAACCAGGTTGTTGTTCAAAAGGAACAAAGTAAGAAAAATATATCCATTATGAGAATGGTAGGACGAAACCTTGTGTAACAGGTTCGTGCCAAAATGTGTAATTAAGTCTCTCTTCTGTAACTGGTTTAGCTGTAAATACAAGTTAAGTAAATCTTAAGACCTAATCCTAAAAAGGATATTTGATTGTAAATACAAGTTAAGTAAAACTTAAGACCTAATCCTAAAAAGGATATGTGAATGTAAAATCAAGTTAAACAAACTTAAAATGTAACCTTAAAAAGGATATCTGAATGTAAAAGCAAGTTAAGAAAAATTTAAGATGTAACAATCCTAAAAAGGATATTTGAATGTAAATGCGAGACAAGCAAATTTAAGATGTAATATTAAAAAGGATTTTTGCTGTAAAATACAAGGAATTAAAATACAAGGTATTAAATTACAAGGTACGAAAACAAAATGAAGAGATTTTCGTAAGAAATTTAAACTTATGTCAGGTCAACCATGATACAGTTTTACAGATTATGATTAAAGTTTATTTTATTTTGATTCAAAAGGAATATTGATAAATAGATCAAAGTTTTCAGTGAAATGAGAAACATCCTTTGAATACACAATAGAAGTAAAAGAGCTATTTTTGTAGGAGAAATACTTCGAAAGAATTGAGAATGTATATTGAGAAATTTAGAACTTCAAAATGAAAATATATTGTAGTTAAAATTGAAATACTTGTCAATAGTGAAATCCACTATTTTTGCATTAAATACTTCTGTTGCATAAATAACAAATTTCATTTTTGTGTTTTAATACAATTTAATGCATTTGAAAAGAATATTTCAAATGTTTTTACTAACATTAAATATGAGAATGTAATAATATCCACGATGAACATTCAAGTAATTTTATTTTTGAATGTCAACATAATTTTGATTTATTAGTTGAAGCTTACATGCTCAATCAGGAGTTATTCAGTTACAAATTATAACTTATCAAAAGGTCAATGTTATATTACATGATATAGAACCTCATGAATATATTACACCACTTGTTGTACCAAATCAAGCCATTAAATTATTAGAACCAGTTATTTATTTTTAATAAAATAAGTTGGTATATGAAATTCGAGTATTTTATTAGATCAATTTCATTTTTATGATTTTCATTTTCCAATAGTTATGGACAGTAATATTACTATTCAATATATCTAGGCAAACCAAGAATATATTGTATAAGATCAATTAAAATTTAAATATGCATACATATCATTAGATAAATTTATATTATGTAAGCACCAAATACTATAATATACATTTGCAAAGAGAAAGCACGAATATATAATTATATACCAGAAAAAGAGTGCGTATTTACACTTACACATCTTTTTATGCAAAAGTATTAGAGATATATGTTCAAAGTCAATAAAATATTTTCCTATAAGTAATACCTTATAGAATCCATTATCTAGTAGCCTTTCATTGTTATGTGCTACACATGCTATTTGACATATAAGCTATATGTGCAACATTGTTATGTGCCATATGTGAAATATAGACTATATGTAATATTTAAAGATGAAATTTCAACAGGAATATGTATGGAAAAATAAAAGTATGTTTAAAAATTAAAGAGAAGAGGTAAAATAATGTTACTAAAGAATTGTAAAGATGTAAAGATTTCAGGAATAATTTTAAAAGAAAAATTATAATAATTTTCACTACGATGTAATTCCAAATTACTTTATTAAAAACGTAATGTTGTATTGATTTACCAACACAGGAACTATGGGTTCGTAAATCGATTGAACTACCATTTTAATATTTTATTTTATTTTAATGATTTAAAATATGCAGGTTATCGCATGGATGAGTTAATCATGCTTATGAAAGGAGAACAAGAGAAATTAAGAAAAGAAAATGATAGAATTTATTTTGATTTTATATGGTTGTAATTTTATTGTAACAGGTATAATAACTTTATAAGAGTTATAATTTTATTGTGTTGTAGTAGCAAATGCAGATCAGTCAATTAACAATTTTTCATGCAATTTATGTATGAATGATTTTGAAAAAAAAGAAGTGATCAGAAGACAAATTAATAAAAATGAGTAAGAATTGTCATTACATGTAAAGAGGATGATGAAATAGAATGTCAACTATTTCACCTTCTTCTAAAATAAAAAACAAATGTAAATGTATAAAATATTTCTGTAAAGAGAGAAGGAGAAGGAAACACTTCCACTGATACAGTTTTAATTACTACTTCATTGGTCAGAAGTAAATATTTAAAAAGATTCGAGGTAAGATAACCTCAAACTTTTTTTTAAGGGGGAAAGTGTCGTGTAACAGTGTTATATAAAAGAATGATATAAAGACACTTTTGTAATACATTTATTTTAGGAAAATTTCAAGTAATATTTTCTGACAGATTTATAATAGAAAGTTAAAGTTAATGTATGAGTGCCAGTTTTGCACGCATTGATAAGTATGCGAGTCGCTTGCTTAGTGTCTCATATGACCAGGAAAGCGGATGCATTACCATGCACAATATCACATTACAGCAGACCCGATTCATCAATTTTTTTAGTAATGTCATTTTTAAGACAATAATACTAATTATACAAGCAGTTTTATTGCTGATATGAAGGTTAATCTTCTCCCATTTCTCTAACAAAGTAGGAAGTACCATGTCAGGGACGACGTATTATTTTGTATAAAAACTCTGGATTTTTGTTATTCAGGGGGCACAATGTAACTTGAACGTCGACAGTTGACTACTGTCAAATCTTCATTACTGTATACTTTGATTGGAATAAACTGTAGAACTACTGTTATTCATCACGTCAATACTTCGTATTTATTTTAGTAATTAATTATTCTCCTCATCTAGACTTCAGTGCTTCAGATAAACAACTAGACTACATCTACAAGAAAGGCTGATATTCAAGAGCTTAGCTTTTCTCAAGGGGAAAGCCGAATTCACAGAAGAAATAAATATTTGACGTAGAAGAAATTAATATTCGCGGTATCGTACTATCGCTACCAGTACGATTACACGTCAGTTGTGAAATGCAGTCAGTTTAGCTCAGTCGTATTGAACACACCAAAACCAATTACAGAGAGTTGGTATAGACTAATAGGAAAGAGGTCCTGGGTTCAAACCTCGTGGCCGCCCAAATTGACTTGGGTTTTTCATGGGTTCCTCATTTGCAAAGCCAAACGCCTGATTTGGAGGACTTGCTTATTTTCCATAACTCATCGCCGCTATGTCACTGAATATTATAATCGTTTAAATTGAATATCAGAAAAGAAGACATCATTCAACTTTAGCAACAGATGCACGCGAATGAGTTTTTACAATAGACTACTGGTTCACGCAAACACTCTACTACACAATTTGATATTATGTTTGTATGCTGTCAAATGTACAAATAATAAAGGTAAAAAAAGTGTTCCCTATACAGGCCATGGAGGCCCAGAGGGTTCCAGGAGGTTAAGCTCCCATATTTTGGACATTCGGCACATGAAGGTGGTAAGGTTGTCAGCCTTACGCACCGGCCGCCTTTACCCCCAGGATTGCTCCTGGTACTCACTTCTGTTAGGGGCTGAGTCGACCCCAGGGCCAGAAAGATAAGGCATATTGAAAAAC
Organism: Ectobius pallidus; assembly: GCA_964059195.1. Taxonomy (NCBI): domain Eukaryota; kingdom Metazoa; phylum Arthropoda; class Insecta; order Blattodea; family Ectobiidae; genus Ectobius; species Ectobius pallidus. The sequence goes on along the minus strand of CAXKWD010000003.1, from coordinate 105,814,274 downwards.
TCCATTTACCTCATCGGGGATCGAACCCGCGACCTTCCAGTTTGGAGCGCAGCGTCTCAAACACTATGCTACGGCGTACCCCGACACATAATAAGGTCCTGTGAAAAGTACCAGCTCAATAGAACTTCTGGAAATGAAAGGATGCTCTTTAGTTAGTAACTTCGCCTATTATTTCTACTTACAGAAACTGATACATCTGACCTTGTCGGCCGCTGACTAGCTGTCTACGAGTCAATCAAAATGCTTCGGGTCTTCGGAAAACGCAGATTATAATAGATTTGACGGTTAATTAGTCGTTATTCCGGTACCGAGAAAGGCGTCGAATGAATATTTATGTGGGCGCATCACAAGATTTAATTACGTGAAGAAAGTGCCTTACAGAAATAAAATGTAAAAAAAGTCTGACGTATTTATTTATTTATTTATTTTACTTTAAACGATGTTACCTTAAAGCATTAGATGCCTGGCTTTGACAGTACTTTAATGATTTTAATATTCACCTTTTGGCAATCTTATACTTCTATACTTTTAAAAAGATTTAACCACATTATTAAGTGCCAGTATGGTACTTTATGAGATTGTGTGGTGGACGAAAAAATGTCTGACCGTCTGTCTGTCCGTCTGTCCGTGTGTCTGTACGCACCATAACTCAAATACGCTTTTTCGGATTTTCATGAAACTTGGAAAACACATTTATAATGTCCATGGGAAGAACCCTATTGACATTGAACCAAATCGGTTCACCGGTACCGGAGTAATGCCCAATTTAGTGCCTATTTTAATAGATTATGGCGCCTTTCTAATAGAAAGGCGCCATCACTCAAATACGCTGTAGCGGATTTCCATGAAACTTGGTATACCCATTTATGACGTCCATGAGAAGTGCCCTATTGAATTTGAACCTAATCTGTTGACCGGAACCGGAGTAAAACCCAATATAGTGTCTACTTTAAAGGCGCAATAACTCAAATACACTTTATCGGATAGTTATGAAACTTCGTATACGCATTTATAATGTCCATGGGAAGACGTTTATTGATATTGGACCAAATCGGTTGGCCAGTACCGGAATAATGCCCAATTTAGTGTTTTTATGTTAATATATAAGAAGTCGCGATAACTCAAATATGCTTTATTGGATTTTCCTGAAATTTTGTATACACATTTATAATGTACGTGGAAAGACGTCTACTGATATTGGACCAAATCGGTAAACCGGTACCGGAGTAAAACCCAATTTAGTGTATATTTTAAAGACGCGGTAACTCAAATACGCTTTACCGGATTTTTATGAAACTTGGTATACACATTTATAATGTCCATGGGAAGACGTCTATTCATAATGGATAAAATCGGTTGACCTGTTTCGGAGTAATGCTCAATTTAGTGCCTATTTTATGGTAATATACGTATTCGAAAGAATTTATAAAAAAAATGAAAATCAGTTATCTTGACAACATAGCCTATTGTTTTACTGTGATCTTGTAAGGCCTTGGAAATTAAAATACAGGTAGCTATGACAAAAAAACATATTGATTTACATGCGCTTATCCAACTAGACCGTTAAAATGACCCAGGTGGCCGAGATGGTAGACCTTTCTTCTTCCGTAAGCCCTGCTTAATGAATAAATCTGGAGCTTAACTTGGAAATCAATTTAAAAAAAAAAAATATTCTGCATATCATAATTGCAGTCATAACTGATTAAACCAAAACATACTGGCACTTTGTTACATCAGTTTACCTGATTTTATTCTATATTTAAAGTTGCTCAGTCCCAAGTCCATGTTAATTGGGAGGGAAAGTTCTGTCTCTGTAGTAACTCTCATAACTAATCTTTGACGGAATTAACATGTCAAATTTTAAGAATTCACATACCAAACTCTTACAAGCCACCCTATGTAGGAATTCACTTAACCCGGTATAAAATGGTCTGCACTGTGTTATTCAAATTGTTATTGTAAAATTGTTTCACAAGTTCTAAGGAAAACAAGTAATCATATGGATCTTTACTCTGGAGTCCGTTTGGAGCTCTAAGAGGATTAAAAAAAAAGTGTCCGTGGAACGACACGAGACAGAAGTGAAACTTGTTTTTATTTTTATTTTTTCAATTTTTTATTATTGGACTTTTTCAATTTTGCATTATTGGACTTTTGAATATTGGGTTTACGGACTTCTTTAATTTTTTAATTTTAGATCTTTGAATTTTTTTATTTTTTAATTTTTTATTTTTAAATTTTGGATTTTATTATTTATTAAATTTTGGATTTTTGGATTTTTAATTTTTTTTTTTTTTAATATTGTAAATTTGGATTTTTTTATTTTGGATTATTTATTTTTTAAATTTTGGAATTTTGGATATTTTAAATTTTGGATCTTTGAATTTTTTATTTTAGAATTTTATATTTTTTTATTTTGGAATTTTTAAAATTTTGGATCTTTGAAATTTTAATTTTTTTGTTTTTTAATTTTAGAATATTGATTTTTTAATTTGGATTTTTAAATTTTTTCAATTTTGGATTTTCTAGTTTTTAATTTTTAAGTTTTTGATGTTTTAAATTTTGGATTTTTTTTTTTTTGGATCTTTGAATTTTTAAATTTTGGATTTTTTATTTTGATTCTTTGAATTTTTGTTTTTTTATATTTTTTAATTTTGCATTTTAGTTTTTTAATTTTGGATTTTTAATTTTTTTAATTATTTATTTTTAAAATTGGGATTTTGAATTTTTTATTTTTTAAATTCTGGATATTTGGATTTTTTATTTTGGATTTTCTATTTTTTAAATTCTGGATTTTTGGACTTTTTAATTTTGGATCTTTGATTTTTTAATTTTGGAAATATTGATTTTTTAAATTTTGGATCGTTGATTTTTTGTTATTGTTTGAATCTTAATGAACCTCCGGGTTCTATAAAATAGATATTATACCTTTAGATTGCTTAGGAATTGTCTATTGCCATTGAGCAAGTAAGTATTGTTATTATTATTATTATTATTATTATTATTATTATTACTACTACTACTACTACTACTACTACTACTACTATTACTATTACTATTCCCATTTGCAGGTCCTCGTACTAGGTCTGAAAAATTTCCTTTGATTACTCCTAATCATTGTGTTGATTGTTTTCTGTGCAGTCCGCTCCGAAACACATTACTAATTTTGTGACGGTTTTCAGCATTACATTAATTTCGTGACGATTTTTGAGCGTTACACAAGTTCCCGATTTACCCCCACCGCCGCTAAAGAAGTTTCACTTCAAAAGCATAGCATTAGCACGGTCAGGAAAAGTATTATATTACAATGCAAATCATTATCGAAACGGGTAGGGTGAAAGGGAAGATAGTCCTCAGAACTAAATTTATTTTTATATCTCTTCCTTCTATTTCGGTACCTGCACGTGAAGTAGTAAAATCTTAACAAAATGCAACAGATAAGATTCATTATGCTAACACTACCGTAGCTTTCCACCTATAATTATATATGAGCTATCTGTCAAACGACAGCCTGAAGTGCCAAGAACCAGTAGAGCATCGTATCCATGGAACTTTATAAGGTAAGTACAACAATCTAATATGTTTTCTTATAACTACAAACAGCTTTCAGCAAAGCAAATACAAATTGTATGTTGATATTGTTTGAATTTAACTCTCCATTTGAGTGGCGTCATAAGCTGTTATCGAAAAAATGGGACGGAAACCTGTCACTACGCGTAAATCATTAACCGTATAATCTGTTTTACAGCTGGGAAATTGTCGGCGGTTTTTATTACACAGTAGTAGTTTTGACAAAAATAATGCAAACTAAAAGCAAACACATGGTAACGTAGACTCCAATATTGTGCCATCGTTTCCATAAAATACATGTTCAGTGTGAAAATAAGTGTTGTAGGAAGCGGGTAGGAATTAACTAAAGAACATAAGAAAACATAAATAAAAATCATAAGAACAGCATAATAATAAATAAATATTAACAATAATAATGTTAATAAAAATAATAGTGTTATTCTTACGGGAGGCTGAGAGAAAGAGAGTCCAAAGTAAAGTATATGATAATGCACATTGTGCGCGATTCCTTAATTATTATAAAGTAAAGTATATCACTAAACAACTTGCAAGTGCAAAAAATTATTAAGTTAATGAATTTATTTATTTGAATAAGCTATTTATTCGTCAGTTAATGGCTAGAGCCTATCTCGATCCATTTGACAGGAGATTTAGAATTCTAATGTTCATGTCCCTGGAGACAGAAATTGTGCCAAAAATTACATATATAGGCCTAACGGGCTCCTGACTAAACTATGAACTGAAAAGCATCAAGTAGATTTACAGTATGTCTCAAAGCATGCAAACTTTCTCATACATGCTTGATGCTCAACTACTGTATTTTCCACAAAGACTATCATCAATTATTATAGTATACTTGACTCCGTGGCACTACATCCCTTGTGGGATAGGACCTATCATCCGACCGCTATGTCTTTTACCTTGGACAGATGACATGTTGTTATTAAAGATTTTCGTGACCCGAACCACTGCTTCTTTATCAAGTGGGTCCTCAATTTACTGTTAATTCCTTTTAGTGCAACAAAATGGTCATAATTATTATGGGACAACGGTGGAATGATATATGACAGGAGAATTAAGAGTCCCCCGGAAAACTTGTCCCGACCCAATTTTCTCCACCAAACATTCCACATGGATCCACAGAGATTAGATCCAGGGTTAACTTTATTGTTCTAACGATATGAGTGCAGTAGCTTAAGATCCCCACACTTCAGAAATATCCGAAGAAGTAACGGGAACCGAACCCAGATCAGCGAATCCATAGTCATCTTATCATTGAAATATGTAGACAGTCAATTGTATGCTACTTACTGGAATGAAATAGGTGCACTTGAGCTGTAGATTGATATACCCGTACCATATGTACCGGTACTATAGGTAGATGAAGTCTTCTGTTCGATCCAGAAATTCGATGTCGCATTTCCAACTTAAATACAAGTTTGAGCCTCCCTAAATTAAATAAAACAACTATTTTAAGAAACATGTCTGTGTGTGGGTGTGTATGTCTGTAAACAGCATAGCTGGAGAAAGACAAATCGTATGAACACAAAATGTTATATTTGGGTTAAATATCGTCTGGGGATGTGAAACAAACTTTGAGACGACTTCCTCTTACTTTTAATGCCACTTTACATGAAGAAAATTTCACCTTTCGTGATTTTCTCTGAAATGGCTCAAACGATTTTGTTTAAGTTTTGAACACGAAATGCTTATATTGAAATAAAACTATTATTTGAAATATCATTTTTAAAAAATTCTGAGGGGATGTTATAAACGAGTCACCGTTTGTACAAGCTACGTAAGTAAACAATAGGCCTATATCTTTGCTCAGGTTGAAACAACTGAATACGCACACTTTGCGATACATGGCCTCTCCTTCTATATCAGAATGTGAAGCGAGAAAGGTGTATTGCTCTTGCTTAGGGAAAAGAAAGTTATGTGAGTGCATTGCATCATATTTTATTTTATTTTAGTTGTGTATTCTTTGGGGATACGATTCGAAACGTGACAATGCACAAGAAAAATTGGAACATGAAAATTATCTGAAAATGAAGTCAGAGAAGACCGAATACAAGACCTTCAGGAAGGGAGGAATCTCTCTCCAGAGGACAAATTATTTCTCAAACATGGACCGGTATAGACCGTAAACAACTTCAAATATTAAGGCCTAAAACAACAGAGAACAGTACACTCGTTCAGAATTAACTCAACACAAAGAGCGGCTTCAGTTACAAAAGACGTAGGCCTACATGACATGTGAGCTCTAACCAGACTTTTATAGGACCAGTGAGGTGAAATCAGCTTTGGTCCTCTTCATAGATTAAAATAGTCACCATCTTATTCCTAACATACGAGGTAGAAATGACCTCGGAAAACTAAGCGCTAAGTCTCACCATTCTAAGAAAGAAACCGGAAAATCAGTATACCTGTCTCACTCGTTATGACTTAAAAATGAGACAGACATGCTTTTTGTTCGCTTCTGGTTTGTTCCTTAGAATGATCAGACTACAGAGATCTCCTCCGTTTAGAACAAATCAAAGCCCGCTTCCCGAAGGCGCTCCTCGAGTATATAAGTACACAAGATCAAGACTGGTCTATGAGCTCGGGAAAGAAACCGTTTCAATAGAAAACCTGAAATGGAAATTTGAACTTGCTGCCACGGATAACTGGAAGAAGTCACTGAAAGACAAGAAGAAAGAAAAAAAGAAGGAAGGAAGGATAATATCTGGATGGAAACCTACTCAACAGAAGCAATGCTCTACAGAGCATGGCCAGGTACAAATCAAGAGCTCCACCATTTCGTCAAAGTTAAGGCGGTACACGGCTAATACCACAAGCTGTGCAAAAGAGAATTCTATCACCATCCAGTATCGAAATGTGTATGAGTTATGTGACGGCTACCGTGGCCGATAACAAGCAACGAGATCTGAGAAACATGCGAAATCAATCATCACTTTCTGCTCAGGCTGAACTGTTTCTTAAAAATGATATCAGGTGTTGATTTTTTTACGGCATGGAATTTCAGCAATTGCTTGTCAGATCTAAATGACTTTCTTTTTACTAAATTTCAGAATTCTTGTTTTGGGTCTGGTGTGTCTAGTTTAAGAAAATAAGTCTTTCAAGATAGTCCTGCCTATTTAACGGTAGTAATAGCATTTAAAGAGTATTTAAATATGCGCCCATATTTTGCCATTTGTCTTCGCAGTTTTCTTTTAATGTTTATATTTCCAGTGTTTCCTACTTTTGGATTTTGAAAATCTTGGCTTTGTTTTGGCTGTGTAGGCCTAATCATACTTGCTTTCTGAGCTTAAACAGATTGAAAGTGGCTTTAGTGTTTCGTTATAAATTCTTAAAATGGGTACCGGTAATCAACGTTACTAAACAAACATGTAAAAAGACAGCCCACTAATGTTGTGAATACCGGAATGCTAGATCCCTAATAGCCTATACAAAAAGTGCATTCCGAGTACTCCAATTAAGAATTTAATGGCAAAATATTAACGTAAACTTTCTCTTTTACTTCCTCAAATTTATTTTTCCTATATTTTGTACAATCGCAAAAAGAAAAAATGTTACTTTTGTTAGAATGTGGCTACACACTTTATTCACGTACAAAATTAAATATGTACTTAGTAAATTGTTTAACATGAACAAAAGTGCTCTGTGTTTCAGAAAGCATAAAATGCTAATTTAAACTCTACACTCTAGCAGTTCTAGCAGTGTAACCATATTCCAGTAAATCAAGCCATAAATAAAAAACAGTGTGTTAATGGGCATTTTAAACCACGGGACACATATTTAAAATTAAGTGTTTAAAGCCACCACATAAGTAACTGCTCGTTCTCTGATTACAGTACCTGTTGGCCTTGCACTGTCAGCAACAAGGGAAATGATACGAACGGTGTTTCCAAATATTAGAATCCTCATCGGAATTTTCTCCCAAAAATTTTAAAATGTAGCCCTTGTGTTATTTTTGTAAACGCTCAAATTTAGTAGTGAACAACATTGTAGGTATATAAAATAGGCCTATAAAGAGGTTATAATTTACGTACAACACATTCAGTTGCTAACACATTGTCAGAGTACAACTACACTAAATAAGAAACAAACATTAAGTAGGCCTACATCTTTTAAAAAATTTACATGCAAATATTTTAAGAAAACACTTTTGAGGCGAAGAGAAACAATTCTTTTTCCATTCTTACAGTTTTATGAACACTGTTATGCGTATCCATCTGTATTTCGTGCAACATGTTCAGAAATACAAATAACATTTGAGTGAGGATAATAGGCTATCACAGCATATTATATGTTACCAACAGTACTGGCAATTCACCAGCTAAACAACAGTACTGTATCACGTTGCTAGCCTTAAAATTGAAATCTGTATGGACAGCTCTTCTAGTTTCTGTCAGGAGCCAACTGGGCTGTCTTCTTTTGTAAACCCGCAGCCGACTGGTGCGTTTACTTCAACTAAAGTTTCAACCGAGAGCCAAAAGAGGCACAGCCGATACGAAGAATATTATGCTTCGTGCTTCCGTTATAAACACTAATAATGGTTTCAGAAATTCGAAGCTTGAAAGATATTATATAATTGAGTCATGAACTCACATAATCTTAATCAATGTAGTATGTAGGGCCAGGAAATTGATGGAAAATCACATTTTTATTAATGCACTCTATTATATGCCAGTGTTAAAACGTATACAAAACATGAAACGAATATCAGAAAACTTACTGTTTATTTTGCATATTGTTACACATTTTGTTAGTTTTGCAATAATGCATCATATTTGCTTCATATTAGTTATAATTGTGCATATTTTACTCTTTTGTCACATTTTAAAGACATATCTCTGACAGATTTTAAGTGCTGTGCATACTTTTCTTAATTCAAGTAAGTCTGGCGTTGTAAATGTTTTGAGAATCGACTGTACTATAATTGACAGTATATAGCAGGTATTGTTTTCGGAACTTACTGTATATTTTTTAAGGTGACGTTTCACTTCATTGGCTTTTAATTTACTAAAATTTGTTTCATTGACCTTGCTTATTAAAAAGGTTTTGCATTGATTTATAAAATTTCTACTATTTTTTTGTAATTTATAATATAATTCAGCTAACAAGAGAATGTAAAGCACTAAAATTACTTAAACGGTCGAGCATATTCGTTCCGGATGGTATTTTACAAATATTATAGCATGTATGCATGCATGTTCATCTTCTGATAAAGCATTAACTTCCTGGCCTTGATCATAATTTGTGTTCTTCCACTTTCCCCTCTCCCCTCTCCCGTTGTAGGGAGCTTATGTGGCCGTCCAGGCCTTACTGGACCGCGACCTGTTGAGAGAGGGATTATCCCCGGATGAGTGATTAATGATCAGCTTATGCAGGTTCCACCTCCGAGACAATACGAACACACAGGACGAGACATTCCATTCGCTGAGATATTTCCGAACAAGGCGCGAATGAGATGAAGATAATATCGCAGGACTACAAGGTCCTAAACTTACATGACATTCGTCTTAAGGGTGGGGAAAAATCCCGGTAAAAACCCCACCTAGGTAATTTGTCCCGACCAGGAATGGAACCTGGACCAGCTGAGTAGAGCGAACGCATCCCCTGTGCCACAGCGGTCGGTAATCTTTTTTCATTAATCTATTATCATAACATAATTTTTTCATACCCATACAGCGCATCTGAGCCACGTACTTAGCCTATTAGCCTATACACAAGCATTTTATCAAAGAATTTCTCAGCGTACTTCTGTAGTCAATAATTTTAAATGCTGTTTTTTCTCATGTCATGGAAAATCGATGCAGTGCCTGTTAATTGAAGGCACGGCAGAATCTAAATTATCCTAAATTCGAACTACTGTAATGCATGCTGCAGATTTATGAAATTATGGTTTAAATGTCTAGCAAATGGCCACTGCACTATATATATCACCAAACCGATATTTTAAAATTGAATTTCACATTGTAACATCTTTAAAATTCTATGAACAATAGGGCACACATATCTGCTAGGTCATAAATTTGAAAGTACATACTCTATTTTATGTTACTTTTAACTGTACTTGGATGTGCTGCACGAGGTAAGCACGCCTAGGCTGTCTGATTACTGTGTGTCTGTCAGTCACATAACACAACAATGAAAATGCTATCAAATGTGAGCAGAGGTACAGCTCATAATGAAACTAATATAAAATTATTGATATTGTTCCAAATCAGGGTTTAACCAGCATGTTGAAATAGGAAGTAAATAAAGAAAATATTAACTGAAAGTGATGAAAGAAGAGTAGTGTCAAGGATTCAGAAATAAATAAACTGTCCTAAAACTAACAGTAAAGTCCCAAGAAAATACTCATGGATTAATCCCGACAATCGAAGTAAAGTGCTACAATCTGCCTGAATGCAAGAAAATTGCGATTCAAGTTTGGAGACAGTGATTTTCGACAGTGGTAAGAAGTTATAATTGTTTGGTTCAGATGGGAAAAAAAATTGACAGGTAAACTCAGAGTTGGTGGAACATTGATGGTTTAAGCCTTGCATGGCACCTCAGGTGTAGCCTATATAAAGGAACAACGAAAAAAACATTTGTCACTAGACATCTGGGAAAAAGAACCTTCAAGTTACTGCTGACAAATTGAACTTGGGGTCATTATGACGTTTCAGCAAGATAAGATCCTGAAAACAAAACTCACTGGCTACTCTGCAATGCCCCAAACATTTGGACACAACACCATAACCTCCTGATTTAATTGGAAATTTGTGATGGGCATGTTCAAAAAGAAGCTTAACTGATTTGGAAATGGTCTTCCAAGAACAAAATTTGAAGATTACTTCATGACTAATGAACTTGTTCGTCTACAAGGAGAACTAAGAGAAAATTTCCCTTGATACTGGAACTAGAAACTAGTGCTTTCGGCTTTCCGTGCCGACGATCTACCAACTGAGGTAGCCAGAGTTCGATACACCGCCCCAGAGTGATTTTGTGACTGGGTTTTTACTGTTTATTAGTTAGTACCATATGTAGATGCACAATATTCATGTTCACATAGATGAATGTTTCTGTTGGCATTAGGCCTGCCGTTTTTGGACATTGCCATTAACTGTATAATGTGTACTGATATTAATCCGTGGAATACATACTTTACATCCTGTTCGATCTAAGCTTAGCCGCTTGAAAGAAGTTATCAAAGTCAATGCTCATTCAACCAGATACTGAATTTCCATTTATTTATAAAAGAATGAAACTGTTTTTCTTTACTTCTAATTTTGTGATTCTCAATAATGTTGAAACATTGACTTGTTTATGACGGCTTAAATTTTAAAATTTCAAAAAGTAACATTTAACATATTATTAGGCAAACTTTGGAGAAAAGGTGGGAATATAATAAGTGTGTTCATCAGCTATAGATCTTAGGAAATCATGATTCGGTTAGGCAAGACAAATTGTAAATATTCTCATTGAATCTGGCATACCAAAAAAGTTATATTGTAAAGCTGATCAAAATGTATCTAAAATTAATCTAGACCTATAGCAGAGTTAAGGTACAGAAACAGCCTACATCAGATAGGATTGCTATTTAAAGTGGCTTGAAGCGAGGAGATGCATAATCGGCTTTACTTTTTAATTTCGCTTTGGAATGTGCCATCAGGAAAGTTCAAAAAACAAGGAAGGCCAATAATTTGGCCCTCACCCGATCTTAGCTTAGGCAGATGAAGTTTGTCTGTTGGGCGATGATATAAACACAATCGGGAGAAAAATAGAGAGTATTTTCGATGCCTGCAGGAATATTGCATTCGCAATTAATACAGAAAGTACTAAACATATGGTCATGAAGAGAGATGAACTGGGGACTGGAGAAACTGCACAATGACGAGCTTCGCAAAGGGTAATTAAATCACGGATGAAGAAATGGGCTGGACATGTTGGTTTGGGGAGGAAAGCCATATCTAAAGGTTTCCTATCAGGGAGACCTGAAAGGAAAATACTACTTGAAAGACCCAGACGTAGGTGAGAGGACAATATTAGAATAAATTTAAGGAAAGTAGGATTTGAAAGGGATTGTTGAAATTAGCACAGAATACGGTTGAATGGCGGGCTCGTGTAAGCGCGACAGTAAACCTCCGGGTTCCATAAAATGTAATATTGTTCCTTTAACTTGCTTGGGAATTGTCTATTGCCATTGACTAAGTATGTAGATAACATTATGATGTAGTTGTAGTAGTTACAAGCTACTGGATACCAAAAGTAGTAGTATTATTTTAAACTATATTTAGCTATATAATCAGATATTGTTTAATACGCAATACTCTAAAATTGAAATAACTGTGTAGAAGAGAAATATAATTGTCAAATTATTAACCTGTAGTTAATGTTCGTATTTTGAAAAAAGGAAAATAAACTTAGCAAAATAAAAGCATAACAGATTACGTCCTGGTTTAGTAACCTAGACACCAGGACATAATATGCATTTTTATTGTATTTTATTTTATTTTTGTAGCCTAACCTTAATCTAGAAGCAAAACATATATTTTATTCTATTTGCGTTTGAAAATAAATTATTTTAATTTTTACGCATACTGAAAGCTATTAGCGTAGCCTATCTTCAATTTACGAATGCCTATATAAGCCTAAATCGCCGCCGGCGTGGTCTTGTGGTTAGCATCGCTGACTACAGATCCGTCGGTCCGGGTTCGATTCCCGGTACCTCCTCGGATTTTTCTGAGGCAGGGAGGTCTGGTAGGGGTGCACTCAGTCTCGTGATTCCAACTTGAGGAGCTACTTGATAGAGAAGTAGCGGCTCCGGTCAAGAAAACCACCATTAACGGCCGTGGGTGTCGGCATGCTGACCACATGCCCCCCAATCCTGCCATCTGCCTACGGGAGATGACGCAGCGGTCGGGTGGTAGGCCAAGTCCCTCCAGGGATGTAGCGCCACTGAGTTTAGTTTAGTATATAAGCCTAAATATGTTACAGAGTGCCTCGCACTTTTGTCTATTTTGCTGAGGACGAACGGAAAATTAACTGGGCGTTCTAAAAAATAGCGGTTTCAAGTGATGGTGTCGTAGGAAATAGAGTAGCCTAATTAAGGAAGAAAATTAACTGAAAATAAATCAAAATATAAAAACGTTGTGGAAATATATGACTGGAGTGATTGGAATATTCCTTAGGCTTTTAGACATCAGATCTATTATACTACTCTCACTGGTCCGTATTTTCAAGCTTTTTTTCAAGCAGACCGACCACCTAAAACTCAGAAGTCTTAGATGCTGGGGCTCTTCCCTATGGAATCAAGTTTATTTTACAGTAAAAATTATACACAAATAGATCTACGACATATTAATTAACAATATTTTATTAAATCGATGACAATGTTTACATTGTGGAAAAATTATCTTTCTTTTATTTTTTCAGATCTGTTTGTTAACTGTTACTCTACTAACGAACGTATCCTCAAAGAATCAACTGGGCGACAGTGTAGGCACTGGAATCTTGATCGGAGTCACGCAAGATCATCCTATTTCTAATACAACTCACAGAGAAGAGAACACAACTGTGGGAGCTATAAGAAATAGTACTGAAAAACATCCTGAGAAAATTATCAATACGGTGATAAAGAATGCTACAGCTAGAAGAAAACATAGGCGCAAAATGATCAATAACGCCATATTTGGACTAGAATTACTTTACTGCTGTTGGTGATGTCTACTGTAAATCAATACTGCAATTCCTAATGTACTAAAATATACTGGCATCCTCTCGCTCAATATTGTTATGAGATGGGATCCGAGTTGTTACACAACGCATGAAAATGTGTATGTGTATGATTTAACCACGTGCAAGATCGGAATCCAAATATTTCCAACTTGACGTTAGTTTAGCTCGATTACTTAAACATTAGCATGGATGGACTTCGAATAACGTTAATGTTTCTCTCAGATTTCTTAACAGTGACTATTGCATTATTTGGAATTGCTCTGGCATAAATTAGGTTACATGAGGATTTCTTTTCAGAATTGAAATGAGGTGCAGGTTATTTGTGATCCTGAATTTGATCAATCATACAGTGCTATTCGAAAAGTGGCATTGTAAAAGCTAAGCATTCATTCATTTCATTCAGCATAAGGATAGATTTATTCTTGCTCTTTCTGAAGCACGGAATACGGGAAAAAGCAATCCTAGGGTGAAACAGCCTAGAGCAGCGTTTCTCAACCTATGGTCCGCGGACCACTGGTGGTCCGCGAAGATGGTGCAGATGATCCGCAGACATAATTTTAAAATATCATAAAGCAAGTAAAGAAGTAAAAATTTTTCACAGAAAAATCTTCGAAAATACAGGTCCTGATGCAAGTTTCCTTACTTTTGCAGTTAAGAACCACAGTTTGAAACCCCTGATGCAATGACGTCTATGGTTCCCTCTTTAATTCAAAACCCTGAAAAATAAGACTTTGTCGGAATTTGTTATTAGAGGCGCTCTCTTAACAAGGGTTTTATTGTTGGAGGTGCCCGAGTGTCTAATACAGGTAAACCTGTGTTATAATTCCTAATTATATTATCAAATGGGTAATACATATTAAAGTCTGTTCAAAATATAATTTTACTGTCAATACAGTAGTTTACTTCCATTACAATAACTGTGTTTCCGTCGAATTAAAAAAAATGCATTTAGAATTATTTCGTTATAATGACCTATAATTAATACCCCAAATATTAAGAATATAGGCCTACATATAGCCTACTTTTAAAAATGGGGTGTAAAATTAGGGGTCCGTAAAAGAATTTTGACATTTTAGAGGTCCTCGGGTTCAAAAAGGTTGAGAAACGCTGGCCTAGAGTAAGCCGAATATAGCACAGGAATAATAGGTTGTAGCGTTAGCAGTAGTTCTTTGTTGAATAACTAGCACTTGACAAAATGCATCTCTAAGTTATTGCCTAATAGCTCCGATCTGTCATGTCAGAAGGAACCTGAATACGCCGTTGGTTTTACATATAGGCCTACATATTATAAGTATATTTTTGCATTATATTATACCTTTATATTAACTGGATAAACGTGGAAAATTAAATGTTGAATTCATTACTTCAAGGGTTAGGTTCGAATACGACACAAAAATGAATCCTACAGTGTGCAATTTCCTTTTATTTAACAAATGAATTACGTAGAGTAGTTCTGTCACTGGAATAGAGACGCAGCCATTAGTTTGAAATATTTAGCATAAAAATTGGACAATATAAAGTAAAATCTGATGTGAAAGTCACATAACTTCCTCTGCCCAAAAAAAAAGTTAGCAGTATTCACATATCCTTGTACAGAATCGCAAGACACAATTTTACCCTATTATTATCCTATAAATACCTCTTCTTTCGATGATGCGACTAAAAGCGCAGGCTAGCCTATATAACAAACTTAAAAAAAGAACAAGTGACTGCAGACGTTTATTGAACTTTCCGCCGTAAAGAATAATTTCCGAAATTATCGAATATTTCCCTCAGATACTTCTTTACTCTATACCGGGCCAACAATACTATCCGCGCGCCACTTCTTGAGCGCTGGATTTACGGGGAAGTGAGGGTCGAGGGGAACAAAACATAGCTATTCCGTCAGTCTTTCTGCAGTGTTGTCAACCAACGAAATAACGTTTCAGCAGAATCTCGCGTATGGTATTTTATGTAGTGACTTTAATATACAACGATTTTAATGCAATTCAATAATATAACGTGGTGACGGTATTGCGTAACAATTAATTACACGTCATATGCCTTTGGTTATCAAATAAGTCATCAAATAAGAATATTATGCATAATATAGGCTCAATATTTTTACACTGGATGACTAATTTTAAGCATAAAGAAGAGTCTTTGCAGAACATGCTTCACCATTTCGTGTTTTAAAACGTAAGAGAGGTAAGGCATCTAAAAGTGGAGAAAGCTATAGGCCTAATTTTAAACGTATTTAATACAAATTGTGAAAAGTTCGTTCAACTTTCAGTCCATGAAATTGACATCAGAGTTCACGGGATCGTCAGAAATTAGCACATACGGAATTCTTAAGGAGGTGAGGAAAGTGTTTGATGTACAATGAAGTGTTTGTGAAATCAGCAGTTCGAAAGATTGTATTTTTCCCCATAACTCGATGCGTCAGAAAAGATATTGTCAATAAATAAATAAGAATCCTGAGACAGAATGAAAGCTTAGTATTGAAGTCACTAGATGTCAGGGTGTATAGCGTACTTCGTGTTTCAATGTTGTCTGCTTAACCTACGAAGTTGAACGAAACCTACCGAATGAGGACTAGGGAGCCGAGCGCTCAAGAAATCGCGCGCGGGTAGTACATATTTCTCACTTCACATTCTTATATAGAATAAGAGGCCGTGGAAGAGCGCGTATTCAGTTGTTCATCACGCAAGACAAAATTTCTACAAACAGTGGGTGAACAGTGGGTGGCCTGTAACTACCCTCAGAGAATTTTTTCGAAAAAAAGTTTCAAATAAAAGTTTTAGCTCTCAGTAAAAGGAACACATGTGCAAATTTTAAAGAAAATCGTTAGAGCCGTTTTCGAGAAAATCGCGAAAAACGAAAATTTCTTCATGTAAAGTTCCCTTAAAAATAAGAGAAATTTGTCGCTAATCTTCGAATCACATCTTCAGAAGGTACCTAACCCAAATACGAAATTTTGTTTTCATACGATTCTCCGTTTCGGAGCTAGCCTGTTCACAAACTTCCACACAGACAGACACACACACAGACACACACACAGACATATTTCCAAAAATAGTATTTTTGGATTCAGGGGGCCTTGAAACGTGTATATATGCAAAAAACTCAACTTCGAATTTTAGGGTCGAAAACAATACTTCCTCTACCTATAGTACCTATGGTACGGCAGAGGAAGTAAAAATGAATATTATGGGAGCATTG